>CM060931.1:853092343-855592343 GCA_030765085.1 Allium cepa
CTGCGCGACTTAAGGGACTCACCGACTCATCAAGGACCGACTCAAAGAATCCCCGACTCAACTATTATGCGACTCATGGGAGTTTCTAAACTCAGCGACTCACGACTTAAGGAGCCTAATAAGTTAAAGCATTAGTGACTCATTGAAAGGACGACTTAGGGAAAGTACCGACTCATTTGACCTGGCTCCGACTCATCAAAGACCGACTCATCTGATCACGACTCATCCACTTAAGGTCTTACTGACTCATTGGAGCTACGACTCAGGAAAAGTCCACGACTCAACAGGCTAACGACTCAAGAAACCTACGACCTAAGGAACCTGGCGAGTTAAGGAGATTCTATGAGTTAAGGATGGTACGACTCAGGGAGGTTTACGACTCAAAAGATAAGTCGACGCACGACACAAGACTCAGAGGCAAGTTCAGAGTCATGCTGCAAAGGGGTGACTCGTAGATGACTCACGACTCATCATGAGTCGGTCGCGACTCATCATGAGTCGGTCACGACTCATGACTTGACAGTTTCAGCCTAACATTTTGCCTATAAATATATGGCCATATTCAACATTTAGAGGACTTTTGGGGGGGGGGACTGACTTCCTAGGCGCCATTACTCTGCTATTGTCTCGACTTCAAGCAACACTCAAGCAACACTTCTAACACTCCAATCACCAAAGACATTTCGACAAATCTCAAGAAGAAAAATAACTCATTCATCATGCATTCGAAGGATTCTTCTACATCGGGGTTTGAGATATTTGTCTAAGTGTGTTGTAATCGGAGTTGATTGTAAAGAATTGTAACTAAATCAGCAATAAAGAGCTTTAAAGTGGACGTAGGCTTGATCCTAAGCCGAACCACTATAAATAATGTGTCTTTTATAGCTTTCCTGTGATTTCTTTGCATATACTTTGTTCCCGTACCAACGGGTGGTGCTTTCACAATTTCCATCTATACACCGGGGTGTTAGCGTTTATTTTTTTTTTAGCGTTAACATTTTTGGTGCTTTCACTGAGAATTGAACTCAGGACAGCTGTCATCATTGCTTCGCAGAGATTTGAAGAAAGAATTTCCTTAAAAACCAAAAGTATATCTGAGATTATGGCTCCTGGAAGGAAAAGCAGATCTATCAGATCTGGGAACATTCAAGAGGGAACCTCCGCTTCCCCTGCGCCTAATCTACCCACTCCGTCTGTTGGAGTTACAAAAGCGGAATTGGATGCTGTGATTCTAGGGCTAAACCAGCAGATAAACGCCCAAAATGCGCAACTAGAGGCTCAAAGTGCCCAGAATGCTCTGATTCTGAATAAGTTGAACGACTTGCTTGGGGCAAACAATGAACCGGCTGGTAATGAAAGGAACTATGCTGGCAACATTCATGATGTTAATGAAAGGAATGCTCATGAAAGGCCTACTAGTCCCTTTGAGCAGGCAGTACCTGACGCCGGTGGATCTTGAACTCGGCATGATGAGGAATATCTTTCTGGAATGGTCCGGCAGATCATGAAAGAAAGTATGCAAAGGGTTGAAGATGAGAAGGAATGGGGTTTCGCTCCAAGTAAAACTCCGTTTACTGAAAAAATCTTGAAGGCGGAATTTCCAAGGAAATTTGTCCCTCCAACTATTCCAGCTTACAAAGGGACAAGTGATCCGAATGAGTTCTTGTATAAATATGATTGGCACATGACAGGTGCCAGGGCCTCCGACGAAATAAAGTGCCGATATTTCCCCGTATACCTGGAAGGCGTGGCGTTGCTGTGGTTCACCAAGTTGCCAGTTCGATCTATCGATCAGTTTTCAGACTTGACCAGAAAATTTAAGGAGCAGTTTAGGCTATATGCTTCGAAGGCCAAGGATATCATGTCATTGTCCAGTTTAGAGCAGAATCCTGGTGAGTCTATCAGATCTTTCTTGAACCGTTTCAATATAGCATTGGCTGAAGTGGACAATGCTGAACCACGAATGATATTGACTTATCTGATGAGGGCTATTGATAAGTCATGCGAATTTGGGAAATGGTTAAATATGAAGGAGCCAACCTCTCTCGAGAAGTTCTACAAAAAAGCGGACGAATTCATTCGCTTGGAAAGTCGTCCTTTGCCAGTAAAGGCAGTGTTGGAAAAAGCTGAAGACAATACTGTCGCTCCACGCAAGAATGAGTCGGTGGGGCAGAAAAGGGAGAATAATAATGGAAAGAAACAGGGTAATCTGAAGAAGCCCCGGTCCTTCAAGCCATCAGAATATACTCCATTATCACATACGCCGGAGCACATCTACCTTGCCACCAAAGATTCCGTCGATTTCCCTAAACCTATCCCTTTGAGAACTGGGAGAAAAGCCATACAAAGTGGGAAATTTTGCCGCTTCCACAATCAACCAGGTCATGAAACTGATGAATGCCGCCAGCTGAAGAATCTGATTGAAGAGTTGTTAAGAGAAAACAAGTTGCAGCAATTTGTGAAAAAGAATAGCAACAATCCTGCATCATCGAGTCAGGGGCAGCGGGCTCCTGTTCATCAGCCTGGGGCAGGTGAGAAAGCTACGGGGCATGAATCTGGAAGGCCCGTTATCAATGTCATTTCCGGAGGACCTCACCCAGCTGGCAAGAGTTGGGGTGAGATGGAGAGATATTCCAGGGCTTTGAAATATGCTCCAGCCGAAGAAAACGTCTTTGTTCTAGAAGACACTACGCCCCTTAAACAACAAAAAACTTTCAGTGATGATATTATTTTCAGAGCCAGAGATTCTACAGGTATTGAAGCTCCTACTTTAGATCCCTTGGTCATCTCGGCTGGTATTGGACCAGCCATTGTCAGAAGAGTCCTCATTGACTGCGGAGCATCATGCAATATTCTCTTCAAGAAGACATTTGACCAGATGAAAATCCCTATGATCGATGTGCAAGCCTCATCACAGAAAATCGTGGGCTTCACAGGGGAGCCAAAGCAACCAGTAGGAACCATCGATTTGTTTGTAGAACTTGGGGAAGGTGAAAGGAAAGTGGTCCGAAAGCAAACATTTGTGATTGTCGATGAGTTTTCTGCCTATAATGCTTTTCTTGGCCGTCCAACACTCGCAGCATTCAAAGCTATCCTAGCCCCGTGGTGCCTCACTATTAAATTCCCTACTGACAATGGAGTAGGAGTTATAAAAGGGGATCAAAATGCTGCGCGAGAATGTTATTGGGTAGAGCTGCGAGAGTCAAGAAAAAGAGAAATGGGAAAGGATGCGGCAACTCCAGTCCGCATCAAGGAACCAGCTTTGTAGCAATTACAGAGCGGACCCTGCACTGGCGAGCACAGCGGGGCACGGAAAGAAATGGATCCCAGAAAAGCCAGTACAGGGGAGAATAGAGTAGTACCGGTGGAAACGACAATTCCGGTACCTGTTGACCCGAAGGACCCAAATAAGGTGTTGAATGTGGGTTCGCAGCTTAATGTGTCAATTCAGAATGTCTTGATATCTTTCCTGAAAGCAAATCTGGATGTCTTTGCTTGGACTCATGCCGATATGTGTGGGATATCCCCAGAAGTTGCAGTACACGCTCTGAATATTGACCCAAAGTTTACGCCAGTTAAACAGAAGAGAAGAACCCAAGGTCCAGAAAGGTCAGCAGCATTAAAAGAAGAAGTTGATCGACTCATGGAAAATAACTTCATCAAAGAATCTACGTATCCGAATTGGGTTTCAAATCCTGTGCTGGTCAAGAAAGCTAATGGAAAATGGAGAGTATGCATCGACTTTTCTGATCTAAACAAGGCTTGCCCCAAAGATTGCTTCCCATTACCCAGGATCGATCAACTGGTAGACGGAACTGCGGGACATGAATTGTTATCCTTCATGGATGCCTACTCCGGTTATAACCAAATCATGATGCATGAGCCGGATCAAGAGGATACAAGCTTTATCACAGATGTTGGACTTTATTGCTACAGAGTTATGCCCTTCGGATTGAAAAACGCAGGGGCAACCTACCAAAGACTTGTTAATGCTATGTTCAAACCGCAATTGGGCAAAACTATGGAAGTCTACGTCGACGACATGTTAGTGAAGTCCAGGAAAGCAGTGGATCACATTGAACACTTAGCAGAAATGTTCGCAGTCCTCCGGAAATACAGAATGAAACTTAACCCTCTGAAATGTACATTTGGGGTCGAATCCGGAAAGTTCTTAGGTTTTATTGTCAGTGCTAGGGGCATAGAGGCTAGCCCAGCTCAAATTACCGCCTTAAAAGAAGTTAAAGCCCCTAGAACGAAGAAGGAATTGCAAAGTCTCAACGGAAAGGTCGCCGCTTTGAATCGGTTCATTTCCAAAGCGACTGATAAATGCATCCCGTTCTTCGATGCCCTGAAAAAAGGAAAGAAGAACTTTGAATGGACTCCCGAATGTCAAAAAGCTTTTGAAGAGTTGATCCGTCATATGGAAACGCCTCCGATACTTTCTAGGCCAGGCGATGGCGAGGATCTTCTTATATACTTGGCAGTATCATCTCATGCTCTAAGTGCAGCGCTGATACGGGAAGACAAAAGGATTCAACATCCAGTTTACTATATCAGCAAAAGACTCACTGGGGCAGAGCTGAATTACTCCAAGTTGGAAAAACTCGCCTATTGCCTACTAGTTGCATCGAGAAAACTGAGGCAATATTTCCAAGCTCATCCTATCAAAGTACTCACTGATCAGCCTCTAAAGCAAGTCCTATTTCGCCCTGAAACTTCGGGTCGTCTTCTAAAATGGAACATTGAACTTAGTCAATATGACATCACCTATCACCCCCGAAAAGCAATCAACGGACAAGCTTTAGCTGATTTCATTGCAGAATTCACAGAGAAAGATAATGGCGAGGAAAAAGCGATCAATGATTCTCCAATCCAGTGGAAGATGTATGTTGATGGCGCAAGAAATGACTACTGTTCTGGAGCCGGAGTGGTACTTGAAACTCCTGAAGGTCGATCATTATGTTATGCACTAAGACTGGAATTTCCTTCAACAAACAATGAAGCGGAATATGAAGCTCTTATTGCAGGTCTGAAAATCGCTAAAGAGCTAAACATTCGAGCATTACAAATTTTCAGTGATTCTCAGCTTATTGTATGCCAAGTCAAGAAGGAATTTGAAGCAAAAGGTGGAAATCTGCCTTCCTACTTGTTAAAGGCTTGGGAACTCCTATATGAACTCGATCACTATTCAATAAGCCACATTCCTCGTGAAGAGAATATGAAGGCAGATTCCCTCGCAAAGTATTCAAGTTCTGGTGAAGCTCAACTATTGGGATTGGTCCCTGTAGAAGTCCTTTCAGCGCCAAGTATAGACGAGATGGATATAGACTGGATTATGAATGTATCTCAAGAACAAGAGTCATGGATGACTCCAATACTGGATTACCTACTCAGGGGTTCTCTGCCAGAAAACTCGATAGAAAGACGAAAGCTTCTAAGGAAGGCCTCTCGCTATGTAATTCAGGATGGCCGATTGTACAGACGGGGATTCTCAATGCCATTGCTTCGATGTGTATCCCGGGAAGAGTCCAAAACAATCCTAGCTGAAGTGCATGGAGGAGAATGCGGTGATCATTCAGGTGGTCAAACATTAGCAAAGAAAATTCTCCGATACGGATATTTTTGGCCAGAAATTAATCGGGATGCCGCAGATTACTCCCGAAAATGTGACAAGTGCCAAAGATATGCCAAAATTCCTAGAGCACCTTCTACCGAACTCACACAGATGATCAGTCCATGGCCATTTGCAATTTGGGGAATGGATCTCATTGGGCCGCTACCAACTGCTAAACCAGGGATTAAATATGCTATTGTTGCAGTTGATTATTTTACTAAGTGGGCTGAAGCTGAACCATTGGCTACTATCACTTCTAAGAAAATGATAAGCTTTGTGACCAAGAATATCATTTGCAGATACGGTGTGCCTCAGAAAATAATCACAGACAATGGTACTCAGTTTGAAAGTGAGGAATTCCAGGATTTTTGCAAACGATTCAAAATCCAGAAAAGCTTTTCGGCAGTAGCTCATCCGCAGGCAAACGGGCAAGTGGAAGCAGTGAACAAGATCATCAAATCAACCATCAAAAAGCAACTCGAAAGAGCAAAATGTGGTTGGGTCGATAAACTACCACTTGCACTATGGGCATACAGAACTACTCACAAAACTGCAACTGGGCATACTCCTTTTTCGTTAGCATACGGATCGGAAGCAATGATCCCGGTTGAAACAGAGGTCCCTTCACACAGAAGAATCCATTTCAATCAAGCAGAAAATGAAAAGCTGCAACTTGAAGCGCTGGATCTCCTTGATGAAAAAAGAGATGAAGCTAACCTCAGAGTTGCAGCTCATCAGCAAAGGATAGCCAGACATTTCAATTCCAAAGTTCGTCAACGCAGCTTTGAAATTGGAGATCTAGTCCTGAAAAGAATTATGACCGCGACAGGTGTGTTTGGACCAAATTGGGAAGGACCATATGTAATAGGTCAGAAGCTTCTCGACGGCACATTCAAGCTCACCACTGTTGATGGAGATCAAATTCCAAGGGCATGGAACAACAACCACTTGCGTCCATACTTTACTTGAAAATTTTGTTGAAACATTGTAAAAAGAATTATGAATGTATGATTCTTGTAATTGAAAGCAATTGTGAAACTGATGCAAGTAAATAATGAAAGAATATAAAGTGGATGTAGGCCCAATTTCATGGCCGAACCACTATAAATCTTGTGTTCCTTATTACCATTATATGTTTGCTTTGTTTTCGATATAAAAATACATAAAATGTATTGCTGAAATGTCAATTTAAATTTTTGCAGACAATGGAAATGAAACTTGCGCATAATAAGACCGAGTGATTCTCACCATCATTCAACAAACAAATTTCAAGTCTCAAAGACCCCGAATTCAAATCCTAGATAGGAAATACTTCAATTGAACGACTAATGATTTCGATAGAAACGAGCCCTTGCTGATAAATTGAGATTGTTTGAACAAACAAACATCCAATTAGGAAGCTAGTGCCCATTCTCACGAACTTGCCTGGCAATGAAGTACATTTCCTTGGATTAAACAAGCCACTTGCGAGAAGAGGGGGATGAAAACTTAAAAAAAAAAGAAAAAAAGGAGGGGATCGCTGAAAAGGCATAAGCAAGTGAACAAAGGAACAACCAAAGCTACCATCAGCAGCACAAGTCCTCTTCAGAGGCGCAACTCTTCGGAGGATAAAAGACCTCTAATGGGTCATACGCCACAAAAAAGAAAGTTCTCTACTCAACAAAAAAGATTGGAGGAGTCATGACCCTCCAACCATGAGAGAGTAACTTCCAGGCGATGAAAACCCTCTCTGAGGCACATTTCACCAGGAGTTGAAGTGTCATAACCGTTCTTCGGGATTTCACTTCACCAGAGTTGAAATGCAAACAAAATAAAAGCCCTCTTCGGAGGCCCATTTCACCAGGAGTTGAAGTGTAACAACCGCTCTTCGGAATTTCACTTCACCAGAGTTGAAATGTAAACAAAATAAAAGCCCTCTTCGGAGGCACATTTCGCCAGGAGTTGAAGTGTAACAACCGCTCTTCGGAATTTCACTTCACCAAAGTTGAAATGCAAAAACAAAGACCTTCTTGAAAGCACACGTTTCACCGAGATTGAAATAAAACTTCCAAGTGTTGAAACGCGAAAAGGCTTTCTTCGAAGGCACAACTCTTTGGGGGTACACGTTTCACCGAGATTGAAATAAAACTTCCAAGTGTTGAAACGTAAAAAAAAAAAAAATCCCTCCTTAGAGGTACAACCCCCTCCCGGGGACACAATTAAGAAGAAAGACCTCTTCGGAAACCCACGTTTCACCGAGATTGAAATAAAACTTCCAAGTGTTGAAACGTGAAAAGGATTTCTAAGGCATAACTCTTTGGAGGTACACGTTTCACCGAGATTGAAATAAAACTTCCAAGTGTTGAAACGTGAAAAAATCCCTCCTCAGAGGTACAACTTTCTATATAAAAAAAAATCCTCATCAAAAGCGTACTTTAACTTTCAAAGGAAAAGTAACTTGCCTACTATGGGAAATGATCGTAAAAAGAAAAGAAGTTAAAGTACCCTTCAGAGGTCCGCTTTACCACATAGAGGAATTCACTTGGTGAAATATGCACGTAAGCAAAAGAAAAAAGTGATTTCTACGAACGACAAAGCGTAAAAACTTATACGAAGGGAGTTGTACTCTATAAAAATTTTCTTTAAAGAATAAAATAATTATTCTTTAGCAAATAAGAGTGCAAGTCCCCTCGAAGTGTAAAATATTGCAGCAAGCTTAAGGTATGGGGGCAATATGGTATAGTAGTATAGATGCATCAGTAGAGTAATACTCAAGCAACATACCATAAGCCCGCTGCAACACTATATAAACAAACTTGTGCAAAAATAAATAGTAAATGCATTCTCAAATTCAAACAGAAATTTGTACAAACGAAGAATCATTTTATTCAACTATAATGCAGATACAGGTTTCAAAATAAAAGCGGGGGCCGGTACCCGCACAACTCTCGGCCAGTTCATACAAAAAAAAAAAAAAGCTAAAATCTTCACTTCTTCTTCCCTCCTTTGGACCCTTTACTCGGTCGAATAACCAGCTTTTCAGGTCGGCCAGTGGTTATAAGGGAAGTAGGAGAGGCAGGTGTAACCGGTTCAACTTCCGGCTCCTCTTTAGTGGCGGTGATTTTCTTCCCCCTCCTCTTTGATGTCCCACGCTTCTCTCTCCTTTGTGAGGAAGACTCACTCCCCGGAGTGACAAGTTTTGATAGAACAATGTCGTCAGAAGGAGTCCGTTCCGGGGAAATGTCACCTCCCTCAGGTCTCTCATCTTTCTGCTCTTGCGAAGCGATGGGATCATCCAAGCCGTGAAGAGCCTCTATTTGTTCCTCCTGTGATCCAGGTTGCGAGGCAGAAGGAGGCACCACTTGAAGAGATGAAGGAAGGATAACCGGGGGAGAAGAAGCTTGAGTTTGGCTCGGTGCTTTCACTACAAAGGAGAAAAAACTTAAAATATCAGTATCTTTCGAAAAGAGAGGGGATGACGGCTCGTCGAAAGTCGGGAATTCATTGACATTTGAAGAATAATCAAAAGTCGGGAATTCATTGAAATTCGAAAAATAATCAAGAAGATCGTCAAGTTCACAAGGAGCAAACGAGCAGTTCACCACTTGGACTGGTCCGGTGTCAAGTTTACCTGGGGCAGTTGGATCTCTGATGCTGATTTCATATCGCTGCGCTTCGTTGCTTTCACCGCCTTCATCCCCGCCTTGTGCACTTGTAGTTTCAGTTACTATCTTAGTCGCAGGCGGAGTGTAGGAGCTAGAACCCGTGATGTCAACCACGGGAGAAACTGGAGGTTGGACAGAGGGAGTAAGTGGTAATTCCTTTCCAGAATGTTCCTCTTCCGCCATTCCAGCTCTCATCCTGGCAAGTTGTTCTTGCCCCTTCACAAGAGCAGCGCGAGCTTCCTCATCCAGGTAACGCGCTTCAAAATCTTCATCGCCATACCCGGCGTCTTTAAACATGCTAAGAGCAGCTTCCCACACCTCGGCCAGGGTGATTTCATATTTAGGACCAAGAAAAGAGAGGCTGCCGCGTCCCAAGACACAGTGTACATAAAAATCGAATAAAGTCGAATTGATGTCGGTTTCCATGGTCTGAACAGTTTCTTCGGCTGCAATCTTACCAGCCATGGCCTCATCTCGATCTTTTTCGGTCTGAGCAAGTTGGGCTTTTAGCGCTTCAATCTCCATGTCCCGGGCGCTCAGTTTATTCTGCAACTGGGTGACATCAGTGCGGTGGTTCTCTACAGCTTGCTCTAGCCTCTCAGCTTTAGCTTCGGCGTCCCTCTGGCTGGCGTGCGCATCTCGCACTTGTTTTTGCAATACCTCTTCTCTTTGGGTGTAAGTATTAGTAGAAGAGGCAAGATCATCTTTGAGCTGCTTTACTTCGGCTTCGAGTTTTTCATTGTATTCGGCTATCTCCTTCATCTCAACGTTGTGTTGATCAAGAATCTTCTGCCACTCTGATTTATCATTTTCCATGGTCAGCATTGCTTCGATGTTAGCCCGATTAACTCTTTGAAGTTCATCAACAAGCTTTTGCCATCCAGACATTCTGTCAATATCAAGCCTGACAGCATCGAGATTTCTGTACATGGCTTCTTTGTCGATGGGGACCAAATCAAGGTCGAAGCGTACCCCCCTCAAACACCAATTCGGGAATCGGCTCTGCAAAGTCGGGGGGCCCCTTTCAACATGGTATGAAGGCCTGTTGAGGAGTGTTTGAATGGCACTTCCTTCAAGAGCAGGAGATTTGGAAGGGATGTCAGTAGAAACTGAGGCGCCAAGTCTCTCAGATGTCACAGGCGCGTGTTCCTCGCCAAGTTTGGTCCGCTTTCTCGAATCCTCAATATGGCTCTTCCCCCTATCATCATGCGTTTTACGTTTATGGGAATCATCACCCCTTGGGAAGGATTCGTATCGCGTGCCTGCTCCCTCGTGGCGTTCTTCATACTTTCTCCTCTCTTCAGCTTTTCGCGCAGCTCTCTGCTCATTGGTCTCTCTGGAATCGGTATAGTATTGCTTGTAATCATAGCTGCCACGCCCTCCATAGCGTCGAAAGTCTTTGTAATAAGAACCGCTGCCGCTGCGCCCCATAGAGGAATCTGAAAGGCAAAAATAACAAGTCTTAAAAACTTCCAGAGAAAAGAAGTTAAATGTGAACAAATGCCAAAAAAAATCCTAAGTGTTGTGTGATGTGCAAGCTACACGCATTAAGCTACAAACCACTCTTTGGTGTAGAGGTGATGATAGCTTGGGTATGAGGAGTTGATGTTTGTGTTGGCGTTTGTCGAAGAAGAGATGTCGCCTCAATTACAGGAGAGATAGTTTTAGATACGTCATCTCTAAAAAGCTCCTGCGAAGTCACTATTATGTCGCTCAACCCCTCATAAACATCATCACCACCATGCTTGGTGGGACTTGTTTTCTCAATTCCTGCATCAGCTAATCCCCCGAGAGGCTGTGAAGGTTCTTCCTCTTCCTCGATCGGGGCAAGCACCGTCTTACTGGATGACCCCATAATGTCGGTAGAAGTGGAACACTTCACCAATGAAGCTTCAATATTAGACTCTTTTGATGCGAGTTGTTCGACAGTAACCGGGACGTCAGGAGTTTTCGTCGGGGAATCGGGAACTTCTGTTGGAACTTCATGAGCATGCGTAGAACGAGAAGCATGTAGAAGCCCGTATTGGTGTAAAAATTCATCATTCAGCAGAAATTTTATGCTCCTTTCTTCCGCAGCCACGGCACTCAACCTCTCGAAAACTTGTTTATGAATCGGATCTCTAGTAGGGAGAGGAAGTGCTAAAAACAGGAAAAGAATGAAATTAGCAGCTGAGAGTTCAGATCTCGAGAAAGTTTCAAAACGGAAAAAGTAGAGACAGGAAATCTTACTTCCCACTCTCCAGATGGCATAAAACCCTGGAGGGCAGCGAACGAAGAAAAACTGATTCAAAAATCCGTGAGCGCTTTCGGAGAGATCAGTAATAAGTTTGCGATTTCGAGCGCTTCTTACAACCACGATGGAGGGATGGTCTTTAGTTTTCGTGAATGAGCAAAAAAAGCAGATCTCCTCGAAGCTTGGTAACCGATCCAAAACTCTCCTGGATAGAACACATAACCCCATCAGAATGGCGTAGCCATTGGGGTGTAATTGGAATGGAGAGATAGACAATCGAAGCAGGAACTGTTGGAGAAAGTCGTTAAAAGGAGGAATCGCCCCACTTAAGCACATTTGGCGATTGACTGCAACAAAGCCGTAGGGAGGATTGTCAGCAGTGTCATTTGGCCCCGGAAATAAGATGTCGGCATCATCAATGCCAAACTGGACGCGCAGTTGGTTAAATGCCCGCTGATTCAAAGTTGTGGATGTCCTCTCCGGAGGGTTGTCTATAGGGATGGCTACTGGAAAGACATCGTCAGCTTGGTCCATCGGCTCTTCTTGATGAGAGGTCATTCTACACAAGCAACTGGATGTTCAAATGCGAAGGTACACGTTTCCTAAAAGTGTGAAATGTTGTGCAGAACTAATGAAAATAAACAAGTAAATATAACTGAAGTTAAGCTAGTTGGCAGTTGGTTGACTACCAAATTTCAGGACTTATTAACTTAAAAGTTCAGGTGTGGTGTTAGTGCAAACCGGTTAATTTCAGTTGACTGTTTCAATATTGCATTAGCATTCTACTTGGATTTGTTGATTTAGAGCACTTCTTTCACATAATTTGTTTAAATTGATTATCTGCTATAAGCTAATCTGTCATTTGATGTGGGCAGTCAATGGCAGTATATTCGTCCCAATTTTCTGTAAATATTGTGTTGGACAGATTGTTAGCCTGCAAGTCAAGGTAACCCGTCAATGAACGCAATAAAATTCAACAGTTCAAAGTTAATGCGATGGTCCAGTGTTCAAACAGAGTTCACACAAGTCATAACCCATCAACGGTTCAAAGGTTCTGAGTTGGCAGTGTCCTAAGTCATGAGTCATGGAAATAAGGAGATTTTCTCCAAGTTTTGTCTCGGCAACGACTCAGGGCTTAGGCCGTGGAGTATGTTAAAAAAAAGCTCAGGTTCAATGGTTTCGTCTCGGCCACGACTCAAGAGTTTTGTCCCGGCTACGACTCAAGGGTCTTATCTCGGCCACAACTCAAGGGTTTAGGTCGTGAGGCATGATTGAGTCGAGTCAAACCTATGGCGATATACGAATCAATCTGACCAACTAATCACCTAACTCCTAATCAGGTGGCCTTCTAACCCATAAACCATCTCGCTCCTCACCCCTAACCCGTTGATCTTCCAACATCTAACCCATTAAACCAAGAAACTCTCAACCTACAACCCCAATTTCATGGCATCAGTAGATCGCCTCGGATCACAAATCGTTGGATCAAACAATCCTCAACCCATCAATGATTAAGACGATCAAACTCGCAAAGCTCAGAAGGGTGGATTGAAGATAAAGACGGAGCGCACAGGTTAATAGTGATCGACAATCAGAAAGGAGGCGAAATTGCTTACGTGGTATGAATTCAGAGATGATCGGAGGAGATTTGAGTTGAAATTGCTTTTGGGAGCTTGGAGATGTGTTAATGGCGGAACACGACTCACGAAAATGGTAAAAGAAGTAATGAGAAGAAAACGACTTAAGCCATTTATACCTCGGAGTAGTGGAAGATGAGTCGGCGTGCGCGAGTTAAGATAAGTCGAAGCACGCGACCTACGACTTAGGCGTGTGCTTCGAGGGGCAAATGTTAACCCTGTTGAAGCTTGAGCCGACTCATCAGACAAAGCAGTTAGCGACTCAGAAGGCTTACGACTTACCATAAGTCGTTGGCGGTTCAAGTGTATAAGCTAACAGTCAACTCGTGTACGACTCAATGACCCAACTGCGCGACTTAAGGGACTCACCGACTCATCAAGGACCGACTCAAAGAATCCCCGACTCAACTATTATGCTACTCATGGGAGTTTCTAAACTCAGCGACTCACGACTTAAGGAGCCTAATAAGTTAAAGCATTAGCGACTCATTGAAAGGACGACTTAGGGAAAGTACCGACTCATTTGACCTGGCTCCGACTCATCAAAGACCGACTCATCTGATCACGACTCATCCACTTAAGGTCTTACTGACTCATTGGAGCTACGACTCAGGAAAAGTCCACGACTCAACAGGCTAACGACTCAAGAAACCTACGACCTAAGGAACCTGGCGAGTTAAGGAGATTCTATGAGTTAAGGATGGTACGACTCAGGGAGGTTTACGACTCAAAAGATAAGTCGACGCACGACACAAGACTCAGAGGCAAGTTCAGAGTCATGCTGCAAAGGGGTGACTCGTAGATGACTCACGACTCATCATGAGTCGGTCGCGACTCATCATGAGTCGGTCGCGACTCATCATGAGTCGGTCACGACTCATGACTTGACAGTTTCAGCCTAACATTTTGCCTATAAATATATGGCCATATTCAACATTTAGAGGACTTTTGGGGGGGGGGGGGGGGACTGACTTCCTAGGCGCCATTACTCTGCTATTGTCTCGACTTCAAGCAACACTCAAGCAACACTTCTAACACTCCAATCACCAAAGACATTTCGACAAATCTCAAGAAGAAAAATAACTCATTCATCATGCATTCGAAGGATTCTTCTACATCGGGGTTTGAGATATTTGTCTAAGTGTGTTGTAATCGGAGTTGATTGTAAAGAATTGTAACTAAATCAGCAATAAAGAGCTTTAAAGTGGACGTAGGCTTGATCCTAAGCCGAACCACTATAAATACTGTGTCTTTTATAGCTTTCCTGTGATTTCTTTGCATATACTTTGTTCCCGTACCAACGGGTGGTGCTTTCACAATTTCCATCTATACACCGGGGTGTTAGCGTTTATTTTTTTTTTAGCGTTAACACACTCCTTTGAATGAAATAGTCGAAAACATCTTCCTGCCAACCCAAGACGAGCTTAAATACAATCGCCCCCCGTACAAGAAGGAACCAGATCACACAATCAAGTCTGGGAAGTTCTGCACAAATGAATGTCGTCATATCCGGGACCTGATTGAAGAACAAATCAGAAGGAAGAGATTGGAACACTATGTAAAGGGTCAGGACAGGACTCCAGCTCCTGCCAAGGAGAACCCAATGCAACTCCACCCAGAGACAGGCAGAAGAAATCACGACACCAGCGGTTCCAGTCAAGAGAAGATAGTGGTCCATACAATATCGGGAGGACCACACATCGCCGACAGAAACTGGGCAGAAATGGAAAGATGTGGAAAGTCGCTTAGAAACAATGAAGACCGCATCAATTCCATCATGGAAGAACACCACCCGAAGCGGAAAGAGGATAATTACATCACATTCAGTAGGCGAGACCTAGAAGGAAGGCAGTACCCGCACATGGATCCTATGGTCATCTCTGCCTGGTTCGGCCCAGCCGAAGTTTTTCGAATTTTAGGAGATACTGGAAGCTCCGTAAACATTCTATTCAAGCATGCTTTCGAAGAAATGAAGCTGTCAATGAAGGATGTGTCTCCCTGCAACAAACCACTACACAGTTTCACTGGAGATGCGAAGATTACCCTCGGGCAATTGGACCTCTTTGTTGAAATAGGAAGTCATCCCCGCTCCGTTGTACGGAAACAAACATTTGTGCTAATAGATAACCACCCGGCCTACAACACCTTTTTAGAAAGACCAGCCTTGTCTGACTTCCGGATTGTCCTGGCCCCTTGGTGCCTGAAGATGAAATTTCCAACAGATAATGGGATAGGGGAAGTAGAAGGAAATCAAGACGCCGCTCGAGATTGCTATGTAAATGAACTTCGCAATAACCAAAGGAAAGATAAAGGAAAGGATGCAGAGACTACTCTCTGCAAGAAAAACTTGGAAGCATAGCAACTAAAGAAAGCACCTCCTCTTCAATATACCAGTGATCCTTTCAATGAATTAGACCGCAGGGACAAAGAGGAGGAGGCCACCGCCGAGCCTGCAGAGGCTATGGAATTTGTATTTGTACACAAACACGGCCCAAGTAGACTGCTGTGAATCGGGTCTCAGTTAAGAGCAGAGTTAAAGGATCAACTCGTCGATTTTCTTCGCCACAACTTGGATGTATTTGCATGGACGCACGCTGACATGACTGGAATTTCCCCAGACGTAGCATGCCACGTACAGAACATCGATCCCACTAAGGTGCCAGTAAAGCAGAAAAAGAGAAGTATGGGAGCAGAACGATCAGCAACCCTCGACGAAGAAGTAAAGAACCTACTTGCCAATAACTTCATATGAGAAGCCATCTACCCAAAATGGACCGCCAACCCGGTACTGGTAAAGAAGGCTAATGGAAAGTGGCGAACATGCATTGACTTCTCCAACTTAATGACGCTTGCCCGAAGGATTGTTTCCCACTCCCCCGAATCGATCAACTCGTGGACAGCACGGCTGTGCACGAACTCTTATCTTTTATGGACGCATACTCAGGATATAACCAGATCCCTATGCATGCCCCCGATCAAGACCACACTAGTTTCATCACTGACCGGGGATTGTACTGCTACAGAGTAATGCCTTTTGGACTTAAAACGCCGAAGCTACTTATCAGCGCCTCGTCAACAAGATGTTTGCGGAACTAATAGGACGAACTATGGAAGTTTATGTGGATGACATGCTGGTAAAATCGAGGAAAGCCAACGATCATGTAAGCCACATAGACGAGGTGTTTCAAGTACTTCGCCAATATGGAATGAAGCTGAATCCTCTAAAGTGCTCCTTCGGAGTATCGTCAGGAAAGTTCTTGGGATTTATCGTCCATGCCAGGGGGATTGAAGCAAACCCCGAACAAGTCTGGGCTTTGCAAGATATCAAGATACCATCCACTCGAAGAGAGATGCAAAGCCTAAATGGGAAGGTGGCTGCCCTAAGCAGATTCATCTCTAAAGAAACCGACAAATGCATCTCTTTCTTCGAAGCCCTAAAAAAAGACAAAGGAAAGTTCGAATGGACTGACGAATGCTCAATAGCCTTCCTTAACCTAATCGAACACCTCCAGAGACCACCAGTACTCTCAACTCCAAATGAAGGCGAAGAACTATGCCTATACCTTGTTGTATCGTCCCATGCTCTAAGAGCCGCTTTTGTGAGAGAAGACAACCCCGCGCAGCGGCCCGTATACTTTGTAAGCAAGAGATTTACGGGGGCAGAAGCTAGATACCCTAAACTCGAGAAGCTAGCATACTGTTTGCTAATCACGTCATGGAAACTGCGACACTATTTCCAATCTCATTCCATCAGAGTTTTAACCGATCAACCGCTAAGGCAGGTACTCCATCGCCCCGACACTTCTGGGTGACTACTTAGATGGTGCATTGAACCAAGTCAATATGATATCACCTACAATCCTCGCAACGCCATCAAGGGACAAGCCATGGCCGATTTCATTTCTGAATTCACTTCCAACGAAGGTAAGGAGCAATCTGAAATAGCAGAAGATATCAAGTGGAATCTCTTTGTAGATGGAGCATCAAACGAACAAGGCTCGGGGGCAGGTATTGTGATAATCACCCCCAGGCGAAGGAAGCTGCATTATGCCTTAAGGTTGGAATTCGCTGCCACCAACAACGATGCAGAATATGAAGCAGTAATAGCATAATTAGATCTTGCCTTAGAAATTGGAGTCAGTTCTTTATGTCTTCATAGTGATTCTCAACTTATCGTAAACCAAGTACTGGGAGAGTTTCAGACTCGAGGAGAACGACTCACAGCATATCTAAAGAAAACCAAGCTGCTACTCGATCAGTTGGACCACTATTTAATCAATACATTCCTCGAGAGGAGAACCGAGAGGCCGACGAACTGGCAAAGCAAGCTAGCATGAAGAACAACACCATTTCCGGAATAGTAGCCATCTCAAAACTACTAGTCCTACGTTTCGAACAAGAGGATCTGATAGCTGCAATCGAAGAAGAAACTTGGATGACTCCTATCCGGGAATACTTACAAGATGGCACACTACCCAACGAGCGTAACGAAGTCAGGAAAATATTGAGGAGAGCTTCCCGCTACATAATACAAGAAGGAATCCTCTATCGACGTGGCTTCTCTAACCCCTCATTAAGGTGTGTTGCTGGAAGGGAAGCCAAGAAAATCTTATCCAACATCCATCAAGGGAGCTGCGGAGATCACACTGGTGGGCAGACTCTGGCAAAGAAGACACTCCGATATTGATATTACTGGCCCATTTTAAACAAAGACGCCTTAGACTTCGTCAAAAGATGTGACAGATGTCAGAAATTTGCCAAGATTCCTTGACTACCAACAAATGAGATTACTCAAATGACCAGCCCTTGGCCCTTTGCAGTATAGGGAATTGACTTGATTGGCGAACTGCCGATGGGCCGAGGCGGAGCCAAATATGCTATAGTGGCAGTCGACTATTTCACCAAATGGGTGGAAGAGGAACCTCTAAATAAAATATCTTCGGAAAAAGTTATTAACTTCTTGATCAAAAATGTTCTATGCAGGTACGGGGTTCCACTCAAAATCATACCGGACAATGGACTTCAGTTTGACAGCGAGGTGTTCGCCGACTGGTTCCAAGAGCATGGAATTCACAAAAGCTTCTCATCTGTGGCTTATCCCCGGGCAAATGGAGAAGTCGAAGATGTCAACAAAATTCTTAAAACTATAATCAAGAAGAATCTTGAAAAGTCAAAAGGCGCTTGGGTGGATGAACTTCCTATGGCACTTTAGGCCTACCGCACATCTTTCAGAACATCAACAGGGCATACTCCTTTCTCTTTGGCATACGGATCGGAGGCCATGCTCCTAGTTGAAACTGCAGTGCCATCCCACCGTAGGATCCACTACAACCCAGAAGAGAACGAAGAACTCCTCCACATGCTTTGGATCTAATCGAAGAAAGATGAAATGATGCATCACTCAAAGCAGCTGCTCACAAGCAAAAAGTGGCAACACAATACAACTCCAAATTCAAGCATCGCATCTTATAAGAAGGAGATCTTGTCCTCAAGCGAATCTTCCCGTGCCCCGGAGCGCTAGATCCAATCTGGGACGGACCATATGTAATTCATAAAGATCTCCTCAGCGGAGCTTATATTTTGTCAACAGTGGACGGAGAGGTGTTCCAGAGGACATGGAACATCCAACAACTTCGTCGATACTTCTCTCAACTTGTACTGCCCATATAAAGTGAATTAACAAAGAGAATCAGTGGACGTAGGCATTTCCGTGCCGCACCACTTTAAAAACTTGTCTCTTTTTTAACTTGTTCCTTTATATCTTGGCTACTTGCTGAGCTTTATCCTTTTCTGTTGAACAAAATACTGTGTAGACGGCATCTCCATTCAAGGCATCACAGCACAACTTCACCTGGACAAAACCTAATAGGTATTATACGAATCTATGCCCTCGCCAATGAGATACTTTTGCTCCAGCATCCCTCTGCTGCGGGTTAACTCATTGCGCGTGACGTCCCTTAAAGCCAAATGTAACGAGCCGATTATAAGCCGCCGAGAAGGCCAACCATAGCCTAGGCAGCTCATTACGGCGTTCGGCTCGCCGGCAATCGTGAACCGATTATAAGCCCCAACATAAGGTGTGGCCAGCCAAGGGCAGTTCACAGTTGACGATCGACACCTGCGCTAGCCGGCCACGATAAATCGAATAATACCCACGATTACGGGCCATAATGGCCCGGGTAGTTACCGTGCGTGATCTCGGCTCCGATGTGTCTTAAGTACGGCTGTGGTAAAAAAGAAAACTCCCCACAGAGGCGTAAGATGGGTGACAAATGTCTCCAAGACCCACAGCTATGGAAAATGACTACAAAGCCCGTTTGCCACGTACTTAAGCGCGTCGAAAGCCTTCCGTGATTGGAAGTTTTACTATTTCTTATATTTCCATTTTATTTTAAAAAAAAACTTTCCTCCTATCCTCTATAACGATCCCTAAAGTACAAGACACAAAATAGGACACACTCGCTAATGGGAATATCACAACTGGATGACTGATCACTTAGTATCATTCCATACTCAGTCACACAAGACATTCAAAGCTACTGTCTACAACTAAAACATGAAGGGCGGTACTTCCTTCTCTTATATATAAACATGTAGCTATAATTTATTCACGCATCACATTAACATTGCGAGACATGAAATTATATTTTAAGCAAGAACTTGACATCAAACACAATTGAATCACTAGCACATGCATAGCTATATTTCTTATGCAACACATCAAAATAACAAAAACATTCAAATATAGCAAAATCAGTCTAAGTTAAAAGTTACATTCCAAAAATCAAGTTGTTCATTACATAATTATGGCCCGAAAATTGCATTAATGTTTTAAGACTAACATAGACAGCAATGTCAAGTAAACCGAAATATGTCCAGATCAAGCCAAGGAGCCGACTGCATCGGAGCTTCGCCTCTATCCTGCTGGCCCTCCGAGGTCTACTTAACCGTAGGATCAGAACTCCTAGCATGTTGACCAGAGGTAGTTGGCGCTTTAGAGGTCTCGCCTATCCAATTCAGGGGAAGAATCCATTAAATAAACAATAAGCAACCAAGCTATGAAAATGCTAAAAGGGAAGACTTACCAGCATCTGTTCCTTGATCATCATCCCCCAACTGCACACCTACCTCATCAGCAACGAGCAGCCGCATGCCCTCCTTCACCGCCACTTTCTCCTCCTTGGTGAATTGGGCCGTAACCACATCCATTCTGAAGGCCATGCCACCCTCCTTATCCGCATCAGCCTTGGCCTCCTCCAGAGCCCTGAGATAAATCCTGGCCATGACTCGGGAATAATCATCCATCCAGGATAAGTTGCCCTGTTTCCAAGTACGGAAGTACATATCCTGGGGCATCTCATCCATCATCCCCTCATTCCTCGAACTCCCTCATTCGGACCTCAGAAGCCAATAGCTTTGCAACGGCAGCATCCCTCTTTGATCGGTATCGCGAGCGGTCAGCCTGAAGAGATTTCCTCGTTGCCTCCATCTCCACCTTTAGCTTGGTTTGAGCAAGCTCTGCGGCTTCAAGCTTCCCGGATAACTCCTCTACCCGCTCGAGATCCGCTTTCCGGACCTCATCCACCGTTGCAATGGCCATATCAATCCGTTCCTTGCAGGCAGCCTCCATTCTCCGTAACTCTGCTCTGTTAGCCTCCTCCATGGTTTTCTTTAGTTGCTTGGAGGCGGTCTCGTGCCAAGAAATCTGGATGGCATGATCGGCGAGTTGCTTGGCCTGTTCAGAAACCATTAACCGCAATCGAATGTTGGCACTCCCGATCTCCTCTCCGGCCTTGACCAGTCGGGCATGATGCCCCATCAGCTTCCTGGTCTCCTCAGCAACCCGGTCGATGTTTGCCTTAGCTTCGCCTCCCATAGTTACAATCCGAGTAGTAAGCAAATCAAGGTCCAGGGACTTAGCCTCATCAAGCACCCGTACCATAGGATTGCGAGGGAGAAGGTGCTCACCAGTAGCCTCGTCAAAGGAAATGTCATGAGAGCCTAGATCCAGATCCGGATGACCCGCAAACGGATTACGAGCCAAGCCGGGATGATCTATTGGGGTAATAGTAGGGTTTTCAGACGGATGCGGGAAAGGTATAAAGTCAATATTCTCCTCCATGGTATCCCAAAGAGGTTGAGTTGGGGGCTGAGGACCAGGTGAGGATTCGAACATGGAACGGCTCCTCTTCCTCTTTTGGATGTCCTGTTCGATGACCCCAAGAAGAGGATGGTAGCCGACTACGTCTTCGGGGCGGTCAGTCGAAGGCTTCGGCTTAGTAGAAGCTTTGAGAAGTTTGTACTGTTCAAGCCGGTGCCGAACATCTGATGTCTTGGCCGCTTCGCCCGCTCCTGGAATAAAAACCAAGTATTACAAGCATACATTGAGCTATAATTCAAGAAACATATCAGGTTAAGAAGAGTAAAAAGACGCTTTTGTTATACAAACCCTGGGGAGGAGTAGGATACTGCAATAAGTCCTGGATCTCATTCTAGGACGGGAGTTGGCCATAAAGTATTCCTAAATCCTTATCATAAATGGAGTCGTCAAGAGTCAAAAATTCACCTTGAATCGCAGGGGTTGCCTTAGCTGAAATGCTCTTGGAAGATGAATCGGCACCAGTCCCGGCCTTGTCACCTTTCTTTGGCTTCTCCACCAAGGTCGATCCTTCCTCCAACCCCTCAAAAGCCTGGCGGAAAGCATCATCTGTCCACTCTTAAATCTCCCCTACTTGCCCAGAGGACAAACCCCCAGCGCCATCACCGCTCTGTCCTTCGCCACCATCATCACCATCACCTTCTCCATCACCTTCGCTCTCCTCCTCCCCTGTTTCCTCCTCCCCCTCTTCCTCCTACGGGATGTCTGGACATGTGCTAGGGGAGGGTCCATCGGACTTCTTAAGCTTCTTCCCCTTGGCAATTGGAGGTTTTGAGAAGGGTTTCCTTTTGCTACTCTTTGCCGCATCCCCTCCTTTAGCCTTAGCATCCCTCTCCTCAGCGGGGTCTCTCTGCTTGACCATAGACTGATGTGGTAGAATCAAATTGTGCCCCAGAAGAGTAGCATTCCTGATCAAGTAAGAAGCTGACCTCTCCCTTCCCGAAATGGCTTCTATTTCCGCAGCCATCTGAACCAGGCGATCGTTCTCCACAACCGCAAAGCCACCTGTCGCTAGCAAGAAATAAAAACACATAAGAAGAAGCGTTGCAGTTAGAACGAAAATTATAAATAAGCTTCAACTTACAGCCAGAGGTGAAGCGACGGATAGAAACAGGGTCATCCTTGACGAAAAACCATTCCTTCTTGAACATGCTGAACTTCGAATACAAGTCCAGGACCGGCTTGAAGGACACGGCCAATTCTAAGCTAATGTAGGGAGACCCCTTCTTGTAGCCTCTCAAATTGTACAGGTATCGAATCTCCCGGTTGGAGGGGGGACGCCCGTACTTTCTCTGGAAGATGATAAATAGACTCACTAAGATAGCATAAGAGTTGGGTTGAAGCTGGAAAGGGGCCACCTTCAAATAGGTGATGAAGCTGACTATCCAAGCATTGATTGGGGGAATGGCCCCACACTTATAATGGTACCTGCTATAAGCAAAATGTCCTTCAAGAGGGTCATATGGCATAACTCCATTCCCTGGCAACACCATGTGTGCTCTGTCAATCCCGAAAGAACGAGACATAACATCAAGCTGCTCCTCTTTAAGGGAGCTAGGAAAGCAGTCAGGTGGCGTGTTCAGGAGCTCCTGAGGCCGTACCCATCTACTAGTGATCTCGGAGGAAGTCCAGGACGTCCCGATCCTGACTGAGCTGGGGGCACTGTGGAGGACTCTTCTTTGTCCTTGGATTTCTTCTTATCTGATTGAGTTTCCACTTTATGATAAATTTATCTGCAAACACAAAAAAAGTACGTCGTTAGAATGAGGAAAGTAAACAACCAAGTGCATGAAATCTAGAATTTCATTTATAAGTTAAAAACATAAAAGGCATAAGTTTCATTCGGCATTCAAACTCCCAAACTCATTCGGCAATCATACTCCCCATGGCCATTCAGGAATTCAAGGCCGAAAGATCATTCGGTACTTGGAATCCCCGAGTTCATTCGGTAGTGCAAAGCAAAAATCTCATTCGGCAGTTCCGGTATGAGGTTCATTCGGCACTCAAACCTATTCGGTAGTTCGAGACATAAAAGTCATTTGGCAATCGCCTGATTCGGTCGTCAAATGTAATTCGGCAATATGATTGATTCGGCGACTAAATCTGATTCGGCTATCTCACTTGGTAGGGAATAGCGAAAGCATAAGGCCCATACTTATAGGCAAATATCAACGACCGGACCAATTGGTTCGGCATTCGAGACCGGATGAGAGTGTCCAAGATGAATGACCTAAAACAAAGCACGCCATATGCATGCACATGCCCTACTTTGGGGGCAAGTGTTGCGTGTGTTTCGACCGGGCCGACCCACCGAATCAATCCACGCTCACCATTGCACTACCGGACCAGATCCCACATCCATGCTCCTACCACTGAACCAAAGTCTCACCGAACCAACTCCTTCCCATGCCTGCCGAACCAGCTCCTTCCCATGCCTGCCGAACCAAAGCCACTCCACATGCCACCGAACCAACCCATCTCCTAGGTACCACCGGACCAACATACCACCAGACCAACATACTACCGAACCAGCGTACTACCAGACCAAGGCATATCAAACCAAAACCATCACCGGACCAAGGAATGCCGAACCAACTTTGCCAGGCCAGATTGCATCAGCCCAGGCCCACTGGCAGCTATATACATCCAAGACCCCTACCCCCAGCCTCACTCTATAAATAGAGGGGCAGGGGTACAACGATGGCAGACAAGTTTGAGAGCTCAAGTACGGATAGAACTTTCAAACAATTTTCATGCACTTGTAATCAAAGATTTGTACTTGTAATCTGAACAGTAAAGGAGAATAACATATAAAGTGGACGTAGGCACGTTCTTGCCGAACCACTATAAATCTGCGTGTCTTTTACAGTTTAGTCCTTGCTTTTTACATATTTGCATAAATCACCCAAGTCACTAAGAGCAACATATAATCAACTAAATCGTACGACTTGGAGATGTTTGCCCATTTTTTGTGCAAACAAGAAATACAACCAAATTAAAATTTAATTAATTGAAAATGAAACTCTAAATCTGACCCCGAAATTTGAAAATTTTGTTTCAAAGTAATGAAAAACAATAAATAAGTATTATTTGGATAATTGGGACTTGTTGCAAATAATGGGTTGTTTGAAAATTTGATTTGAATTAAAGACCAAAAGTGGTCAAAAATTTAAGGATGACCTCGTGTGTAAAAGAAATAATATGTATGAATAAAGAATATTTATAAATCAAAAATAGTTTGAATAAACTCTAAATGTTGAGTTTGAAATTTGGAATTGGATGTGATACCCAAAGTGATAAGTTTTAAAGTGGGAAGATTATTATTGTGAAGTTTAAGGATTGAATGAGGTTGATTGGATTAAGTAAACTGGAATTTAACTTGAAAAGTTAAATGGTTGATTTGGATTGGGAATTTGTGTGATCTCAGAACGGGTTTGAGATTTAAAAATTGAAATGGATGGATTGTTTAAAAATAAATTGGATGATATCATCCTATTGTTAATGAAAATATTAAAATTGAGAATGGTATTGTATAAATAAAATAAATTTGAATAATTGAATTGTAAATTAAACTTGTTTAAGAACCGACTTCAAACTGGAAGATAAAATTGAGTAATAAATTAAAATTTTAAAATAAAATTGTATTGAACTTTGATTTGAACCTTGAAATACATAAGTAAAGATAACTGAAAATGGAATTTTTAGAATTGGACTCAGAAATATAAATTGATTTAAAACTTCAAATAAAAGTTAAGTCGGTTTAAAGAGTTAAACCAAACTTTGAGAATTCAACTCGAATTTATATAATTCAAGATGGGATAAAGTTGAAACTTAGATTCCATTAGTACCAATTGAATTGATTTTGAATTAATTAGAATTGAATTTGAAATGGGAATAAATCAAGTCTAATGGAATTTGGAGTTATTTGAATTAGAATCGGATCAATTTAAAGGGAAGTGTAAATTTACATTGAATTATTGGGTAAGTGAACAGTTTGACTCTTGACTACTTTCAATATAAATTGTTTTAACATAAACTTATTTTACTAAGCCATTTAATATATACAACCATTCTTTCTTTAAGCTAAATTATTTTATACTCGTTTTACAATTATTTTTGGAGCTATTTAACAATTTTTCAACTGTTTTCTAAACTAATTACTATTTTTCAACTATTTCACCAATAAATTACTATTTTCCAACTATTTTGCAATTATCTAAAATTTCTGAAACTATTTAGCTATTTCTCAACTATTTAGCTATTTCTCAACTATTTTACAGTTAGTTACCTATTTTATAGCTATTTTGCAAACTAATAATTATTTTTCGACTACTTATCTATTTTTAAAATTTTCAAACTATTTTCTAAATGTAAACTGGTTGATGTTCAAACTGTTATGGATTTAATACCCAACCGAGATAAGAATTGAAGTGATAATTCAATGGAATTGAGACAATTGTAACTAAGTGAATGAAAATTCAAGTGAATGTGAATAGAAATGGGATTGATTTGGCTAATAATCAATGAAAATAAATACGTAGGATGTACGTATACTATTCTATTCTCATACTAATTTGATCTAGATTCGAGCATAGAATTCAAGATATTATATCGATCCGAGTTGGGATTTTTCACTCGATTTTCGACGGCGAACCTGAATATAGATTTTTGATTGGTTCTGGATGTTCTCTATCATAGTTATGGCTATGAAAGGAGAATGATGGTTTTTAATCAAGAAACCAGATCTGTGTCCTCACTAGGAAGTCGGATGGATGATACTAGTTCGGAAGTGAAATTGTGTGATCAAGTGGGCGATCAGATTGGTATAGCGTACGGATGATAAGTGTACATCATACAGATATAAATGAAATTGATATTGAAAAGAGTAATCAAATTTGAATATTTGATTTTGAATAAACAAAGCTATATATCTTTGTTATATGTAAGATGAAATCCCCTTGGTAAATCTATTGCCGGAAGAAAAGGATTTTTTGAAGATGTATGATGTATAAAAGGAGTTTTATACGAGTTTGAAAGGATCCAAAGTTTTAAAAAAAAATTATATATATATATAAAGGATCTTATGAGGATTTTGAAAAAGGTTTTGGGAACCTTTGAATTTGGAAGGGCTTTTGATTTTTTGGTAAAATCAATATTAAAATTTGGAAAGCCTAGTTTGAGAACTATCGATTTTAGGATAATCAATTTTGTGTAAAGAAGCTTTGTATGAGATCATACTAGGTGTATGATTTGAAAAATACTATATGTGTGGTATAAAGTGTTTTGATGATGGCTCTGGGGAAAAAGGCGCTCCCTTGAAATAAACTTCTCAGGAGTACCACCGGGTGGTACTTCCTTGAGCCCCAAGGGGGGTTCTAAAGTTGATCCTGTGAGGAGTCCGGACAAAACTAGTTCCTGGGGATTATGAGTAGAGTATACCATAGCGAAAGTCGTGTGTGCGCTGAGAGCCAACAGTCTGCGTTTGATTTTATATCGGTAGACTACGACCTATGGTAACATAGCGAAAGTCGTGTGTGCTGCTGAGACCCAACAGTCTATGTTTTATTTTACATCGGTAGACTGCGGCCTATGTAGGAGTGGAGAAGTTTCATTTGGACAGCGAAAATCAAAGGCCGCAGAGAGCCTGCAGTTACATGGACTTTTGCTGTGATGGCAACGTAATCCTGGTATGTAACTACGATCTGTCGTGGGTTCCATGGCGTAATCGAGAGGCCGCGGAGAGCCTGCAGTTATGTGGACTTTTGCTGCGATGACAACGTAACCCTGGAATGTAACTGCGACCATGGATGGGGGTGATGATTCCTAGAACATTTTCCCAAAGATTTTTCCTCTATTTTGAAAAACTGTTTCCGATATTTTCAATAAAATTATTTTCCAAGTATTTTCACTAGATGTTGAAAGCGGGTTTACCAAGTACTTATAGATTTTCAGTCTTTCGCCTGATCAACGTATGACTGAATTTCTGTGAGAACAAGGATGGACTGGTTAAGACATCGAGTTATAAGAAGTACTTTTTATAAAAAGCTATTTTAAAAGTATTATCTGAATTTAAAAGCATTTCCAAAAATATTAAATTACATTTTTATAATTTTGGGGAAATAAAAGGAAATCCAAACTGTAATTTTAATAAAGTGATTTTGTAATTAAAATCGAATATTGATTTAGAAATTGGAAGAAAGCTAATTGGTTAAATAATTATTCGATAAAGCATATTAATAAAGTTGAACTCGGATAAATAAAATGGATTGTAAGTTAATAATGGAGTTTGGAAATGAATTCGAACTGTAAATAGAATTCAACTTGGATTTGATGAATTAAAATAAGTGGAGATGTTGTTAAAATAAATGGAATTGAATTATGATAGACATGGTTTGAGTTGCAAACAAAACCCAAGTGAATAGAAATAAATTGAGAATGACTTTGTATTAATAAAATAAATTCGATAATGAATTAAGCAAGTAAATTAAAAATTTATAATGGGTTAATCGAATTAAATAATAAATGGATGAAGTCTGATTGAAAAAAAAATCAAAATCAAAGTTGTGATTGGAGTTGGATTATCAGACTGAATTTAAGTTCAGTGGCATATTAATTTGAAGTATAAATGTGTTAAATATGTGCTTGGATATTATTTTGGAAATTGAGAAGGTGAAATTAAAATTAAAATTTAAAATGGATGGGCTAACTGAATTTAATGGAAGTTGATTAAATGAGGATCAAATAGAAGTACACTTAAGTTTGATGTTGGAATAAATTAAAGTAAATTCACATAAGTTTAAAATTTATGGAAGCTTGGCTTCGAATAAGAGTGAAAGCCGATTAAATAAAAGCTTGGATTGAATTAATTTGGGAATGGCTAGAAGTATACAGGAATGGAATGCGTCGAGCTAAATAAAAGGTTGGTGAATAAATTAGAAATGTAATGGAATTAAAAACAAAATGAGTTGAAATTTATTTAAAGTAGTTATAAACTAAAATAGACACTTTATTAAGCGAATATCGTCGAAATTGCATAACAATAATTGTCGTTTGGCGTAAACACAAGTAATTAAAATTCTATAAAATAATAGAGATTTAATAAATTGATTTTAGAACCAATTAAATTGAATATGAGCTTGTTTGGATTAAAAACAAATTGAACATAAGCAATTGATTTGTAAACCTAATAAAATTGAATGAAATGGCTTATGAGTTGGTTGAAACCAATTGAATTAGATTTGAAAACATATAAATTGCTTGTAGAAATTAATTTGAATGCATTTCTTTTAGAATTGAAGTGTTATAGTAGTTTGAGTAAGAGAAATGTTATAAACTTCATATATATAGTGCTTAAATGTGTAAATTGAGTAAGTATTGGTACTTGAAGGTCGTTTGGCTGAATTTGGATGTACTAAATGCTAAAATAAATAAGCTGCTTGCTTAAAATGCTAAATAAAGGTACACATACGCAATAAAAATAGGAAATATGAACATTTTTTGCTTTTTACGACCGGGTGGGTCAATGTATACATATTTATATCTCTTGTCAAATTGCAAAAGCGCCTCCGTACAAAGGAGACTCTGGAAAAAAAATTCTAAAATTTTGGGAGCTAGAAAATTTTTGGGAAATTTTTTGTTAACGACAAAACAATTTCAAATTGAAAATTTAAAGTAAATTAGTAGATGAACTGATATGAATCAGTTATACTTGAAAGATAAAATTTAATATTCAAAATTTAAAGTAAATTGAATTCGTATGAAAGTGGGGAAAACTAGTTTGAATAGAAATGGATATGAAAACTTCTGTAGGGAAAAGTATGTAAAGATGTGAAAGGGCTATGATTGGATATTATTGCTAAGTAGGTTATGCAGGTATTACAAAGAGAAAAGAGATTGGATTTGATGTTAGAAGATAAATTTGAATTGCTCGACAAAAAGGTATGTATTTAAATTTTTGAATGAAATTGGATTGGGTTTTGGATCTAGCCACTTGGCTTTGTTTTTCTTTTGGAATTTGGGAGCCCATAAAGGCCTTTTGTAGTTGTACCGAGCTAGCCGCGCAAAGGAGACACTAGCAAAAAATTTCGGAAATTTAGAGAGTTAGAAATATTTTGAGAAAATTTTGATAATTCTAA
Organism: Allium cepa; assembly: GCA_030765085.1. Taxonomy (NCBI): domain Eukaryota; kingdom Viridiplantae; phylum Streptophyta; class Magnoliopsida; order Asparagales; family Amaryllidaceae; genus Allium; species Allium cepa. The sequence continues at coordinate 853,121,765 of CM060931.1, forward strand.
AGTTGGTTTTAAATTGAAATGTAAATGATTGAGCTAAAAGGTAGTGTTTGAAACTATAGAAGGTTTTGGGATGTTGGTTAATGTGATAATGGGGTTTTTTTTAAAAGATGGTTGGTAGGATGTTGATAAAACTGTTGGTTTCAGACGAAAAGTAAACGGGTATAGTACCATTCTTCCTAACTAGTAACTTTGGGGACGAAATTCTTTTAAGGGGGGAGGAATGTGACGACCCGGAAATTTTAACAATTTAAATTGGAATAGTTAATTGATTTTAAATATTTTAAAGTTAATTTTAACTTGAATTCCAGATATCAATACTTACTTGATAATTAAATTATTGAATTATATAGTTTAAATATTGAATTTAATAATTGAAATTGGGTAAATTGTAGAATCTGAAATTTCTATGCCTGTTTGAAATAATTTGAAGGCTTATAAAATTTATAACGACGATACTGAAGATAATAGAATGGTTAAAAACTTAATTTAAAGGTGGGTTGTTCAATTTTGATAATATATCGTTTAAATCGATATTTAAAAATAGCCTTCCGAAGCATAGCCTCGGAATTTGACGAAATCAGTTCCATTGGATCCATAATAGTTAGTTATTATCGGATTTCAATTTTCGTAGCAATCAGAGTTGTCGTCTGACCCTGGCAGCTCGAAACGCATAGAAACTATTTTAATCGATTTAATTTAGAATTGATCGTTTACTTCCGTATCTCGCGCATACGATCAAATTGGCTTTCGAAACACGTTCCATTGTGTTTGGGACGCGGGTAAAACCTTACAAATGCCTGTCGGCATGCCTGATTCGGGTTTCGCGTTTTGCTTAACGAGATATTTTGGTAATTTGATAATTTTAAAAGTATAAAAATCATCTCAGCCACCCTAAGTGTACTCGAGCCACCCTAATACCTGAAATTCACCGACCTAACTTATCTCCTTTTCTCGTTTTAAACGCGTATCTTCCTTCACAATTCAAAAGGAAATCTTCAAAAAAAATAATGGCCAATCGAATTTGTTCGTTCAAATCCATAAGACAGTGGCATATTAAATTTCAAAATGCAATTTTTCTTTCTTCTTCGTTTTAATGCCGAAACCCCTTTCTTCCAGTTCGAAAAAGACCTAATCAAAATCGAGTTTTCATTTAATCGTATAAAAAAAGGGATTATATCTTGAGGCGGGTCCTGCTCGTCCTCGTACTACAGCAATGGTGCTCACGATGTGGGGAGAGGAAGCAGCGAGGGAGTGGTCGCGAGGATGGGAGGCGACTAGGGTTTTGATTTCGGCGGCTCGCTTGTAGCTCTTGTGCTTGGTTTGTTGTGGCGATGTCACGAATGTTGCAAGGGAGAGGCGGGATACTGTGCGGTAGGGGAGCAACGACTAAAATCTGAGGGATGAGCTAGGGATTTCAGCGATTGGTGGTTCACGAGTTAGTGATAAATGTAGTCGGTGATGATGGATTTCAAGGCAGAGGCATTGTTCGAGCAGTAAGGTATATTTGTTTATTATAATTTATTTTAGTTTCTATAGAAATATTTATATATTTATCAACTCACAGATTTTATTTAAACAGTAAGAATATAATAGATGTAAGATTTTTAAAATAGGAAATCTTAAAATGTTGGTAGAGTTTGAAGAAAATTAGTGGATTCTCAAATAGGTATAAACTTGTAAATTAAATTGTTTACCAAAATCTAATAGTAAAGTTAAATTTAGAGTTTTATTATCCCATTAGATTTCATTTCAAAAATGAGAACAATTATTTAAAACTAGTTAACTAAAATTTATTTAATGTTAAAAATAATTGTCAAATTAGATCAAGTTATTAATAAATTATAAAATGTTTATACAAGGTCGAAATCGTGAAGCTAAGCCGAGATTGGATCGGATTTGCAAATCGAAAATCAAAGGTGAGTAATCTCATGCTTATGGATTTTTATTTAAATTTAAATAGTTAAATTAAATATTTGGTTGAATGATTGAATTGATTTGATGTGCACTGAGAATTGATGATCTGTTGATTTAGGTTTTGGTTGGTTCTCGAGTACATTGTTGCTTAACTCGAAGTATTGGGGGTCTTAAATTGCTTTAAACTTAAGTTATAAATAAGAAAATGTTTTCATTGTTAATAAGGGCTTAATGATTTGTGATTCAACAATTTAGAAGGGTAAATAAAATGGATAATTAATTAATTAAATTAATTTATGGGTTAATTAATTTAGTAATTAAGGGTTTGAATTAATTAAGTAAGGACTAAGTTAATTAATTAAGTTTGATTACTTTAGAATAATAAATGGATGGTTTGAAGGGCAGTTACTTAATGTAATTAATAAAATATAATTACTTTGTGAAATTAATCAGGAGATTAATTAAGATAATTAACTTGTGTAATCAACGATGTAATCAACGATGTAACTAAAGATTGATTAATTAAGATGAATTAATCATAAGTGACGCATGAGAAATTAATTAATATAAGTAATTAAGATTTAGTGTAATTGATTATAATTCATTAGTTTGTGAAGTAATTAAAGATTACTCATTGATTTGGTTAAGAATAATTAATATCATGAAATTAAATAAAGATAATTACTTGAATGTGATTGAAATAATTAATCCAGGGTGATTAATTAAGATGAATAATGAAGGGTTGACTAATTAATTGATTTGGAATTAATTAATACTGAAGGAAGGAATTTAAGTGAATGTGGTTAAAAATTCAATTAGAATCAATTGAATTAATTTGTATGTGATTAAGCATTGCTTATGGATGACTAAATGGTATTGGATGCTTTGAATGAGTTCATATCTTAGATATGAAATGTTGTGTATTTCATTGGATAACTAGGGTTAGGATGACATGAGTTCAAAAAGACCGGGGTCGGGTATTGGGAAATATCTGAAACCACTTCGAATTTTTATAGATTGATATGTAAAATCTATATGCTAGAGTAAGGTGATTTGGAGGAATTTGGACTATTTTAAATCTAAATTTTTGGTATTTAGAAAATTTATGTGTATAATAAGTTATGTCTATAACATTTTGTTAACTTGTAAAATTGGTTTAAGATACTTGGGTTTATATAAGTTGTTCGCTTTGGTATTCCATGTTAGTTGGGTTTACTCACGCTGGTTTCCAGCCTAACCCGGGTGTTACTTGATGTAATGCTCGGGTCAGACCGAGTATTACAGATTTTCAGTTTAGGACGTTCTGGAGCTCAGGAGGCGAGCTGGATGGCAAGAACGTATGGAGTGCTTCCGCTATATTATATTATTGTAAATCTATGACATAGTAATTATGTATATTCCAGTGTCTGTAAAAAGGTGAAACTCTGATGTATTAAAATGTAATCGACAGATATAACATTCTTTTATAGACTGTTATTATTTATTATTTATTATATTTTATCCGCTGCGAATGTGAGATGTTGATTCTGTTCTTTTTCTTCTTTTATCTCTTTCTTATTTTTCATAACTATCTGGAATTTTCGGCTTCGAAATTTTTTTGGTTGTTACAGTATCAGTCTTGTACACCTTTCCTTCTTTCCGCTTGCGAGGTTTAACAAAAAGTTCTCCATCAGATTCGTTGGACCGATACAAATTAAATGAAAAAATTTAAACGACTGTTAAATGATAGTATGCATCATATGTGATACATTTAGCTGTTAAATGATCTATTGTTTAGCCTTTCTCCCATTTTTTAACATCATATGCATCACTTTCTTCTAAACTATAAAGTTGGTGCTATTTTGATCATGCACGTATGCACTAGAGAGCAGATACCCTGAAGTGTATATCTTGTAAATGCTCCGACCCCCTCCCTTGCTATTAATGTCTTTGCCATCCTCAATGCAATTCAATAATTTTTTCTACCAATCTAGCCCTCCTCCCCCCTCCCATTTTTTGCCAGAGCTAGCTGATCCACTTTCAATACCATGTTGGTTATATAATTGAATGTAATCAATAATTGGTGGTAAATGGTAATAATAAGTAGGAATAAGCAAGAGAATTGAAATAAAAATTGTAATCCAACCCTCCAACCCATGTTTATGTCACTCTCAGTACCATGTTGGTTTAACTCTGATCACTCAACAAACTCTGGACGACTTCCTTCATATTGTAAATTTATTGGCAATAAGCACGAGAATTTTTTTCAATGCATTGTTTATCATTGCAATGTTTACCCTATCTAGCCAACAAAACTTTCAAACATTCATTTTTTCACACTCATATAATTACCGATTCTAGCATATTAAATTAGTCAGTCAAACTGGAATGGCATGACACATTATCCAGCAAGGCATCACCATACTAGTAAAATTGAAGTGAAAAAAGAAGATTCAACATGAGGTAGGTTCTCCCTACTGATCTAGACATGGATATAAATACACAAGATATAGTACAAGCATAATAATTCAGCATTTTCAGGTTAGAGGAAGATCATGAAACTTTAGGAAAGATTATTATGAAAAAAACTTAGGCACCTAAAAATGGATTAGGGAATAATGAACAAAAAGGATAACCATTCGGAATCTATACATCTTCACTAGATTAAATGTGTGATGAAGCTACCCATGTCTACATAGCTAGCAATTTATGTATCCATTATTAGTACATATTATGAGCTCTAAGTATGTTGTTCCCACCGTTGTCGTCATTGAAGAGAAAGATAACAGATATTACAAATCCAAATTTAAAACATTTTATTTCATCATAGGTACACAAGATATAAGCAAAAAAATGCAGATCACGACACATAATCCCTGGCCAAATAATGCATTAAATATTTAAAGCAGTCGCATTTTTTATATAACTAGTTATTTACTGAAGTACACATGGAAAAAGGTTTAACTCGTTACAGTAATTCAAACACTCTATCACTGACTGCTTAGTTGAAAAGAGTATCCAAAAAGGTTTAAATCGTCACAGTAAAACAAAACATAACAAAAAAAAACAGAGAGAGAGAGAGAATCAGTGAAATTAATCGGCATCAATAATTAAGTAATCAATAACTGCACAGAAAAAAGCTAGCTTATGTAAACAATACCTTCTCTTATAAGGCTTAGCCCCAAAATTTTGTTCTCTAACCGCCTCTTTTGCGAAGTAACGACTAGAATATAACAGCGAACAAAAAAATCAGAAAAAAATTACCCCGGCCAGCTAAAAAACGATGGAAAAGGCAATTACTCGCAGTAGAGACAATCGAATTTACCCATTCCAGGCAAATCTTCATCGAAAGGCAACGGCTTCTTGATTTCTTCTTCAACCAATTTTGCCAATTCGGTGTAAACCATATCGTCTCCTTTCTTTAGAAACGTGAGTCTTCGCTCAGTTTTGTGCTAGTGTCTTCTCTTCTTTACTTTGCGGTGCGGGCACTTTCCTCCCATTGGAATAATTGAAGCGCAGAGTGTTTGATAGGTTGAGTGGTGGAGTACGTATTTTGTTAAACCCTTCAATATTTTGTTAACCTTTTCCGCTTTGATTTTGCTTCCCCCGCGTTAAAAATTATTTTAGCCCGCTTTTTGTCCAGCCCCACCCATTTTTTATTATATTTTTAAAAGCCTATAGCTACTGCAACATAGTGTTGATATCTATGCTAACGTCCTGAAGCTAATATTGTAAAAGACAAAAATCGGCATAACTATCGTTACATTGTAGCTAGCAACATCTTGTATTTTCGTTGCAATAGGCCATCTATGGCGTAGTGTTTTCTTTCAGCCATTGTTTAGCTTCGCCTCCATAAAAATAGTCTAGCCCTGGGACAACATGTCAAAAGAAGATTTTATCAACTTTTAGCTATGAACTTATAGTATCATACAGGAAATAAGCGCTTAATGATCCTTTTATAGTCATTAGACATGGTTAAGTAGTACCATGCATTGGCTAGATTCTTCAAAAGATTAGAAAATTGGGTATATTCCCAATATAGTGAGCCATGGTCAGGAAAAACTATGCATTGGGTAGATCCCTAATAATAGTGAGCCACTGCTGATGGTGTCATGCAAGGGGTGAGTCATTGGTAGTCGACCGTGCCGAACGAACATAGTGAGGCACAATCAAAGTGCTATGCAAAAGGGTGAGCCAAGGCTGTATCGTGTCATGCAAAGAGTGGGCCTCGGTAAAAGCGCCATGTATAGTGTTGTATAATGAGCCACGTCCTTATAATAGCATGTAAAATATAGGCATTATATCGCCATTAGTAGTTATCAAAATCGATACATATGTAAGACCAAGTCTAGATGACTAGACCATGATATCAGAGTATTTTCGACCCTAGACACTCATTTCAAATTATTTGCAAAACCCTTAAGATGAGATTAGATCAAATCATTTTTGAAACCTCTAGATGAGTATAGATTTCAAACTATTTCCAAAACCCTCTAGATGAGATTAGATTTCAAATTATTTACAAAACCATCCGCGTGAGGTTAGATTTTAAATTATTCCCGAAACGAGGTCAAATCTCCAAAAGTTGACTTGGTAAAGCAATAATTCGAAGAAAGTTCTTAAGACAACTACTTCACACGAAGGCTCCGAAACGACTTTATAATGGGAATGGAACAAACATGCCAAGTACTAAGCATGATATGACACCATTCTTTCCAAATTCCACCTCAAACCACCCGTATAAGGTGAACTTTATGGAGGGCATGTGCTGCACCATAATTTCCACAAAGTGCAAATTATGAACATTTGAAAAGAAGATTCCTTGGCTCGTCCAAACCCATTGCTTAGTTTCCATCTAGACCTTAAGTATCAGGTTCAGTATCCAAGAAATTATATTTCAAGAACATGGGTAAAAGCAGCAACTAAGATCATTATGATTGTCCAACAAGGATAACAAGTTTAGCTGAGAGCAGCAACTTCCGAGACCATATACATTTTAGCAAGTACCAACAATCAATGGCTCAAATAGCCTGGGTTGTGACCAATAGTCAAGATAGGTAGAAGATATCCAAGAAGCTATATATAAAAAACACCACATCATCAATTCGTGTCAAAACACACCTAGTTAGATAATGACAATTGTTCAAATCCAAGTCGGACGTACCAATCCTAGTCATCAATCCAAAAGGAAATGCCTACACCAATGGGCGAACTTTAAATTTGCTATAAATAGAGGACCTTGTGCAACTAAAAAAGGGCGGAAGACTTTTTGGCATTCAACAATCATTCAACATTCCTTACTCCTTTTAGAAAGCTTTAATCAAAAGATCTAAATAGAGGATTTGGTTATAAATGTACTTATATACTTAATTGAGGAATAATGCTAGAAGCAGAATATTCAATGTGCACGTAAGGATCTTGGTCCCAAGCGACTATAAATCTTTTATCTCTTTTATCTTTTGGCGCTTATTATCTATAGAGTCTCAGCATTCACTTAATTCACCTACGTCCTTTCGGAACAAGCTTTTGAAAAATTTAGGGTGTTAGTCAAACGAAAAATCTATCTAACAATCATAGTAAAATTAACCAATAGAAAACTATCGAGTGTGTCGTTCCATGATTGTCCAATAACTATCAATACATAACCCCTAGGTGCCCCTAAGCAGCCATGAGTAGTAATATAGTGCCTAACATTTGGACAACTTTACATACTCTAATCTCAACGGATACATCGTTATCTAGTTTCGATGTAGCCTAACGAGGAACATTCAATATGGTATATTTGTTTTCGTTATGATAAATTATTCATGGTTACCACACTTTGTAACTATTATCACAAAACATATCAATGATGGATTTTCTATTAAATATAGTTTTAATCGGATTAACTAATTAATTAACCATATTAACCAAGTATATTATTGAAATAAATACCTTTATTTGAACAAGATTGGTCAATGAGTTAAATATACGTGACAAATTACATAATTTCCCCTTGGGCATACCCTTATCTCTATCATGACTGCTAATGGTTGAATAAATAAAACGAACACAGAACAATTGTCATAGAGAATAAACCTGGGGTTAATTCTGGAAAAAGTTGATACCGCAGACTTTTACTACATTATCTTGATAAGTGTAACATTGTCCTAATATATGGTTGAGATTTTGATTTATTTATTGTGTTGGATGTTAGTTTAATGGTTTATTTTAAGGTAGGGTGCGTTATTAGGTAAAAACTAGCCAGTCTTGTCGTTTACATAATCCAGCTAAAGAAATTGAAATTGATCTGATGGGATATAACATATATTGGTTGTTTATTGCATAGAACTCCCTGAAAGTAGAAACTGACCAATTTTTCTATTTGCACCATTTAGCTAAAGCGATGGAAATTGAATTTAATTTCAAAAGACATGTATATATATAAACTAAAACTTTGTATTTATTCTTGTTTTTATATTCATACATTTCCTGTACTTATGCAACTTTTAAAGAATTTTTTTAATATTCAAATTAATGCTTTCAAATTATTATAGTTTTAAATTCACTTAAATATATATTCAGACATGTATTTATTTAAATAAAATCAGTTAATTATCCAATTAACAGATGTCCAAAATCCGGGTTAGTACAGCCTGTGTGGAAAATTTTGGGCATCCATGGTTTAGAAAGGGAACAATAAACTCCAGGTCAGTCATGGGACTAGTGTGAGATCTTAAAAATAGTTATTTGCACAAAATAAAAGGAAATCCACTATGCTTTTCGAAAATGAAACTACCATAAGGCCTCCTGCCACACAGACAATGCAAACGCAGAATGGGAGGAGATTTCTCCGTATGATAGTCAAACATGCTTGATATGCAAAATCTTTTTTTGTATTATCATTAGTGCATAGTATGGAAAATATTTCGAAAGTATAATATTAATCTTGGCCATCATACAACCATTATTGTATGCCTACTACAGCTACCATCTAAATAGTGGTGACCACCATAAGTAAATGGCAGGTTATACAACTGAAACCGTACAAGGCGCATATTGGAGATTGGATTTCCAACAAATGGTCAGGCTAAGGAACTTCCTATTGCCACATGGGTACGCCTCTGGAGGGACGTCCCGAGAACTTAATCAGCTTTCTGCCTACACAAGGCCGGGTTACCGTTGTAACTAGGTAACTACTGACACGAGTATGTCATCCTTCGGTCGTTAGCGACCTTTATATGAGGATCCTCAACCACAAAGCAAAAACCACAAAGTAATAAATTTGCAGCAACCGCATAGGTTAAATATCTGGGCTCCATACCATGATACAGCCCTTTTCTAGAAGGAAATAATATACCCTAAAGGGCACGACCCTTATAACCTTGCCACATTCTTCCTTTTTCGACCATTTCCGTGGTGTGAGGTCCGACGAAGTCTCGTCCACAAAGCTACGCTTTTCACGAAGCCATGCTTTGATCAAAAAATGATCAGCAGCATTCCATATGCCACATTACCAAATTAGGAATGTATCACTAGTAACCATCAACCACATAACCTCTGAGCTCGTATGTCTTAGAGAAGGGTGTTAAGCTAAGAGAATAAATTCTCCGCTACCAACAGAAATATATTTGATAGAAACCAGCTTTACATCTCAAAGTGTTACGTCATATACATCCATACAAGTCCATTCCCGGATCGAACGGAACCGAAGGCACTTCAAAGAAGTCCTTGCAAATCTGGATATTCGCTAATCACGTCTGGAATCCCCATCCCAAAGGTTGGTCAAAATCTATATACTGGGGCCAATCGATGCAGAGACATTCGACGGGTAATCCTTTCGCTTTTGAAAATACCCGGTCTTCAACGCTATCTTCAAATGCAATCCCATTTTGTCGTATCATTATTTGGAATGAGTTTTATGACACCAAGTTCTCTCTCGGCTAATCCGAACAATGAGCGCTTATTTCTAAAAATAAGTGTTACATTCAGATTTCAAGTAATTCACAACAAATTTCAACTTTGATCTTTTAAATAAAAGATCCATCACAAAGATTCGATGTGTTTTTCGAATATCCATTTAGAATCCGCCCCCCGGTCACATCTTAATTCAAATGCCGTTAAAAGGGCAATATTGATAGTCGTTTATTTAACTATCAATCAACATTCACAATAATCACCAGATTTTAAATAAGTTTTCCCTTAATTATTTATTTTCAAAATATCTTTGCAAGATATATTTTCACACTTCAACACTTTGAAACCAAATTTCAAATCATTTTTCACATTTCAGTCTTTTGAAACAAATTTCAAATCACTTTCCACGGGGAATAAATTTCCAAATATTATTTAATTCCACCGAAAAAAATTTCGAGCTCGAATACATCAAAATAATTTAAAACTTAACCAAAAATATATAGTTGGATATATTTAAAATAAAACTTTTAAAACACTTTATTTTAAAACATTTATCATGAAATTTTATACTCATATCTCATATAAATCTTAAGCCCAAACTAATTTTAAAATAAAATTATTACATAGAGTATAACTATTTGAATAACCATTTTCTAAATCAAATATAAATTAAATCTTTAAAATAATCATTTCTATAATTAACTAAATAAATCTTTACTTAAGAGATTTAAAAACAATTCCCAAAAATAATTTCTCCAACAATATCCGTCCAAATCTATTTCTAGAACTTTTAGTTTATACTTCAAAAGCTACTTTAAAAATATACTCGGCTTTCCAGGGAAGAATTCTCTTTCCATTTCAAAATGGTCCCTTTAAATCAATTAACAAATCTTTCTTGATTTATTTTAATTCACATTCCAAATCCGCAAATTTCTTTCCACGCTTCTAAAAATAAACCAATATTTATTTTTATATTAAATTTCCGTTTCCTTCATAAATTCCCACTGTGAATTTAAATTTTCAAATATCCACTGATATATGATTATCAAATCGATTTCCAAATATTCACTTTCAAACACCAAATCGAATCCCAAATTGATTTCTCATTTTATTTCAACCCCAAATCAAATTCCAAATTGATTTTCCAATTTATTTCAACACCAAATCGATTTCCTAAAGATTTATTTTAAAACACCAAATCATTTTCAAATTGATTTCTCAATTTATTTTCAAAACACTAAATAAATTTTCATTCAAACACTAAATTTATTATCCTTTAAAACAAATTCCTTTATTTCTTCCAAACTATTTAAAATATGAGTTTTAAATAAATTCTCCAAATTTTAATCCATTTATTAAAAGCATTTCCCATATTTTGGAATGAATTTGATAAGATTTCAAAATCAATCTTTACCCATTTAAATTCCTTCTTCTAAATTCACCAATTCTTAAAAATGAATTTACTTAAAGTTTTCCACTTTAGTTTCCAAAAATCAATTTTTTTATATTTCTGGTATCCTACGATACCAAAAATATATTCGACTAAACTATAGCCTTCAACGATTTCAATCACAAAATGTAATCATACGCCGATTATAATTAAATCAACATGCAATATTAAAACAAATTCAAATATTTAAGGAATCTAGTTGGATCCCTCCAACCTGTTTTCCTGCATCCACAGACGTTAGCACAACAATTAAATACCAATTCCACTTCGAGATGGAATGTCGCGGTATATGGGATTATATAAAATCATCCGCTAATATGCAGCGCATAGGGTCTCCTCCTCTATATAATGCGGGAAATAAATCACTATATATGTATATGTATATGTATGTATGTATGTATGTATTGCTATATATACTATCACAAACAGATAATCAATCAATAACTGCAATTTTCAATTATTAAATTTGACTGAGATCTCACTTTTAACAATTCATGCAATCTATTTTCCATTCTAGTTTGTTTTTCACATTCTTTAAACCTTGTAACAAACATCATAAGATTTTATTAATATTCGAAAAATCGAACAATTCAATTGCCATTTCAAAATTTTAATTCAACTAATATTTAAATTTTAAATTAGTGATTTAATTTTAATCAAAGAATTAATTTTTAAACTAATTTCCTTAGTATCAAAAATAATTAAATAAGTTTGTTAAACAAATTAATCACCTTACCTACATTATTTTGAGATAAATAATAGATTAAAATATGAATATATATATATATTTACTTTACCGTAAAAATCAATTTCCATGTTTTCCTTTCTATTATTGATTCAAAAATAAATTTCCTAATTTAGCTAAATCAATAAATACCTTACTGTATATTTAAAATCTGAATTAAGAGTTACCTGTTGCTACTAAATTTTTCTAACATATCTATATGAAATTTCAGGTTAAATTAGTTTGAGATTAACCTTAAAAAAAACTGTTCAAATAACTTACCTAACTATCGAAATCACGTCCAGGCTGAGCTCGAACACATCACGACGAACCACTGCGGTCGCCGCTGCGCGCTGTCCTCCACTTTGCGAAGCCCTAGCCTTCAAACGCCTCCCCTCGTCGTTGACGCCTCAATGACAGTTCACTTGCTCGCGCGCCCAAAACTAGCAAGCACGCACTCAATGCCAAATCGCACGCGAGCTCCGTCTCTTCCTCATCCAACCGTTGCTCACCCTCGATGATAACGAGCCATACCATCATCCACGTCGCACGAAGACCCCCACCTTCCAACGCCGCCATGGCCTCGAGCACGCGCACGAAAACGCTTCTTACCAGTGCGAGCGCGACCCACAGCATCCCCCCCAAGCTTGAATTGAACTAGTGAAAAAAATGAGAGGGGAACGAATCGATTTATAATTTGGGGATTATAAATTTTTTTTGAAAAGAAATTTCGCTCAATCGGTCTGAGTTGATAATTTTCCAATTTCAATTTTTTTGTAGTCGCTTCCATTATTATTGATTTGAAATGAAGAGAGAGGGGTTCCTTTACTTTGTTTTTTCTTCTTTCATTCGTACATAATTTTTTTAAATTTTTGAACGAACGCGTGCAACGAAATTTTCCAAGTGTAAGAAATAAATGAAACGTGTAGTTTACCTTGTGAAATAACATTATATTAATTGCACACACACACACATATATATATATATATATATATATATTGTATTTAAATTCAATTTTAAATTTAAATCGTTAAATTTTGCAACTCAAAATCTCGATGTCCAATCGAGGCATGCCGTTAGGCGTTTATAATGTTATACGCCTATTCGAACGCAATGGAATAGGTTCCGAGTCCAAATTCGATCGTATGGAGAAGATAGCTTTTTAGACCTAGTTAATAAATTAAATTTCGATATAATTTTCAGCGCGTTTGCTTATCGTACGGCCAAACGATTACCCCAAACACTACGAAAATTGAAATCCGATAATAATACACTATTACAGATCCAATGGATCTAGTTTCGTCGAATTCTGAGATTGTGCCTCGGAAAGCTATTTTTTAAATATCGATTTAAACGATATAATTTCAAAATTGAACAAATCACTTTCAAATCCAATTCTAAAGCTTGCGTTATCTCTAGTATTATCAATATAAATTCCCTAAGCCTTTAAAATATTTTAGTTGGCTTAAAAATGAAGATTCAATTTTTTTACCCAACCTTTAATAATTAAATTCAATAATTTTAATTGCCAAATTCATTTTGAATTTTGAAATTCAAGTTAAATTAACTTCCAAATATTTAAAATCAATTAAATATTTTCAGTTTTAAATGTTAAAATTTCTAGATCGTTACACATCTTGTCTCGCTCAATATGGACCCTCGGCTTTCATCTCGTCCCCTTCTCCTTTATGGTCTCGATGGACCATTCGGCTTGTTCTTGGTAACTACTTCTGACAAGAAGCCTATCCCATGTCATACTAGCATACTGCTAGTTTAAGCTATTTTAATGCAAAGCATGCTCTTGGTACAGTTCTGTTGGCCTTTATCTCAAACATACATTCCTTTCTTTCGCCAATTTTGTCCTATTAAATCCATTCAACCATATCATTAGCCAGATACGGTTTTAACCCTTTGCGGCATGATTATGGCCATCTAATATCAGTTCAATAACTATAGGAATCCCATGTATGGCCACTTCCGAGAAGTGGATTGGACCCTCGGTTGGTTTGGCCCTAGCGGAGGCAACCCCAAGGTGATTTGGGCCCCTGGTGAGTGTACCCAGGTGGATTTGGCACTTGGAGGTTTAATCCATGATCCACCACTTAAGCTCCATGAGATTAGTAGCTCCTGGATTTTAGCAGCTTTTTTATTCATAGGCGCTTGATCTTTTCTCATTTTTTTTGTAATCCCTTATAATTATAAGAGGGCCATATAATAAGAGAACTATATAGTGGAGTTAGGTAGCTTGGGCAAACCACTTTACATCTAATCTTAGCAATTAGCAAGTTATATTTGATCTTCATCATGTATTATAATAAATCTAAGGTTAATAAAAAATATCATCAACATTTTGTCTCTTAAAGGAGGGAAACCACCAATGTTGTGGTTAACAGTTTTATGTCCAATCTCTTTCTTCTCATCGTACGTCGCATCCAACATCAATAGTGGCAACGGTGGATGGTGCTCCATCGCCTCCTCTACTCACAAAGAAGAATCTTTAACTATCTCTGTTTGACTTCAAGTCATGCATAGTTATGTGTGCCTGTGCATCTCCTCACATTATTGATACTACCAACTAAATTATGGAAACCATGCGTGCGGCCAGTGTGAGGGCCATACCCACCTGCTCAAACCTTTGCCACAAGATTAGACCTTCCTATTTAGCCTGCTGCATGGCAATATACAAGGGCAAGGTGACCTCCTATGAAATCTTGGCCACATGCCAAGTACTCCCGCACTAAAATCCTAGATACCCAACACTCTCAATAGTGCCCAACCACCCCTCCCCGATGGCCATATAGTCCTCTCATTCGTCTACACTCTCAACGGCGTTTGAAGATGACACGCCTACATGTATCAAGATGCCTAGACTCTATCGTATTATCTTTCTCAAGCTTACTTCCGAGTCCTTAATCTCTTATGAATAATAAATCAAGGATCACAAAGCTTGGACCATTCAATACCTTCGCTAAGGATATCCAATAAGGATGAGTTATCATGTGCTCATTACCTTGTACAAGGACTACTGACCTTTGCCTCCTCAGACTACGCGTTCCATTACTCCGTACCTGTCCGATCGGCTATCTGCAAGGGTATGTTATAGAAAATCCATTTCCTTGTCAACGACATCTAGGGTATCGGGCAAGATAGAATCATTACGAATTCAATTCATTACTCGAGGATTGTCCCCTGTCCCATGTGTTTAGGTTAGAGGTCTCTCAGTTCGTGCTGGGGTTCAGAGGCAATCGGATAGGCGGCTGCAAAGGTTCGTGTCCTCGCCCATGATGTTGTCCATCCTCCATATAGGATAGCACACTATTGAATGGACCCATGCTGTTATCTTGAGTACTGTCAACGTCGAGCGTTTATCGTTTTCCCATTTAGAAATATGTCGAGAGTAGCACCTTATTGCACCATGTCGGTTTGGAGAACCTTCGAGCCCCTTAATGCATAGGTTCACGCAAGGCCTACCAATAACTCCTTATTGCAGCATGTCACCCTAAAGAACCTTCAACACCCTCATTGCTTTTGCTCGAGTCGGGCCTGTCTATAGCTTCTGATTACAGCGTGTCACCTTGAAGAATCTTCAAGTCCCTCATTGCTTAGGTTCGGGTTGAGCCCCGTTGTTCTTTCTTATTGCAGCGTGTCACCCTTGAGAACCTTAATTCCCCTCAGCATTTAGTTTTAAGCAAGGTCTGCCTATAGCTCCCTATTGTAGCATGTCACCTTGGAGAACCTTCAAACCTCTCAATGCTTTGGTTCGAGCCGAGCTGACCTGTAACTCCTTATCACAGCGTGACACTTTGAAAAACCTTCATGCCCCTCAGTGTTTAGGTTCGAGCTAGGGCTGCATATTGCTCCTTATTGTACCATGTCGTCTTGGAAAGCCTTTAATGAAACGACCCTGACTCGACCTTCGAAAATCGGCACCGAATACGACACTTGTATTCAAATGCCGTAGATCCAAACGTCGAATCTGGTTCGTCGGAGCTTATAACACATCATGTATAACAACACAGCGGAAGAAAAGAAATGAATCTCATATACAATTCTGATGATACAATATCCAAATATACAACAATGATCAATATCAGAGATACAAAGAATATCAGAGACAGTAAATAACAGCGGAAAAAATGAATAGCAAAAGAGATAACTCCAATATCAAACTGCAACTCCAATCTAATGCTCCAAAGCCAAAACTCCAAACCACTAGCTCGAACCACCATCAAGTTGCACCAAGCTAAGCAAGTCTCATCCGCAAATTCAAAGACTCCAATATCCAAGATCTCCAAAGAATACAAAAGAGAAAGCTAAAAGCTACCCAATCGATATCTATATCTACTATCTAAAAACCCAACTCTAGACTACCCGTGTGGAAAATAGTAGGCACCCAGAGTTTAGGAAGCGAACAATAAACTCCGGGTCAGTCGTGGGACTGGTATGAGCAAACAAAAACATTTTTATCTTTAAAAAAACAAACAAAGAATTTTAAAACATTGAAATCCGCAATGCTTTTTGGAAAATGAAACTACCATAAGGCCTCCCGGCACACACACAATGCAATCGCACACATGGGGAAGATTCTCCTTATGATAGTCAAACATGCTTACTACGCAAAAATTTTTTATACTATTATTAGTGCATAGTAAAAAACATTTCGAAAGTATAATATTAATCTTAGCCAGCATACATACCATTATAGTATGCCTACTGTAGCTACCATGTTAGATGGCAGGTTCTACAACTAAAACCGTACATGGCGCGTATTGGTAATTGGATTTCGAACAAATGGGTCAGGCTAAGGAACTTCCTGAGCCATATAGGTACGCCTCTGGAGGGACGCCCCAAGAACCTAACCGGATCTCTGCCAACACAAGGCCGAGTTACCTCTGTAACTAGGTAATTACTGACACGAGTATGCCATCCCCCAGTCGTAACCGACCTTTATCACAGGATTTACCAACAACCACAAAGTAATAAATTTGCAGCAACCACATAGGTTAAGTATCTGGGCTCCATACCATGATACTACCTCTATCCAGAAGGAAATGAACATACCCTCAAGGGGCGCTAACCCCAATAACCTTGCTGCATTCTTCCTGTTTCGACCATTCCGGTTTGTGAAGTTCGATGAAGTATCGTCCACAAAGCTACGCTTTTCACAAAATCCATGCTTTGATCAACAAATGATCAGCAGCGCCTCGTATGCCACATTACCAAATTGGGAATGTATCACTAGTAAACATCCAATACATAACCTCTGAGCTCGTACGTCTTAGAGAAGAGTGTTAAGCTAAGAATCTCCATGACCAAACAGAAATGTATTTGACAGAAACCGGTTTTACATTTCAAAGTGTAATGTCAGTCACACATCCATACAAGTCTGTTCCGGGTTCAAACGGAACCGAAGGCACTTCCAAAGAAACCCTTGCAATCCGGAAATCAGCAATCCCGATCGGACTTCCCATCACTTAGGGAATCTCTATACCGTAGCTACTCCGTGCAGAGACAATCGATAGGTCATCCTATCGTTCTTGTAAATACCCGGTCTTCACCACCGGTCTTCAAATGCTATCCATAACGACGTATCATTATTCGGAGTGCGTTATATGACACATGGTCCTCTCCCGGCTAAACCGAATAATGAGCGCAATATTTAAAAACATATGGATAATGGGATCTTAGTTAAGTCATAACTTATAAAATCCAAAACTTTTCTTCAAATGGTTAAAAAAATTACCATTCTAAATCTTTTTAAGAAAAAGATTCATTTCAATAACCTTCAATGGTTTAAACAATTTCCACATTTAAATCTTTTAAACAAAAGATTCACTTTAAGACCCCTTTCAATTTTAAACAAGTTTCACCATTCTTTGACAAAGATTCATTTATAACCTTTCAAAACAATTCCATTTCAAGTTGGATTAACTCATCCGATCTTTAAATCAAAGACTCATTTCATAGCTTTCAAAACAATTCCCATTTCAATCTTTTATATATAAAAGATACACCATTTAAAATCCTCTTCAATTTCAAAATAGGGTTCAACTATCTTTCACAAAGATTCAACTATAGCTTCCAAAGCCATTCCATTTTAAATTGAAATCTTTTCATCATAATTTGGAAATTCTTTCCTTACATAAAAGCTATTATTATTTGAAACCACCTGTTTTCCGCTTCAGGAAAAAACCCGATTTTATTTGCTCGAATTAAGGCCTTTCAAATATAAACTTGGGTTAAATTTAAATTCTCAAAACCGTACTTTTAGAAATGGTTCAAAACCCATATAAACACGTTTATAACTTGAATAACATTTTTAAACCAAAATTTTCAAACATAGAATTTAATTTCAAATCTTGAATTCAAATTAAATTAATTGAATTTCAAAACTTAATCAAGTTATTCAAAATAACCTTTATCTTTGAAATTCATTTTCAAAAGCTTTCAATTTTTAATTCCAAAACTATTTTGAATTCAAAAATTCAATTTTAAGATTATTTCAAAAATCTGTGGCTTAACTCATTTCCACGTGCAATCCATATTGTGTGTGTATATGTGTGGCCCAGGGGTTTTACATAATAAAAGTGCCACATCATCAATCAGCACAGATTCAAATACAACAATATATTTAATAAGCGGTATAAACCATAACGCTTATTTTTTATAAGCGATATGAACCTTAACGCTTATCTTTCATACATTGATCACAGATATATACCACAGATAATAAATTACAGTAATATAGCTCAAATCAAAACAGAGCATCACAATCAAGGATATCAAACAATTCAACCATCCAATAGAATCCAAACATACATAAGTAAGAGCAGTCAATTATCTGATTAACTCAAATCAGATTTAATTACCTGTGAATTACTAATCCTGGTTAATTAATATTAATAAATTACAATCATTTTGACCAATTATTCTTCTAATCATTTATTAATTTACTATTAATAATAAATTAATTAGCCCTTAAATTTTAATTCATCAATTTTTAATTATTAAATAATTAACCTTTAATTATTTAATTCACTATTTAATTTATTATCTTTAATTAATTAGTTAACCCTTAATTAATTATCCTTTATTAGTTTCACTAAGAATTAGCTTTTATTTAATTACACCAAGTAATTATCTTTTATTTAATTACTCAAAGTAATTATCCTCAATTTACTTTCATCAATCAATTTATCTTTAAATTAATTATTCTTTATTAATCTTAAATTACTTGCCTTCAGTAATTAACCCTTAATTGTTAATTTACTAACTCTTAATTACTTTTACTAATAAATTGCATCTTAATTAACTGTAATAACAAGATCATCAATTATTCAATTAAACAAGAGATAAATTATTACTTTTCTTATCCTTTAGAACTTGTTTAATAAATTACCACATTATTTATTTAAAGGTTAGGATTTAGTTAAATAGCATTTTATCTTAGTAACTTTTTTTATAATCACATTACTTAAATAACTTTATAACATACAATAACCAATTTAAATAAATTAGTGTTTAATTACTTTGAAACATCTTACTTAATTCTTTGATTAATTCAAACTTTTGATCCAAAAACATCATTTGAAACATGGGTTTTTTTTAAAAAATTTAAAATTGAATTTGTCCAAAGTCAAAACTGTTTCGTTTAGAAAACCTAGTTACTTTGATAACCTTAAACTTGAGAAATGCTTTTGTTTTTAACTTTAAAAAAACTGATTTAATTACATTTCTTAGATAACCTGGGTACAAACTGCAAATGCTCGCGACCTGCTTCGGGAATCACATGCATAAAACCCGAGTGAACCTATGTTGCTTCCCCTGTTCAAATTTCATTCCTTTAAATCTTTGTTTATTTTAAATTTTAATTGTAATCCTGTTTAAAACTTGTTTTAAATCTGAGACTTGATTTAATTTCCTTTTGAAAACTTATTTAATTTAAATATACTTTGAAACTTGTTTAAATAAAAATTTACTTTGCAACTTAAAAGAAACTGTTGTGTTATAAAACTGGAAGCAGTTTTCTTTTTCTCCCTTTTAAATTAAAATCTGGCAATAGATTAACAAGCCCGAGTACAAAAAACAAAACTCTAGTCATCCACTAAACAAACCCGTGCTCGAACACGAGAATCCATCTTCCCTTTCTTCCTTCACTCGGCACTGATACAATGGCCACTGGTGCACATGCACGATCAACTGATCGTGCTCCGACCATCGCCATCGTTGTCAACAAGTTGACAACCTCTCCCTTAGTCAACGCAATCACTTAGATTATCGAAACGATAATAAACTCAAAATCGAGCACTCAAGAACAAATTGGAACCCAACTACTATCTGAAAACTTCCTTGACGTCGATGATCTGACTACTGATGACCACGCGACTTCGATGGTAGCTTCACCAGCATCCAATACTTCATTTCCCATGGGCGCGATCGCTTCCGATCCATCATGGACATCATGCTAATTCGAATAACCTTGTCGACAAAACCTGACACCAAAGCCCTAAATTGGCTTCGCGTGGCCACCACGGCGAACAAGAATTTAGGCGAGTATTTTTCCCTGACTCCCCTACTTGCAATCTATCTCCGACATAGAGTTTGATCCATGAATCGTCGATGATCACCATATTTTGACGAAAATAACAATTCCGTTCAACCCTTATTTTCTCACAATTTAATAAATAAAAAATCTTGAATTGATACGCAAAAATCACCATTTTCAAACTCGATTCTGGTTATGTAATCAAATTATAAAATTGAGACATTTGATTTTTTTCCTGTTTTCTCAAAGCTTCACTGTATACCTTCGATTTTTCCCGAAAATTTACCAATTTATTTTACTTAAATATATTTTCAAAACTTAGGTCTTGTTAAACTAAATGCTACTTGACCTAAACATTAACAGGAATAAAGGTTTTTGGAGAAAAGACATTACATTTATACTTTGTTTTAAATCCCTGTAGACCAGAGCAGAGCACACAGACTTGCATACATATCATATACATATACACAGGAATTCATATGCATGCAAGGAAAAATTTAGATCACATATTCACAGATCATCATATGCAAACCAAAATAGGTTTTAAAATTTTGCTCACTTGAAATATGTTGACAGAGGAGCCAGAGAAGAACAGAGTGCAAAGTTTAGGCCTGGAAACTGTTTTGTTGATCTGCCTGATCTATCTGAAATTTTTTGTCCTTCATGCTTGATTTGGAAGTTGCATTCAACCTGAAGCTTGATTGTTGAAATCTTTGCTTTGAAATGCTTCAGATTTTTAAATAGTTTTATTGCTTTGATCTTCATATTTTCAAATTTCCAGTTTTCTTTGATGCTTGCTTTTGTTTCATAATTTATTTTGCAGGTTTTAATCTTCTGTTTTCCAATTGTGATTTGTTTCTTTGATCTTTGTTTTGCTTGCCAAATTTTTTCCCTCTTTTATTTCAGATTTTGAAGTTCAAAGACAATGAAGTGTATTGCCTTGTTTTTCTTTTATGTATTTTTTTTTATTAAACAAATTGCCGCTTGTCTCTTTGATGTTTATTTATTTTACACTTGTTAATTTTTTTATGTCATATAGTTTACATTTGTTAATACTACGTTTTATCAATCTAACACTTGTTAACATACAAACAAATTTATGTAAAGACCACTTCTCAATTTTATTTACAAATTATATTTTTAAACCTTATTTTTTTAATTTACAAATCATGTTTTTCATGGTTTCTTATTTATTTTCAAAGGATAATTTCAATTACTTATACAAATTAAAGAAAAATGGTTTGAAATTAAATTATATATTGCTAATAAATATTTATAAGTTAGTAAATACAATTTTTATTTTTAATACATTTATATTTTTAAACTTAAGATATTAAACTTATTAACAAATACTTATTTTAAAATTTTCATTTCAAACTTAAGTAATCATACTTACTATATTATTTTTTCAAATATAAATTTCTTTAAGCCCATTTAAATTTCATTGTGTTAACATTTGAATTTCGAATTCAAATCTCAAATTATTATTTATATATATGTAAACACAAACCAAACGCATATCTTTGTAAAATTTAGAAAAATCCAAATTAACTCACCATTAATTTACAATTAAATTCAAAAATTAAATTAATTAACAATTTAAATTTAGCTTAAAAATCGGGATCGTTACAGTTTCCCCCCTTAAGAAAATTTCGTCCACGAAATTTGAAAGTAGGGAGACAACAAAGGATGGACACAAAAAGACAGAGAGACAGTTTTGAAATCAAACTGGGTATCCATTCTGCATTTGGCTTACCAAATCGGAATATCAATAATGGATACAAGAACGAATCAAGATACTCGGGTCATCCAGATCTGTGAACACACATGAGTATTGGTTAGTACAAAAGATAAGTAACCATTCGTAGATATCTAGACCCAAAAGAAACAAATAAATGAATTTAATCTTCCATAATTCTCAAACACCGGGTATGGATTCCAAGCTCGAGTCGGAATACCCCAAAGAATAGACAGATATATGGATACAATTCCAAATCTTTTGTGTTAAACTATCAAAGCATACCTATCAACCATAACAACCAAAACAAAAATTCATCCAAATAAACAATTCTGACCCATCTGGAGTTTATGTCCTATGCAAATATATCAAAGCTTCTTCCTAGAGCTGCCAAGAAGCAATCAAAGAATTGAAAAGACGAATCAAAGGAGATAGAGAAATTTTTTTCCGCTATTGCAGGGTACTGACCATATGAAGTGGTATTTCGCTGTCCCCTATCCCGTCCTCTTCTCACACTCATACTCACTATCAGTGGATATAAGAGAATTTATTGAGGCATTCAGACGGATTTCTTAGGGATATACTCATTCTAGGTCATACTTCACCCTATCTCTAATGAGTTACCTAATGTGTTATACTGCTAAGCTAAAGTTTCAACCTTCAGCTCTGATACCAATTGAAACGACCCTGACTCGACCTTCTAAAATCGACACCGAATACGACACTCGTATTCAAATGCCGCAGATCCATACGTCGAATCTGGTTCGCCGAAGCTTATAACACATCAAGTATAACAACACAGTGGAAGAATAGAAATGAATATCATATACAATTCCAATGATACAATATCCAAATGTACAATAATGATCAATACTACAGATACAAAGAATATCAGAGACAGTAAACAACGTCGAAAAAATGAATAGCAAAAGTGACAACTCCAATATCAAACTGCAACTCCAATCCAATGCTCCAAAGACAAAACTCCAAACCACTAGCTCGAACCACCATCAAGTTGCACCAAGCTAAGAAAGTCTCATCCGCGAATCCAAAGACTCCAATATCCAAGATCTCCAAAGAATACCAAAGAGAAAGGTAAAAGCTACCCAATCGATATCTATATCTACTATCTGGAAAACCAACTCTAGACTGCCCGTGTGGAAAATAGTGGGCACCCAGAGTTTAGGAAGGGAACAATAAACTCCAGGTCAATCGTGGGACTGGTATGAGCAAACAAAAACAGTTTTATCTTAAAACAAACAAACAAAGAATTTTAAAACATTGAAATCCGCAATGCTTTTTGGAAAATGAAACTACCATAAGGCCTCCCGGCACACAGACTTGCATACATATCATATACTATACATAGGAATTCATATGCTTGCACGGAAAAATTTGGATCACATATTCACAGATCATCATATGCAAAACATAATGGGGTTTAGAAGTTCTCTCACTTGAAATATGTTGACAGAGGAGCCAGAGAAGAACAAAGTGCAAAGTTTGGGCCTGGAAACTGTTTTGTTGATCTGCCTGATCTATCTGAAATTTTTTTTCTTTCATACTTGATCTGGAAGTTGCATTCAACTTGAAGCTTGATTGTTGAAATCTTTGCGTTGAAATGGTTCATATTTTTAAATAGTTTTGCTGCTTTAATCTTCACATTTTTAAATTTCCAGTTTTCTTTTATGCTTGCTTTTGCTTCAGAATTTATTTCGCAGGTTTTAATCTTCTGTTTTCCCATTGTGATGTGCTTCTTTGATCTTTGTTTTGCTTGCTGAATTTTTTTCCCCTCTTTTATTTCAGATTTTGAAGTTCAAAGACAATGAAGTGTATTGCCTTGTTTTTCTTTTAAGTATTTTTTTAATTAAACAAATTGCCACTTGTCTCTTTGATGTTTATTTATTTTAGACTTGTTAATTTTTTTTTATGTCATATAGTTTAAATTTGTTAATACTAAGTTATAACAATCTAAAACTTGTTAACATACAAACAAATTTATGTAAAGAACTCTTCTCAATTTTATTTACAAATTTTGTTTTTAAACCTTATTTTTTTATATTTACAAATCATGTTTTTCATGTTTTCTTATTTATTTTCAAAGGATAATTTCAATTACTTATACTTATGCAAATTAAATAAAAATTGCTTGCAATTAAATTATACATTGCTAATAAATATTTATAAGTTAGTAAATACAGTTTTTATTTTTAATACATTTATGTTTTTAAACTTAACATATTAAACTTATTAACAAATGCTTATTTTAAAATTTTCATTTTAAACTTAAGTAATCATACTTATTATATTTTTATTACAAATATATATTTCTTTAAGCCCATTTAAATTTCAATATATTAACATTTGAATTTCGAATTCAAATCTCAAATTATTATTTATATACATGTAAAAACAAACCTAACACATATCTTTATAAAATTTAGAAAAATTCAAATTATCTCACCATTAATTTACAATTAAATTCAAAAATTAAATTAATTAAATATTTAAATTTAGCTTAAAAATCGGGATCGTTACATTTAAGTCCCCATCACTTAGGTTCGTGTAAGGCCGCACAAGAGTAGAGTGGCACTGGATAAGTTCACTCTTTACCATTTCCGTCTGCTAAATTTTTATGAACAACAATGCATGCCGCTCGTCTTACCATTATGACGCAGACTTATCTGTAAGTATTTGCGCAAGCCATGTGGCCCAGTTCGAACCATGACCTGATGTCACCTAACAACAAGCGATGTGCACCCAAGAGAACCTTTTGGTCTCACATGTGCTCCGAATCATGCCAGGTCTATCCACCACTTTATGCATGACTACTTATCACTTAGAAAACTAATGGCCTAACATGTGCTTGATTCTGTGCCAATCCCATCCCTAACTTGGTACCTGGTTGGCACTTGGCTCTTATCAACGATTGGATTTAGCCCATCGCATGTAAATATTACTATTTAGTATGTCTTAAATAGGGAACTTTTCTAATGCTTGAACCCTTCCTGAACATGTGTCGCCCAGGAGGACCTTAAGGTACTCAATGCTCAGAATTGTTACCAGGATCGCTCAAGAAGAAAGCAGCACAGTGAAGCTCAACTGTCATTTCCCTTGACATTTGACATGCAATCTATGATTTGCTACCCTACCAGTCGTAGGCAAATAATAGATGACAACTAGGTTCATAGATAATATGTTTTTTAGTAAAAGATTTGTTCTTATTTTTTTCAAAAGAATGTGGGGGCATAATCCCCAAACCCTAGGCTTGCAAAGAATTTCAATCGCTAATTAGTTGAAAATAAGAAAAATAAAAGGGAAGTAAGAGCACATCAACCACGCTCTTCAAAGGCCAATCGGATGATGCTTTTTTCATCTTCCAAACCATGCTTGGCTACAACTATGCACCTCCTGCACTTCGAGTATTCAAGAACTTGTTGAAGAAAACCGAGGGTACAATAGGGAGATGCCATGGAAAGCTTCCAAATAGCTTAGCCAAAGTGCAGACCATGGATTCGACTATAATGAAGTAGCAGAGGCGACAACTACTGCTCTTTCCAACAAGCCATTGGAGCACCTAAATCAACCTAAGGTCGAGAATGTAAGATCATCAAAGCAAGGAATCCTCCTGTCTTCACTTTGATAATTATTCTTAGACCAATGGGCAATCACCATCAGAGAGATAGCCAAAAAGAGCAAGCACAGATCCAAGATAATGGATGGATCTATCTCAAGAAGCAAAATTCCAAACAAGAGGTCAAATTACAGTTGACAAACACAGTTAAGCCCTTATAGAGTTAACTACTTACTTTCAATCGCAACCAAATTTCATAAAACAAAAGCACTTAAGTGCAATGGAAGAGGAAGAGGAAGGTGAAGTAATCTATTTTATCAATAAAAAATCATGCAAAGTTAGAATTTGCTAGAGAAATTACATCAATACTTCACGAGCTCAGGGGAGAATAAGAGGTTTATACATTTCAACTTTCGATCGGAATCGTTATGTTCAAAAAGTAAAAAAGGATCTTAACCATTCAATTGTGATAAGTAGTGTGTCACGCCACGTGGGTGGCAAAATGACACATTCCTGCTATGCATCAAAAATTGATGCAATACACCGATATCAAATGAAAGCACCCAATATATAGACTTACAAAATAAAAAAAAAGAAATGAACATGATTTTTATAGTGGTTTGGCGAATTCCCCGACCTATATCCACTTAAATATTATTACCTTATGTTTTCTTTATGAAATACAAAGATTCCAACTCGAACCCAACCACAATCTAGTAGGTCATGTATTTAAGAAGGTTTAGGGAGGAAGTAAGCAGAAAAATTTCAAAATGCCAAAAGTCCAATGGAAAAGAAGTCCTCTCCATGTTGCTACAAGCTAGGTATTTATAGGGAAATCTCCCACACAAGTCACTAGACCATGAAATACCCAGTCAAAATCTAGATATAAGAAATTAGAAGAGGAGATAAGGTCATCTACGGCCTATACAGTTAAAGCCCTGCAAAATCCCTGCTATAACGTGTAGCACTCTATGACCACCATGCTTTTTCAATATAACACTACTAAATAGTAGATCGTCCTTAAGCCCTGCTACACCCACTAAAATAGAATTTTAGCAGCCTCTTTAGCAAAATAAACATGAAACTGTTGATCTGACTAGATTTCTTTTAAACCATATCAACAAAGCTAGTGTAAAGACGTAACTTTTTGGTATAAATGCTCAGCATAAGTAATAAAAATCAATTATAGTCACCAAATATGGGTTGCATAAATCATGATATTATTTAGTTTTATTATATAATATTAAATAATGTTACTTTTTTCTACACAAATTATGCGAGAATGAGAATAAATTAACTTTAAATACTTGGTTTTACATCTAATGAATTTTTTTGCCACTCTACTATTTTCCGCTATATCCCTTCTTTATCCCCGCTATCACCTTTTACATCTTTGTCGCTATAGAAATACATAGCGCTTTAACTGCATAGCCTATGGCTTAAAGGAGATTCATATTGACATGAATTAGTTTGGCAATGAAATGATTTTCTTGTTGCAATTCATCCGATCTTCCATCTTTTCTTCTAGCTTTAATTCTTCAAAGTTCCAAGCACTTTTACCTTTGAAAGCAGGTTTTTCCTAAGATGTTTTGACATGTCTAGTACTAGTCCTTTGTTGCTGAGTTTTTTAGAGTGGTCCAACCACTTTTTAAGAAAATAGGTTCCATGAAGATCAATATTGCCAACCACTCCTTAATAAAGGCTTCAAGCCTTCAAATGTGCATGAAAATAGGTCGGTACCGACCTTAAAGTGGTCGGTACCAACCACTCCTTTTGATGTCCTTTGTATTAAGACATATTAAAGTATTTCCTATTGCCATCTCAAGCTTGATTCCTAGTTTCTTGAGTCATTCCTTCCTCATTTAGAAGTCCAATTCCTCCATTTGAGTATGTTTCAACACTGTGGAAAATTTAGCCATAATACTTGCCCCCTATAGTGCGCTTTATGAATGTAAGACGAGCTTTGATCAAAAAAAAGTTCCAGGAGTGATTAGCCATTAGTAGTTGAGCTCTCCAGTTATCCATCGATCCAAATCGCAGTGAATCTTCTGGTTCCTTTGGATTTACCTATAAATCAAAGGCCGTTCCAGACCATTATAGATAAGGACTCTAGTCCTTGCTTAAGTGTTAGTCGTAAATCACAGTTATGCCATATTCATCTAAAGTCATCATTTCAAATGCAATGAACAAAGCCATCCCATGTTTATTGGGGTTAAGTTATCATGTTTCATTATCTTCCCTACCCGTGATTTAGGTTATCATATCAATATCTATATCATCTCGCGTTCTCATGTGATTTATCTATCTTTGGTTAATTATATATATTATGCAATCACGCATTGTTAACCGTAGAGGTGCATTACAACCAATTGAAACGTTACTTTTAAATCGTCCAGTATCGCATACCATTATAAGTGAGCCTAACCAAATTGAGATGGTGAAAATAGTTAATCAATAAGTTGTCATTATTAAATCTAAGGCGTTAAAATCCCACGGGATAGTTTGGATTTCTTCGAATCACATATTTAACATCCAATCTTAATTCTGATCTCTTTGGATCGTACTTTATTCAATACTTGATTTCTCTATATCATACATAATCCTATTCATGGTCTCTCTGGATCATATATTCATGATAAGTCCAATTTTCTCGCTCTTCGGTGAGGGGACCCAAGTCCAAGCATCTCCATCTACTCAATCTTCGATGAGGGGACTTAGTTTTCTATACAAGTCCATTCACTTGTCCTCTGACAATGGGACGTGCACCTTATTATTTATCCCCCCATCCATTTGGTTAGGAAAACCATGTCCAATCAGTTTATATATTAGTTATCATGTTCAAATGATATTCAAAATAAAATATTTATTTCTAAAATCCAAATCTAATCAACAAACAAATATCCTAAACATCATGTTACCAATGTTCACTTCTAGACATCTAACCTAGCACATGGCTAGAGACCAATCGAGGTCTCGTGTAGATGTAAACAGCCTAAGAGTAACATTGTCTTATTTATTCAAAGAAAAAGGGAAAACAAGGAAACCAAACCTAATTTTTATACATCCCGATCATGGGATAATCAATCTATTCCCAGATCTACGGTCGTATCCTGATGTATTCGGTAGAGATGGTGGTTGCTCTTACTTCACCACTGTAGTTTAATTCCTTATATACTGTTGCAGCTGATTGTTCCGAACCTGCTCTTCGATTGAATCATGAAGGTATACACACTTGTTTGTTTCATGCTCAACCATCTCATGAAACGGCAAAATCTTCCATATCTTTTCTCCCGATTTGTGGGTTCTGTCTTAGTTGGCCTCCAATAGGGGATCTACCCCTTATTATCTAGATATATCCTCTTCGGGATTTTGGAAGATCGGTGTAGGAACTGAATTTTGTTTCCCTTCTTTGTTGGTTTTGTCTTTCAAAGCCATCATCATCTTTCTGCTTTCCTTTCTCTTTACTGTATCCCACTCTGGACTATCCTTTGTCATCCACATCATTAACTTCGGTATTTTCAATCTCAACATCTTCATGATGCAATTATCTCTTAGCATTATGCTAAAACTCCATAATATCCATTGGCGGATCCCTTTCCAAAGCAGTTTTGATGTCTGCCTTACTCCGGACTCCAAACAATGTCACCACTAGAACCATTGATCTACCCAGTTTATGAACTACAGCAGATGCTACATTAAATCTAGTCAAATAACTTCTTAGGGTTTCTCTGGCCCTCTTCTTCGTGCTCGAAATTATCCACATATTCTTTGATTGTAATTGATTTTATTTACATCAAATAGAATACTAGTCAAGTCACTATTTTTTTTAAACTATTTATATTTGGTGTCGTGTAACTCTTCTCTAGTATTGCGTGTTAACCTGGTATTCACTCAATTGGAACCCAAGAGACACCAACCATATTCATTGTTATGGCTCCTTCGTTTCAATCAATAGTTTCGTTAAACATGTTAAATAATTTATATCTGTAGGCGTTGATGTGGTTGCAAGCATCATTGTGGACAATGAAGGAGCACTTGAAGTGATGATGACGTGATGCTACTTTTTCATGGGAATGTTAATTTTAGTAAGGTGATCGAAAGTGAGTTGGGTTGCGAGATAAATAATACTTTGGTGGGTAGTTCCAGATGATATGCTATATTTGTAGATAAATTTGTCATAAAGGTCTTGAATTAGGGTAAAGAGGGTTATCATTACCGGACCATGGTCCGACCTTGAAAAACAACGAATCATTAACAACCGTGATCCGAAACTCAATTAGATCTCGGTTGTGAACGAACTGAAGTTCGAACCCTCAAATAAGTTTTTCAGCCATTAATTTTACCTTTTTGTACCATGGTTTTTGTGACGACCGCCCATGACTCCTGCACCAAAACAAGGAAATAGTGCGCTGAAAGGCGTGTCAGGTAGCCATGGACGATAGTCAGGGTAAAATAAAACAGCAAACTCTATCGTACAACTCACAGCGCATGGATAAAATACAATAGAGAAATATATAGTGAAGCTCCATAATAGTAAAATCATCATATAAGCATCGTAGTAGTTTTATACAAACATGAATCATCCATACATCAAAGCCTCACTACAAACACTCCATCAGATATAACAGCGGAACACCCAGTACATATAGTAAGAAAACTAGTATGCAAAGCCTCCTGCTCGTCTTCGTCATCATCAGCGTAGATCTCTAAGAACAGCACCTGTCACCTGCTACCTAGTCTGCCCATCCCAACATGGATGAACAGCCCAAGGTAATAAGAGGAGACATAAAACCTTGAGTCAGACAAAGTCTTAGTGAGCAGTAAATCAACTATCAAACATACCAAAAGAGCATAAAGGATAAAAGGAATAGGAACCAAACCATCCCACTCCACCTCTTTCTACAGTGATAGCCCCCAGACACACACCAAGGAGAAGTAAGCATAACATAGCAGATAATTAAGGTAAAGCAATAATCACTCGAGTCAAGGGCGATGTTTTCCAAATACAAACCCCCAAGGCCTAAACCAAGATCAGATAAGCACCTAGAAAATACCGCTCTTGAGACCGAATGATGATACAACCAAACGTCCAAACATCCATGACTCTGTCTATCACTCTTATCCTTGCTTTGATTTCACCGTTGATTGAATGACCATCCGTCAAGGGCTAATGGTAACCCCGGTTCTAGGCATAGCTCCGCACGTCATCGTGACCCGTGCCTAGGACTTACCTACTCTGCCCAGAGTACTCAACTACCTACCTGTAGTCTTTTGGGTGTCCCGACTACCTGCCTGTAGTCGTTATGGGCGCCCCATGTACTCTTGCTTTTGAGCATGCTAGAACCTTCAACAACGATGAGATCCAAGCCTTCTAGTCATCCTCCTTGACGACTTTCCTCATACTAGCTCAAGCTACCTCTCGAGCAATCCATTATCAACCAACTCGAACCATCCCTCGAGTCATCAACATGCTTGGAATGATCCATGCCTGGATTACGCCAAGTCTACATCACATCGTACTTCGCTTTATCACACCATAGCAAAGTCTCAACTCAACAACATGGTTTGTCTCATCGCATCATGGCAAAGTTCCATCTCAACATCATCCAATCCATACATATGAGCTTCAACATCCACCTCATATGCCTTTAGCAGCTTTCACCATTCAAGAGCCTCTTCTGTAGCTTTTGAATCATCTTTGACCATACTTGTCCACATCTATCAACTAGATAGCTCATTCACAACAATCAATCAAGGCAAACCTTAATCCAAACAAATACGTATTCAATCAAGATCTAATTAGGCATTTATAACTAAAATGGCAATTTCGTAAATAAATGAGCATAGAACTAACATACATGAATCATGGGTTTTTAGCATAGATCTAGCAAATATAAAACATGGGTTTTGTTTCTATGACTTAATAAATGAACTTGCATAGGTAAACATCTTCACAAACAATGGATCTACACTTGGATCTAAGAAAAATGCACAAAATCACTATCTACAACACTCCAACAAACCACCAATCCAATATACTCCTTTGGGTCCGCGTGAGAGATAACTACCACTCACCAAATCACCTAAACACCTCAAAACTAAACACTTCAGATCTGGACAGCGAAGATCAAGGCTTGATCCGGCGAAATCTCGCTTAAAACGATGAAATCTAACTTCGTTGGATGAAGATCTTCAACTTTGGTCCTTGAATCTTTGATCTCGATCTTCGATCTTGGATGGATGTTAGAACTAGATTGGAATGGAGAAAAGAAGATGAAGAAATGCTGTAGTCGAGCTCTCAAAATGGCAGCACTTCGTCGCTTCAAAAATCAGTACCAAAAAGTGAGCCAAAGCCCTCTATTTATAGGCTGAAATCTCCCTGACTCGGCCGCTCTTAAGTCGTTGCCGACTCATCTCCCTGAGTCGCCCCCGACCTAAAACTTACGACTCATGCCACTTGCCGACTCAACACGTCATGCTTCAACACGGCTCACGACCTATACGACTCAACCCCAAGACACTACACAACACACACACAGGGTCACACGACCTACCGACCCAACCAAACACGGCACAGCATGCTAACGACTCAAGCCCCTGCCGACTTAACCACACACACGACTCAATTAACATGCCGACTCAACTACACTAAGCTATACTGGGTACTTGCCGACCTAACTATCATACGACCTAACCCTCTAGGTCGTTAACCCTTAAGTCGGTCACCCTATAGGTCGGTCCAAACCTTAAGTCGTAACTCCTCTATCTCGCTAGCTCGTCCAATTCATTTCTTAACCCGGTAACTCCTAGGTCGGCCAGTTTCTATGAGTCGTTAACTACCCTGACTCGGTTCAAACCTATAGGTTATAACTCAGCAACTGACTAACACGGCCACTTACTAAAGTCGTCTATGACTTACTATAGGTCGGTCACCATCTTAACTCGGTCAACGTACTAAAGTTGTAACTCGTGCACGACCTAACTCGGCTAAGCCTATGAGTCGGTCACAACTCGAAACTTAAACACACGAGTTACTCTCCATACGACTCAGGCTAGAGACAACATAAACAACACTAACGACCTGTAAATTCTACGATCTATTGGTACGTAAAATACGGGTCGTTACATTCTCTCCCCCTTAGGAATTTCGCCCCCGAAATTCCAAGCAATCAACAGCAATCAAAATTATTCCGCATGCCTATCATCCACAGCAATCAACAAACCATGCATCCAATTCTAGCCTAGCATGCAGAATTCTAAGACTTAGAACAAGCTACAAATTCATGAGATGTCACGACACTTTAGGGCCATACCTCGAAGAGTTCTGGATGAGCTGCCTTCATCCTCTCTTCCTCCTCCCACGTACAGTCGTTAACATCATCACTCCATTGTATCTTGAGCAACGTAATCGTCTTCCTCCTAAGCTGTTTCGTGTCGGTCTCAACAACACGAAGCGGCTTACGAGGTCTTCTAACCACTGGATCAACCTCTAAATCTTCACAGTTATCAGCAGAAACCACCGTAGTTGGGTCATGCACATACTTCCGTAGATAAGATACATGAAAAACATTGTGCACACCCGCCATCTTTTCCGGTAATTCCAATCTATAAGCGAGCTTTCCAATTCGCTCGATAATCGGGAATGGTCCAACAAATCTCGGAGTTAACT
Source organism: Allium cepa (assembly GCA_030765085.1). Taxonomy (NCBI): domain Eukaryota; kingdom Viridiplantae; phylum Streptophyta; class Magnoliopsida; order Asparagales; family Amaryllidaceae; genus Allium; species Allium cepa. The sequence continues at coordinate 853,155,254 of CM060931.1, forward strand.
TTCCTTTCTTCCCGAATCTAATAGCACTCTTTAATGGAGAAATCTTCACAAAAACCATCTCACCTACGACGAATTCCAAATCCTTTCGACGATTATCGGCATAACTCTTCTGACGATCTTGGGCTGCCTTCATTCGTTGCCGAATGATCTCTATACAATCCGAAGTCTGTCGAATCATCTCTGGCCCAAGTATCAACTTATCTCCAGTTTCCAACCAATATGTCGGAGAGTTACACGGTCTTCCATATAATGCCTCATATGGTGCCATACCAATACTCGACTGATAATTGTTATTATAAGCAAATTCCACCAAATGAAGATGATCTTCCCATGATCCTCCGAAGTCCAAAACACAAGCTCTGAGAAGATCTTCCAAAACTCGGTTGACTCTTTCAGTCTGACCATCTGTTTGAGGGTGATAAGCTGTACTCAAACACAACTCGGTTCCCAAAACTTCCTGGAAGCTCTTCCAAAATCCACTAGTGAACAATGGGTCTCGATCGCTCACTATACTCTTCGGAATACCATGGAATCGAACTATCCACTTAACATACAACTCAGCCAACTTCGATGCAGTCCTAGTTGATCGAACAGGTATGAACCTTGCACTCTTGGTCAAACGATCTACTATGACCCAAATTCCTTCATTTCCTGCTCTTGTCCTAGGTAGACCATCGATAAAGTCCATCGACACTTGCTCCCACTTCCATGTAGGAACTTCTAATGGCTGAAGTAATCCACTGGGCTTCTTCTGCTCAGCTTTCACTAACTGACAGTTCATACACTTGGAAATAAAATTTCCAACATCCTTCTTCATGCCTTCCCAGTAGTAAGTTCTCTTCATATCCCGATACATCTTATTTCCACCTGGATGAATTGTCAACTTCGAGTGATGACCTTCCTTCAGAACTTCATCTCTCAATCCATCTACATCGGGAACAACCAATCGTCCTTGCTTCCGAAGCCAACCCTCTCGATCGACCTCAAATCCCTTATTCTTCTCTGGGTCCAATCCGGATTCCAAATCTCGGATAATCTTAACAAGCCTATCATCTCTCTTTTGGTTCTCGCCAATCCTTTCCACAAGAGTAGGTCTTATCGATAAGTTTGCCAACATTTCAGGTTCCAACTCACATCTGGGCCTGAAATCAAATCCAGCCAAATACTCAAGGTTCTTCCATTCCGAAAACATGGCTCCCAAACCTACATGTCTTCGACTTAACGCATCAGCCACCGCGTTACCTTTTCCCGGAGTATAGGCTATACCAAAATCATAAGATGCTAAGAACTCTAGCCATCTTTGCTGTCGAAGATTCAAATCCTTTTGGGAGAACAGATACTTCAACGACTTATGATCTGTAAATAACTCAAATCTAACTCCCAATAGATAGTGTCTCCACATCTTCAAAGCAAACACAATCGCCGCTAACTCAAAATCATGAGTCGGATAATTCCTTTCATGCGGCTTCAGTTGTCGACTAGCATACGCAACAACTTTATCCTTCTGCATTAGCACTGCTCCAAGTCCAGTGCCACATGCATCGGTGTAAACCACCATCTCATCATTCCCACTTGGAATAGTCAAGACAGGAGCACTCGTCAGTCGTTCTTTCAGGATTACGAAAGCTTGCTCACACTTATCATCCCATTTGAACACTTGGTTCTTCTTCGTCAATCCTGTCAACGGTGCAGCTATCTTGGAAAAGTCATTGATAAACCGACGATAATATCCTGCTAATCCAAGAAAACTTCTTACTTCAGATGCATTCTTAGGTCTTACCCAATCCTGGATTGCTGCCACCTTAGCGGGATCAACCGCTACTCCATTTCCAGAGATAACATGGCCTAAGAACCTCACTTCACTCTTCCAGAAGTGACACTTTGAAAACTTAGCCTTCAACTGATGTTTCCGCAAGATTTCCATAACAATCCTCAAGTGTGTCTTGTGCTCTTCTTCAGTTCTGGAATAAACCAAAATATCATCCACAAATACAAGCACGAACTTATTCAACTGATCTCTGAATACTCTATTCATAAGATCCACAAAATATGCTGGTGCGTTAGTCAACCCAAACGGCATTACCAGCCACTCATAAAACCCGGATGGTGTCCTAAAAGCAGTCTTCGGCACACTATCCTTCGCCACTCTCAATTGGTGAAATCTCGTTGCCAAATCCATCTGAGAAAACACCTTAGCCTCGTGAAGCTGATCAAACAAGTCATCTATTCTCGGCAATGGATACTTGTTCTTTTTAGTCAACTTATTTAGCTCACGATAATCCACACACAACCTCAACGATCCATCCGCTTTGGTTGCGAACACAACTGGTGCACCCCATTCGGACACACTTCTCCGAATGAATCCTTTCCGTAAAAGGTAATCAACTTGCACCTTCAGCTCTTGCTGCTCCCTCGGTGCCATCCGCCTAAGAGGCATAACAACAGGTCTGGCTCCCTCAACTAGATCGATACGAAACTCGATCTCCCTATGCGGCGGCAACCCTTTGACTTCGTCAAAGACATCCTCAAATCCATTCACAATAGGCACCGATGACAGTCCATCCCGTGGAACAACCAGCGAATACATGAAGCTCATGAAGACGCCTTCCTCATGCTTACATCGTATCACAACCTTTCGCCCTTCCACATTCCCGACTGTCACCTCCAGCCTCTCACAATCAATCCTAGCCGCATACTTCCTAAGCCAGTCCATACCCAAAATAATTTCGAATCCCGCAAAGTTCAGAACAAAGCAATCACAAACAAACGAGCAATCATGACTCGACACAACTAGACCACGGCATATCATACATAAACATGACGAACCCCGACTGGATTAGTCACAACCAATGGCCTATCAACAATATCCGGTTTCAAACCTAACCGGCCTACCAAATCATCACAAACAAAAGAATGCGACGCTCCAGTATCAAACAACACTCTAACTGGAACACCACAAAGAGAAAGAGTACCTTGAACTACCACACTCTTCCCCTTCTCTTCAGCTGTAGGAGCTTTTGAAGACGACGGCACAGCTCCCAAAGCATAAGCTTGCACAATCTGCCTATCTTTCCTCGGCTCTGGGCAATCCTTCTTGATATGTCCCAGCTTATCACAGTTGTAACACTTTCCCGGCACCTTGGGATTGTTACAATCTTTGTAAAGATGGCCCTTCTGCTGGCAGTTATAGCAAGTCACTTCGCTCTTCGGCTTCTTCTGGCCATCCTTTCCTTTCTGTTGCTGCTGCTTCCTCTTCTTGTTTCCATTTTGCTGGGGTTTAGATCCTTCCTTGGTTACAGAAACAACAGAACTTTCCCTAGGAAACAGACTCTCATGCCTAAGAGATTTCTCCACCAGCTTCTCAAATGGATCGTCCAAATGATCCACTAACTGCCTCCCAAGATAAGCATCCAGACCAGTCACAAACTTCTCATTCTTCTGATAGGGAGAATCAATGTACGAACTGGCATACTTGGACAAAGCTTCAAACTCAGAAATATACTCAAGAACTGGTCTCCCACCTTGCTTGAGCTCTACAAACCTCTTGAAAAAAATAGACTTCTGAGCCGTAGAGATAAACTTGGCTTCAAATCTAACTTGGAATTGCTCCCAAGTAATCTCTTCTTCTGGGGTATCAATGGTGATAGAATTCCACCAATCAGCAGCTCTTCCCTGAAGCTGTCTCGATGCAAGCTTTCTCTTAGTTGCATCCTCAATCCCTAAGTCACCAAAGATCCTTCGACATGCATCAATCCATCTCTGCACCTCAATAGTCGACTCCGTCCCCAAGAAAGCTTTTCCTCCAAGAGAAGTATAATCCTTGCAAAGCTTAGCAAAATCCACCGGTCTTGGAGCTTGAACTTGAACTCCCACATCCACTGATGATCCTGAAGCTGGTACCCTTCTCATGATCGAAGTCATCATCGCTTCGAACATAGTTCCATAATCAACAGCTCCTTCATCAGCACGGCTTTCCCTTGCAGCTGGTCTCCCTCTTCGACTCATCCTTAATATCTGTAATAAGAATGATTAGAACACCTTAAGAAACAACTGCATAAGGAGTTCAAATCCTTCTAGGCTACTATATTATATATAGTAATCACCCATCAAAATACAATTACGTCTCTCATACGTAGTTACGTCAGCGAGCGTTGGCTAAAATCGATTAACCAAAGCTCTGATACCAAATGTGACGACCGCCCATGACTCCTGCACCAAAACAAGGAAATAGTGCGCTGAAAGGCGTGTCAGGTAGCCATGGACGATAGTCAGGGTAAAATAAAACAGCAAACTCTATCGTACAACTCACAGCACATGGATAAAATACAATAGAGAAATATATAGTGAAGCTCCATAACAGAAAAATCATCATATAAGCATCGTAGTAGTTTTATACAAACATGAATCATCCATACATCAAAGCCTCACTACAAACACTCAATCAGATATAACAGCGGAACACCCAGTACATATAGTAAGAAAACTAGTATGCAAAGCCTCCTGCTCGTCTTCGTCATCATCAGCGTAGATCTCTAAGAACAGCACCTGTCACCTGCTACCTAGTCTGCCCATCCCAACATGGATGAACAGCCCAAGGTAATAAGAGGAGACATAAAACCTTGAGTCAGACAAAGTCTTAGTGAGCAGTAAATCAACTATCAAACATACCAAAAGAGCATAAAGGATAAAAGGAATAGGAACCAAACCATCCCACTTCACCTCTTTCTACAGTGATAGCCCCCAGACACACACCAAGGAGAAGTAAGCATAACATAGCAGATAATTAAGGTAAAGCAATAATCACTCGAGTCAAGGGCGATGTTTTCCAAATACAAACCCCCAAGGCCTAAACCAAGATCAGATAAGCACCTAGAAAATACCGCTCTTGAGACCGAATGATGATACAACCAAACGTCCAAACATCCATGACTCTGGCTATCACTGTTATCCTTGCTTTGATTTCACCGTTGATTGAATGACCATCCGTCAAGGGCTAATGGTAACCCCGGTTCTAGGCATAGCTCCGCACGTCATCGTGACTCGTGCCTAGGACTTACCTACTCTGCCCAGAGTACTCAACTACCTACCTGTAGTCTTTTGGGTGTCCCGACTACCTGCGTGTAGTCGTTATGGGCGCCCCATGTACTCTTGCTTTTGAGCATGCTAGAACCTTCAACAACGATGAGATCCAAGCCTTCTAGTCATCCTCCTTGACGACTTTCCTCATACAAGCTCAAGCTACCTCTCGAGCAATCCATTATCAACCAACTCGAACCATCCCTCGAGTCATCAACATGCTTGGAATGATCCCTGCCTGGATTACGCCAAGTCTACATCACATCGTACTTCGCTTTATCACACCATAGCAAAGTCTCAACTCAACAACATGGTTTGTCTCATCGCATCATGGCAAAGTTCCATCTCAACATCATCCAATCCATACATATGAGCTTCAACATCCACCTCATATGCCTTTAGCAGCTTTCACCATTCAAGAGCCTCTTCTGTAGCTTTTGAATCATCTTTGACCATACTTGTCCACATCTATCAACTAGATAGCTCATTCACAACAATCAATCAAGGCAAACCTTAATCCAAACAAATACGTATTCAATCAAGATCTAATTAGGCATTTATAACTAAAATGGCAATTTCGTAAATAAATGAGCATAGAACTAACATACATGAATCATGGGTTTTTAGCATAGATCTAGCAAATATAAAACATGGGTTTTGTTTCTATGACTTAATAAATGAACTTGCATAGGTAAACATCTTCACAAACAATGGATCTACACTTGGATCTAAGAAAAATGCACAAAATCACTATCTACAACACTCCAACAAACCACCAATCCAATATACTCCTTTGGGTCCGCGTGAGAGATAACTACCACTCACCAAATCACCTAAACACCTCAAAACTAAACACTTCAGATCTGGACAGCGAAGATCAAGGCTTGATCCGGCGAAATCTCGCTTAAAACGATGAAATCTAACTTCGTTGGATAAAGATCTTCAACTTTGGTCCTTGAATCTTTGATCTCGATCTTCGATCTTGGATGGATGTTAGAACTAGATTGGAATGGAGAAAAGAAGATGAAGAAATGTTGTAGTCGAGCTCTCAAAATGGCAGCACTTCGTCGCTTCAAAAATCAGTACCAAAAAGTGAGCCAAAGCCCTCTATTTATAGGCTGAAATCTCCCTGACTCGGCCGCTCTTAAGTCGTTGCCGACTCATCTCCCTGAGTCGCCCCCGACCTAAAACTTACGACTCATGCCACTTGCCGACTCAACACATCATGCTTCAACACGGCTCACGACCTATACGACTCAACCCCAAGACACTACACAACACACACACAGGGTCACACGACCTACCGACCCAACCAAACACGGCACAGCATGCTAACGACTCAAGCCCCTGCCGACTTAACCACACACACGACTCAATTAACATGCCGACTCAACTACACTAAGCTATACTGGGTACTTGCCGACCTAACTATCATACGACCTAACCCTCTAGGTCGTTAACCCTTAAGTCGGTCACCCTATAGGTCGGTCCAAACCTTAAGTCGTAACTCCTCTATCTCGCTAGCTCGTCCAATTCATTTCTTAACCCGGTAACTCCTAGGTCGGCCAGTTTCTATGAGTCGTTAACTACCCTGACTCGGTTCAAACCTATAGGTCATAACTCAGCAACTGACTAACTCGACCACTTACTAAAGTCGTTTACGACTTACTATAGGTCGGTCACCATCTTAACTCGGTCAACGTACTAAAGTTGTAACTCGTGCACGACCTAACTCGGCTAAGCCTATGAGTCGGTCACAACTCGACACTTAAACACACGAGTTACTCTCCATACGACTCAGGCTAGAGACAACATAAACAACACTAACGACCTGTAAATTCTACGATCTATTGGTACGTAAAATACGGGTCGTTACAGTTTTCCTTCACCATATATTATTATTATTCTTTTTACTGTTTCGAAAAAAAATTAAAATTACATTTGAACAATAATCATTATGTCACAGTCTAAAGAGAAAACTTCACAAATTCGTTCTTTTAAGCTGCAAGCATAAGCTTCGTCAAGTTCTCTGTTGCTAAGCTTCTACGTTGTGCGTACACTACGGCAGTTGTGTCAGTGGAGTTGTGCAATCTGTAGTTATGCACAAACTGGTGTGCAACAATACATAATTTCAATTGTACAACTTCCATTGTAGATGCTGAAGAGCCTTTACAACTCATTTATCTAGCATATTTCTTTCAATATTTTTGTATAGAAATTGTATTTAAATGTATAAATTTTTTAAAAATAATGTGTGTACGGTTCTGATGTTTCAAACCATTGAACCATCAAAACCTTATATCTTAATTCGACACAATTTGACTCATGAATCGTTTATGATAACTATATTCAAACCTCTTTGAATATGGTTATGCTTGTCATTTTTCTAGGAGGATAGCTGTTTTAAATTTTATTACTACAAAAAATAGGTACAAAGAGCAAAGAAAAATACAAACATTGGAAACTCATGCATACATTGTATAAAATTATATCCCCCACCCATTACCACGAAATGACTACCCAGTGACCTTATCGAATGCAAGTGGTTGAACTTATATACTTTCCATTTAGGGTTTAGGCAGATGTGGTAACTTCACACAATCCTTTGCTAATTAAGATGGATTTCCATGTGCATTGCAATTAGGCATGTTAAAATGCGACTTACTATAAGACGTTATCATGTTCACAACCATACCGCTCAAGCTTTCTCCCTCGAGCTCTTATTGTTGAAGTGGCTAAAGCTAGACAAAGATTAGACTCGTTCCAGCAAAAAAACAAATTAAGCATAAATAATCATTCTACTTGAGTACTTGTATGAACTTCGAACTTGTTTGAAGAATGAAGCACATAAACAAAATGAATTTGGAGCAATTTGCAGGAGCTTGTTTTTAGAACGAAGAAAGAAAACAAAAATGGATGTTGTAAATGTTTAGCAGTGTTTTGATAAGCTTCTCTAAAACCTTCGCAATACAATAAGTGACATTATGGAAAAATTTGATAATGCGGACTTTTATTAAAATGTCTGGAAACATTGTCCTATCATATAGTCGGGATTTTGATTTGTTCATTGCGTGGATGTTAGTTTTATGGTTTATCTTAAGGTAGCATGTGTTAGCTGATAAAAACTAGCCAAATGTGCCATTTGATAAAAACTTGCAAACAACCATTTTTCAGCTTATATTACTTTCTCCGAACTTATTCTTCCCCTACAAAGCTAAAAACCTTCAAATCTAAACTTCTCAAGCAATTTCAATACTTTTCAAGTTTAAACCGATAAAGCAAAAGATGCATCCTAGTAACAATTATGTACTTTTTATTATATTCTTAATTCTGTAAACAATCTTGTTCGAAATAAAATATATTTCTTATTTTTGTTTTCTATTACTTGTGCCTTAGGGTAACGGCAGTCTTTTAACTTGACAATACTGTTGACATTAAGTACGTAGACTGTACCATGACTATGGTCAACCATATGGCATAGAGACCGTGTTACAGACATAGTTAGGTATTATTTGCACTAAAATTGGTCATAAACACTCAATTGATTTGATAACATCGCAGATTCAATATCTATATCTAAACAGAATGGTGTAGAGATCAAAATATGAAGGAAGAAAATTAAAATAATAAGAAAGAACACAAGAGAGTTTGTAGTGGTTTGGCTGACTTCGGTCAACGTTTACTACAAAAGTTTTCTTTTTATTTATTGTTATTCCAATAATTTTCATAGGATATGAGCCAAGGAATCAACGCCAACACTAGGGGTCCATGTCGAGGTTCGAAATTTTTGATGCAAAGATAAGTCAATGTTAAAGACCACAAGACCATGCCGCTTCTCAACTACGTCGACATTCTTCAATGCCTTGTTGAGCTTAAAGAATTCCTTATCGAGCTTACTCAATGCTGTAGCTTGGACAATACCGAGCCTCATGAGAATGTCGAGCTTAATCTGTCCATGCGACACCGATAATGAATGTTGTCGACATTCATGAAGCGTTGCAATTTAAGATCGACAACGTTGATATTGATGTCGTGCCTATACCCTTACAGTTTTCCATTAGTAAAAGCGAATCCATCTTTTAATGTCAAGCTTCAAAAGGTCATCACTACCAAAGTGAGACTAAAGTTCTACTATTAACATTAGCAAGCAAACCAATCATACTATAACATCTGAGTCGTCAAAGCTATTGCCGAACTCAATGACGAAGGCTACCAAAGCAAATGTGATGATCTCTGTCGAAACCATAGCGCAATGCGATTTTGAACTTTTCCAACTGCGAATTTGCACTTTTTCAACATGATAAGAATTCCACATGCTAAATCTATCAATCAAAACTGCATTTCATGGTTATCGACTTCACAAAATGACCACGATGGGAGGTGACGAAGATCATGCAAAAGAGAGAAGAAGGAGATCATTAACAAAGGCTAATTCAAGGGGGTTTGGCACATTTTCATTAATAAAGCTACAAAGCATCCATATTTCACTACATGCTACATGGCATTAAAAGTTTCGCTTCGCCAACTTGGACAAGCCAACCTTCTTCCAACCACTATATATATGAATGCATCCCCACATGAAAAGGGATCTTTATATTCTTTCCTTCTCTTATTGCTCCTCTTGTAACAAATTCATACTTTAATAAAGAGGATAATTTAAGTATTTTTGTCTATTTTATTCTTTTGAATTATTAAATTTGAAATCAAAAAAATTCGTAATTCACCACAAGCCTAAGGGGCATTCTTGGAAATCCCCTGTATACGCCGCATAGTACACATTTTTGGGTATTAGCGAATTTAATCGTTAATATTTTGGCGCTAGAAGGAGGGCCAAAACCTTCGAATGTCCAAAAGATCCAAAAGGAAATGTAACAGCGAAGATCTGGGAAGGGTGCATGCTCGACATCCAATTATCAAACTCGACCACATTATTTTTGCTCAACAACAACGATATTCAACAAACATGACATCTCTTCAAAAGCGATAATGATATTTCCCTCGCTTTGCTACTTACCCAAGAAACTCGACATTAATTAACTTCGCTTCACAACTAATCCTGATTTAACTCATTATCCGTTCAATAGCCGATTTCAAGGTTTTTCTCGAGATTAATCTTAATCATTTGTGATCGATCCTAAATCCATTATTGGATTTTAGATATGGCCTAATTTTTGAAACCATTTGAGATTTCAAATCCGCTCCAAGCCTTAATTTTAGTTTAGATCGTGGATCTACCCCAAATTGCGAAGCTGTTTTGAATTTCATCTACAAAAAGTTGAAGGGAGAAACTCGATGTCGGGGAACGGTACCGAAATTGTTAGAATTAACGCCGAAGTTATAATATTCAAGTCAAAAGCATGGTGCTGAGTTTAATATTACATTATGCTACCAAAGCTGATGAAACTCGATGCCGAGTAAAGAAACTTTATAAAACTCGATGCCATGATTATTAGCATCGGCGACAAGGAGAAAAATCATGAAGACTCGATGCCATAGAGATCTGGTGTTAACAATCAAAATGCAAAGCCTAAACCCTGAGAATGGTTTATATCACAGATCGAAGTTTAAGGATCTCAATATTCATTGTCGAGGTTCGAGTTCTCACGTCGATGTTCAGTTGTTTCCAAAGTTTGATGTCAAGGCTTAATGGTGCCTGTTTTAAACTTAATGATTTTAAGATTTATATACATCAAACTTGATGATGTTGAGATGGGTGATGTTCCATGTCACTTAAACTGATTGGGCTCGACGACATTCATGTTTCCAGTATTGATGATGTTCTACGAGATAAAATATAATTCTCAATATTGATGATGTACCTATTATGTAATCTTAATTCTGTAACAATCTTGTTCGAAATAAAATATACTTATTAATTTTGTTTTCTATTACTCGTACCTTAGGGTAATGATGCGCAAAGGGGTGTTAATCGGACCGACCGAACATAACATAAGGGTATTTTTGTCATATCCTTAAGGGTTTCTAAAGGACACGGACCGGACCGGACTTTGGCGCGAACAAAGCCGGACAATGGATAGATGAATAATGGACAATAGAAAATTTGTCAAATAATTCATATAGACAAAATATCACATACATTTTCGTATCATAGTTCATGCCTTAAATGAAAATGGATGAACAAGAACAGATGTTTTTCGACTTCGAACCAAGTTGGACAATGGACACTCGTATAAAATTAACATCCCTAGATGTATAGTAGTCTATTAACTTGAGAGTAGTATTGTTCTGAGTATATAGATTTTACCTTGACTATGATCAAACATATGGCATGGAGACTATGTTACAGACAAAGTTGGGTATACATTGAGTTATTTTCAAGCCCCGGATATGCCCTGGGTTTTTCAAGCCCTTACCCAGACCCACCCTCGGTTTTTCAAACATTTACCCCAACCTGCCCCGCGGACTCGATGTAAGTCAAGATTTTTGCCTTAGACCTGAAATCCATTTGGGTCAAGGTAGTTCCATCCCGCCCCAAGACCCGGTGAGACTTTATATATTCATTCAGAATTGTGTATCAATGCACATATATTTATTTATTGTATCTATAAGAGACATTATCACTAAATGACATTGAATATAAATTAAAATATACTTACAATGATAATGAAAAATAATAAAAATGATGTGTAGAATAGTAGTTCAAAATGTACACATATGTTAATATATAATTATCAATGGCATAATGTAATATTAAAAAATCCCGTGACTTGTTTAACGAACATTATAATATCCATGGTATAACTACTTATGTGTAAAAGGATTAACAAATCATCATTATAGTAGTAAAGTGCTTTTGTGGTATATTACTAGTATCAGTCGGGCTGGTGCGGGTCATCCAAGCCTTAACCCGACCCTTGACCCGGAGCCTCCAAGAGTGGATCATGGGTCTATCTGCCTCGACGACCCGATGCGGCGGGTCTTAGCGGGTCAAGACAAGGGCATGTCTATTGGTTTAGACCCTGGACCGTTCCGTTGTCATCCCTACTGCTTGTCATGTACTCAACAGTGTTAACCAAAGTTATATGTAGGAAATTTTTTGGACTCATCTTTGTCTTAGGTAGATCTGCATGCAAAATTGATAAAACAAATTGGTAAACCGGTTTTACATCAGATTCTAGGCATTTAGAGATCATAAGAAATCCAGATGGTTGCAGAGCTAACAAAACCAGGGTAATAATATCAACATAATTGAAACAGGTATGTCCAGTTTGTATTTTTTTAGGTTTTTCAAGAAAAGGTGGTTTATCGTGACACCCTTTACATCCAATTTTATAATCCTTTTGCTATGTTTCAGTTGTAATATTCAATGCAATGTAAGAGCATTTTTTCAACTGATCGAGATTCGGCCTTCAAATTTAGCATTCAAATTTAGCGGCAGAAATCTCCAAACTCTCCAACGATGCAACTGCGTATAATATTAAACGTAGTAATCAAAGACTAATTCAAATCCTAAATTGATCTAGAAATTTATTTAATAGGCATCTGAAGTCAGACGTCTATTAAATAAACATATAAAACTCAAATGTTTATTCAATAGGCATTTAATATATTTTGTTTTAAAAAAATTAATTATCGAACGTCTATTATGTAGAAATCTAAGCTCAAACGACCACTTAATATGCATCTGAAAGTTGTTTATTTAATATTTAAATGTTGAACATTAAGCCTTGAATTTGTTTGAGATGTTGTTGGAAATAACTATGTAAATGAAATGAACGTAGCTTGTACATCATTTCATTGTTTCATTGTTATTAATCAATCCGCTTGATTATTTCTAGGAACTCCTAACTTGTTTCAAGAACGAAGCACATAAACAAAATATATGTTGAGCAATTTGTAAGAGCTCGTTTCCTAGAATGAAGCACAAAAACAAAATTGGATGTTGTGGATGTTGAGCGGTGTTTTGATAAGCTTGTCTTAAACCTTCGCAATGGAATAATAGACATTTTCATGAAGAACAAGCCTCGGGTCAGTTCTGGAAAAAATTTATACCGCAAACTTTTATTACATTGTCTTGATAAGGGTAACATTGTCCTATTATATAGTTGACATTTTGATTTTTTTATTGCGTTGGATGTTAGTTTTACGGTTTATTTTAAGGTGGAATGTATTAGCCGGTAAAAACAAGCCAACCATCCCATTTATACCATTCGGCTAAAACGACGGAGACGGGTGTTGAATGTTTATCGCATCCAAAGTAGAAACTGAGTAATTTGGTCATTTGCACCATTCAACCTAAGATGTGGAAATTGATCCGTTGGGATCGACGTTATCTCCCAACTGTTCCCAACGGTTTAACTACGAATAACCATTTTTCATCTTATATAACTCTCCCCTTTTATACTTCCTACATCGAGCTCAATACAGTCTAATTTGAATTTCCTAGGCATTTTCCAGCATTTTTCAAGTTCATAAAGATGTAACTAAAGGTGTGTCCTAGTGACAATTATGTACTTGTTATGTATTCTCAATTCTATATACAATCTTGTTCCAAATAAAATATATTTTTAGTTCTGTTTTCTATTACTTGTGTCCTTGGGTAATGATGTAGCGCAATCTAATGTTGCCTTAGGTCGCGAGCGACCTAACGTGATAATAAGTCGCCAAACGACCTAACGGAGTAAAGAACAACGAGATAAGAGGGAAGAAAGATGCAACGATGCTTCAAAGTGCCTGTTTTCCCTTCGGTCGTTACGTCATAACCGAGCTACGACCTAGCGGGCAGATCCATAAGACGCGAAGCCTAGGTCGCTCAAGAATTCTTTAGGTCGCGAGAAGTTAAGTCGTGAACAATCTTTTAAGCTGCTGTTCCTTATGTCGCTCAAGTTTAGGTCACGTGAAGATTTCCAGAAGCTTAGTTCATTGATGCCGCTATCTTCTTGAGCCGCTGATCTCTTATGTCGTTAAATCACGTCATGTTGTATATGTTAAGTCGTCGTTGTTATGTTGTAACTCCGTTATGTCGCTTGTATACTGTAAGTCGTGTGATGTATAGCTTGTACATGTTAAGTCGTGTGTCGTGATTATTAGGTCGTGAATGACCTGTATTGTGTTGTGCTCTGTTTGTTAGGTCGTTAACGACCTGTGTTAGGTCGTGTGCTGCTGTATGTAAATCCTATATAGCGGGTGAGTTGTATCATTTGAGGAGGTTGATTTTGAATAAACTTTTGTTTGAGTGCTTTGTGCCTCTTTTAAAATTGAAAGTCGAGTGTTGTCTCCTTTCTCCATCTTCGGTTATTCGAGTGTGCTCGAATCAACGATTTTGAAGCCCGTTCACGGAATCTCATGCACGAGATCAACATCGAAGAATCATAGATCTTCTAACACGGTATCGTGCGCGATCAACGTGTTAAGGATAGCTAGAATCCGGTATTTCACGAGATCAACGGAATTGTGCATTTAGCTTGGGTATTATCAATTCATCGATTCATCATTGTAACGTTCCATCGTTGTTTGTTGTTGTTGCATTATTCGACGACAATTTATTGTTATCCGCTATGTCAAGTTTGGTATCAAAGCTAGACTTAGCAATCATAGCTAAGTCGGGCCTATTGGGAGCTGAGTTGAAGTGTTGGAGTTTGAGCCGAGTATAGAAGTTGGATCAAGGCCGAGAGTTATAGCAGTTACAACCGAGCCAAGCTAAGTGCAGGCCGAGAGAAGTCAAGTTCAGATTTGAGTAAATGTTGTGCAAGTTGAAGTGTGTGTTTGGATTTGTTGAAGATTCGACAATGCCTCCGAGACATGCTAATCGATTTCAAAATGTTGAAGATGTGTATCGAAGACAAGAAGCTGAGCAAATGGAACAACGTATAAATGAAAAGTTTGATGAAGGTATTGGGAAGTTATAGAAATTGATGAATGACATGAATCAAAGTCAAAGAAGAAGGTCTCCAGTCTCGAACCATGGAGGAAACAAGGTTTCGCCATCGATTTCGGAAGCGAGGAGGGTGTCACTACAATCTTGTCGAGAAATAAGAGAATCATCAGTTTCAATGAGACGAGAACACCATGAGTATAGAAATGAAGAGAGAAGAACTCCACGTGAGTTTGGAGATGAGCCATATCGTGATGCTGAAAGACATAGTAGAAGATATATGCGTGATCGTGGAGATGTTGATGGTCGAGATCGATATTGAAGTACTTTTGATTATGATGAAGATGGTGATAGAGGAATTGTTCATTATCGAGACTGAGACCAAGGACGACGTCAATATCGGAATGTAGAAGATGATCGTCGATGGGAGTCGGGGATGAAAACAGAGATTCCAGAATTCAAAGGAGGAATGATAGCGGAAGAGTTTCTGGATTGGTTATCAAATGTTGAGGAAATTTTTGACTTCAAGGAAGTAACCGAGCATCGTAGAGTTAAGTTGGTTGCTACACGATTGAGGGGAAGAGCTATGACATGGTGGCAACAAACTAAACTTACACGGGAGAGAATGGAAAAGTCGAAGATTATTTCTTAGGAAAAGACGAAGGAGTTGATGAAGGCCACTTTCTTGCCTTACAATTATCAATCTCTTATGTATCAGCGCTTACAGAATTTGAGACAAGGGACAAAGTCGGTAAATGATTATGCAGATGAATTTTATCAACTGATTACGAGAAACGATATCATGGAAACGGAAGAACAATTGACATCTAGATTGTTGGAGGATTGAGAATGCAAATTCAGGATATGGTGAATATGTTTGATCCAAGATTCGTTGCTGAAGCACACCAGAAGGCTCTAGCTTGGGAGAAGCAAGGTAGAAGGGGAGTTGGTCCATTTACAAGTTCGATCAATCATGTGAAAGGGGCTAGTAGCAATACTAATGTTTCCCAGGCTGTTAGTATACCGGTTGTCAATGAAGCTGCTAAGACCAAGGTCAACAACAATTTCAAGTGTTATAACTATCAGGAGTTTGGTCATAAGAGCAATGAATTCTCGAAGTCTATGAAGCGAGCGATGATTGCTGAGATTGAGGATGAGGATGCAGAAATAGAATGTTCCAATTCACCACAAGTTGAGGAGGAAGAAGAATTATTGGCGGGAGACGAGGGATATTCTTTGATGATGAGGAGATCTTGCTTGACGCCAAAGTAGGAAGAGGAGACTAGTTGGTTGAGGAGCAATACCCTTCGGTCAACGTGCACTATTCTGGGAAGGGTTTGTAAATTTGTTATCGATGCAGGAAGTTGTGACAACATCATCTCTACCGAAGCTGTAAAGAAGTTAGCGTTAAAGACAGAAAAACATCCTAAACCCTACAAGTTAGCTTGGTTGAGGAAAGGTGGGGAAGTGAAGGTTAGGCAAAGAGCTTGTGTAACTTTTTCCATTGGAAAGAAGTATAAAGATGAAATTTGGCGTGACGTGGTAGATATGGACGTATGTCATTTGTTGTTAGGGAGACTGTGGCAATTCGATAGAGCTGTGGAACACGATGGAAGGACCAACTGCTATAGTTTCATGTTCGAGGGCATTAAAATCACTTTAGTTCCTAAAAAGCGACAATAAAGTGAAGGCAAGTTGGAGGAAATCGAAGAACTAAAGACTCTGTAATCTTTGAAAAAGTTTGTCAAAGAAGTAGAGGATGGACCTGAAGTATTTCTGTTGATTGGACGTAAAAGTAGTGAAACGGTTGAAATTCCTGAAGAAGTTAAGCCAGTGTTGAAGGAATTTGAAGATGTATTTCCTGATGAATTACCGAAAGAGTTATCACCGTTGAGAGACATACAACATCAGATTGATCTTGTTCCGGGAGCTGTGTTACCAAATAGACCACATTATAGAATGAGTCCAAAAGAGCACGAGGAGTTGAGAAGGCAGGTGGAGGAGTTACTTGAACAAGGGCGCGTACAAGAAAGTTTAAGTCCTTGTGCAGTACCAGCCTTGTTAGTGCCAAAGAAGGATGGAACTTGAAGAATATATACAGGTAGTCGAGCACTAAACAAGATTACAGCGAGGTACAGATTTCTGATGCCATGATTGGAAGATTTGTTAGATCAGTTGAGCGGGGTTTCTATCTTTTCAAAGATTGATCTGAAGAGTGGGTATCATTAGATTCGAATTCGACCAGGGGACGAATGGAAGACCGCATTCAAGACACGGGAAGGGTTGTATGAGTGGCTGGTAATGCCTTTTGGTCTTTCGAATGCACCTAGTACTTTTATACGAGTGATGAATCAGATCTTTCGACCACTTATTGGAAAGTTCGTAGTGGTATACTTTGATGATATATTGATCTACAGTGGAAGCACAAAAGAATATCTACAACACTTGCGGGAAGTGTTGATGATACTTCGTCATGAACAATTTTACGCGGCAACAAAGAAGTGCATATTCATGACACGCAGTGTTTTGTTTCTGGGGCATGTGTTGTCCAATGAAGGAATCCATGTGGATCAAGGTAAAGTTGAAGCAATCAAGGATTGGACACAACCCAGAACTGGAACTGAAGTGAGAAGTTTTCATGGGCTAGCATCATTCAACCGAAGGTTTATTCCACATTTCAGTAGCGTGATGGCACCAATGACAGATTGTATGAAAGGAAAGCAGTTTGTGTGGACTGAAGAGGCTGATTCTGCTTTCCAACAGATCAAGACACTCTTGACTACAACACCGATTCTTAGATACCCGGATTTTCAGATGCTTTTTGAGCTAGATACTGATGCGTCTAAGATTGGAACTGGTGGAGTATTAAGTCAGAAGGGTCGTCTAATTGCTTATTTTAGCGAGAAACTTTCTGGAGCCAAGACAAGATACGGTTACTATGACTTGGAATTCTATGCTATTGTCAAAGCCATAAAGCATTGGAGACACTATTTGTTTTCATAAAGAGTTTGTGTTGTATACTGATCATGAAGCGTTGAAGCATTTACAGGGACAGGATAAGATTGCAGCCAGGCATGCTTCATGGATCGCATACTTGCAACAGTTTACATTTGTTGTAAAGCATTAGTCGGGAGTTACAAATCGGGTAGCAGACGCATTGACTAGAAGAAATCATTTGTTGACTACGATGAGAGTTGAAGTGACGGGGTTTGATGTATTTTCAGAATTGTTTGTGGAAGATCCTTACTTCGCTAAGATTGTAGATGAAGTCGAGAAAGGGAAGACAAATGAGTATGTGTTAGTGGACGGTTTTCTATTCAAAGGAAATCAATTATGTATACCAGAGTGCAGTTTGCGTATGAAGATTGTGAAGGAATTGCATGAAGAAGGACATGTGAGAAGAGATCGTACCTTGCAGTTGATTGCTCAATCATATTTTTGGCCTTCCATGAGAAAAGAAGTTGAAAGGTTTGTGCAGAGATGTTACATATGTCAAGTTTTCAAAGGAACAACTACGAATGCAGGATTGTATATGCCATTGCCCGTGCCTACTAGACCATGGGTTGATGTTACCATGGATTTTGTTTTGGTTTTACCAAGAACTCAATGAGGGAATGATTCTATATATGTTGTGGTGGATAGATTTTCGAAAATGGCACATTTCATAGCTTGTGAAAAGACCGTCGATATAGTCCGTGTTGCTCAACCGTTCTTTAAGTAGGTTTATCGACTACATGGGCTACCTGAGACTATTGTTTCTGACCAGGATACTCGATTTCTAAGTCATTTTTGGTGAGTTTGTGGAAGATGGTTGGGACTAACCTGAATTGTAGTAGCGCCTATCATCCACAAACGGATGGGCAAACGAAAGTGGTAAACATATCTTTGGGAAACTTGTTGAGATGTCTTGTGAAGGATAATTTGAAAAGATGGGATGTGAAGTTGTGTCAGGTAGAATTCGCACATAATCAAGCTGTTAATCGAAGTACTGGGTTCAGTCCATTTCAAGTAGTCTATTCAGCAATTCCGAAAGGACCGATGGATTTGTCGATAGTTCCACGTCAGAAAGAGGTTTCATAAACGAGCTTGTGATTTTGTGAATGAGTTGCAGGGGTGTCACAGGATTGTTCATGAACGATTGCTTAAGTCAAATGAGAAGTATAAGCAACTGGCAGATAAAAGGCGAAGGAGTGCGGACTTCGAAGAAGGTGATTTTGTTTACGCAGTATTGACGAAAGATCGTTTTCCAGTCGGAACTTACAATAAATTGAAAGCTCGAAAGATTGGTCCAGTAGAGATCTTGAAGAGATCAATGATAATGCATATCGGTTGACATTACCGGATCATATTCACACTGCAGACGTTTTCAACGTCAAACACTTGATTCCGCACCATAAGGAGAGGCGTGTTGAAGAACAGGGAAGTGCGAATTCGGGGACGAATTCTTTGCAACCGGGGGAGGATGATGCAGCGCAATCTAATGTTGCCTTAGGTCGCGAGCGAACTTACGAGTTAATAAGTTGCCAGCGACCTAACGGAGTAAAGAATAACGAGATAAGAGGGAAGAAAGATGCAGCGATGCTTCAAAGTGCCTGTTTTCCCTTAGGTCATTACGACATAACCGGGCTACGACCTAGCGAGCAGATCCATATGACGCAAAGCCTAGGTCGCTCCAGAATTCTTTAGGTCGCGAGAAGTTAAGTCGCGAACAATCTTTTAAGCCGCAGTTCCTTATGACGCTCAAGTTTAGGTCGCGTGAAGATTTCCAGAAGCTTAGTTCACTGATGCCACTATCTTTTTGAGCCGCTGAACTCTTATGTCGTTAAATCGCGTCATGTTGTATATGTTAAGTCGTTGTTGTGTTGTAACTCTGTTATGTCCCTTGTATACTGTAAGTCATAAGTTGTGTGATGTATAACTTGTACATGTTATGTCGTGTGTCGTGATTATTAGGTCGTGAACGACCTGTATTGTGTTGTGCTCTGTTGGTTAGGTCGTTAACGACCTGTGTTAGGTCGTGTGCTGCTGTATGTAAATTCTATAAGTAGCGGGTGAGTTGTATCATTTGAGGAGGTTGATTTTGAATAAACTTTTGTTTGAGTGCTTTGTGCCTCTTTTAAAATTGGAAGTTGAGTGTTATCTCCTTTCTCCATCTTCGGTTATTCGAGTGTGCTCGAATCAACGATTTTGAAGCCGGTTCACGGAATCTCGTGCACGAGATCAACGTCGAAGAATCGTAGATCTTCTAACATGGTATCGTGCGCGATCAACGTGTTAGGGATTGCTAGAATCCGGTATCTCGTGAGATCAACGGATTTGTGCATTTATCTAGGGTATTATCAATTCATCGATTCATCGTTGTAACGTTACATCGTTGTTTGTTGTTGTTGTATCATTTGGCGACAACTTATTGTTATCCGTTGCGTCAGGTAACGACGTACAGTGATCTTTTAATTTGAGAGTACTATTGATCTTGAGTACATAGACTGTACTTTGACTATGATCAACCATATGGCATGGAGCCCGTGTCTGTAATAACCCAATTTTTAACCACCATGATTAGCAGTTATTAATTAAGTAAACTTGATTTAAATTAATTTCAAATTGAGAAATAAGGTTAATAACGATTCTTGTAATTTTGAGAGTGTGATCTTTTTAATGATTAATGCGAAATTTTTTGAAGTGTTTTAACTTATTTATAAAGGGTAATAAGTTAGAGAATGATTTGAATTAATAAAATGTGTACTTTCCTTAATATTGGTTCTTAGCGAAAATAATTGATAATGAGGGGTTTTCTTGAAAAATTCCCAATGAGAAATCAGGTAAAAATATTATTTATGTTTTAAAAGTGATTTATGATTTTTATTTTTGAAGAAAGAATAATTTAGACGATTAAAATCCATTTTCGACATGTTTTGAAACTTAGTAAAAACATGAAAAGTTCAATTTTCGATAAATCTTTTGAAGTGCCGAATGACCTTAGAAATTAGTGGTTCATTCGAAAGATTAGTTGACGGACTTATTTTTAGTATATTCACATAAATTATTATTTGTCTTAATCTAAGAGATAATTTATATTGAAGCTAAGTTAAAATGTGTTTTGTGCTAAATCTAATACGTGTTTTAATTAGTTAATTTAAGGTTTGGGCTTTGGGTATTGGTTCAGGCCATTTAGGACTTAGGAAAATTAGCTAAAGAAGGAGAAATCATTCTCCTATATGTTTCGTAAACAAACCAAAGAAACTATTTCTCAAATTAAAAGCTCAAGAACTAAAACCTAGAATGCAAGCAAATTGCCAGTTTTGAAATCAAATAAATTGCAATTAAATCCAGTGAAATCAAGTTATGTTGCTCAATCCATATTACATCTTCCAACCAAATTGTTTATGTTAATTTTCCATAGCTTTTGAGTTGTGCAATTTTTTGTTAATGGAGTTCTAGGTTTTGAATTGGGAAATTTGAGTGGTAGCTTGAAGATGAAAGAAAATTAGAGTAATAGCAAGGCTTTAAGGTGAGTTCACCTCACACTATGTCTACATATTGTTTTTTAATGCTCAAAAATTACTGCTACAATTGAGAATAACTTGCATTTTCTATGAATTGAGAAATTAGTTGTAGGAATTTCTTGATTACTATTGATTTCACGATATATGATTAGTAAAATAGAAATTTAGGTTGAAAAACGCCGGTCAGTAATAAATGAATAAATAATTCTAGAAAAATCGAAAAATTCCAAAATTTGGATATGTTATTCCCAACACATATCTACGAACTGTAAAAATTTCATAGGAAAATTTTACATTTTGATGTGCTAAATCCTCTCTATAATGAAGGTTAAAATGCAGGAATTTTCTGTGTGGTTGGTTGCAAGTTTAAGATGAGTTTTTCATACTCACAAATCTATCTCTAAAGTTAAAATGCAGGAATTTTTTGCACTTATATTTGCCAAAAAACCTTTTTTTATATAATTATACATGCATACATACATGTATGTTTATGTATTTATGCATATACATACATACAAACACATATATATAAATACCTATACTTATAAGGATACATACATACATACATACATACATACATATATATATATAATTATTTGGATTGAAAAGGTAAAAATGTATTCATAAAATATTTGTATAAATAATTAACCAACACTAAGTATATTACTTTGAAAAAAACAAAGTAAAATGAAAATGCACTCAAACTAAAGAGAATGTTATTCTATTTAAAGACCACTCTTGAGTGGAAACCCCACTGGTCTCATGGGCTTTACCTAGTTCATTGATGTGATGATTAATGAACACCTTCGGCGTCCAGCATACTTCAAAAGTGCGCTTCAACGGTGCTCGATTGATATAGGATAACTTGTTTGAACTGGGCCCGCCCATGGCTAATGATATATGTGAATTTCAAAAATGTTGACCTTATTGAATCATTATTAAGCCTATTAAGTCTAGTTTATTTAGAAAATTTCTAAATATAGTTTAAATGAAATTGTATGTTTTATTTAAATTTATAACTTGTTGTATGAAGTTTATTTGATTTTGTTTTACTTAATATATAAGTATACACATGTATCATATATGTATGTATATCTGTGTGTGTACGTACATATGTATGTGTACCTTGATATTTCATGTAAGGTATAACATGCCCATATATAGGTGTTGGGATTTACATCGCACCAGACACATTCACTCATTCATATGCATTGTACCCTGTACAAATATTTGCATATACTTATATTATAAATATCTAAGTAAATATAAATATGTATATAAATATATTTATTATACAAAATATCATATATATATATATATATATATATATATATATTTTAACAAATAAACATATATATGGACATATAAAATTATATATTTATGGAAATAAAATACTTTACTTATATATGTGTGTGTGTGTGTATACATACGAATTAAAATAAAATAATTACATAAATACACATACATATATAAATATAAATATAATAATGAAATGTAAGTCAATATCATAATAAATTATACATATATATATGTCTACTATTGTTAACGTTGAAAAGTGTACGCTAACACCTCGGTGTAAGTAGTAAACAAGTGAAAGCACCACCCATTAGTACGGGAACTGAAAATAAGAAGAAAATAGCAGGAAATGATAAAGAGACAACGGTTTTTATAGTGGTTCGGCTCAAAGTCAAGCCTACGTCCACTTATTCTTTTCTATCACCGATTTCATTACAAGTTTTACAATCATCCTTCATATTCAACACCAATACAACAAACAGTTAGAACTTTGATGATGAATCGCTTTTTGGATTCATGTTGAATGTATTTGATCGCTTCTCTCGGCTCTTTGAAGTATTGTTGGTAGTTGAAGTGTTGTTGAAGTCCTAAAAGCAGCAAAGTCTCCGAGCTTCTAAGTCCAGGAAAGTCCCGGGAAAGTCCCCCTTTCATTGTGGAATAGCTGGGGTATTTATAGGAGAACGTTAGTTCGTTAGGTCTTAGGTCATTAAGTCTTAGGTCTTGGTCTTAGGTCTTAGGTCTTAGGTCGTTAGGTCTTAGGTCGTTAGGTCTTAGGTCGTTACGGCATTAGGTCTTAGGTCCTAGGTCGTTAGGTCTTAGGTCGTTAGGTCTTAGGTCTTAGGTCTTAGGTCTTAGGTCGTTATGTCTTAGGTCGTTAGGTTAAAGGTCTTAGGTCTTGGTCTTAGGTCTTAGGTTGTTAGGTCTTAAGTCGTTAGGGCGTTAGGTCTTAGGTCTTAGGTCTTAGGTCGTTAGGTCTTAGGTCGTTAGGTCAAAGTTCTTAGGTCGTTAAGTCGTTAGGTCTTAGGTCTTAGGTCGTTAGGTCGTTAGGTCTTAGGTCTTAGGTCTTAGGTCTTAGGTCTTAGGTCTTAGGTCGTTAGGTTTTAGCTTGTGCACTTTCTTCGAGCAGCTGGGTTGCTTTGAGATGAACTATCTTGGTTTTTCGGTTTATCTTTTGGTATCACGGCCTTGCAAAAAAGGCGGGATAACATTTGCCCCCCAAAAAATGCCTTGCGATAGGAAGGTGTGTTTTGTAATGCCATGCGCTGGATGTTCATATCCTGTTGATGTCCTGCAGAGAAATTGACAGTTTTATATGACCTCAAATGACGACCGTTCGGGATCGAGCCATTTGAGGTGAAACGTGATTGTTTGCAATCAAATGCCTTAGCTCGAATGACGACCGTTCGGGGTCGAGCCATTTGAGGCAAAGTTTGACAGTTCGCGATCAAGGGCCTGACCTCAAATGATGACCGTTCGGGATTGAGTCATTTGAGGTGAAGTGTGACCGTTCGCGATCAAATGCTTTACCTCTAATGACGACCGTTCGAGATCAAGTCATTTGAGGTGAGTTATAACCGTTCGTGGTCAGGGTGTCGTTCGAGGCGAATTGTGACCATTCGAGGTAGGGTGCCGTTCGAGGTGAGTTGTGACCATTCGAGTTCGGATGCCGTTCGATGCGAGTTTTGACCGTTTGAGGTTGGGTGCCGTTCGAGGCCAATTGTGACCGTTCGAGGTTGGGTGCCTGTTTGAGACGAGTAAGTGTGCAGGGGGGGCTTAGTTGTATCAGAGCATGCCTTGGGATCGTTCGTGGTCCCATACATGTGTGAACAACCTAGTTGTGTCGATGTAGAGTTTTCCACTCATTCGTCACAATCTCAATCAACTGATAATAAGCAAACGCCTGGATCCTGAGCCGTCTTCAGTTGGTGCAGGTGGTGGTCGTTCTTATTCCACCATTGTGATCCTCCTTTTCACATACTGTGATAACAAACTATCCCGGATGTGCCCCTCAACTTCATCTTTCAAGCGTCTACAGTCATTTGTGCTATGACCATTCAACTCGTGGAATGAGCAATACTTGTCCAACTTTCCCTCGTTGTTAGTTGGATCTCTCCTTATCGGCTTTCGATAAGGAACCTGTCCCTTGGTATCTTGGTAGATCCGCTCCAAAGTCTCATTCAACTCCATGTATGCTGTGAATCTTGGTTTTCTTCGTGGTCGTACTGATCCATCGCTGTTATCCTCGGCCTTTCGTTTACCTTTGCTAGATTCTACACCTTTCTCAGGAGGATTTCCGCCCTTGATTGCGTAAACATCGATTCTTTCATCCCTTTCTGCACTAGCATCTTCCAATCGTAAAAACTTTTCAGCCTCATGATAGAATTCTCCTAGATCCATAGGTGAATCCTTTGTTAATGAATTTTTGAACTCTGTCCCATCAGCTATTCCAGACACAGCTGCCATCATAACCATGGATGGATCTGTTCGATACACCGTTGCCGCTGCCACATTAAATCGTGTTAAAAAACTCCTCAAAGACTCCCCATCTCTCTGCTTCAAAGTTGCCAAACTCATCACATTCTTGGTTCTTGTGATGTAAACCCTAAATTGCCTCATGAACTTCTCGGCTAAATCAGCCCACGCTCCTATGGAGTTGCTTTCCAGCTGCCTAAACCATAGTGCTGCAATATCTGTCAGATACAATGGAAAGCACCGAGCCATGACTTTCTATGATGCCCCCGACACTTCAATATGCCTCATATACCTTGTCAGATGGACCGTGGGGTTCATCTTTCCATCGTACATTTCCACGGATGGTAACTTGAACTCTGATGGGTTCCTAGCTGTCCTAATCGCAGAAGAAAAGGGACTTCTGTTTACATCTTCAAGATCTCTACTCACTAGACCACCCCTCATGGCACGCCTAACAATTTCTGCCAATCTGTCATTGTCTCCAAGATATAGTCCTCGTTTATTGCCTTTAACCTGGCCCTCGAGTCCATTAGAGCTTTTAGGAATCTGCCCCCCTGGTTGAGTGTTTATTCCTCTGCCAATGCCATGTGGCTTAAATAACCCGATGTTCTTCTCGGTAATGGGTCTGCGTGCTCTAGATGAGTGCCCCTAATCCTGGTGCTTCGTCAGATGGTCCTGCTCCACTCTGAACTCCAGCTGTTCCTTGATTTTACCCTCCAAGTTGTCTATTTTGCTGAAACAAATTTTGGATCATCTCCTCCTGTCTCTTCATCATTGCTTCCATCTCATCCCTGGTGATAAAGACTAAAGCCTGGTTCTCTCCTGAGCAAGCCCCTTGACTCCCTTCGTGCTGACTTCTTTCTGGTCTCTGTCTTCTACTTGTTTTCCATCCAGGAGCCATAATCTCGGATAGACTCTTGGTTTTTAAAGAGAGTCTTTCGACAAATCTTTGCGAAGCAATGATGAAAACGCTCCTGAGTTCAATTCTCAGTGAAAGCATCAAAAATGTTAACGTTGAAAAGTGTACGCTAACACCCCGGTGTAAGTATTTATTAAATGAAAGCACCACCCGTTGGTACGGGAACTGAAAATAAGAAGAAAATAGCAGGAAATGATAAAGAGACAATGGTTTTTATAGTGGTTCGGCTCAAAGTCAAGCATACGTCCACTTATTCTTTTTATCACCGATTTCATTACAAGTTTTACAATCATCCTTCATATTCAACACCAATACAACAAACAGTTAGAGCTTTGATGATGAATTGCTTTCTGGATTCATGTTGAATCTTCTCTCGGTCTTTGAAGTGTTGTTGGTAGTTGAAGCGTTGTTGAAGTCGTAAGAGCAGCAGAGTCTCCGAGCTTCTAAGTGCAGGAAAGTCCCGGGAAAGTCCCCCTTTCAATGTGGAATAGCTGGGGTATTTATGGGAGAACGTTAGGTCGTTAGGTCTTAGGTCGTTAGGTCTTAGGTCACTAGGTCTTAGGTCTTGGTCTTAGATCTTAGGTCTTAGGTCGTTAGGTCTTAGGTCTTAGCTCGTTTGGTCTTAGGTCTTAGTCTTAGGTCGTTAGCACTTAGGTCTTAGGTCTTAGGTCTTAGGTCTTAGGTCTTAGGTCGTTAGGTCTTACGTCTTATGGCGTTAGGTCAAAGGTCTTAGGTCTTGCTCTTAGGTCGCTAGGTCCTAGGTCGTCAGGGCATTAGGTCTTAGGTCGTTGGGTCTTAGGTCTTAGGTCGCAAGGTCTTAGGTCGTTAGGTCTTTGGTCTAAGGTCGTTAGGTCTTAGGTCGTTAGGTATTAGGTATTAGGTCTTAGGTCGTTAGGTCTTAGGTCGTTAGGTCTTAGGTCTTAGGTCATAAGGTTTTAGGTTGTGCACTTTCTTCGAGCAGCTAGGTTGCTTTGAGATGAACTATCTTTGGTTTTTCGGTTAATCCTTTGGTATCACGGCCTTACAAAAAAGTCGGGATAACGACTATTAATAAAGAGAATTCAACGAATAGGATTTTCACTATGTCTTTCTGAAATTCCAAAAATAACTTCATCTATCGACGGAATCTTACCATCATTGTAACAACTCAAAATTTTGATTATTTAAATTTAAATGTTTAATTAATTTTAAATGTTAAGTACTAATAACTTTTATTCATATATAGGGTTACTTGAATATTTGAATTTATGAATTATATATTAATTAAATGGGTTTAATAATTTTATTTAAACCCTTTTAATTAATAAATAGATCTGATAAATATCGATAATTGGATCGAAAAATATAAAACAATAATTAAACGTGTGAAAAATAAAAATAATATTAATTACATGGATTTTGACAAAACTAGTATATATAATTATTTTTTTATTTTCCAATTCAGAATCATTACAAATCTAAACTTGTTATAATTTTAATATATTAATATATGTGTGTTATGAAATAATTAATAAACTTTCGTTAAATAAATAATATAAAATAATTATATAAAAAATATCAAAATTTAAAATTTTCTAAAATCAAGAATGATATTTTAAGGGTTGTGAAAATTTTTCAGTTTTCTGAGTAAAAATTAAAATTTCAACTAATTAAAAACTAAATGGACAATTTTTAATTTTATTTTTAAAATATAAAAACTAATGATAAAAATCTAATTTTTTTCAAGTTATGATTTTTTGACCTAATCTTGAAAAATATAAAATTGATTTTTCGAAACATCATTTATTTTATATGAATTTATCAAATCTTGTAGTAGTTAAATAATGATAAAATATATTTAATGATAACGGAAAATTTTCGCCTTTTAGAATTAATAAATGATATAAACATATATTAGAAAATTATCAGATCAATTACATATAGGAGATCAACTGCACCCCCAAATAGTGCAGGGCCCTACAACCCTTTGATATCTACCTCATGTTTCTGTTTCTCTCTTCCCGCTAACTCTCTCTACACTTACCCAATTACTTAAACAAAAAATTTTGGTTGAAATTGGGGTGCTCCTAAACAGTTGTGGCATGGAGCGCTCCTCATGTGTGTGTGTATGTATGCATGCATGTATGTATATATACGTGCGTGTTTTGATATAAATTATGTAAGCATATTGATTTACATATTAATACATATGTTTATCAATTAATATAATATTAAAATAAAATACTTTTATTTGGCATAGATCATTAGATTATGAATAAAAATATGTGTATGTATCAGTATACTAAATCTATGCAGATAGCAAATCATTATTGTGACAACATTATTGCCTATAATATTCCCACCTAACTAATTGAGAAATAATAACATATACATTCACGGGTGCATATGAGCAACAAATTATTATACCATAATTATCAATCTATTATGTAAATCAATGGTTACCTACAATAGATCCCCTCAAGTCCACGTTGAAAAGATGAATCCTCTTCCTTTGGAAATTCCCTTAATTAGTTAGATTACAATTCTTTAAACCATAGAACCTTTGCCATCAAATAACTATCTACTTGAAGTGATTTGATTTAAGATCTAATTAAAGTTTTGCTGGTATGGTTCAGCCTCCACTAGGATGGAAGAGTTAGCAAAAGGTATTTTGAAGTTAGGTTTAGAGATAGTTTTATAATAGTTCAATGAGAGAGAAAAGAGGAGAGTATCTTATACAGTTTCTTACCTAATCTCAACCATGCATTTCAAATCCCAATTTGCCATATTTTTGCCATCCCTATGCAATGTCATTACAGCCCTACCATGCCTCAAACAACATGGACCAATTACCCATTTAACCCCAATTAAATAAGTTTAATTTAATTTGTTTTTCATATCTCACATCGATCGATATATTAATAACTATTATAAATATATAATACTTATTTCCCAAATCATATTCAAATTTTGTAATTAATATTTCATAAATTTTAATTAATTTAGTAAAATTATGTTAGCCATAAAATCAACTTAAGCACAGAAGTATGAAAGAAGGTTAATGTAAATATCAGGCTTTGCTGAAGTTACAAGCATGGGTTTCGATAAAGGTCACAAAAGAATGTTTCGAAGGCATTAAGATGGCTTTCGAAGAAGTCAGAGGCACCAAGCGCCCATATAAGTATTAAATACTGTGAAAGCTTTCGAGTCCGATAGAAGGGAAAGACATGACTACTTTTTTGCCACTTTCAACCTTTCGATGCAGATGGATTCACACATTTAAAGAAAGCAAGGATAGTTTAGGAACCACTTTTTGAAGGTATGAACATCAAACACTCATGTGCACGCAAAACCTTTCGGAACCAAAGGTTTCGCCTTTATAAAAACCCTTTCGAAAGCATACCAAAGCCTTTCGAATAGGTCGAAGCCAATGACATCAAGAGAAGGTTCCGCATAAATTCACAGGCATGCATTCGGAAGCTACCCACTGCGTCGAAGCCACTGGTGCTTCAACATCTTCGAAGCTTCTATGGACAACCTATCAATAGAGTCAAAAGCTTTTATCTTTACTTCCAATAACAGCAAAGTTACATGAAGAAAAAGGCGCATTTGAGGACCTTTCAACAATGTCGAATGGAGCTCTGGACAAAGTAGGAAAAGGAATACCGATGAATCAATAATGGCAAAAGGTTGATAAAAGACCCCTTCGAGTTGTTGAAAGATTTGGAGTACGATAAGGAAAGCGTAAGGACGAGTTAAAGAATTCGAAAGAGATACCTTTCGACTACGTCGAAGGTAGACAAAGACTTTCAACCAAGTCGAAAGGAATGTGGTGGCATATAAAAAGGGCCATTCGACTGGGTCGAAGGCATAGGCGCAAAAGGGGGGCCGGCATCTGTAAATAAGACCTAAGGGGTCCGGTTTTAAGGACCGTATTTTGGAATCCTAAGCTCATTTCTCTTATCTCAACTTCTTTGCAATAACAAACATCTTTGTAAACCCTAAATCAATTTGAGAAAAGCTCTTGTAATCGTAACTCATTTTGAATAAATAAAAATAGAGAGATGGCGAATACATTAAGGATTTCGATTATGAGCAAGATCAATATGATCATCAGCTAGACTAATGATCCACTGCACATGATTCTATCATATCCTCTTATCTTCTTTTCATCTATGTGATACATTAAGACCAACCTAGATATGATCATTTGAAAAACATCTTCATCGAAATTAAAATAAGAAAATTAAAAATGGTGATGATGTTTTAACATTGATGAGTTTATGAAACTTAGGAATATCCAGGCTGATCTTACGTAAAATAAACTGAATGAAGCTTAGGCAATTACAATCCGGATCTATTTTGAAAGGATGAAGCTCCTTTCGACCTGGTCGAAAGGGGTGTTTCAAAGGGAATCGAGTCTGTAGTTGGCAGGTGTATGTTAAGAAAGGAATTCATTCGAAATGGGTTAACCCCCTACCACATCTGCAACCCTTTCGAAGTGGTTCATCAACAAGAAAGGTGAAACCAATAGGGTCGAGAGCAGTTATCTCATTTTAGTGAAACATGTATACCTTCCGACGGGGTCGAAAGGGTTGAAATGAACCTTTCGACATGGTCAAAAGTCTTTATAAATAGCGGCCTTCAACTCATTCAAAAGAAAAGTTTCGAGTTGAATGCTTCTTCCTCAACCTGCATTTCTAATCTTACCATAGAATCTATTTCGACTTGGTCGATCAGGTCAAAAGGTGGGTTTCGAAGGAAGCAACTACTTTGACCTCCTAATCTTATATGACCTTATTGGTTATTCACATAGTTTTGGGAATGTTGATAATTTTTCTTGATAAAATTTTTAGCGCTAGAGGGAGGGCTTGAACCTCCGCCCTCGATACTATTTAGTAGACTAATTCAAGATTATTTGACTTATTGTATGAAAATGAAATCTAAACGAACTAGTTGAATGGCGGATGTGGTTATCCACACTAAAACCCCTGAGGAGAACATAGCTCCATCCTTTAATTATGGATGAGGTTGATCAAGGGCAGCCTTCATTACTAGCTCAACAAAATGAAAATACTACAAAGATCAAACTCTTAGAGCAGCAGCTGCAAGAAATGCAAGACCTCCATAAAATGGCGTTATCACAAAGGTCTTCAAAAACAGAAAAACCAACTCAAGGGATGAGGTACGTAGTTTCTCTTGGAAGGAACTTGAAAGCTCACTCCCATGAAAACAAAAGCAAATAGATCTAACATCCTCCAAAAAGAAATAATGCCCTTGACCGAAAGCTAATCATCAAGGGTGATAAATTGCTTAAACAATCCGGTAGCTCTACATCAAAAGAATACTTTCGGACTAGGAAAATTACCGCGATATGGAAGCCTACTTGAAGGAAACAGCTAAAAAGGTAATTAAGTATGCAATGAATACAAAATGGAAAAGGACTATGGATGAAAATGCTAATGATAATGAATGTGTGCCACCCTTTACAGACGAGATCACGGCAGCTGTCGTCCCGTCTTTTGTGAAGATCCCAACAATGAAATACCATGGAGTCAAAGATCCGGATGATCGTTTAATGGCTTTCAATAGCCAAATATATTTATACAACGCGATCGGAGCTGTCAGATGCCGGTCAATCCCTATCACTCCTTAAGGAAAAATGGCCAAATGATATGGACAGTATCGAGAGAAAACTATCAATTCATGGAAGCAATTCTCCTACGAATTCTTCACCTAGTTCTGCATTTGTAAAGATCCTACTAGAGATTATTTAGTCTTAGTCTACATAAAGCAAAGGCAGGGAGAATCCTTGGAAGACTATCTAAGGAGATTCAATGCTGAAGAACTAAGAACAAAGGACATGAATGACCAAGACAAGCTTATTGCGGTGCATTCAGGCTTGATAGAGAACACCCTCTTCTGGAAGCAGCTCTTCATTAACAGGTGTAAAGATTTACAAGATTTTCACTTCCAGGTTGATAAGTACATTCGAATGGATGAGCTTTACTATACTAAGGGGAAAGCTATCCCCAAGAAGGAAGGAGGAAGATTCAGTCTAGATCAAGGATATAAAAGAACGAAATGGGAAGAGCAATTGCTAGGTCGGTCGCTTTAAACAAGCGAATGTCTTATGTTAATGCTGTGGTGAAAGAAAGGGTCAACTTCCCAACTTATTTTAAAGCTCAAAACGACCTAGAACAAAGAAATGGAGGAGATTACTGCGCTTATCACAAGGCAAACGATCATAAGACCGATGAGTACATAGTCCTGGCTAGAATCATCCAGAAATTGATCCGCGAGGGTCATTTGAAAGAATTTATTCAAGATAAGCAGAAATTTCAACAGAGAGGGGATGGTCCACAAAAGCATCCTAGTAGTGCCATTAATATACTAGAAGATGAAGACCCATTGAGTTTAAGCCCACCGATAAACAAAAATGATGCAATTCATGGTGGGCCACATCCGACGGGAAACAACAAAGGAGCCTGGAACAGATATATCAAGGAAGCTAAGGGAGGCGTCTTCTCTGTCCAAGAAGTTCCCCCATTGAAGAATCGGCTCAGCATTCAAATGTCGAATCCTATTGTCACTCCTCAATAGCTGAGAAAAGAGGTTCACCATCCGCATAATGATCCATTTAGGAATACTGCTCAAAACAGATTGCCTATCATCTCCAAATTTCTTGTACATTTGCAGTGCAGTCAACGTTATATTCAAGCACACCTTTGATCGGATGAACATTCCTGAGGATAAACTAGAGCACAGCATGGTACCCATCTTTGGATTCAATAACAAAGGGTCGACTCCGGTGGGGCAAGTGAAGCTGCTTATGCAATTGGCATGCCGCCATCTTGTAGAACTTTGGAGACTATTTTTGTAATTATCAATCAACTATCTTACTACAACGCCTTCTTTAGCAGGACAGCACTTGACAAAGTAGATGCATTTGTCTCCCCAAGGCACCTAATGGTTAAATTCTTGACAAAGAGAGGATGGGGCACTATACGAGGGGAGCAGTTCAGCTCCCGAGAGATGTATTTTGGTACCCCAAGTCAATTTAAAAGAGAGTATTCCGCTTACTTTGATTCTTCCACTATTTTATAGCCATCGGATGATGGATTTTCACATCCAACATTCGAAGAAAAAGTTAAAATCAATAAGTCTAACCGGTGCATATATGAAAGGTACATTCCACGTGGAGGCAAAAGGAAGAGAATTTTTGCTAAAGGCACAATCGTCGTAGATTTTGATTGCCGAGGGAAACAGAAAGGACAAAATCTGTAGAGGACCTTGAGGAGGCATGCATAGATTTAGGCGACTCTACTAAAGTGGTCAAAGTAGGAAAAGATTTGAATGGCGACTTGAAGAATGATTTGATCAAATTTATTAAGGTCAACAAGGACATATTTTCCTTGTCACATCTGATATGGTGGGGATAGATCCAATGGTCACGTGTCATCCATTTAACATCAGTCCAGAAGCAACCCCCTTTAGGTAGAAAAAGAGATAGTTAGACAAGGTATGATCAGATGCTTTAGAAGAAGAAGTTAACAAATTACTTGAGATTGAGTTCAATCGGGAAATATAATAACCAAATTGGTTAACCAATCCAGCTTTGGTAAAGAAATCTAATGGAAAATTGAGAACTTGCGTTGAAAATACAGACTTGAACAAGGCATGCCCGAAAGATAATTTCCCGTTACTAAAAATTAATCAATTAGTAGATGCAACAAGCGGGCGTAAATTATTGTCTCTCATGGACGCCTATTTAGGATACAATCAAATACCAATGTTCAAGCTACATGAGGAACACACTATTTTCTTAACTAAATAGGGAATTTATTGTTACAAAGCGATGCCATTTGGACTAAAAAATGAAGGGGTAACATATCAAAGGCTGGTCATCATAATGTTTAAAGAGAAAATTGGCAGAAATATGGAGGTTTATGTGGACGACATGCTTGTAAAATCTGGCGAGGCTCTGGATCACCTTAAGGATTTAGAAGAGATGTTCAGGATATTGAGAAAATATCAAATGAAATCGGACCCACAAAAGTGCTCTTTCGGAGTCCGGTCGGGAATGTTTTTAGGCTACCTTATAAGTACCCAAGTGATTGAAGCTAGTCCTGACCAGATTCAAGCCATTAAGGACATGGGCTAACCTAAAACCAGTAAGGAGGTAATGAGTTTGAATGGAAGGGCGGCCGCCCTAAGTAGATTCGTTTCTAAAGCTACCGATAAATGTATCCCCTTTTTTGACGTAATCAAGAAGAAGAAGAACTTTGAATGGGGGGAAGATTGCAGAAAAGCTTTTTAGGAATTGAAAAGCCATCTGGAAAAGCCACCGATACTTTCTGGTCTCGAGAACGGGGAAGTCTTATACTTATATATGGCGTTTTCGGAATACACGGTCGACTCAATATTATTAGAGAAGGAAGTGGAGCTCAACTTCCTATGTATTATGCGAGTAGACGACTGAAGGATGCGAAGGTTTGATATCGAGTGATAGAAAAGCTAGCCTATTGCTTAATTCTCACAGCTCGAAAGCTTAGAGCATACTTTCAAACACATCCGATCAGCATACTGACCAATTTCCCCTTTAAGAAAGTCTTCAGTAAACCAGAAACTGCAAGAAGGTTGGTAAAATGGGGAATCGAGCTCAGCCAATATGATACAGAATTTTAACAGCGAGAAAAAATCAAGGGGAAAGAATTGGTAGATTTCATTAACGAATCAACTAACAACGTTAAAGAGCGATCGGAAAATGAAAAAGATCATAAGCCTATGTGGAAATTGTTTGTTGATGGTCCATCAAATGAACAGGGGGTTGGTGTAGGACATGTGATCATAACAATGGACGAACACCGCTTATATTATGCCATGAAATTAGGATTCCCCGCAATGAAAATGTTGCATAATATGAATCTATAGAATATGAATCTATGGTAGTGGGATTAACCATAGCATTAGAACTCAAGATTCCACGAATTCGCATCTTTAGCAATTCCTAGCTAATGGAAAACCAAGTGAAGTAGATATATCAAACAATAGACTCCAATCTATCTTTATATAAAAGAAGATATTAAAATGATTGCTTTGTTTGAAAACTTTTCAACACGAAAAGTCCCAAGAGCGAAAAACTCACAAGTAGATTCGCTAGCCAACTCAAGGGGAGCCTCGGAGACACGCATTGTTCTAGTGGGATATCAGGAAATTCTGAGTATTGGAGAGGAAGCATTTGAACTAGGAAAGGAACTACTAGTTCTGACGAGGTCAAGAGCTAAGCGATAAGAGGAAGATGGAAGAGAAATTAATAAAGAAATATCAGATGGAAGGGTTTACCAATAAGGTTCAAGTGACTCATATGATAACAACTGGATGCCACCTAACAATGGATATCTTGTTAAGGGAATACTCCCATCTGACAAAGGGGAAGCAAGAAAGATCAGGAGACAAGCTCCAACCTTCACAATAATGGATCAAATTCTTTATAAGAAGGGGTATGCAGTTCCTTACTTGAGACACGTAATTCTGAATGATGGTGTAAAATTGCTGGCGGAAGCACATGAGTGGTTCTACGGGGACCACTCGAATGGAACAAAATTGGTGAAGAAGATAATGAGACAAGGATTTTATTGGCCTCGTAAGGTAAGCCGATCCATAGAGTTTGTGCGAAGATGCGAGGAGTGTCAAAAGTACTCGAAAATTCCTCAATTACCCCAAGTCAGTTGAATCCAATCTCAAGTCCATGGCCCTTTGATGTATGGGGAATAAGTTTAATCGGTCCATTGCTAATCTCAAAAGGAGGAGAAAAGTACACCATAGTCGCCATAGATTACTTCACTAAATGGGTTGAAGTGGAACCACTTCCAAAGATTACTTCTGGGAGTGCATTCAGATTCGTCATCAAAATATCATAACCAGATTTGAAATTCCTGAGAAGATAATTTCCGACGACATGACACACTTTGAGAGACAATAATTCTCTAGCTTTTGCCACAAGAATGGGATCATTAAGTGCTTTTCCTTCATCCCACATCCAAAAGAAAATGGGCGGTTGAAGCTGCAAAAAAAACATAAAGAAAATTCTAAAAAATCGATTAAATAAAGCAAAAGGAAATTGGGCAGAAGAACTACCACTCGTGTTATGGGCTTATCGAACAAACACTAAAATGTAGATATAACATATTCCCTACTCTTTGACAAATGGGTATGAGGCAATATTACCAATAGAGATTGAAATACCCTTACGCCGAAGAATCGCCTATGCATTCGATATGAATCAAGAACTGAAATGAGATTATCTAGATTTGATACATGAGCTAAGAGATGAAGCAGTAATAAGAACAATGGAGTATCAAAGAATAATTTCAAAGTACTACAACAAAAAAGTGAGAACGCGATCATTCCAAGAAGGTGATCCGGTACTCCGATGGGTAATGGAGAATATAAGAAACCCCGCAGATGGACCCCTGGGACCAAATTAGGAAGGACCTTAGTCATATGCAAAGTAATCCCCCAGGAGCTTACATGTTATGCCGGCCAGACGGCAATATGGTTCTAAGAACATGGAACATGAACATTTGAGATCATATTTTCCAAAGGTGAATGAATAAAGCATCTCTTTCTACAAAAGGAAAATCTACACCGTTGGGAGTGAAATACTCCTTGCATTAGGATACTACCTAATATGGTAGAATGCTACCTAAGATGGTAGAATGCCTCTATCCATGCAGATTTGGCCAGGGCAAAGCACCTCTTGGAGGAAGGGCGGAGTAAGCCTTTAACCGCGCCATGCTATGGCCAGGTTAAAGCACCGGTTAAGCCCTTGGTCACGCCTCTGGTCAGGTCAAGACATCTTCTGGAGGACGGAGTAAGTCTTTATCAGCGCCACGATATGGCCAGGTCAAAGCACCAAAAAAAGCCTCTATCTACGCCATGCTATGGCCAGGGTAGGTCGCCTCTTGGAGGGAGGATGGAGTTAGCCTTTATCCATGCCACGCTATGGCCAGGTTAAAGCATTGAACAAGCCCATGTCTGTGCCATGCTACGACCAGAGCAGGGCGCTCCTAGGGGGAGGTTGGGTTAGTCCATGGTTCTATAGCTTCTAAGATGAGCTAACCAAGAGCACCAAACAACAGTGGATTAAGACGTCCAAGCACATGAATAGGCTCATTAAGTAATGGACTAAGATGTCCAAGCCCAAGGAGAGGCTCATGAATAATGGACTAAGATATCCAAGCCCAAGAAGTGGCTCGTCAACTAATAGACTAAGATGTCCAAGCCCAAGTATAGGCTCGTCAACTAATGGACTAAGATGTCCAAGTCCAAGAAGAGGCTCATTGAATAATGGGGTAAGATGCCAAGCCCAAGAAGAGGCTCACTTAGTAATGGACTATGATGTCCAAGCCGTAGAAGAGGCTCACTAAGTAATGGACTAAGATGTCCAAGCCCAAGAAGAGGCTAATTGAATAATGGACTAAGATGTACAAGCCCAAGAAGGGGCTCATCAAATAATAGACTAAGATGTCCAAGCCGAAGAAGAGGCACAACATAAAATGGACTAAGATGTCCAACCTAAGAGGCAGTATATATCCAATGGACTAAGATGTCTGGGCCCAAGAAGTGGCACGTTAGATTATGGATTAAGATATCTAAGCTTGAGAAGCAGCCAATAAGATTATTTCTATATACAAGGCCTAAAGGGTTTATGCATGTCAAAAGAGATAAAATCTAAGGAGTAAAGTAGAACTCCATAAATACCCGAATCTGGGTTTCGAAACTTTCATTTCTAAATTTCATTTATTAAATCTGGGTTTTGAGTATTTACCAATCACATACGGTCTTTATTATACCCAAATATGGGTTTTAGGATTATTATTCAACTTCACTTTAATTCCCTAATCTGGGCAAAGGATTTTTATTATAAAAACAATCACCAAAGATTTCTGCTTGCCCAACATATGGGTCGAGGATTCCTATTATAATGATGAATACTTTGGCACGTGCAACGCACGTGTGCATGAGAAATTTGTATTAAAATACGATGTTCATATGAGTATTAGGATTTTCAAAATGACTTTGACGTGCACAAAATGTTGGATTTTTTCCTATGCATGTATATGCACAAATCAAGCGTTTATCAAAATATGAATGAAACCAAATTATTTTATGAAATAATCAAGCAGATAAAGAAGTAATCAAATATTTTATGAATATATAGATAAATGTAAAGAATACTAATATTAATGTTTCCAATGTTTTGGAACTTAAAAGGCTTACATCATCTCTCTTTTAAAAAGCAATAAATCACCATAATAATATATCGAGCTTTTTTGTACTGGTTTCACACCTATTTCGAAAAGAAAACATAATTGCTATGACATCATTAAACAGGCATAAATCTCTAGTTCAGATAAGCTTTGGGCAATCAAGTATATGAAGAAATTAAAATATAGGCATCTGCAGAGAGCAAATAGTGTTCGCAAATTCTTGTTATTGAATTTCAGAAATGTAATTGTTATATAAGAGGTCTCATATACTGATAAATTTCACACATGAAAAGACATTAAAAAATTAAAATAAAATTACTGTAAAAATTACAATAAAACACATTGTTGCTTCTTCATGCTCACAAATCTATCTCTAAAGTTAAAATGCAGGAATTTTTTGCACTTATATTTGCCAAAAAACCTTTTTTTTATAATTATACATGCATACATACATGTATGTTTATGTATTTATGCATATACATACATACAAACACATATATATAAATACCTATACTTATAAGGATACATACATACATACATACATACATACATACATACATACATATATATATAATTATTTGGATTGAAAAGGTAAAAATGTATTCATAAAATATTTGTATAAATAATTAACCAACACTAAGTATATTACTTTGAAAAAAACAAAGTAAAATGAAAATGCACCCAAACTAAAGAGAATGTTACTCTATTTAAAGACCACTCTTGAGTGGAAACCCCACTGGTCTCATGGGCTTTACCTAGTTCATTGATGTGATGATTAATGAACACCTTCGGCGTCCAGCATACTTGAAAAGTGCGCTGCAACGGTGCTCGATTGATATAGGATAACTTGTTTGAACTGGGCCCGCCCATGGCAAATGATATATGTGAATTTCAAAAATGTTGACCTTATTGAATCATTATTAAGCCTATTAAGTCTAGTTTATTTAGAAAATTTCTAAATATAGTTTAAATGAAATTGTATGTTTTATTTAAATTTATAACTTGTTGTATGAAGTTTATTTGATTTTGTTTTACTTAATATATAAGTATACACATGTATCATATATGTATATATATTTGTGTGTGTACGTACGTATGTATGTGCATGTGTACCTTGATATTTCATGTAAGGTATAACATGCCCATATATAGATGTTGGGATTTACATTGCACCAGACACATTCACTCATTCATATGCATTGTACCCTGTACAAATATTTGCATATACTTATATTATAAATATCTAAGTAAATATAAATATGTATATATGTATATAAATATATTTATTATACAAAATATCATATATATATATATATTTTAACAAATAAACATATATATGGACATTAAAATTATATATTTATGGAAATAAAATACTTTACTTATATATATGTGTGTGTGTATACATACGAATTAAAATAAAATAATTACATAAATACACATACATATATAAATATAAATATAATAATGAAATGTAAGTCAGTATCATAATAAATTATACATATATATATATATATATGTCTACTATTGTTAACGTTGAAAAGTGTACGCTAACACTCTGGTGTAAGTAGTAAACAAGTGAAAGCACCACCCGTTAGTACGGGAACTGAAAATAAGAAGAAAATAGCAGGAAATGATAAAGAGACAACGGTTTTTATAGTGGTTCAGCTCAAAGTCAAGCCTACGTCCACTTATTCTTTTCTATCACCGATTTCATTACAAGTTTTACAATCATCCTTCATATTCAACACCAATACAACAAACAGTTAGAACTTTGATGATGAATCGCTTTTTGGATTCATGTTGAATGTATTTGATCACTTCTCTCGGCTCTTTGAAGTATTGTTGGTAGTTGAAGTGTTGTTGATGTCCTAAAAGCAGCAAAGTCTCCGAGCTTCTAAGTCCAGGAAAGTCCCGGGAAAGTCCCCCTTTCATTGTGGAATAGTTGGGGTATTTATAGGAGAACGTTAGGTCGTTAGGTCTTAGGTCGTTAAGTCTTAGGTCTTGGTCTTAGGTCTTAGGTCGTTAGGTCTTAGGTCGTTAGATCTTAGGTCGTTACGGCATTAGGTCTTAGGTCCTAGGTCGTTAGGTCTTAGGTCTTAGGTCGTTAGGTCTTAGGTCTTAGGTCTCAGGTCTTAGGTCGTTATGTCTTAGGTCGTTAGGTTAAAGGTCTTAGGTCATGGTCTTAGGTCTTAGGTCTTAGGTTGTTAGGTCTTAAGTCGTTAGGGCGTTAGGTCTTAGGTCTTAGGTCGTTATGTCTTAGGTCTTAGGTCGTTAGGTCAAAGTTCTTAGGTCGTTAGGTCTTAGGTCTTAGGTCGTTAGGTCGTTAGGTCTTACGTCTTAGGTCGTTAGGTTTTAGCTTGTGCACTTTCTTCGAGCAGCTG
This sequence comes from Allium cepa, assembly GCA_030765085.1. Lineage (NCBI taxonomy): Eukaryota > Viridiplantae > Streptophyta > Magnoliopsida > Asparagales > Amaryllidaceae > Allium > Allium cepa. The sequence continues at coordinate 853,195,993 of CM060931.1, forward strand.
GGTTGCTTTGAGATGAATTATCTTTGGTTTTTCGGTTGATCTTTTGGTATCACGGCCTTGCAAAAAAGGCGAGATAACATTTGCCCCCCAAAAAATGCCTTGCGATAGGAAGGTGTGTTTTGTAATGCCATGCGCTGGATGTTCATATCCTGTTGATGTCCTGCAGAGAAATTGACAGTTTTATATGACCTCAAATGACGACCGTTCGGGATCGAGCCATTTGAGGTGAAACGTGATCGTTTGCAATCAAATGCCTTAGCTCAAATGACGACCGTTCGGGGTCGATCCATTTGAGGCAAAGTTTGACCGTTCGCAATCAAGGGCCTGACCTCAAATGATGACCGTTCGGCATTGAGTCATTTGAGGTGAAGTGTGACCGTTCGCGATCAAATGCTTGACCTCTAATGACGACCGTTCGAGATCGAGTCATTTGAGGTGAGTTATAACCGTTCGTGGTCAGGGTGTCGTTCGAGGCGAATTGTGACCGTTCGAGGTAGGGTGCCGTTCGAGGTGAGTTGTGACCGTTCGAGTTCGGATGCCGTTCGAGGCGAGTTTTGACCGTTTGAGGTTGGGTGCCGTTCGAGGCCAATTGTGACCGTTCGAGGTTGGGTGCCTGTTTGAGACGAGTAAGTGTGCAGGGGGGGCTTAGTATTATCGGTGCCAGGTTCACGTTCGGGTGAGTTTCTGCATCGTTTGTGTGCCAAGGTGATTTACTGTCATTCCAGAGCATGCTTTAGGTCTGTTCGCGACCCCGTACATGTGTAAGTAGCTTAGCCATCTCAGAGCATTCCTAAGGATCGTTCGTGACCCCGTACATGTGTAAGAAGCTTAGCCAACTCAGAGCATGCTTAAGGATCGTTCGTGACCCCGTACATGTATAAGAAGCTTAGCCAACTCAGAGCATGCCTAAGGACCGTTCGTGACCCCGTACATGTGTAAGATGCTTAGCCAACTCAGAGCATGCCTAAGGACCGTTCGCGACCCGTACATGTGTACGTGACTTAGCCTTTTTAGATTTATCAAAATTCAATATTCATCCAACTGAAGAGTTTTAAGACAAAAATGTCTGACAAAGTCAAATCCAAACATTAGAAGTAAAACACAAAAGAAGAGTAGCTACGTCCGAGTGCAAACGCCTACATCGACACAATTTATAGTTGTATCAGAGCATGCCTTGGGATCGTTCGTGGTCCCGTACATGTGTGAACAACCTAGTTGTGTCGATGTAGAGTTTTCCACTCATTCGTCACAATCTCAATCAACTGATAATAAGCAAACGCCTGGATCCTGAGCCGTCTTCAGTTGGTGCAGGTGGTGGTCGTTCTTATTCCACCATTGTGATCCTCCTTTTCACATACTGTGATAACAAACTATCCCGGATGTGCCCCTCAACTTCATCTTTCAAGCGTCTACAGTCATTTGTGCTATGACCATTCAACTCGTGGAATGAGCAATACTTGTCCAACTTTCCCTCGTTGTTAGTTGGATCTCTCCTTATCGGCTTTCGATAAGGAACCTGTCCCGTGGTATCTTGGTAGATCCGCTCCAAAGTCTCATTCAACTCCATGTATGAGGTGAATCTTGGTTTTCTTCGTGGTCGTACTGATACATCGCTGTTATCCTCGGCCTTTCGTTTACCTTTGCTAGATTCTACACCTTTCTCAGGAGGATTTCCGCCCTTGATTGCGTAAACATCGATTCTTTCATCCCTTTCTGCACTAGCATCTTCCAATCGTAAAAACTTTTTAGCCTCATGATAGAATTCTCCTATATCCATCGGTGGATCCTTTGTTAATGAATTTTTGAACTCTGTCCCATCAGCTATTCTAGGCACAGCTCTCATCATAACCATGAATGGATCTGATCGATCCACCGATGCCGCTGCCACATTGAATCGTGTTAAAAAACTCCTCAAAGACTCCCCATCTCTCTGCTTCAAAGTGGCCAAACTCATCACATTCTTGGTTCTTGTGATGTAAACCCTAAATTGCCTCATGAACTTCTCGGCTAAATCAGCCCACGCTCCTATGGAGTTGCTTTCCAGCTGCCTAAACCATAGTGCTACAATATCTGTCAGATACAATGGAAAGCACCGAGCCATGACTTTCTGTGATGCCCCCGACACTTCAATATGCCTCATATACCTTGTCAGATGGACCGTGGGGTTCGTCTTTCCATCATACATTTCCACCGATGGTAACTTGAACTCTGATGGGTTCCTAGCTGTCCTAATCGTAGAAGAAAAGGGACTTCTGTTTACATCTTCAGGATCTCTACTCACTAGACCACCCCTCATGGCACGCCTAACCATTTCTGCCAATCTGTCATTGTCTCCAAGATATAGTCCTCGTTTATTGCCTTTAACCTGGCCCTCGAGTCCATTAGAGCTTTTAGGAGTCTGCCCCCCTGGTTGAGTGTTTATTCCTCTGCCAATGCCATGTGGCTTAAATAACCCGATGTTCTTCTCGGTAATGGGTCTGCGTGCTCTAGATGAGTGCCCCTAATCCTGGTGCTTCGTCAGATGGTCCTGCTCCACTCTGAACTCCAGCTGTTCCTTGATTTTGCGCTCCCAGTTGTCTATTTTGCTGAAACAAATTTTGGATCATCTCCTCCTGTCTCTTCATCATTACCTCCATCTCATCCCTGGTGATAAAGACTAAAGCCTGGTTCTCTCCTGAGCAAGCCCCTTGACTCCCTTCGTGCTAACTTCATTCTGGTCTCTGTCTTCTACTTGTTTTCCATCCAGGAGCCATAATCTCGGATAGACTCCTGGTTTTTAAAGGGAGTCTTTCGACAAATCTTTGCGAATCAATGATGAAAACGCTCCTGAGTTCAATTCTCAGTGAAAGCACCAAAAATGTTAACGTTGAAAAGTGTACGCTAACACCCCGGTGTAAGTATTTATTAAATGAAAGTACCACCCGTTGGTACGGGAACTGAAAATAAGAAGAAAATAGCAGGAAATGATAAAGAGACAATGGTTTTTATAGTGGTTCGGCTCAAAGTCAAGCATACGTCCACTTATTCTTTTTATCACCGATTTCATTACAAGTTTTACAATCATCCTTCATATTCAACACCAATACAACAAACAGTTAGAACTTTGATGATGAATTGCTTTCTGGATTCATGTTGAATCTTCTCTCGGTCTTTGAAGTGTTGTTGGTAGTTGAAGCGTTGTTGAAGTCGTAAGAGCAGCAGAGTCTCCGAGCTTCTAAGTGCAGGAAAGTCCCGGGAAAGTCCCCTTTTCAATGTGGAATAGCTGGGGTATTTATAGGAGAACGTTAGGTCGTTAGGTCTTAGGTCGTTGGGTCTTAGGTCACTAGGTCTTAGGTCTTGGTCTTAGATCTTAGGTCTTAGGTCGTTAGGTCTTAGGTCTTAGGTCTTAGCTCGTTTGGTCTTAGGTCTTAGTCTTAGGTCGTTAGCTCTTAGGTCTTAGGTCTTAGGTCTTAGATCGTTAGGTCTTACGTCTTAGGTCGTTAGGTCAAAGGTCTTAGGTCTTGGTCTTAGGTCGCTAGGTCTTAGGTCGTCAGGGCATTAGGTCTTAGGTCGTTGGGTCTTAGGTCTTAGGTCGCTAGGTCTTATGTCGTTAGGTCTTTGGTCTAAGGTCGTTAGGTCTTAGGTCGTTAGGTATTAGTTCTTAGGTCGTTAGGTCTTAGGTCGTTAGGTCTTAGGTCTTAGGTCTTAGGTCATAAGGTTTTAGGTTGTGCACTTTCTTCGAGCAGCTGGGTTGCTTTGAGATGAAGTATCTTTGGTTTTTCGGTTAATCTTTTGGTATCACGGCCTTGCAAAAAAGTCGGGATAACAACTATTAATAAAGAGAATTCAACGAATAGGATTTTCACTATGTCTTTCTGAAATTCCAAAAATAACTTCATCTATCGACGGAATCTTACCATCGGTGTAACAACTCAAAATTTTGATTATTTAAATTTAAATGTTAATTAATTTTAAATGTTTAAGTAATAATAACTTTTATTCATATATAGGGTTACTTGAATATTTGAATTTATGAATTATATATTAATTAAATGGGTTTAATAATTTTATTTAACCCCTTTTAATTAATAAATAGATCTGATAAATATCGATAATTGGATCGAAAAATATAAAACAATAATTAAACGTGTGAAAAAAAAATATTAATTACATGGATTTTGACAAAACTAGTATATATAATTATTTTTTTATTTTCCAATTCAGAATCATTACAAATCTAAACTTGTTATAATTTTAATATATTAATATATGTGTGTTATGAAATAATTAATAAACTTTCGTTAAATAAATAATATAAAATAATTATATAAAAAATATCAAAATTTAAAATTTTCTAAAATCAAGAATGATATTTTAAGGGTTGTGAAAATTTTTCAGTTTTCTGAGTAAAAATTAAAATTTCAACTAATTAAAAACTAAATGGACAATTTTTAATTTTATTTTTAAAATATAAAAACTAATGATAAAAATCTAATTTTTTTCAAGTTATGATTTTTTGACCTAATCTTGAAAAATATAAAATTGATTTTTCGAAACATCATTTATTTTATATGAATTTATCAAATCTTGTAGTAGTTAAATAATGATAAAATATATTTAATGATAACAGAAAATTTTCGCCTTTTAGAATTAATAAATGATATAAACATATATTAGAAAATTATCAGATCAATTACATATAGGAGATCAACTGCACCCCCAAATAGTGCAGGACCCTACAACCCTTTGATATCTACCTCATGTTTCTGTTTCTCTCTTCCCGTTAACTCTCTCTACACTTACCCAATTACTTAAACAAAAAAATTTGGTTGAAATTGGGGTGCTCCTAAACAGTGGTGGCATGGAGCGCTCCTCATGTGTGTGTGTATGTATGCATGCATGTATGTATATATACGCGCGTGTTTTGATATAAATTATGTAAGCATGTTGATTTACATATTAATACATATGTTTATCAATTAATATAATATTAAAATAAAATACTTTTATTTGGCATAGATCATTAGATTATGAATAAAAATATGTGTATGTATCAGTATATTAAATCTATGCAGATAGCAAATCATTATTGTGACAACATTATTGCCTATAATATTCCCACCTAACTAATTGAGAAATAATAACATATACATTCACGGGTGCATATGAACAACAAATTATTATACCATAATTATCAATCTATTATGTAAATCAATGGTTACCTACAATAGATCCCCTCAAGTCCACGTTGAAAAGATGAATCCTCTTCCTTTGGAAATTCCCTTAATTCGTTAGATTACAAGTCTTTAAACCATAGAACCTTTGCCATCAAATAACTATCTACTTGAAGTGATTTGATTTAAGATCTAATTAAAGTTTTGCTGGTATGGTTCAGCCTCCACTAGGATGGAAGAGTTAGCAAAAGGTATTTTGAAGTTAGGTTTAGAGATAGTTTTATAATAGTTCAATGAGAGAGAAAAGCGGAGAGTATCTTATACAGTTTCTTACCTAACCTCAACCATGCATTTCAAATCCCAATTTGCCATATTTTTGCCATCCCTATGCAATGTCATTACAGCCCTACCATGCCTCAAACAACATGGACCAATTACCCATTTAACCCCAATTAAATAAGTTTAATTTAATTTGTTTTTCATATCTCACATCGATCGATATATTAATAACTATTATAAATATATAATACTTATTTCCCAAATCATATTCAAATTTTGTAATTAATATTTCATAAATTTTAATTAATTTAGTAAAATTATGTTAGCCATAAAATCAACTTAAGCATAGAAGTATGAAAGAAGGTTAATGTAAATATCAGGCTTTGTTGAAGTTACAAGCATGGGTTTCGATAAAGGTCACAAAAGAATGTTTCGAAGGCATTAAGATGGCTTTCGAAGAAGTCAGAGGCACCAAGCGCCCATATAAGTATTAAATACTGTGAAAGCTTTCGAGTCCGATAGAAGGGAAAGACATGACTACTTTTTCGCCACTTTCAACCTTTCGATGCAGATGGATTCACACATTTAAAGAAAGCAAGGATAGTTTAGGAACCACTTTTTGAAGGTATGAACATCAAACACTCATGTGCACGCAAAACCTTTCGGAACCAAAGGTTTCGCCTTTATAAAAACCCTTTCGAAAGCATACCAAAGCCTTTCGAATAGGTCGAAGCCAATGACATCAAGAGAAGGTTCGCATAAATTCACAGGCATGCATTCGGAAGCTACCCACTACGTCGAAGCCACTGGTGCTTCAACATCTTCGAAGCTTCTATGGACAACCTATCAATAGAGTCAAAAGCTTTTATCTTTACTTCCAATAACAGCAAAGTTACATGAAGAAAAAGGCGCATTTGAGGAGCTTTCAACAATGTCGAATGGAGCTCTGGAGAAAGTAGGAAAAGGAATACCGATGAATCAATAATGGCAAAAGGTTGATAAAAGACCCCTTCGAGTTGTTGAAAGATTTGAAGTACGATAAGGAAAGCGCAAGGACGAGTTAAAGAATTCGAAAGAGATACCTTTCGACTACGTCGAAGGTAGACAAAGACTTTCAACCAAGTCGAAAGGAATGTGGTGGCATATAAAAAGGGGCCATTCGACTGGGTCGAAGGCATAGGCGCAAAAGGGGGGCCGGCATCTGTAAATAAGACCTAAGGGGTCCGGTTTTAAGGACCGTATTTTGGAATCCTAAGCTCATTTCTCTTATCTCAACTTCTTTGCAATAACAAACATCTTTGTAAACCCTAAATCAATTTGAGAAAAGCTCTCGTAATCGTAACTCATTTTGAATAAATAAAAATAGAGAGATGGCGAATACATTAAGGATTTCGATTATGAGCAAGATCAATATGATCATCAGCTAGACTAATGATCCACTGCACATGATTCTATCATATCCTCTTATCTTCTTTTCATCTATGTGATACATTAAGACCAACCTAGATATGATCATTTGAAACACATCTTCATTGAAATTAAAATAAGAAAATTAAAAATGGTGATGATGTTTTAACATTGATGAGTTTATGAAACTTAGGAATATCCAGGCTGATCTTATTTAGAATAAACTGAATGAAGCTTAGGCAATTACAATCCAGATCTATTTTGAAAGGATGAAGCTCCTTTCGACCTGGTCGAAAGGGGTGTTTCAAAGGGAATCGAATCTGTAGTTGGCAGGCGTATGTTAAGAAAGGAATTCATTCGAAATGGGTTAACCCCCTACCACATCTGTAACCCTTTCGAAGTGGTTCATCAACAAAAAAGGTGAAACCAATAGGGTCGAGAGCAGTTACCTCATTTTAGTGAAACATGTATACCTTCCGACGGGGTCGAAAGGGTTGAAATGAACCTTTCGACATGGTCAAAAGTCTTTATAAATAGCGGCCTTCAACTCATTCAAAAGAAAAGTTTCGAGTTGAATGCTTCTTCCTCAACCTGCATTTCTAATCTTACCATAGAATCTATTTCGACATGGTCGATCAGGTCAAAAGGTGGGTTTCGAAGGAAGCAACTACTTTGACCTCCTAATCTTATATGACCTTATTGGTTATTCACATAGTTTTGGGAATGTTGATAATTTTTCTTGTTAAAATTTTTGGCGCTAGAGGGAGGGCTTGAACCTCCACCCTCGATACTATTTAGTAGACTAATTCAAGATTATTTGACTTATTGTATGAAAATGAAATCTAAACGAACTAGTTGAATGGCGGATGGGGTTATCCACACTAAAACTCCTGAGGAGAACATAGCTCCATCCTTTAATTCTAGATGAGGTTGATCAAGGGCAGCCTTCATTACTAGCTCAACAAAATGAAAATACTACAAAGATCAAACTCTTAGAGCAGCAGCTGCAAGAAATGCAAGAGCTCCATAAAATGGCGTTATCACAAAGGTCTTCAAAAACAGAAAAACCAACTCAAGGGATGAGGTACGTAGTTTCTCTTGGAAGGAACTTGAAAGCTCACTCCCATGAAAACAAAAGCAAATAGATCTAACATCCTCCAAAAAGAAATAATGCCCTTGACCGAAAGCTAATCATCAAGGGTGATAAATTGCTTAAACAATCCGGTAGCTCTACATCAAAAGAATACTTTCGGACTAGGAAAATTACCGCGATATGGAAGCCTACTTGAAGGAAACAGCTAAAAAGGTAATTAAGTATGCAATGAATACAAAATGGAAAAGGACTATGGATGAAAATGCTAATGATAATGAATGTGTGCCACCCTTTACAGACGAGATCACGGCAGCTGTCGTCCCGTCTTTTGTGAAGATCCCAACAATGAAATACCATGGAGTCAAAGATCCGAATGATCGTTTAATGGCTTTCAATAGCCAAATATATTTATACAATGCGATCGGAGCTGTCATATTCCGGTCAATCCCTATCACTCCTTAAGGAGAAATGGCCAAATGATATGGACAGTATCGAGAGAAAACTATCAATTCATGGAAGCAATTCTCCTACGAATTCTTCACCTAGTTCTGCATTTGTAAAGATCCTACTAGAGATTATTTAGTCTTAGTCTACATAAAGCAAAGGTAGGGAGAATGCTTGGAAGACTATCTAAGGAGATTCAATGCTGAAGAACTAAGAACAAAGGACATGAATGACCAAGACAAGCTTATTGCGGTGCATTCAGGCTTGATAGAAAACACCCTCTTCTTGAAGCAGCTCTTCATTAACAGGTGTAAAGATTTAAAAGATTTTCACTTCCAGGTTGATAAGTACATTCGAATGGATGAGCTTTACTATACTAAGAGGAAAGCTATCCACAAGAAGGAAGGAGGAAGATTCAGTCTAGATCAAGGATATAAAAGAACGAAATGGGAAGAGCAATTGCTAGGTCGGTCGCTTTAAACAAGCGAATGTCTTATGTTAATGCTGTGGTGAAAGAAAGGGTCAACTTCCCAACTTATTTTAAAGCTCAAAACGACCTAGAACAAAGAAATGGAGGAGATTACTGCGCCTATCACAAGGCAAACGATCATAAGACCGATGAGTGCAGAGTCCTGGCTAGAATCATCCAGAAATTGATCCGCGAGGGTCATTTGAAAGAATTTATTCAAGATAAGCAGAAATTTCAACAGAGAAGGGATGGTCCACAAAAGCATCCTAGTAGTGCCATTAATATACTAGAAGATGAAGACCCATTGAGTTTAAGCCCACCGATAAACAAAAATGATGCAATTCATGGTGGGCCACATCCGACGGGAAACAACAAAGGAGCCTGGAACAGATATATCAAGGAAGCTAAGGGAGGCGTCTTCTCTGTCCAAGAAGTTCCCCCATTGAAGAATCCACGGCTCAACATTCAAATGTCGAATCCTATTGTCACTCCTCAATAGCTGAGAAAAGAGGTTCACCATCCACATAATGATCCATTTAGGAATACTGCTCAAAACAGATTGCCTATCATCTCCAAATTTCTTGTACATTTGCAGTGCAGTCAACGTTATATTCAAGCACACCTTTGATCGGATGAACATTCCTAAGGATAAACTAGAGCACAGCATGGTACCCATCTTTGGATTCAATAACAAAGGGTCGACTCCGGTGGGGCAAGTGAAGCTGCTTATGCAATTGGCATGCCGCCATCTTGTAGAACTTTGGAGACTATTTTTGTAATTATCAATCAACTATCTTACTACAACGCCTTCTTTAGCAGGCCAGCACTTGAGAAAGTAGATGCATTTGTCTCCCCAAGGCACCTAATGGTTAAATTCTTGACAAAGAGAGGATGGGGCACTATACGAGGGGAGCAGTTCAGCTCCCGAGAGATGTATTTTGGTACCCCAAGTCAATTTAAAAGAGAGTATTCCGCTTACTTTGATTCTTCCACTATTTTATAGCCATCGGATGATGGATTTTCACATCCAACATTCGAAGCAAAAGCTAAAATCAATAAGTCTAACCGGTGCATATATGAAAGGTACATTCCACGTGGAGGCAAAAGGAAGAGAATTTTTGCTAAAGGCACAATCGTCGTAGATTTTGATTGCCGAGGGAAACAGAAAGGACAAATCTATAGAGGACCTTGAGGAGGCATGCATAGATTTAGGCGACTCTACTAAAGTGGTCAAAGTTGGAAAAGATTTGAATGGCGACTTGAAGAATGATTTGATCAAATTTATTAAGGTCAACAAGGACATATTTTCCTTGTCACATCTGATATGGTGGGGATAGATCCAATGGTCACGTGTCATGCATTTAACATCAGTCCAGGAGCAACCCCCTTTAGGTAGAAAAAGAGACAGTTAGACAAGGTATGATCAGATGCTTTAGAAGAAGAAGTTAACAAATTTCTTGAGATTGAGTTCAATCGGGAAATATAATAACCAAATTGGTTAACCAATCCAGCTCTGGTAAAGAAATCTAATGGAAAATTGAGAACTTGCATTGAAAATACAGACTTGAACAAGGCATGCCCGAAAGATAATTTCCCGTTACTAAAAATTAATCAATTAGTAGATGCAACAAGCGAGCGTAAATTATTGTCTCTCATGGATGCCTATTTAGGATACAATCAAATACCAATGTTCAAGCTACATGAGGAACACACTATTTTCTTAACTAAATAGGGAATTTATTGTTACAAAGCGATGCCATTTGGACTAAAAAATGAAGGGGTAACATATCAAAGGCTGGTCATCATAATGTTTAAAGAGAAAATTGGCCGAAATATGGAGGTTTATGTGGACGACATGCTTGTAAAATCTGGCGAGGCTCTGGATCACCTTAAGGATTTAGAAGAGATGTTCAGGATATTGAGAAAATATCAAATGAAATCGAACCCACAAAAGTGCTCTTTCGGAGTCCGGTCGGGAATGTTTTTAGGCTACCTTATAAGTACCCAAGTGATTGAAGCTAGTCCTGACCAGATTCAAGCCATTAAGGACATGGGCTAACCTAAAACAAGTAAGGAGGTAATGAGTTTGAATGGAAGGGTGGCCGCCCTAAGTAGATTCGTTTCTAAAGCTACCGATAAATGTATCCCCTTCTTTGACGTAATCAAGAAGAAGAAGAACTTTGAATGGGGGGAAGATTGCAGAAAAGCTTTTCAGGAATTGAAAAGCCATCTGGAAAAGCCACCGATACTTTTTGGTCTCGAGAACGGGGAAGTCTTATACTTATATATGGCGTTTTCGGAATACACGGTCGACTCAATATTGATTAGAGAAGGAAGTGGAGCTCAACTTCCTATGTATTATGCGAGTAGACGATTGAAGGATGCGAAGGTTTGATATCTAGTGATAGAAAAGCTAGCCTATTGCTTAATTCTCACAGCTCGAAAGCTTAGAGCATACTTTCAAACACATCCGATCAGCATACTGACCAATTTCCCCTTTAAGGAAGTCTTCAGTAAACCAGAAACTGCAAGAAGGTTGGTAAAATGGGGAATCGAGCTCAGCCAATATGATACAGAATTTTAACAGCGAGAAATAATCAAGGGGAAAGAATTGGTAGATTTCATTAATGAATCAACTAACAACGTTAAAGAGTGATCGGAAAACGAAAAAGATCATAAGCCTATGTGGAAATTGTTTGTTGATGGTCCATCAAATGAACAGGGGGTTGGTGTAGGACATGTGATCATAACAATGGACGAACACCGCTTATATTATGCCATGAAATTAAGATTCCCCGCAATGAAAATGTTGCATAATATGAATCTATAGAATATGAATCTATGGTAGTGGGATTAACCTTAGCATTAGAACTCAAGATTCCACGAATTCGCATCTTTAGCAATTCCTAGCTAATGGAAAACCAAGTGAAGTAGATATATCAAACAATAGACTCCAAGCTATCTTTATATAAAAGAAGATACTAAAATAATTGCTTTGTTTGAAAACTTTTCAACATGCAAAGTCCCAAGAGCGAAAAACTCACAAGTAGATTCGCTAGCCAGCTCAAGGGGAGCCTCGGAGACACGCATTGTTCTAGTGGGATATCAGGAAATTCTGAGTATTGGAGAGGAAGCATTTGAACTAGGAAAGGAACTACTAGTTCTGACGAGGTCAAGAGCTAAGCGATAAGAGGAAGATGGAAGAGAAATTAATAAAGAAATATCATATGGGAGGGTTTACCAATAAGGTTCAAGTGACTCATATGATAACACCTGGATGCCACCTAACAATGGATATCTTGTTAAGGGAATACTCCCATCTGACAAAGGGGAAGCAAGAAAGATCAGGAGACAAGCTCCAACCTTCACAATAATGGATGAAATTCTTTATAAGAAGGGGTATGCAGTTCCTTACTTGAGACGCGTAATTCTGAATGATGGTGTAAAATTGCTGGCGGAAGCACATGAGTGGTTCTACGGGGACCACTCGAATGGAACAAAATTGGTGAAGAAGATAATGAGACAAGGATTTTATTGGCCTCGTAAGGTAAGCCGATCCATAGAGTTTGTGCGAAGATGCGAGGAGTGTCAAAAGTACTCGAAAATTCCTCAATTACCCCAAGTCAGTTGAATCCAATCTCAAGTCCATGGCCCTTTGATGTATGGGGAATAGGTTTAATCGGTCCATTGCTAATCTCAAAAGGAGGAGAAAAGTACACCATAGTCGCCATAGATTACTTCACTAAATGGGTTGAAGTGGAACCACTTCCAAAGATTACTTCTGGGAGTGCATTCAGATTCGTCATCAAAATATCATAACCAGATTTGAAATTCCTGAGAAGATAATTTCTGACGACATGACACACTTTGAGAGAGAATAATTCTCTAGCTTTTGCCACAAGAATGGGATCATTAAGTGCTTTTCCTTCATCGCACATCCAAAAGAAAATGGGCGGTTGAAGCTGCAAAAAAAACATAAAGAAAATTCTAAAAAATCGATTAAATAAAGCAAAAGGAAATTGGGCAGAAGAACTACCACTCGTGTTATGGGCTTATCGAACAAACACTAAAATGTAGATATAACATATTCCCTACTCTTTGACAAATGGGTGTGAGGCAATATTACCAATCGAGATTGAAATACCCTTACGCCGAAGAATCGCCTATGCATTCGATATGAATCAAGAACTGAAATGAGATTATCTAGATTTGATACATGAGCTAAGAGATGAAGCAGTAATAAGAACAATGGAGTATCAAAGAATAATTTCAATGTACTACAACAAAAAAGTGAGAACGCGATCATTCCAAGAAGGTGATCCGGTACTCCGATGAGTAATGGAGAATATAAGAAACCCCGCAGATGGAACCCTGGGACCAAATTAGGAAGGACCTTAGTCATATGCAAAGTAATCCCCCAGGAGCTTACAAGTTATGCCGGGCAGACGGCAATATGGTTCTAAGAACATGGAACGTCGAACATTTGAGATCATATTTTCCAAAGATGAATGAATAAAGCATCTCTTTCTTCAAAAGGAAAATCTACACCGTTGGGAGTGAAATACTCCTTGCATTAGGATACTACCTAATATGGTAGAATGCTACCTAAGATGGTAGAATGCCTCTGTCCATGAAGATTTGGCCAGGGCAAAGCACCTCTTGGAGGAAGGGCGGAGTAAGCCTTTAACCGCGCCATGCTATGGCCAGGTTAAAGCACCGGTTAAGCCCTTGGTCACGCCTCTGGTCAGGTCAAGACATCTTCTGGAGGACGGAGTAAGTCTTTATCAGCGCCACGATATGGCCAGTTCAAAGCACCAAAAAAAGCCTCTATCTGCGCCATGCTATGGCCAGGGTAGGTCGCCTCTTGGAGGGAGGATGGAGTTAGCCTTTATCCATGCCACGCTATGGCCAGGTTAAAGCATTGAACAAGCCCATGTCTATGCCATGCTACGACCAGAGCAGGATGCTCCTAGGGGGAGGTTGGGTTAGTCCATGGTTCTATAGCTTCTAAGATGAGCTAACCAAGAGCACCAAACAACAGTGGATTAAGACATCCAAGCACATGAATAGGCTCATTCAGTAATGGACTAAGATGTCCAAGCCCAAGGAGAGGCTCATGAATAATGGACTAAGATATCCAAGCCCAAGAAGTGGCTCGTCAACTAATAGACTAAGATGTCCAAGCCCAAGTATAGGCTCGTCAACTAATGGACTAAAATGTCCAAGTCCAAGAAGAGGCTCATTGAATAATGGGGTAAGATGCCAAGCCCAAGAAGAGGCTCACTTAGTAATGGACTATGATGTCCAAGCCGTAGAAGAGGCTCATTAAGTAATGGACTAAGATGTCGAAGCCCAAGAAGAGGCTAATTGAATAATGGACTAAGATGTACAAGCCCAAGAAGGGGCTCATCAAATAATGGACTAAGATGTCCAAGCCGAAGAAGAGGCACAACATAAAATGGACTAAGATGTCCAACCTAAGAGGCAGTATATATCCAATGGACTAAGATGTCTGGGCCCAAGAAGTGGCACATTAGATTATGGATTAAGACATCTAAGCGTGAGAAGCAGCCAATAAGATTATTTCTATATACAAGGCCTAAAGGGTATATGCATGTCAAAAGAGATAGAATCTAAGGAGTAAAGTAGAACTCCATAAATACCCGAATCTGGGTTTCGAAACTTTCATTTCTGAATTTCATTTATTAAATCTGGGTTTTGAGTATTTACCAATCACTTACGGTCATTATTATACCCAAATATGGGTTTTAGGATTATTATTCAACTTCACTTTAATTCCCTAATCTGGGCAAAGAATTTTTATTATAAAAACAATCACCAAAGATTTCTGCTTGCCCAACATATGGGTCGAAGATTCCTATTATAATGATGAATACTTTGGCACGTGCAACGAACGTGTGCATGAGAAATTTGTATTAAAATACGATGTTCGTATGAGTATTAGGATTTTCAAAATGACTTTGACGTGCACAAAATGTTGGATTTTTTCCTATGCATGTATATGCACAAATCAAGCGTTTATCAAAATATGAATGAGACCAAATTATTTTATGAAATAATCAAGCAGATAAAGAAGTAATCAAATATTTTATGAATATATAGATAAATGTAAAGAATACTAAAATGAATGTTTCCAATGTTTTGGAACTTAAAAGGCTTACATCATCTCTCTTTTAAAAAGCATTAAATCACCATAATAATATATCGAGCTTTTTTGTACTGGTTTCACACCTATTTTGAAAAGAAAACATAATTGCTATAACATCATTAAACAGGCATAAATCTCTAGTTCAGATAAGCTTTGGGCAATCAAGTATATGAAGAAATTAAAATATAGGCATCTGCAGAGAGCAAATAGTGTTCGCAAATTCTTGTTATTGAATTTCAGAAATGTAATTGTTATATAAGAGGTCTCAGATACTAATAAATTTCACACATGAAAAGACATTAAAAAATTAAAATAAAATTACTGTAAAAATTACAATATAACACATTGTTGCTTCTTCATGCTGCTTAAAAAACTGCTCTCCCCTAACAATTGCACGGATTTTAGTCTAGTCTTTGCCTTTAGTCCATATTCTTTCCTCTTAGCTGGTTTAGCAACATATTGAACAGCTCATATACTTGAACCAATTTTCTTTTCATACCCATCGCTGTGAATCTTACATTTTGCATTAAGCAATGCTTCACCTGCGCATTGCACACTTTCTGATCATCATGCTTGCCTCATTAGCCAGAAAATGCAGCACCTTTTTGACACATGCTTTGTTGTTGTCTTTTGTTCTCACCAAGATATTTGGTCATTGTAATAGCATAGCGTATAATATGTCGCTTTCGGCTCGTTAAGTTAGTCACAACAAAGTCAAATACAATTTAATAATTTCTCGAGAAAAGAATCAGCTCATTGTATTATAACAGTGTAAAATAGAGTAAAATGCTGCAGTCCTTAAATGCCTTTCTTTATGTACATACATACGTACAAACATATATATATATATAAATGGTTTGCGGACCTTATTATCATAATACTCCATGTGAGAAACATCAGATGCTGCAGTTGTTCTTCGTCCAGAAAAGTTTTGCACGATGGTAAAAGGATCATATGTAATGCAAGAACTTACTAACAGTAGTACAATACATTAAATATAAAACGAAAAATGACGTAAAAGTTACCGTAAACTGATTATTACCACAACTGTTCGCCATAGTAATGAAACTTTGCTTATAGAGCCCCAAACCCAAGTTGCTCAAATTTTTAGGATTTCAGCTCTTCTTACATCCTCATTCTTTTCTGCAAGCTCTTCAATCCTTTATTCTAGAAAGGCTTTTCTTTTCTTAATCTCATCGACCATCAAGATTAAGTCATGGATTGTATTTTCGAAAGGAAGCTTTGGTAAAATGGATTATCCAAAGTACAAACTTTAAACACACATGGATAAGGAAGCAAGAAAGGCCCCTGAATAAGCATAAAAAGCAGTAGAAATCTTATAAAACGCCAATTGTAAGATTTTGGATCTTACGAAACAACTTTTATGTGCCAAAAAGGTACCATGTTGGTTTTTGAGCATGCAAGGTTGTAGATAACAATAAAATAGTTTCCTTTCAAATTAATATCATTACAATTTGTAAGAACTAAATTAGTATAATAATTATTCTCTCTCATTTTTTTCAAGGTTGAGTTCAACATTAATAAACTAAAAATAATCTGTAAGAGCTAAACTGTAATTATGGCAATCGCTTTCTTCTTTTCTTGGGCTTGAAAATGACATCATTGATTTATAAAGGGCAGAGTTGAAAATGTTGTAAGGAGTCATTTTTATGTAAATACAACGTTGTGCGAGTAATAAACCTGGCAATTATTTTCTATTATCCTAAGGATAAGATATTGTTTATTTATTGCAAAAAGAACGTATGCATTAGATGTTATTTTCCATGGTATCGACTGGCCTTTAAAAAAAGTATACTAAACCTTTGATCTATAAAATATTACTGTGTAAAAATAAGTCCAAATGTAGAAACTGTAATTTATTTTACATGATCTTACCAAACCTAGCCAAATCTTAAAAGCATTAGCAAAATGTTTACAATGTTCGTAGTAATCCTTTCCCATCGTAAGCAGCTTTCTGAAATATATTTATCTCGTTATACCTGATGAAGTCCAAACTCTTTGCAAGTGAGGTTTCCACTTCAATAACTCAAACTATGTCATTGCTTATGTGTTAGTTCAACACACTTATGATGTTATATAAGTAGCTAATGCATGATGAATTTTTATCAAATATAGATATATATATCTTTTATTTATTTCCAGTGTTCAAAACTGATCTTTATGTACTAAAAAAACTCTTGCAAAAACTAAAGCTAAAAGGGAAAAAGGTGGAAATTGTAAAAATAAAAATGCAGATGCCAAGGTTATATTGCATATTTCAATATATCTATGAAGCAAAAAAGTGCAACATGAACTGTCTACCAAATTCGCATTATACATAAACTCGTTGCTAGTGATATGTTCTGTTACAAAACCAAACAAAAATGTGTATTTATATCTAAAGTTGATCTTGAAAGGATAATTAAACATGATTAATAGTTAACACTACAAGGAACGGAAGGCATAGCAACGGCAAATAGCCGTTGGCGGCAGTTGCTAGCCGTTGCTAGCCGTTGTTATTAAGCTCGTTGCTACTTGTTCCAGCAACGGCAGTAGCAACGACTCTGTTACCATTTTAGCAACGGGTAGCGACGACCAGTTGTCCACGTGGCAACAGTTAGTTACAATCCTACTCGTCACGTGGCGTCACGAGCCGTTACAAGCTTGGAACCAGATAGCCATTGCTAGCCGTTGCCAGCCGTTGCAAGCCTTAACCAGATATCCGTTGCTAGCCATTGCGAGCCATTGCAAACCTGGAACTTTTTTGTTTTCCAGCAGCCAGCTTTCACTCTTCCAAACTCTAAAATCGTCGCAAACCATTCCACATCACAATAATCACTTCCAATAGATCGTATACATCCCATTCCAACCATCATATAACCAAATACATCACAAATAATCAAATAAAACACATATATATCAATAATCACGCAACTATATAATCAACTAACACAAATCCATACATCTCAAATCCATCACACATAATATCCATCACCAACACCATAGGTACACAAAACACCAAACAAACTACCAAGTCCATCAACCAACATAAGTGCACACCAACATAAGTACACAAGTCTAACAAATATTCATTAAAACCACAATCTTGCCCAAAAAAATAACCATCAACAAAACATACCTACTCATCATCATCAGCATCATCATTGTCACCCCCACCACCACCACAAGACCCTGGCATGGTCCCATGCTCTGAAACGAATGCGGCAATGCGCTTATCTATATGCTGAGATAAGAAGCACTATCGCCAATCATTTACCTCGTCCAGCTATCGTTGCGTCTGGGCTATCTCCTCCTCGGCCATAGATTTCTTGTAAGCCCTCTGGAAGTTAAAAGCCAGTAAAACGATCAAACAAAATAGTTCTAATTCACGCTCGCAACGGCTATATTAAATTCAAATATAAGTTATTAAAACAGTTTACCTCCTGATTGCCGTATCCATAAGGCCTATTGCGAAAAGGCGGATCAATAATTCTATCCCAAATTTGGTTGGACTCTTGAAGCGTAATATCCTCCCTTCCAGTTCTTTGCGCCATCGCTGCCTACTCCGCTTCATATCTACCCTGCAATTACGAATACAAATTTGACTCAATATATAGCTATACAATTTACTTATACACTACTAAAGGAATGAGAAACGTTGTCATTGTGAATAAACATATTTACCATAACAGATTCAGCCTTCGCATCTGTCCTCTCATAGGTGACATTCCCATCATCATCGGTCTGCTCCACCGCTTGAGTGACTCTAAAAACCTCGGCCATTGCAGGCTCTTGTCCGGTTCTTGAATGC
The DNA here is from genome assembly GCA_030765085.1 of Allium cepa. NCBI lineage: Eukaryota > Viridiplantae > Streptophyta > Magnoliopsida > Asparagales > Amaryllidaceae > Allium > Allium cepa. Next base: position 853,214,818 of record CM060931.1, read on the forward strand.
TGAAATTATACATGAATAAAAAATGTTATATAAACTCAAATTACAAATTTACCAATTCCCTCCGCCATTGTTGGAATGACTTGGACCCACCACGGTGTAACGAAGGATTTTTATTTCTGTTCGCGCTATTTCGCTTTGCTATTTCCTATTAATTTAAATACACAGTTAATTAAATTAATAATGCAACTAACATACATAATTTAAATAAATAAAACTAACAATACAGCAATACATAACTTACTTTGACAGCTTCACTTTCCCAGTGGGTGACAAATGCAGCCCAAACATCATTACCCATCCAACTGGGTTTTTTTCCGCTTAGCTAGGCCTTCGAAAGAGTCTCCCTGTAATTTTTCCTCATCCTCTTGTTCTAATGATTGAAGAAGACACTCTTATCTTCCAGGCGGACACGTATTGCAGCCTGCTTATTGAAAATAATTTGAATTATATACAGTATACTAATTTTAAATTGAAATATAAAATTTTACTTACCATCAAATCAGTAACTATAGCGTTCATCACTTCGCCTGGGATGTCGTCCCAATAAGGCCAACAACCAGACAGCCTACTCTTATAGGATTGCCTTGAAACTTGAAGAATGTAATCCGCGGGCTCTATTTCAAAACCCTTGTATAAATGTTGATGTATATAATTAATATATTTTAAATAATATAATTGAAATTAATTGGATACTTACCCAACACTCTTGGGAACTATCTCTATCTCACGGCGTAAGTCCGGAGCCGTGCCGTTGGGACCTGCGCCATGAGAAGGCGAAGGAGAAGGCTGAGATGTACTGCGCCTTCTGTGAGACATATCTTCCACAAACATAATCATATCATATAATGAAAAGAAAACAAATTATTATTACAACACATGTTCCATTAATCATCATAATCATTCTTTGTAATTACATAGCTCAGAATAATGCAGAACATAATCATTATTATTATTACACAGCTCTGAATAACGCATAGGTCAAAATAAAACAGAATGATAATACATAACAAAATCATTATTATTACATAGCTCAGAATAATACAGAACGCATTCATCATTCTTAATACATTACTTAAAATAAAACATCATACATGCATACATTAAAAAAATAGTGTAATGTATCAGTCTTCGTCGTTTTCTGATTCAGACTGGGTCTCGTACTCTATATTGTTTTCTTCGGTACTTTCAAATGCATCTATTAAAACATTCGCTTCATCATTCAACGATCCTATGTCAACATCGTCAGTTATTATTATTTCAGTATTTGGCTCCAGATCTGCTTGATACGCTGCTTCATCTGGAATATTATTTCCATCAAATGTAAATCTTGCCTTTGTTTTAATAACAGCCCACCAATCTGCTTTATCTTTTTTTAAGGATGGATACAGAGCAAAATAAACTTGTAATGCTTGCTTGGCTAATATGAAAGATTCATACTTATAGTAATGCGAGGTATGCTTTATTTCAATGAGCTTGTAATCTTTGTGCACGTTAATTCAAGAACCAGGAATATTGCTAAACCAATTGCATTTGAATAAAAAAACTTTCTCTGTAGGTTGTATATAATATGTCAACTATAAAACCTGTGTTAAGACGCCATAAAAATCTTTTATATGCTCCTCTGGATCATCACTGCCTTTAACAAATACACCACTGTTATATGTTAATTTTTCAGCCCCGTAATTTTTGGTGTTGAATTTAAATCCATTGACGAAGAATATTGGATAAGTCTTCACATTTCATTTTGGTCCGATAGCAATATGTCGTAATCCTTCATCAACAACAGAGATTTTTGGATCATATACGTATTTTGAAAACCATTTAGCAAAATCTTTACCGAGATCGCCAAATGGATGTTGTGATTCGTATATACTGAAAAAATGTATTAGTCCCATCAAAATTAATATATATATATATATACGTACATAAACCGAGTCTGACATTACGGCTCTCTGCAGCAAACGCAGGATAAGTCTTATCGAAATGTTTCCATGCTTCTCCATCAGATGGATGTATCAAAGTTCCTTCTTCTGGTGTTCTAACACAGTGCCATCGCATATGACATGTCGTAGCAGAAGATGCATATAACCTTTGAAGTCTAGGAGTGATAGGTAAATAATGCATTCTCTTGTATGGAACTTCTTTTCCTTTTTTTTTCTCGGTTTGATTCTTTCCTCCTTACATATTCTGCATTTTCTAAGGTCAACGTCATCTTTCCAATACAACATACAATCTTTTATACATGTATCTATCTTTTGGTATGGCAATCCAAAAGCAGACATAAGTTTTTTCACTTTATAATGACTATCGCACATCAAATTATTGGGTGGCATGTGTCGTTTTGCAGCTCGTACAACTGCTGTAAATCCAGCTTCTGTAAGGTTGAATTTTGATTTCATAGTGATGTATACGGCGGTTACGGATAATTCGGTTCCGCTTTTACAACCATCCCACAAAGGCCTCTTAGCAGAATCCAATAAATCATAAAAAAAAATTAGCTTGCGCGGTCGGTTCTTCTTCAACGTTATCATTGTCATCATCGCCCTGATCAATGGTTGGAAACATCGACCGTGCTGCATCTTGCACCATATTTTCTATTGGATTCGTCATAATATTATCGTCCTCTAACACTACAGGATTAGGTGTACGTCCAACAAGTTCTCCATGACTATCCCATAAGTAATAATTCGGCACAAAACCAAAATTATACAGATGTACTTCTATTACATCTAATTTCCAATGCATTAAATGTTTGCACTTACTACACGGACAACGAATTTCATCGTTATTCCGATTATTAGATTTAGTGAATCTAATAAATTCATGTACACCGTTACAAAAATGTTCCTTTATTGATCCTTTCATACCAGTTCGGACTTCATACATCCAACTACGATCGAGAAAATAATCGAACATTTTTCCTAATTTGATAAAATATGTTAGAAGTTTCAAGTAAACACTTCACTTCATATTACAGTATTTTACGATTGATTTATAATTTGTCATTAAATCAACTATTTAACAATTGAAAAACATTTTATAATTCATTGACGGACGGTCATCCTACTTCCCATTACAAACACAATAACATAATTACATTTTATAAATCATTTCAGGTTAAACGATTCAACAAAATTTCGGCAACACTTCCCTTTATTTCCTGTACGTACATAAAATGCGTGTACACAGGGAACAAAAAGGAAGTGCCACCAAAATTTTGTAAACCGTTTAAACTGAAATGATTTACCAAATGTGATTACTTTATTGTGTTTGTAACTTGTCCAAATACTAGGACAAATCCAACAAATATTATATCAGATGAATATAAATGTCCGTTCTTGGAAAAAACGAATATCCATATAACGATCATGTACAACACTTGTCAGACGGGGCCAAAATATCTCTAAGGGATTTACATAGATAAAACATATTTTCTAATTATTCTTCTAACAACTACAAAATATTTTATAATTAATTAATTCATTATATGTATGAACTAAATTTTAAAACGTGTTTTAACTTTCATTGAATAATTAGCTCATTGTTATTACGCTCATTTCAAAATTTTATATTTCATTCAACGAATTATATTTATTCTAAACTACGATAACACTTATAATTAGCACTTCTGAATTAAATTATCATTAACTTTACCAATCTATCAAGATATGTATTAATTACTATACAATTAACTTTGGCGTAAACTATACACATTATTTTAAATAAAAACAAATATTGACATAAACTTAAATATCAACAAGCATGTTCATCAATACTATACACTAATTTTAAAATAAAACAACCAATCAAAATCAACTAATACAAATATTACCATAACTAATACGCATTAATCATCATTTTCAACATAATCATAAACTAATTTAACTTCCACCTAACTTAAAACACTATAATCATCACCAATATCACTATAATCATCACCCAATATCACTATGATCAACTAATACAATTATTTTCGAAATTAGGGTTTTCCAATTAATCCTAAATCAAAGCCAAATCAAGTTTAGAAGAAATACCAGTGAGTTTTGGAGGTGTTTGAGCGACGTGGAGGCAACGAGCGACGGCTGGAGTTGGAGAGGTGGCGGATTGTGACGGGGATGAAGGTTTTGGGAGAAGTTGGTTTTGGTGGGAAATGAGAATCTGTTCATGGGTTGCAGGTTATATTCGCGATATGCAACGGCTAGCAACGACTAGCAACGGCCGCATTTTTTAGTCGTTGCCAGCCGTTGCAACGTTCCGATACAAATTGGGGCCTTTTCTTGTAGTGTAAGAGTAATCGGTTACAACCATGTAACCTAGCCATTGGCTTATTAGGCGAGGGAATAACATACCCAATACCCTAAAATCTCTTGATTCATGGTTTAACACATGCATCAAAGGTTTATTGTGAGTCTTGTTAGCTCGAAAGTTACATTTATTACATTGTCAACCTCCATTTATCTTGTTTATTATTTCACCGAAAAATATAAAAGCTAGTTCAAAATTTTGGTTTCAAACATGAAAGTTTGAAAATTTATTTAGTAAAATCTACATAAAATTAAGCTAGTTTTGTTAGCTCCACTTGTCTATTGTAATTTTGCAAAACCTAGTACAAATACTTTCTAACTTGAAAATCGATTAATGATCCAACCTTTTCAGTTGAAACCACCAATATGGTTAACATTCTGTCCAAATTATTGCATCCATTATTACTTTAAATTTAAAAAATTGTAAAAAAAAGGACCTGCAAAGAGCCTACTTTCTAAAAAAATCCTTGTTTTCTTTTCAGTTGCATATGACATGCAAAATCATAGTTAATGGTCAAATATTGCATAAACATGCCCTTGTGCTATATAATACCATTTTTTGCTAACTATCCCATTAAGTGTTGCAATCAATTAAGTACATCTAGTAAGTAATATTAACTTAAGAATAAGTACTCAAAAGATTACGCTTAAACAGTAGCTATTATTACCATCCACTACATTACCGCTACCATTAGGCACTGGTCCAATTAGCACCACCCATTCACTGCAAGTATTTGATCATATATAACTAAATATTATATGAGTACTATCACCTCATCAATAAAGTACTACATACTTACAAAACAACCTCGTAAAAATATGTTTACTTTCAGTAAGAAATCATAATATTTAAATCTTTTATGTATTACAATTTATAATCCTTTAGCACCAAATGTATAAAAAGATGAAAAAACAAATTAGTTTAAAGGAAAAAGGACATTACATCCATGCATTGTTTTTAAAATAGACTTTGAGTTGTTACTGTACGACCTGCAACAATACTATATATACTTGTCCCCTCCACTAAAACTCCCCACCAAATTTTTCGACCTGAAATCCGCAGACAAATCAAAACAAAAGCACAAGAGAGTCCCCCAGCAAAAGAAGAAAAAGAAACCCCTATGAAGCAGTTCAATTAATGACGTCGCCAAAGCAAATCATAGCCTAAAACGCAACCCAAGCACCTGCACTCCTATACGTATCAGCCTCAGTCCTAGACCACCACCTGACCTCCAGCCTCACCGGTGCCACCACGGCCTCGACCCTCTTCACCAAAATTGAATGTGTTCAGTTATGCCTAATGAAAGGTAGATCTAACAGCGGTTATCCAATCAACTAAAAAAAATTCCAGTTAGTTTGTAGTAAGCATGAGAAAATCCCCTCAAATTCAAACATACACAACTTCATGTATTATGCAATATAAGCCATTAATGTTACAAAATAGCAAACTTTAATAAAGTGACATAAACTCCACATATACAACAACTAATAAATTTACCTACATGTCATGAATATTTTTATCAAATTTGGGCATACTTGAGTATGCTAACATCGGTAATTCGCTGTATTTAATAGTAATTCATCCCATCATTCCAAATTTGAGTTTCAAATTTGGAAATGAAAAAAATCTCAATCTATTATTATAGTGGTACAATCAGGCTAAATCATCTTCATAACAAACAAAACATAAGCCCACAATAAATATTCTTGTTTAAAAGTTAAGTGGTACATATAATTTAAAGTATTTATGTTGTTGTAGGCACTTAGTGAATAGAAATGATAATGAAACTTGCTAAGTAGTGGTTACATATGTAACTTTTGGTAGTAGAAAAAATGGACCAAAATATCATTATTACATGTTAAAATTATAAAATATTCAATAAAGAGTCACATATATGTACTTGATTAGTTTAAGCATATGATATATGAGTTTAACTCCAGTGATAGGGGAATTTATTAAAACAAAAGAAGCTCTAAACTTGTAACTTTGAATTGTACCATATTTCAGCTAAATAACTAAGGCCTGTAAACTGGAATAAATGTAGAGTCAAAAGATAAGTTATCCAACATTAAATAGTTTAAAACTCCTTAGTTGTCTATTTAGTAAATATTGGAAAAATGTAAATTTTCTAGTGGTTGTAAATTTCACACTATAGTATGATAATATGAAATTAAAATGTTTGCATTTAACTAATTTGGAATCTTAGTCTGTTTTTACGTAACCTTTTCTTCAATCAATGTTAATCTTCTAATGATAATGTTACCTTTTCTCTAACAAATTGATTCAGTAAGAAAGACTAAAAAAGGGCATGCACTGTGGTAATGATGGAGAAGAACGTGCAGTAACAGCGCACTTATTTGAAAGAATAAATTAAGTATGAAATTATATAGTTTTATCTTCTATGTGATAGTACATGTACCTAACAAATTGCATTAATTTAAATAAGCTTCTTAAGTCCAACAGTACTATATCAATAGTAATTCACTTATTATTTCAACCTTCCTACATGACCTAATTATTCTTCTTTTGAAAGGCATGAAAGAACAACAAAGAAAATGGGATTTTTATAAGGTTAAATTATTAAATAGATTTCAACAACATCTATGCGAAGTAAACTATTTTTGTGACAGATACTTTAGATTAAAAAAGCTTGATAAACAACACATCAAAACTGAAATTATACATACAATATTTGATGGTAAATGTTAACGCTAAAATTTGAACACTAACACCCCGGTGTATGAAGTGTAATTGTGAAAGCACCACCCGATAGCTCGGGAACAAATTATAAGCAGATAATAGCGAAAAAGCAGTAAACAACAGCAATTTTATAGTGGTTCGGCTTAAGAGAGAGCCTACGTCCACTTTGAATATCTTTATTGACGATTTCGTTAATAGCTGATACAATTCTTCCCAAGTACAATACACTTTGAATTACAAGACACTTTGAACGAGTAGCTCAAAGTTCAATGGAGATGAGAGTCTTCAAATCCATGTTGGATGTATGTGATCTCTTCTTGAAGTTATTTGTAGCGTTCATCGTGTCTTGAGAGCTTCGAGTGTTGGATTGGTTTGGAATGCAGCAGAGTATCGGCGCTTGAAGAGAATGAGCCAAAAGTCCCCTCTCCGTTGGAGTTATGGGCGTATTTATAGGCATCTTCGGAGTTAGGTCGTAACTCGTATAGGACTCACGATGAGTCGTAACTCGTGTACGACTCATGATGAGTCGTAACTCGTGTACGACTCTTGGTAGGTCGCGGCTGATTTACTGGGTTCATGGCTTGGCCCAGAGTTATGCACCCATCTGAATGAATGATACAAGTTCTAAGTCGTTCACGAGTTAACCAAATGCAGTTTCCTTTATGCTAGCATGAGTCGTACACGACTCATCATAGGTCGTAAGTCGTCAGCGATTCTTCTTACTATAGCGTGGTGTTGAACTTGTCTCCAAGTCTTAGGTCGTGAACAACTTATCTTTTGAGCCGTAGACTTCCTGTCGCGCCATCTTCTAACTCGTAAGATTGTTATCTCGTAGACTCTTTAACTCGTAGAGGCCTTAAGCCGTAGATCCTTATCTCGTAGACCTTTAACTCGTAGGTCGTTCAGCCCTTGAATTGTTAGGTCGTGAAGACCTTGAGTCAAACAGTTCTTGAGTCGTTGATCCACTGAGTTGGCCTGTCTCATGAACCGTTAACCCTCTTGAGTCGTTCCATTCTTCTAAGTCGCCTTGAACCTTAACTCGTTAAGTCGTGGCACTTCTTAGGTCGTCCAATCCTTGAGTCGTTAAGCTTATTGAGTCGTTAACCTTATTAAGTCGGCAACCTTGTTAAGTCGGCAACCTTATTAAGTCGGCAACCTTATTAAGTCGGTAAGTCGTGCCACTTGTTAGCTCGTTAACCCGCTTCATCGGTTAGGTCGTTGACTTCGAGTAGAAGATAGGTCGCTCCATTCTCTAAGTCGCATGCCATTTTGGACGGGGCGCTGCCCCGCAACCCGCCGGGGGCGCTGCCCCCTGGACCCCTGCGACCTGACCGGGCAGGTCGATCACCGTAGTGGTGGCGTTGCCCCCGCAACCCCACCTTGGGGCGTTGGCACCCCCCCTGGACCCCCCCTCCGTAGGGGATCTTATCTGAAAAGCCATTCAACAGAACTTGCTTTGTTGGGATGCTGAGTTGACTATTCTTCGAGACGAACTATCATTGGTTTCTCGGTCGATTTTTGATATCACGGCCATGCTGAAAAAGTGAAGTTAACACTTGCCCCTCGAACTATACGCCTAGGGACTAGGTCGTGTGCTTCGATTCTTCTTAACTCGTGCTTTACTGAGCTGTTGAGCTTGTACTTAGGCAACTTTGCTTTGTTTTGACCCGAAGCCTTTTAAACTTGACCAATGCGATTCAATGGAACTTTGACCTGAACTTGTTGCATCTCTTTACAGATTATTTTAACAACCTGTTAAACGCACCATTTGCAGAAAAATAGGGCGAATATACTCATCACCGATTGCCCATATCGAGTGATGGATTAGATCAAAGAACTGGTATTTTACTGTAAGCAAATTAGTATGGTCTTGATGAAGTGTTGCGAATCAATTATCTTGAATGAAGTATCAACACAAAGTTTACACAGTTATAACTGCTATCTGCATTGACACCGCACTTACTTTCAAATAACAAGCCTTGAATTCTTCTGAATTGACATATGCCAACCAGTATTATTTCAAGTATTGCTTTATTTACTTGTTATTTTAGTAGCTTTGCACAACACTTCACACGCTTTTAGAAAACGTGCACCTTTACTTTTGAATATTCAGTTCTTCATAAAGAATGTCTTTTCGATAAGAAGAGTAGTGGGGCAAACTGGATCTTCCCATTTCTGGGATTTTCAAAATCTGAGTTGTCCGGTACTAATTTCATTCTTTACTTTTGCAGCACTTCCTTCCTCTTTCCGAATATTCCAGTCAGAAGTCAATTTTTAAAAGACTAAGTGCTGTGACGGTTAAGGAGAGGAGCGTTAAATTTTTTGCTGAAAGATGGATTTTTGCACTAATTCAGACTTTTGCACTCTTTTTGATTGACTTAGCTTCACGATGCCCCTGGTTTTCAAGAAGAAACTTCAGATGTCCCAGCTTTCGCAAAGGAACTTGCATCAATGGAACCTATTGCGGAAGCCTTATTGGTGTAATGTTTTACTCCATTTGACGGTGTGGGGTCATCCTTCTTGTTTTGCCTTTTGAAACCCGCACGTGCACAACAAATTTTATAGAAACTTTTGTCTGTATTTGAGAATGTATTTATTCCTCATTTTCATACAAGTTTCTTTATTCTCTTTGGATGATACTGCAGTGAGCTTGTGGTATGTTGCTTGGGTACTGTTTTTATTAACGTAGCAATATTATATTGCCCCCATACCACAACTCATTGTAATATTCTCCATTTTGAGGAGATTTTGGAGAACAATTCTTCTGTTTTTAGAAGACTTGTACTCTTACTTTAGAGAATAACTCTTCCATTTTGAGAAGGCATGCACTCTTTCTTTAGAGAATAATTTTCCATTTTTGAGGAAATATTATTCTTGCTTTAGTAGAGTGTGCCTTGTGTTGGAGAAGCCTTTCTTCTTTTTTTTTTTTTTCGCGCCTCGTTGGAGGGCTTTGATTCGGCATTTCAGCTCTGGAGAAGTGGGCCTCCTAAGAGTTTTCACTTCAGCCCTGGTGAAATGTGCCCCTAAAGAGGTCTTTATTTGGCATTTCGGCTCTGGAGAAGTGGGCCTCCGAAGAGTTTGCACTTCAGCAGTGAAATGTGCCCCCGAAGAGCTCCTTATTTGGCATTTCAACTCTGGAGAAGTGGGCCTCCGAAGAGTTTGCACTTCAGCTCTGGTGAAATGTGCCCCCGAAGAGGTCTTTATTTGGCATTTCAGCTCTGGAGAAGTGGGCCTCCGAAGAGTTTGCACTTCAGCTCCGGTGAAATGTGCCCCCGAAGAGGTCTTTATTTGGCATTTCAGCTCTGGAGAAGTGGGCCTCCGAAGAGTTTGCACTTCAGCTCCGGTGAAATGTGCCCCCGAAGAGGTCTTTATTTGGCATTTCAGCTCTGGAGAAGTGGGCCTCCGAAGAGTTTGCACTTCAGCTCCGGTGAAATGTGCCCCCGAAGAGGTCTTTATTTGGCATTTCAGCTCTGGAGAAGTGGGCCTCCGAAGAATTTGCACTTCAGCTCCGGTGAAATGTGCCCCCGAAGAGGTCTTTATTTGGCATTTTAGCTGGAGAAGTGGGCCTCCGAAGAGTTTGCACTTCAGCTCCGGTGAAATGTTTCCCCGAAGAGGTCTTTATTTGGCATTTCAGTTCTGGAGAAGTGGGCCTCCGAAGAGTTTGCACTTCAGCTCTGCTGAAATGTGCCCCCGAAGAGGTCTTTATTTGGCATTTCAGCTCTGGAGAAGTGGGCCTCCGAAGAGTTTGCACTTCGGCTCCGGTGAAATGTGACCCCGAAGAGGTCTTTATTTGGCATTTCAGCTCTGGAGAAGTGGGCCTCCGAAGAGTTTGCACTTCAGCTCCGGTGAAATGTGCCCCCGAAGAGGTCTTTATTTGGCATTTCAGCTCTGGAGAAGTGGGCCTCCGAAGAGTTTGCACTTCAGCTCCGGTGAAATGTGCCCCCGAAGAGGTCTTTATTTGGCATTTCAGCTCTGGAGAAGTGGGCCTTCGAAGAGTTTGCACTTCAGCTCCGGTGAAATGTGCCCCCGAAGAGGTCTTTATTTGGCATTTCAGCTCTGGAGAAGTGGGCCTCCGAAGAGTTTGCACTTCAACTCCGGTGAAATGTGCCCCCGAAGAGGTCTTTATTTGGCATTTGAGCTCTGGAGAAGTGGGCCTCCGAAGAGTTTGCACTTCAGCTCCAGTGAAATGTGCCCCCGAAGAGGTCTTTATTTGGCATTTTAGCTCTGGAGAAGTGGGCCTCCGAAGAGTTTGCACTTCAGCTCTTGTGAAATTTGCCCCCGAAGAGGTCTTTATTTGGCATTTCAGTTCTGGAGAAGTGGGCCTCCGAAGAGTTTGCACTTCAGCTCTGCTGAAATGTGCCCCCGAAGAGGTCTTTATTTGTTTCCTTCCTGCTCGCCCATGTCTTTTCACCATTTGATCCTCAGTGATTCCCCGTTATCATTTCCAAACCCGCATTTCCTTCTTTTGGAAGTAGTTTATTTTATCAAAAGAAGTGTACTTCATTGCTAAGTGAGCTTGGAGGGGCGGACACAAGCTACTTAATCGAATGTTCGTTTGCACAAACGATCTCAATTAGTTTGCAAGGGCCCACCTCCAGTTGAATCACTCACTGTTTGCTTGAAGCACTTCTTTTGTAGGATTTGGGTCTGGAATATTTGTGGCCTGATATTCGCCTGTTGAGCGATTTGTAGGAATCGCTTGGCTTTGTGATGTGTTGACTAGGTGAGCTTTGCTTTGATTGCCTGCAACATTAAATCGACATTTTAGCAATATATTTTAAGATATTTGCATATCGAAATGAAACAAGCATTTTATCGTAATAGAAAGCTCAAGATTTGTAGTTTCTATTATTTATTTGCACTGTTTTTACAACGGCATTTTATACAGGAATCATAAATCCAGTATTATTCTATGAATTTTAAGCAAAAGCCATTAAGTGAAATATGGCCATTAGGCATCATCTTCCAGAACAAGGATATTCTCTCCCTCCGGGGCTTGTCTCACAGCACGAGCATATCTTTCCATCTCGTCCCAACTTCTGTCCGCTGGGTGAGGGCCCCCTGTGATAGCATTAATGATAAGCCTCTTAGATCCCTGCGTTGCAGTTCTTTCATTTGGGCCGTAATGATGAGTGAGAAGTATTTGCCCCTGAGTGGATGAGGATGGATCATTCCTGTTTCTCCGGACATATTGCTGAAGTTTATTCTCTTTCAATAGCTTCTCAATCAGATCCTTCAAATGGCGACACTCGTCAGTGTCATGGCCAGGCTGATTGTGGAATTTATAGAATCTTTCACTTTGCGTGGCATTTTTCCTAAGTCTCAACTTTTGTGGTTTAGGATATTCAACAATATCCTTTGTTGCCAAGAAAATGTTCTCTGGAGTATCAGTTAAGGGAGTATAATCCGACGGTTCAAAGTGGCGGTTTTTCTTTGGATTTCCCTGCTTTTTCCCATCATCATTCTTCCTTTTCTGTCCTCCAGATTCTCCTTTATTAGAAGTAACATTAACATTCTGAATTTCGGTCACGACTGCTTTTGTTGGCACAGGAAAGCTTTCCAAGCGCATAAACTCGTCGGCCTTCTTATAGAATTTCTCAAGTGAGTTTGGCTCCTTCATTTTTAGCCATTTGCCAAATTCACTCGATTTATCGATAGCCCGCATCAGGTAAGTCAAAACCATTCGTGGCTCTGCGTTATCAACCTCGGCCAAGGCTATATTGAAGCGGTTTAAGAACGATCTGATAGACTCCCCGGGATTTTGTTCTAGACTAGAGAGTGACATTATATCCTTGGCCTTTGTAGCATATAGCCTGAACTGATCTTTGAACTTTCGTGTTAAGTCGGAAAATTGATCCACGGATCTAACTGGTAGCTTTGTGAACCAAAGTAAGGCCACTCCCTCTAAGTATATCGGAAGGTATCGGCACTTGATTTCATCTGTTGCTCTTGCCCCGATCATATGCCAATCGTACTTGTACAGGAACTGATTAGGGTCACTTGTGCCTCGATAGGCCGGGATAGTAGGAGGTACAAATTTCCTTGGAAACTCTGCCTTCAAGATCTTTTCGGTGAACGGTGTCTTACTTGGAGAAAACCCCCAATCATTTTCATCCTCTTGCCTCTGCATGCTCTCTTTCATAATTGAGCGAATCATCCCTGATAGGTACTCCTTATCGTTCAGAGGCTTTGCCGGGCAGAAGTCAGCTGCTCTTTCAGAAGTTTGCCTGGGCAAATGTTCGCGAAAAATTGGCTGCGACCTTGAACCTTCAGCTTGAGAAGGTGCCCCTGGGGCGGTGCCAACTGCTCTTTGAGGGATACCTTTCTCTTGGGAATCATGGGCATCATCTGCAAAGGTCTCTTCATTATTTTCTGTTTGACGGTTGCCCCCAAGTAAAGCATTCATTCTTTCCAGCATTAGAGCGTTCTGGGCTTCCATTTGCTGATATAACCCAGAAACTGCAGCATCAAACACCTCTTGTGTAATTCCAACACTTGGAGCTGCTTCATTTGGAGCAAGAGAAGTGGTAGTATTCTCATGAGCATCACCGGATCTATCAGATCTGAGCTGTCTTCCAGTAGCCATTATCTAGGATAAACTTCTGGTCTTTAGAGAGATTCTTTCAACAAACTTTCGCGAAGCAATGGTGAAAGTATTCCTGAGTTCAATTCTCAGTGAAAGCACCAAAAATGTTAACGCTAAAATTTGAACGCTAACACCCCGGTGTATGAAGTGTAATTGTGAAAGCACCACCCGATAGCTCGGGAACAGATTATAAGCAGATAATAGCGAAAAAGCAGTAAACAACAGCAATTTTATAGTGGTTCGGCTTAAGAGAGAGCCTACGTCCACTTTGAATATCTTTATTGACGATTTCGTTAATAGCTGATACAATTCTTCCCAAGTACAATACACTTTGAATTACAAGACACTTTGAACGAGTAGCTCAAACTTCAATGGAGATGAGAGTCTTCAAATCCATGTTGGATGTATGTGATCTCTTCTTGAAGTTGTTTGTAGCGTTCTTCGTGTCTTGAGAGCTTCGAGTGTTGGATTGGTTTGGAATGCAGCAGAGTATCGACGCTTGAAGAGAATGAGCCAAAAGTCCCCTCTCTGTTGGAGTTATGGGCGTATTTATAGGCATCTTCGGAGTTAAGTCGTAACTCGTGTACGACTCATGATGAGTCGTAACTCGTGTACGACTCATGATGAGTCGTAACTCGTATACGACTCTTGGTAGGTCGCGGCTGATTTACTGGGTTCATGGCTTGGCCCAGAGTTATGCACCCATCTGAATGAATGATACAAGTTCTAAGTCGTTAACGAGTTAACCAAATGCAGTTTCCTTTATGCTAGCATGAGTCGTACACGACTCATCATAGGTCGTAAGTCGTCAGCGATTCTTCTTACTACAGCGTGGTGTTGAACTTGTCTCCAAGTCTTAGGTCGTGAACAACTTATCTTTTGAGCTGTAGACTTCCTGTCGCGCCATCTTCTAACTCGTAAGATTGTTATCTCGTAGACTCTTTAACTCATAGAGGCCTTAAGCCGTAGATCCTTATCTCGTAGACCTTTAACTCGTAGGTCGTTCAGCCCTTGAATTGTTAGGTCGTGAAGACCTTGAGTCGCACAGTTCTTGAGTCGTTGATCCACTGAGTCGGCCTGTCTCATGAACCGTTAACCCTCTTGAGTCATTCCATTCCTCTAAGTCGCCTTGAACCTTAACTCGTTAAGTCGTGGCACTTCTTAGGTCGTCCAATCCTTGAGTCGTTAAGCTTATTGAGTCGTTAACCTTATTAAGTCGGCAACCTTGTTAAGTCGGCAACCTTATTAAGTCGGCAACCTTATTAAGTCGGTAAGTCGTGCCACTTGTTAGCTCGTTAACCCGCTTCATCGGTTAGGTCGTTGACTTCGAGTAGAAGATAGGTCGCTCCATTCTCTAAGTCGTATACCGTTTTGGACGGGGCGCTGCCGCACACCCCGCCGGGGCGCTGCCCCCTGGACCCCT
Source organism: Allium cepa (assembly GCA_030765085.1). NCBI lineage: Eukaryota > Viridiplantae > Streptophyta > Magnoliopsida > Asparagales > Amaryllidaceae > Allium > Allium cepa. The sequence continues at coordinate 853,229,832 of CM060931.1, forward strand.
GCGACCTGACCGGGCAGGTCGATCACCGTAGCGGTGGCGTTGCCCCCGCACCCCCACCTTGGGGCGTTGGCACCCCCCTTGGACCCCCCTTCCGTAGGGGATCTTATCTGAAAAGCCATTCAACAGAACTTGCTTTGTTGGGATGCTGAGTTGACTATTCTTCGAGACGAACTATCATTGGTTTCTCGGTCGATTTTTGATGTCACGGCCATGCTGAAAAAGTGAAGTTAACAGTAAACTTACATCTGCTCCGTTTTATGGTAGTTATGTTCACATTATTCCTCCTCCTCCAATGGGTTATTGGAGCCCACTCAAAGTCCTACTCTTATGCGACAAATGTCCTACAAAAATAAAATAATGGATTGGTCAATAAAAAATAATTGAAAATTCGAGAAACGAAGAGCACATTTGACATCAATGAAAAGTAGATACACGGTTAATTAAAAAAAGGATCATAGTAGAATAGAAAATAGTGCAAAAAAATTGCACAAACCCTCAGCCCCATAGCAATCTAATCACTACAGAGCAAGCACTTTGATTTTTTTTTTTTTGAATTACCTAGAGAACCAAGCTTCGCTTGTAAACTCTAGGGAAGTATGTGCCTGCCAAACACATACTTCGGGTACTTGTTACAGGGTTGTCAATTTCGGGGCTCGAAACTTTGATTTTGTTTTTACTTTATTTAAGATTTATGCGACCTTCAGACTAACCCCTGCTCCAATTTTGAATGTAATTTTTTTTTATGAAGAAAGAAGATGAAAAGAATTGGAAGGCAAAAGGAGAAGAAAATTTGGGCTGGGGGAAATTGTGAACTGGGTTGAGAACGTGGGCGAACAAATTTGTTGGAAACGTGAAAATATTAAAAATGCAGATGTACCCTTTTAAATATTTTTCTTTCCAAATGAATGAAAGGGTAGTTTTGAAAGTTTGAAAAAGACTTCGCGCCTCAAGTATTTTCTTTATTCATAAGATATATATATTTATCCTAATAAGAAAACCATGTTATATAGTCAATAATTAAAAATTCGAATGTAAAGATAGATCAGAAACTTGATTGTACAAATTGATTTCATATTTCTAGTATAAGATATTTTTTCTTTATGGATCCTTATTTAGAATGGTATTGATTTATTTTTGGTTTTCTCGGTATAAACTTATGTAATTCACTTTCACTTTAGATCTCTATTTAATATTACAAAATGCATACAATAGTTTGTTAATGTAAAATCTCTTTGATTTATTGAAAAATACGTTAAGAGCATGGTCACATTTTACTGTCATCTTAAGATAATCATTTGCATGGATAGTGAAGCTACAGTAATAAATAATGATACCCACTTGCATCACCTAGGTGAATAAGAGGCATCGCACATGATTTAGTTTTATAAAACTAGCGCATTGTTATATATGTAGTTCCCTTGGTGTATTCTTGCACTGAAAATATAACACTGGATCTCCAACTCAATAATGTATTTCAATTTTATTTTTATCAAACCATTCAACTTCAAACACTGTATGTAGTTACAATTAATAAATACAAATCAAAATGGGTTTTCAATTTTAGAATATGGCAGCAAGGAGGATTAGCGAGGTTTAAATAATGTGTCTAGCATACTAACCTATGACTCCAACACATTTTTATATAATGATAAAAAAATTCAAGTTGGTTTAATCTAAAGGTGCTACCGAACTTGGATTGTAGTTATTGATTTATAAATGCAACAAAACAAATCGTTGTTTATCGAAATATGCATTACAACTCATCGTAGATTCAAATACTCTATCGAACTGCTATGAATTATGAATTTTTTCATGGCAAGAGCAAAAAGTTTACCTTCTTTACTGTCTTACAAATTGACATGATCGGCTTTCACCCTTTGATCTTTTAGCAAATATAAAGCCATGACCAAAAGTCAGTAGCAAATGTAAAATGCAAATCAGCCTATCATTCAGAATGCGTCTAAGCTAATGAATCAGGCATGCACATTAGAGTTTAAACCAAAAATAATAATATAAAAACTACATGAAATAAAGAAAAGCCAATGATAAGGTATATCATTTAACAAATATTTATAATATGTAAAAGGGGAAATGTATCGTTTATAATATAATACGTCTTGACCATGCATGGAAGTTGCGACCTTGTAATCTTAACGTGGACTAAAACTAAGGTTAGAGGCTACAATGAAATATTCTGTCGGTTAGCGGTAATAATAAAAAACCCAAAAATAAAAATCCTAGGCTAAGTAGAGAAAATGAATTATGAAAGAAAAATGTTGAAGAAATTTAGTGAACCAACAGAAGACATATAGTTTTGATATAATCGTGCAATAATAGAACAAAATACACTACAGTTTAATCTTTATGTTGTTCTGCATTACAGAAAGTTACCTTTAAATACTGTATGATTACAGCTTACAAACGCTACGTTGAATGCTAATATGCTTTCAAAACATACGCTTTTTATATGGAAAATCTTGAATTTCAATTCATAGAAGTTCTAATAGGCAATAGAGGGTTGTTGGATAGAATAATTTTGGTAGAAGGCCCTCATTTCTTGCTCTTACCAAAATATTAGCTTATTGAAACCAAAAGAATTTAGACGAAAATATAACATATATACATGACTTATACATGACTTATAAGTAGTGGTACAGTGAAGCAATCGCATGAAGCATATAGGAAATAAATAGGTGAAGCTTTGTGTAACTGAAAATCAATATAATGTAAACTAATATATTTATGAAGTCGATGTATTCATCTAAAAATCGTTTCAAATACAAAACTAAGTATACTTGAAAACCTAAAATATATAAAGTTGATACATATACCTAAGCTTTGAGACATTAAAATTTCGAAACATTCAAAATTGTTTATGATATATTTTTGACATCAGTTTCATGAAACTCCTTGCATTTTCGAAATCATTCATTAGTCACTATATATTTACAACCAAAGCATATACAAAATTCTGTGTTCACTAACCATATAAATGAAATTCTATTTTTACAATACCCTATATGTTTTTAAAACAACATACGTGAACCTATATATTCTCAAAAACTTACTTATACGAAATTGATACTTTTAAAAATAGAAAATTATAAGTTTGAAGCCATATATATAAGCTATGTATATTTGAAAACTATTTTATATATATTCAAAACTTTGCATTTTCGAAAACTTAGTACATTTGAAATCACATATAAGACCCATATGTTTTAAACTCTGAACAGTCATCCAAATTCATGCATATAAGAAACCGTATCCATTTAAAACTTCTTATATACTTAGGACTTGCTTTATGCAAAACTGACACGTATTCCAAATATACAGAACAATATATTTTAGGAACCTACGTTTATATATTCAAAGCTTTTAGCTTTTGAGACTCAGCGTATATAATACTACAGGTGTACACATCATGCACAAACCAAAATAGGAGTAAACTACTTTTTTTCTAAAAGTGGTTTGTTTTAGGATAGTTGAATATGTTTTACAATTCAAAGATGCTAGTTTAGTCTTATGATACAGAACCTCTTGAATTATTTTCGTTATTACAACATATATTCTACTATAATGAAAACTCATCTTATTTAATCACAAAACTGAATGTTTTACCTTAAATGGTGGTTGAATTGCCTTATTTGATATTTCCTCCAACCTTTTCCTCAACTTGAACCAATTCATACAAACATCTCTGACATTCCATCAGCTACCACAATTGGACTGAATACCTAAAAATATTCAAAAATATCTATAAAGCAAATGAAAATGAACATAAAAATTGAGCTTTAGTGAAACCGAATAATTTTAGGTCGATAGTTACCTTCTAAGTACAACTGCATTTGTTTACTTTGTCTAATTCTTGTTTACTGTCATCACGCAACTACATAGCATGATTAAATATTAAAATTTAGGGAAACCAAGGAAGTTGAAGATCTTACCTTTGAGAAATGTATTAGGCCTTTGTCAATGTCGGAAATTGAAAATAAAACCTACGGAACGACCTCCTCCACTGCCCCATCATACATCACCAACATCCACATCAAACCGCTATCACAAACGTTGTGTCTTCAGCATTCGCGTGCAACCTGGATTGACATCTCTGTTGCAATTTCCATCTCCTTCATCTATGCCGTCGACAATCGATCCGAATAACAAGCGCACACCTTTGAACCGCTAGCGCCCTCAGGCGTGCACCTTCTCTACGTCGCCCTCCTCTCGAAGTTGCTAGCCTTCATCCTCCTTGTTTGTTTATGTCGGGTGATGCTCAATTTTTTTCCATTTTCGAGGCTAGGGTTGAACGAGAGAAGCAAAGGAGGAAAGGGATAGAGTGGTAATGGGTGAGAAGGGTGAGAACGTGTAATAACTAACCTCCACTATTTCGTCCAAATGACAAATGCGTCCTTGTTTATGATATGCAATAGTAAATGAAAAGGGGTATTTTCGGAGATGCCAAAAAGGCTTCACTTTGACCGCTTTGACCAGGGTTTGCTTTATAGTATAAATAATTATTATGGGATTATGATTATCCCACATATGCTCGAATCTAGGCAAGATATTCTTATTACAAAGATAATTGATGATAATTTTTTATTATCGCAAATATGCCTTGGTCTAGGCTCGGGATTCTTGACATGAAGACAATTATTACGAATTTTTGATTATCCATTGTAAATACCTAATATCGGTTTGAGAATTCCGTTTTGAAAACTATTTTTGATTCTTGCTTATTAAGACCCGAATCTGGGTGTTGGATATCTTACTATTAACTTCTGAACTCCATTAGCTTAAACCCTAATCTTTGTTAGGTTCCATAATCTCGTAATTCTTGAATTTGAATTTTGGGTCTTTATCATCAATTGTTATTTCTATTAATCGAATCCCTATCTTGAGATTTAATGTAGTTGTATTAAAGATACCACCCACATTTAAGTCATCAACTAGAAGCTTTAAGCTAGCCTTCTTAATACTCAAATCAGGGTTAATAGTTTGTAAGTTTAAACGACGCTCACGAACACCTAAATTCAGACTTTGGGATCACTCTTTTCTCCAAGGAATATCTCAAACCACATATTAATTTTTTTTACAGGTCACAATGGCTTATCACCAGATAATAGCTAATAACGTCCTATTTCCAGGCATCAAATATGTCCAGCAGAAAGTTCTTAGACTTCAATTGTTATGTCCAGGGATAACTAATAATTGAAGACCTCATATCCTTTGTTAAATCAAGCCTACAATTAACTAACTAATTAAATTCATGAGCACCCCTATGCTAACTTATCATGAGGCATATCTATAAGATAATGGGTCAGCAATAAAGATGCCGCTTACTTTGATTTTTGCAGGAAGATAGAGTAAGCAAGAGCAAGAGAGTTTTAACATTTTTGCACTAAAGAACAAGAGCTTCTTTCATACAAAGAGGGGGGTAGGGAAAAATGTGCCATAAAATCCACTTAAGCACAGAAGTATGAATGAAGGTTAATGAAAATGTCTGGCCCTGTTGGAGTTACAGGCATAGGTTTCGACAAAGGTCGCAAAAGAACGTTTTGAAGGAGTTGAGATGGCTTTTGAATAAGTCGGAGGCACTAGGCGCCCTTACAAGTAATAAATGGTGTGAAAGCTTTCGAGTCAAATGGAAGGGAAAGGCAGGACTAACCTTCCGCCACTTTCAACCTTCGTTGCTTATGGATTTACATATCTAAAGAAAGCAAGGACGTGCTCAAAACCACCTTTCGAAGGCAATGAACATCAACCACTCATATGCACACCAAACCTTTCGGAACAAAATGTTTACCAATATAACACCCATTTCGAAAGCATGCCTAATCCTTTTGAATCGGTCGAAGCTAATGACACAGGAGAAGGTTCTACATCAGTTCACAGGCATGCATTCAGAAGCTACCCACTTCATCGAAGCCATTGGTGCTTTAACATCTTCGAAGCCCCTATGGACAACTAATCGGCAGAGTCGAAATCTCCTATCTTATCTTCTAATGACAACAAAGCAACATGAAAAAAAAGCATATTTGAGGACCTTTCGGCATCGTCGAAAGGAGTTCTAGAGAAAGGAGGAAAAGGAATACTAAAGACTCAACAAAGGTGAAAGGTTGATAAAAGAACCTTTCGAATTAGTTGAAAGGTCTGGAGTAAGATAAGGCAAGCGCAATGGTGAGTTAAGGAATTTGAAAAAGATGCCTTTCAACCGCGTCGAAGGAAAATGAGGCCTTTCGACCAAGTCAAAGGAATGTGGCGGCATATAAAAAGGGGCCATTCAAATGGGTCGAAGGCATAGGTATAGAAGGGGGCCGAAATGCATTTATAAGTATGACCCAATGGGTCAAGTTTTGGGGATCAGATTTTGGAATCCTAAGCTCATTTCTCTTATCTCAACTACTTTGTAAATAAAAACATCTTTGTGAACCCTAAATAAATTTGGGGAAACTCTCAATTATAAGTCATTTTAGACTAATAAAAATTGATAAATGGAAAATTCATTAAGGATTTCAATTATGTTGAAGATTATAATAATCATTAGCTGGACTAATGATCCATTGCACATGATTCTATCGTTTTCTCTTATCTTCTTTTTTGTCTATGTGATACATTAAGATCAACCTGGATATGATCATTTGAAATACATCTTCATCGAAATCAAAATAAGAAAAATAAAAATAGCGACGATGTTTCGACATTGATGAGTTTATGAAACTTAGTAATATCTAGGCTGATCTTATGTAAAGTAAAATGAGTGAAGCTTAGACAATTACAATCTAGATGTGTTTCGAAAGGATGAAGCTCCATTCGACCTGGTCGAAAGGGGTGTTCCGAAGGGAATCCAGTCTGTAGTTGGCAGGTGAATTTTAAGAAAGGAACTCATTCAAAAGGGGTTTACCCCCCACTACATCTGCAACCTTTCAGAATGGTTCATCAATAAAAGAGGTGAAATCAATGTGGTCGATAACCGCCATGTAATTTTAATAAAACATGTGTACCTTCCAACAGAGTCGAAAGGGTTGAAATGAACCTCTCGACATGGTCGAAATCCTTCATAAATAGCTGTGTTCGACTCATTCAAAATAAAGTTTTCGATTTGAATAGTTCTTCCTTAGCCTACATTTCTAATCTAACCACCGAATCCGTTTCGACGTGGTCAATCGGGTCGAAAGGTCTATTTCGAAAGAAGAAACTTCTTTGACCTCCTAATCTTATATGACCTTATTTGTTATTCACATAGCTTTGTGAATGTTAAAAATATTTCTTGTTAACAAATTATAAACAAATTAAATTGTTTGGTCTAAAGAGAATTCATTGTTTAGGTTATGTAACTCTTGCATGAAAATTCAGTTAGCAATTAACATCAAATTATTCGAATGTCAACGTCCGTACATTACTTAGCAGATGATGTGATATTGTGGTCATATTTATTGCTTAGTTAGTTTCAGTAAAATCCAATTTTAGTTTAATAAGTTTTATCTAGTTGTGGCATTTTATTTACAACAATTCTCTTCATCAGAACTATGTTACTTTGGATTTATGGAATTTGGTATTGGCCAAAATTCCAATATCGTCCGTATTCAACTCTATAATCCAAAAAAAACTCCTTGATTCATTAATAACAGTTATTATTAACTGAAATGCTCTTGCTATAGGCTTTGACTTTGAGTTGACTGTTATACTGACCACATATAACGAAGGAGATGAATCCTCTCTTGAATAGTTGTGACGACCCGGAATTTTCGAGCATTTAAAATCCGAATATTTAATTGATTTTAAATATTCAATAGGGTAATTTTAACTTAAATTACGAATATCACAATTTATGTGATAATTAGATTATTGAATTAAATAATTTGAAGTTGGATAAAATGTTGAATATGGAATTTTAAGACGGTGAAAAACAATGGGGAGGCTCGTAAAATTTATGTTGATAACACTAAGGATAATAGAAGTTTTAAAATTTAAATTTAACAAGGAATTGTTCAGTTTTGAAAATTTTATCGTTTAATTGAATTTAAAAATAGCCTTCCGAGGCACAGTCTCGGAATTCGACGAGACCAGTTCTATTGGATCCGTAATATTGAATTATCGTCAGATTTCAAATTTTGTATTGTTCGGAGCTAATGTGTGAGTGTACGATATATAAACGCGCTGAAAAAAAAATTTAATTGATAATAATCTGATGAAATTTAATTTAATTAGTCAAGCTTCTTGTATACGCTACTACCAGTATTTTAAAATCGTGTTCCCTCTCGTTCTCTTATAAGCTTGCAAGCAGATAAAAAAAACAATAAGATAAATATATTATTCGCGTCTTCCTTCTAAAGAAAGCCAAGCCGAGTTGTTTTTATAAAATCACACGACCCTCTTTGCTTTAAAATTAGAATCGAACCCTCCTGTCAAACAAAATATTATCGTTCGAAAAAAAATAAAAAAAAGGCGGAATCATATTAAAAAAACGAGGAACATTTAAATCGCAGTGGTGTAGGCGGCGACTTCATTTTTTTCTCAGGGCGTGCGATCACTTTTTAAGATGATCGACATTCAGTAGCTTGCCTAGGGTTTGGGTTATGGGATGTTTTAGGCGGTATTAGGAGATTCGAAGGGTGGATTTGGGGTTCGTCTGGCGGAGGAGCTTCGGGTAGCCAAGTTTGGAGAGGTTCGATGCTATTTGGGGAGGTATGACGTTAGAGGGTTGGGAGCAGTTGCTGTCTAGGTCGCGTTTGGGGATGCGGTGAGTAGGCGAGGCAGAGTTGTTGGTGAACTCTGTTTGCGTTCGATTCAAATCATGGAAATGGGTTTAGGGTAGTGCTTCTGTATCGATGACGAGGCAAGCGAGTGCTTGGAGGAGTCACGATGGCCTTTGCAACTTGAGGCGCAGGAGTTTGAGCTAGGGTTTGTGGGGAGGCGTGTCACCGAAGTTGATCTCCGGGGTGTAGTTCAGGTGAGGCGTTTCTTTTTGATTTAGTTTGCATTCTGGTAGGATTTTAAAATTGGCAGTAAAATACAAAACAATTTGTTTTAATTGTTACTTAGTTATATATATTTTTACTTGTTAATTGGCAGTAAAATACCAAACCAGTTATATAAAAATTAGTGTATTGTAGAGAAATAAATTTATCTATTTGTTAGGTTGCTAGAATATTATTTGTTTGAAATAAATTTATTAGTTGAAAATAAAATTTATTAGCTTGAATTAAATTTCTTAAAACGGAAAACTAATTGATAGATTAGTCCAAATATTAATAAAGCCCTAATATGTTTATTCAAGGTCAAAAAAAACAAAAAAAGAGAAACCAAGGCAATATTGGATGGGTTGCAAATAAAAGCAAAGGTGAGTTAATCTCACTCAGTTTAAATTTTAAATTTATAATGATTAAATTTAAATAAATGTTTGGATGGTTGAATGAATTGATGTGATATAGTATGATATTTTGGGATTGGTATATTATATTGTGCTGACGTTTGTGGATGCAGGGAAAAACAGGTTGGAGGGATCCAACAGGATCCCTTAGTATTTATTTAAATTATTTAAACCCTCTGTTGTGATTTATTTGATATCCTATGATGACTTTTATTGGAATATTGAATGCGATGGTTAGATTGGGTATCATTGGGTTTGATAAATTACCAAAAATATATAAATGGATTTTGGTAAGATAATAAAAGAAGTGAAATTGTAAGTGAAATAATTATAGAAATTTGAATAAATTTTTAAATGAATTGGGAAGAAATTAAGTGACTTTAAATTCTACTAAATAGATCCTGGCATATGATGGAAATTTGAATAAACAGGAAGTTAATGAATTTTAATCTTTAATGATGTTAATTAAAAGAATAAAACATTTATTTGAAATTTAAGATTTAAATTTTTGAGAAAAAAATAAAATAAAGAAGAAGTTGGGAAAAGCTGAAATTTGTATATTTCAGTTAAAAGATTTTAAGTCAAATGGAAAATAATAACAATAATAATTAAGTGCATAATTAATGAAATTTGAAATGAATTGAGTAATTAGAGAGACTTATTTCAAATGGAATAAATTGGGAATCAATTTGGAAAATTGATTTAAGTGATTGAAGTTGAAATTCTCCCTGAATAACTAAGTACGTTTTCAAGTAAATTTTTAAATATAAGATAATAGTTTTAAAATTGTTTTAAAAGGTATGTTTTGAAAAATTTATTATTTCTAATATTTAAATTCTAAAGTAAGTATCTTCTCAAATCTATCATAGTAGTAATTATTTAAAAAGTGACTTAGTATTTTGTTTCAAAAGTGAAAATCTAGTTTTATATTTTATTAAGTAACTTTATTTTCAAATATTCATAAAAGATGTATTTTTAACAAATTTTTTAAAGTAGTTTTAATTTAAATGTTTTAAAAGTATATATTTCAAAGTAAAGTGTTTTAAATTATTTTAAAATCTAGTTTTGTGCTTGGTAATTTCAGAGGAGATAGAAAATAATTTGGAAAGTTTATTCTGAAAGGAATGATGGTTTTGAAACTGTTTTCAAAGGATTGAAAATAGAAATATATCTTGTGAAGATATTTTGAGGTTAATAAATAATTTGGGAAATCATTTATTGTTAGATGGTTGTTTGTGAATATTAATTGATAGTTAAATAACCGACTATCAATATTGGACAAATGCGTTAATCGTTTCGAAGTGACCGGGATCGAGATTAATTTCTCGAAAACCACTTCGATCTGGATTGTACGTTTCTTGTAAACGATTTTGGATTCGAAGATGGAGCAGTAAAGTGCAAGGGCTAGTCGCTACTAATCCTGAGGATATTTCCAAAACGGATGTAGTAGGAATAGTGCCTTCGGTTCCGTTCGGACCAGGGACGGACTTATATGGATGAATGCTTGCGAAACATCGTCAGGTGGACGATGGGCATTCTAAGGGATATTTTTCTTTAAGGTAACGCTTAGCCTCAAGCCTCATCAAATGGGAATAACTGAAAATCAGGGGTTATGCAGCAAGGCTAGTTGGGTAGCACCCAAGCAGGGTGAGGTCATTCCAGTCTAGATGTCCCTTTTTATTTCGGCTTAGTGGGCGGTTGTTGATTCCAATCGTGGGGTGATCTCACTTGGGATTATCCAGTAAGGGCAGTCCCGGCCTTGTGTTGCAGAGGAGCGGGCATACTCCTCGGTACGGTGATCTAAGCCCCGTACTGTGGTTGGTGGTACCCCAGTGCCTAGTCATTAGTTGGAAATCCATTCTCCCTACGAGCCTTGTACGAGTTTTGTTTGTATTACCCACTCTGTGGCTAGTAGCTGGATTTTAATCATGTAACAATTTCAGCTATTTTATAAGTATTTGTATATAGACCCTATTATAATATCAGAGGATTTCTATAAAAATTGTTTTAGCTATCGTAAGGTAAAAACACGACATGTTTATTTGTGGCGTGGTCTTACGAGATGCTTTTGTTTTCAAAGGATTTTTGAAACTTTAATAATCAATTGCGTGTGATTTTCTCACGCTGGTAATCCAGACTGACTCGGGTATTATTTAACTTTAATGCTCGAGTCAGACCGAGTATTATAGGATATAGGATTTGATGTTGTGGAGCTCAGGAGACGAGCTGGATGTCGATACGTACTCTCGTACTTGTTTATATATATATACATATATCTACTCCGCTGTGTTGAGTTGTTGTGTATCCATTTGTATGGTATTGATGTTGAACTGTGATTGATGTACTCTGATTGATGTAATATATATATATATATATATATATATATTTGATTTTTGAGTAAAATTATTTATTATTCTATTATATTTTATTCCGCTGCGATGGTTAGATTTTGTTGTTGTTTTCTATTTTCTTCTTCTACCTCTTCTTCTTTAACCCAAATGGTTCGTATTTCTGTACAACTTGAGTTGATTTAGATAGAATAGTGTTGACTCAAGGGGTACAGATTTGCGGGTCGTTATAGTGGTATCAGAGCATAGGTTGGAGATAACCTTGGCTTTGGTGGAAATTACTCATTCAAAATAGAGTCCCTAGTACTTTATAATGAGTTTGAGCGTATTAATAGATATGAGCGCGTATTTGTTAGTGAATATAAATCGTTTTAATATTGTGTTGATTGGTTTATTGAGTGGCATATAAACCTTCGTCGACACAGTCTGCGCAACTGTATCGAATGGGTTTCTAAACACTAGAATAGAGCAATCAATACGGTATTGTTCTAAATATGGGTAAATGAAATAATTTTACCCAAAAATATATTTTGATATAAAGTTTTTGAAAATTATTTAAGTAATATATGGTTGCTTGGATGTTACAAATGATAATATTAAAGTATTATCATTGTTAAGTGAAAATTTAACTAGAAATTGAAATATAACTAAAATTTAAGGGAATAAATTCATTATAAAATGAAATTATAAATATGAATTATAAATTAATTTATGAATTGAAATACAATCAAATAGAAATTTGTATAAGCATAAACTATACAAATGCATTATACTTAAAATTTGAATTAAAACAGAATTTGAAACTTTAAACCTGGAGATTTTGGAAGTATTTTGAAGATAAATAATAGCATTGTTGTTTTTGAGGTACTTCTGAAAGGAAATTTGTTTTAAAATGGATTTTGGAAGTGATATTGCATTGAAATCACTCGGATTATTGGAAAATAATTCTGATGACGACGGCCGCATCATCAGTATTCATTTTCGAATTTCTAAGTGAAGAATTGCTACCAAATTGATCTGTTTAGAAAAACAAGTTGTTTTTGAAAATTTCAAGGGAAATTTGTTGCTTGGAGTTTTCAAAATGTTTTGAAACCAATAACCAGGTGTTTGAAAATCCCGATGGGATAGGTTGTAAGCTTATAAATTGAGTTGATTTTTAAATCAGGAAGAAATACGACCTTTGAATGTTGGAATTTAAATTTAAAGGAAAAGTTAAAAATGGAATTAACTTGGATGGGAAATAAAAATTTGACTAGATTGAAATTAATTGGATAGGCTGAAAATAATATCCAGTTGTATTCAAATTTAGTTGAAATTGGATTGAGTTGAATAAATCTGAGTTAAAGTAAAAGTGAATTGGAATGAGAATTCAATTAATTAATGAATGAAATTAAATTCTCACCTGAACAAATGGAAAATAAGTTAGATAAGAATTGGAATTGAAATAAATAAATAAGAATAACTTATATAAGAATCAGAATTAAAAATGCATGGAATCAAATATGCTTGAGTTATAAATAAGTGTAAAACTCGAGTTAAAAATAAAAGAAGAATATATTCAAGCCTATAATGAATGGAATAGTGTAAATAATAAGTTGTGACTTATAAAATTTATAAGTGGAAATGAGAACCCAAAATAAATATTGTTTGATGACTTGAAAAATAAAATGAAAATTCAAACTTGAATTATAAAATAAATTGAACTTAAGCAAATTGAATGAAGTGATATTTGAAATTAAAATTCAAGTATTGAATTATAAATTAAGGAAAACTAAGTAGATAATAAATTAGATAATGAGGTATGTAAGGATAACTCAATACAGTTAAATAGAAGCTGAATTGTAAGTTAATAATGAAGTTTGAAAATAAAACTCAATTTGTATATCAAATTCGGCCTGGATCAATAGTGAAGTAAATGTAATTAAATTGTGGTTAATTAATTGGTTCGTAAATTGAAAATTTGACTTGAAATGTCAACAAGTTTGGTTATAGTTGGGAATGGGTTGAATAAAGGAAAATGAAATTGGATTGAAATGGTAATGGGTTGTATTGCGAATAAAATCCTAACAAGTGGAAATATATTGGAAATGGTCATGTAACCAATTGAATGAGTTGAATCTAGAAAGTTAAATTTGATAATAGCCAATCAAATGAAATTGCAGATTTAAAATGAGATTTAATTGGGAGAGAATTAAGTTGAATAAAAGAAAATTTTACTTGAAATTGAAATGAGCTTAAGTATAAAATTGGAGTGAATACACTTAAGCCAAAAAATGGAAAGGAGTTGAATTGAATTCAACTTAAAACTAAGTTTAATAATATTGGATTGGTTTTAAATCAAGTGAAAATAAATTTTTAATCGAAATAAAATTCGGTGAGTTATAAATAATATTAATGGAATGAAATTCTAGAATAAATAATTGTAAACCATTTAAAATTATTAAGGAATTGAAATAACTTGAGACAATAAGAAAATAGAATGTTTCAAGTTTAATAGAATGGATTTAAATGAATGTGGATAAGAAATAAAGTATAAATGAGTGGACTGTGAATAAAATTTAATTGGTAACGAAGATGAACCTAAGTTGTTAATGGTTTTGAATAAACTAGTTTGGTTAATAAAATGAAAGGCAAGTGAATGGATTCAAATCTGAGATGCAATGAAAATGAGAATATATGGGTTGTGGATAAATTGAAAATGGAATAAAATTAAGTATAAATTGAGTTGAAATCAATTTAAATTGGTTATAAACATAAATACTTATTTATTCACATAAATCTCGTCAAATTGCATAAAATTAAGTGTCATTTGATGTAAATGGAAGTAATTAAAATTCTATAAATTGGTAGGGGTAAAATAAATTGATTTTGAGGGCAATTGAATTAAATTTGAGTTTAGTTTGCTTAAGAATAAATTAAATGTAAGCGATTGAGTTTTAAACCATTCAAATTGATGAAGTGGTATACAAATGGTTTGAAAACCATTCAAATTGAATGAAAATGGTTTATAAATAAGTTGAAACAGTTGAATTAGCTTGGAAACTATATAAAATGCTTAAGGAAAATGTATGGTATGAGTTTCTTTTTGAATTCATATGTTTTCACTATTGCAAATAAGTGATATGCCGTTAAACTTCATATATTTGTCACTTACATGTTTGAATTGAGTAAGTACAGATTTTCGGAAGCCGTGTGGCTGGATTTGGGTTACATTAATTGCTAAATAAATAAGCTGTCTGCTTAAAAATGCTAAATAAGGTACGCCTACGCAATAAAAATAGGAAATATGAACTGTTTTTGGTTTTTCCGACCGTGGGGTCGATGTATATATATTTATATCTTTTGTCATATTGCAAAAGCTCCTCCGTACAAAGGGGACTCTGCCAAAAAATTTCAGAAATTTTGGGAGTTAGAAAATTTTTGTTAACGACAAAACAGTTTCAAACTGAAAATTGAAATAAATTAGTGAATGAAACTAGTTTAAAATAATGACATAAATTAGTTATAAATGGAAAATAAAACTCAAATTATGCAAAGTTAAAGATAAATTAAATTCATATGGTAATGAAAGAACCAAATTGAAATTGAATGGAAGCAGATATAAAAGAAGGTGGTGAAGTGAAAATAAATAAAGAAACACATAAAATGCTTATGCTAAACTTAAGTAAGGAGTGGTGCATCTCAATTGGAAATTGAGGCTACAAATACAATCTAAAATAGTATTGAAATGAATAAATACTGACATTGTGTAAGAAAGTTGATATGATGTTTTTGAGTATTGTGATTGGACATATTGCTGTGTAAGATATGTAGGTAATATAAAGGAAAAGTGAATTGGTTTTGACTTCATAAGGATAAAAATTAAATTGCCCGACCAAAAAGGTATGTATTTAAATTTCTGTGAAATTTGATTGGGATTTTGGATTGAGCCACTTGGCTTTTTGTTTTCTTTTTGGATTTGGGAGGCCGTAGAGCCATTTTGTAGTAGTACTGAGTCAGCCGCGCAAAGGAGACGTTGGCGAAATTTTTCGAAAATTTAGGGAGTTAGAAAAATTTTGAGAAAATTTTGGTAATTCAAAATTTGGTTTTAAATTGAAACTTGGATAATTGAGCAAATGGGATTGTTTGTAAACTCTAGGATAGTTGAGAAGCTAATAAGAATGATAATGGACTTTTATAACTAGATAGTTGGTAAGATGTTGTATTGTTAGAAACTGTTTGGTTTTGGGAAAAGTAAACGAGTTTTTGACCATTCTTCCTAGCTAGTAATTTCGGGGACGAAATTCTTTTAAGGGGGGAGGAATGTGACGACCCGGAATTTTCGAGCATTTAAAATCAGAATATTCAATTGATTTTAAATATTCAATAGGGTAATTTTAACTTAAATTACGAATATCACAATTTATGTGATAATTAGATTATTGAATTAAATAATTTGAAGTTGGATAAAATGTTGAATCTGGAATTGTAAGCCGGTGAAAAATAATCGGGAGGCTCGTAAAATTTATATTGATAACACTAAGGATAATAGAAGTTTTAAAATTTAAATTTAACAGTGAATTGTTCAGTTTTGAAAATTTTATCGTTTAATTGAATTTAAAAATAGCCTTCCGAGGCACAGTCTTGGAATTCGACGAGACCAGATCTATTGGGTCCGTAATATTGAATTATCGTCGGATTTCAAATTTCGTATTGTTCGGAGCTAATGTGTGAGTGTACGATATATAAACGCGCTGAAAAAAATTTTAATTGATAATAATCTGATGAAATTTAATTTAATTAGTCAAGCTTCTTGTATATGCTACTACCAGTATCTTAAAATCGTGTTCCCTCTCGTTCTCTTATAAGCTTGCAAGCAGATAAAAAAAACAATAAGATAAATATATTATTCGCGTCTTCCTTCTAAAGAAAGCTAAGCCGAGTAGTTTTAATAAAATCACGCGACCCTCTTTGCTTTAAAATTAGAATCGAACCCTCCTGTCAAACAAAATCTTATCGTTCGAAAAAAAATAAAAAAATGGCGGAATCATATTAAAAAAATGAGGAACATTTAAATCGCAGTGGTGTAGGCGTCGACTTCATTTTTTTTCTCAGGGCGTGCGATCACTTTTTAAGATGATCGAAATTTAGTAGCTTGCCTAGGGTTTGGGTTATCGGATGTTTTAGGCGGCATTAGGTGATTCGAAGGGTGGATTTGGGGTTCGTCTGGCGGAGGAGCTTCGGGTAGCCAAGTTTGGAGAGGTTCGATGTTATTTGGGGAGGTATGACGTTAGAGGTTGGGAGCAGTTGCTGTCTAGGTCGCGTTTGGGGATGGGGTGAGAAGGCGAGGCAGAGTTGTTGGTGAACTCTGTTTGCGTTCGATTCAAATCATGGAAAGGGCTTTAGGGTAGTCCTTCTGCATCGATGACGAGGCAAGCGAGCACTTGGAGGAGTCACGATGGCCTTCGCAACTTGAGGCGCAGGAGTTTGAGCTAGGGTTTGAGGGTAGGCGTGTCACCGAAGTTGATCTCCGGGGTGTAGTTCAAGTGAGGCGTTTCTTTTTGATTTAGTTTGCGTTCTGGTAGGATTTTAAAATTGGCAGTAAAATACAAAACAATTTGTTTTAATTGTTAGTTAGTTATATATATTTTTACTTGTTAATTGGTAGTAAAATACCAAACCAGTTATATAAAAATTAGTGTATTGTGGAGAAATAAATTTATTTATTTGTTAGGTTGGTAGAATATTATTTGTTTGAAATAAATTTATTAGTTGAAAATAAAATTTATTAGCTTGAATTAAATTTCTTAAAACGGAAAACTAATTGATCGATTAGTCCAAATATTAATAAAGCCCTAATATGTTTATTCAAGGTCAAAAAAAAACTAAAATAGAGAAACCAAGGCAATATTGGATGGGATGCAAATAAAAGCAAAGGTGAGTCAATCTCACTTAGTTTAAATTTTAAATTTAAAATGATTAAATTTAAATAATTGTTTGAATGGTTGAATGAATTGATGTGATATAGTATGATATTTTGGGATTGGTATATTATATTGTGCTGACGTTTGTGGATGCAGGGAAAAACAGGTTGGAGGCCCTCAATATTTATTTAAATTATTTAAACCCTCTGTTGTGATTTATTTGATATCCTATGATGATTTTTATTGGAATATTGAATGCCATGGTGAGATTGGATATCATTGGGTATGATGAATTACCATAAATATATAAATGGGATTTTGGTAAGATAATAAAAGAAGTGAAATTGTAAGTGAAATAATTATAGAAATTTGAATAAATTTTTAAATGAATTGGGAAGAAATTAAGTGACTTTAAATTCTACTAAATAGATCCTGGTATATGGTGGAAATTTGAATAAACAGGAAGTTAATGAATTTTAATCTTCAATGACATTAATTAAAAGAATAAAACATTTATTTAAAATTTAAGATTTAAATTTTTGAAAAAAAATAAAATAAAAAGAAGTTGGGAAAAGCTGAAATTTATATATTTCAGTTAAAAGATTTTAAGTCAAATGGAAAATAATAACAATAATAATCAAGTGCATAATTAATGAAATTTGAAATGAATTGAGTAATTAAAGAGACTTATTTCAAATGGAATAAATTGGGAATCAATTTGGAAAATTGATTTAAGTGATTGAAGTTGAAATTCTCCCTGGATAACTAAGTACGTTTTCAAGTAAATTTTTAAATATAAGTTAATAGTTTTAAAATTGTTTTAAAAGGTATGTTTTGAAAAATTTATTATTGCTAATATTTAAATTCTAAAGTAAGTATTTTCTCAAATCTATCATAGTAGTAATGATTTAAAAAGTGACTTAGTATTTTGTTTCAAAAGTGAAAATCTAGTTTTATATTTTATTAAGTAACTTTATTTTCAAATATTCATATAAGATGTATTTTTAACAAACTTTTTAAAGTAGTTTTAATTTAAATGTTTTAAAAATATATATTTCAAAGTAAAGTGTTTTAAATTATTTTAAAATCTAGTTTTGTGCTTGGTAATTTCAGAGGAGATAGAAAATAATTTGGAAAGTTTATTCTGAAAGGAATGATGGTTTTGAAACTGTTTTCAAAGGATTGAAAATAGAAATATATCTTGTGAAGATATTTTGAGGTTAATAAATAATTTGGGAAATCATTTATTGTTGGATGGTTGTTTGTGAATATTAATTGATAGTTAAATAACCGACTATCAATATTGGACAAATGCGTTAATCGTTTCGAAGAGACCGGGATCGAGATTAATTTCTCGAAAACCACTTCAATCCGTTTTGTACGTTTCGTGTAAAGGATTTTGGATTCGAAGATGGAGCAGTAAAGTGCAAGGGCTAGTCGCTACTAATCCTGAGGATATTTCCAAAACGGATGTAGTAGGAATAGTGCCTTCGGTTCGTTCAGACCCGGGACGGACTTGTATGGATGAATGCTTGCGAAACATTGTCAGGTGGACGATGGGCATTCTAAGGGGTATTGTTCTTTAAGGTAACGCTTAGCCTCAAGCCTCATCAAATGGGAATGACTGAAAATCAGGTGTTATGCAGCAAGGCTAGGTGGGTAGCACCCAAGCAGGGTGAGGTCATTCTAGTCTAGATGTCCCTTTTTATTTCGGCTTTGTGGGCGGTTGTTGATCCCAACCGCGGGGTGATCTCACTCGAGATTATCCAGTAAGGGGTAGTCCCGGCCTTGTGTTGCAGAGGAGCGGGCGTACTCCTCGGTACAGTGATCTAGGCCCCGTACTGTGGCAGGTGGTACCCCAGTGCCTAGTCATTAGTTGGAAATCCATTCTCCCTACGAGCCTTGTATGAGTTTTGTTGTATTACCCACTCTGTGGCTAGTAGCTGGAATTCAATCATGTAACAGTTTCGGCTATTTTATAAGTATTTTTTTATAGACCTTATTATAATATCAGAGGATTTCTATAAAAATTGTTTTAGCTATCGTAAGGTAAAAACCCGACATGTTTATTTGTGGCGTGGTCTTACGAGATGCTTTTGTTTTCAAAGGATTTTTGAAACTTTAATAATCAATTGGGTGTGATTTTCTCACGCTGGTAATACAGATTGACTCGGGTATTATTTAACTGTAATGCTCGGGTCAGAACGAGTATTATAGGATATAGGATTTGATGCTGTGGAGCTCAGGAGACGAGCTGGATGACATTACGTACTCTCGTACTTGTTTATATATATATATATATTCCATTGTGTTGAGTTGCTGTGTATCCATTTGTATGGTATTGATGTTGAGCTGTGATTGATGTACTCTGATTGATGTAATATATATATATATATATGTATAGATATTTGATTTTTGAGTAAAATTATTTATTATTCTATTATATTTTATTCCGCTGCGATGGTTAGATTCTGTTGTTGTTTTCTATTTTCTTCTTCTACCTCTTCTTCTTTAACCCAAATGGTTCGTATTTCTGTACAACTCGAGTTGATTAAGATAGAATAGTGCTGACTCAAGGGGTACGGATTTGCGGGTCGTTATAATAGTGCTTCACTTCTAATACTTCGACTAGACCCAACTATAGTCACTCGACAGACGCCATGCGATGATTTGACTATAATCAAAGCAAATCTTTCATATTGAAGATCCATGGTAATTCTCAAGTCGTGAGAACTATGTAAATCAGTCATATTGATATTTTCTGTTTGACCTTTGTTACACCATAATTTTCACAAAGTGCAAATTATGAACATTTGAAAAGAAGATTCTTTGGCTAGTAATTTTGAAACCCATTGCTTAGTTTCCATCTAGAGCTTAAGTATTACGCTCTGTATCCAACAACATATATTCCTAGAACATGGACAAAAGCAGCAATTAAGATCAAAACCATTGTCCAACTAGGACAACAAGCTTAGCCTAGAGCAACAATTGCTGAGACCGGAAACATTTTAGAAAGTACCAACAATCAACGGCACAAATAGACCAAGCTAAGATCAACTGTCAAGATAGGCGGAAGATATCTAAGAAACTATATATATATATATATATATATATATATATATATATATAGACAAGGGCCATATCATCGATCCCTCCTAAAATACACTCAGCCAGATAATGACAATTGTTCAAATCCAAGCTGCACGTAGCAAGCTAGTCATTAATCCAAAAGGAAACGCCTACTCCAATGGGAGAATCTTAAATTTTCTATAAATGGAGGACCATGTGCTATTGAAAAGGGGCGGAATATTTTCTAGCATTCTACAATCATTCAAGAAAGTTTTGATTAAAAGATTATTAATGGAAGATATTGTTATAAATGTACATGTGCACCAAATTGAGGAATAAAGCTAGTAGTAGAATCTTCAAAGTTGACTTAGGGGTCTTGATCCTAAACCACTGTAAATCTTGTGTCTTTTTTACTTTTCGGCACTTATTATCTCGATTATCTCGACATTTACTTAATTTACCTACGTCCTTTCGGAACAAACT
The DNA here is from genome assembly GCA_030765085.1 of Allium cepa. NCBI lineage: Eukaryota > Viridiplantae > Streptophyta > Magnoliopsida > Asparagales > Amaryllidaceae > Allium > Allium cepa. Next base: position 853,251,005 of record CM060931.1, read on the forward strand.
TTCAAAAACTTTGGGGTGTTAGTCAGATGAAAAACCTGTTTAATATTTTTTGCGCTACAATAAGGGCCCAACCAAATCTCCATTCTCTTTTATTCCAGCAAATTCAAACCATTTTGATCCAGCATGAAGCCAAAACGATCCTCTTAAAAGACAGCTCACTCCCCTACCCATGATGAGGGAATTGAAGAAGTGCCTATGAATGAAGGGAATCAAGTAGACCAAAAAAATCAAACTTTTATTGAGGACAATACTACTCCAGTTTCTATTGAAAGCCAGTTTCGACAAATGATGCTGAAGTTTTTTTCTGACATGGCACAACACTTAAATAACTATCAGAATGAAGTTAAGAACACTTATTTTGAACTGGCGAAAAAGGATTCAGTTATGCTTAAGGAAGATGAGAATCCTCTGAATTTCAGCTGGAACCACAAAAATTTACTAACGACTAGCGTGGCCTTAGAAACTAGATTTTTGGAAATGGATAAAAAAGCAGTGTTACCGCAAAATGCTCTAAAAAATAAAAGTATGAAAGAAGAAGTTAGAGAATTGATGAAGATCAAAATGCATTAGAGTGGTCTATCCCAACATTATATAAAGCCTTCGATTAGAATATCCAAGCTCCAGCAGCACCTTTCGAAGAGGTCAAGAGGTGGGTTCAACAAAGCAAGTAGAGTGCTTTCGGCAATGTCGAAGGCTACATACCGAAGTCAATAAGTAGCATAATTTCTATACATTCACTAAACCGTTCGAAACGATTGGTTCCGTCTTTATCTACATACATAAGAAGAGCATTCGTAAAAGAAAACCTTTTGAAAACACATGTTAGCCTTTTGAATTGGTTAAAGCCATTATCACTCATGAAGGAAGAGATAAGGTTCCGCACTAGACGGATGAAAAGCTTCCAAATAAAGTCTCCAGAAGCTAATCTCTCAACAATGTTTCAACTCATTTGAAACCACAAAGCATATGTTTTGACAGTAATGATGGCTAACACCCAAGCTGACTTAAATAACATACAAACAGCGAAACGGAAAGCGTGGTTATACACCTTTCGACGGAGTCGACTTTGGCTAAGCAGTGCCTTTCGATGAAGTCAAAAGCAATAAAGCAATAAGCATTCTAACGAAGTCGAAAGGAATAAAAAAATAGGATGAAGCCCAATCTTCAGCAGCAGCGAAAGGACGGCCATGCAACCCATTCAACCTTTCAACTTGATCAAAGGCTATTACTCAAGAGATGCCCATGAAAGTAGGAAAGAAAACCTTCCGACCATTTCGAAAGCACTTGGTGGAAAGGCGTTGACACACACCTATAAATAAGACCCCAGGGGTCATGTTTAAGGGATCCAATTTCTTTCACTTCTAACTTGTAATTTCTAAAAGCTTGTAAACCTAATTTCCAACTCAAGTTGGGGATTTGGTCAATTTGTACAACTGAGTTAAATAAAAGGGAGATTATTCTATTTTGGATTACATAGCAATCCTTAGTTATGTTTTCACTCTGATATGTAACCATATGTCAAAATAGTCGAAAAGATCCCCATGGTCGAAGCCCCTAGTTTCCACATTTCCTAAGTGTTTTAGCTCAAATTACAAGATCAGTGGCACTTACCCTTTCAAGCAAGTTGTAACCCTTCTAGAGCGGAAATTTATAGAAATCATAATGTCTCCAACTTATGCCACCTTTTCTATGTCGAAAGGTGGTCCTGACAGAGTTCTAATCCAACCAATTCAAAAGGATTTTTCAAAATAGGAGTTAGCCTTTTGACTACGTCGAAAGATACCAAGGACATGTTTTTGACCATCTTTACCCACCTGAAAAGAGTTAACAACCTACACTCATTTGAAAGAAGGTTTCGAAATCATCACTCATACTCCAAATTTCAATTTGAGGTGTTGACAAGTTTTCTTGTTAAGAAGCAGAGACAACAAAGACAGAAACAATGGGACCTTCTGAAAGGCCCTTGATTCTAAGTCAGAAAAAGGTAACCACCGAAGGAAGGCAACAAAACAGGCTATAAAATAAAAATGCTGAAGTTGAAACTCTAAGACTTAGTGGGGATCGAGCGATCGAAGCCTTATTAATAAAATTATCAAAGTGGGTACAAAAGTTACAATAGGAGTGATCTAGTCTTGACGCCCAAATGAAGCTCCGAAAGGTTCAGATATTTTCTCAAGAAACCATGAACTTTCTTATGAGTGGACAATCGATCTCGAAGATCACATCATTTTATATGAAATTCAAATGCAAGTAATTTGAGTTTCGGACAAGATCAAACATAGATTCTTCCCCACGACTTTCAATGGACCCGCGTTGAACTGGTTTCAACGTTATCCACCAAATTTTATTAATTCTTGGGAACAACTAACTATAGAATTCTTAACACAATTCTTTGCTTCAAAAGATACTAGAATCGAAAGTTCAGTCATAGTTAGAATTTAGGAGCAAATCCGGAAAAAGGCGAGAGCTAGGGTTCGAGAGTTGGTCAGCGTTCTCATAGACTATATTGAGGTGCGGAGCGGAAGGGCTTCCATGACAATGAGGTCGGACTAAGTTTACTTGCTGACTTTAGACAAGGGAGAGGAGAATGTCTAAAGTACTATTGCAAAAGATTTAATGACATAGTGTACCGATGCAAAGGCATGACAGAACCAAGTTGGTTGCTATCACATTAGGATGTGAAGGAACACCCCATTATGTGATGACCTATTGAGGTAGAAATGAAAATGTTTGAATGACTTCTTTTTTCGAGCTCGATTAAATATTTGAATTGAGGAATCAAAGGGAATTGTCAGAAGAAATCCATAATGGAGTCGTGACAACAAGAAGTTCACTTCACCTAAAAGAATTAATAAGGAACTCCAAGTAATGGAATTCTATTCCCTAAATCATTCATATGCTCAAATCTATGCCATGACTTAGAATTGAATTTCATACCCTTCGAGAAGAGGAAAGGAACCATAAAGCAACCGAGGAGGAAAATGTTGTAGCTACCAATAACAGAATGGACATAGTACCGAGGAATGTTGGTTTTTGAAGTCCTTCATCAAAAGGCTTTTCAGAGAAGGATAGTTAGATGAGTTTTGAAGAATGACAATACTCAAGGAGCCACCATTCCAATAGGAAATGAAAATGTGCAACCTCAGGCATAGGCTCCGAGGTCTTTACAACGACTCAAAACTTTCTTGGCATCATTTTGGGAGGACCCCACATTGTTAAGGTAAGTAATGGTAGTTGGAAAAGGTATATTAATGAAACAAAAAGCGAAGGCATCTTGGTGTATGAGATGAAAAGAGTTGAGAAAAAAAATAGAAGGTTGGGCCGGAGGTTACATTTAGTGACTCTGGTAAACGAGGTGTTTGCCACCTCCATAATGACCCACTTGTAATTCCGGCTCATATTGGACTTTTAGAGGTTGTAAAAAAAATGGTTAACATTGGAGGTGCTATGAAGAAAATCTTTAAGCACACTTTCAATAAGATGGGGCTACCCTAGAGTGTACTTAAGTCCAGTCAAGCTTCCATATAAGGTTCAATGGTGAAGGAACCATGCCTCTAAGAGAGTATAATCTAACGGTTAAAATTGGAAGTGGCCCTTGCTATAAGATCATCGAAACCACCTTTGTTATCATGGACTTCCCCTTGTTATACAACGCTTTCTTTGGAAGACTAGCTCTTGAGGCTATGGATGGGTATGTGTCTACTAAGCATTTACTTTTAAAATTTTACATCAAGATAGGAGAAGGGCTTTTAAGGGGAGACTGGTGGATCTCAAGGCAACTGCATCTTGCAAGCCTAAACCTGATTAAAAAAAGGAATAATTCATCTTATGAGAACAACGCCAAAACTAACCAACCTACTTCCCTTAAACTTAAGGAAATAGTTAATACCATGAGTTATAAATTCATGGGAACGCATAGGAAAACATTTTCCTATGGGAAGAAGACTCCGTGATTAGGGAATTAATCTACAAATAAAGCTATCAAAGAGAGTATAATGGGATAGAAGGGAATCAAATTAGTAAGTCTTCTGGAAAAAAGAGAAAGATTGTTCATGCTGTATAGGATATTCCAAGAGAAAAAAATTGAGCTTGATCTCGATCTGCGATACAGCTTCAACAACCAAAACTTCAAAAGAAGTGTCCCTCAATGAAAATGACAAGTCTAAGACAGTTTGGATAGGGCCTTATTTTCATCCATCTGTCCTAGAAGAGCAAATTTCCTTCCTCAAGCATAACCAAGATGTGTTCGCTTGGACTTTGGATGATATGGCGGGGGTCGACCCATCACTCATTTTCCGTTACTTCAATAGAGAACTGAATTAACTTCTGTAAGGCAAAAAATAGGGCCTTAAACAAGGTCTGGTATATGACCCTACAAGAAGAAATCGAAATGTTGTTGAAGAATAACTTCATCCAAGATGTTTACTATCTGAAGTGGATCACTAATGTAGTGTTAGTAAAGAAGCCAAATGGGAAGTGTAGGACTTGTATTGACTTCATTAATTTAAACAAAGCTTTCCTAAAGGATTGCTTCCCTTTGTCCACAATCGATCAGTTTGTAGATGCTACAAGTGGGTACCAATTGCTTTCATTTATGGATGTTTATTCTAGGTATAACTAAATTCCAATGTCTAAGCCTGATGATGAACATACAAGTTTCATCACCAATATGGTTTTGTTTTGTTACAAGGTAATGCCATTGAGTATTAAGAATGCAGGGGCAACATATCAAAGGTTAGTTAATCAAATGTTCTATAAGCAAATAGGTCGAAAAATTAAAGTGTATTTCGATGATACGTTGTCAAATACAACAAATCAAAAAGTCATGTTTTGAACCTATCCAAGACGTTTGAGGTTCTTCAGGAATATCAAATGAAGCTAAACCCCCAGAAGTGTATCTTCGGTATACAATCCAAAAAATTCTTGGTTTTATAGTAAGTGATAAAGGAATAGAGATAAACCCAAATCATATAAAAGATATAACTATCATAAGGGCTCCAACTAATGCAAAGGAGTTACTGAGCTTAAATGGAAAGATCGTTGCTTTTAATAGGTTCATAAGCTACTCATTCGACAAGTGTGCTCCCTTATTCAACCTTTTAAAAAAAATTCTACTTTCAAATGGATAGATGAATGCCAAAAGGCATTCCAAAACTTGGAAAAGCACCTAAGTTCTCATCTATATTGTCTAAACCAATAGATGGATAAACCTTGTTCCTATATCTGGCTGCCTCGATTCAGGCCATAAGTTCGACCTTAGTGAGACATGGTAAAGGAGTCCAGTGACCCATGTATTATGTAAGTAAAAGGCTTGATCCAGCCGAGAGGTACTACCCAATAATCGAAAAGCTTACCTGCAGCTTGGTGTTCACAACAAGAAAGCTTCGATTAGTTTTTAGCAAACCTGAAACGGTAGGGAGATTAATTAAGTGCGCTATAGAACTTAGCAAGTACGAGATATTATATGAGCATAGAACGATAATCAAGGGTTAGGCACTAGCCGACTTCGTTATCGAATGCACTAGTTTTGGAGCTGAAGCCAAAAAACAAGAGATCAAAAGTAAACAACTCTCTTGGAAACTTTATGTTGACGAAACCTTAAATAAAAAAGGCAGACGTCGGCTATATTTTGGTGACCTCGGACAACCACCAAATTTATTGCGCAATCGAGCTTGCCATCTCAACATCCAATAATGCCACCGAGTACGAATCCTTAATCGTTGATTGAGAATGGCTATTTCCATCAAGATTTCAAAGATCTGAATATATAGTGCTTCCAAATGGTGCTTAAACAATTCTTGGTCACTACCAAGTCCAAGACCCAAGTTTAGCCCTCTATGCTAATAGGTAAAGCTGCTACTTGAAGCTTTCGGAAATTTTCATATAGAAAGCATTCCTAGGGACAAAACGCTAGGACTGATGCCTTCGCAAAATTTGAGAGCTCAAGAGATGTAAGAGAGTTTAATTTCGAATTAGTAGAGATCTTAGAGAAATCTAGCATAGAGATACCTGAGAAAATATTAGTTATAACAAGAGCCCAAGCACCTGACGTAACTCTACAACACCAATAATAACCGAAGTGAGTTGGATGTTGCCATATATCTGATACTTAACAAATGGCATTTTACCTTAGGATGCTACTAAAGCAAGACAAATTAAGTATAATGCTGCAAGATTCAACATTATAGATGGAATACTCTATAGAAGGGATTCTCAACTACGTACTTTTAATGTGTGACAATCTCAGAAGATCATCAACTTTTGAAAGAATCCCTAGACGGAATTTAAGGGGACCATTGTGGAAGATAGAAGTTGCAAAGAAAATGCTCTAGTAAGGCTTCTACTGGCCAACAATAAATCAAAATGCGTTAGACTATGCAAGAAAGGGTGATAAGTGCCAATTTTATGCAAAAAGGCCAAGAGCTCCTCCTAGTGCTCTTATCCTAATGACGAGTCAATGCCATGGCCCTTCAATATCTAGGGCATCAATCTTATAGGCCCCTTCCACCTGCTAAAGGATGGCGAGATATGCCATATTGCCAATTGATTTCTTTAAAAATGGGTTGAGGCCAAACCTTTGTGCTATCCCACTTTTTGGTCAAAACTGGAATATCAACAAATTGGCAAGGGATGATGGATATTGGGATTGGGGATCGATTGAAAGCAAGGCGGCGATCGATGTCGTCAAAATTTGGTTGAACTCCGATCAGGATGAAATTGATTGGAGATGATGATAAGGATTAGGAAAGGCTATGTTTCAAATTTCAGGTTAATCGGAGTTCATATGAAGTTATGATCGATTCAAGGTAGGAGAGGCATGCTGTTCGAATCCATCGAGGAGTTAACGTGGTGCTCATTTGGAATCCATCAGATTCGAACCCATCAGGTTATGTTCAGTTCGACTCCATTAGGTTCGCATCGATCCAAGGCACGGCGCAAGGATGGTTCGAATCGATGCGCTTCGTATCGATCAGGAAGTGATGACTTCGAATCGATACACTTCGTATCGATCGGCATGGACAAGACTCGTTTATATCGTTTCGATCGGAAGAGAAGGACAGGTGGACTTCGAATCGATGACAATATAGGTCTCCTTCGTATCCGTAAAGTGTACACGGGTTAGTTCGTATCGATGGTGGTTCGAATCGATACAGTTCGTATCGATCAAGTGGAAATGTAAGAGTTTGCTTCGAATCGATGCGCTTCGCGTCGTTGTAGAGCAATGGGGTGGATGCGCAGAAGTCCTTCGTATCGATCAAGCATTGGATCGATACGAAAAGGAAGTAGCAATTTTGGGATTCTGGATTCGTACCTATCGATACGAAGAGGGACAATGTTCGTATCTATTCAAAACGATCGACACGAAGGAAATGGTCAGAGCGATACGAACGGAAGGGTACGAACTGAGGTGCAAAGAATGAATACGAGCGCGTCTTCAGGAAAAGAAGCGTTCAATACGGCGACAAAGGTGGATCGACCTGGAGAATTCGCGACACGTCATCGATGCGCACGCTTTTTGTATGGAGTCGACGGAGGTGGGTTCGAAGCAATGGATTCGAATCGGGCAGAACATACGGAGCTTTGATCTCGAATCGATCATATCTTCCAAACCATTGATCCAAATGCAATGAAATTTTTACAGGAGCTTACATGCATATTGAAGAATGTTCACACCAAGTTTCACGGCGATTGGATGATTTTATGATCGATTCGAATGAAGTTCAAATCGATCCCAAAGTGGGCCCAAGTCTTCTGAGGCCGAGCCTGTGGGCCCCCTCACGTGCCAGAAGCGGTCTACCAGATTTTTAGGAGAAATATCAGCCTCCTACGCCTATAAATAGAGCCCCTGGTCATTCAGAAAAGAGGTTGGAGAATTTGGAAAGAAGAAGCACGCCCGGACGCTGCTAGGATTACTCCATATCGTCATTACTGCCAATGATTTCGAATTTGGACTTTGTAACTGCTGTAATCACCTGTAACCAGCAAGGATAATTAACAAGTGGATAAAACTTTAGAGTGGACATAGGCCGAAGGTAGCCGAACCACTATAAAACTTATGTCTCTGTTCATTATTTCTGATTTGCTGCTTGTTATTTGCTGAGATCTGTTATTTGTGTTTGAATATTGTTGATTTGTATTCATACACTGGTGCTTTCACGATATTTGGGGTTTGTGACCAATTTTGGTTCCAACACTTTGGTGCTTTCACTGAGAGCGACTAGCACCCGCAGCATCGGATAGAAGTTTGGATTTGGAAGACAATGACTAGGCCAAATAGTAGAAGACAAAGGGCTGAGAGAAGCCAACAGGAAGGAAGTCAACAAGCATCCTCCGGAGCTGGGGAAGGACAGGCTTCAATCTACATAACCCGGAATGAGATGGAAGCCATGGCAAATTCTTTGCAAGACAGATTATTGAAGAGCCAACAGGAGATGATGTGGACTTTCTTTGAGCAAATGAGAGCTGCCGGGATGCAGAACATAGAAACAGCTATGGCCACGGTGGATGCAGGACAAGGAACTAGGGTTGTGGAACCCAATGGAGGATGGGATGCGGAGCCAGAGGGCAATCAACAAGAGCTTAGGGGCAGGCCCACAGGATCCAACACAGGAGGACCTTTGGAAGGATTTCAACAGGCTAGAGCTAACGTTGCTGCTAGTGAACCACACGAGGAATATGTGTCGGAGTTCCCTCGAGGGCATGGGGGGCAACCCCCAACAGACAATACTGGATTAATGGAGATCATCAGGAAAACTGTGCGAGGTGGTTTGACCAACAGAGACTTGGAAGGAGTGAATAGGAGTCTGTTCGCTCGGGAAATAAGGATGGCTCAGAACCCACCTAAGTTCAAGCTACCTAGCGTGGAGGTATATGATGGCAAGGCATAACCAATTGATCATTTGATGAGGTACACCAAACACATGGAGGTGCTGGAGGCATCTGAGGAAGTGATGGCCCGATTCTTCCCTTTGTATTTGACGGACTTAGCTGCAATGTGGTTTAGGCAGCTGGGGGAAGGGTCTATTAGGACCTGGAGGGAATTGGTGGAAAGGTTTTTGGGACAGTTTCGGTTCACGTCAAGAGGCCAAAGAATGTGATGACGTTGACATCGGTGAAGCAAAGGATGGATGAATCGCTTAGAGCTTTTCTAACTCGATTCAGCACGGCAGTCGCTTCGGTGGATCGGCCTGAACCATTGATGGTTTTAATGGCAGCAGTATCAGGAGTCAGGGAGGACTCAGATTTCAAGGTATCTCTGATACGAGATCCCCCAGAGGATCTCGACGAATTCTTTCACGAGGCAGAAAGGTTCCTTCGGCAAGAAGATGCGAGTACGGATTTAAAGGTGAAAAAGGTTAATGCAATTGAGGGTGAAGGACCATTCAACAAGGGCTTGGATAAAGACAAGGGGAAAAGAAAGTTGGATGATGATTCTGAAAATGCTAGGAAGCGATGGAAGGATCCAAAGTTTTCCACATACACAGGATTGAACGAGACGCTGGAGCGGATATACCTGGATACTCGGAATCGCCTTCCCTATCGGAGGCCGACTAGGAGAGAACCATCAGAACGGGAGAGGACATCAGGAAGGCACTACCTCTTCCATGATTTAGATGGACATAATACCAACAGCTGCAGGCACTTAAAGGATATAATCGAGGGGCATGTAAGGAATGGACAATTACAGCAATATGTCGGAACTCGGAATGCAACGGTGGAGCAGGAACAACCACTGACTACCTCACACCGTGATGATGTGAGGCCCAGGGATGATGGTCGATTGATCATCCACTAATCAGGATAATATGAAATAAGTAGCGAACTACTGGCGGGCAATCTAGTCATTTACACATGTACGGGGACGGAGATAGCCCCTAGGCATGCTCTGAATGATGATAAACTGCGATGCTGTGGTTTGTGAAATTTATCTTTTTCTTTTTGATTGGACACTGCTTTTCTTTTTGGATTTGGTTTTGGAGTTTGGATTGAACTCTTGGTTTTGCTTGCTTTTTGATTTGGATTTTCCTTTGGATGATTGTTTTCAGTTTTGGATGCTGGTTTGGATTTCTGATTCTTTGGTTTTGATTTGGATTTTGTGATTTGGATTCTGGATTGGGTTTTGATTGGATTTTTATCTGGCTTTTGATAAACGGTCGTCGGGTATGGATTATGCCTGGCAAGGGGTGAGTCACTTTGCCCGAACGAGGCAAATTGGCTCATTCAGGTCGTCAAGTATGGAATATGTTTGGCAAGGGTCCGGAGTGACCAAGATTCGGCCTAGGACTTAGGCCCTGTATTATCAATTGTTATTTTCAGGTCGTTGAGTATGGACTATGCTCAACAAGGGTCCGAAGAGACCAGGATTCGGCCTAGGACTTACGCCCTGTATTATCAATTGTTATTTTCAGGTCGTTGAGTATGGACTATGCTCAACAAGGGTCTGGAAAGACCAGGATTCAGCTTAGGACTTAAGATATGGCTTTGCAAAACGTCCAGGGACTCTGGACCAAGGTCGTCAGGTGTGGATTGCGCTTGGCAAGAACCCGGAGAGGTTAGCTCAACGTCCAGGGACACTGGACCACGATCATTAGGTGTGGATTGCGCTTGGCAAGAGCCCAGAGAGGTTATGGATTTGGATATCGACCCGGAGAGGTCCTGGATTCGGTTATCGTCTATGGGATAAGGATGGATTAGGACTCGGTTGTCGAGTTCGGATGAATAAGGGATTGGCTAAAGCTTTGGCTATTAGATTTGGAATTGGACATCAACACGGAGCAGTCAAGGATGACACACTCTGGCAGTTTGGCCATGGTCTTTGGATATTGGAATCAGAACCATTCGAAACACGTCTTCTTATCACAAGGCAAGTTTTGGGGGGCAAAGTGCTATCCCACTTTTTGGTCAAAACTGGAATATCAACAAATTGGTGAGGGATGATGGATAATGGGATTGGGGATCGATTGAAAGCAAGGCGGCGATCGATGTCGTCAAAATTTGGTTGAACTCCGATCGGGACAAAATTGATTGGAGATGATGATAAAGATTAGGAAAGGCTATGTTTCAAATTTCAGGTTAATCGGAGTTCATATGATGGAGTTATGATCGATTCAAGGTAGGAGAGGCATGCTGTTCGAATCCATCGAGGGGTTAAGGTGGTGCTCATTTTGAATCCATCAGATTCGAACCCATCAGGTTTTGTTCAGTTTGACTCCATTAGGTTCGCATCGATCGAAGGCACGGCACAAGGATGGTTCGAATCGATGCACTTCGTATCGATCAGGAAGTGATGACTTCGAATTGATACACTTCGTATCGATCGGCATGGACAAGACTCGGTTATTTCGTTTCGATCGAAAGAGAAGGACAGGTGGACTTCGACTCGATGACAACATAGGTCTCCTTCGTATCTGTAAAGTGTACACGTGTTGGTTCGTATCGATGGTTGTTCGAATCGATGCAGTTCGTATCGATCAAGAGGAAATGTAAGAGTTTGCTTCGAATCGATGCGCTTCGCGTCGTTGTAGAGCAATGGGGTGGATGCGCAGAAGTCCTTAGTATCGATCAAGGATTGGATCAATACGAAAAGGAAGTAGCAGTTTTGGGATTCTGGATTCGTACCTATCGATACGAAGAGGGACAATGTTCGTATCTATTTAAAACGATCGACACGAAGGAAATGGTCAGAGCGATATGAACGGAAGGGTACGAACTGAGGTGCAAAGAATGGATACGAGCGCGTCTTCAGGAAAAGAAGCGTTCAATACGACGACAAAGGTGGATCGACCCGGAGAATTCGCGACATGTCATCGATGCGCACGCATTTTGGATGGAGTCGAAGGAGGTGGGTTCGAAGCAATGGATTCGAACCAGGCAGAACATACGGAGCTTTGATCTCGAATCGATCATATCTTCCAAACCGTTGATCCAAATGCAATGAAATTTTTACAGGAGCTTACATGAATATTGAAGAATGTTCACACCAAGTTTCACGTCGATTGGATGATTTTATGACCGATTCGAATGGAGTTCGAATCAATCCCAAAGTGGGCCCAAGTCTTCTGAGGCCGATCCTGTGGGCCCCCTCACGTGCCAGAAGCGGTCTACTGGATTTTTAGGAGAAATATCAGCTTCCTACGCCTATAAATAGAGCCACTGGTCATTCATAAAATGGGTCGGAGAATTTGGAAAGAAGAAGCACGCCCGAACGCTGCTAGGATCACTCCATATCGTCATTACTACCAATGATTTCGAATTTCGACTTTGTAACTGCTGTAATCACCTGTAACTAGCAAGGATAATTAATAAAAGGATAAAACTTTGGAGTGGACGTAGGCCGAAGGTAGCCGAACCACTATAAAACTTGTGTCTCTATTCATTATTTCTGATTTGCTACTTGTTATTTGCTGAGATCTGTTATTTGTGTTTGAATATTGTTGATTTGTATTCATACACTGGTGCTTTCACGATATTTGGGGTTTGTGACCAATTTTGGCGCAAACACTTTGGCTACCATAACCTCCAATCAAGGGATAAAGTTTTTGATGATGAATATAGAGTCCAGAGTTGGCCTTTCGCATGGAATTATAACAGATAATGGCACTCAATTCGAAAGCTGAGAGTTTGTAAAATATTTCCAAGGTCATGGTATTATTAGGAGTTTTTCTTCCATAGCCCATCCATAAGAAAATGGAGCCGTAGAGGCAGCCAACAAAACTATCAAAGCCTGTTTCAAGAAAAGATTGAACAAGGCTAGAGGCAACTGGGCAGATGAATTGCCTTTCATTTTGTGGGGATATAGGATAAGCTCCAAGACCTCGACATGGCATACTCCCTTCTCTCTAGATTACGGTTTCAAAGCCATGCTCTCGGTTGAATTAGAAATTGCCTCTCACCAAAGGAATTATTATAATACACATCAGAATGTTGAGCTCCAAGAGGAGCCATTATATTTGTTACTCAAGCTTTGAGGCCAATTCGCTTTGAGAATAATATAGTATATTTGGAAGGTGACCCAATACTATAAGCAGAGGGTTCGGACTAGAAACTTAGAGAAAGGAGACCTCAGTCTCTGAAAGATAATACCAAACACCATGGCTCCGGCAAATGGACCTCTCGGCCCAAACTGGGAAGGATCAATGATAATTCATGATGTCATCCCTCTAGGAATATATAGATTAAAGAGCCAGATAGCAATATAATACCTCGAACTTGGAACGTCGAGCATCAGAAACATTATCATAGTACAAGGTTGCTACCTGAATAAAATTGTTATCAAAATCTTGAGAAAGAGACCAATCACTTCGCCGTAACTTTGGTATATCATATGAGATTTCAATCTTCTTAAGTCTTAAGCGTTTTAAACATTGTATCAAAATATTTTAGGCATGGTTATTGTCGTGATGAAGCAATATCACGCAATTTCCAAAAATTATATCAAAATGCTTTAGTTGTGATTGTTGTCATGATCAAGAAATATCATGGAACGACCAAAAAGTAAGTCAAAATGTTTTATTCGAGATTGTTTCCATGGTCAAGAAATATCATGCAACTTCCAAAAAGTGCATCAAAATGTTTTAGTTGTGGTTATTTCCATGATCAAGTAATGCCATGCAACCTTCAGAAGTACATCAAAATGTTTAAGTCATGATATAACACTGATCAAGTAGTATTGTACGAATTTCAAAAGCCACGCTTTCATGTTCGAGCAAATAAATAATTTTTCCTTTCAGCAATTTTTTAGTTTCGCCTCTATAAAAATCATCTCGCCCTCGGGCAAAGTGTCGAAAGAAGAGTTTATCAACTTTTAGCCATGACCTTATAATGTCATACAGGAAATAAGCGCTTAATAATCCTTTTTATAGTCATTAGCCAAGGTTAAGTAGTACCATGTATTGGGTAGATTCTCTAGAAGAATAGAAAATTGAGTAGATTCCCAATATAGTGAGCCATGGTCAAGAAAAACCATGCGTTAGGTAGATCCCTAATAATAGTGAGCCACTACCGATGGCGTCATGCAAGAAGTGAGTCATGGAAAGTCGACCGTGCCGAACGAACATAGTGAGCCACAACCAAAGTGTTATGCAAAAGAGTGAGCCAAGGCCATATCGTGTCATGCAAAGAGTGCGCCATGGTCAAAGTACCATGTATAGTGCTGTATAGTGAGCCACCTCCTCATAGTAGCATGTAAAATATAGGCATTATATCGCCATTAGTAGTTTTCAAAACTGATACCTATGTAAGGTCAAGTCTAGATGAATGGAGCATGATATCAGAGTATTTTCGACTGTAGACGCTCATTTCAAATTATTTGAAAAACCCATTAGATGAGATTAGATTTCAAATCATTTTTGAAACCCTCTAGACGAGCATAGATTTCAAATTATTTCCAAAACCCTCTAGATGACGTCAGATTTCAAATTATTTACAAAACCATCTACATGAGGTTAGATTTTAAATTATTCTCGAAACGAGGTCAAACCTTCAGAAGTTGACTTGGTAAAGCAATACTTCAGAGAAAGTTCTTAAGACAACTCTCTGGGTGAATGCTCAGGATCGAATTTATAATGGGAACGGAAAAACATGCCAAGTACTAAGTATGATATGACACCATTCTTTCCAAATTCCACGTTACACCAACCATATAAGGTGAACTTTATGGGGGGATGTGTTGCACTATAATTTCCATAAAGTGCAAATTATGAACATTTGAAAAGAAGACTTCTCGGATTGTAATTTCAAAGCCTATTACTTAGTTTCCATCTAAAGCTTAAGTATCTTGCTCAGTATCCAAGAACGTATATTCCGAGAACATGGATTAAAGCAGCAACTAAGATCAAGACCACTGTCCAACTAGGATAACAAGCTTAGCTGAGAGCAGCAACTACCGGGACTAGATACATTTCAACAAGTACCAACAATCAATGGCTCAAATTGCCTCAGTCGAGACCAACAGTCAAGATAGGCGGAAGATATCCAAGAAGCTATGTATAAAAAGCACCACATCATCAGTTCGTGTCGAAACAAACTTAGTTAGATAATGGCGATTGTTCAAATCCAAGCCGCACGTAGCAATACAGGTCATCAATCCAAAAGGAAATGCCTACACCAATGGGAGAACCTTAAATTTTCTGTCAATAGAGGACCTTGTGCTACTAAAAAAGGGCAGAAGATTTTCTGGCATTCAACAATCATTCAATATTATTTATGTAACAACCCGCAATTTTACGATTGAATATTTAAATATTTTATTTAAATATTTCATCGTTAGTCGGATTATTGTTCAGAAAGCTACCTTTTGCAGATAGTGGAATTAGGACTCGAGACCACCCCCATTGAGTTCAAAATGACGTTTGTGACCTTTTTGAGTATAAACATTGATATGTTTGGAGTTAGCAGAATTTTTCTACTTTATCACTTTGGGCTTTAGTTTGGGTTTCAGCCCTATATCCTAATACAAGCCCTTGATCCACCCCCACTTATCTTCATTCACTTAATTTTCCTAACACTCTCGGGCTCTAGATGAAAATGGTGGAGGAGAAAAAGAATTAGGAAATCCTAAACCTAGTTCCATTTGCAAAATCCAAGCTTTAATTCCAAATTCAAAGAAGAAGCTTTGGTAAGCCTTCTCTTCATCTTCTCCAACTCTATCTATTTTCAATCTCAGAAATTCCTAAACCTAATTTGGGAAATGTTTCTCTTTTAAGCTTAGATTCAAGCTTATTGGGTTGCAATTGAAGAGTGATTGTCCTTGCCATTGCTCTATAGCTTCTTCTTCATTTTTTTGGGTTTAAAGGTGAGATTTTTATCTCACATCTTGGTCTATATCTATCCCTGTTGTTAGGTAAGAATTCCTAACACTTATTCATATGAAATTGCTTTTGATTTGGATTGCATTGGTGTATATTCCAATTTTTGGTGTTTTCAAAGCAAAGTTATGAAATCCTTTTATGGATATTTGGACATTGACATTCGAGGCGTATCGAAGAGCCTTTAAGGCTGGGCTGTCGCTTAGCATAAATCCTTAGCCGTTGTTGTTTGTCCGGTCACTTTTGATACTCCTTTTGGCCATCATTGGCCATGGCAAGAAAGTGCCAAAAGCTTTAGTTTCAGATGTCTGAAATTATTGATTCAGACGTCTGAATTTGGTCTAGGGAAAATTTCATTTTCCAGGTGAGACGTCAGAATCATAATTTCAGATGTCTGAATTTGCTCAAATCCAACCCGAGAGCAAATAGGCTAAAATTAGCCATTTCCAGACGTCTGGAATAAATGGTTCAAACATCAGAATAAGGCTTTGGAAAATATTCATTTTCCAGATTTAGACGTCTGAATCATCTATTTCAGACGTCTGAATCTGTTGTCTTTGACCAATTTTCCTATTGTGTTTGGGTTTCTAGTTTTTAATCGATTCGTGTTTATCCGACATATTGTTATCATTTACTATTGACTTTGATGGCTTCTTATCGAAATATTTAAGAGTATCCATTTGATGGATTCGATATCGATTTATATGGATATTATTCATGGCTTCAAATGTGAATTTTGGTGATTGATTGTTTTTAAAATCATTTCTGTGGTTTTGTCACTATTAAAACTTAAAGTTTTTTTAATACTAGTAGTAAATTTTAAAACTCTTTCATCAAAACAATTCCAACTCTATTTTCAATATCAAACTCGTTTATAAAACTGTTTTCCAATCTACTAGTATATACAAACCTTTACCTCACCCGTATGAGAAATCTAATTAAACGGCTTAGTAAAACAAGTGGTATGAAACGCTTGCGTTTACTGTATCGGTTAATTCGTAGACTTGTTCGATTGAATCTCTTGTGACAATTTTCTAGTGGAGATCTACAATTTTTTCGTAAATATTTAAGTTAAGCTAATGGTTATGGGACATGAAGCTAAGCTCATATATTTACTAGCTTAGTATAGTTTACACTTCTTAATGACTGATGATGATCATTTTGTGATTTGGACTAGCAATGTGCGATGTCTCTTTGTCTGTGAGGGAGACTACACCTTGTTTCTGTAGAGCTTCGGCTCAATTTGGTGGGGTAGCGACTCATGGTCTTCGGACCATTCTGTGGAGCTTCGGCTCAAAGTTAATGGTTAGCAACCATGGAATAGCGTTCCGTTTTGGGATACACGTGTTGGTGAGTTTTCATGCTCCCTTTTTGTGATGGGCCTCCCCCTTTTTGTGATTTTCGGAATTCTATTAATGATTTCTAGAATTTGCGTTCCACCAATTTTTGTGACTTCATTGATAAGTTTTATCAATATTTGTGCATTGGTGAATTTGTGTGTCATTAACTTTTATGATTGGCATTGATATAATTGTCAATATTTATGGTTTGGTGAATAAAAGTAAGAAGTATGACATTCTTTTGATCTTTGAGAAGATTCTTGTGACATTGATTAATCTCAGGTTGATTTTCAATTGCATACTTATTACAGTATGACTTTATGGTTATCATACTTTTCTGTTATATCTCTTGTTCTATATCATTTTATCTGATATTTAAAGCTAGACTAATGCGTTTATTATTTTCTTATTAAATAATACTCGGGTCAGACCGAGATGTTAGAGGTGCTTCTACTTGACTCCTCATCTGGGATTATTATCCTGACTTTTGGCTAACTACTTAGATTAGTAGTTTTTGGTTGTATACATTTGAGATATAGACTCATTGATGTATACTTATTCTTTTGGGTAGCACTTGCAACTATTCTTTTATGATATTTGTGGATCTTGGTTGACCACTACTCTGATATACACTTATATGTGTTATATTCATATCTTTTTCCGCCTTTGTGATACGGATATCTGTGACTGATTTGTGTTATGCTTATTTCTATTTTTGTTTTCGAAGATATTATAGCCACAGTGTAGCAGCTTTGAGGTTGTATCGATATGTCGGATTTCCTCTTAAGTTGAAATGCATGTTATACTATCTGACCGGTGCTTGCACAAAGCAACTACACGGATGGTCGCTCCTCAACAGCCTTATTCTCTGCGCTAGTTGACGACATTACTCTGTAGTGTTCTTGGATAGCATGGGTATTGAGGTGTGGCGTCACAGCTTGGTATCAGAGCTAAACTTCGGAACAATGTAGAATAATTTAACAAGGATCATCGTCCAAAGTCCATCAACGGAGTCGTGCCTTAGGATTTAATTCGGGTCTTCGTACCGTCTTATCCTATTTTCTTGTGTGATGCCTTGTTTTATCAATCATTATTGTTTGATATTCATTTTGTGAATAACCTTTTACTTCTTTTTTCTTTCTTTCTTAAAGAAGAGAAATGGTTAGACCAGGCCATCCCAGCGACGGTCAATCTAGTGCTACTCGCCAGGATGGAGTATTTATGTCTGCACAACAACTTCTTGATCTAGTAAAGAATTCTCAAGCTACTGGACTCATTCCGGAGCCTACTCACCCTAAATCCGGCTTTGCACGCTTGTGCAGCGACTATACCAACTTGGGTGCGAAGCCATTCATGGGTTCTGAAAGCGTTATTCAAGTCCAAGCTTGGCTAAGAACATGCGATCGAATCTTTTCTCGCATGAATCTTATTGATCTTCACTGAGTCTAGGTGGCCTCTACTATGTTCCAAGAAAGAGCATTAGACTGGTATGAGCTTCTGATTTCTGAAATAAATGAAGCGGATCTTACATGGGAGAAATTCCAGGACCGATTCGAATTAAAATTTGTGCCAGAAGCTGAGAAGGTGACATTGGCTCGTCGTTTCATGGACCTTGTTCAAGGTGAATCATCCATGGTAGACTATGTCGCATAATTCGAGTCACTTTCTAAATACGGGGTCGAATACATAAACACCCCATTGAAGAAGAATCAAAGATTTGTCTATGGCTTGAACAAACATCTCAGGAAGCCTTTGCTTCTAAAATTAGAAGTTTCTTTTGATCAACTCATTGATATCACTCTTCGTCTTGAAGAGGCAGATAGGGAAAGTGACGTTGAAGTTATGGGAGTCAAACCCAACTTCAACAACAAGAAGAGGCCTAGTAAGTTCAAAGGTCCTTATCCCAATAAGAAAGGGAAGCAAGCAACTCTGGTGGCAAAGACATCTACCTGTAGTAGTGGGCAATGCTACAATTGTGGTTCTAAAGACCATTATGCGAATAAGTGTTCAAAGCCCCGCGCTTATCGCTATTGCAAAAGCCCGGATCAATATTTATCTGCACGCCCCGCGCTTGTTGCTATTGCAAAAGCCCGGATCATTATTTATCTGCTTTGGAATGATTTTGGGAATGGATTGGCTTAACCGTTATGAAGCTCATACCCTATGTCCTGAGCGGACTATTTATCTTCAACATCCTCGATCTAATAATCAGATTTCTATTGATCTTAAAGATTTGGATTCCAACTTAGCTGCATCTTTATATTCTTTAAATCCTCATGGTGACGATAATGATGATGTGGAAGATGTCATTTCTCTTATTCACGTTGTTTGTCAATTTTCCGACATATTTGAGCCCGTTTTAGGATTACCACCTAAGCGAGCAATTGAATTCAGAATTAATCTAATTCCTGGAGCTTTACCTATTGCTTGTCCTCCTTATCATATGTACAATAAATAAAATGAGGAGATGCGCAAATAATTATCCGAATTGGAGACGAAACAATTTATTCGTTCTAGTTCCTCTCCTTATGGAGCTTCTGCTATTTTTGTGAAGAAATCTGATGGTACACTTAGGCTTTGCGTTGACTACTGCAAACTTAATGATCTTTCTATCAAGAATAAATATCCTTTACCTCGGATTGATGATCTATTCGATCTACTTAGTGGTGCTAGAGTCTTTTCACAATTGGACTTGGCAACCGGTTTTCATCAGCTTCGTACTGCGGAGGATAGTATTCCTTTGACATCGTTCCGTACTCGTTATGGATCTTATGAATAGCTTGTTATGCCATTTGGTTTAACGAATGCTCTGGCTTATTTCGTTGACCTTATGAATAGAGTTTTCAAAGACTTCCTTAATCGATTTGTTCTCATCTTTAATGATGATGTTCTTGTGTATTCTAAAACCAAGTAGGAGCATGAAAAGAAACTTCAGATTGCTTTGGAAACTCTTAAAAGAAATCAATTGAAAGTAAAATTTTATAGATGCCACTTTTGGCAATCTCGTGCGAAGTTTCTCGGTTTATTATTTCCAAATTCGGAATTTCCATGGATCCTTCAAAGATTGAAGCGATTCAAAATTGGAAGAGACCGGAGAGTGTGACAGAGGTCCGTAGTTTCCTTGGATTGGCAGGTTATTACCGCCATTTCATAAAAGACTTTTCTAAAATTCTGTGCCTCTTACTAGCTTGACAAAGAAGGTAGTTAAATACATTTGGTCGAACAAATGTGAAGCTTCTTTCTAGAAATTTAACAAACTCCTTTCCGATGCTCCTATTCTTGTTATTCCCGAGGGGAATCAAGATTTTATTGTTTATACCGATGCTAGTCATGTTGGTTTGGGAGCCATTCTCATGCAAAGAGAACGTGTTATTGCTTATGCTTCAAGGCAATTGAAGCCAGCCAAGACTAGATATATCCCTCATGATTTAGAGCTTGTAGTTATTGTTTTCGCCCTTAAAATTTGGCGTCATTATATTTTGGGAGAAAGATTTATAATTTACACCGATTATAAATCTTTGAAGTATTTATTTTCTCAAAAGGAACTTAATTTGCGTCAACAACGTTGGCTCGAGTTCCTTGCCTCTTATGATCTTGACATTCTTTATAATCCCGGGAGGAGAAATCGTGTTGCCGACGCCCTTAGCCGAAAGCTACAAGTGGTTGTTTCCATGATGATATCCGAATGGAATGATCTTGGAATTTTATCCACTTGTGAGATTCGAGATTGTGAGTCTGATTTATGTTCATCTTTGGCTTTATGTAGCCTTGGGGCTCATCCTTCTCTTTTAGACCGCATTCTTGAAGCTCAAAAGATAGATCTCAAATTGGCTCTTCTTACCCAAAGTGTAGGGATAAAATTGGTATTGAAAGTTTGAAAGACTTTGATATTCATTCTTGTGGCGGTATTCGAAAATTTGTTAAACTTATTGTGCCAAACATTAGTGGTCTTCGCAAAGACATTTTAGAAGATTCTCATCGTTCTAAATTTACCATTCATCCCGGTAGTAGTAAAATGTACACGTATATGAAGCGACTTTATTATTGGGATGGAACGAAATCTGACCTTGCTAAATTTATTAAGCATTGCATGATTTGCCAACTCTTTAAGGCCGAGCATCAAAGGCTCGGTGGGTTATTGCAACCTTTAGAAATTCCAATTTGGAAGTGGGATCAAATTTCCATGGATTTTGTTGACGGTCTTCCCCATTCTCGTTCGGGTGATGATAGCTTATGAGTGATTGTTGATAGACTTACTAAATCCGCCCATTTTATTCCTGTTCGGTCCAATCGGACCGTTCCTCTTTTGGCCATGCTCTTTATTAAAGAAATTGTTAAATTACATGGAATTCCTACTTCAATTGTTAGTGATCGTGATCCATTGTTTACTAGTGGATTTTGGAAGAGTCTTCAAAAAGCTTTGGGAACGAAGCTTAATTTTAGCACCGCTTATCATCCTTAGTCCGATGGACAAAACGAGCGTGTGAATCAAACTCTTGAAGATCTTCTTTGTACATGTATTCTTGATTTTGTTGGAAGTTGGGAAGATCATATTTCTCTTGCTGATTTTCCCTACAATAATAGCTTCCAATCTAGTATTGGCATGGCACCTTTTGAGGCACTTTATGGAAGGCCATGCCGATCTCCTTCTTGTTGGCTTGAGGCTAGTGAGAAGCTGGTTTAGGTCCAGATTTTATTCGTGATTCCACAGAAAAGATTGACCTTATTCGCCGTTGGATGAAATAAGCTCAAAGAAAGCAAAAATCCTATGCCGATAACCGAAGAAGGAAATTAGAATTTTCTGTGGGAGATTTTGTGTTTATTCGTTTTTCACCTATGAAAGGTGTTGTGCGTTTCAGTCGATCTGGAAAACTAGCACCTCGATATATTGGTCCATTTCCCATCACCGAACATATTGGTTCTGTAGCTTATCGCCTTTATTACCGGCTCGGTTTTTTGCTATTCATGGCGTGTTTCACGTTTCTCAATTACGGAAATGCCTTCGAGATTTCGATTCTATTCTTGAGCTCGGTGTTGTGGAAGAAACTGAGGTTTCACCTAATTTGACTTATGAGCAACATCCTATTCGTTTCATTGTTACGGAGATTAAACGCCTTCGAAATAAAGATGTTCCTCTTGTGAAAGTTTAATGGTCCTAAGGATTGTTCTTGGGAATCTAGAGATTTCATCGAGTGAACACATCCGGACATACTTTCTCGTGATCTTTAAGGTGAACTTTTTATTCCAAATTTCTTCTTTTGTGTTGATATGCTTTTATGGTTTTTACTTTTTGTTCATCTATTTCTTATGATTGCGAGGACGCAATTTCTTTAAGGAGGGTAGTCTTTAACAACCCGCATATTTTAAGATTAAATATTTAAATATTTTATTTAAATATTTCATCGTTGGTCGGATTATTGTCCGAAAAGCTACATTTTGCAAACAGTCGAATTAGGACTCGATACCACCCCCATTGAGTTCAAAATGACGTTTGCGACCTTTTTGAGTATAAACATTGATATGTTTGGAATTAGTAGTGGAATTTTGCTACTTTATCACTATGGCCTTTTGTGACGACCAGGAAATTTTAACAAACTGAATTGGAATAATTAATCGATTTTAAATTATTTAAAAAGTTAATTTAACTTTAATACAAGATATCAATATTTACTTGATAATTAAATCAATGAATTATATAATATAAATATTGAATTTAATAATTTAAAATTGGATAAAATGCTGAATTTGAAATTTTTATGCCTGTTTAAATAATTTGAAGGCTTATAAAATTTATAATGATAATACTGGAGATAATAGAATGGTTGAATTTCAATTTAAAAGTGATTTGTTCAGTTTTAAATAATATATCATTTAAATTGAATTTAAAAATAGCCTTCCGAGGCACAGTCTCGGAATTTGACGAAACCAGTTCCATTGGATCCGCAATAGTTAGTTTTTATCGGATTTCAATTTTCATAGCCATCGGAGTTGTCATTTGACCCTGGCAGCTCGAAACGCTTAAATTTATTTTGATCGATTTAATTTAATATCGATCGTTTATTTCCGTAACTCGCACATACGTTCAAATTAGCCTCCGAAACACGTTCCATTGTGTTCGGAACGCGGGTAAAACCTTATAAAAGTCTGTCGGCATGTCTGATTTGGGGTTCGGGATTTTGCGTTATGCAACTCCAGATATTTGCTATATTTAATTATTATAATCAAAAAGCGTACGCGAGAAGCTATTTCCCAAATCAATATTTATTTTTGTCTTCCTCTATAAGCCTACAACAGAAATCAAATGCTTATAAAAAAATATATATAATAATGGCTGAAGCCGTTTAAAGAGAAAAAGGGGGAAAGTTTCGGTTGAGAGAAGAAATACGCAAGCCTCCTTCTATATAAATCCCAAATCTGTTTTTCTTTCCCCAAATCGAATTCAAGCCTCTTCGTCTCAATTCATGTTCAAAAAAATGGCCGACTTCGTTCTTTCGAAAAAAAATTATAATAAGTAGAATCGACTCGAGCCAGAGGTGGAGGTCGGCATTTGAAGTCCTAGTTCGAGCGCAGAGCAAGCGTGGCTGGGAGGTCGCGTCTACGGCGGTAGCGAGTTTGGTGATCGAGCAAGCTCGCGACAGTGAGGTGTTGCCGAAGTCTGGATGGTCGAACGAACTAAAATTCGAGGCCAGGGTTCGATCGAAGGGGATGGGTTGCGCGGCGATTTGGGAATAAGTTTTCGGCTCGAGTTCGACAGTTTGGGGACGGCGACGTTGAGGCCGTGATTAGGGCTCTCACAATCAATTTGCTGTGAGTATTTTTTTTCTTCTGTTATTTAATTATTTTATCTTGGTTGTGTTTAAACTTAGGCAAAAAAAAAATCCTGAAAATTAAATGCTTTTCAAAGCTTAAATTAAGACAGTTTGTTTATTGTTAAACTAAGTATGTTAAATATATAAAGGATATTTAGAACTTAATTATTTTACAAATAAAGTTAAATGTTATTGTGATTTAGTATTTAACAAAGAACATGTTTACTTTAAGTATAATTAAGATTAAATAATTTATGAAATAAGTTAAAGATTAATTAAGTAATTGATTTGAAATTATTGATTGAGTAATTTGTAATTAGAGATTTACAAACGGGAATTTGGTTTTAGGAATTAACAACGAAGGTTAATAATTAATAGTTAGGAGTAATGAATAAAAAAAATCTCATGGGAAAGTAATAAATTAATAATCACTGGATGTAATTAATTGAATGAAGTGGATTGCCAATTGTGAGGCAAATGTGAGTAAATCTCACTCAGCTGAGTTGTTATTAAATTTCAATAGTCAAATTTAAATGATTGTTTGAATGCTTGAATTGATTTGATGTGTGTTGGGAATTGATGATTTGGTGACTTTGATTTATTGGATGGTTTTCGAGTAAATTGTTGTTTGACTCGAAGTATCGGGGTTTAAATTGTTGAAACTCAAAAAGTAAATAGGAGTCGAATTTATTGATTAAGGATTAAGTCAATTAATTAAGTTTAATGAAATTAGAATAACCAGTGGGCGGTTTAATAAGTAGTTACTTAAAGTAATAAATAAGATATAATTACTTTGTGAAATAACTCAAGAGATTAATTAAATAGTTAATTAAGATATAATTAATTTATTTAATGAAGTAAATAAAAAGAGGTAGATAATTATAGGACGAGGTTAATCGAGAATGATTAATATTAGGATTGAATTAAAGTAATTAATTTAGATTAGAACAAATCAAAACATAATTGGAAATTATTAGTTTATATAATCAACGATGTAATTAAAGATTGATCAATTAAGTTGAATTAATCATAAGATTCATGAGAATTAATTAACGTAAGTAATTAAGAATTAGTGTAATTGATTATAGTTGATTAATTTGTGAAGTAATTAAAGATTGCCCATTGATTTGGTAAGTATAATTAATACCGTAAAACTAATTAAGAATAATTACTTGAAAGGAATTGGAAGATAATTAATCCAGGGTGATTAATTAAGATGAATAAGGAAGGGTTGCTTAATTAATTGAATTGGAAATTAATTAATGAAGGAATCTAAGTGATTGAGGTTTGAAATTCAATTAGAATCGATTGAATTGCTTTGTATGTGATTAAGCTTTCCATATGGGTGATTGTATGATATTGGATGCGTTGATCGAGTTGATATCTCTGGTATGAAATTTTGTGTATTATATTTGTATAACTTGGGTTAGGATGACATATGACTCGAAGAGTCCGGGATCGGGTATTAGGAAATAGCCGAAACCCCTTCGAATTTATATAAATTGATTTGTGAAATCAATACAATGAAATGAAGCGACTAAGTGAATGGGATTACTTTGTCTAAGTTTGGTACTTAGGAATTTATATATGAAATAAGTGCTGCCTATAGATATTAGTGAATTGGTTAAATTGATTTGAATTATCCTGGGTTCTATAAAAGTTGTATGCTTAGTATTCCATGTTAGTTGGGTTTACTCACGCTGGTTTCCAGCCTGACCCGGGTGTTACTTTGGTGTAATGCTCGGGTCAGACCGAGTATTACAGATTTTCAGGTAGGTACGTTTTGGAGCTCTGGAGGCGAGCTGGATGGCAATATCGTATAGAGTATTCCGCTGTATTTATATTATTGTTAATCAGAGACTTGATAATTGAATATATTCAGTGACTGTATATATATGTGAAACTCTGATGTATATTAAATGTAATCGACAGATATAGTATTCATTTGTAAACTGTTATTATTTATTATTATATTTTATCTGCTGCGAATGTGAGATGTTTGGTGTTTTCTATTCTTCTTCTTCTATCTCTTTCTTCTTTTTCATAACTATCTGAAATTTTCGGGTACGGAAATTTCGGGTCGTTACAGTTGGTATCAGAGCTGAAAGGTTAAGCGAGAACCTTGGCTATGGTGGGGATTACTCATTTAATAGAGTCCGTAGTACTCTATAATGAGTTGAGTGCATATATATATATATATATATATATATATATATATATATATATATATATATATATGAGAGCGTACTTGTTATTTGCTTATAAAGGTTTTAAATGATTTTATAAAATATTTTGATATATAAAGCAATATTTCCTTCTAATAACTATTAAGGTGGATGGTTGTTAAATTATTGAAACTAAGATAAGAAGTAATATAAAATACGACTAAATTGAAAACTTATAACCCAAGTTGAAGAATAAACTTATATAACAAAAGAAATTTGAAATATAGATTGTAAATTAAATTTACAAATTGAAATAAACTTCAAAAATAAATGAGATTATAAGTTGAAATAGAATTCCAGAAAATATTTGAAAATAAAGTGAGATGAAATTCCAGAGTAATGTTTAAATATGAATTGGATGAATTGGGAATTGTTGGGAAAATTTAAAATTCCTTTGGATTTGAAAGTGGTTTCCAAAGTTTTTGGAGAAATAATAGTATTATTTCAAAAATATTTTTGGAGTTGAATTTAAAATCTAGAAGATTTGAAATTTAAAATGTTTGGGAATGTTTTTAAAGGAGATAAAAGCATTTAATTCTTTCGGTCACTGGGAAATAACGTCGGTGATGACTGCAGCATCATCGATGTTAATTTTCGAGTTCCTAGAAGAGAAATTGCTACCAAATTGTTTTAAATAGGAATTGTTTGTGAACCGGGTTTAGTTTTGAAATTCAAAGGGATGATTGAATTTGCCAAAGAATTTTGGAAATTTTGTTTAAACTCTGGGATCTTGATTAAAATGTTTCTGGAATAATAAATATTATATTGGCTAGATAAAATGTATAATGACGAGGTAAAAGCAAAATGTGAAAGTAATCGATTATAAATAGAAGATGTAAAATTGAAATTATACTTAAAGTGGTACAAATTTAAAGATTAAATGGAATTTGATTTGAAATTAGAAAGGAGTTGTGAATCAATTCAATTTGAATTGGGAATGAATCAAGTCCACTGGAAATTGGAGCAAATTAAATTGGAATAGGGTTAATTTAAATGGAGTGGAAATTTAAATTGAATTGTTGGGGAAGTGAACAGTTTTGACTCTAGACCATTGTCAATGTAAATTGTTTTAATATAAGTAGTTTTAAATCTATTTTCTTATCTATTTACTATACAACTTTCTTTTTAAAACCCAAACTATTTTATACTGGTTTTTGCCACTACTTTTGGAACTCTTTAACTATTTTACAACTGTTTTATAAACTAATTACTAATTTTCAACTAAGTTACGAATTAATTTCTATTTTACAACTATTTCGCAATTATTTAAGATTTCTATAACTATTTTACTATTTTCCAACTCTTTTACAATTAGTCGATTTTTCTACAACTATTTTGCAAACTATTGATCATTTTTCAACTACTTATCTATTTTCAAAATTTTCAAGCTATTTCCTAAATATAAACTGGACGGAGTTCAAACTGTTATTGGTTAAATACCCAACTGAGATAAGAATTGAGGTAATAATCCAAATGGGGATTAAGGAAAATGTGAATAAGTGAATGAAAATTTAAGTGAATGTGAATAGAAAGGAAACTGATATTGGAAAGAGTAATCAAATGTGAATATTTGATTTTGGGTAAACAAAGTTATCTCTTTGTTATATATTCTCCCCTTGTTGAATCTATTGTGGGAAGAAAAAGGATTATGGAAGTGTTTGAAGTATAAAAAGGAATTTTATACAAGTTTAAAGTGATCCAAAGTTTTAAAAAAAATTATATATATCTGTATATATATAAAGGATCTTATGAGGATTTTGGGAAAAGTTTTGAGAACCTTTGGATTAGGAAAGGCTTTTGATTTTTGGGTAAAATCAATATATGGAATTTGGAAAGCCTATTTTGAGAATTATCGATTTGGGATAATCGATTTTGTGTAAAGGAGCTTTGTATGATATCATACTAGGTGTATAATTTGAAAGATACTATATATGTATAGTATAAATTGTTTTGATGATGACTCTGGGGAAAAAGGCGCTCCCTTGAAATGAACTTCTCAGGAGTGCCACTGGGTGGTGCTGCCTTGAGCCCCAGGGGGGTTCTAAAGTTGATCCTGTGAGGAGTCCGGACAAAACTAGTTCCTAAGGATTATGAGTTGAGTTTACCATAGCGTAAGTCGTGTGTACCGCGGAGAGCCAACAGTTACATGGACTTTTGTAGTGACTGCAACGTAACCCAGGATGTAACCGCGACCAATGGTAACATTGCGAAAGTCGTGTGTGCCGCCGAGAGCCAACAGTCTGCGTTTGAGTTTATCTCGGTAGATTGCGACCTATGTAGGAGTGGAGAAGTTTCATTTCGATAGAGAAAATCAGAGTGCCGCGGAGAGCCTGCAGTTCTATGGACTTTTGCTGCAACGGCAACGTAACCCTGGATGTAACTGTGATCTGTTGTGTGGGTTCCATGGCGTAATTGAGAGTGCCGCGGAGAGCCTGCAGTTACATGGACTTTTGCTGCGACGGCAACGTAACCCTGGTATGTAACTGTGACCATGGAATGGGGTGATGATTTCCAGAGCATTCTCACCAAAGACATTTCCTTTATTTTCAAAAATTGTTTTCTATATTTTTAATAAAATTATGTTTCAAGTATTTTCACTGGGTGTTGAAAACGAGTTTACCAAGTACTTATAGATTCTCAGTCCTACGCCTGATCAACGTATGACTGAATTTCTATGAGAACAAGGATGGATTGGTTGAGGCATCGAGTTATAAAAGTATTTTGATTAAAAGCTATTTTAAATAGTATTTTCTAAATTTAAAGGCATTTTTAAAATTTTTAAATAAGGATGTTGGGATTTTGAGAAAATAAAAGGAAATCCAAACTAGAATTTTAAGAAGTGATTCTTTGACATTAAAATCAAATATTGATTTAGAAGTTGAAAATAAGCTAATTGGTTAAATAATTGTTTGATTGAATATGTTAATAAAATTTAACTTTGGTAAATAAATGGATTGTAAATTAATAATGGAGTTTGGAAATGAATTCAAATTGTAAATAGAACTCGACTTGGATTTAATAATGAAATAAATTAGAAGAGATGTTGTAAAAATAAAATAGGGTTGGATTGAAAAAATGTGATGGTTTGAATTATAAATAAAATTCAAGGGTGATTTGAATAATATTTAATGAGATTTGCAAGTAGATTGGATATAAGAGAAGTGATTATAATGGAAATAGTTTGAGTTGCAAAAACAAAACCTAAGTGAATGGAAATAAATTGAAAATGGCTCTGTATTAATAAAATAAATTAGAAATGAGTTAAGTAGATGAATTCAAAAATTTAAAATGGGTAAATAAATGGGTTAATTGGTTTAAGAAATAAATGGATGGAGTCTGATTGAAAAAAAAAAAAAAACTAAATCACAGATGTGATTGGAATGAGATTATCAGACTGAACTTAAGTTCGGTGGCCTATTAATTTGAAGTTCAAATGAGTTAAGTATGTGATTGGTTATTATTTTGATAAATTGAGAAGGTGAATTATAAAAATTAAAATTTAAGTGGATGGACTAACTGAATTAAATGGAATTTAATTTGATGAGAATCAAATTGAATGGAAGTGAACTTAAGTTGATGTTGGAATAAATTAAAGTAATTTACTTAAGTTTAAAATTTATGAAAGTCTGGCTTCGAGTAAAAGCCCACTATATAAAAGTTTGAGTTAAATTAAAGTGGGAATGGCTAATAGTATATAAGAATGGAATGTGTCGAGCTAAATAAAATGGTTGAAAATAAATTAAAATAGAATGGAATTAAATGAAATTGAGCCGGAATCAATTTAAATTGGTTATAAAACTTAAGTAATTATTTATTCACATGGATATCACCAAATTTCGTAGAAATGATTGTTGTTTAACGTAAACGAGATTTAATTAAATTCTATGAAATTAGTGGAAGCAAATATAATTGATTTTTGAATCAATTGAATGAATATGAGTTCCTTCGGAATTATGAATGAATTGAAGGTAAGTAAGTGGGTTGTACATTACTTAAATTGAATGCAAGGATAAGAAAAGTGAGTGAAAGCAAATAAATTGATTTTAAGAGCAATTGAAGCGAATATGAGATTTTTCCGCTTAAAAATGAGTTGAATGTAAGCAATTGGATTGTAAACCATTAGGAATTAAAGGAAATGGTATATAAATTGGTTAAAAGCAATTGAATAAGCTTTAAAATCATATAAATCGCTTATGGAAAATGTTTGGTGCTTGTTGTTTATGAAATGCATGTGTTTAGCTATTGAATATAAGTGAAATGCTAATAGGTTTCCTATATATGGCACTTACATGTTTAAATTGAGAAAGTATAGGTACATGAAGGCCGTTTGGCTGGATTTGGACGAGATATATGCTAAAATAAATAAGCTGCTTGCTTAAAATGCTAAATAAGGTACGCCTACGCAATAAAAATAGGAAATATGAAATGTTTTTTCTTTTTCCGACCGGGTGGGTCGATGTATATATATTTATATCTCTTGTCAAATTGCAAAAGCTCCTCCGTACAAAGGAGACTCTGCCAAAAATTTTCGAAAATTTTGGGAGTTAGAAAATTTTTGGGAAATTTTTTGTTAAGCAATTAAACGATTTTAAATATGAAACAGAAATAGATTAGTAGATGGATCTGATAAGACTCGGTTGTACATGGAAAATAAAAATTTAACGATCGAAATTGAAATATAATTTGAGTCCATATTAAAACGGGGAAAATACTGATTTAAATAGAAATGTATATGAAACCTCTGTAAGGGAAAGTATGTAAAGATTTGAAAGGGCTATGATTGGATATTATTGCTAAGTAGGTTATGCAGGTATTAAAGGGAAAATGGAATTGGATTTGATTCCAAAAGATAAATGTGAATTGCCCGACAAAAAGGTATGTATTTAAAATTCTGTATGAAATTGGATTGGGTTTTTGATGTAGCCACTTGGCTTTTGTTTTCTTTTGGAATTTGGGAGCCCGTAGAGGCCTTTTGTAGTTGTACCGAGCTAGCCGCGCAAAGGAGATGCTGGCAAAATTTGTTGAAAATTTAGAGAGTTAGAAAAATTTTGAGAATATTTTGATAATTCAAAATTTAATTTAAAATTGACTTTAAGGGAGGACTTTCGGGGACGAAATTCTTTTAAGGGGGGAGTAATGTGACGACCCGGAAATTTTAACAAACTGAATTGGAATAATTAATCGATTTTAAATTATTTAAAAAGTTAATTTTAACTTGAATACAAGATATCAATATTTACTTGATAACTAAATCGATGAATTATATAATATAAATATTGAATTTAATAATTTAAAATTAGATAAAATGCTGAATTTGAAATTTTAAGCCTGTTTAAATAATTTGAAGGCTTATAAAATTTATAATGATAATACTGGAGATAATAGAATGGTTGAATTTCAATTTAAAAGTGACTTGTTCAGTTTTAAATAATATATCGTTTAAATTGAATTTAAAAATAGCCTTCCGAGGCACGGTCTCGGAATTTGACGAAACCAGTTCCATTGGATCCGTAATAGTTAGTTATTATCGGATTTCAATTTTCGTAGCCATCGGAGTTGTCATTTGACCCTGGCAGCTCGAAACGCTTAAATTTATTTTGATCGATTTAATTTAATATCGATCGTTTATTTCCGTAACTTGCACATATGTTCAAATTAGCCTACGAAACACGTTCCATTGTGTTCGGAACGCGGGTAAAACCTTATAAACATTTGTCGGCGTGTCTGATTTGGGGTTCGGGATTTTGCGTTATGCAACTCGAGATATTTGCTATATTTAATTATTATAATCAACAAGCGTACGCGAGAAGCTATTTCCCAAATCAATATTTATTTTTGTCTTCCTCTATAAGCCTACAACAGAAATCAAATGCTTATAAAAAAATAATATAATAATGGCTGAAGCCGTTTAAAGAGAAAAAGGGGGAAAGTTTCGGTTGAGAGAAGAAATACGCAAGCCTCCTTCTATATATATCCCAAATTTGTTTTTCTTTCCCCAAATCGAATTCAAGCCTCTTCGTCTCAATTCACATTCAAAAAATTGGCCGACTTCGTTCTTTCGAAAAAAAATTATAATAAGTAGAATCGACTCGAGCCAGAGGTGGAGGTCGGCATTTGAAGTCCTAGTTCGAGCGTAGAGCAAG
The DNA here is from genome assembly GCA_030765085.1 of Allium cepa. Taxonomy (NCBI): domain Eukaryota; kingdom Viridiplantae; phylum Streptophyta; class Magnoliopsida; order Asparagales; family Amaryllidaceae; genus Allium; species Allium cepa. The sequence continues at coordinate 853,283,328 of CM060931.1, forward strand.
CGTAGCTGGGAGGTCGCGTCTACGGCGGTAGCGAGTTTGGTGATCGAGCAAGCTCGCGACGGTGAGGTGTTGCCGAAGTCTGGATGGTCGAACGAACTAAAATTCGAGGCCAGGGTTCGATCGAAGGGGATGGGTTGCGCGGCGATCTGGGAATAAATTTTCGGCTCGAGTTCGACAGTTTGGGGACGGCGACGTTGAGGCCGTGATTAGGGCTCTCACAATCAATTTGCTGTGAGTATTTTTTTTTCTTCCGTTATTTAATTATTTTAGGTTGGTTGTGTTTAAACTTAGGCTAAAAAAAATCCTGAAAATTAAATGCTTTTCAAAGCTTAAATTAAGACAGTTTGTTTATTGTTAAACTAATATGTTAAATATATAAAGGATATTTAGAACTTAATTACTTTACAAATAAAGTTAAATGTTATTGTGATTTAGTATTTAACAAAGAACATGTTTACTTTAAGTATAATTAAGATTAAATAATTTATGAAATAAGTTAAAGATTAATTAAGTAATTGATTTGAAATTATTGCTTGAGTAATTTGTAATTAGAGATTTACAAACGGGAATTTGGTTTTAGGAATTAACAATGAAGGTTAATAATTAATAGTTAGGAGTAATGAATAAAAAAAATCTCATGGGAAAGTAATAAATTAATAATCACTGGATGTAATTAATTGAATGAAGTGGATTGCCAATTGTGAGGCAAATGTGAGTAAATCTCACTCAGCTGAGTTGTTATTAAATTTCAATAGTCAAATTTAAATGATTGTTTGAATGCTTGAATTGATTTGATGTGTGTTGGGAATTGATGATTTGGTGACTTTGATTTATTAGATGGTTTCCGAGTAAATTGTTGTTTGACTTGAAGTATCGGGGTTTAAATTGTTTAAACTCAAAAAGTAAATAGGAGTCGAATTTATTGATTAAGGATTAAGTCAATTAATTAAGTTTAATGAAATTAGAATAACCAGTGGGCGGTTTAATAAGTAGTTACTTAAAGTAATAAATAAAATATAATTACTTTGTGAAATAACTCAAGAGATTAATTAAATATTTAATTAAGATATAATTAATTTATTTAATGAAGTAAATAAAAAGAGGTAGATAATTATAGGACGAGGTTAATCGAGAATGATTAATATTAGGATTGAATTAAAGTAATTAATTTAGATTAGAACAAATCAAAACATAATTGGAAATTATTAGTTTATATAATCAACGATGTAATTAAAGATTGATCAATTAAGTTGAATTAATCATAAGATTCATGACAATTAATTAACATAAGTAATTAAGAATTAGTGTAATTGATTATAGTTAATTAATTTGTGAAGTAATTAAAGATTACCCATTGATTTGGTAAGTATAATTAATACCGTGAAACTAATTAAGAATAATTACTTGAAAGGAATTGGAAGATAATTAATCCAGGGTGATTAATTAAGATGAATAAGGAAGGGTTGCTTAATTAATTGAATTGGAAATTAATTAATGAAGGAATCTAAGTGATTGAGGTTTGAAATTCAATTAGAATCAATTGAATTGTTTTGTATGTGATTGTTAACGCTAAAATTTGAACGCTAACACCCCGGTGTATGAGTTGTAGTTGTGAAAGCACCACCCGATAGCTCGGGAACAGATTACAAGCAGATAATAGCAGAAAAGCGGTAAACAAAAACAATTTTATAGTGGTCCGGCTTAAGGGTATAGCCTACGTCCAATTTAAGTACTTTTATTAATAATCTCGTTACAAGCTGATACAATTCTTCCCAAGTACAATACACTTTGAATTACAAGAGACTTAGAACAAGTAGCCTAAACTTCGATGAAGATGAGAGTTTTCGAATCCATGTTGGATGTATGTGATCTCTTCTTGAAGTTGTTTGTAGCGTTCTTAGTGTCTTGAGAGCTTCAAGTGTTAAATTGGTTCGGAATGCAGCAGAGTATCGGCGCTTGAAGAGAGTGAGCCCAAAAGTCCCTTCCTAGTTGGAGCTAGGGTCGTATTTATAGGCATTTCTCGGAATTAGGTCATGACTCGTACACGACTCATGATGAGCCACAACCCGTTCACGACTCATAGTAGGTCGCGGCCGACCTACTGGGTTAGCTCACTGCTTGGTCCAAAGCTAGGCTCCCATTTAAATGAATAACACAAGTCCTGAGCCGTTCACGAGTTAACCAGTGCAACCTTCCTTGATGTTAGTATGAGTCGTACACGACTCATCATAAGTCGTATGTCGTCAACGAGTTATCTCATTATAGCACGGTATTGAACTTGTCTCTGAAGTCTTAGGTCGTATCACCTTTATGTCGCATACCTCTTAAGTCGCAGACTTCCATAAGTCGTGACATTCCTCAGGTCGTTAATGTCTTAACTCGCAAGCCTTCCTTAACCCGTAAGATTCCTTAAGTCGTAAGGTTCCTTAACTTGTAGGGTTCCTTAACTCGTAAGGTTCCTTAAGTCGTACAATCTCTCCTTGGGTCGTTGAGTCGTAGATCCTTCCTGAACCGTTAAGCACCTTAAGTCGTGACCTGTTAACTCAAGGACTTGCAAAGTCGTGAGGTTGTTGAGCCGGGGTCGTGATGAGTCGTCCTTCCCTCTACATGGATGAGTCGGGATTAGTTGAGTAAATGAGTCGGTTCAAGTTTCAGCGGGGTTAACATTTGCCCCTCGAAGCACGCGCCTAAGTCGTAGGTCGCGTGCTTCGACTTTTCTTAACCCGCATGTGCCGACTCATGTCCTACTACCTTAGTATAAAAGGCATGAATCGTCACTTTCATCTTCTTCTTCTCATACCAATCTCCTAAATCGCATCTGCCATTAACACTTCTCCGAGCTTCCCAAGACGATTTCAACTCAATTCACCTTCAATTTTTTCGGGCATCATACTACGTAAGCAATCCTGCTTTCCTTCCGATTGTCGATCATCACTAGCTCATTCGTTTAATTTTCCACTTCCGGTTCGTTCCTTCGAGCTTTACGAGTTTGGTTGGATTGATCGCCGATGAATTTGGGCTTGCCTGATTTGTCTTGTGGCGATTCGACATTCGAGGCGACTCTGTATCGTGATAGGATTAAAGTTGTTATTTTTGGAGATGCCATTGGGTTAACGGGTTATGGGTTAGGATTTGGAGATAGGACTTGGAGATCTTCTTGCTGCTTAGAACTAGAGTTTTTTTCTTTTCACCACGACTCACGATTCAGAGCGCTGCCGGCTCAAAACACCAACGACCCAAAATTAAATCGACTCATCCTAGCTTGCCCCCCAATCCTTAGGTCGTGGACGAGCTAGCCAGAGAACCGATGATTTGTCTTGACCCGTAGGAAAAACTCTTGAGTTGTTGGCGAGTTAGCACTTAAGTCGCTGCCGAGTTAGCATTCGAGTTGTGTATAATTTAGCTCTTGAGTCGTCTACGACCTAGCACTTGAGTCGTCTACGACTTAGCACTTGAGTCGTCTACGACTTAGCACTTGCACTTCTAAACTCTGCTTGAACTTTGAACTGCTGCTTGAATTTCAAACTGTTGAACTTTGCTGCATTCTTTTACAGATTACTTTGACTTGTAGGTTAACAATCTGTTTAATATGATATTTACAGAAAATTGGGACGAATATACTGCCATCGACCGCCCACATCAAATGACAGATTAGTTAATAACAGATAATTAACTTAAATAAATTGTGTGAACGAAGTGCTATCGATTTCAAGTAGAATATTAAAGCAACACTGAAATAGTCAATTGAAACTGACCAGCCTGCACTAATATTATGCTTGAACTTTAAATTAACAAGTTCTGAAATTACCGTAGTCGATCAATCGTCGACCAGTTTAATTCCAGTTATATTTACTTGTTATTTTTATCAGTTTTGCACGACACTTCACACTTTTAGGAAACGTGCACCTTCATATTTGAATATCCAGTTGCTTGTGTAGAATGACTTCTCAGGAAGAAGATGCAACAGTTCAGACTGGAGAGGCAACTGTTCTTCCGGCTCCACTAGTTAATCCTCCCGAAAGAGTCCCTACCACACTATCATACAAAGTTTTTCGCCAGTTGTGTGCTCAGTTTGGCATTGCTGAATCAGATGCCATTCTTCCTGAGAGAAGTAACACTGCTGACATAGCACCTTCTGGCTTTGTGACATTTAACCGGCAAATGTGCCTAAGTGGGGGCGTTCCTCCTTTCAATGACTTTTTCCAACAACTTCTTCATCAATTGGCCATTGCTCCATCCCAACTACACCCCAATGGCTACGCCATTCTAATGGGGTTGTGTGTGCTATTTAGGAGAACACTTGATCGACTTCCGAGCTTTGATGAAATTTGTTACTTATGCTTCTTTAGCCGGACCAAAGATCATCCTTCTATTACCGTTGTGAGAAGCGCCCGAAACCGCAAATTAATTGTTGGCCTTCCTGACACTGCTCACGGGTTTCTAACCCAGTTCTTCTTCGTTCGTTGCCCCCCGGGGTTTTATGCTCTGTGGAGGGAAGGAAGTAAGATCACCCATCCTTGCTTCGTTTGTTATCTGGCCTTTGTGAGACTGACCTGCTAAGTGTTAACTCTGCTTCTTTTTACTTTCAGCGCTGCCTCCTCCCTCTAGGAATCCCAGTCACAAGTCGACTTTTGAGAGGCTTAAGGCCGTGCCAGTTGAGGAGAGAGATATTCAATTTCTGTTGAAAGATGAATTTTTTCATCAGTATGGACTTTTGCATACTTCTCGTTCTACACGTCCTCATGAAATCCCAGACTCCCCAGCTAGAGCGTTGGATGCCTAAGTTTCTACTAGCACATCCATATCAAAAGGACCTGCTCCTGAGGCTTCGCTAGTGAAGTGTTCCGCTTCTGTTGATGCTGCGGGGCCATCTGACAAACTTGCCCCGGTTATCGAGGAAGAAGAGCCTCAGGGATCTTCCCATCATTCACAAGAATCTGGTGAAAAAGCTGAGAAATCCAGTCCTGTTAAGCAGAGCAGGGACGATACTTTCGAAGGACTGAGCGACCTCTTTGCTACTTCACAAGAGATCTTTAAAGACGATCCTATCACTGTCGGGATTTCTTCTTCAGTAGTTGAAGCTACTTCTATTTTGCAACAGTCGCCGTCGACTCAAGAGTTGACGCTAACTATTACACCCACAACTACTCCCCAATTAAAGAGTGGTTCGTAGATTGATGCGCGTAGTTTGCACATCACACACACTTAGAATTCCTGGCACTTTTATGCTCTCTATTTTTTTTTGATATTTGAAAAATTCTCAAGTTTTGTTTCCTTTTTTTTTATTTTAGGTTCTTCAATGAGGCGAGCCAGCTCGTACTATAATGACTTTCAGCGATATGGGAAACGCAGCCAGTATGGCTATCAATCCTATCCTCCTGTTCATAGAGAGACTGATGAAGAAAGGGCTGCCCGGAAGGCTCGGGAAAGACGTGATTATGAAGAACGCTATGGAAGACCAGATAATCGACATGATTCCTCCCACAGAGAGAGTGACTCCCTTAATCGCAAATCTCATGATGATAGAGGGAAGAGTCACACAACTGATGACTCGAGCAAACGGGCCAAAGTTATTGAGGAGCCAATGCCTGCGCCTTCAGAGAAGATTACTGCTCCTACTTCTTCTCAATCTCCTGCCCCTTCCCCTACTGATATCCAAGCAATCATCAATAGGCCATCTTACCAAGTTGGACCAGGTCCAACCACTCTTCAAAGCCGATTTCCTAATTGGTGTTTAAAAGGAGTTCGCTTTGACCTCGATCTGGTTCCCATAGATAAAAGTGCTATGTTACGGAACCTTGATGCAGTCAGAACCGATATTGAGAGGATGTCATCTTGGCAGAAACTCGTTGATGAGCTCCAAAGGGTGAATAGGGCCAATCTCGAAGCTATGCTTACCATGGAGAACGAAAAAACTGAATGGCAAAAGATCCTTAAACAGCATGATGCAGAAATGAGGAGTATTGCCGATTATAATGAGAAACTTGAGGCAGAAGTTGGGAAACTTAAAGAGGAGCTTGCTACTTCTTCCACTTCTTATTCTCAAAGGGAGAGTGTGCTTCTTCAACAGGTGCGGGATGCTCATGCCGCGCAAAGGGATGCTGAGGCCAAGGCTGATGGGTTGGAGCAGATTATAGAGGGCAACCGTACTGATATTACTCAGTTACGAGGACAAACTGGCCTTCAGGCTGCAGAGATTGAAAAATTGAAAGCCCAGTTATCCAAAGTCGACAGAGAGCGGGATGAGGCTGTTGCGGGTAGAATTGCAACTGAAGACTACCAAAGCTGATATTGGCTCGACACTATTTGATTTCTACTTGCATTGTATATTAGGGCGTGGCAGTCTTGCATTCCTGGGCCCCAAGTATGAGATTACCCTGGCCGAAGTGTGGGAGGCCGCACTAGATATGTTTAAAGGGGCCGGATACACTGAAGAGGAGTTGGAGGTGCACTACTTAGACTTTGAGGCTCGCGCAGCCCTTGCCAGAGGGAAGGAGCAACTTGCCAGATCGCGGGTTGAAATAGTGGGGGAAGAGCATCAAGAAAAAGAAACAAATTTGACTGCTCCTGTCCCTCCTTCAACTTCGGCCGATGCTGGCATTATTGGCTCTAGCTCTTATGTACCGATCCCTGCTCAAACTGATACCGGGGCCAAAATTACTCAAGCCACAGATGAATCGCAAGAGAGTGCTGAAGCTCCGGACTATGAAATTGACGTAATAAAGACAACTTCTGCAGGTAATTCCACTGTAAATTTCGCTCAAGTGGATTGCTCATTTATTTCACATGGGTTTACTGAGCTCCTTGACTATTTTCTCAACCTTGATGAGCCTTCATCTCCTCTCTTTACTGACTTTAACCTCTTTTCTTCTGTAGAAAAAGTATCAAGCACCGCTCAGATTTCTCCTCCTCCGGTTATCCCTCCTCCGTCTCTCCAGGTGGCTCCTCCTCCTGCTTCACAGCCCGGGTCGCAAGAGGAACAAATAGAGGCCCTTCATGGTTTAGACGATCCCATCGCTTCGCAAGAGCATAGAGACGAGGGACTTGAGGGAGGTGAGATATCTCCGGAGCGGACTCCTTCTGATGACATAACTTTGTCTAAACTTGTCACTCCAGGAAGTGAGTCTTCCTCAAAGAGGAGGAAAAAGCACGGAACGTCAAAGAGGAGGGGGAAGATAATCACTGTTACTGAAGAGGAGGCAGAAGTTGGACCAGCTGCGCCTACCCCTCCTTCTTCCCTTGTGCCAACTGACCGACCTGAAAAGCTAATCATTCGGCCGGGAAAAGGGTCCAAAGGTAGTAAAAAGAAGTGAAGATTTTAGCTTTTTGCCTTTTGTATGTACTGGTCGAGAATTGTGCGGGTACCGGCCCCCGCTTTTCTTTATTTTGAAACCTGTACCTGCATTTCAATTGAATAAAATGATCCTTTGTTTGTACAGACTTCTGTTTGAATTTGAGAATGCATTTATTATTCATTTTTGCACAAGTTTATTTATATGATATTGCAGCGGGCTTATGGTATGTTGTTTGAGTATTACTTTACTGATGCAGCTATACTATTATACCATGTTGCCCCCATACCTTAAGCTTGCTGCAATATTTTATACTTCGAGGGGACTTGCACTCTTATTTGCTAAAAAATAATTATTTTATTCTTTAAAGAAAATTTTTGTAGAGTACAACTCCCTTCGTATAAGTTTCTACGCTTTGTTGTTCGAAGAAATCACTTTTTTCTTTTGCTTATGTGCATATTTTACCAAGTGAATTCTTCTATGTGGTAAAGCGGACCTCTGAAGAGTACTTTAACCTTTTTTTTTTTTTTTTTTTTTTTGAAGATCATTTTCCAGAGTAGGTAAATTACTCTTCCTTTAAAAGTTAAAGTACGCTTTTGATGAGGATTTTTTTTTATATACAAAGTTGTACCTCTGAGGAGGGATTTTTCACGTTTCAACACTTGGAAGTTTTATTTCAATCTCGGTGAAACGTGTACCTCCAAAGAGTTGTGCCTTTGAAGAAAGCCTTTTCACGTTTCAATACTTGGAAGTTTTATTTCAATCTTGGTGAAACATGGGCTTCCGAAGAGGTCTTTCTTCTTGATTGTGCCTTCGAAGAGGTCTTTCCTTTGAATTGTGTCCCCGGGAGGGGGTTGTACCTCTAAGGAGGGATTTTTCACGTTTCAACACTTGGAAGTTTTATTTCAATCTTGGTGAAACGTGTACCTCCAAAGAGTTGTGCCTTCGAAGAAAGCCTTTTCACGTTTCAACACTTGGAAGTTTTATTTCAATCTCGGTGAAACATGGGCTTTCAGGAAGGTCTTTATTTTGTTTTTGCATTTCAACTTTGGTGAAGTGAAATTCCGAAGAGCGGTTGTTACATTTCAACTCCTGGCGAAATGTGCCTCCGAAGAGGGCTTTTATTTTGTTTACATTTCAACTCTGGTGAAGTGAAATCCCGAAGAGTGGTCATAACACTTCAACTCCTGGTGAAGTGGGCCTCCGAAGAGGGCTTTTATTTTGTTTGCATTTCAACTCCGGTGAAGTGAAATCCCGAAGAGCGGTCATAACACTTCAACTCCTGGTGAAATGTGCCTCAGAGAGGGTTTTCATCGCCTGGAAGTTACTCTCTCATGGTTGGAGGGTCATGACTCCTCCAATCTTTTTTGTTGAGTAGAGAACTTTCTTTTTTGTGGCGTATGACCCATTAGAGGTCTTTATCCTCCGAAGAGTTGTGTTTCCGAAGAGGACTTGTGCTGCCGATGATGGCTTTGGTTGTTCCTCTGTTCACTTGCTTATGCCTTTTCAATAATTCTCTGCCCCCCCTTTTTTTTAGTTTTTTTTTTTACAAGTAACTTGTTTAATCCAAGGAAGTGCGCTTCATTGTCAGGCAATTTCGTGAGAACGAGCACTAGCTTCTTAATTGGACGTTTGTTTGTTCAAACGATCTCAATTTATTAGCAAAGACCCGTTTCTGTCGAAATCATAGGCCGTTCAATTGAAGTACTTCCTATCTAGGATTTGAATTCAGGGCTTTTGTGACTTGAAATTTGGCGAGAATCACTTGGTCTTTTTATGTGCAAGTTTCACTTCCATTGTCTGCAAAAATTTAAATCGACATTTCAGCAATACATTCTATGTACTTTTTATATCGAAAATAAAGCAAACATGTAATAATAATAAGGAACACAAGATTTATAGTGGTTCGGCCAGGAAATTGGGCCTACATCCACTTTATATTCTTTCATTATTTACTTGCATCAGTTTTACAATTGCTTTCAATTACAAGAATCATACATTCATAATTCTTTTTACAATATTTCAACAAAATTTTCAAGTAAAGTATGGACGCAAATGGTTGTTGTTCCATGCCCTTGGAATTTGATCTCCTTCTACAGTGGTGAGTTTGAATGTGCCGTCAAGAAGCTTCTGACCTATTACATATGGTCCTTCCCAATTTGGCCCAAACACACCTGTCGCTGTCATAATTCTTTTCAGGACTAGGTCTCCAATCTCAAAGCTGCGTTGGCGAACTTTGGAATTGAAATGTCTGGCTATTCTTTGCTGATGAGCTGCAATTCTGAGATTAGCCTCATCTCTTTTTTCATCAAGGAGATCTAGCGCTTCAAACTGTAGCTTTTCGTTTTCTGCTTGATTGAAATGGATTCTTCTGTGTGAAGGGACTTCTATTTCTACTGGAATCATTGCCTCTGACCCGTATGCCAATGAAAACGGGGTGTGCCCAGTCGCAGTTTTGTGAGTAGTTCTGTATGCCCATAGTGCCAGTGGTAGCTTATCGACCCAACCACCTTTTGCTCTTTCAAGTTGCTTCTTGATGGTTGACTTAATAATTTTGTTCACGGCTTCCACCTGCCCGTTTGCCTGCGGATGAGCTACTGCTGAGAAGCTTTTTCGGATTTTGAATCGCTTGCAAAAATCTTGGAATTCTTCACTTTCAAACTGAGTTCCATTGTCTGTAATTATTTTTTGAGGCACACCGTATCTGCAAATGATGTTTTTAGTCACAAAACTTATTATCTTCTTTGAGGTGATAGTGGCCAGTGGTTCAGCCTCTGCCCACTTAGTAAAATAATCTACAACAACAATGGCATATTTAATTCCAGATTTGGCAGTTGGTAACGGTCCTACAAGGTCGATTACCCATATCGCAAACGGCCATGGACTGACCATCTGTGTGAGTTCAGTGGAAGGAGCTCTGGGAATTTTGGCGAATCTTTGACATCTGTCACATTTTCGGGAATACTCCGCTGCATCTCGATTAATTTCTGGCCAAAAATATCCGTACCGGAGAATTTTCTTTGCTAATGTTTGGCCACCTGAATGATCACCACATTCTCCTCCGTGTACCTCTGCTAAGATTGCTTTAGACTCTTCCCTGGATACACATCGAAGTAATGGCATTGAGAATCCCCGTCTGTATAACCGGCCATCCTGGATTACGTATCGAGAGGCTTTTCTCAGGAGCTTTTGTCGTTCTTTTGAGTTCCCTGGTAAGGATCCATTGAGCAGATATTCTATTATCGGATTCATCCATGATTCTTGCTCTTGAGACATGCTCATGATCCAATCAATGTCCATCTCATCAATGCTAGGAGTCGACAGGACCTCCCCTGGAGTTAGCCCCAGAAATTGAGCTTCGCCTGTGCTCGAATACTTCGCGAGAGAATCTGCTTTCATGTTTTCTTCTCGAGGAATGTGGCTTATCATGTAATGATCGAAATCACCCAGGAGTTCCCAAGCCTTTGACAAGTAGGCGGGCAGATTCCCCCCCTTTTGCTTGGAATTCCTTTTTGACTTGGCATACAATAAGCTGAGAATCACTGAATATCTGTAGCGCTCGGATGTTTAATTCTTTAGCAATCCTTAAGCCCGCGATAAGGGCTTCGTATTCTGCTTCATTGTTTGTTGAAGGAAATTCCAATCTTAGTGCATAGCATAATGATCGACCTTCAGGAGTCTCAAGTACAACTCCGGCTCCAGAACAGTAGTCGTTTCTCGCACCATCGACATATAACTTCCACTGGATAGGGGAATTGTCGACCGTTTCTTCCTCACTGTTACCCTTATCTGTAAATTCTGCAATGAAATTCGCTAAAGCTTGTCCATTGATTGCTTTCCGGGGATGATAAGTGATGTCATACTGACTGAGTTCAATATTCCACTTTAGAAGACGACCCGAAGTTTCAGGGCGAAACAGGACTTGCTTTAAAGGTTGATCAGTGAGGACTCTGATAGGATGAGCTTGAAAATATTGCCTCAATTTCCTAGACGCAATTAGTAAGCAATAGGCGAGTTTTTCCAACTTAGAGTAATTCATCTCTGCCCCAGTGAGTCTTTTGCTGATATAGTAAACTGGATGTTGAATCCTTTTGTCTTCCCGTATCAGCGCTGCACTTAAAGCATGAGATGATACTGCCAAGTATATAAGAAGATCCTCGCCATCGCCAGGCCTAGAAAGTATTGGAGGCGCCTCCATATGGCGAATCAATTCATCAAAGGCTTTTTGGCATTCGGGAGTCCAATCGAAGTTTTTCTTTCCTTTCTTTAGGGCGTCAAAGAATGGGATGCATTTATCTGTGGCTTTGGAAATGAACCGACTCAAGGCGGCAACTTTCCCATTGAGACTTTGCAATTCCTTCTTTTTTCTAGGAGCTTTGACTTCTTTCAAGGCAGTAATTTGAGCTGGACTAGCCTCAATGCCCCTAGCGCTGACGATAAACCCTAAGAACTTTCCGGACTCGACCCCAAACGTGCATTTCAGAGGGTTAAGCTTCATTCTGTATTTCCGGAGGACTGCGAACATTTCTGCTAAGTGTTCAATGTGATCTGCTGCTTTCTTAGACTTTACTAACATGTCGTCGACGTAGACTTCCATAGTTTTGCCCAATTGCGGTTTGAACATAGCATTAACAAGTCTTTGGTAGGTTGCCCCTGCATTTTTCAATCCGAAGGGCATAACTCTGTAGCAATAAAGACCAACATCGGTGATAAAGCTCGTGTCCTCCTGATCCGGTTCATGCATCATGATCTGGTTATATCCGGAGTAGGCATCCATGAAAGATAACAATTCATGCCCCGCTATTCCATCTACCAGTTGATCGATCCTGGGTAAAGGAAAGCAATCTTTGGGGCAGGCCTTGTTCAGATCTGAAAAATCGATGCACACTCTCCATTTTCCATTAGCTTTCTTAACCAGCACAGGATTTGAAACCCAATTCGGATATGTAGATTCTTTGATGAAGTTATTTTCCATGAGTCGATCAATTTCCTCTTTTAATGCTGCTGACCTTTCTGGACCTTGGGTTCTTCTTTTCTGTTTTACTGGTGTAAACTTTGGGTCAATATTCAGAGCGTGTACTGCAACTTCTGGAGATATTCCACACATATCAGCATGAGTCCAAGCGAAGACATCCAGATTTGCTTTCAGGAAAGATATCAAGATATTCTGAATTGACACATTAAGCTGTGAACCCACATTCAACACCTTATTTGGGTCCTTCGGGTCAACAGGTACCGGTACTGTCGTTTCAACCGACACTACTCTATTCTCCCCTGCACTGGCTTTTCTGGGATCCATATCTTTCCGTGCCCCGCTATGCTCGCCAGTGCAGGGTCCGCCCCGTAATTGCTACAAGGCTGGCTCTTTGATGCGGACCGGGGCGGCCGCATCCTTTCCCATTTCCCTTTTTCTTGACTCTCGCAACTCTGTCAAATAGTACTCTCGCGCAGCATTTTGATCCCCTTTTATAACTCCTACTCCATTGTCTGTAGGGAATTTAATAGTGAGGCACCACAGGGCTAGGATAGCTTTGAACGCTGCGAGCGTTGGACGGCCAAGGAAAGCATTATAAGCAGAAAATTCATCGACAATCACAAATGTTTGCTTGTGGACTACTTTCCTTTCTCCTTCCCTAAGTTCTACAAGCAGATCGATGGTTCCTATTGGTTGCTTTGGCTCCCCAGTGAAGCCAGCGATCTTCTGCGATGAGGCTTGTACATCGACCATAGGGATTTTCATTTGGTCGAATGTCTTCTTGAAGAGGATATTACATGATGCTCCGCAGTCAATGAGAACTCTTCTGACAATGGCCGGTCCGATACCAGCTGAGATGACCAAGGGATCTAGGGTAGGAGCTTCGATACCTGTGGAATCTCTGGCTCTGAAAATAATATCATCACTGAAAGTTTTCTGTTGTTTCAGGGGCGTAGTGTCTTCTAAAACAAAGACGTCTTCTTCGGCTGGAACATATTTCAAAGCCCTGGTATATCTCTCCATCTCACCCCAGCTCTTGCCAGCTGGGTGAGGTCCTCCTGTAATGACATTGATAATGGGCCTTCCAGATTCATGCCTCGTAGCTTTCTCACCTATCCTAGGCTGATGAACAGGAGCCTGTTGCCCCTGACTTGACGATGCAGGATTGTTGCTATTCTTTTTCACAAATTGCTGCAGCTTGTTTTCTCTTAGCAATTCTTCAATCAGATTTTTCAACTGGCGGCATTCATCGGTCTCATGACCGGGTTGATTATGGAAGCGGCAGAACTTCCCACTTTGTATAGCCTTTTTCCCAGTCCTCAAAGGGATAGGTTTAGGGAGGTCAACAGAATCTTTAATGGCAAGGTAGATACGCTCCGGCGTATCTGATAAAGGAGTATACTCTGATGGCTTGAAGGATCGGGGCTTCTTCAGATTACTCTGTTTCTTCCCATTGTTATTTTCCCTTTTTTGCCCTACAGATTCATTCTTGCGTGGAGCAACAGTGTTATCTTCAGCTTTTTCCGACACTGCCTTTACCGGTACAGGACGGCTTTCCAGGCGTATGAATTCATCTGCCTTTTTGTAGAACTTTTCGAGGGAGGTTGGCTCCTTCATGTTTAGCCATTTCCCAAATTCGCTCGACTTATCAATAGCCCTCATCAGAATAGTCAATATCATTCGCGGTTCAGCATTGTCCACCTCTGCCAGCGCTATATTAAAGCGGTTCAAGAAAGATCTGATATATTCACCAGGATTCTGTTCTATACTTGACAACGAAATGATGTCCTTGGCCTTTGAAGCATATAGTCTGAACTGCTCCTTGAATTTTCGGGTCAAGTCTGAAAACTGATCAATAGATCGGACTGGCAACTTGGTGAACCACATTAGAGCCACACCCTCAAGGTATACGGGGAAATATCGGCACTTTATCTCGTCAGAAGCTTTGGCACCTGTCATGTGCCAATCGTATTTATACAAGAATTCATTCGGATCACTTGTCCCTTTGTAAGCTGGGATAGTTGGAGGGACAAACTTCCTTGGAAATTCCGCCTTTAAGATTTTCTCAGTAAATGGAGTTTTACTTGGGGCGAAACCCCATTCTTTCTCATCTTCAACCCTTTGCATACTTTCTTTCATGATTTGCCGGACCATTCCAGAAAGATACTCCTCATCATGTCGAGTTCCAGATCCACCAACCTCAGGAAGCGTTTGCTCAAAGGGACTGGCAGCCCTTTCTGGAGCATTCCTTTCATTAGCATCATGAATGTTGCCAGCATAATTCCTTCCATTACAAGCCGGTTGATTGTTTGCCCCGAGCAAATCATTCAACTTATTCAGAATTAGAGCATTTTGGGCACTCTGAGCCTCTAATTGTGCATTCTGGGCGTTTATCTGCTGGTTCAGCCCTAATATTACAGCATCCAACTCTGCTTTCGTAACCTCAGCAGACGTAGTGGGTTGATTAGGTACAGGGGAAGCGGATGTTCCCTCTTGAACGTTCCCAGATCTGACAGATCTACTCTTCCTTCCAGGAGCCATAATCTCAGACGGACTTCTGGTTTTCAAGGAAATTCTCTCTACAAATCTCTGTGAAGCAATGATGATAATTTTTCATGAGTTCAATTCTTAGTGAAAGCAACAAAAATGTTAACGCTAAAATTTGAACGCTAACACCCCGGTGTATGAGTTGTAGTTGTGAAAGCACCACTCGATAGCTCGGGAACAGATTACAAGCAGATAATAGCAGAAAAGCGGTAAACAACAACAATTTTATAGTGGTCCGGCTTAAGGGTATAGCCTACGTCCACTTTAAGTACTTTTATTAATAATCTCGTTACAAGCTGATACAATTCTTCCCAAGTACAGTACACTTTGAATTACAAGAGACTTAGAACAAGTAGCCTAAACTTCGATGAAGACGAGAGTTTTCGAATCCATGTTGGATGTATGTGATCTCTTCTTGAAGTTGTTTGTAGCGTTCTTAGTGTCTTGAGAGCTTCAAGTGTTAAATTGGTTCGGAATGCAGCAGAGTATCGGCGCTTGAAGAGAGTGAGCCCAAAAGTCCCTTCCTAGTTGGAGCTAGGGTCGTATTTATAGGCATTTCTCGGAATTAGGTCATGACTCGTACACGACTCATGATGAGCCATAACCCGTTCACGACTCATAGTAGGTCGCGGCCGACCTACTGGGTTAGCTCACTGCTTGGTCCAAAGCTAGGCTCCCATTTAAATAAATAACACAAGTCCTGAGCCGTTCACGAGTTAACCAGTGCAACCTTCCTTGATGTTAGTATGAGTCGTACACGACTCATCATAAGTCGTATGTCGTCAACGAGTTATCTCATTATAGCACGGTATTGAACTTGTCTCTGAAGTCTTAGGTCGTATCACCTTTATGTCGCATACCTCTTAAGTCGCAGACTTCCATAAGTCGTGACATTCCTCAGGTCGTTAATGTCTTAACTCGCAAGCCTTCCTTAACCCGTAAGATTCCTTAAGTCGTAAGGTTCCTTAACTCGTAGGGTTCCTTAACTCGTAAGGTTCCTTAAGTCGTACAATCACTCCTTGGGTCGTTGAGTCGTAGATCCTTCCTGAACCGTTAAGCACCTTAAGTCGTGACCTGTTAACTCAAGGACTTGCAGAGTCGTGAGGTTGTTGAGCCGGGGTCGTGATGAGTCGTCCTTCCCTCTACATGGATGAGTCGGGATTAGTTGAGTAAATGAGTCGGTTCAAGTTTCAGCGGGGTTAACATTGATTAAGCTTTCCTTATGGGTGATTGTATGATATTGGATGCGTTGATCCAGTTGATATCTCTGATATGAAATGTCGTGTATTATATTTGTATAACTTGGGTTAGGATGACATATGACTCGAAGATTCCGGGATCGGCTATTAGGAAATACCCGAAACCCCTTCGAATTTATATAAATTGATTTGTGAAATCAATACGATGAAATGAAGCGGCTAAGTGAATGGGATTGTTTTGTCTAAGTTTGGTACTTAGGAATTTATATATGAAATAAGTGCTGCCTATAGAAATTAGTGAATTGGTTAAATTGATTTGAATTATCCCGGGTTCTATAAAAGTTGTATGCTTAGTATTCCATGTTAGTTGGGTTTACTCACGCTGGTTTCCAGCCTGACCTGGGTGTTACTTTGGTGTAATGCTCGGGTCAGACCGAGTATTACAGATTTTCAGGTAGGTACGTTTTGGAGCTCAGGAGGCGAGCTAGATGGCAATATCGTATAGAGTACTCCGCTGTATTTATATTATTGTTAATCTGAGACTTGATAATTGAATATATTCAGTGACTGTATATATATGTGAAACTCTGATGTATATTAAATGTAATCGACAGATATAGTATTCATTTGTAAACTGTTATTATTTATTATTATATTTTATCTGCTGCGAATGTGAGATGTTTGGTGTTTTCTATTCTTCTTCTTCTACCTCTTTCTTCTTTTTCATAACTATCTGAAATTTTCGGGTTCGGAAATTTCGGGTCGTTACAGCTTTGGTTTGGGTTTCAGCCCTATATCCTAACACAAGCCCTTGCTCACCCCCACTTATCTTCATTCACTTCATTTTCCTAACACTCTCAAGCTCTAGAAGAAAATGATGGAGGAGAAAAAAATTAGGAAATCCTAAACCAAGTTCCATTTGCAAAATCCAAGCTTTAACTCCAAATTCAAAGAAGAAGCTTTGGTAAGCCTTCTCTTTATCTTCTCCAACTCTTTCTCTTTTCAATCTCATAAATTCCTAAACCTAATTTAGGAAATGTTTCTCTTTTAAGCGTATGTTAATTCCTCTTCATTAGCGACCTAAAACCTAAAGGCATGGAGCGACCTAACTGCAGGAATGGCATGGCAACTTAACTCATCAAGCGACCTAAAAGTATCTGCGACCTAAGGGAAGCGCCGACCTATAGCATTCCGCGACCTATTGCACTCAAACGACCTAACTATGTGCTCAGACCTAAGGAAGGCCGCGACCTAGCGGAACCAGCGACCTAAGAGTAGCTGCGACCTAAAGTGTTGCAACCTAAGGACTGTTGCGACCTAACAGAAAGCTACAACCTAAAGGAGGTCGCGACCTAAGAGTGAGTGCGACCTGAAGATGGACTCGACCTATGGAACTCCGCGACTTAACTATCCACCGACCTAAGGAGCTCCGCGACCTAAGGAAGGTCGCGACCTAAGGGACTCAGCGACTTAAGATTAACTATGGCTGCAGGAAAGTACTCGCGACTTAGGTTAGGTCGCTAACGACCTAAACACCAGAATATAGAAGACTATGCAATGCCACAGGGGGATAGGTCGCTCACGACCTAGTACTTGTGCAAATCAGCATGCGTGAGGAAGGAGGGGCCAATGCTCTTCAGGTCAACTACAACCTTACTTAGGTCGGTCACGACCTACGACCTTACTTAGGTCGGTCACGACCTACGACCTTATTCTGAAAAACGCCTATAAATATGATCCTAACTCCAACTAAAAAAGGACTTTTGGACTGACTTCCTGGACGCCATTACTCTGCCACTGTCTCGACTTCAAGCAATGTTCAAGCAACACTTCTATCACTCCAATCACCAAAGACATTTCAACAAATATCAAGAGGAAATCTAACTCATTCGCCATGCATTTGAAGGATTCTTCTACATCAGAGTTTGAGCTATTTGTCTAAGTGTGTTGTAATTGAAGATTGTTGTAAGAATTGTAACCAAATCAGCAATAAAGAGCTTTAAAGTGGACGTAGGCTAGATCTTAAGCCGAACCACTATAAATATTTTGTCTTTTATAGCTTCTCTGTGATTTCTCTGCTTATATTTTGTTCCCGTGCCAACGGGTGGTGCTTTCACAATTACCTTCTTCTACACGCCGGGGTGTTAGCGTTCAATTTTTAGCGTTAACATTTTTGGTGCTTTCACTGAGAACTTTACTCAGGAGAGTAATCATCATTGCTTCACAGAGGTTTGTAGAGAGAATTTCTTTGAAAACCAGAAGTCTATCCGAGATTATGGCTCCTGGAAGGAAAAGTAGATCTGTCAGATCTGGGAATATTCAAGAGGGAACCTCCGCTTCCCCTATATCGAATCAAGCAACTCCAGCTGTCGGAGTTACAAAGGCAGAGCTGGATGCTGCAATCTTAGGGCTGAACCAGTAGATAAATGCCCTAAATGCACAATTCGAGGCTCAGAATGCCCAAAATGCCCTAATTCTGAATAGGTTGAACGATTTGCTTGGGGCAAACCGCCTACCGGTAGATAATGAAAGGAATTTGGCTGGCAACATTCGTGATGCTGAAGAAAGAAATGCTCCTGAAAGAGCTGCTAGCCCCTTTGAACGAGCACCTCCAGAGGTTGGTGGATCTAGAACTCGACATGATGAGGAGTATCTTTCTGGAATGGTCTGACAAATTATGAAAGAAAGTATGTAGAGGGTTGAAGACGAGAAAGAATGGGGTTTCGCCCCAAGTAAAACTCCATTTACCGAGAAAATCTTAAAGGCTGAATTCCCAAGGAAGTTTGTCCCACCAACCATTCCAGCTTACAGGGGGACGAGTGATCCGAACGAATTCTTATACAAGTATGATTGGCACATGACTGGTGCCAGAGCCTCTGATGAAATAAAGTGCCGATATTTTCCTGTGTATCTCGAAGGTGTAGCTCTGCTTTGGTTCACCAAACTTCCAGTCCGATCTATCGATCAGTTTTCTGACTTAACTCGGAAGTTCAAGGAGCAGTTCAGACTATACGCCTCAAAAGCTAAGGATATCATGTCACTGTCAAGTTTGGAACAGAATCCAGGGGAAACTATCAGATCTTTCTTAAACCGCTTTAATATAGCGCTAGCTGAGGTGGACAATGCAGAACCGCGAATGATATTGACTTATCTGATGAAGGGTATTGACAAGTCAAGCGAGTTTGGGAAATGGCTAAACATGAAGGAACCAAATTCCCTTGAAAAATTCTATAAAAAAGCAGATGAATTCATACGCTTAGAAAGCCGTCCCGTACCAGTAAAGGCAGTATTGGAAAAAGCTGAAGATAACACTGTTGCTCCACGCAAGAATGAATCTGTAGGGCAAAAGAGGGAAAATAACAATGGGAAGAAACAGAGTAATCTGAAGAAGCCCCGATCCTTCAAGCCATCAGAGTATACTCCTTTATCAGATACGCCGGAACGTATCTACCTTGCCATTAAAGATTCTGTTGACTTTCCTAAACCTCCTCCTCTAAGGACCGGGAAAAAGGCTATACAGAGTGGGAAGTTCTGCCGCTTCCATAATCAACCCGGTCACGAGACCGACGAATGCCGCCAGTTGAAAAATCTGATTGAAGAGTTGCTAAGCGAAAACAAACTGCAGCAATTTGTGAAAAAGAATAACAACAATCCTGCTTCATCTAGTCAGGGGCAACAGGCTCCTACTCAACAGCCTAGGACGATTGAGAAGGCTGCAGGGCATGAATCTGGAAGGCCCATTATTAATGTCATTACAGGAGGACCTCACCCAGTAGGCAGAAGCTGGGGTGAGATGGAAAGGTATACCAGAGCTTTAAAGTATGCGCCGACTGAGGAAGATGTATTTGTTTTGGAAGGTGCTACGCCTTTGAAGCAACAAAGAACTTTCGATGATGATATTGTGTTCAGAGCCAGGGATTCCGCAGGTATTGAAGCTCCTACTTTGGATCCTCTAGTCATCTCGGCTGGTATCGGACCAGCTATTGTCAGAAGAGTTCTCATTGATTGTGGCGCATCCTGCAATATTCTCTTTAAGAAAACATTCGACCAAATGAAGATCCCTATGGCTGATGTGCAAGCCTCATCGCAGAAAATTGCTGGTTTCACTGGGGAGCCAAAGCAGCCGGTAGGGACCATTGATTTGTTTGTGGAACTTGGAGAAGGAGAGAGAAAAGTAGTCCGCAAGCAAACTTTTGTGATTGTCGACGAATTTTCTGCTTACAATGCTTTCCTTGGTCGCCCAACTCTGGCAGCGTTCAAAGCTGTTCTTGCCCCGTGGTGCCTCACTATTAAATTCCCTACAGACAATGGAGTAGGAGTTATAAAAGGTGATCAAAATGCTGGGCGAGAGTGCTATCTGATAGAGCTACGAGAAACCAGAAAAAGAGAAATGGGAAAGAATGCGGCAGCCCCAGTCCGCATCAAAGAACCAGCCTTGTAGCAATTACAGGGCGGACCCTGCACTGGCGAGCACAGCGGAGCAAGGAAAGAGATGGACCCTAGAAAAGTCAGTGCAGGGGAAAATAGAGTGGTACCGGTGGAAACGACAATACCAATACCTGTAGACCCAAAGGACCCAAACAAAGTGTTGAATGTGGGTTTACAACTTAATGCGTCAATTCAGAATATCTTAATATCTTTTTTAAAGGCAAATCTGGACGTTTTTGCTTAGACTCATGCCGATATGTGCGGAATATCCCAAGAAGTTGCAGTGCATGCTCTAAATATTGATCCAAAATTTACACCTGTAAAGCAGAAAAGGAGAACTCAAGGTCCGGAAAGGTCAGCGGCATTAAAAGAAGAAGTTGATCGGCTCATGGAGAATAATTTTATCAAAGAATCTACATATCCGAAATGGGTTTCAAATCCAGTGCTGGTTAAGAAAGCCAACGGAAAATGGAGAGTATGCATCGATTTTTCAGATCTAAACAAGGCCTGCCCCAAAGACTGCTTCCCATTACCCAGAATCGATCAACTGGTAGACGGAACAGCGGGACACGAATTGTTATCTTTTATGGATGCTTACTCCGGATATAACCAGATCATGATGCATGAGCCAGATCAGGAGGACACGAGCTTTATCACCGACACTGGTCTTTACTGCTACAGAGTTATGCCCTTCGGGTTGAAGAATGCAGGGGCAACATACCAAAGACTCGTTAATGCTATGTTCAAACCGCAACTGGGCAAAACCATGGAAGTTTACGTCGATGACATGTTAGTAAAGTCTAAGAAAGCACTGGATCACATAGAACACTTAGCAGACATGTTCGCTGTCCTCCGAAAATACGGAATGAAGCTCAATCCTTTAAAATGTTCATTTGGAGTGGAATCCGGCAAGTTTTTAGGTTTCATCGTGAGCGCTAGGGGCATTGAGGCCAGTCCAGCGCAAATTACTGCATTGAAAGAAGTCAAAGCTCCTAGAACAAAGAAGGAATTGCAAAGTCTCAATGGAAAAGTTGCCGCCTTGAGTCGGTTCATTTCCAAAGCCACAGATAAATGCATCCCATTCTTTGACGCCCTAAAGAAAGGAAGGAAAAACTTCGATTGGACTCCCGAATGCCAAAAAGCCTTTGATGAATTGATTCGCCATATGGAGACGCCTCCAATACTTTCTAGGCCTGGCGATGGCGTGGATCTTCTTATATACTTGGCAGTATCATCTCATGCTTTAAGTGCAGCGCTGATACGGGAAGATAAAAGGATTCAACATCCAGTTTACTATATCAGCAAAAGACTCACTGGGGCAGAGATGAATTACTCTAAGTTGGAAAAACTCGCCTATTGCTTACTAATTGCGTCTAGGAAGTTGAGGCAATATTTTCAAGCTAATCCTATCAGAGTCCTCACTGATCAACCTTTAAAGCAAGTCCTGTTTCGCCCTGAAACTTCGGGTCGTCTTCTAAAGTGGAATATTGAACTCAGTCAGTATGACATCACTTATCATCCCCGGAAAGCAATCAATGGACAAGCTTTAGCGGATTTCATTGCAGAATTTACAGATAAGGGTAACAGTGAGGAAGAAACGGTCGACAATTCCCCGATCCAGTGGAAGTTATATGTCGATGGTGCGAGAAACGACTACTGTTCTGGAGCCGGAGTTGTACTTGAGACTCCTGAAGGTCGATCATTATGCTATGCACTAAGATTGGAATTTCCTTCAACAAACAATGAAGCAGAATACGAAGCCCTTATCGCTGGCTTAAGGATTGCTAAAGAATTAAACATCCGAGCGTTACAGATATTCAGTGATTCTCAGCTTATTGTATGCCAAGTCAAAAAGGAATTCCAAGCAAAAGGGGGGGAATCTGCCCGCCTACTTGTCAAAGGCTTGGGAACTCCTGGGTGATTTCGATCATTACATGATAAGCCACATTCCTCGAGAAGAAAACATGAAAGCAGATTCTCTCGCGAAGTATTCGAGCACAGGCGAAGCTCAATTTCTGGGGCTAACTCCAGCGGAGGTCCTGTCGACTCCTAGCATTGATGAGATGGACATTGATTGGATCATGAGCATGTCTCAAGAACAAGAATCATGGATGAATCCGATAATAGAATATCTGCTCAATGGATCCTTACCAGGGAACTCAAAAGAACGACAAAAGCTCCTGAGAAAAGCCTCTCGATACGTAATCCAGGATGGCCGGTTATACAGACGGGGATTCTCAATGCCATTACTTCGATGTGTATCCAGGGAAGAGTCTAAAGCAATCCTAGCAGAGGTACACGGAGGAGAATGTGGTGATCATTCAGGTGGCCAAACATTAGCAAAGAAAATTCTCCGATACGGATATTTTTGGCCAGAAATTAATCGAGATGCAGCAAAGTATTCCTGAGAATGTGACAGATGTCAAAGATTCGCCAAAATTCCTAGAGCTCCTTCCACTGAACTCACACAGATGGTCAGTCCATGGCCGTTTGCAATATGGGGGATAGACCTTGTAGGACCGTTACCAACTGCCAAATCTGGAATTAAATATGCCATTGTTGCTGTAGATTATTTTACTAAGTGGGCAGAAGCTGAACCACTGGCTACTATCGCCTCAAAGAAGATGATAAGTTTTGTGACTAAAAACATCATTTGCAGATACGGTGTGCCTCAAAAAATAATTACAGATAATGGAACTCAGTTTGAAAGTGAAGAATTCCAAGATTTTTGCAAGCGATTCAAAATCCGGAAAAGCTTCTCAGCAGTATCTCATCCGCAGGCAAACGGGCAAGTGGAAGACGTGAACAAAATTATTAAGTCAACCATCAAGAAGCAACTTGAAAGAGCAAAAGGTGGTTGGGTCGATAAGCTACCACTGGCACTATGGGCATACAGAACCACTCACAAAACTACGACTGGGCACACCCCATTTTCATTGGCATACGGGTCAGAGGCAATGATTCCGGTAGAAATAGAAGTCCCTTCACACAGAAGAATCCATTTCAATCAAGCAGAAAACGAAATGCTACAGCTTGAAGCGCTAGATCTCCTTGATGAAAAAAGAGATGAGGCTAATCTCAGAATTGCAGCTCATCAGCAAAGAATAGCCAGACATTTCAATTCCAAAGTTCGCCAACGCAGCTTTGAGATTGGAGACCTAGTCCTGAAGAGAATTATGACAGCGACAGGTGTGTTTGGGCCAAATTGGGAAGGACCATATGTAATAGGTCAGAAGCTTCTTGACGGCACATTCAAACTCACCACTGTTGAAGGAGATCAAATTCCAAGGGCATGGAACAGCAACCATTTGCGCCCATACTTTACTTGAAAATTTTGTTGAAATATTGTAAAAAGAATTATGAATGTATGATTCTTGTAATTGAAAGCAATTGTAAAACTGATGCAAGTAAATAATGAAAGAATATAAAGTGGATGTAGGCCCAATTTCCTGGCCGAACCACTATAAATCTTGTGTTCTTTATTATTATTACATGTTTGCTTTATTTTCGATATAAAAAGTACATAGAATGTATTGCTGAAATGTCGATTTGAATTTTTGCAGACAATGGAAGTGAAACTTGCATATAAAAAGACCAAGTGATTCTCGCCAAATTTCAAGTCACAAGAGCCCCGAATTCAAATCCTAGATAGGAAGTACTTCAATTGAACGGCCTATGATTTCGACAGAAACGGGTCTTTGCTAATAAATTGAGATCGTTTGAACAAACAAACATCCAATTAAGAAGCTAGTGCTCGTTCTCACGAAATTGTCTGACAATGAAGCACACTTCCTTGGATTAAACAAGTTACTTGTAAAAAAAAAAAAAAAAAAAAAAAGGGCAGAGGATCATTGAAAAGGCATAAGCAAGTGAACAGAGGAACAACCAAAGCCATCATCGGCAGCACAAGTCCTCTTCGGAGGCACAACTCTTCGGAGGATAAAGACCTCTAATGGGTCATACGCCACAAAAAAGAAAGTTCTCTACTCAACAAAAAAGATTGGAGGAGTCATGACCCTCCAACCATGAGAAAGTAACTTCCAGGCGATGAAAACCCTCTCTGAGGCACATTTCACCAGGAGTTGAAGTGTTATGATCGCTCTTCGGAATTTCACTTCACCAGAGTTGAAATGCAAACAAAATAAAAGCCCTCTTCGGAGGCCCATTTCACCAGGAGTTGAAGTGTTATGACCGCTCATCGGGATTTCACTTCACCAAAGTTGAAATGCAAACAAAATAAAGGCCCTCTTCGGAGGCACATTTCGCCAGGAGTTGAAGTGTAACAACCGCTCTTCGGAATTTCACTTCACTGAAGTTGAAATGCAAAACAAGATAAAGACATTCCTGGAAGCCCATGTTTCACTGAGATTGAAATAAAACTTCCAAGTGTTGAAACGTGAAAAGGCTTTCCTCGAAGGCACAACTCTTTGGAGGTACACGTTTCACCAAGATTGAAATAAAACTTCCAAGTGTTGAAACGTGAGAAATCCCTCCTCAGAGGTACAACCCCCTCCCGGGGACACAATTAAAAAGAAAGACCTCTTCAGAAGCCCACGTTTCACCGAGATTGAAATAAAACTTCCAAGTGTTGAAACGTGAAAAGGCTTTCCTCGAAGGCACAACTCTTTGGAGGTACACGTTTCACCAAGATTGAAATAAAACTTCCAAGTGTTGAAACGTGAGAAATCCCTCCTCAGAGGTACAACCCCCTCCCGGGGACACAATTAAAAAGAAAGACCTCTTCAGAAGCCCACGTTTCACCGAGATTGAAATAAAACTTCCAAGTGTTGAAACGTGAAAAGGTTTTCTTCAAAGGCACAACTCTTTGGAGGAACACGTTTCACAAGGATTGAAATAAAACTTCCAAGTGTTGAAACGTGAAAAAATCTCTCCTCAGAGGCACAAATTTTTATTAAAAAAAAAAAAATCCTCATCAAGAGCGTACTTTAACTTTCAAAGGAAGAGCGATTTACCTATTCTAAAAAAAAAGAAGGGGGGAAGAAAGTTAAAGTACATTCAGAGGTCCGCTTTACCACATAGAAGAATTCACTTGGCAAAATGTATACATACGCAAAAGGAAAAGGTGATTTCTTCGAAGGACAAAGCGTAGAAACTTATATGAAGGAAGTTGCACTCTACGAAAATTCTCTTCGAGAATGAAGTAATTATTCTTTAGAAAACGAGAGTGCAAGTCCCCTCAAAGTATACGATATTGTAGTAAGCTCATGGTATAGGGGCAACATGGTATAGTTACATACAAAGTGGTATAGCTACGTCGGTAAAGTACGCTCAAACAACATACCACAAGCTCACCGCAATATCACATAAATAAACTTGTGCAAAAATGAATAATAAATGCATTCTCAAATTCAAACAAAAGTCTGTACAAATAAAGAATCATTTTATTCAATTGCAGATATTGCAGATACAGGTTTCAAAATAAAAAGCAGGGGCCGGTGCCTGCACAACATCCGACCATTACACAAAAAAGGAATCAAAAAGCTCAACTCTTCATTTCTTCTTGCCGCCTTTAGACCCTTTACCCGGCCGAATGGTTAGCTTTTCAGGTCTTTCAGGTCGGTCTGAAGGCATAAGGGAAGAAGGGGAGGGAGGTGCAACTGGTGCAATTTCCGGTTCCTCTTCAGTGGTGATAATTTTCTTCTCTTCAGTGGTGATAATTTTCTTCACCCTCCTCTTCGATGTCCCATGCTTCTTTCTTCTCTTCGAAGAAGACTCACTCCCTGGAGTAACGAGAGCGGACAAAACTACGTCGTCAGAAGGAGTCCGCTCCGGAGAGATCTCGCCTCCTTCAAGTCCCTCATCTTTTTGCTCCTGCGAAGCAATAGGGTCATCCAAGCCATGAAGAGCCTCAATTTTCTCCTCTTGTGACCCGGGTTGTGAAGCAGAAGGAGGAGTCACCTGAAGAGATGGAGGAGGAATAACCAGAGGAGGCGAAGTCTGCACAGCACTTGGTGTTTCAACTGCAGAAGAAGAGAAATTGAAAATGTTAGTATCTTCCCAAAAGAAGGGAGATATGGGTTCATCGAGATTCAAGAAGTAATCGAGAAGCTCATCAAATTTTTGAGGAATAAGCAGGCAATCCACCTGAATCGGACCAATGTCGAAATTACCTGAAGATGTTGGCTTCGTCAGTTCAATCTCATAATTCTGAGCCCCAATGTCCTCCAAAGCCTCTTCATCAGTAGGGGTAATTACCCCGGTTCTTGTAGGAAGCGGCGAATGAGCACTAGAGCCTGTAATGTCCACCTCGGGAGAAACTAGAGGACGTTCAGAGGTAGTAGGCGGTACTTCTTTTTCAGAACGCTCCTCTTCCGCCATCCCGGCCCGCGCTCTGGCAAGCTGCTCTTTTCCCTTGGCAAGAGCGGCGCGGGCTTCATCATCAAGATAATGCTCTTCAAGGGCTGACTCAGCATATCCAGCACCTTTACCACCGAGCATATCAAGTGCTGCCTCCCAAACTTCAGCCAGTGTGATTTCATACTTGGGGCCTAGAAAGGCAAGGCTGCCACGTCCCAAAATGCTGTGCAGATAAAAATCGAATAATGTGGAGCTAATGTCAGCTTTGGTTGCTTGATGAGCCTCTTCGGCCGCAAGTTTACCAGCAACAGCCTCGTCGCGCTCCTTTTCAGCCATAGCAAGTCGAGTTTTTAACAACTCTATCTCCAAGCTTTGAGAGCCGGTCTGTTCTCGCAGTTGTACAGTTTCAGCACGATATTCTTCTATGACCTTTTCCTTGTGTGCAAGCTTATCTTCGACTGCTCTTTGACTGGCATGCGCATCTCGTACTTGTTGCTGAAGCATGCTCTCCTTTTGAGAATGGAAAGTAGATGAAGTAGCTAATTCTTCCTTAAGTTTTTCTACTTCCGCTTCCATCTTTTCATTGTAGGAAGCAATACTTCTCATTTCGGCGTCATGCTATTCGAGAGTCTTCTGCCACTCAGCCTTATCGTTCTCCATTGTTAGCATGGCCTCGAGATTGGCTCGGTTAACCCTCTGAAGTTCGTCGACAAGTTTTTTCCAGTTCGACATTCTTTCAATATCGGTCCTGACAGTATCAAGATTTCGCAGCATAGCCGGTTTGTCGAGAGGAACCAAGTCGAGATCAAATCGAACCCCTCTCAGGCACCACTGAGGAAATCGACTTTGAAGAGTGGGAGGACCTTGCCCGACTTGGTATGCGGGCCGGTTGATGATTGCTTGAATGTCGGAGCGAACGGGAGCAGGAGATTGAGCAGGGACATGTTCAGAAGCTGAAGGAGTTGTTTCTTCAGTAAGTCTAGCCCGCTTGCTAGAAGAATCGTCTATGTGACTCTTTCCTCTCTCATCATGAGCTTTTCTCTTTTAGGTATCATCATCTCTGTGGGGAAGATCATGTCTTTCTTGTTCCCTTCGGCGACGTTCTTCATATGCTCGTCTCTCGTCGGCTTTCCTGATGGCCCTCTCTTCATCCAATTCTCTGTAAGAAGGGAGGTAACGCCTGTAATCATACTGGCTACGCCTCCCGTAGCGCTGGAAATCATCATAGTACGAGCCGCTGCGCCCCATAGGAGAATCTGGAATAAAAAATGATAAGCTTTATAAATCTTTAAAGTACAAGAAGATAAGTGCGTAGAAGTGATGAGAAATCCAAAGTGTCGTGTAACGTGTAAACTACGCGCATCGAGTTACAAACCACTCTGTGGAATAGAGGTAGTGATAATTTGAGTAGGAGGAGTTGACATTTGTTGTAAAGAAGATGTCGCCTCGATTACAGAAGAGACAGTTTTAGAAACATCATCTTTGAAAAGTTCTTGAGATGTCACAATTAAATCGCTCAACCCTTCAAAAACATCATCGCCATCTTGTTTTTTGGAGCTTGCTTTCTTAACTCCTTCACTAGTAGATCGAGGGGGTTCTTCCTCTTCAATAACTGGGGCAAGTACAGACTTGTCAGATGGCCTCGCAACATCTTTCGGAATTGAACACTTAACTAGTGAAGTTTCTATAGAGGTTCCTCCCTGCAAGTGCTCTTTAGTGGAGACTGGGGCATCAGGAGTGTTCGTCGGAGAATCAGGAACCTCCGTTGGAACTTCATGTATTTGAGTGGAACGAGAAGGATGTAGAAGCTCAAACTGATGAAGAAGTTCTTCTGTCAATAGAAATTTTGCGCTTCTTTCTTCAGCAGCCACAGTGCTTAGCCTTTCAAAAACTGACTTATGGCTGGAATCTCTAGAAGGAGGAGGAAGTGCTGTAAAAATAAGGAATGGAATCAGCATCTAGCAATATGAACCAGGTAAAACTTAGAAAAAAATTAAAGAAAGAAGAGAAAAAAGATCTCACTTCCTACTCTCCAGTCTGCGTAAAATTCTGCGGGGCAACGAATGTAGAAGTATTGATTCAGGAAACCATGTGCACTCTCCGGCAAATCCAAAATAAGTTTGCGGTTCCTCGCACCTCTTACAAGTACAATTGAAGGATGGTCCTTGTTCTTCGCAAAAGTGCACAAGTAACAGATTTCCTCAAAACTCGGAAGACGATCAAGAGTCCTCCTGAACAGAACACACAATCCCATCAAAATAGCATAGCCATTGGGGTGCAGCTGGAAAGGAGAGAATGTCAGTCGAAGGAGGATTTGCTGGAGAAATTCTTTAAAAGGAGGAATTGCTCCACTCAAGCACATTTGTCGATTAATGGCAACAAAACCGTAAGGTGGTCTATCAGCAGAGTCATTTGGTCCAGGGAGTAAAACTTCTGCCTCGGCAATGCCAAATTGAACGCATAATTGATTAAGCGCCCACTGTTTCAAAAGGGTAGGAGTTCTTTCCGGAGGATTCTCTAGTGGAATAGCAATCGGGAAAACCCCTTCAGCGTGTTCTATCATCTCTTCTTGTTGAGACATCATTCTACATAAGCGACTGGATGTTCAGATGATAAGGTGCACGTTTCCTAAAAAGTGTGAAGTGTTGTGCAGAACTAAAAAAAAAAAAAAGAGGAAAGCAAACATAACTGAAATCAAACTAGTTGACAATTAGTCGACTATGAGATTTCAGAACTTGTTAATATAGATCTCAAATGTAGTGTTAATGCGAACGAATCAGCTTTAACTGGATATTTTAGTTTTGCTTTAACACTTCACTTGAATTCATTGGTTCACAGCATTTCATTCACACAGTTCATTTAAATTGATTATTCTTTATCGACTAATCTGTCATTCGATGTGGGAAGTCAATGGCAGTATATTCGTCCCAGTTTTCTGCAAATGTTATGTTTAACAGGTTATTAGCATTAGAGATAACCTAAAACAAAGTGCAACAGAATTCAAGTCCATATAGTTCAAAGTTCAAACAGTTCAATCAAAGTTGTCTCAAGATTTCATAAGTCCTAGGTCGTCCAGCGACCTAGCATAGGTCGGAGCCTTCTTAGGTCGCGCTGTGCAAAGTAAAGGATAAGGCTTTACAAATTCGTCTTAGTGTTAGCTCGGCCGCGACCTAAAGCCTATGTCGCAAGGAAGTTAGGTTGCGCAGTTCTTAGCTCGAGTAACTCTTAACTCATGCAAGGTCTTAGGTCACATGAATATTAGGTCGTTCAGCGACCTAGTATAGGTCGAAACTATTCCTTAGGTCACAAGGATCATTAGATCGCGAATTATTTTGAGTCGTTCAGATCTGCTAGGTCACTAACTTCTCTCCACGCAATGCTTCACCAGACCCAATAACCCGCCATCAACTACCCGAAGAGATTCATCATCCTCTCCATGAAATTTACCATCTCTTCATACCACCAGATCATTCCAAAAACTAACCAAAAAATCCTCCATCCATCATGAATTCAACGCATTGCCATGACTTCCTAAATCAACCAAATAACGACCGAAAAAATCGATCGCAACAATCACTCGAGATAAAGCGTGATACATGGAGTTGAGCTAAGGTCAGAAAGTGAGAATTCATGATTAAACGGCGATTATGATAGGATGAAGACCAGGTTTACTTACGAGACGTAATGATGAAAGTGAATCGGTGACTGGATGGGTCGAATTCGCCTTTGGAAGCTCAGAGAATTGTTAATGGCAGTAGGAGGTTAGAGCAATGAAATGAGGAAGAAGTAGCGACCTAACAGTTTTATATGAAGCAAAAATGGGAAAACAAATAGACACGCGTATCGGCACAAGTGTTAGGTCGCTCACGACCTAGCTAAGTCAGGTCGAAGCACGCGACCTACGACCTAGGCATGTACTTCGAGGGGCAAATGTTAATTCCTCTTCATTAGCGACCTAAAACCTAAAGGCATGGAGCGACCTAACTGCAGGAATGGCATGGCAACTTAACTCATCAAGCGACCTAAAAGTATCTGCGACCTAAGGGAAGCGCCGACCTATAGCATTCCGCGACCTATTGCACTCAAACGACCTAACTATGTGCTCAGACCTAAGGAAGGCCGCGACCTAGCGGAACCAGCGACCTAAGAGTAGCTGCGACCTAAAGTGTTGCAACCTAAGGACTGTTGCGACCTAACAGAAAGCTACAACCTAAAGGAGGTCGCGACCTAAGAGTGAGTGCGACCTGAAGATGGACTCGACCTATGGAATTCCGCGACTTAACTATCCACCGACCTAAGGAGCTCCGCGACCTAAGGAAGGTCGCGACCTAAGGGACTCAGCAACTTAAGATTAACTATGGCTGCAGGAAAGTACTCGCGACTTAGGTTAGGTCGCTAACGACCTAAACACCAGAATATAGAAGACTATGCAATGCCACAGGGGGATAGGTCGCTCACGACCTAGTACTTGTGCAAATCAGCATGCGTGAGGAAGGAGGGGCCAATGCTCTTCAGGTCAACTACAACCTTACTTAGGTCGGTCACGACCTACGACCTTACTTAGGTCGGTCACGACCTACGACCTTATTCTGAAAAACGCCTATAAATATGATCCTAACTCCAACTAAAAAAGGACTTTTGGACTGACTTCCTGGACGCCATTACTCTGCCACTGTCTCGACTTCAAGCAACGTTCAAGCAACACTTCTATCACTCCAATCACCAAAGACATTTCAACAAATCTCAAGAGGAAATCTAACTCATTCGCCATGCATTTGAAGGATTCTTCTACATCAGAGTTTGAGCTATTTGTCTAAGTGTGTTGTAATTGAAGATTGTTGTAAAGAATTGTAACCAAATCAGCAATAAAGAGCTTTAAAGTGGACGTAGGCTAGATCTTAAGCCGAACCACTATAAATATTGTGTCTTTTATAGCTTCTCTGTGATTTCTCTGCTTATATTTTGTTCCCGTACCAACGGGTGGTGCTTTCACAATTACCTTCTTCTACACACCGGGGTGTTAGCGTTCAATTTTTAGCGTTAACAGCGTAGATTCAAGCTTGTTAGGTTGGAATTGAAGAGTGATTGTCCTTGCAATTGCTCTATAGATTCTTCTTCGTTTGTTTTGGGTTTAAAGGTGAGATTTTTAACTCACATCTAGGTCTATATCTATCCTTGTAGTTAGGTATGAATTCCTAACAATTATTCATGTGCAATTGCTTTTGATTTGGATTACTTTGGTGTATATTCCAATTTTTGGTGTTTTGAAAGCAAAATTTATGAAATCCGTTTATGGACATTTGGACATTGATATTCGAGGCGTATCGAAGAGCTTTAAGGCTGGGTTGTCGCTTGGCATAAATTATTAGTCATTGTTGCTCGTCCGATCGCTTCCGATACTCATCTTGGCCATCATTGGCCAAGGCCAGAAAGTGCCAAAAGCTTCGGTTTCAGACGTCTGAAATTATTGATTCAGACGTCTGAATTTGGTCTGCGGAAAATTTCATTACCCAGGTCAAACGTCTGAATCATAATTTCAGAAGTCTGAATTTTCTCAAATCCAACCCGAGAACAAATAGGCTAAAATTAGCCATTTCTAGACGTCTGGAATAAATGGTTCAGACGTTTGAACAGGGCTCTTGAAAATATTCATTTTCCAGATTCAGACGTCTGAATCATCTATTTCAGACGTCTGAATCTATTGTCTTTGCCCAGTTTTCCTAATGTGTTTATGTTTCCAGTTATTAATCGATTCGTGCGTATCCGACCTATTGTTATCATTTACTATTGACTTTGATGACTTCATATCGGAATATTTGAGAGTATCCATTTGATGAATTCAATATCGATTTATATGGATATTATACATGGCTTCGAATGTGAATTTTGGTGATTTATTGTTTTTACAATCGTTTCTGTGGTTTGTAACTTTAAAAACATAAAGGTTTTTTTGTATTAGTAGTAAATATTAAAAATCTTTCATTAAAACAATTCCAACTCTATTTCCAATATCAAACTCATTTATAAAACTATTTTCCAATCTACTAGTATATACAAATCTTAACCTCACTCGTATGAGAAATCTAATTAAATGGCTTATTAAAACAAGTGGTATGAAACGCTTGCGTTTAATTCGTCAGTTAATTCTTAGACTTGTTCGATTGAATCTCTTGTGACAATTTTCTAGTGGAGATCTATAATTTGTTCGTAAATATTTAAGTTAATCTACTGGTTATAGGACATGAAGCTAAGCTCATATATTTACTAGCTTAGTGTAATTGACACTTCTTGATGATCGATGATGATCATTTTGTGATTTAGATTAGCAATGTGCGATGTCTCTTTGTCTGCGAGGGAGACTAAACCCCGTTTCTGTGGAGCTTCGGCTCAATTTGGTGGGGTAGCGACCCATGGTATTCGGACCGTTCTGTGGAGCTTCGGCTCAAAATTAATGGTTTGCAACCATGGAATAGCGTTCCGCTTTGTGATACACGTTTTGGTGAGTCTTCATGCTCCCGTTTTGTGATAGGCCTCCCTGTTTTTGTGATTTTTAGAATTCTATTGATGATTTCTAGAATTTGTGTTTCACCAATTTTTGTGACTTCATTGATAAGTTTTATCAATATTTGTGCATTGGTGAATTTGTGTGTCATTAAATTTTGTGATTGGCATTGATATAATTGTCAATATTTATGGTTTCATGAATAAAAATAAGGAGTATGACATTCTTTTGTTCTTTGAAAAGATTCTTGTGATATTGATTAATCTCAGGTTGATTTTCAATTGCATACTTATTATAGTATGGCTTTATGGTTATCATACTTTTTTGTCATATCTCCTGTTCTATATCATTTTATCTGATATTTATAGCTAGACTGGTCTGATTATTATTTCTTATTAAATGATACTCGGGTCAGACCGAGATGTTAGAGGTGCTTCTACTTGACTCCTCATCTGGGATTATTATCCTGACTTTTGGCTAACTACTTAGATTAGTAGTTTTTGGTTGTATACATTTGAGATACAGACTCATTGATGTATACTTATTCTTTTGGGTAGCACTTGCAACTATTCTTTTGTGATATTTGTGGATCTTGTTTGACCCCTACTCTGATATACACTTTTATGTGTTATATTCATATCTTTTTCCGCCTTTATCGTATGGATATCTGTGACTGATTTGTGTTATGCTTATTTCTATATTTGTTTCCGAAGATATTATAGCCACTGTGTAGCAGCTTTGAGTTTGTATCGATATGTCGGATTTCCTCTTAAGTTGAAATGCATGTTATACTATCTGATGTTAACGTAAAAATCAGACGCTAACACCCCGGTGTAGATTGAAGTTGAGCGAAAGCACCACCCGTGAACACGGGAACTAAAAAACAAGTAGAGAAATCATAGAGAAAGCAGAAAAAACAACAGTTTTTATAGTGGTTCGGCTTAGGGTAAGCCTACGTCCACTTTAATTCTCTTTATTACTGAATCGATTACAACTTTATAACAATCTTCAATTACAATTCTGATGAGACAAACAACTAGAACTTTGATGCAGAAGAATTCATTGAATCCATGTAGATTGCGTTAGATTTTCACCCGAAGTTAGTTGAAATGCCTTTCGTACTTGAAGTGTCGAGTGAGTCGAGAGTTCAGCAGAGTATCAGCACTTCAAGAGATCGGCCAAAACAGTCCCCCTCATGCTTGAGGTAGGTTGGTATTTATAGGGAAAATTCCCCCCATAGGTCATAAGTCGTGACCGGTTTAAGGTGGGTTGTGGCCGGTCTAAGGTAGGTCGTGGACGATTCATCTGGCCCCTCCATGGCTTCACAAGCGTTCATTTGTACAAGTCCTAAGTCGCCCATGAGTCATCCTCTCAGTCGCAAATGAGTCAACTGGTCTTCTTTATGCGGCATTGAACCTTAACCCAGTAGCATTAGATCGTGAACGACTCAAGCTAGGTCGTGAGTCGTGTACGAGTTAAGAGACCACTGCGCCAAGTAGATGCATTGAACCTGTCTTTCTTTGCTCGGGCTGTGAACGACTTAACATAGGTTATAGGTCGGTGGCGACTTAGGTCGGTAGATATCTTAGGTCGGTAGCTATCTTAGGTCGGTAGCTATCTTAGGTCGGTAGCTATCTTAGGTCGGTGGCAACTGTTCAGCCTTAAGTCGGTATCCCTTCCTGGCCTTAGGTCGGCATCCTTTTAAGGCAGTTAGGTCAGTAAACTTATTAAGGTGTTAGGTCGGTAACCTTATCAAGGCGGTTAGGTCGGAAACCTTGTCAAAGCATTGAGTCGGCACCTCCCTTAAGTCGGTATCCCTTTCTGGCCTTAAGTCGGCATCCTCTGAATCTTAGGCCAGTACCCATGTTAGGTCGGTAGCCACCTTATTTTAGACAGTTGGGTCCGCAACCTTGATAAAGCGCTAGGTCGGCAACCTTTTGGGTCGGTAACTGTCATTCGTTGTTGAGTCATGGCCGAGATAGTGTTAACACTTGCCTCTCGAAGTATGCACCTAATGGTTAGGTCGTATGCTTCGACATCTTCTAACCCGTCCACTTTCTAGGTCGGTAGGTCGTGTACAACCTAATAGTTTGGTCACACGCACCGCTTCAGGTCTCTCTACTATAAGTTGTATATCCTCTCCTTTCTTATCATTACCTACCTCTTCACTTGTTTTTGCTGTTAACTCTTTCCCGATCTTCCAAAGGCGATCTCGATTCAATCATCCACCGACCAATCTTGAAATTACGTTATTTAAGTGATTTCGTTTTCTTCTCCTGATCCTAACTCACTTTTCCACGTAATGCGTCGTCGTGAACTTTCCATAGTTGGCGAACTCTAGTTGGGTGGATTTAGGTTTAAGCGTTTGATTGATGGACTCTGATGCTTCAAGCTAAACGATTTTCGAATTGCGCTGGAGCGACAGGCATTGAATTTGCGGTGATTTAGTTTTTGGATGATTCGTCATCGGGTGAAAATTAGGGCTTGTGCTAGTGGAGAGGCTAACGGGTTAGCGGGCTAAGAAGGTGAAGGGTTTCTGATTAGATGGGGGGTTTGTCGATGAAGTGGAATGCCGACTTGGACACGACTCAGTAGTTTTAGGCGACCTATAACCCTTCACGACTTAACTAGATACGACATAAGCTATGGGTCGCGGCCGAGCTAAGATCTATCTCTTCAATATGCTTTGCGGCCTATAGGACCAACGATTTAAGGGGCCAACCACTTAACCGAGTCAACCACTTAACCTTCAGGAGATCTTTTAAGTCGTGCACGACTTAATTTCTAGGTCTTAGACGACTCAACCTTTAGATCGCGGACGACTCATTACTTGAACAATATTCTACTTGTCGAATTGTTTCCTCTAGCCTAAGCCAATTGCATCCCACCCTGCTAGGTCGTGAACGGCTCAAGGCTTTGAGAGCTTTTGGATTGTGACTCAATGGCCTGAGCAGAATTTGAAAATTTAGAGATGTTGATAGAACTTGATTGTACTTCCAATTTGAATTGCTAGGATAAACTGCTTGAACTCTGTTGCATTTCCTTATAGATTACACCAGTTTTATTGCCATCGACCTGTTAAACACAACACTTTGCAGAAAAATGGGACAAATATACTTGTCACTGATCGCCCACATCAAATGACAGATTAGTCGACATAAAACATAGTCAACTTAAATATACTGTATGAAATGTTGAGAACCAATCAACTAAAGTGAAGTATTAATGCAAAGCATCGCTAACTTGAACTGATTTGCTTGCATCAACATTACACTTGCATGTTAAAACAATGAACCCTGGACTTTATAACTTACAAATATTTTGCTAGTTTTTATTCTAGTTGCATTTGCTTATTGTTTGATTGATTTTACACAACACTCCACACACTTTAGGAAACGTGCACCTTCATGTTTGAATATCCAATTGTTTGTGTAGAATGACTTCCCATCAAGAAGAAGAAGGGGTAGCTCAAGCTGAAGAGACCTTTCCGATAGATATTCCCGTAGAGAACCCTCCAGAGAGAACTTCGACTATCTTAACTCTGAGAGCGTTTATTCAGCTACGCACTCAATTTGGCTTTGCTGAAAATGATGCTCTACTACCCGGACCAAATGATACTGCCGATAGTCCTCCTCATGGTTTTGTTGCAGTCAATCGTCAAATGTGCTTAAGCGGGGCGATCCCTCCTTTCAACGACTTCCTCCGAACCCTTCTCCTTCGGTTGACAATCTCTCCATTCCAACTTCATCCTAATGGCTACGCCATTTTAATGGGGTTGTGTGTTTTGTTTAGGAGAACTCTTGATCGCTTGCCGAGTTTTGAAGAAATTCGCTACTTATGCTCGTTTGCAAAGAGTAAAGACCATCCTTCCCTCAATATTGTGAGAAGTGCTAGAAATCGCAAGCTTATTTCTGATCTTATAGAAAGCGTCCATGGATTTTTGAACCAGTTTTTCTTTGCTCGCTGCCCCCCAGAGTTTTATGCCATCTGGAGAGTAGGAAGTAAGATTACCTGTTTCTATTTTCTCCATTTCCAAACTTTTCCGAGATCCGAATTATCAATTGCTAATCTCATTCTTTGCTCTTTTCAGCACTTCCTCTCCCTTCTAGAGACCCAATCCATAAGCAAGTTTTTGAAAGACTGAGTGCCGTGGCCGCGGAAGAGAGAAGTGTAAAAATTTTATTGAGGGATGAATTTTTACATCAGTACGGGCTTTTACACATCTCTCGCTCTACACATCCTCATGAGATCCCAGACTCCCCGGCTAGAGCATCAGATGCTCCGGTTTCTTCTGACGCACCCGTACCAAAAGATCCCGCTTCCGAAGCTTCTCTAGTGAAATGTTCTACTACTGTCGATGTTGCGGGGTCGTCTGGTAAATCCACACTTGCCCCAGTCATTGAGGTAGAAAAGCCTCAAGGATCTCCCCAACGTTCACAGAAGTCCGGCGAAGAAGCCGGGAAAACAAGCCCTGTCAGGAAGGGCGGGGACGACACTTTCGAAGGGTTGAGCGATCTCTTTGTCACCTCACAAGAGCTTTTTAAAGACGACCCTGCGACTACTAGAGTTTCTTCTTCAGTAGTGGAAGCGACTTCTTCTTTGCAACAAGCTCTGCGACCCACGAGTTGACGTTGATTACTACCCCTGTGATTACTCCGCAATCAAAGAGTGGTTCGTAGCTTGATGCGCGTAGTTTTCACATCACACACACTTAGAATCTTTTGGAGCTTTCATGCATCTAACTCTTTATACTTTGAAGATTCTAAAGTTACACTTCTTTTTTTTTCTGAAGACTTTTAAGACTTGTCTTTTTTATTTCAGATTCTCCGATGGGACGCAGCGGCTCTTACTATGACGACTTTCAGCGCTACGGGAGGCGTATTCAATATGATTATAGGCGCTACCTCCCCGTTCACAGAGAAACCGATGAGGAGAGAGCCGCCTGATAGGCTCAGGAGAGGAGGGCTCAAGAAGAGCGTTATAAGAGGAAAGAAAAGGAGGAGCGCCACGATTCTTCCCAGAGAGGTGACGATTCTCACAAGAGAAAGTCGCATGATGATCGTGGAAAAAGCCACATAGTTGAGGACCCAAGCAAGCGTGCCCGGCACGGTGAAAAGCATCCTTCTACAACTCCCGAAAAGGTCACTGCCCCCGTCTCAATTGACATTCCTTCTGGCTCTCCTGCTCTCGGGAAGACAGAGATCCAGACAATAATCAGCAGGCCTAAGTTCCAAGTTCGATCAGGCCCGGCTACTCTGCAAAGCTTGTTCCCGCACTGGTGCCTGAAGGGAGTGCGGTTCGATCTTGACTTGGTCCCTATTGACAAGCCTGCTATGCTGCGAAATCTCGATGCCGTCAGGCTTGATATTGAAAGGATGTCGAACTGGCAAAAGCTTGTTGACAAGCTTTAAAGGGTCAACCGTGCGAATATAGAGGCTATGCTTACTATGGAGAATGATAAGGCCGAATGGCAGAAGGTTCTTGAGCAGCATGATACCGAAATGAGGAGCATTACTACTTACAATGAAGAGCTTGAAGCGAAAGTTGAGGAACTTAAACAAGAGCTTGCTACTTCTTCTACCACATATACTCAAAAAGAAGAAGTACTTCAAAAGCAAGTTCGCGATGCTCATGCCGCTCAACGTCATGCCGAGGCACAACTTGAAGCTGAGCAGAAAACAGCGGGAAGGTATCATGCTGAGGCTACAGAGTTACGAGAGAAAGTCAACTCTCAGGAGGCGGAAATTCAAATGCTAAAGCTTCAACTCTCCAAAGCTGAAAGAGAGCATGATGAGGTTGTTGCCGGTAAAATTGCAGCAGAAGAATCTCATGAGGCTACGAAAACCAACATCAGCTCGACACTATTTGACTTCTACCTGCATAGCGTCTTGGGGCGCGGTAATCTCGCCTTTCTAGGCCCCAAGTATGAAATTACTCTGGCTGAAGTGTGGGAGGCCGCACTTGACATGCTTGGCGGTAAAGGTGCTGGCTATGCCGAATCAGCTCTTGAGGAGCATTATTTGGATGATGACATTCGCGCTGCTCTCGCCAAGGGAAAAGAACAAATTGTAAAATTAAGAGCCGAGATGGCCGAAGGGGAACGTTTAGGAAAAACTACTTCGACTATTCCAGTCCAGCCTTCTCCTTCTGCCGAAATCGACATCGTCGGCTCCAGTTCTCATTCTCCATCCCTGGTCAAAGTTACAACTGAGACTACAAGTACACAAGGTGGAGATGAAGGCGAAGAGAGCGCCGAAGCACAGGCTTATGAGGTTGATATCAGGAAGCCGACTCCTCTAGGTAACTCTACTGTTAATTTTGCCCAAGTAGACTGCTCATTTGCTTCTTATGAGTTCGATGAGCTTCTCGACTATTTCCTGAACCTCAATGAACCTTTATCTCCTCTCTTTACTGACTTTAACTTCTTTTCTTCTGTAGAGAAAGCATCGAGCATTGTTCGAACTTCCCCTCCTCCAACTATTCCTCCTTCGGTTCTCCAGGTCACTCCTCCGTCCGCCTCTCAACCCGGGTCGCAAGAGGAGCAAATAGAATCTCTTCATGGCTTAGATGATCCTATTGCTTCTCAAGAACATGGGGGAGAAGAGCTTGGAGAAGGCAATGAGTCACCGGAGCGAACCACTTCTGATAACATAAAATTATCTGCTCTTGTTACTCCGGGAAGTGAGTCTTCTTCAAGGAGAAGGAGGAAGCGTGCCACTTCCAAGAGGAGAAGGAAAGGCATTCTTGTTTCTGAAGAGGAAACGAAAGTTGATCCGGCAGTAACCCTTTCTTCTTCATCCCCAACTCTCCCAAGCCGTCCTAAAAAGCTGCCAATTAGGTCAGGTGAAGGCTCTAAGGGTGGTGGCAAGAAGAAGTAAGGGGTCCTGCTTCGATTTATCTTTACTTTTTGCTTTTTGCACGTACTGGCCGAAGATTGTGCGGGTACCGGCCTTCGCTTTTCTTTTTCTTTTTATTTTGAAACCTGTACCTGTACAAAATTTTGATAGTATTGAATAAAATGATTCTTTTTGTTTGTAAAAACTTCTGTCTGTATTTGAGAATGCATTTACTATTCATTTTTGTACAAGCTTCTTTATATGATATTGCAGTGAGCTTATGGTATGTTGTTTGAGCGTAATTTTTACCAATGTAATTATACCACATTGCCCGTATACCATAAGCTCATTGCAATATTTTATACTTTGGGCGGACTTGTACTCTTATTTTCTGGAGAATAATTATTCCATACTTGGAGGAATATTATTTTGTTAAAAATATAGTACAGTTCCCTCCATATGAGTTTTTACGCTTCATCCTTCGAAGATATCACTTTTTTCTTTTGTGCCTTCACACATTTTTACCAAGTGAATTCTTCTATGTGGAAAAGCGGGCCTCTGAAGGACACTTTAACTTCCTTTTGAGGAAGAATATTTCCAAGAATAGAAGAACAAAACTTCCTTTGAAAGCTAAAGTGTGCCTTTGAAGAGGGCTTCCTTCTTTTTTTTTATTGTGCCTCGGTGGAGGGCTTTGATCTTTGCTTTGTATTTCTGACGAAATGCTTCTTTGGAAAGTTGTACCTCTGAGGAGGGCTTTTTCACGTTTCAACACTTGGAAGTTTTATTTCAATCTCGTGTGCCGCCGAAGAGTTGTGCCTCCGAGAAGGGCTTTCCACGTTTCAACACTTGGAAGTTTTATTTCAATCTCGGTGAACGTGTGCCTCCAAAGAGGTCTTTCTGTTTGATTATGCCTCTGGGAGGAGGTCTTTTTATTTCTGCCTCTGGGAAGAGGTCTTTTTTGTTTCTGCCTCTGGGAAGAGGTCTTTTTGTTTGGTTGTGCCTCTGGAAAGAGGTCTTTTTGTTTCTGCCCCTTGGGAGAGGCTTTTATTTTTCCCTGTTCGCTGGGAAGCGGGCCTCCGAGGAGGGCTTTTCACATTTCATCTCACGGGAGTGTATCGACCGATCACGGTGAAATGTGTGCCTCTGAGTAGGGTTACTGCCTGGAAGTTTGGAGTTTCTTTCTCTCGGTTGGACGGATTCACGGGAGTGTATCGACCGATCATTCCGCAAATTTGTATCGAAAAAGATCTCTCTTTTTCTGGTTTGGCCCGCTCGAGGACTTTTATCATTTCAACTGTGGTGAAATGGGCCTTCAAAGAGGGCTTTTCACGTTTCAACACTTGGAAGTTTTATTTCAATCTCGGTGAAACGTGCGCCTCTGAGTAGGGCTTTTGCCGGGAAGTTTGGAGTTTCTTTCTCTTGGTTGGACGGATTCACAGGAGTGTATCGTCCGATCATTCCGCAACTTTGTATCGAGAAAGATCTCTCTTTTTTTGGCTAGACCCGCTCGAGGTCGTTATCCTCCGAAGAGTTGTGCCTCTGAAGAGGGCTTGTGCCTCCTAAGAGGTCTTTTGCTGTTTGATGCTTGCTCGCCCTTGTCTCTTTGTCATCGATTCATGTTGGCGATCCCCGTTGTCTTTTGCCAGTGTCATCCCTTTTTAGTTGCCAATAATTTCCCTTATCCAAATAAATATACTTCATAGTTAAGCGAGTTGGTGGAGGTAGACACAGGCTATTTAACTGGTTGTTTGTTTGTTCAAACATTTACAGTTAGTTAGAAATGGTCCACTTCCATCCACATTGCTAACTTTTGTTCGAAGCACTTCTTTTGTAGGATTTGAGTGTGGAAATTTTGAATGGCTTAGTGTTTGCTTGCTAAGTGATGTCGGAGATCGCTTGGTCTTGTGATGGGTAAGCTTTGCTTTTATGGCCTGCATTATTAAATCGACATTTTAGTGACACACTTGACGTATTTTATATGTCGAAATAAAACAAAGCAGTTTATAATAGTAGAAAACATAAGATTTATAGTGGTTCGGCCAAAAGTTGGGCCTACATCCACTTTATAGATTTTCATTATTCACTTGCTTTACAATTGCTTTCAATACAAGAATCATATATTCATAATTCTTTTACAACATTTCAGCAAAGCTTTCAAGTAAAATAGGGATGCAAATGATTGTTGTTCCAAGCTCTTGGTATTGGTTCTCCTTCGACAGTTGTGAGTTTGAATGTGCCATCAAGGAGTATCGCGCCTATAACATATAGCCCTCCCCAGTTTGGCCCAAACACACCTATGGCTGTCATAATTCTCTTCAGGACTAAGTCTCCAACTTCAAAGCTGCGCTGACGAACTTTGGAATTGAAGTGCCTAGCTATTTTTTATTGGTGAGCTGCAATTCTAAGTCTAGCCTCTTCTCTTCTTTCATTGAGGAAGTCAAGTGCTTCCAATTGCAATTTCTCATTCTCATTTTGATCAAAATGGATCCTTCTGTGTGAGGGGACTTCAGTTTCCACTGGAATCATCGCTTCTGATCCGTATGCCAATGAAAATGGAGTATGCCCAGTCGCAGTTTTGTGGGTGGTTCTGTATGCCCATAGTGCAAGTGGTAACTTATCGACCCTACCACCTTTTGCTTTTTCAAGCTGCTTTTTGATGGTCGATTTGATGATTTTGTTTACTGCTTCCACTTGCCCGTTTGCCTGCGGATGGGCCACTGCTGAGAAGCTTTTTCGGATCTTGAACCGTTTGCAGAAATCTTGGAACTCCTCACTTTCAAACTGAGTACCATTGTTTGTGATTATCTTCTGACGCACACCATACCTACAAATGATATTTTTAGTCACAAAACTTATCATTTTCTTAGAGGTAATAGTAGTCAATGGTTTGGCTTCGGCCTATTTAGTGAAGTAATCAACAGCAACGATAGCATATTTAATCCCCGATTTGGCAGTTGGTAAAGGACCAATGAGATCTATTCCCCAGATAGCAAACGGTCATGGACTAACCATTTGTGTTAGCTCAGTGGAAGGTGCTCTAGGAATTTTAGCGAATCTCTGACATTTATCACACTTTCGGGAATAGTCAGCTGCATCCTGATTAATTTCCGGCCAAAAGTATCCATAACGAAGGATTTTCTTTGCTAAAGTTTGACCCCCTATATGATCCCCACATTCCCCTCCGTGTACTTCAGTTAGAATTGTCTTAGCTTCTTCCTTTGTCACACATCGGAGTAATGGCATCAAAAATCCTCGTCTGTACAAACGACCATCCTGAACTATATATCTGGAGACTTTCCTTATCAGCTTCTGTCGTTCTTTTGAACTTTCTGGCAAAGAACCATTGAGTAGATATTCAAGTATCGGAGTCATCCATGATTCTTGTTCTTGGGATACATTCATAATCCAATCAACATCCATTTCATCTGTGCTTGGAGCTGACAAGACTTCGACGGGAACTAATCCCAATAGTTGAGCTTCACCAGTACTCGAATACTTTGCGAGAGAATCCGCCTTCATGTTTTCTTCACGGGGTATATGGTTTATTGAATAACGGTCAAAATCTTGAAGGAGCTCCCAGGCTTTTGATAAATAGACGGGTAGATTCCCTCCTTTAGCTTGAAATTCCTTCCTAACTTGGCAAACAATAAGTTGAGAATCACTAAAGATCTGTAACGCCTTGATGTTTAGTTCTTTTGCGATCCTTAAACCAGCGATGAGAGCTTCGTATTCAGCTTCATTGTTCGTCGAAGGGAATTCTAGTCTCAGCGCATAACATAGCGATCTCCCTTCTGGGGTTTCAAGGACAACCCCTGCACTGGAACAGTAATCTTCCTCGCACCATCGACATACAATTTCCATTGGATTGGGATGCTATCAGTGACTTCTTCCTCACTATCACCCTTATCTGTACATTCTGCGATGAAATCTGCCAAAGCTTGTCCATTGATTGCTTTTCGGGGATGGTAAGCGATGTCATATTGGCTGAGTTCAATATTCCATTTCAAAAGACGGCCCGAAGTCTCAGGACGGAATAGGACTTGCTTTAGAGGTTGATCAGTGAGGACTTTGATGGGATGAGCTTGGAAAAACGGCCTCAATTTTCTTGATGCGATCAACAAACAATAGGCGAGCTTTTCCAATCTTGAATAGTTCACTCTGCCCCAGTGAATCTTTTGCTAATATAATAGACTGGGCGTTGAATCCTTGCGTCTTCCCGTACCAACACTGCACTAAGAGCATGAGATGAAATTGCCAAATATACGAAGAGATCTTCACCACTGTCAGGCTTTGAAAGTTTTTGAGGCACTTCCATATGACGAACCAACTCATCAAATGCTTTCTGACATTCAGGAGTCCACTCAAAGTTTTTCCTTCCTTTCTTCAGAGCATCAAAGAATGGAATGCATTTGTCAGTAGATTTGGAAATGAACCGACTCAAAGCAGCAACATTTCCATTGAGACTTTGCAATTCCTTCTTTTTTCTAGGAGCCATGACCTCTCTCAGGGCAGTGATTTGAGCTGGATTGGCTTCAATGCCCCTAGCGCTCACAATGAAACCCAAAAACTTTCCGGAATCCACTCCAAATGAACATTTCAGGGGATTATGCTTCATTCTGTACTTGTGGAGTACTGCAAACATCTCTGCCAAGTGATCCATATGGTCCACTGCTTTCTTAGACTTTACTAGCATATCATCAACGTATACTTCCATTGTCTTGCCAATCTGTGGTTTAAACATGGCATTAACAAGCCTTTGGTAAGTTGCCCGTGCATTCTTGAGACCGAAAGGCATGACCTTGTAGCAGTAGAATCCAACATCTATGATAAAACTAGTATCCTCTTGATCTGGCTCATGCATCATAATCTGGTTATATCCGGAGTATGCATCCAT
This sequence comes from Allium cepa, assembly GCA_030765085.1. NCBI lineage: Eukaryota > Viridiplantae > Streptophyta > Magnoliopsida > Asparagales > Amaryllidaceae > Allium > Allium cepa. Next base: position 853,328,319 of record CM060931.1, read on the forward strand.
AAAAGATAACAATCCGTGTCCTACCGTCCCATCCACCAACTGATCGATCCTGGGCAGCGGGAAACAGTCTTTGGGGCAGGCTTTGTTCAGATCTGAAAAATCAATGCATACTCTCCACTTTCCATTAGCCTTTTTCACCAGCACTGGATCTGATACCCAATTTGGATAAGTACATTCTCTGATGAAACTGTTCTCCATGAGCCGATCCACTTCTTCTTTTAACGCTACTATTCTCTCAGGACCCTGAGTCCTTCTTTTCTGTTTCACAGGTGTAAACTTTGGATCAATGTACAGAGTATGTACTGCTATCTCTGGGGATATTCCGCACATGTCTGCATGAGTCCAAGCGAATACATCCAAATTAGCCTTCAAAAATGAAATCAGAACATTCTGAACTGTTGTGCTGAGCTGCGAACCCACATTAAGTACTTTGTTTGGGTCCTTTGGGTCAACGGGCACCGACACTGTTACCTCTACCGGTACTACCCTATTCTCCCCTGCACTGGCTTTCTTTGGATCCATCTCTCTTCGTGCGCCACTACATTCGCCAGTGCAGGGTCCACCCTGTAATTGTTACAAGGTTGGTTCCTTGGTGCGGACTGGAGCCGCCGCACCTTTTCCCATTTATCTTTTCCTTGATTCTCGCAACTCTGCAAAGTAACATTCTCGCCCCGCATCTTGGTCTCCCTTAATCACACCAACTCCGTTATCTGTGGGGAATTTTAGAGTCAGACACCATGGGGCAAGAACAGCTTTAAACGCGGCAAGAGTTGGTCGGCCTAAAAAGGCATTGTAGGCAGATAATTCTTCAACAATTATAAAGGTTTGCTTTCGAGCCACCTTCCTCGGTCACTTTCCAAGTTCCACAAACAAATCTATGGTCCCAATCGGTTGTTTGGGTTCTCCAGCAAACCCAGCAATCTTAAGTGATGAAGCTTGAACGTCAGCCATTGGAATTTTCATTTGATCGAAGGTCTTCTTGAAGAGGATGTTGCATGAAGCTCCACAATCAACCAGAACTCTTCTCACAGTTGCCGGCCCAATACCAGCGGATATGACCAAAGGATCTATGGTCGGAGCCTCGATACCCAAAGAATCCATGGCACTGAACACAATATCATCTGTGGAAGTCTTTTGTTGCTTTAAAGGCGCATCATTCTCTAAAACAAAAACATTCTCTTCAGCCGGTACATGCCTCAAGGCCCGTGCGCACCTTTCCATCTCGCCCCAGCTTTTTCCTGCTTGGTGAGGTCCTCCAGTTATTATATTGATAACAGGTCTTTCCGATTCATGCTCTACGGGCTTCTCACTTGAGGCAGGACGGTGAGCGGGAACTTGTTGTCCTTGAGTTAAGGAAGCTGGGGCATTTCTGTTCCTTTTCACATACTGCTGGAGCTTGTTCTCTTTCAAGAGTTGTTCAATTACCTCTTTCAACTGACGACATTCGTTGGTGTCATGGCCGGGCTGGTTGTGGAACCGACAGAATCTTCCACTTTTTTCCATCTTAATCGCAACTCTCATTTTAGGTGGTGCCGGATAATTGACATCATCTTTGGTTGCAAAGAAGATGTTTTCAAGGGTATCGGTCAAGGGTGTGAAATTGAAAGAACGGCCTTTCTTAGCGTCTCCCTGTTTCTTTCCACCATCATTTCCCCTTTTGTGAGTGTTAGGTTCTTTCTTATTCGAAGCAGCACCATTGTTCCCGGCTTCCGCTGATACCATCTTAGCCGGTGTTTGGAGGCTCTCCAAGCGCATGAATTCATTCGCTTTCTTGTAGAATTTGTCAAGTGAGTTTGGTTCTTTCATTTTCAACCATTTTCCAAATTCACTCGATTTGTCAATCGCCCTCATCAAGTATGTTAGGACCATGCGTGGCTCAGCATTATCTACCTCGGCCAATGCTATGTTAAAACGATTCAAAAATGACCTGATGGATTCTCTCGGATTTTGCTCTAGACTTGATAGCGACATTATATCCTTTGCTTTAGAAGCATACAATCGAAATTGCTCCTTGAACTTCCTGGTCAAATCGGAAAATTGATCGATGGACCTGACCGGCAGCTTCGTAAACCACAATAGAGCTACACCTTCTAGATAAACCGGGATGTATCGACATTTAATTTCATCAGACACCCAGGCACCAGTCATATGCCAGTCGTACATATACAGAAACTCGTTTGGATCACTCGTCCCCTTGTAAGCCGGAATAGTAGGGGGAACGAATTTCCTTGAGAACTCTGCCTTCAAGATCTTTTCAGTAAATGGAGTTTTGCTTGGAGCAAATCCCCACTCTTTCTCGTCTTCATCTCTTCGCATACTTTCTTTCATGATTTGACGAACCATACCCGAAAAATACTCTTCATCATTTAGAGGCTCTGGAGGGCACACATCAGCCATTCTCTCTGAATTCTGCCTTGACAATCGTTCACGGAGGGTCAGCTGCGGCCCTGATCCTCCAGCTTGAAGAGGTGTTCTTTCTACAGGGTCTGCGGCTCTTTGAGAAATGTTCCCTTCAAGATTCTGAACTCTCGTAGTAGGGTTCCCATCATTATTAACCGGCTGACGATTTGCCCCTAGTAGATCATTCAACTTACTCAAGATCAGGGCATTCTGATCATTCAATTGCAGATTCAATCCCAAAACTACGGCGTCCAATTCTGCTCGTGTGACTCCAACAGTTTGAGCTGCTCGAATTGAAGGAGGAGAGGTAGCGGTATTCTCTTGAACATTGTCGGATCTTACAGAACTTCGTTTTCTCCCAAGATCCATTATTTCCAATAAACTTCTGGTTTTAAAGGAAATCCTTTCAACAATCCTTCGTGGAGCAATAGTGGAAGTTTCCTGAGTTGGGGTTCTCAGTGAAAGCACCAAAAACGTTAACGTAAAAATCAGACGCTAACACCCCGGTGTAGATTGAAGTTGAGCTAAAGCACCACCCGTGAACGTGGGAACTAAAAAACAAGTAGAGAAATCACAGAGAAAGCAGAAAAAACAACAGTTTTTATAGTGGTTCGGCTTAGGGTAAGCCTACGTCCACTTTAATTCTCTTTATTACTTAATCGATTACAACTTTACAACAATCTTCAATTACAATTCTGATGAGACAAACAACTAGAACTTTGATGCAGAAGAATTCTTTGAATCCATGTAGATTGCGTTAGATTTTCTCCCAAAGTTAGTTGAAATGCCTTTCGTACTTGAAGTGTCGAGTGAGTCGAGAGTTCAGCAGAGTATCGGCGCTTCAAGAGATCGGCCAAAAAAGTCCCCCCATGCTTGAGGTAGGTTGGTATTTATAGGGGAAATTCCCCCCTAGGTCTTAAGTCGTGACCGGTTTAAGGTGGGTTGTGGCCGGTCTAAGGTAGGTCGTGGCCGATTCATTTGGCCCCTCCATGGCTTCACAAGAGTTCATTTGTACAAGTCCTAAGTCGCCCATGAGCCATCCTCTCAGTCGCAAATGAGTCAACTGGTCTTCTTTATGTGGCATTGAACCTTCACCCAGTAGCTTTAGGTCATGGACGACTCAAGCTAGGTCGTGTGCCGTGTACGAGTTAAGAGACCACTGCGCCAAGTAGATGCATTGAACCTGTCTTTCTTTGCTTGGGCTGTGAACGACTTAACATAGGTTATAGGTCGGTGGCGACTTAGGTCGGTAGCTATCTTAGGTCGGTAGCTATCTTAGGCCAGTAGCTATCTTAGGTCGGTAGCTATCTTAGGTCGGTAGCAATCTTAGGTCGGTAGCTATCTTAGGACGGTGGCAACTGTTTATCCTTAAGTCGGTATCCCTTCCAGGCCTTAGGTCGGCATCCTTTTAAGGCAGTTAGGTCGGTAACCCTATTAAGGTGTTAGGTCGGTAACCTTATCAAGGCGGATAGGTCGGAAACCTTGTCAAAGCATTGAGTCGGCACCTCCCTTAAGTCAGTATCCCTTTTTGGCCTGAAGTCGGCATTCTCTGAATCTTAGGCCAGTACCCACGTTAGGTCGGTAGCTTCCTTATTTTAGACAGTTGGGTCCGCAACCTTGCTAAAGCGCTAGGTCGGCAACCTTTTGGGTCGGTAACTGTCATCCGTTGTTGAGTTATGGCCGAGATAGTGTTAACATCTGACATATCGGTGCTCGCACAAAGAAACTACACGGATGGTCGCTCCTCAACTGCCTTATTCTCTGCGCTATTTGACGACATTACTCCGTAGTGTTTTCGGCTAGCATGGTTATAGAGGCGGGGCGTCACACCTTACTCCTTTCAGAAATCTTTAATCAAAAGACCATTAATAGAGGATTTCGTTATAAATGTACTAATATACTAAATTGAGGAATAATGCAAGAGTAGAATATTCAAAGTGCACGTAAGGATCTCGGTCCTGAGCGACTATCAATCTTTCATCTCTTTTACCTTTTGGCTCTTATTATCTACAGAGTCTCCGCATTCGCTTAATTTACCTACATCCTTTCGAAACAGGCTTTTGAAAAATTTAAGGTGTTTGTCAGACAAAAAATCTATCTAACAATCTTAGTTAAATTAACCAATAGAAAACTATCGAGTGAGTCTTTGCATGGTTATCCAATAATTATCATTATATAACCCCTAGGTGCCCCTAAGCAGCCATGAGTAATACACTACCTAACATTTGGATTGCTTTACATACGCTAATCTCAACGGATACATCGATATCTACTCTCGATGCAACCTGACGAGGAACATTCAAAATGGTATATTTATTTTTATTATGATAAATTGCTCATAATTACCACACCTTGTAACTATTATCACAAAACATATCAATTATGGATTTTCTATTAAATTTAGTTTTAATCAGATTAATTAATTAATTAACCACATTAACCAATTATATTATAGAAAAAAATACCTTTATTTGAACAAGATTGGTCGACGAGTTAAATAAATGTAACAAATTACATAATTGCCCGTTGGGCATACCCCTAACTCTATCATGATCGTTAATGGTTGAATAAATAAAATGTACGCATTACAATTGTCATAGAGAATAAATCTGGAGTTAATTCTAGAAAAAGTTGATACCGTAGACTTTTATTACATTGTCATGATAAGTGTAACATTATCCTATTATATGGCTGAGATTTTAATTTATTTATTGTGTTGGTCGTTAATTTAATGGTTTATTTTAAGGTAGGGCATGTTAGTTTGTAAAAACTAGCCAATCTTGTCGTTTACATAATCCGGCTAAAGCAATGGAAATTGACCTGTGGGGATATAATGTATGTTGGTTGTTTATTACATCGCACACACTAAAAGTAGAAACTGACCAATTTTTCTATTTGCATCATTCAGCTAAAGCGATGGAGATTCATCCATTGGGATGTGATGCATCGAGCATGATATGTCCTAATGATTTTATTGTGAACATCCTATTTTTTAGCTCATATAACTCTCACTTCTCTCCTTTTTCCTTTATTGAGCTCAAAACCCTCAAATATGAACTTCCTAAGAATTTTTCATGTTCATAATAATAGAACCAAGGGCGTACCCTTGAAGCAATTATTTACTTTTTATGCAATCTAAATTATGTAAATAATCTTATTGGAAATAAAATATATTTTTTGGTTTTGTTTTCTATTGTATGTGTTGTTATATTGTGATATAAGAAAGAAACTAACAACATTAAATGTATAAAAATAGAAAATCTTTAGAAGCAGTGTTTTACCGATTTCACTTACGAATAAGTTCATAATCATGAGTATTAAATCGAATAAACTAATAGACCAACTCTTTAAATATACTTAGTCAGGAAGTATCAAGAAAAGGATATAAATACGTCAATTAAGACTAGTGTACGTAACGCTCTCTATGCAATGTATGGTGCTTTACTCATGGTCGCTAGGGGCACCAAGGGTTACATACTTATTTATTTTGGAATGCTCACATAACAACTCAACGAGAGTCTTCTATGGTTTGTTATTACTAAGTCATAATCGAACGTCTTAGGGTAACGACATACAGTAGTCTTCTAACTCGAGAGTACTATCGATCTTTGAGTATGTGGAGTATATTTTGACTATGGTTAATCATTTAGCTTGTGGATCGTGTTACGGGCATTGTTAGGTATACGTCGAAATAATCAAAGTGAAATATTACTCAAGAGAGGGATTATCTCCTTTATTATAGATGGGTCAGTGTCACTATATTGGTATGTCAACTTAAAGACAAAATCTCTAGCTATTGTAGATTGATTAATCGATAAACATTCCGCATTAAACCAAGGAATTTCTTGTGACATACGCAATCAATATGGGTATTTATGGAGTTTATGTCCTTTGACCAAACTCTAGATTCAAGTGACAAATTGTCGCTACTAGGTGAGTTTATATTAAATCAAAATTACGTCTAAATAATCTTTAAGTATTGTTCAAATTTTTCATAAGTAAGAAGGTAGACTAATCAAGGTATCTTAGTCTGACCTATTCTACAACAATCCACACCCTAATGGGTCCGAATTTCGACTAAATTGAAACCTAAGTCCATTACGGCATGGATCATTAGATTTGGTAACTTGAAACAAATATAAGCATATCATAACATTACCTGCATAAACTCATCGAAATAGAAAAATAAAATAGAACATATATACTGACCAAGACTACTACCTTAGAATCAATATTATTCCTTTACTATCTGATGATCCTGCCAGCATCGAGCATGAATGAGAAGACTTCATCATCTGCAGTTTCGATCTTACACCTATAACATGTCCTTCTAAATCTATCATATGGATTGTAATGAGGAGGTAGCCAGAACAACATTCTAGTGACTGGAAAATTACATACTTTAACCAAACACTTATTTATGCCGATTGATTTCTATTTAAGTGTTGTATCCATTATTCATGACTATTTCATGTGATTCCATCTATGCATACAATATATCTAACCCTCTCTGAGATATATCTATGTGTGTGTGTATGTATGTATGTATGTATACACACACATACATATAACATTGTACTACCCAGAAGAATAGCCCGACTACATAATACTTCTTGAATAGGAAGGAGGCAGGCCTATCAGCCATGTAGTAACTCATCCCCGAAGCAGGCCCTCTGTAACATAGTCGCTAGTCAATCGAATCTAGCTACAGCGAACGCTGATCCCTAGATCTGGTTTTATAATTTAATTATCGTATTACTAACCCATCTCAAAGGCTTATCTGAAGGTTAGTTAGCACATCTTCGACAAACATATAACTAATTAAATAATAAGATCTTTGTGTGTACCATATGAATTCTATAGTAGTAGGAAGCGAAATTTGTCAGGGCATAACTGAAGCCTTTGTGACAACTGCTTGGGACCGTTGGTGGTCATAGCCTATATGTTAGTCCTACTACTAAATACTAGTACAATAACAATACTAACATAGCCTATCGACCTCCCACAACCGGTATCCCGTTTAGACTAAGCTAATGTAAGTCAAGAAAAATACCAATTCTAGTTACTTAATAACTCTTATTAGAATTGAAGCGGACCTTATTTCCCTATTAGGTACCATCATAGGTTATTTAAGATTTCTTAAATATGGAGGAGGCAGACCAATGGCCATTTAATACTTTCCCACCCGAAGTTAAAACCCTTGAAATCCCTAATGATATCGAGTCATTTAATACTTCAAATCCAAGGAGAACCCTTGGTATATTTTTCCCTATCTATACATAAACGTATATCCCTTCTTTTTGGGCCCTACAGTTGGAGGAGTCCCGCATTAGTAGTAAGTATACACAACTGTTGGTAGCTTCTATGTGAAGGGTAGACTTTTACTGTGTAACTCTACTGACCTCGCATAACAACCCATTCTAGGCCAAACCAATTATCTTAGGCCTAAATATTGGGCTACGCCACCTCATTTATGCTCGTCCTAAACGTATTATCGAGACTACATAATTTTCTACTACGAAAATCATATTGCTTCCTAGCATAATTCCTACCTTATTTGCCTATTACGTATAGTTTCTATTTCTCTCTTACGTCCCATTATTGTCAGTTGCCTATAATAATGGTTCGTTATTATTCAAATTGGACAATCACTAATGACATTTATTTATTTGTTCTGATTAAACCTTTTATGCATGTTTCATTTCCCCATAAATTCCATTTTAACTCCTTAATTAGTCCCACTAAATGCATTTATGACCCTATTTAATTTCTATAACTCCATATTAATAACTTATTGTCCTAATTATAACTAACATGAATATTGTCGTATATTACACTATTTATATTTTTAATTGGTAGGCGCAGTTATACGTGCATGTGTGTGCATATGTATGTGTGTATTCCTACTTCTAAACCATTAATTCATATGCTTAGGAATTCCGAAACATGTTTATATGTACATTCTGTAAGGAACATTTATTTCCACATTTTAATATATTAGAGCTACGCTTCCCATAATGGAATACTGTTATAAATTTTCATAAATTACCCAAAAATGAGAATTTTCGCTGTTTGAAATTACAAGGAATTACCTCTTTTCTTTTATCGAAAAAGATAGCGCAAACAACGAAGAAGAACATCTGTATTTTATAGTCTCCTGCATTTTGTGTATATTCCTTGTTAGTTGTGGAATCGGATAATTTATGGAAATTGCATGGTAATAGATAAACTGAATTGTACGCCCAACATTCCTAAATTAGAACATAGAAACTCATGTTCCAAGTCAAATTAGGGCAATCTAGATTTATAACCACAATCTAAAACCTTATCATAAATCTGGAATATATCTTGCAATTATATCAATATTCTACTTTAACTAATTTATAGACTGATTTCCAAGTTTCAAGATTAGGATGTAAGTACCATTCATATTCCAGTTACCACACTTATAGAATATGTAGGCGAGATTCCTATTGAGTATGTTCTTCCTAAGCCTAAAACTCAACAGATCTTGCATAAGAATGATAATTAAATAAAACTCAATGACGTTAATTTCTATATTATGTATAAATGATATCATTTCCTACTCATCTTTCTAGCTTTTCGAATCTCCCAAATCTGAATTCATCCATTTAATTTGACTCCTTTTCCATTCTAATCCAAAAGAATATGTATAACAAGATACATACATACTACTAGAATTATAGATCGGAGAAGAAATTTGGGGTTAAGGGAAAAATAGATTTATAAACATGAAATTTACCTTTTTTGCAATATCAAGTCGCTCCTTCACTTCTTCGCTTTTATTTTCAAAATTTCTCCGATTATATATAAATCTGTAATATAATATTAATAAATAATAGAAATAGAAGATAAGGGAAAATGGTAGAGCTCTCTTACTTTGATCAGAAAATATGAGAAGGAAAGTGAGGGGCTGTGCCTGCATTTATAGACGCTCAAAACAATTGTATCCGTTAGATTTAGAATGATAAAATTTACGCCATTCGACCAAGGTTCAACTATAGCCGCCACTGGACAATTGATCGGCCGGCACAAGGAGGGGTCAACTGGTAGGATCCACGCAATTATTATTATTTGTTTCCTTTGGTTCCTTTTTAATTATCTTCATTTCGAAAACTTAAAACACCGATAATTTCTTCGTTTGAACTTCGATCGCAAAACTTTATACATGAAAATTGCTAAGAAAACGTCCACGAAAACAATAGCACAAGTTTCATGGCCAAATTATCATATTTGCTAAAATTATATTTTTGAGCCTCAATAATTATTTACTAATTATTGAGGCTCAAAAATATAATTTTAGCAAATATGATATTTTACGGTTTGTTTCACAGTCCAGTCCTGGTCAACTTGGTTCAAGTTAGCTCGTAAGCTAACTGTTGCTAGGTGCAAGTTAATTGGGCTTTCTTGTATGTGATGATAGATTTAATCCAGCTTAGGCCTACATCAGCTCATTTGCTTAATTGTCGTGAAGGTTTTTGCTAGAAAAGCCTCCCAGCTCAGCAAACCCAACAATCAGTTCGCCTGTCAAAACATGAAGCAATCCAAACTCGGCTCATCTCCCATTAACTAACTGATTCTCTCACTCTTACCTGCTTGCAGTCTAATAACAAGCTAGCCCGGTTGCTTAAGCATCTCTTCCTCGGCTATCTCCTAATCAAAATAGTTTGAGACCCTCTCAAGGGCGGCCGGTCATCAATCTAGCTTTAATATCGCTATCTTTGACTTGCGCTCCATGTTGTCCCGCCCGGTATGGACCCTCGGCTTTCATTTGATCCCCTTCTCTTTTATGGTGTCAATAGACCATTCGGCTTGTTCTTGGTACCTACTTCTGACAAGAAGCCTATCCCATTTCGTACAAGCATACTGCACGTTTAAGCTACTTTAATGCAAAGCATGCTCTTGGTATAGTACTGTAGGCCTTCATCTCAACCATGCATTCCTTTCTTTTGCCAGTTTTGTCCTATCAAATCCATTCAACTATGTCATTAGCCGGCTATGGTTTTCACCTTTTTGTGGCATGATCATGGCCATCTACGTATCGGTTAAACAACTATAGGTACCCCATGTATGGCCACTTCCGAGAAGTGGATTGGACCCTCAGTTGAGGGGACCCTAGGTTGGTTTGGCCCCTAGCGGAGGCAACCACAAGGTGGTTCGGGCCCTTGGTGAGTGTACCTTGGTGGATTTGGCACTCATAGGTTAGAATCCATGATCCACCACTTAAGCTCTACGAGATTAGTAGCGCTTGGAGTTTAGCAGCCTTTTTAGTCATAGGCGCTTTCATTATTTTTTGTAATCCCTTACAATTGTAAGACAGCCATATGTCATTTGTGTTTGAATGCTTCTTTCCCTTTATTTTTTTCATCATTAAACTTAGCAATTAGGAAGTTACATTTGCACTTCATCATGTATTATAATAAATCTAAGGTTAACAAAAAATATCATCAACATTTTATCTCTAGAAGGAGGGCCAACCTCCGATCTTATGGTTAACAGTTTTATATGCAAGCTCTTTCTCCTCTTGGTACATCTCATCCAACATCAACAGTGGCAGTGATGGATGGTGCTCCACCGCCTCCTCTACTCTCAATGAAGAGTCTTTAACTATCTCATTTTGAGTTTAAGTCATGCGTGGTCGTTATGTGTGCCTGTGCATCTCCTCACATTATTGGTACTAACAACTAAATTATGGAAACCATGCATGCGCTCGGTGTGAGGGCTATACCTACCAGCTTAGGCCTTTTCCTCAAGATTAGACCTTCCTAATCAGCCCGCTTCATGGCAAAATCCAAGGGCAAGGTGACTTCCCATGAAATCTTGGTCACCCGCCAAGTACTCCCACATAGAAATCCTAGATACCTACATTCTCAATAGTGCCCAAGAAGCCCCCCGATGGCCAAATAGTCCTCTCATTCGTCTACGCTCTCAACGGCGTCTGAAGATGACACACCTGCATGTCTCAAGATGCCTAGACTCCATCATATTATCTTTCTCAAGTTCACTTCCGAGTCCTTAATCTCTTATGAAGAATGCATCAAAGATCCCAAAGCTTGGACCGTTCCATACCTTCGCTATGGCTATCCAATGAGGATGATTTATCATGTGCTCATTACCTTATTTAAGGACTACCCTATAGCTCCTTATCGTAGCGTGTCACCTTGATTAACCTTCATGCCCCTCGGCGTTTAGGTTCGAGCTAGGCTGGCATATTGCTCCTTATTGTACCATGTCACCTTGGAAAGCCTTCAAGTCCCCATCACTTAGGTTCGTGTAGGACCATACAAGAGTAGAGAGGCAATGGATAAATTCACTCTTTACCATTCTATCTGCTAAATTTTTATGAACAACAATGCATGTCGCTCTTATCATTATGATACACCCTTATCCATGTGTATTTGAGCTAGCCATAAGGCGTAGTTCGAACTGTGACCCGATGTCACCTAACGACAAGCGATGTGTCACCCAAGAGAACCCTCTTGTCTCACATGTGCTCCGAATCAAGCCAGGTCTATCCACCACTCTATGCATGACTGCTTATCACTTAGAAAACTGATGGGCCAACATGTGCTTTATTCTATGCCAATCCCACCCCTAACTTGGTACCTAGTTGGCACCTAGCTCTTATCAACGACTGTAGTTAGCCTATCGCATGACAACATTACTATTTAGTATGTCTTAAATACGGAACTTTTCTAAAAATAATGCTAGAACTCTTCCTAAACATGTGTCGCATAGGAGGACCTTAAGCTACTCAATGCTCATATCTGTTACCAGGATTGCTCAACAACAAAGCAGCACAATGAAGCTCAACTATCATTTCCCTCGGCATTTGACAACAAATTTTTCTACAATCTAAGATATGCTACCATACTAGTCGAAGGAAAATAATCGACGACAACTAGTTTCATAGATAATAAGTTTTTAATAAAAGATCTGTTCTTATTTTGTTCAATAGAATGCGGGGCGTAATGCCCGCTCCCTAGGCTTGCAAAGATTTTCAATTGCTAATTAGTTGAAAAAAAGAAGAAAAAAAGAAAAGGGAAGTAGAAGCACATCAGCCACCCTCTTCAAAGGCCAGCTGGCTGAAGCATTTATCATCTTCCAAACCGCGCTCGGCAACACATATGCACCCCCAACACTTCAAGTATTCAAGAACTTGTTGAAGAAAACCGAGGATGCAGCAGTGAGAGGCCATAGAAAGCTTTCAAATAGCATGGCCAAAGTGCATACCATGGCTTCGGCCGTGGCAGAAGTAGCAGAGGCGACAACTACTACTCTTTCCAACAAGCCGTATGAGCACCCAAATCAACCTAAGGTCGAGAACGTAAGAGCATCAAAGCAAAGAATCCTTCTATCTTTAGTTTAATCATTATTCTGAGACCAATGGGCAATCACCATCAGAGAGATAGCCAAAAAATAGTAAGCACGAAACTAAGATAATGGATGGATCTATCTTAAGAAGCGAAATTCGAAGCAAGAGTTCAAACTGCAGTTGATAAACAAAGTTAAGCCCATATAGAGCTATCTCCTTCCTTTCAATCGCAACCAAATTTCGTACAACAAAAACACTAAAAAGAAATGGAAGAAGAAGAAGAAGGTGAAGTAATATGTTTTTATCAACAAAAAATCATGTAATAGGAGAGAAGAAGTGGTTTGTACACCTCAACTTTCAATCGGAAGAATCATTATGTTCAAAAAGCCAAAAAGGATCTTAACCATTCAATAGTGATAAGTAGTATGTCACACCACGTGTGTGGCAAAATGACACATCCCTGTTATGCATCAAAAATTGATGCAATACACCCGATATCAAATGAAAGCACCAAAAATATAGATCTATATAATAGAACAAAGAAATGAACATATTTTCATAGTGGTTTGGCAAATTCTTTGGCTTGCATTCACTTAAATTTTTTTACCTTATTTTTTATTTATGGAATACAAATATTCCAACTCAAACCCAACCACAATCTAGTAGGTTATGTATTTAAGAAGGTTTAGGGAGGAAGTACGCAGAAAAGTTTCTAAATGCCAAAAGTCCAATGGAAATGAAGTCCTCTCCAAGTTGCTACAGGCTAGCTATTTATAGGAAAATCTCCCACATAAGTCGCTGGACCATGAAATACCAAGTCAAACTCTAGATCCAAGAAATTAGAAGAGGAGACATTTATGGCCTATGCAGTTAAAGCCCTGCAAAATCCCTACTATAACGTGCAGCACTCTATGACCACTATGCTTTTTCAATGTAACACTACTAAATAGTAGATCGTCTTGAAGCCCCACTACACCCGCTAAATCAAAGATTTTTAGCAACTGTTTTTGCAAAATTAACAAGAAATTGTTGATCTGACTAGTTTTCTTTTAAACCATATCAACAAAGCTAGTATAAAGACATAACTTTATTTCATAAGTGCTTAGCATAAGTAAAAAAATCTATTATAGTCACCAAATCTGGGCTGCATAAACCATGATATTATTTAGTTTATTGTATAATATTAAACAATATTACCTTTTTCTAAACAAATTATGCGAGAATGTGAATAAATTAACTTTAAACATTTGGTTTTGCACCTAATGAATTTTTTCGGACCTCTACTATTTTCCGCTATATCTCTGCTTTATCCCCGCTACCACCTTTTGCATCTTCACCGCTATGGAACTACATAGCGCTACAATTACACAACCTATGGCTTGAAAGAAGATCCGTATCGACATGAACAAGTTTGGCAATGACATGATTTTCTTGTTGCAAATCATCTGGTCTTCCATCTTGTCTTCTTGCTTCAATTCGTTAAGTTCCAAGCACTTTTACCATTGAAATCAGGTTTTTCCTGAGATGTTTTGACATGTCTAGAACTAGTCCTTTGTTGTTGAGTTTTTTGGAGTGGTCCAACCACTTCTTAAGAAAATAAGTTCCATGATGATCAATATTGCCAACCACTCCTTAATAAAGGCTTTAACGCCTTCCAGTGTGCATGAAAACAGGTTGGTACCGACCTGAAAGTTGTCGGTGCCAACCACACCTTTTGATGTCCTTTGTATTAAAACATATTAAATTCTTTCCTATTACCATCTCAAGCTTGATACCTAGTCTCTAGAGCCAATACTTCGTCATTTAGAATTCCAATTCCTCTATTTGATTTTGTTTTAAGACTGTGGAAAATTTTTGCCATAATACTTGCCCCCTAAAGCATGCTTTATGAATGTAAGATGTGCATTGATCAAGAAAAAGTTCCAGTAGTGACTATCCTTTAGTAGTGAGCTCTCTAGCTATCCATCGATCCAAATTGCAGTGATTCATCAGGTTCCTTTAGATTTACCTATAAATCTAAGGTCGTTCTTGACCATTATAGATAAGGACTCTTGTCCTTGCTTAAGTGTTAGTCGTAAATCATAGTTATGCTATATTCATCTAAAGTCATCGTTTCAAATGCAATGGACAAAGCCATCCCATATTTCTACGCGTTAAGTTATCATATTTCAATATCATCCCGTGTTTACCCAAGGTTTAGGTTATCATATCAATATCTATATCATCTCGTGTTCACTTGTGACTTATCTATCTATGGTTAATTATATATATTATGTAATCATGCATTGTTAACCGTAGGGGTGCATATAACCAATAGAAACATTACTTTTAAATCATCTAGTATCGCATCCCATTATAAGTAAGCCTAACCAAATTGATATGGTGAAAATCATTAATTAATAAGTTTTCATTATCAAATCGAAGGCGTTCAAATCCCACGGTCAAGTTTGGATCTCTTCGGGTCACATATTCAATGTCCAATCTTGGTTCTGATCTCTTCAGATCGTACTTTATTCAATACTTGATCTCCCTATATCATACAAAATCCAATTCATGGTCTACTGGGTCATATATTCATGATAAGTCCAATCTGCTTGCTCTTCGGTGAGGGGACCCAATGTCTAAGCATCACCGTCTACTCACTCTTCGATGAGGGGACTTACTTTTCTGTACAAGTCGATTCACTCGTTCTTCGACAAGTGGACTTGCACCTTATTGTTTATCGCCACATCTCTTTGGTCGGGAAAAGCATGTCCAATCAGTTTATATATCAGTTATCATGTTCAAATCATTTTCAAAATCGAATATTTTTTTCTAAAATCCAAATCTTAGCAACAATCAAATATCCTAAACATCATGTTATCGGTGTTTACTTCTATATATCTAACCCAAACATGCCTAGAGACCAAACGAAGTCCAATGCAGGTGTAAATAGTCTAAGAGTAACATTGTCTTATTTATTCAAAGAAAAAGGAAAAATAAGGGAACCAAACCTAATTCATATGCATCCCGATCATGGGATAATCATTCTCTACCCAGATCCACGGTCGTATCCTGATGTATTGTTAAAGATGGTGGTTGCTCTTACTTCACCATTGTAGTTTGATTCCTAACATACTTTTGCAGCCGATTGTTCTGAACCTGCTCCTCTATTGAATCATGAAGGTAAACACACTTGTTTGTTTCATGCCCAATCATATCACTAAATGGCCAAATCTTCCTTATCTTTTCTCCCAATCCGTGGGTTCTCTCTTAGTTGGCCTTCAATAGGGGATCTACCCCTTATTATCAAGATATATCCTCCTTGGGATTTTGAATAGATCGGTGTAGGAAGAGAAATTTGGTTCCTTTCTTTGTCCCTTTTGTCCTTCAAAGCCTTCACTAGCTTTATGATTTCCTTTGTCTTTACCGTATCCTACTCTAGACTATCCTTTGACATCCACACCATTAACTTCAACATTTTCGATCTCAGCATCTTCATAATACCATTTCACTTAGCTTTATGCTAAAACTTTATAAGATCCATTGGCGGATCCCTTTTCAAAGCAATTTTGAAGTCTGCCTTACTTCGGACTCCAAACAATGTCGCCATTAGAACCGTTGATCTATCTAGTCTATGAACTACATCGGATGCTGCATTAAATCTAGTCAGATAACTTCTTAGGGTCTCTCTGGCCCTCTTCTTCATGATCCAAAGTATCCTCATATTCTTCGGTTGAAAAATATAAACTCTAAATTATCTTAAGAATCTGTAACCAATTTGTCCAACGTGGTTATGGACCGATTCTCTGAATGTCTGAACCGCATTATAGCAAACTCCACCAAGTATAATGTAAAAGATCATCCCATTGCTTCCTCAAAATCACCCAACACCTAAATGTGTCGGATGCATCTCATCAGATAAATGATGGGATTTGTCCTCTCATTATACAGTTCCAACATCAGTAGTTTGAAATTGGGTGGGTTTCTCGCTTACCCGATGTTAGAGGTGAATGGATTTCCATTTATGTCTTCCAAAATCTAATCTAGAGGTCTATCTATCATTGTTCTCTTGATCATTTTATCTGTCCGGCTATCATCATCGAATGGAAGTCCTTGATCCATAGCTTTGTTCTTTCACCCGTTCCTATGGTGAACTTTTGGTTCTAACTCCTGTAATTTTGCAACCGCATTTTGATCTACATTTATGGCTCTAGCATCATCTGTCCACGGCATCCCTACTTGTCCTAAGTTAAGATCCATTGCACTCTTTGTAAATTCATCTCCGTACCGACTTGATTCTGGTCAGTACCAATATGGATTATTTGTCGAGGCTCAATTCGAGCTTGCTCTACTCTAAACCCAGATGCTCCTTCATTGGTTTTCGACCTTTAGTTCCGAATTTTAACTGCTATGGCTGTTCTTTGTTGATCCATCCTTCCTAAAAGTACAGCTAGCATTCCCTATCATCAATCCATCATCCCATCTTGCATCTCTTTCATCATTCTCTTCGTCTCCTCTTTGGTCACATAGACGGATGGATTTGAACTTGAGGACACCTCTTGCCTACCCCTATACTCTGGTTGACTCCCTTCGATGATCGCTATAGTAATAGGCCTCGTCATCTCCTCTAAACTTTAGATTCAAGCTTCGAGGCTTCAAATCTAGTTCATTTTCATTGAAAGCACCAAAAAGTTATGCCAAAAATGGACAAAACACCCTGATATCAAATGAAAGCACCAATACAGTGGATATATCAAATAAAACAAAGAAAAGAACATGATTTCTATATTGTTTCAGCAAATGCTCTGGCCTACATCCAATTTAATTTTACTGTCTTATGTTTCCTATTTGGAATACAAAGATTCCAACCATAATCTAGTATATCTTAGATCTAAGAAGGTTTAGGGAAGAAGGAAGTATAAAAGTTTCAAAGTGCCAAATGTCCTAAGGAAAATAAGTCCTCTCTAGGTTGCTATAGGCCTGATATTTATAGGAAAATCATCCACCAAAGTTGCTGGATCATGAAATACCAACTCCAACTCCAGATTTGAAAAAGTCTAAGAGGAGAGAAGGTCGCCATGGCTTAAAATCAGATTGATACTAACATAAATCAATTTAGCACCGATATGATTTTTTTATTCCAAATCATCCACTCTTCCTCAATCTTATCTTCTAGCTTTGATTCATCAAGTTTTGATCACGTTTTACTTTGAAATCAGTTGTTCCCGAGAGCTTTGACATGTTTAGTAGAAGTCCTTTCCTGTTCAGTTTTTTGGAGTTGTCCAACCACATTTTTAGAAAATAAGTTCTAGGATGATCACGGTATCTAACCAATCCTCAACCAAAGCTTTAAAGCCTTCCAAAGTGCATGAAAATAAGTCGGTACCGATTTGAAAGTGGTGGATACTAACATCTCTTTTTAAGGTCCTTTTAATTCAAACTTTATAAATCTTTGCTATTGCCGCCTCAAGCTTAATTCCAAGTCTCTAGAGAAATTCCTTCATCATTCTAAAGTCTAATAAAATTGCATCCTCATTCGTCATCATGCTTACCCGAACCTACCTCCACTCATAGGAACCCCTTGACGCCCCTTAATTATGCCAACAAACTATCAAGCACCTTTAAATTAAGAGATGCACCATCTGTGCCACCAGTCTCCACTAGCGTGGCTCATCTGACAGAGTTGTTGTTGTGAATTATCCCCTCATGTATTATGCTGAAACTCTAGTGCCTCTGCTACATCCACCACCTACTACAGATCGTTCGCCGCATTTAGGATGTTTCCATAATGCATCTTGCTAGCTGTCTATTTGTACATCATGCATGCCACCTGCCATCCCAGTTGCCATTTGTACATCATAACAGCGACCTAGAGTGTTTCAAGGACTAATTCAGGTCAATCTCCACTGCCGAAACGTCGAGTTCAGCAGTATAAATACATCATATGTTGCCACTTCAAGAAAAAAAGAACACGTTAGACTAAGATGAGAAAAGAGCCTCTTTGTATTTTAGTTACTTAACCGTAAAAAAATTCGCTGTTGTAACCAAAGTGATAGAAATAAAAAAGGCTCTTAATTATCGACGTAGACCATCTTTAGTCGAACACTCTAAAAACTATTGCCTTTTTACTTTTTCTCATACAAAAATTGCGTCATTTCCAGTATCTTAATCAAGATATAAGTTATCCATTCCTGTTAATACCACTCCAAAAAATCAATTTCGAGGTTGATAAAAAATATAGCCAATAGAAATGCATATACATGACAAGAGGATTGCAATTCAGATTTCGAGGATGAAATTATTTTTCAATATAGAAGAATGTAATATCCTATAAAATGTCAATATTTACTTTTAAGTTTATTTTTTTAATTTTATCTAATAAGGATAGAATAGTAATTTTAGCAA
The DNA here is from genome assembly GCA_030765085.1 of Allium cepa. Lineage (NCBI taxonomy): Eukaryota > Viridiplantae > Streptophyta > Magnoliopsida > Asparagales > Amaryllidaceae > Allium > Allium cepa. The sequence continues at coordinate 853,347,442 of CM060931.1, forward strand.
CGTTGCGATTAGAATATGTGGATTTTCTATTTCGATTATAAGAATGTCCAAGTCGGGGTTCCTATGTAAAAAATATGAAGAAATTTAGAATCCTAAATCTAAAGCACTTTATTTGTGTTCCTATGCACATATATGTCAGAATATGGGCATGGATATGTCGACATATGTGCAATTAGGTAATTAGACAAGTACGTCACCATATGGGCATGGATGTCTACATATGTGCGGTTAGGTACTTTATTTTAGGCAATTATGTCAACGTATAGATATGGATATGTCGATAAATATACGATTAGGAAATTTTCTTATTTTTTATTCGAATGTTTGAATTTGCCATCCATTCTTCGCCATCTTCCATGTCTCTTCACATGCTATATATAGAGGTCAGGAGAACAAAATTTTAAACATAATTACTGATCTTTTTTATACCTAAACTATAATTAACATATTTCCATCACTCCTACATTCATTTTAACAAATTTCATGTCAAAACGAAAATAAATCAAGGGCTATGCATAGATATTGCTTTCAAGTCGATTAGAGGAATTCTCGAATCTTTAGACTTTAGACTAGTGGTGGATTTAGTGGATTTCGTCAATCTTTCAGGGCAATGAGAATGTATCAGGAAGAGAAACTTCTTTTGGGAAGCAATTAAGAGATAAGTTTCCATATGGATTAAATGCATTCTTAACAATAAACAAGTGAAACATGAACATTTGAAACCAAAACCAAGTAGCTTAAATCAACCATTGGGAATACAACTTTAAAGATAGGATTCCACATCTATGAATTTTTTGATGAGTTGCTAAGGATGAATTAGGGAAATAAGAGCATTTGAGTCAAATTTGATAGATTGACCAAGAGTGCACATTTCATACTTGCTAAGTCAACATAAACGACACCTACTTTATCTAAATATTTATGAAGAATATGTTAAGGCTTCACGTAATGGCACATATTTTACATTTCGGTGGATTATAAATTATTATTACTTAATTCATATAAGGTCGTATGACTATAAAATTTTAGGAAATGACTATTAGGAACATTTATTTATCTAACATTTTGAACCTGGGAATTTTTTTTAGGCCTATTACTTTCAATAGGGATTGAATTAGGGTCTGAAACTACTTCCATTGGATCAAGATTATGTTTCTCTTTTTATAGTGTGGTCATAATAGGAAAACATACTTATTGCTTACAAGATATGGTCGTTTAAGGTCTTTTTTCTACTGGATAGATTAGTAGGTAAATAATTAGGCCCAAAGCTTAGCCCACACACTAATTTCGAAAATTGTTGCAAATTGAGGTTGAAGGGACTAATCCCATTCATTTCCCTCTTTCCTCCTAACCTTCGTTAGTCCTTATTTCATCAAAAAGCTTTCATTTGACTTACTAATCATAACCTAAATCATCTTTAGAAGAGTAATTAGAAAAGAAGATGATAGATCTATCATTTGGCTGCCTTAGGATCCAAATTGTTGTTGTTCAAATCAGATTTGAGGAGAATTTTATGGTGAGTGGTTCCAGACCTTTAACTATTCTATACGTATTCATATAGTTAAATTATATGTTTTTAACATGATTTAAATCTTAAAATATTTTCTAAATTTAATTACATCTTCAAAATTATTTATGGCTAACATTGGAAAAAAAAATTTGATTTAAATGGTTTTGCAACCTATTTTGATCATGTTGACACGCTATTGTAAAAATTAGATCTTTGTTAGGATATGTACGATAATAATTGTTAACGTAAAAATCAGACGCTAACACTCCGGTGTAGATTGAAGTTGAGCGAAAGCACCACCCGTGAACACGGGAACTAAAAAACAAGTAGAGAAATCACAGAGAAAGCAGAAAAAACAACAGTTTTTATAGTGGCTCGGCTTAGGGTAAGCCTACGTCCACTTTAATTCTCTTTATTACTGAATCGATTACAACTTTACAACAATCTTCAATTACAATTCTGATGAGACAAACAACTAGAACTTTGATGAAGAAGAATTCTTTGAATCCATGTAGAATGCGTTAGATTTTTCTCCCGAAGTTAGTTGAAATGCCTTTCGTACTTGAAGTGTCGAGTGAGTCGAGAATTCAGCAGAGTATCAGCGCTTGAAGAGATTGACCCCAAAGTCCCACTCCATGCTTGAGGTGGGTTGGTATTTATAGGGAAATTCCCCCTTTAAGTCGTAAGTCGTGACCGGTCTAAGGTAAGTCATGGCCGACTTATCTGGCCTAGCCCCATGGTCTCACAAAAGCTCATTTGTACAAGTCCTAAGTCGCCCACGAGTCAACATCTAAGTCGCAAATGAGTCAGCTAGTCCTTTTGATGCAGCATTGTACCTTTACCCAGTAGCTTTAGGTCGTGGACGACTCAGGCTAGGTCGTGAGTCGTATACGAGTTAACTGATAAGCTTGTTCCCTTCAGATAATAACCCAAGTCCTGAATTGCGTACGAGTTAGGAGGTCACTGCGTTAAGCAAGGAGCAGCACCTCATCGACTTAAGTCGCTCACGACATATGCTAGGTCGTAAGTCGCAGATAGCTCTAAGTTGTTAGCTCGTTTCCTTCTTAAGTCGTGCTTTCTCTTGAACTGTTAAGTCGTCTTGTCCTTGAGTCGTGGGCTTCCTTAAGTCGTAAACTGTATACCCTCTTAAGTCGTAGGAACCTTAAGCCATGGATGCCTTAGGTCGTGGAGCATCCCTTTTCTTCTAAACCGTTGAGTCGTAGACTTCTCTATGTCGTAAGTCGCCAAGTCCTTCAACTCGTTGAACTGTTAGGTCGTCCATTCCTTGAGTCGTAGGTCGTGCCACCAGCTAAGTCGCTAAGCCGTTATACTTTTTAGATTGTTAAGCCCTTAAATCGTTAAGTCGTTTTAACCCTTAAGTCGTCCAACCTCTTGACTCGTTGAGTCGTGCATCTTTTAACTCGTTAGGTTGATAACTCACTGAGTCGCTTGTCCATTGAGTCGCCGCCCAACCTGAGTCGTTTGCTTATTGAGTCGTTGACCATAGGAGTTAACATTTGCCCCTCGAAGTACACGCCTAAGTCGTAGGTCGTGTGCTTCGACTTATCTTAACTCGTGTGCCGGCTCAAATTTCATTGCCTCGAAATATAAAAGGCTTAGGTCGCCTATTCTTCACCTAATTGCATCCGTGTTTACTTCCGCCATTAACGACCTTTGAAGCTTTTCAAAGACGAATTCGATCAGTTCACCTCATCACTAATCAAGTTCCTGCCACCTTCATCATCACACTACGTAAGTAAACTCATCGCTCGCTCAATTTCACAATTACCGTTACCTTTCGAACATGGACTTCCCACTTTCCAACCCTAATCCAAATCCTCACACCAGGCTTCATCTTGAGCCACGTTATGATTAATTACTGACAAGCTTGGAGCGGTTTGATTGAGTTTTTAGATGACTTGCAAGGAGAAGATGATGGGTTACTATATTTCGATTCAGTTGATCCACGAATTTAGAGGAGGCGATATCGTACTACATGGGTTAACGGGTTAGGAGTTAGGAAGATAACGGGTTATTGATTAGATGGGAGGTTTGTTGATGAAGCGAAGTGCTGACTTGGACATGACTCAATAATTTTGGGCGATCTGTGACCCCTCTCGACTTAAGTAGATACGACATAAGCTTTGAGTCGTGGCCGAGCTAAGGCTTAAAGAAATTCTCGTTACTTTGAACTGAAACCTTCTCTCCTTAACACACTTTGCGGCTTATAGGACCAACAATTTAAGGATCCAACGACTTAACTTGCAGGAAACCCTTTAAGTCGTGGACGATTTATCTTTTAGGTCATGGATGACTCAACCTTTAGGCCATGGACGACTCATCACTTGAACGATCTTATACTTGCCAAATTGTTTCCTTTAAGCCTAAGCCAATTGCATCCCACCCTGTTAGATTGTGAACGACTCATGACTTTGAGAACTTTATACTGTGACTCAATGTCTTGAACTTTAAACTGTTAAACTTTGGTGCATTTTTTCACAGATCACTTTTGACTTGCAAGCTAGCAATCTGTTCAATACATCATTTACAGAAAATTGGGGCGAATATACTACCACTGACTGCCCACATCAAATGGCAGATTAGTTAACATAGAGTAATCAACTTAAACATACTGTATGAAATGTTGTGAACCAATCAAGTAAAGTGAAACATTAATGCAAAGCATTGCTATCTTGAACTGATTTGTTTGCATCTACATTTCTCTTTCATATTTTAAAACAACGAACCCTGGACTTCATAACTGACAAATGCTTGCTAGTTTTCATTTCAGTTTTATTCGCTTATTGCTTTGTTGATTTTACACAACACTTCACACATTTTAGGAAACGTGCACCTTCATATTTGAATATCCAGTTGCTTGTGTAGAATGACTTCTTAGCAAGAAGATATAACAGCCCAGGCTGGAGAAGCCACTCTTATTCCAGCTCCATTAGTCAATCCTCCAGAAAGAGCCCCCACCACCTTATCGTACAAAGCTTTTCGTCAGTTGTGCGGCCAGTATGGCATTGCTGAAGCAGATGCCATTCTTCCTAAGAAAAGTGACACTGCTGATGTGGCGCCCACTGGCTTTCTAGCGGTTAACCGGCAAATGTGCCTAAGCGGGGCCATTCCACCTTTCAACAACTTTCTCCAGAATCTTCTTCTTCGACTAGCTATCTCCCCATTCCAGCTACACCCCAATGGCTATGCCATTCTGATGGGGTTGTGCGTGCTATTTAGGAGAACATTTGACCAACTTCCAAGCTTTGACGAGATTTGCTTCCTATGCTCTTTTACTAGGACTAAGGATCATCCTTCTATCACCGTCGTGAGAAGCGCCCGGAATCGTAAATTGGTCGTTGGCCTCCCTGACACTGTCCATGGGTTCTTAACTCAATTCTTCTATGTCTGCTGCCCCCCGGGGTTTTATGCTGTGTGGAGGGAAGGAAGTAAGATCATTTACCTCTACCCCTTCTATACTTTGAGTTTTGTGAAGTCCGAATTGCCAGGTGTTAACTTCATTTTTTCATTTCAGTGCTTCCCCCTCCTTCTAGAGATCCCAGCCACAAGCCAACTCTGGAGAGGCTTGTAGATGTACCGGTTGAAGAACGGGATATGAAATTTTTGTTGAACGATGAATTCCTTCACCAGTTCGGACTTCTTCACCCTTCTCGCTCCACACACCCCTATGAGGTTCCAGACTCCCCACCTAAAGCACTAGATGCCCCAGTCTCTTCTGACGCACCCATGCCAAAAGAACCTGCCCCTAAGGCTTCTCTAGTGAAGTGTTCCACTACGGTCGATGTTGTGGGGTCGTCTGGAAAATCTACACTTGCCCTAGTTATTGAGGAAGAAGAGCCTCAGGGATCTCCCCAACGTTTACAGAAGTCTGGCGAAGAAGCCGGAAAATCAAGCCCTGTCAGGCAGAGCGGGGACGACACTTTCGAAGGGTTGAGCGACCTCTTTGCCACCTCACAGGAGATCTTTAAAGATGACCCTGTCACTACTAGGGTTTCTTCTTCAGTAGTAGAAGCGACTTCTTCTTTGCAACAAGCTCCGTCAACCCAAGAGTTGACGTTAACTACTACCCCCACAACTATCCCGCAATCGAAGAGTGGTTCGTAGTTTGATGCGCGTAATTTGCACATCACACACACTTAGAATCTTTCGGCATTTTCATACACCTAATTCTTTGTACTTTGAAGACTCTAAAGTTACACTTCTTTTCTCAGAAGACTTTTAAGACTTGTTTCTTTTTTTTCTTATTTTAGATTCTCCGATGGGACGCAGCGGCTCTTACTATGATGACTTTCAGTGCTACGGGAGGCGTAGTCAATATGATTACAGGCGCTACCTTCCCATTCACAGAGAGACCGATGAAGAGAGAACCGTCCGAAAGGCTCAGGAGAGGAGGGCTCAAGAAGAGCGTTATGAGAGAAAAGAAAGGGAGGAGAACCATGATTCTTCCCAGAGAGGTGACGATTCTCACAAGAGAAAGTCGCATGATGATCGGGGAAAAAGCCACATAGTTGAGGACCCAAGCAAGCGTGCCCGGCACGGTGAAAGGCATGCTTCTACAACTCCTGAAAAGGTCACTGCCCCCGTCTCACTTGACATTCCTTCTGACTCTCCTGCTCTTGGGAAGACAGACATTCAGACAATAATCAGGAGGCCTAAATTCCAAGTTGGATCAGGCCCGGCTACTCTGCGAAGCCGGTTCCCGCACTGGTGCCTGAAGGGAGTGCGGTTCGATCTTGACTTGGTCCCTATTGACAAGCCTGCCATGTTGCGAAATCTCGATGCCGTCAGGCTTGATATTGAAAGGATGTCGAACTGGCAAAAGCTTGTTGACGAGCTTCAAAGGGTCAACCGTGCGAATATAGAGGCCATACTTACTATGGAGAATGATAAGGCCGAATGGCAGAAGGTTCTTGAGACGCATGATACCGAAATGAGGAGCATCACTACTTATAATGAAGAGCTTGAAGCGAAAGTTGAGGAACTTAAACAAGAGCTTGCTACTTCTTCTACCACATATACACAAAAAGAAAAAGTACTTCAAAAGCAAGTTCGTGATGCTCACGCCGCTCAGTGACATGACGAGGCACAACTTGAAGCTGAGCAGAAAACAACGGGAAGGTATCATGCTGAGGTTACAGAGTTACGGGAGAAAGTCAACTCTCAGGATGCGGAAATTCAAATGCTAAAGCTTCAACTTTCCAAGACTGAAAGAGAGCGTGATGAGGCCGTTGCCTGTAAAATTGCAGCTGAAGAATCTCATGAGGCAACGAAGACTAACATCAGCTCGACACTGTTTGACTTTTACCTGCACAGCATCTGGGGGCACGGTAGTCTCGCCTTTCTAGGCCCCAAATATGAAGTTACACTGGCTAAAGTGTGGGAGGCTGCACTTGACATGCTTGGCGGTAAAGGTGCTGGCTATGCCGAATCAGCTCTTGAGGAGCATTACTTGGATGAAGATACTCGCGCTGCTCTCGCCAAGGGAAAAGAACAACTTGCAAAATTAAGAGCTGAAATGGCAGAAGGGGAACGGTTAGGAAAAACTACTTCAACTATTCTAGTCCATCCTTCTCCTTCGGCCGAAATCGACATTATTGGCTCCAGTTCTCATTTTCCATCCGTGGTCAAAGTTACAACTGAGATTACAAGTACACAGGGTGGAGATGAAGGTGAAGAGAGCGCCGAAGCATAGGCTTATGAGGTTGATATCAGGAAGCTGACTTCTCCAGGTAACTCTACTGTTAATCTTGCCCCAGCAGACTGCTCATTTGCTTCTTATGAGTTCGATGAGCTTCTCGACTATTTCCTGAACCTCAATGAGCCTTTATCTCCTCTTTTTACTGACTTTAACTTATTTTCATCTGTAGAGAAAGCATCGAGTATTGTTCAAACTTCCCCTCCTCCAATTATTCCTCCTTCGGTTCTCCAGGTCACTCCTCCGTCCGACTCTCAACCCGGGTCGCAAGAGGAGCAAATAGAAGCTCTTCATGGCTTAGATGATCCTATTGCTTCTCAAGAACATGGGGGAGAAGGGCTTGGAGAAGGCAATGAGTCTCCAGAGCGAACCACTTCTGATAACATAAAATTATCTGCTCTTGTTACTCCGGGAAGTGAGTCTTCTTCAAGGAGAAGGAGGAAGCCTGCCACTTCCAAGAAGAGAAGGAAAGGCATTCTTGTTTCTGAAGAGGAAACGAAAGTTGATCCGGCAGTAACCCTTTCTCCTTCATCCCCGACTCTCCCAAGCCGTCCTGAAAAGCTGCCTATTAGGTCAGGTGAAGGCTCTAAGGGTGGTGGCAAGAAGAAGTAAGGGGTCTTGCTTCGACTCACCTTTACTTTTTGCTTTTTGCATGTGCTGGCCGGAGATTGTGCGAGTACCAGCCTCCGCTTTTCTTTTTCTTTTTATTTTGAAACCTGTACCTGTACAAAATTTTGACAGTGTTGAATAAAATGATTCTTTTTGTTTGTACAAACTTCTGTCTGTATTTGAGAATGAATTTACTATTCATTTTTGTACAAGTTTCTTTATATGATATTGCAGTGAGCTTGTGGTATGTTGTTCGAACGTAATTTTTACCAATGTAGCTTTACCATGTTGCCCCTATACCATAAGCTCATTGCAATATTTTATACCTTGAGGGGACTTGTACACTTATTTTCTGGAGAATAATTATTCCATACTTGGAGGAATATTATTTCGTTAAAAATGGAGTACAGCTCCCTCCATATGAGTTTTTACGCTTCATCCTTCGAAGATATCACTTTTTCTTTTGTGCATACACACATTTTTATCAAATGAATTCTTCTGTGGTAAAGCGGGCCTCTGAAGGGCACTTTAACTTCTTTTTGAGGAAGAGCATTTTCCAGAATAGGTGAATCATTCTTCCTTTGAGAGTTAAAGTGTGCCTTTGAAGAGGGATTCTCTTTTTTTTTCTTTTTTTGTTGCGCCTCAATGGAGGGCTTTCTGATCTTTGCTTTGCGTTTCTGACGAAATGCTTCTTCGAAAAGTTGTACCTCCGAGGAGGGCTTTTTTCACGTTTCAACACTTGGAAGTTTTATTTCAATCTCGGTGAAACGTGTGCCTCCGAAGAGTTGCGCCTCCAAGGAGGGCTTTTCCACGTTTCAACACTTGGAAGTTTTATTTCAATCTCGGTGAAACGTGTTCCTCTGAAGAGGTCTTTCTGTTCGATTGTGCCTCCGGGAAGAGGTCTTTTTATTTCTGCCTCTGGGAAGAGGTCTTTTTGTTTGGTTGTGCCTCTGGGAAGAGGTCTTTTTTGTTTCTGCCCCTTGGGAGAGGCTTTTATTTTTCCCTGTTCACTGGAAAGCGGGCCCCCGAAGAGGGCTTTTCACATTTCATCTCACGGGAGTGTATCAACGATCACGGTGAAATGTGTGCCTCTGAGTAGGGTTTTTGCCTGGAAGTTTGGAGTTTCTTTCTCTCGGTTGGACGGATTCACGGGAGTGTATCGACCGATCAGTCCGCAACTTTGTATCGAGAAAGATCTCTCTTTTTCTGGTTTAGCCTGCTTCTAGCATTTCAACTGTGGTGAAATGGGCCTCCGAAGAGGGCTTTTCACGTTTCAACACTTGAAAGTTTTATTTCAATCTTGGTGAAACGTGTGCCTCTGAGTAGGGCTTTTGCCTGGAAGTTTGGAGTTTCTTTCTTTCGGTTGGACGGATCCACGGGAGTGTATCGACCGATCGTTCCGCAACTTTATATCGAGAAAGATCTCTCTTTTTCTGGCTAGGCCGCTTGAGGTCTTTATCCTCTGAAGAGTTGTGCCTCTGAAGAGGGCTTGTGCCTCCGAAGAGGTCTTTTGCTATTTGATGCTTGCTCGCCCTTGTCTCTTTGTCATCTATTCATGTTGGCGATCCCCGTTGTCTTTTGCAAGTGTCATCCCTTTTAGTTTCCAATAATTTCCCTTATCCAAAGAAATATGCCTCATAGTTAAGCGAGTTGGTGGTGGTAGACACAGGCTATTTAACTGGTTGTTTGTTTGTTCAAACATTTGTAGTTAGTTAGAAATGGTCCACTTCCATCCACATTGCTAACTTTTGTTCGAAGCACTTCTTTTGTAGGATTTGAGTATGGAAATGTTAAACGTCTTAGTGTTTGCTTGCTGAGTGATGTCGGAGATCGCTTGGTCTTGCGATGGGTAAGCTTTGCTTTTATGGCCTGCATTATTAAATCGACATTTTAGTGACACACTTAACGTATTTTATATGTCGAAATAAAACAAAGCAGTTTATAATAGTAGAGAACATAAGATTTATGGTGGTTTGGCCAAAAGCTGGGCCTACATCCACTTTATAGCTTTTCATTATTCACTTGCTTTACAATTTCTTTTAATACAAGAATCATATATTCGTAATTCTTTTACAACATTTCAGCAATGCTTTCAAGTAAAATAGGGAAGCAAATGATTGCTGTTCCAAGCTCTTAGGATTGGTTCTCCTTCGACAGTTGTGTGAGTTTGAATGTGCCATCAAGAAGTTTTGCGCCAATAACATATGGCCCTTCCCAGTTTGGTCCAAACACATCTATGGCTGTCATAATCCTCTTCAGGACTAAGTCCCCGACTTCAAAGCTGCGCTGACGAACTTTGGAATTGAAGTGCATGCTATTCTTTGCTGGTGAGCTGCAATTCTAAGCCTTGCTTCTTCTCTTCTTTCATCGAGGAGGTCAAGTGCTTCCAATTGCAATTTTTCATTCTCATTTTGATCAAAATGGATCCTCCTGTGTGGGGGGACTTCAGTTTCCACTGGAATCATCGCTTGTGATCCGTATGCCAATGAAAATGGAGTATGCCCAATCGCAGTTTTGTGAGTGGTCCTGTATGCCCATAGTGCAAGCGGTAACTTATCGACCCAACCACCTTTTGCTTTTTCCAGCTGCTTTTTGATGGTTGATTTGATGATTTTGTTTACTGCTTCCACTTGCCCGTTTGCCTGCGGATGAGCCACTGTTGAGAAGCTTTTTCGGATCTTGAATCGTTTGCAGAAATCATGGAATTCCTCACTTTCAAACTGAGTACCATTGTCTAAGATTATCTTCTGAGGCACACCATACCTGCAAATGATATTTTTAGTCACAAAACTTATCATTTTCTTAGAGGTAATAGTAGCCAATGGTTCGGCTTCAGCCCATTTAGTGAAGTAATCAACAGCAACGATAGCATATTTAATCCCCGATTTGGCAGTCGGCAAAGGCCCAATGAGATCTATTCCCCAGATAGCAAACGGCCATGGACTAACCATTTGTGTTAGCTTAGTGGAAGGTGCTCTAGGAATTTTAGCGAATCTCTAGCATTTATCACACTTTCGGGAATAGTCAGCAGCATCCTGATTAATTTCCGGCCAAAAGTATCCATAACGGAGGATTTTCTTTGCTAAAGTTTGACCACCTGTATGATCCCCACATTCCCCTCCGTGTACTTCAGTTAGAATTGTCTTAGCTTCTTCCTTTGTCACACATCGGAGTAATGGCATTGAAAATCCTCGTCTGTACAAACGACCATCTTGAACTATATATCTGGAGGCTTTTCTCATCAGCTTATGTCGTTCTTTTGAACTTTCTTGCAAAGAACCATTGAGTAGATATTCAAGTATCGGAGTCATCCATGATTCTTGTTCTTGGGATACATTCATAATCCAATCAACATCCATTTCATCTGTGCTTGGAGCTGACAAGACTTCGACGGGAACTAATCCCAATAGTTGAGCTTCACCAGTACTTGAATACTTTGCGAGAGAATCCGCCTTCATGTTCTCTTCACGGGGTATATGGTTTATTGAATAACGGTCAAAATCTTTAAGGAGCTCCTAGGCTTTTGATAAATAGACGGGTAGATTCCCTCCTTTAGCATGAAATTCCTTCCTGACTTGGCAAACAATAAGTTGAGAATCACTGAAGATCTGTAATGCCTTGATGTTTAGTTCTTTAGCGATCCTTAAACCAGCGATGAGAGCTTCATATTCAGCTTCATTGTACGTCGAAGGGAATTCTAGTCTCAGCGCATAACATAGCGATCGCCCTTCTGGGGTTTCAAGGACAACCCCTGCTCCGGAACCGTAATCATTCCTCGCACCATCGACATACGATTTCCATTGGATTGGGATGCAATTGGTGACTTCTTCCTCACTATCACCCTTATCCGTACATTCTACGATGAAATCTGCCAAAGCTTGTCCACTGATTGCTTTTCGGGGATGGTAAGTGATGTCATATTGGCTGAGTTCAATATTCCATTTCAAAAGGCGGCCCGAAGTCTCAAGACGGAATAGGACTTGCTTTAGAGGTTGATCAGTGAGGACTTTGATGGGATGAGCTTGGAAATACGGCCTCAATTTTCTTGATGCGATCAATAAACAATAGGCGAGCTTTTCTAATCTTGAATAGTTCATCTCCGCCCCAGTGAATCTTTTGCTGATATAATAGACTGGGCGTTGAATCCTTGCGTCTTCCCGTACCAACACCGCACTGAGAGCATGAGACGAAATTGCCAAATATACGAAGAGATCTTCACCACTATCAGGCTTTGAAAGTATTGGAGCCACTTCCATATGACGAACCAACTCATCAAATGCTTTCTGACATTCAGGGGTCCACTCAAAGTTTTTTCTTCCTTTCTTCAGAGCATCAAAGAATGGAATGCATTTGTCAGTAGCTTTGGAAATGAACCGACTCAAGGCAGCAACCTTTCCATTGAGACTTTGCAATTCCTTCTTCGTTCTAGGAGCCTTGACTTCTCTCAGGGCAGTGATCTGAGCTGGATTGGCTTCAATGCCCTAGCGCTCACAATGAACCAAAAACTTTCCGGACTCCACTCCAAATGAACATTTCAGGGGATTAAGCTTCATTCTGTACTTGCGGAGTACTGCAAACATCTCTGCCAAGTGATCCATATGGTCCACCGCTTTCTTAGACTTTACTAGCATATCATCAACATAAACTTCCATTGTCTTGCCAATCTATGGTTTAAACATGGCATTAACAAGCCTTTGGTAAGTTGCCCTTGCATTCTTGAGTCCGAAAGGCATGACCTTGTAGCAGTAGAGTCCAACATCTGTGATGAAACTAGTATCCTCTGGATCTGGCTCATGCATCATAATCTGGTTATATCCAGAGTATGCATCCATAAAAGATAACAATTCATGTCCTACCGTCCCATACACCAACTGATCGATCCTGGGCAGCGGGAAACAGTCTTTGGGGCAGGCTTTGTTCAGATCTGAAAAATCAAAGCATACTCTCCACTTTCCATTAGCCTTTTTCACCAGAACTGGATTTGATACCCAATTTGGATAAGTAGATTCTCTGATGAAACCATTCTCCATGAGCCGATCCACTTCTTCTTTTAACGCTGCTGTCCTCTCAGGACCCTGGGTTCTTCTTTTCTGTTTCACAGGTGTAAACTTTTGATCAATGTTCAGAGTGTGTACTGCAATCTCTGGGGATATTCCGCACATGTCAGCATGAGTCCAAGCGAATACATCCAAATTAGCCTTCAAAAATGAAATCAGAACATTCTGAACTGTTGTGTTAAGTTGTGAACCCACATTAAGCACTTTGTTCGGGTCCTTTGAGTCAACCGGTACTGGCACTGTTACCTCTACCGGTATTACCCTATTCTCCCATGCACTGGCTTTCCTTGGATCCATCTCTCTTCGTGCACCACTACATTCGCCAGTGCAGGGTCCACCCTATAATTGCTACAAGGTTTGTTCCTTGGTGCGGACTGGAGCCGCCGCACCTTTTCCCATTTCTCTTTTCCTTGATTCTCGCAACTCTGCAAAGTAACATTCTCACCCCGCATCTTGGTCTCCCTTAATCACACCAACTCCGTTATCTGTGGGGAATATTAGAGTCAGACACCATGGGGCAAGAACGGCTTTGAACGCAGCAAGAGTTGGTCGGCCTAAAAAGGCATTGTAGGCAGAGAATTCTTCAACAATTATAAAGGTTTTCTTTCGAGCTACCTTCCTTAGTCCCTTTCCGAGTTCTACAAACAAATCAATGGTCCCAATCGGCTGTTTGGGTTCTCCAGCAAACCCAGCAATCTTAAGTGAAGAAGCTTGAACGTCAGCCATTGGAATTTTCATTTGATCGAAGGTCTTCTTGAAGAGGATGTTGCATGAAGCTCCACAATCAACTAGAACTCTTCTCACAGTTGTCGGCCCAATACCAGCGGATATGACCAAAGGATCTACGGTCAGAGCCTCGATACCCAAAGAATCCCTGGCACTGAACACAATATCATCTGTGGAAGTCTTTTGTTGCTTTAAAGGCGCATCATTTTCTAAAACAAAAACATTCTCTTCGGCTGGTACATGCCTCAAGGCCTGGGCATACCTTTCCATCTCGCCCCAGCTTTTTCCTACTGGGTGAGGTCCTCCAGTTATTATATTGATAACAGGTCTTTCCGGTTCATGCTCTACGGCCTTCTCACTTGAGGCAGGACGGTGAGCGGGAACTTGTTGTCCTTGAGTTGACGAAGCTGGGGCATTTCTGTTCCTTTTCACATACTGCTGGAGTTTGTTTTCCTTCAAGAGTTGTTCAATTATCTCTTTGAACTGACGGCATTCGTTGGTGTCATGGCCGGGCTGGTTGTGGAATCGGCAGAACCTTCCACTTTTTTCCATCTTAATTGCAACTCTCATCTTAGGTAGTGTCGGATAATTGACATCATCTTTGGTTGCAAAGAAGATGTTTTCAGGGGTATCGGTCAAGGGTGTGAAATTGAAAGAACGGCCTTTCTTAGCGTCTCCCTGTTTCTTTCCACCATCATTTCCCCTTTCTGAGTGCTAGGTTCTTTCTTATTCGAAGCAGCACCATTGTTCCAGGCTTCCGCTGATAACACCTTAGCCGGTGTTTGGAGGCTCTCCAAGCGCATGAATTCATCCGCTTTCTTGTAGAATTTGTCGAGAGAGTTTGGTTCTTTCATTTTCAACCACTTTCCAAATTCACTCAATTTGTCAAACGCCCTCATCAAGTATGTCAGGACCATACGTGGCTCAGCATTATCTACCTCAGCCAATGCTATGTTAAAGCGATTCAAAAATGATCGGATGGATTCTCTCGGATTTTGCTCTAGACTTGACAGTGACATTATATCCTTTGCTTTAGAAGCATACAATCGAAATTGCTCCTTGAATTTCCTGGTCAAATCGGAGAATTGATCAATAGACCTGACCGGCAGCTTTGTAAACCACAATAGAGCCGCACCTTCGAGATATACCGGGAAATATCGACATTTAATTTCATCTGACGCCCTGGCACCAGTCATATGCCAGTCGTACTTATACAGAAACTCGTTTGGATCGCTCGTCCCCTTGTAAGCTGGAATAGGAGGGGGAACGAATTTCCTTGGGAACTTTGCCTTCAAGATCTTTTCAGTAAATGGAGTTTTGCTTGGAGCAAATCCCCACTCTTTCTCATCTTCATCTCTTCGCATACTTTCTTTCATGATTTGACGAACCATACCCGAAAAATATTCTTCATCATTTACAGGCTCTGGAGGGCACACATCAGCCACTCTCTCTGAATTCTGCCTTGACAGTCGTTCACGGAGGGTCGGCTGCGGTCCTGATCCTCCAGCTTGAGGAGGAGTCCTTTCTACAGGGTCTGCGGCTCTTTGAGAAATGTTCCCTTCAACATCTTAAACTCTCGTGGTAGGATTCCCATCATTATTAACCGGTTGACGATTTTCCCCTAGTAGATCATTCAACTTACTCAAGATCAGGGCATTCTGGGCATTCTAGGCTTCCAACTGCGCATTCTGAGCATTCAATTGCTGATTCAATCCCAAAACTACGGCGTCCAATTCTTCTTGTGTAACTGCAACAGTTGGAGCTGCTTGACTTGAAGGAGGAAAGGTAGCGGTATTCTCTTGAACATTGTCGGATCTTACAGAACTTCGTTTTCTCCTACGAGCCATTATTTCCAATAAACTTCTGGTTTTAAAATAAATCCTTTCAACAATCCTTCGCGGAGCAATAGTGGAAATTTCCTGAGTTGGGTTCGCAGTGAAAGCACCAAAAATGTTAACGTAAAAATCAGATGCTAACACCCCGGTGTAGATTGAAGTTGAGCGAAAGCACCACCCGTGAACACGGGAACTAAAAAACAAGTAGAGAAATCACAGAGAAAGCAGAAAAAACAACAGTTTTTATAGTGGTTCGGCTTAGGGTAAGCCTACGTCCACTTTAATTCTCTTTATTACTGAATCGATTACAACTTTACAACAATCTTCAATTACAATTCTGATGAGACAAACAATTAGAACTTTGATGGAGAAGAATTCTTTGAATCCATGTAGATTGCGTTAGATTTTTCTCCCGAAGTTAGTTGAAATGCCTTTCGTACTTGAAGTGTCGAGTGAGTCGAGAATTCAACAGAGTATCGGCGCTTGAAGAGAATGGCCCCAAAATCCCACTCCATGCTTGAGGTGGGTTGGTATTTATAGGGAAATCCTCCCTTTAGGTCGTAAGTCATGAACGGTCTAAGGTAAGTCGTGGTCGACTTATCTGGCCTAGCCCCATGGTCTCACAAAAGCTCATTTGTACAAGTCCTAAGTTGCCCACGAGTCAACATCTAAGTCACAAATGAGTCAGCTGGTCCTTTTGATGCGGCATTGTACCTTCACCCAGTAGCTTTAGGTCGTGGACGACTCAGGCTAGGTCGTGAGTCGTATACGAGTTAACTGATAAGCTTGTTCCCTTTAGATAATAACCCAAGTCCTGAATTGCGTACGAGTTAAGAGGTCACTGCGTTAAGCAAGTAGCAGCACCTCATCGACTTAAGTCGCTCACGACATATGCTAGGTCGTAAGTCGCAGATAGCTCTAAGTCGTTAGCTCGTTTCCTTCTTAAGTCGTGCTTTCTCTTGAACTGTTAAGTCGTCTTGTCCTTGAGTCGTGGGCTTCCTTAAGTCGTAAACTGTATACCCTCTTAAGTCGTAGGAACCTTAAGCCATGGATGCCTTAGGTCGTGGAGCATCCCTTTTCTTCTAAACCGTTGAGTCGTAGACTTCTCTATGTCGTAAGTCGCCAAGTCCTTCAACTCGTTGAACTGTTAGGTCGTCCATTCCTTGTGTCGTAGGTCTTGCCACCAGCTAAGTCGCTAATCCGTTATACTTTTTAGGTTGTTAAGCCCTTAAACCGTTAAGTCGTTTTACCCCTTAAGTCGTCCAACCTCTTGACTCGTTGAGTCGTGCATCTTTTAACTCATTAGGTTGATAACTCACTGAGTAGCTTGTCCATTGAGTCGCCGCCCAACTTGAGTCGTTTGCTTATTGAGTCGTTTTCTTATTGAGTCATTTGCTTATTGAGTCGTTGACCATAGGAGTTAACAATAATGCTTTAATGAATTGCATCTGTATGGATGTATATGGATGATATTTTAGATTTGTATAATGTGTTTTGATATTGTTTCTAGTATTCTTAGGTGTTTAGAAAAGATGTTTTCAAATTGGGAAAATTGAAGGCAAGGGTGGTTAAAATTGGATGAAACTTAAAAGGGGGGCTCCGGAGCATGGAAGGAGTCCAAGGTTCAAGTCACATGAAGATTGGAAAAAGTGATTCTGCTTGGTGATGAATTGATTGCTAGATAGGGAATGTGCATATCTATTTAGTGAGAAGGCAAAACTAATGGACATAGGATAATAACTTTGGGGAATACTTTGGGATAAAGGTGGGAAGAAGTTTAGAAACTCAAAGTTTGAATTTTGGCTCAGGAGAGTGATAGGTAACGACCACTTTTAGGCTAAAGTTAGAATGTCAAAGGATTCGGCGAGTGTTGCACTGTGAAAGATAGTCCAAAGCAAGAAAGGAAAAAAGTGATCGGAGTGTGAATCCAGGTTGGTGCCGACCTAAATTTATGTGGCCAACTGAGACCAAACTTCCCGTTGATGCTTCAGGGGCTCTATAAGTCATGCTGAAGGTGTTAATTAGTTTACTTGGAGTTTGATGGTGATGTAGTAGCACGATGATAGCTTCAAGACTTAGGTGATGGTAACTCAACGATAAATGGAGTTACGTTCCGATGATCGTGGCTCAATGTTGAAAAAAGTCGTAATAATGGTTATAACAAAGGACGGGTTCTAGGTAGGGGAACCCATGAATGGAATGTTGAATTGTCCTATCATGGAAATAAGGAATATGAAATGGTTCATTATGGATAAAGGGAACTAAGTAAAGCATGGAAAAGGCTCTCGTATGCATGTTAAGGGATAGTTGATACTTAGAGTATTTTCTGATATACTAAAAAATAAGGGTATTGTGAGTATGCTCATGGGTACTTTATATGGCTAGCTTGGATCACTTGAATGGATCCATGTACCTAGGACCATTCGAATAGGTCTAGTATTACCTTTAGGATAGAGACAACTAGACTTAAAATTGGGATTTATCCGTTAATCCTTGGCAATGGAATGGTTATACACAATGGATGAAAGTGAGGATTGTTAATGGATGATATTTTTTTGATTGCTTTCTATTGTAATCTATCACTCTTGGGATGTCACTTGAGATTGGTATTGGGATAGAAATACAAAGACATTTGTGATTGTACATAGGTTGTATTATAGCAATATGATGTTTGTGGAGTAGTATATTATGGTTGTTATGTTCTAACACTTTGGTTGTAGAGCCAGGTCAGAAAAGGTTGATATACCATCGATCTTTACCATATCGACTTATGTAGTATTTTTAGATTAATTTATCACTCACACCATACTGTTGTTTGACTTGAGGTTTTGTGATTGCCTCTTAATTTCTCAAATACTCTAAAATGACTAGATACCTGATCTATATAATACGCTTCGGCTGTGCAGAGGATGAGCTAGATGGAGCTTTCTCGTATTATATATAGATATTTTGTTGTTTATTCTGTTGTGCAACACTATGAATCCTAACCATTGTTTGCTTTACTATCATGACACGGTTTTTTTGAGTTTATTTCCACTTCTTATAAACTTTATTACTATGTTGAATAACTCTACGCTCTGATATTTTTCTCACTTCATTATTGTTGTCTCTATAATTTATATCTAAGATGGCTATTATATTTTATTCGATGTGATGCGAGATATACGGTAGGTTTTGTGATGTTTTATTTCTTTTAACCCTTGACAGCCATCCTACATCGGCCAGCCACGGTAACAGTGCATTTTCTAGTTATACTAGGTGCCAATGGTGTAGGGCAGTCGTCGCATTTAATGTTAACAAGAATTCTTGCCAACATCCTCAATGCAATTTGAAAGACTATTAGATTCAGATGAGTCCAAATAATCGAATGGATCAACTCTTTCGAAAGCAAACCTTTAGACTTGATTGACTTGGTCGAAAGGGTTTAAGGTGGTAACTTCACCTCTCGATTGAGATGGCTTAATCGAATGAGCCTATAAAGCCATCCCTACCTTTCGACCATGTTGGCTTAGTCGAAAGGCTTCAAGGAATCGACTTTGGGATACAAACTTAGGAAGCATCATTCGTACATGCCCTCTCTTTTAAGTGATTCGAAAGTTGCTGATCATTCTCGTTCCTTATTCCTTTCAATCATGTCAAAAAGTAACATTCAAGACTTTTCGGTCATGTTGAAAGGGAGGTTATCTTCTTTGGAATGTCACAGCCACTTTCGACACTATGAGTTTTCTGTTTTTGCAACGGAACGCCTTCGAAAGGGTCACTGAAGTTTTGAAGGAATGATCCCCTGCGAATGAGTTCCTCCTCTTATGATTTCTTGTCGAGAAGAAACTAAGATTCCTTTTGTCGACAACCATTTCAATCAGGTGGAAAGGGTTTTCTCCCATTCGATACAGTCTTAGCCTTTTATTGACTACAATTCACTTAGTTTTCCTAGTATAAGGTATTTTCAAGTCTTTTGAGATCATCATGGTTGAAACCCCGTTATCATTTTGGTTTCTAATGTCAAATGCATGTTTTGATAACGATGTGTTTCGACTAGAAATACCTAAGTCAGCCTTATACAACATTTTGACAAAAAGAGATAAAGATAATAGGTTAGAATCATGTGCAATGGATCATTAGTCCAACTAATGATCTAAATCATTTTCCTCATCAACAATATCCTTAATAATAAAATCATCCCCCTTTTATTCATAATCCGAAATGAGTTACAAGATATTGAGCTTCTTTACCCAAATTTTATTTATGGTTTCTTGAGAATACAATTATCACAAAGAAAGTAGAGTAAGGAAAATGAATTCAAGATTCTAGAATTTGGTCCCCAAAACCGAACCCTTTGGGTCTTATTTATAGATGTAAGCAGCTTCCCTTTCGCACTCATGCTTTCGACCGAGTCGAAAGGATCGCTATTTATATGCTATTTTGAAACCTTTCAACTTGGTCAAAAGGCCATGCCCCCTTTCGACGCTGTTGGAAGGCTTCCAATTTATATGCTGCTTCAAACCTTTTGACTTGATCGAAAGTCCACGACACCTTTCGACATTGTCGAAAGGCATCATTTTTATATGTCGCTTCAAACCTTTCCACTTAAATGAACGGCCATGACCCCTTACGATGTTGTCGAAAGGCATCCTTTTGTTCTCCTTGGTTTCCTCTTGCACTTCCTTCATCCTTTTCCAGAACTTTCGACTGAGTCGAAAGGGTCCTTTACTACCCTTTCGTTTTTATTGGTCCGTAAGTGCTGCTTTCTCCACCACACCTTTCGACATTGTCGAAAGGTTTCCATATGCGTCTTCTCCTTCACGTTGCTCTATTGTTACTGGAAGTAAGATTGAAGCCTTCGACTTTCTTGATAGGTTGTTCACATTGATTTTGAAGATATCTAAGTACCAATGGTTTCGATGATGTAGAGTAGCCTTCGAATGCAAGCTTGAGAGTTGAGGTGGAATCTCCCCGTAATATTGTCCTCAATCGGTTTGAAAGGCTTGTATATGCTTTCTAAAAGGCTGTGATGGGGGAGAAACCTTTGATATAAAAGGTTCAACGTGTAGTTGGGAGATAGCAAGCTATAACGCCCCGCCCCGAGACCCACCTTAGTAAAGAGAATTAACAAGTAATTCCGTCTACTAAAGCGGAGAATAGGGATGGTTAAGGGCAACCATCTACAATTTTGTCTTAAACATCTATTGAATACGTCGATAAATGCAATATAACTTTTTTTTTCAACTCAAGTGGATCGACATACCCAGTAAATGCTTAGTCCAAAACTATAGATGGTTAACGGATCTATCAGAACAAAATACAATAACTGAATGCAAATCACATCACAGAACAGTAACGAACATCATATATATACACAGTGTATATATGTATATATATATGATGTCGATTACTGTTCTGTGATGTGCTTTACATTTAGTTATTGTATTTTGTTCTGATAGATCCGTCAACCACCTATAGTTTTGGATTAAACATTTACTATGTATGTCGATCTATTGGGATAGAAAAGAAAAAAAAATATTGCATTTATCGACGTATTCAGTAGATGTTTAAGACAAAGTTATAGATGGTCGCCTTAACGAGCCCTATTCTCCGCTTTAGTAGACGGAATTACTCGTTAATTCTCTTTACTAAGGTGGGTTTCGGGGTGGGTCGTTACAACTTGCACCATTGGTTACCTTCGAAAGGGGTTCCGAAGACATTCTTGCTTTTTTATCTATGTCGAAAGGTTGGTAGTGGAGGAAGGGTCTATTTGTTCTCAACTGGGTCAAAGGACTTTGCATTGTATGTGTAGTCGGTGTCTTTCACTCCTTCGATACCTGCTCAGTGCCTTCGAAACACTCTTTTTATGCCCTTTATGATGTCTTGTCCTATTTCTTCCATCGAATCCTTAATCTTATTAACCTTGTTTCATACTTTTGCTCTTATGTAAGTTTTATGGCGAACATTTTCTATCATATCTCTAGGTTACATGATTAACCTTAGCTGATACCATGGCCCGATAGAGATGGGGAAGGAGTTGTCAACCTAGACTGGAACAAGAGTATATATATACGAGAGAGTGTGTACTTATTATCTACTTTTGTTTCAAAACTACATAGTAGTATATATAGTATATAAGTCACACGCATACATGAGTACCATTGATGTAGTTTTATTATGTGAGAGACCGATCATTCCTGTATAGATCAAGAACGAGCTAGCATACAAGAAACACTATGAGGAACTCTATCTTTAGGCTTGAAAAAGGAGCAGGTTCGAGGTTGCAAACCGCGACTTGCATGCAATGTTCAATGCGATGATGGAAAACATGCTATAAAATGCTCAAATAGCCACTCCAAATGTTGTTGTTAGTGCTCAAGTGCAGGTACCCAGAGTAGATTTTGCTCGGCTGAATAAGGATTCTTCCATTCATGGTGTCAAACGGGTACACAATTAGAAATAGAAGTAAAGGATTGGTTGGAAATCTATGAATGGATGTTTGATGACCTTTAATTGGATGATGCTATAAAGTGGAGGTTGGCTTCCCGGTAACATCAAGGGAGAACCATGAACTAATGGAACACCACTAGAGTTTCTGCACTTGATGAACAGTTTACTTAGGACAAGTTCAAAACCCAATTCGAGGAGAAATCCATCTCGGCTGCTCAAAAGTCGGTGCTGCTCAAAAAAATTATCGACATGTAGTATGGACACATGTTGGCCTTCGAGTATGTTGCTGAGTTCAAAGCTTTGACGAAATATGGAATGTCCTTCATCGACACTCCTTTGAGGAAGAATAAGAAGTTTCTTTTGGGTTTGGTCGATTGTCTAAGGGAGAAGCATGTGAGTCATATCAATAAGCCATTCAAGAGAATTGTCGAGAAATCTCTTCGCCAAGGGAGTTTGTACCTAAGTCCAAATCAGTTTCTATGGTAAGGGAAGAGCCAAAAATGCAATAAGGTGGTAGAAGCAAGAAGAAATGAATTGTAAGACAAAGTAGTTTCAAGGAAAGAATGTTCAAAAGAAGGCCGGATCATGTCTGTTATGGTTTTGGAGAAAAGGTTCACTTAATCAGAGACAGCAAAGCTAACGCAATGAAGAAGTGTTACAACTATGCAAGTTCGGACTATGCAGAAGAATTGCCCAGAAGTAGCATATCAGAAACACATTGTGAAGGCATATGCTTTGGATGTTGTCCGAACTTTGTCAAGTACTCCTTCACAAAGGTGAAGGGAAAGAGCATCGTTATCCAAGATATGTTTTTCATTTATGATGTTGCCATACATATTTTTTGAGATACCAGGATTTCGCTTTCCTTCGTATCTAGTGATGTAATAGATAGATTGGGACTGAAATCTGAAATAGTTGACCGACCTTTGATTGTGACGAACCTTGTTGGAGGCTCAACTAACCTGTGTATGGTCAATCATGGTTTGGTCTTATCAAATCATGGGTGCAATTTTGTTTGTGATTGCTATGTTTTGAATTATGTTGGGTTTCAGATTATCTTAGGAATGGACTGGCTATGGAAGTATGCAGTAGTGGTGGATGGTGAAATGCTATTGGTGACGACTATGGCCGTGGAAGGGCAAATAGTCGTGATCGGCTGCCTGTCAGACGATGGGGTTATGGTTAGCTTTCTATATTCGCCTGAGGTTCCATTGGATGAGTTGTTATTTGTGCTTAATTATTGTATGAGTGTATCAAGACATGTTCGAGGAGGAGGCTGGATTATCACCACACCAAGAAATTATGCTCTTCGTATACTTAATAAAGGATTCCAAGCCGATAGTTAAGCCTTTAAGGCGTACGGTGCCCAGAGAGTTGAAGGAGTTGGAGGTGCAAGTGGGTGACCATTTGAAGCGAGGGTTCACCTGTAAGAGCATATTTGAGTAGGGTGAATCTATAGTATTCGCCACTAAGGTGGATGTCCCTCTGAGGTGGTGTGTAGATTATTGTGAGCTGAATAAGGCGATGAGGAAGAACAAATATCCAATACCGCATATTGATGACTTATTCAATCAACTCCCGGGTTCAAGGGATTTAGATCCAGCGACAGGGTTCCACCTACTGAGGGTAGCGAAGGAGAGTGTGCCAATCACTACAATTCATAAACTGTCTAATTTCTACAGGTGGTTGGTTATGCCATTCAAGCTAGCCAATGTGTAGCCATACTTTGTTGATCTCATGAACCGTTTCTTCAGGGATCAGCTAAATAAGCTTGTGTTTGTGGATGATATTCTGGTATATTCTAGGACAGAGGAGGACCATAAGATGCACTTGAGAATTGTGGTTATAGTGTTGAGGAATCATAAGTTGAAAGCAAAGTTTTCAAAGTATCATTTCTAGAAGAAGGATGTAGGAATCTTGGGTCATGTTGTCTTGATCCTACCAAGGTGGCTGCGGCTTAGGTTTGGAACCAACCCTTGAATGCTACTGATATGAAAAGCTATCTAAGATTGGTGGGATATTATAGACATTTTATCAAGGACAACTTGAAGGTAGTAACGGATCAATTTGATGAAGAAGAATCATACTTTTAGTTGGGATGTGAAGCATGAGCTTGCATTCGTGAGTTTGAAGGAGAGGTTGACAAGTGCACTACTGTTGACTATTCCGAGTCGAAATGAGGGGCTAACAGTATACACAGATATATGTGGTACTAGTTTAGATGTGATGTTGATGCAGAGGATAAAAGTTGTCGCCTACACTAGTCGACAGTCGAAACCCCATGAGAGGAAGTTTTTGACTCATGATTTGGAGTTAGGGTGATAGAATTAGCTTTGTAGATTTGGAGGTATTATTTATTAGGAGAAAGGTTTAAGCTATACACGGACAACAAATACATGAAGTACATTTTCTCCAAGAAAGATCGCAACCTTTTCCAGCAAAGATGGTTGGAATACTTCGCCTCCTACGACTTTGACATGTCCTGTGTGTCCGGTAAGGGAAATTCAGTCCCTGATACATTGAGTAGAAGACATGTCAATTTGGGAGCGATGTTCCTAGAGTGGTAGTAATTGGAGGATATTGCTAGCTATGACTTCAGACCTCTTTTCGAGTTCGAGCTAGAGATATTGGTGAGTTTGACCATAATACCTACTTTGATTGGGTGGATCGATGCTGGTCAAAAGCGAGATGCTAGACTAGCTAAGATCATAGAAAAAATAGAAAAAGATGCAGAATCTAAAGAGATAAAGAAATAAGATTTGACCAAGATGGTTAGCTCCATAAGGTTGATAGCTTATTTGCACCTAATGTCGATGGGTTGAGGAATGAGGTACTACAAGAGTGATGTCATCGAGATTGACTATACATCCTGATGGTAAAAGGATGTACCATGAAATGAAGCTGACCTATTATTTAATGGGGATGAAGAAGGACAACGGGACGACGGTTAAGGCAGAACAGAAAAAGCCAAATGGGTTGCTGCAACAACTTGAAGTTACTAAGTGGAAATGGAAGCAAGTTTTGATTGAATTTATTAATGGATTACCGAGGACCAGATGAGGGTATGATGACATTTGGTCATTATCGACAGATTTACGCAGAGTACCCAATTCAATCCCATTAAGCCTAGTAGAACGACATCCAAATTGGACGAGTTTTATGTAAAGTGGATAGTGTGATTCCTGGAGTTTCTAAGAGCATTGTGATTAACAGAGACTCTTTATTCACTAATGGGTTACGGAAGAGCTTGCATAAGGCATTGGGACCTAGTCGCATCTCAATACAGCTTAACGTCCACAAACCGATGGATAGACCGAAAAGCTGAACCACATATTATAAGATCTCTTACGAGCTTGCATACGATTTTAGAGGCTCATGGGACAATCACTTGCATTTGGTAAAGTTTGCATACAATAATAACTATCAGTCTACTATTGGTATGGCACCGTTCGAAGCATTGTAAGGCCGACCGTGTATTGCTCCTTCACGTTGGGGGAAGCTAGTGAGAAATTGATACTGGGCTGGATATTATTAGAAAATTTCTTCACTAAAATAATATACAAGGCAAACTAAGGTTGATTGGAATAAGGGCTTAAATGGCCCTATGCTAATTCATGAGAATATGCAAGTCCAAGCTCAAGTCTAAGTCTAAAGATAAGTCGCAAGTCATATGGATGTCCGTATTTCAATAATAGTCAAATGTACACATTCGAAAGAAGTATGCTACACAAAGATTATTATCCAAGTCTTTATGTCTAAAAATTCAAGAGTTATAATCCTCTAAGGGAATATTCTATGCAACGTTAAATGTCCAGGGCATTACAGGTAAAAGGTTCAAGTGTTACAATCGACTCTAAAAATCCCCAAGTAAATTTAGCATTTACAACTTGGAAAGGTAAGAAATAATGAAAGAATCATCCTCCCTCTCTATGTGAGAAGGCAGTCTATTTATATAGGTGCCAATCATATAGGATGATTGACACATGTCATGGTTTTGGATCCAAGGACTCTGATAGCACCTTCCTAAAGAATCTTGGCATTCCTTTGTAGAGACTTGATATCACTTGTTCATAGAAATTCGACAATAAAATATCCTTTGTAGAAACTCAGCAACCTTTACATCCTTAGGGCTTCAGCATATTTTGTTATTTGTAAAACTTGAAATCCTTTATTATTGTTGAAGCACGTTATTGCTTTATAAATTATTATCCTTTTAAAAGCTCAATATCACTTGCTATTTGTAGATGCTCTATGACAATTTTTATTGTAAAGGCTCGATAGCAGTTGATATAAAAAGGCTTGCTTTCCATTAAACTCTATATCCTCCAATTATGACTAGATGCTTGACATCCTATAATGGTGCGCCATCCCTCCTTTATTACATACTCTACAACACATTGCATTGTAGAGGTTCGACATCTCTTCCAATGTCTTCAACAACCTTGATGTCTTTAAACTTGGCAACCTTGTGCCGTACAAGTTCGACATCTATTGCAGCTTGATATCTCTAAACGTTTACCAGTTTGATATCTTTGTCCTCTTACAAGCTTGACTCCCTTCTTCATTTATAATGTTCGACATCACCTTCTATCTGGTAAATTCTTCAACAACACTTGCTATTGTAGGGGCACGTTACCTCTAAAACACCCAACACCTCTTTACTATTTGATTTTTTATACCTCTAGAGATTTGGCACTTCTTTGTTATTAGATATTTTATACCTTTAGAGAGTCAAAACCTCTTTCTTATTAGGTATTCGATAACCACTTGTTATTGCTTAAGGATCAGTGTCCTTTTCTTAATAACTTTACCTTCTTTAGGTTCATCATCTTCAAAATCGACATGCTCTCTTTAGACGCTCGATACTCATATGTGTATTAACATTTACCCCTCCCTCTTTGTGCAGAGGAATCCCATTATGCTTTAGTATGATTCCACTTTTCACATTGCTGCCTTCTATAAATACATCCAAATAGGAATAAAGATTCCTGCTGCTCTCCCTTCTTCTACAAATACATTAGTTTTGTTCTCTCAAAAGTGTTACCTGAAACTTAAAACTCAAATTGCACTTATAATTTCCTTTTCAGTATTACAATTTAAAAAACTTTCGATTTCTATCGTGTACGAACACGATTGAAGGTTAGGTTTCTATTTTAATTGATTTAAATATACAAAAAGGGGTTTTTGGTTTTAAATTAAGGTTTTATGAATTGGGTACTTTTGAACAGTTTAGGTTTTATTGGCAATTTGAATTCGAATATTACTATGATTTGGGCATTCTCGCATTTGAATTGAAAAGCTATTTGCAATTCATATCCTTAATTATTAACAGAAATTTGATGATAAATAGAATTTTAATAACTATCATAGATCCGAAAACTTTCTAGAAATTTGATAGTTAATCGGTGCTTGGATAATTGTTAAAGACTCGACATTGGTTTAGAGACTCGATGATTATTGGAGACTTAATAGCTTGCTAAATGTTTGCTAATTATTTATAGGTTCATTAACAAGTTATAATTCAACAATTAGATAGAGATGAGACAACTTATTTAAGACTCGATAACTAATTATGGGATCACCAACTAGTTGTAAATTTGGCAACTAGCTAGTGATTCGATAACTAGTTATGAATCCTACAACTATTTAGTAAATCGTTATCTTGTTACAAACTTGATAACCCATTAGAGAATTGTTAACTGGTTACAAATTTGACATATCTTATAAGTTCATTATCTTATCATGAAAAAGGATCTTTAATACGATCTCAATAACTGTTTCTGAGTTCAACATCTTATCATAAACCCAATAACTAGTTACAAGTTCGATATGTTGTTATGAACTCGATAACTAATTAAAAAACCTTCAACTTGTCATGAACTTACTAACTATTTATGAGTTCGACACCTTGTCGTGAACTCAATAGCTAGTTATGAATATTGTTATGAACTTATTAATTAATCAAGAATTCTTCAACTAGCAATGAACTCATTAACTACTTATGAGTTCAACATCTGGTTATCTAATTGGTTATCTAATTATTTAGATCTCTACTTAAGGAATTAATTTTTCTTTAATATTTTCTTAAGTACTGCAAACTTTCATAAGACATATGCTTTTTCCCTAATTTATGCATGATATTGCTTGGCAGGAAAATGGATAGCAAGAAAGGCTCTAAATCCTCTCATGCTTAAATAAGGAGACTATAGACTCATTCAATCTTCTGTAACTACTCGCGATGAGGTTGGCATTATTCTTCAGCAATTTGCGATAACCAACGTAGAAGCTAAAATGGCTGGACCATCCGAAAGGATAGATAATCCTCTAGAAGGTTTCTTTACTTTCACTTCTATTTATATCTGGCATTCCAGATATCTTCCCTTCACAGGATTCCTTGTATAATTCTTGGATCATTTAGGAATTGCTTTGACTCATTTGCCTCCTAACTTCTATACTTATCTGAGCTGCTTGGAAATGCTTGCTAGCGAAGCTGACCTCCCCTCTTTCAATGTTGAAACTCTTCATTCATTAATGAACCTTCTTAAAGTGAGGAAGTAGCCAGTGAGTACCTTATATCGCCTTCTTCCTCATCCAAAGAGAATAATTAGTAATTTGATCAACAGAACTAGGGACTAGGGAACCCAATTCTTTTATATTAGGAGTCATACCCCTAGAATCACAAGGGTCCTTCTCTACCCCAAGTAAGACTTGTTGTTTTTCCCCTCTATTGTTTATGTTGTATTATGTTTTTCTCTTATAATAGTTGTTCTCTTTCAAAACCTACTTCTAAGGGGATGAATTCTTTTGTTTCCAGTATAATCAATGCTCTGAACTTGGTCTCTCAAATTATTAGTGATAGGCTTAAAGTCTTAACCGATGCCAATCTTCGAAAGTATTCTTTAATTCTAGAGAATCAAAAATTGAACGTGGAGCCCCCAATGGTAGAAAAGGATGCGCATGGAAACTAGGCACTTTTTATTAATAATCAAATTCTTATTCTCCATCTTTTCCCATCCAGTGGGATGGACTCTTCCAGTAATCTCCTAACATGGTTTTACTATGACATCTTATACCTCCATCTTATGATTCTTTCTTTGACTTAGGTTCGACTCTTAGCATCATGGTTGCTAACCCAAATGAAGCTAAAGCTCCTACCTCCTCCTTGTAAGAAATTGTGGATAACGGATCTTAAGGCTATGATTAAAACTAGAGGGGGTGAATAGTGTTAATAAAGAATTACTAAATCTTTTTGAGTTTATGTTAATTTAGACACCAATGTATGCAATATACATGTTAACGCTATAATTTGAACGCTAACACCCCGATGTATGAGTTGTAATTGTGAAAGCACCACCCGACGACTCGGGAACAGATTACAAGCAGATAATAGTAGAAAAGCGGTAAACAACAACAATTTTATAGTGGTTCGGCTTTAGGGTATAGCCTACGTCCACTTTAAGTACTTTTATTAATAATCTCGTTACAAGCTGATACAATTCTTCCCGAATACAATATACTTTGAATTACAAGATACTTAGAACAAGTAGCTTAAACTTCGATGGAGATGAGAGTTTTCGAATCCATGTTGGATGTATGTGATCTCTTCTTGAAGTTGTTTGTAGCGTTCTTAATATCTTGAGAGCTTCAAGTGTTGGATTGGATTAGTTTGGAATGCAGCAGAGTAACGGTGTTTGAAGGAAATCAGCCAAAAGTCTTTTACTAGTTGGAGTTAGGGTCATATTTATAGGCATTTTTCGGAGTAAGGTTGTAGGTCGTGACCGACCTAAGTAAGGTCGTAGGTCGTGACCGACCTAAGTAAGGTCGTAGGTTGTAGTCGACCTGAAGAGCATTGGCCCCTCCTTCCACAAGAACACGCATGCTGATTTGCACAAGTCCTAGGTCGTGAGCGACCTATCCCCCTGTGGCACAGCATAGTCAACTTTTTTACTCTGGCATTTAGGTCGTTAGCTACCTACCCTAGGTCGCGAGTACTTTCCTGTAGCCATAGCTGATCTTAGGTCGCTGAATCCCTTAGGTCGCGACCTTCCTTAGGTCGAAGCACTCCTTTAGGTCGTGAAAGCTTTAGGTCGCTAAGCCAATCATGCCGTTAGGTCGCAGAGTTCCATAAGTCGAGACCGTCTTTAGGTCTCATTCACTCTTAGGTCGCGAAGCTTGATAGGTCGAAACATCTTCTGAGTCGCAGCCTTCCTGTTAGGTCGCGAGGCTTCATAGGTCGCGGCCTCCTTTTGGTCGCGAAGCATTTTTAGGTCGTTCTCCTTTTTAGGTCGAGCCATCTTTAAGTCGCAGCCTTTTTTAAGTCGCTAGGTTCTTGAATTGGCTAGGTCGCTACATTTTCCTTAAGTCTCTTACAGAAGGGAGTTAACATTTGCCCCTCGAAGTATATGACTTAGCCATAGGTCGTGTGCTTCGACCTTCTTAACTCGCGTTCTGAAGAATTGTTAGGTCACAAATGACCTAAGGAGAAAGTTAGGTCGCGTAGTGTCGGTTCGCGTTCTACTGCCCCAGAATATAAATACCGTAGGTCGCTCCCTCCCTTCTTCATCTTCTTCAGCATCCATTCTGCCATTAACAAGCTTTTGAACTTTTCGAGGACGATTCCAATCAGCTCAATACTTAGACTTTTCCATCATAAGATTGCGTAAGTGAATTCTATCAACATTCAACTACATCCATCATCTAACCGCGAATATTCCACTTGTGATTCTTAATACATTTTCGTATGCTGCTTTTTTCCATAAGTCGCGACTCGATTAACCTTTTGATTGAGTTATCGTGGTGATTCTTGTGAATATAGCAATACATCCGATGTATGGTGGTTTTGAGGCAATTCGAGTTGGTTTTTTCGAGTCATTTGTGATGATGTGGGAGGAAGATGGTAAATTACAGTGATTCGAATTAGCTGGTTTGTAACTTTGGAAGAGATGAGGAAGGCTCTAATGGGTTAACGGGTTAATGGTGGAGATGATATGGCAGCGTGTGAGTGGAGAATCGACCTTAGGGGTGTCTGTTTGAATGTGAACCATGCGACCTAATACTAGCGATCTAACTCTCTCTTGAATGAGATAAAACTTAAAGCAGAGCGACCTCAGAACGACCTAAGAAAGTAACGACCTAAGTTTAATGATGATTGAAATCTTAGGTCGCGGCTGACCTTATACTTAAAACAAATCTGGACCATCTTAATCTGAACCAAGGTGCGAATTAAGAACTTGTTGACCTAAATCCCTGAATGACTGCAGAGGGACTTAACATGTCGACGACCTAACTCTTTTGCGCCATAGGCTCTAGGTCGCGGCCGAGCTAGGACTTGAACAAATCTGCATTGTTTTGAACCTCTTGAACTTGCACAGGGCGACCTAATATAGCCTTGACCTATACTAAGTCGCGGGGGACAGTTTGGATGATCTATGACCTGTAAAAAATTTGAGAGAATTTGATTGAACTGCTTGGACTTGAATTGTTTGAAATTCATTACATTCCTTTGCAGATTGCTCTAACTTTTAATCTAACAACCTGTTTAAACATAACATTTGCAGAGAAATGGGACGAATATACTGTCACTGACCGCCCACATCGAATGATAGATTAGTCGATAAAGAATAATCAACTTAAATGAATTGTGTGAATGAAATGTTGTGAACCAATGAATTCAAGTGATGTGTTAAAGCAAAACTAAAATATCCAGTTAAAGTTGATTCGTTCGCATTAACACTTCACTTGAGCTTTATATTAACAAGTCCTGAAATCTCATAGTCGACTAATTGTCAACTATTTAACTTCAGTTATGTTTGCTTTCCTTTTTTTTTTAAAGTTCTGCACAACACTTCACACTTTTTAGGAAACGTGCACCTTCTCATCTGAACATCCAGTCGCTTATGTAGAATGATGTCTCAACAAGAAGAGATGATAGAACACGCTGAAGGGGTTTTCCCGATTGCTATTCCACTAGAGAATCCTCCGGAAAGAACTCCTACCCTTTTGAAGCAGCGGGCGCTTAATCAATTATGCGTTCAATTTGGCATTGCCGAGGCAGAAGTTCTACTCCCTGGACCAAATGACTCTGCTGATAGACCACCTTACGGTTTTGTTGCCATTAATCGACAAATGTGCTTGAGTGGAGCAATTCCTCCTTTTAATGAATTTCTTCGGCAAATCCTACTTCGACTGACGATCTCTCCTTTTCAGCTGCACCCCAATGGCTATGCTATTTTGATGGGATTGTGTGTTCTGTTCAGGAGGACTCTTGATCGTCTTCCGAGTTTTGAGGAAATCTGTTACTTGTGCACTTTTGCGAAGAACAACGACCATCCTTCAATTGTACTTGTAAGGGGTGCGCGGAACCGCAAACTTATTTTGGATTTGCCGGAGAGTGCACATGGATTCCTGAATCAATACTTCTACATTCGTTGCCCCGCAGAATTTTACGCAGACTGGAGAGTAGGAAGTGAGATCTTTTTTCTCTTTAATTTTATTCTAAGTTTTACCTGGTTCGTATTGCTAGATGCTGATTCCATTCCTTATTTTTCAAGCACTTCCTCCTCCTTCTAGAGATTCCAGCCATAAGTCAGTTTTTGAAAGGCTAAGCACTGTGGCTGCTGAAGAAAGAAGCGCAAAATTTCTATTGACAGAAGAACTTCTTCATCAGTTTGAGCTTCTACATCCTTCTCGTTCCACTCAAATACATGAAGTTCCAACGGAGGTTCCTGATTCTCCGACGAGCACTCCTAATGCCCCAGTCTCCACTAAAGAGCACTTGCAAGGAGGAACCTCTATAGAAACTTCACTAGTTAAGTGTTCAATTCCGAAAGATGTTGCGGGGCCATCTGACAAGTCTGTACTTGCCCCAGTTACTGAAGAGGAAGAACCCCCTCAATCTACTAGTGAAGGAGTTAAGAAAGCAAGCTCCAAAAAACAAGATGGCGATGATGTTTTTGAGGGGTTGAGCGATTTAATTGTGACATCTCAAGAACTTTTCAAAGATGATGTTTCTAAAACTGTCTCTTCTGTAATCGAGGCGACATCTTCTTTTCAACAGATGTCAACTCCTCCTACTCAAGTTATCACTACCTCTATTCCACAGAGTGGTTTGTAACTCGATGCGCGTAGTTTACACGTTACACGACACTTTGGATTTCTCATCACTTCTATGCACTTATCTTGTACTTTAAAGATTTCTAAAGCTTATTATTTTAATTCCAGATTTTCCTATGGGGCGCAGCGGCTCGTACTATGATGATTTCCAGCGCTACGGGAGGCGTAGCCAGTATGATTACAGGCGTTACCTTCCTTCTTACAGAGAGTCGGATGAAGAGAGGGACATCAGGAAAGCCGACGAGAGACGAGCATATGAAGAACGTCGCCGAAGGGAACAAGAAAGACATGATCTTCCCCACAGAGATGATGATACCCAAAAGAGAAAAGCTCATGATGAGAGAGGAAAGAGTCACATAGACGATTCTTCTAGCAAGCGGGCTAGACTTACTGAAGAAACAACTCCTTCAGCTTCTGAACATGTCCCTGCTCAATCTCCTGCTCCCGTTCGCTCCGACATTCAAGCAATCATCAACCGGCCTGCATACCAAGTCGGGCAAGGTCCACCCACTCTTCAAAGTCGATTTCCTCAGTGGTGCCTGAGAGGGGTTCGATTTGATCTCGACTTGGTTCCTCTCGACAAACCGGCTATGCTGCGAAATCTTGATACTGTCAGGACCGATATCGAAAGAATGTCGAACTGGCAAAAACTCGTCGACGAACTTCAGAGGGTTAACCGAGCCAATCTCGAGGCCATGCTAAAAATGGAGAATGATAAGGCTGAGTGGCAGAAGACTCTCGAACAGCATGACGCCGAAATGAGAAGTATTGCTTCCTACAATGAAAAGCTGGAAGCGGAAGTAGAAAAACTTAAGGAAGAATTAGCTACTTCATCTACTTTCCATTCACAAAAGGAGAGCATGCTTCAGCAACAAGTACGAGATGCGCATGCCAGTCAAAGAGCAGTCGAAGATAAGCTTGCATACAAGGAAAAGGTCATAGAAGAATATCGTGCTGAAACTGTACAACTGCGAGAACAGACCGGCTCTCAAAGCTTGGAGATAGAGTTGTTAAAAACTCGACTTGCTATGGCCGAAAAGGAGCGCGACGAGGCTGTTGCTGGTAAACTTGCGGCCGAAGAGGCTCATCAAGCAACCAAAGCTGACATTAGCTCCATATTATTCGATTTTTTGTCTGCACAGCATTTTGGGACGTGGCAGCCTTGCCTTTCTAGGCCCCAAGTATGAAATCACACTGGCTGAAGTTTGGGAGGCAGCACTTGATATGCTCGGTGGTAAAGGTGCTGGATATGCTGAGTCAGCCCTTGAAGAGCATTATCTTGATGATGAAGCCCGTGCCGCTCTTGCCAAGGGAAAGGAGCAGCTTGCCAGAGCGCGGGCCGGGATGGCGGAAGAGGAGCGTTCTGAAAAAGAAGTACCGCCTACTACCTCTGAACGTCCTCTAGTTTCTCCCGAGGTGGACATTACAGGCTCTAGTGCTCATTCGCCGCCTCCTACAAGAACCGGGGTAATTACCCCTACTGATGAAGAGGCTTTGGAGGACATTGGGGCTCAGAATTATAAGATTGAACTGACGAAGCCAACATCTTCAGGTAATTTCGACATTGGTCCGATTCAGGTGGATTACCTGCTTATTCCTCAAAAATTTGATGAGCTTCTCGATTACCTCTTGAATCTCGATGAACCCATATCTCCCTTCTTTCGGGAAGATACTAACATTTTCAATTTTTCTTCTTCTGCAGTTGAAACAACAAGTGCTGTGCAGACTTCGCCTTCTCTGGTTATTCCTCCTCCATCTCTTCAGGTGACTCCTCCTTCTGCTTCACAACCTGGGTCACAAGAGGAGAAAATTGAGGCTCTTCATGGTTTGGATGACCCTATTGCTTCGCAGGAGCAAAAAGATGAGGGACTCGAAGGAGGCGAGATCTCTCCGGAGCGGACTCCTTCTGACGACGTAGTTTTGTCCGCTCTCGTTACTCCGGGGAGTGAGTCTTCTTCGAAGAAAAGAAAGAAGCATGGGACATCGAAGAGGTGGGGGAAGAAAATTATCACCACTGAAGAGGAACCGGAAATTGCACCAGTTGCACCTCCCTCCCCTTCTTCCCTTATGCCTTCAGACCAACCTGAAAGACCTGAAAAGCTAACCACTCGGCCGGGTAAAGGGTATAAAGGCGGCAAGAAGAAATGAAGAGTTGGGCTTTTTGATTCCTTTTTTGTGTAATGGTCGGATGTTGTGCAGGCACCGGCCCCTGCTTTTTATTTTGAAACCTGTATCTGCAATATCTGCAATTGAATAAAATGATTCTTTATTTGTACAGACTTTTGTTTGAATTTGAGAATGCATTTATTATTCATTTTTGCACAAGTTTATTTATACGATGTTGCGGTGAGCTTGTGGTATGTTGTTTGAGCGTACTTTACCGACATAGTTATACCGCTTTGTATGTAACTATACCATGTTGCCCCTATACCATGAGCTTACTGCAATATCGTATACTTTGAGGGGACTTGCACTCTCATTTTCTAAAGAATAATTACTTCATTCTCGAAGAGAATTTTCGTAGAGTGCAACTTCCTTCATATAAGTTTCTACGCTTTGTCCTTCGAAGAAATCACTTTTTCCTTTTGCGTATGTATATATTTTGCCAAGTGAATTCTTCTATGTGGTAAAGCGGACCTCTGAATGTACTTTAACTTTCTTCCCCCTTCTTTTTTTTTTTTTTTTTTAGAATAGGTAAAGTCATCAAGTACGCTCTTGATGAGGATTTTTCTCTTTCTTCTTTTTTAATAAAAATTTGTGCCATTGAGGAGAGATTTTTCCACGTTTCAACACTTGGAAGTTTTATTTCAATCTCGGTGAAACGTGGGCTTCTGAAGAGGTCTTTCTTTTTAATTGTGTCCCCGGGAGGGGGTTGTACCTCTGAGGAGGGATTTCTCACGTTTCAACACTTGGAAGTTTTATTTCAATCTTGGTGAAACGTGTACCTCCAAAGAGTTGTGCCTTCGAGGAAAGCCTTTTCACGTTTCGACACTTGGAAGTTTTATTTCAACCTCGGTGAAACATGGGCTTCCAGGAAGGTCTTTATCTTGTTTTGCATTTCAACTTTGGTGAAGTGAAATTCCGAAGAGCGGTTGTTACACTTCAACTCCTGGTGAAATGGGCCTCCGAAGAGGGCTTTTATTTTGTTTGCATTTCAACTTTGGTGAAGTGAAATCCCGAAGGGCGGTCATGACACTTCAACTCCTGGTGAAATGGGCCTCCGAAGAGGGCTTTTATTTTGTTTGCATTTCAACTCTGGTGAAGTGAAATTCCGAAGAGCGGTCATAACACTTCAACTCCTGGTGAAATGGGCCTCCGAAGAGGGCTTTTATTTTGTTTGCATTTCAACTCTGGTGAAGTGAAATTCCGAAGAGCGGTCATAACACTTCAACTCCTGGTGAAATGTGCCTCAGAGAGGGTTTTCATCGCCTGGAAGTTACTCTCTCATGGTTGGAGGGTCATGACTCCTCCAATCTTTTTTGTTGAGTAGAGAACTTTCTTTTTTGTGGCGTATGACCCATTAGAGGTCTTTATCCTCCGAAGAGTCGTGCCTCCGAAGAGGACTTGTGCTGCCGATGATAGCTTTGGTTGTTCCTCTGTTCACTTGCTTATGCCTTTTCAATGATCCTCTGCCCCCCTCTTTTTTTTTTTTTTTTTTACAAGTAACTTGTTTAATCCAAGGAAGTGTGCTTCATTGTCAGGCAATTTCGTGAGAACGAGCACTAGCTTTTTAATTGGATGTTTGTTTGTTCAAACGATCTCAATTTATTAGCAAAGACCCGTTTCTGTCGAAATCATAGGCAGTTCAATTGAAGTACTTCATATCTAGGATTCGAATTCGGGGCTCTTGTGACTTGAAATTTGGCGAGAATCACTTGGTCTTTTTATGTGCAAGTTTCACTTCCATTGTCTGCAAAAATTCAAATCGACATTTCAGCAATACATTCTATGTACCTTTTATATCGAGAATAAAGCAAACATGTAATAATAATAAGGAACACAAGATTTATAGTGGTTCGGCCATGAAATTGGGCCTACATCCACTTTATATTCTTTCATTATTTACTTGCATCAGTTTTACAATTGCTTTCAATTACAAGAATCATACATTCATAATTCTTTTTACAATGTTTCAACAAAATTTTCAAGTAAAGTATGGACGCAAATGGTTGCTGTTCCATGCCCTTGGAATTTGATCTCCATCAACAGTGGTGAGTTTGAATGTGCCGTCAAGAAGCTTCTGACCTATTACATACGGTCCTTCCCAATTTGGCCCAAACACACCTGTCGCTGTCATAATTCTCTTCAGGACTAGGTCTCCAATCTCAAAGCTGCGTTGGCGAACTTTGGAATTAAAATGTCTGGCTATTCTTTGCTGATGAGCTGCAATTCTGAGATTGGCCTCATCTCTTTTTTCATCAAGGAAATCTAGCGCTTCAAGCTGTAGCCTTTCATTTTCTGCTTGGTTGAAATGGATCCTTCTGTGTGAAGGAACCTCTGTTTCTATCGGGATCATTGCTTCCGACCCGTATGCTAATGAGAAAGGAGTGTGCCCAGTCGCAGTTTTGTGAGTGGTTCTGTATGCCCATAGTGCAAGTGGTAGCTTATCGACCCAACCACCTTTCGCTCTTTCGAGTTGCTTTTTGATGGTTGATTTGATGATCTTGTTTACTGCTTCCACTTGCCCGTTTGCCTGCGGATGAGCAACTGCTGAAAAGCTTTTCTGGATTTTGAATCGCCTGCAAAAATCTTGGAATTCCTCGCTTTCAAACTGAGTACCATTGTCTGTGATTATTTTCTGAGGCACACCATAACTGCAAATGATATTCTTGGTCACGAAACTTATCATCTTCTTAGAGGTGATAGTAGCCAATGGTTCAGCTTCAGCCCATTTCGTAAAATAATCAACTGCAACAATAGCATATCTAATCCCTGATTTGGCAGTCGGTAGCGGCCCAATGAGATCCATTCCCCAAATTGCAAATGGCCATGGACTGACCATTTGTGTGAGTTCAGTTGAAGGTGCTCAAGGAATTTTGGCAAATCTTTGGCATTTGTCACACTTTCGGGAATAGCTTGCAGCATCATGATTAATTTCTGGCCAAAAATATCCGTATCGAAGAATTTTCTTTGCTAATGTTTGACCACCTGAATGATCGCCACATTCTCCTCCATGCACCTCAGCTAGGATTGTTTTGGACTCTTCCCGGGATACACATCGAAGCAATGGCATTGAGAATCCCCGTCTGTATAATCGGCCATCCTGAATTACATAGCGAGAGGCTTTCCTTAGTAGCTTTCGTCTTTCTATCGAATTTTCTGGCAGAGAACCTCTGAGTAGGTAGTCCAGTATTGGAGTCATCCATGACTCTTGTTCTTGAGATACATTCATAATCCAGTCAATATCCATCTCGTCTATACTTGGTGCAGAAAGGACTTCTACAGGGACCAATCCCAATAGTTGAGCTTCACCAGAACTTGAATACTTTGCGAGGGAATCTGCCTTCATATTCTCTTCCCGAGGAATGTGGCTTATTGAATAGTGATCGAGCTCACACAGAAGTTCCCAAGCCTTCGACAAGTAAGCGGGCAGGTTTCCCCCTTTCGTTTGAAATTCCTTCTTAACTTGACATACAATAAGCTGAGAATCGCTAAAGATCTGTAATGCTCGTATGTTTAGTTCTTTAGCGATTTTCAGTCCTGCGATAAGAGCTTCATATTCGGCTTCATTGTTTGTTGAATGAAATTCCAATCTTAGTGCATAGCATAATGACCGACCTTCAGGAGTCTCAAGTACGACTCCGGCTCCAGAACAGTAATCATTTCTTGCACCATCGACATATAACCTCCACTGGATAGGGGAATTGTCGAACGTTTCTTCCTCACTGTTTCCTTTATCTGTAAACTCTGCAATGAAATCTGCTAAAGCTTGTCCATTGACCGCTTTCCGGGGATGATAAGTGATGTCATACTGACTGAGTTCAATATTCCACTTTAGAAGACGACCCGAAGTTTCAGGGCGAAACAGGACTTGCTTTAAAGGTTGATCAGTGAGGACTCTGATAGGATGAGCTTGAAAATATTGCCTCAACTTCCTAGACGCAATTAGTAAGCAATAGGCGAGTTTTTCCAACTTAGAGTAATTCATCTCTGCCCCAGTGAGTCTTTTGCTGATATAGTAAACTGGATGTTGAATCCTTTTGTCTTCCCGTATCAGCGCTGCACTTAAAGCGTGTGATGATACTGCCAAGTATATAAGAAGATCCTCGCCATCGCCAGGCCTAGAAAGTATTGGAGGCGTCTCCATATGGCGAATCAACTCATCAAAGGCTTTTTGGCATTCGGGAGTCCAATTGAAGTTTTTCTTTCCTTTCTTTAGGGCGTCAAAGAATGGGATACATTTATCTGTGGCTTTGGAAATGAACCGACATAAGGCGGCAACTTTTCCATTGAGACTTTGCAATTCCTTCTTTGTTCTAGGAGCTTTGACTTCTTTTAAGGCAGTAATTTGAGCTGGACTAGCCACAATGCCCCTAGCGCTGACGATAAACCTTAAGAATTTTCCGGACTCGACCCCAAACGTGCATTTCAGAGGGTTAAGCTTCATTCTATATTTCCGGAGGACTGCGAACATTTCTGCCAAGTGTTCAATGTGATCCGCTGCTTTCTTAGACTTTACTAACATGTCATCAACGTAGACTTCCATAGTTTTGCCCAATTGCGGTTTGAACATAGCATTAACAAGTCTTTGGTAGGTTGCCCCTGCATTCTTCAAACCGAAGGGCATAACTCTGTAGCAATAAAGACCAACATCGGTGATAAAGCTCGTGTCCTCCTGATCCGGTTCATGCATCATGATCTGGTTATATCCGGAGTAGGCATCCATGAAAGATGACAATTCATGTCCCGCTGTTCCATCTACCAGTTGATCGATCCTGGGTAAAGGAAAGCAATCTTTGGGGCAGGCCTTGTTCAGATCTGAAAAATCGATGCACACTCTCCATTTTCCATTAGCTTTCTTAACCAACACAGGATTTGAAACCCAGTTCGGATATGTAGATTCTCTGATGAAGTTATTTTCCATGAGTCGATCAATTTCCTCTTTTAATGCTGCTGACCTTTCTGGACCTTGGGTTCTCCTTTTCTGTTTTACTGGTGTAAACTTTGGGTCAATATTCAGAGCGTGTACTGCAACTTCTGGAGATATTCCACACATATCAGCATGAGTCCAAGCGAAGACATCCAGATTTGCTTTCAGGAATGATATCAAGATATTCTGAATTGACACATTAAGTTGTGAGCCCACATTCAACACCTTATTTGGGTCCTTCGGGTCAACAGGTACCGGTACCGTCATTTCAACCGGCACTACTCTATTCTCCCCTGTACTGGCTTTTCTGGGATCCATCTCTTTCCGTGCCCCGCTATGCTCGCCAGTGCAGGGTCCGCCCCGTAATTGCTACAAGGCTGGCTCTTTGATGCGGACCGGAGTGGCCGCATCCTTTCCCATTTCCCTCTTTCTTGACTCTCGCAACTCTGTCAAATAGCACTCTCGCGCAGCATTTTGATCCCCTTTTATAACTCCTACTCCATTGTCTGTAGGGAATTTAATAGTGAGGCACCACGGGGCTAGAATAGCTTTGAATGCTGCGAGCGTTGGACGGCCAAGGAAAGCATTATAAGCAGAAAATTCATCGACAATCACAAATGTTTGCTTGCGGACCACTTTCCTTTCTCCTTCCCCAAGTTCTACTAGCAGATCGATGGTTCCTATTGGTTGCTTTGGCTCCCCGGTGAAGCCAGCGATCTTCTGCGATGAGGCTTGTACATCGACCATAGGGATTTTTATTTGGTCGAATGTCTTCTTGAAGAGGATATTACATGATGCTCCGCAGTCAATGAGAACTCTTCTGACAATGGCCGGTCCAATACCAGCAGAGATGACCAAGGGATCTAGGGTAGGAGCTTCGATACCTGAGGAATCTCTGGCTCCGAAAATAATATCATCACTGAAAGTTTTCTGTTGTTTCAGGGGCGTAGTGTCTTCTAAAACAAAGACGTCTTCTTCGGCTGGAACATATTTCAAAGCTCTGGCATATCTCTCCATCTCTCCCCAGCTCTTGCCAGCTGGGTGAGGCCCTCCTGTAATGACATTGATAATGGGCCTTCCAGATTCATGCCCCGTAGCTTTCTCACCTATCCTAGGCTGATGAACAGGAGCCTGTTGCCCCTGACTTGACGATGCAGGATTGTTGCTATTCTTTTTCACAAATTGCTGCAGCTTGTTTTCTCTTAGCAATTCTTCAATCAGATTTTTCAACTGGCGGCACTCATCAGTCTCATGACCGGGTTGATTATGGAAGCGGCAGAACTTCCCACTTTGTATAGCCTTTTTTCCGGTCCTCAAAGCGATAGGTTTAGGGAGGTCAACAGAATCTTTAATGGCAAGGAAGATATGCTCCGGCGTGTCTGATAAAGGAGTATACTCTGATGGTTTGAAGGATCGGGGCTTCTTCGGATTACTCTGTTTCTTCCCATTGTTATTTTCCCTTTTTTGCCCTACAGATTCAATCTTGCGTGGTGCAACAGTGTTATCTTCAGCTTTTTCTGACACTGCCTTCACCGGTACAGGACGGCTTTCCAGGCGTATGAATTCGTCTGCCTTTTTGTAGAACTTTTCGAGGGAGGTTGGCTCCTTCATGTTTAACCATTTCCCAAATTCGCTCGATTTATCAATAGCCCTCATCAGATAAGTCAATATCATTCGCGGTTCAGCATTGTCCACCTCTGCCAGCGCTATATTAAAGCGGTTCAAGAAAGACCTGATAGATTCACCAGGATTCTGTTCTATACTTGACAATGACATGATGTCTTTGGCCTTTGAAGCATATAGTCTAAACTGTTCCTTGAACTTTCGGGTCAAGTCTGAAAACTGATCAATAGATCGGACTGGCAACTTGGTGAACCACAGTAGAGCCACGCCTTCAAGGTATATGGGGAAATATCGGCACTTTATCTCGTCTGAGGCCCTGGCACCTGTCATGTGCCAATCATATTTATACAAGAATTCATTCGGATCACTTGTCCCTTTGTAAGCTGGGATAGTTGGAGGGACAAACTTCCTTGGAAACTCCGCCTTTAAGATTTTCTCAGTAAATGGAGTTTTACTTGGGGCGAAACCCCATTCTTTCTCATCTTCAACCCTTTGCATACTTTCTCTTATGATTTGCCGGACCATC
Source organism: Allium cepa (assembly GCA_030765085.1). NCBI lineage: Eukaryota > Viridiplantae > Streptophyta > Magnoliopsida > Asparagales > Amaryllidaceae > Allium > Allium cepa. The sequence goes on from CM060931.1 coordinate 853,389,678, forward strand.
CCAGAAAGATACTCCTCATCATGTCGAGTTCCAGATCCACCAACCTCAGGAAGCGTTTGCTCAAAGGGACAGGCAGCCCTTTCTGGAGCATTCCTCTCATTAGCATCATGAATGTTGCCAGTATAATTCCTTCCATTACCAGCCGATTGATTATTTGCCCCGAGCAAATCATTCAACTTATTCAGAATTAGAGCATTTTGGGCACTCTGAGCTTCTAATTGTGCATTCTGGGCGTTTATCTGCTGGTTCAGTCCTAATATTACAGCATCCAACTCTGCTTTCGTAACCCCAGCAGACGGAATGGGTTGATTAGGTACAGCGGAAGCGGAGGTTCCCTCTTGAATATTCCCAGATCTGACAGATCTACTCTTCCTTCCAGGAGCCATTATCTCAGATAGACTTCTGGTTTTCAGGGAAATTCTCTCTACAAACCTCTGTGAAGCAATGATGATAACTTGCCTGAGTTCAATTCTCAGTGAAAGCACCAAAAATGTTGACGCTAGAATTTGAACGCTAACACCCCGATGTATGAGTTGTAATTGTGAAAGCACCACCCGACGACTCGGGAACAGATTACAAGCAGATAATAGTAGAAAAGCGGTAAACAACAACAATTTTATAGTGGTTCGGCTTTAGGGTATAGCCTACGTCCACTTTAAGTACTTTTATTAATAATCTCGTTACAAGCTGATACAATTCTTCCCGAATACAATACACTTTGAATTACAAGATACTTAGAACAAGTAGCTTAAACTTCGATGGAGATGAGAGTTTTCGAATCCATGTTGGATGTATGTGATCTCTTCTTGAAGTTGTTTGTAGCGTTCTTAATATCTTGAGAGCTTCAAGTGTTGGATTGGATTAGTTTGGAATGCAGCAGAGTAACGGTGTTTGAAGGAAATCAGCCAAAAGTCCTTTACTAGTTGGAGTTAGGGTCATATTTATAGGCATTTTTCGGAGTAAGGTTGTAGGTCGTGACCGACCTAAGTAAGGTCGTAGGTCGTGAACGACCTAAGTAAGGTCGTAGGTTGTAGTCGACCTGAAGAGCATTGGCCCCTCCTTCCACAAGAACACGCATGCTGATTTGCACAAGTCCTAGGTCGTGAGCGACCTATCCCCCTGTGGCACAGCATAGTCAACTTTTTTACTCTGGCATTTAGGTCGTTAGCGACCTACCCTAGGTCACGAGTACTTTCCTGTAGCCATAGCTGATCTTAGGTCGCTGAATCCCTTAGGTCGCGACCTTCCTTAGGTCGAAGCACTCCTTTAGGTCGTGAAAGCTTTAGGTCGCTAAGCCAATCATGCCGTTAGGTCGTAGAGTTCCATAAGTCGAGACCGTCTTTAGGTCTCATTCACTCTTAGGTCGCGAAGCTTGATAGGTCGAAACATCTTCTGAGTCGCAGCCTTCCTGTTAGGTCGCGAGGCTTCATAGGTCGCGGCCTCCTTTAGGTCGCGAAGCATTTTTAGGTCGTTCTCCTTTTTAGGTCGAGCCATCTTTAAGTCGCAGCCTTTTTTAAGTCGCTAGGTTCTTGAATTGGCTAGGTCGCTACATTTTCCTTAAGTCTCTTACAGAAGGGAGTTAACAATACAGACACAGATATGATCACAGAAATAAACACAGATGCAGAAATAAAATTAAAGCAGTAAAGGAAAGAACACACCGGATTTTATATTGGTTCGGAGTAACCCTACATCCAGTCCCACAAGACAAGTATGGATTTCCTTTCGAAAGCAATTCTACAATTACACCCTCGGTTTCAGGGCTACGAGGTACACCCTTCAAAATTTCTGTCCTCTGGGTAGAGATACTTGATTTCCGGGCCACAAGTTCACCCAATTGATTTACCAAGGCTGCAATCACACCTTTTCTCTTTTGATTGATTTTCAAAGCTACAATCACACATTTTCTCTTTTGATAGATTACAAAAACCCTATACCTCTGAATAGCACTGAGAACCTTGTAGAATTGGTGAGAGAGAATCAAGGTAGAAGTAATCTAGTTCGATTCAATGTTGATTTCGGCAAAGTAATGGTAAGAATATGTGTTAAGAAATGTGGAAGAAAAGAGGAGTGAAAAACCAGAAAATATGATATAAAATTCGTTGAAACTAACCCCTATTTATAGAAGAAAAACAACCATGTCCATTCATGAAGAGTTATAGCGAATAGACACTTCTTTTGAAATTTAAATTTTGAACTCAACTGACACCAGGTCGACAAGGGGTACTGGGCATGTCGACATCCCAAAGGATTTTTTGGTGTTTTGTTTTTCTTTGAAAAGTACTTTTATTTTATATTAAAACTATTTGAAACTTTATAAATATACTTGACTATAGTTAAAATTTATAAGTAAATATAGAGAATAATATTTATAGAATTTAACTATAAGTAGGTGAGACCGAAGGCTTGCGGTGCTGTGGCCAGTCCTTATTGGCAGGACCAGAGGATTAATCCGACCTCCCTCTAGGAGATGCTTCGACCAGGCCAAGTAGTAGGGGACGAAGGCTTGCGGTGCTCTCGCCAGGCCTTATAAGTAGGACCAAAGGCTTACTCCGACCATCCTCTATGAGGTACTTTGACCAGACCCTTATGGTGCGATCAAAGACTTTTCCATTACTTTATAAATCCTTTTCATTAAGTCCTTGTTATTTATAGATACGTTAGTCTTTTTCTCAAATTTTTTGACAAACTCTTGGAGCTCCTAGTTTCCCGAAAGAATTCTCTATCATCCCTTTTAGGGCTTGACGCTGATTGGTTTCATGTCTATTCATTTGGTGATGTTAGCAATAAGCACCTCCAAGATTTCTTTCATTTCCTTATCACTTCTTTTTTGAAGGCCAATAGTCCAACCTCTCTTCCGTTAGGAGATATTTTTTAGTAGGAGGTGGTAAGGAAACGAGCTCTAACAAATCAGGAATTCCTCGAGATTGTGTCTTTAGTCGCCATTTGGCTTTTTTGTAACACTGGATAGGCTTATTAGCTCTAACGGTAAGTTTTCCCTTTAAAATTCTCGAGTTCTGATTAGTCTAATAGGGCAATCGATTACTCCCTTCCACTTTTGGATAAACTCATTGAAATTCTTTATTATTTCATTTTTGAAGATAGTTCCTTCAGCTTGGAGCTATATAGTTTTTCTTATTTCCAATAATGAGTCATTCCTTTTCACTTTCTCTTTTCCCAGAGTAGGATAATAAGCAAAGATCGGGGTGGATCCCGTATGAAATTGATTTATACTCCAGTTATTCGAGTTATAAAGAATTACTCGTCTCTTTTTTGTTAGAGTTTTAAGTGCCACGGTTCTCAACTTCAATACTTGTTCCTCATGGAATTAAAGGTTATGAGCGACTTGATAAACTGAATTGGTAAAGTAAGGCTTGAAGGACCTTGTTCGAAGATAGTCATTATTTGGTTTAATAGATTATGCAGGATACAGAAAGTCTTTAAGAGGAATATGAGATATGAAAGTCCTCTATAGGGACATGTTGGGAGTCGGAGGTCCAAGCCCTCCTTCTAGCGCCAAAAATGCTAGCAAATTACTTTACTAACCTAATATTCAAGGCAGACAAAGGCTAGATGGAATAAGATCTTAAATAGCCTTATGCAAATTCAGGAGAATATGTGAGTCCAAGTCTGAAAATAAGTCATAAGTGATATGCATGTCCATAGTTAAATAATAATCCAGTATACACATTTGAAAAAAGTATGATATGCAAAGTTTATTATCAATGTCCTTATGTGTTTAAAGTTCAAGAGTTGCAATCCTCCAAGGAAATATGATATGCAAGGTTAAATGTTTAAGACCTTATATGTGAGAAGTTCAATTGTTACTATTGACTCTAAAATCTCTAAATCAATTTAGGATTTACAATTTGAAAAACTAATAAATTAGAAAAGAATCATTCGCCACACTCAAATGACGGTGGAAGTCTATTTATAAAGGGACAATCACACGAGATGATTAACACATGTCATGGTTTTAAATCCAAGGGCTCCGATAGCGCCTTCCCGAAGAATATTGGCATTCCTTTTTAGGGACTCGAGATTACTTGTTTATAGAAATTCAATAACACAATCTCCCTTATAGAAACTCGACAACCTTTACATCCTTAGGGCTTTGTCATCTTTTGACATTTGTAAATACTCGAGAACCTAGTGTATAAGGTCGACATACCTCAGAAGATGGCAGTCATACACAATTATTTTGTGTCTCTCATTTGTAGAAGTTTACACATGACTCTTGCATGATAATTACATCGGATCAACTTGATAACTTCCTGACTGAACCAGAAACTTTGAGAACTCGTAGGTCAGTTCGTATTGTCTGATGAGATATGGATCCTCTTTGGAGGAAGACGGTAGGGTTAGTGAAGGTTTAACGAGATGAAAATGTAGGCGATTATACATGGGAAACCAAGGAGAACATAAGGGTTGCATATCCGAAGCTCTTTGCGTGGTAGGACCTATTGTTTATTATATTTATTTTCACCTATGATATCATATAGGAATGTTAAGTATCTCGCATGCTAGGATAGGATTATCAATACTATTGGTGTCATGGTTGTCTATTCGATATGTTTTATGATTGCATGTGGTTTTAAGCATGCAGGGTAACTGTGGTTGATTATTCTTTGACTTATTTAGGAATTTCAAAAGCGAAATTCCTAAAGTGGGGAGAGTGTAATGACTAATATTTTATGTATCAAAGGATCGCAAAATATTATTATTTAATTCATACGAGGTCACCTGACTCTAAAACTTTAGGAAATGACTACTAAGGACATTTTATTCCTTTAGAATTTTTATCGAACATTTTAGACCTAGAAATTCTTGAAATACCTATAACGTTCAATAAGGATTGAATTAGAGTCAGAAACCACTTCCACTAGATCGGGCTTGTTGTTTCTCTTTCCTAAGAGCAGTCATATTAGGAAAACAGCCTTACTATTTAGAAGATATGGTTGTTTTAAATTTTGTTTACTAATGGAAAAGTTAGTACATAATTAATTAGGCTTAAATCTTAGCCCATTAACTAATTTAGGGAATTGTGCCTAATTGGGGCCTCTTCCCCAAAACAACTCCTAACCTCTATTAGCTCTAATTTCATAGAAACACTTCCCTTTTCCTTACTATTCAAAGCTTAAATCATCATTATAAGAGTAATTAGCAAGGAAGATTGTAGATCTAGTATTTTGGCTGCCTTGGGATCTAAATTATTGCTGTTCATTTTGGATTTGAGGAGAAAAGTTGGTATTTTGGGTATTCGATGACTGGATCTTGACCTCTAACTATCCTATGCATGTTCATATAGTTAAATCAGAAGTTTTCAACATGATCTCGATCTTAAAATGTTTTATAACTTTAATTGCATCTTTAAAAATGTTTTATGGCTGAAATTACAAAGAATAAATTTTATTTTAAATGGTTTTGCAGCCCCTTTTGATAATATTGACATGCTATCGTAAAAGTTAGATCTTTGTTAGGATATGTATGGTAATCATGTTTTGATGAATTTCTTGTGTGTATGGATGATATTTCATATTTATATGTTATTCTCAGATATGATTTACTAGTGTTTTTAAGTAGTTAGGAAAGAGGTTGTTGAATTGGGTAAATCAAAGGAAAGGGTGGTCAGAGCTAGATGAAAATTAGAGACGAAGCTCCTAAGAATGGGCGGAGCCCAAGGTTCAAGTTGCATGAGGTTTAGGAGAAGGGATTCAAGTTGGCAATGAATTGATTGTTGAATGGGGATTTTGCAGATCTATTTGGTGAGAAAGTAAGGCTTGGGGACTTAGGAAAACAAACTTTGGGAAGACTTTGGCTTAAAGGTGGGAAGAGGTCCAGAAACTCAGAGTTGAAATTTTGTCTAAGGAGGGTGATCGGTACCGACCATTTTTAATCGATGTCAATCACTTTTTAGGCCAAAAGTGGGATGCCAAAGGATTTAGAAGTGTTGCACCGAGAAGGGGAGTCCAAATTAAGTAAGGAGGAAAGAGATCAGGGTGTGAATTTAGGTTGTACTGATTTGTATTTATATGGCCAACTGAGACCAAACTTCTAGGTGATGCTTCAGGGCCCTCTACAGGTCATGTTGAAGGTATTTGTTTGTTTGCTTGGAGTTTTATGGAAATGTAGTAGCACGATGATAGTTTCAGGGCATCGGCCAGGTTCCGATGATCACGCCTCGATGTTGATGCAAGTCATAAGAATGGTTATCCACAAAAGGGAAGGTTCCAGGAAGGATGACCCGTCAATGGAATGTTGAATGGTTCAATCATGGAAAGGAATGTGGAATGGTTCCTTGAGGATAATGGAAACTAGATGGAGAAAGAAAAAGGCTCAAATACTCATGCTAAGGGATCATTGATGCAGTGGCCTATAACTACGTTAAGTCGTCTGCCTTAGGTCGCCAGCGACCTAACGAGTTAAGCCTTGAGTCGCTTGCGTGTTATCATAACAAGTTATGGCGATTGGATGAAGCAGCGAGTCATTTTATGTCGCCAGCGACCTACCGAGCTACGAACGACCTAACTAGCTACGGCCCAACTACTTACGCCGCGTTCTTACTTGTGCCACCTGACTATAAGTCGCTCACCAGCAAGCTACGACCTATGTTATGTCGCTCACATACGCCGCATCTTTAAGTTTGCAAATCTTTATCTCGCTAAGTCGCTACAGATGCTAGGTCGCTCATGCTTCCTGTTGCTATACTACTTGTTTTAGGTTGCTCAAGCTATTGTGTTGTGAATTTGTTGAGTCTCTTTGATGTTTTGTCGTAACTTTCTTATGTGTTTTGTTATGTCGCTTTGTTCTTATGTCGTGAGTCGTTGTTGTTAAGTCGAAGGTCAAAGTGCTGTTGTAACGTGAATATGTTAGGTCGTGTATGCATGTTGTAACTCTACAAATAGCGGAGTTGTGTCATTTGTAAAGTTAGTTGATTTTGAATAAACTTTTGTTTGAGTGCTTTGTGCCTCTTTTAAAATTGGAAGTTGAGTGTTATCTCCTTTCTCCATCTTCGGTTATTCGAGTACGCTCGAATCAATGGATTTGAAGCCGATTCATGGAATCTCGTGCGCGAATCAACGTCGAAGAATCGTAGATCTTCTAACACGGTATCGTGCGCGATCAACGTGTTAAAGATAGCTCGAATCCGGTATCTCGTGAGAACAACGGATTTGATCATTTTTCTTGGGTATTATCAATCCATCGATTCAACTTTTCACCGTTTCATCAATTTTTGATAATTCCGCTGCGTCAGTTTGGTACCAGAGCTAGACTTAGCCAATCATAGCTAAGCCGAGCCTATTGGGAGCCGAGTTGAAGTTAGATCCGAGCTATAAGTGGAGGTGTGCATCACTTGTGTAGATCAAGGCCGAGAGTTAAAGTAGTTACAGCCGAGACAAGATTGTGTCATGTTAACGCTAAAATTTGAACGCTAACACCCCAGTGAGTAGATAACAGTTATGAAAGCACCACCCGTTGGTACGGGAACAAGATACAAGTAAAGAAATTGCAGAAAAGCAGTAAAAGACGACAGTTTTATAGTGGTTCGGCCTAAAATCGAGCCTACGTCCACTTTGATCTCTTTATTGCTGAACAAGTACAACTTATACAACTTTCTTCAATTACAATCCACTCTAGACTGTTAGTACAAACTTTTACGGAGAATTATCTTTCAAACTCATGATAAATGATGTGGATTCTCTCTCTTGAATTTGATGTAATGTCTTCGATGTTTGGAGTGCTTGAAGTGTTGCTTGAGTCGAGAAAATGGCAGAGTTTTGGCGCTTCGAGAATGAACCAAAAGTCCCCCCAGAGTTGGAGGTGGAAGTCTATTTATAGAGAGTTCTGGGTGAAAAAAGTTGCTAAGTCCTAACTCGTTGCCGACTTAAGGTAAGTCGTTGCTGACTTAGGATGAGTCGTGACTGACTCATTGAGCTGAGTCTCTGGTTTGTAGAGAGCTTCCTGCCTTTTTCGAACCCACGCTTCAAGTATTAGGTCGTTTACGAGTCATCTGGTTGTAGTTTCTGGCTTGTTTGTATAAATCGTATACGACTCATCATAAGTCGTAGGTCGTGGTTGACTTAACCAGCTGCCTTCGGCTTAAAGCTGCGTTCAGGCTTTGTGATGGCGAGTCCTAACTCGTAGACGAGCCATGATGAGTCGTGAGTCGCTCCTTTGAGTGGCCTTACAGGATGAGTCATGGGCTTGTTGAGTCGCTGAGTCAGTAGCATCCATGAATCGCATAACAGTTGAGTCGTAGAGTCGATAAACTTGATGAGCCGTTAACTGACTGAGTCGCTATCAAATGAGTCGGTATCCCTCTTAAGTAGATGAGTCGGTACCTTCCTTAAGTAGATGAGTCGGACTATCCCTTCCTTAGCTCAGTTGAGTCGTTGGTCCACTAAGTCACTGATCTCCATGAGTCGTGAGTCCCTCTTAAGAAGATGAGTCGCTACCAGTTGAGTCGTTGAGCAAAACGAGGTTAACATTTGCCCCTCGAAGTACGCGCCTAAGTCGTAGGTCGTGTGCTTCGACTTATCTTGTCTCGTGCGCCGATTCAACTTTCACCACCCACAGCTATAAAACACCTGAGTCGTTGCTCTTACTTCCTTCTTCTCATTTCCTAACTTTTAAACCGTGTCTGCCATTAACACCCCTTCAAGCTCCCAAAGGCGATTCCAAGCTTACCAACCGTCATCCCATCCTTTAACTTCATATTGCGTAAGTAAATCTTATCAACAATCAGCCGCATCCATCATCAACTCACCAGTATTCCACTCGCCGTCCTTAATACACTTTCGCGTGCTGCATTTTCCCATAAATCACGATTCGATTAATCCTTTGATTGAATTATTGTGGCGATTCTTGTGAATATGGTAATGCACCGGATGTATGGAGGATTTGAGGCGATTTGTGTTGGATTTTCGATTGATTCGTGATGATGTGAGACAGAAATGGTTAATTACAGTGATTCATGTTAACTGGTTAGTGAATTTGGGAGAGATAAGGAAGGCTTTGACGGGTTAACCGGGTTAATGGGTCCTTGGCTTCGCGGGTTAACTTAAGAGATGATGTGGCAGTGTGTGAGTGGAGAACCGACCTTAGGGGCCTTTGTAGAGTTAATCATGCGCGACTTGATGCCTTAACCGTGTTAATTCAGACGACTCAGGTCTTAGGTCGTATGAACGACTCAACCCTTTAGGTCCTTTTGACGACTTATCCTTTTAAACCGCGAACGATTCAAACCACAAGCCGTGAACGACTCAGCACTTGCTATTTCTTCATGACTTATCTTTTAAACCGTGCACGACTCAAACCATAAGCCGTGAACGACTCAACGACTTCCATGCGACTCAGTAGCCTTTACCCTTGACTTTAATCCGACCTAGCAAGTTTTACGACTCAAGCCATGAGTCGTAACCGAGTTAGAACTTAGAAGATTTCCTGTTGCTTTGAACTGGAGCCTCCCTTCTGTTCCTTGATTTACGACTCTTAGCACTGCCGACTTATAACATCAGCGGTTTAAAATTGAAGCAACCTAACTTAACTCGCCTCACTTTCCTTAGGTCGTAGCCGAGTCATCCAAATAACCAATGACTTAGCTTAACCCGTACAAAGAATTCTTGAGTCGTTGACAACTTAACACTTGTAAATTTTGTTTGAACTTTGAACTGTTGAACTTTGCTGCATTCTTTTACAGATTACTTCAACTTGTAAGCTAATAACCTGTTAATATAACATTCACAGAAAACTGGGTCTAATATACTGTCATTGATTGCCCACATCGAACGACAGATTAGTTAATGATAGATGATTAACTTAAATAAATCGTGTGAACGAAGTGCTATCGATTTCAAGTGGAATATTAAAGCAGCACTGGATTAGTCAATTGAAACTGACCAGCCCTCATTAATATTATGCTTGAGCTTTAAATAACAAGTTCCGAAGTTACCGTAGTCAATCAATCGTCAACCAGTTTAATTCCAGTTATCTTTACTTGTTATTATTATTATTTTTTATTAGCTTTGCACGACACTTCACACTTTTTAGGAAACGTGCACCTTCGCATTTGAACATCCAGTTGCTTGTGTAGAATGACCTCTCATCAAGAAGAGCCGATGGGCCAGGCTGAAGATGTCTTCCCAGTAGCCATCCCTATAGACAACCCTCCGGAGAGAACATCCACAACTTTGAATCAGCGGGTGTTTAACCAACTGCGCGTCCAGTTTGGCATTGATGATGCTGACATCTTATTTCCGGGGCCAAATGACACCGCGGATAGGCCCCCTCTTGGCTTTGTTGCTGTTAATCGCCAAATGTGCTTGAACGGCGCTATTCCTCCCTTTAATGACTTTCTCCAACAGTTCCTGCTTCGGTTGTCTATCTCTCCATTCCAATTACACCCCAATGGCTACGCCATTCTGATGGGGTTATGTGTTCTATTTAGGAGAGTTTTGGATCGATTACCAAGCTTCGGGGAGATCTGCTATTTTTTCTCATTCACGAAAACTAAAGACCATCCCTCCATCGTGGTTATAAGAAGCGCTCGAAACCGCAAACTTATTACTGATCTCTCCGAAAGCGCTCACGGATTTTTGAATCAGTTTTTCTTTGTTCGCTGCCCTCCAGGGTTTTATGCCATCTGGAGAGTGGGAAGTAAGATTTCCTGTCTTTACTTTTTCCGTTTTGAAACTTTCTCGAGATCTGAACTCTCAATTACTAATTTCATTCTTTTCCTGTTTTAGCACTTCCACCCCCTGCCAGGGACCCAAGTCTTAAGCAAATTTTCAAAAGATTAAATGCCGTGCCGGTAGAAGAGAAGAGCATAAAGTTTCTGCTAAACGATGAATTTTTACATCAATACGGACTCCTCCATCCCTCTCGCTTTACTCGGCCTCGTGAAGCTCCAACGGAGGTTCCTGATTCTCCGGTGAAAACTCCTGATCTTCCGATCTCCACTAAAGAGCACATGCGAGGAGAAATTTCTGCAGAAACCTTATTAGTAAAGTGCTCTACTCCAAGAGACGATACGGCACCCTCCGAAAAGCCCGCACTTGCTCCCATTATTGAAGAAGAAGAGGAGCCCCTTTCCCAAACCAGGAAGAGTGCTGACAAAGAAGCTGATGGAGGGAATCAGGTTGGGCATGACGGTGATGACGTCTTTGGGGATTTAAGTGACATAATTATCACTTCCCAAGAGCTCTTTAAAGAAGACCCTGCTCATGGTAAAGCTATACCTCCGACGATTGAAGCAACATCTGCCCTCCAACAGACTCTAACTCCTTTATCTCAAGAATTGTCATCAACAGTGAAATCTATCACTTCCCCCCAACAGAGGAGTGGTTCGTTGGTCCAACGCGAGTAGCTTGCACTTAACACACAACTAAGGATTTTCCAGCACATTTATGCACTTATCTTCTTATACTTTAAAGATTTCTAAAGCTTATCTTTTCTTATAAGTGATAGTAGCCAATGGTTCAGCTTCAGCCCACTTAGTAAAATAATCAACTGCAACAATAGCATATTTAATCCCTGATTTAGCAGTTGGTAGCGGCCCAATGAGATCCATTCCCCAAATTGCAAATGGCCATGGACTGACCATCTGTGTGAGTTCGGTAGAAGGTGCTCTAGGAATTTTGGCATATCTTTGGCATTTGTCACATTTTCGGGAGTAATCTGCAGCATCCCGATTAATTTCTGGCCAAAAATATCCGTATCGGAGAATTTTCTTTGCTAATGTTTGACCACCTGAATGATCACCACATTCTCCTCCATGCACTTCAGCTAGGATTGTTTTGGACTCTTCCCGGGATACACATCGAAGCAATGGCATTGAGAATCCCCGTCTGTACAATTGGCCATCCTGAATTACATAGCGAGAGGCCTTCCTTAGTAACTTTCGTCTTTCTATCGAGTTTTCTGGCAGAGAACCTCTGAGTAGGTAATCCAGTATTGGAGTCATCCATGACTCTTATTCTTGAGATACATTCATAATCCAGTCTATATCCATCTCGTCTATACTTGGCGCTGAAAGGACTTCTACAGGGACCAATCCCAATAGTTGAGCTTCACCAGAACTTGAATACTTTGCGAGGGAATCTGCCTTCATATTCTCTTCCCGAGGAATGTGGCTTATTGAATAGTGATCGAGTTCACATAGGAGTTCCCAAGCCTTTGACAAGTAGGAAGGCACGTTTCCACCTTTTGCTTGAAATTCCTTCTTGACTTGGCATACAATAAGCTGAGAATCACTGAAAATTTGTAATGCTCGAATGTTTAGCTCTTTAGCGATTTTCAGACCTGCAATAAGAGCTTCATATTCTGCTTCATTGTTTGTTGAAGGAAATTCCAGTCTTAGTGCATAACATAATGATCGACCTTCAGGAGTTTCAAGTACCACTCCGGCTCCAGAACAGTAGTCATTTCTTGCGCCATCAACATACATCTTCCACTGGATTGGAGAATCATTGATCGCTTTTTCCTCACCATTATCTTTCTCTGTGAATTCTGCAATGAAATCAGCTAAAGCTTGTCCGTTGATTGCTTTTCGGGGATGATAAGTGATGTCATATTGACTGAGTTCAATGTTCCATTTTAGAAGGCGACCCGAAGTTTCTGGGCGAAATAGGACTTGCTTTAGAGGTTGATCAGTGAGCACTTTGATAGGATGAGCTTGGAAATATTGCCTCAGTTTCCTCGATGCAACTAGTAGGCAATAGGCGAGTTTTTCCAACTTGGAGTAATTCAGCTCTGCCCCAGTGAGTCTTTTGCTGATATAGTAAACTGGATGTTGAATCCTTTTGTCTTCCCGTATCAGCGCTGCACTTAGAGCATGAGATGATACTGCCAAGTATATAAGAAGATCCTCACCATTGCCTGGTCTAGAAAGTATCGGAGGCGTTTCCATATGACGGATCAACTCTTCAAAAGCTTTTTGGCATTCGGGAGTCCATTCAAAGTTCTTCTTTCCTTTTTTCAGGGCATCGAAGAATGGGATGCATTTATCAGTAGCTTTGGAAATGAACCGACTCAGGGCGGCGATCTTTCCGTTGAGACTCTGCAATTCCTTCTTTGTTCTAGGAGCGTTAACTTCTTTCAAGGCAGTAATTTGAGCTGGACTAGCCTCAATGCCCCTAGCACTGACGATAAAACCTAAGAACTTTCCGGATTCGACCCCAAATGTACATTTCAGGGGGTTAAGCTTCATTCTGTATTTCCGGAGGACTGCGAACATTTCTGCTAAGTGTTCAATGTGATCCGCTGCTTTCCTGGACTTTACTAACATGTCGTCGACATAGACTTCCATAGTTTTGCCCAATTGCGGTTTGAACATAGCATTAACAAGTCTTTGGTAGGTTGCCCCTGCGTTTTTCAATCCGAAGGGCATAACTCTGTAGCAATAAAGTCCAACATCTGTAATAAAGCTTGTATCCTCCTGATCCGGCTCATGCATCATGATTTGGTTATAACCGGAGTAGGCATCCATGAAGGATAACAATTCATGTCCCGCAGTTCCGTCTACCAGTTGATCGATCCTGGGTAATGGGAAGCAATCTTTGGGGCAAGCCTTGTTTAGATCAGAAAAATCGATGCACACTCTCCATTTCCCATTAGCTTTCTTGACCAACACAGGATTTGAAACCCAATTCGGATATGTAGATTCTTTGATGAAGTTATTTTCCATGAGTCGATCAACTTCTTCTTTTAATGCTGCTGACCTTTCTGGACCTTGGGTTCTTCTTTTCTGTTTAACTGGCGTAAACTTTGGGTCAATATTCAGAGCGTGTACTGCAACTTCTGGGGATATTCCACACATATCGGCATGAGTCCAAGCAAAGACATCCAGATTTGCCTTCAGGAAAGATATCAAGATATTCTGAATTGACACATTAAGCTGTGAACCCACATTCAACACCTTATTTGGGTCTTTCAGGTCAACAGGTACCGGAACTGTCGTTTCCACCAGTACCACTCTATTCTCCCCTGCACTGGCTTTTCTGGGATCCATTTCTTTCCGTGCCCCGCTGTGCTCGCCAGTGCAGGGTCCGCTCTGTAATTGCTACAAGGCTGGTTCCTTGATGCGGACTGGGGTTGCCGCATCCTTTCCCATTTCTCTTTTTCTTGACTCTCGCAGCTCTGTCAAGTAACATTCTCGCGCAGCATTTTGATCCCCTTTTATAACTCCTACTCCATTGTCAGTAGGGAATTTAATAGTGAGGCACCACGGGGCTAGGATAGCTTTGAATGCTGCGAGTGTTGGACGGCCAAGAAAAGCATTATAAGCAGAATATTCATCGACGATCACAAAGGTTTGCTTTCGGACCACTTTCCTTTCTCCTTCCTCAAGTTCTACAAACAAATCGATGGTTCCTACTGGTTGCTTTGGCTCCCCAGTGAAGCCAACGATTTTCTGTGATGAGGCTTGCACATCGATCATAGGGATTTTCATCTGGTCAAATGTCTTTTTGAAGAGGATATTACATGATGCTCCGCAGTCAATGAGGACTCTTTTGACAATGGCTGGTCCAATACCAGCCGAGATGACCAAGGGATCTAAAGTAGGAGCTTCAATACCTGTAGAATCTCTGGCTCTGAAAATAATATCATCGCTAAAAGTTTTCTGTTGTTTAAGGGGCGTAGTGTCTTCTAGAACAAAGACGTCTTCTTCGGCTGGAGCATATTTCAAAGCCCTGGAATATCTCTCCATCTCACCCCAACTCTTGCCAGCTGGGTGAGGTCCTTCTGAAATGACATTGATAACGGGCCTTCCAGATTCATGCCCCGTAGCTTTCTCACCTGCCCCAGGCTGATGAACAGGAGCCCGCTGCCCCTGACCCGACGATGCAGGATTGTTGCTATTCTTTTTCACGAATTGCTGCAACTTGTTTTCTCTTAGCAACTCTTCAATCAGATTTTTCTGCTGGCGGCATTCATCAGTTTCATGACCTGGTTGATTGTGGAAGCGGCAGAATTTCCCACTCTGTATGGCTTTTTTCCCGGTTCTCAAAGAGATAGGTTTAGAGAAATCGACGGAATCTTTAGTGGCCAGGTAGATGTGCTCCGGTGTATGTGATAATGGAGTATATTCTGATGGCTTGAAGGATCGGGGCTTCTTCAGATTACCCTGCTTCTTTCCATTATTATTCTCCCTTTTCTGCCCCACCGATTCATTCTTGCGTGGAGCGACAGTGTTGTCTTCAGCTTTTTCCAACACTGCCTTTATTGGCAAAGGACAACTTTCCAAGCGAATGAATTCGTCTGCTTTTTTGTAGAACTTTTCGAGAGAGGTTGGCTCTTTCATATTTAACCATTTTCCAAATTCGCTTGACTTATCAATAGCCCTCATTAGATAAGTCAAGATCATTCGTGGTTCAGCATTGTCCACCTCAGCCAGTGCTATATTGAAACGGTTCAAGAAGGATCTGATAGACTCACCAGGATTCTGCTCTAAACTCGATAGTGACATAATGTCCTTGGCCTTCGAAGCATATAGTCTAAACTGCTCCTTGAATTTTCTGGTCAAGTCTGAAAACTGATCGATAGATCGGACTGGCAATTTGGTGAACCACAGTAAAGCCACGCCTTCCAGGTATACGGGGAAATATCGGCACTTTATTTCGTCGGAGGCCCTGGCACCTGTCATGTGCCAATCATATTTATACAAGAACTCGTTCGGATCACTTGTCCCTTTGTAAGCTGGAATAGTCGGAGGGACAAACTTCCTTGGAAATTCCGCCTTCAAGATTTTTTCAGTAAACGGAGTTTTACTTGGGGCGAAACCCCATTCCTTCTCATCTTCAACCCTTTGCATACTTTCTTTCATGATCTGCCGGACCATTTCAGAAAGATATTCCTCATCATGCCGAGTTCTAGATCCACCAGCCTCAGGGACTGCCTGCTCAAAGGGACTAGTAGCCCTTTCCGGAGCATTCCTCTCACTAACATCATGAATGTTGCCAGCATAGTTCCTTTCATTTCCAGCCGGTTGATTGTTTGCCCCAAGTAAATCGTTCAACTTATTCAGAATCAGAGCGTTCTGGGCACTTTGAGCCTCTAATTGTACATTTTGGGCGTTTATCTGCTGGTTTAACCCTAGAATTACAGCATCCAACTCCGCTTTCGTAACTCCAACAGACGCTAAAATTTGAACGCTAACACCCCAGTGAGTAGATAACAGTTATGAAAGCACCACCCGTTGGTACGGGAACAAGATACAAGTAAAGAAATTGCAGAAAAGCAGTAAAAGACGACAGTTTTATAGTGGTTCGGCCTAAAATCGAGCCTACGTCCACTTTGATCTCTTTATTGCTGAACAAGTACAACTTATACAACTTTCTTCAATTACAATCCACTCTAGACTGTTAGTACAAACTTTTACGGAGAATTATCTTTCAAACTCATGATAAATGATGTGGATTCTCTCTCTTGAATTTGATGTAATGTCTTCGATGTTTGGAGTGCTTGAAGTGTTGCTTGAGTCGAGAAAATGGCAGAGTTTTGGCGCTTCGAGAATGAACCAAAAGTCCCCCCAGAGTTGGAGGTGGAAGTCTATTTATAGAGAGTTCTGGGTGAAAAAAGTTGCTAAGTCCTAACTCGTTGCCGACTTAAGGTAAGTCGTTGCTGACTTAGGATGAGTCGTGACCGACTCATTGAGCTGAGTCTCTGGTTTGTAGAGAGCTTCCTGCCTTTTTCGAACCCACGCTTCAAGTATTAGGTCGTTTACGAGTCATCTGGTTGTAGTTTCTGGCTTGTTTGTATAAATCGTATACGACTCATCATAAGTCGTAGGTCGTGGTTGACTTAACCAGCAGCCTTCGGCTTAAAGCTGCGTTCAGGCTTTGTGATGGCGAGTCCTAACTCGTAGACGAGCCATGATGAGTCGTGAGTCGCTCCTTTGAGTGGCCTTACAGGATGAGTCATGGGCTTGTTGAGTCGCTGAGTCAGTAGCATCCATGAATCGCATAACAGTTGAGTCGTAGAGTCGATAAACTTGATGAGCCGTTAACTGACTGAGTCGCTATCAAATGAGTCGGTATCCCTCTTAAGTAGATGAGTCGGTACCTTCCTTAAGTAGATGAGTCGGACTATCCCTTCCTTAGCTCAGTTGAGTCGTTGGTCCGCTAAGTCACTGATCTCCATGAGTCGTGAGTCCCTCTTAAGAAGATGAGTCGCTACCAGTTGAGTCGTTGAGCAAAACGAGGTTAACATGTCACTTTGTATCAGTTTGGAGATTGTTAGTTAATCATGCCTCCGAGACGTGCTAACCATTTTCATAATGTTGAAGATGTGTATCGAAGACAAGAAGCTAAGCAAATCGAACAACGTATCAATGAAAAGTTTGATGAAGGTATTGGAAAGTTAGAGAAATTGATGAATGACTTGAATCAAAGTCAAAGGAGAAGGTCACCAATTCCGAACCATGGAGGAAACAGGGTTTTGCCATCGGTTTCGGAAGCGAGGAGGGTGTCACCACAATCTTGTCGAGAAAGAAGAGAATCATCAGTTTCCATGAGAAGAGAACACCATGAGTATCGAGGTGAAGAGAGAAGAACCCCACGTGGATTTGAAAATGAGCCATATCGTGATGTTGAAAGACATAGTAGAAGAGATATGTATGATCGTAGAGATGTTGATGGTCGGGATCGATATCGAAGTACATTTGATTATGGTGAAGATGGTGATAGAGGTAGTATTCATTATCGAGATCGAGATCAAGTACGAAATCCATATTGGGATGTAGAAGATGATCGTAAATGGGAGTCGGGGATGAAAATAGAGATTCCAGAATTCAAAGGGGGAATGATAACGGAAGAGTTTCTGGATTGGTTATCAAATGTTGAAGAAATTTTTGACTTCAAGGAAGTACCCGAGCATCATAGAGTTAAGTTGGTTGCTACACGATTGAGGGGAAGTGCTGGGGCATGGTGGCAACAAACTAAACTTACACGGGAGAGAATGGAAAAGTCGAAGATTGTTTCATGGAAGAAGATGAAGAAGTTGATGAAGGCTACTTTCTTGCCTTATAATTATCAGTCTCTTATGTGTCAGCGCTTACAGAATTTGAGACAAGGGACAGAGTCGGTAAATGATTATGAAGATGAGTTTTATCAACTGATTGCTAGAAATGATATCATGGAGATGGAGGAATAGTTAATAGCTAGATTTGTTGGAGGATTGAGAATACAAATTCATGATATAGTGAATATGTTTGATCCAAGATCCGTTTCTGAAGCACACCAGAAGGCTCTAGCTTGGGAGAAGCAAGGTAGAAGAGGAGGTGGTGTGTTTACAATTTCCAACAATCAAGTGAAAGGGGCTAGAAGCAATACGAATTTTTCCAAGGCTATTGGAAAACCGGCTGTCAATGAAGTTGCTAAGACCAAGGTCAACAACAATTTCAAGTGTTATAACTGTCAGGAGTTTGGTCATAAGAGAAATGAATGTCCGAAGCCTAAGAAGCGAACGATGGTTGCTGAGGTTGAGGATGAGGATGCAGAATTAGAATGTTCCAATTCACCACAAGTTGAGGAGGAAGAAAAATTATTGTCAGGAGATGAGGGTTGTCATTTGATAATGAGGAGGTCGTGTTTGACACCAAAGCAAGAAGATGATTCAAGTTGGCTAAGGAGTAAAAAATTTCAGTCAACGTGCACTATTTTGGGAAAGGTTTGTAAGTTTGTTATCGATGCAGGAAGTTGTGATAACATTATCTCTATAGAAGCTGTAAAGAAGTTGGTGTTAAAGACAGAGAAGCATCCCAAACCCTACAAATTAGCGTGGTTGAGGAAAGGTGGGGAAGTGAAGATTAGTCGAAGAGCTTATGTAACTTTTTCCATCGGAAATAAGTATAAAGATGAAATTTTGTGTGACGTGGTTGATATGGATGTATGTCATTTGTTGTTGGGAAGACGGTGGCAATACGATAGAGCTATGCAACATGATGGGAGGACTAACTGCTATAGTTTCATGTTCGAGGGCACTAGAATCACTTTAGTTCCTAAAAAGCGACAACAAGATGAAAACAAGTTGGAGGAAATCGAGGAACTAAAAACTCTGTTATCGTTGAAGGAGTTTGTCAAAGAAGTAGAGGATGAGCCTGAAGTATTTCTGTTAATTGGACGTGAAAATAGTGAAACGGTTGAAGTTCCTGAGGAAGTTAAGCCAGTGTTGAAAGAATTTGAAGACGTATTTCCTGATAAATTACCGAAAGAATTACCCCCGTTAAGAGGTATACAACACCAGATTGATCTTGTTCTGGAAGCTGTGTTACCGCATAGACCACATTATAGAATGAGTCCAAAGGAGCACGAAGAGTTGAGAAGGCAAGTGGAGGAGTTACTTGAACAAGGGCGCGTACAAGAAAGTTTAAGTCCTTGTGCAGTACCAGCATTGTTAGTGCTAAAGAAGGATGGAACTTGGAGAATGTGTACAGATAGTCGAGCACTAAACAATATTACAGTGAGGTACAGATTTCGATGCCTAGATTGGATGACTTGTTAGATCAATTGAATGGAGCTGCTATCTTTTCAAAGATTGATCTGAAGAGTGGATATCATCAGATTCGAATTAGACCAGGGAATGAATGGAAGACAACATTCAAGACACGGGAAGGATTGTATGAGTGGCTGGTCATGTCGTTTGGTCTTTCGAATGCACCTAGTACTTTTGTGCGAGTGATGAATCAGATCTTTCAACCATTTATTAGAAAGTTCGTGGTGGTGTACTTTGATGATATATTGATATACAGTGGAAGCATGGAAGAACATCTACAACACTTATGGGAAGTGTGATGATATTTCGCCAAGAGAAATTTTACGTGGCAACAAAGAAGTGCATATTCATGACACACAGCGTTTTGTTTTTGGGGCATGTGTTGTCTAAGGAAGGAATCCATGTGGATCAAGGTAAAGTTGAAGCAATCAAAGATTGGCCGCAACCCTGGACTATAACTGAAGTGAGAAGTTTTAATGGGTTAACATCATTCTATCGAAGGTTTATTCCACATTTCAGTAGCGTGATGGCACCAGTGATAGATTGTATGAGAGGGAAGCAGTTTGTGTGGACTGAAAAGGCTGATTCTGCTTTCCAACAGATCAAGACACTTTTGACTACAACACCGATTCTTAGATACCCGGATTTTCAATT
The DNA here is from genome assembly GCA_030765085.1 of Allium cepa. Lineage (NCBI taxonomy): Eukaryota > Viridiplantae > Streptophyta > Magnoliopsida > Asparagales > Amaryllidaceae > Allium > Allium cepa. Next base: position 853,409,823 of record CM060931.1, read on the forward strand.
TCTGTTTGAGTTACATACTGATGCATCTAAAGCTGGAATTGGAGGAGTGTTAAGTTAAAAGGGTCGTCCAATTGCTTATTTTAGCTAGAAACTTTCTGGAGTCAAGACAAGATACAACACATATGACTTGGAGTTTTATGCTATTGTCCAAGCCATAAAGCACTGGAGACACTACTTGTTTTATAAGGAGTTTTTGTTGTACACTGATCATGAAGCATTGAAGCATTTGCAGGGACAGGATAAGATTGAAGCCAGGCATGCTTCATGGATCGCATACTTGCAGCAGTTTACATTTGTTGTAAAGCAAAAGTCGGGAATTACAAACCGGGTGGCAGATGCATTGAGTAGAAGAAATCATTTGTTGACTACAATGAGAGTTGAAGTGACGGGGTTTGATGTTTTGTCAGAATTGTTTGTTGAGGATCCTTACTTTGCTAAGATTATAGATGAAGTCGAGAAAGGGAAGACGGATGAGTATGTGTTGGTAGATGGTTTTCTATTTAAAGGAAATCGTTTGTGTATACCAGAGTGCAATTTACGAATAAAGATTGTGAAGGAATTGCATGAAGAAGGTCATGTGGGAAGAGATCATACTTTGTAGTTGATTTCTCAATAATATTTTGGCCTTCCATAAGGAAAGAAGTTGAAAGATTTATGGAGAGATGTCACATATGTCAAATTTCCAAAGGGACAGCTACGAATGCAAGATTGTATATTCCATTGCCCGTGCCTACTAGACCATAGGTTGATATTAGCATGGACTTTGTTTTGGGTTTGCCAAGAACTCAACGAGGGAACGATTCTATATATGTTGTGGTGGATAGATTTTCGAAGATGACACATTCATAGCTTGTAAAAAGACTGCCGATGCAGTCCGTTTGCTCAATTGTTCTTTAAAGAAGTTTATCGACTACATGGGCTACCTGAGACCATTGTTTCTGATCGAGATACTCGATTTCTAATTCATTTTTGGTTAAGTCTGTGGAAGATGGTTGGGACTAAGCTGAATTTTAGTAGCGCCTATCATCCACAAACTGATGGACAAACAGAAGTGGTGAACAGATCGTTGGGAAACATGTTGAGATGTCTTGTGAAGGATAATTTGAAAAGCTGGGATGTGAAATTGTGTCAAGCAGAATTCGCACATAATCATGCCATTAATCGAAGTACTGGATTCAGTCCATTTCAAGTGGTATATTTAGCAATTTCGAAGGGACCGTTGGATTTGTCGACAGTTCCACGTCCGAAAGGGGTTGTTAAACGAGCTTGTGATTTTGTAAATGAGTTGCAGAAGCGCTACAGGATTGTTCATGAACGATTGCTTAAGTCAAATGAGAAGTATAAGCAACTGGCAGATAAGAAGCGAAGGAGTGTGGACTTCAAAGAGGATGACTTTGTTTACGTAGTATTGACGAAAGATTGTTTTCCAGTTGGAACTTACAATAAATTAAAAGCCCGAAAGATTGGTCCAGTAAGGATCTTAAAGAAGATCAATGATAATGCTTATCGGTTAAGATTTCCGGATCATATCCATGCTGTCGATGTTTTCAACGTCAAACACTTGATTCCATATCATGAGAATAAGTTTGTCGAAGAAGAGGAAAGTGTGAATTCGGGGTCGAATTCTTGTCAACCGGTGGAGGATGATGCAGCGGCCTATAACTGCGTTAAGTCGTCTGCCTTAGGTCGCCAGTGACCTAACGAGTTAAGCCTTGAGTCGCTTGCGTGTTATCATAACAAGTTATGGCGATTGGATGAAGCAGCGAGTCATTTTATGTCACCAGCGACCTACCGAGCTACGAACGACCTAACTAGCTACGGCCCAACTACTTATACCGCGTTCTTACTTGTGCCACCTGACTATAAGTCGCTCACCAGCAAGCTGCGACCTATGTTATGTCGCTCACATACGCCGCATCTTTAAAGTCGCAAATCTTTATCTCTCTAAGTCGCTACAGATGTTAGGTCGCTCATGCTTCCTGTTGCTATACTACTTGTTTTAGGTCGCTCAAGCTATTGTGTTGTGAATTTGTTGAGTCGCTTTGATGTTTTGTCGTAACTTTCTTATGTGTTTTGTTATGTCGCTTTGTTCTTATGTCGTGAGTCGTTGTTGTTAAGTCGAAGGTCGAAGTGTTGTTGTAACGTGAATATGTTAGGTCGTGTATGCATGTTGTAACTCTATAAATAGCGGGGTTGTGTCATTTGTAAAGTTAGTTGATTTTGAATAAACTTTTGTTTGAGTGCTTTGTGCCTCTTTTAAATTTGGAAGTTGAGTGTTATCTCCTTTCTCCATCTTCGGTTATTCGAGTGCGCTCGAATCAACGGATTTGAAGACGATCCACAGAATCTCCTGCGCGAGATCAACGTCGAAGAATCGTAGATCTTCTAACACGGTATCGTGTGCGATCAATGTGTTAAAAATAGCTAGAATCTGGTATCTCGCGAGATCAACGAATTTGAGCATTTATCTCGGGTACTATCAATCCATTAGTTCAACTTTTCACCGTTTCATCCATTTTTGATATTTCCGCTGCGTCAATCATTGATACTCATAGTGTTTTCTGATTTATTTAAAAGCAGGGGTATTGTGAGGATGCTCACGGGTACTTTGTTTGGGTGCTCTGAATCAGTTAAATGGATCCATGTACCCTAGACCAGTAGAATGGGTCTAATAATACCTTTGGGCTAACGACAAGTACACTAAAAACTGGGATTCATCCATTAATCCCTGGTAGAGGAATGGTCACATGAGTTATCATATGTCCAAGGCATAATAAGTGATGGTAAGGATTGTTAATGGATGGTATGTTTGCTTTGATTGTTTTCTTCTGTAGTCCATCACTCTAGGGATATAACTTAATATAGGTATTGCAGACAAGAATACCAGGACACCCATCATTGTACTTAGATTGTAGCACTCCCTTGTGATATTTGCATAGTAGTATATTATGTTTGTTATGTGCAAACTCTTCAATTGCAAGGGGGCAGGTATGGTTCAGATACCCTTGTTTCTTACTATGTTGACTTGTATAGTATTTTGAGATTCTTTTATCGGTCATAACAAATTATTGGCTGACTTGAGGTATTATGATTTACTTCTTATTATCTCGGGTACTCTTAAATGAGTAGGTTGGACGGTAAGACTACGTAATACGCGGTGGTTATGCTGAAGAGGAGCTCGATGGAACTTTCTCTTACATATATAAATATATACCCTATTGCTTATTCAGTTGCGCAACACTATCGAGCCAAGGCTATATTTGATTTTATCATGAGATGGTTTATTTGAGTTTATTTCCACATTATATAAACTCTATTACTATATTGTATAACTCTTTGGATCTGTGCTCTGATATTTGGTTCACTTAGTTATCACTACCTCTTCTATTTTATATCTATGAGGAATCTTATATTTTTATTTGATGCACTATGGGATATACGATAGGTTTTGTAATTTTTTATTTCTTTCAACCATTGATAATTGTCCCATACCGACCAAGCATGTTAGGAGAATACTTCTAGTCATACTGGTGCCAATGGTGAAGGGTGATCATCACACTTCATGGTACTTCAAGTAGTGTTGTAAATGGCCTTGATCCCTTGTTAGTAGTGAATTTTGGAAATGCTTATAGGATATAACAGGCGTTATCCAAAATATTTTATCTAACACCTCTAATGAGGCTATGAAGAACCATTGACTTGGTATGCAGTGACCTGGAATTTTGAGAACTTTATATTTAAATATTTGAATTATTTAAATATTTGAATTATAGGCTAAATGTTATTAAAGTGATTTAATAACCTTGTTAACAACCCTTTATTATCTTAAGTAATGATGGTAAACTTGTTTTGGAAAAATGTTTACAAAAATAATTACTTTGAAGAAATATCAATAATTTGACCAAAATTCATTTTATCGATAAACGGATTTTTACCTCAGAAGTTGTTTGGATGTTTTTACATACACTTATTTGCTTAGGAGAACATTAATTTGAAATAAAAATATTTTTCCATCTATGGAAGGTAAAGTTTTGATGATGTTATGGGTGATGCCATAGAAAATATTTTGAAAATGAGTTTTTATGGAAAATCATAAGTATTAAGTGAAGAAAATGAGGTGTAGAGATAGCACAGTGAGGGAAGATCCTTTGTGACCTTTTATGGAAGGTAAAAAAGTAGTTGGGTCTCTTGAAAAGGCCTATAAATACATCCTTAAGGGTTTCAATAATCACTTTTACAAATTAAGAGAATAGACGAAGTGGATTAACACAAATCCACTTTGTTCTTCACTAACTTTCTTTAATTAACTCAAATCACACTCAAACTTCACCAAACCTTGGCTATGTGCCTAAATATCATAGAAAGCATTAATATCAAGTTGAAAGTGAAAAAAGTCAAGTGGAAATGTGGTTTCCCCTTGGGCCGTGAGCATGAGAAAAAGGAGGTGGGCGGTGGTGGATTTGCTTGGAAGTGCTAAAGCTTGGATCTTTGGAAGTTTGGTGATGATAGGAAGTGTTCTTAGCTTTGTGAGTGCTTTAGCATGAGTTTGGCTTGGATCTAAGTGAGTTACCTCACTATATTGTTTGTATATATTGTGTATATGTGCTGTCTGGTTGAAATATGAATTTAAAGTGACGTTAACCAATTAAAGTTATGACTTTGGGACCCTCTTGCTTTTGAGAGCAAATGACAACTTTATATTGTATAACATCACCACTATTACCCTCTTAAACATGTGGAATATCCTTAAATTGATGTTTAAATGGTTGTTTGGATTGTGCATTGAATTGAAGTATGTTTAAAAGTGTTTGAAGCAAGAATAGTTGTTATAAGTGCACTTCGATATCCCTTAATTTTAATTTGTGTAAATGAAAGATTTATGATCTTAACTTAAGATAATTTGATTTGTTTATTCTCTACACATATTTTGGTGTACTGGATAGTAAATAGGTGGTTTGCAAAGTTATAGAAATTGTGAACCAAAGTTGTGAAAGTTAGAAGCCAAAAGGTCGTTATGGATGCACTTTGAAAATTATTGTTGAAAATGCCTTGTGTTCAGTGATTTTCAAACGTAAATTTGAGGGACATCTTGGAGGCGTCTTTGCAATTTTAATAAGTACTAGGAGGTACTTATTACTGGAAAAATATGGAAGTTTAAATCATTCGTTAACTTGTGAAATAAAGTTGCAATATATTATAGCAAGAAGAAGGACGCTATATGAGCACTTTGGAAATACTCTGTTTTTGGGAAACTTTGTAATTAATTTGGACATAATTAGGTGCAACGACCTGCCCTTTCGACCTTTAAATACTGACACTAATACATCCATGGTACTCATGCGTTGAGCATCCAAGTGTTGGAAGGACGAATTGCTTGAGTGAAACAAAAGAAAAAGAAAACATAACAAGGAAGAAGGAACACAGTATCAGAAGATCAGTAGTGGGACGGTAATATATAATATCAACAGAACTGCTTAAAGAGTTACTCCGTTATAGAAATTTCAGAGTTACAAAGCCTAAGTACTATCATCAAGCTGGATGGTCATAATAACCTGTCCTCCCAAGTGCTGATATATAGAATAGTAATGCAGTGGAAATAAGAATACTACGGTAGGTGAAACTTCTAGGTCATCTTCTTGAGCTCCAATGAACATCAACGAAAACCTATCTTTCTCAAACTGCTCGAAAGAGAACACAAGGAATTTAAGGAAAACAAAAACCAAGCATCAAACATAAGTCTAGTGTGAGAAACTCAAAAAATATGTAGCTGGCATATAACAATACTTTTGAGACCAAATAGAATTCCATAGCATTTATCCCCTCAAAAAAACCATCATCTAATGAGTATATATGGTGATATATCATATGATGTATAGGGTTCGCCGGCCAACAATCGATAAGTATCTCTAGATATGGAGTTGATAATACCCTGGTATAGTTTGCTAACCACAGGTTGTGAGGACGACTTTGTTTTCAGTCATTTATGATGTTGAGGTTACATTGGCATTTTTCATCCGAGTCTTTATCACTCGAAAAGAACACGGATCCCCAAATGAATTTGCACATCTCAAATAGATCTCAAAACCACACATGGATTTTAGCATCTTAAACAGATCCACTTCTAAGGGATAGAACATGTATCTCAGTCTTGAAGTGGTTTTCGATAAGTAAAACACTTACATCCTAGTCTTTTCAAGACTGAAACGATGAGTTTGATCATTCAATGATAATGAGGACGATCACATATGGAAGCAAATCTCTTATACTTATCACAAATCTGATATTTTCATCACACTCTATCCCTCAATCAAGAGTGAAGCCGGTAGGTTAGAGTTCTATTGATCATATCTCTCCACAAACATCAGTCTTATTTTCAAAAAATAGACAAGACTTATTCATCGGCTTTTGGTGCTAAGTATACGACTAAATGTTTTCCACAAACGAGTAAAAATACAAAGTACTATCAAGTTATACAAAGCATAATTAAGTCAAATAAGAGACTTTTAGTCCCTTTTTTGTTTAGTTTATCCTTTACTAATTAAAATCCCTTTTGTTAGTAGAACTTATTTTGTCTAATAAAATATCATTTAAAAATTTCTAGTATTCATTTGTACTGTTTTCAATACTTCAAAACGTATTCATATATTTATCTCAAATGGTATAAGTATATTCACAAATCATCAACAAGAATTCTTACTTTAAACTTTTGTTTTTTCTACCTTTTCCCTAAAAGATTCCTTACTTATAATTTCCTTCAAAATATCCATTTTAAGGATCTAAGCACTTTCACAAATCCATTCAAAAGGATTAAGACTAATGTTACTTAAACATTGTCACCACAAACCCAAAACCATTTCACTTATTGTAACACCATATATTTTTACAACAGTATTTAGAATAATTAATTGGGTAATTAAATAAATAATGTGGAAATTAATAAGTCAATAATTGATTAGCTAAGGGTAGCCGTGCCATGTTAATCTGTAAACTAAAATGAAATAACCTAAGAAAAGTTGTTAGGAAATAACAAGGACAATATTGGAAATAGGTGGAGTTTATACCCTAAACCCTTAGGAGATAGAAACTCATGTTCATTTCATTTTACTCAAACTAAAAAAACTAAGGCCGACCACCATTATCATTATCAAGAGGAAGATAAAGCTAGGAATCAAGAGAAGGAAGATAATCACCTTAATCAACATTTAATCTCACATCTTAAATCCCAAAGCTAAGGCGAATAATCACTACATCCCATTTTCTTTTAGATTTCGGTTTTAAGAATTGACCGAAATGTTTTTGCAAGTATATGCCATGCTTTGATGATTAAAATTATATATATGCTTGTTGATGAATTATGTATGTTTATGCTAAATTTTTATGATATGTTTGACATGAATACCCTATTTAATAACATCAAAATGCCTTGGAAATTCAAATATAGGTCAGAAATGATACTCAGAGATAGGTTTTGATTCACATAATTTTCTGAATTAATATGAACTTTATAATAATATTCTAGCAAAGGAAATTGTTTATTGGGTTATAAATTATTTTTGGCTAAACTAGTAATTATTTGGGGTTTGAAATTTTTATATGTTAGGAAACGTATAAAATAGAATTTTTGAGATTTTTCTAGATGTTTCCTAAGTGTTTAAATGAATATATAAAATTAATTAAGGTATGAGACTTAAATGTTTTATACACTTAATTTAGGGGAAGGGGCATTTTATAAAAACAAAATATTTATTTAAATTTGAAAATAGTGGCAGCACATTTTTGAAAAGATTTTGTTAACCAATGAGGATTTTGTAGAATATAATAGCCTATGGTTTTTGTTTGATGATAATAAACATATATATTCATATAAATGTATTTATTATTGTGCTATTTCATTTTTCCACATAATTAAATAAATATTTGTTGAATAAAATAAATAACTCAGAATTCATATTCAAACAAATATTTTATTCAAACAAATATTTTATTGCAAGTTCAAATAGTACAAATTTGATCTCTCACTACATTTACGCATTTTCATTTACAATACAATTTCAATTACAACACATTTTTCACCCTACTATTTTCACGTCACTACATATATTAACTTATCACTCATAATTAATCTTCAACTTTACTCGATCCTCTATCCAGCATCTGAACAATCAGCAAAATAAAAGGAGATGCAGTAAAATTGAAAGGAAATATTTTGCAATGCAAAATGAAGTGTGTGTTTGAAAATATTGTTTGCCTCATTTATTTGGGTTGTTCGTCGTCATATTCTCTTAAATCATCATACATGAACAACTTGTGACATGCTAGTGTATCACTATACATGCCACAAGGCCATGCACACTGATATACACTTGCTTGTTAAAACTGCAGGGACAGGTGAGCACAAGGTCAAACTCGAGCCTAGGCTGGCTTCAACTCAGGTACAATATAAAAAACATCATAGAATGATCATTTACAAAGCAGTTGGAACAAGGCTTAATGCAATATGAAATCGAACCAGATCAGTGAAGCATGCAACTGCACTAGATCAAACCATACATGCAACTAGTCAAAGTGCTCAAATGTACAAAACTCAAAGGCAAGAACACGGTATATAAACATGGGAGCATACACATGAACAGTGTAGACTCAAAGTGGTGAACCAGATCAATATTGCAACTCCACATGAAAACAAAATTTTCTCAAGTTTGCAAAGCATGCAGTTCAAACAAGGGCAATGGTCAGTGCACCACCAGTTCTACACATGTGAAGCCATGAACACACAGAGGCAAAAACATGCTCATCCTGGAGCCAGACTAAGGGATGATAACACCATGCAACACACATGAAGACTCCAAGTAGAATCATAATGAAGACTAGTATGGATATGCAAGAATTCTATAAGTTCATGCATCAAGTTCACCAAACATAATGAACCAGTGATGCAACATGAAGAATTGATAGCAAAGACTACAAGACCACAACAACATGCATACAGACTCGGCAATGAATTGATCAGGAGCAACAAAGGCAACCGGACTAGACTTCAACTCAGCGACCACATACAACAATAACTACAATACAAACACGTTGATGGTGATCATGTGAAAACACACACAAGAAAACATAAAACCAAGAAATGACTCAAAGCAAACGCAGAACTAAACAAGGTCAGTCCAGAAGTAGGAACCAAACAGCAAGGCTAGGCATGACAACCAGATAGTACCAACCAGACCACCATAAAATGCAACATAACCAGAATTGATGTCAAGCCATCATATACACCTATACATACATATATTTATGTATATACAAGGAGATAACACAAAACAAAGTAGTTTACATGTGTATTACAATGAAGCAGTTTACTTGTTTACAGTAAAAAATAGTTGCATTTCGAACAAAATAAAGGCAGCAAAAATGGAGAATGGTTATACGAATTGGACAAGTCAAAGTCTAGTTTATCACAAATTTAATGCCAAAGCTAGAAATGGGATGCGAAGTTCATAAAATAATGAGCAGGTCAAAGGAGAAATAAACAGAGAAAAATTCAAATTCATGGAATAACAAGTACGAATTGAACAAGTCAGAAGTCATCACCAACATTCAATCGTAATCCAAGGGCCAAGCAAAGTGTTTGAAGAATTCAATTAGAATTGTACAAATGCAAATATAAGGTTTTCATCCCTATTTAAACCCAATCGTCAACATCGGCAAAATCATCTGAGTACAAGCAAATACCAAAGCAAGCCATTGAAATAAATCACAAGCTAATAACTCGAATCAATGTCGAGTATTATTGAATATCGAAAAAGGGAAAAATCGCATACCATGTTAACATTCGAGCTCGACATATTTAAAGCAGCCGTTAATAATTCAACTAATTAAGGAAGCATCGAAGTGTATCGAAAGCATACCGGAAAACGTTTCAAGCATCAATTTTTCAAGCGGCGGCTCAAATGATCGAATCCTAATTTGAGAAGAAGAACGAAAATAAAAGAGGCGGCCAAAGTTACTCCAAAAAGTAAAAGGAAGACATCCTTATTTTATTTTGATTTAGGCCGCCCTTTATTTAATATTGGACTTTAGTTTTAAAATAATAGGGTTTCGGTTTTTTATTTTGTTTAGTTGTTTAATTTTCCTTTTAAATTGCATAACTTTCTATTTTGTAACTAGGTACAAACAACGGGGCATAGTTTGAGAATCCGCAACTCGTTGGCTAAGTTGTTGCAGGGTTTTGAACTTATAGTTAGGTTAGTCAAGTTAGCGGGTGTCGCAAGTTTGTGTGCGCAAACGTTTGACTACTTACTTTCTGGTAGAAACCTTGGGGGCCGTACGTATGCAGGTTATTGCCGAAGCTGGGAAATCTGTGTGTGATCTCTACTACATTATTTTCTGTTATTGTTTTTATTTCCGCGTTAATTTTTATTTTTATTAGCACGCCCTATTCGCCCCCCCTCCCCCCCCCCCCTCTAGAGTGAAAACGATCATACATATTTGAAAAACAAAGGCATGTAGTTGAAAAGTTATCCTTTTAAGTTAAAACAAAGGAATCATATGTTTAGCCTATTTCAGCCTATTATGGCAGAAATCTTTCAGCCAGACCTTCCGACTAGGTCAAGAGGTTCAAAGCTTTCGGCAAGGTCAAACCATTGCATACGGTAGCAAGTAACTTGGTACGTAATGAAATGGACAAGGTCGAGAGGTTCTTAGTCGAAAGGTTAATGGCCAAAGAGGTTGGGTTATGTTTGTTTTATAAACCAAAGGCTTTCACTTGCTTTGCTTTCAAATTAGAGCTTTTAAGTTTGTTGATTTCGACCTGGTCAAATGTTTAAACAAAGGCTTTTAAACCTTTTGAGTGATTCGAAACGTTGTTGCCACTTTGTTTTGTTTTGGACCTTTCGACAAAGAAGAAAGGTATACTTGTTTTAGAATACGCCACTTCTCCTAATGCTTTCGAAAGGAAGCTTTCGATTTAGGTGTCTTACCCTTGTTTTATAAACTAAAGTACAACCCAAAGCTTTCGAAAGAGTTGTTTTAAAGCATATGTTTAAAGCTTTTGAAGTATAGCTTTAGACTTAGTCGAAAGGTTGCTTCCAATGACTTCGAAAGGTTTTAAAAAAGGGTTTTCCATTTGTTTTGAATTGAAATCAATAAGCCTTTGAAAGTTTTAAGTAAATAAATTTGAAAGGTTTTAGCTAAATGATTTCGAAAGGTTGAAGATTGATTTTGATAGGTTAAACTCAATGGTTTCAAAAGATTTTAGTTGAATGATTTCGAAAGGTTTGAAAATTGATTTAAAAAGGTTTGGCTCAATGGTTTCGAAAGGTTTTGGCTAAATGCTTTTGAAAGGTTTTATGATCAACCACGAGAAGTTTGAGTTCAATGATTTTGAAGGATTTAAATGATTGATTACGAAAGGTTTAAATGAATTGTTGAATATGCGCTTATATGATTTTTGTTTGATGATAATAAACATATATACATTCGTTTAAATGTATTTGATAATATACTATTTGTTTTCACAGATAAAATAAATATTTGCTGAATAAAATAAATAACACAAAATTTGAATTCAAACGAATATTTTATTCAAATAAATATTTATTACATTTTTGAATAGTACATTTTCAAGCTCTCACTATAACTATACAACTTTGATTACAATTACATCACATTTCATATTTACAGTTCACCTCACTACATATCACTCACACTCGTATTTATTTTCAACTGCATTCCAGTTTGAATCCAGCATCTGAGCAATCTGCAAAAATATACACTAACGCAGTAAAATTGAAAAAGAAATATTTTTGAAATATAAAATAAAACGTGAATTTTTGAAAATATGATTTGCCTCAGTTATTTGGGTTGTTCGTCATAATTTAAATTTGAATTCATCATACACGAACAACTTGTGACATACACAGTGTATCACTGTATATGCCACAAGGTCGTGCACACCGATATACACTTGATAATGCTACAGGGACAGGTGAGCACAGGTCAAACCCAAATGCAAAGCCGGGTTTCAACTCACGTGCAATATATTTAAAATCACGACACGAGCACAAGGTCAAACCCGAGCTGTAAAACTGGATTCAACACAAGGCGACATGACATGAATGCTATGTTCAAACATGACACAGCCTCAAACCAGCAGTATACAAGTACAAGACCACCAAGAAAAATCAGTTCAACATGCATGAAATGAAACAGCAACATGCAATACAACAATCAGATGGTCAGAGTCATAGCAAACAGAGGCATCAATATGGTAACACAAATGCAACTCGACAAACAGCAAGACCAAACTGCACAAGTGACCACAAAGACCATCAGCTACATCAAAAGCAAGTGCAACACAGTTGCAAACAACAGGAATGAATATCAAGTGATACAACTGCAAGTATCAAGACCAGAAACTCAAGCTTCAAAAAGCTACAGCAACAATGCACTAATAAAGTCGAGACAAAGCAACTGTTCTTAACCGCAAGTTCAAACCAAAGCACAAAAGTGCACAGCAACACAAACTGCAGTGGACAGCAAAGACCACATGCCACAATATCGAGTACATGAAGATGGCATCCCACAATATCCAAACAACAGCAAGAATATGAATGCAAGCAATACACTACAATATGCAGTGATACAATGAAACATTTTCAACATTGCAGCAGTGTGCAACTCGATATCAAATGAAGAATATGGACTGCAACATGAATGTCACAAGCCAATATTACAGCAATGACACAGCAACAAGGCAGACTCCAAGTTCAAGAGGACAGTGAAGGCAATACACAAGTGAAGTAAACAACAATGTCGAGCTCAATGCAATACAGTGACAACTACCTAATGATCAACTGGAACTATAATGAAGTCATAATCAAAACATGAATGAACACTTACACTTACAACATGCAAATGCATCAAAACAATGTCGAAGTTATTCCAGCAACATGACAGCAAATAGAAGTGCACTAGTACAAAATAAGTCAATGCAACATGAACCAACTCCAAATGTATCAGTAGCATATATTACAGGGATGAACACATGAGAATGGACAAGGCACAGATCAAGTTCAAGTTATACAAGACAGCTACAACACAAAAGTTTTCAAACCAACTACAAATGCACAGCATACATATGAAACAGAGAAACCAGAAGTCAAGTTATAAAATTCAAGTGTCAAAGAAGTCAAAATTCACGAATGAAAAAAAGAAATCAAGTGCGTACGCGTATTCTTTGAAATAGTCAAAGAAAAGTAAAAGTAGAAAGTCTCTGCCGTATGAATCAAGGAATCGAACAAGTCATATGATCAAAGCCGTGACCATCAATATACGATTTGAAGTAGTCAGAATCAATCTCAAACATTCAAGCATTATCAAGTGGCCGAGGTGAATCAGTTGACAAATTCAATTAGAGATTATACGACGAAAATTTAGGAATTCAATCCCTATAAATTACCACGGATCATCATCGGCAAATTTATTGGAGTTCAAGCATAACAAAGAACAAATCATCCAACTCGAATCACGATCGAGTTCAAGCATCAACCCAGTAAAGCAAAAAGATAAAATTACATACCGAAGCAAGGAGTCAAACTCGATCGAACAACGAAGCAGCCGAAGAGAGCAACGAGAGAAGGTCAAAGCTACTCGCGTATTAATAAAACATAAAGTCGGCAGCTTCAAACCCTAAATTGGATCAGGGACGAAGCCCTAAAATTACAAGAGGAACAGCCGCCATCCCCAATTTTTCACGAACAAAGGAAATAAAAGAAGACGGGCTGAATTACTAAAGAGGGCCGGCCTTGTTTACATAAAGGGATAAGAATTTAAAAATAGGTTTTTTTATTAATTTGTTTTTTTTGTTTTGTATTTTCATTTTTAAACCGTTTAAATTTCTAGTCGTGTGACTAGGGTACAAACTACGGTGTGTAGTTTGGGAATTCGCAACTCGGTAGTTGAGTTGTGGTCAGGGTTTTGAGCGTAGAGTTAGATTAGTCAATAGCGGGTATAGCGAGTTTACGTGTGTAAGCGAGGGACTATCTAATTTCTAGTAGAAACCTTGGGGGCAGCACGTAGGCAGGGTTTTGCCGAAGCTGGGTAAATTCTGTGTTGTTCTGTTCTGTTATTTATATTCTGCTATATCTGTGCTGCTATTCTGTGATCTGAATTTAAATTAATTGATAAGCTTCCGCGATTAATTTTTATAATTTACACTATCACCCTATTCACCCCCCCCCCTCTAGGGTGAAATCGATCCTACAAGTAGTATCAGAGCTAGGAATAGAAGTCAACATTTTTTTAAAAAAAAAAATTCTATTTTTAAAAAAAAAAATCAGTTTTTGTTTAAAATTTGAATTTTTAAATGGCTTCTTTTAATAATGCTTTTGCAGAAGGTCAATCCATAGTTAGACCACCAATGTTCAATGGTGAATATGCTTTTTGGAAAAATAGGATGAAAATTTTTTTGAAAACCATTGACGCTTGGGATATTGTTGAGACAGGTTATAGAATACCAACTATAACTGTAGATGATCAGGAAATAGAGAAACCAAAGGAACAATGGACAGAACTAGAAAATAAATTACAGAATACTAATGCCAAAGCTATGAATTCTATTATCTGTTCATTAGATCAATTTGAATTTAACCGTGTCTCACATTGTCTAACTGCGCAGGAAATATGGCACATACTAGAAGTGACTCACGAAGGAACATCTCAAGTCAAAGAATCTCGCCTTGCAATGCTAAGCAGCGAATACGAGAACTTCAAAATGGCGAAGGAAGAAAATGTCAAAGAGATGTACGGACGACTCTCCAATATCGTATACAAATCAAAAGCTCTCGGAAAAACATACACCGAATTAGAAATAGTCCGGAAAATCCTCAGAGTCCTTCCACGAAGCTTTGAAGCAAAAGTTACTGCCATACAAGAATCGAAAGATTTAAAACAACTTAAAGTTGAAGAACTCATCGGAAATCTCACCACTTATGAGCTAGAAATGAAATTCAAAGAAGAGCATGAAGGAGGTGACACTCAAAAGAAATCAATAGCTCTCAAAGGAACAACCGAAAGTGATGATGATAACGATGAAGATGATGGAGCAGCAGAATTGGAGCTGTTAATAAGGAAATTCAAAAAATGGAATCAAAAACATGGAAATTTAGCTCGAATTCAAAAAGCAAAAAAGCAGAATAGCCAAAGCACTAGACTACTCGGAAGAACAAAAGTTTATTTGTTATAATTGCAACAAACCCGGCCATATCAAGCCCGATTGTCCACAAATTAAATCCAGCCACGGAAAGAAACAGAAAAAGAAAAGTTTTGCAGCCACTTAGGATGAAATAGACGAGAATGATCAAAGCACTGGCAGTGAAAGCGAAAAGGCAGAATTGTGTCTTCGAGGTGATACAACTGACAGTGACGATGACGAGCCAAGTGAGGTATCAAAACTTACCCATTCTGAGTTGCTTATATATTTTCATGAAGTAAACGGTTGTTTTGAACGACTTAGGGAAAAATACGCCAAACTTGAATCTCAAAAAGATACTTTGATAGAATGTAATAAACAACTTGATCAATTAGTTAAAACCTATCAAAGTAGGATCCCTAAGTGTGATAAGTGTCCAACATTTGAAAAGGAAATTAAAAAATCAGAAATCAATATAAAAACACTTGAAAATGAAATTCTGATTTTAAAGGAGAATGAAAATACTAGGAGAGAGAATTCTATTAAAAAGTGCACACAGTTGTTAAACGAAAATGAATCTCTCAAATCACAAGTCCAACAATTGTCAACAGCTTTAGATAAATTTTCAAAAAGTGAAAAATCGTTGAATATGCTATTAGGAAAGCAAACTGTTAATTCGGTTAGACAAGGACTTGGATATAATAGTTCGAAAATTGTTGAAAGCAATATTAGTCAAGCTAAATCCATGTGCACGATTTGTAGAAAATTTGGACACGATCACAATAATTGTTGGTATAGACCCAAACATGTGAAAACTATACCGATTTGGGTTCCAAAAGGCACAAATATAAAATCTCTCAAAGTTAAACAATTTTGGGTGCCAAAGGGAACAATTATAAATAGTTTTGGGTCTACACAAAATTATTTTTCAAAATTTTCTGCCACTAACAACCATGGACCTATAAAAACAAATAGGTCACATAAAACTTTCATCGTGTAGGTGTGGTGGCAGGCTAAGGAACAACAATAGTGTTCTCCGGATTTTGGCTGTTCCAGAAACACAACGGGCGACAAAGCTAAGTTCCTTAGCCTAGTATAAAGGTGACAGAATCACAACAGACAACAACGAAAAATATCGTAAAGGTAAAACAGGTATGGTATGTTTTTAAACGATATATTAAATGTGATAATCTGCACCGTATTTTGAATTAATTCAGCCAATATTGAGATTGATGAAAAGATGATGATTTTTTATTCTGATTTATTCAAAATTGTTGGCCAATTATATCCTTATGCCAAAAACACTATAAAAATCTCTAGATTCTTTGAATTACTTCATATATATCATTTTGGATTAAAAATAGTGTTTTGTTGGATAATTATACAATTGGTTATAATTCGGCTAATTCTATATTCACGGTTTTCTGATTATTTACACGGCTTCATTTCAAAGTCCAAAAGAATGTCATTTAAATTGCTGAAAAAATTGAGTTTGAAATTTTTGATGCACACTTCATGTTTTGGTCAATAAAATTCAATTGATGAGAATTTTGAGTGAAAAAGAAATTCAGATGCAGATTACACTGGTAATCTAGTTGATAGAAAAATTACTAGTTGAACGTGATTTTTGAGACACTTAGTAACTGCATCGTTTTTCAAAGAAAATATCTGCATACTCTTCATTTAAAATAATTTTCAAATAGCAGAAAGTTTTTTCTTTTAAAACCCCCTGGAGAAAATCATTTTTGACCATATTTTCAGATTATTCATTTTTGAAAAATTAATTTCATAATTATTTTTGAATTTGATTTTAAATGACTATTATGACTAATCTGACTCCCAAATGATTATCGAAAAGAAAAATAGTGATTGAAAAAGTGATGAGTGTTGATATTGATTATATATTATAACTCGAGAAAGTATAATTAGAAAATTTCTTTAGAAATGTAAACAAGAGTTATAAAACTTTTTGTTGGTAAAAATTCCATGACCATCTCTATACCTATCATATTTCTATCAACCATTACTCATCAAAATTCTATATAGTTTGTCGATATGTGGTACTTTAAACAGGAATCGTTCGTTTTTCATTTTCACATTTTTTTTAAAATAAAAAAATAATAATTAATAATAATAATAAATAAATACCAAAGTATTCACTCTCATTTAAAAGTCCTCACGGTTATGCATGGGTGAATTACTTGGAATTTGTTATGTGCTTCCATGCTCATTTAAAAGTCCTCGCGGTTATGCATGTATGGAACGCATATCAAAAGTTGATTTGTAAAATTAAACAAGTTGATTTTAATCCCATTTAAAAGTCCTCACAGTTATGCGTGGTTAGAAGATACTTGAATTCATTTTTAAAAAAAAATTGGAATACTACTAATCTCATTTAAACGTCCTAACGGTTATGCATGGTTAGTAGTTATTCAAATTCCTGATATAATATACCACAAATAAGACACAATGTATGGTTTTATATGATGACATCATTCTAAAAGTGGAATATGCGCCTAACAAAATATTTATAATTTTTGTTTGATTTTTTATTGAAATTTAATATTTATATTCAATTGAGTTTTAATGTTGGATTGATATCAATTACTTTATCTCTATTTTCTCTAACACTAATATTCTTTTGCTGATAACAAAAGGGGGAGAGAAAAGTTAAGATTTTGTCAATTAAAATCAAGCAAAGGTCAAATAATTTTCTATTTGCATCTAGAATCATTTGCATATTTTTATTTGTATGCATATATGTAGGGGGAGCATCGTATAGAAAGGAAGCATTTAAATAGGGGGAGCAATTAGAATATATCAATGATCAAATACATTTAACATATTCAAAATCTTAAATATATGTTTGTTATCATCAAAAGGGGGAGATTGTTGAATATGCGCTTATATGATTTTTGTTTGATGATAATAAACATATATATAATAAACATATATACATTCGTTTAAATGAATTTGATAATATACTATTTATTTTCACAGATAAAATAAATATTTGCTGAATAAAATAAATAACACAGAATTTGAATTCAAACGAATATTTTATTCAAATAAATATTTATTACATTTTTGAATAGTACATTTTCAAGCTCTCACTATAACTATACAACTTTGATTACAATTACATCACATTTCATATTTACAGTTCACCTCACTACATATCACTCACACTCGTATTTATTTTCAACTGCATTCCAGTTTGAATCCAGCATTTGAGCAATCTGCAAAAATATACACTAACGCAGTAAAATTGAAAAAGAAATATTTTTGCAATATAAAATAAAACGTGAATTTTTGAAAATATGATTTGCCTCAGTTATTTGGGTTGTTCGTCATAATTTAAATTTGAATTCATCATACACGAACAACTTGTGACATACACAGTGTATCACTGTATATGCCACAAGGCCGTGCACACCGATATACACTTGATAATGCTACAGGGACAGGTGAGCACAGGTCAAACCCAAATGCAAAGCCGGGTTTCAACTCACGTGCAATATATCTAAAATCATGACACGAGCACAAGGTCAAACCCGAGCTGTAAAACTGGATTCAACACAAGGCGACATGACATGAATGCTATGTTCAAACATGACACAGCCTCAAACCAGCAGTATACAAGTACAAGACCACCAAGCAAAATCAGTTCAACATGCATGAAATGAAACAGCAACATGCAATACAACAATCAGATGGTCAGAGTCATAGCAAACAGAGGCATCAATATGGTAACACAAATGCAACTCGACAAACAGCAAGACCAAACTGCACAAGTGACCACAAAGACCATCAGCTACATCAAAAGCAAGTGCAACACAGTTGCAAACAACAGGAATGAATATCAAGTGATACAACTGCAAGTATCAAGACCAGAAACTCAAGCTTCAAAAAGCTACAGCAACAATGCACCAATAAAGTCGAGACAAAGCAACTGTTCTTAACCGCAAGTTCAAACCAAAGCACAAAAGTGCACAGCAACACAAACTGCAGTGGACAGCAAAGACCACATGCCACAATATCGAGTACATGAAGATGGCATCCCACAATATCCAAACAACAGCAAGAATATGAATGCAAGCAATACACTACAATATGCAGTGATACAATGAAACATTTTCAACAATGCAGCAGTGTGCAACTCGATATCAAATGAAGAATATGGACTGCAACATGAATGTCACAAGCCAATATTACAGCAATGACACAGCAACAAGGCAGACTCCAAGTTCAAGAGGACAGTGAAGGCAATACACAAGTGAAGTAAACAACAATGTCGAGCTCAATGCAATACAGTGACAACTACCTAATGATCAACTGGAACTATAATGAAGTCATAATCAAAACATGAATGAACACTTACACTTACAACATGCAAATGCATCAAAACAATGTCGAAGTTATTCCAGCAACATGGCAGCAAATAGAAGTGCACTAGTACAAAACAAGTCAATGCAACATGAACCAACTCCAAATGTATCAGTAGCATATATTACAGGGATGAACACATGAGAATGGACAAGGCACAGATCAAGTTCAAGTTATACAAGACAGCTACAACACAAAAGTTTTCAAACCAACTACAAATGCACAGCATACATACGAAACAGAGAAACCAGAAGTCAAGTTATAAAATTCAAGTGTCGGAGAAGTCAAAATTCACGAATGAAAAAAAGAAATCAAGTGCGTACGCGTATTCTTTGAAATAGTCAAAGAAAAGTAAAAGTAGAAAGTCTCTGCCGTATGAATCAAGGAATCGAACAAGTCATATGATCAAAGCCGTGACCATCAATATACGATTTGAAGTTGTCAGAATCAATCTCAAACATTCAAGCATTATCAAGTGGCCGAGGTGAATCAGTTGACAAATTCAATTAGAGATTATACGACGAAAATTTAGGAATTCAATCCCTATAAATTACCACGGATCATCATCGGCAAATTTATTGGAGTTCAAGCATAACAAAGAACAAATCATCCAACTCGAATCACGACCGAGTTCAAGCATCAACCCAGTAAAGCAAAAAGATAAAATTACATACCGAAGCAAGGAGTCAAACTCGATCGAACAACGAAGCAGCCGAAGAGAGCAACGAGATAAGGTCAAAGCTACTCGCGTATTAATCAAACATAAAGTCGGCAGCTTCAAACCCTAAATTGGATCATGGACGAAGCCCTAAAATTACAAGAGGAACGGCCGCCATCCCCAATTTTTCACGAACAAAGGAAATAAAAGAAGACGGGCTGAATTACTAAAGAGGGCCGGCCTTGTTTACATAAAGGGATAAGAATTTAAAAATAGGGTTTTTTATTAATTTGTTTTTTTTGTTTTGTATTTTCATTTTTAAACCGTTTAAATTTCTAGTCGTGTGACTAGGGTACAAACTACGGTGTGTAGTTTGGGATTTCGCAACTCGGTAGTTGAGTTGTGGTCAGGGTTTTGAGCGTAGAGTTAGATTAGTCAATAGCGGGTATAGCGAGTTTACGTGTGTAAGCGAGGGACTATCTAATTTCTAGTAGAAACCTTGGGGGCAGCACGTAGGCAGGGTTTTGCCGAAGCTGGGTAAATTCTGTGCTGTTCTGTTCTGTTATTTATATTCTGCTATATCTGTGCTGCTATTCTGTGATCTGAATTTAAATTAATTGATAAGCTTCCGCGATTAATTTTTTTAATTTACACTATCACCCTATTCACCCCCCCTCCCCCCCTCTCGGGTGAAATCGATCCTACATGAATGACTTTGAAAGGTTCTGGTTAAATTACTTTGAAAGGTAGGTAAAAATTATGATTACGCACCGAAAGGAATATATGTTGTATACAGATATGTTATTGGTGAGCCTGAAAAACCATTAGGATCAGGGAGACCTAGGAGACGATTAAGTTGGGGACAAACCATCCAGAAGTGAAGTATTTAACAGATGTTAAGGATAGATAATCCAGAATAAGAATACCTAATAGGCGTTAGGTTAATTTTGATTATATTGTCCGGTAGCTACGATTTAGCCAAAGGTTAAAAGTTATCCAAGAAAAACTTATGTATTTGAACAGATTGTTCATTATTACCCGAGATTTATGTATGTTTACATATTGATTACTTTACAGTATTCAACCATTGTGGACATAGGAGCATAGTATATGGTTTTGTAAAAGGATTGGAAAAGATATGTTTTAAAAAGGATGATAGTGAGGGGAAGCCGTTCCACTAAGTGTCGTGGTCTCACTTAACACGTTTAACCGGGATGCATAGTATTATTCATACCAAGCATTATGTCTGTCTCAAAGTTTATGTTTTCCCTAAAACTCTCGAGTGCTCAAAATTAATTTGAGTAGGTTGAGGGATTAAGGTTTTTTTAGGTTTAGTAGGATGAAGAACAAGGCTACCGGAGGCATACAGGAGGCAAACAGATAGCTATTTAGGATTTGTAGTTCTTGTTATGTTTTGATATATTTCCACTATGATTGTATTAGGTCAATTCTGACTATATGACTCCGATCAACCAAGGGGATATCATCATATACCGCTCTTAGCGTATTTTGTAATGACTATATTTTATTTGTGCTTGGGAACGATTTGGAATTATGTGCTGTGAATGTGAAACATTTTGCTTTGAAATGTAATGAAGTAAAAGTGGTTATTTTGAAATATGTGTTTTGTTTCATATTCAAGTGCTTCTAATATTATTGATACCATTAACATAGCCATATTAAGTCATCGAAAGGTAATACTATAGATGACTGCAGTATCTGTAGCACTTAATTTTGGGCCTCTAAATAAGGGATGTCACACTTATCTTCAAAACACTCTTTTAAAGATCTATTTACATTCATAAGTATAATAAAAAGGGTAAAAGACGAACGTTAATAAAACATTTTTATAACAAACCCGAAGCCATTTCGTATTAACATCATCTTTAAAAAAAATTCTTTTAAAGACTATGATAAATCTGGTTAAGTTCGATAGTCGAATAATTGCTTGTCTAAAATAATTGCATATACAACTCAATGTTTGTATACTTAACTCATTTATAACATTTCAACTTAGCTATTCCTTAAACTAGAGTGAAGCCAGGTAGTTAGAGTACTGGTTGCATCAAAGCCTTGCCTAGAAACATCATTCTTGAATCTCACAAATAGACAAGCGTACTCGTCGGCTTTTAAGTATAGCATTAATGTTTCCATAAACAAGTAATAAACAACATAATTAACCCATTTTCAACATTCGTGACTTAAGTTTTCCTCATTCAAGAGAGAAGTCCAGTAGGTTAGAGTTCTACTGCTCCATCCCTACTCGACATCGATCGTAACTCTCATAAATAGATAAGCCTACTACGTCAGCTTTTAACGTTAAACAAAATTAATTATCTTTTAAGCAAGTAAGGAAACAACAAGATTAACACGTTTATGACATTCCAACTAAACTATTCTTCGTTCAAAAGGGAAGCCCGGTAGGATAGAGCTCAAATACTCTGTCCCTATTCGACATCAATATTAACTCTTAGAAATAGGGAAGTCAATCTCTTCGACTTTTATTATTAAGCCTAATCAATTGCCTATTTCAAAACTACCTGTAAATAGGCTTTAAATATCTATGTAAAATATTAACTGAAAATAACTAATTTATAATTCAATCAAAAACATGTTTTATATTATAAAACCTCTTTACTTTGAAAATACATATATAACTATTAAAAATATATTTAAAGTTCAAACAAACTTTAAAACACTTCAAAATGTGTTAGAAAGAATCTCTAAAAATATTAAAGCAAAATACTAAATTTAAATATCGTTTTTCAACACTTAAAACCATAGCAAATTACTACATCATTTATAAATGTTATTGAAAGTCCTTGTTAATAACAATCTTGAAAAAGCACGATTATTCCAACTACTTTTAACCACTTTAACAAATGATTTAAGATTTAAAAAATTTATACTAAGTAATACCATTAGGGTACTTAAAAACTATGAAAATAAAAATCCTAAGAATATCTTTCCACTTATTTAGAAAAATTCCCAAAAATAAGGGATTCAGAAGTGCACTTATAACGACTATTCTCGCCCTCTCGCATTTTCAAACTTACTTTAATTTAACATACAAGTTAAACAACCATTTAAACATGAATTCAAAGCCATGGCACATGTTTAAGCGGGTAATATAAGTGATGTTATATAATATAAATTTATCATTTGCTTTCGTAAGAAAGAGGGGTCCAAAATTTATATCTTTGCTTAGTTAATGTCACTTGAACTATTATACTTTGCAAACCAACGTATATATACATAATATATACTACAAAAATAGTGAGATAACTCACTTAGATCCATTAATAACCCAAGCACAAAGGCACAAGAGCAAAGAACCACATCATTCCATCACAAAAAACATAAAGATCCAACCTTTAGCACTTCTAAACCAAAGCCACACCTCTCCTCCTCCTTCCATGCTCACGACCCCCTCCTATATCCTCATCTTTCCCTCACCTTCTCCTGCTTATTCCATGCTAATCATGGTTTCCATGATGTCTTAGGCCTAAATCCAAAGTTTAATAGAGATTGGAGATGATTTGATTAAGACTTGAAAAGGTTAGAGAATTATTAGTGGATTGTGTTTAAGCGCTTCCACCATTTTTAATTCTCATACTTCATCTCAAACTTATTAAATTAGTTATTATTATATGTATAATATGCCTCTCCTTATATAGGATTTTACAAGAGGTCATAACCACCTCCTAACTTCCATGAAAGGTCATAATGAAGCCTCCTTATCACATGTTAACTTTACATCTCTCTTCTTTTGTTCAGAAGCTTAGTATTACAATGAAAGGTTATTTTTTAAATATCTTTGATAACATCATACATGACATCATCCAAAAAAATTATTTCCATAAATGGAAAAAAGTTTTATTTCGGTTTCTTAATTTCCTAAGGAAATAATTGTATGTAAAAAAAATCTGAACAACTTCACACGTTTAAAGCTTCTTATCAATAAAATGATTTTCGATCCCATTACCGATATTTTTTCAAAGTATTTACTTTTGTGAACATTTTTCCAAAAAAAGTTTACCATCATTACTTATGAATTAAAAGGGGTTTAAAAGCTTATTAAGTTATTTTAATAACATTTAATCAAAGATTTAAATAGTTAAACAATTCAGATATTTAAATACGAACTGTTCGAAATTCTACGTCGTTACATTAGGGGTTTCTTTGCATTTTTAATAATTATTATTTGTGTATTTATTAGTGGAAAAAATTGGAGTTTAAAAGATTCTGGAACTATTCAAAAAAAGTGGATATAGTTAGAGTAAAAAGATGGTTATAAATACATTTTGTAAATATAGCTTATTTTTGGGAATTTTTGTAAATAAATTAGAAGATATCTTTAGGGGTTTCTTTCCATAATTTTTAAATACCTAAGGGTCGTACTTATAATACAAATTTCAAGTCCTAAATCACTTGCTAAAGTGGTAAAAACTGGCCACAAAGATTATGCTTTTCAAAGTTGTTTTTTAGCGAGGACTTTTGATAGCATTTATAAATGTTGTAGCAAGGTGCTTATGGTTTCAACCGTTGAAAAATGATACTTTAATTTTGTAAAAAAAAATTGGTAATCTTTTTAGGGCTGTTTTCTAACATATTTTGCAGTATTTTAAAGTTGGTTTGAAGTTTAAGTATATTTGTAGTATTTATTTATGAATTTTGGAAATAAAGGGGTTTTAAATTTTAAAACATGCTTTTATTTATTTTCATCAAATTGTAATTAGTTATTTTCAAGTAATATTTTACATAAATATATAAAACATATTTAAAAGTATTTTAATACATATGAATACATTTTAAAAAGGAAATTAACTATGCCTAACACTAAAAGCAGGCGAAGTAGACTTATCTATTTGTAAGTGTTAAGATTGATGTTTGAGTAGAGGCAGAAGCAGCAGTGCTCTTAGCTACTAGCTTTCCACTTGACCGAGGAATATTTATGTTGGAAATTTTGAAATCGTGTTAATCATGTTGATTTATTACTCGTTTATGAAGGTCTTTAACACTATAATTAATAGTAAAGGCCAACGAGGTAGGCTTTTCTATCTGTGAGATTTAAGAATGAAGTGTCTAAGCAAGGCTTTGATATGCAACCAGTGCTCTAACTTACCTGACTTAACTCTTGAATGAGTAATAGTATAAGTTAGAATATCAAAACTGATTTAACTATATGAACTGTGATTTCTATTAGCGATCATTTTTAACTTCACAGTCGATTAGTCGACTATCGAACTTAACCAAATATTAACTTAGATCTTTAAGAGAATGTTTTGAAGATAAGCACAAGTGAAATGGTTTTGGTTTAGTGTGATAATATGTTAATAAAATTTGTCTTTAACCCTTTTTTTATTAAACTTATGAATGTAAATAGTCTTTAAATTAATTTTTTAAAAATAAGCATAAGCGAAATGGTTTTTGGGTTTGCAGTGACAATTTTTAAGCAACATTAGTCTTAAACTATTTTCAATGGAGTAGTGAAAGTACTTAGACCCTTAAAATGGATATTTTGAAGGAAATTACAAGTATGGAATCTTTTGAAAAGGATAGAAAAAGTAAAGGTTAAAGGTAAGAAATCTTATCAATGATTTGTGAATATGCTTGTATCATTTGAGATAAGTATATGAATATGTTTTGAAGTATTGAAAGAGTAAAAATGAATAGTAAAAATTCATAAATGAAGTTCAACAAGATAAAAGAAGTTTTACTAATAAAAGATTTTAATTAATAAAAGGTTAATAAAATAAAAAAGGGGATTAGAAGTCGCTTATGTGACTTGATCGTGCCTTATGTGACTTGATCATGTTTTGTGTGTTACTTGTTAATGGTAAGTATTTAGGCATGTAATTAGCTCTAAATGTTCAAAAATATGATAAAAGGTATATGAGCCATATTTTCTATATGCGATCATTCTCGTTATTGTTGAATACGACTAAATTTGTTGATTCAGTGTTAAAGAGACCAGGATCAATAAGTGTTTTACTTATCAAAAACCACTTCAGAAACATAGTGTTAACTCCCCACTGCTGGCGACCTAACTAATGAAGCGACCTAGAAGTAGTTGCGACCTAAGGAGGCCACGACCTAAAAAATAGCGGCAACCTAAAGGTTATAACGACCTAAGAAGACTCCACGACCTAAAAATGGCTCGACCTAAAAAGGAGAACGACCTAAAGATGCTTCGCGACCTAAAGGAGGCCGCGACCTATGAAGCTCCGCGACCTAACAGAGAGCTACGACTTAAGGAAGGCTGCGACTCAGAAGATGTTTCGACCTATCAAGCTTCGCGACCTAACAGAGAGCTGCGACCTAAGAAGTAGAAATACTTCGCGACCTAAGGGAAGTCACGACCTAAAGACTCCAGTTATAACTATAAGAAAAGTACTCACGACCTAGGATAGGTCGCTAACGACCTAAATACCTGAGTAAAGAAGTTACCTATACTGTGCCGCAGGGGGATAGGTCGCTCGCGACCTAGGACTTGTACAAATCAGCATGCGTGTTCTTGTGAAAGAGAAAACAGTGCATCTTAGGCTAGCCACGACCTACGACCTAACTTAGGTCGGTCACGACCTACGACCTAACTCCGAAAAATGCCTATAAATACGACCCTAGTTCCTACTAGCAAAGGACTTTTGGGCTCATTTATTTCAAGCGCCGTTACTCTGCTGCATTCTGAACTACTTCAACACCTTCAAGGAACTTCACGAAGAAATCAAACATGTCTAACATGTGTTCAAAGATTTGGATCGACATTGAAGTTTAGGCTACTTGTCCTAAGTCACTTGAAACTCAAAGTGTGTTGTAATCAAAGTGTAACTGCATTGACTTGTAATCAAATCGTCAATAAAGATATTCAAAGTGGACGTAGGCTCTCTCTTAAGCCGAACCACTATAAAATTGCTGTTGTTTATTGTTTTTTCACTATTATCTGCTTATAATCTGTTCCGGAGCTATCGGGTGGTGCTTTCACAATCTCACTTCATACACCGGGGTGTTAGCGTTCAAATTTTAGCGTTAACATTTTTGGTGCTTTCACTGAGAACTGAACTCAGGAGAACTATCATCATTGCTTCACAGAGGTTTGTAGAGAGAATTTCCTTGAAAACCAGAAGTCTATCCGAGATTATGGCTCCTGGAAGGAAAAGTAGATCTGTCAGATCTGGAAATATTCAAGAGGGAACCTCCGCTTCCCCTATATCAAATCAAGCCACTCCAGCTATCGGAGTTACAAAGGCAGAGCTGGATGCTGCAATCTTAGGGCTGAACCAACAGATCAATGCCCAAAATGCACAATTCGAGGCTCAGAATGCCCAGAATGCCCTAATTCTGAATAGGTTGAACGATTTGCTTGGGGCAAACCGTCAACCGACAGGTAATGAAAGGAATTTTGCTTGCAACATTCATGAGGCTGAAGAGAGGAATGCTCCTGAAAGGGCTGCTAGCCCCTTTGAACAAACACTTCCTGAGATTGGTGGATCTAGAACTCGACATGATGAGGAGTATCTTTCTGGAATGGTCCGACAAATCATGAAAGAGAGTATGCAGAGGGTTGAAGACGAGAAAGAATGGGGTTTCGCCCCGAGTAAAACTCCATTTACTGAGAAAATCTTAAAGGCTGAATTCCCAAGGAAGTTTGTCCCTCCAACCATTCCAGCTTACAAGGGGACAAGTGATCCGAACGAATTCTTATACAAGTATGATTGGCACATGACAGGTGCCAGAGCCTCTGATAAAATAAAGTGCCGATATTTTCCTGTGTATCTTGAAGGTGTAGCTCTGCTTTGGTTCACCAAGCTTCCAGTCCGATCTATAGATCAGTTTTCTGACTTAACCCGGAAATTCAAGGAGCAGTTCAGACTATATGCATCAAAAGCCAAGGATATCATGTCACTGTCGAGTTTGGAACAGAATCCAGGTGAATCTATCAGATCTTTCTTAAACCGCTTTAATATAGCACTAGCTGAGGTGGACAACGCAGAACCGCGAATGATATTGACTTATCTGATGAGGGCTATTGACAAGTCGAGCGAATTTGGGAAATGGCTAAACATGAAGGAACCAAATTCCCTTGAAAAATTCTATAAAAAAGCAGATGAATTCATACGCTTGGAAAGCCGTCCCGTACCGGTAAAGACAGTATTGGAAAAAGCTGAAGATAACACTGTTGCTCCACGCAAGAATGAATCTGTAGGGAAAAAAAGGGAAAATAACAATGGGAAGAAACAGAGTAATATGAAGAAGCCCCGATCCTTCAAGCCATCAGAGTATACTCCTTTATCAGATACGCCGGAGCGTATCTACCTTGCCACTAAAGATTCTGTTGACATTCCTAAACCTCCTCCTCTAAGGACCGGGAAAAAGGCTATACGGAGTGGGAAGTTCTGCCGCTTCCATAATCAACCCGGTCACGAGAACGACGAATGCCGCCAGTTGAAAAATCTGATTGAAGAGTTGCTAAGGGAAAACAAACTGCAGCAATTTGTGAAAAAGAATAGCAACAATCCTGCTTCATCTAGTCGGGGGCAACAGACTCCTACTCATCAGCCTAGGACGAGTGAGAAGGCTGCAGAGCATGAATCTGGAAGGCCCATTATCAATGTCATTACAGGAGGACCTCACCCAGCAGGCAGAAGCTGGGGTGAGATGGAAAGGTATACCCGAGCTTTAAAGTATGTACCGACCGAGGAAGATGTATTCGTTTTGGAAGGTGCTACGCCCTTGAAGCAACAAAGAACTTTTGATGATGATATTGTGTTCAAAGCTAGGGATTCCGCAGGTATTGAAGCTCCTACCTTGGATCCCCTAGTCATCTCGGCTGGTATCGGGCCAGCTATTGTCAGAAGAGTTCTCATTGATTGTGGCGCATCCTGCAATATCCTCTTCAAGAAAACATTCGACCAAATGAAGATCCCTATGGCTGATGTGCAAGCCTCATCGCAGAAAATTGCTGGTTTCACTAGGGAGCCAAAGCAGCCGGTAGGAACCATTGATTTGTTTGTGGAACTTGGAGAAGGAGAGAGAAAAGTGGTCCGCAAGCAAACTTTTGTGATTGTCGACGAATTTTCTGCTTACAATGCTTTCCTTGGCCGTCCAACACTCGCAGCATTCAGAATTGTTTTGGCCCCGTGGTGCCTCACCATTAAATTCCCCACAGATAATGGAGTGGGAGTTATAAAAGGGGATCAAAATGCGGGGCGAGAATGTTATCTAACAGAGCTACGAGAAACCAGAAAAAGAGAAATGGGAAAGAATGCGACAGCCCCAGTCCGCATCAAAGAACCAGCCTTGTAGCAATTACAGGGCGGACCCTGCACTGGCGAGCACAGCGGAGCAAGGAAAGAGATGGACCCTAGAAAAGTCAGTGCAGGGGAAAATTGAGTGGTACCAGTGGAAACGACAATACCAATACCTGTTGACCCAAAGGACCCAAACAAGGTGTTGAATGTGGGTTCACAACTTAATGCGTCAATTCAGAATATCTTAATATCTTTTTTAAAGGCAAATCTGGATGTTTTTGCTTGGACTCATGCCGATATGTGCGGAATATCCCCAGAAGTTGCAGTGCACGCTCTAAATATTGATCTAAAATTTACACCTGTGAAACAGAAAAGGAGAACTCAAGGTCCAGAAAGGACGGCGGCATTAAAAGAAGAAGTTGATCGTCTCATGGAGAATAATTTTATCAAAGAATCTACCTATCCGAATTGGGTTTCAAATCCAGTGCTGGTTAAGAAAGCCAACGGAAAATGGAGAGTATGCATCGATTTTTCAGATCTAAACAAGGCCTGCCCCAAAGACTGCTTCCCATTACCCAGAATCGACCAACTGGTAGACGGAACAGCGGGACACAAATTGTTATCTTTTATGGATGCTTACTCCGGATATAACCAGATCATGATGCATGAGCCAGATCAGGAGGACACGAGCTTTATCACCGACGTTGGTCTTTACTGCTACAGAGTTATGCCCTTCGGGCTGAAGAATGCATGGGCAACATACCAAAGACTTGTTAATGCTATGTTCAAACCGCAACTGGGCAAGACTATGGAAGTCTACGTCGATGACATGTTAGTAAAGTCTAAGAAAGCAGTGGATCACATAGAACACTTAGCAGACATGTTCGCAGTCCTCCGAAAATACAGAATGAAGCTCAATCCTTTAAAGTGTTCATTTGGAGTGGAATCCGGCAAGTTTTTAGGTTTCATCGTGAGCGCTAGGGGCATTGAGGCCAGTCCAGCTCAAATTACTGCACTGAAAGAAGTCAAAGCCCCTAGAACAAAGAAGGAATTGCAAAGTCTCAATGGAAAAGTCGCCGCCTTGAGTCGGTTCATTTCCAAAGCCACAGATAAATGCATCCCATTCTTTGACGCCCTAAAGAAAGGAAAGAAAAACTTCGATTGGACTCCCGAATGCCAAAAAGCCTTTGATGAATTGATTCTCCATATGGAAACGCCTCCAATACTTTCTAGGCCTGGCGATGGCGAGGATCTTCTTATATACTTGGCAGTATCATCTCATGCTTTAAGTGCAGCGTTGATACGAGAAGACAAAAGGATTCAACATCCAGTTTACTATATCAGCAAAAGACTCACTACGGCAGAGATGAATTACTCTAAGTTGGAAAAACTCGCCTATTGCCTACTAATTGCATCTAGGAAGTGGAGGCAATATTTTCAAGCTCATCCTATCAGAGTCCTCACTGATCAACCTTTAAAGCAAGTCCTGTTTCGCCCTGAGACTTCGGGTCGTCTTCTAAAGTGGAATATTGAACTCAGTCAGTATGACATCACTTATCATCCCCGAAAAGCAATCAATGGACAAACTTTAGCAGATTTCATCGTAGAATTCACAGATAAGGGTAACAGTGAGGAGGAAACGGTCGACGATTCCCCAATCCAATGGAAGTTATATGTCGATGGTGCGAGAAACGACTACTGTTCAGGAGCCGGAGTTGTACTTGAGACCCCTGAAGGCCGATCATTATGCTATGCACTAAGATTGGAATTTCCTTCAACAAACAATGAAGCAGAATACGAAGCCCTTATCGCTGGCTTAAGGATTGCTAAAGAATTAAACATCCGAGCGTTACAAATATTCAGTGATTCTCAGCTTATTGTATGCCAAGTCAAAAAGGAATTCCAAGCAAAAGGGGGGAATCAGCCCGCCTACTTGTCAAAGGCTTGGGAACTCCTGGGTGATTTCGATCATTACATGATAAGTCACATTCCTCGAGAAGAAAACATGAAAGCAGATTCTCTCGCAAAGTATTCTAGCACAGGCGAAGCTCAATTTTTGGGGTTAACTCCAGTGGAGGTCCTGTCGACTCCTAGCATTGATGAGATGGACATTGATTGGATCATGAGCATGTCTCGAGAGTAAGAATCATGGATGACTCCGATAACCGAATATCTGCTCAATGGATCCTTACCAGGGAACTCAAAAGAACGACAAAAGCTACTGAGAAAAGCCTCTCGATATATAATCCAGGATGGCCGATTATACAGACGGGGATTCTCAATGCCATTACTTCGATGTGTATCCAGGGAAGAGTCCAAAGCAATCCTAGCGGAGGTACATGGAGGAGAATGTGGTGATCATTCAGGTGGCCAAACATTAGCAAAGAAAATTCTCCGATACGGATATTTTTGACCAGAAATTAATCGAGATGCAGCAGAGTATTCCCGAAAATGTGACAGATGCCAAAGATTCGCCAAAATTCCTAGAGCTCCTTCCACTGAACTCACACAGATGGTCAGTCCATGGCCGTTTGCAATATGGGGGATAGACCTTGTAGGACCATTACCAACTGCCAAATCTGGAATTAAATATGCCATTGTTGCTGTAGATTATTTTACTAAGTGGGCAGAAGCTGAACCACTGGCTACTATCACCTCAAAGAAGATGATAAGTTTTGTGACTAAAAACATCATTTGCAGATACGGTGTGCCTCAAAAAATAATTACAGACAATGGTACTCAGTTTGAAAGTGAAGAATTCCAAGATTTTTGCAAGCGATTCAAAATCCGGAAAAGCTTCACAGCGGTGGCTTATCCGCAGGCAAACGGGCAAGTGGAAGCCGTAAACAAAATTATTAAGTCAACCATCAAAAAGCAACTTGAAAGAGCAAAAGGTGGTTGGGTCGATAAGCTACCACTGGCACTATGGGCATACAGAACCACTCACAAAACTGCGACTGGGCACACCCCGTTTTCATTAGCATACGGGTCAGAGGCAATGATTCCGGTAGAAATAGAGGTCCCTTCACATAGAAGAATCCATTTCAATCAAGCAGAAAACGAAAAGCTACAGCTTGAAGCACTAGATCTCCTTGATGAAAAAAAGAGATGAGGCCAATCTCAGAATTGCGGCTCATCAGCAAAGGATAGCCAGACATTTCAATTCCAAAGTTCGCCAACGCAACTTTGAGATTGGAGACCTAGTCCTGAAGAGAATTATGACAGCGACAGGTGTGTTTGGGCCAAATTGGGAAGGACCATATGTCATAGGTCAGAAGCTTCTTGACGGCACATTCAAACTCACTACTGTTGAAGGAGATCAAATTCCAAGGGCATGGAACAGCAATCATTTGCGTCCATACTTTACTTGAAAATTTTGTTGAAATATTGTAAAAAGAATTATGAATGTATGATTCTTGTAATTGAAGGCAATTGTAAAACTGATGCAAGTAAATAATGGAAAAAATATAAAGTGGATGTAGGCCCAATTTCCTGGCCGAACCACTATAAATCTTGTGTTCCTTATTATTATTACATGTTTGCTTTATTTTCGATATAAAAGGTACATAGAATGTATTGCTGAAATGTCGATTTAAATTTTTGCAGACAATGGAAGTGAAACTTGCACATAATAAGACCAAGTGATTCTCGCCAAATTTCAAGTCACAAAAGCTCCGAATTCAAATCCTAGATAGGAAGTACTTCAATTGAACGGCCTATGATTTCGACAGAAACGGGCCTTTGCTAATAAATTGAGATCGTTTGAACAAACAAACATCCAATTAAGAAGCTGATGCTCGTTCTCACGAACTTGCCTGACAATGAAGTACACTTCCTTGGATTAAACAAGTTACTTGTAAGAAAAGGGAATGAAAGCTTTCAAAAAAAAAAAAAAAAAGAGGATCGCTGAAAAGGCATAAGCAAGTGGACAAGGGAATAACCAAAGCCATCACCGGCAGCACAAGTCCTCTTCGGAGGCGCAACTCTTCGGAGGATAAAGACCTCTAATGGGTCATACGCCACAAAAAAGAAAGTTCTCTACTCAACAAAAAAGATTGGAGGAGTCATGACCCTCCAACCATGAGAGAGTAACTTCCAGGCGATGAAAACCCTCTCTGAGGCACATTTCACCAGGAGTTGAAGTGTTACGACCGCTCTTCGGAATTTCACTTCACCAGAGTTGAAATGCAAACAAAATAAAGACCTCTTCGGAGGCCCATTTCACCAGGAGTTGAAGTGTTACGACCGCTCTTCGGAATTTCACTTCACCAGAGTTGAAATGCAAACAAAATAAAGACCTCTTCGGAGGCACATTTCACCAGGAGTTGAAGTGTAACAGCCGCTCTTCGGAATTTCACTTCACCAAAAGTTGAAATGCAAAACAAAATAAAGACCTTTCTGGAAGTCCACGTTTCACCGAGATTGAAATAAAACTTCCAAGTGTTGAAACGTGAAAAGGCTTTCTTCGAAGGCACAACTCTTTGGAGGTACACGTTTCACCAAGATTGAAATAAAACTTCCAAGTGTTGAAACGTGAAAAATCCCTCCTCAGAGGTACAACCCCCTCCCGGGAACACAATCAAAAAGAAAGACCTCTTCGGAAGCCCATGTTTCACCGAGATTGAAATAAAACTTCCAAGTGTTGAAACGTGAAAAGGCTTTCTTCAAAGGCGCAACTCTTTGGAGGTACACGTTTCACCAAGATTGAAATAAAACTTCCAAGTGTTGAAGCGTGAAAAATCCCTCCTCAGAGGTACAAATTCTATTTTTAAAAAAATCCTCATCAAGGGCATACTTTAACTTTCAAAGGAAGAGTGATTTACCTATTCTAGAAAATAACCTTCCTCAAAAAAAAAAAAGGAAGAAAGTTAAAGTACCCTTCAGAGGCCCGCTTTACCACATAGAAGAATTCACTTGGCCAAATGCGTACATAAGCAAAAAAAAAAAAAAAAAAAGTGATTTCTTCGAAGGACAAAGCGTAAAAACTTATATGAAGGAAGTTGTACTCTACGAAAAATTTCTTCAAGAATGAAGTAATTATTCTTCAGAAAATAAGAGTGCAAGTCCCCTCAAAGTATAAAATATTGCAGCAAGCTTATGGTATGGGGGCAACATGGTATAGTTACATACAAAATGGTATAGCTACATCGGTAAAGTACGCTCAAACAACATACCCCAAGTTCACCGCAATATCATATAAATAAACTTGTGCAAAAATGAATAATAAATGCATTCTCAAATTCAAACAAGAGTCTGTACAAATAAAGGATCATTTTATTCAATTGCAGATACAGGTTTCAAAATAAAAAAGCAGGGGCCGGTGCCTGCACAACATCCGACCATTACACAAAAAAGGAATCAAAAAGCCCGAAGCCCGACTCTTCACTTCTTCTTACCACCTTTGGACCCTTTGCCCGGCCGAATGATTAGCTTTTCAGGTCTATCTATAGGCATAAGGGAAGAAGGAGAGGGAGGTGCAACCGGTGCAACTTCCGGTTCTTCTTCAGTAGCAATGATTTTCTTCCCCCTCCTCTTCGATGTTCCGTGCTTCTTTCTTCTCTTCGAAGAAGACTCACTCCCTGGAGTAACAAGAGCGGACAAAACTACGTCATCAGAAGGAGTCCGCTCCGGAGAGATCTCGCCTCCTTCAAGTCCCTCGTCTTTCTGCTCCTGCGAAGCGATAGGGTCATCCAAGCCATGAAGAGCCTCAATTTGATCCTCTTGTGACCCGGGCTGTGAAGCAGAAGGAGGAGTCACCTGAAGCGACGGAGGAGGGATAACCGGAGGAGGTGAAGTCTGCACAGCACTTGG
The DNA here is from genome assembly GCA_030765085.1 of Allium cepa. NCBI lineage: Eukaryota > Viridiplantae > Streptophyta > Magnoliopsida > Asparagales > Amaryllidaceae > Allium > Allium cepa. The sequence goes on from CM060931.1 coordinate 853,445,119, forward strand.
TGTTTCAACTGCAGAAGAAGAGAAATTAAAAATATTAGTATCTCCCCAAAAGAAGGGAGATATGGGTTCGTAGAGATTCAAGAAGTAATCGAGAAGCTCATCAAACTTTTGAGGAGCAAGCAGGCGATCCACCTGAATCGGACCAATGTCAAAATTACCTGAAGATGTTTGCTTCGTCAGTTCAATCTCATAATTTTGAGCCCCGATATCCTCCAAAGCCTCATCATAAGTAGGGGTAATCACCCCGGTTTTTGTAGGAGGCAGCGAATGAGCACTGGAACCTGTGATGTCAACTTCAGAAGAAACTAAAAGACGTTCAGGGGTGGTAGGTGGTATTTCTTTTTCAGAACGTTCCCCTTCCGCCATTCCGGCCCGCACTCTGGCGAGTTGCTCTTTTCCCTTGGCAAGAGCGGCGCGGGCATCATCGTCAAGATAATGCTCTTCAAGAGCTGACTCGGCATAGCCAGCACCTTTACCACCGAGCATATCGAGTGCTGCCTCCCAAACTTCAGCTAGTGTAATTTCATACTTAGGGCCTAGAAAGGCAAGGCTGCCACGCCCCAAAATGTTGTGCAGATAAAAATCAAATAATGTGGAGCCAATGTCAGCTTTGGTTGCTTGATGGGCCTCTTCGGCCGCGCGTTTACTAGCAACAGCCTCGTCACGCTCCTTTTCGGCCATAGCAAGTCGAGCTTTTAACATCTCTATCTCCAAGCTTTGAGAGCCGGTCTGTTCTCGCAGCTGTAAAGTTTCAGCGCGATATTCTTCTATGACCTTCTCCTTGTGTGTAAGCTTATCTTCGACTGCTCTTTGACTGGCATGCGCATCTCGTACTTGCTGCTGAAGCATGCTCTCCTTTTGAGAATAGAAAGTAGATGAAGTAGCTAATTCTTCCTTAAGCTTTTCTACTTCCGCTTCCAGCTTTTCATTATAAGAAGCAATACTTCTCATTTCGGCGTCATGCTGTTCGAGAGTCTTCTGCCACTCAGCCTTATCGTTCTCCATTGTGAGCATGGCCTCGAGATTGGCTCGGTTAACCCTCTGAAGCTCGTCGACAAGTTTTTGCCAGTTCGACATTCTTTCAATATCGGTCCTGACAGTATCAAGATTTCGCAGCATAGCCGATTTGTCGAGAGGAACCAAGTCGAGATCAAATCGAACCCCTCTCAGGCACCACTGAGGGAATCGACTTTGAAGAGTGGGAGGACCTTGCCCAACTTGGTATGCGGGCCGGTTGATGATTGTTTGAATGTCGGAACGAACGGGGGCAGGAGATTGAGCGGGAACATTTTCAAAAGCTGTCGGCATTGTTTCTTCAGTAAGTTTAGCCCGCTTGCTAGAAGAATCGTCCATATGACCTTTACCTCTCTCATCGTGAGTCTTTCTTTTTTGGGTATCATCATCTCTGTGGGGAGGGTCATGTCTTTCTTGTTCTCTTCGATGACGTTCTTCATATGCTCGTCTCTCGTCTGCTTTCCTGATGGCCCTCTCTTCATCGGATTCTCTGTAAGAGGGGAGGTGACGCCTATAATCATATTGGCTACGCCTCCCGTAGCGCTGGAAATCATCATAGTATGAGCTGCTGCGCCCCATTGGAGAATCTGGAATAAAAATAATAAGCTTTAGAAATCTTTAAAGTATAAGAAGATGAATGCGTAGAAGTGCTGAAAAATCCTAAGTTTTGTGTAACGTGTAAGCTACATGCATCAAGTTACAGACCACTCTGTGGAGTAGAGGTAGTGATAACTTGAGTAGAAGGGGTTGACATTTGTTGTAGAGAAGATGTCGCCACAATTACAGAAGAGATAGTTTTGGAAACATCATCCCTAAAAAGTTCTTGAGAAGTGACCATTATGTCACTTAAACTCCCAAAAATATCAACTCCAAGATCAACGTTCTTATCAGTATGAGGAAGGGACTCCTCTTCTTCAGTTATGGGGGCAAGTGCAGGCTTTTCAGACGGCTCCGCATCATCCCTTGGAGTGGAACATTTTACTAGTGAGGTTTCTATAGAGGTTCCTCCCCGCATGTGCTCTTTAATAGAGACCGGGGCATCAGGAGTTTTCATCGGAGAATCGGGAACTTCAGTCGGAACTTCATGAAGTTGAGTAGAACGGGAAGAATGTAAAAGCTCAAACCGATGAAGAAGTTCATCTGTCAATAGAAATTTTGCGCTCCTCTCTTCAGCAGCCACAATGCTTAGCCTTTCAAAGACTGGTTTATGACTGGAATCTCTAGAAGGAGGAGGAAGTGCTATAAAAATAAGGAATGGAATCAGCATCTAGCAATACGAACCATGAAAAACTTAAAATGAAATTGAAGAGAGAAGGGAAAAAAGATCTCACTTCCTATTCTCCAGTCTGTGTAAAATCCTGCGGGGCAACGAATATAGAAGAATTGATTCAAAAAACCATGTGCACTCTCCGGCAAATCCAAAATTGGTTTACGGTTCCTCGCACCTCTTACAAGTACAATCGAAGGGTGGTCCGTGTTCTTCGCAAAAGTGCACAGGTAACAGATTTCCTCAAAACTCGAAAGACGGTCAAGAGTTCTCCTGAACAGAACGCACAATCCCATCAAAATGGCACAGCCATTGGGATGCAGTTGGAAAGGAGAGATCGTCAGTCGAAGAAGGATTTGTTGAAGAAATTCATTAAAGGGAGGAATTACTCCACTTAAGCACATTTGGTGATTAATGGCAACAAAACCGGAAGGTGGTCTATCAGCAAAATCATTTGGTCCAGGGAGTAAAACTTCTGCCTCGGCAATGCCAAATTGAACGCATAATTGATTAAGCACCCGCTGTTTCAGAAGGGTAGGAGTTCTTTCCGGAGGGTTCTCTAGTGGAATAGCAATCGGAGGAGCCCCTTCGACGTGTTCTATCATCTCTTCTTGTTGAGACGTCATTCTATACAAGCAACTGGATGTTCAGATGTGAAGGTGTTGTTAAATTAAAAGTTAGAGCAATCTGCAAAGGAATGTAATGAATTTCAAATGATTCAAGCCCAAGCAGTTCAATCAAATTCTCTCAAAATTTTACAAGTCATAGGTCATCCAGACTATCCCCTGCGACTTAGCATAGGTCAAGGCTATATTAGGTCGCACTGTGCAAGTTAAAGGGGTTCAAAGCAATGCAGATTTGTTCAAGTCCTAGCTCGGCCACGACCTAAAGCCTATGCCGCAAAAGAGTTAGGTCGTTAATTTGTTAAGTCGTGCTGCTTGGAATTCATGTCCTAACTCGGCCGCGACCTAAAGCTTAAGTCGTGCTGCTTGGAATTCATGTCCTAGGTCGTCTGGTGACCTAACCTAGGTCGGGGTTAACTTAAGTCGCTCAATGCAAATCTGTTCATGTCCTAACTCGGCCGCGACCTAAAGCTTATGTCGCAAAAGATAGCTCGTTGATGTGTTAAGTCCCTATGCAGTCATTCAAAGGTAATAAGTTGCTAAGCTGTTAGGTCGTTCGGTTCAAAGTTCATGTGCAAACCATCCAAGTACTAGGTCAGCAGCGACCTAACTTCTGTGCCACAGGAATTTAAGTCTAAGGTCGGCCGCGACCTAAAATCAATGCCGCAAGAACTTAGGTCATTACAAAGTTAGATCGCTAAGAAGTTAGGTCACATGGTTAGTATTCAAGCAGACAGCCCTAAGGTCGATCCTCCACTCACACGCTGCCACATCATCTCCTTCATTACCCGTGTAGCTGAGAATCCATTAACCCGTTAACCCATCGGAACCCTCCTCGTCTCTTCCAAATTTGCAAGCCAACTAGTTCGAAACACCATAATTTGCCATCTTCCTCCTACATCGTCACGAATTACCCAAGAATCTAACCCAAATCGTCTCAAATCCACCGTACATCTGATGTATTGCCATATTCACAAGAATCACCACGATAACTCAATCAAAAGGTTAATCGACTCGTGACTTATGGGAAAACGCAGCATACGGAAATGTATTAAGAACGACAAGTGGAATATTCGCGGTTTGATGATGGATGTGGTCGAATGTTGATAGAATTCACTTACGCAATCTGATGATGGAAAAGAATGAAGATTGAGCTGATCGGAATCGCCCTCGAGAAGTTCAAAAGCTTGTTAATGGTAGAATGGATGCTGAAGCAAATGAAGAAGGGAAGGAGCGACCTACGGTATTTATATTCAGGGGTAGTGGAACACGAATCGACAGCATGCGACCTAATCCTCTCTCTAAGTCGTCTACGACCTAACGACCCTCCAGAGCACGAGTTAATGAAATCGAAGCACGCGACCTATAGCTTGGTCACATACTTCGAGGGGCAAATGTTAACTCCCCACTGCTAGCGACCTAACTAATGAAGCGACCTAGAAGTAGTTGCGACCTAAGGAGGCCACGACCTAAAAAATAGCGGCGACCTAAAGGTTATAACGACCTAAGAAGACTCCACGACCTAAAAATGGCTCGACCTAAAAAGGAGAACGACCTAAAGATGCTTCGCGACCTAAAGGAGGCCGCGACCTATGAAGCTCCGCAACCTAACAGAGAGCTGCGACTTAAGGAAGGCTGCGACTCAGAAGATGTTTCGACCTATCAAGCTTCGCGACCTAACAGAGAGCTGCGACCTAAGAAGTAGAAATACTTCGCGACCTAAGGGAAGTCACGACCTAAAGACTCCAGTTATAACTATAAGAAAAGTACTCACGACCTAGGATAGGTCGCTAACGACCTAAATACCTGAGTAAAGAAGTTACCTATACTGTGCCGCGGGGGATAGGTCGCTCGCGACCTAGGACTTGTACAAATCAGCATGCGTGTTCTTGTGAAAGAGAAAACAGTGCATCTTAGGCCAGCCACGACCTACGACCTAACTTAGGTCGGTCACGACCTACGACCTAACTCCGAAAAATGCCTATAAATACGACCCTAGTTCCAACTAGCAAAGGACTTTTGGGCTCATTCATTTCAAGCGCCGTTACTCTGCTGCATTCTGAACTACTTCAACACCTTCAAGGAACTTCACGAAGAAATCAAACATGTCTAACATGTGTTCAAAGATTTGGATCGACATTGAAGTTTAGGCTACTTGTCCTAAGTCACTTGAAACTCAAAGTGTGTTGTAATCAAAGTGTAACTGCATTGACTTGTAATCAAATCGTCAATAAAGATATTCAAAGTGGACGTAGGCTCTCTCTTAAGCCGAACCACTATAAAATTACTGTTGTTTACTGTTTTTTCACTATTATCTGCTTATAATCTGTTCCCGAGCTATCGTGTGGTGCTTTCACAATCTCACTTCATACACCGGGGTGTTAGCGTTCAAATTTTAGCGTTAACACATAGATACGACTTTTTTCTCTTGAAAGTGGATCTGTTCGAGATGTTGTAATCCATATGTGGTTTTGAAATCTATTCGAGATGTGGGAAGCCATTCGAGAATTGTAATCTATTCGAGTGATGAAGACTCATATGGGAGATTCCACACATGACCTCGACATCGGATATGACTAAAGACAAAGTAGGTATCACAGCTATTTTCTGATTTATATTCTTTACCCCAGACGTTATCTACTATATTACCTTATATTCTTACTAGATGAGTGTTTCTTTTGAGGGGATAACCATCACGACATTTCATGAGGTCAAAAAAGTTATGTTATATGTTTGCTGCATATTTCTTGAGTATCTCATATTAGACTTATGTATGATGCATGGTTTTTGTTTTTCGTAAATCCCTTGTATGTTTTTTGAGTAGTTTGAGAAATGTCGGTTTTTGTCGATGTTCATTGGGTCTCAACCAGACGAGCTGTGTGACGACCCACATTTTGGAAGGTTTAAATCGAAAATAATCCACACATGTCCAACTTAATCGATCCAGAACATAGAAAATCATTAGAATTAATTAAGAAAATAATAAAAGAAGTAAAAACAAACACAGAATCTCACGGCGGAATGACAAAATATAATAATCAAATAAACAGGTTATTTAGTTGTTTATATTATACATTTGATTATAATTTATACAATATTTATTAGAGTTATATACATACAACAGAATAATACAACAATGCAGTAGAACAACATGATGTAGGAAATAAATAGTAATAATATACCAAATCTTCATCTTTGTCCTCTAAAATAAATCTTCAATAAGCCAAAAACTTAGGGCTAACCCGGGCGTAATGAAAAGACAAAACACTCTAGTCAGAACTAAAATTTCCTTATGTGAGTCAAATCGACATCACAAAACATGAGTGTAATAGCGTCAGAGATGCTTACGGGGTTTCAAATCTTCTATTGTTACAGGATTTTGCATCTCTTAAGGATCCGTCAAATTATTTATATACAGTAGAATATGCTATATATATAATGTCTAATCGGTAAAATAAATATTTTTCTTAGCATCAAGGCTTTACATTAATCCCACTTTACGCATTTTTAAGCATTGGCATATAGTTTGCATTTAACACAACCAATAGCACGCCGGCGGTCAGTGATGCGCCACGATATGACAACACTAAACAAAAATCATAGCGGTCTCATATAGGGATAAAAGTATGACAATGCACATGAGGCAATACCCAAGGTAGGATACTACCAATTTACCCTTCCGGTTGGTGGTAACCCTTAGCGGCCCACCGCGTCCAACACTCTCAAAATCCGAGGGTGCACACCAATTAATAACAATGTCATAATAGTAATACGAAGAAGTGTGTCGCTAGAGGTAGCTAAAATTATTGATTGGTATGGCTCCTATTTTAGTCATTTCAAATTGACACAAGTGTCAGGCCAATCCATCATCGTCCTATTTCTTCAAATCCAGCAAACGACACCAAATCCAACCACTTCGTTCTGGAGCCTCCTCCCCATACACTGTTGTTAAAGTGGTTCCAATATTGAAAAAGAGTATGCCAATTAGAGGCCCTGGTCTCTTTAACAACCGAACATCATTTTACACACCGGTTGGTACTTTTATATTTCGAAAACAGTTTGTACCTGATATCAAAATATCATATTCGCTTCAAAATCCAACCCGTTTCGAAATCATCATATTTATTCATAGTATACCATTTCACTTACAAATCATTTTCCCCATAATATCTCAATTTCGATTCCAAATTTGTTTCGATTTCAGTTTAGGTTATAACTTCATTTAACCCAGTTCGTATTCGAATCCATGATTTAAATATAAGTAAATCCCACTCTAACCAGTTTGAATTTTTTGAAAAAAGTTTGGAAAAAAGTTTAAATTGTTTAAAAATAGTTTAAATGGTTTGATATAGAGTGATTTAAGTACTTAAAATGAAAATAATAGATTTTAAATAGTTTATATTAAAATAGTTTATTTCCAAATTAAATTTCCACTTTTCACTTTAGCCAGTCCAGACCTAAGTCCAAATTCCAAATAAATTTCAATTTCAATCCCAAATAAATTTCAATTTCAACTATCTGATTCGATGATTTGATTTCAACTCAATTCTCAAATTTAAACCATTTCAATTTATATCAATTTCGAGTTCGATTTTTAAAATATTGATTCAAATCACTTAAATCAAATTAATTTTTAATATTAAATTAAATACTCAAATATTCAAATATAATCCAATTTCGAGCTAAATTTTGAAATATCGCTTTATATTACTTTTATTAGCAATATTCGGACTTCGAATAGAAGTCCAATCCTTTAGAACAAATCAATTTCTAAAATTCAAATCATATTTTTATTATAACTTCAAAATCTCAACATTGATTATTTAAACAATTCGTGTTTCTAAATTTAAATTTCAACATTCCGGGCTCAAGTTCGAAAATAATTCGATTTCCCTAAATTCGATTGTTTTCTTTAAATCAAATCATTTAAATAATACTCAAATAAAAATCTTTAAATCATTTAATTTAACAAATCCGGTGTCCGTATATAATTTTCTATCCTATGGCCAAGCGAATCAATTATTTCCATTTAATTCCAAGGGTGGATATACATCATTTCAATCCCAATAAATTTCATATGTATATATCATTTCAACCAACATCTTAGTTTGTTCAAAATAATTTGATTTACAGTTTTATATACTGTAAATAACATACAGGATGGTAACAGGATATATATAAAATAAATAAATATCTAATCATTCAAATATCAACCAATTTTCTTCCATCACAATCAATCATCCAAACAATCAATAATTCACAACAATTAACCAATTATAAAAAATCGAGAGTCTTTTTAGCAGTTAAATTATAATTCAATTTAATTACTAGTTAAAATTCTATTAATTAATTCAAATGTTAATTAAATGCCAACTAAATTTATCAAACAACCATCAATAAATTTAATACCTTCACGATATAAATTTTACTAACATAAAACTATACTAGTTAAACGTGAGCATTTAAAACACTCACCTTTATTTGAAACTGAAAATTTTCAGTTTCAAATAAATACCGATTCGACTCCATGTTATAGACGACTTCGACGAACGCAACGCGAAAGATGACACTCACATCCAACCTCGTATGAATGATATACAAATAATTTAGTAAAACGAATAATTATAAAAAATTAACTAAAAAAATTAACTAAAAAAACAAGATCTCTTCTTCGGCTCAAAGCCCAGGCTGCACGCGACATCTCTCTTCCTCGGATACGAGAATCGCGACTTCATCTTTTTTTTCGATCAAAGAACGTCGCTCCACCATTGCCGATCGCCAACCAAGCCGCTGCCATCCTTCAGTCGCGGTGCCTCCAAGCTACGCACGTGCCTCCATCGTGGTCCAAAATCCTAGAACTCGCGACCAAAGTCGCCGCATGTACCAGTTCTCGGCGTCATCCTCCCCAAGCATAGTTCGTCTCGCGACGTCCTCCACTAGCGCTTGCAGCCCTCCCGAGCATGTCGTCGATCGCGATTTTATTCACAGTTTATTTTTCTTTCACTAACGCACGATTTGGAAAATGAAATGGGAGAGGGAGTATGGGGAGCAAATAGGGGCGGCTTGATGTTAAGTGTTGAGTGAATATATAATATTATATTAGAAAATATCTAGCCAATTGCCCACGAAAATTTAGAACTCCAAATGATCTGTGCCGCCTGACGTTCATAATGTTTTACCATCATTTCGAACACAACGGAACTTTTCTCGAGCCCTTATTCGATCACTTCAGAAGATAGCTTTTCAAAATCAATTTATTTTAATTAAATTATGAAATTAAATTCTACGCATTTCAAGCTCGCACGGCCAAACGACATGTCCGAGTGCTACGAAACTTGAAATCCTACAATAATTCACAATTACGGATATAATTAAACTGGTTTCATCGAAATCGGAGACAGTGGCCAAAATGGTTATTTTTACTTGTCAAATAAAATATAAAATTTCCAATTTCCAATTATTCACTTTTAAATACAATTTTAAATGTTATAATCTTCATTCATATTTAGATAAAATTTAAATCAATTTTCGATACTATTTTCATTCACATTAATTCAAGATTCAATTATTTAAATAATTGCAATATTAAATTTAAAAAAATTTAATCATTCAATAAATCACCATAAATAAATAATTCAATACTTATTTACAATCATTTTATTATCATCTAAATAATTCAACATTTATTATTTAATTACAGACATCGATTTCAAACACGTTTATTAAATAGAATTTCGTTTCAATAGTTGTTATTGCCCAAATCTTCGGAATTTATTATTTCAAGATTTATCAAAGTACATTTCAAATAAATAACATAAATAATACATTAAATTTTATACCTAACCATTTTCATCTAATACTCATATTAAATTGAATAATTTAAAATACTTAAAAATATGGGTCGTTACAAGCTGGATACACCTACCTAGTATTCTTATTTATACTGCATTATTATTGTATATATCATCGTTTGTGAGGATATGTTGTTATAACTATCAGGCTGATGATAATATGTAGAGTTGTAACTCTGAAATGATATGCATCTTAGAGTGGCAGTTTGTATTGTCTTTTGATATTATATGTTATCGCTCCGTTATGAAATTCTGATATTGTGTTCCTCCTTTCTAGTTTTATTTCTTTTCTTTTTATTTTACCATAACAATCTATCTTTCCGGACTTAGATGCTTGGCATACTAATACATGGATGTATTAATGTTGATATTTGAGGGTCGAAAATGCAAATCGTTACATGGTATGTGGTTATTGATTGTGGTTTCGATGATGATTTAGCCTCTAATTTATGAGAGTAGTGTGTTCAAACATTGAATCCCATGTCTAAACTTAGGTAATGAATATATGAAAAAATAAGAAGAAAAAGCAAAGAAAAGTAAGACAACGATTTTATAGTTGTTAAACAATGCCTATGTCTACTTCATGATTATTTTATTATTATTTTTCTTAAGATTTCATAGGTATATGAAATATAATCTCAAAGTCATATGAAATCCAAAATCAAAAATGGTAGCACCTCCCCTTAATATAAAAATATTTTGATCCTTTACTAAGTGCATGTCCCCCTGTATTTGTAGGCATAAATGAGCGAATTTGGGCCTTGGAGTCGAGATCTTCTCTTTGAAAATTCATCAAAATTCTATCCAATCCAGTTCCAAATCCATTTGAGACATAATAGAGGCAGAATGAGCAAGTCGATGGATTAGCATAGACCCATGCATGGATTGGTACCAATCAATATACTTATATTGATACTTTATGTTTTTACCTTGTTTCATGTTCCAAAGCCAGCGTTTAACAAAAATTCACTGAGAATTGAAGGCTTTATAGATCAATATCGACCCATTTATAGATCGGTACCACTCAATGTACTTAGCCAATTTTTCCTTCTCCTCCATTTACATTTCCCTTTGCTCAATTATATAAGATAACGCCCCACTCCGAGTTCCACATTAGCAAAGAGTATTACAAGGTAATACCGTCAGCTAACATGGAGAATAGAGCTGGATAGGAGCAACCATCTATAGCCTTGTCTTAACTATCTACTGAATACGTCGATAAGTGTAGCATATATTTTTTTAAGGGGATCGACATATCCAATAGATATTTAACAGAAAAATATAATGGTTATAAGATCTAACAGAACAAAATATAACAACTTAAATGTAAAACACATCACAGAACAATAGATCATCACATACATATACACATATACAGATATATCACAGATTATACAGTATTCATTCCTTTGTCATTTTGAAGTCTAGTATTATCGAAATTTCACTTGTGAAAAATCATAGATAACACTTACTCCTAAAGTATGCTTCTGTAAGTATAAAGTTTGCTTTGTTCAATACAAGAAATTGAACCTTGGACTAAACGGATGCTTTCATTAATCTAGTTATCTTTATGAGGAGGAATGTCATTCAAAAAAACACCTCTACTTTGCATAATCAAGTCATGTCCTTCCAATCGATATACATTTCTGAGATGTGTAGTCTAGAAAAATCACCCTTTTGGCTAGAATTTCATCAATCCTTAGGTAAATTGACATCCATAACTTCTAAAGTTCATTTATAATCCCCAAGATTTGTATTGCTTGAGAACATGTTAAAACTTTCAATTTTTATGGATCTACACTGATATATATGATGGATCGATATAACCGATACAAATATATACAATCTGGGTATTTAGTCATTTTTTTCTTCATCATTTTCATTTCTTCACGGCTGCCATTGTTCTTGCCTTGGGCTTATCTTTAGCAACTCCAAAGCACTCTATCTTTAGTTCAATTAATTTAAATCAACATGGTAGAGGAAACTCCATTAACATCCATGTACCATCGTATCGATCTACGTCATTTCCATTAATCCACAAACTAGGGTCTAGTGGTTTTACCTACACTATCTCAATGATTTGTAGCATATTTTTAGTTGATTGGATCTTATATGGACAAGTTCAATCACATTGCATTAATTCCATAGTGATTTTAACACTTTGGATCATCATCAAAACCTTAAGATTGACATCGATCGATGTAGATCGAATATTTTGAACTTGAGAACTTTGTTTGTTTATCATTGAAATGTCTGGAAATACACATTCCATAACCATTCGCCTTCAATGATTCAAGAATATCCAATTTCTTTAATACCTCATCGGGCAAAACTCGACTGGTCCAGAACAAAAGTTCCAACCTATATGGATTAGTCTTGGACTATTAACCTTGTCTCTAGGTTAATAGTTTCCATCCAACACGTAATCCCATTATGTGTTGAATACATTTGCAAGCATGAGTGAATATTCATAACATGTTGCGCACTACACCATACCATTCATGAAATGTGGCTTATTTGCAAATGAAGGCACCACTTGCCGTAGTCGATGTGCTAAGCCTGGGGGTAGACACACGTCAACATTTGTTAGGCATTGTACATCGACTACACCGGGGCATAACACACAATAACTACATGTGTATATATAGGAATTATATAAAATATAAACCATATTTTATATGATGTCCGCACTTTGATTTTTACGTTCGACATGGATATTGTCTATGGAGCTTCAATGTTCTACTAGATCCGCAGCTTTCTCTACATTTACATCTCCTGTAGCATCATCTAGCTCAAGCTTCCTCTTCTACAATTGTTTTTAGGCCATTGACTACCCCTTATGCACTTGCGGTTGCTACTTCTCTCATGATTGCTGCTTATCCTTTTGGTCGTTGTCGAGGGACTTTTTGTTTGGTTGATTTTCTTATAAATTAACAACATTTCTCATAATACCTATCGTTTTATGGGATTTTCGAAAATCATAGAAATAATGCAGATGGTTAGAAGAATGTAGCCCTGAGATGTTTTTATTTATGATTCATATTTTGCTGTTTAAAAATTGAGTTTTGTGTTTCAATTTATGTGAATTGTCGTCATTATGATTAAATTTTAAAAATTATTGATGATTAAAAATTGGCACAAGCTTATTATTAAAACAACCTCTTTATATTGCTAAATAGAAAAAATTTAAGTAATAAAATTTGTTAGGCATTAATTGCCTATTAACAATAGTATATCATATTAGTAATTAGTAAAATGTTACAGGTCTTTATTTTTATTTTGTTGTTATAAAAAAGTTTCTATATGAATAAATATGTAAATTAGATATCTATTTTTGAAATAGGGCTTTGTACGACATGTCCCAATTTTTAATCAAAATGAACGAAACACCCTTGCGTAATACTTTATGTAAATTAGGTCCCTACGCATACATTTCTTTCATATGTGGTTGTTAGTCACACATACTTATTTAATATCTGCACCCTATTAATTACCAATCTTTAAAACACAATAACATTTTTTTAGGAATATTGGATTATCAAACCATTTTTACCATTAAATGATAAATTTTATTATCTTTCTAATGATATGTATTACGGATATGTAAAAATCAAAATTATAAAACTCATTTTTTCAAATTCGTATTCTTGTATATTTCAAAATGCAATCATGTTTTTTATTATATTCACTTTTAAAACTTATAACAATTGATGTAACTCAAAATGCATCTTACTTATACAATTATAGTTGTATCCAAGACATGTAGGCTTTAACTACATTTTAGCGATGCAGTTAAAACTGCATTACTAGCATTTTAGTGGTGAGGTTTTTAATTACATTTTAGCAATGCAATTAGCAAAATACAAGAAGTAACAGTACTTTGACAGCTATAAACCGTTGATGGTAGTTGATAACCATCGAAAAATGCAATTGGAACAAAGGTCGTCGAAGATTGGGCTATCTGTTGGCACCGCCGATCTATTTTCGATGGCTATCGACGACATTTCTAATGGTCTTCAACAACCCATCATGTACATGTAGAAGGATACGGTTTTTCAAATTTGGTGTCGCAAGCCATCGGTAGCCATCGAAGTATAGCTATCGAAAGCCATCGGTTAGATGATACCAAAAATCCAACGGAAATCTAGAGGTTTTTTTTATTTCTGCAGCTTTTCAACCCCAAACAATACATATAAATCAATATATATCGCAGCTCGGTTTCACACATAGAAATCATATATATCAAAGCCCAAATTACATATACGACATCAATAATAAGTAAACCAAAATCAAACAACCCACAATACACTCAAACATCCAACATCTCAAAATACATCCAAAGATGCATCAAACGTATCTATTAACATTTCAAAACAACTCAAATCAAAATCACACATCCAACATCTCCAAATATATCACATCAATCTTACCAATCTTAAATAGTATATCTAACTCTCAAGTACCATAGCAACAAAGTCAAACTACCTTATCCGTTAGAAAGTGCATATATGTACACTGTTTCAATACAAACATAAAGAATCATACCTATCATTCTTGATCATCACATCCGGATCTCGTCGATGAAGGAAATATTCCATACTCCTGCATATACACAGCAATGCGCTCGTCCATCAACTAGGTCATCTCCACATACCAATGCATGTCTCGTTCCACCAGCTCAGCAATCCTAGCTCTCAACTCTGCAATCTCCTCGTTATCTTGAGCTTTTTTATAGTCGTTTTACCTGTGTTTAGCTTGTAGCATTGTTTAACAAAGTGTATTAGTTTCATATTGGGTGATTAACAAAATTGATATATTAAACATTATTCATAAACATATATATATATATATGTGTGTATATATATATATATATATATATATATTGTAGATAAACATTACATCTTGGTTCCCATAACTACAAAGCCTATTCCACATTATCGGCTCCATGATAACGTCAAAGGTCTAGTCCTTCCTCTCGGCGATCAGCTCTTCCCGTCCTGTTCCCTCAAGCAGTTTCTCTCGATCTTTCATGAATTTTTCCTGTGATTCCAAACAAAATTAGAATTAAAATGCATACTACATTATTAATAACTTATATTTTAAAATATTTTTACCATGTCCTGTAGTGATTTCGAGTCGTACTATATGCATGTTACTGTGCCATCTTCATTTTCATGCTCGATGACATGAGTACGAAGAAACACGTCCATGCAGGAGATGGGATGACTACGCTCTCATTCTTGAAATAATTAATGTGTATAATAATTATTATTGTTATTATTATTATATAATATTATATAGTGTCATGACTATTTATAATTGCAACTAATAAATTTAACGTTCTTGACAATAACACTAGAATGACTTTGAACCCCCACGTTGTGTGACTAGAATTTATATTTCTATTTGCAGAGTTCCTCTCCGACTCTGCCTGTATATTTTAATGAACAGCGTATTTCACATTTGTAAATTAATGTAATTATTATATAGCTCTACTACAAATATACAAAATTAATAAACTTATCTTCATTTCATCGCTTTCCCAAAAAGCAACCCAAGCTTACTACGTTTCCACTCATCCAGTCGGGCTTTTTCCCCCTTTCTTTATGGTCAACATCGTACCGCTGTAGTTTTTCGTCATTTTTTCATTTAGTAATTTCTGATAAGGTCATGTTCTTATAAGTTTACCGCCCCATGCACATTGAAAAAAATAAGTTGTACCTTTATACTTATTCAACAAATTGTAAGGTGGTTAGATATAAAATGAAACACAAATTTGTACTTACGATGAAATCCTATCGGATACACTCGAAGCTGTGGGGTGGGATACTATTCCACCTAGGCCAGCACGCGGTCATTCTTCTCTTATAAGTAGCCATGGAAACATCGAGGACAACTTCCGAGGGCTCCAGCTCAAAACCCCTATATTGAATTTGATATAAATCTTTAATAAATCAAGAATAATATATCATACATCAAATATGATGTTGCAATAAATTTAATACTTATCCACTCGCTTTAACCGTTGATATTATTATAGGATGCTCTACATACTGTGACGGTCCACTGCCATCGTCTCCCACACTGGTCCTTTTTTGACTAGAAAAGGTAGAACCAGATGAATGTGAAGATCTCCAACGTCGAAACATAATACATGTCATAAACATATCATTTTATTAGGAAGAATGTATTATTTAAAATATAGGAAAACATATCATTTCTTTATGAGGAAAACGTAACATTAATAATCACATAAATTACATTCTATCACAATGTACATTATTTATCAGTCTTCATCACTTTTTGATTCGAAAACGATCTGGTACTCTATATCGGTTTCCTCTGTAGCCTCAAACGCTTCTACTGAAACATTTGATTTATTATTTAGAGGCCCAAAATTAGTATGATCATCAGTTGTTATTATTTTATTATTTTTCTCAAGATCTGCGTGACAAGCCTGTTCGTGTGGAATATTTTTTCCGTCGAACTAATTTGTTTTTATTTTAATGCCTTATTAATTATATAGATGTTATTCTTTAATTGTTTTTTATAAAATCTTATATATTTTCAAATTTAATAAATTACGAGTATAATTTTATATTTTCACTTTTTTGTTTCTACTTTGATGGTCGGTCATTCAACTTTCTGTTACAAACACAATAATAATTACATTTCGTAAATTATTCCATTTTAAACGATTCAACAAAATCTCGACAGCCCTTCCCCATTATTCCATATATCGTACACAAACGCATGTACACAGAGAATAAAAAGGAAACGTTGTTGAAATTTTATAAACCGTTTAAGATAAAATGATTTAAAAAATGTAATTACTTTATTGTGTTTGTAACTTGTCTAATACATGGACAAATTCGACAAATATTGTATCAAATGAATATTTATATCCGTTTTGTAATAGAAACGAATATCTATGGAACGATCATATGCAATACTTGTTAAACGAGGCCAAAAACTCTCCAAGGAATTTAAAAATATAAAGTACATTATACAATAATTTGTTTACATTGCCACTATACATTTTAATGTTTTATTGCCATATAATATGTTAGCATTATACACTAATTTTGTTTATATTTTAATGTTTTCATTACCTATATAATATATTATTCCTTTTTACCTTTTTTTTATAAAATAATATATATTTTCAATTTTAAAAAATTATGAATATAATATTATATTTAAAAAAATAAGTACAATATGCACAAAATTTTTTATATTGGCATTATACATACCAATTCATTATTTGAATTCGTAACAATTGCAAAGTAAATAAAAATTAATTTTTAAGGTATAAACTAGTTAAGGATTATGTAATAGTTAGTTTTTTCGATATTTTAGCTACCATATTAGACTAATTAACACTAAATTATGTTACGCTAATAAGCACATATGCTAATCAACTCAAATTAGCCTTAATTATACTTCAATTTTCAGATTTAAACACTAATAACCGTAATTAATATATCTCAATCAACAAATTTACAAATGTAAACAATCAATGGCATATTGTCAATAAATATAACTACAAATTCACACTAAATTTATCATAATTCGGATTAACTAGTTTAGGAGAAGAATATACATGGTTTTTAATGAATTGAATATGTAGATGGTTGGAGATTGCAAGGTGATGAAGATTCTGACGGATGGCGACGGGGTGCAGTGGCTGCCGATAGAGATGGTGGAATTTTGGGAAGAATTTAGGTTTTGGAATTGGGAAAGAAGATAATGAATCAGGTTCGGTCATGGCTGCTGTATAATCGCAATTTTTCGGCAATTTCTGACGGCCGTCGATGGCTATTATTAGCGACGGCTTCAGACGATAAATTTATATATTTAATTAAATTCACTCTTTTTACAGTAAATTAAGTGAAAATTGGTTTCTTAGAAAAATTTAATTTGTTGTAAAAATTGAAGTTTATATTAGTTATTAATGAGTATGAAATTAATATCAATGATTACAACCTTTTATTGGCCTTTTCAAATTAATATAATTTTTTTAATTATAGTTATACAATGGATAATAAATATATTTAAATCCATAAAATTGTTACGTATCATAAATTTCATCCAAGTTTTATAATTGAAGGGCAGGAAGTTGCATAAAATGATTGTTTGTATTTGATTTTCAACAAAATTAAATATCGAGTATATTTATACAACAAAAGATTACCGACAACACTAATTTAATTAAGCACAAACCGTTATAAATTTGAATAAGTGAATAAAACTATCTTTTTTTAATTTTTAGGAATTAAATTAGTATTTTTAAACAAATTTCAAATGTATATAACTAATATATATTTTTATACAAAGGCCTACTCCGAAGAGTATAGCTAGAGAATTCGGCTGGCGTGCCCCAACTGACCCCTGTTTTAGCTGAACTCCCGCAGATGCACTTTTCGATATCCAGATTTTTAACTCAGTTTAAAGATTATTATAAGCCTTCGCAAATTACAAGCTGCTAAAGCGTAGCTGTCCGGTTTCGAACCCTCTCCTTTTGCTTGGAGTAAGGATCCCTGTCGACCATACTTATACGTTATAATAAGTAATAAATTTAATCAAATAAAATAAGTAGACGTCTGAAGCCATCGAAAAATTGAATGACGGAGCCGTCGAAGGTCGTTGAAAGCCTCCGCCAAAAATAGCCCGTTTTCTAGTAATGATAGCATTGCAGTTTTTGACTGCGTTTTTGCAGTTAAAAACAACATTATTATTATGTAGTTTTTAATTGCATTAACTGCAGTTTTTTATTTTATTACTAAAATATAGTTAAAAATTGTACCACTAAACTGCAGTTGAAACCTGTATTTCAATGGTGTATTAAAATGCAGTTTTTAAATGTATTTTAGTAACGTAGTTAAAAACTACATTTTGCAGGTTTTAACTGCATTACTAAAATGCAATGAAAAACTGCTGTGTAAAATTATGTTTTCGACATTTTATTTTCCAATCTCAAAATTTTACTTTCAGATATCAACAAAGGATATCATTGGAAAGTTTATTAAATTTGTGATTTAATAATATCGATTCTTAAAATCGATTAATTTACAAAACGATTTCGCATTTTAAAGACTGAAAATAAACGACTTGGCGAATGTTGATAACTGTCAGAAGTGATGTTAAGAAAAGTTTGGATCTAACTGATATAAATAGCGATTAAGACATCCGCTTCACCATTTAATCATGAGATAGAGACTCGAAATTAATATACAAGGTAAGAGGAAGGTAATTTACACCTTTTGGATAGAGAACACGGCTCAACTTGCGCCTTTTGGAAAAGAATTCAAAATCCTACACATAAATTTAGACCTTTTTCTACAAATTAATCAAAAATAGGGATCTAACATGTAAAACCCATTGCATATACTATAGGCCTTCAAACTTCAAAATGAACTCTTACCATTTGATGAGTTTATGATTATCAAGTGGCTTACCAAATTATCTTCTAACATTCTTCAACTACCAATGAAACCAATGAATTGGTGCTATGATTTTCATTATTTATTACGGATACAACCTGTATGATGACTGTGATCATATTTTCCAAATATGTTTCCAACCCGACCTAACTTATAATTGCACAACATGAATCTTATATAACAATGGTTGAAAGGGTAGGGAAAATTCCTCAATTGAATGGTGATTAATACACAACTACCATTGACGCTTAATTTTAATTCATTCCCTCCACTAGATAAAATTAAAGGAATAGTAATTCAACCCTATAAGTCCACTTCAAACAAATTTAGCACACTGAAACATATATGGAAAGTAATTACATACAACTCACCAAAATGCTTTACCACATTGAAACACCTATTTAACACATATTTAGTGGGTTGCAAATCAACTGAACCCAAACTAGATGTCTTCCGATGAGTCCAACCAATCAACACGAGACAAATAAACGGTATTTTGCACATAAATCTATGGCTAAAAGTAATATGGACTAATTTGCAAAATTTAAAGTGCTGTGATTAGACGGTCGTCCTACGACACCAAACTTTGGATCACCTCATTTAGTACACATTCAAGCCGTCAAGTTAAGACAAACGCATAAAGTCGACCAGTTTGGATGAACAATCAAACTTGCATCCTACAAACTACGGCCCCGTTTGACTTGTCGTTTTTAGTTTTGTGTTTTCGTATATACAAAAGCACGTTCGTCGTATGTATTTTTAAAAAACAAACAATTTTGAATAATAAAATTAATACGTATGCTAACAAAAACACGGAAAACAATCCAACTTTTTCGTTGTCCGTTGATCGTCGCAATGGTTAACAATTATAAATCTTCTTCGTTTATTTTTGATATTTCTTAGTGCAAGTTGAAAGCGCAAAACTCAAAATACAAAAGGAAACCTAATATGCTCTACAATTTTTTAATTTTTCACGTAACTCCATGTCCATTTCAGAATGTCTTTTTTGTAACATAGAAAAACGTTTCTCTTTGGCTAAAGTTACCATTTTGGTATCTTTTTGGCATTGTCTAAGAAAGCACCCTTACAACAAAAGGTAAAAAGTATTGGTAGAACTTTGGAACCAGAAGTGCTATTTGGCCAAATTTTGATCTGTATTCCACTGGCATCCACTTTTTACTTATATAGAAAGAAAAAAAGGCTTAATTATAAAAGGGATTATTCCAATTTCCATCTACATGTTAACATAACTAGAAACAAAGTAAAATCAAACATACTAAACATTTTATTAAACAAACTTTCAACTTCACAAACAACTAAAACAAGCAAGTCCACTCTCAGCATGACAACACAAAGCAAACTTATCAATCAGCAAGCAGGCAACCACTTATTTATTTGCTATTTATTTACTATTTATATAATAATTATTATTAACAAAGGGAAGCTCAAATAGCAAGAACAAGACCAGGAAGCGATTTCCCCGAGATATCGGTCAACTTACTCTGCCAAACCGGCAAGCAATTCGACGCCGCCGCCGCACGTTTCTCGCCAACGACGGTGACCGTCACGGTAGTATTGAAATATTCCCTGACCTGGCTGATTATCCCATCCGAGTTCACGGTCCAAGCATGAACCCAGTAAACCGAGCCGGTGCGGTCGGTTCCTTCTACGAGGACGGTGGGGCCGATGGATTCGATTCTGAGGGGCACGAACTGGAAAGAGTCGTCGGGTTTGGAGCCGGTGAGGAGTTGCATCATGTGCTGGTGGACGGGTGGGCCATGGAACCACCACTCGATGTCGGGTTTTAGAAGCTTGTGGACGAGGCTTGCGTCTCGGGTGTTTATGGCCTCATAGAGGGAGAGGACGGCCTGCTTGTTGGGTTCGGTTTCCGGGTTCGGCTGCCGGTTGGTTTTCTGGGTTTCTTCCAGAATTTGGGGTTGATTCGGGTTAGCCAGCTGTGGGGTGTGGGTTTCTTATTGGAGCGGTTTGGTTTTTTTTATTTTATGTTTCTTGTTGCTTCGGAGTGAGATTTTGAAAGTGAGGGGTGCTTGGGTTGGTATTTATACGTATTTTGTGGGGGTAGTTTGGTAATTTTGAGGGTATTTGGTGCACATTGTAGGAATGTGGGGCCGTGATGACAGTGATTTGGTGGTGTGATGTCCAGGTTCTGGATTTCTCAGTTGGAATGTGTAATATTTTTCAATGCTATTAAGATTGACTTTTAATTCCTTTTGTCCCATCTGTGTAAAATAACTACCACAAAACATAGGAAATATAGAAAAAGTAAATTTCGAGGATAGAGGAATTAATGTCAGTGGCTAGTAAACTTTTTTTACTTCACATGTTAATGCTATTAATTATTTAATTTGTTAAGTTCATAATAAAATTAAATGAATGCTCTACTTTCTACGGAGTATTACTCGTTTTTATAACAAAACAACAACATTAATAATAACAATATAAAATAAGTATTATAATATATGTAGATATAAAAATGAATATGTATTTTTGTTTTCTATTTAGTCGCACATTATGAGATATGTTTTATCTCATTCTCCAAGGCATATATATAAAGGAGCATATGTAATGTAATTGTATGAGTCAATCTTTATATAAATGATATCAACATGAATAACATTTTCTCCTCTTTCCTCTTTTCTAAAGGTTCCTTATCTCCTTTTAGTTTATAACACGTTATCAGCACGATCTCTAAATAAAAGGAAAATCTCAAATCTATATAAAATATATGTAGATCTTAATCATCAGATCTCTTACTAATTTTTATTAACGTACATCCATTTTTTGTTGATAATTTTGAGTTTGATATGAAATTAAAATTGTTTCATAGACTAAAATGTAATTTCAGACCTTATTCCGTTAGTATTCTTTTTAGATCTTGCCTATCATATATCTAATTTTCTAGATTTCATTATATATATATATACACACACACACACACATATATATATATCTTATAGATCTTGCTCTATTAATATTATCAATTTAGATCTCATTTTGCCGTAGAACTAAACTTTTAGATATCATTCCATTGTTTGGTAAAAAAAAAAGTTTTCATTTTGAAACTTTTTTGTTTGGATTTCGGTTTGAATGAGGACAACAGAAATGATTTTGCTACATGATTTATATTTCCAGAAGAAATATTTTATTGTTTCTTAGAGAAACAAATATAAGGATAATACATATCTAGAAGATCTATTAAGTTTATATGCAAGAATAGGAACCTGAAGTTCATTTGTGCGAAGGTGGATTAAGCTTTCATAAGCTGAAATAAAGTCTGGAAGAAAATAAGCGAGCAATTCCAGTAGAAGATGTTGATATGTCCAAAAGGCATAACATAAAAACAATATGCTTGAATAACATTACAAATGTAGTAAATACTATTTCCTCGAAAAGAAATAGTATTATGATTCTTATGTTCGAATACAATTATGAAGAGTCCTCTTGTTTCATTGTGTTTATCTAATATTGGAGACCTGAAGTTCTCAAATAAAATTTATGATATAAGTTCGTATTCCTGAAATAGGGGATTATATATCAAAACACTATAAATTTGAGATGTGAAGTGTTGGATTATTAGAAAAGCTAATTTAGACTACGGTAAATCCTAACCATGTTTGCAATCAAACCTGAAGTTTTATAATGAAAATTAAATTGTATCATTTAGGATCTAAAATACTAAACAAAGACTTTACTTTAAAGTAAAATTGAAACCTAAAATTCCAAAAATGTTTGCTAATAGTGTTAACTATTGAACTAAATAAATGTATAGAAATTTCCTTCTTTTGGCTCATCAAGTAAGTATTTCGGATTCTTTATAAAATAAATGTTAATATTTATACACCCATGAATTCTATTATATTATATATAAAACTCATTCATCTTTCCTATTTCAGCAAAGAGTTATTCCAATGTTTACTATTTTGTATGTTTAATCTTTTACCTATTATTGTCATGTCACAAAAATATACTTATTGATGTTATCAATAGTTATAACTCATACAACATACTTTTTAGTTACCAAGTCAAACTATTTTGTTTTTCATGATATTATTCATAGATTATGTGATGTACAAATTTCCTCTCTCTGTTTAGCTTACAATATGTAAATAGCAACGTATATTAATTCGTATATTAATCAGTCGCAATTAATGAATCATTAAATAAAATTAATTGATTAATGAGAATGGTCCATCAAAGATGCATATGAATACTTCGTACATTTATTCTTCTTTTATATCTCTTATTGTTGACAAGGATCATAAGGTATATAGGTATATACATGGTATATATTTATGTCTCTCACTATTGCAGTTGTTATGAATTAATAAATGGTATTTAATACAACTTATTCATATTCTTAAATCTGCCTATGTTATGAAAGTAAACCTAATAAAGTCGGCATAATCTTTGATTATAATTAATCCCTTCTCCACCAATCAAAAGAGGCCTTTCCATATTTTCAAGGGTAGTTTTGCATTTTCAAGGAAATTAATGAATGTAATTAATGAGATTGGATCTAGAGCTATCAAAATGATGTGAATAAGAAATTATAGTCGCTTTTATAGATTATATTTGGTTGTCTTTTACTATTTTGCATTAATGTTTTTATTCTTTCACTATAACCACTATCAAATATGGTTCTTATTTTATGAAATGCATTGATTATATACCAATGAACAATATTTTGATGCTTATGCATTTTTATTTCCACCTATAGTTGGTGATATGATAAACATAGCCAAGTTTGAATTTAAAACTTTGGACTTATTAGGAGATAGCTTTTTTTCATGGATATTGGATGATGGCATTCAATTACAATCTCAATGCTCAGAAAATGCCATTAAAACTGATAATAATATGTTCCAATAGGATAAAATAAAAGCTCTTATATTTTTAAGGTGCCATATCCACGGCAGTATTAAAATAAGACAATTAACTTAAAAAGACCATCTTTACTTATGGAACTCCCCGAAGGAGCATTATAACCACTAGAAGTTGATCACACTTCCAAACACTAGACAAGAGTGATTAAACCTGAAGTTTCAACCTATTGGAAGTTGGTGCTTGTATGTTTTTTCTTTTCAGAACTAATTGAAATGATGTACCGATGAATGTTATATTTTAATCAACAGTCTATTTTAGTTTCTTTTCGCTAAGTATTAGCATTTATTTAATGTTTACAAATCTTAATAGTTGACTAACTATATTGTCTTTAATTCTTAATTTATGGATCATAAATATTTAAGTGATAATATATGCCTACTAGTTAGTGCAACTACTCATATGATTTTGAAAAACCCGTTTTCCATTGAACTATCTGAAAATATTTTAGCTAAAAATTTCAACCATAGAAAATATGCTAATATAATTGAAGGGTCCAGAAGAGCCCAAATAGTATTACCAAATGGCACATATATCTGATTTCAAAATACATTATACTCAAGCAAATTTAAAAGAAACTTGTTGAGTTTTGAGGATATATAAATGAATAGCTACCATATTGGAACTATAATGAAAGCGTCAAAGAATATCTTTGCATTATTTCTAAAATTAAAAGCCAGAAGCTTATTTTAGAAAAATTTGGTACAATTTCAACTAGATCATATTTCATGAAATTTGGCATAATTGAATCTCATATGTAAACATGAGCTAGAAGCTCACAATATCACTTGAATGCATCCTATCAATTGATAAAGAATTATCCTCCTATTATTAATTTGTATGGTGTATTTGCTAGTAGAAATATGATATTGGATCAAAATGAGAATCCAAAGATGATTATTATTTAAAGTGACAATGTTCGTCAACGTTGAGGGGGAGGATAAAGGGATACAAGTTCATTCTGATCATCAGTGTTAAATATTTGTTAACTTGTATAATGATGCAAAATATTGATTAACTAGAATAAATTATTAATAATATACCTATTAGACTTTTCCAAATATAGCTTTGAATCCTTGAAGGATCAAAATGTGTAAACCACATCTGAAATATGGTACAAAAGTCAGTTTGAAATACTTTTGGAGTAAGTAATAAAGATGTCAAATAAAAGAGACGAGTGTTCTTGAAGAAACGCTTAAGGGTGCTCTTGAAGAGACTAATGACATGAATGACAAATAACCTTGGAAGTGGTTTAGGTACCTAAAATGATAATTAAAGAGATCTCAATAATCATGTCTAGAACTGACAATAAATAATCATTGATTATGTGACGTCCCCGATTTTTGACGTCTAATAATTGGGCAATTAACTGATTTTAATTTTTAAATATTGATCTTATTAGGCAAACAAATAAATAAAAATATATATACATAAGTTAAGAAGCATATAGAAATTGTGAATATGGGGATGTATAAGTGTGTGTGTGTATATGGTAACAAATACAAATGGATTGGGTAAAACAAATATACATATGAAATCTATGTGTATATATATGTATGAACCTAAGGGGACAAGCATTTAATGCTCATTTCAACTCAAGCATACAATACATCATTTCAAGTTTACAAAATATAAAATCAATGAAATCAAGTCAGGTCAAAACATTGTCCAAAGCAAACTAAAAAAAAGGGAAGCTTACTGAGTACAACAAAAGAATGCAGCCCCTTTTTCTTATTTGTACCCCACTGTCTTCTTCATTTTTTCAGAAACTAAGTAAGTTAAACAAAAGATAAGCATTTTTTCCATTTTACAACATAAAAAAACATACGAGCTCGACTCAGCAAGGATCATCAAACACAAATCAAAAGCCAGTACCTCTGTTCAATCAAATGGTGAGTAACACTTTTTAAAAAAACTTAAGTATAAATATGTTGCTTGATTAATGTCTGAAATAAGTATGTTTTTGTGTATGTACATGGTGAACTTCTGTGCATTTTGGATGAATGATGTATGCATGTTTTGATAATACCTGTAAATATCTCTATTCTTAATTTCAAGCCAAGTTTTAATTTAAATATCATTACCTCTTGATCCACTTATTGTTAGGACATAGGATCTAAACAACATCTGTTTGTTTCATTATAAAATAAGTTTTAAAATTTTATTTAAGTTAAAATAAATTCAAACTTCTTTGGAAAACAAAAAGGACAATACAAGCTTGAGTTTTGTAAAAACTCAAACTTCCTAAATTCTTAATTCAGGCATGTAAGCTTAAACCTTATCTTGAATCATGAGTTTTAAAAAGGAAATCATGATTTTTAGATCAGAAATGAAGGTGCATTTCTGGGTTGAACTATATTTGAGTTTTTGGGAAGTTCCGATGATCTCGGTGGCAAAGAGGTCGGAGTTCGTTCTGGAGGTAGAGGAGTGAACGGTGTGGCCAGCAAAAATTGTAGGAGGATGATCAAAGCTCGATGGTGGCGATGATTGTACGATTTGGTTTCTAAACCTTGTTTTGGCAAGGCTGGAAGTTTTGATCATCTCGATGCCTAGGGTGATCGAGTTCGACAGAACTCTGGGGAAGGGAAGCTGGAGCGTGGACGAAGTAGTGGCCGGTGGTGTTGGTGTTCCGATGGTCGGAGAAGCAAGGTTGAGGCGTTGCCAGGTTTTGTTTTTATAACGACCCATAATTTCTAACATTTGAAATTTGTATATTTAATTGATTTTAAATATGCACAAGTAAATTTTCAAAGCTGAATAACTTGTATTTGAAATATAGCGAGTTAATTGGATAATTAAATTGTTGATTTAATATTTGAAATTGCAAAAATAATTGTAAATTGGATTTAATATGAATGAAAATGATTTATAAAGTTAAATTAAATTATATTGGAATTAGAATGATGTTACAGAACTTTTAAAATCGAATTAAAAGTTAAATTGTAAAAATTGAATATTTTAGTATTTAATTGACGAGTAAAAATAGCCATTTTTCAAACAGTCTCAGATTTCGATGAAACTAGTTTCATCGGATCCGTAATGCTATATTATTGTAAGATTTCAAATTTCATGTCAATCGGATGTATGGTTTGTCCGGGGCAAGCTAAAATGCGTAGAAAATCGTTTAAGTGAATTTTAAATTTAAAATAGTTGATTTGAAAACCTATCTTTCAATTACTTTCGAATTGGCTTCCGATGTATATTCCATTGCGTTCGAAATAGGGATAAAACATTATAAATGCCTGGCGGCACGCTTCGTTTCGAGTTCGGAAAATTTTTGGATGAATAGTGTCGTAGAATTTTCTATAAAAGGCCAACTTTTATTCATTTTTGCAAAACCCTAACAACTACTAGGGAAAGCTTCCATTTTCACCTCCAATGGCCAAAAATGCTCTATACTTTCTCCCTCAAAATCTCTAGATCCATCCACTTATAGAAAAAGTGTAACAACCCGCATTTTTATCGATTTTATATTTAAATATTTTACTTAAATATTTTGTCGTTAATCGGATATTGGTCCGAAAAGCTACTTTTTGCAAACGGTCAAATTAGGACTCGTGACCACTTCCATTGAGCTCGAAATGCCGTTTACAACTTTTTTAAGTATAAACATTGATAGGTTTGGAGTTAGTGGAATTTCACTTACTTTTCCTGCTTTGGGCTTTGGGCTAGATTAGCCATTATAACCCAAACCCACTTCTCTCCTTCTCCTCACTCTTCATAAATTCCTACCAAGCACAAACTTCAACATTAATGGTGAGGGAAAGGGAAATTAGAAAGTCCAAGCCTAGGTTTCAACTCCAACTCCATCATTCAACTCCAAATTCAAGGAAAATCATTGGATTCAAGCTTGTAGTTGCTTCTCCATTCACCTTCAAGCTTTACCTTCGTATTTTGGTGAAAATGTGAGATTTTTATCTCACATTCTTGTCTATAACTATCTTGGATTGTTGGGAATGAATTCCTATCACTTTAGCATGTACATTTGCATTTGGTTTGGATTGGATTGGTGACAAACTCCAATTTTTGGTGTTTTAGGCGAAAAAATGTAGTTAGGTCGTTCTGGACCTTTAGGTCGTTCGCCTAGGAAAAGTATCACCTTCATTTGGCTCGTTCTGGCCTTAGCTCGTTTGGAGTTAGGTCGTTGCCTCTAGGTCGTTCGCCTATAGGTTGATCTGCCTGCATATTTGGCTCGTTTGGAGTTAGGCCGTTAGGCCTTGGGATGATAGGTCACTCGCGTGTTAAAACCGATAGGTCGCTCGCGTGTTAAAATCCTCATGTCGCTCGCGTGTTAAACCCTTAGGTCGCTCGCGTGTTAGACGTGTTAGGTCGTGGGTTAAATAGGTCGTTCGGCCTCAAATGACTAGGTCGCTCGCTTAAGTCGCTCATCCCTCTAGGTCGCATGACCATTAGGTCGCGTCCACCTAGGCCGCATGCTTACCACTTTAAGTCGCTCGACCTCACTTCTTTTAGGCCGCTTGGCCATTTCAGCTAGGTCGCATGACCACAAGGTTGCTCCAGTTAGGTCGCATGACCCCTTAAGTCGCTCGCCTCTGTTAGGTCGCTCGCTTCTGCTAACTTTCGAACACCTGTTGGTCGCAACCACTAGGTCGCTGACCCCTTAGACCTCTAGGTTACAACCACTAGGTCGCTTTACCCCTTAGACCCCTAAGTCGCAACCATTAGGTCGCTCGACCCTATCCTCCCTTAGGTCTTCACTAGGTCATACCGTTTTGGACGGGGCGCTGCCCCGCACCCCGCCGGGGGCGCTGCCCCCTGGACCCCCACGACCTGACTGGGCAGGTCGAACCCCGTAGCGGGAGTGTTGCCCCCGCACCCCCACCTTGGGGGCTTGCCACCCCCCTGGACCTCCCCTCCGTAGGGGATCTTATCTGAAAAACATTCAACAGAACTTGCTTTGTTGAGATGCTGAGTTGACCATTCTTCGAGACAAACTATCTTGGGCTTCTCGGTCGATTTTATGGTATCACGGCCTTGCTAAAAAGGCAGGATAACAACTTTAGAAATATGAAGGTTTCAATACTAGTAGTAAATATCAAAACTCTTTCATCAAAACAATTTTAACTCTATTTTACTACAAAGCTCTTTCCTTAAACCGTTTTCCAATCTACTAGTATATACAAACCTTTTTCTTAAAACCTTTTGTGACAATATTCTAGTAAAGATCTACAGTTTGTTCGTAAAAATTTAAGTTAAGCAAGTGGTTATCGGACATGATGCTAAACTCATATATTTACTGGCTTGGTGAGATTGAACTACTTGATGATCATGACGATCATTTTTGTGTTTTAGACTAGCAACTGTGCGATGTCTCTTTGTCTGCGAGGGAGACTAGACCCCGCTCTTGTGATGTTTCGCCATCGCATTTGTGTGATGTTTCGCCATCACATATGTGGGGTAGCGCCCCGCGGTCTTCGGGCCATTCGTGTGTCAAAATTAATGACTTGCAACCATGAGATCGCGTCTCGCTTTGTGTTACATGTGTAGGTGAGTTTTCATGCTCCCATTTTGTGAGTTTTCATGCTCCTATATTGTGATTTCTGGATTTCTTGTGTAGTCTTCTGGAATTTGTGCTTCACCTATTTTCATGACTTTCATTGTTATGATTTTCCAGCTTTTATGTTTTGGTGAATTTGTGTGTCATCACTTTTTTTTAGGTGAATTTGGATCTTTTAGAAGATTCTTTTGATATTGTTTGATCTATTGATGATCTTCATTTACATGCTTATCATAGTATGTCTTTATGGCTACTATATGTTCTTGCCATATCTATTGTTTTATATCATGTTACCTGATATTTATAGCTAGACTGATCCGTTTATTATTTTCCAATAAATAATACTCGGGTCAGACCGAGATGTTACAGGGGCTTCTGCTTGACTCCTCCTCCAGGTATTTTGTGGCATTCCGGGATTTTTGGCAATATTATTTTAATAAATATTTAATTTAATTAATTAAAATACAACTTATTATTTTAAAATAAGTATATATACGTAAAATACATAGCTAAAAATTTAATAACATGTAAACAATATCTAAAATAAACATGGTCAAGTAAATTTTAAATTGTACACTTAAGAATCTTAAAAATATAATACTTTATAAGTCACTTGGAAGCAAACCAGAACTAGCAACAAGAAATAAGACAAGTCATATATATATATATATATATATATATATATATATATATATGGGTGTATTCATTAAAATGGATTAAGTGTACATATTATAAAATCAATAGCTTCTAAAACAAGACAAGTATAATAAATGCCAGCACAAATAATATCATATCAGCTACCATCTAAAAGAAAAATCTCTGATCAAATTAGACAAATAAATCTTATTAGTACCATACATCTTCCTGTACAAACAACAAACCTGTCCACATTTCTTTTTATATTTATCATTCCTTAAGTCATTTTGATTTTTTTTAAAACTGAGTATCACATTATAAAATAAAGAAAATAATAATAATAATATAGAAGTAGGAAACCTGAACTAAACATAGCAACTACATTATCTTCAAGA
Organism: Allium cepa; assembly: GCA_030765085.1. NCBI lineage: Eukaryota > Viridiplantae > Streptophyta > Magnoliopsida > Asparagales > Amaryllidaceae > Allium > Allium cepa. Next base: position 853,475,768 of record CM060931.1, read on the forward strand.
ACAAATCAATAGACAAGCCAGGAGATCAAACAAGAAACAATAAACAATAAACAATAAACTGTACAATGTAGTATTAAACTATGAAGAGACATTTACCTTACACACCATCATATCAGCACAAACAACAACAATCAGTTCGAAATGCTGAAAAATTATTTCAGTTCAGTGAAGAAATTCTTGAGTAACTAAAAATAAATATATATCTATATGAAATGAATACCAGTTTGTTTATGAAAATAAGCAATTAGACAAGTATGAGCTTGTGAAACAAGCCAATGTAATAAATGATAGCACAACAAATGTCATCTCAGCCTCCATACTAAAAAAAAGAAAAAAAAGAAAGAAAAAAAAGAAAATACCTCTGTCTAATTTTTGTACCAGGGAACAAAGCCTGTAAAATTTTCTTTCTATATATATATATCATCTTCATTCCATTTCGATTCATAGAAGAAAAAAAAAGATAAGAAAAGCTACAACTTGAAAACAAATAACAGCAACTTGATCAAAACCATTAACATCATCAAAACAAGACTTTGGAAACAATATCTAGGCTGATAGTTTTCAAACTCCAGGAGGTTATTCTCTGTTCAAACTTATTTTCACAGGTGAGTAAACATTTCATATTAAACCTTAAGTAAGTTAAGTTCTGTAGATTGTGAAAGGTCTGAGATTTAATGATGTTTGCTAATATGGATAGTGAAATCTCTGTGTTTAAGAATGTGTAGACTGTGCATGTATAATTTGTTTGCTCTTCTCTGTTTTTAAACTACAAGAGATTAAAAAGAACTCAAAGCAAATGCAGTTTCAAAGCTTTCCAATTTTATCAATTCCTCTGCATAAAAAAAAGTGAGTAAACTTTTTAAAATTTAAAAGCTAAGTTAAATTTTAGACTATTGCCTATGAATGATTAAAAGCATGTCTGGAACCATGAGATTGTCCTGTTCTTAATGTTACAGGTTTAAAATCTTCAAAAATCGAATTTTCTCTTTCTCAAATCTTCTTTAAGATATGATAATAAAACAAAGCCTCATAGTAACAACCAGACAATGGAATTAAAAATATTTCCTACAAGTTCTGATGGTCACTGAGATATAAATGAGGAAGAACAGTAGATTTAAAAGCATATCAAAAATCTCAGTCAAGATAATTGGTTGTTTCAGGTGTATTCTCTGTTTCGTCATCATAGATTAGGATTTCTAAAACTAAAATCTTGATTTTTAATATAATACTTTGAGAGATATTGTGGGATGGTCAGTATTGGTACTTTTCGCAATTACTGATGATCGACATGGAATTGATTTTCGAAATTGTGACTGAAGGAGGTTTGGGTAGTGACAAGTGATGGAAACATACTTGGAGTATTTATCAAGTGTCGTGGGGGTTGATCGAGTTGATTTTAGGGTTTAAGGGGGGATTGTCAGGTACTTAGTTCAAATGGCCACGGCGAGATGATAGTGAAGCGATGGGTGATCGCTGGGGGAAAACTCGATGGATGAAGGACCGGAGGGGTTCTGACCGAAGTCAGATGATCAATGGTGGAGTAGAGTGGCGGGCGAGACAAGATTGGGCATCGATGTATTCTTTTTTTATTCGTTCCTGTGAGTAGTAGTTCGAATTTTGATTCGGGGGGTCGTGGCGATGTTTTAGGCGATGGAGCATGGGAAGGAAATCGAAGGCATCTTGCGTGGGAGGTCGGCGAGGTGGTCGATGGCCGATGCGGCGTGTGTACGTGCACGGTGCACAGGGGTATCAGTGAAGTTTGATTTTACTGTAAGTATAGAATCAGGAAGGAGAAGAAAAGATGGAGGGGAGAGGTTCTTTCTTTAGTTAATTGGGCTTCGGCCCGTGCAAAATAAACAAGGGTGTGGGGTTTATTTCTTTAGTTTTTGGGTTGGGCTCCAACACATTCGGTCTGATTTATTTTCTTTTAAAAAAAAAGAAGAAACTAAAAACTAAAAAAAAAAGTATAACGAAAAGAAAATCCACAACAAATTTCACTTCCAAAGCATGTAATTAACAAGTGATCAGGTTTACATGTTGAATCAATCCACTTTTGTATTTAATTTGAAATGACCTGTATATTATGGTTATATTTTTAAAAACTAGATTTAGAAATAACGTAAGGATCTAAACAAGTTTCAATAATAAAAATTTTCTTTGATGTTAAGATTGTTTTGGTTTGAATAATTATTAGGTTAATTAATTAATAAGTCAAAAGTGTTTTTATACAAGATTAAGTAAGCAATTAAGAATAAACACATATGAAACTGATTAAGTGTTAATTACTTAATATAATTAATTAAATGATTTCTTAGCATAAGTAATAAATGGAAAATTACCAAATAAGGAGGATAAATACTTAAGGAGTAATTGTTATTATTATTTTTGATTAAATTAAGAGGTTAATTAATTATTGTAAGTAATTAAGAATAATTAATTACTGAACATGGCTAATCAAGATCGATTAATGAATGTGGTAAATTAATTTAAGGATAATTACTAAATGTAATTAGAGAGGATAATTAGGGGATGATTAATTAATGGTCTGAAATAAATTATTGTTAAGTAAGCAAGATTAAAAGTGATTAAGGAAATTAATTTGATTTAATTAAGAATGGGCGACTAATCAATCTTGCTTATGAACGATTGGTTGATATTTCTGATATGAAATGTTTGTGATATGATAGGTTTGTCTTGAACGATTATTAGGTGGTTATCTGTAGATGATGAATTGCTATACAAAAAGTGACATCTTGTATTTAATGATTGAAATGTGTTTCACTTGAATAACGTGGGTTAAAAAGGGTTTGAATTCGAAAAGACCGGTGTCGGGTATTAGTAAATACCCGAAACCACTTCGATTTGTAATCTACAATAATTCTGTACCGATTTGATATGTGAAATTTATAGGATGGAATGAAATGATTTAAGTGAATTGGATTATTTTACCTAAGTTTGGTACTTAGAAGTTGATGTATGAAATAAGTGATGTCCATAACATATTGTGAGTTTGTTAATTTGGTATAAGTTACCCGGGTTTTATATAAGTTGTTTGCTTTAGTATTCCATGTTAGATGGGTTTACTCATGCTGGTTTCCAGCCTGACCCGGGTGTTACTTTGGTGTAATACTCGGGTCAGACCGAGTATTACAGATTTCTAGGTTAGGACGTTCTGGATCCCGGAGGCAAGCTGGATGGTAATATCGTATAGAGTATTTCCGCTGTATTCATATTATTGTTAATCTGAGGCATGATAATTGTATATATTCAGTGACTATATATATATATGTGAAACTCTGATGTATATTAAATGAAATCGACAGATATAATATTCTTTTGAAAACTGTTATTATTTATTATTATATTTTATCCGCTGCGAATGTGAGATGTTGTTTCTGTTCTTCTTCTTCTTCTATCTCTTTCTTGTTTTTCATAACTATCTGGAATTTTCGGCTTCGAAAATTCCGGGTTGTTACATTTGGTATCAGAGCTAAAAGGTTAAGCGAGAACCTTGGCTCTGGTGGGGATTACTCATTAAATAGAGTCTGTAGTACTCTAGAATGAGTTGAGTGTGTGTGTGTGTGTGTATATGAGCGCGTACTTGTTATTTTCTTATAAAGGTTTTAAATGATTTTATATAAAAATATATTTTGATGTATAAAACAATAATTTTTCTAATAAATATTAAGGTGATTGGTTGTTAAGTTATTGCAATTAAATTAAGAAGTAATATAAAATACAACCAAACTGAAATATTGAACTGGAATTAAATTAAGTGGTAACTGAAATACAACCAACTGAAATTAAATCATGAATTTGGGAAAGGTGTCAGGATAAGGATAATCAATTAATTTATGTAATTGATTAAACCTTATTTAATGAGATTAATTAATGGATAATAAATGGAAATTTGAAAACTAATGAATAAGTATTATTTGGGAAACCGAGACTTGTTGGAAACAATGGGTTGTTTGAAAATTTGATTTGGATTTAAAACCAAGGGTGGTTTAAAATTTTAAAACATGGCTGGGAGGGCCAAGAAAACAATATGTATATATGTATGATATTAAAGATAATTTGAAATAAACTCTAATGTATTAAGTTTTGATTTTCCTTGAAGTGTGATGTAAAAACCCAAAGTGATATAAGTTTGGAACTTATAAGAGAGAAAGAATTTTGAAATTTGAAGTGGGATTCAAATTTGAGTAGAGTTGACTGGGTTAAATAAATTGAATTTAACTTGAGGGAAGGTAAATAAGTTTGAACAAGCAACCTGAATTGGAAATTTCAAGATGAAATTGGATTATGGAAAGTGAAATGTGTAATATATCCATTATTGAGATAAAAGAGAAATCTAACGTTAATTTGAGTTAAGGATATGCAATTATTTTGAACTGAAAATTTGAATAATTGAATTTGTAAATTAAACTTGTTTAAGAATTGGTTTCAAACTAGAAGATAAAATTGGGTAATAAATTAAATTTTTAAGATAACATTGTCTTGAACTTTTATGTAAACTTTGAAATAAGTAAGTAAAGATAATTTAAAATGAAAATTCTAGAATTTAAGCTCAAAAATTAAATTGTTTAAAAACTTTTAAATAAAAGTTAATTTGGTTTAAAGGTTAAACCAACCTTTGAGAATTTAACTCGAATTTATATAATTCAAGATGGTTTAAAATTGAGATTGAAATTGAATTAGTTCAAATCGAATCTGATATGAATTAATTGGACTTAAGATTGAAGATGTATAAGTTTAAAATTTGAATGGGAAATTAAATTGGATTATTTTGAAATAATTTGAATTGAAATGGGTTAAATGGATAATAATTCAAATTGATTGGAATAATTTGAAATTATAATTAAAGTTGAACAAGATTAAAATTAAATGGAATTTGATTTAAATTGGAGAAGGAATCAAGATTGATTCAACTTGAATTAGGAATAAATTTCAACAGAAATTGAAGTTGTTCAACTTAGAATTGAGTCAATTAAATGAAAATTAGTTGGGGAAGTGAACAATTTGGCTCTTGACTATTTTCAACATGAATTGTTTTAATATAAACTTATTTTTCTAGGCTATTTAATATATACAATTTTTCTTTCTTAAAGCCAAATTATTTTATACTTGTTTTACAATTATTTTTGGAGCTATTTAACCATCTTACAATTGTTTTCTAAACTAATTACTATTTTTCAACTGCATTACAAATTAATTACTACTTTACAACAATTTTGCAATTATCTAAAAGTTCTAAAATCATTTAACTATTTTCCAATTATTTTACAATTAGTTAACTATTTTATAGCTATTTTACAAACTAATAGTTATTTTTCAATTACTTATTTATTTTAACTTTTCAAGTTATTTTCTAAATTTAAACTGGTCGGAGTTCAAACCGTTATTGATTAAATACCCAACTGAGATAAGAATTGAAGTGATAATCCAAATAGGGATTAAGGCAAATGTGAATAAGTGAATGAAAATTTAAGTGAATGTGAATGGAAAGGAAATTGATTTAGCTAATAATAATTGGAAATAAATACGTAGGATGTACGTACATTATTCTATTCGCATAGTGATTTGATCCAGATTCGAGCACAGAATTTCGAGATAGTTATATCGATACGAGTTTGGATTTTTCACTCGATTTTCGACGGCGAACCTGGATATGGATTGTTGATTGGTCGTGGATATTCTCTATCATAGTTATGGCTATGAAAGGAGAATGACGGTTTCTAATCAAGAAACCAGATCTGAGTCCGCACTAGGAAGTCGGGCGGACGATACTAGTTCGGAAGTGAAATTGTGTGATCGAATGAGCGATCGGGTTGATATAACGTACTGATGATATGTGTACTTCGTACGGATTTGAATGAAATTGATATTGGAAAGAGAAGTCAAATTTGAATATTTGATTTTGAATAAATGAAGCTATATATCTTTGTTATATGAGATAAAATTCCCCTTGATAAATCTATAGCCAGAAGAAAATATTTTTGAAAGTGTTTGAACTATAAAAGGAATTTATACAAGTTTGAAAAGATCCAAAGTTTATAAAATTTTATATGTATGTGTGTGTGTGTATATATATATATATATAAAGGATCTTATGTGGAATTTGGAAAAGGGTTTTGGAAACCTTTGGATTTGGAAAGGCTTTAGATTTTGGGAAAAATCAATATGAGAATTTGGAAAGCCTAGTTTGAGAATTATCGATTTTGGAATAATCGATTTTGTATAAATGTGCTTTGTATGATATCATACTAGGTGTATGATTTGAAGATACTATATGTGTATAATATAAAATGTTTTGATGATGGCTCTAGGGAAAAAGGCGCTCCCTTGAAATGAACTTCTAAGGAGTGCCACCGGGTGGTGCTGCCTTGAGCCCCAAGGAAGGGTTCTAAAGTTGATCCTGTGAGGAGTCCGGACAAAACTAGTTCCTGAGGATTATTGGGTAGCGAAAGTCGAGGGCGCTGATGCCTACGGAGGCATTTGGGTTATGCTGTGACGACAGTGTAACTCGATGTCGTTGCGATCTACTGTGGGGACCATAGAGAAATTCGTGTGGAGGATGAGTGCCAACAGTCTACACTTGATTTTGCCGGGAAGGCAACGCAACATCGGTAGACTGCGATCTATGGTCAAGTGGAGTGGAGAAGTTTCATTTTGGCAGCGAAATTCGATAGCGTTGATGCCTACAGTTATATGGGTTTTTGCTGTGATAGCTACGTAACCCCAGTTGTAGATGCGATCTGTCGTGGGTTCCATGGTGTAATCGAGGGGCACGGAGGCCTACAGTTATCTATGGATTTTGTCGGGATGACAACGTAACCATCGAGTTAACTGCGACCATGTATGGAGGTGATGATTTCCAGAGCATCCTCACCAAAGATATTCCCTCTATTTTCAAAAACTATTTTCGATATTTTGAATAAAATTATTTTCCAAGTATTTTCACTGGATGTTGAAAATGGATCTGCTAAGTACTTATAGATTTTCAGTCCTACGCCTGATCAACGTATGACCGAATCTCTATGGGTACGAGGATGGACTTGTTGAAACATCGAGTTAAAATATTTTACAAATGATCAAACAATATTTATCTGGTTATAAGCATTATTATAAATTCCGACTTCGATCCTTTTCGAGGACGAAAATTTTTTTAGGTGGGAGGAATGTGACATTCCGAGATTTTTGGCAATATTATTTTAATAAATATTTAGTTTAATTAATTAAAATACAACTTATTATTTTAAAATAAATATATACACGTAAAATACATAGCTAAAAATTTAATAACATGTAAACAATATCTAAAATAAACATGGTCAAGTAAATTTTAAATTGTACACTTAAGAACCTTAAAGATATAATACTTTATAAGTCACTTGGAAGCAAACCAGAACTAGCAACAAGAAATAAGACAAGTCATATATATATAAATATATATATATATATATATATATATATATGGGTGTATTCATTAAAATGGATTAAGTGTATATATTATAAAATCAATAGCATATAAAACACGACAAGTATAATAAATGCCAGCACAAATAATATCATATCAGCTACCATCTAAAAGAAAAATCTATGATCAAATTAGACAAATAAATCTTATTAGTACCATACATCTTCCTGTACAAACAACAAACCTGTCCACGTTTCTTTTTATATTTATCATTCCTTAAGTCATTTTGATTTTTTTTTAAAACTGAGTATCACATTATAAAATAAAGAAAAAAATAATAATAATATAGAAATAGCAAACCTGAACTAAACATAGAAACTACATTATCTTCAAGAACAAATCAACAGACAAGCTAGGAGATCAAACAAGAAACAATAAACAATAAACTGTACAATGTAGTATTAAACTATGAAGAGACATTTACCTTACACACCATCATATCGGCACAAACAACAACAGTCAGTTCGAAATGTTGAAAAATTATTTCAGTTCAGTGAAGAAATTCTTGAGTAATTAAAAATAAATATATATCTATATGAAATGAATACCAGTTTGTTTACGAAAATAAGCAATGAGACAAGTATGAGCTTGTGAAACAAGCCAATGTAATAAATGATAGCACAACAAATGTCATCTCAGCCTCCATACTAAAAAAAGAAAAAAAAGAAAAAGAAAATACCTCTGTCTAATTTTTGTACCAGGGAACAAAGCCTGTACAATTTTCTTTCTATATATATATATATATATATATATCATCTTCACTCCATTTCGATTCATAGAAGAAAAAAAAAGATAAGAAAAGCTACAACTTGAAAACAAATAACAACAACTTGATAAAAACTATTAACATCATCAAAACAAGACTCTGGAAAAGTATCTAGGCTGATAGTTTTCAAACTCCAGGAGGTTATTCTCTGTTCAAACTTATTTTCACAGGTGAGTAAACATTTCATATTAAACCTTAAGTAAGTTAAGTTCTGTTGCTTGTGAAAGGTCTGAGATTTAATGATGTTTGCTAATATGGATAGTGAAATCTCTGTGTTTAAGAATGTGTAGACTGTGCATGTATAATTTGTTTGCTCTTCTCTGTTTTTAAACTACAAGAGATTAAAAAGAACTCAAAGCAAATGCAGTTTCAAAGCTTCCTAATTTTATCAAGTCCTCTGCATAAAAAAAAAGTGAGTAAACTTTTTAAAATTTAAAAGCTAAGTTAAATTTTAGACTATTGCCTGTGAATGATTAAGAGCATGTCTGGAACCATGAGATTGTCCTGTTCTTAATGTTACAGTTTAAAATGTTCAAAAATCGAATTTTCTCTTTCTCAAATCTTTTTTAAGATATGATAATAAAACAAAGCCTGATAGTAACAACCAGACAATGGAATTAAAAATATTTCCTGCAAGTTCTAATGGTCACTGAGATATAAATGAGGAAGAACAGTAGATTTAAAAGCATATCAAAAATCTCAGTCAAGATAATTGGTTGTTTCTGGTGTATTCTCTGTTTTGTCATTATAGATTAGGATTTCTAAAACTAAAATCTTGATTTTTAGTATAATACTTTGTGTGATATTGTGGGATGGCCAGTATTGGGACTTTTCGCAATTACTGATGATCGACATGGAATTTATTTTCGAAATTGTGACTGAAGGAGGTTTGGGTAGTGACGAGTGATGGAAACATACTTGGAGTATTTATCAAGTTTCGTGGGGGTTGATCGAGTTGATTTTAGGGTTTAAGGGGGGATTGTCAGGTACTTAGTTCAAATGGCCACGGCGAGATGATAGTGAAGCGATGGGTGATCGCTGGGGAAAACTGGATGGATGAAGGACCGAAGGGGTTCTGACCGAAGTCAGATGATCAATGGTGTAGTGGAGTGGCTGGCGAGAAAAGATTGGGCATCGATGTTTTTTTTTCGTTCCTGTGAGTAGTAGTTCGAATTTTGATTCGGGGGTCGTGGCGATGTTTTAGGCAATGGAGCATGGGAAGGAAATCGAAGGCGTCTTGCGTGGGCGGTCGGCGAGGTGGTCGATGGCCGATGCGGCGTGTGTACGTGCACGGTGCAGAGGGGTATCACTGAAGTTTTATTTTACTGTAAGTATAGAATCAGAAGGAGAAGAAAAGATGGAGGGGAGAGGTTCTTTCTTTAGTTAATTGGGCTTCGGCCCGTGCAAAATAAACAAGGGTGTGGGGTTTATTTCTTTAGTTTTTGGGTTGGGCTCCAACACATTCGGTCTGATTTATTTTCTTTTAAAAAAAAGAAGAAACTAAAAACTAAAAAAAAAAAGTATAATGAAGAGAAAATCCACAACAAATTTCACTTCCAAAGCATGTAATTAACAAGTGATCAGGTTTACATGTTGAATCAATCCACTTTTGTATTTAATTTGAAATGACCTGTATATTGTGGTTATATTTTAAAAAAATAGATTTAGAAATAACGTAAGGATCTAAACAAGTTTCAATAATAAAGATTTTCTTTGATGTTAAGATTGTTTTGGTTTGAATAATTATTAGGTTAATTAATTAATAAGTCATAAGTGTTTTTATACAAGATTAAGTAAGCAATTAAGAATAAACACATATGAAACTGATTAAGTATTAATTACTTAATATAATTAATTAAATGATTTCTTAGCATAAGTAATAAATGGAAAATTACTAAATAAGGAGGGTAAATACTTTGTGGAAGGAATTAAGGAGGAATTGTTATTATTATTTTTGATTAAATTAAGAGGTTAATTAATTATTGTAAGTAATTAAGAATAATTAATTACTGAACATGGCTAATCAAGATCGATTAATGAATGTGTTAAATTAATTTAAGGATAATTACTAAATGTTAGAGAGTATAATTAGGGGATGATTAATTAATGGTCTGAAATAAATTATTGTTAAGTAAGCAAGATTAAAAGTGATTAAGGAAATTAATTTGATTTAATTAAGAATGGGCGACTAATAATCTTGCTTATGAACGATTGGTTGATATTTCTGATATGAAATGTTTGTGATATGATAGGTTTGTCTTGAACGATGATTAGGTGGTTATCTGTAGATGATGAATTGCTATACAAAAAGTGACATCTTGTATTTAATGATTGAAATGTGTTTCACTTGAATAACATGGGTTAAGAAGGGTTTGAATTCGAAAAGACCGGTGTCGGGTATTAGTAAATACCCGAAACCACTTCGATTTGTAATCTATAATAATTCTGTACCGATTTGATATGTGAAATTTATAGGATGGAATGAAATGATTTAAGTGAATTGGATTATTTTACCTAAGTTTGGTACTTAGAAGTTGATGTATGAAATAAGTGATGTCCATAACATATTGTGAGTTTGTTAATTTGGTATAAGTTACCCGGGTTTTATATAAGTTGTTTGCTTTAGTATTCCATGTTAGATGGGTTTACTCACGCTGGTTTCTAGCCTGACCCGGGTGTTACTTTGGTGTAATGCTCGGGTCAGACCGAGTATTACAGATTTCCAGGTTAGGACGTTTTGGAGCCCAGGAGGCAAGCTGCATGGTAATAGCGTATAGAGTATTTCTGATGTATTTATATTATCGTTAATCTGAGGCATGATAATTGAATATATTCAGTGACTGTACATATATGTGAAACTCTGATGTATATTAAATGAAATCGACAGATATAATATTCTTTTGGAAACTGTTATTATTTGTTATTATATTTTATCCGCTGTGAATTTGAGATGTTGTTTCTGTGCTTATTCTTCTTCTATCTCTTTCTTGTTTTTCATAACTATCTGGAATTTTCGACTTCGAAAATTCCGGGTCGTTACAGATTTACTACTCTGACTTTTGGCTGACCATTTAGATTAGCAGTTTTTGTCGTTTACACTTGAGATATAGACTCATATATGTATTCTTTTGTATAGCACGTGTTGCTATTCTTTTGTGTATGTGGTCCTTTCATGACCACTACTCTGATGTACACTTTCATGTGTTAGTTATATATTCATATCTTTTTCCGCCTTTGTGATATGGATGTTTGTGGCTGATTGTGTTATGTTTATTTCTATATTTGTTTCCGAAGATTTATTTATAGCCACCATGTGATAGCTTTGAGTTTGTATCGGTATGTCGGACTTCCTCCTAAAATGAAGTGCATGCTATACTATCTGACATATCGGTGCTCGCACAAAGAAGTTACATAGATGGTCGCTCCTCAATAGCCTTATTCTCCACGCTAGTTGACAGCATTACTCCGTAGTGTTCTTGGCTAGCGTGGGTATTGAGGTGGGGCGTCACAAAAAGCTTCCACCTAGAACATTATAGAGCTTCACGAGATCTTTCGATCCATACGGCTATGATCATAATCGGTGATTCGATCGAGGCACAACATGCCGATGAAGTGCCGACGTTCGCGCATGTTTTTCAACGTGAATAGATGACCGAGCTTAGCCAAATCATAGCCGATGGTGGAGCTTGGCTGGGCGCTTCGTTTGGCGGTCCCTGATCGCCTTCAAACTTCGTGCGATAGGCGCAACTACTAGGGTTTTGTGGCGTGCGTCGGGTTGTTTCGTGCATATGACCTGGGGAAGGAAGAAACAAATTCGCGGCCCTGATGTGCAGTAGTGAGATCGAGCGGCCAGATTAAACTAAGGTTTATAAGAAAAATATAAATTGTAAATTGATTTATATTAATTCGTATAATGTTTAAAACTGCGTAACTTTGTAATACGAGGTCCGTTTTTGACGAAACAACTTGCGTTGGGTTCGTATTGTCGAATAGTACGCGATGGAGCTGGATTGGAGCTATTGGAGCTAGTTTGAATTTTGGGTAAAATTAAACGCACGTTTAATTTTATTCGAAACAAAACACTGTAACTGCTATTGGACACAAAGTGAGTATAACTCACTCTTTCTGACTCATTGATATTTTTATATAAGTGAGAAAATATTTATTATATGATGATTGATGATTGTTTGGATGATATATGATATATTGATTGATATTTGGATATATACCTGCCTATTAGAGCAGATGAGACCCTATACGTTCCCGTGTATGAGCGGATGACCCTTTGTACTTGCATCTGCCTTGAAGCGGACATTATACACATATTCTAATATGTATATTTGTTGCAGATAACAGGTTGGAGGGATCCAACTGGATTCCTCAACAATATTGATTTATTTACAGATATTGTCATATATTCTGTTATCATATGGTATATGATGTTTTGGATGCCGTGATCGATGTATTTGGTGCTGTTGCAGCATTGGGCCTGTTTTTGATAATTTAAAAATGTTAAAGTGATGATTTCAAATTTAAAAAGGATTTTAAAGTGATTTTTGAAAGTATACGTTTTTATTGAATTTTGGAATTGATTCCTTTTAAATAAATAAACGTTATAATTTTTATGTTATAAAAAAAATATGGTATTTGTGAAATAAAACCAGAATATGATTTTTGGAATGTGAAGTTAACTATTTTGTAAAATAGTTTAAATTTAGATTTTTGAGTTATTATAAATGGTTTTATATATAAGATTTATAAAATTAAATTTTTATAAATCAGAATGAAGGAATTATAAAGGAGTTTTGGGAATGTTAAAATGGAGCTATAATTGGATTTTATAAATAAATAAGATTTATATTTTTCTGAAGTTATAAATGAATGAATTTTATAAATAAGAGAGTTATAAGCTATTAACTTATAATTTGGATTTTTGGCATGTAATTGAGTTGTAAATGGAATTGGTTAATAAAGTGATTTTATAAGCGTTGTTATAAAATAATAAATGGGATTTGATTTTATACATGGAAGTTTTTATAAAATGAAAATGGAATTTATAAACATTTTTTGATAAATCCGAAATCAATTGAATTTGATAAGTAAATATGAAAGCTTATTAAAGGAGATATATCCACGATTTTGGACAGTGTATAATCCTTAATTAAATATGTAGAAGTGTTGAATTTGGTAAACGATTTATATTCACGATTTTGGACAGTGAATAATATATTAAAGAAATGTTTTGGGAAGTGATATTTTAAATAGAATTAAAACGATTTGAAGTTATTTTAAATTTATTAAGTATCGAAACCATAGATTTCAACATTCATTGTTGAAATAGACGTTTTCGAGAAATAAGGAAATGATGGACTATAACACTGTTGTTATAGTAGATGATTTCCGAAAGGAAATATTTTGTATAGTATTTGGATTTATATATCTATCTAATTTTCGAATCCCTATACTATTGATTTTGGGTTGTTGTAACGATGTTTTATGCAACATTCGTTTTGACCCAAATAAATGTGTTTAAAGAGAATGTTTTCCTTAAAGAATAAAATACGTACTTAATCGTGTTTTAGGTATATTGAATATTTTCTAAGTGAAGAAAATAAATTGACTTGTGAATTACTTATTATTAAATAAGTATGGAAATGTTTTCCAATATGAAGTGAAATGTTTTGAGAATAAATCTTTTTAAAAGATAAATTGAAGTGAATATTTGGCAAGTTATTTAATTAATAAAAGATTAATTAAAAGAGCCTAGTGATTGTTATAGTGCTGAATATTTGTTAGTTAAATAACCGACTATCAAATTGCCCAAAATTTTAGTTCCTCGACTTGATGTGGGAACTATTTAGTCGTACACTTAGTACGTAGCCTTCTGCGTAGGCTTGATTATCATTTGTGTTGAGGATGTTGATTCGTGTAGTTCGGAGTATTACTCCAATCTATCGAGCTTCCTTCTTGGCCCGAAGGATAGCAAGTTGAAAGTTGGAAACGTGATAAGTTTATGAGATTAGTTGCTGTGTGAGGTTGAGAAATGCTTTTGCGTTGTTGGTGCGAAGAGACCAGGACCAGATTTATCTGAAAACCATTACGGACCAACGTATATGCGGCGATTGTGCAGGTTGCTTGTGATGATATTGATATTTCGGAGTTTCATAGTAGAGGACTGCTTGATCGTTTGGGGTTAAAATCCTAATATACATCCAGTAGTGGTGGTCTCTTCATTATGAAACATACAATGCGAGGACTATTCGCTACTAATCCTGGGATTTCCCGACAGGATGTGGTAGGAAAGTACCTTCGGTTTGTCCTGTTCCTAGACAACTTGTATGGATGTTTGTCTGACATTGCATTTCTATAGATTACGTACATTGGTTTTTACAAACGTACATCAGTGGTGGCGGGGAAGGCAACTTCTTTTAGCTTAACATCCTCCTCGAGACATACGAGCTTAAGGGTTGCATTTTTGTGGAAGGCAATTAGTAGTCAACGGAAATGGCCGTGTGGCATTCTAAGCGATGTGATATGTGATTGTTAAAGGTAATCGTTACCTCGTCAGGCCTCATCAACCGAAAATGACCAAAATAGGGTTAGATGCGGCAAGGCTAAGTGGGTCATTCCCAATTAGGATATGATCATTGTTAATACCGATCTAAACGGCGACTCAAGCACCTAAGGAAAACGACCTAACGACTTGACAACCTAAAGGACTAAGCTACTCAGTGGTCCAACGACCTACAACTTAACGGGCTAAAGGCTCTAGTGATTCTACGGGTTGAAGGCCTACGACCTAAAGACCTAGCTATCAACACAGGGCAACAATATATCACAACAGAGAAATGCAACGACCTAGCGACTTAATGATCTAAGCGACCTAGCGACTTAATGATCTAAATGACCACAAGTTTCATATCCTTATGTCGCTTAGTACTAGGTTGAACCTGCACTAGATCGCTGCTGCTCCTAAACCCAGCCTAGGTCGCTCCACCGGGTGTTTCAACATGACTAGGTCGTCTACCATCCTCCTATAGGTCGCTACGACCTACTAACTTGCTCGGTTGACCTAGTGCAACTCTGTTAAGCCGTAAACCATGTTCTCTAGGTCCCTCACAACCTACGACCTATCCCTAGGTCGCTCACGACCTACAACTTGTCTAGATTTCTCCCTATAAATACCTCACCTACTCCAACTGAAAAAGGACTTTTGGCTCATTTCTGGAACGCCTATACTCTACTGATTTCTCGACTCATCCGACACTTCAAACACGAAAGACACTTCAACGAACTTCAAGAAGAGATCTAATACATTCAACATGAATTTGAAGAATTCTCCTACATCGGAGTTCTAGTTATTTGTCTAAGTGGTGTTGTAATCGGAGATTGTTGTATAAGTTGTAATCGAATCAGCAATAAAAGAGATTAAAGTGGACGTAGGCTTAACTTGAAGTCGAACCACTATAAAACTGTTGTCTCTTTACCGTTTTTCCTGTGACTTTTTTACTTACTTCTAATCCCCGTATTGACGGGTGGTGCTTTCACTTTATCTCTATTTACACCGGGGTATTAGTGTTCAATTTTAGCGTTAACATTTTTGGTGCTTTCATTGAGAGCATTGAACTCAGGGCGTTTTCATCATTGCTTCGCAAAAGTTTGTTGAAAGAATCTCTCTCAAAACCAGAAGTCTATCAGAGATTATGGCTCCTGGAAGAAAGCGCAGATCTACTAGACCCGGTGATGTCCATGAAAATACTGCCACTTCTCCTTCGTCAAGTCAAGCAACTCCAAGTGCTGGAATTACACGGGCAGAGTTGGATGCTGCAGTGTCTGGGTTATATCAGCAGATGGAAGCCCATAACGCTTTAATGCTTGATAGGTTGAATGCTTTGCTCGGAGCTAACGGTCAACCAGTGAATAGTGAAGAAAACTTTGCTAATGATGTTCATAATCCTGAAGAGAGGAATATTTGTCAAAAGGCAGCTAGCCCCGTTGAAGAGGCACCTCCCCAGGCTGGAGGATCAAGGCCATAACCGACTCTCCGCGAACGTTTGTCCAGGCAAACTTCCAAGAAAATGGCTGTAGTCTGTCCCGTAGAGCCTCTGAACGATGAGGAATATCTCTCAGGAATGGTTCGACAGATTATGAAAGAAAGAATGCAAAGGGAAGAAGATGAAAAGGAATGGTGGTTCGCTCCAAGCAAAACTCTGTTCATCGAAAGGATTCTAAAGACGGAATTCCCAAGGAAGTTTGTTCCCCCTACAATCCCGGCTTATAAGGGAACAAGCGACCCTAACCAATTCCTATATAAGTATGACTGGCACATGACTGGTGCTAGAGCATCGGATGAGATCAAATGCCGGTACTTTCTGGTATACTTTGAAGGAGTGGCTCTGCTCTGGTTCACAAAGCTACCGGTCCGGTCTGTAGACCAATTCTTCGATTTAACTCGGAAGTTTAAAGAACAATTCGGGTTGTATGCTTCAAAGGCGAAGGACATAATGTCATTGTCCAGCCTGGAACAGAATCCCGGAGAATCTATTAGATCTTTCTTACCGCTTCAACATAGACTTGGCAGAAGTCGACAATGTAGAGCCAAGAATGGTTTTGACATACTTAATGAGGGCTATCGACAAATCGAGTGAGTTGGGAAATGGTTCAAGATGAAGGAACCAAACTCGCTTGAGAAATTCTACAAGAAAGCTGACGAGTTCATGCACTTGGAAAGCCTTCTTGCGCCGGCGAAAGTGGCATTGACAGAGGTTAAGAATAACACTGCTGTTCCTACCAAAAAGGAATCCGAAAGTCAGAAGAGGGAGAATAACGGTGGGAAGAAGCAGAAGGATGTGAAGAAACCTTGCTTCTTAAAACCTTCAGATTTCACCCCTTTAACTGATACTCCGGAGAATATCTTCTTTGCTACTAAAGATGCCGTGGAATCTTCTTCAAAGTGGGAGATTTTGTCGGTTTCATAATCAACCCGGTCATGATACTAACGAATGTCGCCATTTAAAAAGTTTGATTGAAGAACTGCCGAGAGAAAACAAGGTGCAGCAATATGTTAAGAGAAATAGGAACAACCCAACTTCATCTACTGAGGGCCAGCAACGTCCTGCTCATCCATCTGGCTCGGGTGAGAGGACTATTGCGCATGAATCAGAAAGGCCTGTTATTAATGTAATCACGGGAGGTCCCCACCCAGCAGGTAGAAGCTGGGGCGAGATGGAAAGATATGCTCGTGCTTTGAAATATACCCCAGCAGAAGAGAATGTTTTTGTGTTGGAAGACGCTGCACCTTTGAAGCAGCAAAGAACTTTTAATGATGATATTATGTTCAGGGCCAGGGACTCTATGGGTGTTGAAACTCCTACCATGGATTCCTTGGTCATCTCCGCAGGCATCGAGCCTGCTATTGTAAGAAGGGTGCTTGTTGATTGCGGCGCCTCTTGCAATATCCTCTTCAAAAGGACATTCGATCAAATGAAGATTCCTATGGCTGATGTTCAGGCTTCGTCGCCGAAGATTGCCGGGTTCACTGGGAATCAAAGCAACCAATTGGAACTATTGACTTATTTGTTGAACTTGGAGAGGAGCAGAAAAAGGTGGTTCGAAAGCAGACTTTTTTGATCGTTGACGGATTTTCTGCTTACAATGCCTTCCTAGGCCGGCCAACTCTTGCAGCATTCAAGGCAATTCTTGCCCCATGGTGCCTCACTATGAAGTTCCCCACGGATAATGGCGTTGGTGTTATTAAAGGGGATCAGAATGCTTGGTGAGAATGTTATCTGATAGAGTTGCGAGAAGCAAGGAAGAGAGAGATGGCAAAGATGCACCAGCTCCACTCCGCATCAAAGAACCAACCTTGTAGCAATTACAGGGTGGACCCTTCACTGGCGAGCATAGTGGAGCACGAAAAGAAATGGATCCCAGAAAAACCAGTACGGGGGAGAATAGAGTGGTGCCAGTGGAAGTAACGGTGCCGGTACCTGTTGATCCGAAATATCCAAACAAGGTGCTAAATGTGGGTTCGCAACTTAGTGTGAAGTTTTAGAATATTTTGATATCAATTCTAAAAGTAAATCTGGATGTATTCGCTTGGAGTCATGCCGATATGTATGGAATATCACCAGAAATTGTGGTACACACTCTGAATATTGATCCGAAATTTACACCTGTGAAGCGGAAAAGAAGAATCCAGGGTCCAGAAAGGTCAGCAGCTTTGAAAGAAGAAGTAGATCGGCTCATGGAGAATGGTTTCATCAGAGAGTCCACTTATCCAAATTGGGTTTCGAATCCGGTGCTGGTTAAAAAAGCAAATGGAAAGTGGAAAGTATGAATCGATTTTTCAGATTTAAACAAAGCCTGCCCCAAAGACTGCTTCCCGTTACCCAAGATTGATCTGTTGGTGGGTGGAACAGCTGGGCATGAATTGTTGTCTTTCATGGATGCTAACTCCCGATATAACCAAATCATGATGCATGAGCCAGATCAGGAGGACACGAGCTTCATCACCGATGTCGGTCTTTAATGCTACAGAGTCATGCCCTTTGGACTGAAGAATGCGGGAGCAACTTACCAAAGACTTGTTAATGCTATGTTCAAGCCACAGATTGGCGAAACTATGGAAGTTTACGTTGATGATATGTTGGTAAAATCAAAGAAGGCAGTGGACCATATGGATCACTTGGCAGAAATGTTCGCAGTCCTCCCAAAGTATGGAATGAAACTTAATCCTTTGAAATGTTCATTCGGGGTAGAGTCCGGAAAATTCTTGGGTTTCATTGTGAGTGATAGGGGCATTGAAGCTAATCTTGCTCAAATCACTGCTCTGAGAGAAGTCAAAGCCCCTAGGACAAAGAAGGAATTGCAGAGTCTCAATCGAAAGGTTGCTGCTTTGAGTCGGTTTATTTCCAAGGCCATGGATAAATGCATTCCATTCTTTGACGCTCTAAAGAAAGGAAAGAGAAACTTTGAATGGACTCCGGAATGTCAAAAAGCTTTCGATGAAGTAATTTGTCACATAGAAGCGCCACCAATACTTTCTAAGCCCGACAACGGTGAAGATCTTTTCATATATTTAGCGGTTTCGTCTCAAGCCCTCAGTGCAGCATTAGTACGGGAAGATGCAAAAGTTCAGCGTCCGGTCTACTACGTCAGCAAAAGATTTACTGGGGCAGAGATGAATTATTCAAAGCTAGAAAAGATCGCCTATTGCCTACTGATAGCTTCCAGAAAGTTGAGGCCATATTTTCAAGCTCATCCTATCAAAGTCCTCACTGACCAGCCTCTAAAGCAAGTCCTGTTTTGCCCTGAGACTTCGGGTCGTCTTCTGAAGTGGAATATTTAACTCAACCAATATGATATCACTTACCATCCCCGAAGAGCAATCAATAGACAAGCTTTAGCAGATTTCATTGCAGAATACACAGATAAAGGTGACAGCGAGGAAGAAGTTACTAATAACATCCCAACCCGATGGAAACTATATGTTGATGGCGCGAGAAACGACTATTGTTCTGGAGCTGGGGTCGTGCTTGAAACCCCCGTAGGGCGATCATTGTGATACACATGGAGATTAGAGTTTCCTTCGACAAATAATGAAGCAGAATATGAAGCTCTTATTGCAGGCTTGAAGATTGCTAAAGAACTGAATATCAAAGTGTTGCAGATCTTCAGTGGTTCACAGCTTATTGTATGCCAAGTCAAGAAAGAGTTTCAAACTAAAGGAGGAAATCTGCCTGCTTACTTGTTATGGGCCTGGGAACTTCTCGATGATCTCGATCATTATACGATAAGTCATATACCCCGGGAAGAGAACATGAAGGCAAATTCTCTCGCAAAGTATGCAAGCACTGGCGAAGCTCAATTATTGGGATTGGTTCCTGTAGAAGTCTTGTCAGCCCCAGGTATTGATGAAATGGAGATTGACTGGATCATGACTGTTTCTCAAGAGCAAGAGTCATGGATGACTCCAATCAAGGAATATTTGCTTAACGGCTCCCTTCCAGAAAATTCAAAAGAGCATCAGAAGCTGTTATGGAAAGCCTCAAGATACGTAATGCAAGACTATCGGTTGTATAGACGGGGATTCTCAATGCCATTACTCCGATGTGTAACCAAGGAAGAAGCTAAGACAATTCTAGCTGAAGTGCATGGAGGAGAGTGTGGGGATCATTCAGGTGGTCGAACTCTAGCAAAGAAAATTCTCCGCTATGGGTATTCTTGGCCAGACATTAATCGTGATGCTACTAGCTACGCCCGAAAGTGTGACCGATGCCAAAGATTTGCAAAAATCCTAAGAGCTCCTTCCACCGAGCTAACATAGATGGTCAGTCCATGGCCATTTGCTATTTAGGGGATAGATCTCATCGGGCCTTTGCCAACCGCCAAGTCCGGAATCAGATATGCTATTGTTGCTGTTGATTATTTCACTAAATGGGCTGAATCTTAACCATTAGCTACTATTACCTATAAAAAGATGATAAACTTTGTGACTAAGAATATCATTTGCAGGTATGGTGCACCTCAAAATTTAATCACAGACAATGGTACCCAATTCGAAAGCAAAGAGTTCTAGGATTTTTGCAAGTGATTCAAGTTCCAAAAAAGCTTCTCAACAGTGGCTCATCCGCAGGCAAACAGACAAGTGGAAGCAGTGAACAAAATTATCAAGTCAACCATCAAAAAACAGTTGGAAAAAGCAAAAGGTGGTTGGGTCGATAAGCTGCCACTAGCACTATGGGCATACAGAACTACCCACAAAATGACGACTGGGCACACTCCATTTCATTAGCATATGGATCAGAAGCAATGATTCCGGTGGAAATAGAAGTCCCTTCACACAGAAGAATTCATTTTAACCAAGCTGAAAATGAAGAGTTCCACTTGAAGCACTTGAGTTCCTTAATGAAAAAAGGGAAGAGGCTCAGCTCAGAATTGTAGCTCATCAGCAAAGGATTGCCAGGCACTTCAATTCTAAAGTTCGCCAACGCAGCTTCGAGATTGGGGATCTAGTCTTGAAAAGGATCATGACGGCAACAGGAGTGTTTGCGCCAAATTGGGAAGGGCCGTATGTCATAGGAAAAAAACTTCTTGATGGCACTTTCAAACTGACAATTGTCAAAGGAGATCCAATTCCAAGAGCTTGGAACAGCAATCACTTATGTCCATATTTTACTTAAAAGCTTTGCTTAAATTTGTAAAATGATTATGGATGTATGATTCTTGTATTGTAAGCTATTGTAAAACTAAGTGCAAATGAATAATAAGAACTATAAAGTGGATGTAGGCCCAGTTCTTGGCCGAACCACTATAAATCTTGTGTTCTTTACTATTATAAAATGCATGTTTTGTCTCGATGTGTAAATACTTTAAATGTATTGCTAAAATGTCGATTTAACATTGCAGGCCCTTAAAACAAAGCTTACCCATCATAAGGCCAAGCGATCCCTGAAATCGCTCAATAAACAAACATCAAGCCACAAAAATTCCAGATTCCAAATCCTATATAAGGAGTGCTTTGTGCAAACAGTTAGTGATCCCGTCGGACTCGCTTAACAATGAAGTACACTTCTTTGGATAAGACAAAAGATTTTCAATAGAAAGGAACATGTTCTTGGAAAACGATAATAGGGAATCGCTAATGAGCAAATGACAAACAGACATGGGCGAGCAGACAGAAAACAGCCAAAAAGGAGTCTGCCTCTCAACAAAAAGGTTAGTTGAACCACCGGAGAAGCACCTTCCCAAAACGAAGGCACCAGGCCCTTGCTAGCTAATTTCGATCATTTGTGCAAACGAACATCCGGTTGGATAGCATGCGTCCGCCCCGTGGATCCACTTAACCATGAGACGCAACCTTCATGGCAAGCCAACCACCCCAAAGATCTCTTCGGAGGCAAAAGACCTCTTCGGAGGCACAACTCTTCGGAGGATAAAGCCTCTAACGAGGCATGCCGAAAAATGAAAGTTCTCTACTCAACCAAAAAATATTGGTGGAATCACCGAGGGCCCTTTTTAATTAGTTGCGATCGTTTGTGCAAACGGACATCTAATTAAGTAACTTGCGTCTGCCCCGTGAATCCATTCAACCATGAGAGAGTAACTTCCAGGCAATCAAATAAAGACCTCTTCGGAGGCACAAGACCTCTTTGGAGGCACAAGACCTCTCCTGAGGCACTACAAGCCCTCTTCAGAGGCACTCGCCTTCACCAAAGGAACACACTTGCCCACTTCGGAGGCAGAAAACCTCTCCCGAGGCACCACAAGACCTTTTCGGTGGCACAAGACCTCTTCAGAGGCACAAGACCTCTTCGGAGGCACGTCCCAAGAAACGCACTTTCAAGTGAACGAAGCAAAAAAGCCCTCCAACGAGGCACAACAAGAACATATAAAAAAGAAAGAAAGCCCTCTTCGGATGCACACTACAATTCTCAAGGGAAGATCAATTTCTCCATCTTGAAAAATATTATTCCCCAGAAGTCGTAGTGCCAATTCAAAGCCTTCTTTGGAAACTCGCTTCACCAAATAGAAGAATCCATTTGTCAAAAATTAAAAGTGACTATCTTCGAAAGTGAAGTGTAAAAACTTTTCCAAACAAAAGAGAGAGAAGACTTCTCCAATACAAGGCACACTCTACTAAAGCAGAGTAACATTTCCTCAAAATGAAAAACTTATTCTCTAAAGAAAGAGTGCAAGCCTTCTCAAAATGGAAGAAGTGTTCTCCAACTTAAGAGTGCAAATCTTCTCGAAACAGATGTTTTGTTCTCCAACTTAAGAGTGCAAGCCTTCTCAAAATGGAAGAAGTGTTCTCCAACTTCAGAGTGCAAATCTTCTCGAAACAGAAATTTTGTTCTCCAACTTAAGAGTACAAGTCTTCTTGAAATAGAAGAACTGTTTTCCAATGTTTTATCAAATGAAAGAAGTTGCAATAAGCCGTGGTATGGAGGCAATACAATACAATATAGCAATATTAATAAAAGCAATGCTCAAGCAACAAATACAATACAATATAGCTATATTAATAAAAGCAATGCTCAAGCAACATACCACAAACTTATTGCAATATCACAGTGAAGAAACTTGTGCAAAAATAAGGAATAAATGCATTCAAAAATACAGTCAAAGATTGTACAAGAAAAAAGAATCATTTCATTCCATACTACAAATTTTTTATACATGTGCAGGTTTCAAAAGAGCGGGGACCGGTGCCCGCACAAATTCCGGTCAATACAAGCCTTTATGTACAAGCAAAAAGCAAAACAAGAAGGGTAGAACGAGGCTCATTATTTCTTCTTCCCGCCACCTTTAGAGCCCTCGCCTGGCCTAATGATTAACTTGGGGAGTCAGCCTGGTCGAGTCGGGGAAGAAGGAGATAGAGTTACAGATGGGTCTACTTCCGCCTTTTCTTCACCAGCAGAAGTGTTTTTCCTTCTCCTCTTTGAAATTGCACGCTTCCCCTTCTTCCTTGAAGAAGACTCGCTGCCCGGAGTGACAAGTGCGTACAGTTTTGTATCATCATGAAATTGCTCCGGAATCTTTTCACCTTCTTCAAGTTCCTCAGCCTTCTGCTCTTGCGAAGCAGCCGGGTCGTCCAAGCCTTGAAGAGCTTCTATCAATTCTTCTTGCGACCCCGGTTGAGAAGCAGAAGGAGGAGTAATTTGAAGAGACGGAGGTGGAACAGCTGGAAGAAGAGAAGTCTGCGTGGCACTTGGCTTTTTTACTACAGAAGAAGAGAAGTTAAAGTTAGTATTCCCCACAAAGAGAGGAGATAGTGGCGCGTCAAGACTTAAGTAATAATCAAAAAGTTCGTCAAGTTCATGTGAAGTGAACAAGTAATCCACTTGAGCTAAATCAACGTTGAAGTTACCTGGAAAGTTGGCTTTATAACGTCAACTTCAAAGCCTTGTGCTTCAGTGCTTTCTTGAGCCTCATCTCCAGTATGAGCAATTACAATTTCAATGTCAGCTTTGGTAGGAGGCGAGGAATGGGAACTGGAGCCAATGATATCAATGTCGGTCGAAACCGAAGGAAGAGTCGGGTCGGTCGAATGTGCCTTCCCTAAAGGTTTTCCTTCCGCCGTTCCGGCTCGCTGTTTAGCAAGTTGCTCCTTCCCCTTGGCAAGGGCGGCACGTGCATCATTATCCAGATAGTGTGCCTCAAGATCTGCTTCAACATAGCCAGCACCTCCAAGCATATCAATTGCGGCCTCACACACTTCGGCCAAAGTGATTTCGTACTTCAGGCCCAAAAACGAAAGGCTACCGCACCCCAAAACACCATGTATGTAAAACTCGAATAGGGTAGAGCTGATGTTGGCCTTGGTCGCTTCATGAGAATCTTCGGCTGCTGCTTTACCGGCGATAGCTTCATCACGCTCTTTTTCAACTTCAGAATGTCGAGCTTTTAACATTTCAATTTCCAAGTTCTGAGAGCTGGTTTTTTCTCGCAACTGAGCAACGTCAGTTTGGTAGCTTTCTACAACTTTCTGCTGTGCTTCAAATTTATCTTTAGCGTCTCTTTGTCCAGCTTGAGCATCTCTCACCTGTTTTTGAAGCACTTCTTCTTTTTGAGAATAAAAAGTGGAAGAAGTGGCAAGCTCTTCTTTGAGTTTCTCAATTTCCTCTTCAAGCTTCTCATTGTAAGCGGCGATGCTCTTCATCTCTACATTATGCTGGTCGAGAGTTTTCTGCCACTCGGATTTACGTTTTCCATAGTTAGCATGGCTTCAAGGTTTATGCGGTTTACTCTTTGAAGCTCGTCAACATGTTTTTGCCAACCAGACATTCTCTCAATATCGAGTTTGACGGTGTCAAGATTTGGCAACATGGCTTGCTTGTCGATTGGGACCAAATCAAGATCAAAACGCACTCCTTTTAAGCACCAGTGCGGAAACCAGCTTTGAAGAGTAGCCGGACCCTTTCCAACTTGATACGAAGGCCTACTGATGATCATTTGAATATCAGCTCTTTGAAGGGTAGGAGACCTGGAAGGGATTTCCAAAGAGATGGGAGCAGCTGGCTTTTCAGAAATTGCAAACTCTGGCCTTTCACTAAGCTTGGCCCATTTACTTGGATCTTCAGCGATGTGACTTTCCCTTTGTCATCGTGAGATTTTCTTTTGTGGGAATCATCACCTCTCTGGGAAGAATCATGTCGTTCATCCCTTCTCCCATAGCGCTCCTCATAAGCCCGCCTCTCACGAGCTTTTCTTGCGGATCTTTCTTCATCAGTTTCCCTTGGGACAGGAAAATACCGCTTGGGATCATAAGAGTCGCGCCTTCCATAGCGCTGAAAATCATCATAGTAAGAGCCGCTATGTCCCATTGGAGAACCTGAAATTGAAGAAGAGACAAGTTCAGAAATCTTCAAAGCAAGGAAATTAAGTGCACAAAGCTGCTAAAATCCTAAGTGTGTGTGGAGTGTGAACTACACGCGTCAAACTACAAACCACTCTTCGGCTTAAGAGTTATCTCTTGGGTTGATGGAGTTGTTTGCAAAACTGGTGTCACTTCAACCGCTGGAGTAGCAAGTTTAGAAGCGGTAGAATCATCCTTGAAGAGTTCATGTGAAGTAACCATCAAGTCGCTCAATCCCTCAAAAGTGTCGTCACCGTCATGCCAAGCGGGACTCATTCTCTCAGCTCCTGCATCACCAGCCTTCCCGGAATGTTGAGGAGCTTCCTCTTCTTCGATAACCGAGGGAAGTGAAAATTTGCCGGATGACCCCACAACGTCAACGGAAGCAGAACATTTCACCAATGAAGCCTCAGCAGTAGGTTCCTTTGGTGTAAGTTCTTCGACGGAAACTGGGGCATCTGGAGTCTCTGCTTGAGAACCAGGGGCGTCATGAAACTGGGTAGATCAGGAAGAATGCAAAAGTCCAAATTGATGCAAAAATTCATCCTTCAGCAGAAATTTGATGCTTCTCTCCTCAACCTCCACAACACTTAGTCTTTCAAAAGTCGGCTTATGGATGGAATCTTTAGAAAGAGGAGGAAGTGCTGTAAAAGTAAAGAATGAAATTAGCACTTAAAAACTCGGATTTTGGAAAGCTCAGAAATGGAGAGAACGGAAATAGGCAAGCTTACTTCCTACTCTCCAAATGCTGTAGAATCCTGGGGGGCAACGGACGAAGAAAAATTGATTCAGAAACCCGTGGGCGCTTTCGGGAAGATCGGTGATCAATTTACGATTCCTTGCACTTCTCACAAGTATTATAGAAGGATGATCTTTATTCTTCGCAAATATGCATAAGTAACAAATTTATTCAAAGCGTGGAAGACGGTCGAGTGTCCTCCTGAACAGTGCACATAGTCCCATCAAGATGGCGTAGCCATTAGGGTGCAACTGGAAGGGAGAGATAGTCAACCGGAGAAGGAGCTGTCAAAGAAATTCATTAAAGGGAGGAATGACTCCACTCGAGCACATCTGACGATTAAATGCGATGAAACCAAGAGGTGGCCTGTCAGCAGTATTGTTTACCCCAGGAAGCAAAGCGTCAGCCTCAGCAATACCAAACTAGATACATAGTTGATTGAACACCCGTTGATTCAGAGTAGTCGGAGTTCTTTCCGCGGGATCATCCAAGGGGTTAGCTATCGGGAAGACTTCTTCGGCTTGCTCTACTATCCCTTTTTGAGAAGTCATTCTACACAAGGAACTGGATATTCAAATATGAAGGTGCACGTTTCCTAAATGTGTGAAGTGTTGTGCAAAACTAATAAAATGACAAGCAGACGTGACTGAAATTATACTAATAGGCATTTGTCGATTATAAAGTTTCTGGGCTTGTTATTTTAGGTCCAAGTACAAGTGCAGTGTTGATGCAAACAGATCAGCTTTAGTTGATTAATTTTGCTTTGCATTAATACTTCACTTGAATTTATTGATTCATAGCACTTCATTCGTATAATTTCTTTAAGTTGATTATTCTTTATCGACTAATCTGTCATTCGATGTGGGCAGTTAGTGGCAGTATATTCATCCTAGTTTTCTGCAAATGTTGAATTTAACAGGTTACTAGAATTAAAAGTTAATATAATCTGTAAAGAAGTGCAGCAAGTTCAGGCAAGTTATCTCGACAGTTCAAGTTGGGAATTCAAGTTAAAGCGCTGTCACATTTTTACAAGAAGTCAAGTTCAAGTGGCTTAGCATAAGTCAAAGCTTTCTTAAGTCGCATTGTTCAGGTCAAAGAGTTCAAGGCATGAGACTCCAAGTCAAGGCATTGCAAATTTGTTTAAGAACTAAGTCGCTTATGCGACCTAATGATTAAGTCATTAAGAGTTAAGTCGCAAAGGGTAATGCCATGAGAAGTTAGGTCGCAAAGGTTGTTAGGTCAGCCAAATCTGTTAGGTCGTGAAGGTCTTTGGGTCGCTCAGATTCACTAGGTCATTTCTGAAGTAACGCAGCGATCTCAAGCTATCTCCAGTCAAAACCTCTATGCCTTGCTCCCCAATTACACTTTGCCACGCGTCTACCAACCATTGCGTCGCTTGAAGCATCGTGACTAAACCTAAAAACCCATTAAACCGATTAACCACGAATCCCTTTCTCTCCTCAAACCGCCTAAATCCTCATCTTCTCCTCCGAATCTCCAGGAACCATTACTAAACCTCTCGAATTCAAAGCACTTACTAGCTTCGAAGCAATCACCGGCAATTCAACAAAATTCGAAGACAAATATGAGTGTGCTTTTACAACGGGAAAACAAAGATAGTATGGAGAAGATTATGGGGAATCGATGGTAAATACAGCAAATGGATGCTCAAAATTACCTAAATTCACTGATTGGAGTTGACGATTAGGACGAAAAAGCGCAAATTTTGTAAGATCAAGTGTGGTAATGGTGGCAGAAGTAAGCGATTAAGTGGAGGGGAAGAAGCGAGCTAATAATTTATATAGGGGAAATAAAGGAAGACATATCAACACGCGACCTAGCGACTTAATGATCTAAGCGACCTAGCAACCTAATGAACTACGCGACCTAGCGAGCCTGTTGAGTCGCCCACGATCTAGAGCAAGTAGATCGAAGCACACGACCTATGACATAGGCGTGTACTTCGACGGACAAGTGTTAATACCGATCTAAATGGCGACTCAAGCACCTAAGCAAAATGACATAACGACTTGACAACCTAAAGGACTAAGCGAGTCAATGGTCCAACGACCTACAACTTAACGGGCTAAAGGCTCTAGTGATTCAACGGGTTAAAGGCGTACGACCTAACGACCTAGCTATCAACACAGGGCAACAGTATATCGCAACAGAGAAATGCAGCGACCTAGCGACTTAATGAACTTAGTGACCTAGCAACCTAATGAACTACGTGACCTAGCGAGCTTACGACCTAGAAAATTTACGACCTAGCGGACCACATGCTTCATATCCTTATGTCGCTTAGTACTAGGTCGAACCTGCACTAGATCGCTGCTGCTCCTAAACCCAACCTTGGTCGCTCCACCGGGTGTTTCGACATGACTAGGTCGCTTACCATCCTCCCATAGGTCGCTACGACCTACTAACTCGCTCGGTTGACCTAGTGCAACTCTGTTAAGCCATAAACCATGTTCTCTAGGTCGCTCACGACCTACGACCTATCCCTAGGTCGCTCACGACCTACAACTTGTCCAAATTTCTCCCTATAAATACCTCACCTACTCTAACTGAAAAAGGACTTTTGGCTCATTTCTGGAACGCCTATACTCTGCCGATTTCTTGACTCATCTGACACTTCAAACACGGAAGACACTTCAATGAACTTCAAGAAGAGACCTAATACATTCAACATGAATTTGAAGAATTCTCCTACATCGGAGTTCTAGTTATTTGTCTAAGTGGCGTTATAATCGGGGATTGTTTTATAAGTTGTAACCAAATCAGCAATAAAGGAGATTAAAGTGGACATAGTCTTAACTTGAAGCCGAATCACTATAAAACTGTTGTCTCTTTACTGTTTTTTCTGTGACTTTTTTACTTACTTCTAATCCCCGTATTGACGGGTGGTGCTTTCACTTTATCTCTACTTACACCGGGGTGTTAGCATTCAATTTTAGCGTTAACAATCATCCTCTTCCAGAATATCTTTACACGCTATGACGTTGCGTATCTGATTATTGTCGTTTGTATGCTATGAGGGCCCTCGGTAAGGTCGGTAATGACCGGAGTATGACATATTCGGTACCATCTAGTTAAGAGGTGGGCCGGTCTTGTGTTGGTAGAGAAACTTTGTGATGATTTCTCGATACATTCTTCTAGAGATTTACTGCCGGAAGGTAGTCCCATCACCTGGTCATTTGTACGAAAATCCAATACCCACTACGAGCTGTGATTTTGTTTGTAAAGGCGTAATGAATAGCCTCGAAATGCTATATGGGTAACCATTTCGACTATGATTAATATTATTTGTATATACTAGACACTAGTATAATATAAGAGGATTTGATATGAAAGAAGTGCTTTAGTTGTCATAAGGTAAAAACATGTCCGTGTTTATGTGTAGACTTGTCTTACGATGTACTTTTGTTTTGGTAAAGGAAAATTTTGGTAGTTTAGTAAATTCAGTTGAGTGTGTTTCTCACGCTGGTTTACCAGACTGATCAAAGCATTCTTCCCTTTCAATGCTCGGGTCATACTGAGTAATCTACAGGTTATGCTTTGGTGCTTTTGGAGCTTCAGCGAGAGAGATGGAGATATTCATTTTCGTACATCCGTATTTGCTTGATTATCCGCTGTGCTTTGTTAGTTGTTGTTATTATTAGCATTTGTGAGGACAGGTTATTATAACTGTTCAAGCTGATAAATCTGATTGATTGTTGAACTCTGATTGATGTATGTATATACAGTTTCTGTTTTATAAAGATCATTGATATGATATTATATATATTCCGCTGCGATGTGAGATTTTGTATTGTTCTGTTTGGTTCTATCTTCTCTCTTTCTTCTCTTCTCTTCTTCTCTCTTCTTTTCTTTCTCTTGACTTTCCATTAGTTTGTGCTTTTTAGGTTGGACATGTGTGGATTATTTTCGATTCAAAGGGTACGGATTTTCGGGTCGTCACACGTGGTATCAGAGCTTAGATTTCATATATTCCTAAGCTTTGGTGTGTACTCATTATAGATAGGGATAGTAGCACCCTAGATTGAGTTGAGTGTATTATATATATGAGCGCGTATTTGTTAGTGATATAAAATGTTTTATATTGTGTTTGCTTATCTGTTGAGCTGTTTGTGAATTCTGGTCGGTATGTGGGACGCCATGTTATCGATAGGGATTTCCAAACTCTTAAACGAGGCAAGTCGACAGAGTATTATTTTAAATTAGGTAAATGAAATAATTTTACCTCGATTATATTTTGTATATAAAGGAAATAATTTTTCAAGAATTATTAAAGCGTATATAAACCGATTGTTTGGTTGTTTGAAAATGTAAATATATATAAGATAATAAAAATATATTTGAATAATCTAAACAAAAACAACAATTGTAAAAGGATAAATTATATAAGCAAATGAATTATAATTACGGAATTATAATTAATATGATTTACAATTGTGAAATAATCTTATATATATGAAATGACACAACTTGAATATATTTATAAATATGAGTTGTAAATAAAAATGGATTTAACTAAGAATTTGAAATTTTGAATCCCGTTTATTTTGGAAGTTGTTTTTCAAAGTCAAAGATGTTATATTGTTATAAATCTCAGTAAGACAAAAGAATTTGAACTGATCTTATGTAAGTAAAGTAAAATAGTGAAGTTATATAAGTAAAAGATTTATAAATGTGGTTTATAAATATAAAACGATATTTTTAAAAGAATAGAAAGCACTGAATTCACTACTATTGCTGGGAAATAATAAGGGTGATGACTGCAGCATCATCAGTATCATTTTCGAGTTTCTGTATGATAGATTTGCTACCAATAGTAAATTGAAATTTAAGTTTTGTTTGAGAAAAAAATTTGATTTAAAATCCAAGTTAAAATTGATAAAAATAAGTGAAACGAGTTTTGGACTTATAATATGAAATAATAAAATTGAGTTAGCATATTAGATATATGGTTTAAAATTTAACTAAGAAAGGTTAAATTAAATTGGATTCGAATTGGATTAGATAAGTCATTGAAATGGAAATTAAACTTAAGATGGTAAGTGATTACATAATATGAATTTGGAAGAGTAGATAATTAAGTTGTAAAATTTATAAAATGAGATAAGGTAAGTAAGACCAATAGTTAAAATGGTTAAACACTTTTGGTTAAGCAAAACAAAATATGAATTTGAAAATTGATATGGAATTTGACTTTAGTAAAAAAGTTGAATAAAATAGAATTTCAATTAAATTAGAAGTGAACTTAAGTTGTATGGTGAAAGTGAAGGTAAATGAAATTGAAATAATGAAATATTAATTGAATGTAAATGAATTATATGGAAAGTGGTGTAGGTGTTAGTTCATTAAAAGCTAATGAAATTGAATAAAACTTAAGTTAAGAAGTTGTGAATTAATAGTAATATTGGAGGTGTTGTATAAAATGTGAATATAGTGAATACTAGAATTCAATATAGATTGAAATAATTGAATGAAAGTCAATTAGATATCAACCAATTGAAATTAAAAGTGTTAAACCAAATTGAATGAATGTAAAGTAAATTAATTTGGTAATGTTGGTCATACATTGGTTGTTAAATGGATGTTAATTGATTGTAAAGAAAATCCATATGAAATTGAACTAATGAAATGGAAAGCTAAGTAATTAAATCCAAATTGGAAGTGGAAGTAAATAGAATTGAATTTTATTTAATTTGAATTGAAAGTAAACAAACTTGAATGTAATTAGTGAATGTAAACTAATTAAATAGTGAATGAATGAATGCTAGAAAATCCAATGTAAATGAATCAAATGTGATTTAAATTGGAAATCAATTCATTGAGTATTAATGAAAATGAATGTATATAGATTGGTTATAGATGTTAGTTGGATGATAGTTGGTTGATGGTTGGATTTGTTGTGGTGATTGTATTTGCTACATTGGCATATATAGTTGTTGTAGTGGTATATGTTGTATATTGATATTACTTTCATATATGCATGTTCTCATTGTTGTTGAGTGTTTAATAGGTGCGGATGGCGCTTGCTTAGCTTTTGGAGCTCGCTTTCGTGCTATATTAGCCGTATATGCTCGCTAATAATATATAAGATACATATCTCGGATTACATATCGTACTTTTACACCTTTTCCCTTCGGGATGCCTCATCCTTGATGATGAGATGTATATTTGTGATATATACATTGTTATTATTTTTTCTGGATCAAACCATGCAAAGGAAACTATGGCGACTTTTTTTGAAAATTTAAGGCGTTAGAAAATTTTTGGGAAAATTGGAAAATTTGTGATAACTAAAAGTTTAATTTTTGGGAAAATTGGAAAATTTGTGATAACTAAAAGTTTGATTTTTGAGTTAAAAGTTAAACGATAGTAGTTGGTTTTAAAAAGATATCTATATATAGATTTGAAAACTTAGGAAAGTTTTTATAAGAAGTTTAGATAATGGATTTTGAGAAAAGTTAAAAGGTTTAAACTTTTGGTAATCTAATTTGAACGATTTGTTATTGAAACGTTAATGGATCTTATGACTTTTTCTTACTTGGTAATTTCAAGGACGAAATTCTTTTAAGTAGGGGAGAATGTAACGATCCAGAATTTCTTTCATTTGAAATTCGTATATTTAATTAATTTTAAATATGCACAAGTAAATTTTCTAAGCTGAATAACTTGTATTTGAAATATAGCGAGTTAATTGGATAATTAAATTGTTGATTTAATATTCGGAATTGTAAAAGTAATTGTAAATTGGATTTAATATGAATGAAAATGATTTATAAAGTTAAATAAAATTATATAGTAATTAGAATGATGTTACAGAATTTTTAAAATTGAATTAAAAGTTAAATTGTAAAAATTGAATATTTTAATATTTAACTAACGAGTAAAAATAGCCATTTTTCAAATTATGTCGGATTTCGATGAAACTAGTTTCATCGGATCCGTAATGTTATATTATTGTAAGATTTCAAATTTCGTATCAATCGGATGTACGGTTTGTCCGGGGCAGGCTAAAACGCGTAGAAAATCGTTTAAGTGAATTTTAAATTTTAAATAGTTAATTTGAAAACCTATCTTTCAAATGCTTTCGAATTGGCTCCTGATATATATTCCATTGCGTCCGGAGCAGGGGTAAAACATTATAAACGCCTGGCGGCACGCTTCGTTTCGAGTTTGGAAAAATTTCGGATGAATAGTGTCGCAGAATTTTCTATGAAAGGCCAACTTTTATTCATTTTTGCAAAACCCTAGCAGCTACTAGGGCAATCTGCCATTTTCACCTCCAATGGCCGAAAATGCTCCATACTTTCTCCCTCAAAATCTCTAGATTCATCCACATATAGCAAAAGCTTCCAACTAGAACATTGTAGAGCTTCACGAGATCTTTCGATCCATACAGCTATGATCGTAATCGGCGAGTCGATCGAGGCATAGCAGGCCGATGAAGTGCCGACGTTCGTGCACATTTTTCAATGTGAATAGATGAACGAGCTTAGCCGAATCATGGCCGATGGTGGAGCTTGGCTGGGCGCTTCGTTTGGCGGTCCCTGATCGCCTTCAAACTTCGTGTGATAGGCGCGACTACTAGGGTTTTGTGGCGTGCGTTGGGTTGTTTCGTGCGTATGACCTGGGGAAGGAAGAAACAAGTTCGCGGCCCTGATGTGTAGTAGTGAGATCGAGCGGCCAAATTTAAACTAAGGTTTATAAAAGAATATATAAATTGTAAATTGATTTATATTAATTCGTATAATGTTTAAAACTGCGTAACTTTGTCATACGAGGTTCGTTTTTGATGTAACGACTTGCGTGGGGTTTATATTGTCGAATACTACGCGACGGAGCTAATTGGAGCTAGTGTGAATTTTGGATAAAATTAAACGCACGTTTATTTTTATTCGAAACAAAACACTACAACCGCTATTGGACGCAAAGTGAGTATAACTCACTCTTTCTGACTCACTGATATTTTTATATAAGTGAGAAAATATTTAATATATGATGATTGATGATTGTTTGGATGATATACAATATATTGATTGATATTTGGATATATACCTGCCTATTAGAGCATATGAGACCCTATACGTTACCGTGTATGAGCGGATGACCCTTTGTATGCGCGTCTGCCTTGAAGCGGACATTGTACACATATTTTAATATGTATATTTGTTGCAGATGACAGGTTAGAGGGATCCAACTAGATTCCTCAACAGTATTGATTTATTTACAGATATTGTTATATATTCTGTTATCATATGATATATGATGTTTTGGATGCCGTGATTGATGTATTCGGTGCTGTTGCAGCATTGGACCTGTTTTTGATAATTTAAAAATGTTAAAGTGATGATTTCAAATTTAAAAAGGATTTTAAAGTGATTTTTGAAAGTATACGTCTTATTGAATTTTGGAATTGATTCCTTTTAAATAAATAAACGTTATAATTTTTATGTTATAAAAAATTATGGTTTTTGTGAAATAAAACCAGAATATGATTTTTGGAGTGTGAAGTTAACTATTTTGTAAAATAGTTTAAATTGGGATTTTTGAATTATTATAAATGGTTTTATATATAAGATTTATAAAATTAATTTTTTTTAAATCAGAATGAAGGAATTATAAAGGAGTTTTGGGAATGTTAAAATGGAGCTATAATTGGATTTTATAAATAAATAAGATTTTTATTTTTCTGAAGTTATAAATGAATGAATTTTATAAATAAGAGAATTATAAGCTATTAACTTACAATTTGGATTTTTGGCATGTAATTGAGTTATAAATGGAATAGGTTAATAAAGTAATTTTATAAATTGAAGTTATTATAAAATAATAAATGGGATTTGATTTTATACATGGAAGTTTTTATAAAATGAAAATGGAATTTATAAACATTGTTTTATAATTCCAAAATCAATTGAATTTGATAAGTAAATATGAAAGCTTATTAAAGGAGATATATCCACGATTATGGACAGTGTATAATCCTTAATTAAATATGTAGAAGTGTTGGATTTGGTAAACGATTTATATTCACGATTTTGGACAGTGAATAATATATTAAAGAAATATTTTGGGAAGTGATATTT
This sequence comes from Allium cepa, assembly GCA_030765085.1. Lineage (NCBI taxonomy): Eukaryota > Viridiplantae > Streptophyta > Magnoliopsida > Asparagales > Amaryllidaceae > Allium > Allium cepa. Next base: position 853,511,213 of record CM060931.1, read on the forward strand.
TAAAAAGAATGAAAACGATTTGAAGTTGTTTTAAATGTATTAAGTATCGAAACCATAGATTTCGACTTCATTGTTGAAATAAACGTTTTCGAGAAATAAGGAAATGATGGACTATAACATTGTTGTTATAGTAGATGATTTCCGAAAGGAAATATTATATGGTATTGGCATTTATATATCTATCTAATTTTCGAATCCCTATACTAGTGATTTTGGGTTATCGTAACGATGTTTTACGCAACATTCGTTTTGACCCAAATAAATGTGTTTAAAGAGAATGTTTTCCATAAAGAATAAAATATATACTTAGTCGTGTTTTAAGCATATTGAATATTTTCTAAGTGAAGAAAATAAATTGATTTGCGAATTACTTATTATTAAATAAGTATGGAAATGTTTTCCAACATAAAGTGAAATGTTTTGAGAATATATTTTTTAAAAGATAAATTGAAGTGAATATTTGGCAAGTTATTTAATTAATAAAAGATTAATTAAAAGGGCCTAGTGATTGTTATGGTGCTGAATATTTGTTGTTTGCTTTGATAGTTAAATAACTGACTATCAAATTGCCCAAAATTTTAGTTCCTCAACTTGATGTTGGAACCATTTAGTCGTACAGTTAGTACGTAGCCTTCTGGTAGGCTTGACTATCATTTGTGTTGAGGATGTTGAATCTGTAGTGCAGAGTATTACTCCAATCTATCGAGCTTCCTTCTTGGCCCGAAGGATAGCAAGTTGAAAGTTGGAAACGTGATAAGTTTATGAGACTTAGTTGCTATGTGAGGCTGAGAAACGCTTTTGTGCTGTTGGTGCGAGGAGACCGGGATCAGATTTACCTGAAAACCTCTTCGGACCAATGTATATGCGATGATTATGTAGGTTGCTTGTGATGATATTGATATTTCAAAGTTTCATAGTGGAGGACTGCTTGTTGATCGTTTGGGTTAAAATTCCAATATACATCTTGTAGTAGTGGTCTCTTCCTTATGAAATTTCCAATGCGAGGACTATTCGCTACTAATCCTAGGGATTTCCCGACAGGATTTGGTAGGAAAGTACCTTCGGTTTGTCCCGTTTCTGGATAACTTGTATGGATGTTTGTCTGACATTGCATTTCTATAGATTACGTACATTGGTTTTTACAAACGTACATCAGTGGTGGCGGAGAAGGCAACTTCTTTTAGCTTAACACCCTCCTTGAGACATACGAGCTTAAGGGTTGTATTTATGTGGAAGGTAACTAGTAGTCAACGAAAATGGCCGTGTGGCATTCTAAGTGATGTGATATGTGATTGTGAAAGGTATTCGTTACCTCGTCAGGCCTCATCAACTGGAAATGACCAAAACAGGGTTAGATGCGACAAGGCTAAGTGGGTCATTCCTAATTAGGATATGGTCATCCTCTTCTAGATATATCTTTACACCCTATGATGTCGTGTATCTGATTATTGTGGTTTGTATGTTATGAGGGCCCTCGGTACGGTCGGTAACGACCGGAGGATGACATATTCAGTACCATCTAGTTAAGAGGTGGGCCGGTCTTGTGTTGGTAGAGAAACTTTGTGATGGTTTCTCGGTACGTTCTTCTAGAGATGTACTGCCGGAAGGTAGTCCCCTCACTTGGTCATTTGTATGGAAATCCAAAACCCACCATGAGCTGCGATTTTGTTCGTAAAGGCGTAGTGTTAGCCTAGAAATTCTATATGGGTAACCATTTCGACTATGATTAATATTATTTGTATATACTATACACTAGTATAATATAAGAGGATTTGATATGAAAGAAGTGCTTTAGTTATCGTAAGGTAAAAACATGTCCGTGTTTATGTATGGACTTGTCTTACGAGATACTTTTGTTTTGATAAAGGAAAAGTTTGGAAATTTAATAAATTCAGTTGAGTGTGTTTCTCACGCTGGTTTACCAGAATGATCCGGGCGTTCTTCCCTTTCAATGCTCGGGTCAGACCGAGTAATCTACACGTTATGCTTTGGTGCTTTTGGAGCTTCTACAGGAGAGCTGGAGATCTTCATTTTCGTACATCCATATTTGCTTGATTATCCGCTATGCTTTGTTAGTTGTTGTTATTATCAGCATTTGTGAGGACAGGTTATTATAACTGTTCAAGCTGATAAATCTGATTGATTGTTGAACTCTGATTGATGTATGTATATACAGTTTCTGTTTTATAAAGATCATTGATATGATATTATATATTTTCCACTGCGATGTGAGATTCTGTATTGTTCTGTTTGGTTCTATCTGCTCTCTTTCTTCTCTTCTCTTCTTCTCTCTTCTTTTCTTTTTCTTGACTTTCCGTTAGTTTGTACTTTTTGGGTTTGACATGTGTGGATTATTATCGATTCAAAGGTATGGATTTTCGGGTCGTCACAGTTTTCTGGTTCCAGTTTGGGTTTTGAAGCTCGATTTGGATTTCGAGATGGTAGTGAAGATCTGATGGTCGAAATAGATTTGGGGAATGATCTTCAACCTAAGGAAGGCATCAAAGTAGGTCGGAGGTGGAGTAGTCACGGTGCATGTGCACCGTGCACTTTTTCTTTTCTGGGGGAATTTCGGTTGAAGCAGTGGAGAGGGACTCGAGTTTTACTCGAGTAGCTCGAGTGTTGGCCCCAAATAGTGTGGTTTGTGACTCGAAGCAGTTGATGTTGGCTCGAGTCATTTGAATTTGTTACAGGTTTTTGTAGAACCTATTTGTTTAATTTTAAACAGAATTTTGAAATTTGAAACCAGATTTTAAATAAAGTTTAAAATCAGATTTTGAGGTATGGATCCAAATTTAGTTTTGAAAATACAGTTTATAAAAATCAAAATGTTTGAATAAGTTTAAATGTTTAAGATATAAAATATATTTTAAAATGTTTTGAATTTAAATGATTTGGTTTAAACTCTTATATAAATTTCTTTTATAAAGGTTAGTGTTTTACAACATTTGATTTTAAAAAGAGTTTTAACTTGGTTTAATTTGTTAAAGTTAAATTGTATTTAATTTGAATCTTAATTAGAAATGAAATTTAAAAGTGAATTTGAAAGTAAATGTTTTCAAATGTGTTTGAGAATGATAATTAAATCACTTATAAAAATGATTTTTTATCTTAAAGTTAATTAAGATTTAACGATTCGTAATTCGTTAAATTTTTAAGGTAAATAAAATGGTTAAATTAATAAGTTGATTAATTAATGATTTGGATTAATTAATTAAGTTATCAAGGGTTTTTAAATTAATTATTTGGATTAAGATTATTAATTAAGGTTAAATTAAACTGAAATTCTCGTTAATTAAATAAGTTTGGATTGTTAATTAATGATTAGGAATTAATTAATCAAGTAATTAAAGATTAATTTAGTTAAAATTTAGAAATTAATTATGTAATTATAAATTAATTAATTTGTAACTAAGAATTAATTAATTTGTAATTAAAAATGATTAACTAAAGTTAATTATATAGAGAAGTAATTAAACGATTGGTTAATGAATATAGTTAATGAAAGATAATTAATTAAGGATTGTCAAATGATTTATTAATGTGATTAATTTTATTAATTAATTAAGGATAATCAATTGTCTAATTTGGTAAGTATAATTACTTAGTGTAATTTATAAAACTATAATTACTTGGTGAAGTAATTAGTGATAATTATTGGATGTAATTAATTAATGGACGGTTAATAAATGGAAGTAATGTGGATTTAAATTACTTGGTGAAATTGATGAGAAGGATAATTACTTAGTGGAAGTAATTGAAGGTTAATTAATCAAGGGACTAATTAAAAATAATTAATTATCTTTTAAAACAATTACACTAAGTGATAAATTAAGATGGATAATTCGGGGATGATTAATTAATGGATTGTAATTAATTATTGTTAAGTAAGCAAGATTAAAATGATTAAAGTAATTAATTTGATTTACTAGAAATGGGTGACTAATTAATCTTTCTTATGAATGATTGGTTGATATTTCTGATATGAAATGTTTCTGTAATATGATATGTTGGGTTGAATAGTGATAATGTGGTCATTTATCGAGATGCATTGCTGTGTAAAGTGGCATCCTGTATTTAAAAAAGTTTGAATTGTATTTCATTTGAATAACTCGGGTTAAGATGACATTAGATTCGAAGAGACCGGGGTCGGGTATTAGAAAATGCCCGAACCACTTTGATTATTTATAGATTAATATGTGAAATCAATAGGCTTTAAATTGGACCGTTTAATCTAAGTTTTGGTACTTAGGAATAAATGTGTAAAATAAGTGATGTTTATAACAAATTGTGAATTTGTAAATTGATACGAGTTACCCCGGGTTTTAAATAAGTATATTGTATTGGCAATTTCTTGTTCGACGAGTTTACTCATGCTGGTTTCCAGCCTGACTCGGGTTTTACTTTGATGTATTGCTTGGGTCAGACTGAGTATTACAAATTTTCAGGTAAGGACGTTCTAGTGCTCAGGAGACGAGCTGGATGGCAGGAACGTGTGGAGTGTTTCCGCTGTATTATATTATTGTATATGTCCGAGACATGTTAATTGTATATGTCCAGTGTTTGTATACATATTGTAACTCTGATGTATTAAATATAATTGACAGATTCAGTTTTCTTTGTGTAAAGAATATTATTTGATATGATATTTTATCCACTGCAAATGTGAGATGTTGGTGTTTCTGTTTTCTATCTCTTTTCTTCTTTTCCTAACTATCTGCAGTTTTCGTGATCGAAAATTTTCGAGATACATTTGGTATCAGAGATGAAGGTTAAGCGAGAACCTTGGCTCTGGTGGGACTACTCATTAAGGATAGGGTCAATGGTACCCTAGAATGAGTTGAGTGTATATATATACACGAGAGCGTACTTGTTATTTTTATACAATGGTTTTAAAAGTAAAGAATTAGATTCTTCTAACCACTGTATATTAAGGTAATTGGTTGTATTATTTTAAATAAAATAATGAGAATTAATTGGTAATAAAAATACAGCCAATTTGAAATTTAATAAAGATAAGTTTGAAATGTATTCAAACTGAAATTAAAATCTTGAATTTGGGAAGAGCTTCAGAATAAGATGATAATAAATTGGTTTCCAGATATGATAATCTTGGTTATTATCAAAAGCGATTGTTGTGTCTAATAATAAAATGTGTAGTAATGTGTAAGCAAAATGAAATGTTTTAAGGAAGTAAAACATTTAGGTGAGTACGACTTATAGATTGAAATTGGAGATGATCTAAATTGTAAAGTTTTAAATCTGGGTCTAGAAATTTAAGAATTGTTTCAAAGTAATGAAGAAATAATAAATAATATTATTTAATGTATTTTAATGAATGTGTGACGACCCGAAAATTTTTAACGTTTGAAATGGAATATTTAATTGATTTTAAATATTTGGAGGTTAGTTTAACTAGATTTTCGAATATAAATATGAATTCGGCAATTAAATTATTGAATTTAATTTATTAATGATGGGTAAAAATTTGAGTTTTCAACTTTTAGCTTGTTAAAAATAATTTGATGGATTAAAAAATTTATATTAATAATACTGAAGATAATGGAAGCTTTAGAATTTAATTTGGAAATGTTTTGTTTAGTTTTGAATATATATTGTTAAATCGATATTTAAAAATAGTATTCCGAGGCACAGTCTCGGATTTCGACGAAACTAGTTCCATTGGATCCATAATATTGTATTATTATCGAATTTCAATTTTTGTAGTAATTGGAATAGTTGTGTGAGCGTACGGTAAATAAACGTGTTGAAATTAAATTGAAAATTCAGTTTTATAACTGGGTTCAAAAGTTATCTTCTCCATACGATCGAGTTAGGAGTCGAAACCTTTTCCATTGCATTCGAAATGGGGATATAACATTATAAACACCTGGCGGCACTCCTCGATAGGGGTTCGTGATTTTATGCTGCGTTAATCGAGACTATTTGAATTTGAATTTCAATTTAAACTATATTTTATCCTGGTCAAATTCAGTCGAATTTATAGCGCATCAAACTTTTTCTCCCCAGCAGCCTTTGCCTCCTCTGAAATTACTGTAGCTTCTCTTAAGCACGCGAACTCCTTTCCAACATCACATCTTGACCCCTCTTCCCGTATATCACGCTGCTAGATTCATTACTTTAAAATTAAAAATCGTTTAATTGGTAATGCCGCTCTCCTCTTCCCTTTTCTAATACGAACCTAAATTGATTTTTTCCTCAAATAAAAAAAGGGACTTCGGCAATCGAAATTGAGGCGAGGTCGCGTCTAGGGAATAAGGGTTGAAGCACGGCTGCATCGGCAATGAGGCGAGCTAGTTTGTCTCGTTGGGTCAAAGACCCGTCATTGAAGAAGTCGCGTGGGTTAGAGCTGGGTGTTGGCAAGTCGCGACGCAGCAGGCGACAACATTAAAGTTGGTTGTCGCGAACAATATTTTCAGGCAACATCTTTCGCGAACCGAAGTCGATTTCAACTTCGTCGAGGAGGGCGAAGCAAAGCAAACGGCGGTTGGAGCAGGGAACTTCGTGGTTAAGGCCGCGATGTCTTTTTGGCGTTCTAGGGTATCCAAAAGTTCGAGGAAGTGGCGAGAGGGCAGTCGAAGGGGGGTGCCGCGTTCGATTGCAAGTTGAGCTAGGGTTCGCGATGGTTTGGGCTCGAGTCTCTAGAGCTCGGCAGTGAGGTATTTTCCATCCTATGTGTTTTAATCTAATTCAAATATATGTTGTAAATCAGAAAAAAAAGAAAAAAAAGGGTTAAAGTGAAGAAATCTGTAGGTTACTTTTTTAAAAAATAATATATATATATATATATATATATATATAAATTAGATTTTTGATTTCTAAGTATATGTAGAGTAAAGAAAAGTTAAAAAAAGATATGCAGATTTTATATCTATTTGTAAGAAAAAAATATATGTTTACAGTAAAGTAGATTGCTGTGAGGCAGGAAACAAAGTTTTCAAATAAAATATACATACATATATAACTCGCTCACATATGAACGGGAAAAAACAGAGATTATTTTATGTAGTTAAATTTAAGGGAATTTAAAATATTGAAGGTATTTATATTTTATTTTTGAAAATCTGTATAGAATATTTCTATAAGTATATATATATATATATAAAATTTAAAAGGAAAAGTAATATACATTTTTATATTTTCAGTTATGGGTTTATTTCTGAAATGGTGAAAATTTATTTGTTTAATCAAAATCTAAGTTATTTTAGTCACTAAGAATAATTTATTAAAAGGAAACTTGTTAAATAAATTTTTGATTGGTTAAGTTATTAAAAAAGGGCAAATTGACTGTTCGGTTAATTCAAATGTTAATTAATCGTAAATTGTTTTTACAAGGTCTATAACCATGAAGGAATGGTTGAGATGGAAAATGGGTTGCATGCGTAGTCAAGGTGTGATCTTCTCATTCAAAATAATAAGTGAAAATTTCATTTATTGATTGATTGTTGAATTGTGATAGTTAAGTTTAGATCTATTGATTGTGTGCTAGGATGATTGATTTATTATTAGTTATATTAGTTTATACCCTATGCGCCACATAATAGTAGATGATATTTTATAAATCCCGTATACCGCGATATTCCATCTCGAAGTGGAATTGGTATTTAATTTTTGTGCTAACGCTGTGGATGCAGGAAAACAAGTTGGAGGGATCGAACTGGATTCCCCAAATAATTGATTTTGTTTCAATATTATGTGTTGATTTAATTATAATCTGTGTGTGATTATATTGTGACTGAGATCGTTGAAGGCTAAAATTTAGCTGAATTTTTTTTTGTATCATATGATACCAGAAATAAACAAAATTGTATTTTTAAATTTAAGTAGAAAATCTATAGTGAAATCCTATTGAATAAAATTCCAAAATATGGAAAAAAGCTTAATAAATGGATTTTAAGTAATAATATTCAAAAGATGAAGAATTTATTTTAAAAATTTGAATTTTAAATAATTTGGAAAAGATAAAGGTATTTATTTTAAAAATAAGTTCGTAAATTGATTTGGTGTTAAAAGAATAAATCTTTGGGAAATCAATATGAAAATTGATTTGGTGTTTCAAAGAAAATCGATTTGGTGTTGAAATAAATTTAGAAATAAATTTGGAATTTGATTTGGTGTTTAAAAAATAATTTAGAAAGCAATTTAGAAATTGATTTGGTGTTTGTATATGATTTTTAAAATCGATTTAAAAATAATACATCAGCGAATATTTGGGAATTTGAATTCACGATGGGAATTTAAAAAGGAAAGGGAAATTTGTTTAAAAGATAAATATCGATTTATTTTTAAGAGTGGAGAGAAGTTTACGGATTTGGAATGTGAATTTAAATTAAATCGAGGAAGGTTTATTAATTGACGTAAATGAACCATTTTGTAATGGAAAGAGAATTCTTCTCTGGAAAGCCGAGTATATTTTTAAAATATCCTTTGAAATAAAATTAAAAGTTCTAGTTTTGGTTTTAAAAGAATATTGTTGGAGAGATTATCTTTGAAAATTGTTTTGAATCTTTAAAACTAATGATTTATTCAATTAAGTATAGAAGGGATTGTTTTAAAGTTTTAATTGATATCTGTTTTAGAAAATGGATATTTGAATGTTTATATTCTATCTACTAATATTATTTTAAAATTAGTTTGGACTTTAATTTTTATATGAGATATTAGTATAATATTATTATAAGTAATATTTAAGCAAGCGTTTCAAAATGATTTTATTTTAAATGTTTCCAAGTATATTTTGGATAAGTAATTTAAATTATTTTAAAAGTATTTGAACTCGGTAAATTTTCAGTGGAACTAAATAAATATTGGAAATTTATTCCATGTGAGGAAGGTGATTTGAAATTTGTATTCAAAGGATTGTAATATGAAAAGTAATTTGAAATTTGTTTTCTAATAGTTAAAGTGTTAAAATTATATTTTGCGAAGATATTTTGAAAATAATAATTAGGGAAAATTATTTAAATCTTAATGATTGTTGTGAATGTTGATTGATAGTTAAATAACCGACTATCAATATTGGCATTTAAACGACATTTGAATTTCGATGCAACCGGGGGGTCGGTTCGAAGTGGATATCCGAAAACCACATCGAACCTTTGTGATTGTGATGGATCTTTTATTTAAAAGATCAAAGTGGAAATTTGTTGTGATTTGTTTGAAATCTGAATGTAACACTTATTTTCAAAATAAGCGCTCGTTATTCGGATTAGCCGGCAGAGGACTTTCTGTCATAAAATCCATTCCGAATAATGATACGACGAAATGGGATTGCATTTGAAGACGGTGTTGAAGACCGGGTATTTACGAAAGCGAAAGGATTACCTCTCGAATGTCTCCGCACCGGGTTGCTCCGGTATAGAGATTTTATCACCCTTTGTGATGGGAATTCCGGACGTGATTAGTGAATATCCGGATTTGCAAGGGCTTCTTTTGAAGTGCCTTCGGTTTCGTTCGATCTCGGAACGAACTTGTATGGATGTGTGTCTGACGTTACACTTTGAGACTTAAAACTGGTTTCTATCAAATACATTTCTGTTGGTGGTGGAGAATTCATTCTCTTAGCTTAACACCCTTCTCTGAGACGTACGAGCTTTGAGGTTATATAGTTGATGGTTACTAGTGATATATTTCCAAACTGGCAATGCGGCATACGAAGTGCTGCTGATCATTTATTGATCAAAGCATGACTTTATGAAAAGTGTAGCTTTGTGGACGAGACTTCGTCGGACCTCACACCCCGAAAATGGTCGAAACAGGAAAGATGCGGTAAGGTTATGAGGGTCGCGCCCTTTAGGACATGTCATTTCCTTCTGGAAAAGGGTGGTATGATGGTATGGAGCCCAGATATTTAATCTATGTGGTTGCTGCAAATCTATTACTCTTCGTGGTTGTTGCTTTGTGGTTGAGGATCCTCGGATAAAGGTCGCAAAACGACCGAGGGATGGCATACTCGTGTAGTAGTTACCTAGTTATAAAGGTAACCCGACCTTGTGTTGGCAGAGAGCGGGTTAAGTTCTCGGGACGTCCCTCCAGAGGCTTACCCATATGGCAGTAGGAAGTTCCTTAGCCTGACCATTTGTTGGAAATCCAAAGAAACAATACGCGCCCTGTACGGTTTTAGTTGTATAACCTGTCATGGAATGTGGCGGTAACCTACTATTAAACATGGTAGCTATAGCCGGCATACAATAATGGTTGTATGCTAGCTAAGATTAATATTATACTTTCGAAATGTTTTCTGCACTATGCACTAATAATAATAATATCAAAGGATTTTGCGTACTAAGCATGTTTGACTATCATAAGGAGAAATCTCCTCCAATTCCACGTTTGCATTGTTGTGTGGCGGGAGGCCTTATGGTAGTTTCATTTTCCAAAAAGCATAGCGAATTTCTTTTAATATTCTTTGTGAAAAATAACTGTTTTTAAGATTTCACACCAGTCTCACGACTGACCTGGAGTTTATTGTTTCCTTTCTAAACTCTGGGTTCCCATAATTTTCCATACGAGTAGCCTAGAGTCAGGTTTCAGTTATTCTGGAGCGAAGTCAGAAAAAGAGTTGTTGTGGAGATACGAAGGCAAGTTGGATGGCGAGACGTATCATTATATTATGTATTATCCGCTGCGTTGGGATTGTTGTAAGTCCGGTTTAAATTTGGATTAGATGTTTTAAATGCCTAGTGTTGAACAGTGTCGTTGTAAACTCTGATAATGTGATGTTTGTAAAACTGATATAATTCTTTGTTTTAAAGATATTCATTTATCTATTATAATTGTTTCGCTGCGATATGTGAGATTCTGTTATTGTTTTCTTTTCTTCTTATTCTACCTCTTTCTTCTTTAAACCCGAAGACTCGTACATTTGTTCCACTTTGGGCTGAATTGTTGTAGGATTTTGCCAGCTCAAAAGGGGCACGGATTTACGGCCTTTACAGTGGTATTAAAGCATTTAGTTAAGCGACAACCTTGGCTCTATTGGGTGTTACTCATTAGAGACAGAGTCAGTAGTACTCTAGAATGAATCGGAGTGTAGTAATAAATATGAGCGCGTATTTGTCAGTGAATATAAAAAAATTATTTTGTATTGTGTTGACTTATCGGTTGATTGTTTATGTAACGACCTGTATTTTACGTGTCGATAAACCGTAGAATAGTTGCGACTAGGTCGTTAGTATTGGTTATGTCACCTAGAGTTTAAGTTGTCCAGAGTAGATTGGAGCGACTTAGAGAAGTGTGGCCGAGTTAAGGAGGTAGCCGACTTAGTAGTTTGGCCAACCTATAGAATTGACCGGCCTAGGGAAGTTAACGGTTTAAGGGAACTAGCGGCTTAGTAGTGTTAGGTCGGTCATATCATAAGTAGTTAGGTCTGCACCTAGTTAGGTTGTATGAGTGTTAGGTCGGCCATAAGGTTAGATAGTTAAGTCGTTAGGTCGGCTATGCAGTGTTATGGTTAAGTCGGGTGGCCTTGTGTTTGGTTAGGTCGGTAAGTCGTGTATATTGTTAGGTCATGGGGAGACTTAAATCACTAAGCCGCATACCAGTTGGGTCGGCATCTCTGTTGAGTCGTTAGGTTTGCTATATGGTTAGGTAGTTAGGTCGGCTATGTAGTTGAGTCGGTAGATCGTGTGGTGTCTTGAGTCGTAGGTCGTTAGGTCGGCAAGGGTTAGGTCGTGGACGACTTAAGGGAACGACCGACTTAAGGGATTTCCAGCCTATAAATAGAAGTGCCTATCTTCATTTTTGGGATCCGGATTTTGAAGCGACGAAGTGCTGCCATTTTGAGAGCTCGACTACAACACTTCTCCACTTCTTTTCTCCACTCTAATCTAGTGCTTACATCCATCCAAGATCGAAGATCTAGATCAAAGATCCAAGAGCCAAAATTGAAGGTCTACATCCAACGAAGAGAGATTTCACCGTTTGAAGCGGAATTTTTGTCAGATCGAGCTAGATCCTTTGCTGTCCAGATCTGAAGTTGGTAGCTTTTGAGGTGTTTAGGTGATTCGGTGAGTGGTAGTTATCTCTCACACGGACCCAAAGGAGTATATTGGATCGGTGGTTTGTTTGTGTGTTAAAGATAGTGATTTCTTGCATTTTCCTTAAGTCTGCGTATAGATCCATTGTTTATGAAGTTTTGATGTCCATTTTACTACATGTTAACTTATGTAAGTTCATTTATCAAGTTGTAGAGATATTGCTCATTATACATGCTTGTTAGATTTGGACTCTTTATTTACCAAATTGCCATTCTTGTTATAATTGCTTGTTAGATCTTATTTGAATGCTTGATTACTTGGATTAATGATTGATTTGATTGATTGTTATGAATTAGTTGATTATGACTTGATTTGGACAAGTTGGTCAAAGATGATTCAAAAGCTAGGTGGAAAGGTTCTTGAATAAGGAAAGCTGCTTGTGGCATATGAAGCGGATGATAAAGCTTATATGGATAGATTTGATGATGATGTTGAGATGGACTTTGCTATGATGCGAAGAAGCAAAGCATGATGTGAGATAGCCTTGGTTTAATACAGACGGGATCATCCCAAGCATGTTGATAACTCGGTGATATGGTTCGAGTTCGTTGATAATGGTGGGCTCGAGAGGTAGCTTGGGCTAATTTGAGAATAGTCGTCGAGGAGGATGACTAGAAGGCTTGGATTTCATCGTTATTGAAGGTTCTAGCAAAATCAAAGCAAGAGTACATAGGAACGCCCCAAAGACTACAGGTAGGTGGTCGAGTACTCTAGGAAGATTCCTAAAAGACTACAGGTAGGTGGTCGAGTACTCTGGGCAGATTCGATAGTCCTAGGCACGGGCTGCGACGACGTGCGGAGTTATGTCTAGAACCGGGATTACCATTAGTCCTTGACTTACGGCTGAAAGAATGTGTCGGTCATTCAATTAACGGTGGTATCGAAGCAATGATAACAGTGATAGCCAGATTCATAGATGTTTGGTTGTATCGTCATTCGGTCTCAAGAGCGATGTTTTCTGGGTGCTTATCTGATCTTGGTTTAGGCCTTGGGGGTTTGTATTTGGAAAACACCGACCTTGACTCGAGTGATAATTGCTTTACTTTAATTGTCTGCTTTGCTATGCTTGTCTCTTCTTAGTGTGTCTAGGGGCTATCACTGTAGAAAGAGGTGGACTGGGAGGGTTGGATTCCTATTCCTTTTTTTCCTTTATGCACTTTTGCTATGTTGTTAGTTAATTTACCGCTTACTAAGACTGTTGTGTGACTCAAGGTTTTATGTTCAACTCTTATTACCTTGGCTGTTCATCCGTTTTGGGATGGGCAGACTAGGTAGCAGGTGACAGGTGCTGTTCTTAGTGACTAACGCTGTTGATGACGAAGACGAGCTGGAGGCTTTTGCATATTGTTTTCTTACTATATGTACTGGGTGTTCCACTGTTTGTATGATTCTCTGAGTGTTACGTAGTGAGGCATGATGTATTGACTATTCAGATTGTTGTACCAAACTATTATGAGTTTATATGATGAGATTCTGTTCTATGGAGCTTCACTATGTATACTTTTCTATTGTATTTTATCCATGCGCTGTGAGTAATACGATAGAGTTTACTATTTTACCTTACCATGACTATCGTCCATGGCTGCCTGGCATACCTTTTAGCGCACTACTTCCTTGTTTAGTGCGAGAGTCATGTGCGGTCGTCACATTTGGTATCAGAGCTTTGGTTAATCGATTTTAGCCAACGCTCACTGACGTAACTACGTATGAGAGACGTAATTGTATTTTGTTGGATGATTACTATATATAATATAGTAGTTTAGAAGGGTTAGAACCTCTTATGCAGTTGTTTCTCAAGGTGTACTAATCATTTTCTTTTTCGATATTAAGAATGAGTCGAAGAGGGAGACCAGCTGCTAGGGAAGGCCGTGCTGCTGAGGGGACTACTGATTATGCTGCTATGTTTGAGGCCATGAGGACTTCGATCATGAAAAGGATGCCAGCTCCAGGGCCATCAGTAGATGTTGGGGTTCAAGTTCAAGCTCCAAAACCAGTGGATTTTGCTAAGTTGTGCAAAGACTATACTGCTCTTGAAGGAAAGGTTTTCTTAGGGACAAAGTCAACCATTGAAGTCCAGAGGTGGATAGATGCTTGTAGAAGGATCTTTGGTGATTTGGTAATTGAGGATGCAACCAAAAGGAAGCTTGCATCAAGATAGCTTCAAGGAAGAGCTTCTGATTGGTGGAACTCTATCACCATTGATATTCCGGAGGAAGAGATCACCTGGGTACAGTTCCAAGCTAGGTTTGAGGCTAAGTTCATTTCTACAGCTCAGAAATCTGTTTTGTTCAAGAAGTTTGTGGAACTCAAGCAAGGTGGAAGACCAGTTCTTGAGTATGTTTCTGAGTTTGAAGCTTTGTCCAAGTATGCTCGGTCATATATTGAATCTCCCTATCAGAAGAATGAGAAGTTTGTGACAGGCTTGGACACTTATCTTGGGAGACAGTTGGTGGATCATCTGGACGTTCCATTTGAGAAGCTTGTGGAGAAAGCTCTCAAGCATGAGAATCTGTTTCCTAAGGAAGGATCTGTTGTTGTTGTGACTAAGGAGGAATCTAAATCATAGCAGGGTAGAAACAAGAAGAGAAAGCAGCAGCAGCAGAAGGGTAAGGATGGCCAGAAGAAGCCGAAGGGTGAAGTGACCTGCTACAACTGTCAGCAGAAGGGCCATTGGTCTAAAGATTGTAAGAATCCGAAGGTGCCAGCGAAGTGCCACAACTGTGACAAACCGGGGCATTTCAGGAAGAATTGTCCAGAACCGAGGAAGGACAAACAGATTGTGCAAGCTTATGCTTTGGGGGCTGTGCCATCGTCTTCGAAAACTCCTATGGCGGAAGAGAAAGGAAAGAGTGTGGTGGTTCAAGGTACTCTTTCCATTTGTGGTGTTCCAGTTAGAGTGTTATTTGATACTGGGGCGTCGCATTCCTTTGTTTGTAGTGAACTTGTAGGCCGGTTGGGTTTGTAACCGGATATTGTGGATAGACCATTGGTTGTGACTAATTCAGTTGGGGGTTCGTCTTGTTTGTGTATGATATGCCGTGGTCTGGTTGTATCGAGTCATGATTTCTCTTTTGTTTGTGATTGTTTTGTTCTGAACTTTACGGGGTTCGGAATTATTTTGGGTATGGACTGGCTTAGGAAGTATGCAGCAAGGGTTGATTGTAAGGGGCTGGAGGTGACAGTCGAGAATGTGGAGGGGCGAATGGTTGTGATACGATGTAAGCATGAAGAAGGCGTCTTCATGAGCTTCATGTATTCGCTAGTTGTTCCATGGGATGGACTGTCATCGGTGCCTATTGTGAATGGATTTGAGGATGTCTTTGACGAGGTCAAAGGGTTACCGCCGCATAGAGAGATCGAGTTTTGTATCGATCTAGTTGAAGGAGCCAGACCTGTTGTGATGCCTCTTAGGCGTATGGCGCCTAGGGAACAGCAAGAGTTGAAGGTGCAAGTTGATGACCTTTTACAGAAAGGATTCATTCGGCGTAGTGTGTCCGAATGGGGTGCACCAGTTGTGTTTGCAACCAAAGCGGATGGATCGTTGAGGTTGCGTGTGGATTATCGTGAGCTGAATAAAGTGTCTAAGAAGAACAAGTATCCATTGCCGAGAATAGATGACTTGTTTGATCAGCTTCACGAAGCTAAGTTGTTTTCTTAGATGGATTTGGCAACGGGATTTCACCAGTTAAGAGTGGCAAAGGATAGTGTGCCGATGACTGCTTTTAGGACACCATCTGGTTTCTATGAGTGGCTGGTAATGCCATTTGGATTGACCAATGCACCAGCATATTTTGTGGATCTTATGAATAGAGTGTTCAGGGATCAGTTGAACAAGTTCGTACTTGTGTTCGTGGATGATATTCTGATTTATTCCAAAACTGAAGAAGAGCACAAGACGCACTTGCGGATTGTTTTGGATATCTTGCGGAAACAACACCTGAGGGTTAAGTTTTCGAAGTGTCACTTCTGGAAGAGCGAAGTGAGGTTCTTAGGCCATGTTATCTCTGGAAGTGGAATAGCGGTTGATCCCGCCAAGGTGGCAGCGATCCAGGATTGGGTTAGACCGAAGAATGCATCTGATGTGAGAAGTTTTCTTGGATTAGCATGATATTATCGTCGATTTATCAAAGACTTTTCCAAGGTAGCTGCACCATTAACAGGATTGACGAAAAAGAACCAAGTATTCAGATGGGATGATAAGTGTGAGCAAGCTTTCGGAATCCTAAAAGAGCGACTGACAAGTGCTCCTATTTTGACTATTCCAAGTGGAAATGATAAGATGGTGGTTTACACCGATGCATGTGGTACTGGATTTGGAGCAGTGCTAATGCAGAAGGATAAAGTTGTTGCGTATGCAAGTCGACAACTGAAGCCGCATGAAAGGAATTACCCGACTCATGATTTGGAGTTAGCGGCGATTGTTTTTGCTTTGAAGATGTGGAGGCATTACCTATTGGGAGTTCGATTTGAGTTGTTTATGGATCATAAGTTATTGAAGCATCTTTTCTCCCAAAAGGATTTGAATCTTCGACAGCAACGATGGCTAGAGTTTTTAGCATCATATGATTTTGGTATAGCCTATACTCCAGGAAAAGGTAACGCAGTGGCAGATGCGTTAAGTCGAAGACATGCAGGATTGGGAGCCATGTTTTCAGAATGGAAGAGTCTCGAGTATTTAGCTGGATTTAACTTCAGGCCTAGATGTTAATTGGAACCTGAGATATTGGCAAACTTATCGATAAGACCTACTCTCGTGGAAAGAATTGGCGAGAACCAAAAGCAAGACGATAAGCTTGTTAAGATTATCCGTGATTTAGAATCTGGATTAGACCCAGAGAAGGATAAAGGATTCGAGGTCGATCGAGAGGGTTGGCTTTGGAAACAAGGACGACTGGTTGTTCCCGATATAGATGAATTGAGGAATGAAGTTCTGAAGGAGAGTCATCATTCGAAGTTGACAATTCATCCAGGTGGAAATAAGATGTATCGGGATATGAAGAGAACCTATTACTGGGAAGGTATGAAGAAGGATGTTGGAAATTTTATTTCCAAATGTGTGAATTGCCAGTTGGTAAAAGTCGGGCAAAAGAAGCCTAGTGGATTGCTTCAGCCATTAGAAGTTCCTACATGGAAGTGGGAGCAAATATCGATGGATTTTATCGATGGGTTACCTAGAACCATAGCAGGAAATGAAGGGATTTGGGTAATCGTAGATCGTTTGAATAAGAGTGCAAGATTCATTCCTGTTCGATCAACTAGGACTGCATCGAAATTGGCTGAGTTGTATGTTAAGTGGATAGTTCGATTCCATGGTATTCCGAAGAGTATAGTGAGCGATCGAGACCCATTGTTCACTAATGGATTTTGGAAGAGATTCCAAGAAGTTTTGGGGACCGAGTTGTGTTTGAGTACAGCTTATCACCCCCAAACAGATGGTTAGACCGAGAGAGTCAACAGAGTTTTGGAAGATCTCCTCAGAGCATGAGTTTTAGATTTCGGAGGATCAGGGGAAGATCATCTTCATTTGGTGGAATTTGCATATAATAACAGTTACCAGTCAAGTATTGGTATGGCACCGTATGAAGCATTGTATGGAAGACCATGTAACTCTCCGACATATTGGTTGGAAACTGGAGAAAAGATGATACTTGGGCCCGAAATGATTTGACAGACTTCGGATTGCATAGAGATCATTCGGCGACGAATGAAGGCAGCCCAAGACCGTCAGAAAAGTTATGCCGATAAGCGTCGTAAGGATTTGGAATTCGACGTAGGCGATATGGTTTTCGTGAAGGTTTCTCCACTGAAGAATGTTATTCGATTCGGGAAGAACGGAAAGTTGACTCCGAGATTTGTTAGACCATTCCCGATCATCGAGCGAATTGGAAAGCTCGCCTATAAATTAGAGTTACCGAAAAAGATGTCCAGTGTGCACAATGTTTTTCATATATCGTATCTACGGAAGTATGTGCACGACTCGAATACAGTGGTTTCTGCTGATAGCTGTGAAGATTTTGAGATTGATCCAGTTATTAGAAGACCTCGTAAGCCGCTTCGTGTTGTGGAAACTGACACGAAACAGCTGAGGAGGAAGACGATTACGTTGCTCAAGGTACAATGGAGTGATGATGTCAATGACTGTACATGGGAGGAGGAAGAGAGGATGAAAGCAGCTCATCCTGAACTCTTCGAGGTATGGCCCTAAAGTGTCGTGGCATCTCATGAATTTGTAACTTGTTCTAGTCTTAGAATTCCGCATGCTAGTCTAGTAATTGGATGCATGGTTTGTTGGTTGCTATAGATGGCAGACATGCAGAATAGTTTTGATTGTTCTTGTTTGTTTGGAATTTCGGGGGTGAAATTCCTAAGGGGGAGAGAATGTAACGACCTTTATTTTTACGTGTCGATAAATCGTAGAATAGTTGCCACTAGGTCGTTAGTATTGGTTATGTCGTCTAGAGTTTAAGTCGTCCAGAGTAGATTAGAGCGACTTAGAGAAGTGTGGCCGAGTTAAGGAGGTAGCCGACTTAGTAGTTGGACCAACCTATAGAATCGACCGACCTAGGGAAGTTAACGGTTTAAGGGAACTAGCGGCTTAGTAGTGTTAGGTCGGTCATATCATTAAGTAGTTAGGTCGGCACCTAGTTAGGTCGCATGAGTGTTAGGTCGGCCATAAGGTTAGATAGTTAAGTCGTTAGGTCGGCTATGCAGTGTTATGGTTAAGTCGGGTGGCCCTGTGTTTGGTTAGGCCGGTAAGTCGTGTATATTGTTAGGTCATGTGGAGACTTAAGTCGCTAAGCTGCATACCAGTTGGGTCTTCATCTCTGTTGAGTCGTTAGGTTGGCTATATGGTTAGGTAGTTAGGTCGGCTATGTAGTTGAGTCGGTAGATCGTGTGGTGTCTTGAGTCGTAGGTCGTTAGGTCGGCAAGGGTTAGGTCGTGGACGATTTAAGGGAACGGCCGACTTAAGGGATTTCCAGCCTATAAATAGAAGTGCCTATCTTCATTTTTGGGATCCAGATTTTGAAGCGACGAAGCGCTGCCATTTTGAGAGCTCGACTACAACACTTCTTCACTTCTTTTCTCCACTCTAATCTAGTGCTTACATCCATCCAAGATCGAAGATCTAGATCAAAGATCCAAGAGCCAAAGTTGAAGGTCTACATCCAACGAAGAGGGATTTCACCGTTTGAAGCGGAATTTTTGTCGGATCGAGCTAGATCCTTTGCTATCCAGATCTGAAGTTGGTAGCTTTTGAGGTGTTTAGGTGATTCGGTGAGTGGTAGTTATCTCTCACACGGACCCAAAGGAGTATATATTGATCGGTGGTTTGTTTGCGTGTTAAAGATAGTGATTTCTTGCATTTTCCTTAAGTCTGCATATAAATCCATTGTTTACGAAGTTTTGATGTCCATTTTACTACATGTTAACTTATGTAAGTTCATTTATCAAGTTGTAGAGATATTGCTCATTATACATGCTTGTTAGATTTGGACTCTTTATTTACCAAATTGCCATTCTTGTTATAATTGCTTGTTAGATCTTGTTTGAATGCTTGATTACTTGGATTAATGATTGATTTGATTGATTGTTATGAATTAGTTGATTATGACTTGATTTGGACAAGTTGGTCGAAGATGATTCAAAAGCTAAGTGGAAACGTTCTTGAATAAGGAAAGCTGCTTGTGGCATATGAAGCAGATGATAAAGCTTATATGGATAGATTTGATGATGATGTTGAGATGGACTTTGCTATGATGCGAAAAGCAAAACGTGATGTGAGATAGCCTTGGTTTAATCCAGACAGGATCATCCCAAGCATGTTGATAACTCCATGATATGGTTCGAGTTCGTTGATAATGGTGGGCTCGAGAGGTAGCTTGGGCTAATTTGAGAACAGTCGTCGGGGAGGATGACTAGAAGGCTTGGATTTCATCGTTATTGAAGGTTCTAGCAAACTCAAAGCAAGAGTACATAGGAACGCCCCAAAGACTACAGGTAGGTGGTCGAGTACTCTGGGCAGATTCCTAAAAGACTACAGGTAGGTGGTCGAGTACTCTGGGCAGATTCGATAGTCCTAGGCACGGGCTGCGACGACGTGCGGAGTTATGTCTAGAACCGGGATTACCATTAGTCCTTGACTTACGGCTGAAAGAATGTGCCGGTCATTCAATTAACGGTGGTATCGAAGCAATGATAACAGTGTTAGCCAGAGTCATGGATGTTTGGTTGTATCGTCATTCGGTCTCAAGAGCGATGTTTTCTGGGTGCTTATCTGATCTTGGTTTAGGCCTTGGGGGTTTGTATTTGGAAAACACCGACCTTGACTCGAGTGATAATTGCTTTACTTTAATTGTCTGCTTTGCGATGCTTGTCTCTTCTTAGTGTGTCTGGGGGCAATCACTGTAGAAAGAGGTGGAGTGGGAGGGTTGGATTCCTATTCCTTTTTTTCCTTTATGCTCTTTTGGTATGTTGTTAGTTAATTTACCTCTCACTAAGACTGTTGTCTGACTCAAGGTTTTATGTTCGACTCTTATTACCTTGGGCTGTTCATCCGTTTTGGGATGGGCAGACTAGGTAGCAGGTGACAGGTGCTGTTCTTAGTGACTAACGCTGTTGATGACGAAGACGAGCTGGAGGCTTTTGCATATTGTTTTCTTACTATATGTACTGGGTGTTCCGTTGTTTGTATGATTCTCTGAGTGTTATATAGTGAGGCTTGATGTATTGACTGGTCAGATTGTTGTACCAAACTATTATGAGTTTATATGATGAGATTCTGTTCTATGGAGCTTCACTATGTGTACTTTTCTATTGTATTTTATCCATGCACTGTGAGTAATACGATAGAGTTTACTGTTTTACCTTACCATGACTATCGTCCATGGCTGCCTGGCACACCTTTCAGCGCACTACTTCCTTGTTTAGTGCGGGAGTGATGGGCGGTCGTCATAGTTTATAGATTCTGATCGGCGCAGTTTAGCCAACTGTATCGATAGGGGTTTCTAAACTCTTAAACGAGGTAAATCGACACGATATTGTTTTAAAATTAGGGTAAATGAAATAATTTTACCCGAATTATTTCGTATACGAAGGAAATATTTTCCGTAAATTATTATTGTAGTATATGGTTGCTTGTTTTTAGGAGGCGATAATATTACGTTATTATCATTATTATTGAATAAGGAATTGAAATGATAAACAGAGAGTTAAGAAATAAAAACCATATACGAATGGGATTCGTAAATATAAAATGTAAAAGTGATTTATGATTTGAAAGAGAATTCCCGAGGAATATTTAAAAGAACTTCAAAGGTTTTGAAGTTTTAGAGATTTGGAAAAGTTTAAATTCCCTGAGTTGAAAATGATTTTCAAAGATTTGGAATTTTTTTTTGGAGGGATAGAAGCTCTAAACTCTTTTCGGTCGCTGGAAAATAATTCCGATGATGATCGCGATGTCATTATACACTACAAGAAAAAGGCAGAATACCGACAGCCAAGACCGACGGCTTCCGACGGCCATTTTCCGACGGCTTTCGACGGGCCGTCGGCGGCCGTCGGAAGCCGTCGCAAATTTGCGATTATACCAGCCAGCCGAGCCCTTTCTTCCTCCTCCATTTCATACGAAAAAAACCCAAAAAACCCCCCAAATTCAACCCCTAAGCTTCCAATCCCTAATTTTTAGCTTCCGGATCTTCCAACGCACTCTAATCAAGCTTCAGTACTCTTAATCTCAGGTATAATCTCTTATTTTTATGAAAAATTCAGTTTTTACCCTAATTATAGATTTGCATAAATTGATAAATTAGGGCGAATTAATGATTGCAATTGTTTCCACTAGCGTAATAACGGTTTATAGCATCACATGGTATACCAATTTCATCTTTTATCGTGAAATTGTGATAAACACGTATAATTTGTGCATGTTCATGTATATGTATTTTGTTGTGTATGCCTTGATTCGACGATTGTATACGTTATTTGGAATAAGATAAAATGATTGAATGAACTAGGAGTATTATATTGTGCACGTTTTTACTTATGACACAAAAAAAATGCATTACTCTAAATTATAATTGTGTGTATTGAAAAATGACAAAATGTTAAACCAGCCCTAAGTTGATGCGTAATACGTCGAATAAATGTGTGAAATTAATATATAAATGTGAACAGTGAGTAAAACTGTATTTTTGAGTAAAATGCGCGCATGTTAACCGACAAATGTCCCTTAGAGAGTTTTTGGCCCCGTCTGACGAGTGTTGTACATGATCGTTGTATAAATAGTCGTTTTTTTCGAAAAACGACCATTTATATTCATCTGGTACAATGTTTGTCGGATTTGTCCCTGTATTGGACAAGTTATGAACACAGTAAGAATTTACATTTTGTATACTACTTCGTCTCAAACGGTTCATAAAATTTCGCCCTAACTTTTCTTTTTTGTTTCCTGCGTACACGCATTTGTGTACAATGCAGGGAACAAAAGGGAAATGCTGCCGAAATTTTATTGAATCGTTTGGGACGAAGTAATATACGAAATGTAAATGCTTACTGTGTTTGTAATGGGAGGTAGGATGTCTGACCAATGAAAAAAAATTATATATTTTTAATCGTTACGTACGTTAAAAAATGAAATGTGCCCTATTTGAAAATATTTTTAAATTTGTGAAGTTGTTCTTTAAATTCAAAATATTATACGAACATGAAAATAATCTTTTTCGAATGTGTATTCTTCAAAATAAATATTAAATTTTGAACTTCTCATTTTGTCAAATAGGAAAAATGATTGATTATTTTGTTGATCGAAGGAGATGGATGTACCAAAGAAAAGGAATGAGGGGCTCAATAAAAGAAGATTTTTATAACGGTATAAACGTGTTTGTTGAATTCGCCTTAAGTAATAACGGAAACGATCCAGAAATTCGTTGTCCGTGTAGTAGGTGTAGACATTTGAAGTTTTTGTTACCAGATATTGTGAAAGTTCATTTGTGCCAACACGGTTTCACACCCGAATATTATGTTTGGGATCGGCATGGAGAAGTTGTAGCAAATACTTCTGTAGAGTCTGAAAGTGTCGTTAACGAAATAGTTTCAACGACCCGTATAGAAAATATGGTCGAAGATGCAGCACGATCAATGTTTCCTATGGTTGAAGTTGACGACGATGATGTAAATGTTGAAGAACCAAATATTGAAGCTAAGAAAATTTATGATTTACTAGATGCAGCTAAAAAACCTATTTGGGATGGTTGTAAAAGCGGCACGCAGCTGTCAGTAATCGCAGAATACATTGCGATGAAGTCAAAATACAACATCACTGAAGCTGGGTTTACGGCTGTTGTACAAGCTGCAAAAAGACATATGCCGCCCGATAATCTAATGTGTGAAAATCACTACGAAGTTAAAAAACTTATGTCGGCTTTTGGTTTACCGTATCAGAAAATAGATACATGTTTAAAAGGATGCATGTTGTTTTGGAAAGAAGACGCAAACCTTAGAAATTGTAAAGTTTGTAACCAGGAGAGATACAAACCAAGAAAAAAGAAGGGTAAGGAAGTTCCGTACAAGCGTATGCACTACTTACCCATAACTCCAAGACTTCAAAGATTATACGCATCTTCTGTAACTGCGTCTAATATGAGGTGGCATAGCGTGAGAACGGAGGAAGAGGGTACGTTGACACATCCGGCCGATGGAGAAGCATGGAAGCATTTCGATAAAACGTATCCAAATTTTGCAGCGGAGAGTCGAAATGTTAGATTAGGATTATGTACGGACGGTTTTTCTCCATTTTCTCAATTTGGTTCTAAATATTCATCCTGGCCCATTATCGTCACACCGTATAATTTACCTCCATGGATGTGCATGAAAACGCAATATATGTTTCTTACTGTTGTCGTTCCTGGCCCCGACGATCCGACACAAGGAATCGATGTATATTTACAACCGTTGATTGAGGAGTTAAAAATACTGTGGAACGAAGGAGTAGAAACATACGATGTGTCAAAGAAGAAAAATTTTCGTATGTTTGCTTCTTTGTTGTGGACTATAAGTGATTTTCCTGCCTATGCAATGCTTTCGGGATGGAGTACTGCCGGTCGTCTAGCATGTCCATATTGCATGGATGAAACACGAGCGTTTTCTTTACCTCATGGTAAGAAAATTTCATGGTTTGACTGTCATCGATATTTTCTCCATGTAAATCATCCCTTCAGAGGAGACAAGAAAAACTTTTTAGCTAATAGAGTAGAAAATAGACAACCACCGACGATATGGTCAAGCGAAGACATATATGAACTTGTTAAGGACTATCCAAAGATATATGAAACGGGGGAGCAAACAGAAATTGAAGGCAAATCAGTTGTTCATAACTGGTGCAAACAAACTATTTTTTGGGAGTTGCCGTATTGGAAACATCTTCTGCTTCGCCATAACATAGATGTGATGCACAATGAGAAAAATGTATTTGATAATGTGTTTAACACAATTTTGAATGTGAAAGGGAAGACGAAGGATGATTTGAAATCAAGACGTGATATAGAAGAATTATGCAAACGTCCCGAGCTTCATATGAAACCAAATGACAGTAAAAAACCAAAAGCTTGTTACGAATTAGATAATAATCAAGTTAAAGCTGTGTTAAAATGGGTGGAAGGTTCGATATGTAAATCTTACATCGAAGAAGAAGCTTCGTTCTTTTTCTCTCACTATTTCAGTGACCATGTGAATATTTCATTTCAAAGTGTTCCTCGTAATGATGAAGGCGACGAACAAGAGTCCTCTCAAGCAATGTTATCTATTTTTAGACAACATGGTCGGCCTTCTGGAAAATGTGTGGAAATATGGCTAGACGATAGAGATCTTCGTGTAGCACACACTTATATTCTTCTAAATTGTGCCGAGGTTGCACCGTTTGTTAGGTAATCTGAAATAATAATTTTTGTTTTATTCTTTTCTGTAATGCATGCGCGTGTATAACCTAATGTAATAATTTGTTTATATAAACAGTGTTTATGAACGGGAACATCCGAACGGAGATCTCAGTAAAGAATTTTCCCGTTGGTTTTCAAATTACGTTTATGAGCCGAAAAATTGTGTTGTTGACGAAGGGTTGAAACATCTTGCAATGGGACCAAAAAGAGTGGTCAAGACATATCCAATATATTTCGTCAATGGATACAAATTTAACACTAAAGAATACGGTGCAGAAAAATTAACAAATAATACTGGTGTATTTGTTAAAGGTAGTGACGATCCAGAAAACCATTTAAATGATTTTTATGGCGTTCTAACACAAATTTTGCAACTGACATATTTCTCAAGACCCGCGGAGGAGGTGTTTCTATTTAGATGCAATTGGTTTAGCAATGTTCCAGGTTCTGGAATTAATGTGCATAAGGATTATAATCTTATCGAAATAAAGCATACATCGCACTATCACAAGTATGATCCTTTTGTACTAGCCAAACAAGCATTGCAAGTTTATTACGCTCCTTATCCGTCTCTAAAAAGAGATAAAGCAGATTGGTCTGCAGTTTTTAAAACAAAGGCCAGATTCACATTCGATGGGAAGAATATTCCGGACGAACAAGCTTATCAGGCAGATCTTGAGCAAAATAACGAAATAATAATTACAGACGATCATACAGATTTTGGTCCTTTGATCGATGAATCAAATGTTTTGGTAGAAGCGTTTGACAGTGCAGAGGAAAATATCGTCGAAAACGAGACCGAATCTGAATCAGAAGACGATGATGACTGATATAAATTTGAATCTGTTTTTTTGCAATTGATGTAACTATGTTGAATTCTTGATGTATTATGAAATTGATGTAACTATGAAACTAAATCCGTTTACTATTGTTTTATGTTATTTCAATTTGTCATTTATTTAGCAATTTTTATTAAAAATGCAATGAACTCTGCTTATCGTAGGAAGAGTACACCCATCATGAATCAGGTATAACAAACTTACATGTCTATTTACATTTCAGTCATTATAATTAAGCAATTTATACCATTGATGTCATGTTCATATGAAATATATTTCATTATCATGTTTTTATTCTCTTATATAATGATGTGTAAACGTCACAGGTTTATCATTATGTCACATAGAGGGAGGAGCTCTTCCCGTTCTTCAGGAGGCGATGGCAGTGGCCCATCGCAAGCGCCACACCGTCCAGTTGTTACGTTAGCCCCCAAAGCAGATGGGTAAAAATTAAATCTTATTCATCATCTTATTTTTTCTATACTATACGTATGTACTTATCTGTATCGTACTTAAAAACAGGGGGTTCGAGCTACTACCCACTAAGGTAGTGTTGGACGTCTCCAGAGCAGCATATCGTAGTAGGATGAGTGCGTGCTGGCCAAAGTGGGATACCATCCCTCCGCACATCATAGAGTGCATATGGCAGGATGTCCTAGTATGTGTAATTTTTATGTTTTCCATTTTTAATTCGTTTTTGTCGTTTTTCTACCGTTTATCGTTTAAAGTGTAATCTTTTTTTAACACAGGCTGAGATAGACATCCAGACAGATGATATGCAGCTGGCACGAGCATACTGGATGAGGAAGATGCGAAAGAACTACAGAGACACGATATCTGAGGTTAAGAAATCCGGGAAGAGACCACGGTGGATGGGGGAGAGCGTGTGGCAAGCTTGGTTGAGCTACTGGGAGACGGACGAGGCGAAGGCAAGTATACTAATTTTTTTTCAATTATTAATTTAACGTGATTGAAAAATAATGTATCAAATTTTGAATGTACAGGCAGAGTCAGATAGAAACTCTGCAAATAGAAATAAGAATCCCGTTACTCATCGCGGAGGATCGAAGTCGTTTCAGCAGTATCGGCAGGAGTTGGTAAATTTAATTACTGAATAATAAATGTAAATAGTTTATGCTATATGATTTTAAATGTATAATAATTGTATGTAACAATCAACTTCAGGAAGCCGAGGCACATGGTCCTGTCAGCTATATGGACGTGTTCACCCGTACGCATGCTGTTGAGCATGTTAATCCAGACGGGACTGTTTCGTACACATGGCAGGACGATAAATCCAGTAAAAGCCATGTAAGCATATTTCATTTTATTCAGTATTAGTAATTGTTTTAGTTGTCAAATTATTATGAAATAAGATATGATATTATTAATTTGTCAATGCAGGAGATGTTTATGGAGCAGCGACAGAAACTCCTTTCTGATACGGGTCGAGAGCAGCTGACGACCGATGAAGAGGACATTATTTTTGAGTCCGTTATGAGTCCACCAGAGCATGGTCGACGATACGGATTTGGCAATTTAGCGGTAAATAATTTAATTTTTCTTAAAATACTTAAAATATGATATTCTTACCTTTTCAAAACAATAAACTTTGATTTTATTTATTTTTCAATTATTGCAGTCCAGTAGTCAGAGTAGGAGACGGCGGAGTAGACCTCAGAGCGAGCTAGCAAGTATAGAAGAATTACAGACTAGAGTTCAGCAGTTGGAGGAGCAGAACCGCCAACAGGCCATGCAGACGGCACAGTTATTTGAGTACATGCAGCAGTTTGGTGGCCGCTTCCCTTCATCGGCTGGCTCTGGATCTGGGGCAGATTGATTCATTGCTTTCTAATTCGTTCGTGCAGGTATGTTTAGTTTTAGTTTACAATGATTTGGTAGAAGGAACAATTAATTGTTGATATGTATAATTATGTATAATACACTTGGTTCTGTAGCTGTATCAGGATATGCATGATTAGAACAGTTATTGTTAGTATTCTTGTTAATGTTGGAATGTTATGTATATTTTGTATTTTATTTTTATTCTAATTTAGTTTATTTCTGTGTCTATTGAATATTTTGGAGTATTGGTTTGCATGTTTGGTTGGATTATTGTTTATTTGATTGTGCAGTATTGATATTGTAGTGTTTGGAAGAGAAATGTGGTTGGAAGGCTCTATTTGCAGCAGATTTTAAAAAAAAACAACAGGTTTCCGACGGCTTCCGACGGCTTCCGACGGCTTATTGGTCGAAATTTTCCGGCGGTTTCCGACGGGTTCCGACGGCTTATTGGCCTGATTTCCGACGGTTTCCGACGGTTTCCGACGGCCGTCGGAAGCCGTCGGAAACCGCCGGAAACCGCCGGAAACCGTCGATAATGTATACGGCATCACCCGTCGGTAGCCGTCGGAAATACTGCTCCCCGACGCCTTCATTTCCGACGGCTTTTTCCGACGGCCGCCGACGGCTTCCGACGGCCGCCGACGGTTTTCAGCCGTCGGAAATCCCCCCTCCCCTTGTAGTGTTAGCATTCATTTTCGAGTTTCCAGGAGAGGAATTGCTACCAAATTATTTTAAATGGAGGTTCTTTGCAAACTGGGTTTGGTTTTGGAAATTCAAAGGATAATTCGAATTGATTTCAAAGATGATTTTGAATTGTTGAAAAGACTCTGGAATCTTAAATAAATAATATAGTTATGGTATAAAATTTTATAAGGTGGAAAATAAAGTTGTGAATGAATAAATAAATTTACAATTGAAATTGAATGAAAGTAAATTGAATTCATATAGAATTGGAAATCCATTTTAATATAAGTAAATATAAAACAAAGTGATGAATTAAAAATAAATATAAGAAGTATATAAAATATTGGCATTGAACTTAAGAAATGAAGTGTGAAATTTTTAAGTAAATTTTGTATTGGGAATATACCAGGTTAATAATTAAGTGAAGGTTAAATAGAAAATCGTGAAATGATAATTGTGAATAAGAGAATGAGCAAAAGAATAAAACTGGAATTGAAACTGAATATTGAGAACCAATTTGAATTGTGTGAAATAAAATGAAGTTGTAATATTAGTTCGAAGTGAACTGAAGATAATAAAGGTGAAAAAAAGGGGTTGAGATAAAATGAATTGGATGAATTAGTAAATGAAATTAATTTAAAATTAATGATATGAGTCAGTTGTGAATGAAAGATAATTGATAAAAATTCAATATTCAGAAGGTAAACTAAATCCAAATAGAGTTAAAAGTGTAAATTGAATTCAAATGAAAATGAAAATGCAAGATTGAATGATAATGGATATATAACTTCAATATTGAAGTAAAAATTGTGTAAGAAGTATTCAAACTTTTGCAAAGAAATGTGCAAAAATGATTTTTGAATGTTGAAATTGGACATTATGGATATCAGGATATACAGATGTGTTAAAGACGAAGGATAAATTGGATTTTGATTCTGAAAATAATTTAAATTGCTCGACAAAAAGGTATGTATTTAAATTTCAGTATGGAATTTGATGATTTTCTTGTCCAGCCACTTGGCCTATTGTTTTCTTTTTGAAATCTGGGGGCCGTGGTGTGATGCAGCACGACCTATGGAAGCACAAGGCTTAGGTCGAACACAAGCTAAGCTAGGTCAGTTTCGACCTAAGGAGAAAGAGTTACGAGTTAGTGAAGCTTTAAGTCGGCTACGGGTTAGGTGCTTGGATCGGGCCCGACCTAACAGACCACAGGGGAAGAAGTTACGACTGAATTGGTATCGGAGCTTGATGAGTCGTACACGACTCAACGATTCACCTATAAGTCGTTTCCGACCTAAGGAATCATGTATGGAAAGGGTGCGAGTTAATGAAGAAGGGCTGAGTCGGGACCGAGCTAATTGGAGACCAGAGGGACAGTTGTGCCGAGCTAACGAGCTACGACTTAAGATAAGTCGGTAAGTTGCAGCATAAATGAGTCGTAGGTCGGTAAGATGTTGAGTCGGCAATAACTTGAGTCGGTCATGTATGTAAATATGTTGAGTCGGCAATAACTTGAGTCGGTCATGTATGTAAATAAGTTGAGTCGTATGTTGTATGTTAGGTCGTACTTGGTTAAGTCGGCCATATTTGAGTCGTTGCATGTGCTGTATGGAAAAGGGGGTTGTGTCGCTTTGTGTTAAGTCGGTCACGACTTAAGTTGAGTCGTAGGTCGGTTGCCGACTTAGGGACTGGGTCGAAAACTCTATAAATAGGGGCGTGTGTTGTACATTTGTGGTGGTTGATTTTTGAATAAAATTTTTTGTTGATTGCTTTGTGCTTTCTTCTCCAATTGGTAGTTGAGTGTAATCTCCTATCTCCTCTTTCGGTTAATCGAGTGCGCTCGATTCAACGATCGTAGAAGCCGATTCACGGAATCTAGTGCGCTAGATCAACGTGCGAAGAATCGTAGATCTTTGAACACGGTATAGTGCGCTATCAACGTGTTTGAGATAGCTAGAGTTCGGTATCTTTGGATCAACGAACTTGGGCATTTTGGTATCTTCAACTCACCGATTGCTACATTCCATCGATTGAAGTTTTGTTTGATTAATCCGCTGCGTCAGTTTTTTGGTATCAGAGCCATACTTAGCCAATCATAGCTAAGTTGATTCTTGGAGCCAAGTTTTTGAAGTTTTTGAAGTTTGAAGTTGTTCATCGTGTTCATATTGAAGTTGCATCAAATTTGGAGTGTTTGATCCATTTCATTTTGGATCGAGGAGTTGGAAATTGTTTGGATCTATCTTGGGTTTTTGCGCGCCAAGGTTTGAAGTGTTTGAATTTGTAGCCGAGCTAAAGAGGTTGAGCCGAGTCAAATTAAGCCGACCTTACTTGAGTCGTATACATACAAGCCGAGTTAAGATCAAGGCCGAGCCTTGTGAAGTTGTGTGAAAGCTTTGAAGTTTTGTGTTCAAATTGTTGAAGTTTTGTGAAGTTTTTCAATCATGCCACCAAGGAGAGCTAATCGTCATCAAAACGTTGAAGCTTTGTATCGTCGAGAAGAAGCCGAGCTTATGGAACAACGTATTAATGAGAAGTTTGATGAAGGCATTGGTAAGTTGGAGAAATTGATGAATGATTTGAATCAAAGGAGGAGATCACCAAACTCGAACCATGGAGGAAACCGAGTTTCGCCATCGGTTACGGAAGCGAGGAGGGTATCACCACATTCATGTAGAGATAGAAGAGAAACATCAATATCATCACGAAGAGATCATCATGACTATGCACATGAAGAGAGGAGAACTCAACGTGAATTTGACAATGAAGCATATAGAGATGAAGAGGGACATAGTCAAAGAAGCATGCATGAACGAAGGGATGATAATGGTCGAGATCGATGTAGGCGTACTTTTGATTTTGTTGAAGAGGGTGATAGAGCTAGTATTCATTATCGAGATCGAGACCAAATTCGAAATTCTTATCGGGATGTTGAAGATGATAGACGTTGGGAATCGGGAATGAAGATGGAAATTCCGGAGTTTAAAGGCGGAATGGTAGCAGAAGAATTTCTCGATTGGTTATCTAATGTGGAGGAAATCTTTGATTTCAAGGAGGTCCCGGAGAATCAAAGGGTGAAGTTGGTTGCTACTAGGTTGAGGGGGAGAGCTTTGGCGTGGTGGCAGCAAACTAAACTAACCAGGGAGAGAATGGGGAAGTCAAAGATAGAATCGTGGGATAAGATGAAGAAGTTGATGAGATCTACTTTCTTACCTTACAACTACCAATCTCTTATGTACCAGAGGTTACAAAATCTGAGGCAAGGGACAAAGTCCGTTAGTGATTATGCTGATGAATTTTACCAACTCATTGCCAGGAATGATATTATGGAGATGGAAGAACAGCTAACTGCTAGATTCATTGGGGGATTGAGAATGCAGATCCAGGATATGGTTAATATGTTCGATCCTAGATCCGTTGCAGAGGCACATCAGAAAGCGTTGGCTTGGGAGAAACAAGGAAGGCGTGGAGGTGGTGTGTTTACTAATTCCAATAATCAAGCAAGGGGTGTTGGTGGAAGTTCTAATGTTTCTAAACCTGTTTCAAAGCCAGTGGTGAAGGAGGCTGAGAAGGCGAAGGTTAGCAGTGGGTTCAAGTGTTATAATTGTCAGGAGTTAGGTCACAAAAGTAATGAATGTCCGAAGCCGAAGAAGAGAACCATGGTTGCAGAAGTTGAGGAGGATGATGGTGAGGAGACAGAATGTTCAAATACACCTTATGTTGAGGAGGAAGAAGAATTGTTTGGAGATGAAGGTTGTAATCTTATGATGAGGAGAAGTTGTTTGACACCAAAGCAAGAAGAGGATTCTAGTTGGCTGAGAAGCAATATTTTTCAATCGACATGTACTATTCTGGGGAAAGTTTGCAAGTTCGTTATTGATGCGGGAAGTTGTGATAATATTATTTCTACAGAAGCAGTGAGGAAATTGAACTTGAAGACTGAGAAGCATCCTAAACCGTACAAGCTAGCATGGTTAAGGAAGGGTGGTGAAGTGAAAGTGTGTCGAAGGGCTTGTGTTAATTTTTCTATTGGGAAGAAGTACAAAGATGAAATTTGGTGTGATGTTGTAGACATGGACGTGTGTCATCTGTTGTTGGGCAGACTATGGCAGTTTGATAGAGCAGTTCAACATGACGGTCGTGCCAACAGTTACAGTTTCATGTTCGAGGGTACTAAAATCACTTTGGTTCCTAAGAAGCAACAGCAAAAGGAGAGCAAGCTAGAAGAGATTGAGGAATTAAAAACTCTGTTGACTTTGAAGGAGTTTGTCAAGGAAGTCGAAGAAGAACCAGAAGTGTTTTTGTTGATTGGGAGAGAGAGTAGTGAAGAAGTTGAAATTCCAGAAGCAGCAAAGCCAATTTTGAAAGAATTCGAAGATGTCTTTCCAGAGGAGTTGCCTAAGGAGTTACCGCCATTTAGAGACATTCAACATCAAATTGATCTTGTTCCGGGAGCAGTGTTACCACATCGACCACATTACCGAATGAGTCCGAAGGAACATGAGGAGTTACGAAGGCAAGTGGAAGAGTTGTTGGAACAGGGACGTATTCAGGAAAGCTTGAGTCCTTGTGCAGTGCCAGCATTGTTGGTGCCAAAGAAGGATGGAACATGGAGAATGTGCACAGACAGTAGAGCATTGAATAAGATCACTGTTCGTTATAGATTTCCTATGCCAAGGTTGGATGACTTGTTAGATCAATTAAGTGGGGCAACTATATTTTCGAAGATTGATTTGAAGAGTGGTTATCATCAAATTCGAATCAGACCTGGAGACGAATGGAAGACAGCTTTCAAGACGAGAGAAGGGTTATACGAATGGTTGGTTATGCCATTTGGTTTGTCAAATGCACCTAGTACATTCATGCGGGTGATGAATCAAATCTTTAGACCATTCATTGGGAAGTTCGTTGTGGTTTATTTCGATGATATTCTGATATATAGCAGGAGTATGGGGGAGCATGTTCTACATTTGAGGGAAGTGTTGATTATTCTTCGTGAGGAACAATTTTATGCAGCCACGAAGAAATGTGTGTTCATGACGAGAAGTGTGTTATTTTTGGGATATGTTGTGTCTGAGAAGGGAATCCAAGTGGACCAGAGTAAAGTTGAAGCTATTAGAAATTGGCCACAGCCGAGAACTATCACTGAAGTTAGAAGTTTTGATGGATTGGCATCATTCTACCGAAGGTTCATTCCACACTTCAGTAGTGTTATGGCACCAGTTACCGATTGCATGAAAGGAAAACAGTTTGTATGGTCAGAGGAAGCGGGAGTTGCTTTTGAGAAGATCAAGGAATTGTTGACGTCTGCACCAATTCTTGTTCTACCTAATTTTCAGTTATTGTTTGAATTGCATACTGATGCTTCGAAGGTTGGTATTGGAGGAGTTCTGAGTCAGAATGGGAAGCCAGTTGCATATTTCAGTGAAAAGTTATCAGGGGCAAAGATGAGATACAGTACATATGATGTTGAATTTTATGCTGTTGTACAAGCTGTTAAGCATTGGAGACACTATCTATTTCAGAAGGAATTTGTCCTTTATACAGATCATGAAGCATTGAAACATTTACAGGGGCAGGATAAGATTTCTGCAAGACATGCATCATGGATTGCATATTTACAGCAGTTTACTTTTGTCCCTAAGCACAAATCAGGGGTGACAAATCGGGTAGCTGATGCTTTGAGTAGGAGGAGTCATTTATTAACAACAATGAAAGTTGAAGTGACGGGTTTTGAGATGTTGCCGGAGATGATTAATGAAGATCCTTACTTTGTGAAATATGTTGAGAAAGTGAAGGGTGAGAGTACCGATGAATTTACGTTGGTTGATGGGTTTCTGTTTAAAGGGAATCGTTTGTGTATTCCAGACTGTAGCTTGAGGTTGAAAATTGTCAAAGAGTTACACGAGGAAGGGCATGTGGGCCGTGATCGTACTTTGCAATTGATTTCATAATCTTACTTTTGGCCGTCGATGAGAAAAGAAGTGGAAAGATTTGTGGAGCGATGTCATATTTGCCAAGTTTCAAAGGGAACAGCGACGAATGCAGGGTTGTATATGCCATTACCTGTACCGTCTAAGCCATGGGTTGATATTAGCATGGATTTCGTTTTGGGTTTGCCTAGAACTCAAAGGGGAAATGATTCGATATTTGTTGTGGTGGACAGGTTTTCGAAGATGGCACATTTTGTTGCTTGCAAAAAGACGGCGGATGCTGTTCGTGTTGCTCAATTATTTTTCAAGGAGATTTATCGACTTCATGGTTTACCAGAATCTATTGTTTCTGATCGAGATACTCGTTTTCTGAGTCATTTTTGGTTGAGTTTGTGGAAGATGGTGGGAACGAAGCTGAAATTTAGTAGTGCTTATCATTCACAAACTGATGGACAGACAGAAGTTGTTAACAGGTCATTGGGAAATTTGTTGCGATGTCTTGTACAGGATAATTTGAGAAGTTGGGACATGAAGTTATGCCAAGCTGAATTTGCACATAATCATGCAGTGAATCGTAGCACGGGATTCAGTCCATTTCAGATTGTGTATTCAAATTTACCCAGGGGACCGTTGGATTTAGCAGTCGTACCACAGACGAAGGGAGCAGTTAAACGAGCTGTTGAATTTGTTGATGAGCTGACTGAATGTCATAAAATCGTTCAGGAACGATTGGAGAAATCGAATGAGAAGTATAAGAAGTCTGCAGATTTGAAGAGACGAAATATTGAATTTAACGAAGGTGATTTGGTTTATGCTGTTTTAACCAAGGATCGTTTTCCAGTGGGCGCATATAATAAGTTGAAAGCCAGAAAAATTGGTCCTGTCGAAGTTGTGAAGCGAATTAATGACAATGCTTATAAGTTGAAGCTGCCGGAGGATATTTACACTTCTGACATATTCAATATTAAGCATCTGGTGCCATATTATGGAGATGAACAGTCTGATGAGGAAAAAGTTACAAATTCGAGGACGAATTTTTCTCAACCAGGGGAGGATGATGCAGCACGACCTATGGAAGCACAAGGCTTAGGTCGAACACAAGCTAAGCTAGGTCAGTTCCGACCTAAGGAGAAAGAGTTACGAGTTAGTGAAGCTTTAAGTCGGCTACGGGTTAGGTGCTTGGATCGGGCCCGACCTAACAGACCACAGGGGAAGAAGTTACGACTGAATTGGTATCGGAGCTTGATGAGTCGTACACGACTCAACGATTCACCTATAAGTCGTTTCCGACCTAAGGAATCATGTATGGAAAGGGTGCGAGTTAATGAAGAAGGGCTGAGTCGGGACCGAGCTAATTGGAGACCAGAGGGACAGTTGTGCCGAGCTAACGAGCTACGACTTAAGATAAGTCGGTAAGTTGCAGCATAAATGAGTCGTAGGTCGGTAAGATGTTGAGTCGGCAATAACTTGAGTCGGTCATGTATGTAAATATGTTGAGTCGGCAATAACTTGAGTCGGTCATGTATGTAAATAAGTTGAGTCGTATGTTGTATGTTAGGTCGTACTTGGTTAAGTCGGCCATATTTGAGTCGTTGCATGTGCTGTATGGAAAAGGGGGTTGAGTCGCTTTGTGTTAAGTCGGTCACGACTTAAGTTGAGTCGTAGGTCGGTTGCCGACTTAGGGATTGGGTCGAAAACTCTATAAATAGGGGCGTGTGTTGTACATTTGTGGTGGTTGATTTTTGAATAAAATTTCTTGTTGATTGCTTTGTGCTTTCTTCTCCAATTGGTAGTTGAGTGTAATCTCCTATCTCCTCTTTCGGTTAATCGAGTGCGCTCGATTCAACGATCGTAGAAGCCGATTCACGGAATCTAGTGCGCTAGATCAACGTGCGAAGAATCGTAGATCTTTGAACACGGTATAGTGCGCTATCAACGTGTTTGAGATAGCTAGAGTTCGGTATCTTTGGATCAACGAACTTGGGCATTTTGGTATCTTCAACTCACCGATTGCTACATTCCATCGATTGAAGTTTTATTTGATTAATCCGCTGCGTCATGGTGCCATTTTTGTAGCCGTATCGAGCTAGCCTCGCAAAGGAGACGCTGATGAAATTTTTCGAAAATTTAGCGAGTTAGGAAAATTTTGAAAAAAATTTGAAATTTGAATTTAAATTTGAATTACTGAGAAAACAATGTTATTTGGGAACCATGAAAGATTTTAGAAAGTTAGTTGAAATGATAATGGATCTCCAATAGAAAGATTAATTTTGGAAAGTTGAAATTGTTCGGGTTTGGAAAATATTAAACGGGTTGAGGATCATTCTTCTTAACTAGTAATTTCGGAACGAAATTCTTTTAAGGGGGAAAGGATGTGACAACCCGAATATTTTTAACATTTGAAGTGGAATATTTAATTGATTTTAAATATTTGGAGGTTAGTTTAACTTGAATTTCAAATATAATATGAATTTGGCAATTAAATTATTGAATTTAATTGATTGATGATGGGTAAAATTTGAGTTTTCACTTTTTAGCTTGTTAAGAATAATTTGATCGTTTAGAAAATTTATATTGATAAAACTGAAGATAATTGAAGCTTCAGAATTTAATTTGGAAATGTTTTATTTAGTTTTGAATTTATATTGTTAAATCGATATTTAAAAATAGCCTTCCAAGGAACAATCTCGGATTTCGACGAAACTAGTTCCATTGGATCCCTAATATTGTATTATTATCGGATTTCAATTTTCGTAGTAATTGGAGTAGTTGTGTGAGTGTACGGTAAATAAACGTGTTGAAATTAAATCGAAAATTCAGTTTTATAACTGGGTTCAAAAGCTATCTTCTCCATACGATCGAGTTAGGACTCGAAACCTTTTCCATTGTATTCGGAAATGGGATATAACATTATAAACACCTTGCGGCACGCCTCGATAGGGGTTCACGATTTTAAGATGCGTTAATCAAGACAATTTGAATTTAAATTTAAACTATACTTTATCCTGGTCAAATTCAGTTGAATTTGTAGCACATCAAACTTTTTCTCCTCAGCAGCCTTTGTCTCCTCTGAAATCACTACAGCTTCTCTTAAGCACGCGAACTCCTTTTCAACATCACATCTTGCCCCTTCTTCCCGTATATCATGCTGCTGGATTCATTACTTTAAAATTTAAAAATCGTTCAAGTGATAATGGCCGCTCTCCTCTTCGCTTTTCTAATATGAAACTAAATTGATTTGTTCCTCAAATAAAAAAAATAAGGGACTTCGGCAATCGAAATCGAGGCGAGGTCGCATCTAGGGCATAAGGGTTGAAGCACGGCTGCATCGGCAATGAAGCGAGCCAATTTGTCTCGTTGGGTCGGGGACGCGTCATTGAAGCAGTCGCGTGGGTTAGAGCTGGGTGTCGGCAAGTCGCGACGCGGCAGGCGACAACGTCAAAGTTGGTTGTCGCGAACAATTTTTCAGGAAACATCGTTAGCAAACCGAAGTCGATTTTGACTTCGTCAAGGAGGGTGAAGCAAAGCAAGCGGCGGCTGGAGCAGGGAACTTCGTGGTTGAGGCCGCAATGTCTGTTGGGCGTTTTAGGGTTTCCAAACGTTCAGGGAAGTGGCGAGAGTGCAGTCGAAGGGGGCACCGCGTTCGATTGCAAGTTGAGCTAGGGTTCGCGATGGTTTGGGCTCAAGTCTCTGGAGCTCAGCAGTGAGGTATTTGCAATCCTGTTTGTTTTAATCTAATTCAAATATATGTTGTAAATCAGAAAAAAAAGAAAAAAAAGGGTTAACAGCGAAGAAATCCTGTAGGTTATTTATTGAAAAATATATATATATATATATATATATTAGATTTTTGATTTCTATGTATATATAGAGAAAAGAAAAATTAAAAAAAAGACATGCAGATTTTATATCTATATGTATAGAAAAAAATATATGTTTACAGTAAAGTAGATTGATGTGAGGAAGAAAACATAGTTTCCAAATAAAATATACATACATATATTACTCGCTCACATATGAATGAGAAAAACAGAGATTATTTTATAAAGTTAAATTTAAGGGAATTTAAAATATTAAAGGTTATATATATTAGATTTTTGAAAATCTGTACAGAATATTTCAATAAGCATATATATATATATATATATATATATATAATTTCAAAGGAAAAGTAAATATACATATTTATATTTTCAGTTACGGGTTTAGTTTTGAAATAGTGAAAAATTATTTGTTTAATTAAATCTAATTTATTTTAGTCACCAAGAATAATTTATTAAAAGGAAACTTGTTAAATAAATTTTTGATTGGTTAAGTTATTAAAAAAGGGCAAATTGACTGTTCTGTTAATTCAAATGTTAATTAATCGTAAATTGTTTTTACAAGGTCTATGACCATGAAGGAATGGTTGAGATGGAAAATGGGTTTCATGCATAGTCAAGGTGAGATCTTCTCACTCAAAATAATAAGTGAAAATTTCAGTTATTGATTGATTATTGAATTGTGATTGTTAAGTTTAGATCTGTTGATTGTGTGCTTGGATGATTAATTTATTATTAGTTATATTAGTTTATACTCTATGCGCCGCATAATAGCAGATGATATTTTATAAATCCCATATACCGCGATATTCCACCTCGAAATGGAATTGGTATTTAATTGTTGTACTTACGTCTGTGGATGCAGGAAAACAGGTTGGAGGGATCCAGCAGGATTCCTCAAATAATTGATTCTGTTTCAATATTGTGTTTTGATTTAATTATAATCTGTGTGTGATTAGGTTATGATCGAGATCGTTGAAGGCCAAAATTTAGCCGAATTTTTTTTTGGTGTCGTATGATACTAGAAATAAATAAAATTATATTTTTAAATTTAAGTAGAAAATATATAGTGAAATCCCGTTGAATAAAATTCTAAAATATGGGAAAAATTTAATAAATGGATTT
The DNA here is from genome assembly GCA_030765085.1 of Allium cepa. Lineage (NCBI taxonomy): Eukaryota > Viridiplantae > Streptophyta > Magnoliopsida > Asparagales > Amaryllidaceae > Allium > Allium cepa. The sequence continues at coordinate 853,550,448 of CM060931.1, forward strand.
TAAGTAATAATATTCAAAGATGAAGAATTTATTTTAAAAATATGATTTTTAAATAATTTGGAAAAGATAAAGGAATTTATTTTAAAAGTAAATTCATAAATTGGTTTGGTGTTAAAAGAATAAATCTTTGGGAAATCAATATGAAAATTGATCTGGTGTTTGAAAGAAAATCGGTTTGGTGTTGAAATAAATTTAGAAATCAATTTGGAATTTGATTTGGTATTTAAAATAAAATTTAGAAAGCAATTTAGAAATTGATTTGGTGTTTGTATATGATTTTTGAAATCGATTTAAAAATCATATATCAGTGAATATTTGGGAATTAAATTCACAATGGGAATTTAAAAAGGAAAGGGAAATTTGTTTAAAAGTTAAATATCGGTTTATTTTTAAGTGTGGAAAGAAATTTATGGATTTAGAATGTAAATTTAAATTAAATCGAGGAAGGTTTATTAATTGACGTAAATGAACCATTTTGTAATGGAAAGAGAATTCTCCTCTGGAAAGCCAAGTATATTTTTAAAATATCTTTTGAAATAAAATTAAAAGTTCTAGTTTTGGTTTTAAAAGAATATTGTTGGAGAGATTATCTTTGAAAATTGTTTTGAATCTTTAAAAGTAAAGATTTATTTAATTAAGTATAGAAGGGATTGTTTAAAAGTTTTAATTGATATCTGTTTTAGAAAATGGATATTTGAATATTTATACTCTATCTAATATTGTTATTTTAAAATTAGTTTGGACTCGAATTTTTATATGAGATATTAGTATAATATTTTCATAACTAATATTTAAGCAAGCGTTTCAAAATGAATTTATCTTAAATGTTTCCAAGTATATTTTGGATAAGTATTTTAAATTATTCTAAAAGTTTTTGAACTCGCCAAATTTTCAGTGGAACTAAATAAATATTGGAAATTTATTCCTCGTGAGGAAGGTGTTTTGAAATTTGTTTTCAAAGGTTTGTAGTGTGAAAAGCGATTTGGAATTTGTTTTCAAAAGAGTGAAAGGTGAGAAGTAATTTGAAATTTGTTTTCTAATGATTGAAGTGTTAAAATTATGTCTTGCGAAGATATTTTGAAAATAATAATTGGGGAAAAAATATTTAAAACTTGGTGATTGTTGTGAATGTGAATTGATAGTTAAATAACCGACTATCAATATTGGCCTTTAAACAACATTTGAATTTCGATGCAACCGGAGGGTCGGATTCCAAGTGGATATTCGAAAACCAAATCGAACCTTTGTGATTGTGATGGATATTTTATTTAAAAGATCAAAGTGGAAATTTGTTGTGATTTGTTTGAAATCTGAATGTAGCACTTATTTTAAAAATAAGCGCTCGTTATTCGGATTATCCGGGAGAGGACTTTGTGTCATAAAACCCATTTCGAATAATGATACGACGAAATGGGATTGCATTTGAAGACGGTGTTGAAGACCGGGTATTTTCGAAAGCGAAAGTATTACCTGTCGAATTTCTCCGCACCTGGTTGCCCTGGTATAGAGATTTTATCACCCTTTGTCATGGGGATTCCGGACGTGATTAGTGAATATCCGAATTTGCATGGGCTTCTTTTGAAGTGCCTTTGGTTCCGTTCGATCCCGAAACGGACTTGTATGGATGTGTATCTAATGTTACACTTTGAGATGTAAAACTGGTTTCTATCAAATACATTTCTGTCGGTGGAGGATAATTTATTCTCTTAGCTTAACACCCTTCTCTGAGACATTTTAGCTCAGAGGTTATGTAGTTGATGGTTACTAGTGATATATTCCCAAACTGGTAATGTGGCATACGAAGTGCTGCTGATCATTTGTTGATCAAAGCATGACTTTGTGAAAAGTGTAGCTTTGTGGACGAGACTTCGTCAGACCTCACACCTCGAAAATGGTCGAAACAGGAAAGATGCGGCAAGGTTAAGGGTCGCGCCCTTTAAGGTATGTCATTTCCTACTGGAAAAGGGTGGTATCATGGCATGGAGCCCAGATATTTAACCTATGTGGTTGCTGCAAATCTACTACTCTTTGTGGTTGAGGATCCTCGGATAAAGGTCGCAAACGACTGGGGGATTTCATACTCGTGCGGTAGTAACCTAGTTACGGAGGTAACCCTACCTTGTGTTGGCAGAGAGTTGGTTAAGTTCTCGGGACGTCCCTCCAGAGGAGTACCCATGTGGCAGTAGGAAGTTACTTAGCCTGACCATTTGTTGGAAACCAAAGAAACAATACACGCCTTGTACGGTTTTAGTTGTATAACCTGCCATGGAATGTGGCGGTAACCTGCTATTAAACATGGTAGCTATAGTAGGCATACAATAATGGTTGTATGCTGGCTAAGATTAATATTATACTTTCGAAATGTTTTCTGCACTATGCCCTAATAATAATAATACCAAAGGATTTTGCGTATTAAGCATGTTTGGCTATCATAAGGAGAAATCTCCTCCAATTCTGCGTTTGCATTGTGTGTGTGGCGGGAGGTCTTATGGTAGTTTCATTTTTCAAAAAGCATAGCGAATTTATTTTTATATTCTTTGTGAAAAATAACTATTTTTAAGATCTCACACCAGTCTCACGACTGACCTGGAGTTTATTGTTCCCTTTCTAAACTCTGGGTGCCCATAATTTTCCATACGGGCAGCCTAGAGTCAGGTTTCAGTTATTCTGGAGCAAAGTCATAAAAAGAGTTGCTGTGGAGATCCGAAGGCAAGTTGGATGGCGAGACGTATCATTATATTTTGCATTATCCGCTGCGTTGGGATTGCCGTAAGTCCAGTTTAAATTTGGATTAGATGTTGTAAATGCCTAGTGTTGAACGGTATCGCTGTAAACTTTGATAACGTGATTTATGTAAAACTGATATAATTCTTTGTTTTAAAGATATTCATTTATTTATTATATTTTTTCCGCTATGATATGTGAGATTCTATTGTTGTTTTCTTTTCTTCTTCTTCTCCCTCTTTCTTCTTTAAACCCGAAGACTCGTACATTCGTTCCACTTTGGGCTGAATTGTTGTGGGATTTTGCCAGCTCAAAAGGGGTACGGATAAATTGTTTTTATATAAATAAATTATTTTTATATAAATCTATTTTTTCAAACTATTTACTATACAACTTTTCTTTTTAAACGTAAAACTATCTTATGCTTGTTTTATAATTATTTTTGAAACTATTTAACAATTTTTCAACCGTTTTATAAACAAATTACTATTTTACAAGTATTTTGCGATTATCTAAAATTTCTGAAACTATTTAACTATTTTCCAACTATTTTACAATTACTTAACTATTTTACAGCTATTTCACAAACTATTTATTGTTTTTCAACTACTTATATATTTTTAAACTTTTCAAGCTATTTTCTAAAATTTAAGCTGGACAGAGTTTAAACTGTTTATGATCAAATATCCATTTGAGATAAGAATTGAGGGGATAAACCAAATAAGGATTTAAGCAATTGTGAATAGAAAATGAGATTGATTTGGCTAATAATCAATAAAGGTAAATACATAGGATGTACGTATATTATTCTATTTGCATAGTAATTTGATCCAGATTCGAGCGTAGAATTTCAAGATAGTTTATCGATCCGAGTTGGGATTTTTCACTCGATTTTCGACGACGAACCTGGATATGGATTGTTTATTGGTTCTGGATACATAGTTATGGCTATGCAAGGAGAATGATGGTTTCTGATCAAGAAACCATATCTGAGTCCGCACTAGGAAGTCGGGTGGACGATACTACTTCGGAAGTGAAATTGTGTGATCGAGTGAGCGATCAGATTGGTATAGCGTACAGATGATATGTGTACATCGTACAGATTTGAATGAAATGGATATTGGGAATTTGTGGATAAGAAATTTGAAATTTTGTGAAATATACAACGAAGTAAAATGGAAATCAGATATTTCCATGATTAAAGGTTCACTTTATAAAGAAAGGAAGTGAGAAATCAAATTTGAATATTTGATTTGGAATAAGTAGAGTTATATATCTTTGTTATATAAGATAATCTCCCCTTGGTGAATCTATTGTCAGTAGGAAAGGGTTTTGAAAAAGAATATTTGAAGTGTAAAAAGGGAATTTATACAAGTTTGAAGTAATCCAAAGATTTTCAAAATTATATATATCTATGTATATATATAAGGGATTTCATGAGGATGATTTTGGAAAGGTTTTTGGAACCTTTGGATTTGGAAAGGCCATTTATTTTTGGGTAAAATCAATATTGGAATTTGGAAAGCCTAATTTGAAAATTATTGATTTTGGGATAATCGATTTGGAGAAAGGAGATGTATATGAAATTCATACTAGGTGTATGATTTGGAAGATACTATATGTGTATAGTATAAAGTGTTTTGAAAATGGCTCCGGAAAAAAGGAGCTCCCTTGAAATGAACTTCTCAGGAGTACCATAGGTTGGTACAGCCTTGAGCCTTAAAGGGGGAGAGGTTCTAAAGTTGACCCTGTGAGGAGTCCGGACAAAACTAGTTCCTGAGGATTTTGTGTAGTATGTAGCGGAAGTCGAGGGTGCTGATGCATACAGAGGCATTTGGGTTATGCTGTGACGACAGTGTAACTCGATGTCACTGCGAGGTCATGTGTGCTGCTCTGAGCCAACAGTCTACGTTTGATTTTATATCGGTAGACTGCGACCTATGGTAACATAGCGATAGTTGTGTGTGCTGCTGAGAGCCAACAGTCTGGATTTGATTTTACATTGGTAGACTGAGACCTATGTGGGAGTGGAGAAGTTTCGTTTTTGGCAGCGAAAATCGAGCGCGCTGATGCCTAAAGTTACATGGACTTTTGCTATGATGGCAACGTAACACTAGAATGTAACTGCGATCTGTTGTGGGTTCCATGGCATAATCGAGGGGCGTGGAGTGCCCACAGTTACATGGACTTTTGCTGCGATGGCAATGTAACCCAGGATGTAACTACGACCATGGATGAGGGGGATGATTTCCAAAGCATTCTCACCAAAGATATTTCCTCTATTTTCAAAAGTATTTTCTATATATTCTATAAAATTATTTTTCAAAGTATTTTCACTGGATGTTGAAAACGAGTCTGCCAAGCACTTATAGAGTTTCAGTCGTACGCCCGATCAACGTATGACCGAAATTCTGTAAGGACAAGGATGGATTGGTTGAGACATCGAGTTATAAATTATTTTCATAAAAACTATTTTAGTAATATTATATATATTTTTAAAGTATTTTAAAAATGATTAAAGAACATGTTTCTGATTTTAAGCATTTTCATAAAATCGTTTTGTTCCTTTTCGAGGACGAAAAGTTCTAAAGGAGGAAGGAATGTGATGACCCGGATTTTTGACGTCTCATAATTGGGAAATTAACTGATTTTAATTTTGAAATATAGATCTTATTAGGAAAACCAACAAATTAAAATATGTATACATAAGTAAAGAAGCATTTAGCAATTGTGAATATAGGGATGTATAAGTGTGTGTATATACATATGGTAACAAATACAAATGCATTGGGTAAAATAAATATACATATGAAATCTATGTATATATATGTATGAATGTAACAACCCGCATATTTATCGATTGTGTATTTAAATATTTTTATTTGAATATTTCATCGCTCGTCGGATTTTGGTCCGAAAACCTACTTTTTGCAAACAGTCGAATTAGGACTCTAAACCCCTCCCATTGAGTTCAAAACGCCATTTGCAACCTTTTTGAGTATAAACATTGATATGTTTGGAGATAGCTAAAAATTTGATGTTTTTCACTTTGGGTTTGAGTTTGGGTTTCAGCCCAATGTTCCACCTTAAGACTCTAGCTCCACTCTAACTCTTCATTACTTCATTTCATATTCCTAACACTTCAAGCTAAAGTAAAAATGGTGGAAGAGATTGGAAATGGAAATTCGTAAGCCCTAGCTTTCTTTGCAAATCCAACTTCTAGCTCCAAATTCAAGAGAACCCATTGGTAAGCATCTCCTTCTTCTTCTCCAACTCATTCTCCTTCCAATTTCAGAAATTTCCTAAACCTAATTTGGGAAATATTTCTCTTTTAAGCTTAGATTCAAGCTTCTTGAGTTGGATTTGAAGAATGGTTGATTCTCCTTTGCTTTCAAGCTTCATCTTCATTTGTTTGGGTTCAAAGCTGAGATTTTTATCTCACATCTTAGTCTATAACTATCTTCGATTGTTAGGTATGAATTCCTAACACTTATTAGTGTGCATATGCTTTTGGTTTGGATTGATTTGGTGAATATTCCAATTTTTGGTGTTTTGGGTTCAATTTTAAAAATCATAACTTTGATGTTCGAACATGTTTTTGGTGGCGGATCGGAGAGCTAATGGAGCCGGGGTATCAATTGGCTAAGGCTCCTTAGGTCCATTGCTCGAACGGTCGCGTTTTGGAGGAATTTGCATTTCATTAAAAAAAGGCAGGAACTGCAGAAATTTGCAATTCGGCCGACCGAGCCCTGTAGCCGGTCGACCGACCTGCTACTAAAAGTGCATAGCACTTCTCTGTCTTAGGTCCGGTCGACCAACTACAGAGCTCAGTCGACCGACCTGCTTCCCGAAAAATTTTCTAGGTCAGGGTCCGGTCGACCGAGCTCTGTAGCCAGCCGACCGACCTGTTGCTGTTTTGCCTATTTCACCTATATTGCGTGTTTCCCAACTTTAATCGATTCGTGTTATTTCCCTATTTGTTGTTATCATTTGTTATTGACTTTGACGACTTATTTTCTTCGGGAATTCTTGGAATATCCATTTCGATGGATTCGGTATTGATTTCTTTAGATTTCATTCACGTCTTGAATGTGAATTTTAGTGATTAATTGTTCCTACAATCCTTTTTGTGATTTGTCACTTTAAAGCATAAAGGTTTTCTATACTAGTAGTAAATATCAAAACTCTTTCATCAAATGATTTCAACACTATTTTATTACAAAACTCGTTCTCTTAAACCGTATTCCAATCTATTAGTATATACAAACCTTTTCCTCACTCGTATGAGGAATCTAATTAAACGACTTAGTAAAACAAGTGGTATGAAACGCTTGCGTTTACTTCGCCGGTTAATTCTTGGACTTGTTCGATTGAAACCCTTGTGACAATATTCTAGTGGAGATCTACAATTTGTTCGTAAATATTTAAGTTAAGCTAGTGGTTATGGGACATGAAGCTAAGCTATATATTTACTAGCTTACTGTAATTGACACTTCCCTGTGATCATGACGATCATTTTTATGTTTTAGACTAGCATTGTACGATGTCTTTTTGATTTGGTTCATCGGATGTCATGCTGTATGACGTCGATGCTCCGAATTATTTGGTACATTGGATGTACCGTTTGCACTACATCAATGTCTTTGCTTTTGATACATTGGATGTACCGTTTGCACTACATCAATGTCTTTGCTTTTGATACATTGGATGTACCGTTTGCACTACATCAATGTCTTTTCTTTTGATACATTGGATGTACCGTTTGCACTACATCAATGTCTTTGCCTTTGATACATTGGATGTACCGTTTGCACTACATCAATGTCTTTGCGTTTGATACATTGGATGTACCGTTTGCACTACATCAATGTCTTTGCGTTTGATACATTGGATGTACCGTTTGCACTACATCAATGTCTTTGCGTTTGATACATTGGGTGTATCGTTTGCACTACATCAATGTCTTTGCGTTTGATACATTGGATGTAACTTTTGCACTACATCAATGTCTTTGCTTTTGATACATTGGATGCACCGTTTGCACTACATCAATGTCTTTGCTTTTTGATTCATTGGATGTACCGTTTGCACTACATCAATGTCTTGGCTTTGTGATATGAATTATCTGTGACTGATTTGTGTTATGTTTATTTCTATATTTGTTTTCGAAGACATAATAGCCATTGTGTAGTAGCTTTGAGTTTGTGTCGGTATGTCGGATGTCCTCTTGAAAAGAAATGCAAGTTACATCTTATCTGGCATATCGGTACTCGCACAAAGCAATTATACAGATGGTCGCTCCTCAACAGCCTTATTCTCCGTGCTAGTTGACAGCATTACACCGTAGTGTTCTTGGCTAGCGTGGGTATAGAGGTGGGGCGTCACAGCTTGGTATCAGAGCCAAACTTCGGAACAATGTAGAATAATCTAGCAAGGATCATGTCCTAAGTCTTTCTTAGGAGTTGTGCCTTAGGATTTAATTCGAGTCTTCGGACCGATTCATCCTATTTTCTTTATGATTCCTTGTTTTATCTATCAAGATTGCTTGATATTCATTTTATGAATAACCTTCTTCTTCTTCCTTATTTCTTTCTTAAGGAAGAGAAAGGTTAGACCTGGTCGTCCCAGTGCCGGTCAATCTAGTGCAACTCCCCAAGATGGAGTTTTTATGTCTGCCCAGCAGCTTCTTGACCTAGTAAAGAATGCTCAAGCAGCCGGTCCCAATCCAGAGCTTACTCATCCTAGATCCGGTTTTGCACGCTTGTGTAGAGACTATACTAATTTGGGTGGAAGGCCATTTAGGGGATCCGAGAGTGTTATAGAAATTCAAGCTTGGCTCAAATCATGCGATCGCATCTTTTCTCGCATGAACCTTACTGACCTTCATCGAGTCCAAGTGGCTTCTAGCATGCTCCAAGAAAGAGCGTTAGATTGGTATGAGCTCTTAATTTCTGAAATCGTTGAAGCGGATCTCACTTGGGAGAAATTCCGAGAAAGATTTGAATTGAAATTTGTGCCGGAGGCTGAAAAAGTAACTTTGGCCCGACGTTTTACTGACCTTGTTCAAGGTGAATCTTCTGTGACAGACTATGTCGCATCTTTCGAATCTTTGTCCAAATACGGGGTCGAGTATATAAATACCCCATTGAAGAAAAATCAAAGATTTGTCTATGGCTTGAATAAGAATCTTAAGAAGCCATTACTTTTGAAACTAGAAGTTTCTTTTGATCAGCTTATTGATATCGCTCTTCATCTAGAAGAGGTCGATAATGAAGGTGATGTTGAAGTTGTGCGTGCCCAACAAAACTTCGACAATAACTTGAAGAGGCCTATAAAATTCAAAGGCCCCAATTCTAATAAGAAAGGGAAGCAACAAACTCCAGTAGCAAAGACTCCTACCTCTAGTCGTGGACGATGCTACAATTGTGGTTCCACAGACCACTATGCAAGGGAGTGCCCGAAAACCCTCTTTTGTCGTTATTGCAAAGGTTCGGGTCATCTTTTATCTTCGTGTCCTAAGCTTCCAAGCAAGAGAGAAGGAAAGCTGCAAGCCCCTAGCAACTCTTCTCTTGGTCAAGGTATTTTTCACTCAATCCTTGATGGCATTGTTTTATTTCATGATCTTCTTATTTGAGTTCTTTTTGATATGGGTTCCATCTAACTATTTTATGTCAAAAGGACGTGTTGATTCTTTTTCTTTGAAAATATTTTGGGCTTGATGAGTTCTTTGAGAGTTGCGAATCGTGTTGGTGGATCCGCAACACTCAATTTGCTTTCTATTGATGTCGAAATTATTTTATGTGACTTTTCTTCCCGAGCCGATTTTTACTTAGGCTTCGGAATTGATTTTTGAAAGGATTGGCTCAATCGTTTTGAAGCCCATATCCTATTTTCTGTGTGGACTATTCATCTTCGACATTTTCTTTCTGTTAAGCAGATTTCTATTTTTTCTTGAGATTTCGATTTCAAATTTTTGAAGGCATCATTTTATTCTTTAAGCCCTCAAGATGAGAAAAGTGTTATTTCTCTTATCTAAATGATTTGTGAAACTTTTCCGGTATTTTTGAGTTTGTCATAGGATTATCACCTAAGAAATCTTTTGTGTGGTGTTAAGGTCTTTCTAGTTCGACCTTGCCACCGATTTTCATTTGGCTACGAGTTGCGGGAGTTAGCATTCCACTTACCACGTTCCGCCCTCATTACGATTATTATGAATGACTTATTATATCATTCAGTTTTTCCAGTTATTTCATCCATTTTATAAGCCGAGTATTCTATGAGTATTTCGATGAGACCATTCTTGTGTTTATTGATTTTGGATGAAATTAGCAATTTAAAATTTTTGAAAATCTTTTTTAAGATTTATTTATAAGTATAAATAGGATTTCTGTTTTTAGAACGAACAAAGAGAATTTTCAAAAGTTTTTAGAAACATGTTTATCCTATAAAAGATGATTTTGTGATTGTATTGCCCATTTAGTGTTTTAAGAATTTTGGTCGATGCGCTTGATCAACGTTATCGATAGGAATTTCGTAAACGCTTTGATGAGACAGTCAGACATAATAAATTGACTTGTAAAAATGTAAATATTTGTAGAAAGATTATTACATAAAGATAAATGTAATTTTGAAAGTTTTAAATTTTCAGGAAAGGAGATTATTTAAAAGAAATTCTTTCTTTTCGATACTCTTATTCTTGTGATTCCCAAAGGGAACCAAGACTTTATCTTTTGTACCAATGCTAATCGTATTGGTTTGGATGCCGTTCTCTTGCAAAAGATAACGTGCTATCACTTGTGCTTCTAAATCATTAAAAGCCGATTGAGACTAGGTATGTCACTCATGATCTAGTGCTCGCGGCTATTGTTTTCGCTTTTAGAGTTTGGCATCATCATTTTTGGGGGAGAAATTTGTTCTCCACCTCGGTCATAAATCTTTAGAATATTTATTTTCTCATAAGGAACTTCATGTCGACTCGAGTTCCTGGCATCCTATGATCTTGATATTCTGGAAATCGTGTTGTCAATGCCCTTTGTTGTAAGCAAAAAGTGGTTGATTCTTTGATGATGTCTGAATGGAATTATCTTTTTATTAATTTCATCGGACGTTTTGATATACGTCGTTTTATTGAGTTTATCTCATTTTTTTATGGACTAGCGTCCGATGTTCTTTTGTGGTATTCGGTTCATCGGATGTACTGTTATTATACTACATCGATGTTCCGTCTTATCTGGATCAATGGATGTACCATTATTATACTACATCATTGTTCTGGTTTATCGGTTCATTGGGCGTACCGTTTTTGTACTACGTCGGTGTTCCAAATTATTCGAGTTTCTAGTTTCTTGGGAGTACCGTTTCTGTACTACGCCGTTGCACTGGTTCAATTTTATGCTATTCTTGACGTTTTCTGCGTCTTTTAACTATGGAAATGCTTTTACGTTTCTTATTTTATTCTTGAGCCCGGTGTTATTGAAGAAAGTGAAGTTTCACCAGATTTGACTTATGAGCAACATTCTATTCGCATCATTGCTTCGGAGGTTGAGTGACTTCGAAATAAAGATGTTCTTTTTGTGAGAGTTCAATGGTTCTCAAATCCTATGGATTGCTCTTGGGAATCCAGAGAATTCACCGTGCGAACTCGTTCAGGCAAACTCTTTCATGCTCTTTATGGTGCACTTCCTTTTTCCAAATTTATTTTGTGTTGATATGCTTTTATGGTTGTTACTCTTTATTTTCTTTTTAAGTATTGCGAGGACGCAATTTCTTTAAGGAGGGGAGTCTGTAACAACCTGCATATTTATCGATTGTGTATTTAAATATTTTTATTTGAATATTTCATCGCTCGTCGGATTTTGGTCCGAAAACCTACTTTTTGCAAACAGTCGAATTAGGACTCGAGACCCCTCCTATTGAGTTCAAAATGCCGTTTGCAACCTTTTTGAGTATAAACATTGATATGTTTGGAGCTAGCTAAAAATTTAACCTTGTTCACTTTGGGTTTGAGTTTGGGTTTCAGCCCAATGTTCCACCTTAAGACTCTAGCTCTACTCCAACTCTTCATTACTTCATTTCATATTCCTAACACTTCAAGATAAAGTAAAAATGGTGGAAGAGATTGGAAATGGAAATTCCTAACCCCTAGCTTTCTTTGCAAATCCAACTTCTAGCTCCAAATTCAAGAGAACCCATTGGTAAGCATCTCCTTCTTCTTCTCCAACTCATTCTCCTTCCAATTTCAGAAATTACCTAAACCTAATTTGGGAAATATTTCTCTTTTAAGCTTAGATTCAAGCTTCTTGAGTTGGATTTGAAGAGTGGTTGATTCTCCTTTGCTTTCAAGCTTCATCTTCATTTGTTTGGGTTCAAAGGTGAGACTTTTATCTCACATCTTAGTCTATAACTATCTTCGATTGTTAGGTATGAATTCCTAACACTTATTCGTGTGCATATGCTTTTGGTTTGGATTGCTTTGGTGAATATTCCAATTTTTGGTGTTTTGGGTTCAATTCTTTAAAAATCATAACTTTGATGTTTGAACATGTTTTTGGTGGCGGATCAGAGAGCTAAAGGAGCTGGGGTATCAATTGGCTAAGGCTCCTTAGGTCCATTGCTCGAACGGCCGCGTTTTGGAGGAATTTGCACTTCATTAAAAAAGGGCAGGAACTGCAGAAATTTGCAGTTTGCAGTTCGGCCGACCGAGCCCTGTAGCCGGTCGACCGACCTGCTACTAAAAGTGCATAGCACTTCTCTGTCTCAGGTCCGGTTGACTAACTACAGAGCTCAGTCGATCGACCTGCGTCCCAAGAAATTTTCTAGAACAGGGTCCGGTCGACCGAGCTCTGTAGCCGGCCGACCGACCTGTTGCTGTTTTTCCTATTTCGCCTATATTGCGTGTTTCCCAAATTTAATCGATTCGTGTTATTTCCCTATTTGTTGTTATCATTTGTTATTGACTTTGATGACTTATTTTCTTCGGGAATTTTTGGAATATCCATTTCGATGGATTCGGTATCGATTTCTTTGGATTTCATTCACGTCTACGAATGTGAATTTGAGTGATTGATTGTTCCTACAATCCTTTTTGTGATTTGTCACTTTAAAGCATAAAGGTTTTCTATACTAGTAGTAAATATTAAAACTCTTTCATCAAATGATTTCAACACTGTTTTATTACAAAACTCGTTCTCTTAAACCGTTTTCCAATCTATTAGTATATACAAATCTTTTCCTCACTCGTATGAGGAATCTAATTAAACGACTTAGTATAGCAAGTGGTATGAAACGCTTGCGTTTACTTCGCGGGTTAATTCTTGGACTCATTCGATTGAAACCCTTGTGACAATTTTCTAGTGGAGATCTACAATTTGTTCGTAAATATTTAAGTTAAGCTAGTGGTAATGGGACATGAAGCTAAGCTCATATATTTACTAGCTTACTGTAATTAACACTTGCCTGTGATCATGACGACCATTTTTATGTTTTAGACTAGCATTGTGCGATGTCCTTTTGATTTGGTTCATCGGATGTCACGCTGTATGACGTCGATGCTCTGAATTATTTGATACATTGGATGTACCATTTGCACTACATCAATGTCTTTGCTTTTGATACATTGGATGTACCGTTTGCACTACATCAATGTCTTTGCCTTTGATACATTGGATGTACCGTTTGCACTACATCAATGTCTTTGCCTTTGATACATTGGATGTACCGTTTGCGCTACATCAATGTCTTTGCTTTTGATACATTGGATGTACCGTTTGCACTACATCAATGTCTTTGCTTTTCATACATTGGATGCACCGTTTGCACTACATTAATGTCTTTGCTTTTTGATTCATTGGATGTACCGTTTGCACTACATCAATGTCTTGGCCATCCTTTTCTTGTGATTTCTGGATTTCCTGTGTTGAATTCTGGAATTTATGTTTCACCAACTTTTACGATTGGCATTGATATATATGTCATTTATTGTGGCTTGGTGAATGAAATTAGGAGTATGACATTCCTTTTTATCTTTGAGAAGATCTTTGCGATATTGATTAATCTCTTATTGATTTTTCAATTATTTATTTATCACGGCTTGGCATTGTGATTATTATACGTTTAGTCATATCTCTTATTCTATATCATTTCCTCTGATATTTATAGCTAGACTGATCCGTTTATTATTTTCTTATTAATAATACTCGGGTCAGCCGAGATGTTACAGGTGCTTCAGCTTGACTTCTCACTTGGGATTGATTTCTCTGACTTTTGGTTAACTACTTAGATTAGCAGTTTTCGGTTGTATACATTTGAGATATAGACTCATAGTTGTGTACTTATTCTTTTGTATAGCACATGTTGCTATTCTTTTGTGTCATTGTGGATCTTTTTGACTACTACTCTGATGAATACTTTTATGTGTTATATTTATTCATGTCTATTTTCGCCTTTGTGATATGAATTATCTGTGACTGATTTGTGTTATGTTTATTTCTATATTTGTTTCCAAAGACATAATAGCCACTGTGTAGTAGCTTTGAGTTTGTGTCGGTATGTCGGATGTCCTCTTGAAAAGAAATGCAAGTTACATCTTATCTGGCATATCGGTACTCGCACAAAGCAATTATACAGATGGTCGCTCCTCAACAGCCTTATTCTCCATGCTAGTTGACGGCATTACACCGTAGTGTTCTTGGCTAGCGTGGGTATAGAGGTGGGGCGTCATAATGAACCTAAGGGGACATGCATTTAGTACACATTTCAACTCAAGCATACAATACATCATTTCAAGTTTACAAAATATAAAATCAATGAAATCATGTCAGGTCAAAACATTGTCCAAAGCAAGCTAAAAAAGGGAAGCTTACTGAGTACAACAAAAGAATGCAGCCCCTTTTTCTAATTTATACCCCACCGCCTTCTTCATTTTTTCGAAAACTAAGTAAGTTAAACAAAAGATAAGCATTTCTTCCATTTTGCAACTTAAAAAAAACATACGAGCTCGACTCAGCAAGGATCATCAAGCATAAATCAAAAGCCAGTACCTCTGTTCAACCAAATTGTGAGTAACACTTATTAAAAACTTAAGTATAAATCCGTTGCTTGATTAATGTGTGAAATAAGTATGTTTTTGTGTATGCACATGGTGAACTTCTGTGCATTTTGGATGAATGATGTATGCATGTTTTGATAATACTTGTAAATTTCTCTGTTCTAAATTTCATGCCAAGTTTTGATTTAAATATCATTACCCCTTGATCCACTTATTATTAGTACTTAGGATCTAAACAACATCTGTTTGTTTGATTATAAAATAAGTTTTAAAATTTTATTTGAGTAAAAACAAATTCAAACTTCTCTAGAAAATAAAAAGGACAATACAAGCTTGAGTTTTGTAAAAAATCGAACTTCCTAAAATTTTAATTCAGGCATATAAGCTTAAACCTTATCTTCAATCATGAATTTTAAAAGGGAAATCATAATTTTTAGATCAAAACCGAAGGTGCATTACTGGTTGAACTATACTTGAGTTTTTAGGAAGTTCTGATGATCTCGATGGTCGAAGAGGTCGGAGTTCCTTCTGGAGGTAAAGGAGTGAATGGTGAGGCCAGCAAAAATGGTAGGAGGATGATCAGAGCACGGTGGTGGCGATGATTGTACGATTTTGTTTCTAAACCTAGTTTTGGCAAGGCTGTAAGTTTTGATCATCTCGACGCCCAGGGATGATCGAGTTCGACAGAACTCTGGGGAAGGGAAGCTGGAGCGTGGAAAAAGTAGTGGTCGATGGTGTTGGTGTTCCGACGATCGGAGGATCAGGGTCGAGGCATTTCCAGGTTTTGTTTTCTGGTTCCAGTTTGGGTTTTAAAGCTCGATTTGGATTTCGAGATGGTAGTGAAGATCTGATGGTCGAAATGGATTTGGGGAATGATCGTCGACCTAAGGAAGGCATCAATGTTGGTCGAAGGAGGATGTAGTCACGGTGCATGTGCACCATGCACTTTTGCTTTTCTGGGGGAATTTGGGTTGAAGCAGTGGAGAGGAAATCGAGTTTTACTTGAGTAGTTCGAGTGTTGGCCCGAAGTAGTGTGGTTTATGACTCGAAGCAGTTGATGTTGGCTCGAGTCATTTGAATTTGTTATAGTTTTTGTAAAACCTGTGTCTTTAAATTTAAATAGAATATTTAAATTTGAAACCAGATTTTAAATAAAGTTTAAAATCAGATTTTGTGGTATGGATCCAAATTTACTTTTGTATCCTAGTTTTGAAAATACAGTTTATAAAAATCAAAATGTTTGAATAAATTTAAATGTTTAAGATATAAAATATATTTTAAAATGTTTTGAATTTAAATGATTTGGTTTAAACTCTTATATAAATTTATTTTATAAAGGTAAGTGTTTTACAACATTTGATTTCAAAAAGAGTTTTACTTGGTTTATTTTTTTAAATTTAAATTGTATTTAATTTGAATCTTAATTTGAAATGAAATTTAAAAGTGAATTTGAAAGTAAATATTTTCAAATGTGTTTAAGAATGATAATTAAATCACTTATAAAAATGATATTTTTATCTTAAAGTTAATTAAGATTTAATGATTTATAATTCACTAAATTTTTAAGGTAAATAAAATGGTTAAATTAATCAGTTAATTAATTAATGATTTTGATTAATTAATTAAGTTATTAAGGGTTTTAAATTAATGATTTGGATTAAGATTATTAATTAAGGGTTAAATTAAATTGAAATTAAGAATCGTTAATTAAATAAATTTGGATTGTTAATTAATGATTAGGAATTAATTGATCAAGTAATTAAAGATTAATTTAGTTAAAATTTAGAAATTAATTATAAAATTATAAATTAATTAATTTGCAATTAAGAATTAATTAATTTGTAATTAAAAATGATTAATTAAAGTTAATTACTTAGAGAAGTAATTAAAGGATTGGTTAAAGAATATAGTTAATGAAAGATCATTAACTAAGGATTATCAAACGATTTATTAATGTGATTAATTTTATTAATTAATTAAGGACACTCAATTGTGAAATTTGGCAAGTGTAATTACTTAATGTAATTTATAAAAGTATAATTACTTAGTGAAGTGATTAGTGATAATTACTGAATGTAATTAATTAATGGATGGTTAATAAATGGAAGTAATGTGGATTTAAATTACTTGGTGAAATTGATAAGACGGATAATTACTTAGTGGAAGTAATTGAAGGTTAATTAATCAGGGGATTAATTAAATATAATTAATTATCTTTTAAAACAATTACACAAAGTGATAAATTAAGATTGATAATTAGGGGAGAATTAATTAATGGATTGTAAATAATTATTGTTAAGTAAGCAAGATTAAAATGATTAATAATTTGATTTATTAGAAATGGGTGACTAATTAATCTTGCTTATGAATGATTGGTTGATATTTCTGATATGAAATGTTTCGGTAATATGATATGTTGGGTTGAATAGTGATAATGTGGTCATTTATCGAGATGCATTGCTGTGCAATGTGATGTCCCGGGAATTTGGGCAATATTTATTTAATAATTTCATTAATAATTGTTTTAAAATGTGAAATATTGATTTTATAATTTAATTCAAACAGAAATTATCTTTTGAAAAATTATAATTATTTAGTTTGATAAATGATATTCTTTTCAAAATTTATAATAATCATAATTTAATTTGAGAATCTGATTGTTTTAAAATGTTAAAAATATTTAAATGATAAATTTATCGTTATAAGCTGATTTAAAAATATTTATTTATAATGTATATATGTGTATACATCGTTAATAGGGGATTTGATTTTAATTCAAAATTTAATATTAATAAAGGATATTTTCTAATTATTATATATAAATGTATAATTTGAAAATTGATTAAATTGATTTAGATTAGTATTGAAAACTTTTCAAAAGTTGTTTTAAAAATCTATCTTATATTTTCATAGAAAGATAAGTAAGTATTTATTTTGTTTATAATTATATAATATAGTTTAAATTTTGTTTTATAATAAAAGTTTATTTTGTTTTGTTTATTTTAAAGAAAATTGTTTTCTTTGAAATAAATTTAATTCATTCATGTTTAAGTATAACATTTGATTTAAAACTCTTGAATAAAATTGATTCAACATTCTTTTCTTTTTAAAATCTTCTCTTTTGAAATTTAGTTTAAAAAAATAATCAAGCAAACATTTAAAATGTATAGTTTTAAAAGATGTTTATAAGTAGACATGTAATCATTTTCAAGGCTAATGTTAATAAATAATTAAAACATGCTAAAACAAATTAGAAATGGTTTTAGATAAATTTAAATACATTTATAAATTTAGAATTTTCTTTTTAAAAATGAACATGTGTTAGCTTTTAAAACTAATAGAAGACACTTGTAAAATTTATTACACCTTAACATAACAAGTGGCAAGCTAATTTATCTTTGAAATTTAAATTATATTAATAAGAAACTTAACAAATCTTTTGTTTTCAAACACTTTTTCTACAATTGAAAAACAGAAATCTGATTTCTGTAAAATCAAAACCCGAAACAAAATGCATGTTTAAATCTGAAATCAAGAATCTGCAAATACAAATCAAAATACAAATCAATTTCTACAAAACAAACTTCATATCTGCAAAGCCAATTCTATTCAAAATCTGCAACTTTCAACATCAAACTGGAGTTCAACTTCAATTTGAATCTGAGCAATGAGAATGGGGTGTTAACTCCACTTTTTCAGCATGGCCGTGATATCAAAAATCGACCGAGAAACCAATGATAGTTCGTCTCGAAGAATAGTCAACTCAACATCCCAACAAAGCAAGTTCTGTTGAATGGCTTTTCAGATAAGATCCCCTACGGAGGGGGGGTCCAGGGAGGGTGCCAACCCCCCAAGGTGGGGGTGCGGGGGCAACGCCACTGCTACGGTGATCGACCTGCCCGGTCAGGTCGCAGGGGTCCAGGGGGCAACGCCCCGTCCAAAACGGTATACGACTTAGAGAATGGAGCGACCTATCTTCTACTCGAAGTCAACGACCTAACTGATGAAGCGGGTTAACGACCTAAGAAGTGCCACGACTTAACGAGTTAAGGTTTAAGGCGACTTAGAGGAATGGAACGACTCAAGAGGGTTAACGGTTCATGAGACAGGCCGACTCAGTGGATCAACGACTCAAGAACTGTGCGACTCAAGGTCTTCACGACCTAACAATTCAAGGGCTGAACGACCTACGAGTTAAAAGATCTACGAGATAAGGATCTACGACTTAAGGCCTCCACGAGTTAAAGAGTCTACGAGATAACAATCTTACGAGTTAGAAGATGGCGCGACAGGAAGTCCACGGCTCAAAAGATAAGTTGTTCACGACCTAAGACTTGGAGACAAGTTCAACACCACGTTGTAGTAAGAAGAATCACTGACGACTTACGACCTATGATGAGTCGTGTACGACTCATGCCAGCATAAAGGAAACTGCATTTGGTTAACTCGTGAACGACTTAGAACTTGTATCATTCATTCAGATGGGTGCATAACTCTGGGCCAAGCCATGAACCCAGTAAATCAGCCACGACCTACCAAGAGTCGTATACGAGTTACGACTCATCATGAGTCGTACACGAGTTACGACTCATCGTGAGTCGTATACGAGTTACGACCTAACTCCGAAGATGCCTATAAATACGCCCATAACTCCAACAAAAAAGGGACTTTTGGCTCATTCTCCTCAAGCACCGTTACTCTGCTGCATTCCAAACCAATCCAACACTTAAAGCTCTCAAGACACGAAGAACGCTACAAACAACTTCGAGAAAAGATCACACACATCCAACATGGATTTGAAGACTCTAATCTCCATTGAAGTTTAGGCTATTTGTTCTGAGTGACTTGTAATCCAATGTGTATTGTACTTGGAAAGAATTGTATCAGCTTGTAACGAGATAATCAATAAAAGTACTTAAAGTGGACGTAGGCTATACCCTTAAGCCGAACCACTATAAAATTGTTGTTGTTTACTACTTTTGCGCTATTATCTGCTTGTAATCTGTTCCCGAGTTATCGGGTGGTGCTTTCACAACTATAACTCATACACCGGGGTGTTAGCGTTCAAATTTTAGCGTTAACATTTTTGGTGCTTTCACTGAGAACCCAACTCAGGAATACTTTCACCATTGCTTCGCGAAAGTTTGTTGAAAGAATCTCTCTAAAGACCAGAAGTTTATCCAAGATAATGGCTACTGGAAGATAGCTCAGATCTGATAGATCCGGTGATGCTCATGAGAATACTACCACTTCTCTTGCTCCAAATGAAGCAGCTCCAAGTGTTGGAATTACACAAGAGGTGTTTGATGCTGCAGTTTCTGGGTTATATCAGCAAATGGAAGCCCAGAACGCTCTAATGCTGGAAAGAATGAATGCTTTACTTGGGGGCAACCGTCAAACAGAAAATAATGAAGAGACCTTTGCAGATGATGCCCATGATTCCCAAGAGAAAGGTATCCCTCAAAGAGCAGTTGGCACCGCCGCAGGGGCACCTTCTCAAGCTGAAGGTTCAAGGCCGCAGCCAATTTTTCGCGAACATTTGCCCAGGCAAACTTCTGAAAGAGCAACTGACTTCTGCCCGGCAAAGCCTCTGAACGATAAGGAGTACCTATCAGGGATGATTCGCTCAATTATGAAAGAGAGCATGCAGAGGCAAGAGGATGAAAATGATTGGGGGTTTGCTCCAAGTAAGACACCGTTCACCGAAAAGATCTTGAAGGCAGAGTTTCCAAGGAAATTTGTACCTCCTACTATCCCGGCCTATCGAGGCACAAGTGACCCTAATCAGTTCCTGTACAAGTACGATTGGCATATGACCGGGGCAAGAGCAACAGATGAAATCAAGTGCCGATACTTTCCGATATACTTAGAGGGAGTGGCCTTACTTTGGTTTACAAAGCTGCCAGTTAGATCCGTGGATCAATTTTCCGACTTAACACGAAAGTTCAAAGATCAGTTCAGGCTATATGCTACAAAGGCCAAGGATATAATGTCACTATCTAGTCTAGAACAAAATCTTGGGGAGTCTATCAGATCGTTCTTAAACCGCTTCAATATAGCCTTGGCCGAGGTTGATAACGCAGAGCCACGGATGGTTTTGACTTACCTGATGCGGGCTATCGATAAATCAAGTGAATTTGGCAAATGGCTAAAAATGAAGGAGCCAAACTCACTTGAGAAATTCTATAAGAAGGCCGACGAGTTTATGCGCTTGGAAAGCTTTCCTGTGCCAACAAAAGCAGTCGTGACCGAAATTCAGAATGTCAATGTTACTTCTAATAAAGGAGAATCTGGAGGACAGAAAAGGAGGAATGATGATGGGAAAAAGCAGGGAAATCCGAAGAAAAACCGCCACTTTGAACAGTCGGATTATACTCCCTTAACTGATACTCCAGAGAACATTTTCTTAGCAACAAAGGATATTGTTGAATATCCTAAACCACAAAAGTTGAGACTTAGGAAAAATGCCACGCAAAGTGAAAGATTCTGTAAATTCCACAATCAACCTGGCCATGACACTGACGAGTGTCGCCATTTGAAGGATCTGATTGAGAAGCTATTGAAAGAGAATAAACTTCAGCAATATGTCCGGAGAAACAGGAATGATCCATCCTCATCCACTCAGGGGCAAATACTTCTCACTCATCATTACGGCCCAAATGAAAGAACTGCAACGCAGGGATCTGAGAGGCTTATCATTAATGCTATCATAGGGGGCCCTCACCCAGCGGACAGAAGTTGGGACGAGATGGAAAGATATGCTCGTGCTTTGAGACAAGCCCCGGAGGGAGAGAATATCCTTGTTCTGGAAGATGATGCCTAATGGCCATATTTCACTTAATGGCGTTTGCTTAAAATTCATAGAATAATACTGGTTTTATGATTCCTGTATAAAATGCCGTTGTAAAAACAGTGCAGATAAATAAGAGGAACTATAAATCTTGAACTTTCTATTACTATAAAATGCTTGTTTCATTTCGATATGCAAATATCTTAAAATATATTGCTAAAACGTCGATTTAATGTTGCAGGCAATCAAAGCAAAGCTCACCTAGTCAACACATCACAAAGCCAAGCGATTCCTACAAATCGCTCAACAGGAGAATATCAGGCCACAAAAATTCCAGACCCAAATCCTACATAAGAAGTGCTTCAAACAAATAGTGAGTGATCCAACCGGAGGTGGGCCCTTGCAAACTAATTGGGATCGTTTGTGCAGACGAACATTCGATTAAGTAGCTTGTGTCCGCCCCAACGAGCTCACTTAACAATGAAGTACACTTCTTTGGATAAAATAAACTACTTCCAAAAGAAGGAAATGTGGGTTTGGAAATGATAATGAGGAACCGCTGAGGATCAAATGGTGAAAAGACATGGGCGAGCAGGCAGGAAACAAATAAAGGCCTCTTCGGGGGCACATTTCACCGGAGCTGAAGTGCAAACTCTTCGAAGGCCCACTTCTCCAGAGCTGAAATGCCAAATAAAGACCTCTTCGGGGGCACATTTCACCGGAGCTGAAGTGCAAACTCTTCGAAGGCCCACTTCTCCAGAGCTGAAATGCCAAATAAAGACCTCTTCGGGGGCACATTTCACCAGAGCTGAAGTGCAAACTCTTCGGAGGCCCACTTCTCCAGAGCTGAAATGCCAAATAAAGACCTCTTCGGGGGCACATTTCACCGCTGAAGTGCAAACTCTTCGGAGGCCCACTTCTCCAGAGCTGAAATGCCAAATAAAGACCTCTTCGGGGGCACATTTCACCGCTGAAGTGCAAACTCTTCGGAGGCCCACTTCTCCAGAGCTGAAATGCCAGATAAAGACCTCTTCTGGGGCACATTTCACCAGAGCTGAAGTGCAAACTCTTCGGAGGCCCACTTCTCCAGAGCTGAAATGCCAAATAAAAACCTCTTCGGGGGGCACATTTCACCAGGGCTGAAGTGAAAACTCTTCGGAGGCCCACTTCTCCAGAGCTGAAATGTCAAATAAAGACCTCTTCGGGGGCACATTTCACCAGAGCTGAAGTGCAAACTCTTCGGAGGCCCACTTCTCCAGAACTGAAATGCCAAATAAAGACCTCTTCGGGGGCACATTTCACTGGAGCTGAAGTGCAATCTCTGTGGAGGCCCACTTCTCCAGAGTTGAAATGTCAAATCAAAGCCCTCCAGGGAGGCGCAACAAAAAAAAAAAAAAAAGAAGAAGAAAGGCTTCTCCAACACAAGGCACACTCTACTAAAGCAAGAATAATATTTCCTCAAAAATGGAAAATTATTCTCTAAAGAAGAGTGCATGCCTTCCCAAAATGGAAGAGTTATTCTCTAAAGTAAGAGTACAAGTCTTCTAGAAACAGAAGAATTGTTCTCCAAAATCTCCTCAAAATGGAGAATATTACAATGAGTTGTGGTATAGGGGCAATATAATATTGCTACATTAATAAAATCAGTACCCAAGCAACGTACCACAAGCTCACTGCAATATCATCCAAAGAGAATAAAGAAACTTGTATGAAAATGAGGAATAAATACATTCTCAAATACAGACAAAAGTTTCTATAAATTTTGTTGTGCACGTGCGGGTTTCAAAAGGCAAAACAAGAAGGATGACCCCACACCGTCAAATGGAGTAAAACATTACACCAATAAGGCTTCCGCAATAGGTTCCATTGATGCAAGTTCCTTTGCGAAAGCTGGGACATCTGAAGATTCTTCTTGAAAACCAGGGGCATCGCGAAGCTAAGTCAACCAAAAAGAGTGCAAAAGTCCGAATTAGTGCGAAAATCCATCTTTCAGCAAAAAATTTAACGCTCCTCTCCTTAACCGTCACAGCACTTAGTCTTTTAAAAATTGACTTCTGACTGGAATATTCGGAAAGAGGAAGGAAGTGCTGCAAAAGTAAAGAATGAAATTAGTACCGGACAACTCAGATTTTGAAAATCCCAGAAATGGGAAGATCCAGTTTGCCCCACTACTCTTCTTATCGAAAAGACATTCTATATGAAGAACTGAACATTCAAAAGTAAAGGTGCACGTTTTCTAAAAGCGTGTGAAGTGTTGTGCAAAGCTACTAAAATAACAAGTAAATAAAGCAATACTTGAAATAATACTGGTTGGCATATGTCAATTCAGAAGAATTCAAGGCTTGTTATTTGAAAGTAAGTGCGGTGTCAATGCAGATAGCAGTTATAACTGTGTAAACTTTGTGTTGATACTTCATTCAAGATAATTGATTCGCAACACTTCATCAAGACCATACTAATTTGCTTACAGTAAAATACCAGTTCTTTGATCTAATCCATCACTCGATATGGGCAATCGGTGATGAGTATATTCGCCCTATTTTTCTGCAAATGGTGCGTTTAACAGGTTGTTAAAATAATCTGTAAAGAGATGCAACAAGTTCAGGTCAAAGTTCCATTGAATCGCATTGGTCAAGTTTAAAAGGCTTCAGGTCAAAACAAAGCAAAGTTGCCTAAGTACAAGCTCAGCAGCTCAGTAAAGCACGAGTTAAGAAGAATCGAAGCACACGACCTAGTCCCTAGGCGTATACTTCGAGGGGCAAGTGTTAACTCCACTTTTTCAGCATGGCCGTGATATCAAAAATCGACCGAGAAACCAATGATAGTTCGTCTCGAAGAATAGTCAACTCAGCATCCCAACAAAGCAAGTTCTGTTGAGTGGCTTTTCAGATAAGATCCCCTACGGAGGGGGGGTCCAAGGGGGGTGCCAACCCCCCAAGGTGGGGGTGCGGGGGCAACGCCACCGCTACGGTGATCGACCTGCCCGGTCAGGTCGCAGGGGTCCAGGGGGCAGCGCCCCCGGCGGGGTGCGGGGCAGCGCCCCGTCCAAAACGGTATACGACTTAGAGAATGGAGCGACCTATCTTCTACTCGAAGTCAACGACCTAACTGATGAAGCGGGTTAACGACCTAAGAAGTGCCACGACTTAACGAGTTAAGGTTCAAGGCGACTTAGAGGAATGGAACGACTCAAGAGGGTTAACGGTTCATGAGACAGGCCGACTCAGTGGATCAACGACTCAAGAACTGTGCGACTCAAGGTCTTCACGACCTAACAATTCAAGGGCTGAACGACCTACGAGTTAAAAGATCTACGAGATAAGGATCTACGGCTTAAGGCCTCCACGAGTTAAAGAGTCTACGAGATAACAATCTTACGAGTTAGAAGATGGCGCGACAGGAAGTCCACGGCTCAAAAGATAAGTTGTTCACGACCTAAGACTTGGAGACAAGTTCAACACCACGCTGTAGTAAGAAGAATCGCTGACGACTTACGACCTATGATGAGTCGTGTACGACTCATGCCAGCATAAAGGAAACTGCATTTGGTTAACTCGTGAACGACTTAGAACTTGTATCATTCATTCAGATGGGTGCATAACTCTGGGCCAAGCCATGAACCCAGTAAATCAGCCACGACCTACCAAGAGTCGTATACGAGTTACGACTCATCATGAGTCGTACACGAGTTACGACTCATCGTGAGTCGTATACGAGTTACGACCTAACTCCGAAGATGCCTATAAATACGCCCATAACTCCAACAAAAAAGGGACTTTTGGCTCATTCTCCTCAAGCACCGTTACTCTGCTGCATTCCAAACCAATCCAACACTTAAAGCTCTCAAGACACGAAGAACGCTACAAACAACTTCGAGAAAAGATCACACACATCCAACATGGATTTGAAGACTCTAATCTCCATTGAAGTTTAGGCTATTTGTTCTGAGTGACTTGTAATCCAATGTGTATTGTACTTGGAAAGAATTGTATCAGCTTGTAACGAGATAATCAATAAAAGTACTTAAAGTGGACGTAGGCTATACCCTTAAGCCGAACCACTATAAAATTGTTGTTGTTTACTACTTTTCCGCTATTATCTGCTTGTAATCTGTTCCCGAGTTATCGGGTGGTGCTTTCACAACTATAACTCATACACCGGGGTGTTAGCGTTCAAATTTTAGCGTTAACATTTTTGGTGCTTTCACTGAGAACCCAACTCAGGAATACTTTCACCATTGCTTCGCGAAAGTTTGATGAAAGAATCTCTCTAAAGACCAGAAGTTTATCCGAGATAATGGCTACTGGAAGACAGCTCAGATCTGATAGATCCGGTGATGCTCATGAGAATACTACCACTTCTCTTGCTCCAAATGAAGCAGCTCCAAGTGTTGGAATTACACAAGAGGTGTTTGATGCTGCAGTTTCTGGGTTATATCAGCAAATGGAAGCCCAGAACGCTCTAATGCTGGAAAGAATGAATGCTTTACTTGGGGGCAACCGTCAAACAGAAAATAATGAAGAGACCTTTGCAGATGATGCCCATGATTCCCAAGAGAAAGGTATCCCTCAAAGAGCAGTTGGCACCGCCGCAGGGGCACCTTCTCAAGCTGAAGGTTCAAGGCCGCAGCCAATTTTTCGCGAACATTTGCCCAGGCAAACTTCTGAAAGAGCAACTGACTTCTGCCCGGCAAAGCCTCTGAACGATAAGGAGTACCTATCAGGGATGATTCGCTCAATTATGAAAGAGAGCATGCAGAGGCAAGAGGATGAAAATGATTGGGGGTTTGCTCCAAGTAAGACACCGTTCACCGAAAAGATCTTGAAGGCAGAGTTTCCAAGGAAATTTGTACCTCCTACTATCCCGGCCTATCGAGGCACAAGTGACCCTAATCAGTTCCTGTACAAGTACGATTGGCATATGACCGGGGCAAGAGCAACAGATGAAATCAAGTGCCGATACTTTCCGATATACTTAGAGGGAGTGGCCTTACTTTGGTTCACAAAGCTGCCAGTTAGATCCGTGGATCAATTTTCCGACTTAACACGAAAGTTCAAAGATCAGTTCAGGCTATATGCTACAAAGGCCAAGGATATAATGTCACTATCTAGTCTAGAACAAAATCCCGGGGAGTCTATCAGATCGTTCTTAAACCGCTTCAATATAGCCTTGGCCGAGGTTGATAACGCAGAGCCACGGATGGTTTTGACTTACCTGATGCGGGCTATCGATAAATCAAGTGAATTTGGCAAATGGCTAAAAATGAAGGAGCCAAACTCACTTGAGAAATTCTATAAGAAGGCCGACGAGTTTATGCGCTTGGAAAGCTTTCCTGTGCCAACAAAAGCAGTCGTGACCGAAATTCAGAATGTCAATGTTACTTCTAATAAAGGAGAATCTGGAGGACAGAAAAGGAGGAATGATGATGGGAAAAAGCAGGGAAATCCAAAGAAAAACCGCCACTTTGAACAGTCGGATTATACTCCCTTAACTGATACTCCAGAGAACATTTTCTTAGCAACAAAGGATATTGTTGAATATCCTAAACCACAAAAGTTGAGACTTAGGAAAATGCCACGCAAAGTGAAAGATTCTGTAAATTCCACAATCAACCTGGCCATGACACTGACGAGTGTCGCCATTTGAAGGATCTGATTGAGAAGCTATTGAAAGAGAATAAACTTCAGCAATATGTCCGGAGAAACAGGAATGATCCATCCTCATCCACTCAGGGGCAAATACTTCTCACTCATCATTACGGCCCAAATGAAAGAACTGCAACGCAGGGATCTGAGAGGCTTATCATTAATGCTATCATAGGGGGCCCTCACCCAGCGGACAGAAGTTGGGACGAGATGGAAAGATATGCTCGTGCTTTGAGACAAGCCCCGGAGGGAGAGAATATCCTTGTTCTGGAAGATGATGCCTAATGGCCATATTTCACTTAATGGCATTTGCTTAAAATTCATAGAATAATACTGGTTTTATGATTCCTGTATAAAATGCCGTTGTAAAAACAGTGCAGATAAATAAGAGGAACTATAAATCTTGAACTTTCTATTACTATAAAATGCTTGTTTCATTTCGATATGCAAATATCTTAAAATATATTGCTAAAATGTCGATTTAATGTTGCAGGCAATCAAAGCAAAGCTCACCTAGTCAACACATCACAAAGCCAAGCGATTCCTACAAATCGCTCAACAGGAGAATATCAGGCCACAAAAATTCCAGACCCAAATCCTACATAAGAAGTGCTTCAAACAAATAGTGAGTGATCCAACCGGAGGTGGGCCCTTGCAAACTAATTGGGATCGTTTGTGCAGACGAACATTCGATTAAGTAGCTTGTGTCCGCCCCAACGAGCTCACTTAACAATGAAGTACACTTCTTTGGATAAAATAAACTACTTCCAAAAGAAGGAAATGTGGGTTTGGAAATGATAATGAGGAATCGCTGAGGATCAAATGGTGAAAAGACATGGGCGAGCAGGCAGGAAACAAATAAAGGCCTCTTCGGGGGCACATTTCACCGGAGCTGAAGTGCAAACTCTTCGAAGGCCCACTTCTCCAGAGCTGAAATGCCAAATAAAGACCTCTTCGGGGGCACATTTCACCGGAGCTGAAGTGCAAACTCTTCGAAGGCCCACTTCTCCAGAGTTGAAATGCCAAATAAAGACCTCTTCGGGGGCACATTTCACCAGAGCTGAAGTGCAAACTCTTCGGAGGCCCACTTCTCCAGAGCTGAAATGCCAAATAAAGACCTCTTCGGGGGCACATTTCACCGCTGAAGTGCAAACTCTTCGGAGGCCCACTTCTCCAGAGCTGAAATGCCAAATAAAGACCTCTTCGGGGGCACATTTCACCGCTGAAGTGCAAACTCTTCGGAGGCCCACTTCTCCAGAGCTGAAATGCCAAATAAAGACCTCTTCGGGGGCACATTTCACCGCTGAAGTGCAAACTCTTCGGAGGCCCACTTCTCCAGAGCTGAAATGCCAAATAAAGACCTCTTCGGGGGCACATTTCACCGCTGAAGTGCAAACTCTTCGGAGGCCCACTTCTCCAGAGCTGAAATGCCAGATAAAGACCTCTTCGGGGGCACATTTCACCAGAGCTGAAGTGCAAACTCTTCGGAGGCCCACTTCTCCAGAGCTGAAATGCCAAATAAAAACCTCTTCGGGGGGCACATTTCACCAGGGCTGAAGTGAAAACTCTTCGGAGGCCCACTTCTCCAGAGCTGAAATGTCAAATAAAGACCTCTTCGGGGGCACATTTCACCAGAGCTGAAGTGCAAACTCTTCGGAGGCCCACTTCTCCAGAACTGAAATGCCAAATAAAGACCTCTTCGGGGGCACATTTCACTGGAGCTGAAGTGCAATCTCTGTGGAGGCCCACTTCTCCAGAGTTGAAATGTCAAATCAAAGCCCTCCAGGGAGGCGCAACAAAAAAAAAAAGAAGAAGAAGAAAGGCTTCTCCAACACAAGGCACACTCTACTAAAGCAAGAATAATATTTCCTCAAAAATGGAAAATTATTCTCTAAAGAAGAGTGCATGCCTTCCCAAAATGGAAGAGTTATTCTCTAAAGTAAGAGTACAAGTCTTCTAGAAACAGAAGAATTGTTCTCCAAAATCTCCTCAAAATGGAGAATATTACAATGAGTTGTGGTATAGGGGCAATATAATATTGCTACATTAATAAAATCAGTACCCAAGCAACGTACCACAAGCTCACTGCAATATCATCCAAAGAGAATAAAGAAACTTGTATGAAAATGAGGAATAAATACATTCTCAAATACAGACAAAAGTTTCTATAAATTTTGTTGTGCACGTGCGGGTTTCAAAAGGCAAAACAAGAAGGATGACCCCACACCGTCAAATGGAGTAAAACATTACACCAATAAGGCTTCCGCAATAGGTTCCATTGATGCAAGTTCCTTTGCGAAAGCTGGGACATCTGAAGATTCTTCTTGAAAACCAGGGGCATCGCGAAGCTAAGTCAACCAAAAAGAGTGCAAAAGTCCGAATTAGTGCGAAAATCCATCTTTCAGCAAAAAATTTAACGCTCCTCTCCTTAACCGTCACAGCACTTAGTCTTTTAAAAATTGACTTCTGACTGGAATATTCGGAAAGAGGAAGGAAGTGCTGCAAAAGTAAAGAATGAAATTAGTACCGGACAACTCAGATTTTGAAAATCCCAGAAATGGGAAGATCCAGTTTGCCGCACTACTCTTCTTATCGAAAAGACATTCTATATGAAGAACTGAACATTCAAAAGTAAAGGTGCACGTTTTCTAAAAGCGTGTGAAGTGTTGTGCAAAGCTACTAAAATAACAAGTAAATAAAGCAATACTTGAAATAATACTGGTTGGCATATGTCAATTCAGAAGAATTCAAGGCTTGTTATTTGAAAGTAAGTGCGGTGTCAATGCAGATAGCAGTTATAACTGTGTAAACTTTGTGTTGATACTTCATTCAAGATAATTGATTCGCAACACTTCATCAAGACCATACTAATTTGCTTACAGTAAAATACCAGTTCTTTGATCTAATCCATCACTCGATATGGGCAATCGGTGATGAGTATATTCGCCCTATTTTTCTGCAAATGGTGCGTTTAACAGGTTGTTAAAATAATCTGTAAAGAGATGCAACAAGTTCAGGTCAAAGTTCCATTGAATCGCATTGGTCAAGTTTAAAAGGCTTCAGGTCAAAACAAAGCAAAGTTGCCTAAGTACAAGCTCAGCAGCTCAGTAAAGCACGAGTTAAGAAGAATCGAAGCACACGACCTAGTCCCTAGGCGTATACTTCGAGGGGCAAGTGTTAACTCCACTTTTTCAGCATGGCCGTGATATCAAAAATCGACCGAGAAACCAATGATAGTTCGTCTCGAAGAATAGTCAACTCAGCATCCCAACAAAGCAAGTTCTGTTGAGTGGCTTTTCAGATAAGATCCCCTACGGAGGGGGGGTCCAAGGGGGGTGCCAACCCCCCAAGGTGGGGGTGCGGGGGCAACGCCACCGCTACGGTGATCGACCTGCCCGGTCAGGTCGCAGGGGTCCAGGGGGCAGCGCCCCCGGCGGGGTGCGGGGCAGCGCCCCGTCCAAAACGGTATACGACTTAGAGAATGGAGCGACCTATCTTCTACTCGAAGTCAACGACCTAACTGATGAAGCGGGTTAACGACCTAAGAAGTGCCACGACTTAACGAGTTAAGGTTCAAGGCGACTTAGAGGAATGGAACGACTCAAGAGGGTTAACGGTTCATGAGACAGGCCGACTCAGTGGATCAACGACTCAAGAACTGTGCGACTCAAGGTCTTCACGACCTAACAATTCAAGGGCTGAACGACCTACGAGTTAAAAGATCTACGAGATAAGGATCTACGGCTTAAGGCCTCCACGAGTTAAAGAGTCTACGAGATAACAATCTTACGAGTTAGAAGATGGCGCGACAGGAAGTCCACGGCTCAAAAGATAAGTTGTTCACGACCTAAGACTTGGAGACAAGTTCAACACCACGCTGTAGTAAGAAGAATCGCTGACGACTTACGACCTATGATGAGTCGTGTACGACTCATGCCAGCATAAAGGAAACTGCATTTGGTTAACTCGTGAACGACTTAGAACTTGTATCATTCATTCAGATGGGTGCATAACTCTGGGCCAAGCCATGAACCCAGTAAATCAGCCACGACCTACCAAGAGTCGTATACGAGTTACGACTCATCATGAGTCGTACACGAGTTACGACTCATCGTGAGTCGTATACGAGTTACGACCTAACTCCGAAGATGCCTATAAATACGCCCATAACTCCAACAAAAAAGGGACTTTTGGCTCATTCTCCTCAAGCACCGTTACTCTGCTGCATTCCAAACCAATCCAACACTTAAAGCTCTCAAGACACGAAGAACGCTACAAACAACTTCGAGAAAAGATCACACACATCCAACATGGATTTGAAGACTCTAATCTCCATTGAAGTTTAGGCTATTTGTTCTGAGTGACTTGTAATCCAATGTGTATTGTACTTGGAAAGAATTGTATCAGCTTGTAACGAGATAATCAATAAAAGTACTTAAAGTGGACGTAGGCTATACCCTTAAGCCGAACCACTATAAAATTGTTGTTGTTTACTACTTTTCCGCTATTATCTGCTTGTAATCTGTTCCCGAGTTATCGGGTGGTGCTTTCACAACTATAACTCATACACCGGGGTGTTAGCGTTCAAATTTTAGCATTAACATGGGGTCTGCATGCATTTAAAACCAGAATCAACAATCAAAATTAGAAAAGCAAATTCAACTAGCAAATTGCAGTTCCAAGAAACAGATTTGCAACAGAAATTGTTCTCTACATCTTCAAAATTGATAGGTGAGTAAACCTTTTTATTTAAAAACAGTTTATGGATGATGAAATCTGTTGCATGTGGTATATAATGTTTGCTTGAGTTTGAATTTAAATGTGTGCATATGAGTTTGCATCTGGGTATTCTCTGCTCCTTCTAAATAAAGTGAGTAAGCTTCTTTTTTTTAAAAACAGTTTCTTTAAAAATCCAAATCAAACATAATTTTCAGAACTTAAGTTTTTAATACACAGAAATCAAAACATGTTTAGGCAAAATTTGTTCTGTTCTCTGTTTTAAAAATGAAACGAAATGAGTAGCTTCACATGCACAAAAGCCTGAGAAATCAGAGCATATGAATTGGAAGATATAAGCATGTATGATGATGACAGTTCTGAGTATATATATGAATATACATATATGTGTTGATTTCCTGTAGCTGCAGATCTAATTTGCTTGTAAACTAAGATCTTAAATAGGAAATTTCTTATCACTTGAATTGTTTCTGTTAGAAATTTTTGAGTAAGCAAAAATATGTTTGTTTGGAATGGATTGAGATTTATAAAATATAATTTGGATTAAATCAAAATCTGCTGCCTCTGTAACTACAAGAACCAATCACAATTCAAATAAAAACAAATACCAAACAGCTCAAATTAATAAAACAGTTTTGTCACCTAAATTTAAGTTTAAAAACATAAATAATTAAATCAAATAGTATATTTTTAAATAAGTTGTTGAAATGAGTATTTCTGTGTTTAACTGAATTGAGTCTTTTTGGGGTTGTTTGAATTTCTAATGGATTTAGTGGCTATGGGTCCTCCTGGAGGTAGAATTCAGATGGAGGGGTGGGAGATAAGGATCAGAAGTTGTGTCAGTAGGTGGTGGCGTATTGATTGCCAGGTTCTAGCCCTGGTCTTTAAAGGGTATGAGTATTTTAAACTTCTTGTTTACTGGAATACTTCGAGTTATTCGAGGTTATGGGGGGGGGGGGGGGTTCGCAGAGGAGTGATCAAGGGAGGTTTGCTGGAGTCTCAGGGTTGATGATGGTCGGGGGCGAGCTCATGTGATGTTGACAGGTTTGGTGTATATGGTGTTGGAGTATTTCCAGGTCTGTGTTCAACTGTCTTGAATTTGTTTTCTTGAGCTGTAGCAGATTTTGGATGGTTGTGATAGTATAAGGAGATGGTCGGCGACTTGTAGAGGTGGGTTAGCGTGGCCGGAGTTCGCCAAGGTGACGGTGCATATGCACCATACATATTGAATGTCTGGTGAACTCATTTGGATGTGCAGGGTATTTTACTCGAAGTAAAACTCGGGTGTTTTTGATTTTGACTCGGAGCAAGTAGCTTAAGGACTCGAAGTAAATAAGGGGTTACTCGGGTCAGTTTAGTTACAGGTTATAAACCTGAAGTTTTGTAGTTTTTTAAAAATTTTGAATGAAATTTTTATTTTAAAGTTGCAACTTTACTCAAGTGTAAGTTGAATCTAAATTCAAATGAAGTTTTGAATTCAAGGTTTTTAAAAATGAAAATTTTAAATTTAATCAAGATTTAATTTAGTTTTGAATCAAGTTAAAAATATTTTCAGGTTTACTTTTAAAACCTGATTTTTGATTCAAAACAGTTTTGTAAGTTTTTAAATTATGAACAAATTCAAATTTTTTTAGCAAGATTTAAATTTAGTTTTAAAACAAGTTAAAAATAGTTTTCAGGTTTACTTTAGAAAACAGTTTTGATTTCAAAACAGTTTGTAAATTTAAAAAAAAATGAACATATTCAAATGTTTTAAAAGAATTTTATTTCAAATAAGTTTTAAAACTTGAAAGAATTTATTTCCTTTAGTATTTGAATTAAAATATGAAGTGTTTAATATAAATTTGAAACTTGAAATAATCAATTTATTTTCAAAGATTAATTTATTTTAATCAAGTAAATTTATATTAAACCTTTCTTATATATTTAAGTAATGAATGTTTTTAACATTCATTTTATTTTTAAGGTTTATAATTATTTAAATTTGGGTTAATGTTTAAATAGTTAAACATTTTAAATATTAAATTTTAAATGAAATTTGAATTTAAATTTAGAAATGTATTGTTTAAATACATTTTTAATGTAAATGAAGTCATTTGATAAGCAATTAAATTATTTTGAAAATAATCAAGATAATTAAGAATTTACTTAATTATTTGGTTTTAAACAATGGTTTAGATTAATTTTTAATTAGAGATGATTTATTGATAATTAATCCAAGATAATTTTTCTTAAGTAAGTAATTATTGAGAATATTGTAATTAATAAAAATAATTATCTAAGGATAATTAAGCAATTAATTGATGTAATTAATTAAATAATTAACTAGATTAATTAATTAGATACTATCAATTGTAATTTGTTAAGTATAATTAATAGATAAAGTAATTAAGGAATTAATTACTTATTGTAATTAATTTTGATATTTTGATTTGTTTAAATTAATTAATTTAGTTTAATTAATTTAAGTAAATCATTTGATGAGTTAATGGAAGTAATTACTAAATGTAATTAATGGAGCAGGATTACTTGGAGAAGTAATGAATGGTAATTACTGAAATGTAATTAGTGAAAGGTGATTTATTTTAACTAAGTAATTTGGACAATTACTTTGTAATTAATTAAGGAATTAATTAATTAAGATAATTAATTATTGGATAATTAATTTGTTAATGAGTAATTATGAATAGTTAATTACTGAATTAATATTAACCAAAGTGATTAATAAATAGATTAATTAATAAATTTAATTAATTTAATTAAG
Source organism: Allium cepa (assembly GCA_030765085.1). Classification (NCBI taxonomy): domain Eukaryota; kingdom Viridiplantae; phylum Streptophyta; class Magnoliopsida; order Asparagales; family Amaryllidaceae; genus Allium; species Allium cepa. Next base: position 853,585,154 of record CM060931.1, read on the forward strand.
TAATTTACTTAAATATTAGAGATCATTAATTATTATAATTAATGATGTAATTAAGAATTGATTAATTAAATAATAATTAATTAATTAAGTGATTAATTAATTGTAATTAATTAAGGATAAATATAATTAATTATAATTGATTAATAAATGAAGTAATTAATTGTTAATTACTTATGATTAAGGTTAATTAATTTATGAAATTTATTAAAGACTAATTACTTATTGTAATTAGTGAATGATTAATCAAAGATGTTTAATCAAGTTGAATACTTAGTGGATAATTAATTAACTGGGTTAATTAATTTATGGATATTAAGCAGGATTTATAGAAGTGTTAATTAATTTAATTTATTTTAAATTAATTATGGATGGTTGTAATTAATTTAATTCATTTTAAATTAATTATAATTGATGGTTAATGAATCATTGCTTATGGATGTTATTGATTGAACGGTTGTGATCTCAGTAATGAGATTAGTTGTATCTATATGATATGGATGATTGGTTTATGTATGATGGTTTGTGATGGATTATTTGGTTGCGATGATTATCTCTTTGTGAAGATGATACAGATTATCTGTTTATGGTATGAATGTGATTATCTATTGTTAGATGTAGCTTGTCTATCTGTGTGAAATAGATAATAATGAAATGAGTTAATTGTTTAAAACCCTTAAGTAGAACTTGGACATTAAAATGGCGTTTGGTTTCGGTGAGACAGGGATCGGGTTTCCAAATTTGGAATTCCGAAAACCACATCGATTCCAAATTAAACGTTAGGTCGTTAATCCAAGCGGAGCAAGTGAAGATTCGAGGTGTAAGGGCTATACGTCAGTATAACTCTGTGGTTGATTCCGTAATGAGTTGACGGAATAGTACTTATAGGTTTGAGATGGTGATTCAGAGTGCAAGGGTTATCGTCGTTAACTCTAAGGGTGATTGCAATACGGGTGTAATGAGAAAATGCCTTCGGTCTCGTGCGAACCAGGAACGAACTTGTATGGATTGAATGCTTTCAGAACATCGTCAGGTGGACGATGAGCATTCTAAGATTGATGTGTCCTATAAAGGTATAGCCTCAAGCCTCATCAACCGGGAATGGCTAAAACAAGGGAGGTGCAGCAAGGCTTCATGGGTAGCCCCCACTGGAGAGCAAGATTTACCCCTGTCCAGAGGTCCCTTTATATTCGGTTGTGTGGCAGTTGGCGACGGCCAATCTGCGGGGTGGTCTTGTTCGGAACTGTTCACTAAGGAATGGGTTCGGCTTTGTGTTGCAGGGGAGCGGGCGTACTCCTCGGTACGGTTATCTAGGCCACGTACTATGACGGACGGTACCCCAGTAGCCCTACCATTGATGGAATCCATAATCCAATAAGTGCATGTACGGTTTTGATTGTGCCCAACTATGTTGGAACGTGAGATGTAATCATTCCAGCTATTTCTGTATTTTATTTCGAAAACCCTAGACACTATTATAATATCACTGGATTTCCTATCAAATGTTTTGGTTAGCGTAAGGTAAAAACTTTTCCATGTTTATGTGTGGGAAGTCTTACGTGATACCTTTTGTTTCAAAGGATTTTTCTAAAGTTAGGAAACTTTTATCCCCGTTTACTCACACCAGACCCCTGTCTGACTTGAATGTTTATTTTTTGTTTTATTAAACTCTTGGGTACTCATATTACGTATGAGTAGTCAAGTGATTCAGGATTGCTTGACGAGTTCTGGAGGAGATAATGGAGCAGGAGGCTTCAGCGTGTAGATATATGTAGTGGTTCCGCTGTGTTTGAGTTGTGTCTATTTCTCTGATATACTTAAATTGTAATTGCTAGACAGATATTTATAACTGTCTAGTTTGTGTTGTATTAGCTGTTTAACTCTGATGTATATGATATTATGCAAAAATTTATGTGATATAATATAATTTATTCGTTCCGCTGTGAGATTCCGATGTTGTCTGTTTCTTTCTTTCCTTTCTTTTCTCTTTTCTATCCCTTTCTTTCTTCTTAGCGATTCGACTTCTTGGAGTTTGGAAGTTGGGTCGTCTCATTGTGGTATCAGAGCACTAGGTTGAGCGAATACCTATGCTCTGGAGTGGTGTCCTTCTTGAGAGAGCGTATTTGTAATTTTGAATATATATGTAAATTTATTTATTTCTACCTATTTGGTTGGGTTACCTGTTCGGGTTTTCCAATATAAGTAATAAAGGTAGATAGGGTAGTGGTGTGTGTAACACAACTACCAATGGTTGGAGTCCAAGTGTTTGAGATTGGAAGTGATCTACTAGGGCAGTTTTGGAATCTTAAGTAGTTCCGCAGTTTGGTGTGAAGGATTTCTCTGATCTCTGAAGGAAATATTTTCAAGATTCGGAGTTTATCTTTGGATTATAAGCTTGGTAGCACTCGTATGAGTGGTTTTCTTGAGTTTGGATCCGTTGGGAGTACAGAAGCTAGCAATGGTATCTTGGTAACGTTAGGAAGGAGTTCTGTCTATATTTGAGTTTGAGACTCAGTTTGGCAGAGTGTTTTGAGCTGGGTTTGAGAGCGAGTTTCCTGAGAGATATCTGTCGATCTGGAAGGCTCTATTGTGAAGAGGCTGGTGTAGCTTTGGGATTCGATGAGTTTTTGGATTAGGAAGTTTTTGGCAGTAGTAGCAGCAGTGCGTGGCCTGTTTCTTCGATGGTTCGGAAATCTCTGTGATTCTTCTGTCAGAAGTCTGGGCAGATGGTGAAGCTTGTCCATTTCTTCTGGAAGCTCGGTTGGGTGTGATGCTTGTGGTTAGAGGTAAACCACTAGTTCTTCTTTGGATTAGAAGGTTTTAGCTGTTCTGATTGTTGAAGTGAGAACGATTTCTTGGAATCGCACAAGTGACTCGCGATTGTTCGGAAGTTCTCTGAGTGATCTTTGTTTGGATTGAAGCATCTCTAGTGGATGTTTAAGTTATCGAATTAATATTTTCTGGATATCTTCAAAGGAGTTAAGATTTGCATCCATCGAGAGTTTGAGTTCTGTTTCGACTTGGTTCTTGGAGTTTTACTAATGGTTCAGCATAGCAGGAAGGCTCTTTGAGAAAGAGATCTGTTTAAGCTGACAGGTTAATCGGATCTAGTTTCGGGTTGAATTTTTGCTGTGTGTTTGTGACTGAATCGGATAGGTCACTGAGATTTATGGAATTTGATAAACAATGTTTCCGGAGTGAGTTGATCAAGTTTATACTTGTGTTCATCAACAACATTCTCAAATCAGAGTTGTGCAGTGGAAGCATGGTGGCAGCTATTCCAGAATTAAAGCGACACCCGATTCTTTGGGGAATCTGAGTTTTGTCTTGGATCAGAGGATTTCTATAGGAAATTCAATGGAATCTGGAAGGTTTGATGTCTTGTGCATCTGTTCTATTTTCCAAATAAGTGTAGTTTGTCTGAAGTCTTCTGATATCTGTAGAAGAGTTGTGTGGTAGATTTAATTGGCCTAGAAGTTGGAGGCAGCCCAGGATCGGCAGGAGAGACTTGTGGATAAGAGATTGGATCTTTCCGTCTTCTCTTAAGTATTAAGAGTTCGATCTACAGGATTGAATTGCCAGTTCAGATGGTTGGGATTTGTTTTGTTTTCACGTATCTCTGAGGGAGTACGTGTATGGTTTATCTCTGGTTTTAGAATCAGTAGTTCTGAGAGATTTGGAAGTTGATCAGGACTTGTCTGAGGTCCAGTATCCTGTTTAGATTTGTAGATTTAGATATATAGGATCTCTAGATCTATGTAGTGTAGCTAGTTTATATTCTATAAGGTGAGTGTCCCGGTGTTAGTACCTGGGAAACTCTAGGGAATTCTATCCAGAATTTTGTCTGGATAATTAGAATTGTTTGTTTGAATTGGTTGCTATGGTAGCTAGTATTTGGTTGATAACATATGTTTGCTGTTTTAAATTTAAAATATGTATGGGATTATTAAATTACCTTTGCTTTTAAATTTCGAGGGCGAAATTCTTTTAAGTGGGGAGGAATGTGATGTCCCGGGAATTTGGGCAATATTTATTTAATAATTTCATTAATAATTGTTTTAAAATATGAAATATTGATTTACTAATTTAATTCAAACAGAAATTTTGTTTTGAAAATTTATAATTATTTAGTTTGATAAATGATATTCTTTTCAAAATTTATAATAACCATAATTTAATTTGAGAATCTGATTGTTTTAAAATGTTAAAAATATTTAAATGATAAATTTATCTTTCTAACCTGATTTAAAAATATTTATTTATAATGTATATATGTGTATACATTTTAAATAGGGGATTTGATTTTAATTCAAAATTTAAATATTAATAAAGGATATTTTCTAATTATTATATATAAATGTTTAATTTGAAAATTGATTAAATTGATTTAAATTAGTATTGAAAACTTTTCAAAAGTTGTTTTAAAAATCTATATTATATTTTCATAGAAATATAAGTAAGTATTTATTTTGTTTATAATTATAAAATTTCTATATTGTTTATAATAAAAGTTTATTTTGTTTTGTTTATTTTAAAGAAAATTGTTTTCTTTGAAATAAATTTAATTCATTCATGTTAAAGTACAACATTTGATTTAAAACTCTTTAATAAAATTGATTCAACATTTCTTTTCTTTTTAAAATCTTCTCTTTTGAAATTTAGTTTTCAAAAAATAATCAAGCAAACATTTAAAATGTATAGTTTTAAAAGAAGTTTATAAGTAGACATGTAATCATTTTCAAGGCTAATGTTAATAAATAATTAAAACATGCTAAAACAAATTAGAAATGGTTTTAGATAAATTTAAATACATTTATAAATTTAGAATTTTCTTTTTAAAAATGAACATGTGTTAGCTTTTAAAACTAATAGAAGACACTTGTAAAATTTATTACACCTTAACATAACAAGTGGCAAGCTAATTTATTTTTGAAATTTAAATTATATTAATAAGAAACTTAACAAACCTTTTGTTTTCAAACACTTTTTCTTCAATTGAAAAGAAGAAATCAGATTTCTGTAAAATCAAAACCCAAAATAAAATGCATGTTTAAATCTGAAATCAAGAATCTGCAAATACAAATCAAAATACAAATCAATTTCTACAAAACAAACTTCATATCTACAAAGCCAATTCTATTCAAAATCTGCAACTTTCAACATCAAACTGGAGTTTAACTTCAATTTGAATCTGAGCAATGAGAATGGGGTCTACATGCATTTAAAACCAGAATCAACAATCAAAATTAGAAAAGCAAATTCAACTAGCAAATTGTAGTTCCAGGAAACAGATTTGCAGCAGAAATTGTTCTCTGCGTCTTCAAAATTGATAGGTGAGTAAACCTTTTTATTTAAAAACAGTTTATGGAGGATGAAATCTGTTGCATGTGGTATATAATGTTTGCTTGAGTTTGAATTTAAATGTGTGCATATGAGTTTGCATCTGGGTATTCTCTGCTCCTTCTAAATAAAGTGAGTAAGCCTCTTATTTTCAAAAAACAGTTTCTTTAAAAAACAAAATCAAACATAATTTTCAGAACTTAAGTTTTCAATACACAGAAATCAAAGCATGTTTAGGCAAAATTTGTTCTGTTCTCTGTTTTAAAAATGAAATGAAATGAGTAGCTTCACATGCACAAAAGCCTGAGAAATCAGAGCATATGAATTGGAAGATATAAGCATGTATGATGATGACTGTTCTGAGTATAAATATGAATATACATATATGTGTTGATTTCCTATAGCTGCAGATCTAATTTGCTTATAAACTAAGATCTTCTTAAATAGGAAATTTCTTATCACTTGAATTGTTTCTGTTAGAAATTTTTGAGTAAGAAAAAATATGTTTGTTTGGAATAAATTGAGAGTTATAAAATATAATTTGGATTAAATCAAAATCTGCCGCCTCTGTAACTACAAGAACCAATCACAATTGAAATAAAAACAAATGCCAAATAGCTTAAATCAATAAAACAGTTTTGTCACCTAAATTTAAGTTTAAAAACATGAATGTTTAAAAAAAAATAGTACATTTTTAAATGAGCTGTTGAAATAAGTATTTCTGTGTTTAACTGAATTGAGTGTTTTTGGGGTTGTTTGAATTTCTAATGGATTTAGTGGCTATGGGTCCACCTGGAGGTAGAATTCAGATGGAGGGGTGGGGGATATGGATTAGAAGTTTTGTCAGTAGGTGGTGGCGATGGCAGTCTTGATTGCCAGGTTCTAGCCCTGGTCTTTAAAGGGTTTGAGTATTTTAAACTTCTTGTTTACTGGAATACTTCGAGCGATTCGAGGTTATGGGGGGGGGGGGGTTTGCAGAGGAGTCATCAAGGGAGGGTTTGCCGGAGTCTCGGGGTTGATGATGGTCGGGGGCGAGCTCATGTGATGTTGACAGGTTTGGTGTATATGGTGTTGGAGTATTTCCAGGTCTGTGTTCAACTGTCTTGAATTTGTTTTCTTGAGCTGTAGTGGATTTTGGATGGTCGTGATATCATAAGGAGATGGTCGGCGACTTGTAGAGGTGGGTTAGCGTGGCCGGAGTTCGCCAAGGTGACGGTGCATATGCACCGTACATATTGAATGTCTGGTGAACTCATTTGGATGTGTAGGGTATTTTACTCGAAGTAAAACTCGGGTGTTTTTGATTTTGACTCGGAGCAAGTAGCTTAAGAACTCGAAGTAAATAAGGGGTTACTCGGGTCAGTTTAGTTGCAGATTATAAACCTGAAGTTTTGCAGTTTTTTTAAAATTTTGAATGAAATTCATATTTTAAAGTTGCAACTTGACTCAAGTGTAAGTTGAATCTAAATTCAAATGAAGTTTTGAATTCAAGGTTTTTAAAAATGAAAATTTTAAAATTTAATCAAGATTTAATTTAGTTTTGAATCAAGTTAAAAACAGTTTCAGGTTTACTTTTAAAACCTGATTTTTGATTCAAAACAGTTTTGTAAGTTTTTAAATTATGAACAAATTCAAATGTTTTTAAACAAGATTCAAATTTAGTTTTAAAAAAGTTAAAAACAGTTTTCAGGTTTACTTTAGAAAACAGTTTTGATTTCAAACAGTTTGTAAATTTAAAAAAAAAATGAACATATTCAAATGTTTTAAAAGAATTTTATTTCAAATAAGTTTTAAAACGTGAAAGAATTTATTTCCTTTAGTATTTGAATTAAAATATAAAGTGTTTAATTTAAATTTGAAAGTTGAAATAATCAATTTACTTTCAAAGCTTAATTTATTTTAATCAAGTAAATTTATTTTAAACCTTTCTTATATATTTAAGTAATGAATGTTTTTAACATTCATTTTATTTTTAAGGCTTATAATTATTTAAATTTGGGTTAATTTTTAAATAGTTAAACATTTTAAATATTAAATTTTAAATGAAATTTGAATTTAAATTTAGAAATGTATTGTTTAAATATATTTTTAATGTAAATGAAGTCACTTAATAAGTAATTAAATTATTTTGAAAATAATCAAGATAATTAAGAATTTACTTCATTATTTGGTTTTAAACAATGGTTTAGATTAATTTTTAATTAGAGATGATTTATTGATAATTAATCCAAGATAATTTTTCTTAAGTAAGTAATTATTGAGAATATTGTAATTAATAAAAATAATTATCTAAGGATAATTAAGTGATTAATTGATGTAATTAATTAAATAATTAACTAGATTAATTAATTAAATACTATCAATTGTAATTTGTTAAGTATAATTAATTGATAAAGTAATTAAGGAATTAATTACTTATTGTAATTAATTTTGATATTTTGATTTGTTTAAATTAATTAATTTAGTTTAATTAATTTAAATAAATCATTTGATGAGTTAATGGAAGTAATTACTTAATGTAATTAATGGAGCAGGATTACTTAGAGAAGTAATGAATGGTAATTACTGAAATGTGATTAGTGAAAGGTGATTTATTTTAATTAAGTAATTTGGATAATTACTTTGTAACTAATTAAGGAATTAATTAATTAAGATAATTAATTATTGGATAATTAATTTGTTAATGAGTAATTAAGAATAGTTAATTACTGAATTAATATTAATCAAAGTGATTAATAAATAGATTAATTAATAAATGTAATTAATTTTAATTAAGTAATTTACTTAAATATTAGAGATCATTAATTATTATAATTAATGATGTAATTAAGGATTGATTAATTAAATAATAATTAATTAATTAAGTGATTAATTAATTATAATTAATTAAGGATAAATATAATTAATTATAATTAATTAATAAATGAAGTAATTAATTGTTAATTACTTATGATTAAGGTTAATTAATTTATGAAATTTATTAAAGACTAATTACTTATTGTAATTAGTGAATGATTAATCAAAGATGTTTAATCAAGTTGAATACTTAGTGGATAATTAATTAACTGGGTTAATTAATTTATGGATATTAAGAAGGATTTATAGAAGTGTTAATTAATTTAATTTATTTTAAATTAATTAGGGATGGTTGTAATTAATTTAATTCATTTTAAATTAATTATAATTGATGGTTAATGAGTCATTGCTTATGGATGTTATTGATTGAACGGTTGTGATCTCAGTAATGAGATTAGTTGTATCTGTATGCTATGGATGATTGGTTATGTATGATGGTTTGTGATGGATTATTTGGTTGCGATGATTATCTGTTTGTGAAGATGATACAAATTATCTGTTTATGATATGAATGTGATTATCTATTGTTAGATGTAGCTTGTCTATCTGTGTGAAATAGATAATAATGAAATGAGTTAATTGTTTAAAACCCTTAAGTAGAACTTGGACATTAAAATGGCGTTTGGTTTCGGTGAGATAGGGATCGGGTTTCCAAATTTGGAATTCCGAAAACCACATCGATTCCAAATTAAACGTTAGGTCGTTATTCCAAGTGGAGCAAGTGAAGACTCGAGGTGTAAGGGCTATACGTCAGTATAACTCTGTGGGTGATTCCGTAATGAGTTAACGGAATAGTACTTATAGGTTTGAGATGGTGATTCAGAGTGCAAGGGTTATTGTCGTTAACTCTGAGGGTGATTCTAATACGGGTGTAATGAGATAATACCTTCGGTTTCGTTCGAACCCGGAACGAATTTGTATGGATTGAATGCTTTCATAACATTGTCAGGTGGACGATGAGCATTCTAAGATTGATGTGTCCTATAAAGGTAATCGTAGCCTCAAGCCTCATCAACCGGGAATGGCTAAAACAAGGGAGGTGCAGCAAGGCTTCATGGGTAGCCCCCACTGGAGAGCAAGATTTACCGCTGTCTAGAGGTCCCTTTATATTTGGTTGTGTGGCAGTTGGCGACGGCCAATCTGTGGGGTGGTCTTGTTCGGAACTGTTCAGTAAGGAATGGGTCCGGCTTTGTGTTGCAGGGGAGCGGGCGTACTCCTCGGTACAGTGATCTAGGCCACGTACTGTGACGGGCGATACCCCAGTAGCCCTGCCATTAATGAATCCATAATCCAATAAGTGCCTGTACGGTATTGATTGTGCCCAACTATGTTGGAACGTGAGATGTAAGCATTTCAGCTATTTCTGTATTTTATTTTGAAAACCCTAGGCACTATTATAATATCACTGGATTTCCTATCAAATGTTTTGGTTAGCGTAAGGTAAAAAAATTTCCATGTTTATTTGTGGGAAGTCTTACGTGATACCTTTTGTTTCGAAGGATTTTTCTAAAGTTAAGCAACTTTTATTCCCGTTTACTCACACCAGTCCCCTGTCTGACCTGATTGTTTATTTTCTGCTTTATTAAACTCTTGGGTACTCATATTACGTATGAGTAGTCAAGTGATTCAGGATTGCTTGACGAGTTCTGGAGGAGATAATGGAGCAGGAGGCTTCAGCGTGTAGATATATGTAGTGGTTCCGCTGTGTTTGAGTTGTATCTATTTCTCCGATATACTTGAATTCTAATTGCTACACAGATATTTATAACTGTCTAGTTTGTGTTGTATTAGCTGTTTAACTCTGATGTATATGGTATTATGTAAAATTTTATGTGATATAATATAATTTATTCGTTCCACTGTGAGATTCTGATGTTGTTTGTTTCTTTCGTTCCTTTCTTTTCTCTTTTCTATCCCTTTCTTTCTTCTTAGCGATGCGACTTCTTGGAGTTTGGAAGTTGGGTCGTCTCATGTAAAGTGGCATCCGGTATTTAAAAATTTTTGAATTGTATTTCATTTGAATAACTTGGGTTAAGATGACATTGGATTCGAAGAGACCAGGGTCGGGTATTAGCAAATGCCCGAAACCACCTCGATTCTTTGTAGATTAATATGTGAAATCAATTGGCTGGAATGGGATGATTTAAGTAAATTGGACCGTTTAATCTAAGTTTTGGTACTTAGGAATGTGTAAAATAAGTGATGTATATAAAAATTGTGAATTTGTAAATTGATACGAGTTACCCTGGTTTTAAATAGGTATATTGTATTGGCAATTTCTTGTTAGACGAGTTTACTCATGCTGGTTTTCAGCCTGACCCAGGTGTTACTTTGATGTAATGCTCGGGTCAGATCGAGTATTACAGATTTTCAGGTAAGAACGTTCTAGAGCTCAGGAGACAAGCTGGATGGCAGGAACGTATGGAGTGTTTCCACTATATTATATTGTCGTATATATCTGAGACATGTTAATTGTATCCGTCCAGTGTTAGTATACGTATTGTAACTCTAATGTAGTAAATGTAATTGACAAATTCAGTTTCCTTTGTGTAAAGAATATTATTTGATATATATTTATCCGCTGCGAATGTGAGATGTTGGTGTTTCTGTTCTCTATCTCTTTTCTTCTTTTCCTAACTATCTGGAGTTTTCGAGATCAAAAATTTTCGGGCCGTTACAGATTATAAATTTATGAATAATAAAGCGCTTATGTTTATTAATGGATTAAAGATCCTGAATTAGAGAAAAACATGATTGGCCATCATGTAATTCTCCTAAATAAGAAATGTGGACCTTTATTCCACAAAAGTAAAATGAGAAACATGTATATAATGTGACCGAAGCACACTAAAATTATTAAAACACATATAGTGTCAACAACATGTTAAGTGGCATGGGCATGCTATTTTTAGAGATAATCGAATTGATTGAAGCAGTGAAAGTGTATGAAACACTTAAAATACCCCGAAGGTATAAATATTGTTTAAATCATAATAAATAATGAAAGTACACAAATTCCTGAAGAATATGAATAACTTTGGTGGTTATAAAGAAGGTAAAGAACAAGGAGTGTAGATTACAACTTCTTTTAAGCATTGTTGCAATGATAATCTTGATATAATTCATGATGAGTAGATTACTTCCTATTTTTAAGTATTGTTGTAATGAAACTTTTTATCCATTGAAGTAGTAGTTGCGATATGCAAATACTTAAAGTATATAAATTCCTGAAGAATATATATAGCTTTTATAGTTATAAAGAATGCAAAAGACATGAAGTGTAGATTACAATCTTCTTGTGAGTATTGTTGTATTGAAATTTTTGATATACTTCAAGATGAGTGGATTACTTCTTTCTTTCTAGTAATATTTTAATGAATTTTTCATATTCGTGAAAGATGTATAGTTGTAATACGCAAAACTGATTTGAAGCACAAAAATGAAAGCACATGAAGCGTTTTTCATAAAAGTAGCATACAAATGCATAAAATGAAAATAATATTTGGAAGAAACAATCTTAGAAAATTTGATTGTATGGAAGGAAAATATTAATAAACTGTATTATTAATGAGATTCATATTCTTAGATCTAGAAGTACCTATAACCAATTTGAGTTATCGAAAGACGAACATGAATTCAGAGAGAAAACTTAAATGAGAGGGAGCATCCATAAGTATTTTATAATTTACTCTTTTTCTATAACTAAGATTTTTCCCACTGGGTTTTTATTAGTAAGGTTTTAATGAGGCATTATCTTGATTCAGAAGTATCAACTCCATAGTAGCATTTGAAGTAAGTTATAATATACTCTTTTTCCTTATTCAAGATTTTTCCCATTGGATTTTTCTTACTGAAGTTTTAACATGGCATTATCTTGATCTATAAGAATCAAACGTATTTTCAAGAAATAACATCTTAAATATGTTATTTAAGTTAAATTGTATTTTTAACCTTGACTAAGATTTTTCCCGTAGGGTCTTACTTAGTAAGGTTTTAATGAGGCGTTAGTTTGATCCAGAAGTATCAAGCTTCATTTGAAGAAATAAGAAATTAACATATGTCATTGTACTCTTTTTCCTGCACTATGATTTTTCCCATTATGTTTTTCTTAGTAAGGTTTTAATGAGACATTATTTTGATCCCCAAGTATCAAACTCTTTAAAAGGAATATAATTGTATGATATCTATGATTTCAAGTTGCACTCTTTTTCTCGTTCAAGGTTTTTCCATTAGGTTATCCTAGCAGAGGTTTTTAGTGAGGCAACGGACAATATTCATAATGACTGAATGAATGTATGGAAGCAAGATAATAATGAGGGGGAGTGACGCAGCGGATTAATCAAAACAAACTTCAATCGGTGAAAGCAGCGATCGATGGAATGAAGATACCGAAATGCCCAAATTCGTTGATCCGAAGATACCGAATTCTAGCTATCTCAAACACGTTGATAGCGCACTATACCGTGTTCAAAGATCAACGATTCTTCGTACGTTGATCTAGCGCACTAGATTCCATGAATCGGCTTCAACAAACGTGGATTCGAGTGCACTCGAATGACGTAAGTGGAGATAGGAGATTACACTCAACTACCAATTGGAGAAGAAATCTCAAAGCAATCAACAAGAAATTTTATTTCAAAATCAACCACTTACAAAATGACACACACGGCTATTTATAGCATTTACAACTGTCTCCATAAGCCGTTGCCGACTCATGAACCCCGACTCATCATTAGTCGTCACCGACTTAACAACACAACAGACCGAAGTACATCACACGACTTATCATACGACACGACTCATCAGATATAAATGACATACGACTCATCAAATAAACGAGACAAATAGATTACAACTCAGACGACTCAGTAAGATACGACTCAACAAACAACACAGTTTACACGACTCAAGAGCAAACGACTCAAGAACAACGGCTTACGAACATAATGTCCCTGGACGACTTACGACTCAACAAAACAATCACAATGTGTACGACATACGACTCAACAAATGTGACGACTCAACATACTTCCAACGACTCAAGCTCCTAAGCTTACTTGCGGTATATCCCTTCAACCGAGTCAACTCCGTACGACTCATCTTCTTCCACTTCTCTGCCCTTGTTAACTCATACACGACTTATGGATGAGTCGTTGAGTCGTGTACGACTCATCTCACTCGCACACCTCAAATTCCTGCTAAGTCGTAACTCCTTCTCTTCTTTCTTGTTAAGCCGTAGCTCTTTCCTCCAAGCTTTGTTAAGTCGTAGACGACTTATGCCCTCTTCACTAGCTCGTATTCCTTCATCACGTGATTCCTTAAGTTGACTCGTGCACGACTTACGAGTTAAAACCGAAACCTCTTGACTCGTGCACGACTTAAGAGATTGAACCGAAGCTTCATTATTTTGTGAATGATCTAACCTCTGAGCTTCTGTAGATCGTGCTACATCATCCTCCCCTGGTTGAGAAAAATTCGACCTCGAATTTGTAAATTCTTCTTCAACAATCTCACCTCCATGATATGGAATTAAATGTTTGACGTTAAAAATATCAGAAGTATAAACACCATCTGGTAACTTTAATCGATAAGCATTCTCATTGATTTTCTTTAAAACTTCAACTGGACCAATTTTCCGCGTTTCAATTTATTGTATGTTCCCACCGGAAAACGGTCTTTTGTCAACACTGCATAAACCAAATCGCCTTCGTTGAATTCAACATTTCGTCGTTTCAAATCTGCAGATTTCTTATATTTCTCATTCGATCTCTCCAATCGTTCCTGAACGATTTTATGACATTCAGTCAGCTTATCAACACAGTCAACAGCTCGTTTAACTGTCCCCTTCGGTTGTGGTACTACTGCTAAATCCAACAGCCCCCTTGGTAAATTTGAATATACAATCTGAAATGGACTGAATCCCGTACTGCGATTCATGGCATGATTATGAGCAAATTCTGCTTGGCATAATTTCATGTCCCAACTTCTCAAATTATCCTGTACAAGACATCGCAACAAATTTCCCAATGACCTGTTTACAACTTCTGTCTGTCCATCAGTTTGCGGATGATAAGCACTACTAAATTTCAGCTTCGTTCCCACCATCTTCCACAAACTTAACCAAAAGTGACTCAGAAAACGAGTATCCCGATCAGAAACAATAGATTCTGGTAAACCATGCAATCGATACACCTCCTTAAAGAATAATTGTGCCACTCGAACTGCATCCGCTGTCTTCTTGCAGGCAATAAAATGTGCCATCTTCGAAAATCTGTCCACTACAACAAATATCGAATCATTTCCCCTTTGAGTTCTAGGCAAACCCAAAACGAAATCCATGCTGATATCAACCCATGGCTTAGACGTTACAGGTAATGGCATATACAACCCTGCATTCGTCGCTGTTCCCTTTGAAACCTGGTAAATATGGCATCTCTCCACAAATCTTTCAACTTCTTTTCTCATCGACGGCCAAAAATAAGATTGAGAAATCAACTGCAATGTACGATCTCTACCCACATGGCCTTCTTCATGCAACTCCTTGATAATTTTCATTCTCAAGCTGCCCTCTGGAATACATAACTGATTTCCTTTAAACAAGAATCCATCAACCAACATAAATTCATCGGTAGTCCCATCCTTCACTTTTTCAACATATTTCACAAAGTAAGGATCTTCTTCAATCATCTCTGGCAGTAATTCAAACCCCGTCACTTCAACATTCAATGTTGTCAGCAAATGACTCCGCCTACTCAAAGCATCAGCCACACGGTTCGTCACCCCTGATTTGTGCTTAACAACAAAGGTAAACTGCTGTAAATATGCAATCCACGATGCATGTCTTGCTGAAATCTTTTCCTGCCCCTGTAAATGCTTCAAAGCTTCATGATCAGTATAAAGAACAAATTCCTTCTGAAACAGGTAGTGTCTCCAATGCTTAACAGCTTGCACAACAGCGTAAAATTCAACGTCATATGTATTGTATCTCATCTTTGCCCCTGATAACTTTTCACTGAAATATGCAATAAGTCTCCCCTGCTGACTCAACACTCCTCCAATCCCAACCTTTGATGCATCAGTGTGTAGCTCAAACAACAACTGAAAATTAGGTAAAACAAGAATTGGCGCTGTCGTCAACAGTTCTTTGATTCGTTCAAAAGCAACTCCCGCTTCCTCTGACCATACAAACTGCTTCCCCTTCATGCAATCAGTAACTGGAGCCATCACGCTACTGAAGTGTGGAATGAATCTCCGGTAGAATGACGCTAGCCCATGAAAACTTCTCACTTCCGTAATTGTCTTTGGCTGTGGCCAATTCCTGACTGCTTCAACTTTATTCTGATCAACTTGAGTACCTTCTCCTAAAACAACATAACCCAGAAATAAAACACTTCTTGTCATAAACACACATTTCTTCGTAGCAGCATAAAATTGTTCTTCACGAAGAATAATCAACACTTCCCTCAAATGTAGAACATGCTCCTCCATACTCCTGCTATATATCAGAATATCATCGAAATAAACCACCACGAACTTCCCAATGAATGGTCTAAAGATTTGATTCATCACCCGCATGAATGTACTAGGTGCATTTGATAAACCAAATGGCATAACCCACCATTCGTATAACCCCTCTCTCGTCTTGAAAGCTGTCTTCCATTCGTCTCCCGGTCTAATTCGAATCTGATGATAACCACTCTTCAAATCAATCTTCGAAAATATAGTTGCCCCACTCAACTGATCCAGCAAATCATCCAACCTCGGCATAGGAAATCTGTAACGAACAGTAATCTTGTTCAAAGCTCGACTATCTGTACACATTCTCCATGTTCCATCCTTCTTCGGTACCAACAAAGCTGGCACAGCACAAGGACTCAAGCTTTCCTGAACACGTCCCTGCTCAAGTAACTCTTCCACCTGCCTTCGTAATTCTTCATATTCCGTCGGACTCATTCGGTAATGTGGTCGATGTGGTAAAACTGCTCCCGGAACAAGATCAATTTGATGTTGAATGTCGCTCAATGGTGGTAACTCCTTAGGCAACTCCTCTGGAAATACATCTTCAAACTCTTTCAAAACTGGCTTTGCTTCTTCAGGAATTTCAACCTCTTCACTGCTCTCTCGCCCAATCAACAAATAGACTTCAGGCTCCTCTTCAACTTCTTTAACAAACTCCTTCAAAGTTAACAGAGTTTTTAATTCTTCAATTTCCTCCAACTTGCTTTCTTTTTGTTGCTGCTTCTTGGGAACCAAAGCGATTCTAGTACCCTCGAACATGAAACTGTAACTATTGGCACGACCATCATGTTGAACTGATCTATCAAACTGCCACGGTCTGCCCAACAACAGATGACATACGTCCATGTCTACAACGTCACACCAAATTTCATCTTTGTACTTCTTCCCAATAGAAAAATTAACACAAGCCCTTCGACACACCTTCACTTCACCACCCTTCCTTAACCATGCTAGCTTGTACGGTTTAGGATGTTTCTCAGTTTTCAAGTTCAACTTCTTCACAGCCTCGGTAGAAATAATATTATCGCAACTTCCAGCATCAATAACGAACTTGCAAACTTTTCCCAGAATAGTGCATGTCGACTGAAAAATATTGCTTCTCAACCAACTACAATCCTCCTCTTGCTTTGGTGTAAGACATGACCTCCTCATCATAAGATTACAACCTTCATCTCCAGACAATTCTTCCTCCTCCTCAACATAAGGTGTATTTGAACATTCTGCCTCCTCATCATCATCCTCCTCAACTTCTGCAACCATTGCTCTCTTCTTCGGCTTCGGACATTCATTGCTTTTGTGACCCAACTCCTGACAATTATAACATTTGAACCCACTGCTAGCCTTCGCCTTCTCAGCCTCCTTCACCACTGGCTTTGTAACAGATTTAGGAACATTAGAACTTCCACCAACACCCCTCGCTTGATTATTGGAATTAGTAAACACACCACCTCCACGCCTTCCTTGTTTCTTCCAAGCCAACGCTTTCTGATGTGCCTCCGCAACTGATGTAGGATCGAACATATTAACCATATCCTGGATCTGCATTCTCAATCCCCCAATGAATCTAGCAGTTAACTGTTCTTCCGTTTCCATAATATCATTCCTGGCAATGAGTTGGTAAAATTCATCAGCATAATCACTAACAGACTTCGTCCCTTGCCTCAGATTCTGCAACCTCTGGTACATAAGTGATTGGTAGTTGTAAGGTAAGAAAGTAGATCTCATCAACTTCTTCATCTTCTCCCATGATTCTATCTTTGACTTCCCCATTCTCTCCCTGGTAAGTTTAGTTTGCTGCCACCACGCCAAAGCTCTCCCCCTCAACCTAGTAGCAACCAACTTCACCCTTCGATTCTCCGGAACCTCCTTGAAATCAAAGATTTCCTCCACATTTGACAACCAATCTAAGAATTCTTCTGCTACCATACCTCCTTTAAATTTTGGAATTTCCATCTTCATACCCGATTCCCAACGACGATTATCTTCAACATCCCGGTAAGAATTTCGAACTTGATCTCGATCTCGATAATGAATACTTGCTCTATCACCCTCTTCATCAAAATCAAAAGTACGCCTACATCGATCTCGATCATTATCATCCGTCCGTTCATGCATGCTTCTTTGACTATGTCTCTCTTCCTCTCTATATGCTTCATTGTCAAATTCACGTCGACTTCTTCTCTCTTCATGTGCATAGTCATGATGATCTCTTCGTGATGAAATTGATGTTTCTCTTCTATCTCTGAAAGAATGTGGTGATACCCTCCTCGCTTCCGTAACCGATGGCGAAACTCGGTTTCCTCCATGGTTCGAGTTTGGTGATCTCCTCCTTTGATTCAAATCATTCATCAACTTCTCAAATTTTCCAATGCCTTCATCAAATTTCTCGTTAATACGTTGTTCCATAAGCTCGGCTTCTTCTCTTCGATACAAAGCTTCAACGTTTTGATGACGATTAGCTCTCCTTGGTGGCATGATTCAATTTCACAAAATTTCAACAAATCGATACCAAAGTGATACTTCACAAGCAAATCACAGCTTCACAAGCTTCTACACAACTTCACAAAGCTCGGCCTTAACTCCTTAGCTCGAAACAAGCTTCCAATGATCCTCCCTAGGCTCGGCTACTTCACTAGTATACACGGCCTACTTCAAATTCAAACACTTTCAACACTTTGATCCAAAATGGAATGGATCGAAAGTTCTCCCTCTTGTTGCAACTTCAATATGAACACGATGAACGACTTCAAACTTCAACACTTGGCTCCAAGACCCGATTTAGCTATGATTGGCTAATGGCTCCGATACCAAAACTGACGCAGCGGATTAATCAAAACAAACTTCAATCGGTGAAAGTAGCGATCGATGGAATGAAGATACCGAAATGCCCAAATTCGTTGATCCGAAGATACCGAATTCTAGCCATCTCAAACACGTTGATAGCGCACTATACCGTGCTCAAAGATCTATGATTCTTCGTACGTTGATCTAGCGCACTAGATTCCGTGAATCGGCTTCAACAAACGTGGATTCGAGCGCACTCGAATGACGTAAGTGGAGATAGGAGATTACACTCAACTACCAATTGGAGAAGAAAGCTCAAAGCAATCAACAAGAAATTTTATTTCAAAATCAACCACTTACAAAATGACACACATGGCTATTTATAGCATTTACAACTGTCTCCATAAGCCGTTGCCGACTCATGAACCCCGACTCATCATTAGTCATCACCGACTTAACAACACAACAGACCGAAGTACATCACACGACTTATCATACGACACGACTCATCAGATATAAATGACATACGACTCATCAAATAAACGAGACAAACAGATTACAACTCAGATGACTCAGTAAGATACGACTCAACAAACAACACAGTTTACACGACTCAAGAGCAAACGACTCAAGAACAACGGCTTACGAACATAATGTCCCTGGACGACTTACGACTCAACAAAACAATCACAATGTGTACGACATACGAATCAACAAATGTCACGACTCAACATACTTCCAAAGACTCAAGCTCCCAAGCTTACTTGCGGTATATCCCTTCAACCGAGTCAACTCCGTACGACTCATCTTCTTCCACTTCTCTGCTCTTATTAACTCATACACGACTTATGGATGAGTCGTTGAGTCGTGTACGACTCATCTCACTCGCACACCTCAAATTCCTGCTAAGTCGTAACTCCTTCTCTTCTTTCTTGTTAAGCCGTATCTCTTTCCTCCAAGCTTTGTTAAGTCGTAGACGACTTATGCCCTCTTCACTAGCTCGTATTCCTTCATCACGTGATTCCTTAAGTTGACTCGTGCACGACTTACGAGTTAAAACCGAAACCTCTTGACTCGTGCATGACTTAAGAGATTGAACCGAAGCTTCATTATTTTGTGAATGATCTAACCTCTGAGCTTCTGTAGATCGTGCTACATCAGGGAGCAATTGTCATGGATGCTTCAAAAGGAACAATTTCTAGCTACTATATGAACATCCAAGATTTTGAAGACGCATATTCAAGGGGGAGTGTTATAATATATGTAAATATAAAAGTGAATATGCTTTTTTGTTCTTCTATTTAGTCTCACATCATGGGATATGTTCTATCTCATGCTCCAAAGCCTATATACAAAGAAGCCTATATATTGTAATTGTATGAGTCAATCTTTATGAAAATGATATCAGCATGAATAACATTTTCTCCTCTTCTCTCTTTTCTAATGGTTGGCAATAAGCTAATAATTGCAACTCCAATTTAACAAAAATATGTAGCTTTTACCATAAACACTCAACTATAAACACTCAACTGTCCGTTACGTTCTCTAATGAAAAAGAAAGGTAAGGATTTGCAATTTGTTGAACAAACATCAATCTTTATAGGTTTGTATTAAATAAGCATTTAGGTTGAGACACTTGCTTAACAAATGATTATGGTAGGGCATTATTTCATCAAACGTTCAAATTTTCTCATTTACAATTAGTGGAAAATAGTTTGGAGGAGAAACAATTCAATTATTTGGGTAAAAAAAGGCGCGTGGAAAATTTTTGGCTGAAATCCAAAAATCTTTATTTTGTTTGTCGAAAAAACATTATTTCTTCTTCTTAATTTTCTTCTCTCTTTCCCTTCAAATTGTTGTGCAAATTATAATCCGTCTCTAATGTCGTCGAATCATGATTATTGATTTGGATTTCTTGCCTTTTCTTGTTCTTTCGTTCTAACTGTATAGCAATAAAGGTGATTTTAAACTAATTCTTCGATGTCGATTTGAATTATTGCGTGATATGGCTTCTTTTCCTTTTATTTTCTTTTCTTTTCTAACTATTTTACTGCCGTTTAGCAATTTGTAAGCTATTGCGTGCAGTATGTCTGATTTTGACTTAAGCTTGAGAGGCGGCTGCGGGCTTGATTTTATTATGTTTGATGCTATGTACAGTTAGCATTTTCAAACTGTTTGATGTTATAACAATATTTTGTATGCATATTTACCATTTTCTGTTGTTAGTATTTAGTAGTGCGTACACATTCTATATTACGTGTAACAGCGTTTGCATTCAACTTATCCTTTTACCTTTTACTTACATTTTGCCTTTCTTATTCTCTCCTTTTTTGGCAGAAATGTTGATGATGGTATTCTTGTATTGTTTTTACTCAATGAGAACAGCTACGCTATTCGACTTAACATAGCTTGTTCTTTAATTGGTGTTAAAAATAGTATATGTGAACATTGTCCATATCTTACTCCTTGTTCTATTGGTATATCATGTAATTTGGAAAATAAGCCTATCATGGTTGACACTGATTCAGATTTGCATATAATTTGTGCTTTCAAATGTATAAGAAAAATTCTTACCTTGTTTTTACTGTTATGTCCAGCATTTGTGCACTGGAGTTCAATGTTGGTAATAGTTTCTGGATTACTTCTAATCATCAAAGTACTTCGGTTTCTTATGATTGTTTGAATATTACATCTTGTGGTGAGTCAAGATCTTATTTAAATGATATCATGAAGAAATGATCACAGATAAATCTTATGGATTTTATTGGTTATTTTTTAAATGGTTCAAATTATTTTAGGGAATTTCTAATGGCTTATCAAAAAAAAGAAGGTCGTGAATTGTTTTGTTAAAAATTGTCCTAAAAGGATATTGATTATTCGTTCATTGTTCAAGGAAGGTTGTAAGTTCAACATGCATGCTTCTTTGGATCATGGACATCTTTTACGTTTTTTTATTAGAGTGCTGGGTTAAGAGATGTTAAGAAAGTTCATATAACTAGTAAATTTGTGAAATCTCTAATTATTGATCAAATTAGAGATATCCTGATGAAGAAACCGAAAGACATTATTAATGGATTCAGAAGATAATTTAATTCACGCCTTCTTATTATTATGCATACACTGGGAAATAATTGGCATTAAAGGAAATTATGGAGATGATGCTATGTCGTATAATGATTTGAATTGGTATTTAGGTGCTATATAAAAAACTAATCTATGAAGTTATGTTGCTTTGGATGTGGATTCGTCAATCAATCGATTTGAACGAGTTTGCATTTGGTTCAATGCTTGTTTACTTAGGTTTAGGCATCGTCGTCCCTTGATATTTTTATATGCAGCATTTTTGATGGGCCGACCAGGTGTTCTATTAGCTGTTATAGTATAGCAATCATGGTTTTATTTTTTATTTTTGTTTTATTTTTTCCATGTGTTATACAGTATATTATTTTACTTATGTTGTATGGGAAAATTCAGTGGATATTCATATATTTTAGTACTCCATTGTCATTTTATCTTTGTTGAGTGCATTGTTATTCCATATGAAATCATAATACTACATGAATTTAACATTTAATATTGTATTATATGTGATAATGCTACATTTTAGAATTTATTATTCTGTATATTATAGGACTCTACTATCGAACACATAATGGTATAATAATTTAGAATTAATCATATATATTCTTTTCGCTACTGCAGTCACGTAAAGCTCTAAAATTTTATGCTGTGACAGTAATATACAATTAGTATTATATAATAACTTAATAATGTTATCACCTCTTAATATGGTATATGTGTTAATAGTTTTTAATATTGACGTTGGTTATTGAAGTATTGAATAACATGGTTGTTTCAGAATTTAATATAATTTTGATTACATTGATATCATATTACTAGAATTTGTTTTTGGTTACCATAGTATTTAGAAGGTATGTATGATTACATTTGATGGTCTTGAATACTTGACTAATATCAGTATTTAATTTTCTTGTATTAGCATTTGAAAAAATAAATAATGTTTTTAAGGTTTATTTCCACTTACTATGGGAGTTGTTTCGCATGGGAACGAGTCGAACTGGTCTTGGTTTTTGGAGCATTTAAAAGAGATGCTCAACGAAGATCGTGAATTGGTTTTCATGTCTGATCGTTAGTGGGGTTTTCTTTTAGGTGTTCCAAAAGTGTTTCCCTCTTCTTTTCGTAGTTACTGCATAGTTCATGTGGAGCAAAACATTGGTTCAATGGTTAAAGCTTACAAGGGTGATACTTTCATTGTTGATTTGTTTAAACTTTTGACTCGAGCTTCAAGTCTATATTATTTTGATCACAATATGTTAAAGTTCAAAGAAATTGGTTGTGTTGCTACAATTAACTTTTTAACTGATAAACCTCTAGGACATTGGGCTGACCTGTTTTTTCAAGGCAAGAGATATGGAGAATATTCATCTAATGGGGTTGAAAGCTTTAACTCTTGGATTGTTGATGATAGGTTTATGCCTATTATGTCTTGTCTAGATGGAATCTAGGTTAAATTAATGGAAGAAATGGCAAAGAGGAGAGAAGAATGTCATAAGTGGACTATTATTTTATGTCCAGTTATAGGGTAACGGTTGTCGCAATTAGAGTATGAAGGTTTTGGATGGGATATATATAGGTCTTCGAAAAATGTTTTTGAAGTTAGATCTCCAAAAGCACACCACGTTGACCTTGAAAAAAATATATTGTGTAGTTGTAATCGGTGGGAAGTTATCAGTTTTCCATGTGCACATGCCATTAAGTGTATGTATAGGTCAAGGCGATCCGTACATGACTATGTGAAATATAATTTTACAGTTGATGCTTTTAGATCCTGTTATGTGCATGCTATTAATCCAATTTCTAATGTTGGTAAGCCAATTGTTAGTGAAGTTGAAGTCATAGTTAAACCACCTAAAATATATTCATGGTGTTGGAAGACCTTCTACTAAAAGACATGGCAGCTTTTCTTATTCTTAGAGTAAACAGAATTAAATGTAGTAAGTGCAATCAAGTTGGACATAACAAGAGGAATTATCAAGCTTCAATGGAGATTTAAATTTAAATTTGAATTTTATTTTTTCTTTTATATCTGTCATTTTATTTAAGGCATATCCTTATTGTTGACTTGTTTGCTATAGTCAGGCTTTTTTTTATTGGAACATGTTTTATGATGATTGGTCATTTTAATAAGAAGTTTACTTTTATTTGTGGATTTTATGTGATTGTTATTTGATTATGGAGCATATTATTTTATTTTGATATTTATTTTCAGATGTTTTACATTAATTTAACTATTTATCGGAATAATTCTATTTGTATTTAGCATTTTTTATTTAGTATAAACTAAAAAGGCTGTCCAACTTGATTATCTTTTTACAACTTGTGATGCTTGTTCGTATGAAGTGATGGGAATAATTTTATAAAACTATGAACTTTTAGTTTACAATCCATGTAGATAAAGTTGATACTAATTCAATATAGAATATTCCAATAGTTCACATTTTGATTTTAGTTTTTCCTTATATCAATTTATAGTTAACAATTCATTATACAAGTTACAACAAAGCAAGTAACAGTAAAGAATTCCAGATGATTCCACAACGTCAAATGATTAAACACCAGAGCGGACAAAAACAGAAGGATAAAAGTGCGAAAAAGTTAAACCTCTACTTGCTGTGGAAAATCTTAAAGTGTAGCGAGAGCTTCCTTTAATTCGAAGATGGCCTCTATTAAAAGATTGTATAGTTGTAATCAGTGGAAAGTTACCGGTTTTGTAATATCCCGGAATTTTGGGCAATATAAATTTAATAATCTGTGTTTAAATTTATATTGAATTGATAATTTTTGTCAATAAATTTGATTTGATTTAATAATCTTCTTTATTTAAATATTTAATTTGTGAATTTATTTTTAATAAACTAATGAATCTATTTTCTATTTAATAATGTATATGTATTTATACATATTTTAAATAGATAAGTTGTTAAATTAGTATAGCATAATTTTAATTTGAAATTAGAAATTGTGATTTATTTTTGGATTTAAGCTTTTCAAAAATATTTAATAAAATACTATATGATTTTAAATATATGAGATAAATGTTTTAATTAGTTTAAAATTCATTTTAATTCAATTTGAATATTAAAATAAGTTACAAAAATATTTGTGTTATTCTCTTTAAAATATTGATTGATAATTTTGATTTGTAAATTTAATTTGAAATTTAAAATACAATTTAAAATACGAAACATGTATTCATTAAGTTACAAACTCTTGTATAAATTTATTTTAATTGTTTAAAAGTATCTTTGACAATGGATTTACGTGTATATTGTTTTATTTATTATAACACTTTGCTTTGTTCTTTAGAAATTAATTTTATACATAACTACATATTAAAGAAACTAATTAATTAAGTTTAATATTTCTTAACACTTAATTAAATTAAAAAAACATTTAAAGGACATGTGTAAAATGTTTAAACAAAGATACTTACGAGTGTTAACATTTCATACAAGTGTCATGTTGTAATTTTGTTTTTCTTTAATTTTAAATAAATCATAAACTAGCTATAAAACATTGCATATACTCATTCCTTTCCTTTTTCTCATTTTTCATTTTGAACAAACAAATCTGAACACATACAAATAATTTCAGATTCAAAATCAAACTCCTCTTTTTCAAAATACAAATCTGTAAAATTTCATCTCTACAAACCTGCAAAGTAAATGCATAGCATAAATCATGAAATGGTTCCTGCATGCAACAATTTCAAGTTACACCTGCATTTCATCTGGAAGCATGTATAAATCAAGATAAAAAGCAAGAAAAAGGTCTGCATTTCTTTGCATCTGGAAGCAAGGGCCTGCATTTCATAAATTTTCAAAATCTGGAAACAAGATTAAAAATCATCAAAATTTGAAGCAAGTTTCAAAGGGGATTTCAAACTGTGTTCTGCATGTTCAAATCTAAGCTTTGCTCTGCATTTTAATCAAAGGTGAGTAACTTTCTTTTATAAATTTAAGGTTAAAATCTGTTGCATGATAAATAAATATTTCCTGTGTTAAGCTTACTGTCTGATGTGTGAACTGTATATTTATGCATGCTATAAATTTGAAATGTTCTGTTTGATTCCTGATTCAAATTTTTAGTTTAGTTCTTACATCTTTAATTTGTCTTTGTTAAATTTTTAAGATTTAAAAAAAAAGATGTGTAGGTTAGTTTCAGAGATTAGATTTTAAGATTTCATTTAAGTAAAATTTAAATAAAACTTACTGTAAAATAAATAACAGAGCATTAGAAATTTTATAAGTAAAATATGAAACATTGAAAATCAATGTTTTAGGAGTAGAACTCAAAACATCATGAAGGATTAGGATTTTTAAAAGTAAAATGACAATTTATAGTGCTGTTAAATAAGTGCAGTTTCAAAATTACTGTATTTTACATTTTGGTAAAATTCACTTGATTCTTGCATTTGATTGGATTGAATTGGCTTCTGGAGATAGAGTAGCTATCAAATATTATAGGAAAAATACTAAATTGGATTACAATTAAATATTGATGTTGAATTTTGGATTTTTAGTTAAGAACCCTAGTTTTACTGAGTATAAGGAAATTTAGTGTTGCGGTCTCATCTTTTGATCGAGTTCTGAGATATTTAGGGGATTGGTAGATGAAGGGTTGATGAAGTCTTCATCGGAGTTTCAAGATTTATGGTGGCCGGAGTGGTGAGTTATTTTCGTTGACAGGCTAGGCACTGAAAGGGGGAGGCTGTTCCAGGTTCTGGAAATTGAGTCTCAAACTAGAATTGAGCACATGATGTAGAAGTGGGTGTTGAGTTGGCCTGAGGGAAGGTTTGATGATCGTGGAATGGTCGTGGATTTGGCCAATGATGGCCGGAGTGGATGGGCAGGTGTACGGTGCAGAAGTGTGCATGGTTGTGATGTTTTTTTTGTTGCAGGGTTTTAAAACCCATGATGGTCTCGAGTTATTTGTGAAATGACTCGAAGCAGGGAAGCTATTGTCTCGAAGCATTTGAAGGGTTGCTCGAGTTAGGACTTTGTTTCAGGTTTATAAGTAAAACAGAAAAGCCTGATTCTGTTTTAATAAAAACTTAAGTAGATTTTGAATATAAACTGGAAATTGAACCTAGGATTTAAACCTGAATCTAAAGATGAATTCAAATAGTTTGAATTCTAGTTTTGAAATGATTTGAATTAAGAAAATTCAAGTTTGGCTTAAATAAAAAAAAGGAAAGAACAAGAAACCTGTTTCCAGTTTTTATAAAATTTGAAATAAAAAGTAAATGCAAACTAAAATTTGAAACCAAGTTTGAAAACCTGAATTTAGATATAAATTCAAATAATTTGAATCTTGTCTTTGAAATTATTGAGTTTTTTTTTAAATTTAGTTTGGGTTTTAAACAAAACAGAAACTGTTTTCTGTTTTCAGATTTAAAAGTAAATTTAAAATTTGTAAGATGAAGTTCAATCTAGAATTTTTAAACCTGGAACTCAATTATGAATTCAATAATTTAAATCTTGGATTTTGAATCATTTTTGAATTCAAATTTAAGATGTTAAACTAAAACAGGAAACTGTTTTCTGTTTTTATGTTTTGAATTTAAAAGCAAATTTTAAAAATGCAACTGAAAAATTTAAAACAAATTTAAATCTGGAAACTGAATTTTTGAATAAATAAATCTGAGTTGAATTTAAATCTGGAATTTAAATTTAGATTTTAAAACTTTTTAAAGTATAAAAGAACATTGATTTGAATTTAAAACTATAAGTTATGAATTTATGAAATAAGGTTTAAAATAAGGTTAAATTCAGTTTTAAACTTGGAATTTGATTTTTATGACAGTTTTTAAAATTTAATAAGTTTTTAAAAATTTATATTGGTTTTAACCAATTTTAGAAAAGGTTAAATAACTTGAATTTAAAAATAAAGATGGAAGAGTAAGTAATGTTTTAAATTTTTAAGATTTAATTTGAAATGAAAATTTAAATTGTGTTTCAGTTTGAAATTTGAAAAGAAATTTTCAAATTTGAAATTTATTTGAAACAAATTGTTTAAAAAAAATACTTTGTATAAGGAGAATGTTTCTTAATTTAGAACTCAAGAAATTGGTTTCATTTAAATTATTAAATTAATTTAAATGGAATATTAATTATTTAATTAATTAATAATGTGGAAGATTAATTAGGTAACTAATAATTTTTAAGTTAGTTAATTAGATTTGAGATTAATTAATTAAGGTTAATTAATCTAAAATTAAGGATGGTTAATTAAATTTTAATTAATAATTAAGATTTATTTAATCAAGTGATTAATGATTAATAAAGATTTTAAATAACACTTAATTAATTAATAATTTGAGATTAATTAAATTGTAATTAAATATTAATTAATTGATAATTAATAACGATTTGTGTAAGTTAATTTCTTAATTAAGTAATTAAGAAATGTTAATGAAGGTCATTAACTTAAGATTAATTAACAATTAATTAATGTTATTAATTTTTGATAATTAATTAGATTAATTAATTAATAATAATCAATTGATTAAGTTTTAATTACTTAATGAAGGTAATTAATGAATTAATTACTTGGTGTAATTAATTTAATTAATGTGATTAGTTTAGATTAATTAAGTTAAATTAATTTAAACATTTGTTGATTGTTGATAATTACTTTATGGATTTATAATTACCTAAGGAAGTAATTAATTAATAATTACAGGATGTAATTAAAAATATTTATTTACAGAAGTAATTTAGATTTAAATTACTTTGAAATTAATCATGGATTAATTGAGATAATTAATTAAGAGTAATTAATTTATGGGATGAGTAATTAAAATAGTTAATTACTGGATGGTTATTAATCATAGGTGATTAATATATATGTTGTTAATTACTTATGTAATTAATTTATATTGGGAGATTGATTAAATGTAATAATTAATTAATTAATTAATGATGAAATTTAGAATTGATTAATTAAGGTATAATTAAAAACGAATAAATGATTAATGTAATTAATTTTAGCTAATTAATTAATTAAGCAATTACAAGTTAATTATTTGCAAAGGGTTTAATATAATTAACTTGTGTAAGTAATATTAAAGGCTAATTGTTTATTGAAATCAGAGATGGTTAATCAATAAGGATTAAGTGAAATGAATATTGAGA
This sequence comes from Allium cepa, assembly GCA_030765085.1. NCBI lineage: Eukaryota > Viridiplantae > Streptophyta > Magnoliopsida > Asparagales > Amaryllidaceae > Allium > Allium cepa. The sequence continues at coordinate 853,613,866 of CM060931.1, forward strand.
TGATGATTTATAAATTGATTTGTAATCAATTAATGGTTAAGTTAAGAAGAATTTTAATGATGAAGTAATTAATTTAATTCATTTTAAATTAATTAGAGATTAAGTAATTTAATTCAATTCATTTTAAATTAATTATGAATGGTGTTATCATTAGATCATTGCTTATGTTTGATGATTGTTATTGATTGCCATGTATGGATTGTAATCTCAGCTATGGGATGAGTAATGTTATATGGATGTATTGGTTGCTTTTGGATGATAATATAGATTATCTGATTATGATATGAATTATCTGTTGATAATGATAAGGTTGATTATCTATTGTGTGGTGAATTATCTATCTGTGCATATTTAGATAATGAATTGAATTATTTTAAACTTTAAAACAACTTGGCCTTAAAAGACACGCTTCGGATTTCGATGAGACCTGGATCGGGTTTCCATATTTGGGATCCGAAAACCACGTCGATCCAAATTAATGTTAGGTCGTTAATCCAAGTGGAGCGAGTGAAGACTCGAGGTGTAAGGGCTATACGTCAGTATAACTCTATGGGTGATTACGTAATGAGTTTGAGGGAAAAGTACTTATAGATTCGAGATGGTGATTCAGAGTGCAAGGGTTATTGTCGTTAACTCTTAGGGTGATTCCAATATGAGTGTAACGAGATAACGCCTTCAGTTTCGTTCGAACCCGGAACGAACTTGTATGGATTGAATGCTTTCAGAACATCGTCAGGTGGACGATGAGCATTCTAAGTGATATGTCCTATAAAGGTAATCGTAGCCTCAAGCCTCATCAACCAGGAATGGCTAAAACAAGGGAGGTGCAGCAAAGCTTCGTGGGTAGCCCCCACTTGAGAGCAAGATTTATCCCTGTCTAGAGGTCCCTTTATTTTCGGCTTAGTGGTGCGGTTGTTGATCACAACTGCAGGGTTGTCTTGTTTGGAACTGTTCAGTAAGGAACGGGTCCGGCTTTGTGTTGTAGGGAATTGGGAGTAATCCTCTGTACGTGATCTAGGCCACGTACTGTGACGGGCGGTACCCCAGTAGCCCAGCCATTGATGGAATCCAAAATCTAATAAGTGCCAACGGTTTTGATTGTATTACCCACTTTTGTGGCTAGTGCTGGAATTTAATGAATGTAACAATTTCGGCTATTTCTTATTTACTTGAAAACCCTAGACACTATTATAATATCACCGGATTTCCTATCAAATGTTTTGGTTAGCGTAAGGTAAAAACTTTTCCATGTTTATGTGTGGGAAGTCTTACGTGATACCTTTTCTTTTCAAAGGTTTTTCAAAGTTAAGCAATTTAACCTGTTACTCACACCAGACCCATGTTTGACCCGGAGTTATTTTTTTTTCTTTAACTCTTGGGTACTCAAATTTTTATGAGTAGTCAAGAGAATTCAGGTTAGGATTTATGTTAGCTTTGACGAATTGTGGAGGAGCAAATGGAGTAGGAGGCTTCTGCGTATAGTTATATAGTTTTCCGCTGTGTTGGTATCTCTGAGTGTTTATCTATTGTGTATTGAGTTGTAATAACTAGACAGGTGTTTATAACTGTCTAGTATGTGTTGTATTATCTGTGTAACTCTGATATTTAATGTATACTATGTAATACTTATGTTACTAATATAATTTATTCGTTTCCCTGTTGAGATTCTTGTGTTGTTTCTTCTTTCTCTACTTTCTTTTCTCTTTCCTATCCCTTTCTTTCTTAAGGATGATATGACTTTTTGTGGAGAAAAAGTCGGGTCGTCTCATTTGGTATCAGAGCATTAGGTTGAGTGAATATCTAGTCTCTGTAGTGGTGTTTATCTTGAGAGAGCGTATTTGTATTTTTATATATATATATAATTATTTCTACCTATTTGTTGGATTACCTGTTCAGGTTTTTCCAATATAAGTTATAAAGGTAGATGAGGTAGAAGTGTGTGTAACACGACTACCATTGGTTGGAGTTTGATGGATGAGGTTGGATGTGTATTTGTCGAGACTGTAGACCTAATACCGTCTCGAGTGAGTTCTGTAGTGATGAAGGACTTCATCGATCTCTGAAGGAAACCTTCTAAGGGTTCGGAGTTCATCTTTGAAGTGTAGAATTGAGTTTGGATCTGTCGGAAGGCAGAAGTAAGCAAGTGATGATATTTTGATTTCTCAGGAAGTAGTAGCTGCGTGATGAGATGCAGTGACTATGGATATTTCCGAAGATGTTTCTTTGGAACAAGAATAAGAAGTGAGTCAGATCGGTGATGTGGTTGAGTTTAGCAGAGTGTTCTGAGTTGGTAGGGAGTCTTCTGGCTGGGTAGTTTTTTCTGAAGTGGAGTTCAGAAGCAACAGAGTAAGCTCATTTCTTTGGTAAGTTGGCTAGGCCAGCATAAGCTATTCTGTTTGGTTGAGAGAGAGCATTTTCTTTGGATTTAGGCTGAGTTGATCGCAAAAGTGACTTGCGATAGTGTGTTCTCTTGGATTGTTGGAGACTGTCTGGATGTTTTCTGGAAGTCAGAAGTTTGTCTGCATCTGGAGATCGAGTTTTCTTTCCAGGAATGGAACTGATGGTTCGGGTAGTACATGGATGGTTCCTTGAGATAGAAGTTGGTGAAGCAGCTCAGGTTTCGGAGGAACATCTGAGTTTTCTTTATGAATATGTGGAACTATAATCTGTGCTGGGTTGTCTAGTCTGTGCTTGTGCTCTTCGTCAGTATTTTCTTCTGCTTCGGATCAGAGTTGAGCAGCGGAAGCAGTTTGGGGGTGTTTCTGTTTTTCTTTTTCCGGATATGAAGAAGTTTGTTTTGTCTTCTGTTGTTGAGAAGCAAGGTGTGTGTTCTTGGCTTTTGAGTGATCTTGAGGAGATCATTGGATTGTTTTGATCTAGTCAGTTTCTAGAAGTATCAGCAAGAGTTAAGCTGATCAGGATGGATATTGGTAGCCCAGGATCGTCCGAAGAGTTTTTATGGATAAGAGATAGAAATTTGGATTCTGGAATCGGAGATTTGTTTGGGATAAGTTTTTCTCTGATCCATGGAGCTATAAGATTTGGAGGGTCTAAAGCTAGCTCCGTAGTGTTTAAGATTTCTTCTGTGTATTGTTATGATCAGTGTTTGGTTTCCTAGAGTTGAATTGCCAGTTTGGATAACTGGGATTCAGTATGTTTCACGTATCTCTGAGGGAGTACGTGTTTGATATTTCTGGTTGTTGAACCAGCAGTTTAGGTGGTTTGTTTGTTGAGTCAGACTCGTTTGTAGTCTGATATTCTGTATAGAATTGTTGTTAGGAGCTCTATAGCTTAGTAGTATTGATTGATTGGATTATATAGAGCGAGTATCCCGATATATATATGCCGAGGAAACTCATGAAAGTTTTGTCCAAAATTCTTTTGGATAATTAGATTTGTTCTGATTATGTGAATTGGTTGCTATGGTTGTTGGCATATGATTAACATATGTTGTGTTTTAAAATGAAATCTGTAAATGATTATTAAATTACATTTGTTTTAAATTTCGGGGACGAAATTCTTTTAAGGGGGAAGGATTGTAATATCCCGGAATTTCGGGCAATATAAATTTAATAATCTGTGTTTAAATTTATATTGAATTGATAATTTTTGTTAATAAATTTGATTTAATTTAATAATCTTCTTTATTTAAATATTTAATTTATGAATTTATTTTTAATAAACTAATGAATCTATTTTCTATTTAATAATGTATATGTATTTATATATATTTTAAATAGATAAGTTGTTAAATTAGTATAACATAATTTTAATTTGAAATTAGAAATTGTGATTTATTTTTGGATTTAAGCTTTTCAAAAATATTTAATAAAATACTATATGATTTTAAATATATGATATAAATGTTTTAATTAGTTTAAAATTAATTTTAATTCAAGTTGCATATTAAAATAAGTAACAAAAATATTTGTGTTATTCTCTTTAAAATATTGATTGATAATTTTGATTTGTAAATTTAATTTGAAATTTAAAATACAATTTAAAATACGAAACATATATTCATTAAGTTACAAACTCTTGTATAAATTTATTTTAATTGTTTAAAAGTATCTTTGACAATGGATTTATGTGTATATTGTTTTCTTTATTATAACACTTTGCTTTGTTCTTTAGAAATTAATTTTATACATAACTACGTATTAAAGAAACTGATTAATTAAGTTTAATATTTCTTAACACTTAATTAAATAACAAAAACATTTAAAGGACATGTGTAAAATGTTTAAACAAATATACTTACAAGTGTTAACATTTCATACAAGTGTCATGTTGTAATTTTGTTTTTCTTTAATTTTAAATAAATCATAAACCAGCTATAAAACATTGCATATACTCATTCCTTTCCTTTTTCTCATTTTTCATTTTGAACAAACAAATCTGAACACATACAAATCATTTCAGATTCAAAATCAAACTCCTCTTTTTCAAAATACAAATCTGTAAAATTTCATCTCTACAAACCTGCAAAGTAAATGCATAGCATAAATCATGAAATGGTTCCTGCATGCAACAATTTCAAGTTACACCTACATTTCCTCTGGAAGCATGTATAAATCAAGATTAAAAGCAAGAAAAAGGTCTGCATTTCTTTGCATCTGGAAGCAAGGGCCTGCATTTCATAAATTTTCAAAATCTGGAAACAAGATTAAAAAGCATCAAAATTTGAAGCAAGTTTCAAAGGGGATTTCAAACTGTGTTCTGCATGTTCAAATCTAAGCTTTGCTTTGCATTTTAATCACAGGTGAGTAACTTTCTTTTATAAATTTAAGGTTAAAATTTGTTGCATGATAAATAAATATTTCCTGTGTTAAGCTTACTGTCTGATGTGTGAACTGTATATTTATGCATGATGTAAATTTGAAATGTTCTGTTTGATTCCTGATTCAAATTTTTAGTTTAGTTATTACATCTTTATTTTGTCTTTGTTAAATTTTTAAGATTTAAAAAAAAAGATGTGTAGGTTAGTTTCAGAGATTAGATTTTAAGATTTCATTTAAGTAAAATTTAAATAGAACTTACTGTAAAATAAATAACAGAGCATTAGAAATTTTATAGTAAAATATGAAACATTGCAAATCAATGTTTTAGGAGTAGAACTCAAAACATCAAGAAGGATTAGGATTTTTAAAAGTAAAATGACAATTTATAGTGTTGTTAAATAAGTGCAGTTTCAAAATTACTGTATTTTACATTTTGATTAAATTCACTTGATTCTTGCATTTGATTGGATTGAATTGGCTTCTGGAGATAGAGTAGCTATCAAAATTATAGGAAAAAAATACTAAATTGGATTACAATTAAATATTGATGTTGAATTTGGGATTTTTAGTTAAGAACCCTATTTTACTGAGTATAAGAAAATTTAGTGCTATGGTCTCATCTTTTCATTGAGTTCTGAGATATTTAAGGGAGTGGTAGATGAAGGGTTGATGAAGTCCTCACCGGAGTTTCAAGATTTATAGTGGCCGGAGTGGTGAGTTATTGCCGTTGACAGTCTAGGCACTGAAAGGGGGAGGTTGTTCCAGGTTCTAGAAATCGAGTCTCAAACTAGAATTGAGCACATGATGTAGAAGTGGGTGTTGAGTTGGCCTGAGTGAAGGTTTGATGATCGTGGAATGGTCGTGGATTTGGCTAATGATGGCCGGAGTGGATGGGTAGGTGTACGGTGCAGAAGTGTGCATGGTTGTGATGTTTTTTTTGTTGCAGGGTTTTAAAACCTATGACGCCCCACCTCTATACCCACGCTAGCCAAGAACATTACGGTTAATGCTGTCAACTAGCACGGAGAATAAGGCTGTTGGGGAGCGACCATCCGTGTAATTGCTTTGCGCGAGCATCGATATGTCAGATAGTATAACGGAAATCCGACATACCGACACAAAACCAAAGCTACTGCACAGTGGCTATAATATCTTCAGAAACAAATATAAAAATAAACATAACATAAATCAGTCACAGACAATTCATATCACAAAGGCGGAAATAGATATGAATATAACACATGAAAGTGTACATCAGAGTAGTGGTTAAAAAGATCCACAATAATACAAAAGAATAGCAACACGTGCTGTACAAAAGAATACAACTATGAGTCCATATCTCAAGTGTATACAACAAAATAAACTACTAATCTAAGTAGTTAGCCAAAAGTCAGAGTAATGATCCTGGATGAGAAATCAAGCAGAAGCACCTGTAACATCTCGGTCTGACCCGAGTATTATTTAATAAGAAAATAATAAACGGATCAGTCTAACTATAAATATCAGATGAAACGATATAGAATAAGAGCTTTGACTAAACACATAATAATCACAGTGCCAAGCTGTGATATATATACGTAATTGAAAATCAACAAGAGATTAATCAATATCACAACATCTACACAAGGATCAAAGGAAATGTCATACTCCTAATTTCGTTCACCAAACCATAAATATTGACAATTATATCAATGTCAATCACAAAAGTCAATGACACACAAATTCACCAATACACAAGTATTGATAAAACTTATCAATGGAAATCCCGAAAATTGGTGAAACACAAATTCCAGAATTCATCAATTAGAAATCCAGAAATCACAATAAAAGGATGGCCAATCCCACAAACTGGACATCGACGCACCTAGAAAGACACGCCCCATGCACAGTCGAACATCGATGCACCTAGAAAGATACGCCCCATGCTCTAGCATCGACGCACCTAGAAAGATACGCCCCATGCACAAATAAACATCGATGCACCTAGAAAGATACATTCCATGCATAAATAAACATCGATGCACCTAGATAGGTACACCCCATGTAATGTCTAACATCGATGCACCTAGAAAGATACACCCCATGAAAAGTCGAACATCGACGCACCTAGAAAGACACGCCCCATGGATAGATGAACATCAACGCACCTAGAAAGATACGCCCCATGTCCCGACTTAATGAGCCGATTGCTCCACGAAGTAAACAAACATCGATGCACCTAAAAATGTACACCCCATGCATAAATAAACATCGACGCACCTAAAAAGGTACGACCCATGTGTAAACAAACATCGACGCACCTAAATAGGTACGACCCATGCAAGAAATGAGACGAAGCTCAATAAAATGAGGAACAGTCCTCCACATAGACAAAGAGACATCGCACATTGCTAGTCTAAACCATAAAATGATCGTCATGATCACCGAGAAGTGTCAATTACAGTAAGCTAGTAAATATATGAGCTTAGCTTCATGTCCCATCACCACTAGCTTAACTTAAATATTTACGAACAAATTGTAGATCTCCACTAGAAAATTGTCACAAGAGTTTCAATCGAACAAGTCCAAGAATGAACCAACGAAGTAAACGCAAGCGTTTCATACCACTTGTTTTACTAAGTCGTTTAATTAGATTTCTCATACGAGTGAGGTAAAGGTTTGTATATACTAATAGATTGGAAAACGGTTTTATAAACGAATTTGGTATTGAAAATAGAGTTGAAATCGTTTTGAGGAAAGAGTTTTGATATTTACTACTAGTATTGAAACCTTTATATTTTTAAAGTGACAAAACACAAAAATGATTGTAGAACAATTAACCACCAAAATTCACATTCAAAGACGCGAATAAAGATCCAAAAAAATCGATCCGAATCCATCAAAATGGATATTCCCAAAAATTCCAAAAATAGAAGTAATTAACGTCGTAGCAACAACAAGTGGGAAATAACACGAGTCGATGGAATTTGGAAACCAAACAAAAATATGCACAAATAGGCATAATTAGGCAAATTGGTGCAGGTCAGTCGACTGACTCAAAGGTCCAGTCGACTGAACTAGAAGCAGGGAAAAATAATTTCCTGCAGTCAGTCGACTGACCTAAAAATTCAGTCGACTGAATGCAGGGAAACAGAGGACCCGAGCCTCTAGTTATTGCCTTCGGAATGCCTATGTGCTACAGCCAGTCGACAGACTCAAGGGTCCAGTCGACTGACTGGCACCAAGGCTGTTTTCCAGCCTATGAAATGAAGATGCTATCTTCTTCAAAATGCAATCGGGCGAGCATGGTCACTAGGGGTTTATGCCAATCGACTACCCGGTCCTATAAGCTCTTCGACGCATCACCAAAAACAAGTTCAAACTACAAAGCTATGATTTTTGAAGATTTGAACTCGAAACAATAAAAATTGGAATATACACTAAATCAATCTAAACCAAAACCAAATGCACATGAATAAGTATTAGGAATTCATACCTAATAATCAAAGATAATCATAGACTTAGATGTGAGATAAAAATCTCACCTTTGAACCCAAAAACAATGAATGAGAAGCTTGAAGACAAGGGAAGATCAACCACACCTCAATCTCAACACTAGAAGCTTGAATCTAAGCTTAAAAGAAGAACATTCCCTAAGTTAGGTTTAGGAAATTTCTGAAATCAAAGAGAGAATGAGTTGGAGAAGATGAAGAGAAAGCTTATCAATGGGTTCTCTTGAGTTTGGAGCTAGAAATTGATTTGCAAATGGAAACTTGGGTTTTGGATTTCTATTTCCCATTCTCTTCAACCATTAATCTCTTTAGAATTGAAATTAGAGGAAGAGGGAGTGAATGAAGAGGGGGGTTTCAGTTTGGGGTGTTAAGTTAGAACATTGGGCTGAACCCAACCTAACCCAAAGCCCTAAGTGAAAAGTAGCAAAATTCTACTATCTCCAAACATATCGAAGTTTATACTCATAAAGGTCGCAAACGTCATTTTGAACTCAATGGGGGTGGTCTCAAGTCCCAATTCGACTGTTTGCAAAAAGTAGCTTTTCGGACCAAAATCCGACGAACGATAAAATATTTAAATAAAATATTTAAATATAGAATCAATAAATAAGCGGGTTGTTACAAAACCCGTGATGGCCTCGAGTTATTTGTGAAATGACTCGAAGCAGGGAAGCTATTATCTCGAAGCATTTGAAGGGTTGCTCGAGTTAGGACATTGTTTCAGGTTTATAAGTAAAACAGAAAAACCTGATTCTGTTTTAATAAAAACTTAAGTAGATTTTGAATATAAACTGGAAATTGAACCTAGGATTTAAACCTGAATCTAAAGATGAATTCAAATAGTTTGAATTCTGGTTTTGAAATGATTTAAATTTTGAAAATTCAAGTTTGGCTTAAATAAAAAAAAGGAAAGAACGGGAAACCTGTTTCCAGTTTTTATAAAATTTGAAATAAAAAGTAAGTGCAAACTAAAATTTGAAACCAAGTTTGAAAACCTGAATTTAGATATAATTTCAAATAATTTGAATCTTGTCTTTGAAATTATGGAGTTTTTTTTAAAATTTAGTTTGGGTTTTAAACAAAACAGAAACTATTTTCTATTTTCAGATTTAAAAGTAAATTTAAAATTTGTAAGATGAAGTTCAATCTAGAATTTTTAAACCTGGAACTTAATTATGAATTCAATAATTTAAATATTGGATTTTGAATCATTTTTGAATTCAAATTTAAGATGTTAAACTAAAACAGGAAACTGTTTTCTGTTTTTATGTTTTAAATTTAAAAGCAAATTTTAAAAATGCAACTGAAAAATTTAAAACAAGTTTAAATCTGGAAACTGAATTTTTGAATAAACAAATCTGAGTTGAATTTAAATCTGGAATTTAAATTTAGATTTTAAAACTTTTTAAAGTATAAAAGAACATTGATCTGAATTTAAAACTACAAGTTTTAAATTTATGAAATAAGGTTTAAAATAAGGTTAAATTCAGTTTTAAACCTGGAATTTGGTTTTTATGACATTTTTTAAAATTTATTAAGTTTTTAAAAATTTAATTTTGTTTTAACCATTTTTAGAAAAGGTCAAATAACTTGAATTTAAAAATAAAGATGGAAGAGTAAGTAATGTTTTAAATTTTTAAGATTTAATCTGAAATGAAAATTTAAATTGTGTTTCAGTTTGAAATTTAAAAAGAAATTTTCAAATTTGAAATTTATTTGAAACAAATTGTTTAAAAAAAATACTTTGTATAAGGAGATTGTTTCTTAATTTAGAACTCAAGAAATTGGTTTCATTTAAATTATTAAATTAATTTAAATGGAATATTAATTATTTAATTAATTAATAATATGGAAGATTAATTAGGTAACTAATAATTTTTAAGTTAGTTAATTAGATTTGAGATTAATTAATTAAGGTTAATTAATCTAAAATTAAGGATGGTTAATTAAATTTTAATTAATAATTAAGATTTATTTAATCAAGTGATTAATGATTAATTAAGATTTTAATTAACACTTAATTAATTAATAATTTGATATTAATTAAATTGTAATTAAATATCAATTAATTGATAATTAATAACGATTTGTTTAAGTTAATTTCTTAATTAAGTAATTAAGAAATGTTAATGAAGGTCATTAACTTAAGATTAATTAACAATTAATTAAGGTGATTAATTTTTGATAAGTAATTAGATTAATTAATTAACAATAATCAATTGATTAAGTTTTAATTACTTAATGAAGGTAATTAATGAATTGATTACTTGGTGTAATTAATTTAATTAATGTGATTAGTTTAGATTAATTAAGTAAAATTAATTTAAACATTTGTTGATTGTTGATAATTACTTTATGGATTTATAATTACTTAAGGAAGTAATTAATTAATAATTACAGGATGTAATTAAAAATATTTATTTATAGAAGTAATTTGGATTTAAATTACTTCGAAATTAATCAAGGATTAATTGAGATAATTAATTAAGAGTAGTTAATTTATGGGATGAGTAATTAAAATAGTTAATTACCCGATGGTTATTAATCATAGGTGATTAATATATATGTTGTTAATTACTTATGTAATTAATTTATATTGGGAGATTGATTAAATGTAATCATTAATTAATTAATTAATGATGAAATTTAGAATTGATTAATTAAGGTATAATTAAAAATGAATAAATGATTAATGTAATTAATTTTAGCTAATTAATTAATTAAGCAATTACAAGTTAATTATTTGCAAAGGGTTTAATATAATTAACTTGTGCAAGTAATATTAAAGGCTAATTATATATTGAAATCAAAGATGGTTAATCAATAAGGATTAAGTGAAATGAATATTGAGATGATGATTTATAAATTGATTTGTAATCAATTAATGGTTAAGTTAAGCAGAATTTTAATGATGAAGTAATTAATTTAATTTATTTTAAATTAATTAGAGATTAAGTAATTAATTTAATTCATTTTAAATTAATTATGAATGGTGTGATCATTAGATTATTGCTTATGTTTGATGAATGGTATTGATTGCGATGTATGGATTGTAATCTCAACTATGGGATGAGTAATATTATATGGATGTATTGGTTGCTTTTGAATGATAATATAGATTATCTGATTATGATATGAATTATCTGTTGATAATGATAAGGTTGATTATCTATTGTGTGGTGAATTATCTATCTGTGTATATTTAGATAATGAATTGAATTTTTTAAACTTTAAAACAACTTGGCCTTAAAAGACACGCTTTGGATTTCGATGAGACCGGGATCGGGTTTCCATATTTGGGATCCGAAAACCACGTCGATCCAAATTAACGTTAGGTCGTTAATCCAAGTGGAGCGAGTGAAGACTCGAGGTGTAAAGGCTATACGTCAGTATAACTCTGTGGGTGATTCCGTAATGAGTTTGACGGAATAGTACTTATAGATTCGAGATGGTGATTGTAACAACCCGATATTTTTCAGCCATTCGCATCCGCACATGTCGGACTTGAATTGCTCAAAATACCACGTTGTAAATAAATTTGGAGCAAATGAAATACAATCAAAGAATCACAGACACAGAAATATCAGAATAATTCGCAGCGGAAATTAAAATACCATAGTAGTTCATGAAGCTACTATAACAAACTCTCAAAACATAATACATAATATCAGTGTGAAAAACATATACAATTGAAATCTCAATTACATAGCAGTTTATCAATACCGAAGCTGGAATAGAACAACTAAAACTGAAGGGATAGATAACTAGACAAGCAGAATCTCCAGCAATTCCTAGCTCCAGAAAAAAATCTAAAGCTAAGCTGTAAATACTCAGGCTGACCCGAGCGTAAAGTAAAACACAAAACACTCGAGTCAGGACAATATATACTTATATAATGTAAACCAACTCAAGTGAACTGTAGTAGAAATGCACAATAACTTAAAGGATGCTTGGGATCGCCCATCCTTTAAGAATCAGTTAAACTATAAATTAAATACATCCCGTGATTAAAATTTCAAAATGGTATTTTATACTTCAAAATCAAATATCATTTCAAAATTCAATATCATTCAAAATCCATTTCAAAATATCAAAAATATAATATCTTCCAAACCACATTCATTTTTATTTAATATAAATACCATTACAAAACACATTTCAAAATAGTTTATATTTCAAAACAAATTACTTCATTTTAAATCATAAAAATGAAGTTATTATATTTAATAATCAAATTATTAAATTTATAAAATTTTAGTCTTTCAAAATTCATTTATCCACTTAATTTATTAAAACAGATGAAAATTCAACTTTCACAGCATTTAGAAATTGCTACGGAAAGTTACATTCAAAACAGTTCAATTTAATAAAAGATAGCATTTAAAAAGGTTGTAATAGGGTTACATTAGTTTCAAATAAAACTTAGTTAAATTCAATAATTATAGCATTTACAAAAATGCTATAATAACCTTTAATTAAACTTAGCCATTTGGTTCATTGTTATCAACTACAGCATTTACAAATGCTGTATTATCATTTACATTAGAATTAATAGCATTTCAGAAATGCAGTTAATTAACTTCAAGTATTCAATATAATTTCACAACAATTATATTTTTATTTAAATCATTTTTAGCTTAGAAAATCATATAATTTCACTTTTAAAACAGTCATTCAAATCCCCTTATATTCATGATTTTATAAAGTTAAATCTCCATTCAAAAATCAAAATTTAATAATAATTCACTTATTAAATTCCAACATTAAATTTTAAATTCATTATATTAAATTTAACTTAACATTTAAGTTTAAAATTTTCAAATATAACTTAATTTCATTTTTATTTACTTAACTTAAAATTCACCTTTAAGCCAAATTCACAAATTTCCAATTTTAGTTATATTTCCAAATTTCAACCTAAATATTCATTCATTTCACATTTTAACTTTATTCAAAAATCATTAATATATTATAAAATCATTTTAAATTCATTTAATTCAAAATATCATAAATTTATCATATTTTCATATTTAATTTAAATTCCATTTATCACCAAATTCTAGTTTCCAAAATAACTTACATTTCAGATTTTCTAACTTTACCATTTATTTATTTCACTTATAAATTTTCAAAAAATCAATAATGATTTACAAAAATCATTTTTAATCAAATTTAAATCAAAATATTATAATATTTACATTTCTAAAATAATTTAAATTTTTTAGAAAAACATATTTTAACAACGGGTCTGTATTTCATTTTCTAGCCTAGATGAAGTGATACGGGTAATATATCATTTCAACCCGTAATTTACAAAGAAAACCCGGGTTTGATCACTTAAAACCCGCAGTCCCAAGTAAATGAAAATAATTGAAAATCATTCAGGCCTATCATTTCAGCCCATAACGATTTTCTCCTATTCTAAAGTCCGTTCGGGTATGTATCATTTCAATCCATAGTGATACTAGTCTACAGGGAACTTGCAGTGTGATAAACTGATGAAAATAATAGAATAGCATGAAATAACAGTAACAAATGGTATAACAAGTGTAAATATAGGTGTGAACTTCATATGAATATGATATAGCAGTTATAACAGGATGATATGCATTTACAGATTCAGGTGATGTCGGTTTATCACTATATAAGTACATATTAGTCTGGTGAGATTTACTCACTGTTTTGAGCTGATGACACAACGACGAATTGCACAACGGGATCTACACAAGCACAAAAGCACGATACAGATACGAAATGGAGGAGCCAAGGATTAATTCCCTTGAATACAAATCAAACAAACAATATAACAATTATAAGGTTTCAGACCAAAAATACGATAAACGATGCTAGAAATTAAGGAACAACAATTAATCAAACACTTGCACTTGCTTCCACCATCACTATGCTCAGCCTATAGGGTGATAAGGTACTGCCATGGGGTGTATTTGGTCAGGTATGGGTCATATATGGTCGGCCTAGCAAGGGTAGTGAAGGTATGGAAGTTTCTATGTATGAAAATACAAGTACAAGGCAAACAAGTGGATTTTTGTGCAATTTCAAGCATCGGGCAAGGCTACAAATGGCATGGCCAGACCTGCTGGAGGCTAGGAGATGGTGTGGCAGTGGCTTTGGATCAGGTATGAGCTGGATAAGGTGGTGCAAAGAGCGGCTAAGGGTGTGCTGAAGTGGTGGAAGTTACATGGTGTGAATACAAAGGGTTTAAGGCAAATAAGTGGCTTTTGTGCAACCATGGCTCAACAAAAGGACCATTGGGCTCGGCCCCTACAAGGTGATGGTCAGGTGGGGTCTGGAGTGTCGGCCGAAGGTGGTGAAGGGACTGGCGGCGGCGGCCAAGAAGGTGCTTTAGGTGAAAAATGAAGGGTATGTGCATAAATGGTTCGGCTAGGCTGAACAAGTGGAGTGTTTGCAAAAACTTTGGTGGATCTAGTCATAGATGACCACAGCATGGCTTGGTTAGTGGGCTGGAGGAGATGGTGACCTAATGTGGTGATGGTGGAGGTGGCTATGGTGGTGGAGGAGCAAGGCCGAACCTATGATGAAGAAGAACAAGTGCAAAAACCATGAATTCAAGCATAAACAAATGGAAAAAGGAAATAAAGTTTACCAAACTTTCTTCAAAAGCTATGGCCGAAATTTTTTCTTCAGGAATGAGAAAAATGTTTACATGAATGATAAAAATGATAGTCGGCTGAAAGAAATGAGAAGTAATGGCCAATTGAATGAAGAGTTAAGTTAAAATGTGAAAAGGTGGAAGATAAAAGGCCTTAGGAAAATCAAAAGTCAAAACCTTTTCAAATTTCTCTTAATTTCTTTATATAAGTTTAAATTACTTAAAATATAATAATTTCAGTTTAAATTTCGAAAATGCAACAAAATATAAAATAAAATAAAATAAATAATAATTATATACGATAAAAATAAGAAAATAGCTCAGAAAATGCACACTAGTCAAGAAAAATTGGAAATAAACAGAATAAATTTTGGAAAATTTATATGGGCATGGAAAATAATTATAAATAAATATAATAACATAAAATAAAAATTTATTCACAAAATAAATAAATAAAATTTAATTAAATATAATTTATATGAAGAAAATTGCAGAAAAATAGAAAACAGCCTTTAAATATAGAAAATAAATGCAATAAGCTTTGGAAAAATTCAAATATCACTTTGAAAATATTTAAAAGACAAAAATATATGTAACATAACATATAATACAAAATTTAATAATATATGACAAATAAAAATATTATTTATATAATTTAAAATAAACAATATTGCTAAATAAATCAAATTTCACTCATTATTGAAATATACATAACTTTCACGGTTTATCTCCGTTTCCAACGAAACGAAAAGCAGTATTCAAGTTATTAAATATATTTTCAAAATAAAATATAAAATTTAAGAATTTAAATATTTAAATTTGAAATTTAAAAAATCAAAATTTGACCCAAATTGACCAAAATCGACATTTCAGGAAAATATTCAATTTATACCAGTTTGAAATTATAATTCACATAATAATCAAAGTTTATATTTAAAATGAAAAGTTTGAAATGGAACCAGTAAAAAATTTAAAAATTAAATAAAGTCAAAATTAAGATATACATAAAAATCTAGGGTTGTTACGGTGATTCAGAGTGCAAGGGTTATTGTCGTTAACTCTGAGGGTGATTCCAATATGAGTGTAACGAGATAATGCCTTCGGTTTCGTTCGAACCCGGAACGAACTTATATGGATTGAATGCTTTAAGAACATCGTCAGGTGGACGATGAGCATTCTAAGTGATATGTCCTATAAAGGTAATCGTAGCCTCAAGCCTCATCAACCTGGAATGGCTAAAACTGGGGAGGTGCAACAAAGCTTCGTGGATAGCCCCCACTTGAGAGCAAGATTTATCCCTGTCTAGAGGTCCCTTTATTTTCGGCTTAGTGGTGCGATTGCTGATCACAACTGCGGGGTTGTCTTGTTTGGAACTGTTCAGTAAGGAACGGGTCCAGATTTGTGTTGCAGGGAATTGGGAGTAATCCTCGATACGGTGATCTAGGCCACGTACTGTGACGGGCGGTACCCCAGTAGCCCAGCCATTGATGGAATCCAAAATCCAATAAGTTCCAACGGTTTTGATTGTATTACCCACTTTTGTGGCTAGTAGCTGGAATTTAATGAATGTAACAATTTCGGCTGTTTCTTATTTACTTGAAAACCCTAGACACTATTATAATATCATCGGATTTCCTATCAAATGTTTTGGTTAGCGTAAGGTAAAAACTTTTCCATGTTTATGTGTGGGAAGTCGTACGTGATACCTTTTCTTTTCAAAGGTTTTTCAAAGTTAAGCAACTTTAACCTGTTACTCACACCAGAGCCATGTCTGACCCGAAGTTATTTCTGGTTTTCTTTAACTCTTGGGTACTCAAATTTTTATGTGTAGTCAAGGGAATTCAGGTTAGGATTTACGTTAGCTTTGAAGAATTGTGGAGGAGCAAATGGAGCAGGAGGCTTCTGCGTATAGTTAAATAGTTTTCCGCTATGTTGGTATCTCTGAGTGTTTATCTGTTGTGTATTGAGTTGTAATAACTAGACAGGTGTTTATAACTGTCTAGTATGTGTTGTATTGTCTGTGTAACTCTGATATTTGATGTATACTATGTAATACTTATGTTACTAATATAATTTATTCGTTCCGCTGTTGAGATTCTTGTGTTGTTTCTTCTTTCTCTTCTTTCTTTTCTCTTCCCTATCCCTTTCTTTCTTAAGGATGATACGACTTTTTGTGGAGAAAAAGTCGGGTCGTCTTAGGTTTTCAATGTGCACATGACATTAGGTGTATGAATACGTCAAGGCGATCAGTATATGACTATGTGAAATATAATTTTATAGTTGATGCTTTTAGATCCAGTTATGTGCATGCTATTAATCCAATTTCAAATGTTGGTAAGCCAATTGTTAGCGAAGATGAAGTCATAATTAAACCACCTAAAAAAATTCATGGTGTTGGAAGACCGTCTACTAAAAGACATGACGGCTTTTCTTATTCTCAGAGTAAACGAAATAAATGTAGTTAGTGCAATCAAGTTTGACATAACAAGAGGAATTGTCAAGCTTCAATGAAGATTTAAATTTAAATTTTCTTTTTTCTTTTATGTCTGTCATTTTATTCAAGGTATATCTTTATTGTTTACTTGTTTGCTATAGTTAGGTTTTTTTACTGGAACATGTACTATGATGATTGGTCATTTTAATAAGAAATTTAATTTTATTTGTGGATTTTATGTAATTATTATTTAATTGTGGAGCATATGATTTTCATCTGTATATTGTCTGTCTTTTTAATGTAATACTATGTTTGTGAGGAAAGAATATTGATATTTGTATTTAGCATTTTTTATTTAGCATAGACAAAAAGGATGTCCAACTTGATTATCTATTTACAATTTTGTGATGCTTATTCTTATGGAGTGACGATAATAATTTTATTGAACTAAGAATTTTTAGTTTACAATTCAAGTATATAAAATTTATGCTAATTCAATATAGCATATTCCAATAGTGCACATTTTGATGTTAGTTCTTTCTGAAATCAATTTATAGTTAACAATTCATTATATATAAGTTTTAGCAAAGAAGTTACATCAAAGAAAGCAAGTTGATCCCAAAATATCAAATGATAAAACACCAGAGTAGAAAAAAACAAAAGGATAAAAGTGCTAAAAATATAAACCTTCATTTGTTGTGGTAAATATTATAGTGTGGCGAGAGCTTCCTTTAATTCGAAGATGAGTTCTATAAGATAACTCCATACAAAATAATATATAATTTTTTGTATTAAAATTTGTTTACAAATTTAAGTTTGTACCAAAAAAATTCAAATATATTATTGAAGTTTCAAAATTTTCTTGATAGTGAAACCTTTTAAATTATGATTGAACAATTTTAGTTAAGGTAATTCAGCAGCTGGTACGATCATGAAAGGAAATCCAGAAGCTTGTGTTAATACAATAAAAGTAGATGCTTTAAAATATTTATGAACATATCCCTGTGCATTTTAAGCATAGATGCACTGTTAAGTTGAGAAAGTTTTGTCTTAACGGTAGAATTTTGTTATCAAAAGAAACACACAAACAAGAGAGTAAGCATTGTACTGAAATAAACATAAAAGATTGGAACAATGTACTAAGATTAAGCACTCAAAAGGGTCGAAATAAATTTAGAGACTAATATAGAGTTGGTGTGGAGACACAAATATGAATACCATATGAAGAAAAATTACATAGGATTAAATACAATATGCTGCTAGTTATAAAGATGCCACGCAATAAAAAATTATCAACATGTTAAAGAAGAAAACTTTTGCTAGCAGTCACCATTTCACCGCATTTCAATAAGCAAAATAAAATATAAAAAATGCATGAGTGCTTTATAGTATTGGGAATCAAAAGTAAAAGTTGAAAGTGGAGAAGCGACCTCATTATCTTCAACAATGGGGGCTTTTCCATCGAGTTAGTATCCTATGTGGAAAACGTACATATTCATAGTTATAGGACAATACTAATAATCTAAGTAAAATACTAACTCAATATAGCATTTTCCAAAATTGATGCTAATTTAATGTAACATTTCAATCCAGTTCTTTTCTCAGTAATCATGATATACAAAAACAACAAGCATGAAACTTTCAAAGCAAAATACTGATGAACTAATTACATTTTTTCAAGTAGCAATACAAGACAACTTAGCAGAAGAAGGAAACCTTTAAAACAACATACGTATAACCAATCATAATTTTGCAAGTATTAACCCAATTCCACTTCAATTAGCCTACAGTAAAATATAAGTTCCAATTCAACTTCAATTAGCACTTCATCTCACTTCTGCTAATTCGTATCCAATTTCAATTAGCACTTCAACTTCAATTCAGCTAATTCATACTCAACTATAATTAGCATTCTAATTGATCTAATTCAAATCAATTAGCACTTCTTCGAATTTTCCAATTCTTTAAATTTCTGTTTACTTTAGTTCTTTTTTTCATTGCCTTTTCAGCTTCTTCAGGAGATGAGTTGTAAAGAAATTCACCACATTCCAACTTCACTGCGATCATTTAGTACATCTTTTACTATTTTAGCTCGTAATAGTTTGATATCTTTTTTACGTTTTCATTTGGAAGGTTCAAGTCTCGGTCCAATCTTTGGATGAGTTTCATCACAAATAGTGCGCAGTCATTCCTGTTGGTTTAAAAAAAACAGCAAAGATTGTTTGTAACAAACATTCAATTTTGCTAGTAATTATAACATTACACATAGATTAAAAATATTTGTACATGGTAAATATTTAATAATTGTGATCTGCTAAGAGAATTATACATCAGCTTAGGGAACATAGGCTGGATACATAAGGACTTGTATGGGTATTTATGAAGGAGCTTTCAAATTAACAGAGTAGAACAGCAGTGGCATCAAAAATATATAATGCTATGACAATTTAGCATTTCTTTTAACATATAAAATTGGGCTTCTTATACGAATTATAGAAGAACCTATCACATTAGCAGATTAAAAGGACATTGGTATGATATTATAATGGTATGGTCATTTGACGTTTACAATAAGTATATAGTATAACATATTATATATTTTTACTGCTATTACCATTTAGCACTTTGATAACACAATATGCATGTCAATAAGCATGTATTTCCTACATAATGCAACATGTCATATTTTTTGGTGTATTGAACATTGTAGCATTGCAATGCTATGATCATTTGGCCTTTACATGAAAGTACATAGTGTAACAAATTGTACTTTTTTTACTGCTATTACAATTTAGCACTTTGTTAAAATATAGTGTAACTTGTCCCTTTTTTTGATGCATTGAACATTATAGCATTGCAATTGTTAATATAATCCATGTGTAGTTTTCTTGAAGAAAATTAACTACTTAATAATGCTTACGAAGAAAATTCATGTGAGGACATTATGATTGCTTTATCTGCTTTCTCCCAATTTCCTTATTTAAGATTCTGTTTTATTTCCATTTTCCTTCTAATATCTTTTACATCTTTTTTTCTATTAAAAACAAGGAAAAAAGTATTCGATTTTTTGGTTGTAAAATATATTCTTACAATTAGCCAAGCTTATTTACAATGTTGATTTGATGCTATGGTTGATCTTCTCGGCCTCAAAGAATCATAATTGCGCCATTGTCGTTGATTATAATCCAATGTAAGCAAAGTCCAGTGGTTGGTATATTTTTTTTATAATTTTTTGGTGACAGTGTCGAGGTGGGCGCGGTAAAGCTAGAAGGCGAGGCTAGTTAGTGGCTTACGTGAAACTGAGTTGGAGGCGATCTAGGTTGTGAGGTGGTGAGGAGGCGGAGATCGATAGGGGATTGATGTGTGATGTCTGTAGGGAGGAAAGAAAGAAAGAGGGAGGTGAGGTAGGAAATAAAGGATGAGGGAAGGCTTGCAGGGAGGTATGAATAAAAGAACAAGAAAGTATGCAGGGAGGTGATTTCCAGGAAAAAGAATGACTTTAAAGTTTCTCTGATGCACAAACAACACTATATATATACATTTTATTATATATTATTCCTATCAAATGAATAATAGAGCCAAATAATTGAATGCACATGGTCATAAAGTAGAGTGTGAATACGAACCAAACGGCTAACACATAAGAAACAGAAAAATGCAAGCATGAATATTAGGGTTATAAATGCTAAAGGATTTTTGATTTCAACTAGTAAAAAATGGAAAGACACACAAGAACATCAAAAGTCCCGAATACGGAACCGGTACGAAAGATCATTATGTCGATTTCGCCACGTATCGGGCACCAAATGCACAAATGAATATACTTTAGAGATCAGCATGACAAGATGAATAAAATGGTACACAGATATTAATGACATGACCATCCTATCAAAAGTCGATATTCGGTACCGAAAATGCTGCCAAGACACCGAAAATAAGACAATATGCATATCAAAAACCATATATGGCCTATTATATAATCATAATGCAACCTGTCATATTTTTTAGTGTATTCAACATTGTAGCATTGCAATGCTATGATCATTTAGTCTTTACATGAAAATACATAATGTAACACATTGTGCATTTTTACTGCTATTGCAATTTAGCACTTTGTTAAATATAGTGTAACTTGTCCTTTTTTGATGCATTGAACATTATAGCATTGCAATTGTTAATATAATCCACGTGCAGCTTACTTGAAGAAAATTAACTACTTAATAACGCTTATGAAGAAAATTCATGTATGGACATTGTGCTTGCTTTATCTGCTTTCTCCCAATTTCCTTATTTAAGATTCTGTTTTGCTTCCATGTTTCTTCTAATATCTTTTACATATTTTTTTCTATTAAAAAAAGGAAAAAACGTGTTCCATTTTTTCACTTTTTTTGGGCGGTAAAATATAACCTAACAAGTAGCCGAGCTTATTTATAATGTTGACTTGATGCTGTGGTTGATCTTCACAGCCTTAAAAATTCACAATGGCACCATTATCTTTGATTGTAATCCAACGTAATTAAATTCCAGTGGTTTATGCAATATAAGGGGAAGAATGTTAGCTCTGTAAATGCATCCGTGACTATTTTTCCCCATAAGGTAAACCAATGATTGGATTACATTTTTAGTGTTTGTTTTTAAAGCATGTTGTAAATGAAGATTGGATATTAGTTTGTTTTTCCATTATATTACATAACAAAATAATATTGTTTACCATCGTGATTGCAATGAAAATGTAGTTCTGTTCATATGTTATTATATTTTCATCAAACCAGTTGATTCTGCATTAAGAATATTTGCTTACCGTATAGTAATAAAGGATTTTGAATTTTTATAGACATGTTAGAATACTTATACACTACCAGAGTTATATACACACAAACACACATAATGATAGATATATACTATCAGTTTTAGTAATTTTACATAATGCTAGGAGAAGTTAGCATTTTATAAAGAGTATGTTTTGTAATCAAAATATCTATATCCATTCTACACTTTAAGGCTAATATTATAGAGTTGCTATTAAAATTTTTATTGATACCGTTATTACTAACAAAAAAAACCATATCAGCGGTGTAATGTTATAATATATAATACTTGTGCTATTTAGCATTTTATAACAACTATACATATTTTGCTGCAAGTAATAAGTTTGTTTTGTATTTGTTTATATGTAGCATTTTAGTACCTTATTTTTTATGTAAATGTATTGTACTCTAAACTTTTTTTATGAAAAATGCACAAAACAAGAGTCAAAACTTGAATCTACTATATATGCAACAGCCCGGGATTTCGCTGTTATTTATTATTGTCATTAAACGATTAATTTGGTTGCTAATTGCTTTTGGCATTTAACCAATTGAAATTTGTTTAAAAATTTAATTAATGTTGTTGGGCTTTAAAAATTAATTTTAGCCCATATTTTGGTTTGCTGCCGAGGCAAACCCTATGACCTGTTCCTCCCTTGTTCATTTTTCAAACCCTAAACTAAAAAAAAAACTTAATCCCTTTTTCTTTTATACTTCGACCCGTTCCTTCTCTTTCTCGGATCTATTTATTCGTTCACAACCCTAAAATTAATCGAAAGAAAATAAAAATGGTGGCTGCCTCATTCTCCCCCGTTCATTCAAAATTAGGGCTTCTTCGATCGTCCCTCTTTTCAGAATTGAGGCCATCGACTTTGATTTCTACTCTATTTGTTGGTCGTCTCTTTGAGTGCTCACGGCGGCTTCTAACTGGTCGAGTTCGCCTCTGCTTCGATCCTTGGAAAGTGCGCACGTGGAAGCAAGGTGAGTAATTCCTATTTACTCACATCTAATTCAATACTTTGTTACAGTAGTTCGACTTTGTTCGATGTTGATGATTTTGGTCACCGTCACCATATATTTGATTCTGTTTTGCTGTTGTCTTCATTTTGTAGTTGTCTTATACTTTGATTTGTTGATGACTTGCTCATCACAGTGGTTTCCTTTTTGACTTTGGTCATTTGTAACATTGTCACTTCTTATCATCTCCGTAGCATGCGTGGCTCTCACCTGCTGTTGTTGCCTTTGTTCTTGAGTTTGATTTTTGAGCATTTTGACCTGTTCGAATTTTTGGGCAACCCTGGATTTTATTTGTAATAGTTCGAACATGCCTTTGGTATTATTTTGACCTCGGGAGCACAGAAATTTTATGATTTGGAATTTCATCATTTTGTTGCTCTTTGATGTGTTAGCCTTCACTTGTTATATGCTGCACTACAGTATATGTAGTTGTTAATTTGCTTGCATTATTCATTGACACTGCTTTATACTTGGTTTTAAAGTTGGTATTATCCATTGGTTTGATCTATTTGCATGGTTCACTTTGGACTTTGATTACCATTACCTAACTTCGGCATCGCCTTCATGTAAATGGATCGAAGTCTGGGTAGATATACTAGCCACTGTGTACATGGTTTAGTTTTATATCCCTGCGTGTCAAGTTATACAGGTGTGATTGTACATTCATGTTACCCAAACCTGTACTATGCATTGTCATTATGGGTAATGAAGTTTGTTTATTCAAGTCATACATGTGTTCATGTATTGCTTGCAGCCTGTTTCACATGTATAACTTGTTATGTCATTCATATTGTTACTGCATATGTCTACGTAGTTGAACACTTGCTGTGTTGCCGTACCTTTGGTGCTCTCATCTTCATTTCGCTGTGACTTGTGTTGTATTACTGCCTTTGATCTCGAATTTGGTCCAGTTCCATTAAGTTATTAAACTATGCACTGATGCGGTTTGTTTTCAATAAGCACCGAGTCAATTCTCATGTGCATTGCTGCCTTTATTTTTGTTGCACTGCGATTGATCATCTCGGTTGTGCCTTGGTCTTTGGTGATTTCTTCGCATTGCCGAGTTGTCCTTTGTGTTTGTCGTACATATGAAATTGATTCATATGTATGCTCAACATTTCATCTCAGGGACGCTTTCTTGCATTCACTGAGTTTGAATTATTTATCGTTATCCGATTTCTTGCATCTCAGGGACACTTTCTTGCATCTCAGGGACGATTTCATCTCAGCGTCGTAAAAGAATGGGATGCTTTCTTGCTTTCATGCATGCTATTTATCATTATCCGATTTCTTTATTTAAGGATCGGATAAACGAGATTTATTGTGACTGTCGTCTATTCATTATTTAATTATTATTGCTTCTGTGCACTAATAACTGAGTTTGAATTAGACTGACCCGTGTATTATTTAATTTTGAATTTAATACTCGGGTCAGACCGAGTATTTATAGGTTGTTGATATCTTACTTTGGGTTGCTGTTAGAGCTATGAAGTCTTTTCATACTCTTAACTCCGCTTTCATAATGACTCAGCGACCTAAAAGTGGTTACGACCTAACGGCTTAAAAGGTTACCGACCTAACAGCTTAAAAGGTTACGACCTAACTGCCTAAAAGAATGGGACGACCTAACGACCTAAAGGTGGACGACCTAACTGCCTAAAGGAATGGGACGACTTAAAGGTGGACGACTGATGTAGCCCAGGCTAGAAGGATAAGTCGTATACGAGATAAGGACAAGTATTTAAGTCGTTCACGACTTAATTGGGTGGAGGATAACGAGTTACGACTTATGGAAGAGAAGTTAAGCCGTCCACGACCTAAGAATGAAGGCTTGGATTGTTTCCGGGTTAAGGAAGGTCGGCAACGACCTAACAAGACACATGGGAAGGCAACACGATCTAAGCAAGCATTGGTGTTGGGCCGTGTACTGGTACTAGGACGGCTACGACCTAAGGAAGGACTTTTGGGTTGTCCACGACTCAATGAGGCACGGGAAGAAAAACTGCGAGCTAACATGTGTTGTTAAGTCGTAATCCTGTGTTGTAATTTGTTTTCTTTAAGTCGGAAGTCATTAGGTCGTATACGACCTAAGTATGCAAAGGTGTTTGTATTTTTTTAAGTCGTTGCCTGGGCCGTAAGTCGGCATGAAGTTGAGTCGGTTAAGCCGTGTGTTTGATGAGCCGCTGCTGACTAAGTCGCGCCTTTAAGAGTTGAGTCGTGCTTGGTGTTAAGTCGTTGCCGACTTAAATTGGGTCGTAAGTCGTACACGACTTAAGGTCTGAGTTGGTTGTAAAACACTATATATAGGGAGTGAGTTGTAACTTTTTGTGGGTTGATTTTTGAATAAAATTTCTTGTTGATTGCTGTGTGCTTTCATCTTAAATTGGTAGTTGAGTGTAATCTTCTATCTCCACTTTCGGTTATTCGAGTGCGCTCGAATCAACGATTGTTGAAGCCGATTCGCGGAATCATGTGCGCTTGATCAACGCTTGAAGAATTGAAGACTTCTTTCACGGTATCGTGCGCGATCAACGTGTTAGAGATAGCTAGAATTCGGCATCTTCGGATCATTGAATTTGGGGATTTCGGTATTCATCAATCCACCGATTGCTACTTTCATCGATTCATATCGTTTTGTTTAATATCCACTGCGTCAGTTTTTTGGTATCGGAGCTAGACTTAGCCAATCATAGCTAAGCCGAGACTTGGAGCCAATTATTGAAGTTGAAGTTTGAAGTTGAAGTTCATCGTGTTCATCTTGAAGTTGCAACGAGTTTGAAGATTTTGATCCATTTCATTTTGGATCTAGAGTTGGTGAGGTGTTTGAAGTATTGAGGCCGAGTTAGTGTTGAACCGAGCTAAGGAGTTGTGCGAGCTAGTGTGAGGCCATGCATTGTTTGGCTTGTGTTGGAGAGTTTTGAAGTACATTTTTGTTGAAGTGGAGTTGTTGTCGAGTTAAGGAGTTAAGCCGTGAGTTCAAGCCGAGACAAGTGTTTGAGCCGTGAGTTGAAATTTGTGAAACTTGTGAAGTTTGAAGTGTTTGTGAAGAATTTCCAATCATGCCACCAAGGAGAGCTAATCGTCATCAAAACGTTGAAGCCCTGTATCGAAGAGAAGAAGCCGAGCTTATGGAACAACGTGTTAATGAGAAATTTGATGAAGGCATTGGAAAGTTAGAGAAGTTGATGAATGATTTGAATCAAACTCAAAGGAGGAGATCACCAAACTCGAACCATGGAGGAAACCGAGTTTCGCCATCGGTTACGGAAGCGAGGAGGGTATCACCGCATTCTTTTAGAGATAGAAGAGAAACATCAATTTCATCACGAAGAGATCATCATGACTATGGACATGAAGAGAGAAGAAGTCAACGTGAATTTGACAATGAGGCGTATAGAGATGAAGAGAGACATAGTCGAAGAGGCATGCATGAACGAAGGGATGATAATGGTCGAGATCGATATAGATGTACATTTGATTTTAATGAAGAGGGTGATAGAGCAAGTATTCACTATCGAGATCGAGACCCAGTTCGAAATTCTTATCGGGATGTTGAAGATGATCGTCGATGGGAGTCGGGTATGAAGATGGAAATACCAGAGTTCAAGGGTGGAATGGTAGTTGAAGAATTTCTTGATTGGTTGTCAAATATTGAAGAGATCTTTGGTTTCAAGGAGGTTCCGAAGAATCGAAGGGTGAAGTTGGTTGCTACTAGGTTGAGGGGGAGAGCATTGGCGTGGTGGCAGCAAACTAAACTGACAAGGGAGAGAATGAGAAAGTCAAAGATTGAAACTTGGGACAAGATGAAGAAGTTGATGAGAGCTACTTTCTTACCTTACAACTACCAATCACTTATGTACCAGAGGTTGCAGAATCTGAGGCAAGGGACGAAGTCTGTTAGTGATTATGCTGATGAATTTTACCAACTCATTGCTAGGTATGATATTATGGAAACGGAAGAACAACTAACTGCTAGATTCATTGGGGGATTGAGAATGCAGATCCAGGATATGGTTAATATGTTCGATCCAAGATCTGTTGCAGAGGCACATCAGAAAGCGTTGGCTTGGGAGAAGCAAGGAAGGCGTGGAGGTGGTGTGTTTACTAATTCCAATAATCAAGCGAAGGGTGTAAGTGGGAGTTCTAATGTTCCTAAACCTGTCAGTAAGCCAGTGGTGAAAGAGGCTGAGAAGGCGAAGGTTAGCAGTGGTTTCAAATGTTATAATTGTCAGGAGTTGGGTCACAAAAGTAATGAATGTCCGAAGCCGAAGAAGAGAGCAATGGTTGCTGAGATCGAGGATGATGGTGAGGAGGCAGAATGTTCAAATACACCTCATGTTGGGGAGGAAGAAGAATTATCTGGGGATGAAGGTTGTAATCTTATGATGAGAAGGTCATGTCTTACAACAAAGCAAGAGGAAGATTCTAGTTGGTTGAGAAGCAATATTTTTCAGTCGACATGCACTATTCTAGGGAAAGTTTGCAAGTTCGTTATTGATGCTGGAAGCTGTGATAATATTATCTCTACAGAAGCCGTAAGGAAGTTGAACTTGAAAACTGAGAAGCATCCTAAACCGTACAAGCTAGCATGGTTAAGGAAGGGTGGTGAAGTGAAGGTGTGTCGAAGAGCTTGTGTTAATTTTTCTATTGGGAAGAAATACAAAGACGAAATTTGGTGTGACGTTGTAGACATGGATGTGTGTCATCTGTTGTTGGGCAGACCATGACAGTTTGATAGAGCAGTGCAACATGATGGTCGTGCTAATAGTTACAGTTTTATGTTCGAAGGTACTAAAATCACTTTAGTTCCTAAGTAGCAACAACAGAAGGAAAGAAAGTTGGAGGAGATTGAAGAGCTGAAAACTTTTCTATCTATGAAGGAGTTTGTTAAGGAAGTTGAAGAGGAGCCTGAAGTCTATTTGTTAATTGGACGAGAGAGTCATGAAGAGGTTGAAATTCCAGAAGAAGCGAAGCCAGTTTTGAAAGAATTTGAGGATGTATTTCCAGAAGAGTTGCCTAAAGAGTTACCGCCACTGAGGGACTTTCAACATCAAATTGATCTTGTTCCGGGAGCAGTTTTACCACATCGACCACATTACCGAATGAGTCCGAAGGAACATGAGGAGTTACGAAGGCAAGTGGAAGAGTTGTTAGAACAGGGACATGTTCAGGAAAGCTTGAGTCCTTGTGCAGTACCAGCCTTGTTGGTGCCGAAGAAGGATGGAACATGGAGAATGTGTACCGATAGTAGAGCTTTGAACAAGATTACTGCTCGCTACAGATTTCCTGTGCCAAGGTTGGATGACTTGCTAGATCAGTTGAGTGGGGCTACTATCTTTTCGAAGATTGATTTGAAGAGTGGTTATCATCAGATTCGAATTAGACCGGGAGACGAATGGAAGACCACATTCAAGACGAGGGAAGGTTTATATGAATGGTTGGTTATGCCGTTTGGACTATCAAATGCACCTAGTACATTTATGAGGGTGATGAATCAAATTTTCAGACCGTACATTGGGATGTTTGTTGTAGTTTACTTTGATGATATTCTAATCTATAGTGCGAGCACAGAGGAGCATGTAAAGCATTTGAGAAAGGTGTTAATTATTCTTCGTGAGGAACAATTTTATGCAGCTACGAAGAAATGTGTGTTCATGACGAGAAGTGTATTATTTTTGGGATATGTTGTATCTGAGAAGGGATTCCAGGTGGACCAGAGTAAAGTTGAAGCTATTAGAAATTGGCCACAGCCGAGAACTATCACTGAAGTTAGAAGTTTTCATGGATTGGCATCATTCTACCGAAGGTTTATTCCACACTTCAGTAGCGTGATGGCACCGGTTACTGATTGTATGAAAGGGAAGCAGTTTTCTTGGTCGAAGGAAGCGGGGGTTGCCTTTGAACAAATCAAGAAACTTTTGACGACAGCACCAATTCTTGTTTTACCAGATTTTCAGTTGTTGTTTGAGCTACACACTGATGCATCAAAGGTTGCGATTGGAGGAGTGTTGAGTCAGAGTGGAAGACCTATTGCATATTTCAGTGAGAAGTTATCAAGGGAAAAGATGAGATATAGTACATACGATGTTGAGTTTTATGCTGTTGTGCAAGCTGTTAAACATTGGAGGCATTATCTATTTCAAAAAGAGTTTGTTCTTTACACTGATCATGAAGCTTTGAAGCATTTGCAGGGGCAGGATAAAATTTCAGCGAGACATGCATCATGGATTGCTTATTTGCAGCAGTTTACTTTTGTCGTGAAACATAAATCTGAGGCAACGAATCGTGTGGCTGATGCTTTGAGTAGGAGAAGTCATTTGTTGACAACGTTGAAGGTTGAAGTGACGGGATTCGAATTATTGCCAGAATTGTTTAAGGAGGATCCTTACTTTGCAAAGTTTGTTGAGAAAGTTAAGGATCGGAGTTCGGATGAATTTGTGTTGGCTGATGGATTCTTGTTTAAAGGAAATCGGTTATGTATTCCTGAGAGCAGTTTGAGAATGCAGATTATCAAAGAGCTACATGAAGAAGGCCATTTGGGTAGAGATCGTACTTTGCAGTTAATTTCTCAATCTTACTTTTGGCCGTCGATGAGGAAAGAGGTTGAAAGGTTTGTGGAGAGATGTCATATATGTCAGGTTTCGAAAGGAACGGCGACAAATGCGGGATTGTATACGCCATTACCTATACCGTCAAAACCATGGGTGGATATCAGCATGGATTTCGTTTTGGGTTTGCCGAGAACTCAAAGGGGGAATGATTCTATATTTGTTGTGGTGGACAGATTCTCGAAGATGGCACATTTTATTGCCTGCAAGAAGACAGCGGATGCAGTTCGAGTGGCACAATTATTCTTTAAGGAGGTGTATCGATTGCATGGGTTACCAGAATCTATCGTTTCTGATCGGGATACCAGATTTTTAAGCCATTTTTGGTTAAGTTTGTGGAAGATGGTGGGAACAAAGCTGAAATTTAGTAGTGCTTATCATCCGCAAACTGATAGGCAGACAGAAGTTGTTAACAGATCATTGGGAAATTTGTTGCGATGTCTTGTGGAGGATAATCTGAAGAGTTGGGACATGAAGTTATGCCAGGCAGAGTTTGCTCATAATCATGCAGTGAATCGTAGTACAGGATTCAGTCCATTTCAGATTGTATATTCAAATTTACCCAAGGGACCGTTGGACTTAACGGTAGTACCACAACCGAAGGGGACAGTTAAACGAGCTGTTGATTTTGTTGATGAATTAACTGAATGTCACAAGATCGTTCAGGAACGATTGGAAAAGTCAAATGAGAAATATAAGAAATTTGCAGACTTAAAGCGACGAAATGTTGAATTTAACGAAGGAGATTTGGTGTAAGCTGTGTTAACGAAGGATCGTTTTCCAGTAGGCGCTTATAACAAGTTGAAAGCCAGAAAAATTGGTCCAGTAGAAGTTGTGAAACGGATCAATGAGAATGCTTATAAGTTGAAACTGCCGGAGGATGTATACACTTCTGACGTATTCAATGTTAAGCATCTTGTGCCATATTATGGAGATGGACAATCTGATGTGGAAGAATTTACAAATTCGAGGACGAATTTTTCTCAACCAGGGGAGGATGATGTAGCCCAGGCTAGAAGGATAAGTCGTATACGAGATAAGGACAAGTATTTAAGTCGTTCACGACTTAACAGGGTGGAGGATAACGAGTTACGACTTATGGAAGAGAAGTTAAGCCGTCCACGACCTAAGAATGAAGGTTTGGATTGTTTCCGGGTTAAGGAAGGTCGGCAACGACCTAACAAGACACATGGGAAGGCAACATGATCTAAGCAAGCATTGGTGTTGGGCCGTGTACTGGTACTAGGACGGCTACGACCTAAGGAAGGACTTTTGGGTCGTCCACGACTCAATGAGGCACGGGAAGAAAAACTGCGAACTAACATGTGTTGTTAAGTCGTAATCCTGTGTTGTAATTTGTTTTCTTTAAGTCGGAAGTCATTAGGTCGTATACGACCTAAGTATGCAAAGGTGTTTGTATTTTTTTAAGCCGTTGCCTAGGCCGTAAGTCGGCATGAAGTTGAGTCGGTTAAGCCGTGTGTTTGATGAGCCGCTGCTGACTAAGTCGCGCCTTTAAGAGTTGAGTCGTGCTTGGTGTTAAGTCGTTGCCAACTTAAATTGGGTCGTAAGTCGTACACGACTTAAGGTCTGAGTTGGTTGTAAAACACTATAAATAGGGAGTGAGTTGTAACTTTTTGTGGGTTGATTTTTGAATAAAATTTCTTGTTGATTGCCGTGTGCTTTCATCTTAAATTGGTAGTTGAGTGTAATCTCCTATCTCCACTTTCGGTTATTCGAGTGCGCTCGAATCAACGATTGTTGAAGCCGATTCACGGAATCAAGTGCGCTTGATCAACGCTTGAAGAATTGAAGATCTTTTTTCACGGTATCGTGCGCGATCAACGTGTCAGAGATAGCTAGAATTCGGCATCTTCGGATCAACAAATTTGGGCATTTTGGTATTCATCAATCCACCGATTGCTACTTTCATCGATTCATATCGTTTTGTTTAACATCCGCTGCGTCAACGACCTAACTGCCTAAAGCAATGGGACGACCTAAAGGTGGACGACCTAACTGCCTAAAAGAATGGGACAACCTAATGACCTAAAGGTTAATGACCTAATGGCTTATGTTCCCTGTGACCTAAAGAGTAAAAGAGGCAACGACATAATGATTTGATAACCTATTTTAGGTCGTTCACGACTTAATACTTGGCAAAAAAACTATGCCGCTTCCCTATAAGTCGCTAAGTCCTACCCGTTGGTGTGTATGGACAAGTGCAGGCCATTTAGGTCGTAACTTGTATGTCTTTAGCTCGCCAACACTTCTTTAGGTCGCCCACACTTCTTTAGGTCGCTCACGACCTTCCTTAGGTCGCTCACGACCTAAGGCCTGTCCAAAATTCTCTATAAATACACCCTAAGCTCCAACATGAAGGGGACTTTTCCGGTCATTTTTCTTCAAAGCATCGATACTCTGCCATCTTCAAGCCGAGCCTTACTCCAACATTCGAAACTCACAAGAAGCTTCAGTCAACTTCAAACAGGGATTCAACATATTCAATCATGAATTCGGAGAACTCTCCTGCATCGAAGTTTTCTAGCTACTTGTCTTTTGAAGTGAATTGTAATTGAAGGAAATTGTAAAGGATTGTAATCATATAAGCAATAAAAAAGGATTGAAGTGGACGTAGGCTTGATTATAAGCCGAACCACTATAAACTCTGTGTCTCTTACTGTTTTTTCAGTGAATTACTGCTTTTTCTGATTCCCGTGTTAACGGGTGGTGCTTTCATTCAATCTCTCTTTGCAACGGGGTGTTAGCGTCTGACTTTTGACGTTAACATTTTTGGTGCTTTCACTGAGAACCCAACTCAGGATACTATCATCATAGCTTCACAGAAATTTGTAGAAAGGATCTCTCTAAAAACCAGAAGTTTATCAGAAATAATGGCCCCCGGAAGGAAACACAAGTCTGTTAGATCCGACGATGTTCGCGAGACAACTGCCACTTCTCCTCCTTTAAGTCAAACAACTCCAACCGTCGGAGTTTCACGGGCAGAGCTGGATGTCGTGGTATCTGGGCTACATCAACAAATGGAAGCTCAGAATAACCTAATGATGGAAAGGTTGAATGCTTTATTTGAGGCAAACCGCCAACCGGCAACTAAGGAGGGAAACCTTGCCGATGAAGTGCAGAATGTGGAAGGAAGGAATATCCCTTAAAGGCCAGCTGACCCAGTGGAAAGAACACCTCCCCAAGCCGGAGGATCGGGGCTGCAACCAACCCTCCGTGAATGGTTGTCAAGACAAAATTCGGAGAGAATGGCTGATGTTTGTCCCGCTGAACCTCAAAATGATGAAGAGTATTTCTCAGGCATGGTTCGTAAGATTATAAAGGAAAGTATGCAGAGAAATGAAGATGAGAAAGAATGGGGTTTCGCTCCGAGCAAAACTCCATTCATTGAAAAGATCCTGAAGGCAGAATTCCCAAGGAAGTTTGTACCTCCAACTATTCCAGCTTACAAGGGAACGAGCGATCCTAATGAGTTTCTGTATAAGTATGATTGGCACATGATGGGTGCCAGAGCCTCTGATGAAATCAAATGCCGGTATTTTCCGGTATACCTGGAAGGAGTTGCTTTACTTTGGTTCACAAAGCTGCCGATCCGATCGATAGACCAATTTTCTGATTTGACTCGAAAATTCAAGGAATAGTTTCGATTGTATGCATCAAAGGCAAAGGATATAATGTCGTTATCCAGCTTGGAGCAGAATCCTGGAGAATCCATTAGAGCTTTCTTGAATCGCTTCAACATAGCTTTGGCCGAGGTAGATAACGCAGAGCCATGCATGATCCTGACATACTTAATGACGACAATTGATAAATCAAGTGAATTTGGAAAGTGGTTGAAAATGAAAGAACCAAATTCGCTTGACAAGTTTTATAAGAAAGCCGATGAATTCATGCGCCTGGAAAGCCTCCAAGCAACGGCTCAGGTGGTATCTACAGGGGTTGCAAATAGTAATCCTATTCCAAATAAGAAGGAATCTGGCAATCAGAAGAGGGGGAACGATGGCCAGAAGAAGCAAGGAGATGCAAAGAAAGGACGTCCCTTCAACTTTACCCCATTGACTGATACCCCAGAAAACATCTACTTTGCAAACAAAGACACGGTCGAATTCCCCGCACCAGCTAAGCAAAGAGTTAATGGGAGAGCTGAGAAGAATGGAAGATTTTGCCGGTTCCATAATCAACCCGAGCATGATAATAACGAGTGCCGTCACTTGAAGGAGGTAATTGAGGAACTATTGAAGGAAAACAAGCTTCAGCAATATGTAAGAAGGAACAAGAATGGCCCAACCTCGTCAACTCAAGGACAACAGGTTCCTGTTCATCGTCCTAGCTCAAGTGAAAAGGCAACAACTCATGAATCAGAGAGGCCTGTTATAAATGTGGTTACAGGGGGCCCTCACCCAGCTGGCAGGAGTTGGGGTGAGATGGAAAGATACGACCGTGCTTTGAAGTATGCACCGGCGGATGAAAGTGTTTTTGTGTTAGAAGATGCTGCACCCCTGAAGCAGCAGAAAACTTTTAATGATGACATTATATTCAGTGCTGGGGATTTGATGGGTGTTGAAGCTCCTACCATTGATCCTTGGTCATCTCCACTGGCATTGGGCCAGCTACTGTGAAAAGAGTTCTGGTTGACTGTAGAGCTTCGTGCAACATTCTCTTCAAGAAGACTTTTGATCAGATGAAGATTCCAATGGCCGACGTTCAAGCTTCTTCACTAAAGATTTCTGGTTTTACCGGGGAGCCGAAACAGCCAATTGGGACTATCGATTTGTTCGTAGAACTTGGAGAGGGGCAGAGAAAAGTGACTCGAAAACAGACCTTTGTTATTGTTGAAAAATTTTCTACCTACAATGCCTTCCTAGGCCGACCAACTCTGGCAGCATTTAAAGCTATTCTTTCCCCATGGTGTCTGACTATGAAATTCCCCACATATAATGGAGTCAGTGTGGTGAAGGGGATCAGAATGCTGGGCGAGAATGTTATCTTACAGAGTTGCGTGAAACGAGGAAGAGAGAAATGGGAAAAGATGCGGCGGCCCCAGTCCGCATCAAAGAATCAACCTTGTAGCAATTACAGGGTGGACCCTGCACAGGAAAACATAGCAGTGCACGAAGAGAGATGGATCCCAGAAAAGCCAGTGCAGGGGAGAATAGAGTTGTACCAGTTGAAGTGACAGTGCCGGTACCTGTTGACCCGAAAGACCCGAACAAAGTGTTGAATGTGGGTTCGCAGCTTAATGCAACGGTTCAAAATGTTTTGATATCATTTTTGAAAGAAAATCTGGATGTATTTGTTTGGACTCATGCCGATATGTGTGGAATATCTCCAGAAATTGCAGTGCATACCTTAAATATTGATCCAAAGTTTACACCGGTGAAGCAGAAAAGAAGAACTCAAGGTCCTGAAAGGTCAGCAGCATTGAAAGAAGAGGTTGATCGGCTCATGGAGATGGGTTTTATAAGGGAATCCACTTATCCGAATTGGGTCTCAAATCCTGTACTGGTTAAAAAAGCTAATGGGAAATGGAGAGTGTGCATTGACTTTTCAGATCTAAACAAAGCCTGCCCCAAAGACTGCTTCCCGTTACCCAGGATTGACCAGTTGGTGGATGGAACGGTGGGACATGAATTGCTATCATTTATGGATGCCTACTCCGGATATAACCAGATCATGATGCATGAGCCAGATCAAGAGGACACGAGCTTTATCACCGATGTTGGTCTTTACTGCTACAGAGTCATGCCTTCCGGACTTAAGAATGCGGTGGCAAATTACCAAAGACTTGTTAATGCCATGTTTAAACCGCAGATTGGCAAGACTATGGAAGTTTACGTCGTTGATATGCTGGTAAAGTCAAAGAAAGTGGTGGACCACATGGATCACTTGGCAGAGATGTTCTCAATCCTCCGAAAGTACGGTATGAAGCTGAATCCTTTGAAGTGTTCATTTGGGGTAGAATCTAGAAAGTTTCCGGGTTTCATTATAAGTGCAAGGGGAATTGAAGCTAATCCTGCTCAGATAACTGCCTTAAGAGAAGTCAAGGCTCCTAGAACGAAGAAGGAATTGCAAAGTCTCAGTGGAAAAATTGCTGCCTTGAGTCGGTTCATTTCCAAAGCTACTGATAAATTCATTCCATTCTTTGATGCTTTAAAGAAAGGCAGAAAAAACTTTGAATGGACTCCTGAATGCCAGAAAGCTTTCGATGAGCTGATTCGCCACATGGAAACGCCTCCTATACTTTCTAAGCCCGACAATGGTGAAGATCTTTTTGTATATTTGGCGATCTCGTCTCATGCCCTCAGCGCAGCTTTGGTATGAGAGGATGCGAAAATTCAACGCCCGGTTTACTACATCAGCAAGAGATTCACTGGGGAAGAAAAGAACTATTCGAAGTTGGAAAAGCTTGCCTATTGTCTACTAATTGCGTCAAGAAAATTGAGGCCATATTTTCAAGCTCATCCAATCAAAGTCCTCACTGATCAGCCTCTGAA
This sequence comes from Allium cepa, assembly GCA_030765085.1. Lineage (NCBI taxonomy): Eukaryota > Viridiplantae > Streptophyta > Magnoliopsida > Asparagales > Amaryllidaceae > Allium > Allium cepa. The sequence continues at coordinate 853,650,148 of CM060931.1, forward strand.
GCAAGTCCTCTTTCGCCCTGAGACTTCGAGTCGCCTTTTGAAATGGAATATTGAACTCAGCCAATATGACATCACTTATCATCCCCGGAAAGCAATCAATGGACAAGCTTTGGCAGACTTCATCGCGGAATGTACAGACAAAGGTGATAGTGAGGAAGCAGTGACTGATAATCCTTCAATCCGGTGGAAATTGTATGTTGATGGCGCAAGAAACGATTACTGTTCCGGGGCCGGGGTCGTGCTTGAAACCCGTGAAGGACGATCACTGTGTTATGCTTAAGGTTGGAATTCCCTTCGACAAACAATGAGGTAGAAGATGAAGCTTTCATTGCTGGCCTGAAGATTGTTAAAGAACTGAACATCAAGGCATTGCAGATCTTCAGTGATTCAAAGCTTATTGTGTGTCAAGTCAAGAAAGAGTTTCAGACTAAAGGAGGAAACCTACCTGCTTATTTGTCAAGATCTTGGGAGCTTCTCGAGGACCTGGACCATTATACGATAAACCATATACCTCGGGAAGAAAACATGAAGGCAGATTCCCTCACAAAGTATGCAAGCACTGGTGAAGCTCAATTATTGGGATTAGTTCCTGTGGAAGTCCTGTCAACTCCAAGCATTGATGAAATGGATACATACTGGATCATGACCATATATCAAGAACAGGAATCATGGATGACTCTGATAAAGGATTATCTGCACAACGGATCTGTGCCAGAAAGTTCAAAAGAACGTCAGAAACTGTTAAGAAAGGCTTCAAGGTATATAATTCAAGATGGCCGATTATTCCGACGAGGATTTTCAATGCCATTACTCCGATGCGTGACTGAAGAAGTAGCTAAGACAATTCTAGCTGAGGTACATGGAGGGGAATGTGGAGATCATACAGGTGGTCAAACTTTAGCAAAGAAAATTCTCCGTTATGGATACTTTTGGCCGAATATCAACCGAGATGCTGCAGACTACTCCCCAAAGTGGGACAAATGCCAGAGATTTGCTAAAGCCCCTAGAGCACCTTCCACTGAGATAACACAGATGGTCAGTCCGTGGCCATTTGCTATTTGGGGAATAGATCTCATCGGGCCCTTGCCAACTGCCAAATCCGGAATCAGATACGCTATAGTTGCTGTTGATTATTTTACTAAATGGGCTGAATCTGAACCCTTAGCTACTATTACCTCTAAGAAGATGATAAATTTTGTAACTAAGAATATCATTTGCAGGTATGGTGTGCCTTAAAAGATAATCACAGACAATGGAACCAAATTCGAAAGTGAAGAGTTCCAAGATTTTTGCAAGAAATTCAAGATCCAGAAAAGTTTCTCGGCAGTGGCTCATCTGCAGGAAAACGGGCAAGTGGAAGCAATAAACAAAATTATCAAATCAACCATCAAAAAACAGCTGGAAAAAGCAAAAGGTGGTTGGGTCGATAAACTTCCACTAGCACTATGGGCATATAGAACTACACATAAAACTGCGAAGGGGCACACTCCATTTTCACTGGCATATGGATCAGAGGCAATGATTCCGGTAGAAATAGAGGTCCCTTCACATAGAAGAATCCATTTCAATCAAGCCGAAAATAAAAAGCTGCAACTTGAAGCCCTTGACTTCCTTGATGATAAAAGGGGAGAAGCTGAGCTCAGAACTGCGGCTCACCAGCAAAGAATAGCCAGGCACTTCAATTCCAAAGTTCGCCGGCGGAGCTTTGAAGTTGGGGATCTAGTCTTAAAAAGAATTATGACACCTACAGGCGTGCTTGGACCAAACTGGGAAGGGCCGTATGTTATAGGCCAAAAACTTCTTGATGGCACATTCAAACTTGTAACTGTCGAAGGAGACCCAATTCCAAGAGCTTGGAACAGCAATCATTTGCGCCCATATTTTGCTTAAAGGCTTTAATGAAATATTGTAAAAGAATGATGAATGTATGATTCTTGTATTAAAAGCCGTTGTAAAGTCAGTGCAAGTGAATAATAAGAACTATAAAGTGGATGTAGGCCCAGTTCTTGGCCGAACCACTATAAATCTTGTGTCCTTTACTATTATAGACTGCTTTGCTTTATTTCGATATATAAAATACGTTAATTGTATTACTAAAATGTCGATTTAATAATGCAGGCCATAAAAACAAAGCTTACCCATCACAAGACCAAGCAATCCTCGACATCACCCAACAAGCAAACGCTATGCCGTTCAAAATTTCCATACTCAAATCCTACGAAAGAAGTGCTTCGAACAAAAGTTAGCGATTCGGCTGGAAGTGGGCCATTGCTAACTAACTATGAATGTTTGTACAAATGAGGATCCCGTTAAATAGCTTGTGTCTGCCACCACCAACTCGCTTAACTATGAAGTATATTTCTTTGGATAAGGGAAAACGTTGGCAACTAAAAAGGAAGGGTGTTTGGAAAAGATAACGGGGATCGCCGAAATGAATAGATGGCAAAGAGACATGGGCAAGCAAGCATCAAACAACAAAAGACCGCTTCGGAGGCACAAGCCCTCTTCGGAGGCACAACTCTTCGGAGGATAAAGACCTCAAACGGGGCATGCCAGAAGACTTTCTCAACAAAAAAGATTGGTATGGAATGACCGGGAGCACCTTCCCGACTGGAAGGCAAGGCGCTTGTTTACTAGCTGAGATAGTTTGCGCAAACAAGCGTCCAAGCAACTTGCGTCCACCCTATGAATCCATACGATGATCGGAGGCAAATTCCCAAGTGGAAGGGAAGGCGCTTGTTCACTAGTTGAGACAATCTTCGCAAATAAGCGTCCAAGTAACTTGCGTCCGCCCTGTGAATCCGGCCAACCATGAGGAAGAAACTTCCAGGTAGACTCGGAGGCACGCATTCCACCGAGATTTGAAATAAAACTTCACAAGTGCTGGAATGTGAAAAGCCCTCTTCGGAGGCCCATTTCACCATAGTTGAAATGCCAAAAGACCCCGAGCGGGCCTCGCCAGAAAAAAAGAGTTCTTTCTCGACATAAAGTTGCGGACTGATCGGTGGCACAAAACACTTGTGTCCGCCCCGTGAATCCATCCAACTAAGAGAAAGAAGCTCCAAACTTCCAGGCAAAAGCCCTACTCAAAGGCACGCATTTCACCGTGATCTGAAATAAAACTTCACACGAGTCGAAATGTGAAAAGCCCTCTTCGGAGGCCCGCTTCCCAACGAACAGGGAAAAGATAAAAGCCTCTCCCAAGAGGCAGAAATAAAAAGACCTCTTCCCAGAGGCACAATCAAACAAAAAGACCTCTTTCCAGAGGCGCAACCAAACAAAAAGACCTCTTCCCAGAGGCACAATCAAAAACTCTCTTCAGAGGCTCAAGCAGGTTGAAGCCCTTTTTTCGGAAGGCCCACTGCACTATGAAGTGAAATTCACTTGCCAAAGCAAAAGTGACTTTTTTTTTTCAAAAAGTGAAGTGTAAAAACTTTGCAATAAAAAGAAAGAAAGAGGTGACTCCTCCAATATGAAGTGCATTCTACTAAAATAGAAAAATATTTCTTGGAACGGAAATATTATCCTATAAAGTACAAATGCGAACTTCCTTCAAATGGATGAGTTGTTCTTTAAAGGAAGAGTACAAGTCTTCTTGAAACAGAGGAGTTGTTCTCCGAAACTTTGCTAATGTGAAATAGATTGCAATAAACCTATGGTATGGGGGCAATACAGTATAGTCATCACAAAAATGAAGACAATGCTCAATAAACATACCATAGGTTTACTGCAACCTCACATAAAGAGGAAAAAGAAACTTGCATAAAAATAGAAAGTAAAAGCGTTCTCAAATACAGACAGAAATTTGTATAAGTAAAAGAACCATTTTATTCCATACTATGAAAATTTTATACATATGCAGGTTTCAAGGTAAAAGAAAGCGGGGAGTGGTACCGCACAATCTCCAGTCAACACAAGCTTGTATACATGCAAAAAAGAAAAAAAATAAAGTAAAAGAAGGGAAAGCGAGACTCATCACTTCTTTCTCCCACCACCTTTAGAGCCTTCACCTGGCTTAATAGGCAATTTTTCAGGCCGGCTTGGGAGAGTTGGGGGAGAAGGAGAGAGAGCTTGTGCTGGATCAACTTCCGTTTCCTTTTCGGTAACAGAAATGACTCTCCCTTTCTTCTTTGAAGTTGTACGCTTCCTCCTCCTCTTTGAAGAAGACTCACTCCCCGGAGTGACAAGAGCAAACAATTTTATGTCATCAGAAAGGGTTCGCTCCGGAGATACTTCGCCTCCTTCAAGTCCTTCGGCCTTCTGCTCCTGCTAAGTGGTTGGATCGTCCAAGTCTTGAAGGGCTCCTATTAATTCTTCCTGCGATCCCGGCTGGGAAGTAGGAGTGATTTGAAAGGATGGAGGAGGAACAGCTGGAGGAGGAGAAGTTTCTATGACATTAGGCGTTTTCGCTACAGAAGAAAAGCGAAAAATATTAGTATCTCCCGCGAAGAGAGGAGATAACCGCTCATTGAGTCTTAAGTAATAAGCAAGAAATTCATCAAGCTCGGCCGAAGCAAATGAGTAATCCGCTTGACCTGGTTCGACGTTAATCTTACCTGGAGAATTAGGCTTCCTAATATCAACTTCATAAGCTTGCGCTCCAGTGCTTTCTTCGCCTTCATCTCCACCCTGTGCACTTGTAATCTCAGTTATGACTTTAGCAGGGGACGGAGAATGGGAACCGGAGCCTGTGATATCGACGTCGGCCGAAATTGGAGGAAGGACAGGGGCAATTAATGGCGCTTCTTTCTTTGGATGCTCCTCTCTCATCATCCCAGCACGCTCCCTAGCGAGCTGCTCTTTTCCTCTGGCAAGGGTTGCACGAGCTCCGTCATCCAGATAATGTGCCTCGAGTTCTTCTTCGGCATACCCAGCATCTTTAAGCATATCAAGCGCAACTTCCCATACTTCAGCCAAAGTGAATTCATATTTGGGGCCCAAAAATGCGAGACTGCCACGCCCTAGGACACTTTGCAAGTAGAAGTCAAATAATGTCGAACTGATATCGGCTTTAGTGGCTTAAAGAGCTTCTTCAGCTGCAATTTTACCGGCAACAGCTTCGTCATGCTCTTTCTCAACTATAGCAAGTCTAGTTTTTAATATCTCAATTTCGAGGTTCTGGGAGCTGGTCTGTTGTCGCAACTGTGCAACTTCAACGCGATAATCTTTTACAACCTTTTCCTGCCACTTAAGTCTATCTTCGGCCTCTCGTTGGCTAGCATGAGCATCCCGCACTTATTGCTGAAGCACACTTTCCCTATGAGAGTAGGAAGTGGAAGAAGCAGCAAGCTCCTCTTTAAGTTTTCCAACTTCCGCTTCAAGCTTTTCATTATAAGCGGCGATGCTCCTCATCTCTGCATCATGTTGATCAAGATTCTTTTGCCATTCGGATTTATCGTTCTCCATGGTCAACATAGCCTCAATGTTCGCGCGATTCACTCTTTGGAGTTCGTCAACAAGTTTCTGCCAATTCGACATTCTCTCAATATCAAGCTTGACAGCATCAAGATTTCACAACATGGCTCGTTTGTCGATTGGAACCAGATCAAGATCAAAGCGAACTCCCTTCAAGCACCAATTTGGAAATCGACTTTGAAGAGTAGCTGGGCCTACTCTGACCTGATATGAGGGCCTGCTAATGGTCGTCTGAATGTCGGTACGAGCGAGAGCAGGAGATTGAGGAGGCACCAAAGCGATGGGCTCTTTAAGAATGTCAGATGATGACTTTTCACCATGCTTGGTTCGTTTGCTCGAATCTTCGGCAGCGTGGCTCTTTCCTTTGTCGTCATGGGATTTTCGTTTAAGGGAATCACCCTCTCTGTGGGAAGAGTCGTGACGTTCATCCCCTCTCCCGTACTGTTCTTCGTATGTTCTTCTCTCCTGAGCTTTTCGAGAAGCCCTCTCTTCATCAGTTTCCCTATGAGGGGGAAGATAGCGCCTGTAATCATATTGACTGCGCCTTCCATACTTCTTAAAGTCAACATAATACGAGCCACTTCGTCCCATTTGAGAACCTAAAATTAAAAAAAATGCATAACTTGAGAATCTTCAAATTGCAAGGAGTTAAGTGCATATAAGTGCTGAAAAATCCTAAGTGTGTGCAACGTGCAGACTACGCGCGTTGAACTACGAACCACTCCTCGGTTGTGAAGGAATGATGGGTGTAGTAGCTAACATCAACCCTTGAGTCGACGAGATATGTTGCAAAACAGAAGTTGCTTCAACCACCGAAGAGGAAACCCTAGTGGCAACAGGATCATCTTTGAAGAGTTCCTATGAGGTGATAAACAGGTCGCTCAACCCTTCAAAAGTGTCGTCCCCGCTCTGCTTGGCAAGACTTGTTTTCCTGGCTCCTCCATCACCGGACTTCCCTGAATGTTGGGGGGATTCTCGAGGCTCCTCTTCTTCAATGACCGAGGCAAGTGCAAATTTGCTAGACGAACCCGCGACATCAGTAGAAGTAGAGCATTTCACCAAAGAAGCCTCAGGAGCAGGATCTTTCAGTGTAGGCTCCTCAACAGAAACTGGGGCATCCGGTGCCTCGGCCGGAGAATCAGGAACTTCGTAAGGCTGAGTAGAGCGGGAAGGGTGTAAGAGTCCAAATTGATGAAGGAACTCGTCTCTTAGCAAAAACTTGATACTTCTCTCCTCAGCCGCCACAGCGGTAAGCCTCTCAAAAGTCTGCTTGTGGCTTGGATCTCTACAAAGAGGAGGAAGGACTGCAAAAGTAGAAAGCGAGGTTAACATTTAGCAATTTGGATCTCACAAAACTCAGAAGAGGAAAGAATGGGGATAAGTAAGCTTACCCCCTACTCTCCAGATAGCGTAGAATCCCTGGAGGCAACGGACAAAGAAGAACTGGTTTAGGAAACCATGAGCGCTATCAGGGAGATCGGTGATAAGCTTGCGTTTCCTGGCGCTCCTCACATATATAATGGAAGGATGGTCTTTGTTTCTCGCAAATGTGCATAAATAGAAGATTTCGTCAAAGCTTGGGAGGCGATCAAACGTCCTTCTGAAGAGAACGGATAATCCCATCAAAATGGCATAGCCGTTGGGGTGCAATTGAAAGGGAGAAATAGCCAATCGGCGAAGGATTTGTTGGAGAAAACTATTGAACGGAGGAATGGCTCCACAAAGGCACATTTGGCGGTTTACGGCAACAAACCCAAAGGGAGGACTTTCAGCAGAATCATTTGGCCCAGGGAGAATAGCATCTGCTTCTACAATCCCAAATTGGGCGCGTTACTGGTTAAACACCCGGTAACTCAGGGTAGTTGGAGTTCTTTCTGGTAGGTTGACCAGTGGACCAGCCATCGGGAGGGCCTCTCCAGTTGGTACTACTCCTTCTTCTTGATGAGAAGCCATTCTACATAAGCAGCCGGATATTCAAATATGAAGGTGCACGTTTCCTAAATGAGTGAAGTGTTGTGCAAAACTAGTAGAGTAACAAGCAAACATGACTGAAACTAAATTAATAAACATGAAAATTTTTAGGACTTGTCCGAATACAAGTGCAGTACTGATGCAAAAAATCAGCTCTAGTTGATTAATATCGCTTTACTACTTCACTTGGATTCGTTGATTCGCAGCATTTCATACGATTTCTTTAAGTTGATTATATTTTATCGACTAATCTGTCATTTGATGTGGGCAATCAGTGGCAGTATATTCACCCTAGTTTTCTGCAAATGTTATATTTAACAGGTTATTAGCATCAAATTTGGTATAATCTATTAAGAAAGCATAGAAAAGTATAACGAAGTTCAAACAATTCAAAGTTCAAGCAATTCAGAGTTTAGGCAATTCAGTCCGACAGTTCAAGTTAAGCACTCAAGTTGAGATTATGCTTTTAAGTGTGATTTCGAGTTGAACATCCAAGTATTAAATCGTCCACGACTTAAAAGATTTCTTGCGAGTTAAGTTAAGTCATTGGTTCTTTAAGTCATTGGTCCTTTAAATCGTGAGGCATAGTAAGGAGAAAAGGCTTCAGTTCAAAGTGACGTGAATTTCTCTAAGTCCTAGCTTGGCCGCGACTCAAGGCTTTTGTCGCATCTAGTTAAGTCGCGAAGGTTTATAGGTCGATGGTTTATAGATCGCGAAGGTTTATAGGTCGGAGGTTTATAGGTCGCCCAAAATTGCTGGTTCGTGTCCAAGCTAATGTCTCACTTCACTCAACCGACAAACATCCAATCTAATCGGTAACTCATCATCCTTTTAACCAGTTAACCCGTTAGCCTCTCCATCAACAGAAGCCCTCATTTTCTCATGCTATCGAATCATCCAAAAAACTAATTCGAAATCACCACAAATTTAATGCCCTGCCATTCTAACGCAAATCAAAAATCAGTTAGCCTGAAGCATTGCAACCCATCACCATCGTCTCATCAATCGTTCAAAGCCAAATCAAGCTAACTCAAGTTCATCAACTATCGATGTAACGAGATTCGCGATGAAACATTGCGTAAGGAGGTAGGTTAAGATTAAAAAAATGGAATTCATGAATCAATGATGATAAAGGATCGAGAAAGAAGCAGGCTCACCTACGCGATGTAATATCAAGGATGATCGGTGATTGATCGAATTGAAATCGCCTTTGGGAACTCGGGAAAATGTTAATGGCAGAATCGAATGAGGAATTAGGTAATGAGAAGAAAGAAGAGGATGGATGACTTATACATTACAGTGGAGGAACCTGAAGCGGCACCCACGACCTAACTTTTAGGTCGCACACGACCTAGCGATCTAGAGGGGGACGGGTTAAAAGATATCGAAGCACACGACCTAACCATTAGGCGTGTACTTCGAGGGGCAAATGTTAACTCCGCTTTCATAATGACTCAGCGACCTAAAAGAGGTTACGGCCTTACGACTTAAAAGGTTACGACCTAACTGCCTAAAAGAATGGGACGACCTAACGACCTAAAGGTGGACGACCTAACTGCCTAAAGGAATGGGACGACCTAAAGGTGGACGACCTAACTGCCTAAAGAAATGGGACGACCTAAAGGTGGACGACCAAACTGCGTAAAAGAATGGAACGACCTAACGACCTAAAGGTTAACGACCTAATGGCTTAAGTTCCCTGCGACCTAAAGAGTTAAATCGTCAATGACCTAATGATTTGATAACCTATTTTAGGTCGTTCTCGACTTAATACTTGGCAAAAAAACTATGTTGCTTCCCTACAAGTCGCTAAGTCCTACCCGTTGGTTTGTATGGACAAGTGTAGGCCATTTAGGTCGTAACTTGTATGTCTTTAGCTCGCCAACACTTCTTTAGGTTGCCCACACTTCTTTAGGTCGCTCACGACCTTCCTTAGGTCGCTCACGACCTAAGGCCTGTCCAAAATTCTCTATAAATACACCCTAAGCTCCAACATGAAGGGGACTTTTCCGGTCATTTTTCTTCGAAGCATCGATACTCTGCCATCTTCAAGCCGAGCCTTACTCCAACATTCGAAACTCACAAGAAGCTTCAGTCAACTTCAAACAGGGATTCAACATATTCAATCATGAATTCGGAGAACTCTCTTGCATCGAAGTTTTTCTAGCTACTTGTCTTTTGAAGTGAATTGTAATTGAAGGATATTGTAAAGGATTGTAATCATATAAGCAATAAAAAAGGATTGAAGTGGACGTAGGCTTGATTATAAGCCGAACCACTATAAACTCTATGTCTCTTACTGTTTTTTCAGTGAATTACTGCTTTTTTTATTCCCGTGTTAACGGGTGGTGCTTTCATTCAATCTCTATTTGCATCGGGGTGTTAACGTCTGACTTTTTATGTTAACACATACTTTTGGAGTAGTCGTCATCATTTAAAGTAGTTTGTGTATTTGTATAGGATGTTGTATATTCATGTATATTATTCACGATAATGTACTTGTATATGTAACTTCCAGGGTCGACAGTTGTAGTTGCATTATATGTACTATATCACATGTATTGTAACTGACATTAATTATCATATATATGAGATTTTTGTTTATCTATGTTCCGCATTTGAATTATCTGTGTAATTTTTAACTCCGCCCCGGCCATGGCTCAGCGACCTAAAAGATTGCCGACCTAACATGGATGCCGATCTAACTGCCTAAGCCCTAAGAGGGATTCCGACCTAAGTTACTTGAGGGGATGCCTACCTAATGCTTTAACAAGGTTACCGACCTAAGACTTAACAAGAACGCCGACCCAAGAGTTAAAGGATACCGACCCAACTGTCTAAACCAGGATGCCGACCTAAGATAGCTACCGACCTAAGATAGCTACCGACCTAAGAAAGCTACCGACCTAACATGGATGTTGGCCTGAGATAGAAGCCGATCTAACTATCCAGGGAGTTTGCCGCCCTAACTGCTCAGGACAAGGACAAGATCATGAACTATACTTGAGTCGCAACCGACCTACGGCCTATGTTAAGTCGTACACGACCCAGACAAAGGAAGGAAAGTCCAATGCAGCTACTTAGCACGCGGCTTCTTAACTCGTACACGATTCAGGACTTGTAGAGTTCAACAAGGATGCCATTCTTAAGTCGACCCAGCATTTGAATCGCGACCGTTCCACGACCTAAGTTAAGTCGTCCACGACCCAACTTAGGTCGGTGGCGATTTAGGACTTGGCAATATTTTCTTCTCAGAATTCCCTATAAATGGTTGGCCATCTCCAACTTTCAAAGGACTTTTCTGGCCGATCTCTTTAAGCGCCGATACTCTACTGAATTCTCGACTCACCCGACACTTCAAATACGAAAGGCATCTCAACAAACTTCAAGAGGAAATCTAACGCAATCAACATGGATTCGAAGAGTTCTTCTGCATCGAAGTTCTAGTTGTTTGTCTTATCAGTATTGTAATTGAAGACTGTTGTAAAGTTGTAATTGATTCAGTAACAAAGAGGATTAAAGTGGACGTAGGCTTACCTGAAGCCGAACCACTATAAAAACTGTTGTCTTTTCTGCTTTCTCTGTGACTTTTCTGCTTGTTTTTAGTTCCCGTGTTCACGGGTGGTGCTTTCACTCAATCTCAATATACACCGGGGTGTTAGCGTTCGATTTTAAACGTTAACATTTTTGGTGCTTTCACTGAGAATTGAACTCAGGGTACTTCCACCATTGCTCCGCAAAGGTTTGTTGAAAGGATTTCTTTTAAAACCAGAAGTTTATTGGAGATAATGGCTCTTGGAAGAAAACGAAGTTCTGTAAGATCCGACAATTTTCAAAAGAATACCGCTACCTCTCCTCCTTCAAGTCAACCAGTTCCAACTGTTGGAGCTACGCGAGCAGAATTGGACGCCGTAGTCTTGGGGTTGAATCAGCAATTGAATGCTCAGAATGCGCAGTTGGAAGCCCAGAATGCCCTGATCTAAAGTAAGTTGAATGATCTGCTAGGGGCAAATCGTCAACCGGTTAATAATGATGGGAACCCTACCGTGGGAGTTCAGGATGTTGAAGGGAACATTTCTCAAAAAGCCGCAGACCCTGTAGAAAGGACTCCTCCTCAAGCTGGAGGATCAGGGCCGCAGCCAACCCTCCGTGAACGATTTTCAAGACAGAATTCAGAGAGAGTGGCTGATGTGTGCCCTCCAGAGCCTCTAAATGATGAAGAGTATTTTTCGGGTATGGTTCGTCAAATCATGAAGGAAAATATGCGAAGAGATGAAGATGAGAAAGAGTGGGGTTTTGCCCCAAGCAAAACTCCATTTACAGAAAAGATCTTGAAGGTAGAGTTCCCAAGGAAATTCATTCCCCCTACTATTCCGGCTTACAAGGGGACGAGTGATCCTAATGAGTTTTTGTATAAATACGACTGGCATATGACGGGTGCCAGAGCGTCTGATGTAATCAAATGTCGATATTTCCCGGTATATCTTGAAGGTGTGGCTCTATTGTGGTTTACAAAGCTACCAGTGAGGTCCATTGATCAATTCTCCGATTTGACCAGGAAATTCAAGGAGCAATTTCGATTGTATGCTTCTAAAGCAAAGGATATAATGTCGCTGTCAAGTCTAGAGAAAAATCCGGGATAATCTATCAGATTATTTCTAAATCGTTTTAGCATAGCATTGGCCGAGGTAGATAATGCTGAGCCACGCATGGTCCTAACATACTTGATGAGGGCGATTGACAAATTGAGTGAATTTGGAAAATGGTTGAAAATGAAAGATCCAAACTCGCTTGACAAATTCTACAAGAAAGCGGATGAATTCATTCGCTTGGAGAGCCTCCAAACACCGGCTAAGGTGGTATCAGCAGAAGTTGGGAACAATGGTGCTCCTTCGAACAAGAAAGAACCTAACACTCAGAAAAGGGGAAATAATGGTGGAAAGAAACAGGGAGATGCTAAGAAAGGCCGTTCTTTCAATTTCACACCCTTGACCGATACCCCTGAGAACATCTTCTTTACGACCAAGGATGATGTCAATTATCCGACACCACCTAAAATGAGAGTTGGGATTAAGATGGAAAAAAGTGGAAGGTTCTGCCGGTTGCACAACCAACCCGGCCATGACACCAACGAATGCCGTCAGTTGAAAGAGGTAATTGAACAACTCTTGAAGGAAAACAAACTCCAGCAGTATGTGCAAAGAAATAGAAATGCCCCAGCCTCGTCGACTCAAGGACAACAAGTTCCCGCTTACTGTCCTGGCTCAAGTGAGAAGGCCGTAGAACATGAATCGGAAAAACCTGTCATCAATATAATTACTGGAGGACCTCACCCAGCAGGCAAAAGCTGGGGCGAGATGGAAAGGTATGCCCGGGGCTTGAGGCATGTACCAGCTAAAGAGAATGTTTTTGTTTTAGAAAATGATGTGCCTTTAAAGCAACAAAAGACTTCCACCGATGATATTGTATTCAGTGCCAGAGATTCTTAGGGCATCGAGGCTCCTACCATAGATCCTCTGGTCATATCCGCTGGTATTGGGCGGGCTACTATGAGAAGAGTTCTAGTTGATTGCGGAGCTTCATGCAACATTCTCTTCAAGAAGACCTTTGATCAAATGAAAATTCCAATGGCTTACGTTCAAGCTTCATCACTTAAGATTGCTAGGTTTGCTGGAGAACCCAAACAGCCGATGAGGACCATAGATTTGTTTGTAGAACTTGGAAAGGGACCGAGGAAGGTGGCTCGAAAGCAGACCTTTATAATTGTTGAAGAATTCTCTGCATACAATGCCTTTTTAGGCCGACCAACTCTTGCTGCATTTAAAGCTGTTCTTGCCCCATGGTGTCTGACTATAAAATTCCCCACGGATAATGGAGTTGGCGTGATCAAAGGAGACCAAGATGCGGGGCGAGAATGTTATCTTACAGAGCTGCGTGAATCAAGGAAAAGAGAGATGGGGAAAGGAGCGGCGGCTCCAGTCCGCACCAAAGAACCAACCTTGTAGCAATTACAGGGTGGACCCTACACTGGTGAATGTAGTGCCGCACGAAGAGAGATGGATCCAAGGAAAGCCAGTGCAGGGGAGAATAGGGTAGTACCGATAGAGGTAACAGTGCTGGTATCCGTTGACGCAAAGGACCCGAGCAAAGTGCTAAATGTGGGTTCGCAACTCAACACAACGGTTCAGAATGTTCTGATTTCGTTTTTGAAGGCAAATTTGGATGTATTCGCTTGGACTCATGCTGTCATGTGTGGAATATCCCCAGAGATTGTAGTACACACTCTGAAAATTGATCCAAAGTTTACACCTGTGAAACAGAAAAGAAGAACCCAGGGTCTTGAGAGGACAACAGCATTAAAAGAAGAAGTGGATCGGCTCATGGAGAACGGTTTCATCAGAGAATCTACTTATCCAAATTGGGTATCCAATCCAGTACTGGTTAAAAAAGCTAACGGAAAGTGGAGTGTATGCATTGACTTTTCAGATTTGAACAAAGCCTGCCCTAAAGACTGTTTCCCGATGCCCAGGATTGATCAGTTGGTGGATGGGACGACAGGGCATGAATTGTTATCTTTTATGGATGCATACTCCGGATATAACCAGATTATGATGCATGAGCCAGATCAAGAGGACACAAGCTTCATCACAGATGTTGGACTCTACTGCTACAAGTTCATGCCTTTCGGACTCAAGAATGCAGGGCAACTTACCAAAGGCTTGTTAATGCCATGTTTAAACCACAGATTGGCAAGACAATGGAAGTTTATGTTGATGACATGCTGGTGAAGTCTAGGAAAGCAGTGGACCACACGAATCACTTGGCAGATATGTTCGTAGTACTTCGAAAGTGCAGAATGAAGCTTAATCCCTTGAAATGTTCATTTGGAGTGGAGTCCGAAAAGTTTTTGGGTTTCATTGTGAGCGCTAGGGGCATTGAAGCTAATCCAGCTCAGATCTCTTCCTGAGAGAGGTCAAGGCTCCTAGAATGAAGAAGGAATTGCAAAGTCTCAATGGAAAGGTTGCTGCCTTGAGTCGGTTCATTTCGAAAGCCACTGACAAATGCATTCCATTCTTTGATGCTCTAAAGAAAGGAAGAAATTTTTTTGAGTGGACTCCTGAATGTCAGAAGGCATTCGATGAGTTGGTTCGTCATATGGAAGTGCCTCCGATACTTTCAAAGCCTAACAATAGTGAAGATCTCTTCGTATATTTGGCAATTTCATCTCATGCTCTCAGTGCAGTATTGGTAGGGGAAGATACAAGGATTCAACGCCCAGTCTATTATATCAGCAAAAGATTCACTGGGGCAGAGATGAACTATTCGAAGTTGGAAAAGCTCGCCTATTGTTTGTTGATCGCATCAAGAAAATTGAGGCCGTATTTCCAAGCTCATCCCATCAAAGTCCTCACTGATCAACCTCTAAAGCAAGCCCTATTCCGTCCTGAGACTTCGGGCCGACTTTTGAAATGGAATATTGAACTCAGCCAATATGACATCACTTACCTTCCCCGGAAAGCAATCAATGGACAAGCTTTAGCAGATTTCATCGCAGAATGTACCGATAAAGGTGATAGTGAGGAAGAAGTCACTGATAACGTCCCAATCCAATGGAAATTGTATGTCGATGGCGCAAGAAATGATTACTGTTCTGGAGCAGGAGTTGTCCTTGAAACCCCAGAAGGGTGATCGCTATGTTATGCACTGAGACTAGAATTCCCTTCGACAAATAATGAAGCAGAATATGAAGCCCTCATCGCTGGTTTAAGGATCGCTAAAGAACTAAACATCAAAGCATTGCAGATCTTCAGTGGTTCTCAGCTTATTGTCTGCCAAGTCAAGAAGGATTTCAAGCTAAAGGAGGGAATCTACCCGCCTATTTATCAAAAGCCTGGGAGCTTCTTCAAAATTTAGACCGTTATTCAATAAACCATATACCCCAAGAAGAGAACATGAAGGCGAATTCTCTCGCAAAGTATTCAAGTACTGGTGAAGCGCAACTATTGGGATTAGTTCCCGTCGAAGTCCTGTCAGCTCCAAGCACAAATGAAATGGATGTTGATTGGATTATGAATGTATCCCAAGAGCAAGAATCATGGATGACTCCGATACTTGAATATTTACTCAATGGTTCTTTGCCGGAAAGTTCAAAAGAACGGCAGAAGCTGATGAGGAAGGCCTCCAGATATATAGTTCAAGATGGTCGTTTGTACAGACGAGGATTTTCAATGCCATTACTCCGATGCGTGACAAAGGAAGAAGCTAAGACAATTCTGATTGAAGTACACGGAGGGGAATGTGGGGATCATACAAGTGGTCAAACTTTAGCAAAGAAAATCCTCCGTTATGGATACTTTTGGCCAGAAATTAATCAGGATGCTGCTAACTATTCCCGAAAGTGTGATAAATGCCAAAGATTCGCCAAAATTCCTAGAGCACCTTCCATTGAGCTAACACAAATGGTCAGTCCATGGCCGTTTGCCATCTGGGGGATAGATCTCATTGGGCCTTTGCCGACTGCCAAATCGGGAATTAAATATGCTATCGTTGCTGTTGATTACTTCACTAAATAGGCTGAAGCCGAACCATAGGCTACTATTACCTCTAAGAAAATGATAAGTTTTGTGACTAAAAAATCATTTGCAGGTATGGTGTGCCTCAAAAGATAATCATAGACAATGGTACTCAGTTTGAAAGTGAGGAGTTCCAAGATTTCTGCAAACGATTCAAGATCCGAAAAAGCTTCTCAGCAGTGGCTCATCCGCAGGCAAACGGGCAAGTGGAAGCAGTAAACAAAATTATCAAATCAACCATCAAAAAGCAGCTGGAAAAAGCAAAAGGTGGTTGGGTCGATAAGTTACCGCTTGCACTATGGGCATATAGAACCACCCACAAAACTGCGACTGGGCATACTCCATTTTCATTGGCATACGGATCAGAAGCGATGATTCCAATGGAAACTGAAGTCCTCTCACACAGAAGGATCCATTTTGGTCAAGATGAGAATGAAAAATTGCAATTGGAAGCACTTGACCTCCTAGAGGAAAGAAGAGAAGAGGCTAGGCTTAGAATTGCAGCTCACCAGCAAAGAATAGCCAGGCACTTCAATTCCAAAGTTCGTCAGCGCAGCTTTAAAGTTGGGAACTTAGTCCTGAAGAGAATTATGACAGCCATAGGTGTGTTTGGGCCAAACTGGGAAGGGCCATATGTTATAGGCACGAAACTTCTTGATGGCACATTCAAACTCACAACTGTCGAAGGAAAACCAATGCCAAGAGCTTGGAACAACAATCATTTGCGTCCATATTTTACTTAAAAGCTTTGCTGAAATGTTGTAAAAGAATTACGAATATATGATTCTTGTATTGAAAGCAATTGTAAAGCAAGTGAATAATGAAAAGCTATAAAGTGGATTTAGGCCTAGCTTTTGGCCGAACCATTATAAATCTTGTGTTATCTACTACTATAAACTGCTTTGTTTTATCTCGACATATAAAATACGTTAATTGTGTTACTAAAATGTCAATTTAATAATGCAGGCCATAAAAACAAAGCTTACCCATCGCCAGACCAAGCGATCTCCGACATCACCCAGCAAGCAAACGCTAAACTATTCAAAATTTCCATACTCAAATCCTACAAAAGAAGTGCTTCGAACAAAAGTTAGCGATGTGGATGGAAGTGGACCATTTCTAACTAACTGCGAATGTTTGTACAAACAAGCATCCAGTTAAATAGCCTGTGTCTACCACCACCAGCTCGCTTAACTATGAAGTATATTTCTTTGGATAAGGAAAATTATTGGCAATTAAAAAGGGATGACACTTGCAAAGAGACGTGGGCGAGCAAGCATCAAACAGCAAAAGACCTCTTCGGAGGCACAAGCCCTCTCCAAAGGCACAACTCTTCGGAGGATAAAGACCTCGAGCAGGCCTCGCCAGAAAAAGAGAGTTCTTTCTCGACATAAAGTTGCGGACTGATTGGCTGATACGCTCCCGTGAATCCGTCCAACTGAGAGAAAGAAACTCCAAACTTCCAGGCAAAAGCCCTACTCAGAGGCACACGTTTCACCGAGATTGAAAT
The DNA here is from genome assembly GCA_030765085.1 of Allium cepa. NCBI lineage: Eukaryota > Viridiplantae > Streptophyta > Magnoliopsida > Asparagales > Amaryllidaceae > Allium > Allium cepa. The sequence continues at coordinate 853,667,617 of CM060931.1, forward strand.
AAAACTTCCAAGTGTTGAAACGTGAAAAGCCCTCCTCGAAGGCCCATTTCACCACAGTTGAAATGCTAAAAGACCTCGAGCGGGCCTAACCAGAAAAAGAGAGTTCTTTCTCGACATAAAGTTGCGGACTGATCGGTTGATACACTCCCATGAATCAGTCCAACTGAGAGGAAGAAACTCCAAACTTCCAGGCAAAAACCCTACTCAGAGGCACACATTTTACCGTGATCGGTGATACACTCCCGTGAGTCGAAATGTGAAAACCCTCTTCGGAGGCCCGCTTCCCAGTGAACAGGGAAAAAATAAAAGCCTCTCCCAAGAGGCAGAAACAAAAAGACCTCTTCCCAGAGGCAAAAAATAAAAGACCTCGTCCCAGAGGCAGAAACAAAAAGACCTCTTCCCAGAGGCGCAATCAAACAAAAAGACCTCTTCCCAGAGGCACAATCAAACAGAAAGACCTCTTCGGGGGCACACGTTTCACCAAGATTGAAATAAAAACTTCCAAGAGTTGAAACGTGGAAAGCCCTCCTCGGAGGCACAACTCTTCGGAGGCACATGTTTCAACGAGATTGAAATAAAACTTCCAAGTGTTGAAACGTGAAAAAGCTCTCCTTAGAGGTCAACTTTTCAAAGAAGCATTTCATCAGAAATGCAAAGCAAAGATCAGAAAGCCCTTCACCGGCGCAATATAAAAAAAAGAAGCCCTCTTCAAAGGCACACTTTAGCTTTCAAAGGAAGACTGGTTCATCTATTCTTGAAAATACTCTTCCTCAAAAAGAAGTTAAAGTGCCCTTCAGAGGCCCGCTTTACCACATAGGAGAATTCACTTGGTAAAAATGAGTGTATGCACAAAAGAAAAAGTGATTTCTTCGAAGGATGAAGCGTAGAAACTCATATGGAGTGAGCTGTACTCTATTTTGAGCAGAATAGTATTCCTCCAAGTATGGAACAGTTATTCTCCAGAAAATAAGAGTACAAGTCCCCTCAAAGTATAAAATATTGCAATGAGCTTATGGTATAGGGGCTACATGGTATAACTACATTGGTAAAATTACGCTCGAACAACATACCACAAGCTCACTGCAATATCATATAAAGAAACTTGTACAAAAATGAATAGTAAATGCATTCTCAAATACAGACAGAATTTTGTACAAACAAAAAGAATCATTTTATTCAATACTGTCAAAATTTTGTACAGGTACAGGTTTCAAAATAAAAAGAAAAAGAAAAGCGGAGGCCGGTACCCGCACAATCTCCGGTCAGTACATGCAAAAAGCAAAAAGCAATATAAAAAGCACAGAACCAAAGCCATCATTTCTTCTTCCTTCCACCTTTTGAGCCTGCGCCCGGCCGGATGATCAACTTCTTAGGCCGTCTTGTAAGAGTAGGGGACGAAGGAGAAAGGGGCACAATTGGACTTTCTTCTACTTTTTCCTCGCCGGCTGAAGATTCCTTCTTCTTCTTTGAAACTCCACTTTTCCCCCTCTTCTTAGAAGAAGACCCGCTTCCTGGAGTGAAAAGTGTGGTTAACGGCATATCGTCGGAACCAGTTGGTTCCGGAGTCTTTTCGCCCTCTTCAGTTTCTTCTCCCTTGTGTTCTTGTGAAGCAATGGGATCGTCCAAGTCTTGGAGAGCTTCTATTTGCTCCTCTTGTGATCCTGGTTGCGAGGCAGAAGGAGGAGTGACCTGAAGAGACGGAGGAGGAATAACTGGAGGAGGGGAAGTCTGAACGATGCTCGACACTTTCTCTACAGAAGAAAAGAAGTTAAAGTCAGTAAAGAGAGGAGATAAAGGCTCGTTGAGGTTCAGGAAATAGTCAAGAAGCTCATCAAACTCATGAGAAGCAAATGAGCAGTCTACTTAGGCAAGATTAACAGTAGAGTTACCTGGAGAAGTCGGCTTCCTGATATCAACCTCATAAGCCTGTGCTTCAGCGCTCTCTTCGCCTTCATCTCCACCCTATACGCTTGTGATCTCAGTTGTAACTTTAAACAGGGATGGAGAATGAGAACTGGAGTCGACAATGTCGATTTCGGCCGAAGGTGAAGGCTGAACTGGATCAGTTGAAGTAATTTTTCCTAAACGTTCCCCTTCTGCCATTTTGGCTCTTAATTGCGCAAGTTTTTCTTTTCCCCTAGCGAAAGCGGTGCGAGCGTCGTCATCCAAGTAATCTCCTCAAGAGCTGATTCGACGTAGCCAGCACCTTTAGCACCAAGCATATCAAGTGCGGCCTCCCACATCTCAGCCAGAGTAATTTCATATTTGGGACCTAGAAAGGCGAGACTACCGCGCCCCAAGACGCTATGCAGGTAGAAGTCAAATAATGTCGAGCTGATGCTGGTCTTCGTTGCCTCATGAGATTCTTCAGCTGCAATTTTACCCGCAACGGCCTCATCACGCTCTCTTTCAGCTTTGGAGAGTTGAAGCTTAAGCATTTCGATCTCCGCCTCTTGAGAGTCGGTTTTCTTCCGAAGCTCTGCAATATCTGCAATATAGCCCTCATTGATTCTTTTTTGCACTTCGAGCCTGTCTTCGGCGTCTCTTTGGCCGGCATGAGCATCTTTCACTTGTTTCTGAAGCACTTCTTCTTTTTGAGCGTAGGAAGTAGAAGAAGTGGTGAGTTCTTCTTTAAGTTTCTCGACCTTCGCCTCAAGCTCTTCATTATAAGTAGTGATGCTCCTCATCTCGGTATCATGCTGCTCAAGAACCTTCTGCCATTCAGCTTTGTCGTTTTCCATAGTAAGCATGGCCTTGAGATTCGCGCGGTTTACCCTTTGAAGCTCGTCGACAAGCTTTTTCCAGCTCGACATTCTTTCAATATCAAGCCTGACGGCATCGAGATTTCGCAGCATGGCAGGCTTGTCAATTGGAACTAAATCGAGATCGAAGCGAATCCCCTTTAAGCACCATTGTGGGAACCGACTTTGCAGAGTGGCTGGGCCTGGTCCAATTTGAAATTTAGGCCTGTTAACTATTGCCTGAATGTCTGTCTTCCCGAGAGCATGAGAGCCAGAAGGGATGTCGAGTGAAACGGGGGCAGTGGCCTTTTCAGGAGTTATATATGCATGCTTCTCACCATGTCGGGCACGCTTGCTTGGGTCCTCAACTATATGGCTTTTTCCCCGATCATCATGCGACTTTCTTTTGTGAGAGTCGTCACCTCTTTGGGAAGAATCATGGTGCTCCTCCCTTTCTTTTCTCTCATAACGCTCTTCTTGAGCCCTCCTCTTCTTAGCCTTTCGAGCGGCTCTCTCTTTGTCGGTTTGTCTGTGAACGGGAAGGTAGCGCCTATAATCATATTGACTACGCCTCCCGTAGCGCTGAAAGTCGTCATAGTAAGAGCCGCCGCGTCCCATCGGAGAATCTGAAATTTAAAAAAAGACAAGTCTTAAAAGTCTTCAGAGAAAAGAAGCGTAACTGTAAAATCTTCAAAGTACAAAGAATTAGGTGCATGAAAGTGCCGAAAGGTTCTAAGTGTGTGTGATGTGCAAACTACGCGCATCAAACTACGAACCACTCTTTGATTGCGGAATAATCGTGGTGGTAGTAGTTAACGTCAACTCTTGGGTCGACGGAGCTTGTTGCAAAGAAGAAGTCGCTTCCACTGCTGAAGAAGAACCCTAGTAGTGGCATGGTCGTCTTTAAAGAGCTCCAGTAAGGTGACAAAGAGGTCGCTCAACCCTTCGAAAGTGTCATCCCCGCTCTGCTTGACAGAGCTTGTTTTCCCGACTTCTTCACCAGATTCTGTGAATGTAGGGGAGATCTCTGAGGCTCTTCTTCCTCAATGACTGGGGCAAGTGCGAATTTTCCAGACGACCCCGCAACATCGACAGTAGTAGAGCACTTCACCAGAGAAGCCTCGGAGACAGGTTGTTTTGGTATGGGTACTTCAGTGGAAACTGGGGCATCTAATGCTTTAGGTGGGGAGTCTGGAACCTCATGGGGGTGTGTTGAGCGAGAAGTGTGTAAAAGTCCATACTGATGCAAAAATTCGTCCCTCAAAAAAACTTAATACTTCTCTCTCTAGCAGTTACAGCGCTTAATCTTTCAAAAACTTGCTTGTGGTTTGGATCTCTAGAGGGGAGAGGAAGTGCTGAAAAGAACAAATAACCAAATTAGCAATCGGTAATTCGGATCTCGAAAAAGTTTGGAAAATGGAGAAAATAGAAATAGGTAATCTTACTTCCTACTCTCCAGATGGCATAAAACCCTGGGGGGCAGCGAGCAAAGAAAAACTGGTTCAGAAATCCATGAACACTTTCGGTAAGATCAGAAATAAGCTTGCGGTTTCTAGCGCATCTCCCAATAATAAAGGAAGGATGGTCTTTACTCTTTGCAAACGAACATAAGTAGCGAATTTCTTCAAAACTTGGCAAGCGATCAAGGGTTCTCCTAAACAATACACACAACCCCATCAAGATGGCGTAGCCATTAGGATGAAGTTGGAATGGAGAGATTGTCAATCGAAGGAGAAGGGTTCGAAGGAAGTCATTAAAGGGAGGAATCGCCCCGCTTAGGCACATTTGATGATTGACTGCGACAAAACCAGGGGGAGGACTGTCGGCAGTATCATTTGGCCCGGGAAGTAGGGCATCATTTTCAGCAAAACCAAATTGAGTACGTATTTGAATAAACGCTCTCGGAGTTAGGATAGTCGAAGTTATCTCTGGAGGATTCTCTATGAGAACAGCTGTCCGAAAGGTCTCTCCCGCTTGAGCTACCACTCCTTCTTTTTGGAGGGAAGTCATTCTACACAAACAACTGGATATTCAAACATGAAGGTGCACGTTTTCTAAAATGTGTGAAGTGTTGTGTAAAATCAACAAAGCAATAAGCGAATATAACTGGAATAAAAACTAGCAAGCATTTATCAGTTATAAAGTCCAGGGTTTGTTGTTTTAAATATGAAAGTGAAATGTAGATGCAAACAAATCAGTTCAAGACAGTGATGCTTTGCATTGATATTTCACTTTAGTTGATTGGTTCACAGCATTTCATACATTGTGTTTAAGTTGATTACTCTATGTCGACTAATCTGTCATTTGATGTGGGCAGTCAATGGCAGTATATTCGCCTTGGTTTTCTGTGATTGTTATTTTCAACAGGCTGTTAGCCTATAAGTTAATGCGGTCTGTGAAATAAGGCAACAAAGTTAAAACAATCAAGGATTTAAGAAATTCAGTCCAGCAGATCAAGTTAAGTGTTCAAATTGGAATTATGCTTTTAAGTGAGAATTCAAGTTGGGCATCCAAGTGTTAACTCGGCTGCGACCCAAGGAATCTTTCACGAGTTAAGATTTAGTTTCTGATTCTTTAAATCGGTGGTTCTTTAAGTCGTAAGGAGTAGTAAGGAGAAAGGCTCCGGTTCAAAAAAGTGGTGCAAAATTTCCCCAAGTGCTAGTTCGGCCACGATTCAAGGGTTTAGTCGGCAAATTTCCCCAAGTGCTAGTTCGGCCACGATTTAAGGGTTAAGTCGGCAGATTTCCCCAAGTGCTAGTTCAGCCACGATCTAAGGGTTAGATCATATCAAATTAGGTCGGCCAAAAGTTAGGTCACCCAAAATCACTGGGTTGCGTCCAAATCGATATCTCACTCCACTCAACCCGTTAACCCGATAGTAGCTCCATCAACGAAGGCCTTCATTTCATTCATGATATCAGATCATCCAATAAAAGAGTTTGAAATCATCACAAATTCAATGCTTTGCCACCCTTACGCGAATCAAAATCAAGTAGCCTAAAGCAGTAAACCATCTTCATCGTTTCATCAGTCATTTAAAGCCAAATCGAGCAACCTAAGCTTCATCAACTATAGATGCAGTGGAATTCATGATGAAGCATTATACAGGGAGGCGGTTTAAGTTTGAGTGACGGAGTTCATGAACCAACAGTAACCTATGTTCGAGGAAGAGGAAGATTTACTTACGCGATGAATAGCAAAGGTTATCAGTAATTGATTGGAGTGAAATCGCCTTTGGAAGCTCAGGAGAGTTCTAATGGCAGAATCAAGCGAAGGAGCAAGTAATGGAGCGGAAGAAGAAGATGAATGACTTATACCTTACAGCGGTGAGAACTGAAGCGGCGCGTGTGACCTAACTTTTAAGTCGTACACGACCTACCGACTTAGAGAGTGGACGAGTTAGAGGATATCGAAGTACACGACCTAACCATTAGGCGTGTACTTCGAGGGGCAAATGTTAACTCCGCCCCGGCCATGGCTCGGCGACCTAAAAGGTTGCCGACCTAACATGGATGCCGATCTAACTGCCTAAGCCCTAAGAGGGATTCCGACCTAAGTTACTTGAGGGGATGCCGACCTAATGCTTTAATAAGGTTACCGACCTAAGACTTAACAAGAACGCCCACCCAAGGCTTAAAGGATACCGACCCAACTGTCTAAAACAGGATGCCGACCTAAGATAGCTACCGACCTAAGATAGCTACCGACCTAAGAAAGCTACCGACCTAACACGGGTGCTGGCCTGAGATAGAAGCCGATCTAACTATCCAGGGAGTTTGCCGCCCTAACTGCTCAGGACAAGGACAAGATCATGAACTATACTTGAGTCGCAACCGACCTACGGCCTATGTTAAGTCGTACACGACCCAGGCAAAGGAAGGAAAGTCCAATGCAGCTACTTAGCACGCGGCTTCTTAACTCGTACACGGTTCAAGACTTGTAGAGTTCAACAAGGATGCCGTTCTTAAGTGTCGACCCAGCATTTGAATCCCGACCGTTCCACAACCTAAGTTAAGTCGTCCACGACCCAACTTAGGTCGGTGGCGATTTAGGACTTGGCAATATTTTCTGCTCAGAATTCCCTATAAATGGATGGCCATCTCCAACTTTCAAAGGACTTTTTTGGCCGATCTCTTTAAGCGCCGATACTCTGCTGAATTCTCGACTCACCTGACACTTCAAATACGAAAGGCATCTCAACAAACTTCAAGAGGAAATCTAACGCAATCAACATGGATTTGAAGAGTTCTTCTGCATCGAAGTTCTAGTTGTTTGTCTTATCAGTATTGTAATTGAAGACTATTGTAAAGTTGTAATTGATTCAGTAATAAAGAGGATTAAAGTGGACGTAGGCTTACCTGAAGCCGAACCACTATAAAAACTGTTGTCTTTTCTGCTTTCTCTGTGACTTTTCTACTTGTTTTTAGTTCCCGTGTTCACGGGTGGTGCTTTCACTCAATCTCAATGTACACCGGGGTGTTAGCGCTCGATTTTAAACATTAACATTGTTATTATATCTGTTCTCCTAAACTATTATGAACCATCGTAGTTCGTTTTACACTGGAATTGGATACGTTGATGGGAGTAAATAAATAAGAGATGAAAAATAAAAATATATACCACTCCTATCGAGATAACCAATACTAGTGTAAGGCCTAACTATGGATGGCCGCTCTTATCCAGCCTTATTCTTCGTAATAACGGACAGTATTTCTTTTAATACTCTTTGTTATTGTGAGCATAGAGGTGGGGCATCACAATATACATATGTAGAAGTTTTATTTCGTATTTATCTGTCCGTCCGTAAATTCACCATATAGCAATGCTTCTAGCATGGATTGAACCACTGTTATCCCTCCTCTCTTACCATCATCTTTCTGCCATGCTACCATGCTATATAATTTTCTAATTTCAAATAATTAGAAAACTATAGATCCTACTAAATTATTTATGTTTTTATTGGGCATGAAGAACTTACTTCGATGTGACCCCATATGCAAAGAAAGATCTTATTATATCCTTCTTGTGTGTTACTAACATTTGAAAAGTGCGGCTATTTACTATATTTCTTTGACAATGTTGCTTTCTTTCAGGTAGGTAATTATCAACATCCATAAATTCTTCCTCTTCGTCTTCATCAACCACGTCAGTTTTTTCTTCATTATGTTCGTTCTCGTTCGCATATTCTTCTTCAGACCGTTTATCTTCTTTATTGTCTTCTTCAACTTGTTTGTTTTCTTCACTGGTTTCTTTCTCATTTTCTTTACCATCCTTTTCACTCTCTTCATCATCTTCTCTACTCGCTTCTCTTTCATCTTCTTTCCTATTTTCATTTTTCACTTGTTCAGTTTCTTCGTTGCCTTCTTTTGCACTTTTTTCTTCATTGTGGCGATCTTCTACTGCTTCATCCTCATTTTCTGTTTTATCTTCATTTTTTCCCTTTTCCTTTCCATTATCTTCGTCACTTTTCACTCTTTTCTTAGGGTACATTACATTAAATTGATAACGAGGATCTACTTTCGGCTTTTTTTTTTTTATAAATTTTACTGTTTGAACCATTGAAGGTGGTAAGATATTCTTCAATCACTGACTTCTTATTTTTTCATTCTTATCATTTTGCCTATCTTCTTCTTTGTTTTGTTCTTTATGTATTTCAAAACCCTATGTGTTAAATAGCTTGCATGATGGAGGGATAATATTTTCAAAAGCTTCTTTTGCTTTTCTTTTTTGTTTCTCTTTCTCATATTGTTGGAGTTTTGATTTCAAAAATTCAATTTCTTTCTCCATTTCCCTTAATTCCTTCTCCCTCTATTTCAATAGTTCTTTTTCCTTCCCCGTTTCTCTTTTCACCCGATTCAGATCATTATCCAACTGCATGTGGTAGTTCTATGTCTGAATTTGTTTTTCCTTATCATTAAAATCAGATTCTCCTTTAGCATCAATTGCATTATTTTTTGTTTCCATAATTGTCATTTGCAATTTTGAACCATCAAGCAACAAACTTTCTTTGGCGGTATTTTTAATTTCAACTGAGATATGTATTTGATAGGCATCCTATATTTTATTAATGCTAAAATTATGTATCATTTTCTATCAATAATTCTATTTCAGTAACCTAAGAATCCTTTTTAAATGTCAAAAATGAGAATAAAAAATCTGTCAAGACCATTGACTGCTTCCATAATTAATTGTGATAAATTAATTAGTAATTTCCTAAAAATTATAGGCAAAAATGTCATAAATGAAGACGTAGAAAAAAATACTTTCTATATTCTAATTTTGTATACTGTATATCATATTATAATGATATCATCATCTAGCATTTTATTTATTTATATATATATATGTTTACAAAATCTAATGCACCACAAAAATGCTAGTACCATATAACATTGTTTTTATAGTGTCAAATGTAATATAAGCATAGTATATTATGTTATAATGTTATCAACATCTAGCATTTTATTTCTATTTATATATACGTTTGCATAATCTAATAAACTATAAAAATGCTAGAATCATATAACATTTTTTGTTTACAGTTTGAAATGTAATATAAGCATAGTATATTATATTATTGCTAGTATTATCTGGCACTTTTTTTTACTTATTTGTGTTTGCATAACCTAATGCACCATATAGCTAAGCATACTATGCTTCATATACTAGTAGATAGAAAGTCTAATTGGTTTGCATCTTGATGCACAGACAACAAGCAAGTGATACTAGCTATTTTGAACCAATCCTAAGAGCTTCCTTATGTAGGCATTACTGACCTTTGACTTCTATTTTTATTTTTTATGTTTATTGGCTAGACATAGTATGTTCTTTAGAGGTCCAAGGGACTGTGCGTGCAAGATGAGGCGTATTTGTGTATATGTGTTGTAAATTTATGTATACTTTGAAAGTCTATAGAATCATTACAAATAATGCAATTGATACATACACACATACATGTGAGGATGTATATTTCTAACTATATAAAGTAGAGAATAATAATTAAATATAAATAAGATAAATAATAAAAACAATCACAGTAGATATTTTATACTGGTTTGGACCTCCCATTCTATGCCTAGTACCGAAGCTTCCCTTGGTATTTTCTTTAACCAACTAACCCTCGCTTCGTCCGGAGGAACATGCTAATACAAAAGTATATCTTTGACAATCTTGTGTTCCAAATAACATGGTTTTTGACTAATAGTACAAATCTTCCTATGATCACCTTCAAGTATGTGAATATGAATGCTTTAAGTTGTAGGAAGTGGTTTAACCAAAATTATATTTTAGTTATGATAGATTAAGAGTATGTAAGCAATTGTATGCATAAGTGAGTAATAAGAAATCAAGAGAGGAGAGTTTAAATTAATTCTATTCTGTTAAATTCTAAATCTCAACCATAGTAGTATTTATAGATCTAAAGAGATGTAGATGAACAGTTGATACTATCAGATAAGGTCTATTCATTTCAATGGCTGCATACTTTCGATGAAGGGTTAATTTCTATTCGTTCAATAGTAGTGTCTACTTAGGGTTTTGTAGGTTTTCAGACGATAGACATCTATGGGAAAACCTCAGACCTTTATGGCTTCAAGAAATAATTTACCGAGGATTGTCACAGATGTTTCTGATTTTTCCTCAGACGTCCTTGAATGTTTAATGCAATTTTTCACTTTATGCTTAGTGTATATGAAATCATGTGCGATTGTGTGTGCATATACACTCAAGGAGACCTCACAATGTTTTATCTAAGTCTCTTTATGCTAAAATATCCTTACCAATTATAGTATAGTCGATAGATTTTGTTCATCTTCAAGTCCTAATATTTTCAAGCATGATGTCTTCTCATAGTATATGCCTATTATCTTGATAGGATGTATATAATATACTTGATTGTATGTACTTGTCATTGAAACATTGAATGGAGATTCTAACATTCTCCTCCATTTTGATGACGACGAATATACAATCAAATTAGAAAAAATATCAACTAAAATAGAGAATGTTTGCATAAAGTAAACTTTGTCCCTCCTTAAGTATATGCTTAAATTTATCCCCTTTTGTCATTATCAAAATAGAAGAGGAGATATAGAATATTTAGATAATAGCATGTTATAGATGATATCATGAATAATTAAAAATAAATAAGTAAGTCCAAATTGAAACAAAGACTAATGTAGTAGGAGTTAAAAGTAAAATAGACAAGCATAAATATAAATACTAAATAAAATAGTCAAAATAACTAAAAGAGATCCAAGTTGTAATAATTGAAAGAGTAAGAAAGGCCTCCATAATTTTTTCAGTACTCCCAATAAGACGAAGAAAACTTGTTCATAAGTTCCTGGCCAATTGGTTTGATCATCATACTCCTCATCTTCTTAAATGGAAAGCCCTTGGAACACCATGTATGATTGATGTTGAAATTTCTAAGTATTTGATACCTACGTATCAACGTTATCTTCTTCCTCCTCAGGTTTCTCTTATATAGGAGTCTTTCCTCTGTCGTGAGAAGTTCCATCAGGAGAAGTATGAGACTGATAAACTGGTGTTTGTGCTTGAGGAGGTGGTGTCGGTGATGGCGAAGATGATGAGTGAGAGGACGATCTACCATAGACTTTTCTCATACTTTTTCCTAAAGTGTAACAACCTTTTCTAAAGTCTTTTCCATTTTAATCATTCTCATCGAAAAATAACGTTCCAAACCAGTCATCTTTTTGTTTAAAGCTTGTTGGTTGACCGTGATTATTTTCTAGTTTTTAAGCGCTAAATCACGAAGTGACTCGTTTTACAGCGGTTCAATGCGGGATTCTTGAATTTCCAAATTCGAATAATATTCGGTAGCATGACTGGAGGAGGTAGGTGGTTGAAAAGAATGAGGTGAATAAGTATGTTGAGGAGCAGGAGTAGGATGTAGATCATGATGTACTTATTGTTATTGTTGAATAGTCCATTGGTTGAAGGGGATGATAGGAGGCGAGTTTTTGGGAAGTTGCATTAAGGATAAATACCTTGGACCGCTATTTTCATTGGAATTTCCTCGTATTGTAATAATTATGAAGGAACACCAAGAACTTTAAGATACGCATAATATATGGAGCATATACAATTGTCCGACAATGATGAGTCCAAAACCTTTGATTTGTTCATGAACAAATTTTGCCCATTTTACTGAGAGGAACAAATATTGCATATAAAGCTTGACGATCATTGGGATAAACTTGTTTGTGGCTACCTAGACGTTGAATGATTGTGTTAATTATCATTTTATTAAGTATTTTAGCATGTGATCATTGGTAAGTATATTTCCATTAGGTCAGCCTTTATTCCCAAATTTGATGGGTAACTTCATCTCGGAGTAAAAGAATATGATCCGGTATTTCTGTTAGAGTGATTCCCTCATGAGAACATCCTAATATACATCCAACTGTATATACATCAATTTTTATTTGTTTACTATAAACACTTGACCACAACCATCCTTCCTCATTTTTCGGATTCCATATTTCCATATTACATAAGTTGGAATATAAGGATAGATAGCACGAGGATTAATAATTAACTTGTTTTCATCATAACCAATGAGGTCTCGACAACCGTCATTCATTGTTAATCATTGAAAAACGTATTCTATTACATTTCCAAGGTAGTAGAATGAACCAACATGGATTTTCTACTTGAAAAGCACCTGAAATTGATTTAAGGCAATGTGATAATTTTAGAGCCATTGATACATGTAAGATTGGGTAACGGGGGATTGAGAAGAGGAGTTAGATTGTCCTTGTTTTTGCTTTTTAGAAACAGTTTGTTTCTTTGGAGCCACTAATTTCTAAATTTAAAGTTGATGGAGGCCAGGTCTTTAGAATTGAGGAAGTAGATTGGAGGTAAAAGTTAAGATTGGGGTAAAATCATTTATATATGGCTGCTGAAAAAGTAAGCTCGAAGCAACTACAGATGTCTGTGGGGTAGTTACAGTGTTTGTGGTTTCAGTAGAAAATGAACAGAAACATATGACAGACATTTGTGAGTTTTCCACAGACATCTATGGTATCTGAAAAAATAAACAGAAAGATATGACAAACGTCTATGAGAGGTTTCAGGAAAATGTTTTCTCAAAACCGTTGACAGACTTCTGTGGTATTGTGACAAACGGTGTGGTCTATTTTCTTATGAAATTTTTCCTAAAATTAAATATCAATCCTTCTTTTAATTAAATATCAGGAGAATAAAAAAAATATATAAAACTATATTTAATTTTAAATTATAAATTTCTAAACATGATAATTTTATAGATATACGTAAAAAACTCCACCATTAACATTTAAGATAGAATATCCATATATGTATATATGTAAATATACACAAGCTATATAATGTTTAAAAATATATAAAAGTTATATATTTGTAGATATGTTTATGAAAATATTGTATATGTACATAAAATATTTACATGAACGTGTAAACTTTCTAATGGCAAAATTTCAACTTTTGACTATGTATAAATATATTTGTATATGTTGTAGAATAGATGCACATGAAGTAATGTATGTGAAGATATGCATATATATGTAAATATGATAAATCAAATATGTATATTATATATGTATGCATATCCATATATATAAATTTATATGATGGCAAAATGTGTAAGTATGTACGGTAAACACACACACACACACATATATATGAATGTATATACATAACTTTTGTTAGAAAATAAAAATAAAATACCAACATTTGAATTGAATGCTTGTAAATAGCAATTTTATGTTTTTATGTTAATTAAGGTGTATATGTAATAATTTATACAAGAAATATTAACCTTTGCATGTCAAATATAAGATAGTAAGCAAAAACATATGCATATGGTCTAAGTGTATAGGAGAATCTATATATATATATATATATATATATATATATATATATATATATATATATTATATGCATATGTATACTCTCAAGGAGACATCATAATGTAATAAATCTAGTCAAGCTTATAATTAATCTAATCACTCAATCTTCAAGTCATTAGGATATCAAGCCATTTTTTTTTAAATCAAGTCTTCATATTTTCAAAACAATTAAAAAATGAAATAAAAAGAAAGATGCTATGCATGTGCAATAGGCTTCAACCAGTCCATCTCCTCTCTCTCTCCATATATATGTACAAATATATGTGTGTGTGTGTGTGTGTATATACATGCCTCTGTGTTGTTATTAACGTTAACTATTCACACATAAAAAAGAACAAGAAGAAGGAGAAAACTACCATTTTAAAAGTCTTAAGGAACTAGAGCTCAGAGCTACAAGGATGAAAGCAAAAGCAGTGTTTCATTTTTAAAAAAAAATATTAGGTGAGCAAAACTTGAACTTTTACCCACTGGAAAAATTTGTATTCACCCGTATGTTTGTAAATTTGGATAAATTCTTTTATTTGTCAAGTATTCTTGTGTTAGTAAGTTTTCTATGCCTTATATATATATATATATATATATATATATATATATATATATCTCCTTATGCGTGTGTGTTAATCATTGGAATACACTTTGTAACTCAAAGGAAACATATACAATAGCTCTATTCCTTGAAAAATTACATCTTTCAACTTTAAAAATTTGAATCTCACTATCCATTTAATTTAAGCTATGATTCCAAAAGGAAAATCGATTTTTTTTTAGTATAGACTAATCTAAAAATTATTTCATCCGATAACATTAATTACAGAGGAAGAAAAGAATATATGACAGTAAACAACTTAGAAATGAATAATTCTCAAATATCGTAATTTAATCTCTAGTTTATACGAGTGTGTTTGTTTTTGAAAATGATGATTTTTCAAAAGTAATTTGGTGAATTTAGTGGTTTTTTGAATGAGATAGGGGGAATGAACAGTTTTTGGTGCAAGGTCAAATTCAGGCGACGTAACTGATTTTGTGACTCGTGATTTGACATGGAGGAGGTTTTGGTGGTGTGATATCCATGAAAAATAGTTCGACGATTTTTAAATGCTTGTGGTAGCCATTCGTGGTGAAAGTTGGGTTTTTGGTTGTTTTGTGTTGGATCTCGGTTAGAGGAAGGTGGTGTCATGACGGTGAAGGTAGAGGCGTGCGATAGGGGGGAGGGGTGGGGAAAGAAGAAAATGGTCGTGACAAAGCTCTGGTCGAAATTTGGTTTTGGATGGTGGTCAAGGTGGCTTAGGTGAGGCATTTGACTGCTTTTGTGTGGTTCCAGTTTTTTTTTGGGTTGATGTTCGGATTGATGAACGTGGGTATATCTTTGACTTCTTGGTGGAGGAACGACATGTTGGGGTCGGTGGCGACTCGTGAGGATGATCGGTGGCTAGAGGCAATGGCCGTGGGTGACGTGCACATGCACACGTACGTGCATGGTTAGTTTGAGCAAATAAAAGGAAGGAAGTAATAAAGGGAGGAAGAAATAGTACAGGAGAAGGAAAAGAGAAAGGGTTGGTCTTGTTGTTTTGGGCCGGGTCTAGTGTGTTTAGGCTGGGTATTTGAATAATTTCTTATAGTAAAGAAAATGAGTAAGTTTTTATGTTAATAACCTTTTCACTTTAAAAGCATTTTTCTCTTTCATTTAAAATCCAATCAACATAATATTTTTTGCATTGTAATCCTGTCACCTAGTATTTAATCTAAACTATTTTTGTTAATTTTTTTGGGTAATACAAAATTAAATTAATTACAATAATTGAACTAAATAAATAATTAAATTCTTATTTGATTTAATCTTATGTTAGTTAATAAATTAGTTATTAAATGGCTTGTTTAATTTTAATTAACTAATAATAAATCATTTTTATAATTTCTTAAATTTATAAGTAATTATAAAATGGATTTAGTTAAATAAAGTTAATTAAATTCTAATTGTGAACTGTTGAATATTAATTGTAAATCGTTAAATTGGTTAACGTTCTATTCTTTGGCTTATTTCTCTTGGATATTTATTTTTCTTGTCTGTGCTATTAAATAGTTAAATGAACTAAAGTAAATAGAATAAATCGTTGACACATTTTTACTTGAAAGTAAATCGACTCGTACTGACCACTATTTTAATTTTTGGAAAAATGTTATGATTACAACAAAGTAAATCTCGATAAACTAGTCATGATAAAGTAAATATATGGAATTAATTTCCAAATGTAATTGTGAATACCCTGATTGTGAATTTTTTTATTTAATGACTTTGCCTTAAAAATTTATTGCTTGGATTCGATGAGATCGGGATTGGATATTTGCATTATTCGGAACCACATCGATCAAATAACCACTACGAACCTTTATGGTTCGATTATAGAGTCTAAAATGTCGGGATTTAATTGATTCTGTTTTTTAATAAGTATTTTATACTTAGACACAATTATAATATCACTTGACTTTTTGACAAAGTGTTTTGGTTATCGTAAGATAAAACCCATCATGTTTATGTATGACGTGGCCTTATGGGTTTCCCATTGTTTTTCGAAGAATTTTGATAACTTTAGTTGTTTAAATTAAGTGAGTTTTGCTCACGTTGGTTTCCAACCTGACTCGGGTGTTACTTTGTCGTAATGCTCGAGTCGGACCGTGTATTACAGATTCAGGTTAGGATGCTTTGGAGCTTAGAAGATAAGCTAGATTGCAGAGACAAATTGCACGTATTTGATTATATTCCACTATGTATTGTAGGCTGTATATTCAGCATTATGAGGGCAAGTTATTATAACTATCCAGATTTATGTGTTGAGGATTGTACTATGTTAATTTGTATGTAATTAACAGTTACAGTTTTTCTTCTGTATAAAAAGATGTTATTGTATATTATATTTTGTTCCACTGCATTTGTGAGATTTTGTGTTGTTGTTATTTCCGTTTCTTCTTCTCTCTCTTTCTTCTTAACCCTAAGAACCAGGAATTTCCGATACTCGATTGCTCGTCACTTTGTACAATGAACATATTAGTGTCGATTTTCAAGGGTCGAAAATCGCCCAGTTGTCACATGTTGTATTTGAGCTGAAGGTTAAGCGAGAACCTTAGCTCTGGTGGGGACTACTTATTAGAAAGGGTCTGCAGTACCCTAGAACGAGTTGAGTGTATTATATATGAGGGCGTACTTGTTATTTTGTTATATAATGAAATTAAAAATGGTTTAAAATATTTTTTATATATGATTATATTTTGATACAAAAAGAAACAATTTTTCTGAACAATTATTGTATATTGAGGTGACCGGTTGTTATTATTGTCAAGATAGGATTATGAAATTTAAGTGGTTATACACATTTACATAACAAAATAGAAATTTGGATAAAAATGAATTATATAAATGAGTTAAGCTAAAAATAGCTTCAAACCAGAGTTTTAATCCTGAAAATTGGGTAAGTGTTTTGAAATGCGATAAGTTTACCATGATTATATTTGTATATAGAAATAATTTTTTAGGAAATTATTATGGAATATATGGTGTGTCTGGTTTCCAGGTATGGTAATATTTATTATTATCATAAATTGGTTGTTGTGCCTTAACAAAGGATGTTTTTTGCAAAATAAACAATGATAAAATATTGTGAAATGTTTTAAGGAAGTGGAATTATATAAGCATAATTTATATACATGACTTATAAGTTAAAATAGATCTAAATTGAGAAGCTTTGAATCTAAGTCCCAAAAATTTCGAAATGTGTTTTAAGGTGTTTTCAAGAAATAATAAGTAAGATTATTTAGAATATTGTTGATATGAAAATTTTGGTTTGAAAACAAGGGTTGTTTGAAAATTTCGAAGGAATTTGCTTTCGATAGAAACCAAAGTTGGTAAAATTTAAAAGTGTGACTTGGTACATAAATGTGATATATATGCGTGTCTATATATATATACGATTTCAAAGTTGATTTGAAATAATTACTGGTTGTTTGAATTCTAGGATTCCCATTAAAATGAGAAGTATAACCAAAGGAAAAATAAGTTTTTGGAGCATATAAGTGGGAAATGATGTTAATAAGAAAAGATGTTATGTATGTATGAATGATTTCAACACAATTTTTGAAATAATACAGGTTTTGAATTCTAGAAATTTGATGGATGCTATTGATTGATGTTTTTGATGATTTGGATGTTTATTTATTTTGATATATCCTACTATCATCATGTATATTATTTACAATATATAAAACTATAGATTGAATTATTTCGAATAAATTAAGAAATAGGATGAAACGATATATCTCCATCCTTGAAATTAGATTGAAATAATGGATTCACTTGGCCAAAGGATTAAAAATTGTACACGAACCCTGGATTGGTTAAATTATATGATTTTAAAAATATATAAAAAAATTTGTTATGAAATTATTTAAATGATTATGATTCGATGAAATAAAATAGAATCTATAGAAATGGAATCATTTTTGAACTCGAGTTTGAAATGTTAAAAATATACTTGTCAACCGGAACTGTTTAAAGAATCGGGTCGAAATTTTGAAGTTATAATTGAGAAATCACTTGAATTCAGAAAATTGATTTTTTTTAAAAGATTTAAACTCTTACTTTTACCTTGAAATAATTCCAAGTAAAAGTAATTTAAAAGGATATATCAAAATTTGGGTTCGAAATTGATTTTTTTTAGATTTTGATTTTTAAATTGAATATTGAAGGTTAATTTGATTTAAGTGATTTAAATCGATATTTTGAAAATCGAACTCAAATTTATATAAATCGAAATGGCTTAAAATAGAGAATTAAATTGAAATTAATTCAAATTGGAAATGAGTTGAATTAATTAGAATTGAAATCGAAATTTAATTAATTTGAAATCAAAATTGAATTAATTTGAAATCGAAATTTAATTGATTTTAATTAAAATTAGAATCGAAGTTAATTCAAACTGAAATCAGAATTAAATCAATTTAAATAGAAATGGAAATTGAAATTGATTTTAATTCGAAGATTGGGAATGGAATTAGTTTGACTTTGAAAATATTTCAAATAAATTATTTTAATATAAACTGTTTAAAGTCTATCTTCTTAAATTTTCAAATTATTTTGATTTTTCCAAGCTGTTTTACAGTATAAACCATTTTCAAAACTCAAGCTATCTTATGTTAAGTATTTAACTATTTTAAGACTATTCAAGTTATTTTCTGATTTCAAACTGGTTAGAGTGGAAATGTTTATATTTAAATCATGGATTAAATGCAAATTGGGTTAAATTGGAGTTATAACCCAAACGAAAATTCAAAGCAATTTTGTATTGGAATCGAAATCAAGATATTAAGGCAAAAATGATTTTGGAAAGAAATAGAATATTTTGAGTAAATATGAAGATTTTAAATGAAGATCTAGTAGTTACTATAACTGAAACTTACTTTATAAGAGGTAAGAAATGTTACAAATAAGTGCATAGATTAATCGAACTTGGAAATTTTTGATCGGAATTAATGAGATTATATATGTTAGTTATATATTTAAACTCCCCTTGTTGAATTTATAACCAGAAAGAAATGATCTTTGAAAGATATTTGAAATATGAAATGGAGTTTACATAAGTATGAAGCGGAATCAGAACTATTGATCCTTAAATTATTTGAGTTGGAAAGAATGATCTTATTTGTATATGAAAATGAAATATTTTTGGAACCTACTGATTTTTAAAGGCATTGATTTTGGCAAATAGTCGATTTGGGGAATTGGGTAAACCGAATTTAAAAACTATCGATTTTAAGGATATCGATTTTATATAGATAAAATTTATATGTGATACATATGAAGTGCATGATTTGAAAGGTACTATGTATATGGTATGATATGTTTTAAGACTAAAAGTATGGAAAGGCACCCCCACAAAACTTGAAATTTAGAGTAGGAGATCCACTGGATGGTTTACCTAGGAATCTACAGGGTAGGTTAAATGACAATTGGGTGTCTAGAGGACATCCGGATAAAAATCATAAGTCCTTGGTGATCGTTTGTTTGTATAGCGTAAATCGAGGGGTATTGTACAAACAATTATGTATGTTTTTGCTGTGATAGTAACACAAACTTTGTAAAACTGCGATCTATAATGGTTCCATAGCGTAATTCGGGAGGCAACGATTTCCAACAATCTACGTTTGATTTTGCTGGGATAGCGATGTAACATCAGTAGATTGCGATCTATGTGGTTTGGTTACATAACGTAATTCAGGAGGCAGAGATTGCCAACAGTCTACGTTTGGTTTCACGGGGATAGTGATGCAACCTTTGTATAGCTACGATTTATGTGGGTTATTTTCATTTAGGTAGCGTAATTTGAGGGGGGAAAGATTGCCTACAGACTATTTACGGTTTTACTATGATAGCAACGCAACCTCTGTGTATCCATGGACTATTATGTTCCCATGGCGCAAGTCGAGGGGCGTTGGTGCCTAAAGTATACTTATGATTTTGTTGGGATGGCGACGCAATCATCGTGTTAACTACTATCCATGGTGGTAAAGAAGGAAAGGGAGTTGATACTTCCCATGTTGTTTTGAAAAGGATTATTCATGTATTTTCACTGGGTGTTAAAACAGGTCTACTAACTACTTAGAGATTTTTAGTCCTACGGCTGATCAGTGTATGACTAAATTTCTATAAGAACAAGGATGGATTAGTTAAGACATCGAGTTATGAAAAATGTTTTAGTATAAAACTAGCTTGGTAATACTATGTAATTTAAAGTGTATGTATCTTGAAATGAAGGATAAAGGAGTAAGAGTTTTTATGTTTATAGAGTGATTTATTTAGTAGTATACTTCAAAATTCTTGTTCTTGTTTTGTTCCTTTTTGAGGATGAAAAGTTTTAAGGGGGAGGAATGTAACGATCCAGATTTTTAGCCATCTGATATTGGGTAATTGACTTATTTAATTTTGAAATATTAATTTTTGATAATCGAATAGATGAATTTTCTAATATTAAAATATCTGAATGTATAAATAGATAAAACTATCTTTAATTTTAAATTGTAAATTTCTGAATATGATAAATTTAATAGACATATGTATACAAATTCCACCATTAAAATTTAAGATATAGTATCCATATATGTATAAATGTAAATATGCACAAGCTTTATGATGTTAAAAAATCTATATAAGTTACATATGTATATATATGTTTATAAAAATATTTTATACGTATATAAATATGTTTACATGAATGTATGAACTTTATAATGGCAAAATTTCAAATTTCGAATATGTATACATATGTGTATATATATTGGTATATGTTGTAGAATACATGCTTATGAAGTAATGTATGTGAAAATATGCGTATATATGGAAATATGTAAAATAAATATGTATATTTTATATGTATGCGTATCCATATTTATAAATTTAAATGATGTCAAAATGTGAAAGTATGCATGATAAACATATATATATATATATATATATGTATGTATATATATATACGTATATACATAGCATTTGTTATAAAATAAAAATAAAATACTAACATTAGAAATGAATGCTTGTAAATATCTATTTTATGTTTTTATGTTAATCATGGGGTATATGTAATAATTTGTACAAGAAGTATTAAAATTAGCGTGTTAAATATAAGGTAGTAAGTAAGAACATGTGCATACGGTCTAAGTGTATAGGAGAATCAATATATATATATATATATATATATATATATATATATATATATATATATATATTATGCGTATGTATACTCTCAAGGATACATCATAATGAAATAAGTCAAGTCAAGCATATAATAAACCTAATCACTCAATCTTCAATTCACTAGGATATCAAGTCATCTTTTTTTCAAATCAAGTCTTCATATTTTTAAAGAACTAAAAAAATTTGAAATAAAAAGAAAGGTGCTATACATGTACAATAGGCTTCATCCAGTCCATCTCCTATATATACTAGTATAGGTCCGTGCTTCGCACATGGGCAAGGGCATTTTCAGAATTTTAAAAAGACACCGAGTAGATTAGTTTAATGAATTTTCTTTATTAGTAGTAGATACACACACACACACACATACATATGCCTTGGTGTTGTTATTGACATTTACTATTCACAAATAAAAATGAAGAAGGAGAAAACTACCATTTTAAAAGCCTTAAGGAACTAGTGCTCAGAGCTACATGGATCTAAGCAAAAGCAATACCTCATTTTTTTCGAAAGAATAGGTGAGTAAAACCTAAACTTTTACCTATTGGAAAATTAGTATGCATCCATATGTTTATAAATTTTGATAAATTCTTTTATTTGTCACGTATTCGTGTGTTAGTAAGTTTTCTATGCCTTACATATATTTGTGTGTGTATGCGTGTGTATTAATCTTGGGAATACACTCTATAACTCAAAGAAAACATATATAGCAGCTCTGTTCCTTGAAAAACTTCATATCCTTCAACTTTACAAATCTAGATCTCACTATCCATATTTTAGGCATGATTCCAGAAGAAAAATCGATTGTTTTTTAGTATAAATTAATCTAAAAATTATTTCATTTGATATCATTAAGTATAAAGGAAGAAAAGAATATATTACAGCAAACAACTTAGAAATGTACAATTCTCAAACATCATAATTTAATCTTTGGTTTATATGAGTGTGTTTGTTTTTGAAAATGATGATTTTTAAAAGTAATTTGGTGAATTTTAGTGGTGTTTTGAATGCGATAGGGGGAAATGAACGGTATTTCATGTAAGGTCAAATTCAGGCGATGTAGTTGATTTCGTTACTTGTGATTTGACATGGAGGAGGCTTGGGTGGTGGGAAGTCCACGAAAAATAGTTTGATGATTTTTAGATGCTCGTTGTGGCCGGTCATGATGAAAGTAGGGTTTTTTGTTATTTTATGTTGGATCTCGGTTCGCGAAAGGTGGTCGAGGCAGCCGAGGAGAGGCGTTTGACTGGGTTTGGTGGTTCTAGTTTTTTTTGGGTTGATTTTTGAATCGACGAACATGGGTGTATCATGGACTTCTGTGTGGAGGAACGAGATGTTGGGGTCGGCGGCGGCTTGTGGGGATGATTGGTGGATAGAGGCGATGGCCGGGTTGAGTGCACATGCACACGTACGTGCATGATTGTTTTGATCAAATAAAAGGAAGGAAGTAAGAAAGGGAGGAAGAAAGAGAATCGGAGAAGGAAAAGAGAAGGGGCCGGTCTTGTTCTTTTGGGCCGGGACTAGTGTGTTTAGGCTGGGTATTTAAATAATTTTTTAGTAAAGAAAACGAGAAAGTTTTTATGTTAATAACCTTTTCACTTCAAAAGCATTTTTCTCTTTCATTTAAAATCCCATCAACATAATTTTTTTTTGCATTGTAATCCTATCACCTAGTATTTTGAGCTAAATTAATTTTTTTTTATTTTTTTTGGTAATATAAAATTAAATTATACAGCAATTGAAGTAAATAATTATTTGATTTATGTTAATTAATAAATTAGTTACTAAATGAATTATTTAATTTTAATTAACTATAATAAATCGGAAATTTCTTAAATTTATAAGTAATTTGGATTAATATATGAATGGATTCAGTTAATTAAAGTTAATCAAATTCTGATTGTGAACTGTTTAATATTAATTGCGAATCTTTTAATTAGTTAACAATCTATGCTTTGGCTTATTTCTCTTGGATATATATTGTTCTTGTCTGAGTTATTAAATTGCCAAACAAACTAAAGTAAATAGAATAAATTGTTGACATGTTTTTACTTGGAAGTAAATCGACTCATACTAATCGCTATTTCAATTTCTGAAAAAACGTAATGGTTACAAGCAAGTAAATCTCGATAAACTAGCCATTATATAGTAAATGTACGAAATGAATTTCCAAATGTGATTGTGAAGTTTTTTATTTAGTGGCTTGGCCTATAAAATTTATTGCTTGGATTCGATGAGATCAGGATTGGATATCTATATTATCCGGAACCACTTCGATCAAATAACCACCATGAACCTTTATGGTTCGATTAAAGAGTCTACTATGTCGGGATTTAATTAATTCGTTTTTAATAAGTATTTAATACTTAAACACTATTATAGTGTCACTTGATTTTCTAAAAATGTGTTTTGGTTAACGTAAGATAAAACCCATCGTGTTTATGTATGATGTGGCCTTACGGGTTACCCATTGTTTTTCGAAGCATTTTGATAACTTTAGTAGTTCAAATTAAGTGTGTTTTACTCACGCTGGTTTCCAGCCTGATTCAGTGTAACTTTGCTATAATGCTTAGGTCAGACTGAGTATTACAGATTCAAGTTAGGATGCTTTGGAGTTCAGGAGATGAGCTGGATGGCAGAGACGTATTACACATATTTGATTACATTTCGTTGTGTGTTGTAGGCTATATATTCAGCATTTTGAGGACAAGTTATTATAACTGTCCAAATTTATGTGTAGATGATTGTACTCTGATAATTCATATGTAATTAACAGTTACGGTATTTCTTCTGTATAAAAAGATGTTATTGTAAATTATATTTTGTTCCGTTCCGTTTGTGAGATTCTATGTTGTTATTTCTATTTCCTCTTCAATATCTTTCTTCTTAACCCTAACAACCTGCTATTTTCGGCACTCAATTGCTCGGCACTCTATACAATGAACGTATTAGTGTCGATTTTAGAGAGTCAAAAATCACTCAGTCATCAGAAATCCAATCATTTCTTTTTGATAGCGGTATATTTCATCAACTTTGTCGGTGAAAGATGTTGATTGTAGATCAATTGACTGTTTGGCTTTCTTTTCCTTAGAAGAAAAGCCAGTGTGATACGTAGGTGATGCAATAATATTTAGAGAGGCCGAGTGATTTGATGGAATGAGGATTTAGTTGGTGAAACATAGGTGTTGTTTGATGAGGGTGATTTATAGTCAACAGTTGAATAAGTGGAATTGTGATGGAAGACTTTTTTTTGGAGTAAAAATGGTCTTAATAAACTATTTGTATTTTGTTAGGAGGAAAATAACCTGGTTTATTTATAAGAGAGATATTTTACAACATTTAGAAGTTTATTTAAAAAAATAAGTTTAACCATATAACTTTTAATAGAAGGTAGTTAAGTTTCATGTGGTTAGTATTATTTTAAGTGTACAAATTTAACTCTGTGTAGTTTTATATAAAAAACTATAAGTGTACAAATCTAATCCTAAACATTTAGTTAACTAATTCATTGTAATAACATATTTTTAGATCTCGTCTTAATTTACTAAATGTTAATTTGTATAATGGTTTAGTAAAAATATCAGCTATTTGATTTTCGGTATTTACAAATTCCACCGATATAATTCCCTTTTCCACATTATCTCGTACAAATTGGCGATGAATATCAATATGTTTTGTTCGAGAATGGTTAATAGGATTTTTTGATAAATTAATGGCACTAGTATAATCAAAATATATAGGATATTTTGTTACGATTTTACCGATATCTAGAAGAGTTTGTTTCATATAGATTATTTGTGCATATGCTAAAACCGTTGAGATGTATTCGACTTCACATGTCGAGAATGAAACACAATTGTTCTTTTTGCCAAACTATGAAACTAAAGACTGATCGATAAAATGACATGTGCCACTTGTGTCTTTTCTATCCGTTTCAAAACCGCCGAAATCAGCATCACTATATGGCACGAGATCGAATGAAATTCCATTTGGGTAGAAAAGTCCATAAGCTTTAGTGTTTGTTAAATATCTTAAGGTTCGTTTTACCGCTCGATGATATGATTCTTTTGGCTTTTCTTTTGAAACCAAGCGCATAAACATACATTTATCATAATATCTAGTCTACTAGCTATTAAGTGTAACATTGATCCTATCATAATTTGATATAAAGTTTTGGTCGAAATCGTCTCCATTCTCATCTTTACCTAAATGTAGAGTAGGATTCGTTGAAATTCTTTTACTTGAAACATTTTCTATTCCAAAACGTTTTATTAAATCCTGACAGTATTTTTCTTGATTTATAAAAATTCCATTTTCTAATTGTCTTATTTGCAAACCAAAGAAATAGTTATTTCTCCCATATGTGACATTTAAAATTCAACTTTCATTATGTTAGAAAATTCAATACACAATTTTACATCAATGGATCCAAATATAACATCATCAACATATAATTGTGTGACTAAAATATTATTATTTTCTTGTTTTATGAATAAAGTGGAATCAATTTTACCAATTTGAAAACTGGAATTTTGTAAATGAGTTTTTAATCTTTCATACCAAGCACGAGGTGCTTGTTTTAATACATATAAGGCGTTTTTAAGTTTAAATACATGATCGGAATATTTCTCATGAACAAATAAAGGAGATTGTTCAACGTACACTTTTTCATTTATTAATCCATTTAAAATGCACTTTTTACGTCCATCTGAAAAGGCTTAAAATTATTATGACATGCAAAAGCCAGTAATGTTCGTGTTCCTTCGAGACGTGCCACAGTGTTTCGTCATAATCAATTCCTTCTTCTTGATTATATCTTTGAGGTACTAACCTTGCTTTATTTTGTACAATATTTACATTTTCATCCGCTTTATTTTTTAAAAACCCATTTTGCTCCATTTGCAGATTGATCATTTGATCTCAGTACAAGTTCCCAATCATTATTTCTTTCAAATTGACTAAGTTTTTCTTGCATTGCAATAATTCAAAAATCATCTTTTGATGAATCTTATTAATTTTTTGGTTTAAAATTTGATATAAATGCAACATGAGCCATCTGATTTAACTTTTTTCTGGTTGATACTCGTATATTTAAATCCCTAATAATATCATTAATAGGATGGTCTCTTAATATAGTAGGTGATGACGTTATAAAATTATCTTTATTGTTACTGAAATTATTACTATTTTCATGTATAGATTTATGAGTTTTATTTATAATTTATTCATCATCATCATTTTTATTATGTTTAAAATTTTCATCAAATGGGACATGAAGGCTTTCTTTTATAATATTTATTCATCTATTAAAGATTCTATAAGGTTTGCTTCGATCCTAATAACCAACAAAAATTCCTTCATTGGCTTTAGGATCAAATTTTCCTATATAATGTTTAGTATTTAAAATGAAGCATTTTGACCCAAATAAGAAAAATACGACACTTTTGGTTTCTTGTAAAAAAACTTTTCATAACATGTGTTTTTAACCATTGGTCTAAGTGTTACACGATTTTATATGTAACAAGTAGTAATAATGGCGTCAGCCTAATTTTTTTGGTAGGTTACTACTATTTAGTAGAGTTCACGCACATTCTTTTAAAATTTGATTTTTCCTTTCTACAACACTGTATTGTTGTGGTATTCGAGGAAATAAGAAATTTTGACTAATTCCCTTTTTGTTACAAAAATTTGTAAATAGTTTGTTTTCAAATTCCCCTTCATTATCACTTCATATTCTTTTAATTTTTAAATTCAACTGATTTTTTATTCATTTAGCAAAATTTGTGAACATTTCAAAAATGTCACTTTTATGTTTTAAAAATAATGTCCAAGTATATCTTGAAAAATCATCAATGATTTATTGAACATACTTGAGTTGGTCCGAATAAATATAGATGGAGTAATTCGAGAGGTTGATTTATAGAAATTTTCTATTTAGATTTATAGAACTTTTCTTTAATTTTTCAATTTGACAAGCGTCACACAGGTTTTTAACCTTGTAGTTGATCTTTGGTGATCCTCTAACCAATTCATTTTTAGCTAGTTTGTTGATATTCTTAAAATTGATATGACAAAAACTTTTATGCCATAACCATGGATCATCATGAATCATGGCTAAGTGTAAATTAGTATTGTTTTTGACATTTATGTTTAAAACATATATGTTTTGAGAATTCTAATTCCTTCAGAAATTAAAAGATTTTTTTGATCAAAAATATTGCGTTTATTTTTCTCGAAATCAATTTTAAATCCTTTATTACAAAATTGACTTATACATAATAAGTTATGTTTCAAATTTTTTACCAATAAAACATTAGTAATTATATAAGAGTTAGAAATACCGACATTGATGACTTCTCCAAGGCCGATGATAAATCTTCTCTGGATGTTACAGTGCCACTATCGATATATATTATATTTGATAACATATTAGCATTTCCATTCATGTGCTTAGATTAACCACTATCAAGTATACATTTCTATTTGTTCTTTATTTTAATTTTGTGTACCTGCAAAATTAGAAAATTTTAATTGACACCCACATTCTTTGATTGGGGTCATACGTGTTAGAGGAGCAAGGTAGCCATACCCACGAGCATTTTGTTCCTATAGAAATGTAATATTTGTTATATATAACTTTCTGTAAATATCCATTAATATATTTTTGTTTAATTAGCTTATTATTTGTTTTTGCAATCCATATTTTGACCTTTTTTGTATATGAATTCTTAAACTTTGGTTTTTTGAGTTTGTGCGTAATGTGTTATATTTCTTTGACTTTTGTTTGTTTTTAAGACCTAATCCATTTCGATTTCCAGATGGTTTAGATACGTAATTAAATTTTCTAAATTTTGTTTTCAATTGTTGAGTTTTGTCACATTATTTCTTATTTTATCTAACTTATTTTTAAGATCACAAATTTTAATGTTTCTAGAATCTACATTTGTTTGTAATTAAATTTTTATTTTTTCCGGATTAATTTTTTCTAACTTATAAGTTTCTAAATCATTTAATAATTTTTCATTTTGAGATAATAATGTTGCATTTTTTGAATAATTTCTAATTCTTCTTCTAAGATAATTTTTCATCTTTTAATAATATGATTTCTAATTCTGATCAAGTTAACTTTCCTTCATATTCCATATTTTTTTGATTCTCTATATTAATCATCTAATTCAATGCTTATTTCCATTATTTCATCATAAGCAAGTTCAGGATGTACCTCATCAGTGTTAGCCATAAAACACACATTTGCTTGTTTCGAGCCGCTTTCACTATTACTATCTAAAGAAGAAACGAAACCAAATCATCCCATGTTACTTGAAAACTTTTTTCTATTTCTTAAATTTCTCGAATTTTCTTTTTTTATCATGATTGAGCCGTGGACAACTTTCTTCATGGGGCCAATATTTTCACACTCATAGTATTTAACCGATGTTTGATTTGAGGAGTTTGTTTTGCCACCATTTTGAAATTTGGTCATCTTCTTGAACTTCTTGAATTTGTTGTAGTTCTTGGCAATAAAGACAATCTCTTCTTCATCTAAGTCTGATGCTTCATTTCTTACTTAGAGTACAATTTTTTTCTTTCCATTATTTTGATCCTTTCTAGCCTACAAGTTAGCTTCGTACGACATCGGATTTCCTATTAACTCTTCTATTTTTAAGTTGAGAAAGATCATTAGCTTCTTCGATAGCTAAAACTTTACTTTCCCATTTATTTGTCAAAGAGCTTAAAATTTACGTGACTAAGTCAAAATTTGTGGATTTGACTCCAAGTGCCATGAGATTGTGTTGAATGGTTTGAAATCTTGCATAAATATCAATAATCGATTCACTTGTTTTCATTTTGAAAGATGAGAATGGTTCTGTAAAATCAAAATTTTAGTTTTCTTGACTTTATTCGTGACGTCATGTGTGGCTTGTAAAGTGCGCCATATATCATATGCTGTGGTGCCCCACCTCTATGCTCACACTAGCTAAAGACACTACGAGGTTATACCGTTGACTAGTACGAAGAATAAGGGAGCGACCATCTGTGTAACTGCTTTGTGTGAGTACCCATATATCACATAGTACGACATGCATTACAGTTCAAATCTGACATACCAAATACAAACTCAATGCTACTACACAGTGGCTATGTGGTCTTGGGAAATTAATATAAAATAAGCATAATGCAAATCAATCATGGATATTCATATCACTAAGAGGAAACATATATAAATATATCACATAGAAGGGTACATCAATGTTGTGGTCATACAAGACCCACTACATCACAAAAGAATGGGTACAAGTACTAGATAAAAGAATATGTATACATCAAGGAGGCTCTATCTCGAATGTATAAAAGCAAAAACTACTAAGTTAAAGTAGCTAGGCAAAAGTCAGAGCTAGTACCCGCTAAGTAGTCAAGTGGAAGCACCTGAAACACCTCGGTCTAACCCGAGTATTATTTAAAGAGAAAAAATAATAAACGGATTAGTCCAGCTATAGATATCATATAAAATGAGATATGATAAGAGATATGACAAAAATAATGATAACAATAATGTCATACCGTGACAAGTATATGTTTGATAATAATGAAAATCACACAATATCTCAAATCTTCCCAAACACCAGAAAGAATGTCATATTCTTTCGCTTATTCACCAAACCTCCAATATTGACAGAACATATTAATGCCAATTCACATAAGTTAGTGAAACACAAATTCTAGAAATCAATAATTACAATTTTAGTAAAACACAAAGGGTGAGGCCTATCACAAACGGGAGCATGATAACTCACCAAAACATGTATCACAAACGGGATGTTATTCCATGGTCGCTAACCATTGAGCTGATGCAATGACGTAGTACAACGGTACACCCGAGGAACCTGAAACTCAAATAAGCCTGAACAATGATGTAGTATAACGATATGCCCGATGAACCAAATTCCACAAAAAGGTCAAAAGACCATGGGTCGCTAGCCTATAAAAATAAGACGAATCTCCACAGAACGGGGTATAGTCCCCTATGCGGACAAAGATACATCGCTTATCGCCAGTCTAAACCATCAAATGATCACCATTGATTAATAAAAAGTGTAAACTATGCTAGGCTAGTAAATAAATGAGTATAGCTTCATGTCTCATAACCACAGGCTTAACTTAAGTATTTACAAACAAATTGTAGATTTGCACTCAAAAATTGTCACGAGAGTTCAATCGAACAAGTCCAAGAATTAACCGACGAAGTAAACAAAAGCGTTTCATACTACTTGTTTTGCTAAGCTGTTTAATTAGATTTCTCATACGATTCAGGTAAAGACTTATGTACACTAATAGATTGGAAAGCAGTTTTAAAAACGAGATTTGTATTAAAAATAGTGTTGAAATCATTTTAATGAAAGAGTTTTATTATTTATTACTAGTATTGAAACCATTATATTTTAAAGTGACAAATCATAGAAATGATTGTAAAAAACAATCGATCACCAAAAATTCACATTAGACGACGTGAATTAAATTATGAAAATTGATATCAAAAACATCAAATGGATATTCTAAAAAAAACCAGAAAAGAAGTCATCAAAGTAGATAATAAATGGCACCAACTAATCGGATCAACAAAAACCGATATAAATGGAAACCCACATAAAATAGGCAAATTGGATGAAATTGTCAGTGCCAGACGTCTGGTAGTTCTCCCAGACGTCCGAGCTGAGAATCAGGAAATTTTCTTGTAGATCAGCCAAACGTTTGGAAAGTAACATCAGACGTCTAAGCTGAAAGCTGGAATTTTTATTCCATAGCTCCAGACGTCTGAGCATCTTACTAGACGTCTGCACTCAACCTCAAGGCATATTTTGCCTAGGCCATTGATGGCCAAATCAACTTCGAAGCAATCGAATGAGCGACGATGGCTAGGGATTTATGCCAAACGACAACCCAGTCCTATAGACTCATTAATACACTCCAAACAACATGTCCAAACATCCATAGTAGGATTTTCATAGATTTTGACTTCTAAATAACAAAAATTGGAAAATTCACCAAACTAATTCGATTCAAAAGAAAATGGACATGAAATAGATGTTACGAATTAATACCTAACAATAACGAAGCCTGTAGACATAGATGCGAGTTCAAGAACTCTCCTTTAAACTCAAAAGAAAGGAATGAAAAACTCTAAAACAAAGCAAGACCAATTCCTCTTCAGCAAGACCTCAAGAATCTCCAATCTATTATCAGATGAAATGAATTTCCTAAGTTAGATTATAGGAATTTTCAAAAATTGAAGAGAGATTGAGATGGAGAAGATGAAGAGGATGCTTACCTAAGCGTCTCCTTGATTTTGGACTTGAATTAGAATTTCCTAATAAAACTAGGGTTTAGGAATTTTGATTTCTTTTCTTTTCCCCCATTTTCCTTTTATCTTGAGAGTGTTAAGAAACTTAGAAATGAAATGAATGAAGGGGAGAGGAGTGGAGTGGGATGTATATGGTAAGGGGTTTGAGTTCTCTTATTGGGTTAGTAGGTTTGAACACAACCCAAAGCCTAAACAAAATACCAAATTTCTAAGCGACTCCAAACATATCGATGTTTATACTTAAACAAATTGCAAACGTCATTTTGAAATCAATGGAAGTGGTCTTGAGTCCAAATTTGACCATTTACAAAAAGTCGCATTTCAGAAGTTTTTCCAACTAATGAAATATGAAAATCGTAAAATATGCGGGTTGTTACAGACTTCCTTCCTTAAAGAAATTGTGTCCTTGCAATACCTGAGCAGAAAATAAAGAGTAACAACCATATATATATGTATAACAACATAAAATAAAATTTTGACATGAGAAGTTCACCTTAAGGGGCACAAGAGAGTAAGTCCATATGTGTTCGCTTGATGGATTCTCTTGATTCCCAAGAACAATTCTTAGGATTTGGGGACCATTGAACTTTCAATAGTGGAACATCTTTATTACGCAAGCGTTTAACCTCCATAGCAATGATACGAATAGGATGTTGCTCATAAGTCAAATTAGTTGAAACTTCAACATCTTTAATAACACGAGGCTTAAGAATAAAATCGGATTCCCTAAGTCACTTTCGAAGTTGAGAGACGTGGAATAAATCATGAATAGAAGAAAACGGAGCTGGTAATAAAAGGCGATAAGCCATAGAACCAATTCATTCGGTGGTACGAAATGGCTAATATATCGAGGTACTAATTTTCCCAATCAGTTGAAACGCACAACACCTTTCATAGGTGAAACACGAATAAACACCAAATCTCCCATAGAAAATTCTAATTTCCTTATTCTATTATCAGAACAGGATTTTTGTTTACTTTGAGCTTCTGTCATCCTATGACCAATAAGGCCAATCTTTTCTATGGAATCACAAATAATATCTAGATCTAAAACTAGCTTCTCATCGGCTTCAAGCCAACACAAAGGAGATCGGCATGGCCTTCCGTAGAGTGCTTTGAAAGATGCCATACCAATACTAGATTGGAAGCTATTATTATAAGAAAAGTTGAGAAGGGAAATATGATCTTTCCAACTTCCACCAAAATCAAGAACACATGCAGGAAGAAGATCTTCAAGAGTTTGATTCACACGCTCTGCTTGTCCATCGGACTGAGGATGATAAGTGGTGCCAAAATTAAGCTTCGTTCCCAAAGCTTATTGAAGACCCTTCTAAAATCTACTAATAAATAACGGATCACGATTGCTAACAATAGAAGTAGGAACTCAATGCAATTTAATAATTTCTTTAACATAGAGTTTGATCAAAAGAGGTATGGATCAATTGGGTCGAACGAGAATAAAATGGGCAGATTTTTTTAGTCTATCTACAATCACCCATAGACTGTCATGAATCGAAGGGAAACGGGGAAGACTGTCAATAAAGTCCATGGAAATTTGATCCCATTTCCAAATGGGAATGTCTAAAGGTTGCAGTAACCTACCTGGCCTTCGATGCTCGGCCTTTATGAGTTGGCAAGTCATGCAATGCTTAATAAAGTTAGCAATATCAGATTTCACTCCATCCCAATAATAGAGTAGTTCCATGTCCGCGTACATTTTACTCCGGGATGAATGGTAAATTTAGAATGATAAGAATCTTCTAAAATGTCTTTACGACGATTTCTAATATTTGGCACAATAAGTCTATCAAATTTTCGAATGCCTCCACGAACATTGACATCAAAGTCTTTCAAACCATCATCATTTCTATTCCTATAACTTTGGCTAAGATGAGCCAATTTGGAATCATGTTTTTGAGCTTCAATAATGTGGTCTAAAAGAGATGGATGAGCCTCAAGGCTGCATAAAACAAGTGATGAACATGAATCGGATTCGCGATCTCGAATCTCACAAGTGGACAGAGTCTTGAGATCATTCAATTCAGATATCATCATGGAAACAACCGCTTGTTGCTTTCGGCTAAGGGCATCGGCAATACGATTTCACTTTCCAGGAGTATAGAGAATATCAAGATCATAAGATGCAAGGAATTCGAGCCAACGTTATTGATGCAAATTAAGTTCCTTTTGAGATAACAAACACTTCAAAGTTTTATGATTTGTGTAGAGAAGAAATTTCACTCCCAAAAGATAATGATGCCAAATTCTAAAGGCAAAAAAAATTGCCATGAGATCTTGATCATAAGTGGCGTATCTAGTCTCGGAAGGCTTTAATTGCCTAGAAGCATAAGCGATAACACCTTCCTTTTGCACGAGAACGGCTCCAAAACCAATATGACTAGCATCGGTATAAACGATCAAGTCTTGGTTCCCCTCCGGAATCACAAGAATAGAAGCATCAGAAAGGAGTTCTTTTAATTTTTGAAAAGCAGCTTGACATTTGTCTGACCAAATATACTTAACTCCCTTCTTTGTCAAACTTCTAAGAGGTATGAAAATTTTAGAAAAGACTTCTATAAACCGATGGTAATAACCTGCCAATCAAAGAAAGTTACAAATTCCCGTCACACTCTCCGGTCTCTTTCAATTTTAAATCGCTTCAATCTTTGAAGAATCCGTGGAAATTCCAAATTCAGAAATAAGATGCCTTAAAAATTCCACATGAGATTGCCAAAAGTGGCACTTGGAAATTTTTGCTTTCAATTGATTGCTCCTAAGAGTTTCCAATACAATCCGAAAATGTTTTTCACGATAGTTTTATAATAGACAAGAATATCATCTATAAAGATGAGAACAAATCAATCGAGGAAGTCTTTGAAAACTCAATTCATAAAGTCAACGAAATAAGCTGGAGCATTAGTTAGACCAAAGGGCATAACAAGCCATTCATAAGATCCACAACGAGTACAGAACGATGCGAAAGAAATGCTATCATCTTCAATAAGACGCTGATGAAAACCGGTTGCTAAGTCTAAATGTGAAAAGATTCTAGCACCGCTAATTTGATCGAATAGATCATCAATCCAAGGCAAGGGGTATTTATTCTTGATGGTAAGATCATTAAGCTTGCGGTAATCAACGCAAAATTCTAAGTTACCATTGGATTTCTTCACACAGATAGCTAGAGCTCCCCATAGAGAGGAAGTAGAATGAATAAATTATTTTGTTTCCAATTCGGATAATTGTTTACGCATCTCCTCATTTTCCTTATTGGACATACGATAAGGTAGACGAGTGATAGGTAGAGCTCCGGGAATTAGACTAATTCTAAACTCAACCGCTCGCTTAGGTGGAAATCCTAAAAGGGCTCAAATATGTCGGGAAATTCACGAACGACGTGAACGGGAAATGACATATTCGTCATCATCATTATCGTCATCATGTGGATTTAGAGAACATATGGATGCTACCGAATTAGAATCTGAATCTTTAAAAACAATAGAAATATGCTTAACAGAATTGTGGATGTCAAAGATGGACAATCCTCTCGGGACATAGGAGTTGGCCTCATAACGATTAAGCTAATCCATTCCCAAAATCATTCCAAAACCTAAGTAATACATAACATGCAAATCGAAACGGAAACCATAATCACCTAAAATAATCTCGACATCTTTACAAGATAAACCGAGTGTTGCGGATCCTCCAACCGGATTCTCAATCCTCAATGAAGTCATCATGCCTATAACATTTAAAGAAAAAGTATCAACAAGTTCTTTTGATATAAAAGAGTGAGATGCACTCGTATCAAAAAGAACTCGAATAGGATGATCACGAAACATAATAATGACATCAAGGATAGAACGATAAATACCTTGTCCAAGAGAAGTGTTAGTAGGGGCTTGCACAACATTTAGCTTTCCTTCTTTCCTACTTTGAAGTTTGAAACTTGAAGATATAAGATGGCTGAACTTTTGCAATAGCGATAGTAAAGGGGTTTCAGACAATCATTAGCATAATGGTCCTTAGAACCAAAGTTGTAGCACTGTCCATGACTAGAGGTAGGAGTCTTTGCTACCGAAGTTGCTTGCTTCCCTTTCTTGTTGGGAATAGAGCCTTTGAACTTGATATGCCTCTTCTTCTTGATGTTGAAGTACTATTTAGCACCCACAACTTCAACATCACTTTCTTTATCGGCCTCTTCAAGTCGAAGAGCTATATCTACAAGCCAATCGAAAGAAACTTCTAGTTTCAGAAGTAAAGGCATTTTGAGATTCTTATTCAACCCATAGATGAACCTTTGATTTTTCTTTAATGGGGTATTAATATACTCGACCCCATACTCAGAGAGGGATTCAAAAGATGCGACATAATCCATCATAGAAGATTCACCATGAACAATGTCAATAAAGCGTCGGGCAAAAGTTACCTTTTCAGCTTCCAACATAAATTTCAACTCGAACATTTCCCAAAATTGCAAAATCAAAAGCTCATACCAATCTAATGCTCTTTTCTAGGGCATGTTAGATGGCACTTGGACTTGATGTTGGTCCACAAGATTCATGTGAGAAATGATGCGGTCGCACGTTCTAAGCCAAGCTAGAACTTCTATAACGCTTTGGAAACCCTTGAATGGCCTTCAAACTGAATTAGTATAATCACTGCATAAGCGTGAAAACCCAAATTTATGATGATTATGCTCTAGAATGGGTCTGGCAGCTTGGGCATTCTTTGCAAGATCTGAAAGTTGTTGGGCTGACATAAATACACCATCCTGAGGAGTAGTACTGGATTGACCGGCGTAGGGACGACCAAGTCTACCCATTTATCTTCTTTAAGAAAGAAAGAAAGAAGAAAAACAAGGTTATTCTCAGAATGAATATCAAACAAACTTGATTCATAAAACAAGGCATAATAAAAGAAAATTTAGATAGAACAGTACAAAGACACAAATTTTATCCTAAGGCACGACTCCTAAGTGATACTTAGGACAATGTTCCTTACTATATTCTATGTTGTTCCTAAGTTTGGCTCTGATACCAGGCTGTAACACCCTACCTCTATGCTCACATTAGCCAAGGACACTACGAGGTCATGCTGTCGACTAGTACGTAGGATAAGGCTCTTGAGGAGATACCATCTGTGTAATTTCTTTGTACGAGTACCCATATGTCAGATAGTATGACATGCATTTCATTTCAAATCTGACGCATCAAATAGAAACTCAAAGCTACTACACAGTGGCTATGTGGTCCTCGAAAACAAATATAAAGTAAGCATAACACAAATTAGTCACGGATAATCATATCACTAAGGTGGAAACGGATATAAATATATCACATAGCAGTGTACATAAAAGTAATGGTTATACGAGATCCACTACATCGTAAAAGAATAGGTACAAGTGATAGACAAAAGAATATGCATACATCGAGGAGGCTCTACGTCGAATGTACAAAAGAAAATGCTACTAAGCAAAAGTAGTTAGCCAAAATTCAGAAGCTAGTTCCTGCTAAGAAGTCAAGTGGAAGCAGATGAAACACCCCGGTCTGACCCGAGTATCATTTAAGAAGAAAAATAATAAACGGATCAGTCTAGCTATAAATTTAATATAAAATGAGATAGGATAAGAGATATGAAAAAAAATATGATAACAATAATGTCATATTGTGACAAATATATATTTGATAACAATAAAAATCATACAATATCTCAAATCTTCTCAAACACCAAAAAGAATCTCATATTCTTTTGCTTATTTACCAAACCTCAAATATTGATGAAACATATTAATGCCAATTTGCATAAATTGGTGAAACAAAAATTCTTGATATTAATAATTAGAAATCCATGAAATCCCAAAGGAGGAGGCAAACAGAAGCATGAAAACTCACCAACAAGTGTATCACAAACGGAACACTATTCCCTGGTCGCTAACAATCGAGCCGGTGCAACGGCGTAGTACAACCGTACGTCCAAGGAAGCTGAAACTCAAATAAAGTGGAACAACGACGTAGTACAATGGTAGGCGCGATGAACCGAGCACCACAAAACGGTCAAAAGACCATGGGTTGCTAGCCCATAAAAATGAGACGAATCTCCACAGAATGGGTATAGTCCCCCACACAGACAAAGAGATATTGCATATCGCTAGTATAAACTATGAAATGATCTCCATTGATCAATAAAAAGTGTAAATTACACAAGGCCAATAATTAAATGAGTTTAGCTTCATGTCCCATAACCATTGACTTAACTTACATATTTACGAACAAATTGTAGACTTCTACTCAAAAATTATCACGAGAGTTCAATCGAACAAGTCCAAGAATTAACCGACGAAGTAAACGCAAGCGTTTCATACCACTTGTTTTGCTAAGCTGTTTAATTAGATTTCTCATACGAATAAGGTAAAGGTTTGTATGTACTAATAGATTGGAAAACAGTTTTAAAAACGATTTTTGTATTAAAAATAGCATTGAAATCATTTTTATGAAAGAGTTTTAATATTCACTACTAGTATAGAAACCTTTATATTTTAAAGTGACAAATCACAGAAATGATTGTAAAAACAATCGATCACAAAAAATTCACATTCGACGACGTGAATTAAAACCATGAAAATCGATATCCAATCCATCAAATGGATATTCGCAAAAATCCATAAAAAGTCATCAAAGTAGATAATAAATGACAATGACTAATCGAATCAACAAAAATCGATATAAATGGAAACCCACATAAAATAGGCAAATTGGCTGAAATTGTCAGCTTCAGACATTTAGTGGTTTTCCCAAACGTTTGATCTGAGAATTTGGAAATTTTCTTCCATATTACCTAGACGTCTGGAAAGTAACATCACATATCTAAGCTGAGAGATTGGAATTTTTATTCCGTAGATCCAAACATCCGAGCTTGTTACCACGTCTGAGCTGAAACTCAGGGCACATTTTGCTTAGGCCATTAATGGCCAAATCAACTTCGAAGCAATTGAATGAGCGATGATGGCTTGGAAATTAGGCCAAGCGACAACCCAGCACTATAGACTCATCAATACACTCAAAAAAACATGTCCAAACATCCATAGAAGGATTTTCATAGATTTTCATTTTCTAAGTACAAAAAATTGAAGAATTCACCAAACCAATTCAATTCAAAAGCAAATGTACATGAAATAGATTTTAGCAATTCATACCTAACAACGATGAAGGCTATAGACACAGATGTGAGTTCAAGAACTCACATTTATAGTCAAAAACAAGAAATGAGAAGCTTTAAAATAAAGCAAGACTAATTCCTCTTCTACGAGACCTCAAGAATCTCCTGTCTGTTATCAAATGAAATGAATTTCCTTAGTTAGGTTATAGGAATTTTTGAAAATTGAAGAGTGACTGAGATGGAGAAGATGAAGAGGTTGCTTACCTAAGCTTCTCCTTAATTTTGGACTTGAATTATAATTTCCCAACAAAAACTAGGGTTTAGGAATTTTGATTTCTTTTCTTTTTCCCCATTTTCCTTTTAGCTTGAGAGTGTTAGGAAATTTAGAAATGAAATGAATGGAGAGGAGAGGAGTGGAGTGGTATGTAAATGGTATGAGGTTTGGGTTCTCTTATTGGGTTAGTAGGCTAGAACACAACCCAAAGCCCAAACAAAATACCAAATTCCTAAACGACTCCAAACAGAGTTCCCTTACTCCTGCTGCGTACGATTAGCCAGCCTTGCGCCGGCAAAAAGAGCCGACGTCCCCCCATGCTAAGGTTCCCTGCATTCTGGCCGCATTAGGTTAGGGAGCTGGGCGATACGATAATAGCTCCTCCGCATCCCCAAGCGCCTGCATTTATACTCGAACAAATTGTAAACGCCATTTTGAACTCAATGGATGTGGTCTCGAGTCCAAATTCGACCATTTACAGAAAGTCACATTTCAGACGTTATTTCGACTAACGATACTATATTTAAATAAAACATTTAAATATGAAAATCGTAAAATATGTGGGTTGTTACGTATACAGTCTTGCAAAGCATGATACGTGAAAATTAATTTTTGTCAAGTGAGCAAAATAATACATTCATGACTTTAGCATTGTTAAATGCCTTTGCTTTTCATGCTTCAGTCTATGTGCTAATATCGGTACCAGGTGCTTCATTTTTTTTGAGTTTCTAGCCATATTTCTAAGCTATTTTCTTCTATTAAAATTCACGTACGTGTTGATCAATAAGCATAATTAAAACCAGTAAATAGTGGAGGACGAGCAGTTGATTGGCCTTTTTGAAATGCGCTTGCCATTTTAATGATTTGTCAATCACGTGTTACTGTAGATTGAAATGACCTTACTCTGATACCAAATGAAAGTCTATAGGATCTTTACAAATAATGCAATTTTTATGTATACTTGTGAAGATGTATATTACTAACTATATTAAGCAGAGAACAATACTTAAATATAAATAAGATAAATAATAACAACGATCGTAAAAGATATTTTGTACTGGTTCGAACCTCCCATCCTACGTCTAGTTCCGAAGCTCCTCTTCGGTATTTCCTTTAACTAACTAACCCTTGCTTCGACCAGAGGAATATGCTAATACAAAAGTATATCTCTGACAATCTTGTGTTCCAAGCAACATGGATTTTGACTGATAGTACAAATCTTCCTATGATCTCCTTTGAGTATGTGAATGTGAATATTTTAGTTATAGGAAGCGGTTTAACCAAAAATATACTTTGGTTATGATAGATTGAGAGCATGTAATCAATTTTATGCAGAAGTTGGTAATAAGAAATTGAGAGACAATAGTTTTAATTAATTAAATTCAGTCAAATTCTAATCTCAATCATGGTAGTATTTATAGATTTAGGGAGATATAGATGAAGAATTTTTACTATTAGATAAGGTCTATTCATTTTAATGGCTACAACCTTTCGATGAAGACTTAATTTTTATGTTCAAATGAAGCGTCTATTCAGATTTTTGCTGTTTTTTAGATTATAGATGTCTGTGGCTTCAGGAAATAATTTCCCAAGGATTGTCACAGATGTATATGATTTTTCCTTAGACTTCTGTGAATGTTAAATGCAGTTTTTCACTTTATGTTTAGTGTATATGAAATTATGTGTGATCGTGTGTGCATATATACTCAAGGAGACCTTATATTGTTTTATCTAAGACTCCTTACACTAGAATAACCTTACTAATTATAGTATGGACAATATATATCTTTGTTTGTTTTCTAGTCCCAATGTCATCGAGCATGATGCCTTCTCGTAGTATATACCTGTTATCTTAATAAGATGCATATAATATATATGATTGTATTGTTGTTATCATTGAAAAATTGAATATATGTTCTAACATAGTTATATATATAAGAGCGTAATAATAGAACCCATTTTAATTAAAAATAATATTAACACACCACAAAAATACTAGTATCATATAACATTTGTAGTTAACTAGCAGTAAATGTATTAATCAATAGCAGACGTCATAGTCTATAGCATTTGTAATTAAGTATGTATTATATAAACTCTAAAAAAATAAGTAACAACCAACAGTAGATGTATATACCTTCTCGCTTTCCACGTTTTTTAAATAGTCTTTTTAGACTATGTTCTTAATCCCATTGAGCGACCGTTTAGCAAATCTTGCTAAGTCCTTAAACCATTCCTTTCTTGGCTTCATTATATTGACGTCTTCGCATAAAAAATACTAACACATAAAACAAAAATGTTATTTCAGAATTTATTATAGTACAATAGAATCTAAAATTATCTCCTTACTAGTGGTAGCATTGAGCAACCAGACATATACCTTGGTTTTTGCCTGAAAATTTTAGTGCCTTAGTCAAAGAATATTGATTACGTGAAGGCCAGGAACCTTGATTCATTTTTTTAAAATCAATTGCATATTAAAGATATCCCCAACTTATCATTCTTTGATTGTCAGGATAAAAGTGTGATGAAAGAAAGAATAATGATAAATTTTGGCAAATCATTTTACTCTTCATGAAATTCTTTCTTTATCTTTTGAATTATGGTGTCTCTTGTTTTATGATCAATTGTACAAAAGTTTGTTAAACCAAATCGTTGGCAGTTTTCAGGGGTGCTTCGGAAAGAAACTTTAGGAAGTGGAAAAATGTTTTTCCCATCATTTGGTAAACCAAAAATGAAAGAAATGTCTTTTATCATTATTTTTAAAAAAAATCGTCCTATAATGAAACACTCTTCTTCAACACAGTAACATTCTATTAAATCATCTAAATTTTTGAAAAGTTTCTAATATTTTTAATTCCTATATTACTGACGTAGTGGATATTAACGAATGACAACGAAATGAGATTTTGCGTCAAACTAACCGCTGAAACGATTAGTTGAAACAAGATAAATCGATGGATTGAGAGTACCGAATGCCCAAATTCATTGATCTCGAGAAATACCGAATTCTAGTTATCTCCAACATGTTGATCGCGCACGATACTGTGTTAAAAGATCTACGATTCTTCTACGTTGATTTCGCACACGAGATTCCATGAATCGGTTTCAAATCCGTTGATTCGAGTGCACTCGAATAACCGAAAAAGGAGAAAGGAGACAACGCTCAACTTCCAATTCCAAAGAGGCACAAAGCACTCAAACAAAGTTTTATTCGAAATCAACTTCCCTTACAAATGACCAACACCCCCTATTTATAGGATTATAACTCCTCAGCACAGCACATGCGACCTAAAGACACGACCTACGACCTGACTCAGGTCGTTAACAACCTAACAACATTCACGACCTAACAGACTCCATATTCACAACACAACACGAGTTAACCAGTAAGCGGCCCAACAGATTGCAACATAACGAAAATACAACCACAAACATCCACGCGATACAACCTTATTTGACCTTTGTCATAAGTGGCATAACAAAACAACTCTAGAAAGCACGACAGCGACCTTTTGGAAGCGACCTAAGAAAGCTCATGACTTAAGGAAACTTGCCAGTGACATAACTGGATCGACTTGAAGGGACATCATGGCTCCAGCGACTTAAGATACATAAACGACCTATCAACTTAAGCGACTTAAGTAGGTCGCTTGCGACTTAAGTATGATCCGATATTGCTAGGTCGTTTTGTACCTTGCCACGCTTCATTCCCCCTTTGTTCCTCGTTAGGTCGTATAGCACTAGGTCGCTGGTTACTCTGGCTTCTCGATTCAGACGACCCACGACCTAAAATATAATGCGCTGCATCCTCCTTCATAGCTCGATCTATCTCATTAGATCGTATGTGGTTAGGTTGCACTCGACCTAAGATTTGCGACTTAGTGTAACGTGCTACATCATCCTCCGTCGGTTGCAAAGAAGTCGTCCTCGAATTTGTACCTTCCTCTCCTTCAACAAGCTCATCCCCATGATACGGAATCAAATATTTAACGTTGAAAACGTGTGCAGTGTGAATATGATCTAGCAACCTTAATTGGTATGCATTATCATTGATCTTCTTCAAGATCTTTATTGGTCCAATCTTTCGAGATTTCAACTTGTTGTAAGTTCCAACTGGAAAACGATCTTTTGTCAATACTGCGTAAACCAAATCACATTCTTTGAAGTCTACACTCCTTCGCTTCTTATCTGCTAGTTGTTTATACTTCTCATTTGACTTAATTAATTGTTCATGAACAGTCCTGTGACATTCCCGCAACTCATTCACAAAATCACAAGCTCGCTTAACAATCCCTTTCTGATATGGCGCTGTCGTCAAATCCAATGTTCCCTTCGGAATTGCTGAATATACAATTTGAAATGGACCGAATCCAGTACTTCAATTAACAGCATGGTTATGTGCAAATTCCGCTTGACATAACATCATATCCCAGCTCTTCAAATTATCTTTCACAAGACATCTCAACAAGTTTCCCAATGATCTATTCACCACTTCCGTTTGCCCATCTGTTTGCGGATGATAGGCGCTACTAAAATTCAGCTTAGTTCCACTTCCCCAAAATCAACTAAAAATGACTTAGAAATCGAGTATTCCGGTCAGAAACAATGGTCTCAGGTAGCCCATGTAGTCGATAAACCTCTTTAAAGAACAATTGAGCAACACGGACTACATCGGCGGTCTTTTTACAAGCTATGAAATGTGCCATCTTCGAAAATCTATCCACCACAACATATATAGAATCATTCCCTCGTTGAGTTCTTGGCAAACCCAAAACAAAGTCCATGCTAATATCAACCTATGATCTAGTAGGCACGGGCAATGGCATATACAATCCTGCATTCGTAGCTGTTCCTTTGAAAACTTGACATATGTGACATCTCTCCACAAATCTTTCAACTTGTTTCCTTATGGAAGGCCAAAAATATGATCGAGAAATCAACTGCAAAGTGCGATCTCTTCCCACATGTCCTTCTTCATGCAATTCTTTCGCAATCTTCATCCACAAACTACACTCTGGTATGCACAATTGATTTCCTTTGAAGATAAAACCATCCACCAACAGATACTCATCTGTTTTCCCTTTTTTGACTTCATCTA
The DNA here is from genome assembly GCA_030765085.1 of Allium cepa. Lineage (NCBI taxonomy): Eukaryota > Viridiplantae > Streptophyta > Magnoliopsida > Asparagales > Amaryllidaceae > Allium > Allium cepa. The sequence continues at coordinate 853,711,899 of CM060931.1, forward strand.
CAATCTTCGCAAAATAAGGATCCTCAACAAGCAATTCTGGCAAAACATCAAACACCGTCACTTCAACTCTCATTGTAGTCAACAAATGATTTCTTCTACTCAACGCATCTGCCACATGGTTTGTAACTCCCGACTTATGCATTACCACAAATGTAAATTGTTGCAAGTATGTGATCCATGAAGCATGCCTGGCTGCAACCTTATCCTGTCCCTACAAATGCTTCAAGGCTTCATGATTTGTATACAACACAAACTCTTTATGAAACAAATAGTGTCTCCAATGTTTTATGGCTTGGACAATAGCATAAAATTCCACATCATAAGTATTGTATCTCATCTTTGTCGTATTGTATCTCATCTTTGCCCCCAGAAAGCTTCTCACTGAAATAAGCAATTGGACGGCCCCTCTGACTTAATAGTCCTCCAATTCTAAATTTAGATGCATCAATATGTAATTCAAATAGCAACTGAAAATCCGGCAAAACTAGAATTGGTGCTGTCGTCAAAAGTTCCTTGATTCGCTCAAAAGCAAATCCTGCTTCCTGCGACCATGAAAACCGCTTGCCCTTCATACAATCAGTAACAGGTGCCATCACGCTACTGAAATGAGGAATTAACCTTTGGTAGAATGATGCTAAGCCATGAAAACTTCTAACTTCTGTTATCGTCCTGGGTTGTGGCCATTCCTTGATTGCTTCAACTTTAGTCTGATCCACCTGGATAACTTCCTTGGATAATACACACCCCAAAAACAAAACACTATGCGTCATGAACATGCATTTCTTTGTAGCCGCATAAAATTGCTCCTGACGAAGTATCATCAACACTTCCCTCAAGTGTTCGAGATGTTCTTCTGTGCTTCCACTGCATATCAATATATCATCAAAGTATACCACCACGAACATTCAATGAACGGTCGAAAGATCTGATTCATCACTCGCATAAAAGTACTGCGTGCATTCGAAAGACCAAACGGCATGACCAGCCACTCATACAACCCTTCCCGTGTCTTGAATGTTGTCTTCCATTCATCCCCTGGTCGAATTCGAATCTGATGATACCCACTCTTCAGATCAATCTTTGAAAAGATAGCAGCTCCATTCTGCTAATCTAACTAATCATCCAATCTAGGCATCGAAAATCTATACCTCACTATAATCATGTTTAGTGCTCTACTATCTGTACACATTCTCCACGTTCCATCCTTCTTCGGCACTAACAATGCTGGTACTGCACAAGGACTTAAACTTTCTTGTATGCGCCCTTGTTCAAGTAACTCTTCCACCTGCCTTCTCAATTCTCCATGCTCCTTTGGACTCATTCTATAGTGTGGTCTATGTGGTAACACAGCTCCTGGAATAAGATCAATCTGATGTTGTATGTCTCTCAACGGTGGTAACTCTGTTGGCAATTCTTAAGGAAGTACATCTTCAAACTCTTTCAACACTGGCTTAAATTCTTCAGGAATTTCAACCTCCTCACTACTTTCACGTCCGATCAACAAAAACACTTCAGGTTCCTCTTCTACTTCTTTGACAAACTCCTTCAAAGATAGCATAGTCTTTAGTTCTTCAATCTCCTCCAACTTGCTTCCACTTTGTTGTCGCTGTTCGAGAACTAAAGTGATTTTGGTGCCCTCGAACATGAAACTGTAGCAGTTAGTCCTCCCATCATGTTGCACGGCTCTATCGTATTGCCACGGTCTCCCCAACAACAAATGACATACATCCATATCCACAACATCACACCAAATTTCATCTTTATACTTCTTTCCGATGGAAAAAGTTACACAAGCTCTTCGACCAACCTTCACTCCCCACCTTTCCTCAACCAAGCTAACTTGTAAGGTTTGGGATGCTTTTGTATCTTTAATGCCAATTTCTTTACAGCTTCTGTAGAGATGATGTTATCACAACTTCCTGCATCGATGACGAACTTACGAACCTTTCCCAGAATAGTGCATGTTGGCTGAAAAATATTACTCCTTAGTCTACTTGAATAATCCTCTTGCTTCAGTGTCAAACACGACCTCCTCATCATCAAATTACAACCCTCATCTCCTGACAATAATTCTGCTTCCTCCTCAACTTGTGGTGAATTGGAACATTCTACTTCTGCATCCTCATCCTCAACCTCAGCAACCATCACTCGCTTCTTAGGCTTTAGACATTCATTACTCTTGTGACCAAACTCCTGACAGTTATGACACTTGAAATTGTTGTTGACCTTGGTCTTAGCAACTTCATTGACAATCAGTTTACTACCAGCCTTGGAAACGTTAGTATTGCTACTAGCCCCTTTCACTTGACTGTTGGAATTTGTAAACACACCACCTCCTCTTCTACCTTGCCTCTCCCAAGCTAGAACCTTCTGGTTTGCTTCAACAATAGATCTTGGATCAAACATATTTACCATATCCTGAATTTGCATTCTCAATCCTCCAACAAATCTAGCTTTCAACTGTTCCTCTGTCTCCATGATATCATTTCTAACAATCAGTTGATAAAACTCATCCGCATAATCATTTACCGACTTTGTCCCTTGTCTCAAATTCTGTAAGCGCTGATACATAAGAGACTGATAATTATAAGGTAAGAAAGTAGCCTTCATCAACATCTTCATCTTCTCCCATTACTCAATCCTTGACTTTCCCATTCTTTCCCGTGTAAGTTTAGTTTGTTGCCACCATGCCATAGCTCTTCCTCTCAACCGTGTAGCAACCAACTTAACTCTACGATGCTCGGGTACTTCTTTGAAGTCAAAAATTTCCTCAACATTTGATAACCAATCCAAAAACTCTTCCGCAATCATTCCACCTTTGAATTCTGGAATTTCAGTCTTCATCCCCGACTCCCATCGACGATCATCTTCTACATCCCGATAGTGATTTTTTACATGGTCTTGATCTCGATAACGAACACTTCCTCTATCACCATCTTCATCATAATCAAATGTACTTCGATATCGATCTTGACCATCAACATCTCTACGATCACGCATATCTCTTCTACTATATCTTTCATCATCACGATATGGCTCATCTTCAAACTCATGTGGAGTTCTTCTCTCTTCATTTCTATAATCATGATGTTCTCGTTTCATTGAAAGTGATGATTCCCTTCTATCTCGTTAAGATTGATGTGACACCCTCCTCACTTTCGTAACCGATGGTGAAACTCTGTTTCCTCCATGGTTCGAGATTGATGATATTCTCCGTTGACTTTGATTCATATCAATCATCAATTTCTCCGATCTACCAATTCCATCATCCAACTTCTCATTAAATTTATTGCTAATTCGTTATTCCATTTGTTCAGCATCTTCACTTTTATACAAATCTTCAACATTTTGATGACGATTAGCTCTTCTCAGCGGCATGGTAGAATCTTCAAGAATTCCAAATACTTAACTCCCGTCTTGAACAACTTAGCTCGAATCTGACACTGTTAGGCTCGGTTCCAACTAATTCAAACCCGGCCTTGATCTACAAAGTGATGCACAACTCCAAAACTTCCTCTTAACTCCCAATGGGCTCGGCTTAGCTATGATTGGCTAAGTCTAGCTCTGATACCAAACTGATGCAGCGGATGTTAACGAATGACAACGAAATGAAGATTTCACGCCAAACTAACCGATGAAATGATTAGTTGAAACAAGATAAATCGATGGATCGAGAATATCGAACGCCCAAATTCGTTGATCTCGAGATATACCGAATTCTAGCTATCTCCAACATGTTGATCGTGCACGATACCGTGTTAAAAGATCTACGATTCTTCTACGTTGATCTCACACACGAGATTCCGTGAATCGGCTTCAAATCCGTTGATTCGAGCGCACTTGAATAACCGAAAATGGAGAAAGGAGACAACGCTGAACTTCCAATTTCAAAGAGTCACGAAGCAGTCAAACAAAGTTTTATTCAAAATCAACTTACCTTACAAATGACCAACACACCCTATTTATAGGATTACAACTCCTCAACACAGCACAGGCGACCTAAAGACGCGACCTACGACCCGATTCAGGTCGTTAACGACCTAATAACATTCACGACCTAACAGACTCCATATTTACAACACAACACGAGTTAACCAGTAAGAGACCCAATAGATTACAACATAACGAAAATACAACCACAAACATCCACGCGATACAACCTTATTCGACCTATGTCATAAGCGACATAACAAAACAACTCTGGAAAGCATGGAAGCGACCTTCTGGAAGCGACCTAAGAAAGCTCACGACTTAAGGAAACTCGTCAGTGACATAACTGGAGTGACTTAAAGAGACATCATGGCTCCAGCAACTTAAGATACAGAAACGACCTATCAACTTGAGCGACTTAAGTAGGTCTCTTGCGACTTAAGTATGAACCGGTAATGCTAGGTCGCTTTGTACCTTGCCACACTTCATTCCCCCTTTATTCCTTGTTAGGTCGTATAGCACTAGCTCGCTGGTTACTCTGGCTTCTCGATTTAGACGATCCACGACCTAAAACATAATGCGCTGTATCCTCCTTCATTGCTCGATCTATCTCGTTAGATCGTAAGTGGTTAGGTCGCTCTCGACCTAAGATATGCGACTTAGTGTAACGTGCTACATCAATTAACCTAAAAAAGCATTAATAAAATTGTAGATTTGTTTTAAAAAATTATATTGATTTGGAGTAAATCATTTTCTTTCGTTAACTTTTTCAAGCATTTTCACTAGGGTAGTTAGACTACACCTGTAACAACCCGCATATTTTACGATTGAATATTTAAATATTTTATTTAAATATTTCATCGTTAGTCGGATTTTAGTCCGAAAAGCTACTTTTTGCAAACGGTCGAATTAGGACTCGAGAGCACTCCCATTGAGTTCAAAATGACATTAGCGATCTTTTTGAGTATAAACTTTGATGTGTTTGGAGTTAGTGGAATTTTGCTACTTATTCACTTAGGGCTTTGGTTTTGTTTCAGCCCATTAGACCCAAGCTTCACCCCTCTTCTCTTCATTACTTCATTTGTATTTTCTAATACTCAAGCTTTGGCAACAATGGAGAGAGGAATGAAAAATTAAAAATCCAAGCCCTAGTTTCCATTTGCAAATCAAGTTCTAGCTCCAAATTTATTGAAGAAGCATTGGTAAGCCTCCTCCTCTTCTTCTCCAACTCATTCTCTTACCAATTTCAGAAATTCCTAAACCTAATTTAGGAAATGTTTCTCTTTTAATCTTAGATTCAAGCTCTTTGGGTTGGAATTGAAGAGTGATTGTCCTTTCCATTGCTCTATAGCTTCTTCTTCATAGTTTTGGGTTTAAAGGTGAGATATTTATCTCACATCTATGCCTATATCTATCTTTGATTGTTGGGTATGAATTCCTAACACTTATTCATGTGCATTTGCTTTTGTTTTTGATTGAATTGGAGAATACTCCAATTTTTAGTGTTTTGGGTTCAAATCTTTAAAATCCTAACTTTGATCTTTTGATCATGTTTTTGGCGACGAATCGAAGAGCTTATAGGGCCGGGTAGCCGATGGGCGTAAACCCCTAGCGTCCGTGCTTGTCCGATTGCAAATTGAGGGAGTTTGAACTTCTTTTGAAATAGGATAGGAAATGCAGGATTAGGGTTCAGTCGACTGAGCTGAAGCCCGAGAATTTTTCAGGTCTGTGATCAGTTGACAGACTCAGGGAGTTTAGTCGACTGACCTGCTCCTGTTTCGCCTGTTTTGCCTATTTATGCTCAATTTTCTTTGTTTTCCAATCTTTAATCGATTCTTCTTCTCCGATTAGTTGTTATCAACTTTGTCGACTTTGATAACTTCTATTTTAGGAATTTTTGGGTATATCCACTTTGATGGTATCAGTATCGGTTTCTTTGGATTTGATTCACGTCTTCGTATGTGAATTTTGATGATTGATTATTTCTACAATCATTTTTGTGATTTGTCACTTTAAAAATATAAAGGTTTTCTATACTAGTAGCAAATATCAAAACTCTTCCATTAAAACTATTTCAACACTATTTTATTTCAAAGCTCGTTTCTTAAAACGTTTTCCAATCTACTAGTATATACAGACCTTTATCTCACTCGTATGACAAATCTAATTAAACGACTTAGTAAAACAAGTGGCATGAAACGCTTGCGTTCACTTCGTCGGTTAATTCATACACTTGTCCGATTGAATCTCTTGTTACAATTTTCTAGTGGAGATCTACAATTTGTTCGTAAATATTTAAGTCAAGCTAGTGGTTATGGGACATGAAGCTAAGCTCATATATTTACTAGCTTAGTGTAATTGACACTTCTTGACGATTGATGATGATCATTTATGCGATTTAGACTAGCGACATGCTATGTTTCTTTGTCCACGTAGGGGACGGCACCTCGTTTTATTGAGTTTCGTCTCATTTCTTTTATAGGCTAACGACCTATGTATTATTTAGAGTTTCGAATCAATTTTTGTGGGCTAGCAACCCATGTCTTTTATGGAGTTCGGTCCATCGGACTTACCTTTGTACTACGTTGTTGCACCAGCTTATCAGGATCGTCGGGCGTACCTTTGTACTATGTCGTTGTTTCGAGTTATTCGAGTTTCAGGTTCCTCGGGCGTACCGATATTGTACTACGTCGTTGTACCGGCTCTATGGTTAGCTACCATGGGATAGCATCCCGTTTGTGATACACGTGTTGGTGAGTTTTTATGCTCCCGTTTTGTGATAGGCCTCACCCTTCTGTAATTTCTGGATTTCTATTGATGATTTCTAGAATTTGTGTTTCACAAGCTTTTATGATTGGCGTCGATATGATGTCAATATTTGTGACTTGGTGAATAAAACTAAAGAGTATGACATTCTTTTGATTTTTGAGAAGATTCTTGTGATATTGATTAATCTCTGGTTGATTTTCAATTACATACTTATCACTGTATGCCTTTATGATTATCTTATGCTTTTGTCATATCTCTTATTCTATATCATTTTATCTGATATTTATAGTTAGACTGATTCGTTTATTATTCTCTTATTAAATAATACTCGGATCAGACCGAGATGTTACAGGTGCTTTTGCTTGACTTCTCATTTGGGATTATTATCTGGACTTTTGGCTAACTACTTAGATTAGTAGTTTTTGGTTGTGTACATATAGACTGATTAATGTATACTTATTCTTTTGTGTAGCACTTATAACTATTCTTTTGTGATATTGTGGATCTTGTTTGACCACTACTCTGATATTCACTTTCGTGTGTAATATTCATATCTCTTTCCGCCTTTGTGATATGAACTTCTATGACTGATTTATGTTATGATTATTTCTATATTTGTTTCCGAAGATATTATAGCCACTGTATAGTAGCTTTGATTTTGCATCGATATGTCGGATTCCCTCTTGAAATGAAAGTTATATTTTTATCTGGCATATCGGTACTGGCACAAAGCAATTACACGGATGGTCGCTCCTCAATAGCCTTATTCTCCATGCTAGTTGACGGCATTACCCCGTAGTGTCCTTGCTAGCGTGGGTATAGAGGTGGGGCATCATAGCTTGGTATCAGAGCAAAAACTTTGGAATAATATGGAATAAATTGACAAGGATCATCGTCCTAAGTCCATCTTAGGAGTAGTGCTTTAGGATTTTATTCGGGTCTTCGAACCGTTCTATCCTATTTTCTTTGCGATGCCTTGTTTTATCAATAATGATTGTTTGATAATTATTTTGTGAATAACCTTTTTCTTCTTTCTTTCTTTCTTAAAGAAGAGAAATGGTTAGACCTGGCCGTCCCAGCGTCGGTCAATCTAGTGCTACTCCCCAGGATGGAGTATTTATGTCTGCACAACAACTTCTTGATCTAGTAAAGAATGCTCAAGCGGCCGGACCGAATCCAGAGCCTACTCACCCTAAGTTCAGATTTGCATGTTTGTGCAGTGACTATAACAACTTGGGTGGGAAGCCATTTAAGGGTTCCGAAAGCGTCATTCAAGTCCAAGCTTGGCTCAAAACATGCGATCGCATCTTTACTCGCATGAATCTAATTGATCTTCACCATGTCCAAGTGGCTTCAAGTATGCTCCAAGAAAGATCATTAGATTGGTACGAGCTTCTTATTTCTGAAATTATTGAAGCAGATCTTACTTGGGAGAAATTCCGGGAATGATTCGAGTTAAAATTTATGCCAGAAGCTGAGAAGGTGACTTTGGCTCGTCGTTTCATAGACTTTGTTCAAGGTGAATCCTCCGTGGCTGAGTATGTCGCATCATTTGAGTCACTTTCTAAATACGGGGTCGAAAACATAAACATCCCATTGAAGAAGAACCAATGATTTGTCCATGGCTTGAATAAAAATCTCAAGAAGCCATTACTTCTAAAATTAGAAGTTTCTTTTGATCAACTCATTGATATCGCTCTTCGTCTCAAAGAGGCAGATAGGGAGAGTGGCGTTGAAGTTGTGGTTGCCAAACCAAACTTCAACAACAAGAAAAGGCCTAGTAAGTTCAAAGGTCCTTATCCAAATAGGAAAGGGAAGCAAGCAACTCAGGTGGCAAAGACTTCTGCCTCTAGTAGTGGGCAATACTACAATTGTGGTTCTAAAGACCATTATGCCAATAGATGTCCGAAACCTCTCTTTTATCGCTATTGCAAAAGTTTGGGTCATCTTTTATCTTCATGTCCCAAACTTCAAGGCAAGAAGGAGGGAAAATTAGATGTTGCATAAGTCCCTAGCAACACTTCTCGTGGTCAAGGTATTTCTCATCCTATCCTTGATGGAATTATTTTATTTCGTGATCAACCTATTCGAGTTCTTTTTGATACGGGCGCGTCCCATTCTTTTATATCAAAAGAACTTGTTGATAATTTTTCTTTAAGTGTTGTTGCTTTAATGACTTCTTTGAGAATCGCGAATTCGGTTGGTGGATCCGCAACTATTAGTTGCTTTGTAAAGATGTCGAGATTATTTTGTGTGATTTTTCTTTCCAAGTCGATTTACATGTTATGCGCTACTTAGGCTTTGGAATAATTTTGGGAATGGATTGGCTTAACCGCTATGAATCTCAAATCCTATGTCCTGAGCGGACTATTCATCTTCGACATTCTCAATCTGTTAAGCAGATTTCTATTGATCTTGAAGATTCGGATTGCAACTTGGTTGCATCTTTATATTCTTTCAATCCTCATGATGACGATAATGATGATGAGGAAAATGTCATTTCTCTTATTCATGTTGTTCGTGAATTTTCCGACACATTTGAGCCCGTTTTAGGACTACCATCTAAGCGAGAAATTGAGTTCAAAATTAATCTCATCCCTGCAGCTCAACCTATCACTCGTTCTCCTTATCGTATGTCCAATAAAGAAAATGAGGAGATGCGCAAACAATTATCCGAATTAGAGACGAAGCAATTTATTCGCTCTAGTTCCTCTCCTTGGGGAGCTTCGGCTATTTTTGTGAAGATCCGATGGTACACTTAGGCTTTGCATTGACTACCGCAAGCTTAATGATCTTACTATCAAGAATAAATATCCTTTACCTCGAATTGATGATTTATTTGACCAACTTAGTGGTGCTAGAGTCTTTTCACAATTGGACTTGGTTATCGATTTTCATCAGCTTCGTATTACAAAGGATAGCATTCCTTTGACATCGTTCCGTACCCGTTATGGATCTTATTAATGGATTGTTGTGCCATTTGGTTTAACGAATGCTTCGGCTTATTTTGTTAACCTTATGAATCGAGTTTTCAAAGACTTCCTCGATTGTTTTGTTCTCATCTTTATTGACGATATTCTTTTGTATTCTAAAACCAATGAGGAGCATGAAAAGCATCTTCGGATTGTGTTGGAAACTCTTAGGAGTAATCAATTAAAAGAAATTTTTTCTAAATGCCTCTTTTGGCAATCTCGCGTGATGTTTCTCGGTCATATTATTTCCGAATCCGGAATATCAGTGGATCCTTCAAAGAATGAAGCGATTCAAAATTTGAAGAGACCGGAGAGTGTGGCGAAAATTCATAGTTTTCTTGGATTGGCAGGTTATTACCGCCATTTCATAAAAGACTTTTCTAAAATTTATGTGCCTCTTGCTAGTTTGACAAAGAAGGGAGTTAAATATATTCGGTCGGACAAATGTGAAGCTTCTTTTCAGAAATTAAAAGAACTTCTTTCCGATGCTCCTATCCTTGTGATTCCCGGGGGAAACCAAGATTTTATTGTTTATACCGATGCTAGTCGCGTTGGTTTGGTGCCGTTCTTATGTAAAGAGAACGTGTTATTGCTTATGCTGCTAGGCAATTGAAGCCAGCTGAGTCTAGATATGCCATTCATGATTTAGAGCTCGTGGCTATTATTTTCGCCCTTCGAATTTGGCGTCATTATCTTTTGGGAGCGAAATTTGTTCTCTATACCGATCATAAATCTTTGAAGTATTTATTTTCTCAAAAGGAACTTAATTTGCGTCAACAACGTTGGCTCGAATTTCTTGCATCTTATGATCTTGATATTCTTTATACTCCCGGAAAGGGAAATCGTGTAGCTTATGTGCTTGGTCGTAAGCAACAAGCGGTTGTTTTCCATGATGATATTCGAATGGAATGATCTGGAGATTTTATCCACTTGTGAGATTCGAGATCGTGCATCTGATTTACATTCATCTCTGTTCTATGTAACCTTGAGGCTCATCCCTCTCTTTTAGACCGCATTCTTGAAGCTCAAAAGCGAGATCTCAAATTGGCTCTTCTTAGCCAAAGATTTAGGGATAAAATTGATATTGAAGGTTTGAAAGACTTTGATATTGATTCTCGTGGCGGTATTCGAAAATTTGGTAGACTAATCGTGCCAAATATTAGTGATCTTCGAAAAGATATTTTAGAAGATTCTCATCGTTCTAAATTTACCATTCATCCCAGTAATAGTAAAATGTACACGGATATGAAGCGATTTTATTATTGGGATGGAATGAAATCTGATATTGCTAACTTTGTTAAGTGTTGCATGATTTGACAACTCGTTAAGGCTGAGCATCAAAGGCCCAGTGGGTTGTTGCAACCTTTAGAAATTCCAATTTGGAAGTGGGATCAAATTTCCATGGACTTTATTGATGGTCGTCCCCATTCTCGTTCGGGTAATGATAGCTTATGGACGATTGTTGATAGACTTACTAAATCGGCCCATTTTATTCACGTTCGGTCCAACCGGACCGTTCCTCTTTTGGCCAAGCTCTTTATTAAAGAAATTGTTAAATGACATGGAGTTCCTACTTCTATTGTTAGTGATCGTGATCCGTTGTTTACTAGTGGATTTTGGAAGAGTCGTCAAAAATCTTTGGAAACGAAGCTTAATTTTAGCACCGCTTATCATCTTCAGTCTGATGGACAAACCGAGCGTGTGAATCAAACTCTTGAAGACCTTCTTTGTGCATGTATTCTTAATTCTGGTGGAAGTTGGAAAGATCATATTTCTCATGTTGAGTTTTTCTATAATAATAGCTTCCAATCTAGTAGTGGTATGGCACCTTTCGAGGCACTCTATGGAAGGCCATTCCGATCTCCTTCTTATTAGCTTGAGGTCGGTGAGAAGCTGAGTTTAGGTCCAGATTTTATTCGTGACTCCACAGAAAAGATTGACCTTATTCGTCATAGGATGAAAGAAGCCTAAGTAGACAAAAATCCTATGCCGATAACCGAAGGAGGAAATTAGAATTTTCTGTGGGAGATTTCGTGTTTATTCGTGTTTCACCTATGAAGGGTGTTGTATGTTTCAGTCGATCGGGAAAGTTAGCACCTCGATATATTGGTCCATTTCCTATCACCAAACGTATTGGTTCCGTGGCTTATCGCCTCTTATTACCGGATCAATTTTCTGCTATTCATGACGTGTTTCACGTTTCTCAATTTTCGCTGAGATTCCGATTCTATTCTTGAGCCGGTGTTCTGGAAGAAATTGAAGTTTCACCTAATTTAACTTATGGGCAACATCCTATTCGTATTATTGCTTCAGAGGTCAAATGCCATCAAAATAAAGATTTCCCGCTTGTGAAAGTTCAATGGTCCTCAAATCCTAAGGATTGTTCTTGGGAATCCAGAGAAATCATCGAGCAACACATCCAGACTTACTTTGTCATGCTCATTGAGGTGAACTTTTTATTTCAAATTTCTTTTGTGATTGAATATGCTTTCATGGTTGTTACTTTATATTTTTTTCTTAATTATTGCGAGGACGCAATTTCTTTAAGCAGGGAAATTTGTAACAACCCGCATATTTTACGATTGAGTATTTAAATATTTCATCGTTAGTCGGATTTTAGTCCGAAAAGTTACCTTTTGCAAACAATCGAATTAGGACTCGAGAGCACTCCCATTGAGTTCAAAATGACATTTGCGACCTTTTTGAGTGTAAACTTTGATATGTTTGGAGTTAGTGGAATTTTGCTACTTTTTCACTTAGGGCTTTGGTTTTGTTTCAGCCCATTGGACCCAAGCTTCACTCCTCTTCTCTTCATTACTTCATTTCTATTTCCTAATACTCAAGCTTTAGCAACAATGTAGAGAGGAATGGGAAAATAAAACTCCAAGCCCTAGTTTCCATTTGCAAATCAAGTTCTAGCTCCAAATTTATAGAAGAAGCTTTGGTAAGCCTCCTCTTCTTCTTCTCCAACTCATTCTCCTACCAATTTCAGAAATTCCTAAACCTAATTTAGGAAATGTTTCTCTTTTAAGCTTAGATTCAAGCTCTTTGGGTTGGAATTGAAGAGTGATTGTCCTTACCATTGCTCTATAGCTTCTTCTTCATAGTTTTGGGTTTAAAGGTGAGATTTTTATCTCACATCTATGCCTATATCTATCTTTGATTGTTGGGTATGAATTCCTAACACTTATTCACGTTTATTTGCTTTTCATTTGGATTGAATTGGAGAATATTCCAATTTTGAGTGTTTTGGGTTCAAATTTTTAAAATCATAACTTTGATGTTTTGATCATGTTTTTGGTGACGAATCGAAGAGCTTATAGGGCCGGGTAACCGATGGGCATAAACCCCTAGCGTCCGTGCTTGTCCGATTGCAAATTGAGGGAATTTTAACTCCATTTGAAATAGGATAGGAAATGCAGGAATTGGGGTTTAGTCGATTGAATTCTCTGAGTCAGTCGACTGAGACGAAGCATGAGAATTTTTCAGGTCAGAGTTCAGTTGACTGACGTAGGGAGTTTAGTCGACTGACCTGCTCCTGTTTTGCCTGTTTTGCCTATTTATGCTCAATTTGCTTTGTTTTCCAATCTTTAATCGATTCTTCTTCTCCGATTAGTTGTTATCAACTTTGTCGACTTTGATAACTTCTATTTTAGGAATTTTTGGTTATATCCACTTTGATGGATTCGGTATCAGTTTCTTTGGATTTGATTCACGTCTTCGTATGTGAATTTTGATGATTGATTGTTTCTACAATCATTTTTGTGATTTGTCATTTTAAAAATATAAAGGTTTTCTATACTAGTAGCAAATATCAAAATTCTTCCATTTAATTTCAAAGCTCGTTTCTTAAAACGTTTTCCAATCTACTAGTATATACAAACCTTTATCTCACTCGTATGGGAAATCTAATGAATGACTTAGTAAAACAGGTGGTACGAAACCCTTGCGTTCACTTCGTCGGTTAATTCTTAGACTTGTTCGATTGAATCTCTTGTGACAATTTTCTAGTGGAGTTCTACAATTTGTTCGTAAATATTTAAGTTAAGCTAGTGGTTATGGGACATGAAGCTAAGCTCATATATTTACGAGCTTAGTGTAATTGACACTTCTTGATGATTGATGATGATCATGTTTGTGATTTAGACCAGGGATATGTTATGTTTCTTTGTCCACATAAGGGACGGTACCTCGTTTTATTGGGTTTCGTCTCATTTCTTTTATAGGCCAATGACCTATGTATTATTTGGAGTTTTGACTCAATTTTTGTGGGCTAGCGACCCATGTTCTTTTATGGAGTTCGGTCCATCGGACGTACCTTTGTACTACGTTGTTGCACCAGCTTATCAGGATCATCGGGCGTACCGTTGTACTATGTCGTTGTTCCGAATTATTCGAGTTTCAGGTTCCTCGGGCGTACCGATATTGTACTACGTCGTTGTACCGGCTCTGTGGTTAGCGACCATGGGATAGTGTCCCGTTTGTGATACACGTGTTAGTGAGTTTTCATGCTCTCGTTTTGTGATAGGCCTCCCCGTTCTTGTGATTTCTAGATTTCTATTTATGATTTCTTGAATTTATGTTTCACCATCTTTTATGATTGGCACCGATATGATGTCAATATTTGTAACTTGGTGAATAAAACTAAAGAGTATGACATTCTTTTGATCTTTGACAAGATTCTTGTGATATTAATTAATCTCTGGTTGATTTTCAATTACATACTTATCATAGTATGACTTTATGGTAATCTTACGTTTTTGTCGTATCTCTTATTCTATATCATTCTATCTGATATATTTATTTAGACTGATCCGATTATTATTCTCTTACTAAGTAATACTCGGTTCAGACCGAGATGTTACAAGTGCTTCTGCTTGACTTCTCATCTGGGATTATTATCCTGACTTTTGGCTAACTACTTAGATTAGTAGTTTTTGGTTGTATACATATAGACTCATTGATGTATACTTATTCTTTTGTGTAGCACTTGTAATTATTCTTTTGTGATATTGTGGTTCTTGTTAGACCACTACTCTGATATACACTTTCATGTGTAATATTCATATCTGTTTCCGCCTTTGAGATATGAACTTCTGTGACTGATTTATGTTATGCTTATTTCTATATTTGTTTCCGAAGATATTATAGCCACTATGTAGTAGCTTTGAGTTTGCATCGGTATGTCGGATTCCCTCTTGAAATGCAAGTTATATTTTTATCTAGCATATCGGTACTCGCACAAAGCAATTACACGGATGGTCGCTCCTCAACAGCCTTATTCTCCGCGCTAATTGACGGCATTACCCCGTAGTGTCCTTGGCTAGCGTGGGTATAGAGGTGGGGCGTCACAACATCAGTATTGTATAGTTTCCTTATCTTGATTGTCTTTAGCTACTACCATTCATTTACGTTTTTTTACTCTCCATTAGTTGCGGTGAAGATTTTGCTATATCCTATAAAACACGAATAATGAAATGGTGTTAACTATTTTTATGCTAAATGATTTCCTAGACTTGCATAGTAGATTGATCATAATGCTACTATTACTTAATATATTTTTTGAAGTACAACATGTTTACTCAATGCAATTAGAATGATAACTGCACTTAGCATTTCTATTAAGTGGTGTATTATTCAATATAATGCTAATATAATTTAGCATTTACTAATTACTTAAATTTTTATTTATGAATAAAAGAAAGGATAATAGTCATTCCATCCACGCTAGAAGCATTGCTATTTGAAGAATTTACGAAAGGACAGGTAAATACGAAACAACACTTCTACATTTGTATTTAGTAGATTCATGATTTGACTCTTGTTAGTGCATTTGTCATAAACTTATTTTTGAATACAATATATTTACATAAAAAATAAAGTACCAAAATGCTACATATAAAAAAATGCAAACAAACTTATTTATTGTAGCAAAACATATATAGTTGTTATAAAATGCTAAATAGCACTAGCATTAGGATATTTGAATTGTAACAACACGCAACTTATAAGATTTTTTGTTAGTAATAACAGTATCAATAACTTTTTTAATAGCAACTCTATAATATTAGCCTTAAAATATAGAATTGATATAAATATTTTGATTACACAACATACTCTTTGTAAAATGCTAACTTCTCCTAGAATTATGTAAAATTACTAAAAGATGGAAGCATATATCTATCATTGTGCATATGTATGTGTGTGTATCTCTTGTAGTGTATAAGTATTTCAAAATGTTTATAAAAATTCAAAATTCTTTATTACCATACGCTAAACCAATATTCTTTTTCTAATGCAGATTATCGACTGGTTCATTAAAAATATAACAACATATGAACACAACAACATTTTCAGTACAATCATGATGGTAAACAATATTATTTTGTTTTGAAATCATATATAATTGAAAAATAAACCAATATCCAATATTCATTTATAGCATGCTTTTAACTACTTTAGATAATTCAAAAAATAATTTTTTAAGTGTTGTTAACAATGATGTTGATTCATATGGTAACCATGGCACGATAATACAATTACTTAGCATATGTGAAATATGTTTACACCATGCTGTTACAATAAAAACTAAAGTATGCTATTGATTGTACTATTAGGATTTAATACATCATATTTGATAGATTAAAAAAATTATGTTATGACTTTGTCTTACTTATATTATTTTTTTGTATAATAGAGTAAGGACTATTGGCATTAGCAGTCTATTAGAACAATGATGTTAAACATGAAAAAATGTAGATTGGTCATTGTCTATAACCACTTAATGTTAAACCAATAAAGAAACCAGTCAACAAAGATGGAATTAAAACAAATAAAAAAGAAAACTGTATTATATCAAACTGGTCCATCTTATCTTATTTTTCATAGAAAGAAATACCAGATGGAACCAGCAAAAAGAACAAGAGTTCTCAAAATTAAAAAATCCGACCTATAATTTTGTAACGACCCATAAATTTTGATGAATAAATTGGTAAATTTAATTAGATTTTGTAATTAAATTTGAGAAAAAAATGTATAATTTATATTGTAGTAAATGTTAAGAATGAATAGTAGCATTGGTTATTAAAATTAAAAATTTGTCAATTTAAGTGAAACTCCAATAATGTAAAAAGTGTAAATTGTTAAACTTGGTCATAAAATAAAAAATGAGTAAATAAAGGTAACTGTGAATAAACCAATGCAATAATATATTGCTTAATAGCAACTAAACGTCAATTAAGGAAATAAGGTTATGGTAAGTTGATAAATGACAAATTTAGTGCAATCCCAATTTATTGAAATAATTGTAAGGCTTAATTAATTGGAATTAGTAAATTGGGAAACGAATTCAAAAGTAATATTGTTTGCACAAAAAATGGACAAACACCTCCAAGTCGTATGATTTAGTCGATTTTAAGTTGTTCTTAGTGATTTGGGTGATTCATGCAAATATGTAGAATGCAGGGACTAAATTGTAAAAAGACACACAGATTTATAGCGGTTTGGCCAGAATGTGCCTACGTCCACTTTATATGTTATTCTCCTTCACTCTTCAGATTACAAGTACAAAGCTTTGACTACAAGTATATGAAAGTTGTTTGAAAGTTCTGTCCGTGCTTGAGCTCTCAAACTTGTCTGCCATTGTTGTAACCCTGCCCTTCTATTTATAGAGTGAGGCTGGGGGCAGGGGTCTTGGATGTGTATAGCTGCTGGTGGGCCTGGGATGAAGTGATCTGGCCTGGCAACGTTGATTCGGTAGTAGATGGGCGGACTTGCGTTTTGGTCCGGTGGTAGAGGAGATGGGATTGGTTCGGTGTGGTTGATTCGGTGGAGGCTGGTCTGGTGAGGCCTTGGATCGGTGGAGGTTGATTCAGTGGTGAGTTGGTCCAGTGAGGCCTTGGATCAGTGGGGGTTGATTGAGTAGTGATACTTTGGGTTTGATTCGGCAGGTAGTGGAGCAAGGGTTGGTTCAGTAGGGCCTTGGAGACGCGTTGCTTCGGTGGGACTTTCCTCCCTATGGTTCGACGATGCTTTCTTCTCCTTGACTCGGTGGTGGTGGAAACGCACACAACATTTGCCCCCCAAAGTGGGGCATATGCCAACATATGTCATGCTTTGTTTTAGGCCTTTCGACTTGGACACTTTCATTCGGTCCCAAGCGCTAAACTGGTTGGTCCGGTCGTTTCTATTTGCCTATAAGTATGGGCCATACACTTTCGTTATTCCATACTAACTGAAATAGCCGAACCAGATTCTTTTTAGCCGAATCAACCATACTGCCAAAACCTGTTTGACTACCGATCCAGGAAATTGCCGAATGACTTTTATATTTTGAACTGCCGAATGGATTATGGAGTGTGAGTGCCGAGTGATACTACGAGCCTTGAGCTACCGGATGAATCTGAGAAGTACGAGTGCCGAATGAACCTTCGAGCCTTGAGCTACCCAATGAATCTGAGAAGTACGAGTGCCGAATGGCTTTCGAGCCTTGAACTACCAAATGGGCTTGAGTGCCGAATGAACCTTATGCCTTTTATGTTTTAACTTATAAATAAAATTCTAGACTTCATGCACTTGCTTGTTTATTTCCCTCATTCTAACGATGCACTTTTTGTGTTTGCAGATAAATGTCTCATAAAGTAGAAACTCGATCAGATAAGAAGAAATCCACGGATAGAGAAGAGTCCCCCATAGTGCCCCCAGCTCAGTCAGGATCGGGACGTCATGGACCTCCCCCAAGATCACTAGTAGATGGGTAGGGCCCTCAGGAGCTCCTGAACTCGCCACCTGACTGCTTTCCTAGCTCCCTTAAAGAGGAGCAGCTTGATGTTATATCTCATTCTTTCGGGATTGACAAAGCACACATGGTGCTGCCAGGGAATGGAGTTATGCCGTATGACCCCCCTGAAGGATATTTCACTTATAGTAGGTACCATTGCATGTGCGGGGCCATTCCCCCGATCAATGCTTGGATAGTCAGCTTCATTACCTATTTGAAGGTGGCCCCTTTCCAGCTTCAGCCCAATTCTTATGCTATCTTGGTGAGTCTATTCATCATTTTCCAGAGAAAATACGGGCGTCCCCCTTCCAACCGGGAGATCCGGTATTTGTACAACTTGAGGGGCTATAAGAAAGTGTCTCCATACATCAGCTTGGAATCGGCCGTGTCCTTCAAGCCGGTCCTGGACTTATATTCGAAGTTCAGCATGTTCAAGAAAGAATGGTTTTTTGTCAAGGATGACTCTGTTTCTATCCGTCGCTTCACCTCCGGCTGTAAGTTGAAGCTTATTTATAATTTCCGTTCTGACTGCAACGCTTCTCCTTATGTGTTTTTATTTCTTGCTAGCGACAGGTGGCTTTGCGGTCGTGGAGAACGATCGCCCAGTTCAGATGGCTGCGGAGATAGAAGCCATTTCGGGAAGGGAGAGGTCAGCTTCTTACCTGATCAGGAATGCTACTCTTTTGCACCACAACTTGATTCTACCACGTCAGTCTGTGGTCAAGCAGAGAGACACAGCCGAGGAGAGGGCTGTCAAAGCTAAAGGAGGGGCCACGACGAAAAGCAACAAGAGGAAACCCTTCTAGATACCTCCAGTCGCCGGGGGCAAGAAGCTCAAGAAATCCGATGGACCCTCCCCTAGCATATGTCCAGATGTTCTGGAGGAGGAAAATGTGGAGGAGGAAAGAGGCGAGGAGGGGAGCGGAGGTGATGGAGAAGGTGATGGTGAAGATGGTGGCGAAGGACATAGCGGTGATGGCGCCGAGGCTTTGTCCTCTGGGCAAGCAGGGGAGATCCAAGAGTGGACAGATGATGCGTTCCGCCAGGCTTTTGAGGTGTTGGAGGAAGGATCGGCCTTGGTGGAGAAGCCAAAGAAAGCTGATAAGGCGGGGACTGGTGCCGATCCATCTTCCAAGAGAATTTCAGCCAGGGCAACCCTGGCGATTCAAGGTGAATTTTTGACTCCTCTTTACTCTTTTTAACTTCACATGTTTCTTGGATTATAGTTCCATGCATGCTTGTAACACTTGGTTTTTATTCCAGGAACGGGTAAGGTGGCCAAGATATCAGACATTCGGCACCGTCTCGAACAATTCAAACTCCTCAAAGCTTTCGCTAAACCAAAGCCTCCGACCAACCGTTCCGGGGACGTAGTCGGCTACCGTCCTCTTCTCGGAGTAATTGAAGAGGATATTCAAAAGAAAAAGAGGAGTCGCTCCTTAGTAGAACCTTCACTTGGTCCTCAGCCCCCAACCCAGCCTATTCATGATATCACGGCGGAGGATACTGAGTTCATACCCTCTCCGCATCATCTGAGAATTCTACCGTTACTCAGATTGATCGTCCCGGCTTGGCTCGTAATCCATTTGCGGGTCATCCAGATCTGGATACGGGTTCTCATGATATTTCCTTTGACGAGGTTACTGGTGATCACCCTCTCCCTCGCAATCCTATGGCAAGGGTGCTTGATGAGGCCTAGTCCCTGGACCTTGATTTGCTTACTACTCGGATTGTAACTATGAGGGATGAAGCTAAGGCAAATATCGACCGGGTTGCTGAGGAGACTAGGAAGTTGATGAGGCATCATTCCTGACTGGTCAAGGCCGGGAAGGAAATTGGGAGTGCCAACATAAGATTGCGGTTAGTGGTTTCCGACAAGGCCAAGCAACTCGCCGATCAGGCCATCCAGATCTCTCAGCACGAGGCTGCCTCCAGATGGCTAAAGAAAACCATGGAAGAGGCTAGCAGAGCCGAGGTGCGGAAAATGGAGGCCATCTACAAGGAACAGATCGATATGGCCATTGCAATGGTGGATGAGGTTCGGAAAGCAGATCTAGAGCGGGTAGAGGAGTTATTTGGGAAGCTTGAAACCACGGAGCTTGCTCAAGCCAAGCTGAAGGAGGAGATGGCGGCGATGAGGAAATCCCTTCAGGCTGACCGCTCGCGATACCGATCGGAGAGGGATGCTGCCATTGCAAAGCTGTTGGCTTATGAGGTCCGAATGAGGGAGTTTGAGGAGAACGAGGGGATGATGGATGAGATGATCCAGGACATGTGTTTCCGTACTTGGAAGCAGGGAAACTTATCCTGGATGGATGATTATCCCCGGATCATGGCCAGAATTTATCTCCGGGCTCTGGAGGAGGCCAAGGCTGATGTGGATAAGGAGGGTGGAGCGGCCTTCAGAATGGATGTGGTTACGGCCCAATTCACTAAGGAGGAGAAAGTTGCGGTGAAGGAGGGCATGCGGCTGCTCGCTGCTGAGGAGGTAGGTGTGCAGTTAGGGGATGATGATCAGGGAACAGATGCTGGTAAGTCTTCCCATTTAGCCTTTTCATAGCTTGGTTGCTTATTGTTTATTCATTGGATTCTTCTCCTGAATTGGACAGGCAGGACCTCTGAAGCGCCAACTACCTCTGCTCAACATGCTGGGAGTTATGATCCGGCGGTTAAGTAGACCTTGGAGGGCTAGCAGGATAAAGGCGAAGCCCCGATGTAGTCGGCTCCTTGGCTTGATCTGGACATTTTTCAGTTTACTTGACATTGCTGTCTATGTTAGTCTTTAAAACATTAATGTAATTTTCAGGCTCTAATTATGTAACGAACAACTTGATTTTTGGCATGTAACTTTATAACATAAGCTGTTTTTGTCACGTTTGAATGCTGTCATTATTTTGATGTGTTGCATAAAATATAACTGTGCATGTGTTAGTGATTCAATTGTGTTTGACGCTAAGTTCTTGCTTAAATTATAATTTCATTTCTTGCAATGTTTGTGTGATGTGCGAATAAATTATGGTTACATATTCATGTACAAGAGAAGAAAGTACCGCCCTTCAAGTTTAGCTGTAGACGGTAGCTCTGAATGCCTGGTGTAATCGAATATGGAATGCAGCTGAGTGACCTGCCATCCAGCTGTGAGTTCTTATTCCCATTAGTGAATGTCTCCTATTTTGTGTCCTGTACTTTAGTGATCGTTATAGAGGATAGGAGGAATTTTTTTATAAATAAAATGGAAATATAAGAAATAGTAAAACTTCCAATCACGGAAGGCCTTCGACGCGCTTAAGTTCGTGGCAAACGGGCTTTGTAGTCACTTTCCCTAGCTGTGGGTCTTGGATACATTTGTCACCCATCTTACACTTCCGCGGGGAGTTTGATTTTTTACCACAGCCGTACTTAAGGCACATCGGAGTCGAGATCGCGTACGGTAACTACCCGGGCCATTATGGCCCGTAATCGTGGGTATTATTCGATTTACCGTGGCCGGCTAGCGTGGGTGCCGATCGTCAACCGTGAACTGGCCCTGGCTTGCCACACCATATGTTGGGGCTTATAATCGGTTCACGGTTGCCGGCGAGCCGAACGCTGTAATGAGCTGCCTAGGCTATGGTTGGCCTTCTCGACGGCTTATAATCGGCTCATTACAGTTGGCTTTAAGGGCCGTCACGAGCAATGAGTTAACCCGCAGCAGAGGGATGCTGGAGAAAAAGTGTCTCATTGGCGAGGGCATAGATTCGTATAATACCTGTTAGGTTTTGTCCAGGTGAAGTTGTGCTGTGATGCCTTGAATGGAGATGCCATCTACGTAGGATTTTGTTCAACAGAAAAGGATAAAGATCAGCAAGTAGCCAAGATATAAAGGAACGAGTTAAAAAAGAGACAAGTTTTTAAAGTGGTTCGGCACGAAAATGCCTACGTCCGCTGATTCTCTTTGTTAATTCACTTTATATGGGCAGTACAAGTTAAGAAAAGTATCGACGAAGGTGTTGGATGTTCCATGCCCTCTGGAACACCTCTCCGTCCACTGTTGACAAAATATAAGCTCCGTTGTGGAGATCTTTATGAATTACATATGGTCCGTCCCAGATTGGATCTAGCGCTCCGGGGCGCGGGAAGATTCACTTGAGGACAAGATCTCCTTCTTGTAAGCTGCGGTGCTGGACTTTAGGGTTGTATTGTGCTGCCACCTTTTGCTTGTGAGCTGCTGCTTTGAGTGATGCATCATTTCTTCTTTCTTCGATTAGATCCAAAGACATGTGGAGGAGTTCTTCGTTCTCTTCTGGGTTGTAGTGGATCCTACGATCGGATGGCACTACAGTTTCAATTGGGAGCATGGCCTCCGATCTGTATGCCAAAGAGAAAGGAGCATGCCCTGTTGATGTTCCGAAAGACGTGAGGTAGGCCCAAAGTGCCATAGGAAGTTCATCCACCCAAGCGCCTTTTGACTTTTCAAGCTTCTTCTTGATTAGAGTTTTAAGAATTTTTTTGACAGCTTTGACTTGTCCATTTGCCTGGGGACAAGCTATAGATGAGAAGCTTTTGTGAATTCCGTGCTCTTGGCACCAGTCCTTGCTGTCAAACTGAAGTCCATTGTCTGATATGATTTTGAATGGAACCCCGTACCTGCATAGAACATTTTTGATCAAGAAGTTAACAACTTTTGCCGAAGATATTCTATTTAAAGGTTTCGCTTCCACCCATTTGGTGAAATAGTCGACTGCCACTATAGCATATTTGGCTCCGCCTCGGCCCATCGGCAGTTCGCCAATCAAGTCAATTTCGCAGACCGCAATGGGCCAAGGGCTGGTCATTTGAGTAATCTCATTTGTTGGTAGTCGAGGAATCTTAGCAAATTTCTGACATCTATCACATCTTTTGACGTAGTCTAAGGCGTCTTTGTTTAAAGTGGGCCAGTAATATCCATATCGGAGCGTCTTCTTTGCCAGAGTCTGCCCACTAGTGTGATCTCCGCAGCTCCCTTGATGGATGTTGGATAAGATTTTTTTGGCTTCCCTTCCAGCAACACACCTTAATAAGGGGTTAGAGAATCCGCTCGATAGAGGATACCTTCTTGTATTGTGTAGCGGGAAGCTCTCCTCAAGATTTTCCTGACTTCGTTGCGCTCGTTGGGTAGTGTGCCATCTTGTAAGTATTTCCGGATAGAAGTCATCCAAGTTTCTTCCTCGATTGCAGCTATGAGATCTTCTTGTTCGAAACTTGGGGCTAGTTGTTTCGAGATGGCTACTGTTCTGGAAATGGTGCTGTTCTTCATGCTAGCTTGCTTTGCCAGTTCATCGGCCTCTCGATTCTCTTCTCGAGGAATGTGTTTGATTAAATAGTGATCCAATTGATCGAGCAGCAGCTTGGTCTTCATTAGATATGCTGTGAGTCGTTCTCCTCGAGTCTAAAACTCTCCTAGTACTTGGTTTATGATAAGTTGAGAATCACTATGAAGACATAAAGAACTGACTCCAATTTCTAAGGCAAGTTCTAATCCTGCTATTACTGCTTCATATTCTGCATCGTTGTTGGTGGCAGCGAATTCCAACCTTAGGGCATAGTGTAGCTTCCTTCTCCTTGGGGTGATTATCACAATACCTGCCCCGAGCCATGTTCGTTTGATGCTCCATCTACAAAAAGATTCCAATTGATATCTTCTGTTATTTCAAATTGCTCCTTACCTTCGTTGGTATGAATTCGGCAATGAAATCAGCTATGGCTTGTCCCTTGATGGCGGTGCAAGGATGGTAGATGATATCATATTGACTCAATTCAGTGCACCATTTAAGTAGTCGCCCAGAAGTGTCGGGGCGATGGAGTACGTGCCTTAGTGGTTGATCAGTTAAAACTCTGATGGAATGAGATTGGAAATAGTGTCGCAGTTTCCGCGACGTGATAAGCAAACAATATGCTAGCTTCTCAAGTTTAGGGTATCTGGCTTCTGGCCCCGTAAATCTCTTGCTTACAAAGTATACGGGCCGTTGCGCGCGGTTGTCTTCTCTCACCAAAGCGGCGCTTAGAGCATGGGACGATACAGCAAGGTATATGTATAGTTCTTCGCCTTCATTTGGAGATGAGAGTATTGGTGGTGTCTGGAGGTGTTTGATTAGGTTAAGGAAGGCTGTTGAGCGTTCGTCAGTCCATTCGAACTTTCCTTTGTCTTTCTTTATGGCTTCAAAGAAAGGGATGCATTTGTTGGTTGCTTTGGAGATGAATCTGCTTAGGGCGGCCACCTTCCCATTTAGGCTTTGCATCTCTCTTTGAGTGGACGGTATCTTGATACCTTGCAAAGCCCGGACTTGTTCGGGGTTTGCTTCAATCCCCCTGGCATGGACGATGAATCCCAAGAACTTTCCCGATGATACTCCGAAGAAGCACTTTAGAGGATTCAGCTTCATTCCATATTGGCGAAGTACTTGAAACATCTCGTCCAGGTGGCTTACATGATCGTTGGCTTTCCTCGATTTTACCAGCATGTCATCCACATAAACCTCCATAATTCGTCCTATTAGTTCCACAAACATCTTGTTGACGAGGCGCTGATAAGTAGCTCCAACGATTTTAAGTCCAAAATGCATTACTCTGTAGCAGTACAATCCCCGGTCAGTGATGAAACTAGTGTGGTCTTGATCGGGGGCATGCATAGGGATCTGGTTATATCCTGAGTATGCGTCCATAAAAGATAAGAGTTCGTTCCCGGCTGTGCTGTCCACGAGTTGATCGATTCGAGGGAGTGGGAAGAAATCCTTCGGGCAAGCGTCATTTAAGTTGGAGAAGTCAATGCATGTTCGCCACTTCCCATTAGCCTTCTTTACTAATACCGGGTTGGCGATCCATTCTGGGTAGATGGCTTCTCGTATGAAGTTATTGGCAACTAGGTTCTTTACTTCTTCCTCGAGGGCTGCTGATCGTTCTGCCCCCATACTTCTCTTTTTCTGCTTTACTGGCACCTTGGTGGGATCGATGTTCAGTACGTGGCATGCTACGTCTGGGGAGATTCCAGTCATGTCAGCATGCGTCCATGCAAGTACATCCAAGTTGTGGCGAAGAAAATCGACGAGTTGATCCTTCAACTCTGCTCTTAACTAAGACCCGACTCTCAGCAGTCTACTTGGGTCGTGTTTGTCTACAGATACAAATTCCATAGCCTCTGCAGGCTCGGCGGTGGCCTCCTCCTCTTTGTCCCTGGGGTCTAATTCATTGAAAGCATCACTGGTATATCGAAGAGGAGGGGCTTTCTTTAGTTGCTATGCTTCCAAGTTTTTCATGCAGAGAGAAGTCCCTGCATCCTTCCCTTTATCCTTCCTGCTGTTATTGCTAAGTTCAGTTACATAGAAATCTCGATCGGCGTCTTGATTTCCTTCTACTTCCCCTATCCCATTATCTATTGGAAATTTCATCTTCAAGCACCAAGGGGCCAGGACAATCTGGAAGTCAGACAAGGCTGGTCTTCCTAAAAAGGCGTTGTAGGCCGAGTGGTTATCTATTAGCACGATTGTTTGTTTCCGCACAACGGAGCGGGGATGAGTTCCTATTTCAACAAAGAGGTCCAATTGCCCGAGGGGCATCTTCGCATCTCCAGTGAAACCGTGTAGTGGTTTGTTGCAGGGAGATACATCCTTTATTGACAGCTTCATTTTGTCGAAAGCATGCTTGAATAGAATGCTTATGGAGCTTCCAGTATCTACCAGAATTCGAAAAACTTCGGCTGGGCCAAACCAGGCAGAGATAACCATAGGATCCATGTGAGGGTACTGCCTTCCTTCTAGGTCTCTTCTACTGAATGTGATGTCATATCCTCTTTTCGCTTCGGGCGGCGTTCTTCCATGACCGAATTGATGCGGTCTTCATTGTTTCTAAGTGACTTTCCATATCTTTCCATTTCTGCCCATTTTCTGTCGGCGATGTGTGGTCCTCCTGATATTGTATGGACCACTATCTTCTCTTGACTGGAACCGCTAGTGTTGTGATTTCTTCCACCTGTCTCTGGGTGGAGTTGCCATGGGTTCTCCTTGGCAGAAGCTGGAGTCCTGTCCTGACCCTTTACATAGTGTTCCAATCTCTTCCTTCTGATGTGTTCTTCAATCAGGTCCCGGAGTTGACGGCATTCATTGGTATCATTCCCATGGGATTCGTGGAAACGGTAGAACATTCCAGACTTGATTGCGTGATCTGATTCCTTCTTGTACGGGGGGCATTTGTATTTAAGCTCGTCTTGGGTGCCAGGAAGATGTTTTCGACTATTTCATTCAAAGGAGTGTAAGTGTCAAATCTTGGTCCTAGCCGATATAGGAGTTTTTCTCCCTTCCTGCCCCCAGCATTGTCTCGAGAGTCATTTCTTCCGACGTCCTTTGCTGCAGCAGGTGTGTTGCCATGAGCTGCCTTGGCTTGTTGCCCCGTCTGCCTTTCGGTGGCAGCGTCTTCAAGTCTCATATGTTTTCCGGCTTCATGGAAGAAATCGGGTAAGGTAGCTGGTTTTCTTTCGTTAATCTTTTAGCAAACTTGGTATCCGGATGTACGCCATTACAAAGAACCATTAGGATAAGTTTCTCATCGGCATCTTGGACTGCGGCCGCTGCGGCGTTGAATCGGGTTAGATATTGTTGCACTGTCTCTCCAGGCTTCTGTTCGATATTAGATAGGGAATAAGCATCCTTGGCTTATTCCACATGAATGCAGAACTGGCTGATGAACTTTTCTTTCAACATTTCCCATGAGCTGATAGATCCTTGGGGTAGATGGCAGAACCAGGAGGTAGCTAGATCTGCCAAGAATAGTGGGAAGCATTTACACAACACTCCCTCTGTTGCTCCGCTCATGAGCATATGCTGTGTGTATCTCTATAAGTGCACAACGGGGTCAGAGGTTCCCTTGTAAGGTTCCATTGTTGGCATTTTCCATTCCCGGGGGGTGATGGCAGTTTCGATATTGCGGGTGAAGGGGCTGGTTACCCTAGCGCCTATCCCCCGATCCCTTTGGTCCCGTTGGACGCACTCTCTGAACAATCGCGCCATCATTTCATCGAAACTTGGAGCGGATAGAAATGAGTTTGGTTCTTCTCCACGGGATTGATTCCGTCCAGATAACCTGTAGGGATGGTATCGTCTATTACTCCTAACATTTTTTGGTGGCTGTCATCGGTCTTCTGGGGGCATGCTGGGGTCAGCCACAGTTGGCTCTTGCCTCGATCTTCCCTGCTGGGCTCTGTTCTAAGCATTCCCTTGGGTCCAACTTCGGGTTGGACCCCAGCTCGGCCCCGTCCATTGGTGTTCTCATGGTTAGGTAGCATGACAGGCTCAGCCACATCCGACCCCTTCCTGGTACCTGCCTCGTTGGGTTCGGTTCCAAGTGTTTCCTCGGGTCAGAATTAGGGCTGAGCCTGGGCTCGGCTCCTACCATTGCTGTTTCTGTTGTTAACCTCTTCGAACAAGAAAGATCTTTGTCGCCTCCCAGATCCTCCAGACTGGGACTCACCCCATGATTCGGTGTGGCGTTTGGATTCTTCAGCATCCCTTAAGCGTGACATGAGTTGGTCCACCAAGGCTTCTTGTTGAGATGCGAAGTGGTTAGTTACTTCAGCCACAACCCTGTCCAGATCTGCCCTAGTAATTGGTTGTTCTGTAGAAGGGGCTGTCGGATTTGCCAAATTTCCATTTGCTGTTGGAACAGGACGATTCTCTTGATCTTTGATTGCTGGATCTGGGATACTGCTAGTTGTGATGTTCTTTCCTTTGCTAGCATCTTTCCTCTGCCTGGGAGGCATGTTTTCCAAGTAATGAGCGATGCTATTGGGAAGAAGGTTGAGTGGGAGAAGCTGAAGCTTCTAGCTCGAGCTCTCAATGAAAGCACCAAAAATGTTTGCACAAAAAATGGGCAAACACCTCCAAGTCGTATGATTTAGTCGATTTTAAGTTGTTCTTAGTGATTTGGGTGATTCATGCAAATATGTAAAAAGCAGGTACTAAACTGTAAAAAGACACACAGATTTATAGTGGTTCAGCCAGAATGTGCTTACGTCCACTTTATATGTTATTCTCCTTCGCTCTTCAGATTACAAGTACAAAGCTTTGATTACAAGTATATGAAAGTTGTTTGAAAGTTCTGTCCGTGCTTGAGCTCTCAAACTTGTCTGCCATTGTTGTACCCCTGCCCTTCTATTTATAGAGTGAGGCTGGGGGCAGGGGTCTTGGATGTATATAGCTGTTGATGGGCCTGGGCTGAAGTGATCTGGCCTGGCAACGTTGGTTCGGTAGTAGATGGGTGGACTAGCGTTTTGGTCCAGTGGTAAAGGAGATGGGATTGGTTCGGTGTGGTTGATTCGGTGGAGGCTGGTCCGGCGAGGCCTTGGATCGGTAGAGGTTGATTCGGTGGTGAGTTTGTCCGGTGAGGCCTTGGATCGGTGGAGGTTGATTCGGTGGTGAGTTGGTCCGGTGAGGCCTTGGATCGGTGGGGGTTGATTCGGTAGTGATACTTTGGGTTTGATTCAGCAGGTAGTGGAGCAAGGGTTGGTTCGGTAGGGCCTTGGAGACGTGTTGGTTCGGTGGAACTTTCCTCCCTATGGTTCGGCAATTCTTTCTTCTCCTTGACTCGGTGGTGGTGGAAACGCACCCAACATATATTTACTGATGAAGTAATACGGAATAAATTGAAGATTTATACAGTCAATGTTAGAAAAGTAATTTTAATGTTCGTTGTTGATAATAAACCTTACTTTAATGATTATTAATATAGTAACTGAAGTGTGAATGAAATTCTAATTGAAACAATGCTAATTAAAGTTAATGATTAATGAACTTGCATAAAATTCCAATTATAGAAAATAATCTAAATGTTATGTTTGGCTATAAATTGAACATATGTGAATGAAATTAGTAGTATGAAGATTAATGGCAACATTGATTTGTAAGTAATAAAAGCTTATTTATGTGATTAAAGGGTAACGGTAAAGCTTATTGTATGTTACCTATTGTTAATTGAAATTTGAAATGAATTTTTAATAAATGAAAATTTAATAGAAACATAGATTTATTTATAAGGTAGAAATTGATGTAACAAAAATATGAAACCAAGTAAATAAATTGATTGGGAATATAAATCATAGTTAATGTATACATTTGGCTTGTAAACAAATATTATAGGTTACCTGTTGAATTGGTTGATGGAACTAGAATTGGAAATAAATGTTAATAAAATATATAAATGTACACTAATGTGAAAGTTAATACAATGGTTAGGAGTTGTTAATATTTGGCAATTGACAAATTATGAATTTGTTAAGATATTAAAGTTATAATTGATTGGAATAGTAAGTTGGGTAATAAATTACCTATTTATTTGGTTTAATAATAAGATTTGAAATCAATTTGAGTTAAATGAACCTTAATGTTACATTAATGAGAATTAATGCAATAACTAATTTGGTGCAAATAAATTAATGGAGCCAATGGTGAGATCTTCACTGATTGTAATTAATAATTGGAGATAATGTCAAACTTTATTAGTTGAATAAAAGGAATGGAAATTAAGTTTTATCAATATATTGGAATTTCATTTATGATAAAAGGATTAATTGCAATTAAATGAATTAAATATTAAAAATGGGAATTTAGACGAGTGAGAATATTTATGTAATGGTTTTGAATCCAGGGTTTAATCCATCTATTTGACAGGAATGAACGGAATAATAATTAATTTATTTAATAAATGAATTTTGGAGTTTTATTTTATAATTTCTAAATTTAATAAAATTGAAATTAAATATTGAAATTGAGGTTAATATTGAAATTTATAAATTAATCATCTTTAAATTGACATTTAAATTTGTTTAAATCATCGTAAATGATTGAGGAATCATAGGTGATGAAATTTCTCAATTTTCGAATTGAAATTGGAAATTTGATTTAATTAATTTGTTTTATTTTTTATTTAACTAATATAAAAATAGCCATTTTGGCCACTGACTCGGATTTCAACGAATCCAGTTTCATCGGATCCGTAACGGTGAATTATTGTAGGGTTTCAAGTTTCGTAGCGATCGGACTTGTCGTTTGAACGTACGGACTCGAAACGCCTTGAAATTAATGAGACTGAAATCAAGTGAAATCAATTTGAAAAATATTGATTTGAGCATAACTTCTTCATAAGATGGAATTTGGACTTGAAACTTATTCCATCGCGTTTAAAATATTTAAAACCATCTATTTTGATATATGGGTTAACCCAATTTCATTCCGGAGTCGAAACGGGCTTTTTTGGCCACTTTGGCGTTAGCGCGTAAATCTATCTTATCCATCCATTCAAATGTAAACCCTGCCTATATATATCCTACTATAAACCCTAGCAGCCTCTATTCCTCATTTCTATATGTTCTATTCACCTCCTCACTTCAATGGCAGAAAAACCCTAATTCCAATTGCAATCCTAAATCAAATCCAAAGCTTAAATTTCAAACTCCACAATGTATTCCCAATTTTATATCAATTCGAAGCACTCAAAGAACGTAACTCAGATCCGCAACTCGTTTTTCGATTTGATGTATTGTTTGTGCAGAAATCGTAGAACAATTTTCAGCCGTTCATCATGTCGAAATCAAAATCGTACGATCATCAAACCATTTCTTGGTTTTGTAGAGATCGTCGAGCGGAGTTCATCGGTGGTATTCGCAAGGTATTTCGATGGTCCGATCGACGCATTTAATTGGAGTAGGGCTCGATATTTCAGTGGTGGCCGGCGTTTTTGGGGCTTGTGCATGGCGTTATGTGGGGGGGAGGGGGGGTGAGGCGTGACTCTAGGGGTGGTCGGCGCAGTGTAGAGGTGGCGCGATGGTCGTGGATGGGGACGCGGTTGATCGTGCACGGGCATTGTGCGCGAGCATTTTTCGTGTGTCAGTGCGTGTTTTCGTGCGTCCAGGGTTTGACAGGGAAGATGATAACGTGGCGAGTAAGTGTGGATTGTTTATTCTATTTTCTTTTATTGGACTTTTGATTTTCATCTCATTTTAATTCAATAAATTTTACATATGAACTCCAATTCACGCGCGGTTTTATTGTTAGGATCATATTGAAATTCCGAACATTTTGGCGCTTGTTTGGACGAATTCTGAGACTGTCAAAATTTTGGATTTAAATTAAGAAGGTGAGTGTTTTACCACTGACAAATCCTAAAACTTCTTATGTTTGTTAAATTGGATTTTGTTGTGATTATGCATTTATTTATGACTGTTTAGTATATTTTAATCATCATCTCAGTTAATTGCATTTATTTAAATTAAATTGTGATTTATTTTGTTACCGAATATAACTGCCAGTTAATTATCTATTAAATATTATCATTTATATTTTGATAGTTGATTGATTGTTTGGATGGTGATTGTGATGGATGTATGATTTTATGATGGGTGAATGGATGTTTATTTATGTCATCATAAACTGCAAGTTGTTATGCATTTTTATTTCATTCGTGATTGCAGTTTGAAATGATATATAACCGTAATTTTATTTTAAATTACGGATTGAAATGATAAATATCGGTATAACTTTACTATAGGATAGAAAATTGTATACAGGCACCGCGTTCTATATATAATAATATTTTAAAATGATTTCTATGGTTTTGTAAAGAATATATATATGATTTTATGAGATATTGATTTTGTAGGATCTAGATTAACCCTAGAGGGGGGTGGGTGAATAGGGTCATAGCAAATTTTCTCGATTTAAACACAGAAATAAACTGCAGAAATATATATGCTGAAAAGTAAATCACACACAAAATTTACCAAGCTTCGGCAACCCCTGCCTACTGCTGCATTGCCAGATTTCTATTAGAATTAAACAGTATCCCGCTTACAAACACTCTACTAGACTCGCAAACCCTTTTGCTCCCGCTCACAAACACTCTCATAGACTCGCACACCCTGCTCCGCCTATAGAGTTTCGCTAACTCGCAAACTCTGCTCCGCCTATAGAGTTTTGCAAACTCGCACACCCTGCTCACCGAACTAATTCTAACTAGACAATCTGACACTACCTACAACCTAGGTGGTCATTTACAATTCTTTGACTCGAAAAGAAAAAACGGACTTCAAAAATAAAAGCAGGAGCAAAAATTAAAATACAAACGTAAATCCGTAAATTTTGCTCAAATAAAAAATTAAAAATCCCCCTTTTAAAAAATTAAACCCTAAATAAAACTAAAGCCCTTTAATAAGAATAAAGTCGGCCCTTTTCCTTGTTTTAGCCCGATCCAATTCTTTTGGCTTGTGAGAATAATGCGGCCTCTCTCTTCTTTCTGAAATTAGGGCTCGTTCTTCTATGAAATTTGAGGCTTTGTTCTGGTTTGTGATGCTCTTCCTTGCGCTCGTTCTCTGATGATTGATTCTAGTTTGCGTTGCGCTTCTGTTGATCGATTCTCGTTGCTTGGCTCGCTTGTTCTCTGATGATCGAGTTGGTTGTTGATTCGGTATGTAATTTCTCTGTTTGTTGGTTTGATTGTTTGCCTTTTTAACTCGATGCCGATGATGAGTTTTTTGGTTCAGTATTTATATGAATTCGAATCACTTGATTCGTTTGTATTCACTTGTGCGACTTCATCACTTTCCTAATGCTTCAATTGCTTGATGTGCACGGCTTTCCTGATATAATTTCAACTTGTTACTCACGGCTTTGATTATCAAAAGTTTGATTTATCTCATGGATAATGCGGCAGAAACTTTCCCTTTTTCATTGCTGACATTTTCAAAGATACGAATTTGATTTTTTTTAAACTTCGGCTTGATTTGTATTTTTGTACTGTGTTGATTTCTTGTATACCACTCCACGACTCTGCATCATTTTTGCCCATCACTGTTTTCATTCTTTATTTCACTTGAACATTGCATTTGTTAATCTTGCTACTTTCACTGGTTGTTGCCTTTGTTGTTGGGTTGTTGTACATATGAACTTGCATTCATTCGAATTGTATTCTCTTCATGTTTGCCTACATGTTGTGGTTTGGACATTTGCAATTGTACACCCCATACTTGGTCGTGCTGTAGTCTTCAAGCATGTTGCTGTTGACATGTCTTGATGCACAGAACTATTTACTGTCTTGTTTGGTTGAAGTTCTTTGTTTGGTCTGGTCATTGCTTCCCTGACCTTGTAGGTTGTTTGGTTGATGTGCATGTCACTGTTGTACACTGCATAGTGGTCTTCATTGTGATAATTTTGTTGCTCTGACTTGTATCACTCATGCAGTCTTCACTGTTGTATATGTTGATTCCTTTACTGCTGTTGTAAGCACCCTTATGTTGTTTTCTTTGTATTACTGATCATGGTAGTATGATCATTGATTTCTGTATATTTTGACTTCACTGTTGCTGTGTCATTACTGTTGACATGTGCATTTGCACTTGTAGTCTTGGCCATGTTGGTTTAGTTGCATTATAGTTGCATTCACTTGGCATTCACTTGAGTCTGTTGCTTTTCTTATTTGTAGCTTGCATCACTGGTGCAAATTATTTTAAGCGACACTTGTTCACTGGTGTACTTGAGCTTCTGACCTTTCTGGTCTCTGTTCTTTGTTCGTTGGTCATTGTACTGATTCTTGGTGTCTTGAGCGTTTGGTCTGTGTTGCATTGTTTCATGTACACTGTATTGTATCTTCCTTAGTTTTGTTTCTGCACCGTGTTGCATGCAGTGTTGCATTGACATGATTGTTGTGAAGTTGTGCACTGGCCTACACTATTACTTCTGGTTGGTCTGTTCACCCATTACTGCATTTGATTGATATGGAGACCTGTAGTCTTCATTTGCAGCCTTGACTTTGGACTTTTGTACAGTTACTTACTTTGTGCATTGAGCATTGCATTTGTGATCTGATTCTGGTGGTCATGTTGCTTTCATTGTTGTGCACATTGTTGCATTGTTGATGTTCTTTGTAATTTGGTCTGGTCTGGTCTACATACATGATTGTTGCAGTCCATTTTGCTATTAGTCTTCGTTGCATTCATGTCATGTTGCCTTGTGTTGAACTCAGTTTCAAAACCCGGGTTTGACCTTGTGCTCGTGTCGTGATTTTGAATATATTGCACGTGAGTTGAACCCGACTATTCATTTAGGTTTGACCTATGCTCACCTGTCCTTGTAGCATTATCAAGTGTATATCGATGTGCACGGCCTTGTGGCATGCACAGTGATACACTGTGCATGTCACACTGTTCGTGTGTGATGAATTCAAGTGTGAATGATGACGAACAACCCAAATAACTGAGGCAAATAATATTTTCAAAAATCATATTTCATTTTATATTGCAAAAATATTTCTTTTTCAATTTTACTGCGTTAGTGAATATTTTTGCAGATTGCTCAGATGCTAGATTCAAACTGGAATGCAGTTGAAGACAAAATACGAGTGTGAGTGATATGTAGTGAGGTTATTAATGTAAATTGAATTGTGATGTATTCAAAGATGTATATGAATAGTGAGATCTTGAATTTGTACTATTCAAGATTGTAATAAATATTTGTTTGAATAAAATTTCTGTTTGAATTCAAATTCCATTAAAATTCTATGTAATTTATTTTGTTCAACAAATATTTATTTAATCTATGAAAAATTGAATAGTACGTTAACAAATACATTTAAATGAATGTATATATGTTTATTATCATCAAATAAAAAATCATATGCTCGCATATTCCACAATCTCCCCCTTTTGATGATAACAAACATATATTTAAGTTTTTGACTGTGTTAAATGTATTTGAACAATGATATACACTAATTGCTCCCCCTATTTAAATGCTTCCTCTCTATATGATGCTCTCCCTACATATATGCATATAAATAGAAATATATAAATGAGCCTAGATGCAAATGAAAAATTATTTGACCTTTGCTTGATTCTATTTGACAAAATCTTAACTTTTCTCTCCCCCTTTTGTTATCAGCAAAAGAATAATAGTGTGAGAGAAAAATAGAGATAAAGTGATCAGTATTAATCCAACATTAACACTCAAATTGAATATAAATATTAAACTCCAATAAGAATCAAACAAAAACCATAACTATCCTTGTTAAGAGCATATTCCACTTTTAGAAATGATGGTAATGATATTCTCATATAAATTCATTCAGTTGTATCTACTTGTGGTACATTTATATCAGGAATTTGAATATCTACTAATCATGCATAACCGTTAGGACTTTTAAATGAGATTAGTAGTATTCCAATTTAATTTTAAAAAATGAAATCAAGTATCTTCTAACCACGCATGACCGTGAGGACTTCTAAATGGGATTAGAATCAACTTGTCTATTAAATCAATTAATTTTGATATGTGTTCCATACATGCATAACCGTGAGGACATTTAAATGAACATGGAAGCACATAATCAAAAATCCAAGTAATTCACCCATGCATAACCATGAGCACTTTTAAATTAGAGTGAATACTTTGGATATTTATTTATTTTTACAAGAAAATGTGACATGAAAAACAAATGATTACTAATTACAGTACCACATATCGACAAACTATATTTAATATTTGATAAACAATGGTCGATAGAAATATGATAGATATAGAAATGGTCATGGAATCTTTACCCAACAAAAAGTTTTATAACTCTTGTTTGAATTCCTAAATAAATTTTCCAAATATACTCTCTTGAGTAATGTATGTTAAATATCAACACTTATCACCTTTTCAATCACTATTTATCTTTTTGATAATTAGTAGGGAGTCGGATTAGTCAAAATTTGTCATTTAAAATCAAATAAAAATGACTAATCTGAAAGTATGGTCAAAAATGATTTTTTCGAGGGGGTTATATGAGAAAAAATTTCTGCTATTTGAAAGTTATTTAAAATATGCAGATATTTTCTTTGAAAAACGATGCAGTTACTAAATGTCTCAAAAATCACGTTCAACTAGTAATTTTTCTATCAACTATATTACCAGTGTAAACTGCATCTGAGTTTCTCTTTCACTCCAAAATATCACTAACTAAAAATTGATAAACCAGACCATGAAGTGTGCATCAAAAATTTCAAACTCAATTTTAACAACAATTTAAATGACATTCTTTTGAATTTGAATTGAAGCCATGTAAATAATCAGAAAACCGTGAATATAGAGTTAGCCGAATTATGACCAAATGTATCCACCAAAACACAATGTTTAATCCAAACAAATATGTATGAAGTAATTCGAAGAATAGTGATTTTGGCTTAAATGTAATTGGCTAATTATGTAGATCAAGTCAGAATGAAAAAATCATCTCTTTACAACATCTCAATATTGGCTGATTCCATTCAGAATATGGTGCAGATTATCACATTTAATTTATCGATCAAATAAATATACCTTCACCTGTTTTACCTTTACTATAATTTCTCGTGATTTCCCATTGTGATTCTGTCACCTTTGTACTAGGCTAAGGAACTTTTATTTCTTGCCCGTTGTGTTTCTGGAACAGCCAAAATCCAGAGAACGCTGATGTTGTTCCTTAGCCTGCCACCATACCTACACGACGAAAGATTTTTGTGACCTATTTTTTATAGGTCCATAATTGTTAGTGGCTGAAGCATTGTGAATAAACAATCCCTTTGGAACCCAAACTTGTTTTTTCTTTTCATTCTTGTTCCAATAGACATGAAATTTGTTTGTAGAATTCTTAGGAACCCAAACTTGTATAAAGTTTGTGTTCTTATTCCTATGACTACAATTTTCAACACGATGTCCAATTATTTCAGATCTAGCAGAGACACTCTTTCCTATATCATCAGCTTGTGTTTTCCCAAAACCTAGTCCTTTTATGTTATTAGCAAAAATTTGATTTCCCAATAACATGTTGAATGATTTTTCTCCTCTTGAAAAGTTATTCGGAGATTTCTCAAGATTTTGGACTTTGGTTTTTAGGATTGTGTTTTCAGTGACAAGTGAGGTGCATCTATTTATAAAATCCTTTTTCCTAGTGTCGATGGTTTCCTTAAGATTCAAGTTTTCTTTTTCAAGATTCTCAAAGCTATTCTTAAGTCTTGATAATTCTAAATCTAAAATTTTACATTTTCTACATTCTAGGTTTTGAATATTTTCAAGTTCAGTTTCTAACCTAAAATTTTCACGGGCAAGTTCTCTATCAGATTTCCGTTTTTCAATTTTAGATTCAAGAGCATCAACTACTTTAGTAAGATCAAGACACATAAAAACAAGATCTTTATAAGAATAGTCACCTGCCTCACTAGATTCCTCCGAGCTTGCTTCTGAATCTGATTTTGCCATAAGACACAAGTTAGCCTCCTCTGAGCTGCTATCCGAAATTTCCTCGCCTTCTTCATCATCCCAAGTCGCTGCAAAAGCCTTCTTCTTCTTTTTCTTTCCTTTGATGTATTTGAGAAGTGGGCATTCTTGTTTGAAGTGGCCAGACTTCTTGCACTTATAACACGTCAGTTCATTATCGGAATTGTCAGATTCTTTTGACCTATTACCCTTTGTTTTCTTCTTGCGTGGCTTGAATCTTGACCATTTTCTAAGATTATTGACAGCCATTGCAAGCTCTTCAATCGGATCTTCTTCTTCATCATCACTCTCTTCTTTGCCCTTTAAGGCAATCGTCTTCTTCTTTGGTTCGGAGTTGTTGCGTTCCTCCTTTGCTTTTAGCTCAAGCTCATATGTCATCAAGTTTCCAATCAACTCCTGCATGCTTAGTTTACTTAGATTTTTCGATTCTTGTATTTCCGTGACTTTTGCCTCAAAGTTCATCGGTAAAACTCGTAGCACCTTCCGCACAAGCTCTAGCTCAGTGAATACCTTCCCAAGCGCTCTAGCGTTGTACACCAAAGTTGAAAAGCGTCCGAACATGTCCTTTATGCTCTCGCTTTTGTCCATCACAAAGTTCTCGTATTCATTGCTGAATAGGGCTAGACCAGATTCCTTGACTTGAGAAGTTCCTTCATGTGTCACGTCCAAAGTATGCCAAATTTCCTATGTAGTTTTACAATGAGAAATTCTATTAAATTCATTCTTATCAAGAGCACAGATCAAAGCATTCATGGCTTTAGCATTTGTAGTTTTTAATCTCTTATCATTAGCATCCCACCTATCCTTAGGTTTAGGAATCTCAGTATCACCAGCAGTTATAGTGGGAGATTTATAGCCAGTTTCAATAATATCCCAAACATCATAATCAACAGAACTAAGATAAATGCTCATCCTAACCTTCCAATAAGCATAATCACTCCCATTAAACATGGATAGCCTAACAATAGATTGCCCCTTAGAAAAAGCATTTTTTGATGAATTCATGACTCTAGAGTTAAATAAAAAATACCATGCTCTGATACCACTTGTTGGATTTAGATTAACCCTAGAGGGGGGTGAATAGGGTTATAGCAAATTTTCTCGATTTAAACACAGAAATAAATTGCAGAAATAAATATGCTGAAAAGTAAATCACAAGCAAAATTTACGCAGCTTCGACAACCTCTGCCTACTGCTGCATTCCCAGATTTCTATTAGAATTAAATAGTATCCCGCTTACAAACACTCTACTAGACTCGCAAACCCTTTTGCTCCCGCTCACAAACACTCTAATAGACTCGCACACCCTGCTCCGCCTATAGATTTTCGCTTACTCACAAACTCTGCTCTGCCTATAGAGTTTTGCAAACTCGCACACCCTGCTCATTGAACTAATTCTAACTAGAAAATCTGACACTACCTACAACCTAGGTGGTGATTTACAAATTCTTTGACTCGAAAAGAAAAAACAGACTACAAAAATAAAAGCAGGAGCAAAAATTAAAATACAAACGTGAATCCGTAATTTTTGCTCAAATAAAAAATTGCAAAACCCCCTTTTAAAAAATTAAACCCTAAATAAAACTTAAGCCCTTTAATAAGAATAAAGTCGGCCCTTTTCCTTTTTTTAGCCCGATCCAATTCTTTTGGCTTGTGAGAATAATGCGGCCTCTCTCTTCTTTCTGAAATTAGGGCTTCGTTCTTCTGTGAAATTTGGGTCTTTGTTCTGGTTTGTGATGCTCTTGCATGCGCTCATTCTCTGATGATTGATTCTAGTTTGCATTGCACTTCTGTTGATCGATTCTCGTTGCTTGGCTCGCTTGTTGTCTGATGATCGAGTAGGTTGTTGATTCGGTATGTAATTTCTCTGTTTGTCGGTTTGATTGTTTGCCTTTTTAACTCGATATCGATGATGAGTTTTTTGGTTCAGTATTTATATGAATTCGAATCACTTGATTCGTTTGTATTCACTTGCGCGACTTCATCACTTCCCTAATGCTTCAATTGCTTGATGTGCACGGCTTTCCTGATATAATTTCAACTTGTTACTCACGGCTCTGATTATCAAACATTTGATTTATCTCGTGGATAATGCGGCAGAAACTTTCCCTTTTTCATTGCTGACTTTTTCAAAGATACGAATTTGATTTTTTTTAAACTTCGGCTTGATTTGTATTTTTGTACTGCGTTGATTTCTTGTATACCACTCCACGACTCTGCATCATTTTCGCCCATCACTGTTTTCATTCTTCATTTCACTTGAACATTGCATTTGTTAATCTTGCTACTTTCACTGATTGTTGCCTTTGTTGTTGGGTTGCTGTACATATGAACTTGCATTCATTCGAATTGTATTCACTTCATGTTTTCCTACATGTTGTGGTTTGGACATTTGCACTTGTACACTCCATACTTGGTCGTGCTGTAGTCTTCAAGCATGTTGCTGTTGACATGTCTTGATGCACTGAACTATTTACTGTCTTGTTTGGTTGAAGTTCTTTGTTTGGTCTGGTCATTGCTTCCCTGACCTTGTAGGTTGTTTGGTTGATGTGCATGTCACTGTTGTACACTACATAGTGGTCTTCATTATGATGATTTTGTTGCTTTGACTTGTATCACTCATGCAGTCTTCACTGTTGTATA
Organism: Allium cepa; assembly: GCA_030765085.1. Classification (NCBI taxonomy): domain Eukaryota; kingdom Viridiplantae; phylum Streptophyta; class Magnoliopsida; order Asparagales; family Amaryllidaceae; genus Allium; species Allium cepa. The sequence continues at coordinate 853,752,278 of CM060931.1, forward strand.
TGTTGATTCCTTTACTGCTGTTGCATGCACTCTTATGTTGTTTGCTTTGTATTACTGATCATGGTAGTCTGATCATTGATTCTGTATATTTGGACTTCACTGTTGTTGTGTCATTAATTTTGACATGTGAATTTGCACTTGTAGTCTTGGCCATGTTGGTTTAGTTGCATTATAGTTGCATTCACTTGGCATTCACTTGAGTCTGTTGCTTTGCTTATTTGTAGCTTGCATCACTGGTGCAAATTATTTGCTGCGACACTTGTTCACTGGTGTACTTGAGCTTCTGACCTTTCTGGTCTCTATTCTTTGTTCATTATTCATTGTACTGATTCTTGGTGTCTTGAGCATTTGGTCTGTGTTGCATTGTTCCATGTACACTGTATTGTATCTTCCTTAGTTTTGTTTCTGCACCATGTTGCATGCAGTGTTGCATTGACTTGATTGTTGTGAAGTTGTGCACTTGCCTGCACTTGTACTTTTGGTTGGTCTGTTCACCTATTACTGCATTTGATTGATATGGAGACCTGTAGTCTTCATTTGCAGCCTTGACTTTGGACTTTTGTACAGTTACTTACTTTGTGCATTGAGCATTGCATTTATGATCTGATTCTAGTGGTCATGTTGCTTTCATTGTTGTGCACATTGTTGCATTGTTGATGTTCTTTGTAGTTTGGTCTGGTCTGGTCTGGTCTGCATACATGATTGTTGCAGTCCATTTTGCTGTTAGTCTTCGTTGCATTCATGTCATGTTGCCTTGTGTTGAACCCAGTTTCAAAACTCGGGTTTGACCTTGTGCTCGTGACGTGATTTTGAATATATTGCACGTGAGTTGAACCCGACTTTTCATTTGGGTTTGACATGTGCTCACCTGTCCCTGTAGCATTATCATGTGTATATCGATGTGCACGGCCTTGTGGCGTGTACAGTGATACACTGTGCATGTCACACTGTTCGTGTGTGATGAATTCAAGTGTGAATGATGACGAACAAGCCAAATAACTGAGGAAAATAATATTTTCAAAAATCATATTTCATTTTATATTGCAAAAATATTTCTTTTTCAATTTTACTGCGTTAGTGAATATTTTTGCAGACTGCTCAGATGCTGGATTCAAACTGGAATGCAGTTGAAGACAAAATACGAGTGTGAGTGATATGTAGTGAGGTTATTAATGTAAATTGAATTGTGATGTATTCAAAGATGTATATGAATAGTGAGAGCTTGAATTTGTACTATTCAAGATTGTAATAAATATTTGTTTGAATAAAATTTCTGTTTGAATTCAAATTCCATTCAAATTCTGTGTACTTTAATTTGTTCAACAAATATTTATTTAATCTATGAAAAATAGAATAGTACGTTAACAAATAAATTTAAATGAATGTATATATGTTTATTATCATCAAACAAAAAATCATATGCTCGCATATTCCACAGATTTGGATATTTGATAAAGGTTATTTTATGTATAGTAAATTTTCGGTTGTAAGCTATGTATAAAATTAGTTTAAAGTAAAAAATAAAGTTTGGTTTTATGAAATATAATATGGATAAGCATTTACTTAAATTATATTTAATATAGGGTAATATTGATTTTTTTTAAATCAAGGTTGAAAAGTTAGTTGAAATTTATTGAGATTTTATTTAATTAAGAATTATATTTAATAAGAATCCATTTGGAACTTATTGAAATTTAGATTTTAAAAGCATATGGTTTTATAACAAAATTCCGGGTTACGGTGATTTAAGGGAATATATCAAGTCTAAATAAATTGAGGAATATTAAATTGTTAAAATTTGAAGTTTATTTAAAGGATACTAGATTAATTAATTAAATATTTCAAAACTAAATAATACTTAAGTAAATTTGGTATATGCATATATATATATAAATTATAAAAGTTGGTTTTGAAACATTGAATATTAAAGCTTTAAAATATATGAAATTTGAAATGGTTTATTTGAGGATTTAAATTTTTATTGCAATTGATTGCGAAATTAAAGAAGCTAATTTATTATATTATTTAATAGTAAACCATTTAAGTATTGGAAGTTATGTTTCAAAGTTATGGATTTCAAGGTATTATGATTTGAAAGTGCTATAATTTTGGGAAAAGGATATATTTTCAATAAAATGATATTATATCGATTTGGGATTTCTTTAAAATGATATCATATTGATTTGGTTTTAAAATAGAAATGATATCGTATTTATAAGGTTTTGAAATGGATATTATATTCTAGTTTTGAAGTATAATTGTTTTAAATTGACCGCGGTGTTATAAGAACGTTGGGTTGTTAATGTGACCGGGATCGGAAGTTGTCATATTCTCTGCCAACACCGAAAACCACTTTGACAACCGTGTACGAGGTGGAGATTCCAGAATGAAGTAGGATGGCGACGAAGTTTCCTTCGAGGTAAATACGTGGACCCGACTCCCGTGAGTTGGCATAAGGTGGCTAAAACAGGAGCGATTCTCGGGCCAAGGAGGTAGCCCCTCTTATCGGATGCACTCCTTCAATATTATACTCTGAATTTTGAATTTATTCGGTGGCCACTTTTTATTTTCGATTTTGGGGGTGTTGTTCGAGGTGGGAGGTAGTAGCTGCTACGCGTTGCCACCAGCCCGGATAGCAATTGGTATATCTACCCTGGCATTGCCTTGTTTTGCCGTGTCACCTAGCCTATTGCGCCTTGTACGAGTTTGGTTTTCTCCTGTAGCCCGTGTGGTATCCTCTTGTGGCTTGCCGATCACGAGGCACTATGATATTGGATGGACTACTGGGACTATTACGTGTTAAGGGCTATATGGGTAACCCCTTAATGCTATGAAAAAAGTAAGTTTATTTTACTATTAGACACTATTATAATAGCGAAATATTACTACATAATAAATAGTTTGACGGATCCTTAGGAGATGTGAATCCCGAGCATCTCTTGAGTTACTGCACTCATGTTAGACACTGGATAGGAGATGTCAAATCCCATAAACATCCCTGACGCCGTTACACTCACATTTATTTCTGTTGATTTAACTCACATAAGTTCTTTTAGTTCTGAATCGAGTGTTTTGTCTTCAATTCGCTCGGGTCAGTCCGAGCATTTCAGGATCGAAACTTTATTTCTGGAGGATAAAGACGAAGATTTTATTATTATTATTATATTATATTGTTCCACTACACATTGTATTCCGCTGCATCGATTATTATTCGTTGGTATATGAAACTCTGATATGTATTGTATAAATATAATAAAATGTTTATAAAATAGCTTCATGAACTGTAGATTTTATTATTATATTTTATTGTTTTGCTGTAAGATTCTATTTTTTTTTTCTTTCCCTGCTTTTTCTTATTTACCCCGTAACAATTTGCCCTTTCGTATGGTTTAACTATGACGTGTGTTGTTTATCGTCGATTAAAAGCGTATGGAAAGGCGGGACGTTACATCTGGTATCAGACCTTTGGTTTAGCGATAAACCTTAGCTTTGTGGGGTCTGACACTTTATTTATAGGGTAGTAATACCCTATGATGAGTCGCCGAGAGTATTTATGTGAGAGAGCGAATTTGTTAGCGTTATAAAATGGTTTTAATATTGTGTTAATTTGTTCCGTTTTGTATTTGTAAATTCTGGGTGATGCATGGGACGCTATGACATCAATAGGGATTTCTAAACACTTAATAGGGCAGACCGACACAATATTTGTTTTTAAATATAGGTGAATGAAATAATTTTGGCTATTATATTTTCTGTAATATATTAAATAAATTTTTTATAAATGATATATATATTTGGTTGCAATATATTGGTTGTTAGGTAATGTAATTTATAAATAATAGTTGAAATAAGATTTAGAATAAAATAAATGAAAATTGGAAATTTAGAACTTAAGTTCCAATGTTTTGAAATTTCTTTTGAATGATTTTGAAATATAATAATAATTTTATTAGAAGTATTTTATGATATAAATATTTCAATATAATTTGAAAGAATTGTTTTGAAGAAATTCTGGAAAGAAATAAGTTGTACTCCCCTCTCCGTCGTTGGAAAATAATTTCGGTGATGAGTGCACGCATCATCGACATTCATTTTCGAGTTTCGAAGTGGAAAGGCTAATGAAGTAGTTTTACTGCAGATTCATTTTTGATAAACAAATATTAATTTTAATTGTTTTAAATATAATTGGATATATATGTTGTAAGTATATATTTATCTATTATTTTAAAATGATTTGAGTTTTAACCCGGTATTTAGTTCTTAAGTTTCCATTAATTAATAGTTTCAATTATTGTAGTGAAATGGAACGTAGGTAATTAATAAATTGAAACCTCTAAAGGAAATAAGAGAGTTAATGCTAATTTGTAAATTAAATAAAAAGAAATTTAAATTTGTAACATATAAAACAAAGGATATTATTGTTGAGCATTTAATTAATTAAAAGAATTGAGAAAAACTTGTGTGATTTTCAATTACATCCTTAAAAAACATATATATAACTTACCGAATATTATAAGTTGAAATGTTTAATAAGAAATTGTAATGGAAATTGTACAAGTAAAAGTAGGTAATGAAAGTGTTCAATGAATTTCTTTAATAAATAAGAATTTGATGTTGAAATGGTTATAAACTTAAGTTATAATTGAAATGTAATACTAATTAAATATAATAGAAGGCAGGTATTGTAAGTAAGAAATTTCAAACTTAAGTAAATAAGTTGAAGTTATTTGTAAATAAAATTTGTAAGAAATAAATGTAGATTTAAAAGATAAATTATTATATGAATGAAATTAATAAGAGTGAACATAATCTATTGGTTGATTTGTTGTTTGTTTTGGTTTATGGTTGTTTGAGTAAAAATACTCTAAATTAGCTTGGATGGATGAATAATCTATTTAGCTTCATCAGAGATTGTTGAGTAAATGGTGCGCTTAGTAGTTTATTTTTCATTCTGTGCAATTTAAAGTTTTGAACCCGAACAACTATTTGTTTTGTTTGATATGAATGAATGATTGATTTATATTGATTATATGTGGTGGTTGTATGCCTTGTTGCAAGTGATGGTTGTTTGTATTGATTGTTTTTTGTAGTTGTAACAACTTTAAACATTTCATTTTATATAATTATGAACTCTTTTGAATTATATAAGTGAAATACAGGTTATGGATGTAATTTCTACTGCTTTTGGTTCCATAAATAAGCGTTAATTGCCCGACCAACAGGTACGTCTTCGGATTACGGTTTATAGCGTTATTATATTGTTTTCCCATGTTGGGATATATATTATTTTGGAAAATATATGTTATATATTGTTATATTTTGATATTATATTTTCTCCAAATCCTCTCCGTACAAAGGAGACTCTGTCGAAATTTTCCGTAAACTTTGGACCTTGAAAATATTTTGAAAATGTTTCCAAACCTTATTAATTTGAACATAAAAGATTTAATTGTTTATAAATCTATATATTTTGTTTAAATTATCAAATTTTGTAAACTTATAATAATATATATTGATTTTAAGTTCCTCTTTTCCCCTCTTTTCCTTTTCGGGGACGAAAAGTTTTGAGTGGGGGAGGGTGTAACGACCCGTAAATTTTGATGAATAAATTGGTTAATTTAATTAGACTTTGTAATTAAATTTGGGAAAAGAATGTATAATTTAGATTGTAGTAAATGTTAAGAATGAATAGTAGCATTGGTTATTAAAATTTAAAATTTGACAATTGAAGTGAAACTCCAATAATGTAAAAAGAGTAAATTGTTACACTTGGTCATAAAATAAAAAATGAGTAAATAAAGGTAACTATGAATAAACTGTAGGATCGATTTCACCCTAGAGGGGGGGGGGTGAATAGGGTGATTGTGTAAATTATTAAAATTAATCGCGGAAGCTTATGAATTAATTTTAATTCAGATCACAGAATAGCAGCACAGATATTGCAGAATATAAATAACAGAACAACACAGAATTTACCCAGCTTCGGCAAAACCCTGCCTACGTGCTGCCCCCAAGGTTTCTACTAGAAATTAGATAGTCCCTCGCTTACACACGTAAACTCGCTATACCCGCTATTGACTAATCTGACTCTACGCTCAAAACCCTGCCACAACTCAACTACCGAGTTGCGAATTCTCAAGCTACGCCACGTAGCTTGTCCCCTAGTCGCACGACTAGAAAAATAAAAACGGTTTAAAAGAAAAATACAAATTAAAAACAATTTGAAATACAAAACCCTATTTAATAAAAACTAAGCCCAAATTAATAAAATAAAGGCCGGCCACTTATTCACTTCTTCAACCCATTCCTTTTTCTTTGCTTTGTGAAAATATGGCCGATCCTCTTTCGTTCCTCTTTGCGAATTAGGGATTTTGTTCGTGCGATCCAATTTAGGGTTATTGGAGAAGTCGACTGATTAGTTGGTTGATTGCAATCACTGTTTCTCTGATTTGCTTCAATTGTTTGCGGCTTCTCCTCCTTGATTGAGTTCGATTGCTTCGGTATGTAATTTGTACTTTTTTTTTGCTTCTTCTAATCTTTCGTACTTGAACTCGATAATCTGATTGCCGATGATGATTGGGCTTATATATAGGTCGAATTCCTATATTTGCGTTCGTATAAATTTGTTTGACTTCGTCTGATAACTATGCTTGAATTCTTCTTGGCTGTACGATTTTGTATTGATGAACATGATGATATCTGACCTTTTCAAATTTTTATATATTCGCTTTTATATTACTTGATAGTCGCGGCTTGGGTTTCTTGACTTGGTTCGAATTTTCTCGGTTTTGAATTTGACAACCACGGCTTTGAATATTTGTGATGTCTGACTTCGATCATTTTACTGTTGACTTTGGCTTGATTAATATTATACTACGGTCATCTCTGCAATGTTTGTGTTCATCCTGATGAGCTTCCTCTCTGGCCATCTGTGTTGAGCATTTCTCTGGTCTGTCCACTTCATTTTGTGTCTTGCCACTGACTTGCTGTTTCGACATGAGTCCACTGTGCTTGGCCTTGGTTATATTGATTTTGGCCCATATCTGTTCATTTGCACTTGTGTATATTATTGCTGTTGTCATGATTGCTGTGGCACTGAACTTGAGTTGTCTTCATCTTTGTTCATTGAACTGGCTGTTGTCTTTGTTGTTGGGTTGCTGCACATATGAACTTGCATTCATTCGAGTTCAGTTTGCACTTTTTCATCATGTAGCTTGTTGTCTTCAGTTGCTTTGTCATTGTGTACTTGATGGTTGCTATGCACTTTTGTGCTTTGAGTCAGTTTCACTTGGGTCTGGTTGGTCTGGCCATTGTAGCTGTATTGTACTGTCCACTGCCCTGATCTTGTTTGTTCGATCACTTTGCTATTCCATGGTCTATTTGGTGTTTTGTTTATTTGACACATCTTAGCTATGTTGCATTCACGCTGGTTTAGTCTTGCACTTGCTTGAGTTTCACTGAACTTGATATTCTGGTGTATCATTGCACTTTGCACCATCCATACTTCAGTCTGGGTTCACTTGTTCATACCACTGTTTCATGCGTGCTCTACTAGTTGCTGTGTTGATCACTTTCACTGCTGTTGCATGCATTTGTCTGGTTCGTTGAGTTCTTGATTGTCACAGCTCTATATAGTTTAGAACTGTGTCATGGTGATGCATTCTTGAGTCTTGGATATCTTGCATGATTTACTTGCATTGTGGCATTGTGTTCTGGTCATTTGCACTTGCAGTTGGTTCATTTGCTTTGGCTTCTCTCTTAGTATACTTCACGTGCACAGTTTTTAACTTAAGTTGCATCTATGGTTTGTCGTATCTTTGAGTCTGGTATGCTGCAGCTTGTACTTGCATAGTACCATAGCTTCTCTATTGCACTTGAGTTTGGACTAGCTGTGCATTGGTTATTCCAGTGAGTTTTGTTTTGTGATATCCATGTTGCAACTGTTTTCGACATGTGAACTGCCATGATTGTTGCAGTCCATTTTGCTGTTGGTCTTCGTTTCATTCATGTCATGTTTGGTTGGTACTGAATTTTGATGTTTTTGCCATTCACTTGTGCTGTGCAGTTTTATGCTTTGAGTTAGTTTCATTGTTGGTTCTGAACTTGGTTCACATCATGTTGATTTTTGAAATTTCACTTGAGTTGAATCCAGTTTCAAAACTCGGGTTTGACCTTGTGCTCGTGTCGTGATTTTCAATGTTATTGCACGTGAGTTGAACCCGGTTTTTCATTTGGGTTTGACCTGTGCTCGCCTGTCCCTGTAAATCAATCAAGTGTATATATCGGCGTGCACGGCCTTGTGACATATACAGTAATACACTATGTATATCACAAGTTGTTCGTCTATGATGAATTCAAATTTAAATTATGACGAACAACCCAAATAACTGAGGCAAATCGTATTTTCAAAAATCATATTTCATTTTATATTGCAAAAATATTTATTTTTCAATTTTACTGCGTTAGTGAATATTTTTGCAGATTGCTCAGATGCTGGATTCAAACTGGAATGCAGTTGAAGATAAATACGAGTGTGAGTGATATGTAGTGAGGTGCTGATGTAAAATAGTGATGTAATTGAATTTGTATCAAAGTTGTATAGTGAATAGTGAGAGCTTGAAATTGTACTATTCAAAGATGTAATAAATATTTGTTTGAATAAAATATTCGTTTGAATTCAAATTCCATGTTATTTATTTTATTCAGCAAATATTTATTTAATCTGTGAAAAATAAAATAGTATATTATCAAATACATTTAAACGAATGTATATATGTTTATTATCATCAAACAAAAATCATATAAGCGCATATTCAACATCTCCCCCTTTTGATGATAACAAACATATATTTAAGATTTTGAATATGTTAAATGTATTTGATCATTGATATGCTTTAATTGCTCCCCCTATTTAAATGCTTCCTCTACACAAAACTCCCCCTACGTATATGCGTACAAATAAAATATGCAAATGAGTCTATATGCAAATGGAAAATTATTTGACCTTTGCTTGATTTTATTAGACAAAATCTTAACTTTTCTCTCCCCCTTTTGTTATCAGCAAAAGATTAATAGTGTTAGAGAAAATAGAGATAAAGTTATCGATATTAATTCAACATTAAAACTCAATTGAATATAAATACTAAATTTCAATAAAAAATCAAACAAAAATCATAAATATTTGGTTAGGCGCATATTCCACTTTTAGAATGATGGAAATGATGTCGTCATATAAAACCATATAGTTGTGTCTATTTGTGGTATATTTATATCAGGAATTTGAATATCTACTAACCATGCATAACTGTTAGGACTTTTAAATGAGATTAGTAGTATTCCAATTTTATTTTAAAAAAAAATGAATTCAAGTATCTTCTAACCACGCATAACCGTGAGGACTTTTAAATGGGATTAGAATCAACTTGTTTATTTTAAAAATCAACTTTTGATATGCGTTCCATACATGCATAACCGTGAGGACTTTTAAATGAGCATGGAAGCACATAACAAATTCCAAGTAATTCACCCATGCATAACCGTGAGGACTTTTAAATGAGAGTGAATACTTTGGTATTTATTTATTATTATTATTAATTAAATATATTTTTTTTTTAAAAAAATGTGAAAATGAAAAACGAACGATTCCTGTTTAAAGTACCACATATCGACAAACTATATAGAATTTTTATGAGTGATGGTTGTTAGAAATAGAGATAGAGATGGTCATGGAATTTTTACCAACAAACAGTTTTATAACTCTTGTTTAAATTTCTAAAGAAATTTATTAATTAACTGTCTCGAGTCATAATATTTGATCAATATTAACACTCATCACTTTTTCAATCACTGTTTTTCTTTTCGATAAACATTAGGGAGTCAGATTAGTCAAAATAGTCATTTAAAATCAGATTCAAAAATAAGTATGAAATTAATTTTTCAAAAATGACTAATCTGAAACTATGGTCAAAAATGATTTTCTCCAGGGGGTTTTAAAGAAAATTTTCTGCTATTTGAAAATTATTTGAAATGAAAAATATGCAGATATTTTCTTTGAAACACGATGCAGTTACTAAATGTCTCAAAAAAATCACGTTTCACTAGTAATTTTTCTATCAACTAGATTACCAGTGTAATCTGCATCTGAATTTCTCTTTCACTCAAAAATTATCATCAATTGAATTTTATAGACCAAAACATGAAGTGTGCACCAAAAATTTCAAACTCAATTTTTTCAGCAATTTAATGACATTCTTTTGAAATTGAATTGAAGCCGTGTAAATAATCAAAAAACCGTGAATAAAGAGTTAGCCGTATTATAACCAAATGTATTATCCAACAAAACACTATTTTTAATCCAAAATGATATATATGAAGTAATTCAAAGAATTTAGAGATTTTTATAATGTTTTTGGCATAGGAATATAATTGGCCAACTATTTTGAATAAGTCAGAATCAAAAATCATCATCTTTTCATCAATCTCAATAATGGCTGATTTTAATTCAGAATATGGTGCAGATTATCACATTTAATATATCGTTTAAAACATACAATTACCTGTTTTACCTTTACGATATTTTTCGTCGTTGTCCATTGTGATTCTGTCACCTTTATACTAGGCTAAGGAACTTTGCTTCGTCGTCCGTTGTGTTTCTGGAACAGCCAAAAAATCCAGAGTACACTGTTGTTGTTCCTTAGCCTGCCACCATACCTACACGGAAAAGGATTTATGTGACCTATTTGTTTTTATAGGTCCATGGTTGTTAGTGGCAGAAAATTTAGAAAAATAATTTTGTGAAGACCCAAAACTATATATAATTGTTCCCTTCGGCACCCAAATTTGTTTAACTTTGAGAGATTTTATATTTGTGCCTTTTGGAACCCAAATCGGTATAGTTTTCACATGTTTGGGTCTATACCAACAATTATTGTGATTGTGTCCATGTTTTCTACAAATCGTGCACATTGAATTTTCTTGATTAATCTTGTTTTCAACAATTTTCGAACTATTATATCCAAGTCCTTGTCTAACCGTATTAAAAGTTTGCTTTCCTAATAGCATATTCAATGATTTTTCACTTTTGGAAAATTTATCTAAAGTAGTAGACAATTGTTGGACTTGTGTTTTGAGAGACTCATTTTCGTTTAATAATTGTGTGCACTTTTTAATAGAATTCTCTCTCCTAGTATTTTCATTCTCTTTTAAAATCAGAATTTCATTTTGAAGTGATTTTATATTGATTTCTGATTTTTTAATTTCTTCTTCGAATGTTGGACACTTATCACACTTAGGGATCCTACTTTGATAGGTTTTAACTAGTTGATCAAGTTGTTTATTGCATTCTATCAAAGTATTCTTTTGAGATTCAAGTTTGGCGTATTTTTCCCTAAGTCGTTCATAACAGCCATTTATTTCATGAAAATATATAAGCAATTCAGAGTGAGTAAGTTTTGATACCTCGCTTGGCTCGTCATCGTCGCTATCAGTTATATTCCCTTGAAGGCACATATCTGCTTTCTCACTCTCACTGCTAGAATTTTGATTATCTTCATCACTTGTGTTCCATGTGGCTGCAAAACTTTTCTTTTTCTGATTCTTTTCAAAGTCGCGTCGATTTTGAGGACAATTGGACTTGATGTGTCCGGGTTGGTTGCACTTGTGACAGATGATCTTCTGTTCTTCAGAGTAGTCTATTGCTTTGGCTATTCTGCTTTCCGCTTTTTGAATTCGAGCTGAATTTCCATATTTGTAATTCCACTTTTTGAATTTCTTTATTAGTAGCGCCAATTCTGCTGCTCCATCATCTTCATCGTTATCATCATCACTTTCGGTTGTTCCTTTGAGCGCTATTGATTTCTTTCGATTATCTCCTCCTTCACGCTCTTCCTTGAATTTCATTTCTAGCTCATAAGTGGTGAGATTTACGATGAGTTCTTCGACTTTCATTTGTTTCAAATCTTTTGATTCTTGAATGGCAGTCACTTTTGCTTCAAATTTTCGTGGAAGGACTCTAAGGATTTTTCGGACTATCTCCAACTCTGTGTATGATTTTCCAAGAGCTTTTGATTTGTAAACAATATTGGAAAGTCGTCCATGCATCTCTTTGACGTTTTCTTCCTTCGCCATTGTGAAGTTCTCTTTTTCGCTGCTTAGCATGGCAAGGCGAGATTCTTTGACTTGAGATGTTCCTTCGTGAGTCACTTCTAGTGTGTGCCATATTTCCTGTGCAGTTAGACAATGTGAGACACGATTAAATTCAAATTGATCTAATGAACAGATAATAGAATTCATAGCTCTAGAATTAGCATTTTGTAATCTATTTTCTAGTTCTGTCCATTGATCTTTTGGTTTCTCTATTTCCTGATTATCTACAGTTATAGTTGGTATTCTATAACCTGTCTCAACAATATTCCAAGCGTCAATGGTTTTCAGAAAAATTTGCGTTCTATTTTTCCAGCAAGCATATTCATCATTGAACATTGGTGGTCTAACTATGGATTGACCCTCAGCAAAAGCAGTATTAAAAGAAGCCATTTTAAAAATTCAAATTTTTAAAACAAAAACCGATTTTTTTTTTGAAACACGAATTTTTAAAACAAAAATTGATTTTTGTAAAATCAAATTTTTAAAAACAAAAACGGCTTTTGTTCCTAGATTTGATACCACTTGTAGGATCGATTTCACCCTAGAGGGGGGGTGAATAGGGTGATTGTGTAAATTATTAAAATTAATCGCGGAAGCTTATGAATTAATTTTAATTCATATCACAGAATAGCAGCACAGATATTGCAGAATATAAATAACAGAACAACACAGAATTTACCCAGCTTCGGCAAAACCCTGCCTACGTGCTGCCCCCAAGGTTTCTACTAGAAATTAGATAGTCCCTCGCTTACACACGTAAACTCGCTATACCCGCTATTGACTAATCTGACTCTACGCTCAAAACCCTGCCACAACTCAACTACCGAGTTGCGAATTCTCAAGCTACGCCACGTAGCTTGTCCCCTAGTCACACGACTAGAAAAATAAAAACGGTTTAAAAGAAAAATACAAATTAAAAACAATTTGAAATACAAAACCCTATTTAATAAAAACTAAGCCCAAATTAATAAAATAAAGGCCGGCCACTTATTCACTTCTTCAACCCATTCCTTTTTCTTTGCTTTGTGAAAATATGGCCGATCCTCTTTCGTTCCTCTTTGCGAATTAGGGCTTTTGTTCGTGCGATCCAATTTAGGGTTATTGGAGAAGTCGACTGATTAGTTGGTTGATTGCAATCACTGTTTCTCTGATTTGCTTCAATTGTTTGCGGCTTCTCCTCCTTGATTGAGTTCGATTGCTTCGGTATGTAATTTGTACTTTTTTTTTGCTTCTTCTAATCTTTCGTACTTGAACTCGATAATCTGATTGCCGATGATGATTGGGCTTATATATAGGTCGAATTCCTATATTTGCGTTCGTATAAATTTGTTTGACTTCGTCTGATAATTATGCTTGAATTCTTCTTGGCTGTACGATTTTGTATTGATGAACATGATGATATCTGACCTTTTCAAATTTTTATATATTCGCTTTTATATTACTTGATAGTCGCGGCTTGGGTTTCTTGACTTGGTTCGAATTTTCTCGGTTTTGAATTTGACAACCACGGCTTTGAATATTTGTGATGTCTGACTTCGATCATTTTACTGTTGACTTTGGCTTGATTAATATTATACTACGGTCATCTCTGCAATGTTTGTGTTCATCCTGATGAGCTTCCTCTCTGCAATCTCTGTTGTTGGGTTGCTGCACATATGAACTTGCATTCATTCGAGTTCAGTTTGCACTTGTTCATCATGTAGCTTGTTGTCTTCAGTTGCTTTGTCATTGTGTACTTGATGGTTGCTATGCACTTTTGTGCTTTGAGTCAGTTTCACTTGGGTCTGGTTGGTCTGGCCATTGTAGCTGTATTGTACTGTCCACTGCCCTGATCTTGTTTGTTCGATCACTTTGCTGTTCCATGGTCTATTTGGTGTTTTGTTTATTTGACACATCTTAGCTATGTTGCATTCACGCTGGTTTAGTCTTGCACTTGCTTGAGTTTCACTGAACTTGATATTCTGGTGTATCATTGCACTTTGCACCATCCATACTTCAGTCTGGGTTCACTTGTTCATACCACTGTTTCATGCGTGCTCTACTAGTTGCTGTGTTGATCACTTTCACTGCTGTTGCATGCATTTGTCTGGTTCGTTGAGTTCTTGATTGTCACAGCTCTATATAGTTTAGAACTGTGTCATGGTGATGCATTCTTGAGTCTTGGATATCTTTCATGATTTACTTGCATTGTGGCATTGTGTTTTGGTCATTTGCACTTGCAGTTGGTTCATTTGCTTTGTCTTCACTCTTAGTATACTTCACATGCACGGTTTTTAACTTAAGTTGCATCTGTGGTTTGTTGTATCTTTGAGTCTGGTATGCTGCAGCTTGTACTTGCATAGTACCATAGCTTCTCTATTGCACTTGAGTTTGGACTAGCTGTGCATTGGTTATTCCAGTGAGTTTTGTTTTGTGATATCCATGTTGCAACTGTTTTCGACATGTGAACTGCCATGATTGTTGCAGTCCATTTTGCTGTTGGTCTTCATTTCATTCATGTCATGTTTGGTTGCTACTGAATTTTGATGTTTTTGCCATTCACTTGTGCTGTGCAGTTTATGCTTTGAGTTAGTTTCATTGTTGCTTCTGAACTTGGTTCACATCATGTTGATTTTTGAAATTTCACTTGAGTTGAATCCAGTTTCAAAACTCGGGTTTGACCTTGTGCTCATGTCGTGATTTTCAATGTTATTACACGTGAGTTGAACCCGGTTTTTCATTTGGGTTTGACCTGTGCTCGCCTGTCCCTGTAAATCAATCAAGTGTATATATCGGCGTGCATGGCCTTGTGACATATACAGTAATACACTGTGTATATCACAAGTTGTTCGTCTATGATGAATTCAAATTTAAATTATGACGAACAACCCAAATAACTGAGCCAAATCGTATTTTCAAAAATCATATTTCATTTTATATTGCAAAAATATTTCTTTTTCATTTTTACTGCGTTAGTGAATATTTTTGCAGATTGCTCAGATGCTGGATTCAAACTGGAATTCAGTTGAAGATAAATACGAGTGTGAGTGATATGTAGTGAGGTGCTGATGTAAAATAGTGATGTAATTGAATTTGTATCAAAGTTGTATAGTGAATAGTGAGAGCTTGAAATTGTACTATTTAAAGATGTAATAAATATTTGTTTGAATAAAATATTCGTTTGAATTCAAATTCCGTGTTATTTATTTTATTCAGCAAATATTTATTTAATCTGTGAAAAATAAAATAGTATATTATCAAATACATTTAAACGAATGTATATATGTTTATAATCATCAAACAAAAATCATATAAGCGCATATTCAACATAAACCAATGCAATAATATATTGTTTAATAGCAACTAAACGTAAATTAAGGAAATAAGGTTATGGCAAGTTGATAAATGACAAATTTAGTGCAATCCCAACTTACTGAAATAATTGTAAGGTTTAACTGATTGGAATTAGTAAATTGGGAAACGAATTCAAAAGTTATATTTACTGATGAAGTAATACAGAATAAATTGAAGATTTATACAATCAACGTTAGAAAAGTAATTTTAATGTTCGTTGTTGATAATAAACCTTACTTTAATGATTATTAATATAGTAACGGAAGTGTGAATGAAAATTTAATAGGAACATTGCTAATTAAAGTTAATGATTAATGAACTTGCATAAAATTCCAATTATAGAAAATAATCTAAATGTTATGTTTGGCTATAAATTGAACATAAGTGAATGAAATTAGTAGTATGAAAATTAATGGCAACATTGATTTGTAAGTAACAAAAGCTTATTTATGTGATTAAAGGGTAACGATAATGCTTATTGTATGTTACCTATTGTTAATTGAAATTTGAAATGAATTTTTAATAAATGAAAATTTAATAGAAACATAGATTTATTTATAAGGTAGAAATTCATGTAATAAAAGTATGAAACCAAGTAAATAAATTGATCGAGAATATAAGTCGTAGTTAATGTATACATTTGGCTTGTAAACAAATATAATAAGTTACCTGTTGAATTGATTGATGGAATTATAATTGGAAATAAATGTTAGTGAAATAAATAAATGTACATGAATGTGAAAGTTAATACAATGGTTAGGAGTTGTTAATATTTGGCAATTGACAAATTATGAATTTGGTAAGATCGTAAAGTTATAATTGATTGGAATAGTAAGTTGGGTAATAAAATTCAAACTTACCTATTTATTTGGTTTAATAATAATATTTGAAATCAATTTGAGTTAAATGAACCTTAATGTTACATTAATGATAATTAATGCAATAACTAATTTAGTGCAAATAAATTAATGGAACCAATGGTAAGATCTCAACTGATTGTAATTAATAATTGGACATAATGTCAAACTTTATTGGTTGAATAAAAGGAATGGAAATTAAGTTTTATCAATATATTGGAATTTAATTTATGATAAAAGGATTAATTGCAATTAAATTAATTAAATATTTAAAATGAGAATTTAGATGAGTGAGAATATTTATGTAATGGTTTTGAATTCAAGGTTTAATCCATCTATTTGATAGGAATGAATGGAATAATAATTAGTTTATTTAATAAATTGATTTTGGAGTTCTATTTTATAATTTCCAAATTTAATAAAATTGAAATTAAATATTGAAATTGAGATTAATATCAAAATTTATAAATTAATCATCTCTAAATTGACATTTAAATTTTTTTAAATCATTGTAAATGATTGAGGAATCATAAGTGATGAAATTTGTCAATTTTCGAATTGAAATTGGAAATTTGATTTAATTAATTTATTTTTTATTTATTTAATTAATAGAAAAATAGCCATTTTGGCCACTGACTCGGATTTCGACGAAAACACTCTCATCGGATCCGTAACGGTGAATTACTGTAGGGTTTCAAGTTTCGTAGCAATCGGACTTGTCATTTGATCGTACGGACTCGAATCGCCTTGAAATTAATGAAATTGAAATCAATGTGAAAAATATTGATTTGAGCATAACTTCTTCATACGATGGAATTTGGAATTGAAACATGTTCCATCGCATTTAAAATATTTAAAATCATCTATTTTGATATATGGCTTGACCCAATTTCATTCCGGAGTCGAAACGGGCTTTTTGGGCCATTTTGGCGTTAGCGCATAAATCTATCTTATCCATCCATTCAAATGTCAACCCTGCCTATATATATCCTACTTTAAACCCTAGCAGCCTCTGTTCCTTATTTCTATACGTTCTATTAACCTCCTCACTTCAATGGAAGAAAAACCCTAATTCCGATTGCAATCCCAAATCAAATCCAAAACTGAAATTTCAAACTCCACAATATATGCCAAATTTTATATCAATTCGAAGCACTCGAAGAGCGTAACTCAGATCTGCAACTCGTTTTTCGATTCGATGTATTGTTTGTCCAAAAATCGTAGAACAATTTTCGGCTGATCATCACGTCGAAATCAAACTGGTACGACCGTCAAACCATTTCTGGGTTTTGTAGAGATCGTCGAGCGGAGTTCATCAGTGGTATTCGTGTGGTGTTTTGATGGTCAGATCGACGTATTTATTTGGATAGGGTTCCATATTTCAGTGGCGGCCGGCGTTTTTGGGGCTCGTGCGTGGCATTTTGGGAGGGGGGTGTGACTCTAGGGGTGGTCGGCGCAGTGTAGAGGTGGCGCAGTGGCCGTGGATGGGGGCGCGGTTGATCGCGCGCACGCAATGTGGGCGAGCGTTTTTCGTGCATCAGTGCGTCTTTTCGTGCTTCTAGGGTTTGACTGGGAAGATGATGAGGTGTCAAGTAAGTGTGGATTGTTTATTTTATTTCCTTTTATTCAACTTTTGATTTTCATCTCGTCTTAATGCAATAACTTTTACATACGAACTCCAATTCACGCGTGATTTTTTTGTTAGGATCGTATTGAAATTCCGAATATTTTGGCACTTGTTACTATCAAATTTTTGGATTTAAATTGGATTTAAATTCAAATTAAATTCAAAAGGTGAGTGTTTTATCCACTCACAACTTCTAAAACTTCTTATGTTTGTTAAATTTAATTTTGTTGCGATTATGCATTTATTTACGACTATTTAGTATATTTTAATCATCTTCTCAGTTAATTGTATTTATTTAAATTAAATCGTTATTTATTTTATTACTGAATATAACTGCCAGTTAATTATCTGGTAAATATTATCAGTTATATTTTGATAGTTGATTGATTGTTTGGATGATGATTGTGATGGATGTATGATTTTATGATGGGTGAATGAATGTTTATTTATATCATCATAAACTGTAAGTTGTTATGCACTTTTATTTCATTCAAGATTGCAATTTGAAATGATATATAACCGTAATTTTATTTTGGATTACAGATTGAAATGATAAATATCTGTATCACTTGACCATAGGATAGAAAATTATATACATACACTGCGGTCTATATATAATAATATTTTGAAGTGATTTCTATGGTTTTGTAAAGAATATATATATATATATATATATATATATATATATATATATATATATATATATATATATATGATTTTACGAGATATTGATTTGGATATTTGATAAAGGTTATTTTATATATAGTAAATTTTCGGTTTTAAGCTATGTATAAAATTGGTTTAGTATAAAATAAAGTTTTATTTTATTAAATATAATATGGATAAGTATTTACTTAAATTATATTTAATATAGAGTTATATTGATTTTTTTAAATCAAGGTTGAGAAGATTGTTGAAATTTATTGAGCTTTTATTTAATTAAGAATTATATTTAATAAGAATCCATTTGAAACTTATTGAAATTTAGATTTTAAAAGAATATGGTTTTATAACAAAATTCAAGGTCAAGGTGATTTAAGTGAATATATCAAGTCTGAATAAATTGAGGAATATTCAATTGTTGAAATTTGAAGTTTATTTAAAGGATACGAGATTAATTAAATATTTCAAAACTAAATAATAGTAAAGTAAATTTGGTATATATATACAAATTATTAAAGTTATTGAATATTAAAGCTGTGAAATATATGAAATTTGAAATGGTTTATTTGAGGATTTAAATCTGTATTGGAATTGATTGCGAAATTAAAGAAGCTAATTTATTATATAAAGTAATTTAATAGTAAACCATTTAAGTATTGGAAGTTATGTTTCAAAGTTATGGATTTCAAGGTATTATGATTTAAAAGTGCTATGATTTTGGGAAAAAGATATATTTGAAATAAAAATGATATTATATCGATTTGGGATTTCTTTAAAATGATATCATATTGATTTGGTTTTAAAATTGAAATGATATCGTATTTATAAGGTTTTTAAATGGATATTATATTCTAGTTTTGAAGTATAATTGTTTTAAATTGACCGCGGTGTTATAAGAACGTTGGGTTGTTAATGTGACCGGGATCGGAAGTTGTCATATTCTCTGCCAACACCGAAAACCACTTTGACAACCGTGTACGAGGTGGAGATTCCAGAATGAAGTAGGATGGCGACGAAGTTTCCTTCGAGGTAAATACGTGGACCCGACTCCCGTGACTTGGCACAAGGTGGCTAAAACAGGAGCGATTCTCGGGCCAAGGAGGTAGCCCCTCTTATCGGATGCACTCCTTCGATATTATACTCTGACTTTTGAATTTATTCGGTGGCCACTTTTTATTTTCGATTTTGGGGGTGTTGTTCGAGGTGGCCGGTAGTAGCTGCTACGCGTTGCCACCACCCCGGATAGCAATTGGTATATCTACCCTGGCATTGCCTTGTTTTGCCGTGTCACCTAGCCTATTGCGCCTTGTACGAGTTTGGTTTTCTCCTGTAGCCCGTGTGGTATCCTCTTGTGGCTTGCCGATCACGAGGCACTATGATATTGGATGGACTACTGGGACTATTACGTGTTAAGGGCTATATGGGTAACCCCTTAATGCTATGAAAAAAGTAAGTTTATTTTACTATTAGACACTATTATAATAGCGAAATATTACTACATAGTAAATAGTTTGACGGATCCTTAGGAGATGTGAATCCCGAGCATCTCTTGAGTTACTGCACTCACGTTAGACACTGGATAGGAGATGTCAAATCCCATAAACATCTCTGACGCCGTTACACTCACATTTATTTCTGTTGATTTAACTCACATAAGTTCTTTTAGTTCTGAATCGAGTGTTTTGTCTTCAATTCGCTCGGGTCAGTCCGAGCATTTCAGGATCGAAACTTTATTTCTGGAGGATAAAGACGAAGATTTATTATTATTATTATTATATTATATTGTTCCACTACACATTGTATTCCGCTGCATCGATTATTATTCGTTGGTATATGCAACTCTGATATGTATTGTATAAATATAATAAAATGTTTATAAAATAGCTTCATGAACTGTAGATTTTATTATTATATTTTATTGTTTTGCTGTAAGATTCTATTTTGTTTTTTTTCTTTCCCTGCTTTTTCTTATTTACCCCGTAACAATCTGCCCTTTCGTATGGTTTAACTGTGACGTGTGTTGTTTATCGTCGATTAAAAGCGTATGGAAAGGCGGGACATTACATCTGGTATCAGACCTTTGGTTTAGCGATAAACCTTAGCTTTGTGGGGTCTGACTCTTTATTTATAGGGTAGTAATACCCTATGATGAGTCGCCGAGAGTATTTATGTGAGAGAGCGAATTTGTTAGTGTTATAAAATGGTTTTAATATTGTGTTAATTTGTTCCGTTTTGTATTTATAAATTCTGGGTGATGCATGGGACGCTATGACATCAATAGGGATTTCTAAACACTTAATAGGGCAGACCGACACAATATTTGTTTTTAAATATAGGTGAATGAAATAATTTTGGCTATTATATTTTCTGTAATATATTAAATAATTTTTTTATAAATGATATATATATATTTGGTTGCAATATATTGGTTGTTAGGTAATGTAATTTATAAATAATAGTTGAAATAAGATTTAGAATAAAATAAATGAAAATTGGAAATTTAGAACTTAAGTTCCAATGTTTTGAAATTTCTTTTGAATGATTTTGAAATATAATAATAATTTTATTAGAACTATTTTATGATATAAATATTTCAATATAATTTGAAAGAATTGTTTTGAAGAAATTCTGGAAAGAAATAAGTTGTACTCCCCTCTCCGTCGTTGGAAAATAATTTCGGTGATGAGTGCACGCATCATCGACATTCATTTTCGAGTTTCGAAGTGGAAAGGCTAATGAAGTAGTTTTACTGCAGATTCATTTTTGATAAACAAATATTAATTTTAATTGTTTTAAATATAATTGGATATATATGTTGTAAGTATATATTTATCTATTATTTTAAAATGATTTGAGTTTTAACCCGGTATTTAGTTCTTAAGTTTCCATTAATTAATAGTTTCAATTATTGTAGTGAAATGGAACGTAGGTAATTAATAAATTGAAACCTCTAAAGGAAATAAGAGAGTTAATGCTAATTTGTAAATTAAATAAAAAGAAATTTAAATTTGTAACATATAAAACAAAGGATATTATATTTGAGCATTTAATTAATTAAAAGAATTGAGAAAAACTTGTGTGATTTTCAATTACATCCTTAAAAAACATATATATAACTTACCGAATATTATAAGTTGAAATGTTTAATAAGAAATTGTAATGGAAATTGTACAAGTAAAAGTAGGTAATGAAAGTGTTCAATGAATTTCTTTAATAAATAATAATTTGATGTTGAAATGGTTACAAACTTAAGTTATAATTGAAATGTAATACTAATTAAATATAATAGAAGGCAGGTATTGTAAGTAAGAAATTTCAAACTTAAGTAAATAAGTTGAAGTTATTTGTAAATAAAATTTGTAAGAAATAAATGTAGATTTAAAAGATAAATTATTATATGAATGAAATTAATAAGAGTGAACTTAATCTATTGGTTGATTTCACCCTATGAATAAATAAAGGTAACTATGAATAAACTGTAGGATCGATTTCACCCTAGAGGGGGGGTGAATAGGGTGATTGTGTAAATTATTAAAATTAATCGCGGAAGCTTATGAATTAATTTTAATTCAGATCACAGAATAGCAGCACAGATATTGCAGAATATAAATAACAGAACAACACAGAATTTACCCAGCTTCGGCAAAACCCTGCCTACGTGCTGCCCCCAAGGTTTCTACTAGAAATTAGATAGTCCCTCTCTTACACACGTAAACTCGCTATACCCGCTATTGACTAATCTAACTCTACGCTCAAAACCCTGCCACAATTCAACTACCGAGTTGCGAATTCTCAAGCTACGCCACGTAGCTTGTCCCCTAGTCGCACGACTAGAAAAATTAAAACGGTTTAAAAGAAAAATACAAATTAAAAACAATTTGAAATACAAAACCCTATTTAATAAAAACTAAGCCCAAATTAATAAAACAAAGGCCGGCCCCTTATTCACTTCTTCAACCCATTCCTTTTTCTTTGCTTTGTGAAAATATGGCCGATCCTCTTTCGTTCCTCTTTGCGAATTAGGGCTTTCATTCGTGCGATCCAATTTAGGGTTATTGGAGAAGTCGACTGATTAGTTAGTTGATTGCAATCACTGTTTCTCAGATTTGCTTCAATTGTTTGCGGCTTCTCCTCCTTGATCGAGTTCGATTGCTTCGGTATGTAATTTGTACTTTTTTTTGCTTCTTCTAATCTTTCGTACTTGATCTCGATAATCTGATTGCCGATGATGATTGGGCTTTTATATAGGTCGAATTCCTATATTTGCATTCGTATAAATTTGTTTGACTTCGTCTGATAATTATGCTTGAATTCTTCTTGGATGTATGATTTTGTATTGATGAACATGATGATATCTGACCTTTTCAAATTTGTATAGATTCGCTTTTATATTACTTGATAGTCGTGGCTTGGGTTTCTTGACTTGGTTCGAATTTTATCGGTTTTTAATTTGACAACCACGGCTTTGAATATTTGTGATGTCTGACTTCGATCATTTTACTGTTGACTTTGGCTTGATTAGTATTATACTACGGTCATCTCTGCAATGTTTGTGTTCATCCTGATGAGCTTCCTCTCTGGCCATCTGTGTTGAGCATTTCTCTGGTCTGTCCACTGCATTTTGTGTCTTGCCACTGACTTGCTGTTTCGACATGAGTCCACTGTGCTTGGCCTTGGTTATATTGATTTTGGCCCATATCTGTTCATCTGCACTTGTGTATATTATTGCTGTTGTCATGATTGCTCTGGCACTGAACTTGAGTTGTCTTCATCTTTGTTCATTGAACTGGCTGTTGTCTTTGTTGTTGGGTTGCTGCACATATGAACTTGCATTCATTCGAGTTCAGTTTGCACTTGTTCATCATGTAGCTTGTTGTCTTCAGTTGCTTTGTCATTGTGTACTTGATGGTTGCTATGCACTTTTGTGCTTTGAGTCAGTTTCACTTGGGTCTGGTTGGTCTGGCCATTGTAGCTGTATTGTACTGTCCACTGCCCTGATCTTGTTTGTTCGATCACTTTGCTGTTCCATGGTCTATTTGGTGTTTTGTTTATTTGAGACATCTTAGCTATGTTGCATTCACGCTGGTTTAGTCTTGCACTTGCTTGAGTTTCACTGAACTTGATATTCTGGTGTATCATTGCACTTTGCACCATCCATACTTCAGTCTGGGTTCACTTGTTCATACCACTGTTTCATGCGTGCTCTACTAGTTGCTGCGTTGATCACTTTCACTGCTGTTGCATGCATTTGTCTAGTTCGTTGAGTTCTTGATTGTCACAGCTCTATATAGTTTGGAACTGTGTCATGGTGATGCATTCTTGAGTCTTGGATATCTTGCATGATTTACTTGCATTGTGGCATTGTGTTCTGGTCATTTGCACTTGCAGTTGGTTCATTTGCTTTGGCTTCTCTCTTAGTATACTTCACATGCACAGTTTTTAACTTAAGTTGCATCTATGGTTTGTTGTATCTTTGAGTCTGGTATGCTGCAGCTTGTACTTGCATAGCACCATAGCTTCTCTATTGCACTTGAGTTTGGACTAGCTGTGCATTGGTTATTCCAGTGAGTTTTGTTTTGTGATATCCATGTTGCAACTGTTTTCGACATGTGAACTGCCATGATTGTTGCAGTCCATTTTGCTGTTGGTCTTCGTTTCATTCATGTCATGTTTGGTTGCTACTGAATTTTGATGTTTTTGCCATTCACTTGTGCTGTGCGGTTTTATGCTTTGAGTTAGTTTCATTGTTGCTTCTGAACTTGGTTCACATCATGTTGATTTTTGAAATTTCACTTGAGTTGAATCCAGTTTCAAAACTCGGGTTTGACCTTGTGCTCGTGTCGTGATTTTCAATGTTATTGCACGTGAGTTGAACCCGGTTTTTCATTTGGGTTTGACCTGTGCTCGCCTGTCCCTGTAAATCAATCAAGTGTATATATCGGCGTGCACGGCCTTGTGACATATACAGTAATACACTGTGTATATCACAAGTTGTTCGTCTATGATGAATTCAAGTTTAAATTATGAAGAACAACCCAAATAACTGAGGCAAATCGTATTTTCAAAAATCATATTTCATTTTATATTGCAAAAATATTTCTTTTTCAATTTTACTGCGTTAGTGAATATTTTTGCAGATTGCTCAGATGCTGGATTCAAACGGGATGCAGTTGAAGATAAATACGAGTGTGAGTGATATGTAGTGAGGTGCTGATGTAAAATAGTGATGTAATTGAATTTGTATCAAAGTTGTATAGTGAATAGTGAGAGCTTGAAATTGTACTATTCAAAGATGTAATAAATATTTGTTTGAATAAAATATTCGTTTGAATTCAAATTCCGTGTTATTTATTTTATTCAGCAAATATTTATTTAATCTGTGAAAAATAAAATAGTATATTATCAAATACATTTAAACGAATGTATATATGTTTATTATCATCAAACAAAAATCATATAAGCGCATATTCAACAATCTTCCCCTTTTGATGATAACAAACATATATTTAAGATTTTGAATATGTTAAATGTATTTTGTTAACGCTAAAATTTGAACGCTAACGCCCCGGTGTATGAGTTGTAGTTGTGAAAGCACCACCCGACGACTCGGGAACAGATTATAAGCATATAATAGGAGAAAAGCGGTAAACAACAACAATTTTATAGTGGTTCGGCTTAAGGGTATAGCCTACGTCCACTTTAAGTACTTTTATTAATAATCTCGTTACAAGCTGATACAATTCTTCCCAAATACAATACACTTTGAATTACAAGAGACTTAGAACAAGCAGCTTAAACTTCGATGAAGATGAGA
Organism: Allium cepa; assembly: GCA_030765085.1. NCBI lineage: Eukaryota > Viridiplantae > Streptophyta > Magnoliopsida > Asparagales > Amaryllidaceae > Allium > Allium cepa. The sequence continues at coordinate 853,777,716 of CM060931.1, forward strand.
GTTTTCGAATCCATGTTGGATGTATGTGATCTCTTCTTGAAGTTGTCTGTAGCGTTCTTAATGTCTTGAGAGCTTCAAGTGTTGGATTGAATTGGTTTGGAATGCAGCAGAGTAACGGTGTTTGAAGGAAATGAGCCAAAAAAAAGTCCCCCTCTAGTTGGAGCTAGGGTCGTATTTATAGGCAATTCTAGGTAGGAAACATTACCAAGTCCTAAGTCGTAACCGACCTAAGTTGGGTCGTGGACGACTTAAACTAAGTCGTGGGTCAGTTGTCACTTAAATGCTGGGTCCAGACTTCTTAAAGGCATCCTTGCTGAACCCTAGATATATCACAAGTCCTAAGTCGCAAATGAGTTAACCGGTCCTCTCATAAGTGATGCGGCATTGAACTGATTCTCGTGTACGACTTACCATAGTCTTAAGTCGTGTACGACTTACCATATGTCGTAGGTCGTGACCGACCCAAACTGATTCTCGGCTTGTGGCTTAACTGGAGTTAACGAGTCATGGTGCAGTATTGAATTTGCCTCTGTAGCCTTAGGTCGTGAACGATCTAGCAAAGGTCGTAAGTCCGTCACGACTTAGGTGCAGTGGTCTTAACTCCTCGTCCCTTGAGTCGTTAAGTCATAGTCCCTTTAAGTTGTTGGACCGTTACTCCCTTGGGTCATTTAGGTTGTAATTTCTTAAGTCGTAAACTTCCTTAAGTCGTGTCATCCTTAACTAGTAAGATTATGCAGACCTTAGGTCGTAAGGCCGTAATGTTCTTAGGTTGTGAAGGCCTTAAGTCGTAGACCTTATCTCGTAGACCCTTTAACCCGTGGAGGCCTTAAGTCGTAGATTCCTTAACTCGTAGAGGCCTTAAGTCGTAGATTCTATCTCGTAGATTCCTTAACCCGTGAAGGCCTTAAGTCGTAGACCTTATCTCATAGATTCCTTAACTCGTAGAGGAAACTGGGTTAACACTTGCCCCTCGAAGCACATGCCTTAAGTCGTAAGTCGTGTGCTTCGACTCATCATAACCCTGGTGTGCCGATTCGAGTTCCACTTCCCTGAGGTATAAAATGCTTGGGTCGTTCCTCCTATTTCCTTCTTCTCATTACTTACCTCTAAGCTATTTCTGCCATTAACACGTCCTCGAGCTTTCGGAAACGAATTCAACCAGTTCATCTTACCGTTGAATCAGTCCCTATAATCCTCATCATCGCATCGCGTAAGTAAATCCGCAGTTCATTTGATTCCGCGATAGCTATTAACTTGCGAATTTAATCCAGTTCCTTATACCACGCTTCATCACGATTGTTGCCACGATCGATTGCTGGTGAGCTCGAGGAAGTTTAATTAGGTTTTGGATAATTCGCGAGGAGAGGATAATGGGTTTCAATCTATTTATATTTTATTTTTATCAGGCTGTTAGGGGTTTGGAGAAGACGAGATAATAGTTAGTGGGTTCATCGGTTTAGGGGTGAGACGGTTTATGGGTTTAGGAGTGGAGATAAGGTTATTCGTCTAGTTGAGGCATGAGTTTTAGGTCGTAACTGAGTTAAGACTTAGAAGAATTCGTATCTTTCTGACTTGAAGTCTTGTCTCTCTTTTATGACTCACGATTCAAAGGACTACCGACTCAAAGCCTCAACGACTCAAAAGTGAAGCGACCTATCCTGTTTCTCCTCATAATCCTTTAGGTCGTGGACGAGTCAACCAAAGAACCAACGACTTAACTTAAACCGAAGGAAAAATTCTTAACTCGTAGACGAGTTAGCACTTGAGTTGTTGTCGAGTTATCACTTGAGTCGTTTACGACTTAGCTCTTGAGTCGTCTACGACTCAGCACTAGCATTTTTAAACTCTGCTTAGACCTTGAACTGTTGCATGGATTTTGAACTGTTGAACTTTGCTGCATTCTTTTACAGATTACTTTAACTTGTGGGTTAACAATCTGTTTAATATGATATTTACAGAAAATTGGGACGAATATACTGCCATCGACCGCCCACATCAAATGACAGATTAGTTAATAACAAATAATTAACTTAAGTAAATTGTGTGAACGAAGTGCTATCGATTTCAAGTAGAATATTAAAGCAACACTGAAATAGTCAATTGAAACTGGCCAGCCTGCACTAATATTATGCTTGAACTTTAAATTAACAAGTTCTGAAATTACCGTAGTCGATCAATCGTCGACCAGTTTAATTCCAGTTATTTACTTGTTATTTTTATCAGTTTTGCACGACACTTCACACTTTTAGGAAACGTGCACCTTCATATTTGAATATCCAGTTTCTTGTGTAGAATGACTTCTCAGGAAGGAGATGCAACAGTTCAGACGGGAGAGGCAACTGTTCTTCCAGCTCCACTAGTTAATCCACCCGAAAGAGTTCCTACTACACTATCATATAAAGTTTTTCGCCAACTGTGTGCTCAGTTTGGCATTGCTGAATCAGATGCCATTCTTCCTGAGAGAAGTAACACTGCTGACATAGCACCTTCTGGCTTTGTGACAGTTAACCGGCAAATGTGCCTAAGTGGGGGCGTTCCTCCTTTCAATGACTTTTTCCAACAACTTCTTCATCAATTGGCCATTGCTCCATCCCAACTACACCCCAATGGCTACGCCATTCTAATGGGGTTGTGTGTGCTATTTAGGAGAACACTTGATCGACTTCCGAGCTTTGATGAAATTTGTTACTTATGCTCCTTTAGCCGGACCAAAGATCATCCTTCTATTACCGTTGTGAGAAGCGCCCGAAACCGCAAATTAATTGTTGGCCTTCCTGACACTGCTCACGGGTTTCTAACCCAGTTCTTCTTCGTTCGTTGCCCCCCGGGGTTTTATGCTCTGTGGAGGGAAGGAAGTAAGATCACCCATCCTTGCTTCGTTTGTTATCTGGCCTTTGTGAGACTGACCTGCTAAGTGTTAACTCTGCTTCTTTTATTTTCAGCGCTGCCTCCTCCCTCTAGGAATCCCAGTCACAAGTCGACTTTTGAGAGGCTTAAGGCCGTGCCGGTTGAGGAGAGAGATATTCAATTTCTGTTGAAAGATGAGTTTCTGCATCAGTACGGACTTTTGCATACTTCTCGTTCTACGCGTCCTCATGAAATTCCAGACTCCCCAGCTAGAGTGTTGGATGCCTCAGTTTCTACTAGCACATCCATATCTAAAGGACCTGCTCCTGAGACTTCGCTAGTGAAGTGTTCCACTTCTGTTGATGCTGCAGGGCCATCCGACAAACTTGGCCCGGTTATCGAGGAAGAAGAGCCTCAGGGATCTTCCCATCATTCACAAGAATCTGGTGAAAAAGCTGAGAAATCCAGTCCTGTTAAGCAAAGCAGGGACGATACTTTCGAAGGACTGAGCGACCTTTTTGCTACTTCACAAGAGATCTTTAAAGAAGATCCTATCACTGCCGGGATTTCTTCTTCAGTAGTTGAAGCTACTTCTTCTTTGCAACAGTTGCCGTCGACTCAAGAGTTGACGCTATCTATTACACCCACAACTACTCCCCAATTAAAGAGTGGTTCGTAGACTGAAGCGCGTAGTTTGCACATCACACACACTTAGAATTCCTGGCACTTTTATGCTCCCTCTTTTCTTTTTTAAACGTTTGAAGGATTCTCAAGTTTTATTTCTTCTTTTTAAATTTTAGGTTTACCAATGAGGCGAGGCAGCTCGTACTATGATGACTTTAAGCGATATGGGAAACGCAGCCAGTATGGCTATCAATCCTATCCTCCTATTCATAGAGAGACTGATGAAGAAAGGGCAGCCCGGAAGGCTCAGGAAAGACGTGATTATGAAGAACGCTTTGGAAGACCAGATAGTCGACATGATTCCTCCCACAGAGAGAGTGACTCCCTTAAACGCAAATCTCTTGATGATAGAGGGAAGAGTCACACAACTGATGACTCGAGCAAACGAGCCAAAGTTATTGAGGAACCAATGCCTGTGCCTTCAGAGAAGATTACTGCTCCTACTTCTTCTCAATCTCCTGCCCCTTCCCCTACTGATATCCAAGCAATCATTAATAGGCCATCTTACCAAGTTGGACCAGGTCCAGCCACTCTTCAACGCCGATTTCCTAATTGGTGTTTAAAAGGAGTTCGCTTTGACCTCGATCTGGTTCCCATAGATAAAAGTGCTATGCTACGGAACCTTGATGCAGTCAGAACCGATATTGAGAGGATGTCATCTTGGCAGAAACTCGTTGATGAGCTCCAAAGGGTGAATAGGGCCAATCTCGAAGCTATGCTTACCATGGAGAACGACAAAACTGAATGGCAAAAGATCCTTAAACAGCATGATGCAGAAATGAGGAGTATCGCCGATTATAATGAGAAACTTGAGGCAGAAGTTGGGAAACTTAAAGAGGAGCTTGCTACTTCTTCCACTTCTTATTCTCAAAGGGAGAGTGTGCTTCTTCAACAGGTGCGGGATGCTCATGCCGCGCAAAGGGATGCTGAGGCCAAGGCTGATGAGTTGGAGCAGGTTATAGAGGGCAACCGTACTGACATTACTCAGTTACGAGGACAAACTGGCCTTCAGGCTGCAGAGATTGAAAAATTGAAAGCCCAGTTATCCAAAGTCGAGAGAGAGCGGGATGAGGCTGTTGCAGGTAGAATTACAGCTGAAGAGGCCCATGAAGCTACCAAAGCTGATATTGGCTCGACACTATTTGATTTCTACTTGCAATGTATATTAGGGCATGGCAGTCTTGCATTCCTGGGCCCCAAGTATGAGATTACCCTGGCCGAAGTGTGGGAGGCCGCACTAGATATGTTTAAAGGGGCCGGGTACACTGAAGAGGAGTTGGAGGTGCACTACTTAGACTTTGAGGCTCGCGCAGCCCTTACCAGAGGGAAGGAGCAACTCGCCAGATCGCGGGTTGAAATAGTGGGGGAAGAGTATCAAGAAAAAGAAACAAATTTGACCGTTCCTGTCCCTCCTTCAACTTCGGCTGATGCTGGCATTATTGGCTCTAGCTCTTATGTACCGTTCCCTGCTCAAACTGATACCGGGGCCAAAATTACTCAAGTTACAGATGAATCGCAAGAGAGTGCTGAAGCCCCGGACTATGAAATTGACGTAATAAAGACAACTTCTGCAGGTAATTCCACTGTAAATTTCGCTCAAGTGGATTGCTCATTTATTTCACATGGGTTGAATGAGCTCCTTGACTATTTTCTCAACCTTGATGAGCCTTCATCTCCTCTCTTTACTGACTTTAACCTCTTTTCTTCTACAGAGAAAGTATCAAGCACCGCTCAGATTTCTCCTCCTCCGGTTATCCCTCCTCCGTCTCTCCAGGTGGCTCCTCCTTCTGCTTCTCAGCCCGGGTCGCAAGAGGAACAAATAGAAGCCCTTCACGGTTTAGACGATCCCATCGCTTCGCAAGAGCATAGAGACGAGGGACTTGAGGGAGGTGAGATATCTCCGGAGCGGACCCCTTCTGATGACATAACTTTGTCTAAACTTGCCACTCCGGGAAGTGAGTCTTCCTCAAAGAGGAGGAAAAAGCACGGAACGTCAAAGAGGAGGGGGAAGATAATCACTGTTACTGAAGGGGATCCAGAAGTTGGACCAGCTGCACCTACCCCTCCTTCTTCCCTTGTGCCAACTGACCGGCCTGAAAAGCTAATCATTCGGCCGGTAAAAGGGTCCAAAGGCAGCAAAAAGAAGTGAACATTTTAGCTTTTTGCCTTTTGTATGTACTGGTCGAGAATTGTGCGGGTACCGGCCCCCGCTTTTCTTTATTTTGAAACCTGTACCTGCATTTCAATTGAATAAAATGATCCTTTGTTTGTACAGACTTTTGTTTGAATGCATTTATTATTCATTTTTGCACAAGTTTATTTATATGATATTGCAGCGGGCTTATGGTATGTTGTTTGAGTATTACTTTACTGATGCAGCTATACTATTATACCATGTTGCCCCCATACCTTAAGCTTGCTGCAATATTTTATACTTCGAGGGGACTTGCACTCTTATTTGCTAAAGAATAATTATTTTATTCTTTTTAAAGAAAATCTTTGTAGAGTACAACTCCCTTCGTATAAGTTTCTACGCTTTGTCGTTCGAAGAAATCACTTTTTTCTTTTACTTATGTGCATATTTTACCAAGTGAATTCTTCTATGTGGTAAAGCGGACCTCTGAAGGGCACTTTAACTTCTTTTTTTTTTATATACAAAGTTGTACCTCTGAGGAGGGATTTTTCACGTTTCAACACTTGGAAGTTTTATTTCAATCTCGGTGAAACGTGTACCTCCAAAGAGTTGTGCCTTTGAAGAAAGCCTTTTCACGTTTCAACACTTGGAAATTTTATTTCAATCTCGGTGAAACGTGGGCTTTCAGGAAGGTTTTTTATTTTGTCTCTGCATTTCAACTTTGGTGAAGTGAAATTCCGAAGAGCGGTTGTTACACTTCAACTCCTGGCGAAATGTGCCTCCGAAGAGGGCTTTTATTTTGTTTGCATTTCAACTCTGGTGAAGTGAAATTCCGAAGAGCGGTTATAACACTTCATCTCCTGGTGAAATGGGCCTCCGAAGAGGGCTTTTATTTTTGTTTGCATTTCAACTCTGGTGAAGTGAAATTCCGAAGGGCGGTTGTTACACTTCAACTCCTGGTGAAATGTGCCTCAAAAAGGGTTTTCATCGCCTGGAAGTTACTCTCTCATGGTTGGAGGGTCATGACTCCTCCAATCTTTTTTGTTGAGTAGAGAACTTTCTTTTTTGTGGCGTATGACCCATTAGAGGTCTTTATCCTCCGAAGAGTTGTGCCTCCGAAGAGGATTTGTGCTGCCGATGATGGCCTTGGTTGTTCCTTTGTCCATTTGCTTATGCTTTTTCAGTGATGCTCTTTTTTTTTTTTTTTTTTTTTTTACAAGTGACTCGTTTAATCCAAGGAAATGTACTTCATTGTCAGGCCAGTTCGTGAGAACGAGCATCAGCTTCTTAATTGGATGTTTGTTTGTTCAAACGATCTCAATTTATTAGCAGAGGCTCGTTTCTATCGAAAGCATAGGCTGTTTAGTTGAAGTATTTCCTATCTAGGATTTGAATTTGGAGCTTTTGTGACTTGAAATTTGGCGAGAATCACTGGGTCTTATTATGTGCAAGTTTCACTTCCATTGTCTGCAAAAATTTAAATCGACATTTCAGCAATACATTCTATGTACTTTTTATATCGCAAATAAAGCAAACATGTAATAATAGTAAGGAACACAAGATTTATAGTGGTTCGGCCAGGAAATTGGGCCTACGTCCACTTTATATTCTTTCATTATTTATTTGCATCAGTTTTACAATTGCTTTCAATTACAAGAATCATACATTCATAATTCTTTTTTACAATATTTCAACAAAATTTTCAAGTAAAGTATGGACGCAAATGGTTGCTGTTCCATGCCCTTGGAATTTGATCTCCATCAACAGTAGTGAGTTTGAATGTGCCGTCAAGAAGCTTCTGACCTATTACATACGGTCCTTCCCAATTTGGCCCAAACACACCTGTCGCTGTCATAATTCTCTTCAGGACTAGGTCTCCAATCTCAAAGCTGCGTTGGCGAACTTTGGAATTAAAATGTCTGGCTATTCTTTGCTGATGAGCTACAATTCTGAGATTAGCCTCATCTCCTTTTTCATCAAGGAAGTCTAGCGCTTCAAGCTGTAGCCTTTCATTTTCTGCTTGGTTGAAATGGATCCTTCTGTGTGAAGGAACCTCTGTTTCTACCGGGATCATTGCTTCCGACCCGCATGCTAATGAGAAAGGAGTGTGCCCAGTCGCAGTTTTTTGAGTGGTTCTGTATGCCCATAGTGCAAGTGGTAGCTTATCGACCCAACCACCTTTTGCTCTTTCAAGTTGCTTTTTGATGGTTGATTTGATGATCTTGTTTACTGCTTCCACTTGCCCGTTTGCCTGCGGATGAGCAACTGCTGAAAAGCTTTTCCGGATTTTGAATCGCCTGCAAAAATCTTGGAATTCCTCGCTTTCAAACTGAGTACCATTGTCTGTGATTATTTTCTGAGGCACACCATACCTGCAAATGATATTCTTGGTCACGAAACTTATCATCTTCTTAGAGGTGATAGTAGCCAATGGTTCAGCTTCAGCCCATTTAGTAAAATAATCAACTGCAACAATAGCATACTTAATCCCTGATTTGGCAATCGGTAGCGGCCCAATGAGATCCATTCCCCAAATTGCAAATGGCCATGGACTGACCATTTGTGTGAGTTCAGTTGAAGGTGCTCTAGGAATTTTGGCAAATCTTTGGCATCTGTCACACTTTCGGGAATAGCTTGCAGCATCATGATTAATTTCTGGCCAAAAGTATCCGTATCGGAGAATTTTCTTTGCTAATGTTTGACCACCTGAATGATCACCACATTCTCCTCCATGTACCTCAGCTAGGATTGTTTTGGACTCTTCCCTGGACACACATCGAAGCAATGGCATTGAGAATCCCCGTCTGTATAATCGGCCATCCTGAATTACATAGCGAGAGGCTTTCCTTAGTAGCTTCCGTCTCTCTATCGAATTTTCTGGCAGAGAACCTCTGAGTAGGTAGCCCAGTATTGGAGTCATCCATGACTCTTGTTCTTGAGATACATTCATAATCCAGTCAATATCCATCTCATCTATACTTGGTGCTGAAAGGACTTCTACGGGGACCAATCCCAATAGTTGAGCTTCACCAGAACTTGAATACTTTGCGAGGGAATCTGCCTTCATATTCTCTTCCCGAGGAATGTGGCTTATTGAATAGTGATCGAGCTCACACAGAAGTTCCCAAGCCTTTGACAAGTAAGCGGGAAGGTTTCCCCCTTTCGTTTGAAATTCCTTCTTGACTTGGCATACGATAAGCTGAGAATCGCTAAAGATCTGTAATGCTCGTATGTTTAGTTCTTTAGCGATTTTCAGTCCTGCGATAAGAGCTTCATATTCGGCTTCATTGTTTGTTGAAGGAAATTCCAATCTCAGTGCATAGCATAATGACCGACCTTCAGGAGTCTCAAGTACAACTCCGGCTCCAGAACAGTAATCATTCCTTGCACCATCGACATATAACTTCCATTGGATAGGGGAATTGTCGAACGTTTCTTCCTCACTGTTACCCTTATCTGTAAATTCTGCAATGAAATCAGCTAAAGCTTGTCCATTGATTGCTTTCCGGGGATGATAAGTGATGTCATACTGACTGAGTTCAATATTCCACTTTAGAAGACGACCCGAAGTTTCAGGGCGAAACAGGACTTGCTTTAAAGGTTGATCAGTGAGGACTCTGATAGGATGAGCTTGAAAATATTGCATCAATTTCCTAGACGCAATTAGTAAGCAATAGGCGAGTTTTTCCAACTTAGAGTAATTCATCTCTGCCACAGTGAGTCTTTTGCTGATATAGTAAACTGGATGTTGAATCCTTTTGTCTTCCCGTATCAGCGCTGCACTTAAAGCGTGAGATGATACTGCCAAGTATATAAGAAGATCCTCGCCATCGCCAGGCCTAGAAAGTATTGGAGGCGTCTCCATATGGCGAATCAATTCATCAAAGGCCTTTTGGCATTCAGGAGTCCAATCGAAGTTCTTCTTTCCTTTCTTTAGGGCGTCAAAGAATGGGATGCATTTATCTGTGGCTTTGGAAATGAACCGACTCAAGGCGGCAACTTTTCCATTGAGACTTTGCAATTCCTTCTTTGTTCTAGGAGCTTTGACTTCTTTCAAGGCAGTAATTTGAGCTGGACTAGCCTCAATGCCCCTAGCGCTGACGATAAACCCTAAGAACTTTCCGGACTCGACCCCAAACGTGCATTTCAGAGGGTTAAGCTTCATTCTGTATTTCCGGAGGACTGCGAACATTTCTGCCAAGTGTTCAATGTGATCTGCTGCTTTCTTAGACTTTACTAACATGTCGTCGACGTAGACTTCCATAGTTTTGCCCAATTGCGGTTTGAACATAGCATTAACAAGTCTTTGGTAGGTTGCCCCTGCATTCTTCAAACCGAAGGGCATAACTCTATAGCAATAAAGACCAACATCGGTGATAAAGCTCGTGTCCTCCTGATCCGGTTCATGCATCATGATCTGGTTATATCCGGAGTAGGCATCCATGAAAGATAACAATTCATGTCCCGCTGTTCCATCTACCAGTTGATCGATCCTGGGTAAAGGAAAGCAATCCTTGGGGCAGGCCTTGTTCAGATCTGAAAAATCGATGCACACTCTCCATTTTCCATTAGCTTTCTTAACCAACACAGGATTTGAAACCCAATTCGGATATGTAGATTCTTTGATGAAGTTATTTTCCATGAGTCGATCAATTTCCTCTTTTAATGCTGCTGACCTTTCTGGACCTTGGGTTCTTCTTTTCTGTTTACTGGTGTAAACTTTGGGTCGATATTCAGAGCGTGTACTGCAACTTCTGGAGATATTCCACACATATCAGCATGAGTCCAAGCGAAGACATCCAGATTTGCTTTCAGGAAAGATATCAAGATATTCCGAATTGACACATTAAGTTGTGAACCCACATTCAACACCTTATTTGGGTCCTTCGGGTCAACAGGTACCGGTACCGTCGTTTCAACCGGCACCACTCTATTCTCCCCTGCACTGGCTTTTCTGGGATCCATCTCTTTCCGTGCCCCGCTATGCTTGCCAGTGCAGGGTCCGCCCTGTAATTGCTACAAGGCTGGCTCTTTGATGCGAACCGGGGTGGCCGCATCCTTTCCCATTTCCCTTTTTCTTGACTCTCGCAACTCTGTCAAATAGCACTCTCGCGCAGCATTTTGATCCCCTTTTATAACTCCTACTCCATTGTCTGTAGGGAATTTAATAGTGAGGCACCACGGGGCTAGGATAGCTTTGAACGCTGCGAGCGTTGGACGGCCAAGGAAAGCATTATAAGCAGAAAATTCATCGACAATCACAAATGTTTGCTTGCGGACTACTTTCCTTTCTCCTTCCCCAAGTTCTACAAGCAGATCGATGGTTCCTATTGGTTGCTTTGGCTCCCCGGTGAAGCCAGCAATCTTCTGCGATGAGGCTTGTACATCGACCGTAGGGATTTTCATTTGGTCGAATGTCTTCTTGAAGAGGATATTACATGATGCTCCGCAGTCAATGAGAACTCTTCTGACAATGGCCGGTCCGATACCAGCTGAGATGACCAAGGGATCTAGGGTAGGAGCTTCGATACCTGAGGAATCTCTGGCTCTGAAAATAATATCATCACTGAAAGTTTTCTGTTGTTTCAGGGGCGTAGTGTCTTCTAAAACAAAGACGTCTTCTTCGGCTGGAACATATTTCAAAGCCCTGGTATATCTTTCCATCTCTCCCCAGCTCTTGCCAGCTGGGTGAGGCCCTCCTGTAATGACATTGATAACGGGCCTTCCAGATTCATGCCCCGTAGCTTTCTCACCTATCCTAGGCTGATGAACAGGAGCCTGTTGCCCCTGACTTGACGATGCAGGGTTGTTGCTATTCTTTTTCACGAATTGCTGCAGCTTGTTTTCTCTTAGCAATTCTTCAATCAGATTTTTCAACTGGCGGCATTCATCGGTCTCATGACCGGGTTGATTGTGGAAGCGGCAGAACTTCCCACTTTGTATAGCCTTTTTTCTGGTCCTCAAAGGGATAGGTTTAGGGAGGTCAACGGAATCTTTAATGGCAAGGTAAATATGCTCCGGCGTGTCTGATAAAGGAGTATACTCTGATGGTTTGAAGAATCGGGGCTTCTTCGGGTTACTCTGTTTCTTCCCATTGTTATTTTCCCTTTTTTGCCCTACAGATTCATTCTTGCGTGGAGCAACAGTGTTATCTTCAGCTTTTTCCGACACTGCCTTCACTGGTACAGGACGGCTTTCCAGGCGTATGAATTCATCTGCCTTTTTGTAGAACTTTTCGAGGGAGGTTGGCTCCTTCATGTTTAGCCATTTCCCAAATTCGCTCGACTTATCAATAGCCCTCATCAGATAAGTCAATATCATTCGCGGTTCAGCATTGTCCACCTCTGCCAGCGCTATATTAAAGCGGTTCAAGAAAGATCTGATAGATTCACCAGGATTCTGTTCTATACTTGACAACGACATGATGTCCTTGGCCTTTGAAGCATATAGTCTAAACTGTTCCTTGAACTTTCGGGTCAAGTCTGAAAACTGATCAATAGATCGGACTGGCAACTTGGTGAACCACAGTAGAGCCACACCTTCAAGGTATACGGGGAAATATCGGCACTTTATCTCGTCTGAGGCTCTGGCACCTGTCATGTGCCAATCATATTTATATAAGAATTCATTCGGATCACTTGTCCCTTTGTAAGCTGGGATAGTTGGAGGGACAAACTTCCTTGGAAATTCTGCCTTTAAGATTTTCTCAGTAAATGGAGTTTTACTTGGGGCGAAACCCCATTCTTTCTCATCTTCAACCCTTTGCATACTTTCTCTCATGATTTGCCGGACCATTCCAGAAAGATACTCCTCATCATGTCGAGTTCCAGATCCACCAACCTCAGGAAGCGTTTGCTCAAAGGGACTGGCAGCCCTTTCTGGAGCATTCCTTTCATTAGCATCATGAATGTTGCCAGCATAATTCCTTCCATTACCAGCCGGTTGATTGTTTTCCCCAAGCAAATCATTCAACTTATTCAGAATTAGAGCATTTTGGGCACTCTGAGCCTCTAATTGTGCATTCTGGGCGTTTATCTGCTGGTTCAACCCTAATATTACAGCATCCAACTCTGCTTTCGTAACCCCAGCAAACAGAGTGGGTTGATTAGTTACAGGGGAAGTGGAGGTTCCCTCTTGAATATTCCCAGATCTGACAGATCTACTCTTCCTTCCAGGAGCCATTATCTCGGATAGACTTCTGGTTTTCAGGGAAATTCTTTCTACAAACCTCTGTGAAGCAATGATGATAACTTGCCTGAGTTCAATTCTCAGTGAAAGCATATTTGATCATTGATATGCTTTAATTGCTCCCCCTATTTAAATGCTTCCTCTACACAAAACTCCCCCTACGTATATGCATACAAATAAAATATGCAAATGAGTCTGTATGCAAATGGAAAATTATTTGACCTTTGCTTGATTTTATTAGACAAAATCTTAACTTTTCTCTCCCCCTTTTGTTATCGGCAAAAGAATAATAGTGTTAGAGAAAATAGAGATAAAGTTATCGATATTAATTCAACATTAAAACTCAATTGAATATAAATATTGAATTTCAATAAAAAATCAAACAAAAATCATAAATATTTTGTTAGGCGCATATTCCACTTTTAGAATGATGGAAATGATGTCATCATATAAAACCATACAGTTGTGTCTATTTGTGGTATATTTATATCAGGAATTTGAATATCTACTAACCATGCATAACCGTTAGGACTTTTAAATGAGATTAGTAGTATTCCAATTTTATTTTTAAAAAAAATGAATTCAAGTATCTTCTAACCACGCATAACCGTGAGGACTTTTAAATCGGACTAGAATCAACTTGTTTATTTTAAAAATCAACTTTTGATATGCGTTCCATACATGCATAAATGAGCATGGAAGCACATAACAAATTCCAAGTAATTCACCTATGCATAACCGTGAGGACTTTTAAATGAGAGTGAATACTTTGGTATTTATTTATTTTTATTATTAATTAAATATATTTTTTTTTTAAAAAATGTGAAAATGAAAAACGAACGATTCCTGTTTAAAGTACCACATATCGACAAACTATATAGAATTTTTATGAGTGATGGTTGTTAGAAATAGAGATAGAGATGGTCATGGAATTTTTACCAACAAACAGTTTTATAACTCTTGTTTAAATTTCTAAAGAAATTTATTAATTATACTGTCTCGAGTCATAATATTTGATCAATATTAACACTCATCACTTTTTCAATCACTGTTTTTCTTTTCGATAAACATTAGGGAGTCAGATTAGTCAAAATAGTCATTTAAAATCAGATTCAAAAATAATTATGAAATTAATTTTTCAAAAATGACTAATCTGAAACTATGGTCAAAAATGATTTTCTCCAGGGGGTTTTAAAGAAAATTTTCTGCTATTTGAAAATTATTTGAAATGAAAAATATGCAGATATTTTCTTTGAAAAACGATGCAGTTACTAAATGTCTCAAAAAAAATCACGTTTCACTAGTAATTTTTCTATCAACTAGATTACCAATGTAATCTGCATCTGAATTTCTCTTTCACTCAAAAATTATCATGAATTGAATTTTATAGACCAAAACATGAAGTGTGCACCAAAAATTTCAAACTCAATTTTTTCAGCAATTTAAATGACATTCTTTTGAAATTGAATTGAAGCTGTGTAAATAATTAGAAAACCGTGAATAAAGAGTTAGTCGTATTATAACCAAATGTATTATCCAACAAAACACTATTTTTAATCCAAAATGATATATATGAAGTAATTCAAAGAATTTAGAGAATTTTTATAGTGTTTTTGGCATAAGAATATAATTGGCCAACTATTTTGAATAAGTCAGAATCAAAAATCATCATCTTTTCATCAATCTCAATATTGGCTGATTTTAATTCAGAATATGATGCAGATTATCACATTTAATATATCGTTTAAAACATACAATTACCTGTTTTGCCTTTACGATATTTTTCGTCGTTGTCCATGTGATTCTGTCACCTTTATACTAGGCTAAGGAACTTTGCTTCGCCGTCCGTTGTGTTTCCGAAACAGCCAAAAAATCCAGAGTACACTGTTGTTGTTCCTTAGCCTGCCACCATACCTACACGGAAAAGGATTTATGTGACCTATTTGTTTTTATAGGTCCATGGTTGTTAGTGGCAGAAAATTTAGAAAAATAATTTTGTGAAGACCCAAAACTATATATAATTGTTCCCATCGGCACCCAAATTTGTTTAACTTTGAGAGATTTTATATTTGTGCCTTTTGGAACCCAAATCGGTATAGTTTTCACATGTTTGGGTCTATACCAACAATTATTGTGATTGTGTCCATATTTTCTACAAATCGTGCACATTGAATTTTCTTGATTAATCTTGTTTTCAACAATTTTCGAACTATTATATCCAAGTCCTTGTCTAACCGTATTAACAGTTTGCTTTCCTACTAGCATATTCAATGATTTTTCACTTTTGGAAAATTTATCTATAGTAGTAGACAATTGTTGGACTTGTGTTTTGAGAGACTCATTTTCGTTTAATAATTGTGTGCACTTTTTAATAGAATTCTCTCTCCTAGTATTTTCATTCTCTTTTAAAATCAGAATTTCATTTTCAAGTGATTTTATATTGATTTCTGATTTTTTAATTTCTTCTTCGAATGTTGGACACTTATCACACTTAGGGATCCTACTTTGATAGGTTTTAACTAGTTGATCAAGTTGTTTATTGCATTCTATCAAAGTATTCTTTTGAGATTCAAGTTTGGCGTATTTTTCCCTAAGTCGTTCATAACAGCCATTTATTTCATGAAAATATATAAGCAATTCAGAGTGAGTAAGTTTTGATACCTCGCTTGGCTCGTCATCGTCGCTATCAGTTATATTCCCTTGAAGGCACATATCTGCTTTCTCACTCTCACTGCTAGAATTTTGATTATCTTCATCACTTGTGTTCCATGTGGCTGCAAAACTTTTCTTTTTCTGATTCTTTTCAAAGTCGCGTCGATTTTGAGGACAATTGGGCTTGATGTGTCCGGGTTGGTTGCACTTGTGACAGATGATCTTCTGTTCTTCAGAGTTGTCTAGTGCTTTTGCTATTCTTCTTTTCGCTTTTTGAATTCGAGCTGAATTTCCATATTTGTGATTCCACTTTTTGAATTTCTTTATTAGTAGCGCCAATTCTGCTGCTCCATCATCTTCATCGTTATCATCATCACTTTCGGTTGTTCCTTTGAGCGCTATTGATTTCTTTCGATTATCTCCTCCTTCACGCTCTTCCTTGAATTTCATTTCTAGCTCATAAGTGGTGAGATTTCCGATGAGTTCTTCGACTTTCATTTGTTTCAAATCTTTTGATTCTTGAATGGCAGTCACTTTTGCTTCAAATTTTCGTGGAAGGACTCTAAGGATTTTTCGGACTATCTCCAACTCTGTGTATGATTTTCCAAGAGCTTTTGATTTGTAAACAATATTGGAAAGTCATCCATGCATCTCTTTGACGTTTTCTTCCTTCGCCATTGTGAAGTTCTCGTATTCGCTGCTTAGCATGGCAAGGCGAGATTCTTTGACTTGAGATGTTCCTTCGTGAGTCACTTCTATTGTGTGCCATATTTCCTGTGCAGTTAGACAATGTGAGACACGATTAAATTCAAATTGATCTAATGAACAGATAATAGAATTCATAGCTCTAGCATTAGCATTTTGTAATCTATTTTCTAGTTCTGTCCATTGATCTTTTGGTTTCTCTATTTCCTGATTATCTACAGTTATAGTTGGTATTCTATAACCTGTCTCAACAATATTCCAAGCGTCAATGGTTTTCAGAAAAATTTGCATTCTATTTTTCCAGTAAGCATATTCACCATTGAACATTGGTGGTCTAACTATGGATTGACCCTCAGCAAAAGCAGTATTAAAAGAAGCCATTTTAAAAATTCAAAATTTTAAAACAAAAACCGATTTTTTTTTTGAAACACGAATTTTTAAAACAAAAATTGATTTTTGTAAAATCAAATTTTTAAAAACAAAAACGGCTTTTGTTCCTAGCTCTGATACCCACTTGTAGGATCGATTTCACCCTAGAGGGGGGGTGAATAGGGTGATTGTGTAAATTATTAAAATTAATCGCGGAAGCTTATGAATTAATTTTAATTCAGATCACAGAATAGCAGCACAGATATTGCAGAATATAAATAACAGAACAACACAGAATTTACCCAGCTTCGGCAAAATCCTGCCTACGTGCTGCCCCCAAGGTTTCTACTAGAAATTAGATAGTCCCTCGCTTACACACGTAAACTCGCTATACCCGCTATTGACTAATCTAACTCTACGCTCAAAACCCTGCCACAACTCAACTACCGAGTTGCGAATTCTCAAGCTACGCCACGTAGCTTGTCCCCTAGTCACACGACTAGAAAAATAAAAACGGTTTAAAAGAAAAATACAAATTAAAAACAATTTGAAATACAAAACCCTATTTAATAAAAACTAAGCCCAAATTAATAAAACAAAGGCCGGCCCCTTATTCACTTCTTCAACCCGTTCCTTTTTCTTTGCTTTGTGAAAATATGTCCGATCCTCTTTCGTTCCTCTTTGCGAATTAGGGCTTCCGTTCATGCGATCCAATTTAGGGTTATTGGAGAAGTCGACTGATTAGTTGGTTGATTGCAATCACTGTTTCTCTGATTTGCTTCAATTGTTTGCGGCTTCTCCTCCTTGATCGAGTTCGATTGCTTCGGTATGTAATTTGTACTTTTTTTTGCTTCTTCTAATCTTTCGTACTTGAACTCGATAATCTGATTACCGATGATGATTGGGATTTTATATAGGTCGAATTCCTGTATTTGCGTTCGTATAAATTTGTTTGACTTCGTCTGATGATTATGCTTGAATTCTTCTTGGCTGTACGATTTTGTATTGATGAACATGATGATATACGACCTTTTCAAATTTGTATATATTCGCTTTTATATTACTTGATAGTCACGGCTTAGGTCTCTTGACTTGGTTCGAATTTTCTCGGTTTTGAATTTGACAACCACGGCTTTGAATATTTGTGATGTCTGACTTCGATCATTTTACTGTTGACTTTGGCTTGATTAGTATTATACTACGGTCATCTCTGCAATGTTTGTGTTCATCCTGATGAGCTTCCTCTCTGGCCATCTGTGTTGAGCATTTCTCTGGTCTGTCCACTGCATTTTGTGTCTTGCCACTGACTTGCTGTTTCGACATGAGTCCACTGTGCTTGGCCTTGGTTATATTGATTTTGGCCCATATCTATTCATCTGCACTTGTGTATATTATTGCTATTGTCATGATTGCTGTGGCACTGAACTTGAGTTGTCTTCATCTTTGTTCATTGAACTGGCTGTTGTCATTGTTGTTGGGTTGCTGCACATATGAACTTGCATTTATTCGAGTTCAGTTTGCACTTGTTCATCATGTAGCTTGTTGTCTTCAGTTGCTTTGTCATTGTGTACTTGATGGTTGCTATGCACTTTTGTGCTTTGAGTCAGTTTCACTTGGGTCTAGTTGGTCTGGCCATTGTAGCTGTATTGTACTGTCCACTGCCCTGATCTTGTTTGTTCGATCACTTTGCTGTTCCATGGTCTATTTGGTGTTTTGTTTATTTGACACATCTTAGCTATGTTGCATTCACGCTGGTTTAGTCTTGCACTTGCTTGAGTTTCACTGAACTTGATATTCTGGTGTATCATTGCACTTTGCACCATCCATACTTCAGTCTGGGTTCACTTGTTCATACCACTATTTCATGCGTGCTCTACTAGTTGCTGTGTTGATCACTTTCACTGCTGTTGCATGCATTTGTCTGGTTCGTTGAGTTCTTGATTGTCATAGCTCTATGTAGTTTAGAACTGTGTCATGGTGATGCATTCTTGAGTCTTGGATATCTTGCATGATTTACTTGCATTGTGGCATTGTGTTCTGGTCATTTGCACTTGTAGTTGGTTCATTTGCTTTGGCTTCTCTCTTAGTATACTTCACATGCACAGTTTTTAACTTAAGTTGCATCTGTGGTTTGTTGTATCTTTGAGTCTGGTATGCTGCAGCTTGTACTTGCATAGTACCATAGCTTCTCTATTGCACTTGAGTTTGGACTAGCTGTGCATTGTTTATTCCAGTGAGTTTTGTTTTGTGATATCCGTGTTGCAACTGTTTTCGACATGTGAACTGCCATGATTGTTGCAGTCCATTTTGCTGTTGGTCTTCGTTTCATTCATGTCATGTTTGGTTGCTACTGAATTTTGATGTTTTTGCCATTCACTTGTGCTGTGCAGTTTTATGCTTTGAGTTAGTTTCATTGTTGCTTCTGAACTTGGTTCACATCATGTTGATTTTTGAAATTTCACTTGAGTTGAATCCAGTTTCAAAACTCGGGTTTGACCTTGTGCTCGTGTCGTGATTTTCAATGTTATTGCACGTGAGTTGAACCCGGTTTTTCATTTGGGTTTGACCTGTGCTCGCCTGTCCCTGTAAATCAATCAAGTGTATATATCGGCGTGCACGGCCTTGTGACATATACAGTAATACACTGTGTATAACACAAGTTGTTCGTCTATGATGAATTCAAATTTAAATTATGACGAACAACCCAAATAACTGAGGCAAATCGTATTTTCAAAAATCATATTTCATTTTATATTGCAAAAATATTTCTTTTTCAATTTTACCGCGTTAGTGAATATTTTTGCAGATTGCTCAGATGCTGGATTCAAACTGGAATGCAGTTGAAGATAAATACGAGTGTGAGTGATATGTAGTGAGGTGCTGATGTAAAATAGTGATGTAATTGAATTTGTATCAAAGTTGTATAGTGAATAGTGAGAGCTTGAAATTGTACTATTTAAAGATGTAATAAATATTTGTTTGAATAAAATATTCGTTTGAATTCAAATTCCGTGTTATTTATTTTATTCAGCAAATATTTATTTAATCTGTGAAAAATAAAATAGTATATTATCAAATACATTTAAACGAATGTATATATGTTTATTATCATCAAACAAAAATCATATAAGCGCATATTCAACATAAACCAATGCAATAATATATTGTTTTATAGCAACTAAACGTAAATTAAGGAAATAAGGTTATGGCAAGTTGATAAATGACAAATTTAGTGCAATCCCAACTTATTGAAATAATTGTAAGGTTTAACTGATTGGAATTAGTAAATTGGGAAACGAATTCAAAAGTTATATTTACTGATGAAGTAATACAGAATAAATTGAAGATTTATACAATCAACGTTAGAAAAGTAATTTTAACGTTCGTTGTTGATAATAAACCTTACTTTAATGATTATTAATATAGTAACAGAAGTGTGAATGAAAATTTAATAGGAACATTGCTAATTAAAGTTAATGATTAATGAACTTGCATAAAATTCCAATTATAGAAAATAATCTAAATGTTATGTTTGGCTATAAATTGAACTTAAGTGAATGAAATTAGTAGTATGAAAATTAATGGCAACATTGATTTGTAAGTAATAAAAGCTTATTTATGTGATTAAAGGGTAACGATAATGCTTATTGTATGTTACCTATTGTTAATTGAAATTTGAAATGAATTTTTAGTAAATGAAAATTTAATAGAAACATAGATTTATTTGTAAGGTAGAAATTCATGTAACAAAAGTATGAAACCAAGTAAATAAATTGATCGAGAATATAAGTCGTAGTTAATGTATACATTTGGCTTGTAAACAAATATAATAAGTTACCTGTTGAATTGATTGATGGAATTATAATTGGAAATAAATGTTAGTAAAATAAATAAATGTACATGAATGTGAAAGTTAATACAATGGTTAGGAGTTGTTAATATTTGGCAATTGACAAATTATGAATTTGGTAAGATCGTAAAGTTATAATTGATTGGAATAGTAAGTTGGGTAATAAAATTCAAACTTACCTGTTTATTTGGTTTAATAATAATATTTGAAATCAATTTGAGTTAAATGAACCTTAATGTTACATTAATGAGAATTAATGCAATAACTAATTTAGTGCAAATAAATTAATGGAACCAATGGTAAGATCTCAACTGATTGTAATTAATAATTGGAGATAATGTCAAACTTTATTGGTTGAATAAAAGGAATGGAAATTAAGTTTTATCAATATATTGGAATTTAATTTATGATAAAAGGATTAATTGCAATTAAATTAATTAAATATTTAAAATGAGAATTTAGATGAGTGAGAATATTTATGTAATGGTTTTGAATTCAAGGTTTAATCCATCTATTTGATAGGAATGAATGGAATAATAATTAGTTTATTTAATAAATTGATTTTGGAGTTCTATTTTATAATTTCCAAATTTAATAAAATTGAAATTAAATATTGAAATTGAGATTAATATCAAAATTTATAAATTAATCATCTCTAAATTGACATTTAAATTTTTTTAAATCATTGTAAATGATTGAGGAATCATAAGTGATGAAATTTGTCAATTTTCGAATTGAAATTGGAAATTTGATTTAATTAATTTATTTTTTATTTATTTAATTAATAGAAAAATAGCCATTTTGGCCACTGACTCGGATTTCGACGAAAACACTCTCATCGGATCCGTAACGGTGAATTACTGTAGAGTTTCAAGTTTCGTAGCAATCGGACTTGTCATTTGATCGTACGGACTCGAGTCGCCTTGAAATTAATGAAATTTAAATCAATGTGAAAAATACTGATTTGAGCATAACTTCTTCATACGATGGAATTTGGAATTGAAACTTGTTCCATCGCATTTAAAATATTTAAAATCATCTATTTTGATATATGGCTTGACCCAATTTCATTCCGGAGTCGAAACGGGCTTTTTGGGCCATTTTGGTGTTAGCGCATAAATCTATCTTATCCATCCATTCAAATGTCAACCCTGCCTATATATATCCTACTATAAACCCTAGCAGCCTCTGTTCCTTATTTCTATACGTTCTATTAACCTCCTCACTTCAATGGAAGAAAAACCCTAATTCGATTGCAATCCCAAATCAAATCCAAAACTGAAATTTCAAACTCCACAATATATGCCAAATTTTATATCAGTTCGAAGCACTCGAAGAGCGTAACTCAGATCTGCAACTCGTTTTTCGATTCGATGTATTGTTTTTCCAAAAATCGTAGAACAATTTTCGGCCGATCATCACGTCGAAATCAAACTAGTACGATCGTCAAACCATTTCTGGGTTTTGTAGAGATCGTCGAGCGGAGTTCATCGGTGGTATTCGTGTGGTGTTTTGATGGTCAGATCGACTCATTTAATTGGATAGGGTTCCATATTTCAGTGGCGGCCGGCGTTTTTGGGGCTCGTGCGTGGCATTTTGGGAGGGGGGTGTGACTCTAGGGGTGGTCGGCGCAGTGTAGAGGTGGCGCAGTGGCCGTGGATGGGGGCGCGGTTGATCGCGCGCACGCATTGTGGGCGAGCGTTTTTCGTGCATCAGTGCGTCTTTTCGTGCTTCTAGGGTTTGACTGGGAAGATGATGAGGTGTCGAGTAAGTGTGGATTGTTTATTTTATTTTCTTTTATTCAACTTTTGATTTTCATCTCGTCTTAATGCAATAACTTTTACATACGAACTCCAATTCACGCGTGATTTTTTTGTTAGGATCGTATTGAAATTCCGAATATTTTGGCACATGTTACTATCAAATTTTTTGATTTAAATTGGATTTAAATTCAAATTAAATTCAAAAGGTGAGTGTTTTATCCACTCACAACTTCTAAAACTTCTTATGTTTGTTAAATTTAATTTTGTTGCGATTATGCATTTATTTATGACTATTTAGTATATTTTAATCATCTTCTCAGTTAATTGTATTTATTTAAATTAAATCGTTATTTATTTTATTACTGAATATAACTGCCAGTTAATTATCTGATAAATATTATCAGTTATATTTTGATAGTTGATTGATTGTTTGGATGATGATTGTGATGGATGTATGATTTTATGATGGGTGAATGAATGTTTATTTATATCATCATAAACTGTAAGTTGTTATGCACTTTTATTTCATTCAAGATTGCAATTTGAAATGATATATAACCGTAATTTTATTTTGGATTACAGATTGAAATGATAAATATCCGTATCACTTGACCATAGGAAAGAAAATTATATACATACACTGCGGTCTATATATAATAATATTTTGAAGTGATTTCTACGGTTTTGTAAAGAATATATATATGATTTTACGAGATATTGATTTGGATATTTGATAAAGGTTATTTTATATATAGTAAATTTTCGGTTTTAAGCTATGTATAAAATTGGTTTAGTATAAAATAAAGTTTGATTTTATTAAATATAATATGGATAAGTATTTACTTAAATTATATTTAATATAGAGTTATATTGATTTTTTTAAATCAAGGTTGAGAAGATTGTTGAAATTTATTGAGCTTTTATTTAATTAAGAATTATATTTAATAAGAATCCATTTGAAACTTATTGAAATTTAGATTTTAAAAGAATATGGTTTTATAACAAAATTCAAGGTCAAGGTGATTTAAGTGAATATATCAAGTCTGAATAAATTGAGGAATATTAAATTGTTGAAATTTGAAGTTTATTTAAAGGATACGAGATTAATTAAATATTTCAAAACTAAATAGTAGTAAAGTAAATTTGGTATATATATATATAAATTATTAAAGTTATTGAATATTAAAGCTTTGAAATATATGAAATTTGAAATGGTTTATTTGAGGATTTAAATCTGTATTGGAATTGATTGCGAAATTAAAGAAGCTAATTTATTATATAAAGTAATTTAATAGTAAACCATTTAAGCATTGGAAGTTATGTTTCAAAGTTATGGATTTCAAGGTATTATGATTTAAAAGTGCTATGATTTTGGGAAAAAGATATATTTGAAATAAAAAGGATATTATATCGATTTGGGATTTCTTTAAAATGATATCATATTGATTTGGTTTTAAAATAGAAATGATATCGTATTTATAAGGTTTTGAAATGGATATTATATTCTAGTTTTGAAGTATAATTGTTTTAAATTGACCGCGGTGTTATAAGAACGTTGGGTTGTTAATGTGACCGGGATCGGAAGTTGTCATATTCTCTGCCAACACCGAAAACCACTTTGACAACCGTGTACGAGGTGGAGATTCCAGAATGAAGTAGGATGGCGACGAAGTTTCCTTCGAGGTAAATACGTGGACCCGACTCTCGCGAGTTGGCATAAGGTGGCTAAAACAGGAGCGATTCTCGGGCCAAGGAGGCAGCCCCTCTTATCGGACGCACTCCTTCGATATTATACTCTGACTTTTGAATTTATTCGGTTGCCAACTTTTATTTTCGATTTTGGGGGTGTTGTTCGAGGTGGGCGGTAGTAGCTGCTACGCGTTGCCACCAGCCTGGATAGCAATTGGTATATCTACCCTGGCATTGCCTTGTTTTGCCGTGTCACCTAGCCTATTGCGCTTTGTACGAGTTTGGTTTTCTCCTGTAGCTCGTGTGGTATCCTCTGGTGGCTTGCCGATCACGAGGCACTATGATATTGGATGGACTACTGGGACTATTACATGTTAAGTGCTATATGGGTAACCCCTTAATGCTATGAAAAAAGTAAGTTTATTTTACTATTAGACACTATTATAATAGCGAAATATTACTACATAGTAAATAGTTCGACGGATCCTTAGGAGATGTGAATCCCGATCATCTCTTGAGTTACTTCACTCACGTTAGACACTGGATAGGAGATGTCAAATCTCGTAAACATCTCTGATGCCATTACACTCATATTTATTTCTGTTGATTTAACTCACATAAGATCTTTTAGTTCTGACTCGAGTGTTTTGTCTTTCAATTCGCTCGGGTCAGTCTAAGCATTTCAGGATCGATGACTTTATTTCTCGAGGACGAAGAAGAAGATTTTATTATTGATATTATATTATATTGTTCCACTACACACTGTATTTCGCTGCATCATTTATTATTCGTTGGTATGTGCAACTCTGATATGTATTGTATAAATGTAATCAAATGTTTAAGAATAGCTTCATGAACTATAGATTTGATTATTATATTTTATCGTTCCGCTGTAAGATTCTATTTTTTTTTCTTTCCCTGCTTTTTCTTATTTACCCCATAACAATCCGCCCTTCTATATGGTTTAAGTCTGACGTGTGTTGTTTATCGTCGATTAAAAGCGTATGGAAAGGCAGGACGTTATAAATTTATTATGTAAAACTGACCATAAGTTCTAATTTATTTGTCAAAGTGAAAAAAGAAATGACAACAGATCACTAAACATATTCACATACTACAATAAATCAGAGATGAAAGAAACTGATCTTGAGTTTTGTGATTGAGGAGGACTTTCATATATTGCAACCGAATGTGCAACTCAGTTGCAAGTTGCACTACAGTTGAGTGCACAACTACGAGCAAACAAGTTGCGCACTCTGTAGCAGCATCCAACTGAGTTGTACTCAGTTGCTTTCAATTGTGTATGCAACGAGTCGCACACAGCAAGTGAGTGCACAACTTAGTGCAAATCAGTTGCAATAGCAACTGAGTAGGCAATGCATGAATGTTACACTACAATTGAACATACAACTCCGCGAAACTCAATTGCAACAACTGAGTAGGAAATCCACTCAATTATAGTGTGCAACTCAGTTGCAACAACGACAAAGAAGTAGTTGATGGGGTAGGATAGCATTTCCATATATTAATCTTTCCCTCATTGTTTCAAAGTCAATGAGAAGCCTATGAATATTGTCGGTTAACCAATTTGTTAGAACTTAGATGTTCGGCTTGGCAAAGTTCAGTGCATTTCGGTATTCCGATTGACGCACACAAAAGCCAATTGTAATTTAAGTTTTTATAGCCTTTTAAACTTTTTAATTTCATCTTAAAACCATGAGAATTATATATTATATTTAACATCAACAAACAATAGTTAAATACGTAGCATTTTTACTAGATGTTGATTTCTTTAGCATTATTATAAATGATTTTAATTCATGCAGTCCTAAACCAAAATGCTACAGTCATTTAGCATTTTCGTAATAGTTGAGTATGTTTACCCAATGGAATTAGGATGATAACCAATCTTACCACTTTTATAAAATAAATAAGTAAAATTTTAATGCCAATGTAAACAAGCATTTGTATCTATAAAGTTAATTACATCATACAATAAAAATGATAATTATTATTAACATTTCTACTATTACTAATACTAAAATCTAGTGCTAATTTAATTTAGCATTTGTTATGTGAAAATTACAACTAGCATTTCATCTAAATGATTATTAAAAATAGAATAGTTTAGTATTACACCTATTTCCGCTTGTTTTTCCATTTCAATTGTACTCCTAGTCTTTACCACTGCTAAAGATAATTATGAAGACACTATTTTGGCTTTCATTTGTGGTGACAAACTAGGAGACTGATTGTGCATCGACAAAGAAGATTTCGACTGAGTTTCCATAAGCATATATGATCGATTTTGACTATAAAGCAAAAGATGCGGTAGATTTTAACGATTTATCGACGAATGAAAATTTTGAAACGATTTGACATGAATACGACTGGATTTGGCAAAATCCTAGAGATAGAAACGAAGGCCTGTGGTTAGTTTGGAAACGCGGGTCCTTTTGCCCAAATAATAAAACTTGCAGTTCAGTAACGAAAATATTTAATAAGTTTGTCCTTTTGGCAAATTTTCTCTTACAGTTATAGCTAAATACTCTCCCGACAAACTATGTAAACCCTCAAATTTATCACTTTGATAAATTATATTTATTTTTAAATAAAAGGTTGATAATACAAATAATATTGATTTGAGTGATAATAAATAACAATAATCTTATTTTGAATAAATATTTACAACAATATTTCCCTCTGAAATTTTAATCAATAAAATAGCCAAAAACTGTTTTATCGATAATCAACTCTATAGTTGTAAAACGTCGCGCATGGAGCTAGATACACACACTTATTTTTGTAATTTAATAAAAATATGAAATAAAATTAATTATCTCATTTTTGGAAACTAAAAGTATTTATCGTTATACTAGCAATTATTGTAAATAATTGTTAATATTAATTTTTATGGTTTTATAATAAAATATGATCATTTTAATTCATCTAAAATGATAAGAAAATGTTTTATTTTTTTGACAAATATACATGCGTTAACTAAGGAGTGCAAATGTGACCGGTAATCGGTTTCCCGATTTCAACAGTTTGAAGAATGAAAGTTGTTTTAAATCATTGCAACCTTGTTTTCGTGTCAAATGCACATATGCAACATACACATACATATCCTAACATGCACATAAACATACATATATAAATATATTTAAATGCATAAGATATTTTATGTTTCCTTATTTTAAAGCATATAAAAGTTAACATATGAATACCCTAAAGCGATGGAAGTGATGTGCACATGTGAGAGAGGGTTGTAGCCGTGCATTAAGGAGGAGGAAGTGATGATGATGGTGCCATGTGATGGTGATGGAAAAGATGATGTATGCATAGACATTTTGGCTCTCTTCTTTGCCTATAAATACAGTACCCTCTTTCATAAATTCCTAAGCCATTTTCTACTTCTTCTTCCTCTTCTTTTCAAGCTCTAGTAGCCTCTCTAATGGATTCTCTTCATATAAACAAAAATAGTAAGAAAGCTATGTCAAAATGGTGCAAATACTATAAACATATGAAATACATATTCATACATCTCAAAACCAAGCTAAATCCACTCCTCTTCCTCTTGCAAACCCATGGCCATCCACTGTCACCACCATGGCCGAGCCCTTCCACCTCTTCCGAGCATGGCCGTGCACATCTAAGGGTGTTGGGATTGATTCCAAAAGCTCTGATGCAATGGTAGCTGTAACAACCCAGTTTTTCAATCGCCTGAATTTAGAATATTTAATTGAATTTAAATATTGAAAAATAAATTTTATAAGTTGAGTAACATATATTTCAAATATAATAATTTATTTGGATAGTTAAATTGTTAAATTTAATATTTTAAATTGTGTAAATAATTGAAATTTTAATTTAATGTGAATGAAAATGATTTATAACTTTGTTTTAAATTGTATTTGAATTAGAATGAAGTAAGTGAAGTTTTAAAATTGAATGAAAAGTTAATTTATAGAAATTGGAAATTTTAATATTTAATTAATATGCAAAAATAGTCATTTTTAATGCTGTCTCGGATTTTGACGAATCTAGTTTCATTGGATCCATAATAGTTAGTTATTATAGGATTTTAGTTTTTTTGTCAATCGGAGTTACGGTTTGGTTGTGCATAGATGAAACGCATAGAAATTTATTTAAGTAAATTTAGTTAAAATAATTCGATTCGAAAATCCAATCTTCCAAATATGATGTAATTGGCTCCCAAAATATATTCCATTGTGTTCGAAATAGAGGTAAAAAATTATAAACGTCAGGCGTTATGCTTCGTTTGGAGTCCGAAAATTTTGGGCGTGTGCAGTGTCATGAAATTTTATATAAAAGGACCTCACTTTCTCCATTGTTCACAAATCCTAGGGTTTCTTTAACCCAGTCGCCACTAAACAAATGGAAGGTCGAAAATCTTCCAACTTCCTCCCTCAAATCCTCCCAATCCACACAAGATTAGATGAAATCTTTTACTAGAAAATTATAGAGCTTGGAGAAACGACCAGATTCAGTCATGGCCATTTGGCCATGAACAACGCACACTCAATCATGTTTTTCAAGGTAAGGGAAGGCCGAGTTTGATGAGCCACTAGCCCTGGGTGGTGCACATGGAGGGCTTTGTTGCAATAGCATCTAATCGTCGTCTAGTGGGTTTATGGTGGAGCGGCGGTGGCATGTTCGAGCGTGTGTAATAGGCTCGGCTATTACGAACGAAGGTAGGGAGGAAGCAAAAATGAATGATCAGATCTAAGCAAGGTAGAGATCAATGGCCCTGATTTATTGGTGACAAAAATGTAAATTAAATTGTAGCTATTTAGAATTCATATAATCTTCTAAATGCGATAACTTCGTCATATGAGGTCTGTTTCGCATGAAATGAATTGCGTTGGGTTCGTATTCGCGAATACTACGCTATGGAGCTAGTTAGGATGGATTTAGAGCTAGTGAAAATTTTGGTTAAAATTAAACGCTCGTTGATTTTAATCGAAATAAATTGCTATTGCGACAACTGCAGCAAATGTAAGCAAAACTCACTCTCTGTGCCCCAATTATAATTTTATATAAGTGAGAATATTTATTATGTTGTTCTGACGACTATTGGATGTTATATATATATATATATATATAAATATTTATATATTGGATGTTTGGATGTTATGCTATTATGGTAATTAGTTGGATATATTCCTGCCGATTGGAGCATTTGAGACTCTATACGTTCCTATGTATCAGCGGATGACCCTTTATACGTGCATCTGCCTCGAAGCAGACATTGTACATGTTTTCTCATATGTATATTTATTGCAGGTGACAGATTGGAGGGATCCAATATGATTCATCACTATGGTTGATATTTATTTACAGATATTGATATATATGTTGTATTAGGTGATATTTGATGTGATGGATGTCATGATAGTTATTATTGGCATGAATCCCCTTATTTAGCGCTTTTGAAGTATTATGCCATATTTTGGAAATTAAAAATATTAAAATAATGATTTCAATTTAAAAGGAATTTCAGAGTGATTTTGAAAATCTATATTTTTTAAGAATTTTTGAATGATTAAAGAAATGGATTTATTTTAAATAAATGAAAAGTTATAATTTTTATGTTATAAATTTTTTGGTTTCGAGAATACACTTAAATATGATTGTCTGAAATATGAATTTAATTATTTTATAAAATAAGTTAAGTCGAGAATTTTGAATTTATTATAAATGGATAATATATAAGATTTATAAAGTTGATGTTTTATAAATAAAAGCAATGAAATTGTAAATGAGTTTATAAGTATTAAGATGAAAGTTTATACGGGAATGCTATTAATAAAGAGATTTAATGAAATGGATTTTTAAACATTATTTTATAAATATTAGAAATGGATTTATAAACCAGTTTTAAACACGAAAGAGTGAAAATGGTGGACCCTCCCTAGCGCTAAACTCATCTTCACCTTTCGCTTTGTCACTTCGCGTTCTGTATTTCGCTTCCTCTCTCCACCTTCCATCCCTCTTTACTATGTCGCGCCTAATCCTCGCCCTCCCCTCATGCCTGCTTTTTTTCTAGACTACCCTTCATCTCCTTTGTCTACTAGATCTAGAAGAGTTTTCAACGCCTCAGCCTCCAATCTTTCAATTTTAAACCTTCTGACCAAGGACGATCTCCCTTCTCTGCCCGCCTTGAATCCGCCTTTTCCCCTAGCCGTTGCTTCCCTTGGATCTATTTTTGTAGTTAGTCTACGAATCCTAGTGTTTTCACACATGTTTCGTTTAGTGATTAGTATGCTTCGCCAACATTTGGTCGAGCTTCGATAATTCCTTGTATCGTTTCTTCCGTGATAGCTGCACATTCTGTTCAGTGCTTGGAAAATGATAAGCTAAATTTTGGGATTTGCAATCACGAAGGTGTGTGCTATGTTAAAGAGTGATCTGTTCGTAATGTAAATGCACCCTAAACGAATTCTTTTTGTTTTGGAGTGTGCACTAAAAATGTTTGTCAAAATGCTATACTGAACCCTGTCGAGATAAATGCTGATTTGGTGCTTGTGCGGTGCTTCATCAGCTTGTTGCCATTCCTTCCCCGTCATGCATGAAATCATGGACTTCTCTATTCACATCTTTGCCATGTAATGCAGGTGTCTACAAACCTACTGATTTTATAATCGTAGAGGAAAATGGACTTATGATTCCACCTCTATTTGTAATGCAAGCTGGTCAGGACTATTTGTCGGATTATTTGGTTGGTTTCTTTTTGGGCCCCAGTCACCAGCTTGTTGATGCCACAAGAATTTGCTATAGGACTTGGAAGGTTCATGGTGATTTTCATATGATGTTGGTTGACTCCATGTAATATTTGAAGTTCTCCTCTGCTGAGGAACGCCGTCGTGTGCTTGAGGCCGAGCCTTCTTTTTTTGATGAACAACCTTTTATTATTACCCATTGGAATCCAACAGTAGCCAGTGCTTGTGATCAGGTTCTTTGCATTCTTATTTGGGCTTACTTTTCACATATTCCTTCAATGCTTCAGCTCTTGATTGCTTTGAATTGACTTGCTTGTAACATAGAAAAATTGAAATGCTTTGACTCTAACATATTAGGTTGTGAAAAATTAGTGTATGCGAAGGCTTTAATAGAAATTACTCTAGATAAGCCCATCGCTTCCTCTATTAGTGTTCAGCTTGCTGTTGGACACGTTGTGGTTGTCCGTGTTCATTACGAATGGGTGCCCAACATCTGTACCATTTGTGATTCCTTTGGTAACCTTGCCATTGCTTGCAAGCATTCTACTATCTCCATGCCGGGTCCCAAAGTTCAACTACCTCGTCCGCTGCTTAGGAAGTGGGTCCCTAAGTCTTCTAGCTCTTAGTCAGTCACTCCTGATTTGCCTTTACCTGTTCTGCTTCAACCTCCTTGTCATGATGTCTGGCCTGCCTCTCCATCGTTAATCTATTTACTAGTTCCTTCAGTCATCTCCGATGCTCCTATAGCCGATCTGTTATAGTGCCCCCCTCTATTGTACATTGTTTGGGATGGGTTCGAAATGTGCTGGATTGATCTCAAATCTGACATGAGATATAACCCCTTACAAGATTCCTTTTTCAAATTTGTTTTTGATGATCAACAGGACCTCAGATGCCTTAGTTACAATATTTTTACTGATTCATTAGTGCTCGCTATGTCTGATCAGTATGCGAAAGGGAATGCTATCATGTTGCTGATACTTCTTGGGACTGATCATTTATTTATTCTTTGAATTCTGTGGATTATGACCCATGCCTTGCCTTTCTATTTCGTCCTTATACCCGAATTGTTGGGAATGCTTCTGAGGTTCCTTCCTAGGTAATTATGGAAGAAGGTGCTTTCTTCTCTTTCGAGGAGACCTAATAGTTGAGGTTCTATTAGGAGCTGTAACACCTCATTCACAATCATGTGCTGTATTTTTCCTTTTATTAGTAGTTAAGGTGTCTCTACCTTACTTTTATACCTAAATGTTCTTATTACCTTCGTTATAAAAACTGGATGGTCCACTATAAAATCGGTTGGCCTTGCTAAATTTTTTTTAGAAATGAATTTATAATGGACTTTATAAATAATGAGATTACAATAGAACGAATATGTAAATAAAGAGTTTTGTGAGTAAGTAAGTTTATAATGGGATTTTGACATATAAATGAGGTAAATGGGAAATTGGTTAATAAAGGGATTTTATAAATGGAAGTTTTTATAAAGTTGAAATATGAATTATAAACACTGTTTATAAATGTGAAATCAATTTAATTTGATAACCTAAATATGGATTTTATAAAAGGAATTATATTCACGATTTTGGACAATGAATAATCCTTTAAATTAAATGTGTAGAAGTAACAAATTTAGTAAGAGAATTATATTCACGATTTTGGACAGTGAATAATTCTTTAAATAAAATGAATGTTTTGGAAAGTGATATTATAAAATGGAGTTTAAATGGTTTGAAAATAAAATTAGTTGTGAATTTACTAATTATTAATATAAGTATATGAAAATATGTTCCAAATATCCAATAAGTGAAATGATTTCGAATACCATCTTTTAAAGATATTTTGAAGTGAACAATTGGAAAGTGATTTGATTTATAAACGATTAATAAAATCAGGCCCAATGACTACTTATGTGCTCGATTTTGTTTGTAGTTTTGATAGTTAAATAATTGGCTATCAAACTAAGCCATTCTAGTTTCTCAACTTCATATGGAAACTAATTAGTTATACACTTAGTACATAACTGGCTATGTAGGCTTGATTATTGTTTGTGTTGAGAATGTTAATCCTTGTAGTGCAGAGTGATTACTCCAATCTATCGAGCTTCCATCTTGGCCGAAGGATATCAACTTAAAATTTGGAGATATGATAAGTCTATGAGACTTGGTATTTGTTTGAGATTCAAAAACACTTTTGCGTTGTTGGTGCGAAGAGACCGGGATCAAATTTATCTTAAAACTACTTCAAAACAACATATATTCGATGATGGTGCAGGTTGGTCGATGATATTTATATTTAGGATTTTCATAATAAAGGACTTCTTATTGATCATTTCAGGTTAAAATCCCAATATACATATAGTAGTAGTAGTCTCTTCGTTATGAAATATCCATTGCAAGGGCTTGTCGCTACTAATCCTATAGGATGTGGTAGGAGAGTACCTTCGGTTTGTCTTGTTCCTGAACAACTTGTATGGATGAGTGTCTGACATCGCATTTCTAAAATTACATATATTGGTTTTTACAACATACATCTGGGTTGGAGGAGAAGGCAACATCTCTTGGCTTAACACCCACTTTGAGAGGTATGAGCTCAAGGGTTGTATTTTTGTGGAAGGCAATTAGTAGTCAACGGAAATGGCAATGTGGCATTCAAAGATGATGTGATACATGATATGTGAAAGGTAATAGATAACTTTTTTGGCCTCACTCTCCGAAAAATGACTGAAATAGGGTTAGATGCAGCAATGCCAAAATAGTTCGCTCCCCATTAGGAGATGTCAACACTCTTCTAGATATATCTTTACATGCTATGACGTCGTGTATCTATTATTTTTTTATGTATGCTTGTGGCCATGAAATATAGGTTGGGAAAGATCGGATGGATGACATATCCGATACTATCGCGCGAGGGGCAGGCAGGTCTTGTATTGGTTTAGGCGCCAAGTTTCTTGACCCTAGGTATATTTCTTAACCTATTCATTTGTACGGAATCCAAAATCCACTATGTGCCTGCCATTTTGTTTTGTAGAGCGTAGTATCGCTGGAATTTAATAAAGGTAACAATTTCGGCTATGTTGATTATATTTGCATAATAAACACTATTATTATATAACATGATTTGATATGAAAAGGTTCTGGTTATCGTAAGGGAAAAACCCGTTCGTGTTTATTTGTAGGCATATCTTACGAGATACCTTTTGTTTTGATAAAGGAAAAGTTTTGACAACTTCGAAAATTCAGTTAAGTTGTATTTCCCTCAAGCTGGTTTACTAGACTGATCCGGACATTCTTCCATTTTAATGATCAGGTCAGACCGAGTATGTTTCAGATTCAGATTCGATGCTTTTAGAGCTTCAACAGACGAGCTGGAGATCTTCATGTCGTATACATGTATCTTTTTATTTTTCCACTGCTTTGCATTGTTGCTATTGTAAATTTTCAGTATTTGTGGGATAGGTTGTTATGATTGTCCAGGATGATGATTACTTATTGTTTACTCTGATATTTGTAAACGCTTAAAATTGAACGCTAACACCCCGGTGTAAGTAGAGCTTAAGTGAAAGCACCACCCGTCAATACGGGAAGTAGAAGTAGAAAAGTCACAGAGAAAGCAGTAAAAAGACAACAATTTTATAGTGGTTCAGCTTCAAGTTAAGCCTACGTCCACTTTAATCTCCTTTATTGCTGAATCAATTACAACTTTACATCAACCTTCGATTACAACACTGCTAGGACAAATAGCTAGAACTCCGATGTAGAAGAACTCTTTGAATCCATGTCGAATGTGTTAGATTTTCTCTTGAAGTTCGTCGAGGTGTCTTTCATGTTTGAAGTGTCGAGTGAGTCGAGTATTCAGCAGAGTATAGGCGTTCCAGAAATGAGCCAAATGATCCACTCTTTGGTGGTGTAGACGCGGTATTTATAGGGAAATTTCGAAGCTAGGTCGTAGGTCGTGAGCGACCTAGAGGTAGGCCATAGGTCATGAGCGGCCTAGTGGGAGCGGCTTACGGCTTAACTTGAGTGTATTTGATCACCTTGAATAAACTAACAAGTCATAGGTCGTGAATGACCTAGGGAGGAAGCGGCATAAGAAGCTTCTTCGGCATGTTTAGGTCGTAAGCGACCTAGGGAGAATAGTTGGCGACTTATGGTTGGGAACGACATAAGAAGTTGCTTCATTCTATGATAACTCGCTAGGCCGCTGGATCTTTTTATGTCGCTAGGTCGCTTAGCTACTAGGTCGCTAGGTCGCTTAGCTACTAGGTCGCTTTACTCCATAGGTCGTTAGGTCGCTTTACTCCATAGGTCGTTAGGTCGCTGATCTCTTGTACCTTTAACCCGTTAAGTCGCTAAGCCTTTCTATTATGATATGCTGTTGCCCTGTGTTGATGGTTAGGTCGCTAAGTCGTTAATAAGCTTAGGTCGCTTGTTTCCTTGGGTCGCTGAGTCGCGGAATACGGAAGTTAACATTTGCCCCTCGAAATACACGCCTATGCCTTAGGTCGTGTGCTTCGACCTAATTTTTCTAGGTCGTGAGCGACCGAAGAGATCTCTCATGCCCATTCGACCTTCCCTCTTTACCTTATATAAACGCTAGCTCGTTCCTTCCTCTTTACTTGTCTCAGCCTTCAAAAACGCCATTGAAGAAACTTCAAACCTGAACTTTCAGATCACCGATCATCTTTGCGATTTCATCACGTAGGTGAATCCGTTCTTTGTTCAACTCACGATCACCTTTAAATCATGGAACCGGATTCCCATCTTTAACCTCTGATCCAATTTTATATTCTCGTGCTTCATCGCGAACCATGCTTCAATCGATTTTCGATGGACTTGAGGTGGCTCGATTCGGTTTTTGGGTGATCTTTGATGATTTGAGGAGGGGATGATGGATTATAGTGCCTCAAGTTAACTGAGTTTGGAGGATGTGAGATGGTCCTTAATGGGTTAACGGGTTAATGGATTCCAGGTCGAACCGTTGCGCTCCTGATTATTTTGAGGTGATGGACACGTGGCTGCACTCGAGTGGAGGACAGGCTCTAGGCCTATCGGTTTGATTGTGAATCATACGACCTATATTGCTTACGACCTAACTTCTTACGACCTATCACACCTGCGACCTAACTTCCTGCGATCTATCATACTTGCGACCTAACTTCTTGCGACCTATCATACTTGCGACCTAACTTGCTGGAATGACATGAAACTTAAAGCCAAGCGACCTAGGAGATATATGACTTAACTTCTTGCGGCATAGGTCGTAGGTCGCGCATGTATCTGAGCGACTTAGGACTTAGCCTGTTATGCATTGCCTTGAATTCCTTTCAACTCGAATGAACATGACATTGCTGAATTGAATTCCCAACTTGAACTGGCAAGAAAACTTGCTTGAACTTGTCGTACTTCATTACAGATCTCATTAACTTTAATGCTAGTAACCTGTTAAGTACAACATTTGTAGAAAAATGGGACGAATATACTGCCACTGATCGCCCACATCGAATGACAGATTAGTCAATAAAAAATAATCAACTTAAAGAAATTATATGAAATGCTGTGAATCGACAAATTCAAGTGAAGTATTAAAGCAAATCCACATTAATCAATTAAGACTGATTTGTTTGCATCAACACTGCACTTGTATTTGGACTTAAAACATCAAGCCCTGAGACTTTAAAATTGGCAAATGCATATTAGTTTAATTTCAGTTATATTTGCTTGTCGTTTTATTAGTTTTGCACAGCACTTCACACATTTAGGAAACGTGCACCTTATATTTGAATATCCATTTCCTTGTGTAGAATGCCTTCTCAAGAAGAAACAATAGAGCAAGCTGAAGAAGACTTCCCGATAGCCAATCCACTGGATGATCCCCCAGAAAGGACTCCAACTACTCTGAGTTAGCGGGCGTTCAACCAACTACGTATTCAGTTTGGTATTGCTGAAGCAGATGCTTTACTTCCTGGACCAAACGATACTGTTGACAGGCCACCTCTCGGTTTCTTCGTTGTCAATCGTCAGATGTGCCTATGTGGTGCTATTCCTCCTTTTAATGACTTTCTTCAGCGACTCCTTCTTCGATTGACTATCTCTCCTTTCTAATTGCATCCCAATGGACACGCCATCCTAATGGGACTTTGTGTGCTATTCAGGAGGACACTTGATCGTCTTTCGAGTTTTAAAGAAATCTTTTACTTGTGCACATTCGTAAAGAACAAAGATCATCCCTCTATCATACTCGTGAGAAGCGCCAAGAACCGTAGATTGATCGTCGATCTTCCAGAAAGTGCCCACGGGTTCTTAAATCAATTCTTCTTCGTTCATCGTCCTCCAGGATTTTACGCCATCTGGAGAGTAGGAAGTAAGATTGCTCACTCCCACTTTTTCCATTTGAGCTTTTCAACGTTCGTGTTGCTAGCTGCTAATTTCGTTCTTTTCTTTTACAGCACTTCCTCCTCCCTCTAAAGATCCCAGCCACAAGCCGACTTTTGAAAGCTTAAGTGCCGTGGCGTTTGAGGAAAGAAGTATTAAATTTTTTCTGAAAGATGAATTTCTTCACCAATTTAGACTTCTGCACCCTTCCCATTCTACTCAGCCTCATGAAGTCCCTGATTCTCCAATAGAGACATCGGATGCCCCAGTTTCCGTCGGAGAACTTACACAGAAAGAACATACTATTGCGGCTTCACTGGTGAAGTGCTCTGCTTCTATTGACGTTGCGGGGTCGTCTGGCAAACTTGCACTTGCCCCGGTCATTAAGGAAAAGGAACCACCTCACCAGTCCGGGAAGACTGTTGATGAAGGAGCCGAGGGGCGACATATTTGAGGGGTTGAGCGACTTGATGATCACTTCACAGGAGCTTTTTAAAGATGATACCGCTGCTATTAAAGTTATTTCTCCAATAGTTGAAGGGACATCTGTCTTGCAACAAACTCCGTCAGCCCAAGTATTAACACTTGCTGCAAAATCCGTCATCATCCCCCAACCGAGGAGTGGTTCGTAGTTTGACGCGCGTAGTTTGCACGTTACACACACTTAGGATTTTTCAGCACTTTTATGCATTCAACTTTCTTTCTTTGAATATTTCTGAACTTTGTCTTTTCTTCATTTTCAGAATCCCTAATGGGACGAAGTGGCTCTCGCTATGAAGATTCCAGCATTATGGGAGGCGCGGCTCTTATGACCCCAAGAGGTGTCTTCCTGCCGCCTGGGAAACCGACGAAGAAAGAGCTGCGAGGAAAGCTCGTGAGAGGCGTGCTTATGAAGAACGCTATGGGAGACGGGACGAACGACATGATTCTTCCCAGAGAGAGGATGATTCTCACAAACGAAAATCCCACGATGACAAAGGGAAAAGCCATGTCACTAAAGATCCGAGTAAACGGGCCAAACTTGGTGAAAAACCGACATCTGAAATTTCTGAAAAGCCCGCTGCTCCCGTCTCTTTGGAAATTCCTTCTAGCTCTCCCGCCCTTCAAAGAGCTAATATTCAGACAATCATCATTAGGTCCCCGTATCAAGTTGGACAGGGTCCGGCCACTCTTCAAAGTCGGTTTCCGCACCGGTGCTTAAAGGGAGTGCGTTTCGATCTTGACTTGGTCCCAATCGATAAGCAAGCCATGTTGCGAAATCTTGATGCCGTCAAACTCGATATCGAGAGAATGTCTTGTTGGCAAAAACTTGTTAACGAGCTTTAAAGAGTAAATCACGCAAATCTCGAAGCCATGCTGACTATGGAAAATGGAAAATCCGAGTGGAAGAAAACACTCGATCATCATAATGCAGAGATGAAGAGTATTGCCACTTATGACGAGAAGCTTGAAGCAGAAGTTGAAAAACTTAAAGAAGAGCTTGCCACTTCTTCCACTTCCTATTCTCAAAGAGAAGAAGTGCTTCAAAAACAGGTGAGAGATGCTCACGCTACACAGAGAGACGCTGAAGCTAAATTTGAAGCACAACAGCAAGTTGTAGAAAGCTACCGAGCTGACGTGGCTCAGTTGCAAGAAAAAACCAGCTCCCAAAACTTGGAAATCGAATTGTTAAAAGCTCGACTTTCCATAGCTGAAAAAGAGCGTGATGAAGCTGTTGCCGGCAAAGCAGTGGCCGAAGAATCCCATATGGCAACTAAAGCCGAAATCAGCTCTACTTTATTCGATTTTTACATTCATAGTGTTCTGGGGCGCGGTAGCCTTAGATTTTTGGGATCGTAGTACGAAATTACTTTGGCCAAAGTGTAGGAGGCTGCACCTGATATGCTTGGAGGAGCTGGATATGCTGAAGAAGATTTAATGGCTCACTATCTAGATGATGATGCATGTGCCGCTCTTGCCAGGGGAAAAGAGAAACTCGCCAAAGAGAGAGCCGAAATAGCAGAAGGTGAACATTTAGGGAAGGCAACTTCAACTGACCCAGTTCAACCTTCGGTTTCGGCCGACATCGATATTGTTGGCTCCAGTTCCCATTCTCCACCTCCTTCTAAAGCTGTTACTGAAAGTGCAACCGCCTGCATTGGAGATGAGACTCAAGAAAGCACTGAGGCGCAGGACTTTGAAGTTGACATAGTAAAGCCTACTTCTCCACGTAACCTTAATGCTGATGTTGCTCAAGTGGACTACTTGTTTACTTCACATGAGCTTGATGAACTTTTTGATTATTACTTAAATCTTGACGCGCCACTTTCTCCTCTTTTTATGAGAGATACCGACTTTAACTTCTCTTCTCCTATAGTGAAAGCGCCAAATGTTGTTCAGCCTTCCCCTCTTCCAGCTGTTCCCTCTCCGCCTCTTCAGATTACTCCTCCTTCCGTTTATCAACCGGGGTCACAAGAGGAGCTAATAGAGGCTCTTCAAGGCTTGGATGACCCAGTTCCTTCACAAGAACAGAAGGCGGAAGAACCTTAAGAAGGCGAAAGAACCTCGGAGCAAACTATTTCTGATGACATAAAGTTGTCTGCACTTTTCACCCCGGGCAGTGAGTCTTCTTCAAGGAAGAAGGGGAAGCGTGAAGTCTCAAAGAAAAAGAGGGAAGCTTCTGCCAGCGAAGAAAAAGAAGAAGAAAGTCCAATTGCACCCCTTCCTCTTTCTTCCCCTACTCTCACAAGCCGACCCAAAAAGTTAGTCATCCTGCCAGGCGAGGGATCGAAAGGTGGCAGGAAGAAGAAGTGGTTGGTTTGGGACCTATGTTTTTTGCTTTTTTGCTTGTATATATAAAGACTTGTGTTGACCGGAGATTGTGCGGGTACTGGTCCCCGCCTTCTTTTGTTTTGAAACCTGCACATGTATAAAATTTTCATAGAATGGAATAAAATGATTCTTTTACTTGTACAAAATTCTGTCTGTATTTGAGAATGCATTTATTCTTCTTTTTCATACAAGTTTCTTTATTTTCTATGTGTGATGTTGTAGTAAACCAATGGTATGTTGCTTGAGAATTGCATTTATTTTTGTAACTATATTATATTGGCCCCATACCAAGGTTTATTGCAATCTCTTTCACATTGGCAAAATTCTGGAGAACGACTCTTCTGTTTTGAGAAGACTTGTACTCTTTCTTTAGAGAACAACTTTTCCATTTGTAGGAGGTTTGCTTCTGTACTTTAGAGAATAATTTTTCCATTTTAAGGAAATATTTTTCTGATTTAGTAGAATGCGCCTCGTATTGGAGAAGTCTTTTCTTTTTTCTTTTTTTTTGCTGAGAAGTTTTTACACTTCACTTTCGGAGAAAGTCACTTTTATTTTTGATAAGTGAATTTTCCTACGCGGTAAAGTGGGCCTCCGAAAAAGGGCTTTGACCTGTTTGTGCCTCTGAAGGGGGCTTTTGTTTGGTTGTGCCTCTGGGAAGGGGGCTTTTTGTGTGTGCCTCTAGGGAGATGGCTTTTGTTTTTTCCCTGTACGCGGGGAAGCGGGCCTCCAAAGAGGGCTTTTTGTTTCTGCCTCTGGGGAGAGGCTTTTGTTTTTTCCCTGTTCGTTGGGAAGCGGGCCTCCGAAGAGGGCTTTTTGTTTCTGCCTCTGGGGCGAGGTTTTGTTTTTTCCCTGTTCGCTGGGAAGCGGGCCTCCGAAGAGGGCTTTTGCACTCCAACTCTGGTGTAGTGGGCCTCCGAAGTTGGCTTTTCACATTTCAACACTTGTGAAGTTTTATTTCAGATTTCGGTGAAATGTGTGCCTCCGAAGAGGTCTTTTAGCATTTCGACTCTGGTGAAATGGGCCTCCGAAGAGGGCTTTTCACATTCCAACACTTGTGAAGTTTTGTTTCAGATCTCGGTGGAATGTGTGCCTCCAAGTAGGGCTTCTGCCTGGAAGTTTCTTTCTCATGGTTAGATGGATTCACGGGGCGGACACAAGTTACTTGGACGTTTGTTTGCACAAACGTTCTCAGCTAGCTAACGAGTGCCATGCCTTCCACTTGGGAAGGTGCCTCCGGTCATTCCACCAATCTTTTTTGGTTGAGAAAGAGAACTATCTTTTTCTGGCAAGTCCCGTTAGAGGAATTTATCCTCCCAAGAGTTGTGCCTCCGAAGATGACTTGTGCCTCTGAAGAGGTCTTTGGTTGTTTCCTGCCTGCTCGGCCATGTCTTTACGCCATTTGCTCATATCAGCGATTCCCTATTATCATTTTCAAGCACACATTCCTTTCCTTTGCAAGTAGTTTATTTTATCTAAAGAAGTGTACTTCATTGTTAAATGAGTTCACAGGGGCAGATACAGGCTAATTAATCGGATGTTCGTTTGCACAAATGATCATAATTTGTTAGCAAAGGCCCACCTTCGGCGGAACCACTAACTGTTTGCTTGAAGCACTTCTTATATAGGATTTGAGTCTGGAATTTTTGTAGCTGAACATTCATTTGTTGAGTGATGTCAGGGATCGCTTGGTTTTGTGATGGGTAAGCTTTTTTTTTTAATGGCCTGCAATATTAAATCGACATTTTAGCAATACAATTAAAGTACTTTACATATATTGAAATAAAACAAGCATTTTGTAATAGTAGAGAACACAAGATTTATAGTGGTTCGTCCAAGAACTGGGCCTACGTCCACTTTATAGTACTTATTATTCACTTGCACTGGTTTTACAATAGCTTTCAATACAAGAATCATACATCCATAATTCTTTTACAGTATTTCGATAAAGCTTTTAAGTAAAATATGGATGCAAGTGATTGTTGTTCCAAGCCCTTGGAATTGGATCTCCTTCGACAGCTGTTAGTTTGAAAGTGCCATCAAGAAGTTTTTTGGCTATGACATACGGTCCTTCCCAGTTTGGCGCAAACACTCCTGTTGCTGTCATGATCCTTTTCAAGACTAGATCCCCAATCTCAAAGCTGCGTTGGCGAACATTGGAATTGAAGTGCCTGTCGATTCTTTGCTGATGGGCTGCAATTCTGAGCTGAGCCTCTTCCCTTCTTTCATCAAGGAGGTCAAGTGCTTCAAGTTGCAGCTTTTCATTTTCAGCTTGATCGAAATGGATTCCTCTGTGTGAAAGGATTTCTGTCTCCACCGGAGTCATTACTTCTGATCCATATGCCATTGAAAATGGAGTGTGCCCAGTCGCAGTTTTGTGGGTAGTTCTGTATGCCCATAGTGCTAGTGGTAGCTAATCGATCCAACCACCTTTCGCTTTTTCTAGCTGTTTTTTGATGGTTGATTTGATAATTTTGTTTACTGCTTCCACTTGCCCGTTTGCCTGCGGATGAGCCACTGCTAAGAAGTTTTTTTGGATCTTGAATCTCTTGCAAAAATCTTGGAACTCTTCACTTTTTCCATTGTCTGTGATTATCTTTTGAGGCACACCATACCTGCAAATGATATTCTTAGTTACAAAGTTTATCATCTTTTTAGAGGTAATAATAGCTAATGGTTCAGATTCAGCCCATTTAGTAAAATAATCAACAGCAATAATAGCATATCTGATTCCGGACTTGGCGGTTGGCAAAGGCCCGATGAGATCTATTCCCCAAATAGAAAATGGCCACGGACTGACCATTAGTGTTATCTCGGTGGAAGGTGCTCTTGGGATTTTTGCAAATCTCTGGCATCGGTCACATTTTCGGGCATAACTTGCAGCATCACGATTAATGTCTGGCCAAAAATACCCATAACGGAGAATATTCTTTGCTAGAGTTTGACCACCTGAATGATCTCCACACTCTCCTCCGGGTACTTCAACTAGAATTGTCTTAGCCTCTTCCTTGGTCACACATCGGAATAATGGCATTGAGAATCCCCGCCTGTACAATCAGCCATCTTGAATTATATATCTAGAGCCTTTTCTTAGCAACTTCTGATGCTCCTTTGAATTTCCTGGTAGAGAACCGTTGAGAAGATATTCCATTATCGGAGTCACCCACGATTCTTGTTCTTGAGACATAGTCATGATCCAATCAATTTCCATCTCATCAGTGCTTGGAGCTGACAGGACTTCCACAGGAACTAATCCCAATAATTGAGCTTCACCAGTGCTTGCGTACTTTGCAAGAGAATCTGCCATCATGTTCTCTTCCCGCGTATATGACTTATCGTATAATGGTCAAGATCATCGAGAAGTTCCCAGGCTCTTGACAAGTAAGCAGGCAGATTTCCTCCTTTAGTTTGAAACTCTTTCTTGACTTGGCATACAATAAGCTGTGAATCACTGAAGATCTGCAACACTTTGACATTCAGTTCTTTAGTAATCTTCAAGCCGGCAATAAGAGCTTCATATTCTGCTTCATTGTTTGTCGAAGGGAATTCCAATCTCAATGCAGAGCACAATGACTGCCCTTCAGGGGTTTCAAGCACAACCCCAGCTCCGGAACAGTAATCGTTTCTTGCACCATCAACATATAATTTCCATTGAATTGGGGTATTATCAGTCACCTCTTCCTCACTGTCACCTTTGTCTGTACATTCTGCGATGAATTCTGCTAAAGCTTGTCCATTGATTGCTCTCCAGGGATGATAAGTGATGTCGTATTGGCTGAGTTCAATATTCCACTTCAGAAGGCGACCCGAAGTCTCAGGGCGAAACAGGACTTGCTTCAGAGGTTGATCAGTGAGGACTTTGATAGGATGAGCTTGGAAATATGGCCTCAATTTTCTTGATGCAATCAGTAGACAATAGACAAGCTTTTCCAATTTTGAATAATTCATCTCTGCCCCAATGAATCTTTTGCTGATATAATAGACCGGGCGCTGAATTTTTGCGTCTTCCCGTACCAACGCTGCGCTGAGAGCATGAGATGAGATTGCCAAATATACGAAAAGATCTTCGCCATCGTCGGGCTTAGAAAGTATTGGAGGCGTTTTCATATGACGAACCAACTCATCAAAAGCTTTCTGGCATCCAGGAGTCCAGTCAAAGTTTTTCCTTCCTTTCTTCAGAGCATCAAAGAATGGAATGCATTTATCAGTAGCCTTGGAAATGAATCAACTCAAGGCAGCAACTTTTCCATTAAGACTTTGCAATTCCTTCGTCGTTCTAGGAGCTTTGACTCCTTTTAAGGCAGCAATCTGAATAGGATTAGCTTCAATGCCCCAAGCACTCACAATGAAACCCAAGAACTTTTCGGACTCCACCACAATTGAAC
The DNA here is from genome assembly GCA_030765085.1 of Allium cepa. Taxonomy (NCBI): domain Eukaryota; kingdom Viridiplantae; phylum Streptophyta; class Magnoliopsida; order Asparagales; family Amaryllidaceae; genus Allium; species Allium cepa. Next base: position 853,821,907 of record CM060931.1, read on the forward strand.
ATTTCAAAGGATTAAGCTTCATTCTGTATTTTCGAAGGACTGCAAACATTTCTGCCAAGTGATCCATATGGTCTACTGCCTTCTTTGATTTCACCAGCATATCGTCAACATAAACTTCCATAGTTTTTCCAATCTGTGGCTTGAACATAGCATTGACGAGTCTTTGGTAAGTTGCCCCTGCATTCTTAAGTCCGAAGGGCATAACTCTATAGCAGTAGAGACCAACATCGGTAATGAAGATCATGTCCTCCTGAACCGGCTCATGCATCATGATCTGGTTGTATCCGGAGTAAGCATCCATAAAGATAACAATTCATGCCCTGCTGTTCCATCCACCAACTGATCTATCCTGGGTAACGGGAAACAGTCTTCGGGGCATGCTTTGTTTAAATATGAGAAATCGATTCATACTCTCACTTTCCATTAGCTTTCTTAACCAGTACTGGATTTGAAACCCAATTCGGATAAGTAGACTCCCTGATGAAACCATTCTCCATGAGCCGATCTACCTCTTCTTTCAATGCTGCTGACCTTTCAGGACCCTGGTTTCTTCTTTTTTTCTTTACCGGTGTAAACTTCGGATCAACATTCAGAGTATGTACTGCAATTTCTGGGGATATTCCACACATATCAGCATGAGTCCAAGCGAATACGTCCAGATTTGCTTTCAAGAATGATATCAAGGAATTCTGAACCGTCACACTAAGTTGCGAACCCACATTCACCACTTTGTTTGGATCTTTTGGGTCAACAGGTACTGGTACCGTTACTTCCATTGGCACCACTCTATTCTCCCCTGCTTTGGCTTTTCCAGGATCCATTTCTCTTCATGCCCCACTATGCTCGCCAGTGCAGGGTCCACCCTGTAATTGCTACAAGGTTGGTTCTTTGATGCGGACTAGGGCTGCCACATCTTTTCCCATTTCTCTCTTCCTTGCTGCACGCAACTCTATAAGATAACATTCTCGCCCAGCATTCCGATCCCCTTTAATAACACCAACTCCATTATCCGTGGGGAATTTCATCGTAAGGCACCACGGGGCGAGAATTGCCTTAAAAGCCGCAAGAGTTGGTCGGCCTAGGAAGGCATTGTAGGCAGAAAATTCATCAACAATTACAAAAGTCCATCTCCGAACCACCTTTTTATGCCCCTCTCCAAGCTACGCGAACAAGTCGATAGTTCCAATCAGCTGCTTCGGTTCCCCAGTAAACCCAACAATTTTTTGCGATGAAGCTTGAACATCAGCCATCAGAAATTTCATTTGATCGAATGTCTTTTTGAAGAGAATATTGCAAGAAGCGCCGCAATCTACAAGCACTCCCCTCACAAAAGCTGGCCCAATGCCTGCAGAGATGACTAAGGGATTCATGGTTGGAGCTTCAATGCCCATAGAGTCCTTGGCTCTGAACACAATATCATCATTAAAAGTTTACTGCTGCTTCAAAGGTGCAACATCTTCTAGCACAAAAACACTCTCTTCTATTGGTGCATACTTCAAGGCACGGGCATATCTTTCCATCTTGCCCCATCTTCTGCCTGTTGGGTGAGGACCTCCCGTAATCACATTAATAAAAGGCCTTTCTGATTCATGCATAGTATTCCTCTCACCCGAGCCAGATGGATGACCAGGAAGTTGCTGGCCCTTAGTTGATGAAGTTGGGTCATTCCTATTCCTCTTAACATATTGCTGCAACTTTTTCTCTCTCGGCAGTTCTTCAATCAAACTTTTCAGACGGTGGCATTCGTTGGTATCATGACAGGAAACCAACAGAATCTCCCATTTGAGCAGCTTTTTTCCCAACTCTCATCTCAGGTGGTTTAGAATATTCTACCACATCTTTGGTAGCAAAAAAGATATTCTCTTAGGTGTCAGTCAAAGGAGTGAAGTCTGAAGGTTTTAAGAAGCGAGGTTTCTTCACGTCCTTCTACCTCTTCCCACCATTATTTCCCCTCTTCTGACTTTCGGATTCTTTTTTGGTAGGAGCAGCAGTATTATCCTTAACCTCTGTCAATTCCACTTTAACCGGTGCTTGAAGGCTTTCCAAGCGCATGAATTCATCAGCTTTCTTATAGAATTTCTCAAGCGAATTCGGTTCTTTCATCTTCAGCCACCTCCCAAATTCGCTTGACTTGTCGATTGCCCTCATCAAGCATGTCAAGACCATCCGTGGCTCTACATTATCCACTTCAGCCAAATCTATGTTGAAGTGGTTTAAGAAAGGTCTAATAGATTCCCCAGGATTTAGTTCCAGGCTTGACAGTGACATAATATCCTTTTCCTTTGAAGCATACAACCTGAATTGCTCTTTAAACTTCCGAGTCAAATTGGCGAACTGGTCTATGGATCAGACCGGAAGCTTTGTGAACCAGAGTAGAGCCACTCCTTCCAAGTATACCGGAAAGTACCGGCATTTGATCTCATCAGATGCTCTAGCACCAGTCATGTGCCAATCATACTTATACAGGAATTGATTAGGGTCGCTTGTTCCCTTATAAGCCGGGATGGTAGGAGGAACAAACTTCCTTGGGAATTCCGTCTTTAGAATCCTTTTAGTGAACGGAGTTTTGCTCGGAGCGAATCCCCATTCCGTCTCGTCTTCTTCCCTCTACATGCTCTCTTTCATGATTTGTCGCACCATGCCCGAAAGGTATTCCTCATGATTTAAAGGCTCTGCAGGACGGACTTCAGCCATTTTCTCGGAAGTTTGTCTGGACAAACGTTCATGGAGAGTTGGCTGCGGTTTCGATCCTCCAGCTTGGGGAGGCGTTTCTTTGGCGGGGCTAGCTGCTCTTTGAGGAATATTCCTTTCTTCAGGATTATGAGCATCATCAGCAAGTTTTTCTCCATTATTCATCGGTTGACAGTTAGCTCCTAGAAATTCATTTAACTTATCAAGCATTAATGCATTCTGCGTTTCCATCTGTTGGTATAACCCAGATACTGCAGCATCTAACTCCGCTCGTGTAATTCCAGCACTTGGTGCTGCTTGACTTCACGAAGGAGAAGTGGCAGTATTCTCACGAACATCACTAGGTCAAGTAGATCCGCGCTTTCTTCCAGGAGCCATTATCTCTGATAGAGTTCTGGTTTTGAGAGAGATTTTTTCAACAAAATTTTGCGAAGCAATGACGAAAGTAGACTGAGTTCAATTCTAAGTGAAAGCACCAAAAATGTTGACGCTTAAAATTGAACGCTAACACCCGGTGTAAGTAGAGATTAAGTGAAAGCACCACCCGTCAATACGGGAATTAGAAGTAAGTAGAAAAGTCACAGAGAAAGCAGTAAAAAGAAAACAGTTTTATAGTGGTTCGGCTTCAAGTTAAACCTACGTCCACTTTAATCTCCTTCAATGCTGAATCAATTACAACTTTACAACAATCTTCGATTACAACACTGCTAGGACAAATAGATAGAACTCCGATGTAGAAGAACTCTTTGAATCCATGTCGAATGTGTTAGATTTCCTCTTAAAGTTCATCGAGATGTCTTTCGTGTTTGAAGTGTCGAGTGAGTCGAGAATTCAGCAGAGTATAGGCGTTCCAGAAATGAGCCAAAAGATCCCCTCTTCATTGGTGTAGGCGCGGTATTTATAGGGAAATTTCGGAGCTAGGTCGTAGGGCGTGAGCGACCTAGAGGTAGGCCGTAGGTCGTGAGCGACCTAGTGGGAGTGGCTTACGGCGTAACTAGAGTGTATTTGATCACCTCGAACAAACAAACAAGTCATAGGTCATGAACGACCTAGGGAGGAAGCGGCATAAGAAGCTTCTTCGGTATGTTTAGGTCATAAGCGACCTAGGGAGAATAGTTGGCGACTTACGGTTGGGAACGGCATAAGAAGTTGCTTCATTCTGTGATAACTCGCTAGGCTGCTGGATCTTTTATGTCGCTAAGTCGTTTAACTACTAGGTCGCTAGGTCGCTTAGCTACTAGGTCGCTTTACTCCATAGGTCGTTAGGTCGCTTTACTCAAAAGGTCGTTAGGTCGCTTTACTCCGTAGGTCGTTAGGTCGCTGATCTCTTGTACCTTTAACCCGTTAAGTCGCTAAGCCTGTCTATTATGACATGTTGTTGCCCTGTGTTGATGGTTAGGTCGCTAGGTCGTTAATAAGCTTTGGTTGCTTATTTCCTTGGGTCGTTGAGTCGTGGAATACGGAAGTTAACAATATTGATTTATGTATATTACAGTTTCTATTTGTAAAGATTATTGATCTATATTATATGTTATTCAGCTGCGATGTGAGATTCTATATGGGCTTGGTTCTGCTGCTCTCATTTTCTTCTCTTCTCTTCTTCTTTCTTCTCACTTTCTTCTCACCCTTTCTTTTCTTTCTCATGATCATTTGCAATTGGTACGCTCTGGGTAGGAGACACGTGGTTTGGTGTTGGGTTCGGGGGGTGTCGAGTGCTGGTCGTCACAGTTGGTGTCAAAGCTTAGGTTTAGTATATTCCTAGGCTTTAATGTGTACTTGATAAAGATAGGAACAGTAGCACCATAGATTTAGTTTGAGTGTGTGTACATATGTATGAGCTCATATTTGTTAGTTATACAAAAATTTTATTTATTGCGGTGATTGATTATTGAGTGTTTTATAAAATTCGGTTGGTATATGGGAATCCACTCTATCGATAGTGATTTCTAAGCTCTTAAACAAGGTAAACTGACATAATATTGTTTTTGAAGGGTAAATGAAATAATTTTACCTCGATTATACTTTATATATAATTATATATATATTGATTGTTGGTTGTTAATGAATGGTAATATTTAATTATCATCGTTGTTATTTGTTATGCTTAATAAAAAGTTGGTATTATTATAAATCTAAATAAGATAAATTAATTTGGTATGAATCTTATATAAGTGAAGTAAAATAGTGAAATTATATAAGTAAAAATTTATAAATGTGATTTATAAATATAAAAAGGGATTTTAAAGGAATATAAACCACCGAATTCACTACCACTGCTAAAAATAACAAGAGTGATGACTGCAGCATCATCGGTATCATTTTCAAGTTTCTGTGTGATGGAATTGTTACCATTAGTGATTTTGTTAATAAGTTTTGTTTTGTTAACAAGTTTTGAATTTTAAATACAAAGTACGATTTGATAAATATGAGAAAATAAGTTTATGAACATATAAATTGAAAATGGTATGGTTGAGAAAACAAAATGTGAAACTGAGATATGAAATTAAAAATTTAACTTAAAAAATGTGAAATTGAGATATGAATTTGAAAACCAAAAATTAAATAAATCTTTGATTTCATAAAGATGATCTTCTTATACTTCATATTAAAGCCGAAGAGGGAACTTGTACTACACATGCAATTTAAAAGGTGATTTCGATTTTATTCCACCCACAGTATTGATTGAATACAGAAATTGATATTGAGTAGAATTAGAAGATTTCTATAGGTTCTGCTCATTTAATATTTACTAATTTTGATGAACATTCTAGATAACATTGTTTTAACTCAATCGAATATATGAGTTTTGAATTAAGAAATCTTTGTTAAGATTTAAATGAAATGTTGAAAATGTTTTCCTCTGTGAAAATTGAAATGATTTCAAATTATCCAAGTTAGAAAGGTTTTAAGTAATCCAAGTATTTGATAAATGAGGTTTAATGATTCCATATATATCGAAAAGAAGGTTTTAGAAATATATATCTCAAAAACATATTTTGATAAAAAGAACTTAAGCAATTAAAGCATTATTCCCTATTCGTAGAAGTTCTTTTTATCGATGATTGGTTCAAAAGAATCATGGTCGGATTTGGGTAATTCCTATCCGAAGACCACTTCTATCCAATTTACGTATTCGAAGTGAGAACATGGATACGATATTTGGGATTTTCGTAATGAAGGACTGCTTGTTGATCATTTGGAGATAAACTCCCAATATATATATAGCAGCAGTAGTCTCTTCGTTATGAAATATCCAATGCAAGGGCTAATCGCTACTAATCCTAATGGAAACTCCCGACATGATATGGTCGAAGAGTGCCTTTGGATTGTCCTATTCCTGGACAACTTGTTGGACGAATGTCTGACATTGATTTCTAGTTACACAAATTGATCTCTATGATCGTATTATCTGTTTGGTGGCGGAGAAGGCAACTTCTCTTAGCTTAACACACTTTCTTAAGATGTACGAGCTCAGGAATTATACGTCTGTAGAAATCAGTTGTGTAATTATGGAATGTCAATATAGCATTCAAAGAGGAAGATGATGTGCTTTGTGAAAGGTGATCATTATCTTAGGCCTTACATTCGAAAATGACCAAAACAGGGTAGATGTGGTAAGGCTATAGGGTTCGTTACCGTTAGGGTATGATCATTTTCTTCAAGATATATTTATTCCCACTATGATGTTGGGTATTAAATTAATGTGGTGTATGTGAAGAGAGCTCTCGGTTAGGTCGGTTATTACCTGGGTGATGACATATTCGATACAAACTAGGAAGAGGTAGGCCAATCCTGTATTGGTAGAGGACCATCAGATGGGCCTCTATACATTTCTCTAGAGATGTACTGCCAGAAGGTAGTCCCTTCACCTGGTTATTTGTATGGAAATCCATTCTCTAATAAGTGCCTGCCATTTTGTTTGTATTGTTATGGCTAGTATGGTGGAAATTAATCAATGTAACAATTTCGACTAAGATTAATAAGTTTACTTGCAAATGTTTTCAAAGGAAAGTCATGAAAAATAATATCCCTTATTTTTACGTAATAATGATTTGGTTATCATAAGGTAAAAACTCATTCCATGTTTATGTGCGGGGTGGTCTTATGAGCTACCTTTTCTTTTCAAAACGCGTATTTTGAGTTCTCACGCTAGTCCTATGACCGACCCATAGTTTATTTTCCTTAAACCCTGGATGCCCTAATTTTTCGGCGCAGCCTAGTAGTCATGTGTAGTTTTTAGAAGAAATCTAGATGGAGTTTGAAGCATGGAGTTAGAAGATTCTTCTAAAGATTATTATCTATTTCCATCACACTTGTGTAATATTGTATCCTGCATTTGAAAGGACAGAAATTTATAACTAATCGATGTTTAACTCTGATAAATGTATTTTAAATTTCTGCTGTAAAGATTTTTTATTGAAATAATATGTGTTATTTCATTCTTGTGATATTCTGTTCTATTTTTATTTTCTTTCTTACCCTTGAGAATCCTCTTCTCCGTCTCTTCGAATTGCGGCTAGCGAATACCAAGGATGTATTGGTTTCGATTTCTGAGAGTCCAGGAAATGCGTCCTCGTAGACTATAAAATTTGAACTTTTTGGTCAAAAATAACTAGAGAGCTAAGCATTATTTGTAAATTTTAGAAAAATAAGCACCAACGCGCGATATATACTTTAGGTTATTGAGTATATTTTGTGTTTGCTATCATTATAAGAACTTAATTCATGATTATTAACCAATGTTTTTATATGGTAAAGGTCTGCACGAAACGTTTTGTACTCATTCGGTTAGGCATAATTCTTGCGACACTGAGATGTAGGTTTTCCAAGTAAAGATTGTACCTACAAGTATCTAATAGTAAATTTTGGAATGATGAATTTCAAATGTCAAATTAAGGATCATTAAGTAATTAATGTTTTTTCAAACAATATAAACACAAAATACATATAAAACATTTGGTGTAGAACTATAATTTGTGAGTCATTCAATAGTACATGCATAAACCCGACATAAATTAATGTTATAACAAATAGAAAACCCTCAATTTTTTTATAAAGTATCTATGACAGGCATCCATTAATGCATCATCTGATCCCAAGTTGAAACATAGAGCATTACAAGTAGCACCTAATTTGAACTCAATTGTAAAAAGAAAACCTAAGCACATTGCTGAAGTAGTAGAAAGTAGTAAGTTATATTCGATCGTTCGTCTCCTCCCTCTCAATTCACTTGTACTTTTGAAAGGAGTTCAATCAAGTTCAAAATTTGATTTCAACTTCGAAATCGATTTCACAATGGATTATAAAATTTAATAATAAATTTTTTGAAAATAACTCATGTTGTTATTCTAATCTTGTACTCTTCTTTCGATTTTCTTTCTTTTGTTTTCTTTCTCTTATTATGTAATGGTTAGGTTTCCTACCTTTTGTTAGATGTAGTCTTTACTATAATAGTAGGCAAAAATAAATTTCATTAAAGGCATAAACCTTGATAACCTGATTCTTTTGGGTCATACATATTGAGTGCTTCAAATGCCTCAAGTTTCTAAGGCGAAAGTTGTAAAGTAAGCCTTTCTAAGCAAGCCTCTTAAGACGTCTTGTATTCGACTTGCCTTGGAAGGGTGTTGAAATACACTTGATGTAAACTTCTATAAAAATCGTTGAAGATCATTTAACAACATAACCATTGCGCTAACTGATGGAGTTAATACAATTCAAATTTAAATAACTTCAACTCAAACTCAATCCCACTTTCTCTATGTTTGTTTCATTAAGAATATGACACTAAATATATGTTATGCATAACTGAAATAACCGATCGCATTACACAAAATAGAATAACCACCTAATTAACATTATTTGTTCATCTAAATTATCATCATACAATTACGAACACTAAGAAGTTGATCACAAAAGTATATTGATGAAAACATACTTATTAGGATATACATTGTGAATTGTAACTTATATAGTACATGTTCTAACATTGATATAATCATCAATTACTATTTTTGATAAATACACAATGATCATGGCATAAATTATGAAATGTAGCTTAGACAATAATAATACTATTGCTTAAATTTCTTACAAGTATAATTGGCAGCTAGGTTAAGCATATCTCAACGTACCCAATTCATGCCAGCCTGTCCAGTTTATGCCAACCTAAACACAATTTTTTCTCTAAGCCAGCACATCTATTCAGCAACCCTCCGGATCTTCTACCGACCGGCTCAACTCAACACAGCTTCAACAACCAATTTTTAAGAAAAGGCTTGGGGTCAAGTGTGATCCTTCTTTGGTCCAGCTTCATAGCCCGCATTTGGTTAGTCTTAAGCAGCTCGTCTCGTCATCCCTCAACTAGCTAGAACATCCCTTACAACTTGGTCTTTAGAAACATTATGATTTCCTTAGCAACCTCCAATCATAAGAGACCAGCCAACGTAGCTTGAAGGAAGCTACTCATCCGCCTTGGCACACAAGCATGCAAAAGTAATAAAATTAATACAAATTTTGCATTGAATTTTATGCATTTTAATTTTTTATCCTATACCTTAAAATTATATGTATTGGTTATATATTGATTTTACTAGGTATACGGGCTTAAATAATTATTTATCAGCAACATATTATATAATAATTAGGCCGAACACAATGGAAGCCTATAAAAGGCATGATTGGCTAGACATGTGGAAAAAACAATGCATTTGACTTGGCATTTGGATTTGGACAGGATCTGTATTCAAACTAGTGAGAAATATGGAAGATATTTTGATATTATAGTGCTTATAAGCCATACGTTGTCCCATTCAGATTTGATAGAAAATAATGAGCTTAAGTCTCCGTTAGAGAATTGGTGAAACTTGATGTCGAGATTCGAATATGATGTTCAAAGGTAAAGAACAAGCAATTTAAAGATGAAAGTCTAACAACGGACACGTCGCTAGTCGATGACCTAATAACTACATATTTATTTTAAATATTGTAAAATTATTTATATTCCTGTATCACCGTAGTGTTTTCGACCATGACATAAAAATTATATTTGTTTTCAAATAAAATTAATTACTATAGATATCTAAAACTTTGAATTATATTTACACACATTTGAACAAACATATTATTATATATGTATACTGCTTAAAAAGGTTATTTTATGGATGCTCACAACAGTAGGCTTTAATATATGCACATATATGTTTGTATGTATATATGTATGTTTAATAAAGTATTATGTTTTCGATTTTAATAATGTAGAAAATAATTATATATTTATACACACTTTTATTCTCGGGGTTGTAATTGAAAAATTGGTTTTTTATTATCAGTCATAAATAAAATAAACATTCATATATATATATATATATATATATATATATATATATATATATATATATCTGTGTGTGTGTGTGTATTCGATTTTTGAAAGCAAAATTTTGCATAAGTTTGAATTAGTCAAAATTATTTCGACTAAATCAAAACCCAAGTCCATTAGAGGTTGGATCATGGGTTTTATTAACCTGTAATAAACACAAGTGTATCAAAGTGCAATAACTTTAAACTCATAGTGGAATTGAAGCATAAAATATAGTGTACATATCGACTAAAGCTACTACTTTGTAATATTCCTTAGATATTTAATTGCCTAATCAGTGCCAAGTATGAATAAGAAGACTTCATCATCTACCGTTCCTGTCTTATTCGAGTATCCGGTCGTTCTAAATCTAACATGTGGATTATTATGAGGAGAGGGTTCAGAACAACGTTTCAATGATTGGAAAATTACATACTTTACCCATCCCATTAATATATGTCGCTTGATTTCCATTTAAATGCTATGTATATTATTTACGGCTAGTTGGTTAATTCTACTGTATGCATACGACATGCCTAACCTAACCTTCTTTAAGGTGCCATTATGTGTCTGTATATGTATAATTATTTATATTTATCTAAACATTTCACTATCAAAAACCCCAACCACTTAATACTTTTAAATAGGAGGGAGGTAGAACCATCGGCTATTTACTATCTCAAGCCCCTAAAGCGGAACCTACGCAACATCAATGCTAGTCAATCTATTCTAGCTATTAAGATCGATGACTCCTATATATGGCTTTTTAATATAATATATAATTTAATTACCATACTACTAATGCAACTTAAAGACTCATCTAAGGGTTAACTAGCCAACATCCACTAAACTAATTTTTTACTAACCATCCACTTTAAGGTCTATGTATCCTCCATATGGATTTTACACTCTTAGAATGCGAAATCCATCAGCGTATAACCTGAATTTTTTCTAGCACTCACTCGAGATAGTTAGATGTCAAAGCCAATATTCTAGACCTACTACTAAATACCAGTACTAACAACTACCGTGGCCCACCGACCCTCCGCAACTGACGTCCCGTTTAGACCAACCTAAGTTAGTAAAGAAAAATGCCCCTTTCTGTTACTTACTTCCTCTTATTGTATATGAAGCAGACCCCATATCTCAGATGGTACCGAATCATTTAATACTTCAAATCCAAGATGAACCCTCAATGTATATCCCTTTCCTAACTTCTTATGCTTGGAGATGTTATACATAAGTAGTAAATATACACAACTACTTGTAGCCTCTAGGTGAAGGGCAGACTTTTGCTGTATAACTTTATTGACCTCGCGACCCAACCCACTAAATCAAACCTACCACTCAAAGCCTAAGTGTTGCATGGGCTAGGCCTACTATTCACGTTTTTCCTAAACGTACAAGCTATATAATTTCCTACATTTTAAATTATATTTCTTCCTACATATAATTAATAGTATTAGTACTTACTTATTCACTACATTATTATTCCTAATTTATACGCGTATGCTTTGGTTTCCTTGTAATGTCTAATAAATGCCCATTATCCATGAAAATTAGTCATTAATGTCAAAATTGGGCGATCTCTAATCAATGCCCATTCAATCCTGTTAATTTATTAACCATTTTAAAAATCCACCTTTCTGTCTACTCAATTTCTCCATAAATGCCATGTTAAATTCTCTAATCAGTCCCTGTTTAATTTCCCTTTAACTCTCTATTATTAACAAATTTATTTCCAGATAAATTTGTAATTAATGTCCATAAATCCTAGTCCATTAATAATTATGATGTTGGTAACTAATACATTAAGCATGGTATTACTTATACATATACAATTATTAGTTTCCAATCCAGAACCTTCTTTTCCATATTTTAATTTACCAGAGCTATCCTTCTAAAAGGGATCATCGTTATAATTTTCCATAAATTAACCAAAAGCAAGACCTTTGCTTTGTTTGGAAATTACAAGGAATTTTTTCCCTTTTCTTTTATTGAAATGGACGTGTAAACTACAGAAAAGAATATACATATCTTACACATCTCTTTATATTTTTGGTATGTCCCTTTTCAATTCAAATGGCGTGCATTTATATGTATTTTAGAGTTGGCTAAGTTATAAAAATTACAAGAAATTCGCTCCAAATTAATCAAAACATAGAAATTTGCATTCTAATTTGACTAGGACAAACTAATTTACAATCCAATTATAAATCCGCATTAAACTTTACAGACCTTCTGTAATAATAAATAATTAGGACTAATTCAAAGTTCCAGATTAGGTTGTTCATGTTTTTTCTATTCCAGTTGCCTACTCTATTGAATATGTAGGTGATAATCGTATACATTTGTTTTAATCCTACAATTCATGAGATCTTATTTAGGCATAATAATTAAATTATAATTCAACGAGATAAATTCCAATGTTATAAATAAATTATATAATTTCCCACTCGCCTTTTAAGCTTTCCAAATCTCCCAAATCTAAATCCTAACCTTTACTTGACTCATTTTTCCATTCTAATCCAATATAATATGTAACGACCTGCAAATCCGTACCCCTTGAGTCAACACTATTCTACATTAATCAACTCAAGATGAACGGAAGTACGAACCATTTGAGTTAAAGAAGAAGAGGTAGAAGAAGAAAGTATAAAAACAACATCAGAATCTAACCATCGCAGCGGAATAAAATATAATAGATAATCACAGATCTTTACACCACAAACAAATACTATATCTGTTTATACATACACCATCAGAGTATACATAATCACACAGCTAGACAGTAATCATAATCTGTCCTAACAATCTGAATACACAGCGGAACATGTAACACAAATACGGAAGTACATATCGCCATCCAACACCCGAGCATTCTTCCCTGTATCCTATAATACTCGGTCTGTCACGAGCATTACATTTAAATAACACCCGAGTCAGTCTGGAATACTAGCGTGAGAAAACCACACTCAAATAGATTATTAAAGTTTCAAAAATCCATTTGAAAATCAAAAGCATCTCGTAAGACCACGCCACAAATAAACATGTCGGGTTTTTACCTTACGATAGCTAAAACACTTTTTATTAAAATTCTCTGATATTATACTAGTGTCTGTAGAAAGTAAAATAGAATCTAGCTGAAATGCTTGCATCTCACATTTCAACAATAGATGGGCACAATCAAAACCGTACGGGCGCGAAAGGAAAATGGATTTCCAACTAATGACTAGGCACTGGGGTATCACCTGTCACGGTACCTGGTTTAGATCAGCATACCGAGGATTACTCCCATTCCCCTACAACACAAGACCAGGATTACCCCTTACTGGATAATCCTGAGTAAGATCACCCCGCACCACTAAGCCGACATAAAATGGGATATCTAAACAGGGATGACCTCACTTTGAAATAGGTGCTACCCACCTAGCCTTGCTGCATGACCCCTGATTTTCAGTCATTCCCGGTTGATGAGGCTTGAGGCTAAGTTTTACCTTTTAGAACATTTCACTTAGAATGCACATCGTCCACCTGACGATGTTCCGAAAGCATTCATCCATACAAGTCCGTCCCGGGTTCGAAAGGAACAGAAGGCACTACTCCTACTACATCCATTTTGGAATTATCCTCAGGATTAGTAGCGACTAGACCTTGCACTCCACTACTCCATTTTCAACTTCGAACTCGTTTTTTCATGAAAACGTACAAACCAAATCGAAATGGTTTTCGAGAAACTAATCCCGATTCCGGTCTCTTCGAAACGATCAGCACATTCGCCAGTATTGATAGTCGGTTATTTAACTATCAATCAACATTCACAAACAACCATCAATTATAAATAATTTCCCAAATTATTCATTAACCTTAAAATATCTTCGCAAAATATATTTACATTTTTCAAACCGTTTTGAAAACAGTTTCAAACTATCTTCCCTTTTCAGAATAAATTTCTTAAATATTTTCTATTTCCACTGAAATCACCAAGCAAAAAACTTTAGACTTTTAATATAATTTAAAAACACTTTATTGTAAAATATGCTTTAAAACATTTAAATTGAAAACTACTGCAATATTTTATTAAAAATATGTACTTAGGAATATTTAAAATGGGGCTACTTTAAAAATATAAAACTAGATTTTCTCTTTAAAAACAAATACCAAATTACTTCTAAATAATTACTGCTACAATAGTTAAAGGAAAATACTTACTTTAGGATTCAAATGTTTAGAAATAATAAATTTTCTAAAACATGCTTTTTAAAACGACATTAAAACTTTTAAAAATTTACTTTGAAACGTACACGGCTATTCAGGGAAATATACTTCTCTTCACATCCTTTTGAATAAAGCACTATTTATTTTTAAGCAAAATTTCTCAGTCCTTTAATAACTTCCCATCGTGAATTTATTCCTCCAAATATTCACTGATTTATTACTTTACTTTTATAAACCCAGTTTATAAATTTTAGAGTCCTACTTCTCCTTTAAAGTTCCAACTTCAACAACTTAAATCAATTTTCAAATTGATTTCGAATTTAATCCATTTTGAAATGAATTTCTTTACTTACTCAATTCATTTCAAAATCCATTAAGTATAGACTTATTATATTTTTTGTTTTGATTATAAATCTTTTAACCAAAACATACCAATTTCATATTTTCCAAATTCCTTCTGTATTCTTTTCAATAATTAAAATCCGAAATTTAAAATTCTTGCTTTATTCTTTTAAATAATAACACTGAAGTTTAAAATTCAATATCTTCATGTTTATTCAAAATCCCCTTTTTATATGCGGAATTTATTTATTAGAATTTTAAAACCACTATTATTCTTATCAAGTTCATTCTTTATTTATTTAAATTTTCTTAATTATTTCAGTTACAAATTCTCTTCCTTTTATTTTCTTTTCAAAAATCCAATTCTATATATTTTGGTAACTCAGTGTACCAAAATATTTCAAGTGAACCATAACGTTCGATATTCCAATTATCAATAATATTCGTCACAAAATATCAAATATTCATACAAAGAATATTAAACTATCCAAATAAATTTTTGAGAAATCCAGTTGGATCCATCCAACCTGTTTTCCTTGCATCCACAGATGTTAGCACAATATAAAATACCAATTCCACTTCGAGGTGGAATATAGCGGTATATGGGATTTATATAATATCATCCCCTCTTATGCGGCGCATTGGGCCTCATCCGCTATATAATGCGGGAAATCAATCATTCCAAGATACATTATATACTACTATATATATATCGCACATCAAATCAAATCAATCAATCAACCAATTGTTTAAATTTTACCATTTAAATTTTAATTATAACCAGATGAGTGAGATTAACTCACCTTTATTTTTGCTTTGCATTCCACTTCAATCCTGACTATTTTCTTCACGATATTTGGACCTTGTATAAACATTAGGTGATCACTAATACTTGAATTAACCGAACAATTAATTTCCCCTTAAATAAATTTAATTAACCCAACATTTTTATTTAAACTAATTTTTCTTGTAATAAGTAAATTTTAAATTCCAAAAATAAATTAAATAAGTTAATCTCCCAAATATTATTTAAAATAAACTATTAAATAAAAATGGTTAAATGTATACTTAATTTATTTTACTTTCTTTAAAACTATATATATTTATAATTTAAAAAAAAAAATAAGTTGTGGGTTTCAAAAATCTAACTGTCCGTATCCTTAAACATATTTTAAAATTCACAAATATATATATTTTTCAAACCTTTCGTATATATTTTACTTTTATATCAAATCAAGACATGCATATGTATTTATAAATTCAAATTCTGTAATCAACAAAATAGCAGCCGGTATTCCATCCCAGACTTTACGCACATACATATATAGATTAAAACAAAATTCCTTTGTTAAAATCTTACTATTTATATCAATATAAAGGTATGGTTTCTTCTCTGCAAATATAAACTGTGACTATAACAATATTGACTGTAATCATTTTTTTTAAATTAACTAACTAACTTAGAAATTAAATAACTCAAATTGTTGGAAAAATAAATACCTCTCCGCAACAGCTCGAGCACTGCAGAACCCAGCCGCGCGCGCCTCGAAGCATCGTTGTGGCATCTGGCCTTCCCTGCCTCGACAGCCTCCTGTGCCACCTACCACTACCTCGCCATCGCCTTCGAACTCGATCGTGCTCGCGAGTTCCTCTGCCGCAATCAAAACGAACGCGTCTCCGACCTCTCGCAAACCCTAACGTTTGCACGCCGTTACCGCCACAACCCCAAATTCCCAACCTCGCGCCTTCCAATCTGCCATGCGACCCAACCTCTAGCTCAAATTCGAGCTCACGACTCCCCTTTGACATCGCTTTCGAGATCGAGTTACGTGATTCCATCGCGTTTGACTCTTTTTTTATTTGGAATGAACTGATTGATTATAAAAAGGAAGATGGGATTTCGTTTGTGAAGAAAGGGGGAGGAATAAAATAGCTAAAAAGAATGGGAACGACGTGATTTGAAAAGAAAACTTAATTTCGGAAAGAAGGCGAAGGAATCGTGTTAGAAAAGGCAAGGTCATGTACATATCACAAAAAGACACTGATTTGATGCAATTTCGACTGAAATGAAATGCTTGAATTTGATATTTAATTTAATTCACAAATATCTCGATTTAAAGGCTTAAAATCTTGACCTCTTATTAAGGCGTGCTGCTAGGCGTGCATAATGTTATACCCCCGTTATGAATGCATTGGAAAAGGTTTCGAATCCTAATTCAATCGTATGGAGAAGATAGCTTTTTGGACAAGTTATTATATTGAATTTTCGATTTAGATTTAAGCACGTTTATATATCATATGCTCACACAACACTCCAAATGCTACGAAAATAGAAACCCGATAATAATACTGTATTACAGATCCAATGGAATTGGTTTCGACGAATTCCGAGACTGTGCCCCGGAAGGCTATTTTTAAATATCAATTTAAACGATATATTTTCAAAAACTGACCAAATCACCTTTAAATTCAATTTTAACACTTTTACTCTCTCCAGCATTATCACTATAAATTTTACAAGTCTTCAAATTATTTTAAACAGGCTTAAAACTGAAGATTCAATAATTTACCCAATTTCAGTTTATTTAATTTAATAATTAAATTCCCAACAAATGGTGATATTTGAATTCAAATTAATAATTAACTTCTAAACATTTCAAATCAATTTAGAATCCAAATTAAATACTTAAACCCATTTAAATATTCCAAACTCAACGATGAAAAATCTGGGTCGTTACATTACACCCCCCTTAAAAGAATTTTGTCCCCGAAATTACTAGTTAGGAAGAATGGTCCAATTCCATTACTATTTTTTCCCAAAAACCAAGTAGTTCTAACAACAACCCAACAATCTTTATTAAAGACATACTATCCATCTTACTAACTTTTCAAACTTTTCCATAGTTCCCAAACAACTTCACTTATTCAACCATTCAAATTATAATTCAAAACCAAGTTTAATATCAAATTTTATTCCAAAAATTTTCTAACTCCCTAAATTTTTGAAAAATTTCGCCAGCGTCTCCTTTGCGCGGCTAGCTCGGTACAACTACAGAATGCCTCTACGGGCTCCCAAATTCCAAAAGATAACAAAAGCCAAGTGGGTAGATCAAAAACCCAATCAAATTTCAAACTGAAATTAAAACACATACCTTTTTGTCGAGCAATTCAAATTTACCTTCTGAAATTAAAACCAATTTTCCTTTCCCTTTATAATACATGCATATCCTACTTAGCAATAATATCCAATCATATCTTTTGATATCATTTTACACATTTTCTTACAGAAGTTTTCATATCTACTTCTATTCAATTTAGTTTTTCCATTTCCATATGAATTTAATTTATCTTCAACTCCAAATATTGAATTTTATCTTGCATTTATAACTGATTCATATCATTATTTAAATTAGTTTCATTCACTAATTTATTTCAGTTTCCAATTTGAAATCGTTTTGTCGCAAACAAAATTTTCCTAAAAGTTTTTTCAAAAAATTTCTAACTCTCAAAATTTTAGGAAAATTTTGGCAGAATTTCCTTTGTATGGAGGAGCTTTTGCAATTTGACAAAAGATATAAATATATATACATCGACCCACCCGGTCGAAAAAAAAACAGTTCATATTTCCTATTTTTATTGCGTAGGCGTACCTTTGTTTAGCATTTTTAAGCAAGCAGCTTATTTATTTAGCAGTCAGCGTGCCCAAAATCCAGCCAAACGGCTTCCCGGTACCTGGACTCACTCAATTCAAACATATAAGTGCCATATATATGAAGTTTAACAACATTTCACTTATTTTGCAATAGTTAAACACATGAATTCTAAAAGCAATGCACACTAAACACTTTCCTTAGGCAATTTATATAGTTTTAATACTAATTCAACTATTTTCAATAAATTCATATACCATTTTCATTCAATTTGAATGGTGTACAATCCACTTGCTTACCTTTAATTCATGTTTAAATTTAAACAAACCCATATTATTCCAATTGATTTAAAAATCAATTTTGTTCACCTCTGTTAGTACATCTACTTTCGTTTATGATAAAATGACTAATTTTCTATGCAAATTTGATGCTATTCATGTGAATAACAATTACTTAAGCTTATAATCATTTTAAATTGATTCCAACTCAATTTATATTCAATTCCTTCTATTTTAATTCATTCACAACCATTTTATTTAGCTCGACACATTCCATTTCTCTTATGATCATTAAGTTATTTCAACTCCTTAACAATTTCATTCCATATTCGCCTTCATTCATTTGAGACCATTTTATTAAGCCGGAACCATTCAATGCTTATATATTGGTAACCATTTCCCAATTTAAATTTACCCAAGCTTTTATTTAGTGGACTTTTACCCTTACTCGAAGTCATGCTTCCACTAATTTTAAACTTAAATTAATTTATTTCAAATTATTCAAATTCATACTTAAGCTCATTTTCATTTTACAAATAAATTTTTCTTTTCAATTTAGCTTGATTCTATTTCAATTTATTCCCAAATTCATCTGGGTTTTATTTACAACTAAACCATCCCTATTTTAATTCAATTTCATTTTATTTGGCAACATATTTCAATTATATTTACTTCACTAACGATTCAAGTCGAATTTGATTTATAACTCAAATTTTATTTCCAAACTACATTATTAACTCACAATTCAGCTTCTATTTAACTACATTAGGTTCCATTTACATATTTCATTAACTAAATTATTATCTACTTAGTTCTCCCCCTATTTATAATTCAATACTTGATTTTTAATCTCAAAATCTCTTCATTTAATTTCCATAAGTTCAATTTATTTTATAATTCAAGTTTGGATTTTTGTTTCATTTTCCAAAACAACAACAATATTTATTTTGGATTTTCTATCCCGCTTTTCAATTTTATAAGTCACAACTTATTATTTTACACATTTCCATTCATCCTAGGCTTGAATATATTCATCTTTTATTTTTAACTCGAGTTTTACGCTTATTTATAATCCAAGCTAATTTTATTCCATGGATTTTTATTCTTTTATAAGTTATTCTAATTCATTTATTCTAACTTATTTCTTATCCAACTTACTTCCATTTATTCGAGTGAGGATCTAATTCCATTCAATATCACCTATAACTCAACTGAATTTTATTCCAATTCAATTCTATTTTAACTCATATTTATTTAATTCAATTCGATTCAATATTCCTCCTAAATCCAAGTTAATTTCATTTTTAACTTTTCACTTTGAATTTTAATTCCAACATTCAGAGCTCATATTTCTGTTCTGATTTAAAAATCATCTCAATTTATAAGCTTATAGCCTATCTCATCAGGATTTCTAAACACCTGGCTTTTGGTTTTAAACCATTTGAAATCACCATTATCTCAAAATCACACTTCTCAAAATTTTAAACCAATCCTGGTTTTTTTATTCCCAAAAAATTTCCTTTGAAGTTTCAAAAACAACGGGTTCTTCTGAACAGATCCTGCAATTCGTCACTTAGAAACTCGAAAATGAACATCGATGATGCTGAAGTCATCACCGAAGTTATTTTCCGGTGTCTGAAGTGAATTCAATGCTATATCCCTTTCCAAAATTTTATTTGAAACAATTTCCTTCCAAAAATACTTCTAAAACAGTAATGCTACTATTGGTCTTTAAACACTTTGAAAAACACTTCCAAAATCTCCTGGATTTTAAATTTTCAAATTTTGACTTAAATTAAATTTAACTATAATTCATTTGTATAATTTATGCTCATATAAATTCCCATTTGATTATATTTAAATTTATAAATCATGTTTATATTTCATATTTATAAATTTCATTTTATAAATGAATTTATTTTCTTAACCTTTGGTTATATTTTCAATTTCTAGTTAAATTTTTACACAACAATGATAATAATTTAATATTATCATTCCTAACATCCAGGCAACCAAATATTAGATAAAATAGTTTACAAAAACTTTTCTTTTATATCAAAATATATTTTGGGCAAAACTATTTCATTCACCCACATTTAAAACAATACAGTGTCGAATTGTTCTATTCAAGTGTTTAGAAACCCCATCGATACAGTTGTCCAGACTGTGCCGACGAAGGTTCATATGCCACTCAACAAATCAATCAACACAATATAAAACCATTTTTATATCCACTAACAAATACGCACTCATATCCATAAATACGCTCAAACTCATTCTAGAGTGCAACTGACTCTATCTCTAATGAGTAATTCCCACCAGAGCCAAGGTTATCACCAATCTAAGCTATGATACCACTTGTAACGACCCGCAAATCCATACCTCTTGAGTCAACACTGTTCTACATTAATCAACTCAAGATGAACGAAAATACGAAACATTTGAGTTAAAGAAGAAGATGTAGAAGAAGAAAGTAGAAAAACAACATCAGAATCTAACCATCGCAGCGGAATAAAATATAATAGATAATCACAGATCTTTACACCAAAAACAAATACTATATCTATTTGTACATACATCATCAGAGTATACATAATCACACAGCTAGACAGTAATCATAATCTGTCCTCACAATCTGAATACACGGCGGAACATGTAACACAAATAAGGAAGTACGTATCGCCATCTAGCTCGTCTCCTGTTTCACAGCATTCTTCCCTGTATCCTATAACACTCAGTCTGACCTGAACATTATAGTTAAATAGCACCCGAGTCAGATTGGAATACCAGCGTGAGAAAACCACAGTCAGATTGATTATTAAAGTTTCAAAAATCCTTTTGAAAATCAAAAGCATCTCGTAAGACCATGCCATAAATAAACATGTCGGGTTTTTACCTTACGATAACTAAAACACTTTTTATTAAAATTCACTAATATTATAATAGTGTCTATAGAAAGTAAAATAGAATCTAGCTGAAATACTTGCATCTCACGTTTCAGCAATAGTCGGGCACAATCAAAACCGTACGGGCACGTAGGGAAAATGGATTTCCAACTAATGGTAGGCATTGGGGTACCACCTGCCGCGGAACTTAGTCTAGATCAACATACCGAGGATTACTCCCAATCCCCTGCAACACAAGACCAGGACTACCCCTTACTGGATAATCCCGAGTAAGATTACCCCACGGTTGGGATCAAGAAACCGCACCACTAAGCCGAAATAAAAAGGGATATCTCGACAGGGATACCTAGCCTTGCCGCATAACCCCTGATTTTCAGTCATTCCCGGTGGATGAGGCTTGAGGCTAAGAGTTACCTTTTAGAACGTTTCACTTAGAATGCCCATTGTCCACCTCACGATGTTCCGAAAGCATTCATCCATACAAGTCCATCCCGGGTTTGAACAGAACCGAAGGCCCTACTCCTTCTACAACCATTTTGGAATTATCCTCAGGATTAGTAGCGACTAGCCCTTGGACTCCACTGCTCCATCTTCGGCTCTGAACTCATTTTTCCACGAAAACGTACAAACCAGATCGAAGTGGTTTTCGAGAAATTAATCCCGATCCCGGTCTCTTCGAAACGATCAATGCATTGGCCAATATTGATAGTCAGTTATTTAACTATCAATCAACATTCACAAACAGCCATCAATCATAAATAATTTTCCAAATTATTCATTAACCTCAAAATATCTTCGCAAGATACATTTCCATTTTTCAAACCGTTTTGAAAACAGTTTCAAACTATCTTCCCTTTTCAGAATAAATTTCCCAAATATTTTCTATTTCCACTGAAATCACCAAGCATAAAACTTTAGATTTTTAAAATAATTTAAAAACGCTTTATTGTGAAATATGCTTTAAAACATTTAAATTGAAAACTACTGCAATACTTTATTAAAAATATATACTTTAGGAATATTTAAAATGGGGCTACTTTATAAAATATAAAACTAGATTTTCTCTTTAAAAACAAATATCAAATTACTTTTAAATAATTACTGCTATAATAGATTAAAGGAAAATACTTACTTTAGAATTTAAATGTTTAGAAATAATAAATTTTCTAAAACATGCTTTTTAAAACGACATTTTGAAAATTTACTTTGAAACGTACTTGGCTATTCAGGGAAATATACTTCTCTTAACATCCTTTAAAATAAAGCACTATTTATTTTTAAACAAAATTTATCATTCCTTTAATAACTTTCCATCGTGAGTTTATTCCTCCAAATATCCACTGATTTGTTACTTTACTTTTATAAACCCAGTTTATAAATTTCAAAGTCCCACTTCTCCTTTAAAGTTCCAACTTCAACCACTTAAACCAATTTTCAAATTTATTTCCAATTTACTCCATTTTGAAATAAATTTCTTTACTTACTCAATTCAATTCAAAATCCATTAATTATATACTTATTATATATATATTTTTGTTTTGATTTTAAATCTTTTAAATGAAACATACCAATTTCAGATTTTCCAAATTCCTTCTTTATTCTTTTCAGTAATTTAAATCTTAAATTTAAAATTCTTGCTTCATTCTTTTAAATAATGACACTGAAGTTTAAAATTAATTATCTTCCTGTTTATTCAAAATCCTTTTTTTATATACAGAATTTATTTATTAGAATTTTAAAACCACTATTTTTCTTATCCAGTTCATTCTTAATTTATTTAAATTCTCTTAATTATTTCACTTACAAATTATCTTCCTTTTATTTTCTTTTCAAAAATCCAATTCTATATATTTTGGTAACTTAGTGTACCGAAATATTTTCAATTAAACCATAGCATTCGATATTCCAATTATCAATAATATTCATCACGAAATATCAAATATTCATAACAAAGAATATTAAACGATCTAAACAAATTTTTGAGGAATCCAGTTGGATACCTCCAACCTGTTTCCCTGCATCCACAGATGTTAGCACAATATAAAATACCAATTCCACTTCGAGGTGGAATATCGCGGTATATGGGATTTATATAATATCATCCGCTATTATGCGGCGTATATGGTCTCATCCGCTATATAATGTGGGAAATCGATCATTCCAAGACATATTATATACTACTATATATAATACTGCACATCCAATCAAATCAATCAGTCAACCAATTGTTTAAATTTAACCATTTAAATTTAAATTATAACCAGATGAGTGAGATTAACTCACCTTTATTTTTACTTTGTAATCCACTTCAATCCTGACTATTTTCTTCATGATATTAGGACCTTGTATAAACATTAGGTGATTATTAATACTTGAATTAACCGAACAATTAATTTCCCCTTAAATAAATTTAATTAACCCAACATTTTTATTTAAGCTAATTTTTTTCTAATAAATAAAGTTTAAGTTCCAAAACTAAATTAAATAAGTTAATCTCCCAAATATTATTTAAAATAAACTAGTAAATAAAAATTGTAAATATATGCTTATTTTATTTTACTTTCTTTAAAAGTACGTATATTTATAAAAAAATTTAAATAAGTTGTGGGTTTCAAAAATCTAACTGTCCATATCCTTAAACATATTTTAAAATTCACAAATATACATATATATATATGTATATTTATTTATTTTTCAAACCTTTCATATATATTTTTTACTTTTATATCAAATCAAGATATGCATATGTATTTATAAATTCAAATTCTGTAATCAACAAAAAAGCGGCCTGTTTTCCATCCCAGACTTTACTTACATACATATATAGTTTAAACAAAATTCCTTTGTTAAAATCTTACTGTTTATATCAATATGAAGGTATGGTTTCTTCTCTGCAAATATAAACTGTGACCGTAACAATATTGACTGTAACCATTTTTTTAAATTAACTAACTAACTTAGAAATTAAATAACTTAAATTGTTGGAAAAAAAATACCTCTCCGCGACAGCTCGAGCACTACAGAACCTAACCGCGTGCGCCTCGAAGCATCGTCGCGACTTCTGGCCTTCCCTGCCTCGACAGCCTCATGCGCCACCTACCACTACCTCGCCATCGCCTTCCAACTCGATCGTACTCACAAGTTCCTCTGCCGCAATCAAAACGAATGCGTCTCCGACCTCTCGCAAACCCTAACGTTTGCACGCCATTGCCGCCACAACCCCAAATCCCCAGCCTCGCGCCTTCCAATCCGCCATGCGACCCAAGCCTTAGCTCAAATTCGAGCTCACGACTCCCCTTTGACATCGCTCTCGAGATCGAGTTACGTGATTCCATCGCGTTTGACTCTTTTTTTTTTTGGAACGAACTAACTGATTATAAAAAGGAAGAGGGGATTTCGTTTGTAAAGAAAGGGGAAGGAACGAAATATCTAAAAAGAATGGGAACGACTTGATTTGAAAAGAAAACGTAATTTCAGAAAGAAGGTGAAGAAAGCATGTTAGAAAAGGCAAGGTCATGTACATATCACTAAAAGAGACTGATTTGATGCAATTTCGACTGAAATGAAATGCTTGAATTTGACATTTTATTTAATTGACAAATATCTCGATTTAAACAGCTTAAAATCTTGACCTCTTATTGAGGCGTGCATAATGTTATACCCCCGTTCCGAACGCAATGGAAAAGGTTTCGAATTCCAATTCGATCGTATGGAGAAGATAACTTTTTGGACCTTGTTGAATTTTCGACATAGATTTAAGCGCGTTTATATATCGTACGCTCATACAACACTCCAAATGCTATGAAAATTGAAATTCGATAATAATACAATATTGCGGATCCAATGGAACTGGTTTCGACGAATTCCGAGATTGTGCCCCGGAAGGCTATTTTTAAATATCAATTTAAATGATATATTTTCAAAACTGAACAAATCACCTTTAAATTCAATTTTAACACTTTTACTATCTCCAATGTTATCACTATAAATTTTACAAGTCTTCAAATTATTTTTAACAGGCTTAAATCTAAAGATTCAATAATTTACCCAATTTTAGTTTATTTAATTTAATAATTAAATTACCCAACAAATGGTGATATTTGAATTCAAGTTAAAAATTAACTTTTAAAGAATTAAAATCAATTTAAATTCAAAATTAAATATTTAAACCCAATTAAATATTCCAAACTCAACGATGAAAAATCCGGGTCGTTATAGAATATGTATAAAGGGTATATGTATACTATTAGAATTATAGATCTAAGAAGTGATTGCAGATTAAGGAGAATATAGATTGAAATTTACCCTTTTCCACATTATTGATTCACTTCTTCTCTTCTTCTCCTTTTATTTATATCCTTCTACGATTTATGTATATATGCATATATATAATATTTTATAATTTTCTACCCTTCTACCCTAAGGTCTTGAGTTAAATTATAATTACTAAATTTATGATTCACTTAAAGGTTAAATTCTTAGCACAGTTGATGCACTAATTGTATTCATTTAAAGTTATCAAGTGTGATATGAAATATATTATTATTTTTGCATTATGCCACAAACTTACATTTTCTTTTTCCACGTGCTTAGATGTTAATTGGTTCAATAACACCCATCATGCCTTACGTAAAAGTTCAAGTTATGGGTAGTTTGTTAACATTGTCTAACTTGCAATTGATGGGATTAAATTAGCTAATAGATGAAAAAATATATTTTGGAAGGTTACTGCACGCATATACATAGACGAAGGTGATACAATACTAATATGTTCATTAAAAATATAATAAATGCATTTTTGAGATTAGATCTTTATGTCGAAAAATCTATATGGCTTGTATTAACTACAATAAGAACTTTTATAATTTTTCTTAGAGGAAATTATACTTTAAAACTGAAATAGCTAGTTTTCTTGGTATCAAGCCCTTTATTCTTCATCTCCTATCTTGGTGCCACACTCAGGCCAATCAAATATAAGGATCAACGGGCTAAAGGCACAAATACCTGTCAATTCGTCAAGAATGGACCTTAAGAATGAACCTATAACCTGATGACCTATTTACCATCTAACCGTAAATACTAAAGAACTTTTCATTTGAATTACCTTAAAAAAAGAATTTATCTATTTGTTATTATTTGGATTGGTAATGGTTGTCCATCCTAGGAAGATTAATCAATCCAATTGCTTGGTTAACTTAACTCTAGGATCTACCCTGCTTAGTTCCCATTAATAACAAGGGCATGCTAGCTCAAACTCAAACTTTGTAATGTGAGCTACAGCATTTCATTGCTTACTTGACATGTTTTTTGCTACCATTGTTATCAATATACTTATAAATAATATATGAACCATAGAGTAGTCTTCAATATCTAAAAATTAATTACTACTGTAATGACCCGATAGAGTTCAACAACATCCATAATACAGAACAGGA
Organism: Allium cepa; assembly: GCA_030765085.1. NCBI lineage: Eukaryota > Viridiplantae > Streptophyta > Magnoliopsida > Asparagales > Amaryllidaceae > Allium > Allium cepa. Next base: position 853,848,781 of record CM060931.1, read on the forward strand.
ATGTTATCATACCCTGTTCCTACAAATCTGACTACACAGTTAAACATACACAACAAAATATTTATCAAATACATGTGATATGTCTCGCCATCCATCTCGTCTCCTAAGCTCCATAGCATCCTTTCCTGCACTCTATAATACTCGGTCTGACACGAGCATTATAGTTAAATTACACCCGAGTCAGTCTGGAAAACCTGCATGAGAAAGTACACTCAATTAGATTTTTTAAAGTTTCAAAATCTTTTGAAATAAAAGGTATCTCGTAAGACCATGCCACAAATAAACATGCTAGGTTTTTACCTTATGATAACCAAAACATTTCTTATAAAATCCTCTGATATTATAGTAGTGTCTATATATAAATACTTATTCAAATAGCCGAAATTGTTACATTATTAAATTCCAGCTACTAGCCACAAAGTGGGTTCTACAACAAAAATCGTAAAGGAACGTAAGGAGTATGGATTTCCATCAATAGCAGGGTTACTGGGGTACCTCCCGTCACAGTACGTGGTATAGATCACCTACCGAGGATCCACCCTCATCCCCTGCATCACAAGAACGAAGCTACCCCTTACTGGATAGTTCGAATAAGTTCGCCCCGCGGTTGGGATCAGCAACCGCCAAAATAGCCAAAATAACGGGACATCTAGACGGTGTGACCTTACACTAATTGGTTGCTAGCCACATAGCCTTGTGTGCACCTTTCCCGTTTTAGCCATTCTCAGTTGATGAGGCTCGAGGCTATCGTTACCTTCTTAGCACATATTCACTTAGAATGTTCATCGTCCACTTGACGATGTTCTAAAAGCATTCTTCCATACAAGTCCGTTCCAGGTTCGAACGGATCCGAAGGCACAACTCTTACTACATCTATTTTGGAATCACCCTTAGGACCAGTAGCGATTTGCCCTTGCACTTCACTGCTCCATATTCGACTCCAACTCTTGTCTTCTTCACAAAAACGTTCAAACTAGATCGAAGTGGTTTTCGAAAAATAAATCTAGATCCCGATCTCTTCGAAATGATCAGCGCATTGGCCAATATTGATAGTTGATTATTTAACTATCAAATAGCATTCACAAACAACCATCAGACTTTAAATAATTTTCCAAACTATTTATTTCAAAATAACTTTGCAAGCTATTTTCCATACTTCAACCCTTTTGAGAACAGTTTCAAACCACCTTTCTCTCACGGAATAAATTTTCCAAATATTGTTTATTTCCATTGAAAATCTCCAAGTCCAAATACTTTAGATTTTAAAATAATTTAAATCACTTTATTCTAAAATATACTTTAAACATTTAAATTAAAACTACTTAAACACTTTATTCAAAAATATATACTTTAAAAATATTTAAAATAAAACTACTTTATAAAATATAAAACTGATTTTTAGAATAAAAGTGAAGCCAAACTAAATTTTCAAAATAAGTGTTACGAAATTCTATACAAGTTTTCAAATAAAACTTTAACCAACTATCTTTAAAATAAAACTACTTATAAAATATAATAGTTAATAATTATCATAAAAATAAAAATACTAGTCAAACCTTTCAAATAATTATTACTATAATTAAATAAATGTTTACTTTTAAAATTTTAGACAACTTGAATAATAATTTCTCAAAAACATTCTTTTGAAACAGCTTTTAAACCTTTAACTTGTACTTAAAAATCTACTTGAAAACGTACTTGGCTTTTCAGGGAAATACGCTTTCCTTTCTCACCTTTAAAAATAAACCACTATTTATTTTTAAAACAAATTACTCATTCCTTTACAAACTGCCATCCTAAATTTATATTTTCAAATTATCTTCGGATAAATATATCACTCTGTTTTTAAATTCCAAAATCTTATTATCTTTAGAAACACCGTTCCAATCATTTAATTGATTTAAAAATCGATTTGTTTCTAAATTTGATTTTCCATAAAATTTATTTCTCGACTTATTCAAAGCTTATTTCAAAAATCTATTAATTCCAGATTTACTTTATAATTATGATTTAAAATCTTATTTTAAACTGAAATTATAAATTTCATACTTTATTTCAAAAATTCCCTTTTATTTCTTCCAAGACCATTTAAATCCTGAATTTTAAAATAAATCTTTATTTCTCCAAATAGTAACACTTAAGTTAAAAATAATCATTTATTTCCTTTTATGCAAAATCTCCTCTACCATACTCATAATTATTTATTCGAATTTAAAAATCAACTTTTATCTGTTTCCAATTCGTTATTTAATTTATCCAACTTTATAATTATTTACTTAAAAAATTCTCTCTTTTATTTTCTTTTCAAAAATCCAATCTATATATTTAGATAAATAAGTACACCCAAATATATACAATCAAACATAACATTCAATATTTTCAATCACCAATGTAATCTACCTCAGATTATCAAATAAATCATATCACAAAACATTAACACAATCTAAATATTTTGAGGAGCTCAGTTGGATCCCTCCAACCTGTTTTCCCTGCATCCATAGATTTTAGCACAATATAAAAATACCAATTCCACTTCGAGGTGGAATATCGTGGTATATGGGTTATATTATCTCATTCGCTATTATGCAGCGCATAGGGTCTCATCCGCTATATAATGCGGGAAATCAATCACTCCAATATATACTATATATACTATTATATAATATACCACATCCATACAATTCAATCATTTAATCAATCATTTAAATTTAACTATTTAAATTTGACGAGTATTCCGTATGAGTGAAATTAACTCACCTTTGATTTTTGTCTTGCAAATCCGATCCAAACCGGCTACTTCCTTCACGATTTTGGACCTCACTGCAAAATCCCTCGCTATCTCTCTCTGACCGCCTACCTTCGATCTCCACTCGACATCACATCTAGGGTTCCATTGATTCCGATATCATGAACACGACCGCGCGACCACTAGTCAAGGCGCCCCCAATAGCAGCGAAACATCGCGACCCATTCTGATTTGCGGCTCCAGGACCAAAATCGCGATTTTGATCGCAATTCGTCCCGCTTTCCCCGATGTCACATGACCTACCCCGACTTCTTTCCCTTCATCCAAATCGAACAACGTTGCGGCCTCCCCCTTCGTATTTTGCTTCGACCCTCACGAGACATGGGATATAGCGATTCGCTAAAACCCTAGTATTCGAATGATATGAATTCATCTCGCCATTATTTCCTGGATTTCGAATGAATCGGCAAAAGGAGCCACGGAAGTTTTTAAATGAATTCGAACTCGGTTTTGGATATAAGGAGGAGACGGGTGCGAATCAATTTTTTTGTTTTGTTCTCCATTATTGTTTCTGTTGATTTGAAATGAAAGATAAGAGTGGCCCTTATTATTTTTTCTTTTCGTTTACTTAATGAAATCGCTAAACAAAAAACGAAGACCTATGTGAAAATTAGCAGCATAAAAGAAACACGTGGTTAAACATTTTGTCAACGTGTCAAGGCTCGGTACAGTGCTCAATTATATTACTTATTTTCAAATTTAAATTCAAATTTAAATTGTCTCAATACTGCAACTTAAATTTTTGAACTCCTATCAAGGCGTGCCGCTAGGCGTTTGTAATGTTATACCACTATTCCGAACGCGACTGAAAAGGTTCTGATTCCTAATTCGATCGTACGGAGAAGATAGCTTTTTGAACCCAGTTATTATATTGAATTTCAATATAAATTCAAATGCGTTTATCTACCGTACGATCACACAACAACTCCAAATGCTACAAAAATTCTAATCCAATAATAATATACTATTGCGGATCCAATGCAACTAGTTTCTTCGAATTCTGATATTGTGCCTCGGAAGGCTATTTTTAAATGTCAATTTAAATTATGTATTTTTAAAACTTAATAAAATACTTTCAAATTTAGATTTAAAACATCTACTATCTTTAGTAACATAATTAAAAAAATTCCAAGTCTTTGAAATATTTTTAACCAGCTTAAAAACCACGATTTACTATTTTAGCCAATTTCCAACTATTAAATTAAATAATTTAGTTGCCCAATAACAATGATATTTGAAATTCAAGTTAAACCAACTTTCAAATATTTAAAATCAATTAAATATTCTAGTTTCAAATATCCAGATATTCCGGGTTGTCACATTCCTCCCCTTTAAAAGAATTTCGTCCTCGAAATTACTAGTTAAGAGAAATGGTCCATAACCCGTGCACTATTTCCCCAAACAACTAGTTTTAACAACTCTCCAAACCAAACAGTTTATAACAATAACCAAGAGATTAATATCATTACTAACTTTTCAAACTTATTCCATGGGTTCCAACCAATATTACTTCTCAACAAAACCAAATTCTAAATTTTCAAAATATCTCAAAAAATTTTTAGCTCCCTAAATTTTTGAAAAAATTTCGCCAGCTTCTCCTTCCGCCGCTAGCTCGGTACAACTGCAAAATTCCTCTACGGGCCTCCGAATTTCAAAATAATAACGAAAAGCTAAGTGGAAAGACAAGAAAATCGTCAAATTTCATACAGAAATTTAAATACATACTTATTATCGACCAATTCCTTTTATCTTCAAAAATCAAAAATCCCAATTTCCTTTTGTCATTTTAACACCTGTATATTACTTTGCAAAAATATCCCATTACAATATTCAAAATCATTTTATACATTTCTTTACAACAGTTTCCATATTTGCTTTACCTAGGCCCATACAATGTACATATATTATCCATGCGCAATACCAATTTTTGATCGCTCACTCGATCACACAATATCACTTCAAACTAGTATGGTCCACCCGACTTCCTAGTGCAGACCAAGATTTGGTTTCTTGATCATAAACCGTCATTTCTTTTCATAGCCATAAACTATGATAGAGAGTTTCCTGAATCAATCAAAAATCCATATTCACGGTTCGCCATTGAAAATCGAGTGAAAAATCCCAACTCAGATCGATATAACTATCTCGAAATTCTATGCTCGAATCTTGATCAAATCGTTATGCGAATAAAATAATATACGTATCTATCTCAATTGATTATTGGTTGCATCAATTCTCTTTTTATTCATATTTACTTTCACTTCTATTCACTTATTCACGTTTATCCATTTCACTGCCCTACTGGATCCTTATTCAAATATTAACCTAGAATATTTCCCAATACCAAATTTTTACTAAAGAATTTTCACCCTTAACCTTTCTTAAGTTTATTATAAGCATTTTATATACTCTTATGTTATTACTTTCACTTGACCACTTGGTTTCTTTATCTGCATTTAATCAATTTGGATTCCAATTCCATATAGATTCAATTTGCTTCATTTACTAATTAATTTCAAAGCCCAATACTTTTTCCCAATTTTCATCCTGATTTACATTTTCAAAAATTAATTTATGTTCAAACTCTGAATATTGAATTTTATCAACTATCTTCCATTCGCAACTGGTTCATAACATTATTTTAAATTAGTTCCGCATATTAATTTATTTTATATCTCAATAATTTTTATTTCCAAACTTTTATTATTTTAATTCACTTCGAATTAATTTAATAACTTCACTTTATTTTACACATTTTAAATTAAATATCATCCCACCATACAATTCCAATTCATCACCTTACCCTCTTGAATCAATTAATTTACTCACTAATTTTATTCCAGTACTTTATTTTATTTAGTCAAATCTTGACTAACTTCCATTACACACAATTTAAATTAATTCCCATTATTCAGGTCCCAATTTTATTTACTTACAAATGCTAATTCATTTGTCTATCCACAATTTTATTTCCAACTTAACTTTTTATTTAAGTAACTCTTTCTCTTGGTTTCTTTAGACTTTCTTTAAATTCACTTTTACTTAACTTTATTTAATTACACTCCCATTCAATTTAAATTTTAAACTTCTATAAGTTTTCCAAATTTAATTACATTTATTAACTAATTTCCTAATTCATTTCATCTAATTGGTTTTCTAACTGGCTTAATTCATCTTCAATCAAATTTGACTTACAATTTTATTTATCACTTCATTTTAAAATTTAATTCCAAATATCAATAAAAAGATTGTTTCTAAATTTTTACTCCTTTAGTTCCCTAGAAAAAAATTCTACCATTTCCATTTAAATTTTTAAACTTCCTTATGTTTCCAACTTTTTTAAATTCCATAAACATTTCAAATTAACTTCCAGAGTTTAAGCAATTCTTCAATAGTTCAAAATAAATTTTGAAGGCATATATGTCTAAATCAAACTATTCTTTTGCATTTTCAAAATCAAACCCAAACTTCACAGACTTACACCAATCCAAAATATCCAATATTCCTTTGGATTTTAAAGTCAAAACGGTTTTACCAAACCAAAACTTCAATATATCAATAATCATTTTTGAAATCCATAATTCAATTACATATCCAATTGTTCCTTGAATTTTTGAAACCAACCTAGTTTTGCAATCAACTCCAATTTGTATCATCTGGGTAGCAATTCCTCTCTTGGAAACTCGAAAATGAACATCGATGATGCTGCAGTCATCACCGAAGTTATTTTCCAGCAACCGAAAAGAGTAAAATGCTTTTATCTCTTCAAAACCCTTCTCATATTTTTAAATTCCAAATCCTACAAAATTTAAAATCCAATCCAAAAATATTTCTCAAATAATATCACTATTATTTCTCCAAAACCATTGAAAACCATTATCAAACCCGAAGGAATTTTAAACCTTTCCCAAAATTCCAAATTCCAAATTCTTTCAATTCATATTCAACATTACTCTGGAATTTTATTTCATTTTACCAATAACATTTATAAATGTCATTTACAAATACCATTTATATGTAAATTTATTTCTTAGCTTTTACTTATGATTTCAATTTCTTATTCTATTTTTACACAACAATGATATAATTTTAATATTATCACTTCCTAACAACCAAGCAACCACATATAACTATAATAATTTACGAAAAACTGTTTCTTTTATATACAAAAATAATTCGAGTAAAATTAGTTGATTTACCCTATTTTTAAAACCATACTGCTTCGGTTTATCTTGTTCAAGAGTGTAGAAACCCTTATCGATGACGTGGCATCCCACATATGGACTAGAATTCATAAACACTCACCGATAAATCAACACAATATAAAACCAATTTTTATATTCATCAACAAGTACACGCTCATATATATTAATACACCCAAAATCATTCTAGAGTACTTCGGACTCTACTTAAGTGAGTAATCCCCACCAGAGCCTAGGTTCTCACTTAACCTTCAGCTCTGATACTAATGTAACGACCTAATTTTTCAATACACGAATATTGGCATTTATCCGACCACTGTATCAAATGCCAAATGATCAAATGCCATAAAACCGAACCATTATGGCTAAAGAAGAAGGAGGCAGAAGAAGAAATAGAAAACAATATCAGAATCTCACAAACGCAGCGGAACAATATACAATAGATAAATGAATAATCTTTTAAGCAAAAGAATTATATCTGTTTATACATTACAACATCAAAGTTCAACAACATCTATAGTACACAATTGGACAGTTATCATACCCTGTTTCCACAAATCAGACTATACAGTTAAACATACACAGCATAATATTTATCAAATACATGTGATACGTCTCGCCGTCCAGCTCGTCTCCTAAGCTCCACAACATCCTTTCCTGCACTCTATAATACTCGGTCCGACTCGAGCATTATAGTTAAATGACACCCGAGTCAGCCTGGAAAATCAGCATGAGAAAATACACTCAATTGGATTTTTCAAAGTTTCAAAATCTTTTGAAATCAAAGGTATCTTGTAAGACCACGCCACAATAAACATGTTGGGTTTTTATCTTACGATAACCAAAACATTTCTTATAACATCCTCTGATATTATAGTAGTGTCTATATTTTTTTATTCAAATAGCCGAAATTTTTACATTATTAAATTCCAGCTACTAGCCACAAAGTGGGTTCTACAAACAAAAACTGTAAAAGCAAGTAGGTGGAATGGATTTCCATCAATGGCAGGGCTACTGAGGCACCGCTCGTCACAGTACGTGGTCTAGATCAATGTGCCGTGGATCCACCCTAATCCCGTGCATCACAAGACCGGAGCAACTCCTTACTGGATAGTCCAAGTAAGTTCACCCAACGGTTGGGATCAGCAATCGCCCACACAGCCGAAATAAAGGGACATTTAGACAGGGGTGACCTTACCCTAATTGGTTGCTATCCACTTAGCCTTGTGTGCACCTCCCTTGTTTTTGCCATTCCAGGTTCACAAGGCTCGAGGCTATGCGTTACCTTTTTAGCACATATTAACTTAGAATGCTCATCGTCCTCCTGACGATGTTCTGAAAGCATTCATCCATACAAGTCCGTTCTGGGTTCGAACGGATTCGAAGACACTACTCTTACTACATCCAATTTAAAATCACCCTCAGGATTAGTAGCGATCAGCGCTTGCACTTCACTGCTCCATATTCGATTCCAACTCTTGTCTTCTTCACAAAAACTTTCAAAACGGATCGAAGTGGTTGTCAGGAAATAAATTCCGATCTCGTTCTCTTCGAAACGATCAGCGCATTGGCCAATATTGATTGTCAGTTATTTAAATATCAAATAGCATTCACAAACAACCATCTGACTCTAAATAATATTCCAAATTATTTATTTCAAAGTAACTTTGCAAGTTATTTCCCATACTTCAACCCTCTTGAAAACAGTTTCAAACACCTTCGTCTCACGAATAAATTTTCCAAATATTGTTTATTTCAACTGAAAATCTCCAAGTCCAAATACTTTAGTTTTTAAAATTATTTAAATCACTTTATTCTAAAATATACTTTACAACATTTAAATTAAAACTACTTAAACACTTTAATCAGAAATATATACTTTAAAAATATTTAAAATAAATCCGCTTTATAAAATGTAAAACCGATTTTTAGAATAAAAGTTAAGCCAAACTAAATTTTAAAAATAGGTGTTACGAAATTCTATGCAATTTTTCAAATAAAACTTTAACCAACTATCTTTAAAATAAAGCTACTTATAAAATATAAATGTTAATAATTATCTTTAAGTTAAACCATTCCAATATTTATTACTATAATTAAATAAATGTTTGCTTTTAAAATTTCAAACAACTTGAATATTAATTTCTCAAAAAACTTCTTTTAAAAAAACTTTTAAACCTTTAACATATACTTAAAAATCTGCTTGAAAAACGTACTTGACTTTTCAGGGAAATACACTTTCCTTTCCCACCTTTAAAAATAAACCACTGTTTAAAAATTCCCATCGTGAATTTAAATTTCCAAATTATCTTCTGACAAATATTTCCCTCTATTTATAAACCCAGTTTATAAGTTCCAAAATCTTATTCTCTTTAGAAACATTGTTTCAGTCACTTAATTGATTTAAAAATCGATTTTTTTTCTAAATTTGATTTCCCATAAAATTTATTTCTCGATTTATTCAAAGCTTATTTCAGAAATATATTAATTCCAGATTTACTTCTTAATTATGATTAAAATATTATTTTAAACTGAAATTATAACTTTCATATTTATTTCAAATTTCCCTTTTATTTCTTCCCAGACCATTTAAATCCTGAATTTTAAAATAAATCTTTATTTCTTTAAATAATATCACTTAAGTTAAAAACAATCATTTATTTCTTTTAGTCAAAATCTCCTTTACCATACTCGGAATTTATTTATTAGAATTTAAAAATCAACCTTTATCCATTTTCAATTCATTATTTAATTTGTCTAAATTCTTCATAATTATTTACTTAAAAAAAATCTCCCTTTTATTTTCTTTAAAAAAATCCAATCTATATATTTTGATACCTCAATATACCCAATATATATTCAATCAAACAAAGCATTCAATAATTTTAATCACCAATGTAATCTATCTCAGATTATCAAATAAATCATATCAAAGAATATTAAAAAAATCTAAATATATTGATTGTTCCAGTTAGATCCCTCCAGACCTGTTTTCCCTAAATCCACAGATGTTAGCACAATATAAAATTACCAATGCGACTTCGAGGCAGAATATCGCAGTATACAGGGTTATATTATCTCATCCGATATTATGTGGCGCATAGGGTCTCATCCGCTATATAATGCGGGAAATCAATCATTCCAATTTACATTATATATACTACTATATAATATACCACATCCAGGAAATTCAATCATTCGATCAATCATTTAAATTTAACTATTTAAATTTGAAGGGTATTCGAAATGAGTGAGATTAACTCACCTTTGATTTTGGTCTTACAAATTCAACCCAAACTGGCTACTTCCTTCATGATTTTGGACCTCATTGCAAAATCCCTCGCCATCTCTCTCTAGCCGCTTGCCTTCGATCTCAACTCGACGTCACATCTAGGGTTTCATTGATTCTGATATCATGAGAACGACCGCGCGACCACCGGTTGAGGCGCCCACAATAGCAGCGAAACATCGCGACCCATTCTGTATTGCGGTCTCCAGGACCAAAATCGCGATTTCGATCACAACTCGTCCCGCTTTCCCGGATGTCACATGACCTACCCCGGCTTCGATTCATTAATCCAAATCAAACAACGTTGCGGCCTTCCCCTTCGTCTTTTGCTTCGACCCTCACGAGACACGAGATATCACGATTTGCTAAAACCCAAGTATTCGAATGATATGAATTCATCTCGCCATTATTTCCTAGATTTCGAATAAATCGATTATGACAGCAAAAGGAGTCGTGTAAGTTTTTAAATGAATTCGAACCCGGTTTTAGATATGAGGAGGACGCGGGTGCAAATCAATTTTTTTGTTTCGTTCGCCATTATCGTTTATGTCGATTTTAATTGAAAGAGAAAAGTGGCCTTATTTTTTTTCATTTGCTTAATGAAATCGCTAAAGAAAAACGAAGACGCGTGTGAAAATTAGTGGAACAAAAGAAACACGTGGTTAAACATTTTCTTATCGTGTCAAAGCTTGGTACAGTGCTCAATTACATTATTTATTTTCAAATTTAAATTCAGATTTAAATCATCTCAATACTGCAACTTAAATTTTCGAACTCCTATCGAAGTGTGCCGCCAGGCGTTCATAATGTTATAGCCCTATTTCGAATGCGATGGATAAGGTTCCGAGTCCTAATTCGATCGTGTGGAGAAGATAGCTTTTTGAACCCAGTTATTATATTGAATTTCGATATAAATTCCAACGTGTTTATCTACTTTGTACAAGTTGTGTAAAACATCAGACGTTTTACTCATTAGAAACAAAAAAGCAAACAGTCCTCAAGCTCTAATCAATTTACTCATATAGCATGGCTATCAAAAGTCAAATTATTATAGCCTTACTACAGGTCTCTGCGATTGCACCATGAACAGCGGAACAAAACCATCTCTGTTATATTTGAACTCACATTTCGTCCATCACCTTGAATCATCTGATGATAGGAGCATATATATATATACATATATACCTACATACGTATACATATATATGTATACATATATATATATAGCACATTGATTAATGGTAAAAATGATTATACATTATACTTTTACTTGGAGAAGGCAAGATTCAGATGTAGATGACAATCAGATTATTGAAGCCTTACTTTCTTGAAGGATTCCCCCATCTGTGTGCAAAATGCATTCTAAACACTGCTGTTAACGCTTAAAATTGAACGCCAACACCCCGGTGTGTGAAGTGTGAATGTGAAAGCACCACCCGATAGTTCGGGAACGCAATATCGGCTAAAATAACAGAAAATACAGTAAGAGACAGCGATTTTATAGTGGTTCGGCTTAAGGAGTAGCCTACGTCCACTTTAAGTATCGTTATTACTGATCTTGCTACAAAACGATACAATGCTCTTCAAGTACAAATCTCTTTAGTTACAAAACACTTTGAACAAGTAGCTTAAGCTTCGATGTAGATGAAAGTCTTCGAATCCATGTCGGACATGTGAAAGTCTTACAAAGTAGCTTGTAGTGTTCTTCGAGACTCAAGTATAGAGTCGGTTTAGAAACTGGCAAAGTATCCGTGCTTGAAGAGATTGTCCCCCAAAAGTCCTTTGAAAGTTGGAGATGGCAATGTATTTATAGAGAATTCTGGGCAGGAATTATTGCCAAGTCTTAAGTCGTGGCCGACTTTGGATAAGTCGTGGCCGACCTATCGAGCCAAGTCCACGGTTTAGTAGAGGTAAGCTTGTCTACCTGAATTCATGTCATAAGTCCTAAGTCGCGAATGAGTTAAAAAGATGCGGCATAAGTATCACGACATTGGATTTTAACTCGGTAGCTTTAGGTCGTGGCCGACTCAAACTAAGTCGTGGGTCGTGGCCCAACTGGTAAGCTTGCTCATATATATCACAAGTCCTAAGTCGCAAACGAGTCAACCGGTCCTCTCGTAAGTGATGCGGCATTGAATCTTGACTCCGTAATCTTAAGTCGTGAACGACCTAGCAAAGGTCGTAAGTCGGTTGTGACTTAAGTGTAGTTGTCTTAACCTTTTCGTGCCTTGAGTCGTTAAGTCGTACCCTTTTAGGTTGTTAGATCATAACTTCTTAAGTCGTGAACTGCTTAGACCGTTGCAATTCTTAGGTCGTCTAGACCTTAACTCGTTAGGTCGTCCATACCTTAAGTCGTAGGTCGTGAAGAACTCTGAGTTGTTAGGTCGTCAATGCCTTAAGTCGTGTACTTCCTTAAGTCGTAGACTTCCTTAAGTCGTGTACTTCCTTAAGTCGTTAGGTTGTAGCCTTCTTTAGGTCGTGACATTTCTTAAGTCGTTAGGTCATAGAGAAAGCGGAGTTAACATTTGCCCCTCGAAGTACACGCCTAAGTCGTTGGTCATGTGCTTCGACTTTCCTTAACTCGCGTGTGCCGATTTGGGTTCCACTGCCCTGAGATATAAAAGACTTGTGTCGTTTCTCTTACTTCTTTATTCTCATTACCTATCTCCTAAGTCGCATCTGCCATTAGCATTTCTCTGAGCTCCCTACGGTGATTCCTTCCTGATTCGTTTCCGATTCACCTCTTTAGCCGTGCGAGTATTGTTGCATTGGTCATCGATTGACTCAAAGCTGTTTTATTTGACTTAAGACGACTCGCGATTTGTGGCGATTCAGCGGTGTGATAGAACTAGGGTTGTTGTTGATCGAGAGGTTATTAGGTTAACGGGTTAAAAGTTAGAAGGTTAACGGATTAGGAGTTAGATGGGAAGGTAAGTTGGCCAAATAGAGTGGGATATTGCCTCGGGTACGATCTAGCAATTTTATGCGGCCAAGTGATCTCTGTGATTTAACTATGAACCGACCTAGCAACCTTTATGACTTAATCCCTGAGTCGTGGCCGAGTTAGGACTTAGAGAATTTCTCACTGCTTTGAACTGAAGCTTTTCTTCTGTTCCACGATTTACGACTCAAAGCACTGCCGACTTAAAACATCAACGACTCAAAATTGAAGCGACCTAACCTGACTCGCCTCATAATCCTTAGGCCGTGGACGAGTTAGCCAGAGAACCAACAACTTAACTTGACCCATAGGAAAAATTCTTAACTCGTCGGCGAGTTAGCACTTGATCTTTCTGAACTTTGGATTGCTTGAACCTTGAACTGTTTAGTCTTTAAACTGTTAAACTTTGTTGCATTCTTTCACAGATCACTTTTGACTTGCAAGCTAACAATCTGTTCAATACATCACTTACAGAAAATTGGGACGAATATACTGCCCACATCAAATGGCAGATTAGTTAACAACAGATAATCAACTTAAATAGATTGTGTGAACGAAGTGCTTTTAAATCATCAAATTCAAGTAAAGTATTAAAGCAACATTGAAATAGTCAACTGAAACTGTCCAGTTTGCACTAATACTATACCTGAAATTTAAATTAACAAGTCCTGAAATTTGGTAATCGATCAATTGTCAACTAGTTTAATTCCAGTTATATTTACTTGTTATTTTTATTAGTTCTGCACAACACCTCACACTTTTAGGAAACATGCACCTTCACATTTGAATATCCAGTTGCTTGTGTAGAATGACTTCTCAACAAGAAGAGATAACAGCCCAGACTGGAGAAGCCACTCTTATTCCGGCTCCCCTAGTTAATCCTCCAGAGAGAGCCTCTACCACTTTATCATACAAAGTTTTTCGTCATTTATGCACTCATTTTGGCATTACTGAAGTAGATGCCATTCTTCCTGAGAAAACTAACACTGCTGATGTGGTGCCTCCTGGCTTTGTAGCGGTTAACCGGCAAATGTGCCTGAGCAGGGCCATTCCCCCTTTCAACAACTTTCTGCAGAATCTTCTTCGTCAACTAGCCATCTCCCCATTCCAGCTACACCCCAATGGCTACGCCATTCTGATGGGGCTGTGTGTGCTATTTAGGAGAATATTTGATCGACTTCCAAGCTTCGACGAGATTTGCTTCTTATGCTCCTTTACCAGGACTAAGGATCACCCTTCTATCACCGTCGTGAGAAGCGCTCGAAATCGCAAATTGATCGTTGGCCTTCCCGACATTGCTCATGGGTTCTTAACTCAGTTCTTCCTTGTCCTCTGCCCCCCGGGGTTTTATGCTGTGTGGAGGGAAGGAAGTAAGATCATCTACCTTTACTTCTTCTATTCTTTGAGTTTTGCAAAGTCCAAATTGCCAAGTGTTAACTTCGTTTTTTTTCATTTCAGCGCTCTCCCCTCCTTCTAGAGATCCCAGCCACAAGCCAACTCTGGAGAGGCTCATGGCTGTACCGGTTGAAGAGCGGGACATGAAATTTTTGTTGAACGACGAATTCCTTCACCAGTTCGGACTTCTTTGCCCTTCTCGCTCCACTCAGCCTCATGAAGTCCCCGATTCTCCAGTGGAGGCACCAGATGTCTCAATCCCTACTGAAGAGATTATGCCGAAGGTGCCCTCTACGGAAACCTTACTGGTGAAGTACCCACACTTACTAATATTGCGGGTCCGTCCAGCAAATCGGCACTTGCCCCAGTTATTAAGGAGGAAGAAACTCTTCGTTGCTCTGAAGATGCGGCCGATCTGGAACCCGAAAAAGAAACTCCAGCTGGGCATGGCGGTGATGATACTTTTGAGGGGCTAAGCGACCTGATCATAACTTCACAGGAACTTTTTAATGATGATGTCCCTAAAGCTGCTTCTCCTGTTGTCGAGGCGACATCCATTTTTCAGCAAATTTTGACGCCTGCCACCCAAGTCACTGCAACCCCTGTGCCGAGGAGTGGTTTGTAGCCTGACGCGTGTAGTTTGCACACTACACACACATAGGATTTTCAGCACTTATACGTACTTAACTTCTTTTCTCTGAAGACTTTTAAGACTTGTCTTTTTTCAATTTCAGATTCTCCGATGGGGCGAAGTGGTTCATATTACGACGACTTCAAGCAATACGGAAAGCGTGGTCAGTATGACTATAGGCGCTACCTTCCCACATATAGGGAAACTGATGAAGAGAGGGCTGCTCGAAAGGCTCAGGGGAGACGTTCTTATGAAGAACGCTATGGAAGAGGGGATGAGCAGTACGATTCTTCCCATAGAGAGGGTGATTCCCATAAATGTAAATCCCATGATGATAGAGGGAAGAGCCACATGGCTGGTGACCCAAGCAAACGGGCTAAAGTTAGTGAGCAATCAGTGCTTGCAATTTCTGAGAAGACCACTGCTCCCATTCCTCCTCAATCTCCTGCCCCTTCCCGTACCGATATCCAGACAATCATCAACAGGCCTTCATATCAAGTTGGGCCAGGTCCAGCTACACTCCAAAGCCGGTTTCCACAATGGTGCTTGAAGGGGGTTCGTTTTGATCTCGACTTACTTCTAATTTGCAAGCCTGCCATGTTGTGGAATCTTGATGCCGTCAGACTTGATATTGAGAGAATGTCGAGCTGGCAAAAACTTGTTGACGAACTCCAGAGAGTGAACCGTGCGAACCTTGAAGTTATGTTGACCATGGAGAATGATAAATCTGAATGGCAAAAAATTATCGATCAACATGATGCAGAGATGAGGAGCATCACTGCCTACAACGAAAAACTTGAAGCAGATGTTGAGAAACTAAAAGAAGAGCTCGCCACTTCTTCCACTTCCTACACTCAAAAAGAAGAAGTGCTTCAGAAACAAGTGAGAGATGCTCATGCCGGCCAAAGAGGTGCCCAAGACAGGCTCGATGTGCAAAAAAGAATCAATGAGGGCTATATCACTGATATTGAAGAGCTTCGGAAGAAAATCGGCTCTCAAGAGGCAGAGATCGAAATGCTAAAGCTTCAACTCTCCAAAGCTGAAAGAGAGCGTGATGAGGCCGTTGCCGGTAAAATTGCAGCTGAAGAATCTCATGAGGCAACGAAGAACAGCATCAGCTCGACATTATTTGGCTTCTATCTACACAGCGTCTTGGGGCGCGGTAGTCTCGCCTTTCTAGGCCCAAAATATGAAGTTACTCTGGCTGAAGTGTGGGAGGCCGCACTTGACATGCTTGGCGGTAAAGGTGCTGGCTATGCCGAATCAGCTCTTAAGGAGCATTACTTGGATGACGAAGCTCGCGCCGCTTTTGTCAGGGGAAAAGAACAACTTGCAAAATTAAGAGCCGAAATGGCAAAAAGGGAACATTTAGGAAAAACTACTTCAACTGATCCAGTTCAGCCTTCACCTTCGGCCGAAATCGACATTGTCGGCTCCAGTTCTCATTCTCCACCCCCTACCAAAGCTATCACAGAAGGTGAAACTGTCCATAACGGAGACGAAAGCCAAGAGAGCGGTGAAGCGCTGGGTTTTGAGATTGACGTAGGAAAGCCTACTTTGCCAGGTAATCCTAATGCTGATCTTGCTCAAATAGACTGCTCATTTGCTTCCTATGAGTTTGATGAGCTTCATGACTACTTCCTGAATCTCAACGGGCCTTTATCTCCTCTCTTTACTGACTTTAACTTCTTTTCTTCTGTAGAGAAAGTGCCAAGCATCGTTCAGACTCCCCCTACTTCAGTTATTCCTCCCTCGCCTCTCCAGGTCACCCCTCCATCCGCCTCTAAACCCGGGTCGCAAGAGGAGCAAATAGAGGCTCTCTGAGACTTAGATGATCCTAATGCTTCACAGGAACACGGGGGAGAAGGGCTTGGAGAAGGCAATGAGTCTCCGGAGCGAACCATTTCCGATGATATAAAGTTGTCTGCTCTTTTTACTCCGGGAAGCGAGTCTTCTTCGAAGAGGAGGAGGAAGAGTACTACTTCTAAGAAGAAAAGGAAAAGCATTTTCGTTACTGAAAAGGAAGCGGAGGTTGATCCGGTGGTAGCCCTCTCTCCTTCTTCCCCAACTCTCCCAAGCCGTCTTGAAAAACTACCTATTAGGCCAGGTGAAGGCTCCAAAGGTGGTGGTAAGAAGAAGAAGTGATGAGCCCTGCTTCCCCTTCCTTGTTTTTACCTTTTGCTTTTAGCTTTTTGTTTGTACTGACCGGACGTTGTGCGGGTACCGCCCCCCGCTTTTCTTTTATTCTGAAACCTACATATGTACATAATTTTCATAACGTTGAATAAATGTACATAATTTTCATAACGTTGAATAAAATGATTCTCTTGCTTGTACAAACTTCTATCTGTGTTTGAGAATGCATCTATTCTTTTCTTTTTTCTTTTTTTATATATATGCAAGTTTCTTTGTATAATATTATAGTGAGCTTGTGGTATGTTGTTCGGGCGTTGCTTTTACCAATGCAGCCATACCGTATTGCCCCCATACCATAAGCTCATCGTAATATTTCCAATCTCGAGGCGACTTGTACTCCTATTTTTGGAGAATAATTATTCCATATTTGTGGAAATATCATTTCGCCATAAACAAAGTACACCTCGTTTCATATAAGTTTTTATGCTTCAACCTTCGGAGATACCACTTTTTCTTTTGTGCATATATACATTTTTACAAAGCGAATTCTCCTATGTGGTAGAGCGGGCCTCTTAAGGGTACTTTAGTCTTTTGAGGAAGGGCCTCCTCAAAATAGATGAACCAATCTTCCTTTGAGAGCTAAAGTGTACCTTTGAAGGGGACCCTTTTTTTTATATTGCGCCTCGGTGGAGGGCTTTTTGATCTTTGTTTTGCATTTCTGATGAAATGTTTCTTTGAAAAGTTGTACCTCTGAGGAGGGCTTTTTCACGTTTGAACACTTGGAAGTTTTATTTCAATTTTGGTGAAACGTGTGCCTCCGAAGAGTTGTGCCTTCGAAGAGGGCTTTCCACGTTTCAACACTTGGAAGTTTTATTTTGATCTCAGTGAAACGTGTGCCTCCGAAGAGGTCTTTTTATCATTTCAGATTCTGGTGAAGTGGACCTCCGAAGAGCGACTCTTACACTTCAACTCCTGGTGAAATGGGCCTCCGAAGAGGGCTTTTCACGTTTCAACACTTGGAAGTTTTATTTCAATCTCGGTGAAACGGGTGCCTCCGAAGACATCTTTGGTCTCTGAGGAGAAGTATTTGGTCTCCGTAGAGAAGCGTTTTGCCTCCGAAGAGGGCTTTGGTCTCTGAGGAGAAGCATTTGGTGTCCATAGAGAAGCGTTTTGCCTCCGAAGGGGGCTTTGGTCTTTGAGGAGAAGCATTTGGTCTCCGTAGAGAAGTGTTTTGCCTTCGAAGAGGGCTTTGGTCTCTGAGGAGAAGCATTTGGCCTCCGTAGAGAAGCGTTTTGCCTCCGAAGAGGGCTTTGGTCTCTCAGGAGAAGCATTTGGTCTCCGTAGAGAAGCGTTTTGCCTCCGAAGAGGGCTTTGGTCTCTGAGGAGAAGCACTTGGTCTCCTTAGAGAAGTGTTTTGCCTCGGAAGAGGGCTTTGGTCTCTCAGGAGAAGCATTTGGTCTCCGCAGAGAAGCGTTTTGCCTCCGCAGAGGGCTTTGGTCTCTGAGGAGAAGCATTTGGTCTCCGTAGAGAAGCGTTTTGCCTTCGAAGAGGGCTTTGGTCTCTGAGGAGAAGCATTTGGTGTCCGTAGAGAAGCGTTTTGCCTTCGAAGAGGGCTGTGGTCTCTGAGGAGAAGCATTTGGTCTCCGTAGAGAAGCGTTTTGCCTTCGAAGAGGGCTCTGGTCTCTGAGGAGAAGCATTTGGTCTCCGTAGAGAAGCATTTTGCCTCCGAAGAGGGCTTTGGTCTCTGAGGAGGAACATTTGGTCTCCGTAGAGAAGCGTTTTTCCTCCTAAGAGGGCTTTGGTCTCTGAGGAGAAGCATTTGGTCTCCGTAGAGAAGCTTTTTGCCTCCGAAGAGGGCTTTGGTCTCTGAGGAAGAGGGCTTTGATCTCGTCCTTTTCATCATCTGCTCCTTAGCGATTTCGAGTTCACATCCCATTCTCTTGGCAGTTGTTCGCCTTTGCCGGAGAAATGTACTTTATTGTTGAGCGAATCCACTGGGCAGATGCGAGCCACTTCACCGGATGTTTGTTAGCACAAACTATTACGGTTTAATGGCAATGGTCCGGACCCTTCTCGTTAGGAAGGTGCCCACTTTAGTGGAATCATCAACCATTTGTAAATAACACTTCTCTTGTAGGAGTAGCGTTTGGGACTTTTGTGACTTGTACGAATCGCTAAGCTTTGCGATGTGTTGAATAGGTAAGCTTTGCTTTGATAGCCTGCAATTTGAAATCGAGATTTTAGCAATATTTTAAATATATTTGCATATCGAAATAAAACAGGCATTAAATTGTAGTAAAGAACATAAGATGTATATTTCTCTTTTATCGATCAACACTACTTTTATAGCGGTTTTTTCAACATAAGAACGATACATTCATGGAAACTTCACAATTTTAAGCAAAGCTATTAAAAATGATGTGATTATTGTTCCATGGTTCTAGGGTTGGATTTCCCTTTGGAGCGGAATATGCTGAGCTGCGGTTCTTGTGGGTAGTTGGCAACACTTTGGTTAATTTCTTCTCAAAGCATAAGCATATCTCTCCAACTCGTCCCAACTTTCGCCTGCTGGGTGAGGACCCCCTGTGATAACGTCAATGACAAGTTTTTTAGATTCTTGCGCTGCAGTTTTGTTGCCTAAACCAGATTGACGCTGTTGTCCCTGAGTGGATGAGGTTGGGTCGACTCTGTTTTTCTTCACATACTGTTGCAGCTTATTTTTTTTAGCAATTCTTCAATCACGTTCTTTAACTAGTGACATTGGTCAGTTTCATGGCCAGGTTGATTGTGGAATCGACAGAACTTCCCATTATTCACTGCACCTATCTTCATCTCAGGTGGTTTGGGATACTCAACAACATCCTTAGTTGCTAAAAATATATTCTCTGGAGTATCAGTTAAAGGAGTAAAGTCTGAGGGATCGAAGAGGCGAGATTTCTTCTCATTTTTCTGCTTCTTTCCTTCATCATTTTTCCTTTTCTGGTTACCAAATTCTCTCTTGTTAGAAGCAACATTATTATCCTCGACTTTGGCAACAACTACTTTTGCTGGCCCAGAAAGGCTTTCTATTCGCATGAATTCGTCGGCCTTTTTATAAAACTTGTCAAGTGAGTTCGGCTCCTTCATTTTCAGCCATTTTCTGAATTCACTCGACTTGTCGATTGCTCGCATCAAGTAGGTCAGGATCATACGGGGCTCTGCATTGTCTACTTCGGCCAAAGTTATGTGGAAGCGATTCAAGAAAGATTTGATAGATTCTCTGGGAGCTTGCTCAAGGCTGGACAGCGACATTATATCCTTTGCCTTCGATGCATACAGCCTGAACTATTCTTTAAATTTTCGAGTTAAGTCGGAGAATTGGTCTATAGAACGGACCGGTAGCTTTGTGAACCAAAGTAGGGCCACACCCTCCAAGTACACTAGAAAGTATCGACATTTAACCTCGTCAGATGCTCTTGCCCCTGTCATATGCCAATCGTACTTGTATAGGAAATGTTTAGGGTCACTAATTCCATTATAGGACGGGATAGTAGGAGGCACAAATTTCTTTGGAAATTCTGCTTTCAAGATCTTTTCAGTGAACAGAGTCTTGCTTGGAGCGAAGCCCCAGTCTTTTTCGTCTTCTTCCCTTTGCATGCTCTCTTTCATGATTTGGCGAACCATCCCTAATAGGTACTCCTCGTCGTTCAGAGGCCTCGCTGAGCGGACGTCGGCTGTTCTTTTGAAAGTTTGCCTTGGCAAATATTCGCGAACAGTTGGTTGCGGCCTTGAACCCCCAGCTTGGAAAGGTGCCCCTGTGGCGATGCCAGCTGTTCTTCGAGGAATACTTATGTCCTGGGAATCATGAACATCTTCGGCAAGGTTTACTTCGTTATTTTCTGGTTGTCGACTTGCCCCAAGCGTGGCATTCAATCTATCCATCATTAAAGCGTTTTGAGCTTCAATCTATTGATATAACCTGGACACTGCATCATCTAATTCAGCTCTTGTGACTCCGATAGTAGGAGTTTCCTGATCTGGTATTGGGGAAGCAGAGGTCCCTTCTTGAGCAGTTTCAGATATAGTAGATTTACCCTTTCTTCCAAGAGCCATGATTTCCGATGGACTTCTGGTTTGGAGAGAAACTCTTTCCACAAACTTTTGCGGAGCAATGATGGAAGTGTCCTGAGTTGGGTTCTCAGTGAAAAGCACCAAAAATGTTAACGCTTAAAATTGAACGCTAACACCCCGGTGTGTGAAGTGTGAATGTGAAATCACCACCCGATGGTTCGGGAACGGAATATCAGCTAAAATAACAGAAAATACAGTAAGAGACAGCAATTTTATAGTGGTTCAGCTTAAGCAGTAGCCTACGTCCACTTTAAGTATCTTTATTATTGATCTTGCTACAAAACGATACAATGCTCTTCAAGTACAAATCTCTTTAGTTACAAAACACTTTGAACAAGTAGCTTAGCTTCGATGTAAATGAAAGTCTTCGAATCCATGTCGGACGTGTGAAAGTCTTTCAAAGTAGCCTGTAGTGTTCTTCGAGACTTCAAGTATAGAGTCGGTTTAGAAAGTGGCAGAGTATCGGCGCTTGAAGAGATTGTCCCCCAAAAGTCCTTTGAAAGTTGGAGATGGCAATGTATTTATAGAGAATTCTGGGCAGGAATTATTGCCAAGTCCTAAGTCGTGGCCAACTTAGGATAAGTCGTGGCCGACCTATCGAGCCAAGTCCACGGTTTAGTGGAGGTAAGCTTGTCTACCTTAATTCATGTCATAAGTCCTAAGTCGCGAATTAGTTAAAAAGATGCGGCATAAGTATCACGGCATTGGATTTTAACTCGGTAGCTTTAGGTCGTGGCCGACTCAAACTAAGTCGTGGGTCGTGGCCCAACTGGTAAGCTTGCTCATATATATCACAAGTCCTAAGTCGCAAACGAGTCAACCGGTCCTCTCGTAAGTGATGCGGCATTGAATCTTGACTCCGTAGTCTTAAGTCGTGAACGACCTAGCAAAGGTCGTAAGTCGGTTGCGACTTAAGTGTAGTTGTCTTAACCTTTTCATGCCTTGAGTCATTAAGTCGTACCCTTTTTAGGTTGTTAGATCGTAACTTCTTAAGTCGTGAACTGCTTAGACCGTTGTAATTCTTAGGTCGTCTAGACCTTAACTCGTTAGGTCGTCCATACCTTAAGTCGTAGGTCGTGAAGTACTTTGAGTTGTTAGGTCGTCAATGCCTTAAGTCATGTACTTCCTTAAGTCGTAGGCTTCCTTAAGTCGTGTACTTCCTTAAGTCGTTAGGTCGTAGCCTTCTTTAGGTCGTGACATTTCTTAAGTCGTTAGGTCGTGGAGAAAGCGGAGTTAACAACTGCCTTCCCTCACAAGATTTGTCGTTGTCAAAATGGCATGTTCACATAATTTAAAGAAGTTCAACATGTGAAGATACTATCTATTATTTATTATAAACCATTTCCTAGCTATATAATAATAAAATATGTTAAATTTTAGTGACTCAAATATTTGTCGAAGAAGAAAATAATTTAGCTAATTAATATTATCAATCAATTAACTCATATGTCAAAAAAATAAAAGGAAGGTTAAAAAAGGTAATATATATTGGAAGGATACTACTTATTTTGTCAATCAATTAATTAGTCAGTAGATGCATAAATGAGAAAACAAATCCATCTGTGAATTAATTGATATTATAATATGAAGAAAGAAAAGATTGTTGATGGAGATCAATTCAGGCAAGGAAACTTACGGAAATCAAGAACCCCATTATCTATTTGCAAAGAAATCAAGTCATAAATACTTGGAAAGGTTTCAAGACTATTAGGCAATTAAACTGCTTAATTTTCAAGTAATTCTTTCATTCTGAAATCTGTTTTATTGAAAGCGTTCATCTTTATAGTGTGTGTGAGAGAGCATCCACCATTTTCCTCTTCTTTTGTAAACCCCAATTTCTATAGTCAAATCTAATTAGAGGGTTTGAGTGCAAACAAGTCTTTGGAGAAATTGATTATTCAATTTGTAAATATAGCTTAGTCTCTCCACTTTGCTACTAATAATTTTGTAATCCTTCTATCTTTTACTCTCTTTACTCTACAAGATAAAGAATAGTTATTGGGTCCATGGATGTAGGTGATTTGGCCGAACAACGTTAAATCTTTGTGTTCCCTACGATTTAAATTTTTTATCTAGTGATTATTGTTCATTGAATTGGTGGTTAATGATTAATCGACAAGCTAGACCCTTTTGGTTGCTTCCATGCATAAGCCTAACTATTCCACAATGGTTTGGCATTAGTGCAAATTAATTAAAATTTTGCATAGTAGATTGGTATTAGAGCATCTATTAGGTGTGGCTTGCATTTTATTAGATTAGGCGCGTAGATTGGAATATAAATAGTTCCACATTGCAGGATATCCTAAAGGAGATGAGCATATAAATGAGATTGGTAGTATGTAACAACAAGAGGTTCTTTTTGTTATAACAAGTGCTCCCATGAACATATATATCCTTCGGGGGATGTTGGGATATCCAGTCATGATGCTGGCACCAAAAGAGCTTCATTTAGCGGTCTTTCCTCTTTTACACTAAATGAAGTGCTCACATGGTGGGATGAGAGGGGGTGCCAAAACTTTCAAAATGGTACCAAAGCCAATGGTTCGAAGGTACCAATATGATGCAATATTGACCTAATTGTACTATAGTATATGGCTTGAGCTCATAATTCTCATCAAGGTGGAGTTATATGTTAGAACATGACATGCTCCAACCATGGAAAAAGGGGACTCTTTGTAGAAACAACTTGATCAAATTACTGAGTGGTGGTAGCGACCTAACTAAAGTACAAAGAGGTGTTAGGGATCATATCCAAGTGTTTGGGGACTTTGTCTAATTTGAAGTTGAATAGAGAATATGCTCGCCCAGGTGGAGATCTGTGAGGTAATGCTCGTATTGTATTCGAGTGGGTGCATAGATTAGATTATTATTAGTCTCACATTGTAAAGGAGATGAGCATATACATGGGATCAGTAGCACGTAACAATAAGAGATTCCTTTTGTTACAATAATTGTTCCCATGAACAAATATGTGCTTCATGGGGATGTTGGGATATGCAATCAAGATGCTGGCACCAAAAGAGCTTGTTTAGTGGCCTTACCTCTTCAACACTGAATGAAGAGCGCGCATAGTGGAAATGGGAGGGAGTGTCAAAAATTTCAACAACCATCATCATTTTCCACTTAAGTTGTGAGTTTACTTCGGATGATTGGTGTAATGACTCATTTTTCCTTACAGCTTAAGCGGACAATCAACCATACATGATCCACCCAAATTGAACGGAAAGGCAATTAGATAGGAAAAAAGAAGACAAGAAGAAACAAAACAAAACAGAATCTCACAGCGGAACGATTAATATATAATATGAAATAGATCTTTACAAAAGAAACAAAACTGTAATATAACTACATCAATCAGAATACACCAACCAATTTTAGCCCGGATAGTTTAGATGGCCCACCCTTATAATTGTTGATAAATACAACCAATAGAAAACACAGTGGAACACAAAAAAATGTAGATGCTTCTAGAACCTTCGGCTCATCTCCTGATCTCCAATGCATCCAAGCAATCTGTAAATATGTTTGAACTGACCCAAGCATTAAAATGGAAGAATGCCTAAATCAGTTTGTAAACCAGGTGGAGAAAAACTCACCCAAATAAAATTTAATGTTTATCAAAAACCTTTCAAACGAAGGTATCACTAAGACCATGCCGCACATAACACGGATGAGTTTATATCTTACGACAACCAAAACATTTTCTATAGAAAATCCATTAATATTATAATAATGTCTAGGGGTCAAAGTAAAATACAAATAGAGATGAAATGCATTCATCTCACATTTTAACGTAGTTGGGCATAACTAAGTTCATACGTCGTTTATTGGAGAATGGATTCCATACACCACTGGGCGACTGGGGTACCGCCCATCATGGTGCATCTCTAAATAAAATAACACCGAGGACCTCACCGGGATCCTCCGCCAACATAGATCTGGTCTACCACTTGACTAGTAGTGCCAAATGCGATCACCCATTTCATGGGCCTTGAAGCATTCAAATGAGAGATGATAACGACTCTAGATTAGGATGATAATACCTTGATGGAAGCAACCCACTTAGCCTAGCTGCATCTTCCCTTTTTTAGTCATTGCCGGTTGATGAGGCTTGAGGCTACACTTTACCTTTTATGTAGCACTTCCCACTTGGAAATTGGAGTGCTAACACTACCCTCCATGAAACAATGCTATGCCAACATTCATCCATATAAGTTGTCCAGGAGATAGATAAACCAAAGGCACTACTTCTACTACATCCATTTCGGAATCACCCTCAGGATTAGTGGCAAGCAGCCCTTGCACTTCAAAGGGCTCTGTCTTTAATTCCATCATCTTTAAGATATCTTCACCTCGAAACACTTGAGTTGGATCGAAGTGGTTTTTGATAAAATACCTGATCCTCGTCTCTTCGAAAGGACATTCAATAGTTTTCGGTAAACTCAACCTCAGTTCTTTAGGAAATAAACAGACAAAGATAAGACTGGAGGTCACCTCCTAACCATTTGTGGATGGATTTCCTTATCGTTACCCTAGGATAACGAGACATGGTTTGTATGTACGGTACAACATCATCGAAGATGACTGTGCTATATAACTCACATGTTTCTCCTAGTTATTTCCATTGTTACTTTTGGGTCCAAATTTGATAGTCAATTATATAATTATCGAATAAACAAACATCCAAATCAAGGATTTATTTCCAAAGTGGAAACCAACATTGATTAAGTACATAAGGAACCACTAGCCTCTTTAATTAATCATTTCATTAATTAAATTGAAATACATGTATAAAACTACTTTTACAGAGATATATCCACAAGCCCCTATATTTTCAATACTTGGAAAAATGTCTATATGCTTATCTCAACGGTATAAGTATATTTACAAAATGGAAGAACATTTACTTCCTATACAATTCTAAAACGATTTATATAATCCTTTATAAATTTCTAAAAGCAATTTATAAAACATTTTATAATTATCTAAAGCTATTTCTAAAAGCATTTATAACCCCTTTATAAATCCATGAAAACTATTTATAAAACATTTTTTTAAATCTACAAACCCATTTCCAAGACTCTTTTGTAAATATCTAAGATCATTTATAAAACTCTTTTTATATTGTCAGTGATCACGCTTTAAGTCTCCAAATCATTCTACAAAACTCCTTTTATAAAACCCAAGTTTATTTATAAAACTTTATTTATATACAACGAGCATATTTATAAATAATAGTAATCATTTACTTCAAACGCTATTATATAGTAAAATTATTAACAATAAACATTATAAATAAATAATAATTTCTAACATCCTAAAACAATAATTTCAAAACGTTGTTAAATAACAATAATAATTAATCTTTACCATTACTATAAATCGTAAAAATTAATTTCCAAAACATTATTAATAAATCATTATTTTAAATTTCAAACCATATTAATTATTTAAATAATTGAATTTTCAAAAAAATTTTGATAAATAATATTAAATATAAATAAATGACTATAAAACAATATTAAATATAAATAAATAATCGTTGAAAATAGATAACAAGGTTGTAATAAAATATATATTAAATCCTTTATACCAATATTCGTGAAACCCTAAATTCAGATTTTATGTCATTCTCCTTCTCAATAACCAATTTCGACCTAAGTGATAATTTATCGTATTTCAAAATACTAATTTAAAGCCAATAGCTACTAACACTTAACCAATATAGATATTGATTTTCTATCACTACAAGGTCAGAGTTTGTACATATAACAATGTTATAACCAATAATGTAAATCAACAAGGTTTAATATTCAATGATTCATATAACATGAATACTATGAAAATAAACATTTCATCAATGGCGAGATATCCCATTAGATTGCTCTAATCTATCCCCCAACATCATATATATATATATATATATATATATATATATAATCAGTGATGGTGTGAAATCATGTTGGATCCCACCAACTTTTCCCCTGCATCACAACCATATAATATGTGTTATCCGCAACTGGGCGGGTATATATAAAAAGGTCATCCGCTCCAAAGGCGGGGGTAAAACCAAACCAACTGATAAAAAAGTAAATCGTCCAAACATCCAATCAATTTTTTTTGTCAACTATATCACATACTGGTCAACCAAAAAGATGGGTTTACCTCATTCCTATTGTGCTGAGGCATTTCATTTTCCGCACGTTTGAATTTAGCTAAAATTCCTACAAGCTCCAATCTAAGCCAATCAAATTCCTTAATGTAGTATTCATTGATATGAGTTCAACGCAATTTGTCGTGCTCGATTTGGACCTAGAACGAATAAGTTTTTAGTTTTACAAGAGTTGAATTAATTAAAATAAATTTTAAAATCTTAATACATATTTACTTAATCAAATAATAATCTCACGTTCCTTTATTCTCTCTCGTAAGTGATAAAACCTAGGTCGCCACATCATCTCCTCCGTGCCACCACCGAAGACCACCGGACCATGGCCCACTTCGTCCAAACCGAACCTCGACCACACGCTTCCAATCGCCACCCACCCCGATCTATAATTCACCGTCATCACCTCAAAAATCGAACCTAAACACCCATGTTCAACTAGAAAATCCTGCCGCCATGATTGTCGATTTTCCACCAAGCTTGGCCAACGCCTCACCTTCCTCACCCTCTATACTTCTCCTTTAGACCCCGTTGCCCAATGATGACATGAATCGTCGAAATTAGTGAAAACAAATTTCATGTTCATCTCGAAATTGCTATCACCTTGTCATGTGGTATGACAACCTAACTATTGGTTAAGTTTGTATTGATCTCATGGTCAACTTCCTAGTTGGTGTCGTAGGCTAAAAAAGGCTAGATTGTCTCTGATGGTTATACGCCATTGGATCTGGAGATTATTTAATTTGAAAATCGGCAAACTTGCTTTCTCAGGTCGGATGCGATTTTTATATAGAGAAAAGGATAGGCGTAGGCACGCGTGAGGCACGAGCTTGAGTGATAGGGTATCGGTTAGGTTAGTGAATATGTATTATTCTATATAAAATATCTGGCTCTACACATTCGAAAAACATCAAGCTCCTATCGAGGTGTGCCATCTGGCGTTCTATATGTAATAATCCTATTAGGAACAGAATGGAACTAGTATTGGGAGCCATTTCCATCATAAAATGAAGTTAACTTTCCCAAATAAAATTATATTAATAAAATTCCTTTATTTAATTTCCATGTGTCTTGAGCTCGCATGACCAAACGATACACTTGATCACCACGAAATTTGCAAACATACAATCTATTAAATTATAATAAAGTTGAAGAATTTTATGCTCCCTTAATAATTCTAGGAATTCTCCTTTCTCTCCTTAATATTCTTTCGATATTGTATTTTCAAGACTCCAAAATTTATTGTCATTACAATTATTAACATTAAAATAATATTAAATATAAATAACATTAAATATAAATAAATTTTTGATAATAACATTAAAACAATATTAAATATAAATAAATGACTATAAAATAATATTAAATATAAATAAATAATCTTCTGAAAATAGATAATAAGGTTGCAATAAAAGAGATATTAAATCCTATAACCCAATATTTGCGAAACCCTAAATTCAGGTTTTATATCATTCTCCGCCTCAATAACCAATTCCGACCTAAGTAACAATCTATCGTATTTCAAAATACTAATTTAAGGCCAATAACTACCAACACTTAGCCAATATCAATATTGATTTTCTATCACTACAAGGTCAAAGTTTGAACATATAAGAAGGTTATAACCAATAATGTAAAACAACCAGGTTTGATATTCAATGATTCATATAATACGAATATTATGAAAATAAACATTTCAATAATGGCGAGAGATCCCATTGGATTGCTCTAATCTATCCCCAAACAGCATAGACATATTTGTATGTATGTATGTATGTATATAATAAACAATGGTGAGAAATCATATTGGATCCCACCAACTTGTTCCCCAGCATCACAACTCATATAATCATATAATACGCATTATCCGCAACTGGGCGGGTATATATAAAAACGTCATCCGCTCCAAGGGTGGGGGTAAAACCAAACCAACTGATAAAAAAGTAAATCGTCCAAACATCCGATCAATATTTTTTATCAACTATATAACATACTGGTCAACCAAAAAGATGAGTTTAACTCACTAAAATTCCTGCTGCGCTGAGGCATTTCATTTTCCGTACGCTTGAACGTAGCTGAAATTCCTACAAGCTCCAATATAAGCCAATCAAATTCCATAATGTAGTATTCATTGATATGAGTACAACGCAACTTGTCGCGCTCAATTTGGACCTAGAACGAACAAATTATTAGTTTTACAAGACTTGAATTAATTAAAATAAATTTTAAAACCTTAATACATATTTACATATCAAATAATAATCTCATGTTCCTTTGTTCTCTCTCGTACACGATAAAACCTAGGTCGCCTATTCATCTCCTCCACGCAACCACCGAAGACCACCGGACCATTCCCGACTTCATCCAAACCGAGCCCCGACCACACGCTTCCAATCGCCACCCACCTCGATCTCTAGTTCACCATCATTTCCTCAAAATCAAACCTAAACACCCATGTTCAACTAGAAAATCCCACCGCCATGATTGTCAATTTTCCACAATGCTTGGCAAACGCCTCGCCCTCCTCACCCTTTATACTTTTCCTTTAGACCCCATCGCCCAATGATGACATGAATCGTCGAAATTCGTGAAAATAAATTTCATGTTCATCTCGAAAGTGCTATCACCTCGCCACGCTGTATGACAACCCAACTGTTGGTTAAGGTTGTATTGACCTTGCGGTCAACTTCCTAGTTGGTGTCATGGGCTGAAAAAGGCTAGATTAGCTCCGATGGTTATAGGCCATTTGATTTGGAGATTATTCAATTTGAAAATAAGCAAACTTGCTTCCTTTGGTCGGATGCGATTTGTAATAGAGAAAAGGATAGGCATAGGCACGCGTAAGGTACAAGCTGGAGTGTTTGTGTATGGGTTAGATTGATGAATATACATTATTTTATTTAAAATATCTGGCTCTACAAATTCGAAAAATATGAAGCTCCTATCGTGGCGTGCCATCTAGCGTTCTGTATGTAATAATCCTGTTCGGAACACAATGGAACAAGTATTGGGAGCCAATGCCATCATAAAATGAAATTAGCTTTCCCAAATCAAATTATATTAATAAAATTCCTTTATTTAATTTCCATGTGTTTTGAGATGGATGACCAAACGATACACTTGATCACCATGAAATTTGTTAACATACAATCTATTAAATTACAATAAAATAGAAGAATTTTATGCTCCCTTATTAATTCTAGGAATTCTTCTTTCTCTCCTTAATTTTCTTTAGATATTTTATTTTCAAAACTCCAAAATTTATTGTTATTACCATTATTGCAATGTTTTTATTAATTCAATCTCCTATCGTTTTAGATTTAAATTCCAATATACAATAATTTTTAAAATTACTTAAATATTTCTCCGAAGTTTTCTTTTATTATTTTACATTTTAGCCCATATATTAGAATTAATTAGGTGATCTTAAATTTAAGCAGTTTAAATAAATAACAATTAAAAATGTTCATTAATTGATCAAATAAAAAAATGACAATTCATTGTATGTACCATATTCATATTAACAAAAATATAAAGCTTATTTTTCACTTAAGTCCATATAGTTCAACATTTCGACAAAAACATATCAATTAGTGTGATATTCTACTGATTTTCTCTTCTATTATTGCAAATTTAAATACAAATATCTAATAACTTTTAAAATTATTTACGGATTTCTCCAATGTTTTGTTATATTATTTTACATTCAAGCCCATATATGAATTTATTAAGTTATCTTAAATATAAAATTTATAAATAAATCCAATCAATATATTCCTTGGTTGAATTAATAATCACAAAATGACAATTCAATATGTACATAACATTCTTATGGATATAAATAGTAAAATTATTATTTATTTATGTCCATATAATTTAGAACTTTCGTAATTATATAAAAAACCATCTTTAATTTTTTTTTGCATTATTCTACATTTAGGTTTATACAATTTCTTTCTTTCTAAAATTCGTATTTTACTATAAATAAATATATACATAATTTCTTTTGTTTCTAAAGTTAGTATGTCATCACAAACAAATATATATACGTAGTTTTTTCTTTCTAAAAGTAACACTATTACAAACATATATAATGTTTTTCCATTCAAACAAGTCGATTCTTTGTCATTAATAATTTTTTTTAAAGTGATTAATGTTTGAATTATATAATGTTAAAAAATAATAAAATATTTCCGTTGGTATGTTTTTGTCAAAAGGTTGCATTTTAATTATTTGTATTAATAATTTACACTAAACAATGGAAAAAATTATATCACATTTTGGTTAAAAATATCTATTTCCTATTTTATTATCAAGTAAACGTTAAATAATTTTTTGATTTTTTTATTATAAATTAATATTATTGAGATATGAAATAATAGTTTAAAACCATTTTTTTGCATAACTAAAATGACATTGTGATTTGTAAGTTTCAATATCTTTTTTTACTTCATATTTCTTTTAGGCAGCTAGAAAAATATTTTTTTGCGACTTTGCAATATATTTAATTGTTTTTGATAAATATGTGCTACAAGAACTTTATATTCATAAAATATATTCATCCGTTAGTACTAAACTTGTATTTTTAGATACTTTTGGCATTGTCTTAAGTAATATTTGAAATTTAATCCATGACAAATGTATTGAAGGATAAGTGTCAATTTTAAAATTTACATACATGAATATTGATCTGTAAAATTTTGCAAAAATATTAATTTAACAATTAGTTCAGAATGCTAATTTTTATATATTTTCTTAACAAATATTGAACCCAAAAAATTAGTATATTTTACAACAACAATGATAATTTATTTTTATTCAAATAAAATTACGTAAACATCATAACAGAAATTACACATTTAGAAATACAGTCAATTCAATATTTAACTCATTTATCCTAACTAATTTATCATATATTGCATAATAAAGTTTATTTTATAAAAGCATTAATAAGATTATCTTTCTACAACTTACCGCACGCAACGTGCTACTTATATAGTAGAAATTTATTATTACGGATCCAATGGCACCGATTTCGTCAAAATCCAAGATAGAGTTTCGGAATGCTATTTTCACACGTAAATTGAAACTAATTTTTTATTAAAACCAAATAAATCACTTTTAAATATAAATTTTTAAA
Organism: Allium cepa; assembly: GCA_030765085.1. Classification (NCBI taxonomy): domain Eukaryota; kingdom Viridiplantae; phylum Streptophyta; class Magnoliopsida; order Asparagales; family Amaryllidaceae; genus Allium; species Allium cepa. Next base: position 853,881,597 of record CM060931.1, read on the forward strand.
ATTTATTACTCCATTCTAGTTTATTCTAAATTTAAATAGGATTTCGAAACCATTTGTATTGATATAAAATCCAACAATAAATATCCACTAATTCCAATATTCGATCCACTGTTCGAATAAATCACTATATTTGAAATTTAAGTTGTTTGGCTTATAAAACTAATATGTCAACATTTATAAACAATTAAATATTCCAAATTTGAATGACTGAAATTCTAGATCGTTCCACTTTTTCCCCCCTTAAAAGAATTTCTTCCTCGACATCAGTAAGTAAGAAAATGCAACAATTCCACTTACTTTTCAAAACCAATTAGCCGAAATAAATTATAAAATGTTCTAAATCTTTAAATTCCTTCACAGATTTCAACTAATTTCATTCCAAGTTATAACATAGACAAATAAAATTTTAATTATCAAAAATTTCTTCAAAAATTTTCAAAAAATTCTACAAAAATTTTCTAACTCTTTAATTTACAGAAAATTTCGGCATCATCGCCTTTACGTGGTTCGATTGGAAAATTTTACAATAAATCAAAATTATATGCTAAGACGAGGCATCATGCAAGGAAAAATATAAAAGTATGGAATGTAATCCAAGATGTGTACCTTTTATTAATATTAGCAAGCATACACATTCAATATAAGGCAAAAACGAGCTTCCAATGCGAAGCATAAGCCATCCGCTCCTACTAATCACTCAATAACCAATGGGAACAAGTATATTAAAGTAATATCAATATATAGCATAGACTATACAATAACCATGTGCAAATGTAACAAGAGAAACCATCAAACAAATAATATCCATCCAACTAATTCATAACCATATCAATTAACATTTTCCAGTGTCAGCATTTAATTTATAAAATCCCGCACGATGTACATATATCATCCGTATACAAAACCATACCTAATCGCTCGCTCGATTACACAATTTCACTTTCGAACTAGTATTATTCCACCGACCACTCGAGTGCAGACATAGATCCGGTTCCTTGATTGGAAACTGCTATTCTCCTTGCATAGTCAAATACTATGATAGCGAATTCCAAAATCAATCAAAAATCCATGTCCACTATTCGCCGTCGAGAATCAAGTTAAAAATTCTAACACGGACCGATGTAAATCACCTTGAAATCATGTATTTGAATCTGGATCAAATATTTGTGTGAATAAAATGATAGACGTACAATTTACATTTTTATTTCCATTGGTTTTCTTTAACTATACCAATTTCTTTCTATTCACATTCATTTTATTCTTATTATATTTCTTTCATTATTAATATTACTTAAGAACCATTCCATCAAATTTTACTTAAGTTTATTATAACATTTTATGCAACATTTCTCATGTTTATTATCCTTTCATACTTAAATTCATATCCATTTCAAATCAAATTCAATTTCATTTAACTCGTTTCATTATTTCAATTCATTTTCCTTTACTTGAGTCAAATGCCTTTTCAAAATTCATTGTATTTAGCTTAAGTTAAATTTCATTTCGTAGTCCAATTTCAAATTTACTTTTCTTAACATTTTTATTCAACAAATTTAAAAATTTGTTTTAAATTACCAATTCTCAAAATCAATAAGTTATCAAACTTATTTTCTCATATTTATCAAATTATGCCTTGGATGTTAAAATACAAACTTGTTTTACTAAAACAAACTCTAATAACAGCAATCCGTCACTTAGAAAATTGAAAATGAATACTGACGATGCTGCAACCGTCAACAAAGTCATTTTCCAACGATCGAAGTGAGATCAATGCTTTCTTATTCTTTTAAATCCATTTAAAAATATTTCTAAACAAAATACTTTCTAAATAATATTATTATTTCTTTAAACTTTGAAAAACCAATTTCAAAGTAAATGAGAATTCAATTTCTCAACATTTAGATCTTTTTACTGACAAACCATATTTATAAATTTATCTTACATATAATTTCATTTTGGTTATATAAAACAATTTCTTAATTGTTTATCTTTTTTTAAATTATAATATCAACAACTTTAATCAGAACATAAACACAAACAACCAATGATAGTAATCAATATTATCATTCACTAACAACAAAACACACCACATATACTACAATAATTTATGAAAAATTATTCCTTTATACATAAAATATAATTTAGGTAAAATTATTTCATTTGCCAACTCTCAAAACATAACTATATCGGTTTTCCTTGTTTGTGTTTAGAAACCTCTATCGATATCATGGCATCCCACGTACCGACCAGAATTCATAAGCTACTCAATAGATAAATCAACACAATATAAAACATTTTTATATTACTGCCAAATACGCGCTCATATTTAAAATAATTCCAAATTCGTTCTAGGGTGCTATTGACCCTATCTCTAATGAGTAATCCCCACCAAAGCCAAGACTATCATTTAACCTTGCACCCTAGTACCAAGATGTAATGACCTACCTTTCTATACAATTTAAGCGAACAATAATCCATACATGAGCCGCCAAAATTGAACGGAAAGGTGGATAGTTTGGGAAAAGAAAGAAGAAAGAAGACAAAAAGAGATAAACAAAACAGAATCTTACAGTGGAATGAATAATATGAAACAGATGTTTACAAAATAAAGAAAACTATAGTATACATTCATCAATAAGAGCAAGCTAACCAATTTCAGCACTGATAGTTATAATAGTATGCCTTTACAATTGCTAATAAATACAACCAACAGACAACACAGTGGAACATAAAGAAATAGTAGGTAAGTCTTGGCCCTCCAGCTCTTCTCCCGAACTCCAATGCACCCAAGCAATCTACAAATATGCTCGGTTTCACCCAAGTATTGAAGGGGAAGAATGCCCAGATCAGTCTGCTAAACCAGCGTGAGAAAGCCACACCTAAATGAAATTTAACGTTTATCAAAAACCATTCAAATAATGGTACTGCGAAAACCTGGAATTTTTTTCAGATTTTTGAAATTGGAATATTTAATTGATTTTAAATATTTGGAAGTTAGTTTTAGTCGAATTTCAAATATCATTATTTATTTGGAAATTAAGTCATTAAATTTAATAATTGGAAGCTAGGTGAAATATTAAATCTGGAGTTTTAAGCTTGTTAAAAATAGTTTAAAGACTTTATAAAATTTGTATTAACAATACTGAAGGTAATAGAACTTTTAAAATCTGATTTAAAAGTGTTTTGTTCAGTTTTGAAAATATATCGTGTAAATTGATATTTAAAAATAGCCTTCCGAGGCACAGTCTCGAAATTCGACGAAACTAGCTTCAATGGATCCGTAATAGTGTATTATTGTCAGATTTCAATTTTGGTAGTGTTTGGAGTGATCGTTTGGCCGTACAGTAGATAAACGCATTGAAATCTATATCGAAAATTCAATATAATAACTGGGTCCAAAATGCTACCTTCTCCATACCATCGAATTAGGACTCGAAACCTTTTCCATTGCGTTTGGAATAGGGGTTTAACATTATAAACGTCTAGCGACATGCCTCGATTGGAGATAGAGATTTTGAGTTGCATTTATCGATACAATTTAAAATTTGAATTTAAAATTTGATATATATTTTATAGATTGAATAATGTTTTTACGATTTATCACATACCCTCCCTTACTACACGTGTTCGCCTAATAAACATGTGTTCCCCAACCGTTTTAAATCATGTGCAGGTGTTTTCTCATCATTTCTTTTTTTAAAAGAAAAATAAAAATATAAAAATCATTCTTCCTTAAGAAAATCAAAAGAAGAAAAACAAATTTAGAAAAAAATGGCTTCCCTTTTCTTCTTAAAAATCAAACCATTCGAAAAAATGGCATCCTCTTTCTAATTCTCGTGCAAACGAAAATCAATCAAGCAGTTCGAATTCATTCGCAGATCATATTGAACGACACCTCATTCTCTTGCGGCAGATATGGGAAGGGGAAGATCGAGGGGTCGCGAACTTTGATCTTGAGGTGGTAGGCGATGCGTGGCGTGGTAGGGAAGCAATGCGAGGTGAACATGAGGGTCGACGTGCGAGCCGGCGCCGTAGGTTGTCGTGCTCGACGTAGTGGAATCGCGAAGGGCTGGGTTCGATTTCTCAGGCAAGTTCGACGCGAGGCAATACTTGCACGTGAGGTTAGTAAGATATTTAACTATTCTGCAGTTTTTTTTTATTCTTCATTTTGAATTTAAATTTAGTGTGTGTGTGTGTCTATATATATATATATATATATATATATATATCCACATGCATATTTAATATAGGCAGTTTCAAGGAAAATCTATATACCAGTTATATATCTGAATATATGCAGTAATCTTACTGTTTAATATATATATATGTACAAAAAGAATACATATATATATTCTATAGTAAACCCGTTCTGTTTAGTAAATATACAAGTTAGAAGGACATTTTATTTTCATTGGGATTTAATTATATAAAGAGGAATGGGTATGTATATATACATGATGAGATTATAAGAAAACAGAAAAATTATTTTATAAATAAAGTTTAAATGATAGAGGAATTTTAAATGTTGAAAGAATCTATATAAATAAGATTTTATAAGATGTATATAGATTATTTTTATGCGAGTATATATATTTATATGTAGTTTCAAAGAAAAATAAATATACATATATGCATATAAACATCTTAAAATTACTAGTTTGATTTTAAAATAATGTATTACGAAGACTTATTTGTTTAACAAATTTATTTAATAATTTTAGTTACTAAAATTATTAAGAAAAAAGGGAATTAATTTAAAACTAATTATCAGCTTAAGACCAAAGTGTTATTTAAGTTAAATAAGTAATTAGTTATTCGATCAATTTAAATATTAATAAGCCATATGCATGATGTTCATACAAGGGTCAAAAACTGCAAAACCAGTTAAGATTTGGGAGGATTTCAAGCAAAAGCAAAGGTATGTCCTTCTCAATCATTTGGATTACCTAGATAATTTAAATGAATAAACTTAAATTATTAGATACGCTTGGACGAATTTAATAATTTATCTATTGGATGATATTATATATAATAGTATATATATTGGAGTGATTGATTTTCCGCATTATATAGCAGATGAGACCCTATGCGCCCCGCATAATAGCGGATGACCCCATATACCGCGATATCCCACCTCGAAATAGAATTGGTATTTTATATTGTGCTAACATCTGTGTATGGAGGGAAACAGGTTAGAGGGATCCAGACGGATTCCTCAAAATGTTGAATTTTATTTTATATTCAGTAATGTGATTATGTGATAATATGTGATGGATTATATTGATTATATTGGGAATTGAAATTTATTGAATGCTATGGGTTGGTTAAATATATATATATATATATTGGTATTTTGAGAAATGAAATATATATATAAAGTTTGGATTTTTAAATTAAACAAAACGAAAATTTTAAATAAAATAATTATAAGGAATTTGGATAATTAAAGAATGATTTGGAAAGGATAGAAGTTGATTTTAAATTCTAATAAATAAATACCGAGTATTGGAAAGGAGATTTTTGAATAAATGGAAATAATGAATTTATAAACTAGAGTGATATTATTCAAAAAGAGTAAAGAATTTATTTTTAAATTCAATTTTTAAATTTGTATGAGAAAGATAAAGAAGAAATTTGGAAAAAGAATGAAATTGGTATTTCAGTTTACATAAGATTTTTAAATCATAATAAGAAGTTAAATCTAAAATTAATGGGTTTTGAAATAAATTGAGTTAGTAAAGGAATTTATTTGTAAAATGGAGTAAATTTGGAAATTGATTTGAAAATTGATTAAATGTTTGAAACTATGTTTTATAAAGAGGATGAGACTATGGAAATTATAAACTGGATTTATAAAGTGAAATAAGATAACAGTGGATATTTGAAAGTATAAATTCACGATGGGAATTTATAAAGGAATAAGTAATTTGTTTAAGAAAAATAAATGGTGGTTTATTTTTAAAAGTGAGGAAAGGAAAATTTACGGATTTCGGACGTGAATTAGGATAATCGAGAAAGATTTATTAACTGATTAAATGGACTATTTTGAAATGGGAAGTGTATTTCCCTGAAAAGCCAAGCATATTTTCAAAGAAAGACTTCTAGTATAGGTTAAAAGTTTTAAATTTTTTTAAAAGAATGTTTTGAGAAATTTATTATTTAAGTGGTTCAAAATTTTAAAGGTAAATATTTATTAAGTTAAGTTAGAGTAGTAATTATTTTAAGGTCAAACTAGAATTTTGATTTAAAAGATAATTATTAAATATTTATATTTTATAAAATAGCTTATTTTAATAGTAGTTTGGCTAAAGTTTTTTTTATATTTTTATTTCGAAAGTTTAGTATAAAATTTCATAACTTTATTTAAATAAAAAATGTGTTAAGTAGTTTTTATTTTTAAATGTTTTAAAATATATATACTTTTGGATAAAGTGATTTAAATTATTTTAAAATCCAAAGTATTTAGACTTGGTGATTTTCAGCGGAATAAACAATATTTATAAATTTATTTCGCAAAAGAAAGTGATTTGGAAACTGTTTTCAAAGGATTGAAATGTAGAAAGATATCTTGCGAAGATATTTCGAATAATAAATAATTTTGGAAAATTATTAAGAGTGATATTTGTTTGTGAATGTTATTTGATAGTTAAATAACCGACTACCAATATTAGCCAATGCGCCGATCGTTTCGAAGAGACTGTAATGGGGATTAATTTCCCGAAAACCACTTTCGGTCTGGTTTGAACGTTTTCGTGAAGAAGAAAACAGCTAGGAGTAGAAGATGGAGCAGTGAAGGGCAAGAGCTAATCGCTACTGATCACGAGGGTGATCCCAAAATGGATGTAGTTGGAGTACTGCCTTCGGTTTCGTGCGGACCCGTAACGTACTTGTATGGACCAATGCTACCAAAACATCGTCAAGAGGACGATAAGTATTCTAAGTGAATTTGTGCTAGAAAGATAACAACCTTGAGCCTCATCAACGGGGAATGGCTAAAACAAGGGAGGAGCACATAAGGCTAAGTGACTAGCAACCAATTAGGGTTAGGTCACCCCTGCCTAGAGGTCCCTTTATTTCGACTGTGTGGGCGGTTTCTAATTTCAATCGCGTGGTGATCTTATTCGAACTATCCAGTAAGGTGTAGCTCCGGTCTTTTGATGCAGGGGATCAGGGTGGATCCTCGGTATGGTGATCTAGACCACGTAATGTGATGGGCGGTACCCCAGTAGCCCTGCCATTGGTGGAAATCCATTTTCCCTACGTGCCTTTATGTTTTTGTTTGTAGAACCTAGTATTGTTGGAATTTAATGAATGTAACAATTTTGCCTATTTGAATAAGTATTTGTATATAGACTCTACTATAATATCAGAGGATTTGATAAGAAAGTATTTTGGTTATCGTAAGGTAAAAACCTGGCATGTTTATTTGTTGCGTGGTCTAATGAGATACCTTTGATTTCAAAGGATTTTGGAAAACATTAATAATCAAATTCAGATTCTGGTTGGACTGCTGAGGAGCTCAGGAGACGAGCTGGATGACGAGGCATATTTCCAAAGATTTATATTTCCGCTGTGCCGTGTAAGCTTTATATTCAGCTTTGGGAGGACAAGATATTATAACTTTCCTGAATTGTGTTGTTGATTTGTATTCTACTCTGAAGATATAATGTATAAATAGATATAGCGATTTTTGTTTAAAGATCAGTCATTTATTTATTATATATTGTTCCACCGCGATTATGCAATTCTGGTATTGTTTTCTAATTCTTCTTCTACCTCCTTCTTCTTTAACCCTAATGATTCGGTTTTCCGGCATTCGATTATTCGACAGTTGATACAATGAATGTATGGATGTCGATTCTTCAGGCATCGAAAAATCGGGTCGTTAGAGGTATCTAGTAAGACCATGCTGCATATAAGCACGAATGGGTTTTTACATTATGATAATAAAATATTTCTGTAGAAAATCCATTGAATTATAATAATCTTTAGGATTCAAAGTAAAATATGAATATAGCTGAAATTCTTGCATTTCACATTTCAACATAGTGGGGCACAACTACGCATGTACGGCGCTAATTGGATAATGGATTCCATACAATGACTAGGCTACTAGGTACCGTCTAGCACAGTGCATCCTTAGATAAAATAACACCGAGGACCTCGCCGTGATCACCAGCCAACACAGAACCAACCTACCACATGATTAGTAGTATCGAATATGATCATTCCTTTTGTTAATTAGTCCTAAAGCATACAATAGGAAATAATATCGACTCTAGATAGGGATGATTATACCCTGATGGAAGCGACCCACTTAGCCCTGCTGCATTTCCCCTCTTTTAGTCATTCCCAGTCGATGAGGCTCGAGGCTATGCTTTAGACTTTATATAGCACTTCCTACTTGGAATGCTAACATTTCCCTCAAAGGCAACAATGCAATGCCAACATTCATCCATACAAGTTGTTCAGGAGATGGACAAACCAAAAGTACTACTTCTACTACATCCATTTTAAAATCACCTTCAGCATTAGTAGCAGCAGTCCTTGCACTTCAAAGGGCTTCATCTTCAGTTCCGTCGTCTTCAGGATGTCTTAACTTCCAAATTTTTGAGTTCGATGGGTGGGTTTTTCGGATAACATATCGATCCAGTTCTCTTCGAAACAACATTCGATAGTTATCGGTAAACTTAACCCCGCCTCTTTAAGAAAAAAACAGACAAAGATAAGAGAAAAGATAAGCTTCTAACCATTTGTGGACAGATTTCCTTATCATTTGTGATAAGAGAACGAAATGAAATTTATACGTATGGTACAGTATCATCGGAGATGACTGTGCCATATAACATACATGTTTCTCCTAGAGATTTCTTAAGTTATGTTTTGGGGTCAAATTCTATAGTCTGTTATTTAACTATCGAATAAAAAGACATCCAAATCAGAGATTTATTTCCAAAGGGAAAACCAACATTATTTTAGCAGATAGTCAACCATTAGACTCTTCAATTAATCTTTTTCTTAATTAAATTCATCTTGTAAATACTTGTATAAAACTACTTTTACAAAGATATATCCAAAAACCCTTATTTTTTCAATAATTCGAAAAATATCCATATAGTTACCCCAACAGTACAAGCATATTCACAAAACAGAGGAACATTTCATTTTCACACAATTCTAAAACTATTTATAAGCTCCTTTATATATTTCTAAAATCCATTTATAGTCCATTTTATAAATATATGAAACCATTTCTAAAAGCATTTATAAACCCTTTATAAATCCAAAAAAACTATTTATAAAAATTCTTTTTTAAATTTATAAACCCATTTCAAGACAGTTTTATAAATATCTAAAATCATTTTTAAAACTCATACTATCATGTAAATAATCTCCTTATAGGTCTTCAAATCATTCTATAAAACTCGTCTTATAAAACCCAAGTTTATTTATAAAGCTCTATTTATAAACATCTAAAACATTAATAAATAAACAGTAATCATTTACTTCAGACACTGTTATATAATAAAATAATTAACAATAAATTTATAAAAAAATAATAACTATTAACATCTTAAAATAATAATTTCAAAACATTAGTAAATAAACAATAATAATTGATCTTTACCATTATTATAAATAGTAATAATTAATTTCCAAAACATTATTCATTTTAAATTTCAAACCATATTAATTATTTAAATATTTAACTTTTCAAAAAAATGAAATATTGATAAATAACTTTAAAACAATATTAAATATAAATAAACGACTTTGAAACAATATTAAATAAATATAGATAATCTTCTAAAACATTTCTAAATGACTTAGAAAAGACAAATAATAAGGTTAGAGTAAATCAAAAATTATATCCTTTTCAAACAAAATATTCCCGAAACCTAAAATTTAGATTTTAAATCATTCTCCGTCTCAAAAATCAATTCCAACTCGAATGACAATTTATAATATTTAAAAATACTATTTTAAGGCCAATAGTTACCAAATGCTTAACCAATATCGATATTGTTTTTCTACCACTATAGGGTTTAAGTTTGAACATATAATAACATCATAATCAATAGTGTCATACAACTAGGTTTAATATTCAATGATTCATATAACATGAATATTAAAAAAAACTTTTCAACTATGGTGAGGAATCTTGTTAGATTCCTACAACCTGTTCCCCTACGTCACAGCTCATACACACACATACATACATACATACATATATAAAATCAACCATGGTGAGGAATCTTATTTGATCCCTCCAACCTGTACCTTTACATCACCGCTCATATAACCATATAATATGGGTCATCTGCTACTTTGTGAGTATATATGAAAAGGTCATCCACTCCGAGGGCAAGAATAAAACCAAATCAACTAATAAAAAAGTAAATTACCCAAACATCTAATCAACAAATTTTTATCTACTATTAACATACTAGTTAACCAAAAAGGTGAGTTTAACTCATCAAAATTCCAGTTGTTGTCGAGGCATTTTGGTTTTCGTCTAAATTCTAACCATTGTTCGAATCTAGCTAAAATAGCTACAAGTTCCAATCTAAGCAAATACAATTCCATAATGTAGTATTCATTGATATGAGTATAGGGTAACTCGTCGTGCTCGATTTGGACCTAGAACGAATAAGTTATTGGTTTTACAAAACTTGAATTAATTAAAATAAATTTTAAAATTTAATACATATTTACTTTACTTAATCAATTAATAATACCACCTTCCACTATTACCGCTCGTATGCATAAAGCCTATGTCGCCACCTCATCTCCTTCGCACCACCACAAGAGACCATCGGACCATGCCCCACTTCACCCAAACCCAGCCCCGACCACGCCATTCCCATCGCCACCCACCTCGGCCCCTAATTCACCGATGTGGGCTCAAAAATTAAACCTAAATGCCAATATTCAACTTAAAAATCCCGCTGCCTTGATTGTCCATTAGCATCAACTTAATCAGTGCCTTACCATCCTCACCTGCTACACTTTTCTTTTAGACCACATCGCCCAACGATGACCCAAATCATCGCAATTTGTGAAAATAAATTTCGCATTCATCTTGAGACTTCTGCCACCTTGCCATTCTATACGACACTCCAATCCTTGTTTAAGTTCATATTGACCTCCCGGTCAACTTCCCAGTTGGGGTCATTGGCTAAAAATGCCTCGATTTACTCCGACGAATATGGGCTATAGAATTTGGAGATGATTTAATTTGAAAATTAGCGAACTTGCTTTCTATGGTTGGATGCAATTTTTATAGAGGGAGAAGGGTATTGTTAGGCATGCATGACGTATGGGCTGGAATGTTTGGGTATGTGTTAGGATGTGAATATGTATTATTTTACTTAAAATATCTGGCTCTACATGTTCGAAAAATCTCAAACTCTTATCAAGGCATCCCATCTTGCATTTTATATGGAATACCCCTATTTTGAACACCATGGGACCAGTATCGAGAGCCAATGCGGTCATAAACAACATTTAGCTTTCCAAAATCAAAGTATATTAGTTTCAATTTCTTTATTTAATTTCTACGTGTTTCAAGCTCGCATGAACAAACGATACAATCGAGCCATAAAATTTGTTAACACACAATAATTCATTATTACGGATCCGATTACATTGGTTTCATCAAAATTCATTACAGTGCCCCGGAATGCTATTTTCACAAGTTAATTGAAGTGAATTTTTATAAAAACCAAATAAATCACTTTTAAAACTAAATTTTAAAAGTTAATTATTCCATTCTTATTTATTCTGAATTTAAATACTATTTCAAAACCATTATATTCATGTAAAATCCAATATTAAATTATCCATTCATCCCAATATTCAATTCATTTCAAATAAATCACTATATGTGAACTTTATGTTGTTTGACATGTAAAACTAATATGTAAATATTAAAATCAATTAAATATTTATAATTCGAATGATGTCTTTATGATTGGACCGGGAAAAGGTTGTTTCCAAACATTATTTAAGTGATGTATTGTTGAGTTGGAGATGCAATTAACATGGAACGTAGTCTCACTTTAAGAAGGTAAATACAATGAACTTGTATCAGATAGGACAACTCATTAAAGCTTAGGAGTTTGATAAAATAGTTACGTAGTTGGATAAAAGATTCAAACAATTTGAAAACAAATATCTCACCACTAGGAAGAAAGCTATAACAAGCAATAACACACAAGAGAGAGAGAGAGAGAGAGAGAGAGAGAGAAGAGAGAGAGAGAGAGAGAGAGAGAGAGAGAGAGAGTCTTATTTCTACTACAGAGGATAGAAATAGATAAAACCTAGAATAACATGCATCATATTGGTTAACAGTATGGGACTTGGTTTATTGGATTTGCATGATTTGAATTTTATTTAGTTGTGTGAACAGTTAAGAAAATTATTAGATGAAGAAGAAGATTTGTTTTCAAAGGAAGATATGGTCACTGATTTGTATAATGTCATTTCCTACCAACCTGCTAATTAAATTTGACACAATTGCACATTTTAAACTGAACCATGAATTATAACCCAAAATCCTTCATGTACAATTTTCTAACCTATATATTGCTTTCTATAAATGCTTTAACAAAAATGCACTTCACTTTTTAAAAGGAAACTTTTAGAAGGAAATTTAAAGTGATTCTAAATCAAGATCACTAAGATGTATAAAAGGTATGTAAATTAGATCACTTACATAGGACATAAACAACCATTTAAATTGACAACCATTTATATTATGCATGATTGGTGCATAATTTCGTTAATACAGAAGCTACGTGCATAAGTTGTCTACCACATCATCAAAATAGTCTTCCTGTGCCAATTTTAAATGACAGTTCTGTTAATATAACAGATAAAGCCAATTCAACACTAACCTTCCAACCGCCTTACTGCATTTCCAGCAAGTTCTCCTGTTGCTTTTAACACTAACCTAGAGAACAATTGTCTTGCTACATTTCCAGCAAGTTCCAAAACATCGGTAGCTGAATACTGATGCAGTGCGAGATAAAAGTAAACGACTTACCTTAAGTCGAAACCGTTCCACCCTAAATCGCGAACAGCAACCATACATCGCCCCACGACCTAACCCCGACAACGACCCATCGTCCATTGCTCCACGACCTAAATCCATCTCCGACCTATCGAACGTCGCTACGCGACTTAAATCCATCAGCTCGCTTCTCCTTCTTAGGTCGAACGAAACCTTAAGTCGCGAACAAATTTTAGGTCGCGAGCAATCTTCCTTAAGTCACGGCAATTTTCTTTGAGTCGTGAATCACCTCCTATAGGTCGCGAACGGCATAACTATGTGCTGAAGATCCTTAGGTCGCATGAAGCGTGCTGCAGAGTACATTATTAAGTCGTGGATGCATGATAACTCGTAGGTCGTTTATATGTTGTATGTTGTATGTTGTTAGCTCGTGTGTTGTAATTTTCTTAACTTGTGCTGTATTCTGTTGTGTTAGGTCGTAGGTCGTGGCCCTGTTAGGTCGGTGAAAACTGTGTATGTGTGATGTAAAACTCTATAAATAGTGGGTGAGTTGTATCATTTGTGGTTGTTGATTTTTGAATAAAATTTGGTTTGTGCTTTATACCACCATTAAAATTGGAAGTTGAATGTGAGCTCCTTTCTCCATTTTCGGTTATTCAAGTGCGCTCGAATCAACGGACTTAAAGCCGATTCACAGAATCTCGTGCGCGAGATCAACGTCGAAGAATCGTAGATCTTTTAACACGGTATCATGCGTGATCAACATGTTGAAGATAGTTAGAATTCGATATCTTTTGAGATCAACGAATTTAGGCACATGGGTATCTTTAATCCATCAATTTATATTGTTTCATCTAATCGATTCATCGATTAGCTTGACACGAAATCCACATTTCGTCGTCATCGTTATATTCGCTGCGTCAGTTTGGTATCGGAGCTAGACTTAGCCAATCATAGCTAAGCCAAGCCTATTGGGAGTAAAGAGGAAGTTTTGGAGTTAAAGCCGAGCTAAGTAGAGAAGGAACCGAGCTTGTTAGAGAGATCATGCCTCCGAGACGTGCTAACCGATTTCAAAATATTGGAGATGTGTATCGAAGAGAAGAAGCTGAGGGAATGGAGCAACGTATCGAAGTGCATTTGATTATAATGAGGATGGTGATAGATGTAGTGTTCATCATCGAGATCGAGACCAAGTGCGAAACCCATATTGGGATGTAGGAGATGATCGTCGATGGGTGTCGGGGATGAAGATGGAAATTCCAGAATTCAAGGGTGGTATGATAGCGGAAGAATTTTTGGATTGTTTATCTAATGTTAAAGAAATTTTTGACTTCAAGGAAGTTCCTGAGCATCGTAGAGTTAAGTTGGTTGCTACTCGTTTGAGAGGAAGAGCTATGGCATGGTGGCAAACAACTAAATTAACACGGGAAAGGATGGGAAAGTCAAAAATTGTCTCATGGAAGAAGATGAAGAAATTGATGAAGGCTACTTTTTTGCCTTATAATTATCAGTCTCTTATGTATAAGCGCTTACATAATTTGAGACAGGGGACAAAGTCGGTTAATGATTATGCAGATGAGTTTTATCAACTGATTGCCAGGAAAGATATAATGGAGACAGAGGAACAATTGACAGCTAGATTTGTTGGAGGGTTGAGAATGCAAATTCAGGATATGGTGAACATGTTTGATCCAAGATCCGTTACTGAAGCACACCAGAAGGCGCTAGCTTGGGAGAAGCAAGGTAGAAGAGGAGGTGGTGTGTTTACAAATTCCAACAATCAAATGAAAGGGACTAGTAGAAATACTAACGTTTCCAAGGCTATTAGTAAACCAGTTGTCAATGAAGTTGCTAAGACGAAGGTCAAAAATAATTTCAAGTGTTATAACTGTCAAGAGTTTGGTCACAAAAGCAATGAATGTCCGAAGCCGAAGAAGCGAGTGATGGTTGTTGAGGTTGAGGATGAGGATGCAGAAACAGAATGTTCCAATTCACCACAAGTTGAGGAGGAAGAAGAATTATTGTCGGGAGATGAGGGTTGTAATTCGATGATGAGGAGGTCGTGTTTGACACCAAAGCAAGAGGATGATTCAAGTTTGTTGAGGAGTAATATTTTCCAGTCAACGTGCACTATTTTGGGAAAGGTTTGCAAGTTTGTTGTTGATGCAGGAAGCTGTGATAACATAATCTCTACAGAGGCTGTAAAGAAGTTGGCACTAAAGACCCAGAAGCATCCAAAGCCCTACAAGTTAGTTTGGTTGAGGAAAGGTGGAGAAGTGAAGGTTGGTCGAAGAGCTTGTGTAACTTTTTCCATAGGAAAGAAATATAAGGATTGGTGTGATGTGGTAGATATGGATGTATGTCATTTGTTGCGGAGACCATGGCAATATGATAGAGCCGTGCAACACGATGGGAGGACTAACTGCTACAGTTTCATGTTCGAAGGCACAAAAATTACTTTAGTTCCTAAAAAGCGACAACAAAGTGAAAGCAAGTTGGAGGAGATTGAAGAACTAAAGACTCTGTTATCTTTGAAGGAATTTGTCAAGGAAGTGGAGGATGAGCCTGAAGTGTTTATGTTGATCGGACGTGAAAGTAGTGAGGAGGTTGAAATTCCAAAGGAAGTCAAACCAGTGTTGGAGGAATTTGAAGATGTGTTTCCTGAAGAGTTGCCAAAAGAATTACCATCGTTGAGAGACAAACAACATCAGATTGATGTTGTTCCAGGAGAAGTCTTACCACATAGACCACATTACAAAATGAGTCCAAAGGAGCACGAGGAATTGGGAAGGCAGGTGGAAGAGTTGCTTGAACAAGGACACGTATAAGATAGTTTAAGTCCTTGTGCAGTACCAGCCTTGCTAGTGCCAAAGAAGGATGGAACATGGAGGATGTGTACCGATAGTCGAGCATTGAACAAGATTACAATGAGGTACGGGTTTCCAATGCCCAGATTGGATGATTTGTTAGATCAGTTGAATGGGGCTACTATATTTTCCAAGATTGATCTGAAGAGCGGATATCATCAAATTCAAATTCGACCAGGGGATGAATGGAAGACAGCTTTCAAGACATGGGAGGGGTTGTATGAATGGCTGGTCATGCCATTTTGTCTTTCGAACGCACCAAGTACTTTTATGCGGGTGATGAATTAGATCTTTCGACCGTTTATTGGAAAGTTCGTAGCGGTATACTTTGATGATATATTGATATATAGTGGAAGCATGGAGGAACATCTACAGCATTTGCGGGAAGTGTTGATGATACTTCGACAGGAGCAATTTTATGCAGCAACAAAGAAGTGTGTGTTCATGACGCATAGTGTTTTGTTTTTGGGGTATGTATTGTCCTAGGAAGGTATTCAGGTGGATCAGAAGCAATCAGAAATTGGCCACAACCCAGGACTATAACTAAAGTGAGAAGTTTTCATGGTTTAGTGTCGTTCTACCAAAGGTTTATTCCATATTTCAGTAGCGTGATGGCACGTGTTACTGATTGTATGAAGGGCAAGCAGTTTTCATGGTCGAAGGAAGCAGGGTTTGCTTTTGAGCGAATCAAGGAACTTTTGGCGTCGGCATCAATTCTAGTATTGCCAGATTTTCAGTTGCTATTTGAATTGCATACAGATGCATCGAAAGTTGGAATCGGAGGAGTGTTGAGTCAGAAGGGACGTCCTATTCCTTATTTCAGTGTGAAACTTTCTAGAGAAAAGATGAGATAGAATACTTATGATGTGGAATTTATGCTATTGTGCAAGCCGTGAAACATTGGAGATATTATTTGTTCCATAAAGAATTTTTTTTGTATACAGACCATGAAGCGTTGAAGCATTTGAAAGGGAAGGATAAAATTGCAGCTAGGCATGCATCGTGGATAGCTTATTTGCATCAATTTACATTTCTCAAAAAACACAAGTCTGGAGTAACTAATCGGGCTGCCGATGCATTGAGTCGGAGGAATCATTTACTCACAACCGTGCGAGTGGAAGTGATGGGTTTTTGACTTACTTCCAGATTTTCTTGCCTCGGATTCTTATTTTTCCAGTACCCTAGACAAGGTCAAACAGGGAAGCATGGATGGATATATACTGGTTGATGGTTTTCTGTTCAAAGGAAATCAGTTGTGTATTCCAGATTGTAGTTTGCGAACAAAGATTATCAAAGAATTGCATGAAGAAGGGCACATGGGACGAGATTGTACCTTGCAGTTGATCTTTCAATCATATTTTTTGCCTTCCATGAGGAAAGAAGTTGAAAGATTTGTGGAGAGATGTCACATTTGTCAAGTTTCCAAAGGGACAGCTACGAATGCAGGATTGTATATGCCGTTACCCGTGCCCACTAAACCATGGATTGATGTTAGTATGGATTTTGTTTTGGGTTTGCCAAGAACTCAATGAGGCAATGATTCTATATATGTTGCGGTGGATAGATTTTCGAAAATGGCACATTTCATAGCTTGTAAAAAGACCGCCGATGCAGTCTGTATTGCTAAGTTGTTCTTTAAAGAAGTTTATCGACTACATGGGCTACCTGAGACCATTGTTTCTGACCGAGATACTCGATTTCTATGTCATTTTTGGTTGAGTATGTGGAAGATGGTTGGGACTAAGCTGAATTTTAGTAGTGCCTACGATCCACAAACGGATGGGCAAATGGAGGTGGTGAACAGATCATTGGGAAATTTGTTGAGATGTCTTGTGAAGGATAATTTGAAGGGCTGTGGTGTGAATTTATGTCAAGCTGAGTTCGCACATAATCATGCTGTTAATCGAAGTACTGGATTCGGTCCATTTCAAGTAGTATATTTAGCAATGCCGAAGGGACCGTTAGATTTGTCGACAGTGCTACATCAGAAAGGGATTGTTAAACAAGCTTGTGATTTCGTGAATGAGTTGCAGAAGTGTCACAGGATTTTTCATGAATGGTTGCTTAAGTCAAATGAGAAGTATAAGCAACTGGCAGATAAGAAGCGAAGGAGTGTGGACTTTAAAGAGGGTGATTTTGTTTATGCAGTATTGACAAAAGATCGTTTTCCAGTTGGAACTTACAACAATTGAAAGCTCGAAAGATTGGTCCAGTAGAAATCTTAAAGAAGATAAATGATAATGCTTATAGGTTAAGATTTCCAGATGAAATCCATACTGCCGACGTTTTTAACGTCAAACACTTGATTCCGTATCATGGGCATAAGCTTGTCGAAGAAGAAAAGGATGTGAATTCGGGGACGAATTCTTTTCAACCAGGGGAGGATGATGCAGTGCGAGATATAAGTAAACGACTTACCTTAAGTCGAAATAGCTCCATCATAAATCGCGAACAACAACCATACGTCCCCCCGCGACCTAACCCCAGCAACGACCCATCATCCATCGCTCCACGACCTAAATCCATCTCCGACCTATCGAACGTCGCTACACGACTTAAGTCCATCATCTCGCTTCTCCTTCTTAGGTCGAACGAAACCTTAAGCCGCGAGAAAATTCTAGGTCGTGAGAAATCTTCCTTCAGTCGCGGCAATTTTCTTTGAGTCACGAATCACCTCCTGTAGGTCGCGAACGACATAACTATGTCGTTGGAGATCCTTAGGTCGCATGAAGCTCGCTGCGCAGTACTTTATTAAGTCGCGGATGTATGATAACTCGTAGGTCATTTATATGTTGTATGTTGTTAGCTCGTGTGTTGTAATTTTCTTAACTTGTGTTGTATTCTGTTGTGTTAGGTCGTAGGTCGCGGCCTTGTTAGGTCGGTGAAAAATGTGTATGTGTGATGTAAAACTCTATAAATAGCAGGTGAGTTGTATCATTTGTGGTTGTTGATTTTTGAATAAAATTTGGTTTGTGTTTTTTTCCACCATTGAAATTGGAAGTTGAGTGTGAGCTCCTTTCTCCATTTTCGGTTATTCGAGTGTGCTCGAATCAACGGAGTTGAAGCCTATTCACGGAATCTC
The DNA here is from genome assembly GCA_030765085.1 of Allium cepa. Classification (NCBI taxonomy): domain Eukaryota; kingdom Viridiplantae; phylum Streptophyta; class Magnoliopsida; order Asparagales; family Amaryllidaceae; genus Allium; species Allium cepa. The sequence continues at coordinate 853,900,561 of CM060931.1, forward strand.
GTGCGCGTGATCAACGTCGAAGAATCGTAGATCTTTTAACACGGTATCATGCGCGATAAACGTGTTGAAGATAGCTATAATTAGGTATCTTTTGAGATCAACAAATTTGGGCACGTGGGTATCTTTAATCCATCGATTTATATTGTTTCATCTAATCGATTCATCGATTAGCTTGACACGAAATTCACATTTCATTGTCATCGTTATATTCGCTGCACCAAATACTCGATTATGGTTGTGAGACATACATGAGCAACGGCACTAACTCTCTCAGCGAACTATCCGACCTTTAAAAAACAGTAAGATTCTAAAGCCGTGAATTGAAGACCAACCTTGCTAATTCTAGAAGTTTCCTTCTTTGCAGTCGCAGACCTAATTGCCTCCCCTCTTCCTGCCATTACGAATTTTAATTTGGGTACTTAGGAAATTAGGTTTAGAGGACATGATTTTCTAAAGTCATATTGGAAGAAACACGAGATAACGTTCATGGTGAGCGTTTTTAGATTCCATTTTTGGGGTTGAGAAGTGGTGTTGTAGGGAAAAGAATACAATTGAAAATTTTGGATTTGGAGCCAATTTTCTTAGTTTGGAGTCAATATGAAACTTGTAAATATATGTAAAAAAAGTTTTTACAAAAGAAAATATCCACATGTATATGGAAGCAATAATTTAAGTGCGTTCGCGGTCATAAGTTTAGCAAGTTCAAATTCAAACATTTTTGACGACCTGGATTTTTCGTCGTTTGATATGGATCTGGGATTATAATTGAGTTAATAAGTTTTTAAAACTAAAAATTTTAAACGATTTCGTAAAATTTTGAAATCGTCGATTTAATCGACGCTTAAAGTAGTGATCCAGGGCGCAGTCTCGGAATTCGATGAAAGCAGTTCTATTGGGTCCGTAATAGTGTATTATTATCGAATTCAAAATTTCGTAGTGTTTGGAATTATTGTTTGATCGTACAGGATAGGAATGCGTTGAATTAATAGCGTAAATTCAATATAATAATTTGGTACAAAAAGCACTCCATATGATCGAATTATGACTCGAAACACTTTTCATTGCATTTGAAATGGGGTATAACATTATAAACGCCTAGCGGCAGGCCTCGATAGGGGTTTGAAGTTTTGAGCTAGGTAAAGTGAGATATTTTAATTAAATAATATTATAATCTGTCAAAAGCAAGACCTGCCTTTTAAAACGCGCAACACCCTTTCTTTCAATTCAAAATCACGTCCCTCGTTTTCCTTCTTTCAGTTTAAAAAAATTGCGTACGTCTGTTTCCCCTTTCACCCTTCAATCAATTCGAATGAAAGAAAATAACAACTGCGTTCTTTTTTTTCCTCTTCCCATTTAAAACGAAAAATCTACAGAAAGAAAAAGGGAGGGAACGAATTCAGTTTAAACAGAGAAAAAAATGAAAACGAATAAAAGGCTTGTGATGGTCTCGAATCAGCACGAGCAAATGGAGGCAGGCGAAAGCGACGAAGTTGAATTGGGATTTGCGATGTTAGTGTTCGTGCGTACGTGGGTTGGAGGCATTGGTCAAGTCGCATGATGGGAGGAGGGTATGCTTGCGATTCCAGGCGGTGTGTGGCAGCATGAAGGAGGGCAGCGAAGTGGTGTCGCGACTGTGTACGTAAGCTTGCATGGCAGCTCGGTGACTTGTAGGCAGTAGGTCAAGCTTGTGGGTGTAGGATCGATTTCACCCTAAAGGGGGAGTGAGTAGGTTGATACCAATGATAATAAAAATTAATGTGGAAACACATAAAATAATTGTAGCATGGATAATAACAAAATAATAAAAGAAGAAATAGAACAGCGCATATTTACCCAACATCGGCAAAACCCTGCCCTACGTGCTGCCCTCATGGTTTCTACTAGAAATTAAGTAGTCAGACGCTTACACTTGTAAACTCACAACACATCCACTAATAACTAACCTAACATAACGCTCAAAACCATGCTACAACTCAGCCACTGAGTTTCGAATTATCGAACTACACCACCGTAGTTTGTAACCTAGTCAAACGACTAGAATTTTACAAAAGTTTAAAAGAAAATTACAAAATATACCAAATAAAACGAAAAAACAAAACCCTTTTTAATATTTTAAGCCCAAAATAATATATAAAGGCCGGCCTAAAAAAAATTCCCCTTTATTTCTTTTCTCCGTGCAAAACTTCGGCCGATCCTTTTGTTTCTTCGTTCCTTTTCAAATGCTATGGTTTTGTGATAAAGCCACCACTTTGTTCGAATTGATTGCTTATATGTTTTCGTTATTTAATTTGCTTCGAACGCTTCCTCAATTGAATCTCTGGCTCTATTACTTGCGGTGGCTTCAAATGTCGAGCTTGAATGATTCGTGCTTTGAATTGGTACGTATTTTCCCTTTTCGATTTATACTTATACTCGGCATGATCCGAGCTCCAAAATTGTTTTTGATTTACAAGAACGCTCTGCATTTTTGTCTCGAACTCAAATACCACTGCCGATGATGTTAATGGGTATTTATAGGGTTCGAATCCCTTAGTTTGCGTTCGTATAATTTCGATTTGAACATTTCAAGAATTTTTTCTGTATTGGTTTTGATTGTATGATCTTAAGACCTCTGACCGGTTCTTTCCTTGATTGTAGCTTGGTATTTGAATTTGAGATATATATTTGTTTTCTGCTGACTTGTTATATTCCTTTCCGCTCTAATTTGTGCATCGTGTTAGTATACATATGAATTTGAACTTTTGAGACTTTGACTTGTTCATGTTACTACTACTTTATTTTGTTCACTGCCTTGTCTGCATTGATATATGTTGATATGGTCGCACTTCGTTTCAATTGCACTTGAGTCATGTCCTGCCTTGTATCTGTCCAAATGCATATGCTGTGTGTCACTATTTATATGTATACATGTGTGTATACATATGTATGGTAGTTTGATATTGAGTCTGGGCTTGTGTTCATTTGTATTGTGTTCACCACTGTATGGGTGTCACTGCATATTCCACACATGCATGCTGGTTTGGATCATCTTGAGTTTGGTTCTTGCCTATGTGTTTGTAGTCTTGTCTATACTGAAGCTTAAGTTGCATGTGGCTGTTGCATTGAGTCTAATATTGTTAGTTGTTTGGTTGAATTGAAATGCCATTGAACTTCTGTCTATTTCATTGAGCATGTTCACTCGAGTTTGTATATTGTTGTGTGCATTGAATGCTCTGATACTAGATTGAATCCATGTTGTATGCATTCATGTTCCAGTTGCATTGATCTAGACATGCTGTTTTGGTGAGACTCAGGCTCTATGGCATGAGTATAGAACTGTTCATGTATGGTCTGCACTTCATAAGTCTTCATTATGTTGGTGGTGATGTCTGGTGTGTTGGTTAGGCTTCATCTGCATGTATGCAGGCCTACACCATTTATTATATGATTTGGCTATGTTGAATTTTTTGGTTTCATTGTATTGAACTTATGTATCACCATATATGTATGTACGTAGTTATGTATGTGTGTGTATGGATGTTGTTGGAGTCCTTGTGTTTGCCTTTGAATCATGTAGAGTAGTCATGGTCTTGTAGCCTCGCATTTGTGTTCACATGTGTGCATATGTATAGTACTGTTCTTGCAGTCATGTTGGGTTGAGATACACATCCATGCTGCTAGTAATTGAAGTTATACATTATCACTTGGAGTCCGATTGGGTTGGTCGAGTGAAACAATCTTGATAGTTCAAAACTGTTGCAATTGATACTTCAAGTGGATTGCAGTGTGCTTCAAGGAGTTGCGTTGCTGATGTCTTGTTTGGTCTGGTCTTCTTATTCATGTACATTTTTATCAGTTAGGAATTACTTCTTTATACTTTATCATGCTGATGATGCTCCAGGCTTATTAGCCTTGAATTCGTTTGGTTGCACTATCCACTTTATTGCGTATGTTTATTTGAGTTTGATTATGGCCATTTCACTTGAGTTGAATCCAGCTTTGGCTCGGGTTTAACCTTTTCTCACCTATCCCTGTAGTTTTATTAAGTGTATAAAGGTTGCACAACCTTGTGGCATGTGCAGTGATACGTTGTGCGTGTTAGAAGTTGTCCATGTACGTTGAATTCAAAAGAAATAAATGAAGAACAACCCAAATAACCGAGGAAAATAACATTTTCAAAAACACACATTTCATTGTGCACTAAAAATATTTCTTTTTCTATTTTACCGCTTCGGTGTTTATTTTACAGATAATTCAGATGCTAGATACAAACTGGAATAGAATTGATGATAAATACGAGTGTTTGAGTCATATGTAGTGAGGTCAACATTGAAAATTGAAATTTGTGATGTAGTCAAAATTGTAATGTAATTGAAATTGTGTATATATAGTTAGAGCTTAAATTTGTACTATTCAAAATTGTAATAAAATATTTGTTTGAATAAAATATTTGTCTGAATTTAAATACTATGCTATTTATTTTATTCAACGAATATTTATTTAATTATGCGAAAAATAAAATAGTACAATAATAAATACATTTAAATATATATATGTATATATATATATGTATGTATGTATGTATGTCTGTATGTGTGTGTCCGCGCACGCCTGTGTGTTTATTATCATAAAAAAATCACATACTAGCATATTCAACAATCTCCTCCTTTTGATAAAAAACATATATTTAAGATTTTGAATTCATTAAATGTATTTGGTCATTGATAAACTCTATTTGCTCCCCCTATTTGAATGCACCTCATACAACAAAGCACCCCCTTAACATATGCATGAGAATAAATAGAAATATGCAAATGAACCCAGATGCAAATAAAAAATATGACTTTGACATTATTTGCCAAAATCTTAGCTTCTCTCTCCCGCTTTTGTTATTAGCAAAAGGGTAATAGTGTTAGAAAAATAGATATAAAGTGATATATATTAATACAACATCAATGTCCCATCGAGTATAAACATTAAATTTCAATAAAAATGAACAAAAATCATAAATACTTTGTTAGGTTCATATTCCACTTTAGAGTAATAAGGATAATGTCGGCATACAAAACCATATAGTTGTGTCTATTTGTGGTATATATATATCAGGAATTTGAATATCTACTAACCATGCATAACCGCTGGGACTTTAAATTGGGATTAGCAGCACTCCTAATTTTTATAAAAAAAATGAATTTCAAGCATCTTCTAACCAACGCTCGGATAAGTCTATTTTATTATCACTAATATCCATGCATCCAGTTTTAAATAAGTGCAACCAAGCAATCAATTCCTACCAACCAATCAACCAGTAAATCAAAACATACATAATCGATTACGGCGGAACAATTCAATGTCTAAAATTTCGCTGCACAACTCTGATTATGTATGTTTTGATTGATTGGTTGGTAGAAATTGTTTGTTTTTTGCATTTATTTAAATTTGGATGCATGGATGTTAGTGATTATAAAATAAATGCGCCTAAACTTGAGATTATCTATTGCGTTGACTTATCTAAACGTTGTTTAGTTATAAATGGAAAGAATTTCGAGGACTAAACCCGATGATTTTAAATTATTTTTGAAAGGATTTAAAAATAAAAATTATTATAGTTTTAAAGTACGTGTAATTATTAGTGTTACAAATTCCTTAATCGTCGTGCCCTTTCTCTTATTGTGTCCTACGAGAATGAAGTTTAGGATATGTCTAGGAATTTATTTTATTCCCTAGTTTTCCATAATTGAGTTAATTATATCTTATCTTAAGAGTAATTCTAATCATGATTGTTTTATTCGAGTCCTCTTCGATACGGGTGCTTGTCACTCATCTGTATTGGAGGAATTTGTTGATGCTTTTTAATGTGCTAAATCATTGAGATGATTTCATTGATGTTTGTGATTTCCCTGGTGTATCACCCTTTTTTGAAATTGGTCCTTTGAACCATTCAATATATATTTATGGCCATTACCTTTCGGGAATTTAAACTCTTGGGAGTTCTATTTTTGAGATTATAATTGCCCACACTAGCGTTATATGAGATTTTCCTTTTGGCATTTACTTGAGATTTTATCGTCCTCTTTGGGGATATATTTGCTATGCGGTGTGTTTGAGATGGGATCTCTTTATGCATGTTTTGGGTTTGCCAAGATGGCGGGTTTAGATTATTCCCTAAACAATATTTGATGTTTTATGAATGCTGATGATACGAGGATCGCTACTTTTAGCTTTTTATGGGTTATTTTATCTCTTGAGATCATATGTTTGTGTAGTGGTATCATATTATTACTAGATGTAATTATACACCTTAGATTGTTCCTTCCTATTTGGGAATATTATCATATTATTCTTATGCTCATATTATCGCTTATCCTTGTAAACTGATTTGTTTAGCTAGACCGACCCGTGTATTCTATACTCGGGTCAGACCGAGGTATTTCAGGTTAGATGCATTTGGACTTAGCCTATTCTGCTTCCACATGGATTATTTTGCTAGCTATTTTTGTTGTAGCTTTTTGTTGTATCCTTTTGGTTGCTACTCTAATATGTATATTCTTTTGACTTGCTTGTATATTGTGGTTGCTATACCACTTAACATGTATCATTTTGTATAGTCTATGATGTATCTGTATATATGTATACATGTATACATGTGACGATCTACTGTTCTGTGCCGTGTTTTGCATTCGAATTGTTGTATATTTTTTTGATAGGTCCTACAGCCACCTATGACTTTGTATTAAATATTTATTGCATAATTCGATCCACTTGAGATAGGAAAAAATATAGCATTTGTCGACGTATTCAATAGATATTTAAGACACGGCTATAGATTATCGCTCCTAACCAGCCCTATTCTCTGTATTAGCAGATAATATTACCCAGTAATACTTTTTGTTAATGTGGGTCTTGGGCTGGGGCGTCACTGTTTGGTACCAGAGCCATGTTAGAACATTATAGCATATAATCTTACGGATCTGAGACCTAGATGAATTAGAGTCCTTCCACTTGGGTGTGAAGTAGATTGTAATATTAATTATCTAAGTAGGGATAGGAATATTAAATTATTATCGGGATAATCATTTGGGGATAAAATTGATTTAAAAATAATAATTATTAATTAGAAAAATTGGAATTTGTGACATTGAAATAGTGAATAATGAACAAAAAATTTAGAGTTGAGAAAGTTTTGGAATTAAATTGGAATGAATTAAATTGAAGTGAACTATTCTCTTTTAGTAGAAAATTTTGAAAATTTGAGCAACTAAGTTTAATTTAAATGATCTTGGAATAATCAGGGTTGTGTAGAGGAATTTTAGATATTGAATTATCCCGCTGTAAGGATTATGTATATTTTAGTTGATTAGTTGTTAGGAATTGATACTTGGTTGCATTTATTTAAAATTGGATGCATGGGTGTTTGTGATAATAAAATAAATGCATCTTAAATTGTGATTACTTACTGTGTTAACTTATCCGGATGTTGTTTAAGGATTCAGATCGATATGTGGGACGCCATGTTATCAATAGTGATTCCTAAACATCGAACATGACATTTTGACATAAGTAATAATTAATATTTGGAAATTCAAGTTCGCATTTTTTTGTGCGTTACGGAATATTATGATGTCAATCTAACTAAAGTGTAATCATGAATTGTTAATATCTTCTATATGATATGAATTTGATATTAAATACTAATATGAGTTTTTGAGATAGGTGCAGGTATCCGAAGTTAGATAGATATCTTTAAAAATATTATAAATTGTTTGCTTAAGGAACATTAGCGAACTTGCTAACATTTCATATATAAGGCGGATTAAATATCGCATTTTTATGCTTTTTTTCCTACGGGATGCCTCATCCTTGAAATAAGTTGTATATTAATCATATTCATATTGCAAATTTTTAAATGCTAGCCGTGCAAAGGAGACTGGAGAAATTTTCCGTAAATTTAAGGCGTTAAAATATTTTTGAGAATTTTGATTACTAAAAGCTCGAGTTTAGTGTTTTAATTTGGAGTGATATTAAGTTAAGTGATTATGGAAATGAAATTAGAAACCAATTAAAAAATAATTATTTTAAGAGGAAATTTATATTTTGAATTTCTTTCGTTAAGGGAATTGCAAGGACGCGATTTCTTTAAGGAGGGAAATCTATATCAACCCATATGTTTGAGTTAATAAATAAAAGGTTTTATTGCAAATTTACCTATGTAAACTTGGGTAAAACTAATTAGTGAAAATTTCAGTTATTGATTGATTACTGAATTGTGATAGTTAAGTTTAGATCTGTTGACTGTGTGCTTGGATGATTGATTTATTATTAGTTATATTAGTTTATACCCTATGTGCCGCATAATAGTGGATGATATTTTATAAATCCTATATACCACGATATTCCACCTAGAAGTGGAATTGGTATTAATTTTTGTGCTAACGTCTGTGGATGCAGGAAAATAGGTTGGAGGGATCCAACTGGATTCCTCAAACAATAGATTTTGTTTCAATATTGTGTGTTGATTTAATTATAATATGTGTGTGATTATATTGTGATTGAGATCGTTAAAGGCTAAAATTTAGCCGAATATTTTTTTTTTGGTATCGTATGATACGAGAAATAAATAAAATTGTATTTAAATTTAAGTAGAAAATCTATAGTGAAATCCAATTGAATAAAATTCCGAAATATGGGAAAAAGTTTAATAAATGGAATTTAAGTAATAATGTTCAAAAGGTGAAGAATTTATTTTAAAAATATGATTTTTAAATAATTCGTAAAAGATAAAGGAATTTATTTTAAAAATAAATACGTAAATTGATTTGGTGTTAAAAGAATAAATCTTTAGGAAATCAATATGAAAATTGATTTGGTGTTTGAAAGAAAATCGATTTGGTGTTGAAATAAATTTAGAAATCAATTTGGAATTTAATTTTGTGTTTAAAATAAAATTTAGAAAGCAATTTAGATATTGATTTGGTGTTTGTATATGATTTTTAAAATCGACTTAAAAATCATATATCAGTGAATATTTGGGAATTTGAATTCACAATGGCAATTTAAAAAGGAAAGGGAAATTTGTTTAAAAGATAAATATCAGTTTATTTTTAAGTGTGGAAAGAAATTTACAGATTTGGAATGTAAATTTAAATTAAATCGAGGAAGGTTTATTAATTGACCTAAATGAACCATTCTGTAATGGAAAGAGAATTCTTCTCAGGAAAGCCGAGTACATTTTTAAAATATCTTCTGAAATAAAATTAAAAGTTATAGTTTTGGTTTTAAAAGAATATTGTTGGAGAGATTATCTTTGAAAATTGTTTCGAATCTTTAAAAGTAAAGATTTATTTAATTAAGTATAGGAGGATTGTTTTAAAGTTTTAATTGATATCTATTTTAGAAAACGGATATTTGAATATTTATACTCTATCTACTAATGTTATTTTAAAATTAGTTTGGACTTGAATTTTTATACGAGATATTAGTATTATATTTTCATAAGTAATATTTAAGCAAGCGTTTCAAAATGATTTTATCTTAAATGTTTCCAAGTATATTTTGGATAAGTATTTTAAAATATTCTAAAAGTATTTGAACTCGGCAAATTTTCAGTGGAGCTAAATAAATAATGGAAATTAATTCCACATGAGGAAGGTGATTTGAATTTTTTTTTCAAAGTTTTGTAGTGTGAAAAACGATTATTTGAATTTTTTTACAATAGATTGAAAGGTGAAAAGTAATTTGAAAATTGTTTTCTAATGGTTGAAGTGTTAAAATTATATCTTACGAATATATTTTGAAAATAATAATTGGGGAAAATTATTTAAATCTTGGTTATTGTTGTGAATGTTGATTGATAGTTAAATAACCGACTATCAATATTGGCCTTTAAACGACATTTGAATTTCGATGCAACCGGGGGGTCGAATTCCAAGTGGATATCCGAAAACCACATCGAACCTTTGCGATTGTGATGGATCTTTTATTTAAAAGATCAAATTGGAAATTTGTTGTGATTTGTTTGAAATCTAAATGTAACACTTATTTTAAAAATAAGCGCTCGTTATTCAGATTAGCCGAGAGACGACTTTATGTCATAAAACCCATTCCGAATAATGATATGACGAAATGGGATTGCATTTGAAGATGGTGTTGAAGACCGGGTATTTTTGTAACGACCCGTATAAATTCGATGTTTAAAATGAATTAAATTAATAAATTTTAATTTTAATTTAGAAAGAAATAAAAATCTTATTTATTTATATGAAAGAGAATGTTGAAATTAGATGTATCAAGGGTAATTAAAATTTACAAATTAAATTATATATTGCAAGTAATTGTAATAGTGGAAATTGTTGCATTTGGATATAAAGTTAAAAATAAGTAAAAAGGGGCAAGTATTGAATTCATCAATGAAATTAAATATTGATTTATGGAAAGTAAATGTAAATGGAGGTAATAAAGTAATGCAGGACAGTAAATAATTTTTTTTAGTACAATCCCTTTTTGTTATTTGTAAACTATTGTAAGATGTTAATTAATTGAAATGTGAAGATTAGGAGATAGATTCAAAATTTATGTTAGACAATGAATTGCAATAATTAGAGTTAATAATTAATGGATTAAATGGAATACCAATTTACTCATAAACGTGAATATAAGAGAACTAATAAATATTGAATAAATTTTGGAATAGTTGAAATAAATGTTAATTGCGTAAAACCAGTGTATGTAAGTAATTACAATCTTGAGGTGTAAATAATGAACCTTTAAAAGTGTAATTAAGAGTTAAGGACTATATTTATTGTACGTTACTTATTTTATTAGGTTGTTAAGTTAATTTGTAATAAATTTCAATTAATTCACTAAATTATGGCAGTTAATGTGGAATTAATTGGTAAGTAAAGAATGTTGAATTCAAATAAGATGTAACCAAAGTAAAATTCCATTCATCTTAGGATAATAAATGTGATAAAAAGAAATGAGACCAAAATAAAATTTGGAAAATATAAATGTAATGAAATATAAAATAATATTAACTATGTTGGTTAAGTAATAAATTGATTCAATAATAAGTTGTAACCGAATAGAAATCAAATTCGGAATTAATTTGCAATCAATTGGATTAATTGCAACTGACATTTGAACACTATATCTACTGGAATAATTGACACTAAATTGATATGTGAATTTGCTTTTAGTTAATGTATATATCAAAGGGATTAATTGCAATTAAATGGATTTAGTATTTAAAGATTTTGTAGATATTTATTTAGATGAAATTAAAGCCATTATATGAGTATGAATCTAATGTAAATTTTTACTTATAGAATGGAAAATTGATATTAAATGAAAGGAATAAAATTTAAGTGGGTCAACAAATTGAAATTTAATGAAATCAAACATCTAAATGTTATGTTAATAGAAATTTAAAATGGAATCTTGTATAATAGATTTTGAGTCAAATGTTGATTTCATCCAGTGTAATATTGAATTTAATAATAAATGAAGTTTTAACTTATATTTTCTAAATTTAATGAAATTTGGAAATTAACACTGAAATGGATAGATTAATCAACTTCCAATGTACATCTAAACTTGTTTAAACTTCTGCAAATGATTAAGAAATATAAAAGGGAATTTCTGAAATCGATAAATTTAGCAACTTTCAATTAACTTTCAATTGTTAAACTATTGTACTTGATTTAGAAACATAAAGAGTTGCTTATTTATTTGAAGTTAAATTTTGAAAATTGGGTTATTTCAATTTAATGGGAATAAAATGTTAAATGTTACGTTAATGGAGTTTAAGTTGAAAATTTAGAATAACAATATATTAGACCATTAACCAATGCTAATTTATCTACTAGGTGATAATGGAGCGAATAAAAGAATTTAAAAACCAAATAAATGAAATTTAACACTTAATTTTTACGTTAATAGAAAGTTAGATGGAATGTAAGAATATTATGATAGTTTGCAAATTCAATGAATTTTTTTATCCGTTTAAGAATAGTGAATTGAATAATAGATATGAAACAAAATAATTATACCATAAGAAGAATGTATTGAAAATAAATGGAAAGCTAATTTCATTGAAAATTTTGGAAGATTTAATGTATAATCTATAAACAATTGAAATAGAAGTTAAAGCTTTGAAAGTGTGGAATTTGCAGCATCTAATCTATATGAGGAATCTTTGAATTAAAAGGAAAGAGAAGTTAAATGAAATTTATGGCAATTAATATAAGAAACGTACATTTTTGGGTTAAATAAAAAGAGCATTTTTAATGAAAATAAAAGAGCAGTTTGAGAAAAATAAAATGAACGTTTCATTTTAAAGATAAGTAAAATTTTATAAAAAAGGATAAATTTGAATTTTGAAACAACATTTTACATTCATTTTATAACAATTAGAGGCAGTATAGAAGTGATTTTAATGCTAACCTTATATTTTAAAGTAAATTTAATATTTTGAATCGTGATTGCGCACTGAGAAAAACGCCGTTATTAAATTTGAACTTCCAGTCTCGGTTCATCTTTCATTGTGTGCAACGGCGGTCCCCAGTGGCATTAATTGGAGTGTTACATTTTATTTAATGTGTGTTAATAAAATTTAATTGGGTGTTAATAAGGTGTATAATTAGGGTTAATAGAAATTAATTTAGCGGAGTAGACGTTTTGAAATTGGATCTCAAAGTTTTAGTACAACTGGTCCATTTGTTACTTTATATTTATTCGTTACCACCTCTTTGTTTGAAATGTATAAATTTTCATTTTTGCTACCTGAAGCATTCATTTCATTGGTTCCATCCTCCATTAGCCTCATTTCAATTTTCCAATCTCATTGAACTTCATTATGCAAACATGACCCTATTTCATTTTCTCCCTCACCTGCTTGCAACACTTTTTCCTAATCCTTCTTGAAGCTTTTAGTTGCGTGAAAGCCTCTCCACCCCACCCTATCCTTGCCACCACCTTGTTAGCAGGTACCCTAGTCGCCTTATCCAAAACGTGAAATTTGGTAGTTATTTTGTTTATTTTAATACCACTATATATATACACTTTATTATGCCAATGGTCATATTATAACTTGAATAACTTTCGCATACAATGTCCGATTTACACACGATTTTTTTTGAAGGATCGTATTGAGATTTATGACATTTTGACGCTAGTTTGGGCATATTCTGAGGCTGTTGAATTTTTGGGTTTAAATTGGATTTTAATTCAATTTAAATCCAAAAGGTGAGTGTTTTAACCCACTCACAACTTCTAAAATTTCTTATGTTTGTTAAATTTATTTGAGAAATGAGTAGAAATTTATTTATGACTGTTTTGCATATTTTATTCATCATCTTAGTTAAATCGCATTTATTTAATATAACTGTTAATTAATTTTATTATTGCATACAAATTGACAGTTAAAATTTATTTATTTTGCATATAAACTGATAGTTAAACAGTTAAATAAATTTATTATTGCATATAAACTGTTAGTTAATAACTGTCATTTTACTTGTTATATTTCATATGCTCTATATTGATGTTTGTTTAAATTGGATGATGATTGTAATAAATGGTTGATTATTGATATTTGGATGAATGGATGCTATATTTTATATTGTATAAACTGCAAATTATTATGCATTTTCATTCATTCGGGATTGTGGCTTGGAATGATACACAACCGCAAATTTTTATTTTAAATTGCGGATTGAAATGATAAATATCCGTATCACTTGACCATAGGATAGAAAATTTTATACATGCACCGCGGCATATATATAAAATTATTTTTGAAATGATTTTTATGGTTTGGATATGATACGGTTTAATAAATATTAAATTTGGATATGATATAAAAATATTTTATACATACATAGTTAAATTGTTGAATTTAAGATATGCATAAATCAGTTAAATAAAAATGAATAAGTTGAAATATGGCATTTGATAATTTATATTATACGAGTAAGTACAAGTTTAAGATCTTGTATATATATAGAGTTTTAAACGATTCAAATCAAACAAGATTGAAAGATAAATTGGAAATTTAATTGGAATTGAGCTTATTTGAAAAATTAACTCCATAAGTGATGTTAACTTACTAAAATTGGAAATTTTAAGGTATGATATTTATAACGGGATTTAATGAATAATTCTAGTATAAATAAATGGAAGGAAAAATTTTTAGTGTTAATAAATTTAGTTTATTTTAAATGGTTATGGATTTATCATGTAAACCTTTCAAACTAAATAATAGGAAAATGAATTGTTGATTTTAAATTCCCAACCTCAGTTTTGAAATTCATTTAATACTCAAAGTTTGAAAATATTGAAATCAAAGTGTTTTATTCATACTGAAAGTGAATCTAAAAGTTATGGGTTTAGACTGAATTTAAAGTGAATAAAATTGTAAAGGCATGGAAATTATTTACTTTTAAAGAAATTTTAAATTCAAATGTTTTATTTCATATACTGTTGAATATCCATACCATTTAAGTTTGAAAGTTATGGTTTTAAAACTATGGATTTCAAAGTATTATGTTGAAAGTTAAAATTCAAATATTTGGTTTAGAGGGATTGTAAATTTCAAAAGTAGCATGATTTTGGAAAGGAAATATATTTGAAATAAAATGATATCACATTTATTTAGGTTTAAAAGGAAATGATATCGTATTCATGGGTTTTGAAATGGATAATTATATTCTGGTTTTGAAAGTATAAACATTTTTAAAGACCGCGGTGTTATAATAACATTTGGTTGTTGAAGAGACCGGGATCGAAAGTTGTCATACTCTCTGCCAACTCCGAAAAACCACTTTAACAACCGTGTACGCGGTGGAGATTACAGAATGAAGTAGGATGGTGGCGGCGTTTCCTGTAAGGTAAATACGTGGACCCAACTCCCGTGAGTTGGCATAAGGTGGCTAAAACAGGAGCGATCGACGCGTTAATATGGTAGCACCTTTGATTGGACACATCCCTTCGATACTATACTTTGACTCTTGGATTGATTCAGTGGCCACTTTTGATTTTTATTTGGGGGTGTGGCTCGAGGTGGGCGGTAGCTGCGGCTATGCTTTACCACCGACTCGGAAGCGTAATTGGTATATCTACCCTGCATTGCCTAGTTGTGCCGTGTCACCTACCCTATCGTGCCTCATACGATTTTGGTTTTGTACCATACCTATGGAGTGCCCTCTGACGATGCCCAGTACGGGGGAGATTACGGTACTGTATAGACTATGGGAATATATAACTGTGTTAAGGTGGAAAATGTAAAGCCTTACCGCTATTTAAAAGTAAGTTTATTTTACAATTAGACACTATATTAATAGCGAAATGTACTACATAGTAAATAGTTTAACGAATCCTTAGGAGATGTAAATCCCGAGCATCTCTTGAGTTACTGCACTCATATTCATTTCTGTTAATTTAACTTACATAAGATCTTTTATTTCTGACTCGAGTGTTTTGTCTTTTCAATTCGCTCGGGTCAGTCCGAGCATTTCAGGATTTGAAGTTTAGCTCTGGAGGACGAAGACGAAGATTTGTATTACTATCATCTACTATTATCCACTACACTATTTAATTCCGCTGCATTGATATTTATTGGTCTGTGAACTCTAATATTTATTCTATAAAAAAGAATCAATTGTTTTGTAAACATTTTTATGAACTGTATATTTATTATTATATTTTATCCTTCCGCTATGAGATTCTATTTTATTTTATTTCTTCTCTGTTTTTCTTATTTACCCCATAACAATCCGCCCTTCCGTATGCTTTGAATTGGCACGCGTGTCGATTTGAAACGTGCGAAAAGGAGGGACGTTACAATTTTCGAAAGCGAAAGGATTACCTGTCGAATGTCTCCGCACTGGGTTGCTCCGGTATAGAGATTTTATCACCCTTTGTGATGGGGATTCCGTACGTGATTAGTGAATATTCGAATTTGCAAGGGCTTCTTTTGAAGTGCCTTCGGTTCCTTTCGATCCCAGAACGGACTTGTATGGATGTGTGTCTGACATTACACTTTGAGATGTAAAACTAGTTTCTATCAAATACATTTCTGTTGGTGGTGGAGAATTTATTCTCTTAGCTTAACACCCTTCTCTGAGACGTACGAGCTTAGAGGTTATGTAGTTGATGGTTAGTAGTGATATATTCCCAAACTGGTAATGTGGCATACGAAGTGCTGTTGATCATTTGTTGATCAAAGCATGACTTTGTTAAAAGTGTAGCTTTGTGGACGAGACTTCGTCGGACCTCACACACCGAAAATGGTCGAAACAGGAAAGATGCGGCAATGTTATGAGGGTCGCGCCCTTTAGGGTATGTCATTTCCTTCTGGAAAAGGGTGGTATCATGGTATGGAGCCCATATATTTAACCTATGTGGTTGCTGCAAATCTATTACTCTTTCTGGTTGTTGCTTTGTGG
Source organism: Allium cepa (assembly GCA_030765085.1). Classification (NCBI taxonomy): domain Eukaryota; kingdom Viridiplantae; phylum Streptophyta; class Magnoliopsida; order Asparagales; family Amaryllidaceae; genus Allium; species Allium cepa. Next base: position 853,916,982 of record CM060931.1, read on the forward strand.
TTGAGGATCCTCGGATAAAGGTCGCAAACGACCGGGGATGGCATACTCGTGCAGTAGTTACCTAGTTACAGAGGTAACCCGACCTTGTTTTGGCAGAGAGCTGATTAAGTTCTCGGGACGTCCCTCCACAGGTGTACCCATGTGGCAGTAGGAAATTTCTCAGCCTGACCATTTGTTGGAAATCCAAAGAAACAATACGCCCTATACGGTTTTAGTTGTATAACCTGCCATGGAATGTGGCGATAACCTACTATTGAACATGGTAGCTATAGTAGGCATACAATAATGGTTGTATGCTGGCTAAGATTAATATTATACTTTCAAAATGTTTTCTGCACTATGCCCTAATAATAATAATATCAAAGGATTTTGCATATTAAGCATGTTTGACTATCGTAAGGAGAAATATCCTCCAATTCTGCGTTTGCATTGTGTGTGGGGGGGGATGTCTTATGATAGTTTCATTTTCCAAAAAGCATAGCAAATTTCTTTTTATATTCTTTGTGAAAAATTACTGTTTTCAAGATCTCACACCAGTCTCACGACTGACTTGGAGTTTGTTGTTCCCTTTCTAAACTCTGGGTGCCCATAATTTTCCATACGGGCAGCCTAGAGTCAGGTTTCAGTTATTCTGGAGCGAAGTCAGAAAAAGAGTTGCTGTGGAGATCTGAAGGCAAGTTGGATGGCGAGACGTATATTTATATTATGTATTATCCACTGCATTGGGATTGCTGTAAGTCCATTTTAAATTTGGATTAGATGCTGTAAATGCCTAGTGTTGAACGGTATCGTTGTAAACTCTGGTAATGTGATGTATGTAAAACTGATATAGTTCTTTGTTTAAAAGATATTCATTTATCTATTATATTTGTTCCGCTGTGATATGTGAGATTCTGTTATTGTTTTCTTTTCTTCTTCTTCTACCTCTTTATTCTTTAAACTCGTAGACTCGTACATTCGTTCCACTTTGGGTTGAATTGTTGTGGGATTTTGCCACCCCAAAAGGGGTACGGATTTGCGGGCCTTTACAGTGGTAATAGAACATTTGGTTAAGCGATAACCTTCACTCTGTTGGGTGTTACTCATTAGAGATAGAGTCAGTAGTACTCTAGAATGAGTCTGAGCGTAATAATAGATATGAGTGCGTATTTGTTAGTGAATATAAAAAAATTGTTTTGTATTGTGTTGACTTATTGGTTGATTGTTTATAGATTCTGGTCAGTGCAGTTTGGCCAACTCTATCGATAGGGGTTTCTAAACTCTTAAACGAGGAAAATTGACACGATATTGTTTTAGAATTAGGGTAAATGAAATAATTTTACCCAAACTATTTTCGTATGCGAAGGAAATAATTTCCCATAAATTATTATAGTAGTATATGGTTGCTTGTTTGTTAGCAGTGATAATATTACGTTATTATCATTATTATTGAATAAGGAATTGAAATGATAAACAAAGAGTGAAGAAATAAAATCCATATACGAATGGGATTCGTAAATATAAAATGTAAAAGTGATTTATAATTTGAAATAGAATTCCCGAGGAATAATTAAAAGAATTTCAAAGGTTTTGAAGTTTTGGAGATTTGGAAAAGTTTATATTCCCTTGAGTTGAAAATTTTCAAAGTTTTGGAAAAATGTTTTGGAGGGATAGAAGCTCTAAACTCTTTTCGGTCGCTGGAAAATTATTCCGATCATGATCGCGACATCATCGGTGTTCATTTTCTAGTTTGTAGGAGGGGAATTGCTACCAAATTATTTTAAATGGAGGTTCTTTGCAAACTGGGTTTGGTTTTGGAAAATCAAAGGATAATTTGAATTGATTTCAAAGATGATTTTGAATTGTTGAAAAGACTATGGAATCATAAAAAAATATATAGTTATGGTATAAAATTTTATAAGGTGGAAAATAAAGTTGTTAATGAATAAATAAATTTACAGTTGAAATTGAATGAAAGTAAATTGAATTCATATAGAATTGGAAATCCAGTTTAATATAAGTAAATATAAACCAAAGTGATGAATTAAAAATAAATATAAGAAGTATATACAATATTTGCATTGAACTTAAGAAATGAAGTGTGAAATTCTAAAGTAAATTTTGTATTGGGAATATACCACGTTAATAATTAAGTGAAGGTTAAATTGAAAATCATGAAATGGTAACTGTGAGTAAGAGAACGAGCAAAAGAATAAAACTAGGATTGAAACTGAGTATTGAAAACCAATTTGAATTATGTGAAATAAAATGAAGTTGTAAAATTAGCTCGAAGTGAACTAAAGATAATAAAGGTGAAAAATAGGGGGTTGAGATAAAATGAATTGGACTGAATTAGTAAATGAAACGAATTTAAAATTAATGATAAGAGTCAGTTGTGAATGAAAGATAATTGATAAAAATTCAGTATTCAGAAGGTAAACTAAATCCAAATAGAGCAGAAAGTGTAAATTGAATTCAAATGAAATTGAAAAGGCAAGATTGAATGATAATGGATATATAACTTCAATAGTGAAGTAAAAATGGTATAAGAACCATTCAAACTTTTGTAAAGAAATGTGCAAAAATGATTTTTAAATGTTGAAATTGGACATTATGGATATCAGGATATACAAGTGTGTTAAAGACAATGGATAAATTGGATTTTGATTCTGAAGATAATTTAAATTGCTTGACAAAAAGGTAGGTATATAAATTTCAGTATAGAATTTGATGATTTTCTTGTCCAGCCACTTGGCCTTTTGTTTTCTTTTTGAAATCTTGGGGTCGTGGTGCCATTTTTGTAGTTGTGGAGAGTTAGCCGCGCAAAGGAGACGCTGGTGAAATTTTTAAAATTTAGGGAGCTAGGAAAATTTTGAGAAAATTTTGAAAATTTGAAATTTGAATTTAAATTTAAATTTAAATTATTGAGAAAACAATGTTATTTGGAAACCATGAAAGATTTTAGAAAGTTAGTTGAAATGATAATGGGTCTCCAATAGAAAGATTTATTTTGGAAAGTTGAAATTGTTTGGGTTTGGAAAATATTAAACGGGTTGAGGAACATTCTTCTTAACTAGTAATTTCAGGACGAAATTCTTTTAAGGGGGAAAGGATGTGACGACCCGCAAATTTTTAACATTTGAAATGGAATATTAAATTGATTTTAAATATTTGGAGTTTAGTTTAACTTGAATTTCGAATATAAATATGAATTTGGCAATTAAATTATTGAATTTAATTTATTAATGATGGGTAAAAATTTGAGTTTTTAATTTTTAGCTTGTTAAAAATAATTTGATGGTTTAGAAAATTTATATTGATAATACTGAAGATAATGGAAGCTTCAAAATTTAATTTGGAAATGTTTTGTTTAGTTTTGAATTTATATTGTTAAATTGGTATTTAAAAATAGCATTCCGAGGGACAATCTCGGATTTTGATGAAACCAGTTCCATTGGATCCGTAACATTGTACTATTATCAGATTTTAATTTTCGTAGTAACTGGAGTAGTTGTGTGAGCGTACGGTAAATAAACGTGTTGAAATTAAATTGAAAATTCAGTTTTGTAACTGGGTTCAAAAGCTATCTTCTCCATGCGATCGAGTTAGGACTCGAAACCTTTTCTATTACGTTCGGAATGGGGATATAACATTATAAATGCCTGGTGGCACGCCTCCATAGGGGTTCGCGATTTTAAGCTGCGTTAATCGAGACAATCTAAATTTGAATTTCAATTTGAACTATATTTTATCCTGGTCAAATTTAGTTGAATTTATAGCACATTAAACTTTTCCTCCTCAGCAGCCTTTGTCTCCTCTGAAATCACTACAGCTTCTCTTAAGCATGCGAACTCCTTTTCAACATCACATCTTGCCTCCTCTTCCCGTATATCATGCTGCTGGATTCAGTACTTTAAAATTTAAAAATCGTTCAAGGGATAATGGCCGCTCTCCACTTCGCTTTTCTAATATGAACCTAAATTGATTTGTTCCTCAAATAAAAAAAGAGGGACTTGGGCAATCGAAATCGAGGCGAGGTCGCATCTAGGGCATAAGGGTTGAAGCACGGCTGCATCGGCAATGAAGCGAGCCAGTTTGTCTCGTTGGGTCGGAGACGCGTCATTGATGCAGTCTCGTGGGTTAGAGCTGGGTGTTGGCAAGTCGCGATGCTGTAGGCGACAACATCAAAGTTGGTTGCGCGAAAAATTTTTCAGGCAACACGAACCGAAGTCGATTTCGACTTCAAGGAGGGCGAAGCAAAGCAAGTGGCGGGTGGAGCAGGGAACTTCGTGGTTGAGGCCGCGATGTCTGTTGGGCGTTCTAGGGTTTCCAAAAGTTTGAGGAAGTGGCGAGAGGGCAGTCGAAGGGGGGAGCTGCGTTCGATTGCAAGTTGAGCTAGGGTTCGCGATGGTTTAGGCCCGCGTCTTTGGTGCTCGGCAGTGAGGTATTTGCGATCTTGTTTGTTTTAATCAAATTCAAATATATGTTGTAAATCAAAAAAAAAGGGTTAGCAGTGAATAAATCCTGTAGGTTATTTATCGAAATATATATATATATATGTATATGTATATATATATATATTATATTTTTGATTTCTAAGTATATGTAGAGAAAAGAAAAATTAAAAAAACATATGCGGATTTTATATCTATATGTATAGAAAAAATATATGTTTACAGTAAAGTAGATTGGTGTGAGGTAGAAAACAAACTTTTCAAATAAAATATACATACATATATAACACACTCACATATGAATGGGAAAGACAGAGATTATTTTATATAGTTAAATTTAAGGGAATTTAAAATATTGAAGGTTGTAACGACCCGAGATTTTGACCATATTATTATAATAAGAATTTAATCTAATTTAAATAAAATACAAGCTTTTCATTTATAAATAAATATGATTTTTGGATATTTTCTGGTTATGTATGTTTATGAAGGAAATTTTGGTTTAAAATTTAAAATAGATTCTTTCAAAATATTTATAATAAATTTATCTTATTAAATTAAATTAAAGGTTCCATATTATTATTAGATATATATATATATATATATATATATATATAAATGTAGTTTATAATAATAATGTTTAAAATAACACAATTCTATTCATATTAAATATAAATATAAAATATATTAATGCAAATATAAGTTATAAAGCAAATATTTAGAAGATTAAACTCTAAATAAAATAAAACTAAGAAGTTATTCTAACAACAACTCTTATGATTAAAATAAAACAAATCTTATAAATATTGAACATAAGTATAACACAAAAATATGGTTATAAACATAAGTGTATAGACATAAGGAAACCTTAATATTAATATAAGTATAAAATGAACAAGTACTAGATAGTTTGAGTTTAGACTAGAAGTAAATATATATAAGTAAATTGGTAATATTGTAACATGAAGTCTGACAAGGTATAAATAAATATCTGGACACAAATATGTGTAAGTAATGTTCAAGCTAGAAGATAAAAAAAAAAAAATCTGTAACAAAAATCTTTGTACAAATATACATATCAGCAAACTATAATAAGTTTGTAAACATATATGAAGGCATGTTCATTAAATGCTAGCACACATTTGTCATTTCAATTTACAAGAGAAATATCTCAGTACAACAAATCATGTTCAGCCGAAATTGTAATATCACTTTAAAAAGATTCACAGTAATTAATAAAACAAAATATTTTCAAAACCAGGTAAGGCTTGTACTAAAAGCTGTGATCCCTGTTCAAAGCTATTCTTTTATATAATCATCATACTGGTTCATTTTACAAAGATTTGTAAACCTGAAGAAGAACGAAAAAAATAAATAAGCATCATATTTTCGAACTTAAACAAATTCAAAGGCAAAGGAAAGTTACAGAGATATGAATTCAAACTGCAGTTTCCTTTCAACAACAAAGTACCCTCTGTTTCAACAAATTTTTTGGTGAGTAAACATTCTATTTTTTGAAATTTAAATCTTAATAATGGGTTCATGAAAATATTGTGTTTAATATAAACTGTTCTATGATGTTTGTTAATTACTGGATGCTCTACTTTGTAATGTTCTTCAAATTTTTCATGTTTCAGAGGCAAAATTAGCAGAGAATGGTTTATAAACTTCATATAAAAACATTTTAACTTAGAAATTAAAGTAAGTAAATTTGTTCAAACTAAAGATCAGGGCTTGGAAAACTGTTTGAAGGTTGGCAGTGAGATGTAAGAACTGTAAATCAAAATTTACAGTAGAAAGCATATAAATGTGTAAAATTCAATATCTTAAAGTGTTGATTTGATTTCATTTCTTGAATATACATATAATGGTAGGATTTTTAAAACAAAAATGATAATTTTTAGGCAAAGATTCAAGGTGCAGTTCATTAAAGAACCCAAAATGCGTACTCATCAGTTCCTATCGGTTTAATCAATAATTGATGTTGAAATTTGTTATGGTGCTACATTATTGAATCATGGATATAGGAAAAATGTTGAAAAAAATTTCTAATGCAAATTTTTTTAAGTCGAATCAAATTTAGGGTTTATGGTTCATGTATTTTGGGGTCTACATTTTCGATGATATCGTCGCATTGGATTGACTGGTCTTCACGAAAATTTAGGGGAAGGTGGATGATGACGACGGCAAGGTATGGCCGGAGCCGCGTCGCCGCTGGTGGTCGAGGGTGTGAGTTCGTGGCTATTTTTCTTTGGTCGAGACCAAGTCGCTATTCGAATAAGTGAGTGTATTTTGATTTCGATCGTTTCATGTTAAACTGGGTTTGGATTTCGAACGTGAGTTCGATTTGTAGTTTGTAGGTGGCGTCGTGGGTCGTCAGGTGGTAGCGAACCACCATGCATGTGCACGGTGGCACGTGAGGGTGTGTGCAGTCTCGAAGTGTTCGTCGTCTCGAGTAATCACTCGAGAAATTTGGAGGTTTGCTTCGAGTTTTGCCAGGGTGTTGCGTGAGTTGCTTTGCTGTGTTCTGTTGTTATATCTTAAACTCAAACTAAATTAAAAAAATATAAAACAGAACAGAAGGCAGAGAAGAAGAAGAAGTATGCGAGTAGAACACGAGAAAGGGCGGGAAAAATGAGATGGAACTCGGGTTGCTACTCGAGAAACAGGGTGTTGACCTGGTCCATTTTATAATAAATTAGCCTAGTGTTCTTTTAAGTTATTTGTTTATTCAAAGTTGGGTATTAATTAAATAAATAATGTTGACAATTTTTTTAAGCTAAGATTTGACTTAAAATTTATTAAGAAAGTTTTACAAAATGTAAGATGGTTAATTAATTTAAATTGAAAGTTAATTAAGGTTGTAATTAATTTATAATGGTGATTAAATAAATATTTTAAGATTAAATAAATGGTAATTAAGGATTGTTATCCATAATCTTATGTTTAAATCAAGTTGAACATAAGGATTTAATTAACTACTTAAAGTCAATTAATTAACAAATAAATAGCAATTAAATAATTAATTAAGGATTAAACGACTAATTAATTGGTAAGTAATGGTTGATTAAGTATTTAGTAATAATTAAATGGGTAATTAAGTTTTATAAATCAATAATTAAGGTTAAAAATTAATAATTAAGAATTAATTAATTAAATGAGTAATTAAGAAATAATTAATAAATTTAATAAGTTGATTAATTAGTGATTAACTAAGCAAGAATAAAATGGTTTATTCTTAAGCAAGTAATTAAGTGTAAATAAATAAAACTAAATTTGATATGAATTGATGATTCTGTTTGATTGACTGATATTTATTTGGAAATATCCTGTGATGTTCTGTGACATGCCTGATATATCTGTGATGACTGTGTGTGATTTGTCTTGGCCTTTAAAATGGCGTTTGGATTTCGATGAGACCGGGATCGGGTATCAAATTTGATATTCCGAAAACTACATCGATCCAAATTAAACGTTAGGTCATGGCATCTCAAGTGAAGGTCGAGAAGGTGGTTCAGAATGCTAGGGTTATCGTCGTTAACTCTGAGATTGATTCCAAAACGAGTGCAACGAGATAATGCCTTTGGTTTCGTTCGAACCCGGAACGATCTTGTATGCATTGAATGCTTTCAGCACATCGTCAGGTGGACGATGAGCATTATAAGAAATATGTTTTATAAAGGTAAACGCAGCCTCAAGCCTCATCAACCGGGAATGGATAAAATTGGGGATGTGCAGCAAGGTTAGGTGGGTCATTCCCAAGCAGGACAAGATATACCCCTGTCTAGATGTCCCTTTTTATTGGGCTGTGTTGGCAGTTGGATCTACAGCCAACTGATGGGTTATCTTGTTCGGGACTGTTCAGTAAGGAATGGTTCCGGCCTTATGTTGCAGGGGAGTTAGGGTGGCTCCTCGGTACGGTGATCAAGGCCCTGTACTGTGACGGTCGGTACCCCAGTAGCCCTGCCATTGTATAGGATCCAATTTCCAATAAGAGCCGTACGTTTTGATTGTGCCCAAGTATGTTGAAATGTGAGATGTAAGCATTTCAGCTATTTTTGTATTTTACTTGAAAACCCTAGACACTATTATAATATCACTGAATTTCCTATAAAATGTTTTGGTTAGCGTAAGGTAAAAACTTACCCGTATTTATGTGTGGGAAGTCTTACGTGAAACCTTTATTTTAAAATGATTTTCAAAGCTAAACAATTTTAACCCGTTTACTCACACCAGACCCATGTATGACCCGGAGTTTATATTTTGTTTTTCATAAACCCTTGGGTACTCAAATTTTTATGAGTAGCCAAGTGATAGGTTTCGGAGTATAGAGTTTCTGAAGGAGTTGGAGCAGAAGACCAAACGTATGTATCTATCTATATAGTTCCGCTGTGTTAGTTAGTGTATGATGTATTTTGGGGTGTATGTAGTGACAGATATGTATTTGATTATCCTGTTGTATGATATAGTATAACTCTGATGTATGTATAACTATGTAATAGTTATGTTGATGTATTATATTTTGTTCCATTCTGCTGTGAGATTCTGATGTTGTTATTCTTTCTTTCTATTCTTTTATATTTCTATCCCTTTCTTTCTTATTGATGATACATCTTTCTAGGGTTAGAAAGGCGGGTCATCACAGATGTTATTTATATTAGATTTTTGAAAATCTATATAGAATATTTCTATAAGTATATATATATATATAATTTCAAAGGAAAAGTAAATATACATATTTATATTTTCAGTTACGGATTTAGTTAGAAAATGGTGAAAATTATTTGTTTAATTAAATCTAATTTATTTTAGTCACTAAGAATAATTTATTAAACGGGAACTTGTTAAATGAATTTTTGATTGGTTAAGTTATTAAAAAAGGGCCAATTGACTATTCGGTTAATTCTAATGTTAATTAATCGTAAATTGTTTTACAAGGTCTATAACCATGAAGGAATGGTTGAGATGGAAAATGGGTCGCATGCATAGTCAAGGTGAGATCTTCTCACTCAAAATAATAAGTGAAAATTTCAGTTATTGATTGATTTTTGAATTGCGATAGTTAAGTTTAGATCTGTTGATTGTGTGCTTAGATGATTGATTTATTATTAGTTATATTAGTTTATACCCTATGCGCTACATAATAGCGGATGATATTTTATAAATCTCATATACCGCGATATTCCACCTCGAAGTGGAATTGGTATTTAATTGTTGTGCTAACATCTGTGGATGCAGGCAAACAGGTTGGAGGGAACAAACTGGATTCCTCAAAAATTGATTTTTTTTCAATATTGTGTGTTGATTTAATTATAATCTGTTTGTGATTATATTGTGATTGAGATCGTTGAAGGCTAAAATTTAGCCGAATAATTTTTTTGGTATCGCATGATACTAGAAATAAATAAAATTATATTTTTAAATTTAAGTAGAAAATATATAGTGAAATCATATTGAATAAAATTCCAAAATATGGGAAAAGGTTTAATAAATGGATTTTAAGTAATAATATTCAAAAGATGACGAATTTAATTTAAAAATATGATTTTTAAATAATTTGGAAAATATAAAGGAATTTATTTTAAAAATAAATTCGTAAATTGATTTGGTGTTAAAAGAATAAATCTTTAGGAAATCAATATGAAAATTGATTTGGTGTTTGAAAGAAATCGATTTGGTGTTGAAATAAATTTGGAAATCAATTTGGAATTTGATTTGGTGTTTAAAATAAAATTTAGAAAGCAATTTAGAAATTGATTTGGTGTTTGTATATAATTTTTAAAATCGATTTAAAAATTCATATATCGGTGAATATTTGGGAATTTGGATTCACAATGGGAATTTAAAAAGGAAAGGGAAATTTGTTTAAAAGATAAATATTGGTTTATTTTTAAGCGTGGAAAGAAATTTTGTGGATTTGGAATGTAAATTTAAATTAAATCGAGGAAGGTTTATTAATTGACGTAAATGAACCATTTTGTAACGGAAAGAGAATTCTTCTCTGGAAAGACTAGTATATTTTCAAAATATCTTTTGAAATAAAATTAAAAGTTATAGTTTTGGTTTTAAAAGAATATTGTTAGAGAGATTATCCTTGAAAATTATTTTGAATCTTTAAAATAAAGATTTATTTAATTAAGTACAGAAAGGATTGTTTTAAAGTTTTAATTAATATATGTTTTAGAAAATGGATATTTGAATATTATACTCTATCTACTAATGTTATTTTAAAATTAGTTTGGACTTGAATTTTTATATGAGATATTAGTATAATATTTTCATAAGTAATATTTAAGCAAGCATTTCAAAATGATTTTATCTTAAATGATTCCAAGTATATTTTGGATAAGTATTTTAAATTATCTTAAAAGTTTTTGAACTCGGCAAATTTTCAGTGGAACTAAATAAATATTGGAAATTTATTCCACGTGAGGAAGGTGATTTGAAATTTGTTTTCAAAGGATTGTAGTGTTAAAAGCGATTTGAAATTTGTTTTCAAAAGATTGAAAGGTGAAAAGTAATTTGAAATTTGTTTTCTAATGGTTGAAGTGTTAAAATTATATCTTTCGAAGATATTTTGAAAATAATAACTGGGGAAAAATTATTTAAATCTTGGTGATTGTAGTGAATGTTGATTGATAGTTAAATAACCGACTTTCAATATTGGCCTTTAAACGACATTTGAATTTTGATGCAACCAGATGTTTGGATTCCAAGTGGATATCCGAAAACCACATTGAACCTTTGTGATTGTGATGGATCTTTTATTTAAAAGATCAAAGTGGAAATTTGTTGTGATTTGATTGAAATTTGAATGTAACATTTATTTTACAAATAAGCGCTCGTTATTCGGATTAGCCGGGAGAGGACTTTGTGTCATAAAACCCATTCCGAATAATGATACGACGAAATGGGATTGCATTTGAAGACGGTGTTGAAGACCGGGTATTTTTGAAAGCGAAAGGATTACCTGTCAAATGTCTCCGCACCGGGTTGCTCCGGTATAGAGATTTTATCACCCTTTGTGATGGGGATTCCGGACGTGATTAGTGAATATCCGGATTTGCAAGGGCTTCTTTTGAATTGCCATCGGTTCCGTTCGATCCCGGAACGGACTTGTATCGATGTGCGTCTGACGTTACACTTTGAGATGTAAAACTGATTTCTATCATACACGTTTCTGTTGGTGGCGGAGAATTTATTCTCTTAGCTTAACACCCTTCTTTGAGACGCACGAGCTCAGAGGTTATGTATTTGATGGTTACTAGTGATATATTCCCAAACTGGTAATGTGGCATACGAAGTGCTGCTGATCATTTGTTGATCAAAGCATGACTTTGTGAAAAGTGTAGCTTTGTGGATGAGACTTCGTCGGACCTCACACCTCGAAAATGGTTGAAACAGGAAAGTTATGGCAAGGTTATGAGGTAGGGTACGTCATTTTCTTCTGGAAAAGGGTGGTATCATGGTATGGAGCGCAGATATTTAACCTATGTGGTTGCTGCAAATCTATTACTCTTTGTGGTTATTGCTTTGTGGTTGTGGATCCTCGGATAAAGGTCGCAAACGACCGGGGATGGCATACTCGTTTAGTAGTTACCTAGTTACAGAGGTAACCCGGCCTTGTGTTGGGAGAGAGCTGGTTAAGTTCTCGGGACGTCCCTCCAGAGGCGTACCCATGTGGCAGTAGAAAGTTCCTTAGCCTGACTATTTGTTGGAAAACTGGAAAATTCACCAAAATAATTCAATACAAAAGCAAATGGACATGAAGTAGATGTTACAAATTCATACCTAACAATAACGAAGCCTGTTGTAACGACCCAGAATTTTTAAAAATTTAATTTGAAAATATTTAATTAATTTTTAATATTTGAAATGGTGGTTTAGATTTAATTTTCAAATATAACTTTGAATTTGTCGATTAAATTATAGAATTTAATCTATTGAGAGTTGAATAAAAAAAATTGAATCTTCAATTTTAAGCCGATTAAAAATATTTCAAAGGCTTGTAAAATTCATATTGATAATATTGAAGATAATAGAAGCTTCAGAATTGAAATTGAAAGTGATTTGTTCAGTTTTGAAATTTTAATCGTTTGAATCGATATTCAAAAACAGTCGTCCGAGGCACTGTCTCGGAATTCGACGAAACCAGTTCCATTGAGTCCGTAATATTGAATTATTGCCGGATTTCAAATTTTGTATTTTTTTGGAGTTGATATGTGATCACACGACGCGTAAACGCATTGGAATCTTATCGAATTCAATTTAAATATAAATTTAAAAATTTGTCAACGTCAGCCATTAGCATCCCTAAACTTTTGCCTAAAAACACGCTGTCTCTCCTTTGATCATGCCGAGAATCACGATATAGAGATCGTGTAAACCATACTTCTTTCAATTGTAAATACTCCTCTCTTCCTCTCTCCCCCATTTCCTCAGTTCGAACGAAAATAATTTCGTTCCTCAATATAAAAAAAAAAAAAGTAAAGCAATGGCGTGCGCGCGGCACGAGGGCGGGGGGCTGGCGCTCGCGCGTGTATGTGGCGGCGGCTCAGCTAGGCGATGGCAAATCAATGAGCATCAAGATGGATGGAGGCTGTGTTCGTGGATGAAGGCAGCGATTTGGGACTGCTCGAGGGGGTTCGCGTACGCGAGGCGAGGTCGCGATAGGGGTCGCGCAAGGCCAAATTGCGGTGGCGATTTGGGGATGCGGCAATTCGAAGTGGAGGCGGCGGCGCCAAGGCGATGTCGCGGCAGCTGGATTCGCGTGAGGTGATGGGGTTGCGTTGGGAATTTGAGCACGAGCGGTGGCGAATTCGGTAGTATTTTTTTCCTTTAATTTAATTTAAAAATATATGCAGTATTTAAAAAATAAAAAATAATAAAATAAAAATCTGTTGAAAAAGTTTAAAAAAACAGTAAGGTAAAAGTTAATTTAAGTTTAAAATCTGTTTTAAATAAGATGATAACTATATATATATATGCAGATTTTTTGGTTTGAAACCAGAAAATTGGTATAAAATTAATATTGGTCAATTAAAATTATTAATTGATAAGAAAAAGAAATTTAATAATTAGTAGGATAAATTTAATTATAGGGGGGGTTAATTAAATCTAAATTTATTTTTGTGTTACTAAGAATAATAAATTAAAGGAATTCTAGTTTAAGATTTAATTCTTCGATTTGATAATTTTATTGAAAGTGAGTTTGGTTAATAAAATTAAATTTTTAGTTAAAATAATTTATTAAACAAAGGAATTTTAAAAGATTGAAGAAATTTATATAAGCAAAATGTTAGAATTATTCTAAAAAGAAAATCAGTTTGAATCTTTAATTTTTAGCTTAAAATAAAAAAAATCATTAACTTGAGATGAAATAATTAGTTGAATAAATTTTTTAAAGGAATTGGTTTAGAACAAAACCGATGAATTAAAATTATAAAATGAAAAATTTATTATTCGATCTGTTCGAATATTAATAAATTGTGCATAATATTTATACAAGATATAAATCAAGAAAAATCGAGTCAAGATGGAAATGGATTGCTAATAAAAGCAAAGGTGAGAACTTCTCACTCAATCGAATCAGTTTCGATTTTAATTTTAAATAGTTAGATTTAAAATATTTGAATGCATGTTTGAATGATGATTGATATCTATTGATTGTTAAAATAGACATTATGCGCCGTTAGTAAGCGGATGTTATTTATTAAAAACATATACCGCGAATATTTCATAAACAGTGAAATTGGTATTATATATAATAGCAATATATATATATTGGCATATGTATATATTGGAGTTATTGATTTCCCGCATTTGTATAGCGGATGAGACCCTATTGCGCCGTCTATTAAGCGGATAATATTTTAAATCCCATATACCGCGATAATTCCGTACTGGAGCGGAATTGGTATTGTGCTAATGTTTTTGGATGCAGGAAACAGGTTGGAGGGATCCAACTGGATTCCTCAACAGTATTTATTTGATTTGGATATTTTGATATTCATTGATTTTCATATCGATTTATGATATCGTTGTAGTCGTGATTGACTATTTGGTGTGTAGCATCATTGGACCAAATTTTGGAATTTTAAAAAGGGATTTTAAAGTGATTTTTGAAAATATACTATATGTTTGGGAATTTATCCATTTTGAATAAATAAACGTATAATTTTAATGTTATAAAAATTATGATATTTTTGAGGAATATAGTTAAAGGTTGATTTTTAAAAATATGGGATTAATGATTTTATAAAAGAGTTTAATCGGGATTTTTGAATTTATTATAAAAAGTTTAAATATAGGATTTATAAAATTTGATTATTTTATAAATCAAGAGAATGGTGAAATTATATAGGGGATTAAAGATGTTTTAAAATAATGGTATAAATTGATTTTATAAAGGATTTATAAATGAATATTTATAAATTGAAATATTGAGATTATAAAACGGGTTTTTATAAGTGTTAGAATGAATTGTGAATGAATTTCAGAAATGAATAAAATTTATAGAATTATAAACGGTGAAGTTATAAATGGAATTTTATAAGCAGTAGGTTTATAAAATTTGAAAAGTTAATTGAAGAATGGATTTTTGATTAAATGAATCTTATAAGTTGTAAGATTTATAAATTGGGATGTTTAAAAGAACGATTCTTGTAAACAAATAAATTATAAGTATTTAACTTATAATATGAACCTTTGGTATATAATTGAGTTATGAATTGAATATAGGAAAATAAAGGAATTTATAAACGTTGTTCTATAAATTCACAAAGACTTATTTTGATAAGTAAATTGTTGTAACCTATTAATGGAGTTATATTCACATTTTTGACTGTGAATAATCCTTTAAAATGAAATATATAAAAGGATGAAATTTGTTAACGTAGTATATTCACGTTTTGAATAGTGAATAATTTGTTAAAGAAAAATGTTTACATTTGATGTCTTAAATAGAATTAAAACGATCTAACGATGTTTTAAAATGTGTTGAGATTCAAAACCATAGATTTCAACATTTATTGTTGAAATAGACGTTTTCGAGAAATAAAAGGAAATGGTGGACTATAACACTGTTGTTATAGTAAATGATTTCCGAAAGGAAATGTTTTGTATAGTATTGGGATTTATATATCTATTTTAATTTCGAATCCCTATACTAGTGATTTTGGGTTGTCGTAATGATGTTTTACGTAACATTCGTTTTGGCCCAAATAAATATTTTAAGAGAATGATTTCCTTAAAGAATGAAATATATACTTAATCTCGATTGAAGTATATTGAATATTTTCCAAGTGTTGAAAATAAATAAGTTCATGAATTACTTATTAAATAAGTATGGAAATGTTTTCCAATATAAAGTGAATATTTTGAGAATTTATCTTTTTGAAGATAAATTGAAATGAATAATTGAAATCGTATATTCATAGATAATTTGAAATATACATTCACTATGGAATTTATGAATAGAAAGGGGAACTTGTTTAAAAATAAATATTGATTTATTTTTGAAGTGTGAAATTATATATCTTGTAAAGATATTTTGGAAAATAAATAATTGGAAAATTATTTGGAAACTGGTGATGTGTGCTTATCCATTGATAGTTCAATAATCGACTATCAATATTTCCCTTTGAATGGGTATTTGATGTGATTTGTTTGAATTTGAATGCCACACTTATTTTTGAATAAGCGCTCACTATTCGGGTTAACCGGGAAAGGACCATGGGGTCGTATAACCCATTCCGAATATGTGATACGTCGTTATGAATTGCATTTGAAGATCGGTGTTGAAGACCCAGTATTTGCGAGAGCGATAGGATGACCTGTCGATTGACTCTACATCGAGTTGCTCCGGTATTGAGTTCTCCATATGTGATGGGAAATCCGATCAGGATTGTGGATATCCGAATTGCAAGGACTTCTTTGTAAGTGCCTTCGGTTCTGTTCGTGCCCGGAACAGACTTGTATGGATTGTATGTCTGACCTTTCAGATTGAGATATAAAGCAGTTTTATTTCAAATATATTTCTGTTGGTGGTGGAGAATTTATTCTTTTATCTTAACACCCTTCTCTGAGACGTACGAGCTCAGAGGTTATGTAGTTTAAGGTTATCAGCGATATATTCCCAATTTGGTAATGTGACATGCTGAGTGTTGCTGTAAATGATCATTGTGTTGATTATTTGTGATAGGATCGTTTATTTGATCGTCTATCCTGGTGATCATTTCTATGATCATTTGTTGACCCAAAGCATGGCTTTTGTATAAAGTATGTTTTTGTGGACGTGACTTCGTCGAGCCTCACACCCCGTGAATGGTCAAAACAGGAAAGATGCAGCAAGGTTATGAGGGGTAGCGCCCTTTAGGGTATGTGCATTTCCTTCTGGAAAAGGGTGGTATCATGGTATGGAGCCCAGATACTTACTCATGTTGAAAACACTTTATGATTGTGTGAATTGATTGCGAGCGCTCAGTGAAAGGTCCCAAAGGACCGGGGGATGGCATATTCGGTCAGTTGTTACTCAGTTAGGGGTAACCCGGCCTTCTGTTGGTAGAGATCCGGTTTGGTTCTCGGGGATGTCCATCCAGAGGCATTCTCATGTGGCAATAGGAAGTTCCTTGGCCTGATCAATCGTTGGAAAATACAAAGAAACAATACGAAACTTGTACGGTTTTAGTTGTATAACCTGCTATGGAATGTGGCGGTAACCTGCTATTGAACATAGTTAGCTATAGTAGGCATAGTTCGGAATGTCTATGCTGGCTAAGATTTATATTCTACTTTTGAAATGAATTTTTCCTACACTACGCACTAGTAATAATATCAAATGTTCTTTTTATTACGTATCAAGCATCTTTGACTATCATAAGGACAAATCTCCTCCGATTCTGCGTTTGCATTGTGTGTGTGTGCGGGAGGCCTTATGGTAGTCTCATTTTTAAAAACATTGCGAATTGACTTTAAAAATATTCCTCTATTTTGTTTTCAAAGATAAATAAACTGTTTTGAGTTCTCACACCAGTCACATGACTGACTCGGAGTTTATTGTTTTCCTTCCTAAACTCTGGGTGCCCACCAATTTCCACACCGGCAGTCAAGAGTTAAGGTTTATCAGGATATTCTGGAATTCAGGAATTGCTGGAGGCAAGCTGGATGGCATGGCGTATTACTAGTATATAGTACTTCTTTTCCACTATTTGTTGTTGTATGTTGTTGTACACTCTGATGATTTGATGTAATGTAATATAATGTGATGTAATAACTGATATAGTTCTTTATTTAAAGATTATTCATTTATTATTATATGTTGTTCCGCTGCGAATTGTGAGATTCTGATGTTGTTTCTGTTGTTTCTTTCTGTTCTGTTTTTCTTTCTCTCTTCTTCTACCTCTTTCTTTTTCTTAAACCATAACATTTCGAGTTTCCGGCCTTCGATTTCTCGGCAGTCGATAAAGTGAGTATCGATGTTGAATTTTCGAAAGTCGAAATTTTCCGGGACGTTACACCTGTAGACATAGATGTGAGTTGAAGAACTCATCTTTAAACTCAAAAAAAAAGGAGTGAGAAGCTCTAAAACAAGCAAGACCAATTCCTCTTCAACAAGACCTCCAGAATCTCCAATCTATTATCAGATGAAACGAATTTCCAAAGTTAGATTATAGGAATTTTCGAAAATTGAAGAGATATTGAGATGGAGAAGATGAAGATGATGTTTACCTAAGCGTCTCCTTGATTTTGGACTTGAATTAGAATTTCCTAATAAAACTAGGGTTTAGGAATTTTGATTTCTTTTCTTTTCCCCCATTTTCCTTTTAGCTTGAGAGTGTTAGGAAACTAAGAAATGAAATGAATGAAGAGGAGAGGAGTGGAGTGGGATGTATATGGTAAGAGGTTTGGGTTCTCTTATTGGGTTAGTAGGTTAGAACACAACCCATGATGATGCTATATTTCGGAAGTTATTCCAACTAATGATGTTATATTTAAACTAAACAATGAAATATGAAAATCGTAAAATATGCAGGTTGTTACAAACTTATTTCCTTAAAGAAATTGTGTCCTCCAATACTTGAGGAGAAAATAAAGAGTATCAACCATATAAAGGTATAACAATACATAATAAAATTTTGATGTGAGAAGATCACCTTAAGGAGCACGAGAGAGTAATTCCGGATGTGTTTGCTTGATGGATTCTCTTGATTCCCATGAACAATCCTTAGGATTTGTGGACCATTGAACTTTCAATAGTGGAACATCTTTATTACGCAGGCGTTTAACCTCCATAGCAATGATACGAATATGATGTTGGTCATAAGTAAAATTAGGCGAAACTTCAATTTCGTTAATAACACTAGGCTCAAGAATAAAATCGAATTTCCTAAGGCACTTTCGAAGTTGAGAGACGTGGAATACATCATGAACGATAAGCCACATAACCAATTCTTTCGGTGATACGAAATGGGATAATATATCGAGGTGCTAATTTTCCCGATTAGTTGAAACGCACAACACCTTTCATAGGTGAAACACGAAAAAACACCAAACCTACCATAGAAAATTCTAATTTCCTTATTCTGTTATCGGAACAGGATTTTTTTTTAAACTTTGAGCTTCTTTCATCCTATGATGAATAAGGCCAATCTTTCTATAGAATCACGAATAAAATCTGGACCTAAAACTAGCTTCTCACCGGCTTCAAGCCAACACGAAGGAGATCGACACGGCCTTCCGTAGAGTGCTTTGAAAGAAGCCATAACAGTACTAGATTGGAAGCTATTATTATAAGAAAAGTTGACAAGGGAAATATGATCTTTCCAACTTCCACCAAAATTAAGAACACATATGGGAAGAAGATCTTCAAGAGATTGATTCACACGCTCTGTTTGTCCATCGGACTGAGGATAATAGGCGGTGCCAAAATTAAGCTTCGTTCCCAAAGCTTATTGAAGACCCTTCCAAAATCCACTAATAAATAACGGATCACGATCTCTAACAATAGAAGTAGGAACCCCATGCAATTTATTAATTTCTTTAACATAGAGTTTGGTCAAAAGAGGTACACACCAATTGGACCGAACGAGAATAAAATGGGCAGATTTTTTTAGTCTATCTACAATCACCCATAGACTGTCATGACCCGAAGGGAAACGGGGAAGACCATCAATAAAGTCCACGGAAATTTGATCCCACTTCCAAGCGGGAATGTTTAAAGGTTGCAGTAACCCACCGGGCCTTTGATGCTCGGCCTTTATGAATTGGAAAGTCATGCAACGCTTAATAAAGTTAGCAATATTAGATTTCACTCCATCCCAATAATAAAGTAGTTCCATGTCCGCATACATTTTACTACTACCGGGATGAATGGTAAATTTAGAATGATAAGAATCTTCTAAAATGTCTTTACGACGATCACTAATATTTGACACAATAAGTCTATCAAATTTTTGAATGCCTCCACGAGCACCGATATCAAAGTCTTTCAAACCATCAACATTTCTATTCCTATAACTTTGGCCAAGATAAGCCAATTTGGAATCATCTTTTTAAGCTTCAATAATGTGGTCTAAAAGAGATGGATAAGCCTCAAGGCTACATAAACACAAGTGATGAACATGAATCTGACTCGCGATCTTGAATCTCACAAGTGGATAGAGTCTCGAGATTATTCCATTCGGATATCATCATGGAAACAACTGCTTGTTGCTTTCGGCTAAGGCATCGGCAACACGATTTCCCTTTCCAGGAGTATAGAGAATATTAAGATCATAAGATGCAAGGAATTCGAGCCAACGTTGTTGATGCAAATTAAGTTCCTTTTGAGATAACAAACACTTCAAAGTTTTGTGATCGGTGTAGAGAAGAAATTTCTCTCCCAAAAGATAATGACGCCAAATTATAAAGGCAAAAACAATTGTCGTGAGCCCTTGATCATGAGTGGCGTATCTAGTCTCGGAAGGCTTTAATTGCCTAGAAGCATAAGCGATAACACATTCCTTTTGCACCAGAACGGCTCCAAAACCAATACGACTAGCATTGGTATAAACGATCAAGTCTTGGTTCCCCTCTGGAATCACAAGAATAGGAGCATCGGAAAGGAGTTCTTTTAATTTTTGAAAAGAAGCTTCACATTTGTCTGACCAAATATACTTAACTCCCTTCTTTGTCAAACTTGTAAGAGGCACGAAAATTTTAGAAAAGTCTTCTATGAACCGATGGTAATAACCTGCCAATCAAAGAAAGTTACGAATTCTCGTCACACTCTCCGGTCTCTTCCAATTTTGAATTGCTTCAATCTTTGAAGTATCCATGGAAATTCCAGATTCAGAAATAAGATGCCCTAAAAATTTCAAATGAGATTGCCAAAAGTGGCACTTGGAAAATTTTGCTTTCAATTGATTGCTCCTAAGAGTTTCCAATACAATCCGAAGATGTTTTTCATGACAGTTTTATAATAAACAAGAATATCAATTGTAAAGATTAGAACAAATCAATCGAGGAAGTATTTGAAAACTCAATTCATAAGGTCAACGAAATAAGCTGGAGCATTCGTTAGACCAAAGGGCATAACAAGCCATTCATAAGATCCATAACGAGTATGGAACGATGTTAAAGAAATGCTATCCTCTTCAATACGACGCTGATGAAAACCGGTTGCTAAGTCTAAATGTGAAAAGATTCTATCACTGCTAATTTGATCGAATAGATCATCAATTCGAGGTAAGTGGTATTTATTCTTGATGGTAAGATCATTAAGCTTGAGGTAGTCAATGCAAATTTATATGTTACCATCAGATTTCTTTAAACAGATAGCTGGAGCTCCCCACAGAGAGGAACTAGAACGAATAAGTTATTTTGTTTCCAATTCAGATAATTGTTTACACATCTCCTCATTTTCCTTATTGGACATACGATAAGGAGGACGAGTGATAGGTAGAGCTTCGGGAATTAGATTAATTCTAAACTCAACTGCACGCTTAGGTGGTAATCCTAAAACGGGCCAAAATATATTGGGAAATTTACGAACGACGTGAACGAGGGAAATGGCATCTTCCTCATCATCATTATCGTCATCATGTGGATTTAGAGAATATATGGGTGCTACAGAATTAGAATCTGAATCTTTAAGAACAATAGAAATATGCTTAACAGAATCGAGGATGTCAAAGATGGATAAGCTTCTCGGGACATAGGAGTTGGCTTCATAACGATTATGCCAATCCATTCTCAAAATCATTCCAAAACCTAAGTGATGCATAACATGCAAATCGAAACGGAAACCATAATCGCCTAAAATAATCTCGACACTTTACAAGATAAACCGAGTGTTGTGAATCCACCAACCAGATTCGCAATTCTCAGTGAAGTCATCAAGCCCATAACATTTAAAGAAAAAGCATCAACAAGTTCTTTTCATATAAAAGAGTGGGATGCACTCGTATCAAAAAGAACTCGAATAGGATGATCATGAAACATAATGATGCCAGCAAGGATAGAATGACAAATACCTTGTCCAAGAGAAGTATTAGTAGGGGCTTGCACAACATTTAGCTTTCCCTCTTTCCTACTTTGAAGTTTGGAACATGAAGATATAAGTTGATCTGAACTTTTGCAATAGCGACAGTAAAGGGGTTTCGTGCAACCATTAGCATAATGGTCCTTAGAACCAAAATTGTAGCATTGTCCATGACTAGAGATAGGAGTCTTTGTTACCAAAGTTGCTTGCTTCTCTTTGTTGTTGGGAGTAGAGCCTTTGAACTTGATATGCCTCTTCTTGTTGATGTTGAAGTTCTATTTAGCACCCACACTTCAACATCACATTCTTTATCGGCCTCTTCAAGTCGAAGAGCGATATCTACAAGCCGATCGAAAGAAACTTCTAGTTTCAGAAGTAAAGGCATTTTGAGATTCTTATTCAACCCATAGATGGACCTTTGATTTTTCTTCAATGGGGTATTAATATACTCGACCCCATACTTAGAGAGGGATTCAAAAGATGTGACATAATCCATCATAGAAGATTCACCATGAACAATGTCAATAAAGCGTCGGGCGAAAGTTACAACTCGAACATTTCCCAAAATTGCTCCCAAGTAAGATCCACTTCAATAATTTCCAAAATCAAAAGCTCATACCAATCTAATGCTCTTTTCTGGGGCATGTTAGATGCCAGTTGGCCTTGATGTTGGTCCACAAGATTCATGTGAGAAATGATGCGGTCGCATGTTCTAAGCCAAGTTAGAACTTCTATAACGCTTTCGAAACCCTTGAATGGCCTTCGAACTGAATTGGTATAATCACTACATAAGTGTGCAAACCAAAATTTACGATGAGTGTGCTCTGGAATGGGTCTGGCAGCTTGGGCATTCTTTACAAGATCTAAAAGCTGTAGGGCAGACATAAATATGCCATCCCGAGGAGTAGCACTAGATTGACCGGCGTGGGGACGACCAAGTGTGATGTCCCGGGGTTTTGGGAAATAATTATTTAATAATTTCATTGATAATTATTTTAAAATGTGAATATTGATTTAATAATTTAATTCAAACAGAAATTCTCTTTTGAAAATTAATAATTATTTAGTTTGTCAAATGATATTCTTTTCAAATGTTAAAAATATTTAAATAATAAATTTATCTTTCTAAGCTTATTTAAAAATATTTTATTTATAATGTATATATGTGTATACATTGTAAATAGGGGATTTGATTTTAATTCAAAATTTAAATATTAATAAAGGATATTTTCTAATTATTATTATATATATATATATATATATATATATAAATGTATAAATTGTAAATTGATTAAATTGATTAAATTGATTTGAATTAGTATTGTAAATTTTTCAAAAGTTTGTTTTAAAAATCTTTCTTATGTTTTATAGAAATGTAAGTAAGAATTTGTTTTGTTTAAATTTTGTTTTATAATAAAAGTTTGTTTTGTTTTATTTTAAAATATGTTTTTTCGTTTGAAATAATATTTAGTTCATTTTTGTTAAATTATAACATTTGATTTAAAACTCTTGAATAAAATTTAATTCAACATTTCGTTTTCTTTTAAAAATCTTTTCTTTTGAAATTTAGTTTTGAAAAAAATATTATTTTGAAAAATAATTAAACAAACACTTAAAATGTATAATTTTATAAAGAAGTTTATAAGTAGATATGTTATTATTTAAAGACTAATGTTAATAAAAGATTTAAAACATGCTAAAATAAGTTTGAAATGGTTTAAGATAAATTCAAATACATTTATAAATTTAGAAATTGCTTTTAATAATTGAATTGCATATGTGTTAAAATCTTAAAACATAAGTAGACACTTGTAAAAGTTTGAGATAATAACTTAACAAGTGGCAAGCTTATTTATTTATTTTTAAAATTTAAGTTATATTGATAAGAAACATAATAAATGCATTTGTTTAAAACATTTTCTCATTTGAAAACCTAAAAATCAAATCTTAGTAAGATCAAAACCAAACTTCAATCAATATCTACAATCAAAAATATAACTCAAATCGAGCAAACCAAATAGAAATCAATTTCTTCAAAACAAATCAAATCTGCAATCTTTTTCTTCAAAATCTCAACTGCAAATTGAAGAACAACTTCAAATCTGTGCATTTGAAAATTGGTTTGCATGCAATCTTCATCAACAAGAAGAGAAATTCCAGTAAGCAAATGCAAGCCCAGCATCAGCATGCAGTTTCAAAATAGGGACCTGGAATTCGTGATGCTTCTCTGAATTGTTTTCTGCTTCTTCAATTTAAAAAGGTGAGTAAACTCCTTTATTTTAAAAACAGTTTCTTTTAAAAATCAAAGTTAAAGTAATTTATAGCACTAAAGACCAAATGCAATTTGTTTTCCCAAAAATCAAAATTGCCATGAATTTAAACTGCAGGGCTTCATTGTTCATAGGTAAATAGTTACACCATTTTAAACAGGAACTTTAAGTTATCAGTTGTATGAGAATATATAGGAATAAGTATGTTGTGTGATTGTATTGATGAATTCTTTGTGTAAATATATATATATATATATATATATATATATATATATATATATATATATATATATATATATATGTTGCTATTGTTTGGAATCTGCACACCTGTTGTTATTTTAAACTAAGATCGTTATTAGAAAACCCTTATCTCTGGGTTTGATTCCGTGTTAGAATTGATATGTAAACAAAATTTGGTTGTTTAGCATAAATTCAGGTTTGTAAATTTTGTTTATAAATCGAAATTATGTTCTTAAATCAGGATTTGGTTGTGTTAAAAAAATTCTGATACCTCTGAACAAATATAAAAGTAAGTATTTCAAATAAAACCAATCATCATTGAAATGAAACAAATACCAAATAGCATAAATCAATTGAACAGTTTTGTAATCTGAATTCATGTTTAAAAACATGAATTTTAAAACAAATTTTGTATTAAAAAAAATTTACCGGGTATGAGCAATTCTGTTTGAACAGAATTGGGAAACTTGGTTCCATCTTAACTTCTAGTGTTTGTGGGAAGTTGTTGGTCTGTCTGAAGATAGAGGATTGATGGGAGAGTGAGTGGATAATGGTCAGGAGTAGTGTTAGTAGGTGGTGGTGATGGAAATGTTGATTTCCAGGTTTGAGCCCTAAATTTGAAGTGGTTGGGTTTAGCTGCCTCTTTTTATCTCTGTGTTGCATCGAGTGAGGAGGGGTTTTGTGAGTTGGCAGAGGAGGTGTGGAGGAAGTTATGGCCAAGGTCGCGACAACGATGGTGATCGGAGATGAGATCGCGAGGTGATGTCAGGTTTGGGTTTTGAATACAGTGATGATTCCAGGTTGGCTTGTTCAACTCGATTTTGATTCGAGCTGCTATGGGGATTTCTGGAGGTTGTGATCAGATGAGGAGTTGGTCGGCGACTTGGTGGAGTTGGTCAGGGTGGCTGGTTATGGCCGGAGTGTCGGTGCATATGCACCGCGCATATGTAAAGTTCTGTTGAACTTTTGTGATGTGCAGAAGAATGATGGCTCGGGTAATTCGAGAATTTGACTCGAAGCATCTAGGGTTTTTACTCGGAGCATTTGGGAGTGGTCTCGGGTTAAGTTGGTTCCATATTATTAAAAGCCTGACAGTAAACTGGGTTTTAAAATTTAAATGAATTTGGAATTCTTAAGGCAGGGATTTAAACAGGGGTTTAAATTCAAGCTTAAGTTTGATGAACTTTTGAATTTAAAGTTTTAAAAAAATTTAAAGTTTTAAATTTAATCAAAATTTTAAATTAAGTTTTAAAATCAAGTCAAAAATGATTTCAAGTTTCTATGAATCCAATTTTGAATTTAAACAAGATTTAAATTTAGTTTTAAATCAAGTTTAGAAAAAGTTTCAGGTTTACCCTTTTTAAACCAGAATTTGATTTAAAACAGTTGTTGTTAGTTTTAATTTTTGAACAGATTTAAATGTTTAAGCAAGATTTATATTGTTTTGAAATCAAGTTAAAAACTGTTTTCAAGTTCTTTGGAAATAAGTTTTGATTTCAAAACCAGTTTGTAAAAAATAAAAATATTGAAATGAACCTATTCAAATGTTTAAAAAGAATTTGATTTCAAGTAAGTTTTAAACTTGAAAGAATTTAGTCCCTTTAGTATTGAATTTAAAATATGAAGTGTTTAATTTAAATTGGAATGTTGAAATAATCAATTTATTTTCAAAGATTAATTTATTTTAATCAAGTAATTTTGTTTTAAACTTATCTTTTATATTTAAGTAATGAATGTTCTTTAAACATTCATTTTATTTTAAGAGTTTCATTTATTTGGATCAATGTTTAAATAGTTAAACATTTTAAATATTAATTTTTTTTAAAATTGGAATTTGAATTAAATTTTAGAAATGTATTGTTTTAATACATTTTGAAAGTAAACGAGTCATTTGATAGGTAATTAAATTATTTGAAAATAATTAAGATAATTAAGAATTTACTTAATTATTTGGCTTTAATTAATGGTTTAGATTAATATTAATTAGAAATGATTTATTGATAATTAATCTAAAATAATTTTACTTAAGTATATAAGTATTGAAATGTTGATAATTAATAAATAGTTATAATTATCTAAGGATAATTTACTAATTAATTAATGTAATTAATTTTAATATTTAACTAGATTAATTAATTGAATATAATTAATTGTAATTTGTTAAGTATTATTAATTGTTAAATTAATTAAGGAATTGATTACTTATTGTAATTAATTTTGATATTGTGATTTGTTTAAATTAACTAAGTTTAATTAATTTAAGTAAATCATCTAATGATTTTAAGAGTGTAACTATTTGTTGTAATTAATGGAGCAGGATTACTTATAGAAGTAAAACTGATAATTATTGGAATGTAATTAGTAATTTGGATAATTACTTTTGTAATTAATTAAGGAATTAATAAATGATTAATTATTGGATAATTAATTTATAAATAAGTAATTAAAGATAGTTAATTACTAAATTGAATATTAATCAAGGTGATTAATAATTAGATTAATTACTAAATGTAATTAATTTTAATTAAGTAATTTATTTAAATATTAGAGATCATTAATTATTATAATTAATGATGCAATTAAGGATTGTTTGATTAAGTTAATTTAAATTAAGTGATTAATTAATTGTAATTAATTAAGGATAAAATATAACTAATTATAATTAATTAATAAATGAAGTAATTAAATGTTAATTACTTATAAATAAGGTTAATTAATTTGTGGAAATTAATTGATGACTAATTACTTATTGTAATTGGTGAATGATTAATCAAAGATATTTAATCAAGTTGAATACTTAGAATTAATTAATTAACTGTGTTAATAAATTTATGGATATTAAGCAGGATTCATAGAAGTGTTAATTAATTTAATTTATTAATTAGTGATGGTTACAATTAATTTAATTCATTTTAAATTAATTATAATTGATGGTTAATAAATCATTGCTTATGGATGTTATTGATTGAATGGTTGTGATCTCAGAAATGAGATGAGTTGTATCTGAATGGTATGAATGCTTGGTTTAAGCATGATGGTTTGTGATGGATTATTTGGTTGTGATGATTATCTGTTTGTGATGATACAGATTATCTGTTTATGATATGAATGTGATTATCTATTGTGAGATATAGTTTATCTATCTGTGTGAATTAGATAATAATGAAATGAGTTATTTGTTTAAAACCCTTAAGTACAACTTGGACATTAAAATGGCGTCTGGTTTCGATGAGACCGGGATCGGATTTCCATATTTGGAATTCTGAAAACCACATCGATTCCAATTAAACGTTAGGTCGTTAATCCAAGTGGAGCAAGTGAAGACTCGAGGTGTAAGGGCTATACGTCAGTATAACTCTGTGGGTGATTCTGTAATGAGTTTGACGGAATAGTGCTTATAGATTCGAGATGGAGGTTTAGAGTGCAAGGGTTATCGTCGTTAACTCTGAGGGTGATTCCAATACGAGTGTAACGAGATAATGCCTTCGGTTTCGTTCGAACCCGGAACGAACTTGTATGGATTGAATGCTTTCAGATCATCGTCAGGTGGACGATGAGCAATCTAAGATTTATATGTCCTATAAAGGTAATCGTAACCTCAAGCCTCATCAACCGGGAATGGCTAAAACAAGGGAGGTGCAGCAAAGCTTCATGGGTAGCCCCCACTAGAGAGCAAGATTTATCCCTGTCTAGAAGTCCCTTTATATTCGGCTGTGTGGTAGTTGGCGACGACCAATCTGCGGGGTAGTCTTGTTCGGAACTGTTCAGTAAGGAATGGGTCCGGTTTTGTGTTGCAGGGGAGTGGGAGTACTCCTCGGTACGGTGATTTAGGCCACGTACTGTGACGGGAGGTACCCCAGTAGCCCTGCCATTGATGGAATCCATAATCCAATAAGTGCCTGTACGGTTTTGATTGTGCCCAACTATGTTCGAACGTGAGATGTAAGCATTGCAGCTATTTTTGTATTTATTTTGAAAACCCTAGACACTATTATAATATCACTGGATTGCCTATCAAATGTTTTGGTTTGCGTAAGGTAAAAACTTTTCCATGTTTATGTGTGGGAAGTCTTACGTGATACCTTTTGTTTTCAAAGGATTTTCTAAAGATAAGAAACTTTTATCCCCTTTACTCACACCAGACCCATGTCTGACCTGAGTGTTTATTTTCTATTTTGTTAATCTTGGGTATTTATATTACATATGAGTAGTCAAGTGATTCAAGATTGCTTTGACGAGTTCTGGAGGAGAAAATGGAGCAGGAGGCTTTAGCGTGTAGATATATGTAGTGGTTCCGTTGTGTTTGAGTTGTATCTGTTTTCTCTGATGTATTAGAATTGTAATTGCTAGACAGATGTTTATAACTGTCTAGTTTTGTGTTGTATTAGCTGTTTAACTCTGATGTATATGATACTATGTAAAGTATTATGTGATATATTATAATTAATTCGATTCCGCTGTGAGATTCTGATGTTGTCTGTTCCTTTCTTTCCTTTCTTTTCTCTTTTCTATCCCTTTCTTTCTTCTTAGCGATGCAACTTCCTAGAGTTTGAAGTTGGGTCGTTACATTGTGGTATCAGAGCTCTAGGTTGAGCGAATACCTAGACTCTGGTGTGGTGTCCATCTTGAGAGAGCGTATTTGTAATTTTGGATATATATATATTATTTATTTCTACCTATTTTATTGGGTTACCTGTTTAGGTTTTCCAATATAAGTTCTAAAGGTAGATGGGTAGTGGTGTGTGTAACACAACTATCAATGGTTGGAGTTCGAGTGTTTGAAGTTGGTAGTAATCTGCTATGGAAGTATTGGGCATCTTGAGTAGTTCTACAGTTGGTGAAGGATTTCACCAATCTCTGAAGGAAATCCTTTTAAGATTCGAAGTTTATATATTTTTGAATTGTAAGCAGGATTGCACTCGTGTGAGTGGATTTTATTGAGTTTGGATTAGTTGGGAGTGTTGAAGCCAGAATTGGTATCTTAGTAACTGTAGGAAGGAGTTCATTCGGTATTTGAGTTGAGACTCAGTTTGGCAGAGTGTTTTGAGCTTGGTTTGGGAGCGAGTTTCCTGAGATATATCTGTCTATCTGGAAGGCTCTATTGTGAAGAGGCTGGTGTAGCTTTGAGGTTCGATGAGTTTTTGGATAAGGATGTTTTTGGCAGTAGTAGCAGGAGGGAGTGACCTGTTCTTCGATGGTTCAGAAACCTCTGTGATTCTTCTGTCAGTAGTCCGGGCAGATGGTGAAGCTTGTCCATTTCTTCTGGAAGCTCAGTTGGGAGTGATGTTAGTGGTTAAGATGTGGACCACTGGTTCTTCTTTGATTTGAAGGCTTTAGCTGTTCTGATTGTGCTGTGAGAATGATTTCTTGGGATCTGAACTAAGTGGAATCGCAAAAGTGACTTACGATGGTTCGGAAGTCCTCTGGGTAAGCTTTGTTTGGATTGAAGCATCTCTAGAGGATGTTTGAGTTATCGAAGTGATATTTTCTGGATATCTTCGAAGGAATTAAGATTTGCATCCACATCGAGAGTTGAGTTCTGTTTCGACTTGATTCTTGGAGCTTTACAGGTGGTTCAGCTTTGAAGCAGATTCTTTGAGAATGAGATCTGTTTAAGTTGGCAGGATTGATCGGATCTAGTTTCTGGTTGAATTTTTGTTGTGGTGTTGTGACCAAATGGGATAGGTCACTGAGATTTTATGGAATTTGATGAACAATATTCCGGGCTAAGTTGATCAAGTTTATACTTGTGTTCATCAACAGCATTCTTGAATCAGAGTTGCGCAGTGGAAGCATGGTGGCAGCTATTCCAGAATAGAAGCAACACCCGATTCTTTGGGAATTTGAATTTTGTCTTGGATCAGAGGATTTCTACAGGAAATTTATTTTGGATCTAGAAGCTTGGATGTCTTGTGCATCTGTTCTGTTTCAGGATAAGAGTAGTATGTTTGGAGTCTTCTGATATTTGTGTATTTAAGTTGCGAGGTGGATTTTGTTTGATCTAGAAGTTGAGGGCGGCCCAGGATCGATATGACAGATTTGTGGATATGAGTATTGGATCTTTCTGTTTTCTCTTGAGAGTGAAGTTTTTGGTCTAAGGGATTGAATTTCCAGTTCGGATGGCTGGAATTTGTTTTGTTTTCCCACGTATCTCTGAGGGAGTACGTGTATGGTTTATCTCTGATTTTAGAATCAGTAGTTCTGAGAGATTTGGGAATTGATCAGGATTTGTCTGTGGTCCAATATTCTGTTCAGATTTGTAGATCTAGATATATAGGTGCTCTAGGTCTATGTGGTGTAGCTAGTTTAGATTCTGTAGGGCGAGTGTCCCGGTGTTTGTACCTGGGAAACTCTAGGGAATTCTGCCCAGAATTTTGTCTGGATAATTAGAATTGTTTGTTTGAATTGGTTGCTATGGTTGTTAGTATTTGGTTGATAGCATATGTTTGCTATTTTTAAAATTTTAAATCTGTATGGGATTATTAAATTACCTTTACTTTTAAATTTCGGGGATGAAATTCTTTTAAGGGGGGAGGAATGTGATGTCCCGGGGTTTTGGGCAATAATTATTTAATAATTTCATTGATAATTATTTTAAAATGTGAATATTGATTTAATAATTTAATTCAAACAGAAATTCTATTTTGAAAATTAATAATTATTTAGTTTGTTAAATGATATTCTTTTCAAATGTTAAAAATATTTAAATAATAAATTTATCTTTCTAAGCTTGTTTAAAAATATTTTATTTATAATGTATATATGTGTATACATTGTAAATAGGGGATTTGATTTTTATTCAAAATTTAAATATTAATAAAGGATATTTTCTAATTAATTTATATATATACATATAAATGTATAAATTGTAAATTGATTAAATTGATTTGAATTAGTATTGTAAACTTTTCAAAAGTTTGTTTTAAAAATCTTTCTTATATTTTTATAGAAATGTAAGTAAGAATTTGTTTTGTTTAAATTTTGTTTTATAATAAAAGTTTGTTTTGTTTTATTTTAAAATATGTTTTTTCTTTTGAAATAAGATTTAGTTCATTTTTGTTAAATTATAACATTTGATTTAAAACTCTTGAATAAAATTTAATTCAACATTTCGTTTTCTTTTAAAAATCTTTTCTTTTGAAATTTAGTTTTGAAAAAATATTGTTTTGAAAAATAATTAAACAAACACTTAAAATGTATAATTTTATAAAGAAGTTTATAAGTAGATATGTTATTATTTAAAGGCTAATGTTAATAAAACATTTAAAACACGCTAAATTAAGTTTGAAATGGTTTAAGTTAAATTAAAATACATTTATAAATTTAGAAATTGCTTTTAATAATTGAATTGCATATGTGTTAAAATCTTAAAACATAAGTAGACACTTGTAAAAGTTTGAGATAATAACATAACAAGTGGCAAGCTTATTTATTTATTTTTAAAAATTAAGTTATATTGATAAGAAACACAATAAATACATTTGGTTAAAACATTTTCTCATTTGAAAACCTGAAAATCAAATCTGAGTAAGATCAAAACCAAACTTCAATCAATATCTGCAATCAAAAATACAAATCAAATCCAGCAAACCAAATACAAATCAATTTCTTCAAAACAAATCAAATCTGCAATCTTTTTCTTCAAAATCTCAACTGCAAATTGAAGAACAACTTCAAATCTGTGCATTTGAAAATGGGTTTGCATGCAATCTTCATCAACCAGAAGAGCAATTCCAGTAAGCAAATGCAAGCCCAAGATCAACATGCAGTTTCAAAAGGGGGACCTGGAATTTGTGATGCTTCTCTAAATTGTTTTCTGCTTCTTCAATTTAAAAGGGTGAGTAAGCTCCTTTATTTTAAAAACAGTTTCTTTTAAAAATCAAAGTTAAAGTAATTTATAGCACTAAAGACCAAATGCAATTTGTTTTCCGAAAAATCAAAATTGCCATGAATTTAAACTGCAGTGCTTCATTGTTCATAGGTAAATAGTTTTACCATTTTAAAAAGGAACATTGAGTTATCAGTTGTATGAGAATATATAGGAATAAGTATGTTGTGTGATTTTATTGATGAATGCTTTGTGTAAATATATATATATATATATATATATATATATATATATATATATGTTGCTGTTGTTTGGAATCTGCACACCTGTTGTTATTTTAAACTAAGATTGTTATTAGAAAACCCTTATCTCTGGGTTTGATTCCCAGTTAAAATTAATATGTAAACAAAATTTGGTTGTTTAGCATAAATTCAGGTTTGTAAATTTTGTTTACAAATCGAAATTATGTTCTTAAATCATGATTTGGTTGTATTAAAAAAATTCTAATACCTCTGAACAAATATAACAGTCAGTGTTTCAAATAAAACCAATCATCATTGAAATGAAACAAATACCAAATAGCTTAAATCAATTGAACAGTTTTGTAATCTGAATTCATGTTTAAAAACATGAATTCTAAAACAAATTTTGTATTAAAAAAATTACCGGGTATGAGCAATTCTGTTTGAACAGAATTGGGAAACTTGGTTCCCTCTTAACTTCTAGTTTTTGTGGGAAGTTGTTGGTCTGTCTGAAGATAGAGGATTGATGGGAGAGTGAGTGGATAATGGTCAGGAGTAGTGTCAGTAGGTGGTGGTGATGGAAATGTTGATTTCCATGTTTGAGCCCTAAATTTGAAGTGGTTGGGTTTAGCTGCCTCTTGTTATCTCTATGTTGCATCGAGTGAGGAGGGGATTTGTGAGTTGGCAGAGGAGGTGTGGAGGAAGTTATGGCCAAGGTCGCGACAACTATGTTGATCGTAGATGAGATCGCGAGGTGATGTCAGGTTTGGGTGTTGAATACAGTGATGATTCCAGGTTGGCTTGTTCAACTCGATTTTGATTCGAGCTGCTATGGGGATTTCTAGAGGTTGTGATCAGATGAGGAGTTGGTCGGCGACTTGGTGGAGTTGGTCAAGGTGGCTGGTGATGGCCGGAGTGCTGGTGCATATGCACCGTGCATATGTAAAGTTCTGTTGAACTTTCGGGATGTGCAGAAGAATGATGGCTCGGGTAATTCGAGAATTTGACTCGAAGCATCTAGGGTTTTTACTCGGAGCATTTGGGAGTGGTCTCGGGTTAAGTTGGTTCCAGATTATTAAAAGCCTGACTGTAAATTGGGTTTTAAAATTTAAATGAATTTGGAATTCTTAAGGCAGGGATTTAAACAGGGGTTTAAATTCAAGTTTAAGTTTGATGAACTTTTGAATTTAAAGTTTTAAAAAAAATGAAAGTTTTAAATTTAATCAAAAATTTAATTAAGTTTTAAAATCAAGTCTAAAATGATTTCAAGTTTCTATGAATCCAGTTTTGAATTTAAACAGGATTTAAATTTAGTTTTAAATCAAGTTTAAAAAAGTTTCTGGTTTACCCTTTTTAAACCAGAATTTGATTTAAAACAGTTTTTGTTAGTTTTAATTTTTGAACAGATTTAAATGTTTAAGCAAGATTTAAATTGTTTTGAAATCAAGTTAAAAACTGTTTTCAAGTTCTTTGAAAATCAGTTTTGATTTCAAAACCAGTTTGTAAAAAATAAAAAAAAAATTGAAATGAACCTATTCAAATGTTTAAAAAGAATTTGATTTCAAGTAAGTTTTAAACTTGAAAGAATTTAGTCCCTTTAGTATTGAATTTAAAATATGAAGTGTTTAATTTAAATTGGAAAGTTGAAATAATCAATTTATTTTCAAAGATTAATTTATTTTAATCAAGTAATTTTGTTTTAAACTTATCTTTTATATTTAAGTAATGAATGTTCTTTAAACATTCATTTTATTTTAAGAGTTTCATTTATTTGGATCAATGTTTAAATAGTTAAACATTTTAAATATTTTTTTAAAAAAATTGGAATTTGAATTAAATTTTAGAAATGCATTGTTTTAATACATTTTGAATGTAAATGAGTCATTTGATAAGTAATTAAATTATTTGAAAATAATTAAGATAATTAAGAATTTACTTAATTATTTGGCTTTAATTAATGGTTTAGATTAATATTAATTAGAAATGATTTATTGATAATTAATCTAAAATAATTTTCCTTAAGTAATAATTATTGAAATGTTGATAATTAATAAATAGTTATAATTATCTAAGGATAATTTAGTAATTAATGTAATTAATTTTGATATTTAACTAGATTAATTAATTGAATATAATTAATTGTAATTTGTTAAATATTATTAATTGTTAAAGTAATTAAGGAATTGATTACTTATTGTAATTAATTTTGATATTGTGATTTGTTTAAATTAATTAATTCAGTTTAATTAATTTAAGCAAATCATCTAATG
This sequence comes from Allium cepa, assembly GCA_030765085.1. Classification (NCBI taxonomy): domain Eukaryota; kingdom Viridiplantae; phylum Streptophyta; class Magnoliopsida; order Asparagales; family Amaryllidaceae; genus Allium; species Allium cepa. The sequence goes on from CM060931.1 coordinate 853,951,786, forward strand.
ATTTTAAGAGTGTAATTATTTATTGTAATTAATGGAGCAGGATTACTTAGAGAAGTAATACTGATAATTACTGGAATATAATTAGTAATTTGGATAATTACTTTTGTAATTAATTAAGGAATTAATAAATGATTAATTATGAGATAATTAATTTATAAATAAGTAATTAAAGATAGTTAATTACTAAATTAAATATTAATCAAGGTGATTAATAACTAGATTAATTCCTAAATGCAATTAATTTTAATTAAGTAATTTATTTAAATATTAGAGATCATTAATTATTATAATTAATGATGTAATTAAGGATTGATTGATTAAGTTAATTTAAATTAAGTGATTACTTAATTGTAATTAATTAAGGATAAAATATAATTAATTATAATTAATTAATAAATGAAGTAATTAAATGTTAATTACTTATAAATAAGGTTAATTAATTTTGGAAATTAATTGATGATTAATTACTTATTGTAATTGGTGAATGATTAATCAAAGATATTTAATCAAGTTGAATACTTTTGATTAATTAATTAACTGGGTTAATAAATTTATGGATATTAAGCAGGATTTATAGAAGTGTTAATTAATTTAATTTATTAATTAGTCATGGTTATAATTAATTTAATTCATTTTAAATTAATTATAATTGATGGTTAATAAATCATTGCTTATGGATGTTATTGATTGAATGGTTGTGATCTCAGAAATGAGATGAGTTGTATCTGAATGATATGAATGCTTGGTTTAAGTATGATGGTTTGTGATGGATTATTTGGTTGTGATGATTATCTGTTTGTGATGATACATATTATCTGTTTATGATATGAATGTGATTATCTATTGTGAGATATAGTTTATTTATCTGTGTGAATTAGATAATAATGAAATGAGTTATTTTTTTAAAACCCTTAAGTACAACTTGGAAATTAAAATGGCGTTTGGTTTCGATGAGACCGAGATCGGATTTCCATATTTGGAATTCCGAAAACCACATCGATTCCAATTAAACGTTAATCCAAGTGGAGCAAGTGAAGACTTGAGGTGTAAGGGCTATACGTCAGTACAACTCTGTGGGTGATTCCGTAATGAGTTTGATGGAATAGTACTTATAGATTCGAGATGGAGATTTAGAGTGCAAGGGTTATCGTCGTTAACTCTAAGGGTGATTCCAATACGAGTGTAACGAGATAATGCCTTCGGTTTCGTTCGAACCCGGAACAAACTTGTATGGATTGAATGCTTTCAGAACATCGTCAGGTGGAAGATGAGCATTCTAAGATTTATATGTCCTATAAAGGTAATCGTAACCTCAAGCCTCATCAACCGGGAATGGCTAAAACAGGGGAGGTGCAGCAAAGCTTCGTGGGTAGCCCCCACTGGAGAGCAAGATTTATCCCTGTCTAGAGGTCCCTTTATATTCGGCTGTGTGGCAGTTGGTGATGACCAATCTGCGGGGTAGTCTTGTTCGGAACTGTTCAGTAAGGAATGGGTCCGGCTTTGTGTTGCAGGGGAGTGGGAGTACTCCTCGGTACGGTGATCTAGGCCACGTACTATGACGGGCGGTACCCAAGTAGCCCTACCATTGATGGAATCCATAATCCAATAAGTGCCTGTACGGTTTTGATTGTGCCCAACTATGTTGGAACGTGAGATGTAAGCATTCCAGCTATTTCTGTATTTTATTTTGAAAACCCTAGACACTATTATAATATCACTGGATTTCCTATCAAATGTTTTGGTTAGCGTAAGGTAAAAACTTTTCCATGTTTATGTGTGGGAAGTCTTACGTGATACCTTTTGTTTTCAAAAGATTTTCTAAAGTTAAGCAACTTTTATCCCCGTTTACTCACACCAGACCCATTTCTGACCTGAGTGTTTATTTTCTATTTTATTAAACTCTTGGGTACTCATATTACGTATGAGGAGTCAGGTGATTCTTGATTGCTTTGACGAGTTCTGGAGGAGAAAATGGAGCAGGAGGCTTCAGCGTGTAGATATATGTAGTGTTTCCGCTGTGTTTGAGTTGTATCTGTTTTCTCCGATGTATTAGAATTGTAATTGCTAGACAGATGTTTATAACTGTCCAGTTTTGTGTTGTATTAGCTGTTTAACTCTGATGTATATGGTACTATGTAAAGTATTATGTGATATATTATAATTTATTCGATTCCGCTGTGAGATTCTGATGTTGTCTGTTTCTTTCTTCCCTTTCTTTTCTCTTTTCTATCCCTTTCTTTCTTCTTAGCGATGCGACTTCCCGGAGATTGGAAGTTGGGTCGTTACACCAAGCCTACCTAATCTTTTTTTAAAAAGAAAGAACGAAAGAAGAAAAACAAGGTTATTCTCAGAATGAATATCAAACAAACTTGATTCATTAAACAAGGCGTCATAACAAAAAAATTGGATAGAACAGTACAAAGACACGAATTTAATCCTAAGGCACGACTCCTAAGCGAGACTTAGGACAATGGTCCTTGCTATATTATTCTATGTTGTTCCAAAGTTTGGCTCTGATACTAGGCTGTAACACCCTACCTTTATGTTCACACTAGCCAAAGACACTATGAGGTCATGCCATCGACTAGTACGTAGGATAAGGCTGTTGAGGAACGACCATCTGTGTAATTTCTTAGTGTGAGTACCCATACGTCAAATAGTATGACATGCATTTCATTTTAAATCTGACACATCAAACAGAAACTCAAAGCTACTGCACAGTGGCTATGTGGTCTTCGAAAACAAATATAAAATAAGCATAACACAAATTAGTCACGGACAATCATATCAATAAGGTGGAAACAGATATGAATATATCACATAGCAGTGTACATAAAAGTAGTGGTCATACAAGGTCCACTACATCGTAAAAGAATAGGTACAGTGCTAGACAAAAGAATATGCATACATCAAGGAGGCTCTATCTCGAATGTACAAAAGAAAAGGCTACAAAGCAAAAGTAGTTAGCCAAAATTCAGAAGCTAGTCCCTACTAAGAAGTCAAGTGGAAGCAGATGAAACACCGCGGTCTAACCCGAGTATTATTTAAGAAGAAAAATAATAAACGGATCAGTTTAGCTATAAATTTAATATAAAATGAGATAGGATAAGAGATATGAAAAAAAATATGATAATAATAATGTCATACTGTGACAAATATATATTTGATAACAATGAAAATCATAAAATATCTCAAATCTTCTCAAACACCAAAAAGAATGTCATATTCTTTTGCTTATTCACAAAACCTCAAATATTGACAAAACATATTAATGCCAATTTGCATAAATTGGTGAAACACAAATTCTAGAAATCAATAATTAGAAATCCATGAAATCCCAAAAGAGGAGGCAAATAGAAGCATGAAAACTCTCCAACAAGTGTATCACAAACGAAACACTATTCCATGGTGGCTAACAATCGAGCCAGTGCAACGACGTAGTACAACTGTACATCCAAGGAAGCTGAAACTCAAATAAGGTGGAACAACGACGTAGTACAATGGTAGGCACGATGAATCGAACTCCACAAAACGATCAAAAGACCATGGGTTGCTAGCCCATAAAAATGAGATGAATCTCCACAGAATGGGGTATAGTCCCCCACACAGACAAAGAGATATTGAATATCGCTAGTATAAACAACAAAATGATCTCCATTGATCAATAAAAAGTGTAAATTACACAAGGCTAGTAAATAAATGAGTTTAGCTTCATGTCCCATAACCATTGACTTAACTTACGTATTTATGAACAAATTATAGATTTCTACTCGAAAATTATCACGAGAGTTCAATCGAACAAGTCCAAGAATTAACCGACGAAGTAAACGCAAGCGTTTCATACCACTTGTTTCGCTAAGCCGTTTAATTAGATTTCTCATACGAATAAGGTAAAGGTTTGTACGTACTAATCGATTGGAAAACAGTTTTAAAAACGAGTTTTGTATTAAAAATAACATTGAAATCATTTTTAAGAAAGAGTTTTAATATTCACTACTAGTATAGAAACCTTTATATTTTAAAGCGACAAATCACAGAAATGATTGTAAAAACGATCGATCACAAAAAATTCACATTCGACGACGTGAATTAAAACCATGAAAATAAATATAAAATCCATTAAATGGATATTCCAAAAAATCCATAAAAAAGTCATCAAAGTAGATAATAAATGACAACAACTAATCGAATTAACAAAAATCGATATAAGTGGAAACCCACATAAAATAGGCAAATTTGCTGAAATTGTCAACGCAAGACATCTAGTTGTTTTCCCAAACGTTTGATCTGAGAATTTGGAAATTTTCTTCTAGATTACCTAGACGCCTGGAAAGTAACATCGCATATCTAAGCTGGAAGACTGGAATTTTTATACCGTAGATCCAAACGTCTAAGAATCTTACCACGTCTGAGCTGAAACTCAGGGCACATTTTGCCTAGGCCATTAATGGCCAAATCAACTTCGAAGCAATTGAATGAGTGATGATGGATAGGGATTTATGCCAAGCGACAACCCAGCACTATAGATTCATCAATACACTCCAAACAACATGTGCAAACATCCATAGTAGGATTTTCACATATTTTCACTTCTAAGTACAAAAAATTGAAGAATTCACCAAACCAATTCAATTCAAAAGCAAATGGACATGAAACAGATGTTAGGAATTCATTCCTAACAACGATGAAGGCTATAGACACAGATGTGACTTCAAGAACTCACTTTTAAAGTCAAAAACAAGGAATGAGAAGCTCTAAAATAAACCAAGACCGATTCCTCTTCAACGAGACCTCAAGAATCTCTAGTCTCTTATCAAATGAAATAAATTTCCTTAGTTAGGTTACAGAAATTTTTGAAAATTGAAGAGAGACTGAGATGGAGAAGATGAAGAGGATGCTTACCTAAGCTTCTCCTTGATTTTGGACTTGAATTATAATTCCTAATAAAACTATGGTTTAGGAATTTTGATTTCTTTTCCTTTTCGCCATTATCCCCTTTAGCTTGAGAGTGTTAGGACATTTAAAAATGAAATGAATGAAGAGGAGTGGAGTGGTATGTAAATGGTATGAGGTTTGGGTTCTCTTATTGGATTAGTAGGTTAGAACATAACCCAAAGCCCAAACAAAATATCGAATTCCTAAACGACTGCAAACAGAGTTCCCTTGATCCTGCTGCGTACGATTAGCCAGCCTTGCAGTGGCAAAAGGAGCTTACGTTACCCCATGCTAAGTTCCCTGTGGTCTGGCCGCATTAGGTTAGGGAGCTAGGCGATACGATAATAGCACCTCCGCATCCCCAAGCGCCTGTGTCCATACTCGAACAAGTTGTAAACGCCATTTTGAACTCAATGGACGTGGTCTCGAGTCCAAATTCGACCATTTATAGAAAGCCACATTTCGAACGTTATTCCGGTTAACGATGCTATATTTAAATAAAACATTTAAATATGAAAATCATAAAATATGCGAGTTGTTATGTATATAGTCTTGCAGAGCATGATACGTGAAAATTAATTTTTGTTAAGTGAGCAAAACTATACATTCATGACTTAGCATTGTTAGATTCCTCTGCTTTTCGTGCTTCAGTCTATGTGCTAATATCGGTACCAGGTGCTTCATTTTTTTTTTGAGTTTCTAGCCATTTTTCTAAGCTATTTTATTCCATAAAAATTCACGTACATGTTGATCAATACGCAAAATTAGAACCAGTAAATAGTGGAGGGCGAGCTGTTGATTGGCCTTTTTTAAATGTGCTTGCTATTTTAATGATTTGTCAATCATGTGTTACTGTAGATTGAAATGACCTTACTCTGATACCAAATGAAAGTCTATAGAATCTTTACAAATAATGCAATTGTTATGTATACTTGTGAGGATGTATATTACTAACTATATTGAGCAGAGAACAATACTTAAATATAAATAAGATAAATAATAAAAACGAGTACCAAATATTTTATACTGGTTCGAACCTCTCATCCTACGTCTAGTTCCAAAGCTCCTCTTCGGTATTTCATTTAACTAAGTAACCCTTGCTTCGCCCAGAGGAATATGCTAATACAAAAGTATATCTCTAACAATCTTGTGTTCCAAGCAACATAGGTTTTGACTGATAGTACAAATCTTCATATGATCTCCTTTGAGTATGTTATAAGTTGAAAAAGAATTCTAAAAGGAATATCACCATTCAATACTGAAGAAGGCATTCTATTGATAAGGAAGCACGATGCAGAAACAACATCTGCCTAGAACACTTTAGGCATATTAGATTGAAAAAGTAAAGCTCGTTTTGTCTCCAACAGGTGTCTATTCTTCCTCTCTGCAACACCATTTTGGGAAGCAGTATCTACACATGAAGTTTCATGAAGCATGCCATTTTGATCCATAAAAGTCTGAAATGACTCAGACATATACTCTTTTGCATTATCACCACGGAGAGTTTTAATTGATGTATGAAACTGTGCCTTTATCTCAGCACAAAAGTTACAAAATACTACAAATAACTTAGATCTGTTTTTCATCAAGAATAAACATGTAACACGAGAGAAATCATCAACAAAAGTTACAAAATATTGAAAACCCGGTTTAGAGATTACAGATGCAGGTCCCCATATGTCAGAATGTACAAGTTCAAATGGATTAGTAGCATGTTAACTTATTCTTGGATAAGAACTAAGTCGATGGTGTTTTGCAAACTGGCATGACTCACACTCTAAAAATTGTAAAGAATTAAACTGTGGATATAGCTTCTTAAAATTCTGTAATGATGGATGACCTAACTCGCAGTGTAGTTTATAAGCTTGAGATGAACTTGGACAGGCAATGACTTGTAGTGGAGTATCAAGAATATACAGTCCATTGGATTGCGAAACTTTACCAATAATCCTCTTCGACATGAGATCCTGGAATATACAGTGATTTGGATAGAAAGTAATGCAACAATTTAAACTTTGAGTCATATTACTAACTGAAAGTAAATTAAATGCAAGACTAGGTAGATGTAACACTGTCTTTAGATGCAAATTAGGGGTAAGATTTATACTTCCAGATCCTTGTATATTTGCAGATGATCCATCAGCTAATGTAACACCACTCATGTGTGTATTTGGTTGATAGTTCAAAAAATTATTTGATGTACCTGTCATATTGTCTGTTGCTCCTGAATCGATAACCCATTTGTTCTTTCCTGATTGTGATTGTGATTGTGCAGCTGTAGATATGGAGCTGAAGTTGGGCTGTTTCTTTACACTTTCTTGATATGCCTTGTATTTAATGAATTCCTCAGTAGAAATATGCACTGTTTTGGTTTCTGGATTTTCTGATTGAGCAACATTCATGCTTCTCTGCTTGTATTGTGATGGTTTACCAATCAAGAACCAACATCTATCTGCAGTGTGCCCATCCTTTTTGCAATTTGTACATTTGTATTTAGGATTCATTGGTCGATTTGAAGATTGGTTAGCATCATCTTTGTATCCACCTTGTTTCCATATGCACTTGTATTTGGTGCATTTTTATGTGTCACTAGTTTACTGTTTTGTGAGTTAACTGATGTTTGTGCACTTGTGTTCTCTAATCTCATCAATCTTGTAAACACCTCATGTAAACTAGACACACTCGATCAAGATAAAGTTTGAGATTTTGCAGACTCGTATTCATGTGGTAACCCTGCCAGAAAACTCATCACTGCCATCTCTTAAAATTCATAAAATAATTCATCAAACTTTGGTCATGTTTCTCAGCTCTGTAAAATGCCATGCATACATCAAACATTTTACTCAAATTCCCTTTGCCTGAATACAAAAACTCCAAATATTCCATCAATTCTTTCACGAAACTACAATGATTTTCAAGGCTGAGAACACTAACATCGATTGTGTTCCGGATCTGAAGAAATGATCGAGCATCATCTCTAAGCCAAGTTTGATCTTCTCTCTTCTCAGAATCATCAGCAGGTGGATTTCGAGATAAGTGATCATCCAATTCAATACTTCGGAGATACAATTTAATTGTCTTGCTCCAATCCAAATAATTCGATTCATTGAGTTTATGGTCAGTAATCTCGGACATAATCGGAAGAACATCGACATTAGCTTTGTTTTCCGCCATTAGCCCTAATCTCAATGAATTGCGAGAAATTTGAATTTTTTGGAACCTTGCTCTGATACCATGTTATAAGTTGAAAACGAGAACAAGAAAATCTTATTTCATATTATGTTCTAATGAATACACGAAGAAGATTATTTAAACGAACAAAGAAAGACATGGGCCTAAACTAATACACAGGCCCAAATACAAACAGCCGAATTAAACCCAAGTCTAAACACTATATTTACTAATACTAAAAAGAAACACAATCAAAGCATAGTAAAGCAGCACCATCTCCCTCAACAGAGTATGTGAATGTGAATGTTTTAGTTATAGGAAGCGGTTTAACCAAAAATATACTTTGGTTATGATAGATTGAGAGCATGTAATCAATTGTATGCACAAGTTGGTAATAAGAAATTGAGAGAGAATAGTTTTAATTAATTAAATTCAGTTAAGTTCTAATCTCAATTATGGTAGTATTCATAGATTTAGGGAGATACAGATGAAGAGTTGTTACTATTGGATAAGGTCTATTCATTTCAACGGCTACAACCGTTCGATGAAGAGTTAAATTTTATTTGTTCAAAAGAAGTGTCTATTCATATTTTTGCTGTTTTTTAGATGATAGATGTCTGTGGCTTCAGGAAATAATTTCCCGAGGATCGTCACAGATGTATTTGTTTTTTCCTTAGACGTCTATGAATGTTAATGTAGTTTTTCACTTTATGTTTAGTGTATATGAAATTATTTGTGATCGTGTGTGCATATATACTCAAGGAGACCTTACATTATTATATCTAAGAGTCTTTACACTAGAATAACCTTACTAATTATAATATGGACAATATACATCTTTGTTTGTTTTCTAGTCCCAATATCATTGAGCATGATGTCTTCTCGTAGTATATACTTATTATCTTAGTAAGATGCATATAATATATATGGTTGTATAGTTGTTATCATTGAAACATTGAATATATGTTCTAACATACTTATATATATTACGTGTGTAATAAAAGAACCAATTTTAATTAAAAATAATATTAACACACCACAAAAATATTAGTATCATATAACATTTGTAGTTAACTAATAGTAAATGTATTACTCAATAGCAGACGTCATAGTCTATAGCATTTGTAATTAAGTATGTATTGTATAAACTCTAAAAAATAAGTACCAACCAACAGTAGATGTATATACCTTCTCGCTATCCACGTTTTTTAAATAGTCTTTTGAGACTATGTTCTTAATCCCATTGAGCGACCATTTAGCAAATCTTGCTAAGTTTTTAAACCATTCCTTTCTTGGCTTCATTATATTGACGTGTTCGCATAAAAAATACTAATACATAAAAACAAAAATGTTATGTCAAAATTTATTATAGTACAACAGAATCTAAAATTATTTCCTTACTCTGGTAGCATTGAGCAACCAGACACATTCCTTGGTTTTTGCCTGAAAATTTTAGTGCCTTAGTAAAAGAATATTGAATACTTAAAGGCCAGGAACCTTGATTCATTTTTATTTAAAATCAATTGCATATTAAAGATACCCCTAACTTAACATTCTTTGATTGTCAGGAAAAAAGTGTGATGAAAGAAAGAATAATGATAAATTTTGGCAAATCGTTTTCCTCTTCATGAAATTCTTTCTTTATCTTTTGAATGATGGTGTCTCCTATTTTATAATCAATTGTACTAAAGTTTGTTAGACCAAACCGTTGGCAGTTTTCTAGGATGCTTTGGAAAGAAACTGTAGGAAGTGGAAAAATGTTTTTCCCATCACTTGGGAAACCAAAAACGAAAGAAATGTATTTTGTCGTTATTTTAAATTTTTTTCGTCCTATAATGAAACACTCCTCTTCAACACAGTAACCTTCTATTAAATCATCTAAATTTTTGAACAGCTTCTAATATTTTTAGTTCCTATATTACCCTAAAACAGCATTAATAAAATTGTAGATTTGTTTTAAAAAATTATATTGATTTGGAGTAAATCATTTTCTTTTGTTAACTTTTTCAAGCATTTTCACTAAGGTAGTAAGACTACATCTATACTGTGTAGTTCCCTTATCTTGATTGTCTTTAGCTACTACCATTCATTTACACTTTTTACTCTCCATTAGTTGCCGTGAAGATTTTGATGTATCCTATAAAACACAAATAATGAAATGGTGCTAACTATTTTTATGCTAATGATTTCCTAGACTTGCACGGTAGATAGATCATAATGCTACTATTACTTAATATTTTTTTAGAAGTACAACATGTTTACTCAATGTAACTAGAATGATAACTGCACGTAGCATTTCTATTAAGTGGTGTATTATTAAATATAATGCTAATATAATTTAGCATTTACTAATTACTTAAACTTTTATTTATGAATAAAAGAGAAAGGATAATAGTCATTCAATCCATGCTAGAAACATTGCTATTTGAAGAATTTACGAAAGGACAAGTAAATACGAAACAACACTTCTACATATTATGTATATAGTAGATTCATGATTTGACTCTTGTTAGTGCATTTGTCATAAATTTCTTTTTGAATACAATATATTTACATAAAAAATAAAGTACTAAAATGATACATATGAAAAAATACAAACAAACTTATTTATTGTAGCAAAACATATATAGTTGTTATAAAATGCTAAATAGCACTAGCATTATGATATTTGAATTATAACAACACGCCACTGATGATATTTTGTTAGTAATAATAGTATCAATAACTTTTTTAATAGAAACTCTATAGTATTAGCCTTAAAATTTAGAATTGATATAGATATTTTGATTACACAACATCTCTATGTAAAATGCTAACTTCTCCTAGAATTGTGTAAAATTAATAAAAGATGGTAGAATATATCTATCATTGTGTGTGTGTATGTGTGTATCTCTTATAGTGTATAAATATTTCAAAATGTTTATAAAAATTCTAAATTCTTTATTACCATACGCTAAAACAATATTCTTTTTCTAATGCAGATTATCGACTGGTTCATTGAAAATATAACAACATATGAACACAATAACATTTTCAGTACAATCATGATAGTAAACAATATTATTTTGTTTTGAAATCATACGTAATTGAAAAAATAAACCAATATCCAATATTCATTTGTAGCATGCTTTTAACTGCATTAGATAATTCAAAAAATAATTTCTTAAGTGTTGTTAACAATGATGTTGATTCATATGGTAACCATGGCACGACAATACAATTACTTAGCATATGTGAAATATGTTTACACTATGCAGTTACAATAAAAACTAAAGTATGCTATTGATTGTACTATTAGGATTTAATACAACATATTTGATAGATTAAAAAGTTATGTTATGACTTTGTCATACTTATAATGATTTTTTTTGTATAATAGAGTAAGGACTATTGGCATTAGCAGTCTATTAGAACAATGATGCTAAACGTGCAAAAATATAGATTGGTCATTATCTATAAGCACTTAATGTTAAACCAAAAAAGAAACTAGTCAACAAAGATGGAATAAAAACAAATAAAAAAAAGAAAACTGCAATATATCAAACCGGTCCATCTTATCTTATTTTTTATAGGAAGAAATACCAAATGGAACCAACAAAAAGAACAAGAGTTCTCATTATTAAAAAACCCAACCTATAATTTATTATGTAAAATTGACCATAATTTATAATTTATTTGTCAAAGAGAAAAAAGAAATGACAACAGGTCACTAAACATATTCACATACTATAATAAATCAGAGATGAAAGAAACTGATCTTGAGTTTTGTGATTGAGGAGGACTTTCATATATTGCAACCGAATGTGCAACTCAGTTGCAACTTGCACTACAACTGAGTGCACAACTTCGAGCAACTGAGTTGCGCACTCCATAGCAGCATACAACTGAGTTGCACTCGGTTGCTTTCAACTGTGTGTGCAACGCAGTCGCACACTGCAAGTGAGTGCACAACTTAGTGCAAATCAGTTGCAATAGCAACTGAGTAAGCAATGCATGAATGTCACACTACAATTGAATATACAACTCTGCGAAACTCAATTGCAAAACTGAGTAGGAAATCCACTCAATTATAGTGTGCAACTAAGTTGCAACAACGACCAACAAGTAGTTGACGGGGTAGGATAGCATTTGCATATATTAATCTTTCCCTCAGTGTTTCGAAGTCAATGAGAAGCCTATGATTGTTGTTGGTTAACCAATTTGTTGAAACTTAGATGTTCAGCTTTGTAAAGTTCAGTGCATTTCGGTATTCCGATTGGCTCAATGTATGCACACAAAAGCCAATTGTAATTTAAGTATTTATAGCGTTTTAAACCTTTTAATTTGATCTAAAAATCGTGAGAATTATATATTATATTTAACATCAATAAACAATAGTTAAATACTTAGCATTTTTACTAGATGTTGATTTCTTTAGCATTATTATAAATGATTTTAATTCATACAGTCCTAAACAAAAATGCTACAGTCATTTAGCATTTTCGTAACCGTGGAGTATGTTTACCCAATGAAATTAAGATGATAACCAATCTTACCATTTTTATTAAATAAACAAGTAAAATTTAATGCTAATGTAAACAAGCATTTGAATCTATAAAGTTAATTACATCATACAATAAAAATGAAAATTATTATTAACATTTCAACTATTACTAATACTAAAATATAATGCTAATTTAATTTAGCATTTGTTATGTGAAAATTACAACTAGCATTTCATCTAAATGATGTATTAAAAATAGAATAGTTCATTATTACACCTATTTCCGCTTGTTTTTCCATGTTAAGTGTATTCCTAATCTTCACCACTGCTAAAGATAATTATGAAGACTCTATTTTGGCTTTCATTTATGGTGACAAACTAGGAGACTGATTACGCATCGACAGAGAGGATTTCGACCGAATTTCCATAAGTATATACGATCGATTTTGACTATAAAGCAAAAGATGCGGTAGATTTGAATGATTTGTCGACGAATGAAGAATTTAAAACGATTTGACATGAATACGACTTGATTTGGCAAAATCCAAGAGACACAAACGAAGTCCTGTGGTTAGTCTGAAAACGTGGGTCCTTCTGCCCAAATAATAAAACATGCAGTTCAGTAACGAAAATATTTAACAAATTTGTCCTTTTGGCAAATTTTCTCTTACAATTATAGCCAAATACTCTCCCGACAAACTATGTAACGACCCTCAAATTTATCACTTTGATAAATTATATTAATTTTTGAATAAAAGGTTGATAATACAAATAATATTGATTTGAGTGATAATAAATAATAATAATAATCTTATTTTGAATAAATATTCACAAAATTATTTACCTTTGAAATTTTAATCAATAAAATAGCCAAAAATTGTTTTTATCGATAATCAGCTCTATAGTTGTAAAACGTCGCGCATGGAGCTAGATACATACACTTATTTTTATAATTTAATAAAAATATGAAATAAAATTAATTATCGCATTTTAGGAAACTAAATGTATTTATCAGTATACTAGCAATTATTGTAAATAATTGTTAATATTAATTTTTACGGTTTTATAAAAAAAATGATCATTTTAATTCATCTAAAATGATAAGAAAATGTTTTTTTTGACAAATATACATGCGTTAAATAAGGAGTGCAAATGCGACTGGTAATCGTTTTCCCGATTTTCAATAGTTTGATGAACGAAAGTTGTTTTAAATAATTGCAACCTTGTTTTCGTGTCATATGCACATATACAACATACACATACATATCCTAACATGCACATAAACATACATATATAAATATATTTAAATACATAAGATATTTTATGTTTCCTTATTTTTAAAACATATAAAAGTCAACATATGAATACCCTAAAGCGATGGAAGTGATGTGCACATGGGAGAGAGGGTTGTAGCCGTGCATTAAGGAGGAGGAAGTGATGATGATGGTGCCATGTGATGGCAATGGAAAAGATGATGTATGCATAGACATTTTTGCTCTTTTCTTTGCCTATAAATACAGTACCCTCTTTCATAAATTCCTAACCCATTTTCTACTTCTTCTTCCTCTTCTTTTCAAGCTCTAATGGCCTCTCTAATGGATTCTTTTCATATAAAAAAATAGTAAGAAAGCTATGTCAAAATAGTGCAAATATTATAAATATATGAAATAGATATTCATACATCTCAAAACCAAGCTAAATCAACTCCTCTTCCTCTTGCAAACCCACGACCATCCACCGTCACCACCATGGCCGAGCCCTTCCACCTCTTCCAAGCATGGTCGTGCACATCTAAGGGTGTTGGGATTGATTACAAAAGCTCTGCTGCAAAGGTAGCTGTAACAACCCAGTTTTTCAATCGCCTGAATTTAGAATATTTAATTGAATTTAAATATTGAAAAATAAATTTTATAAGTTTAGTAACATGTATTTCAAATATAATAATTTATTTGGATAGTTAAATTATTTAATTTAATATTTTAAATTGTGTAAATAATTGAAATTTGAATTTAATGTGAATGAAAATGATTTATAACGTTGTTCTAAATTCTATTTTAATTAGAATGAAGCTAGTGAAGTTTTAAAATTGAAATAAAAGTTAATTTATAGAAATTTGAAATTTTAATATTTAATTAACATGCAAAAATAGTCATTTTTAATACTGTCTTGGATTTTGAGGAGACTAGTTTCATTGGATCCATAATAGTTAGTTATTATAGGATTTTAATTTTCATGTCAATCAGAGTTACGGTTAGGTTGTGCATAGCCAAAACGCATAGAAATTTATTTAAGTAAGTTTAATTAAAAGAATTCGATTCGAAAAACTAATCTTCCAAATACGATGTAATTGGCTCCCAAAATATATTCCATTGTGTTTGAAATAGGGATAAAAAATTATAAACGTCTGGCGGCATGCTTCGTTTGGAGTCCGAAAATTTTAGGCGTGTGCAGTGTAATGAAATTATATATAAAAGGACCTCACTTTCTCCATTTTTTGCAAATCCTAGGGTTTGTTTAACCCAGTCCCCACTAAACAAATGGAAGGTCGAAAATCTTCCAACTTACTCACTCAAATCCTCTAAATCCACACAGGATTATACGAAATCTTTTACTAGAAAATCATAAAGCTTGGAGAAACGAGCACATTCAGTCATGGCCATTTGGCCATGAACGGTGCACGCTAATTCATGTTTTTCAAGGTAAGGGAAGGTCGAGTTTGATGATCCTCTAGCCATGGGTGGCGCATATGGAGGGCTTCGTCGCAACATCATCTGATCGCCGTCTAGTGGGATTATGGTGGAGCGGTGATGGCATGTTCGAGCGTGTATGATAGGTTCGGCTATTACGAAAGAAGGTAGGGTTGAAGAAAAAACGAATGATCAGATCTAAGCGAGGCAGAGATCAATGGCCCTGATTTATTGGTGATAAAAATGTTAATTAAATTGTAGTTATTTATATTTAGAATTCATGTAATCTTCTAAATGCGATGACTTCGTCATATGAGGTCTGTTTCATATGAAATGAATTGCGTTGGGTTCGTATTCGCGAATACTACGCTATGGAGCTGCAAAGAATGGATTTAGAGCTAGTGAAAATTTTGGTTAAAATTAAATGCTCTTTAATTTTAATCGAAATAAATTGCTATTGCGACGACTGCAGCAAATGTGAGCAAAACTCACTCTTTGTGCCCCGATTATATTTTGTTATGTTGTTCTAACGACTGTTGGATGTTATATATATAAATATTTATATATTGGATGTTTGGATGTTATGCTATTGTGATAAGTAGTTGGATATATTCCTGCCGATTGGAGCAGTTGAGACTCTATACGTTCCGATGTATCAGCGGATGACCCTTTGTACGTGCATCTGCCTTGAAGTAGACATTGTACATATTTTCTCATATGTATATTTATTGCAGGTGACAGGTTGGAGTGAACCAACAGGATTCATCACTATGGTTGATGTTTATTTACAGATATTGATATATATGTTGTATTATGTGATATTTGATGTGATGGATGTCACAATTTCTATTATTGATGTGAATCCCCTTATTTAGCGCTTTTGTAGCATTAGGCCGTATTTTGGACATTAAAAATATCAAAATGATGATTTCAATTTAAAAGGGATTTCAGAGTGATTTTGAAAATCTATATGTTTTAAGAATTTTTGAATGATTAAAGAAATGGATTTCATAAATGAAAAATTATAATTTTATGTTACAAATTTTTTGGTTTTGAGAAATATACTTAAATATGATTGTTTGAAATATGAATTTAATTATTTTATAAAATAAGTTAAGTCCAGAATTTTGAATTTATTATAAATGGATAACATATAAGATTTATAAAATTGATATTTTATAAATAAAAGCAATGAAATTGTAAATGAGTTTATAAGCATTAAAATGAAAGTTTATACAGGAATGTTATCAATAAAGAGATTTAATGAAATTAATTTTTAAACAGTGTTTTATAAATATTAGAAATGGATTTATAAACCAGTTTCAAATAAGAAAGAGTGAAAATGAGGGACCCTCCCTAGCGCTAACCTCCTCTTCGCCTTTTGCTTTGTCACTTCGCGATCTGTGTTTCGCTTCCTCTCTCCACCTTCCATCCCTCTTTACTATGCCGCGCCTAATCCTCCCCTCGCCCTCCCCTCATGCTTGCTTTTTTCCTAGACCACCCTTCATATCCTTTGTCTACTAGATCTTGAAGAGTTTTCAACGCCTCAGCCTCCAATCTTTCAATGTCAAACCATCTGCCAAGGATGATCTCCCTTCTCTGCCCGCCTTGAATCCGCCTTTTCCCCTAGCCGCTGCTTCCCCTGGATCTATTTTTATAGTTATGTCTATGAATCCTAGGTTGTCACACTTGTTTCATTTAGTGATTAGTTTACTTCGCCAACGTTTGGTCAAGATTCGATAATTCCTTGTATCATTTCTTCCGTGATAGTTGCAGATTCTGTTCAGTGCTTGGAAAATGATAAGCTAAATATTGGGATTTGCAATCACGAAGTTGTGCACTATGTAAGTGAGTGATCTATTCGAAATGTAAATGCACCTTAAGCGGATTCTTCTTGTTTTGGAGTGTGCACTAAAAATGTCTGTCAAAATGCTTTACTGAACCCTGTCGAGATAAATGTTGATTTGGTGCTTGTGCAGTGCTTCATCAGCTTGTTGCCATTCCTTCCCCGTCATGCATGAAATCATGGACTTCTCCATTCACATCTCTGCCACGTAATGCAGGTGTCTATAAACCTACTGATTTTATAATCGTAGAGGAAAATGGAGTTATGATTCCACCTTTAGTTGTAATGCAAGCTGGTCAGGACTATTAGTCGGATTATTTGGTTGGTTTCTTTTTGGGCCCTAGTCACCATCTTGTTAATGCCGCCAGAATTTGCTATAGGACTTGGAAGCTTCATGGTGATTTTTATATGATGTTGGTTGACTCCATGTAATATCTGAAGTTCTCCTTTGTTGAGGAACACCGTCGTGTGCTTGAGGCCGAGCCTTCTTTTTTTGATGGACAACCTTTTTATTACTACCCATTGGAATCCAATAGTAGCCAATGCTTATGATCAGGTTCTTTGCATTCTTATTTGGGCTTATTTTTCACATATTCCTTCTACGCTTCAACTCTTAATTGGTTTGAATTGACTTGCTTGTAACATAGGCATATTGAAATGCTTTGACTCTAACACAGTAGGTTGTGAAAAATTAGTGTATGCGAAGGCTCTAATAGAAATTACTCTAGATATGCCCCTCGCTTCCTCTATTAGTGTTCAGCTTTTTGTTGGAGACGTTGTGTTTGTCCGTGTTTATTACGGATGGGTGCCCAACATTTGTACCATTTATGATTCATTTGGTCACCTTGCCATTGCTTGCAAGCATTATACTGTCTCCGCGCTGGGTCCCAAAGTTCCACTACCTCGTCCGCTGCTTAGGATGTGGGTCCCGAAGGCTTCTAGCTCTCAGTCAGTCATTCCTGATTTGCCTTACCTGTTCTTCTTCCACCTCTTTCTCCTGATGTCAGGCCTACCTCCCCATCGGTCATCGGTTCACTAGATCCTTCAGTCATCTCTGATGCTCCTATAGCCGATCTGTTATGGTGCCCCCTCTATTGTACATTGTTTGGGATGAGATCGAAATGTGTTGGATTGATCTCAAATCTGACACGAGATATAACCCCTTGCAAGACTCCTTTTCAAATTTGTTTTTGATGATCAACAGGACCTCAGATGCCTTAGTTACAGTATTTTTGCTGATTCATTAGTGCTTGCCATGTCTGATCAGCATCGGAAGGGAATGCTATCATGTTGCTGATACTTCTTGGGAACGATCATTTATTTATTCATCGAATTCTATGGATTATGACCCATGCCTTGCCTTGGTATTTCGTTCTTATACCCGAATTGTTGGGAATGCTTCTGAGGTTCCTTCCTAGTTATTTATGGAAGATGGTGCTTTCCCCTCTTTCGAGGAGACCTAATCGTTGAGGTTCTATTAGTAGCTGTGACACCTCTTTCACAATCATGTGCTGTATTTTTCTTTTTATTGGTAGTTAAGGTGTCTCTACCTTACTTCTATACCCAAATGTTCTTATTACCTTCGTTATAAAAAGTGGATAGTCCACCATAAAATCGGTTGGCCTTGCTAAAAAAATTTTTAGAAATGAATTTATAATGGACTTTACAAATAATGAGATTACAATAGAATGAATATATAAATAAAGATTTTTTGTAAGTAAATAAGTTTATAATGGGATTTTGATATATAAATGAGGTAAATGGGAAATTGATTAATAAAGGGATTTTATGAATGAAAGTCTTCGTAAAGTAGAAATATGAATTATAAACACTGTTCATAAATGTGAAATCAATTTAATTTGATAACCTAAATATGGATTTTTATAAAAGGAATTATATTCACGATTTTGGACAGTGAATAGTCCTTTAAATTAAATGTGTAGAAGTAACGAATTTAGTAAGAGAATTATATTCACGATTTTGGATAGTGAATAATACTTTAAATAATATGAATGTTTTGGAAAGTGATATTATAAAATGGAGTTTAAATGGTTTGAAAATAAAATGATTTGTGAATTTACAAACTATTAATATAAGTATATGAAAATATTTTCCAAATATCCAATAAGTGAAATGATTTTGAATACTATCTTTTAAAGATATTTTGAAGTGAACAGTTGGAAAGTGATTTGATATATAAATGTTTAATAAAATCAGGCCCAATGACTACTTATGTAATAACCGTGATTTTACTGCCGTCGCAATAAAATTATAAAATAGAAATTTTAAATTGAGATTTAAAAAAATATATGATAAAATGAAATTAATTTGTAAAGTCAGTTGATAAATAGCTAAGCTAAGTTGAAATTCCTTCTTAACTTCACGTGTAGGAACTGATCCAGGTTTATAAAATAGTGTGTGCAACAAAAATATGGTCCAGGTTCATTTTTATTAAGTTGTTAAATCTAGTTCATTTGATTTGTATTTTTGTGTGCATGTATAATGAAGCTTTAACAGGTCCAAGTTCTTTGATTTTTTAAGTTTCTTGCGTGTGTGTAAATTTTGAAAAAGTTGAAAACCATTTGCTGCAATTAAGTTATAAAACAGATATTGAACAAGTACTGTCCCCACAAATTTTTGTAAAGCAAAGTGGATCATTTTGCGTTGCTGTCACTTTTATTTTGAAAGCAAATATTGAACATTTGCTGTCATCAATTAATGTGTGTGTACCTTCTTTTTCTTTATGCACATCTCCTCTTCAATGCTAGTGTACCACAAACCACTGCCAGCATTATTTTCTTTGACTTGTTCACTTATGTGAATAGAAAAATTGGCTGCATCATTTATTCCATATTCTTAGTAGGTCGGTAGAAGATCATTAATGGAAACTCCAATACTTGCTTCCTTACCATTGAATCTCGGGTGTTAACAAAAATTTGAAGTAAATATTTTGGTGAGTTTAAAACTCACATTTCTAATTTATTGATTTTTTTTTTGGATTGCAAAGACTGGACAAAAAATCATTACCAAGTTTTCTTTTATATTTGAACGTGAGGCTTAAGATTTATATTATTCGTGTGTGCATGTTAAAGAATTTGAAAGATTAGCGCCAGGCCTTTAAAATATAGTGTGCGTGCTTCAAAGAAAAAAATAAACGTATAAAACGATAGTAGTAAGTCCAGCTCAGTGTTTTTTTGATTATTTCGTGAGTGTAAATCGTATTTTACCCTGGTTTTGTTATTTTTTGCTTTTCTTTTTCAATTGATTCTTTTCCGATCGAGATGTTGAAAGTTGTCTCACACCTTGCCATGTGTTGAATATTGTGGACTAACTGTCACTTTATCCTTGATTGTATGTTTTTCGTGCATATTGTTGTCCAGATTTTTTTTTTTTGTTGTTTGTCTTTCTACTTGCGTGCATTATTTTGAGTACGCGTATTATTTGCATGCATATTGAAGATGCCAGATTACATTTTTCCTTTCACATATATTCAAGTGTTGCCTAGCATTTATACGTGCCTGTGAACAACATGTATTGAAAGAAAGGGGTCAACACTTAATACATGAAATGCATCTTCTTCTTTCATTTTTTTAAATTTCTTCTAAACTCATGACAGAATTTCATGAAAGCATGAACGCGTTGACTTTTTTCTATGCAAATGCAAATTGACAGTACATTCATTATTTTCTTTTCATTCTCTCCAAAACATATACACCTTATTTATTTTCCTTTGCACTGCATATGTTTGTACTTGTGCATGTTGCGTGTTTGTGTTGTGCGTTGTTTCTCAATGTAAAGGTGACATGAAGGAGTAGCTCAAATTGAGGAAAGCATGCATGACCTTACACTTTTTTTTGCAACCTGTTTATTAATTCAAGTTGAACCGGCTTTTCATTTTAAAAGTATTTGGTTGCCGTTATTTTTATAACGGAATTTTTACGCCGGTATTATATTTTTGAAGCGTGTTATTTTGATGGCATTTTTGACGAATGAAAATTACTATTGTTTTGACTTCAGTAACCGTCAAATTTAATGTGAAGTTTCAAGCGGTTATCCCGCAATGCTGACTTTATACCCGTTTTTGTGGTGTTTGGTGAAGCACAATTTCCTCATTGAAATTGCTATAGTTGTTGCTGTTTTAATCACGTGTTTTAAAAATCGTTTTAAAATAAAATTATTTCCTAAAAATTTTACAGTTGCGCTTTCAAAAGAATGAGGAAGCGATTTAAACGTTTCAGCAAAATTGAGGACTATGAACCCTTACTTTTACTGATTCGTTAATTCCCGACTTGTCCATTTCAGAACGTAAATTATAATTACTTAAAATACACAATTTTGCACTTTCAAAGAAACGATGAAGAGATTTAAACGATTTAGCAAAAGTGCAGAATGTGGAACCATACTATTACAAATTCGGTTAATTCCGGACTCGTTAATTGAAATATTCGTTGTGGATTTGTTGTTTGATGATTTTGATGATTTTTGTTGGGCTTTCTAGCCACAATGATGGACCTGCGGGTCAATTAACAGTGCTAGACCTTCGGGTCATGTGTTGGACCTTCGGGTCATTTGTTGGGTGCCAAAAATTATGATGACAGTATTTGGTAGGCTTCGGCCATATGTTGATGAACGTGTGGCGTAGCTTAGACTCGCCATATGATGGGATCATTCCACTTTTATGCTGATTTTTCTAGTTATCTATTATTGATTTCTAGATTTTGTGAATTGCTGTTTTGAATTCAATTGTGAATTTGAAAGTTGATTTTGATGGAGTTTGATGTGATTTCTTCGTTTAAACTATGTTGATTTCTTATGTTGAATAGTCTCATTCGAGATTATTATTATTTTGGTTGATGTTGTTGATGATGCATTCACTTCTAAGATTAAATTAGCTGATCCGTTTATTATTTTCTTTTCAATAATACTCGAGTCAGACGGAGTTATTTCAGGATAGTCACTATCTCTGATTCTGTCGCAACTTCATCTTTTTGGATTTCCCATAATCTATTGTCTAGTCTTCAAGGCGTACTTTTGGTATATTGACTCACGTCTCATGTATGTATTGATGGATATGCATATGTACAATTGTTCATGTGAACTATCGATGGTTGTAGCATGTATTCCAGACTTATCTTCTGCTATTTATCTGATATTTCTGTTCTGATGTGATTATACTTATCATTGTTGTTGTTATTATGAATTGTTCTGAATATTTCATTAGCCATCGTAGTTTTGTTCTAGATTTGGACTGAATTTATATCTTTGGGAGTAATTTACACAACTCCTATCGATGTAATCAATACTCGTCTAAGGCGTAACTTACGGATGGTCGCTTCTAACAAGCCTTATTCTTCGCAATAGCAGACGTTATTCCTTATAATAACCTTTTTTACTGTGAGCATAGAGGTGAGGCGTCACAGCTTGGTACCGGAGTTGAAATTCAAAAAAAAATTATAATAAACACAGAACAGAAGCAGAATGGGACATGCATTACAACTATTCGAGGGTTTTATTTGTGCCTTTCTAATCTATTCCTTCCATTTTAATTTGTGGAGTATGTCTAGGAACAAGTTTTATATTCCATAGTACTCCATTTATTAAAATTCTTATCAATTGTGTGCTGTTTTAACTAATCCTTATCTTCTCTTGTTCTCTCAGCCTATGGCTGGAAGAGGTAGAGTGAAGCGTTCTTCTGCAGGCCCATCTAGTGGTTCTCATCCGGATGGAGTCTATATGTCAGCTGATCAATTTATGGAGCTATTTCGGGGTACTCAGCCTTCTGTTGCTACTCCCGCAGCTCCTACTCAGAAGTCTGCCTTCGCCCGCATGTGTAGTGACTATTCCCACCTTGGAGGCAAGCCTTTCAAGGGATCGGAAAGTGTATTGGAGGTTCAGACTTTGTTGCGCCCTTATGAGCGGATATTTTATCGGATCGATTTTTCTGATCATCATCGCGTTCTCGTGGCATCTAGCATGTTGCAAGAGCGTGCGTTGGATTGGTATGAGCTTTTTATTGCGGAAGTTGATGTGTCCTCTCTCTCTTGGATTCAGAATGTTTCGAACTTAAGTTCGTTCCTGAATCAGAAAAGGCTAATCTTGCTCGTAGTTTCCTTGCATTGAAGCAAGGAAAGTCCTTTGTTACCGATTATGTTGCATCTTTCGAGGCCTTGTCCAAATACGGAGTTGAGTTCATTAACACTCCACGTAAGAAGAATCTTCGTTTTGTCGATGGTTTGAAGAAGTATTTGAAGAAAGTTCTTCTGCTTCAGCTAAAGCTCACTTTTGAGGAGCTTGTTGATTCGGCTCTTTGCTTCGAAGCTGTTGAAAAGGAATGTGATAGTTGTGATGGGTTGAGGTTTCTAAGAACCCCAATAAGAAGAGGTTTCCATTTCATAGGCATAATTCTTCTTCCAACAACAAGAAGAAGAAGAAGCAAGCTACCTCTAGTTCTCAGCCTAATAGTGCACCTTCTATTCAGAGGGCGTGCTATAATTGTGGTTCTTTGGATCATTTTCTCCATAGCTGTCCTAAGCCTCGTATTAGTCCTTATTGCAAGAAAGTGGGTCATTTGATTCCTGATTGTCCTACTGCTCCTAAGGGTTTCAAATCTGGAAAGCTTAATGTTGCTAAAGCTTCTGGTGATTCTTCTAAGCCTAAAGGTATTACTCCTTCTGTTTTGGAAGGTGTTTTTTTTTCATGGTAGTTCTATTAGAGTTCTTTTCGATACGGGTGCATCGCATTAATTCGTGTTAAAGGAGCTTGTTGATATTATTCCTTTGGATGTTATTACTCTTTGGACCCTTTGAGGATCGTAAATCCTATTGGTGGATCCACTACTCTTGGTTTGTTATGTGTTGATGTTGAGATTATTCAATGTGTTTTTTCCTTTCATGCGAATTTGCATGTTGTGGATCTTCTTGATTTTGATATGATATTGGGTATGGATTGGCTCGTCCTTTATGAAGTTCAAATCCTATGTCCCGGAAGAACTTTGTACCTCAAGCATCCCGATGCTAGCGAGCAATTGTCTATTAAATTTGGAAGCATGGAGCATACTTTGAATGCATTCATTTCTTCCTTCGCATCGGAGGGAGTCATAGATAATATTTCAGTTGTTTGTGATTTTTCTGATGTTTTTGAGCCTATTTCGAGATTGCCGCCGAAGAGGGCAATAGAGTTCTGTATTGATCTTATCTCTGGTGCTCATCCTGTCAGTCATCCTCCCACGAGGATGTCTACTAAGGAAAATGAGGAACTCATGCAACAATTATCTAAGTTGGAAGCCAAGCTTTTTCTTCGTTCTAGCTCATCTCCTTGGGGCACCGCCATTGTCTTTGTTATGAAGCCAGATGGTACTCTTTGGCTTTGCATTGATTATTGCAAGCTTAACGAGCTCACAATCAAAAATAGGTATCCATTACCTAGGATCGATGACATGTTTGATCAATTAAGCGGCGCTAAGCTCTTCTCTCAACTCGATCTTGCTACCGGTTTTCATCAGTTACGAGTTGCGGAAGATAGCATTCCTCTTACCGCATTCCACGCTTGTTATGGTTCCTACAAATGGCTTGTTATGCCGTCGGTTTGACGAACGCTCCAGCGCATTTTGTAGATCTTATGAATCAGATAATCTAGGAATATCTCGATATGTTCGTTTCAGTTTTCATTGATGATATTCTTATTTATTCCAAATCTGAAGCCGATCATATTCAGCATTTGGAGATTGTTTTGAGCACTATTCGTCAACATCAGCTTTATGCCAAATTCTACAAGTGTCACTTCTAGGAGAATAGGGTGAAGTTTCTCGGTCATATTATTTCTTCTAATGGTATTTCTGTCGATCCTTCCAAGATCGAATCTATTCAGAATTGGAAGAGGCCCGAGAATGTTACTGAGATCCGTAGTTTTCTTGGATTGGCGGGTTATTATCGCCGTTTTATTAAGGATTTTTCTCATATTTCTTTACCGCTTACAACTCTTATAAGAAATTTGTTCCTTTTATTTGGTCGGATAAGTGTGAGAATTCTTTCTTGAAGTTAAAAGATCTCCTTACTCATGCTCCTATCTTAGTTGTTCCCGATGGGAATCATGATCTTGTTGTTTATACCGAATACCGATGCCAGTGGTTATGGACTCAGTGCTGTTCTCATGCAAAAAGATGGAGTAGTTGCCTATGCTTCTAGACAACTAAAGCCTAACGAGATTCGCTATGCTACCCATGGTTTGGAGTTAGCCGATAGTCTTTGCTCTAAAGATTTGGCAACATTATATATTGGGCGAGCGTTTTATTCTCTTCATTGATCACAAATCTCTTAAGTATCTATTCACTTAGAAAGAACTTAATATGAGGCAACAGCGTTGGCTCGAATTTCTTGCTTCATATGATTTCGATATTCAATTTACCCTTGGTAAGGGTAATCGAGTTAATGATGCGCTTAGTCGCAAGTAGCAGGTTGTTGTTTCCATGATGCTAGCAAAGTGGAATATATTGGAAGCTTCATCTCAGTGTGATATTGGAGACCGTCCTTCAGTTTCTGATTCTCCCGTGCTTTTATTTAGCATGGAAGCTCATCCTAGTTTGTTGGATCGGATTGTCGATGCCCAGAAACAAGATCAAGATCTTGCTTATCTTATTCAGAGTCGTAAATCGGAATCCCGAAGGGATGATCTGAAGGATTTCGTTATTGATGTTCATGGTTGTACTCGAAAGAAGGGAAGGTTGATCGTGCTTAATGTTTCTAATCTTAGGAATGACATTCTTGAGGACTTTCATAGTTCTAAGTATACTATCCATCAGGGTAGTAGTAAAATGTATGCTGATATGAAACGCTTATACTTTTGGGAAGGTATGAAGCGTAATATTGCAAGTTATGTAAGTCGCTGCATGACTTGTCAACTTGTTAAAGCAGAACACCAGTGTCCCAGTGGTCTTTTGCAGCCTCTTGAGATTCCATTATGGAAATGGGATCGGATTTCTACGGACTTCATTGATGGTCT
Source organism: Allium cepa (assembly GCA_030765085.1). Taxonomy (NCBI): domain Eukaryota; kingdom Viridiplantae; phylum Streptophyta; class Magnoliopsida; order Asparagales; family Amaryllidaceae; genus Allium; species Allium cepa. The sequence goes on from CM060931.1 coordinate 853,977,905, forward strand.
ACCTCGTTCGAGGTCAGGCCATACTAGTATTTCGATGATTGTTGAAAGATTGACCAAATCAGCCCATTTTATTCCTATCAAGTCCAATCGGACTGCTCCTCTGTTGGCTAAGCTTTTTATTAAGGAAGTCGTTTGTTAACGCTAGAATTTGAACGCTAACACCCCGGTGTGTAAAGTGTAGTTGTGAAAGCACCACTCGATGATTCGGGAACAGAGTATAAGCAGAAAATTACAGAAAAAGCAGTAAACAACAGCGATTTTATAGTGGTTCGGCTTAATAGTTTGCCTACATCCACTTTGAATATCTTTATTGATGATTTCGTTACAAGTCGATACAATTCTTCCCAGGTACAATACACTTCGAATTGCTAAACACTTTTAACGAGTAACTTAAACTCCAATGTAAGTGAGAGTCTTCAAATCCATGTCGGATGTATGAGATTCCTTCTTGAAGTTGTTGGTAGCGTTCTACGTGTCTTGAAAGCTTTGAGTGTCGAGTCGGTTTGGAATGCAACAGAGTATCGGTGCTTGAAAAGAATGAGCCAAAAGTCCTTTTCTAGTTGGAACAAGGGTCGTATTTATAGACATTTCTCGGAGTTAGGTCGTAGCTCATTTCTCGGAGTTAGGTCGTAACTCATACACGACTTATGATAAGTCGTAACTCGTAGATGACTTATGGTAGGTCACGGCCGACCTACTTGGTTTAGCTTATGGCTTGGTCCAAAGTTATGCACCCATTTGAATGAATGATACAAGTTCTAAGTCGTTCACGAGTTAACCAAATGCAACTTCCTTTATGCTAGCATGAGTCGTACACGACTCATCATCGGTCGTAAGTCGTCAACGAGTCATCTTATTACAGCATGGTATTGAACTTGTCTCCAAGTCTTAGGTCGTGAGCAACTTATCTGCAGTTATAAGTCAGCAGCGACTTAAATGTTGTTGACTCTTCCTTTTAGTGCTTTGAGTCGTCACTCCTTTAGGTCGCTAGGTCGTAACGTCTTTAAGTCGTGGACTTTCTTAAGTCGTTTAGGTCCTGACCTGTTAGGTCGTTAACTCCTTAACTCGTAAGCTTTTAACTCGCAAGCTCTTTAACTCGTAGACTCCTTAACTCGTAGACTCCTTAACTCGTAGACTCCTTAACTCGTGTGCACTTTAACTCGTAGGTGAAACGGGGTTAACATTTGCCCCTCGTAGCGCACGCTTAAGTCGTAAGTCGTGTGCTCCGACTCATCATAACTCGGGTGAGCCGATTCGAGTTCCAACGCCTTCAGATATAAAATGCTTGAGTCGTTCCTCCTGTCTCACTCTTCTCATTACTTATCCCCTGAGCCATTCCTGCCATTATCACGTCGTCAAGCTTTCAAAGGCGATTTCGACCCAATTTTACTTCCAACCATCTCTAGCTTCACACCACGTAAGCAACTTTCTCTTTTTCCCCAATCGCCGATCACCATCATCGATCTCCGCCCACGATTTACATCCTTGAGCCATGCAAATACTGCTGCATGGATCATCGGTGGACTTAAGGCTATTTGATTTGATTCAGGATAACTCGCGATTTATAACGATTTCGTAGTGTGATAAGATTATGGTTGAGGACTGTGAAGTTACTGGATTAATGGGTCAGGAGAAGAAAGCTTGTGGGTTAGGAGAAAAGACTAACGGGTTAGGAGAAGAAGTTAACGGGTTAGGAATGAATCGTTGTTTTGAGTACGATTCAGCAGTCTTATGCGACCAATTACTCGAGCTAAGAACTGTTCTTGCGACATAGGCTTTAGGTCGCGACCGAGTTAACATCAGGACGAGTTTGAAATGCCTTGTCCTTTACTTTGCACAGCGCGACCTAAGAAGGTTCCGACCTATGCTAGGTCGCTGGACGACCTAGGACTTGTGAAATCCTGAGACAACTTTGATTGAGCTATTTGAACTTTGAACTATTTGGACTTGAATTTTGTTGTATTTCTTTACAGATTATCTCTAACGCTAATTACCTGTTAAATACAACATTTGCAGAAAATTGGGACGAATATACTGCCATCGACTGCCCACATCAAATGACAGATTAGTTAATAACAGATAATTAACTTAAATAAATTGTGTGAACGAAGTGCTTTCAACTCATCAATTTCAAGTAAAATATTAAAGCAACACTGAAATAGTCAATTGAAACTGACCAGCCTGCACTAATATTATGCTTGAACTTTAGATTAACAAGTTCTGAAATTTTATAGTCGATCAATCGTCGACTAGTTTAATTCCAGTTATGTTATTTTTTTTTCATTGTTCTGCACGACACTTCACACTTTTAGGAAACGTGCACCTTCACATTTGAATATCCAGTTGCTTGTGTAGAATGACTTCTCAAGAAGAAGATACAACAGTTCAGACTGGAGAGGCAACTGTTATTCCGGCTCCACTAGTCAATCCTCCCGAAAGAGCCCCTACCACGTTATCATACAAAGTTTTTCGCCAGTTGTGTGCTCAATTTGGCATTACTGAATCAGATGCCATTCTTCCCGAGAGAAATAACACTACTGACATAGCACCCCCTGGCTTTGTAACGGTCAATCGACAAATGTGCCTGAGTGGGGGCGTTCCTCCTTTCAATGACTTTTTCCAACAACTTCTTCGTCAATTGGCCATCGCCCCATCCCAATTACACCCCAATGGCTATGATATTTTAATGGGGTTGTGCGTACTGTTTAGGAGGACGCTTGATCGATTCCCAAGCTTTGACGAGATTTGCTTCCTATGCACTTTCACCAGGACTAAAGATCACCCCTCTATTACTGTCGTGAGAAGTGCTCGAAATAGTAAATTGATCATCGGTCTTCCTGACAGCGCTCATGGGTTTTTGACTCAATTTTTCTATGTTCGTTATCCCCCGGGGTTTTACGCTGTATGGAGGGAAGGAAGTAAGATTAACCATTCTTACTATGTTTGTTATCCGACTTTTGCGAGACTGAATTGTTAAGTGTTAACTCTGCTTCTTTTTTATTTTCAGCGCTTCCTTCCCTATACAGAGGTTCAGGCCATAAGCAAGTTTTTGAGAGACTGAGTGCCGTGGCCGCGGAAGAAAGGGTTGTAAAATTCTTGTTGAGGGATGAATTTCTGCACCAATACGGGCTTTTGCATACCTCTCGCTCTACACACCCCCACGAAGTCCCAGACTCTCCGGCTAGAGCGTCGGATGCCCCCGTTTCTACTGACACATCCATACCAAAAGATCCTGCTTCTGAGGCTTCTCTAGTGAAGTGCTCCACTTATGTTGATGTCGCGGAGTCATCTGGCAAACTTGCCCCGGTTACTGAAGAAGAAGAGCCTCCGGATTCTCCTCTGCATTCAAAGGAGTCTGGTGACGAAGAAGCCGAGAAAACCAGCCCTGTCAAGCAGAGCAGGGATGACACTTTCGAAGGACTGAGCGACCTCTTTGCCACCTCGCAAGAGATCTTTAAAGATGATCCTATTACTACCGGGGTTTCTTCTTCAGTAGTCGAGGCGACTTCTATTCTGCAACAGACCCCATCAACTCAAGAGTTGATGTTAACTTCTACTCCCACAACTACTCCACAATTAAAGAGTGGTTCGTAGTTCGATGCGCGTAGTTTGCACATTACGCACACTTAGAATCTTTCGGCACTTTTATGCTTCTGACTTTTTGTATTTTGAAGAATTTTAAAATTTATCTCTTTTTATTTCAGATCCTCTGATGGGACGCAGCGGATCCTACTATGATGACTTCCAGCGCTACGGGAGGCGTAGCCAATATGATTATAGGCGCTACCTCCCCTCTTACAGAGAATCCGATGAAGAAAGAGCCGCCCGAAAGGCTCAAGAGAAGAGGGTTCAAGAGGAGCGCTATGAAAGAAGAGAGGGGGAGGAGTGCCACGATTCTTCGCAGAGAGGCGACGATTCCCACAAAAGAAAATCCCATGATGACCGAGGAAAAAGTCATATGGTTGAGGATTCAAGCAAGCGAGCCCGACATGGTGAGAAGCATACCTCCACAACTCCTGAAAAGGTTACTGTCCCCGTCTCGCTTGACATTCCCTCCGGCTCTCCCGCTCTCGGGAAGACAGACATCCAAACAATAATTAGCAAGCCCAAATTCCAAGTTGGACCGGGCCCAGCCACTTTGCAAAACCGGTTTCCACAGTGGTGTCTGAAGGGAGTGAGGTTCGACCTTGACTTGGTCCCCATTGATAAGTCTGCCATGTTACGAAATCTCAATGTCGTCAAGCTTGATATTGAAAGGATGTCGAACTGGCAAAAACTTGTTGACGAGCTCCAAAGGGTTAATCGTGCAAATATAGAGGCCATGCTCACTATGGAAAATGAAAAAGCCGAATGGCAAAAGGTTCTTGAGCAACATGATACTGAAATGAGGAGCATTGCTACTTACAATGAAGAGATTGAAGCAAAAGTTGAGGAACTGAAACAAGAGCTTGCTACTTCCTCTACTTCCTATACTCAAAAAGAAGAAGTGCTCCTAAAACAAGTGAGAGATGCTCATGCCAGCCAAAGAGATGCCGAAGACAGGCTTGAAGTGCAAAAAAAAATTAGTGAGGGCTATGTTGCTGATATTGAAGAGCTTCGGAAGAAAAACAGCTCCCAAGAGGCGGAGATTCAAATGCTTAAGCTTCAACTTTCCAAAGCTGAAAGGGAGCGTGATGAGGCCGTTGCCGGCAAAATTGCAGCTGAAGAATCTCACGAGGCAACGAGGACCAACATCAGCTCAACATTATTTGACTTCTACCTGCATAGCATCTTGGGGCGCGGTAGCCTCGCCTTTTTAGGCCCCAAGTATGAAATTACTCTGGCTGAAGTTTGGGAGGCTGCACTCGATATGCTTGGCGGTAAAGGCGCTAACTATGCTGAGTCAGCTCTTGAGGAGCATTATCTTGATGATGATGCTCGCGCCGCTCTCGCCAGGGGGAGAGAACAGCTTGCAAAATTAAGGGCCGAAACAGTGGCAGGAGAATATTCGGGAAAAACTATCTCAACTGTTCCAATTCAGCCTTCTCCTTGGGCCGAAATTGATATGATCGGTTCTAGTTCTCATTCTCTATCTCCTACCAAAGTTACCACCGAGATCACAAGCATACAAGGTGGAGATGAAGGCAACAAGAGTGTCGAGGCACAGGCTAACGAAGTTGATGTCAGGAAACCGACTTCTGCAGGTAACCCTACTGTTAATCTTGCCCAAGTAGACTGCTCATCTGTTTCTTACGAGCTTGATGAGCTTCTTGACTACTTCTTGAACCTCAGCGAACCTTTATCTCCGCTTTTTACTGACTTGAAATTTTTTCCTTCTGTAGAGAAAACATCGAGCATCGTTCAAACTTCCCATCCTCCAATTATTCCTCCTTCATCTATTCAGGTGACTCCTCTTTCTGCCTCGCAACCGGGATCACAAGAGGAGCAAATAGAAGCTCTCCAAGACTTGGACGATCCCATTGCTTCACAAGAACACAAGGGAGAAGAAACTGAAGGGAGTGAGAAGACTCCAGAAACAACTGGTTCCGATGATGAACCATTAGCTAAACTTTTTTCTCCAGGGAGTGGGTCTTCCTCCAAGAAGAGAGGAAAGGAGGGAGTCTCCAAGAAGAAGAAGAAGGGATCTTCAGCTGGCGAAGAAAAAACGGAAGAAAGTCCGACTGAGCCCCTTTCTCCTTCATCCCCTACTCTTACAAGCCGGCCTAAGAAGTTGGTTATCCGGCCAGGTGAGGGCTCAAAAGGTGGACGGAAGAAGAAATGATGGCTCTGGTTCTGTGGCTTTCATATCGCCTTTTGCTTATTTGCATGTACTGACCGGAAATTGTGCGGGTACCGGCCCCCGTTTTCTTTATTTCGAAACTTGTATCTGTAAGAAATTGTAATAGAATTAAATAAAATGATCCTTTATTTGTACAAACTTCTTGTTTGAATTTGAGAATGCATTTATTATTCACTTTTGTACAAGTTTCCTTGCACGATATTGTAGTGAGCTTGTGGTATACTGTTCGAGCGCAATTTTATCGATGTAGTTATACCATGTTGCCCTTATACCATAAGCTCATTGCAATATTTTATTTTATGAGGAACTTGTACTTTTATTTTTTAGAGAATAATTATTCCGTACTTGGAGGAATATTATTTCGTTAAAAAACAGAGTACAAATAAGTTTTTACGCTTCATCCTTCGAAGATGTCACTTTATCTTTTGTGCATATACACATTTTACTGAATGAATTCTTCTATGTGGTAAAGCGGGTATCTGAAGGGCACTTTAACTTCTTTTTAAGGAAGAGAATTTTCCAGAACAGGTGGATCATTCTTCCTTTGAGAGTTAAAGTGTGCCTTTGAAAAATTACACCTCTGAGGAGGGCTTTCTCACGTTTCAACACTTGGAAGTTTTATTTCAATCTTGGTGAAACGTGTGCCTCCGAAGAGGTCTTTCTGCTTGCTTGTGCCTCCGGGAGGAGGTCTTTTCATTTCTGCCTCTGGGAAGAGGTCTTTCTGTTTCTATTGTGCCTCTGGGAAGAGGTATTTTTGGTTTCTGCCCCATGGGAGAGGCTTTTATTTTTCCCTGTTCGCTGGGAAGCGGGCCTCCGAAGAGGGCTTTTCACATTTCATTTTACGGGAGTGTATCGACCGATGATGAAATGTGTGCCTCTGAGCTGGGTTACTGCCTGGAAGTTTGGAGTTTCTTTCTCTCGGTTGGACGGATTTACGGGAGTGTATCGACCGATCATTCCGCAACTTTATATCGAGAAAGATCTCTCTTTTTCTGGTTGGCCCGCCGAGGTCTTTTAGCATTTCAACTGTGGTGAAATGGGCCTCCGAAGAGGGCTTTTTTCACGTTTCAACACTTGGAAGTTTTATTTCAATCTTGGTGAAACGTGTGCCTCTGAGTAGGACTTTCGCCTGGAAGTTTGGAGTTTCTTTCTCTCGGTTGAATGGATTCACGGGAGTGTATCGACCGATCATTCCGCAAATTTGTAATGAGAAAGATCTCTCTTTTTCTGGCTAGGCCCACTCGAGGTCTTTCTCCTCTGAAGAGTTGTGCCTCAGTAGAGAGCTTGTGCCTCCGAAGAGGTCTTTTGTTGATTGATGCTTGCTCGCCCATGTCTCTTTCGCCATCCACTCATGTTGGTGATCCTCCTTGTCTTTTGCAAGTGTCAACACTTTTTAGTTACCAATAATTTCCCTTATCCAAAGAAATATACTTCACAGTTAGGTGAGTTGGTGGTGGTGGACACATTTTGCTTAACTGGCTGTTTGTTCAAACATTTATAGTTAGTTAGAGATGGTCTATTTCCACCCACATTACTCACTCTTGTTTGAAGCATTTCTTTTGTAGGATTTGAGTATGGAAATTTTTGATGGTTTAGTGTGTGTTTACTTGGTCTTGGGATGGGTAAGCTTTACTTTCATGACCTGCATTATTAAATCGACATTTTAATGACACAATTAATGTATTTTATATGTCGAAATAAAACAAAGCAGTTTATAATAGTAGAGAACACAAGATTTATAGTGGTTCGGCCAAAAACTGGGCCTACATCCACTTTATAGCTTTTCATTATTCACTTGTTTTACAATTGCTTTCGATACAAGAATCATATTTTTGCAATTCTTTTACAATATTCCAGCAAAGCTTTCAAGTAAAATAAGGACGCAAATGATTGCTGTTCCACGCTCTTGGGATTGGTTCTCCTTCGACAGTTGTGAGTTTGAATGTGCCGTCAAGAAGCTTCGTGCCTATAACATATGGCCCTTCCCAGTTTGGCCCAAACACACCTGTGGCTGTCATGATTCTTTTCAGAACTAGGTCCCCAACTTCAAAGTTGCGCTGACGAACTTTGGAATTGAAGTGCCTGGCTATTCTTTGTTGATGAGCCGCAATTCTAAGTCTAGCCTCTTCTCTTCTTTCATCAAGGAGGTCAAGTGCTTCCAATTGCAGTTTTTCATTCTCATCTTTATCAATATGGATTCTTCTATGCGAGGGGACTTCAGTTTCCACTGGAATCATTGCTTCTGATCCATATGCCAATGAAAATGGAGTATGCCCAGTCGCAGTTTTGTGGGTGGTTCTGTATGCCCATAGTGCAAGCGGTAACTTGTCAACCCAGCCATTTTTTGCTTTTTCCAGCTGCTTTTTGATGGTTGATTTGATGATTTTGTTTACTTCTTCCACTTGCCCGTTTGCCTGCGGATGGGCCACTGTTGAGAAACTCTTCTGGATTTTGAATCGTTTGCAGAAATCCTGGAATTCCTCACTTTCAAATTGGGTACCAACACTGTGATTATTTTCTGCGGCAGACCATACCTGCAAATGATATTTTTAGTCACAAAATTTATCATTTTCTTAGAGGCAATAGTAGCCAAAGGTTCAGCTTCAGCCCATTTAGTAAAATAATCAACTGCAACAATAGCATATTTAATCCTTGATTTGGAAGTTGGTAATGGCCCAATGAGGTCCATTCCCCAAATGGCAAATGGCCACGGACTGACCATCTGTGTTAGCTCAGTGGAAGGTGCTCTAGGAATTTTGGCGAATCTCTGGCACTTGTCATATTTCCGAGAATATACAGCGGCGTCTTGATTAATTTCCGGCCAAAAATATCCATAACGGAGAATTTTCTTTGCTAATGTCTGACCACCCGTGTGATCTCCACATTCCCCTCCGTGTACTTCAGCTAGAATTGTCTTGGCTTCGTTTTTAGTTACACATCGGAGTAATGGCATTGAAAAACCCCGCCTGTACAATTGGCTGTCTTGGACTATATATCTGGAGGCTTTCCTTAGAAGCTTCCGTCTTTCTCTCGAATTTTCTAGCAAAGAACCTCTGAGTAGATAGTCCAGTATTGGAGTCATCCATGATTCTTGTTCCTGAGATACATTCATAATCCAGTCAACATCCATCTCGTTTGTACTTGGTGCTGACAGGACTTCTACGGGGACTAATCCCAATAGTTGAGCTTCACCAGTACTTGAATACTTCGCGAGGGAATCTGCCTTCATAATCTCTTCCCGAGGAATATGGTTTATTGAATAATGATCAAAATCTTCAAGAAGCTCCCAGGCCTTTGACAAATAAGCGGGTAAATTCCCGCCTTGAGCTTGGAATTCCTTCTTGAGTTGGCATACGATAAGCTGTGAGTCACTGAAGATCTGTAATGTTCTGATATTTAGCTCTTTAGCGATTCTCAAACTTGCAATGAGAGCTTCATATTCTGCTTCATTATTAGTCGAAGGAAATTCCAGTCTCAATGCATAACACAATGATCGTCCTTCAGGGGTCTCAAGGACAACCCCTGCCCCAGAACAGTAGTCATTCTTTGCGCCATCAACATATAATTTCCATTTCACCGGGACGTCATTAGTTTCCTCTTCCTCACTATCACCTTTATCTGTGCATTCAGCATTGATGTCTGCTAAAGCTTGTCCGTTGATAGCTCTTCGGGGATGGTAAGTGATGTCATATTGACTGAGTTCAATATTCCACTTTAAAAGACGGCCTGAAGTTTCAGGGCGAAACAGGACCTGCTTCAGAGGTTGATCAGTGAGGACTTTGATGGGATGAGCTTGAAAATATGGCCTCAATTCCCGTGATGCAATCAATAGGCAATAGGAAAGTTTCTCCAGCTTCGAGTAATTCATCTCTGCCCCAGTGAATCTTTTACTAATGTAATAGACTGGTCGCTGGATCCTTGTATCTTCTCGTACCAATGCTGCACTCAGAGCGTGAGATGATATTGCCAGATAGATGTAGAGATCTTCACCATTGTCGGGCTTTGAGAGTATTGGAGGCACTTTCATATGACGAACCAGTTCATCAAATGCGTTCTGACACTCGGGAGTCCAATCAAAGTTTTTTCTTCCTTTCTTTAGAGCGTCAAAGAATGGAATGCATTTATCAGTAGCTTTAGAAATGAATCGGCTCAAAGCAGCAATTTTTCCGTTAAGACTCTGTTAACGCTAAAATTTGAACGCTAACACCCCGGTGTATGAAGTGAGATTGTGAAAGCACCACCCGATAACTCGGGAACAGATTATAAGCAGATAATAGCGAAAAAGCAGTAAACAACAGCAATTTTATAGTGGTTCGGCTTAAGAGAGAGCCTACGTCCACTTTGAATATCTTTATTGACGATTTGATTACAAGTCGATGCAATTACACTTTGATTACAACACACTTCGAGTTACAAGTGACTTAGAACAAGTAGCCTAAACTTCAATGTCGATCCAAATCCTTGAACTCATGTTGGACATGTATCATTTCTTCGTGAAGTTCCTTGAGGCATTCTTTATATCTCGAAAGCTTTAAGTGTTGGAGTAGTTCGTAATGCAGCAGAGTAACGGCGCTTGAAATGAATGAGGCAAAAAGTCCCTTGAATGTTGGAGGTGGCCATGTATTTATAGGAGTTTTCAGCCCTGAGTCGTGAGTCGTGTTCGACTCATGCTTGGCTCGTGGCCGAGTCAAATTAGGTCGTGGCCGACTCATCGAACTAAGCCCTTGGTTTCGCCATGGCCCATTCCTTTGCTGGATTTTAAGCCAAGTCCTGAGTCGCTTACGAGTCAATCCTCAATGGCATAGGCGCTGTGGCAATGGACTACGACTCAATGGTTTTAAGTCGTGGACGAGTCGTTCTGAGTCATGAGTCTCTAAGTCATTAACGACTTATCAGGTAGTGGTATATAGGTGAAGCGACTTAGGGACTTATCTTCTTAGGTTGTCAATCCTCTTGAGTCGTTTCTTATGATGAGTCGTGGACTTGTTGAGTCGCTGAGGCGATAGCCTTGATGAGTCGTTAACTAGTTAAGCCACTCTGCTCCTCTAAGGCATTAACTCGTTGAGTCGTTGACCCCCATAAGTCGTGAGTCACGCAATTCTTTAACTCGTGCAATTCCTCAGTTCAATTGAGTCGTTGATCCACCGAGTCGTTACGAGCCCTGAGTCGTTGGATCGGTCTAGGCCTTGTGTCATCTCATATGAATCGTAAACTTCGTTGAGTCGGTAACTCACTGTGTTGGCCTGTCTCATGAACCGCTAATCCCCATGAGTCGTTCCATTCCTCTAAGTCGCCGTGAACTTTAACTCGTTAGCTAGTTAAGTCATAACAAGTTGAGTCGGCCTGAGTCTTAACTCATTGATGAAAACGGGGTTAACATTTGCCCCTCGAAGTACACGCTTAAGTCGTAGGTCGTGTACTTCGACTCATCTTGACTCGCATGTGCCGACTCATGTTCCTCCACTCTGGTATAAAAGGCATGAATCGTCACCTTTATCTTCTTCTTCTCATACCAATCTCGTAAGTCGTTTTCTGCCATTAACATTCCTCCGAGCTTTCGAAAGCAATTCTATTCCATCTTCCTGCTAATAATCTTTGTTGCGTAAGTGAGTCTGATTCTCTCTCGATTCCTCACTGTTATTGAATTACGAATCCGTACTCCTCATTTTTCTGACTCCGATGCATCTTTGTGCCATGTTCCATCGCGACTCATTCATTTTTTGATCAATTTACAACTTCCATCGATTATACTATTGTTATTGCTTGCGATAACATAATAGCGCGTCAGATTCGTTGCAAACTTGAAGCGATTCAAATTGGTCCTGTGAGCGATTTTCTGATGGTGTGAGGTGAAGACAATGGGTTATAGTGCCTTGAATTATTTGGTCTGCGAGTTTGGAGGAGATGAAATGATCCTTAACGGGTTAATGGGTTAGAGAGAAGATGACCGTTTGAGGAAATGACTTAGGATTCTCATGACCTAGTTGGTTTTTTGATGACTTAGGTTTTTGGTCGTACGAGCGACTCAGCCCTTTAGATCCTTGCCGCGACTCATCTTTGAACCGTGAACGACTCAAACCATCTGCCGCGAACGACTTAAGCCATAGGCCACGAACGACTCAACTCATAGGTCGTGAACGACTCAACTCATAGGTCACGAACGAATCAGCACTTGGACCATTTTTCATACTGAGTTGCTCCTTGTGGTTTGAACCTATGACCGGCTCAATTAGACGCAACCTAGGATTTGAGTCGCGGCCGACACAGGACTTGGAGAATTTCACACTGCTTTGAACTAAAAAATTTCTCTCATTACTGTGCTTTACGACTTAGAGAACCAGTGACTCAAGGCATCAATGTCTTGGAGCATAAACAACCTAGCTTAACTTGCTTCATAACCTTTAAAATGTGGACGAGGTATCACATTGTACTGCTTTGAAGCATAATTCTGACTCGATCTTTGACTTGAGTTGCTGAAATAAACTGCCTGAATATTGAATTGTTTGGGCTTTAACCTGCTAAACTTTGTTGCATATTTTAGTTTTGTAGATTGCTTCAGTTTGCAAGTATACAACCTGTTTAATACAATAATCACAGAGAATCGGGACGAATATACTGCCATTGATTGCCCACATCCAATGACAAATTAGTCAATAGAAGATAAATGTTAAATAGATTGCGTGAATGAAGTACTTTAAACCAACGAATCCAAGTAGAGTGCTAAAGCAATGTTGAAATAGTCAACTGAAATTGACCAGTTTGCACTAACACTATACCTGAAATTTTAAATTAACAAGTCCTGAAATTTAGTAATTGATCAATTGCCAACTAGCTTAACTTCAGTTATATTTACTTGTTTATCTTCATTAGTTCTGCACAACACTTCACACTTTTAGGAAACGTGCACCTTCGCATTTGAACATCTAGTTGCTTGTGTAGAATGACTTCTCAACAAGAAGAACCGATGGGCCAGGCTGAAGATGTCTTCCCAGTAGCCAACCCATTGGATAAGCCTCCGGAGAGAACTTCCACAACTCTGAATCAACGGGTGTTTGACCAATTGCGCATCCAGTTTGGCATTGCCGAAGCTGATGCCTTACCGCCGGGGCCAAATGATACTACAGATTGGCCCCCTCTCGGCTTTATTGCTGTCAATCGCCAAATGTGCTTGAGCGGTGCCATCCCACCTTTTAATGACTTCCTTCAGCAGTTCCTGCTTCGGTTATCTATCTCTCCATTCCAATTGCACCCCAACGGCCATGCCATTCTGATGGGGTTATGTGTGCTATTTAGGAGAGTTTTGGACCGATTACCGAGCTTTGGGGAAATCTGCTACTTCTACTCATTCACGAAAATTAAAGATCATACCTCTATCGTTGTTATAAGAAGTGCCCGAAACCGCAAACTCATCACTGATCTTCCTGAAAGCGTTCATGGATTTCTAAATCAATTTTTCTTTGTTCGCTGTCCTCCAGGGTTTTATGCCATCTGGAGAGTAGGAAGTAAGATTTCCTGTCTTTATTTCTCCATTCTTGAGCTTTTCGAAATCTGAGTTGCTAAATGCTAACTTCGCTTCTTGTTTTCCTGTTTTAGCACTCCCTCCTCCCTCTATAGATCCGTGCTATAAGCAAATTTTTGAAAGACTGAATGCAGTGGCGGCAGAAGAGAGGAGTATAAAGTTTTTGTTAAATGATGAATTTTTACATCAATATGGGCTTCTTCATTCCTCTCGCTTCACTCAGCCTCATGAAGTCCCAAATGAAATTCCCGATTCTCCGATGGAAACTCCTGATGCCCCGATCTCTACTAAAGAGCACATGCGGGGAGGAACTTCTATAGAAACTCCACTAATGAAGTGTTCAACTCCGAAGGATGCTGCGGGGCCGTCGGACAAGTCTGTACTTGCCCCAGTTATCGAAGAGGAAGAACCTCCATGATCTTCCGGAAGATCTGCTGATGAAGGAGTTGAGAAAGCAAGTCCCAAAAAGCATGATGGTGATGATGTTTTTGAGGGGTTGAGCGACTTAATTGTGACTTCACAAGAACTTTTCAAAGATGATGTTTCCAAAACTATCTCTTCTGTAATCGAGGCGACATCTTCTCTACAACAAATGTCAACTCCTCCTACTCAAGTTATCACTACCTCTACTCCACAGAGTGGTCTGTAGCTTGATGCGTGTAGTTTACACATTACACAACACTTAAAATTTTTCAGCACTTCTACGCACTTATCTTCTTATACTTTAAAGATTTCTAAAGCTTATTATTTTTTTTATTTCAGATTCTCCAATGGGGTGCAGCAGCTCGTATTATGATGATTTCCAACACTACGGGAGGCGTAGCCAATATGATTATAGGCGTTACCTCCCCTCTTACAGAGAATCCGATGAAGAAAGAGCTGTCCGAAAGGCTCAAGAGAAGAGGGCCCAAGAGGAGTGCTACGAAAGAAGGGAGAGGGAAGAGCGCCATGATTCTTCACAGAGAGGTGACGATTCCCATAAAAGAAAAACCCATGATGACAGAGGAAAAGGACACGTGGTTGAAGATTCGAGCAAGCGAGCGCGACATGGTGAGAAGCACGCCACTATAACTCCTGAAAAGGTTACCTCCCCTGCCTCGCTTGATATTCCTTCCGGCTCTCCCGCTCTCGGGAAGTCGGGACATTCAAACTATAATCAGCAGACCCAAATTCCAAGTTGGACCGGGTCCTGCCGCTTTGCAAAGCCGATTTCCTCAGTGGTGTCTGAAGGGAGTAAGGTTTGACCTTGACTTGGTCCCCATTGACAAGTCTTCCATGTTACAAAACCTTGACGCCGTTAAGCTTGCCATTGAGAGGATGTCGAACTGGTAGAAACTTGTTGACGAGCTTCAGAGGGTTAATCGGGCGAACATAGAGGCCATGCTTACCATGGAAAATGATAAAGCCGAATGGCAAAAGGTGCTCAAGCAACATGACACCGAGATGAGAAGCATTGCTTCTTACAATGAGGAGCTTGAAGCGAAAATTGAAGAACTGAAGCAAGAGCTTGTTGCTTCCTCTACTTCTTATTCTCAAAAAGAAGAAGTGCTCCTCAAACAAGTGAGAGATGCCCACGCTAGCCAAAGGGATACCGAAGACAGGCTCGAAGTGCAGAAAAGAATTAGCGAGGGTTATGTCGCTGACATTGAAGAGCTTCAGAAGAAAAACAGCTCTCAAGAGGCGGAGATTCAAATGCTTAAGCTTCAACTTTCTAAACCTGAAATGGAGCGTGATGAGGCCGTTGCCGGCAAAATTGCAGCTGAAGATTCTCACGAGGCAACGAAAGCCAACATTAGCTCAACATTATTTGATTTCTATCTGCACAGCATTTTGGGGCGTGGTAGCCTTGCCTTTTTAGGCCCTAAGTACGAAATTACACTGGCTGAAGTTTGGGAAGCAGCACTCGATATGCTCGGTGGTAAAGGCGCTGGCTACGCTGAGTCAGCTCTTGAAGAGCATTATCTTGATGATGATGCACGCGCCGCTCTTGCCAAGGGGAGAGAACAGCTTGCAAGATTGAGAGCCGAAACAGCGGCAGGAGAATATTCAGGAAAAATCACCTCGACTACTCCAATGCAACCTTCTCATTCAGCCGAAATTGATATTATCGGTTCTAGTTCTCATTCCCCTTCTCCTACTAAAGTCACCACTGATATTACAAGCATACAAGGTGGAGATGAGGGCGGTGAGAGTGCTGAGGCACAGGCTTACGAAGTTGACATCAGGGAACCGACTTCTGCAGGTAACCCTACTGACAATCTTGCCCAAGTAGACTGCTCATCTGTCTCTTATGAACTTGATGGGCTTTTCGATTACTTTTTGAATTTCGGCGAACCTTTATCTCCGCTTTTTGCTGACTTAAACTTTTTTCCTTCTGCAGAGAAAACGTTGGGCATTGTTCAGGGTTCTCCTCCTCCGGTTATCCCTACTCCGTCTCTTCAGGTGGCTCCTCCTTCTGCTTCACAGCCCGGGTCACAAGAGGAGCAAATTGAGGCTCTTCATGGCTTAGATGACCCTATCGTTTCGCAAGAGCAGAAAGACGAGGGACTTGAAGGAGGCGAGATCTCTCCGGAGCGGACTCCTTCTGATGACGTAATTTTGTCCGCTCTTGTTACTCCAAGGAGTGAGTCTTCTTCGATGAGAAGAAAGAAGCACGGAACATCAAAGAGGAGGGGGAAGAAAATCATTGCTACTGAAGAGGAACCGGAAATTGCACCAGTTGCACCTCCCTCTCCTTCTTCCCTTATGCCTTCAGACCGACCTGAAAAGCTAACCATTCGGCGGGGTAAAGGGTCTAAAGGTGGCAAGAAGAAATGAAGATTCCAGCTTTTAGCTTCATGTCTTTTGCATGTACTGGTCGAGAATTGTGCGGGTGCCGGCCCCTGCTTTTTATTTCGAAACTTGTATCTGCAATACAATTGAATAAAATGATCTTTTATTTGTACAGACTCCTGTTTGAATTTGAGAATGCACTTATTATTCATTTTTGCACAAGTTTATTTATGTGATATTGCAGCGGGCTTATGGCATGTTGTTTGAGCATTACTTTCGCCGGTGTGGTTATACTATATTGTATGTAGCTATACACAGTTGCCCCCATACCATAAGCTTGCTGCAATATTTTATACTTCGAGGGGACTTGCACTCTTATTTTCTAAAGAATAATTAGTTCATTCTTGAAGAAATTTTTCGTAGAGTACAACTCCCTTCATATAAGTTTTTACGATATTTTATACTTCGAGGGGACTTGCACTCTTATTTTCTGAAGAATAATTATTTCATTCTTGAAGAAATTTTTCGTAGAGTACAACTCCCTTCATATAAGTTTTTACGCTTTGTCCTTCGAAGAAATCACTTTTTCTTTTGCTTATGTACACATTTTACCGAGTGAATTCTTCTATGAGGTAAAGCGGGCCTCTGAAGGGTACTTTAACTTTCCTTTTTTTTTTTTAAGGAAGGTTATTTTCCAGAATAGGTAAATCACTCTTCCTTTGAAAGTTAAAGTGTGCTCTTGATGAGGACCTTTTTTTTTATATAGAAAGTTGTTCCTCTGAGGAGGGATTTTTTCACGTTTCAACACTTGGAAGTTTTATTTCAATCTTGGTGAAACGTGTACCTCCAAAGAGTTGTGCCTTTGAAGGAAGCCTCTTCACGTTTCAACACTTGGAAGTTTTATTTCAATCTCGGTGAAACGTGGGCTTCCGAAGAGGTCTTTCTTCTTGATTGTGCCTCCGGGAGGGGGTCTTTATTTTGTTTGCATTTCAACTCTGGTGAAGTGAAATTCTGAAGAGCGGCTGTTACACTTCAACTCCTGGTGAAATGTGCCTCCGAAGATGTCTTTATTTTGTTTGCATTTCAACTCTGGTGAAGTGAAATTCCGAAGAGCGGTCGTAACACTTCAACTCCTGGTGAAATGGGCCTCCGAAGAGGGCTTTTATTTTGTTTTCATTTCAACTCTGGTGAAGTGAAATTCCGAAGAGCGGTCGTAACACTTCAACTCCTGGTGAAATGGGCCTCCGAAGAGGGCTTTTATTTTGTTTGCATTTCAACTCTGGTGAAGTGAAATTCCGAAGAGCGGCTGTTACACTTCAACTCCTGGTGAAATGTGCCTCCGAAGATTGCTTGGAAGTTACTCTCTCATGGTTGGAGGGTCATGACTCCTCCAATCTTTTTTGGTTGAGTAGAGAACTTTCTTTTTTGCGGCATATGCTTCGTTTGAGGTCTTTATCCTCCGAAGAGTTGTGCCTCCGAAGAGGACTTTAGTTGTTCCTTGTCCACTTGCTTATGCTTTTTCAGTGATTCTCTATATATTTTTTTAAGCTTGCACTCCCTTCTCTTACAAGTAGCCTGTTTAATCCAAAGAAGTGTACTTCATTGCTAGGCCAGTTCACGAGAACAGACATAAGCTTTTTAATTGGATGTTTGTTTGTTCAAACTTCTCAATTTATTAGCTAAAGCCCGTTTTCGGCGAGATCATTGACCGTTCAATTGAAGCACTTCTTATCTAGGATTTAAGCTCGGGAATTTTGCGACTTGGAATTTGTTTGTTGGATGATAACAAGAATCACTTGGTCTTGTAATGTGCAAGTTTTTGTTTTCGTTGCCTGCAAAAATTTAAATCGACATTTCAGTAATACATTTAATGTACTTTTCATATCGAAAATAAAGAAAGCATGTAATAATAATAAGAAACACAAGATTTATAGTGGTTCGGCCAAGAACTTGGGCCTACATCCACTTTATAGTCTTTCATTATTCACTTGCATCAGTTTTACAATCGCTTTCAATTACAGGAATCATACATTCATAATTCTTTTTACAATATTTCAACAAAGCTATCAAGTAAAGTATGGACGCAAGTGGTTGTTGTTCCAAGCTCTTGGAATTTGATGTCCTTCGACAGTAGTGAGTTTGAATGTGCCGTCCAGAAGCTTTTAACCTATGACATATGGTCCTTCCCAATTTGTCCCAAACACACCTGTTGCTGTCATAGTTCTCTTTAGAACTAGATCTCCAATTTCAAAGCTGCGTTGGCGAACTTTGGAATTGAAATGTCTGGCTATCCTTTGTTGATGAGATGCAATTCTGAGCTCAGCCTCTTCCCTTTTTTCATCAAGGAGATCTAGTGCCTCAAGCTGTAGTTTCTCATTCTCCGCTTGATTGAAATGGATTCTTCTATGTGAAGGGACTTCTGTTTCTACCGGAATCATTGCCTGTGATCCGTATGCCAATGAAAACGGAGTATGCCCAGTCGCAGTTTTGTGGGTAGTTCTGTATGCCCATAGTGCCAGCGGTAGCTTATCGACCCAACCACCTTTTGCTCTTTCAAGTTGCTTCTTGATGGTCGACTTGATAATTTTATTTACTGCTTCCACTTGCCCGTTTGCCTGCGGATGGGCTACTGTTGAGAAGCTCTTTCGGATTTTGAATCGTTTGCAAAAATCTTGGAATTCTTCACTTTCAAACTGAGTACCATTGTCTGTAATTATTTTTTGAGGCACACCGTATCTGCAAATGATGTTTTTAGTTACAAAACTTATCATCTTCTTTGAGGTGATAGTAGCCAGTGGTTCAGCTTCTGCCCACTTAGTAAAATAATCTACAGCAACAATGGCATATTTAATTCCAGATTTGGCAGTTGGTAACGGTCCTACAAGGTCTATCCCCCATATTGCAAACGGCAATGGACTGACCATCTGTGTGAGTTCAGTGGAAGGAGCTCTAGGAATCTTGGCGAATCTTTGGCATCTGTCACATTTTCGGGAATAATCTGCGGCATCTCGATTAATTTCTGGCCAAAAATATCTGTATCGGAGAATCTTTTTCGCTAAAGTTTGACCACCTAAATGATCACCACATTCTCCCCCATGCACCTCAGCTAGGATTGTCTCGGACTCTTTCTTGGATACACATCGAAGTAACGGCAGTGAGAATCCCCGTTTGTATAACTGGCCATCCTGGACTATATAGCGAGAGGCTTTCCTCAGTAGCTTCTTTCGTTCTTTTGAGTTTTCCGGTAAAGAGCCATTGAGCGGGTATTCTGTTATTGGAGTCATCCATGATTCTTGCTCTTGAGACACGCTCATGATCCAATCAATATCCATCTCATCAATGCTCGGAGTCGACAGGACCTCCACTGGAGTTAACCCCAGAAATTGAGCTTCGCCTGTGCTAGAATACTTTGCGAGAGAATCTGCTTTCATGTTTTCTTCTCGAGGAATGTGACTTATCATGTAATGATCGAAATCGCCCAGGAGTTCCCAAGCCTTTGACAAGTAGGCGGGCAGATTCCCACCTTTTGTTTGGAATTCCTTTTTGACTTGGCATACAATAAGCTGAGAATCACTAAAGATCTGTAACGCTCGGATGTTTAGTTCTTTAGCAATCCTTAAGCCAGCGATAAGGGCTTCGTATTCTGCTTCATTATTTGTTGAAGGAAATTCCAATCTTAGTGCATAGCATAATGATCGGCCTTCAGGGGTCTCAAGTACAACTCCGGCTCCAGAACAGTAGTCATTTCTCGTGCCATCGACATACAACTTCCATTGGATTGGGGAATCATCGATCGTTTCCTCCTCACTGTTACCCTTATCTGTGAATTCTGCGATGAAATCCGCTAAAGCTTGTCCATTGATTGCTTTTCGGGGATGATAAGTGATGTCATATTGACTGAGTTCAATATTCCACTTTAGAAGACGACCCGAAGTCTCAGGGCGAAACAGGACTTGCTTTAAAGGTTGATCAGTAAGGACTCTGATAGGATGAGCTTGAAAATATTGCCTCAACTTCGTAGATGCAATTAGTAGGCAATAGGCGAGTTTTTCCAACTTAGAGTAATTCATCTCTGCCCCAGTGAGTCTTTTGCTGATATAGTAAACTGGATGTTGAATCCTCTTGTCTTCTCGTATCAGCGCTGCACTTAAAGCATGAGATGATACTGCCAAGTATATAAGAAGATCCTCGCCATTGCCAGGCCTAGAAAGTATTGGAGGCGTTTCCATATGGAGAATCAATTCATCAAAGGCTTTTTGGCATTCGGGAGTCCAATCGAAGTTTTTCTTTCCTTTCTTTAGGGCGTCAAAAAATGGAATGCATTTATCTGTGGCTTTGGAAATGAACCGACTCAAGGCGGCGACTTTTCCATTGAGACTTTGCAATTCCTTCTTTGTACTAGGAGCTTTGACTTCCTTTAAGGCGGTAATTTGAGCTGGACTAGCCTCAATGCCGCTAGCGCTCACGATGAAACCTAAAAACTTGCCGGATTCCACTCCAAATGAACATTTTAAAGGATTGAGCTTCATTCTGTATTTTCGGAGGACTGCGAACATGTCTGCTAAGTGTTCTATGTGATCCACTGCTTTCTTAGACTTTACTAACATGTCATCGACGTAGACTTCCATAGTCTTGCCCAATTGCGGTTTGAACATAGCATTAACAAGTCTTTGGTATGTTGCCCCTGCATTCTTCAGCCCGAAGGGCATAACTCTGTAGCAGTAAAGTCCAATGTCGGTGATAAAGCTCGTGTCCTCCTGATCTGGCTCATGCATCATGATCTGGTTATATCCGGAGTAAGCATCCATAAAAGATAACAATTCGTGTCCCGCTGTTGCGTCTACCAATTGATCGATTCTGGGTAATGGGAAGCAGTCTTTGGGGCAGGCCTTGTTTAGATCTGAAAAATCGATGCATACTCTCCATTTTCCGTTGGCTTTCCTAACCAGCACTGGATTTGAAACCCAATTCGGATAGGTAGATTCTTTGATAAAATTATTCTCCATGAGCCGATCAATTTCTTCTTTTAACGCTGCCGACCTTTCTGGACCTTGAGTTCTCCTTTTCTACTTCACAGGTGTAAATTTTGGATCAATATTTAGAGCGTGTACTGCAGCTTCTGGGGATATTCCGCACATATCGGCATGAGTCCAAGCAAAAACATCCAAATTTGCCTTTAAAAAAGATATTAAGATATTCTGAATTGACGCATTAAGTTGTGAACCCACATTCAACACCTTGTTTGGGTCCTTTGGGTCAACAGGTATTGGTATTGTCGTTTCCACTGGTACCACTCTATTCTCCCCTGCACTCACTTTTCTAGGATCCATCTCTTTCCTTGCTCCGCTGTGCTCGCCAGTGCAGGGTCCGCCCTGTAATTGCTACAAGGCTGGTTCTTTGATGCGGACTGGGGATGCCGCATCCTTTCCCATTTCTCTTTTTCTGGTTTCTCGTAGTTCTGTTAGATAACATTCCCGCCCCGCATTTTGATCCCCTTTTATAACTCCCACTCCATTATCTGTGGAAAATTTAATGGTGAGGCACCATGGGGCCAGAACAACTTTGAATGCTGCGAGAGTTGGAAGGCCAAGGAAAGCATTGTAAGCAGAAAATTCGTCGACAATCACAAAAGTTTGCTTGCGGGCCACTTTTCTCTCTCCTTCTCCAAGTTCCACAAACAAATCAACGGTTCCTATCGGCTGTTTTGGCTCCCCAGTGAAGCCAGCGATTTTCTGCGATGAGGCTTGCACATCAGCCATAGGGATCTTCATTTGGTCGAATGTTTTCTTGAAGAGGATATTGCAGAATGTGCCACAATCAATGAGAACTCTTCTGACAATAGCTGGCCCGATACCAGCCGAGATGACTAAGGGATCCAAAGTAGGAGCTTCAATACCTGCGGAATCCCTGGATTTGAACACAATATCATCATTGAAAGTTCTTTGTTGCTTCAGGGGCATAGCACCTTCCAAAACGAATACATCTTCCTCGGTCGGTACATATTTCAAAGCTCGGGTATACCTTTCCATCTCAGCCCAGCTTCTGCCTGCTGGGTGAGGTCCTCCTGTAATGACATTGATAATGGGCCTTCCAGGTTCATGCCCTGCAGCCTTCTCACCTGTCCTAGGCTGATGGGCAGGAGCTTGTTGCCCCTGACTAGACGAAGCAGGATTGTTGCTATTCCTTTTCACAAATTGTTGCAGCTTGTTTTCCCTTAGCAACTCTTCAATCAGATTTTTCAACTGGCGGCATTCGTCGGTCTCATGACCGGGTTGATTATGGAAGCGGCAGAACTTGCCACTCTGTATAGCCTTTTTCCCGGTCCTCAGAGGAAGAGGTTTAGGAAAATCAACAGAATCTTTAGTGGCAAGGTAGATACGCTCCGGCGTATCTGATAAAGGAGTATACTCTGATGGCTTGAAGGATCGAGGCTTCTTCAGATTACTCTGTTTCTTCCCATTGTTATTTTCCCTTTTTTGTCCTACAGATTCATTCTTGCGTGGAGCAACAGTGTTATCTTCAGCTTTTTCCAACACTGCCTTTACCGGTACGGGACGGCTTTCTAGGTGTATGAATTCATCTGCTTTTTTATATAATTTTTCAAGGGAATTTGGTTCCTTCATGTTTAGCCATTTCCCAAATTCGCTCGACTTGTCAATAGCCCTCATCAGATAAGTCAATATCATTCGCGGTTCTGCATTGTCCACCTCAGCCAGTGCTATATTAAAGCGGTTTAAGAAAGATCTGATAGTCTCCCCTGGATTCTGTTCTAAACTTGACAACGACATGATGTCCTTGGCTTTTGAAGCATATAGTCTGAACTTCTCCTTGAATTTTCGGGTCAAGTCCGAAAATTGATCAATAGATCGGATTGGTAGCTTGGTGAACCACAGTAGAGCCACACCTTCTAGATATACAGGAAAATATCGGCACTTTATCTCATCAGAGGCTCTGGCACCTGTCATGTGCCAATCATACTTGTATAAGAATTCGTTCGGATCGCTTGTCCCCTTGTAAGCTGGAATGGTTGGAGGGACAAACTTCCTTGGGAATTCAGCCTTTAAGATTTTCTCAGTAAATGGAGTTTTACTTGGGGCAAAACCTCATTCTTTCTCGTCTTCAACCCTCTGCATACTCTCTTTCATGATTTGTCGGACCATTCCAGAAAGATACTCTTCATCATGTCGAGTTCTAGATCCACCAACCTCAGGAAGTGTTTGTTCAAAGGGGCTAGCAGCCCTTTCAGGAGCATTCCTTTCTTCAGCATTATGAACGTTGCCAGCAAAGTTCCTTTCATTACCTGCCAGTTGACGGTTTGCCCCAAGCAAATCGTTCAACCTATTCAGAATTAGGGCATTTTGGGCATTCTGAGCCTCGAATTGTGCATTTTGGGCATTTATCTGCTGATTCAGCCCTAAGATTGCAGCATCCAGCTCTGCCTTTGTAACTCCGACAGCTGGAGTGGCTTGATTCGATACATGGGAAGCGGAGGTTCCCTCTTGAGCATTTCCAGATCTTACAGATCTACTCTTTCTCCCCGGAGCCATGATTTCGGATAAACTTCTAGTCTTCAGAGAGGTTACTTCAACAAACTTTCATGGAGCAATGATGACGATTCTCCTGAGTTCGATTCTCAGTGAAAGCACCAAAAATGTTAACGCTAAAATTTGAACGCTAACACCCCGGTGTATGAAGTGAGATTGTGAAAGCACCACCCGATAACTCGGGAACAGATTATAAGTAGATAATAGCGAAAAAGCAGTAAACAACAGCAATTTTATAATGGCTCGGCTTAAGAGAGTGCCTACGTCCACTTTGAATATCTTTATTGACGATTTGATTACAAGTCGATGCAATTACACTTTGATTACAACACACTTCGAGTTACAAGTGACTTAGAACAAGTAGCCTAAACTTCAATGTCGATCCAAATCCTTGAACTCATGTTGGACATGTATCATTTCTTCGTGAAGTTCCTTGAGGCATTCTTTATATCTCGAAAGCTTTAAGTGTTGGAGTAGTTCGGAATGCAGCAGAGTAACGGCGCTTGAAATGAATGAGGCAAAAAGTCCCTTGAATGTTGGAGGTGGCCATGTATTTATAGGAGTTTTCAGCCCTGAGTCGTGAGTCGTGTTCGACTCACGCTTGGCTCGTGGCCGAGTCAAATTAGGTCGTGGCCGAGTCATCGAACTAAGCCCTTGGTTTCTCCATGGCCCATTCCTTTGCTGGATTTTAAGCCAAGTCCTGAGTCGCTTACGAGTCAATCCTCATTGGCATAGGCGCTGTGGCAATAGACTGCGACTCAATGGTTTTAAGTCGTGGACGAGTCGTTCTGAGTCATGGGTCGCTAAGTCATTGACGACTTATCAGGTAGCGGTATATAGGTGAAGCGACTTAGGGACTTATCTTCTTAGGTTGTCAATCCTCTTGAGTCGTTTCTTATGATGTGTCGTGGACTTGTTGAGTCGCTGAGGCGATAGCCTTGATGAGTCGTTAACTAGTTAAGCCACTCTGCTCCTCTAAGGCATTAACTCGTTGAGTCGTTGACCCCCATAAGTCGTGAGTCGTGCAATTCTTTAACTCGTGCAATTCCTCAGTTCAATTGAGTCGTTGATCCACTGAGTCGTTACGAGCCCCGAGTCGTTGGATCGGTCTAGGCCTTAGGTCATCTCATATGAATCGTAAACTTCGTTGAGTCGGTAACTCACAGTGTCGGCCTATCTCATGAACCGCTAATCCCCATGAGTCATTCCATTCCTCTAAGTCGCCGTGAACTTTAACTCGTTAGGTAGTTAAGTCATAACAAGTTGATTCGGCCTGAGTCTTAACTCGTTGATGAAAATGGGGTTAACAGACTCTGTAGTTCCTTCTTTGTTCTAGGAGCTTTGACCTCCTTCAAGGCAGTGATTTGAGCAGGATTAGCCTCAATGCCCCTAGCGCTCACAATAAATCCCAAAAACCTTCCGGACTCCACTTCGAATGAACATTTCAACGGGTTAAGTTTCATTCCGTATTTCCGGAGGACCGCAAACATTTCCGCCAAGTGATCCATGTGGTCCACTGCTTTCTTTGACTTTACCAACATATCATCGACATAGACTTCCATTGTCTTTCCGATCTGTGGTTTAAACATGGTGTTAACAAGCCTTTGGTAGGTTGCCCCCGCATTCTTGAGTCCGAAGGGCATGACTTTGTAGCAGTAAAGACCAACATCCGTTATGAAGCTCGTGTCCTCCTGATCTGGATCATGCATCATAATCTGATTGTACCCGGAATAAGCATCCATAAAAGACAACAATTCATGTCCCGCCATTCCATCCACCAACTGATCAATTCTAGGCAGCGGGAAACAGTCTTTGGGGCAAGCCTTATTCAGCTCTGAGAAGTCAATGCATACTCTCCACTTCCCATTAGCCTTTTTAACCAGGACAGGATTTGAGACCCAATCTGGGTAAACAGATTCTCTGATGAAGCCATTTTCCATGAGTCGATCGACTTCTTCCTTCAACGCTGCTGACCTCTCTGGACCTTGAGTTCTTCTTTTCTGTTTTACTAGCGTGAACTTTGGATCGATCTTCAAAGCGTGTACCGCAATCTCTGGTGATATTCCGCACATGTCGGCATGAGTCCATGCGAATACATCTAAATTTGCCTTCAAGAATGAGACCAGAATATCCTGAGCTGTAGTGTTGAGTTGTGAACCCACATTCAGCACCTTGTTAGGGTCCTTTAAGTCAACAGGTATCGGCACTGTCACCTCTGCCGGCACTACTCTATTGTTCCCTGCACTAGCTTTTCTTGGATCCATCTCTCTCCGGGCACCGCTATGTTCGCCAGTGCAGGGACCAACCTGTAGTTGCTACAAGGTTCGCTCTTTGATGTGGACTGAAGGCGCCGCATCTTTTCCCATTTCTCTCCTCTTTGTTTCACGTAGCTCTGCTAGATAGCACTCCCGTCCCACGTTCTGATCTCCTTTAATTATCCCAATTCCGTTATCAGTGGGAAATTTTATAGTTAGGCACCATGGGGCGAGAACAGCTTTGAATCCAGCCAGAGTCGGTCGGCCCAAGAAAGCATTATAAGCAGAAAATTCTTCAACAATTATAAAGGTCTGTCTTCGAGCTACCTTTCTCAGCCCCTCTCCGAGCTCTACAATCAAGTCTATAGTCCCAATCGGCTGCTTTGGCTCCCCAGTGAAGCCAGCAATTTTCAATGACGAAGCCTGAACGTCAGCCATTGTTATCTTCATCTGGTCAAAAGTTTTCTTGAAGAGAATATTACATGAAGCCCCGCAATCGACCAGAATTCTTCTCACAGTGGCCGGGCCAATACCAGCAGAAATGACCAGAGGATCTATTGTAGGGGCTTCAATACCCATGGAATCCCTAGTGCTAAATATGATGTCATCAGGGAAAATTTTCTGTTGTTTCAATGGCGCAGCATCCTCTAACACAAAAACGCTTTCTTCTGCCGGTGCATGCTTCAGTGCACGAGCATATCTTTCCATCTCACCCCAGCTCCTGCCTGCTGGGTGAGGACCTCCTGTTATCACATTAATGACAGGCCTGTCTGACTCATGTTCTACGGCCTTCTCACTCGATCTTGGATGGTGAGCGGGGACTTGTTGCCTTTGGGCCGATGAGGTTATTGTGCCCCTACCCCTTCTAACATATTGTTAGAGCTTGTTCTCTTTCAACAGTCGCTCAATTACTTCTTTCACGTGTCGGCATTCGTTAGTGTCATGACCAGGCTGATTGTGAAACTGACAGAATCTTCCACTTTTCTCCATTTTATCTCCAACCCTCATCTTAGGTGGCGTAGGATAACTGATATTATCTTTGGTTGCAAAGAAGATATTTTCAGGGGTATCAGTCAAAGGTGTGAAGTTGAAAGCTCGACCCTTCTTTGCATCCACTTGTTTCTTTCTGCCGTCATTCCCCCTTTTCTGAGCATTGGATTCCTTTCTGTCTGGAGCGTTACTATCATTCTTAATTTCCGCTGATGCCACCTTAGCCGGTGCTTGAAGGCTTTCTTGGCGCATGAACTCATCGGCTTTTTTATAGAATTTATCGAGTGAATTTGGTTCTTTCATTTTCAACCATTCTCCAAACTTGCTCGATTTATCAATTGCTCTCATCAAGTATGTTAAAACCATGCGTGGCTCAGCATTATCAACCTCGGCCAAAGCTATGTTGAACCGATTCAGGAACGACTTGATGGATTCCCCTGGGTTTTGCTCCAGATTTGACAATGACATTATGTCCTTTGCTTTAGAGGCGTACAACCGAAACTGCTACTTGAACTTCTTAGTTAAATCCGAGAACTGATCAATGGATCTAACTGCCAGCTTGGTAAACCATAATAAAGCTACTCCTTCCGAATACACCGGGAAGTATCGGCATTTAATCTCATCAGATGCCCTGGCGCCAGTCATATGCCAGTCATAGTTATACAGAAATTCATTAGGATCACTTGTTCCTTTGTAAGCTGGAATAGTGGGCGGAACAAATATTCGCGGGAATTCAGCTTTCAGAATCCTCTCGATGGATGGAGTTTTGCTTGGAGAAAATCCCCACTCTTTCTCATCCTCGTCCTTTCGCATACTTTCTTTCATGATTTGACGGACCATTCCTGAAAAATACTCTTCATCATCCACAGGCCCTGCGGGGGAAGCGTCAGCCATTCTTTCAGAGTTCTGCCTTGACAGTCGTTCACGAAGGGTCGTTTGAGGTCCCGATCCTCCATCCTGAGGAAGTGGCCTTTCGACAGGGCTTACCACCCTTTGAGAAGTATTCCCTCTAACCCCCTGAGCTCTATCAGCAGAGTTTCCTTCTTTATTTGTTGGCTGACGATTAGCCTCAAGCAAATCATTTAGCTTATTCAATATCAAGGTATTCTGAGTATTCTGAGCCTCTAATTGTGCATTTTGAGCATTTAACTGTTGATTCAATCCCAAAACCACAGCGTCTAATTCCGCTCTCGTAACTCCCACAGTTGGAGTTGTCTGACTCAGAGGAGGAGAAGTGGCGGTGTTCTCTTGAACATCATCAGATCTGGCAGATCTACGTTTCCTTCCGGGAGCCATAATTTCTGTTAAACTTCTGGTCTTAACGGAGATTCTTTCCTCACAGTTTGGTGAAGCAATCATGTCAATACCCTGGGTTCGAGGTTCTCAGTGAAAGCACCAAAAATGTTAACGCTAGAATTTGAACGCTAACACCCCGGTGTGTAAAGTGTAGTTGTAAAAGCACCACCCGATGATTCGGGAACAGAGTATAAGCAGAAAATTACAGAAAAAGCAGTAAACAACAGCGATTTTATAGTGGTTCGGCTTAATAGTTTGCCTACATCCACTTTGAATATCTTTATTGATGATTTCGTTACAAGTCGATACAATTCTTCCCAGGTACAATACACTTCGAATTGCTAAACACTTTGAACGAGTAACTTAAACTCCAATGTAAGCGAGAGTCTTCAAATCCATGTCGGATGTATGAGATTCCTTCTTGAAGTTGTTGGTAGCGTTCTACGTGTCTTGAAAGCTTTGAGTGTCGAGTCGGTTTGGAATGCAACAGAGTATTGGTGCTTGAAAAGAATGAGCCAAAAGTCCTTTTCTAGTTGGAACTAGGGTCGTATTTATAGACATTTCTCGGAGTTAGGTCGTAGCTCATTTCTCGGAGTTAGGTCGTAACTCATACACGACTTATGATAAGTCGTAACTCGTAGATGACTTATGGTAGGTCGCGGCCGACCTACTTGGTTTAGCTTATGGCTTGGTCCAAAGTTATGCACCCATTTGAATGAATGATACAAGTTCTAAGTCGTTCACGAGTTAACCAAATGCAACTTCCTTTATGCTAGCATGATTCGTACACGACTCATCATCGGTCGTAAGTCGTCAACGAGTCATCTTATTACAGCATGGTATTGAACTTGTCTCCAAGTCTTAGGTCGTGAGCGACTTATCAGCAGTTATAAGTCAGCAGCGACTTAAATGTTGTTGACTCTTCCTTTTAGTGCTTTGAGTCGTCACTCCTTTAGGTCGCTAGGTCGTAACGTCTTTAAGTCGTGGACTTTCTTAAGTCGTTTAGGTCCTGACCTGTTAGGTCGTTAACTCCTTAACTCGTAAGCTTTTAACTCGCAAGCTCTTTAACTCGTAGACTCCTTAACTCGTAGACTCCTTAACTCGTGTGCTCTTTAACTCGTAGGTGAAACGGGGTTAACATCTTTCGACTTCATGGTATGCCCAGTTCTATTGTTAGTGACAGAGATCCGCTTTTTACTAGTGGTTTCTGGCAGAGCCTTCAGAAAGCTTTGGGCACTAAGCTCAATCTCGGTACAGCTTATCATCCACAGTCTGATGGTCAGACTGAAAGGGTGAATCAAGTCTGAGAGGATCTCCTACGAGCTTGCATTCTTGATTTTGGTGGTAGTTAGGAAGACCACTTATCCCTTGTTGAGTTCTCTTATAACAATAGTTTTCAATCTAGTATCGATATGGCTCCTTTCGAAGCTCTTTATAGAAGACCGTGTCGATCACCATCTTATTGGTTGGAATCGGGGGGAAAGTTAGTTCTCGGCCCCGATTATATTCGTGAATCTTCTTGTAACATTACGATTTTATCGGGATCC
Organism: Allium cepa; assembly: GCA_030765085.1. Classification (NCBI taxonomy): domain Eukaryota; kingdom Viridiplantae; phylum Streptophyta; class Magnoliopsida; order Asparagales; family Amaryllidaceae; genus Allium; species Allium cepa. Next base: position 854,007,607 of record CM060931.1, read on the forward strand.
GAAAGTCGGCATGCTTACATCCACTCTATCAAATACCGCATAATCGAATGCCGAAAAACCGAATTGTTAGGGTTAAAGAAGAAGAGGTAGAAGAAAAGGATAGAAGAAATAAGGAAACAAAACAGAAACAATATCAGAATCTCACAGTCGCAGCGTAACAACATACAAAAGATAAATGAATAAATTTTAAACCAAGAACTATATCAGTTATTACATTACATCACATTACATTACATTACATCATCAGAGTGTACAATAACAAAACAACAACAAACAGCGGAAAAGAAGTACTATATACTAGTGAATACACCATGCCATCCAGCTTGCCTCCAGCAACTCCTGAATTTCAGAATATCCTGATAAACTTGACTCTTGACTACCCGTGTGGAAAATTATGGGCACCCAGAGTTTAGGAAGGAAAACAATAAACTCCGAGTGAGTCATGTGACTGGTGTGAGAACTTAAAACAGTTATTATCTTTTAAAACAACAACAACAAGGATAATTTCAAATTCAATTCGCAATGCTCTTGGAAAATGAGACTACCATAAGACCTCCCACCACACACACAATGCAAACGCAGAATTGAAGGAGATTTCTTCTTATGATAGTCAAAGATTCTTGATACACATGAAAAAGAAACATTCGATATTATTACTAGTGCATAGTGTAGGAAAAATCATTTCGAAAGTAAAGATATAAATCTTAGCAAACATACGACCATTATCATATGCCTACTATAGCTACCATCCAAACAGCGGGATGCCACCATAAGTGAATTGCGGGTTCTACAACTAAAACCGTATAAGGTGCGTATTGTTTTATTTGGATTTCCAACAAATGGTCGGGCTAAGGAACTTACTACTGCCACATGGGATTGCCTCTGGCGGGACGTCCTGAGAACTTAACCAGCACTCTACCAACACAAGGCTGGGTTACCTTTGTCACTAGGTAACTACTACACGAATATGCCATCCCCCGGTCCCTTTGGACCTTTATCCCAACGCTCGATAACCAACATCACACAGTAATAAATATAGTGTGTCAACATGAGTAAGTATCTGGGCTCCATACCATGATACCACCCTTTCCAGAAGGAAATGACATACCCTAAAGGGCGCGACCCTCATAACCTAGCCGCATATTCTTGTTTTGACCATTTCCGGGGAGTGAGGTCTGACGAAGTCTCGTCCACAAAGCCACGCTTTGATAAACAAATGATCAATAAATAATCATCACACAACAACACTCAGCATGCCACATTACCAAATTGGGAATATATCGCTGATAACCTTCAACTACATAACCTCTAAGCGCGTACGTCTCAGAGAAGGGTGTTAAGCTAAGAGAATAAATTCTCCACCACCAACAGAAATGTATTTGAAAGAAATCTTCTTTATATCTCAAAATGTAATGTCAGACACGTAACCATACAAGTCTGTTCCGGGTTCGAACAGAACCGAAGGCACTTCAAAAGAAGCCCTTGCAATCCGGGTATTCACAATCCCGATAAAACTTCCCATCACAAAGGAAATCTCCATACCGTAGCTAACGGTGCAGAGACAATCGATAGGTCATCCTATTGTTTTCACAAATACCTGGTCTTCACCACAGGTCTTCAACGCTATCCATTACGTCGTATCACTATTTGGAATGGGTAATTCGAATAATGAGTGCAATAATTTAAAAATAAGTGTAGCATTTAAATTTCAACCAATTCACAAAAAATACCTATTTAAAGGTCAATATTGATAGTCGGTTATTTAACTATCAATCAGTATTCACAACATCACCTGATTACAAATAATTTTCCCAAATTATTTATTTTCAAAAATATCTTTATAAGATATATATCCCACACTTCAACCATTTGAAAACCAATTTCAAATCAATTTACACCCTTACAACTTACATTTCAAAATGATTCATTTAAACCAATTAAATAAATCCTTACTGATTTATTAGATTTACGTTCCAAATCCGTAAATTAATCTCCACACTTCAAAATAAATCAACGTTTATTTTTAACTAATTTCCCTTTCTTTTATAAATTCCATAGTGAATTTACAATTCCAAAATATCTATGAATATATGATTTTTAAATCGATTTCTAATATTCATTTTCAATTTATCTTTAAAAGATAAAATCTCAAACATTCACTTCAATTGGAAAAAACATTTCTTTTCTTATTTAATAATAAGTAATTAACCAATTTATTTATTTTCAACATTTTGAAAATATTCAATATACTTAAATCCAAATTAAGTATATATTTTATTTTATAAGGAAAACATTCTTCTTAAACACATTTATTTGGGTCAAAACGAATGTTACGTAAAACATCATTACGACAACCCAAAATCACTAGTATAGGGATTCGAAATTAAAATAGATACATAAATCCCAATACTATATAAAACATTTCCTTTCGGAAATCATTTACTATAACAACAGTGTTATAGTCCACCATTTCCTTCTATTTCTCGAAAAAGTCTATTTCAACAATAAATGTTGAATTCTATGATTTCGATACTTAACACATTTTAAAACGTTTTTGAATCGTTTAAATTCTATTTAAAAATATCAGTTTTTCCAAGATATTTCTTTAATATATTATTCACCGTCCAAAATCGTGAATATATTTCATTAACCAGATTCAATTTCTACATATTCTATTTAAAGGATTATCCACTGTCCAAAATCGTGGATATATTTCCTTTAATAAGATATAATAATTAACTTATCAAAATAAGTCGTTTTCGGATTTATAAAACAACGTTTATAAATTCCATTTATATTTTATGGCAACTTCAACTTTTAAAATTACTTTATTAACAAATTCAATCCATATTCCATTTACACGCAAAAATCCAATTTATAAGTTAATTACTTATAAATATTTTATTTTATAAAATCTATTCATTTTATAACTTCACAGTTTATAAAACTGTGAATTTCATTCACTTATGAAATCCATTTATATTCTATTTTAACACTTATAAAAACTTGTTTTATAATTCCAATATTTTTAATTTATAAATATCAATTTTGTAAATATTTTATGTAGATCATTTATAATAATTCAAAAATCCCAATTTAAATAAACCAACCCTTTTAATAATTTACAAATCGTTATTAAAGCTTATATAACTCCAAAATCATACTTAAGTATTATTTATCAAAAATATCATTTTTATAATAACAAAAATTATAACGTTTATTTATTTAAAATGAATAAATTCCAAAATTAAATTTTATTCTGAATTCTCAACTTAAGTTTTCAAAAATCATATTTTATTTAATTTCGGCGTCTAACGACAAAAAAAATATTCGGCTAAAATTTAGCCTTAAACAATCTCAATCACAAAGATAATCACGCAGATTATAAATAGATCAACACACAACATTGAAACCAATTTAATAATTTGAGGAATCCAGTTGGATCCCTCCAACCTGTTTCCCTGCATCCAAAGATGTTAGTACAATACCAATTTCGCTTCATGACGAAATATCGCGGTATATGGGATTTATAAAATACTATCAACTATTATGCGGCGCAATAGGGTCTCATCCGCTATATAATGCGGGAAAATCGACTCCAAGTACATATATAATACCAATTCCACTATACGGTAAATATTCGCGGTATATGTTTTTAATAAATAACCTCCGCTTACTAACGGCGCATAATGTCTATTTAACACAAAAGATAACAAATTTCCATCCAATCACACAATCAAGCAATTCTAAATTCAGTTATTTATAGTTTAAATCGAAACAATTCGATTGAGTGAGAAGTTCTCACCTTGATTTCAATTCCGATAACAGTTGTAGCATTTTATTTCGAATAAAATTAAACGTGCGTTTAATTTTACACAAATTTTCACTAGCTCCAAACGCTTCCAATCTAGTTCTATAGCGTAGTGCTCGTCAATACGAACTCGTCGCAATTTGTTTCGTAATTTTTCAACCTCGTATGACAAAGTTATGATCGTTTAAAGTTTATACAAATATATAATAATAATTTACAAATTCATTTTAAATCTCCAAACCCTTCTATCTATCTCGGCCGTTGCTCCCAGGGAATGAAATCGTGGCCGTGCGTGTTTGTCATCTCCGTTCCAGGATTTTGCCGTGCGCTCTAACCCATCTGCCGCCATCTTCTCGAAATTATCGTGCCCAACACGTCGACTTCTACCTAGATCAGAGAGTGCCATATCGAAGTCCATCTCGAGAGCTACCTTCGGCATGAACCACTCGAAACTCGACCCCCTCCTTCTCTCGAAAAGCATGTGCGACCGGCCTCCCTTTGGTTGAGCATTGCCATCAATTGGATGCTCCAATTTCGATCATACTCGTTGGATTCGAAGATCTCATTGCCCTCTGCAACATTGTTGTTGAACGTTTTGCGTGAAAGTGGACGGATCGAGAGAAAATTGAGGATGAACGTGGGAGTTTTCTGGCCGTGGGTTTCAATAATGGCGGCTACTGCAAAGGAACTAGGGTTTTGGCCAATTAGAAGATAATGGTTCCTTCTTATAGAAAATTTCTCCAAATCACTATTCATGTCCAATTTTTTTCCGAACTCCAAATCTCACACGGTGACCGGCGTCTCTAGGGTTTAACCCGCGTTCCGGACACAATGGAATAGGTTTCGGAATCTACTTCGATCGTCTATGCGAGTTACGGCAATAAACGATCGATTTTAAATTAAATCTATTGAAACCAATTTCTATGCGTTTTGGCTTGCCCCGAACAAACTGTAAATCCAATTGACACGAAATTTGAAACCTTACAATAATATCACATTACAGATTCGATGAAACTGGTTTCTTTGAAATCCGAGACTGTTTGAAAAATGGCTATTTTAACTCGTCACTTAAATATTAAAATATTCAATTTTCACAATTTAACTTTTAATTCAATTTTAAAGTTCTAAAATATCGTTCTAACTCCAATATGATTAAATAAAATTTTACAAATCAATTTTAATCATATTTGACCCAATTTTCAATTATTTCTATAATTTCAACTATTAAATTATCGATTTAATTATTCAATTGAATCCAATTATTCAAAACAAAATTTATTCGACTTACAAATCTTACTTGTTAATATTTAAATTCAATTAAATATACAAATCTTAATTAATTGAAATTCTGGGTCGTTACACTTCTGAGAAGATTGATATTATTAGACAGAGAATGAAAGAGGCTCAGAATAGGCAGAAATCTTATGCCAATCATCCTAGGAAGCCTTTGGAAATTTCTGTTGGCGATCTCGTATTCATTCGTGATTCTCCGATGATGGGTGCGGTGCGTTTTGGTAGCTCCGAGAAATTGGCTCCTAGATATATTGGACCGTTTCCCATTACGGAACGCATTGGCCCTGTTGCTCATCGTGTATCGCTACCAATTCAGTTTTAGGAAATTCATGACGTATTTCACGTATCCCAGCTTCGTCGATGCCTTCGTGATTCAGATTTTATTATTGATCCTCATGTGTTGCTAGATCTTGAGATCTCACCCGACTTGTCTATTGTGCAAAATCCTATTCGTGTGCTAGCTTTGGAGGTTAAACGCCTTCGGAACAAAGAAGTACCGCTTGTGAAAATTCAATGGTCCGCAAACCCCAAAGATTGCACTTGGGAAACCAAAGAATTCATCGAGCGTTCTTATCCCGGTTTTCTCTCCTCTTCGGGTGGGGGTGAGCATTCATATCCATCTTTTCTATTTTAATCTTTATTGTGAATTATTTGTGTTATAGACTGATTCTAGTATGAAAATTGCGAGGATGCAATTTTTATAGGGGAGTTTGTAACAACCGTGATTTTACTTCCGTCGCAATAAAAAATTTAAATAGAAATTTTAAATTGAGATTTAAAAAAAATGATAAAATGAAATTCATTTGTAAAGTCAGTTGATAAATAGCTAAGCTAAGTTGAAATTACTTCTTAACTTCACATGTAGGAACTGATCCAGGTTTATAAAATAGTGTGTGCGACAAAAATATGGTCCATGTTAGCATTTATTAAGTTGTTAAATCTAGTTCATATGATTTGCATTTTTGCGTGCATGTATAATGAAGCTTTAACAGGTCCAAGTTCTTTGATTTTTAAGTTTCTTGCGTGCGTGTAAATTTTGAAACAAGTTGAAAACCATTTGCTGTAATTAAGTTATAAAACAAAGATTGAACAAGTGCTGTCTCCACAAATTTTTGTAAAGAAAAGTGCATCATTTTGGGTTGCTGTCACTGTTATTTTGAAAGCAAATATTGAACATTTGATGTCATCAATTAATGCGTGTGTACCTTCTTTTTCTTTATGCACATCTCCTCTTCAAAGCTAGTGTACCACAAACCACTACTAGCATTATTTTCTTTACTTGTTCACTTATGTGCATAGAAAAGTTAGCTGCATCATTTATTCCATATTCTCAGTAGGTCAGTAGAAGATCATTAATGGCAGCTCCAATACTTGCTTCCTTTCTTTTGAATCTCGGTTGCTAACAAAAATTTGAAGAAATATTTTGGTGAGTTTAAAACTAACTTTTCTAATTTATTGATTTTTTTTGGATTGCAAAGAGTGGACAAAAATTCATTACCAAGTTTTTTTTTTATATTTGAACGTGAGGCTTAAGATTTATATTCTTCGTGTGTGCATGTTAAAGAATTTGAAAGATTAGTGCCGAGTCTTTAAAATATAGTGTGCGTGCTTCAAATAAAAAAAATACGTATAAACCCAAAGTAGTAAGTCCAGGTCAGTGTTTTTGTGATTATTTCATAAGTGTAAATCATATTTTACCCTTGTTCTGTTATTTTGTGCTTTTAAAATTGTCTCACACCTTACCATGTGTTGAATATTGTGGGCAGACTGTCACTTTATCCTTGATTGTATGTTTTCGTGCATATTGTTGTCCGGATTATTTTTTGTTTTTGTTTGTCTTTTTACTTGCGTGCACTATTTTGAGTACGTGTATTATTTGCATGCATATTGAAGATGCCAGATTACATTTTTCCTTTCATGTGTACTCAAGTGTTGCCTAGCATTTATACGTGCCTGTGAACAACGCGTATTGAAAGAAAGGGGTCAATACTTAATACATGAAATGCATCTTCTTCTTTCATTTTTTTAAATTTCTTCTAAACGCATGAAAGAATTTCATGAAAGCATGAATGCAATGACTTTTCGTTTTTTTCTATGCATATGCAAATTGATAGTACATTCATTATTTTCTTTTCATTCTCTCCAAAACATATACACCTTATTGTTTTCCTTTGCACTGCATATGTTTGCACTTGTGTGTGTTGCGTGCGTGTGTTGCATGCTGTTCCTCAATGTGAAGGTGACATGAAGGAGTAGCTCAAATTGAGGAAAGCATGCATGACACTACACTTTTTGTTTTTGCAACCTGTTTATTAATTCAAGTTGAACCGGCGTTTGTATTAAAACTTATTTGGTTGCTGTTATTTTTATAGCGTAGTTTTTACGTCGGTATTACATTTTTGAAGCGTGTTGTTTTGATGGCATTTTTGACGAATAAAAATTACTTTTGTTTTGACTTCAAATTTAAAGTGAAGTTTCAAGCGGTTATCCCGCAACGCTGATTTGATACCCGTTTTTGCGGTGTTTGGTGAAGCGCAATTTCCTCGTTGAAATTGCTATAGTTGATGTTTTAATCACGTGTTTTAAAAATTGTTTTAAAATAAAATTGTTTCCCAAAATTTTTACAGTTGTTCTTTCAAAAGAATGAGGAAGCGATTTAAACATTTGAGCAAAATTGAGGACCATGAACCCTTACTTTTACTGATTCGCTTAATTCCGGACTTGTCCGTTTGAGAACGTAAATTTTAATTATTTAAAATACACAATTTTGCACTTTCAAGGGAACGATGAAGAGATTTAAACGATTTAGAAAAAGTATGGAATATGGAACCACGCTTTTACTAATTCGGTTAATTCCGGACTCGTTAATTGAAATATTCGTTGTGGATTTGTTGTGTGATGATTTTGATGATTTTTGTTGGGCTTTCGAGCCACAATAATGGACCTTCGGGTCAATTACGAGTACTAGACATTCGGGTCATATGTTGGACCTTCGGGTCATTTGTTGGGCGCCAAAAATTATGATGACAGTACTCGGTAGGCTTCGTCCACATATTGATGCACGTGCCGCGTAGCTTAGACTTGCCATATGATGGGATCGATTCACTTTTATGCTGATTTTTCTAGTTATCTATTTTTGATTTCTAGATTTTGTGAATTGCTGTTTTGAATTCAATTGTGAATTTGAAAGTTGATTTTGATAGAGTTTGATGTGATTTCTTCATTTAAACTATGTTGATTTCTTATGTTGAATAGTCTCATTCGAGATTATTATTATTTTGCTTGATGTTGTTTATGATGCATTCATGTCTAAGATTTAATTAGACTGATCCGTTTGTTATTTTCTTTTAAATAGTACTCGGGTTAGACCGAGTTGTTTCAGGATAGTCGTTATCTCTGATTCTGTCATAGCTTCAGTTTTTGGGATTTCACATCATCTTTTGTCTAGTCTTCGAGGAGTACTTTGGGTATATTGACTCTCGTCTCATATATGTATTGATGGATATGCATATGTACATTTGGTTCATGTGAACTATCGATGGTTGTAGCATGTATTCCTGACTTATCTTCCACTATTTATCTGATATTTCTGTTCTGATGTGATTATACTTATTTGTGTTATTGTTATTATGAGTTGTTCTGATTTTTTCATTAGCCACCGTTGTTTCGTTTTAGATTTGGATTGAATTTATATCTTTAGGAGTAATTTACACGACTCCTATCGATGTAATCAATACTCGTCTAAGGCATAACTTACGGATGGTCGCTTCTAACAAGCCTTATTCTTCGCAATAGCAGACGTTATTCCTTATAATAACCTTTGTTGTTGTGAGCATAGAGGTGGGGCATCACAACTTATGTGCTCGATTTTGTTTGTAGTTTTGATAGTTAAATAACTGACTATCAAGCTAAGCCATTCTAGTTTCTCAACTTGATGTGGAAACTAATTAGTTGTACACTTAGTACGTAACTGGCTGTGTAGGCTTGATTATTGTTTGTGTTGAGAATATTGATCCTTGTAGTGCAAAGTGATTACTCCAATCTATCGAGCTTCCATCTTGGCCGAAGGATACCAATTAAAAGTTGGAGATATGATAAGTCTATGAGACTTGGTTTTTGTTTGAGATTTAGAAACGCTTTTGCGTTGTTGGTGCGAAGAGACCGGGATCAAATTTATCTGAAAACTACTTCAGACAAACATATATTAAACAGTGGTGCAGGTTGGTCGATGATATTTATATTTAGGATTTTCATAATAAAGGACATCGTATTGATCATTTCGGGTTAAAATCCTAATGTGCATATAGTAGCAGTAGTCTCTTCGTTATGAAATATCCATTGCAAGGGCTGTCGCTACTAATCCTATAGGATGTGGTATGAGAGTACCTTCGGTTTGTCTTGTTCCTGAAAAACTTGTATGGATGAGTGTCTGACATAACATTTCTAAAATTACATATATTGGTTTTTACAAACATACATTTGGGGTGGCGGAGAAGGCAACTTCTCTTGGCTTAACACCCACTTTGAGAGGTATGAGCTCAAGGGTTGTATTTTTGTGGAAGGCAATTAGTAGTCAACGGAAATGGCAATGCGGCATTCAAAGATGATGTCATATATGATATTGAAAGGTAATAGATAACTCTTTTGGCCTCACTCCCTGAAAAACGACTGAAATAGAGATAGATGCAGCAATGCTAAAATAGCTCGCTCCCCATTAGGAGATGTCAGCACTCTTCTAGATATATCTTTACATGATATGACGTCGTGTATCAAATTTTTGTTGATATATGCTTGTCTCCATGAAATATAGGTTGGGAAAGATCGGATGGAAGACATATTCGGTATTATCGCGTGAGGGGCAAGCAGGTCTTGTGTTCGTTTAGGCGCTGAGTTTCTTGACCCGAGGTATATCTCTTCACCTATTAATTTGTATGGAATCCAAAATCCACTACGTGCCTGCCATTTTGTTTTGTAGAGCGTAGTATCGCTGGAATTTAATAAAGGTAACAATTTCAGCTATGTTGATTATATTTGCATAATAGACACCATTATTATATAACATGATCTAATATGAAAAGTTTCTGGTTATCGTAAGGGAAAAACCTGTTCGTGTTTATTTGTAGGCATATCTTACGAGATACCTTTTGTTTTGATAAAGGAAAAGTTTTGACAACTTCAAAAATTCAGTTAAGCTGTATTTTCCTTAAGCTGGTTTACCATACTGATCAGGGCGTTCTTCCATTTCAATGATCAGATCAGACCGAGTATATTTTAGGTTCAGATTTTGTGCTTTTGGAGCTTCAACAGACGAGCTGGAGATCTTCATGTCATGTACACGTATCTTTTTATTTTTCCACTGCTTTGCATTGTCATTATTGTAAATTTTCAGTATTTATGAGAATAGGTTGTTATGATTGTCCAGGCTGATGATTACTTATTGCTTACTGTGATTTACATTTTCTTTTTGTAAAGATTGTTGATCTATATTATATGTTATTCAGCTGAGATGTGAGATTCTATACGGGCTTGGTTCGCTGCTCTCATTTTCTTCTCTTCTCTTCTTCTTTCTTCTCCCTTTCTTCTCACCCTTTCTTTTCTTTCTCATGATCATCTGCAATTGGTGCGCTCTGGGTCGGACACATATGGTTTGGTGTCGGGTTCGGGGGTGCCGAGTGTTCGTTGTCACAGTTGGTGTCAACGCTTAGGTTTAGTATATTCCTAGGCTTTGATGTGTACTCGATATAGATAGGATCAGTAGTGCCGTAGATTTAGTTTGAGTGTGTGTACATATATATGAGAGCATATCTGTTAGTTATACAAAAATGTTTTTTTATTGTGTTGATTGATTATTGAGTGTTTTATAAATTTCGGTTGGTATATGGGAATCCACTGTATCGATAGTGATTTCTAAGCTCTTAAACAAGGTAAACATACATAAAATTGTTTTGAATTGGCGAATGTAATAATTTTACCTCGATTATATTTTATATATAATTATATATATTGATTGTTGGTTGTTAATGAATGGTAATATTTAATTATCATCATTGTTATTTGTTATCTTAATAAAAGGTTGGTATTATTATAAATCTAAATAAGATAAATTAATTTGGTATGAATCTTATATAAGTGAAGTAAAATAGTGAAATTATATAAGTAGAATTTTATAAATGTGATTTATAAATATAAAAAGTGATTTTAAAAGAATATAAAGCACTGGATTCACTACCATTGTTGAAAATCGTAAGAGTGATGACTACAGCATCATCAATATCATTTTCAAGTTTCTGTGCGATGGAATTGTTACCATTAGTGATTTTGTTAATTAGTTTTGTTTTGTTAACAAGTCTTGATTTTTAAATACAAAGTACGATTTGATAAATATGATCAAATAAGTTTATGAACATATAAATTTAAAATGGTATAGTTGAGAAAAGAAAATGTGAAATTGAGATATGAAATTAAAAATTTAACTTAAAAAAATGTAAAATTGAGATATGAATTTAAAAACTAAAAATTAATTACATCTTTGATTTCATATACATGATCATCTTATACTTCGTATTAAAGCCGAAGAGGGAACTTGTACTACACGTGGAATTCAAAAGGTGATTTCGATGTTATTTCGCCAACGGTATTGATTGAATATAGGAGATGATATTGAGTAGAATTAGAAGATTTCTATAGATTCTGCTCATTTAATAATACTAATTTTGATGAACATCCTAGATAACATGGTTTTAACCCAATCGAATATATGAGTTTTGAATTAAGAAATCTTTGTTAAGATTTAAATGAAATGTTGGAAATGATTTCCTAAGTGAAAATTGAAATGATTCCAAATTATTCCAAGTTAGAAAGGTTTTAAGTAATCCAAGTATTTGATAAAAGAGGTTAATTTATTCCATATATACTGGAAAGAAGGTTTTAGAAATATATATCTCTAAAACATATTTTGATAAAAAGAACTTAAGCAATTAAAGAAATATTCCCTATTTCTTTAAGTTCTTTTTATCGATGATTGGTTCGAAAGAACCTGGGTCAAATTTGGTTAATTCCTATCCGAAGACCACTTCTATTAAATTTACGTATTCGAAGTGAAAACATGGATACGATATTTGGGATTTTCGTAATGAAGGACTGCTTGTTGTTCATTTGGAGATAAACTCCCAATATACATAAAACAGCAGTAGTCTCTTCGTTATGAAATATCCAATGCAAAGACTAAACACTACTAATCCTAATGGAAACTCCCGACAGGATATGGTCGGAGATTGCCTTTGGTTTGTCCTATTCCTGGACAACTCGCATGGAAGAATGTCTGACATTGCATTTCTAGTTACATAAATTGATCTCTATGATCGTATTATCTGTTTGGTGGCGGAGAAGGCAGCTTCTCTTAGCTTAACACACTTTCTTAAGATGTACGAGCTCAGGAATTATACGTCTGTAGTAATCAGTTGTGTAATTATGGAATGTCAATATGGCATTCAAAGAGGAAAGATGATGTGCTTTGTGAAAGGTGATCATTACCTTAGGCCTTACATTCGAAAATGACAAAAACAGGGTAGATGTGGTAAGGCTATGTGGTTCGTTACCATTAGGGTATGATCATCTTTTTCAAGATATATTTATTCCCGCTATGACGTTGGGTATTAAATTAATGTGGTGTATGTGAAGAGAGCTCTCGGATAGGTCGGTTATGACCTGGGTGATGACGTATTCGATGCAATCTAGGAAGAGGTAGGTCGATCCTGTATTGGTAGAGGACCATCAGTTGGGCGTCTGTACATTTTTCTAGAGATGTACTGCCAGAAGGTAGTCCCTTCACCTGGTTATTTGTATGGAGATCCATTCTAATAAGTGCCTGCCATTTTTTTTGTATTTTTATGGCTAGGATGAATTCAATCAATGTAACAATTTCGACTAAGATTAATAAGTTTACTTGCAAATGTTTTCAAAGGAAAGTCATGGAAAATAATATACCTTATTTTTACATGATAATGATTTGGTTATCATAAGGTAAAAACTCATTCCATGTTTATGTGCGGGGTGGTCTTATGAGATGCCTTTTCTTTTCAAAACACGTATTTTGAGTTCTCACGCCAGTCCTATGACTGACCCATGGTTTATTTTCCTTTCTCTTAAACCCTGGGTGCCCTAATTTTTGGGTGCAGCCTAGTAGTCATGTGTAGTTTTTAGAAGAAATCTAGATGGAGTTTGAAGCATGGAGTTAGAAGATTCTTCTAAAGATTATTATCTATTTCCATCACACTTGTGTAATATTTTATCCCGCATTTGAAAGGACAGAAATTTATAACTGTCCATGTTTAACTCTGGTAAATGTATTTTAAATTTCTGCTGTAAAGATTTTTTATTGAAATAATATGTGTTATTTCATTATTGTGATATTCTATTATATTTTTATTTTCTTTCTTACCCTTAAGAATCCTCCTCTCCGGCTCTTGGAATAGCGGCTAGTGAATACCAAGGATGTATTAGTTTCGATTTCTGAGAGTCCAAGAAACGCGTCCTCGTAGACTATAAAATTTAAACTTTTTGGTCCACAATAACTAGAGAGCTAAGCATTATTTGTAAACTTTAGAAAAACAAGCACCAACATGCGATATAAACTTAAGGTTATTTAGTATATTTTGTGTTTGCTTTCATTATAAGAACATAATTCATGATTATTAACCAATGTTTTTATATGGTAATGGTATGCACGAAACGTTTTGCACTCATTCGGTTAGGCATAAGTCTTGCTACATTGACATGTAGGTTTTCCAAGTAAAGATTGTACCTACAGGTATCTAATAGTAAATTTTAGAACGATGAATTTTGAATGTCAAAATAAGGATCATTAAGCACTTAAAGTTTTTCAAACAATATAAACACAAAATACACATAAAACGTTTGGTGTAGAACTATAATTTGTAAATCATTCAATAGTACATGCATAAACCCGACATAAATTAATGTTATAACAAATAGAAAACCCTAATTTTTTTTCTAAAGTAATTATGACAGGCATACATGAATGCATCATCCGATCCCAAGTAGAAACATAGAGCATTACAAGTAGCACCTAATTTGAACTCAATCGTAAAAAGAAAACTTAAGCACGTTACTAAAGTAGTAGAAAGTAGGTAAGTTATATTCTATCGTTTGTCTCCTCCCTCTCAATTCACTTGTACTTTTGAAAGGAGTTCAATCAAGTCCAAAATTTGATTTCAACTTTAAAATCGATTTCACAATGGATTAAAAATTTAACAAGAAATTTTTCGAAAATAACTCATGTTGTTTTTCTAATCTTGTACTCTTCTTTCCTTTTTCTTTCATCTTTTCTCTTTCTCTTATTATGTAATGGTTAGGTTTCCTAACTTTTGTCAGATGTAGTCTTTACTATAATAGGAGGCAAAAATAAATTTCATTAAAGACATAAACCTCGATAACCTGATGCTTTTGGGGCATACATATTGAGTGCTTCAAATGCCTCAAGTTTCTAAGGCGAAAGTTGTAAAGGTAAACCTTTCTAAGCAAGCCTCTTAAGACGTCATGTATTCGACTTGCCTTGGGAGAGTGTTGAAATACACTCGAGGTAAACTTCTTCAAACATTGTTGAAGATAATTCAGCAAGATAACCATTGCGCTAACTGATGGAGTTAATACAATTCAAATTTAAATAACTTCAACTCAAACTCAATCCCACTTTCACTATGTTTGTTTCATTAAGAATATGACACTAAATATATGTTATGCATAACTAAAATAACCGATCGCATTACTCAAAACAGAATAACCACCTAATTAACATTATTTGTTCATCTAAATTATCATCATACAACTACAAACACCAAGAAGTTGATCACAAAAGTATATTGATAAAAACATACTTATTAGGATACACATTGTGAATTGCAACTTATATAGTACATGTCCTAACATTGATACAATCATCAATAACTATTATTGATAAATACACAATGATCATGGCATAAATTATGAAATATAGCTTAGACAATAATAATACTATTGCTTAAATTTCTTACAAGTATAATTGGCAAGTAGGTTAAGCATAGCTCAACCCAATTCGCGCCAGCCTGTCCAGTTTATGCCAACCTATACTCAATTTTTTCTCTAAGCCAGCACATCTATTCAGCAACCCTCCGGATCTTCTGCCGGCCGGCTCAACTCGACACAGCTTCAACAACCAATTTATAAGAAAAGGCTTGGGGTCAAGCGTGATCCTTCTTTGGTCCGGCTTCATAGCCCGCCTTTGGCTAGTCTTAAGCAGCCCATCTCGTCATCCCTCAACTAGCTAGAACATCTCTTACAACTTGGTCTTTAGCAACATTATGATTTCCATAGCAACCTCCAGTCATAATAGACCAGCCAACATAGCTTGAAGGAAGCTACTTGTAACGACCCATAAATTTTCGATAATTAAAATAGCTAATTTAATAAGATTTCGTGATTTAATGTTAGAAAAAAATTGTAATTTATTTAGAATAATAATAACTGCAACGAATTGCAACAATAATTATCCAAGTAATTATTAATAGATTGAATGGAGTTCCAATCTAATTGAATTGGCTCGAATGTTATAACTTGGTTATAAAGGAATATATGGAAAAACAAATGTAAATAAGTGAATAAGAATTGTGAATTATTTAGGTAGAAATACAAATTTTAATAGATTGGTTTCGAAGATTTGAATAGTAATAAGTATTGAAAAATAAATGTTACTTAGTGAATGCCTTTGCAATCAATAGTTGGATAGGATAATAAATGTTGAATTCATTGGGTATAATAGAGTAATTGATTGATAAGTAAAATCTATTTAAAATCAAATAATTGAATATTGAACAGGTAAATTGTTTAAATTAAATATTTAAAACTTATTGAATAATTGAACAACTGTAAAATGGAAATAGTGTTCTAAAATGTGAATTGGTTTTAAAAGTTAAATCTTATAAGTTCAATTTCAATATTTCAAAAGATAATGAATTATTGGATAATCGAAATTGTTTATATTTAATATTTAGAATTTATTGAATAATTTAATAATGGAAATTGAGTAACCGATAAATGGAAATGGTTGTTCTATAATTTGAATTTGTTTTAAAAGTTAAATTTTATAAGTTCTTTTTGAATATTTCAAAAGATAGTGATTTAAGAATAATCAAATTTGTTTAAATTTAATATTACAAATGTTTGAATAATTAAATTCCGAATTTGATATGATTAATTTGATATTGAAAGTTAATATATGAAAAAATAACTGAAATTTTATTTAATATGATTCTAATTGGTTTCCAAAGTGAATGTAAGTTATATTTGGATTATAATAGAGTTAATAAGGTTTTAAAATTGGAATCTTAAGCAATTCTGTAAATTTTGAAAAATCATCGATTTAACCGACGAGTAAAAAATAACCTTCCAGGGCACAGTCTCGAAATTCGACGAAACCATTTCAATGAGATCCGTAATAGTTTATTTTTGCCGGTTTTAAATTTCCATAGCAATCGGAGTTATCGTTTGACCGTGGCAGCTCAAAACGCTTAGAAATTAATTTAATCGATTTAATTTAAAATAGATCGTTTATTTTCGTAACACGCACATACGATCGAATTAGTCCCTGAAACATGTTCCATTGTGTTTGGAATATGGGTAAAACATTATAAACACCTAGCGGCACGCCTTTAACAACCCGGTATTTTTAGCCATTCGCAGCCGCGCATGTCGGACTTGAATTGCTCAAAATACCGCATTGTAAATAGATTTGGAGCAAATGAAATACAAATCACAGAATCACAGACACAGAACAAACAGAATACCTCTCAGCGGAATATAAAATACATAGTAGTTCACGAAGCTACTATGGTGGAGTCTCAAACCAAATACATAATAAAGTATGAAAACAGCATAATAGAAATCCTAAATACATAGAAGTTCACTAATACATGATATAAACTAGAATAGCTGAAACAGAAAGTAGATATAAATGTAGGTAAGTAGAAACTCCAGCAAAGACCAGCTCCAGAAAGAGAATCCAAAGCTGTGAATACTCAGGCTGAACCGAGCGTAAAGTAAAACACAGAACACTCGAGTCAGGAAATATATACTTATATAATGTAAATCAACTCAAGTGAACTGTAGTAGAAATGCACCATAACTTAAAGGATGCTTGGGATCGCCCATATTTTAAGGATCAGTTAAATCAAAAATTAAATACATCCCGCGGTTAAAATTTCAAAATATTATTCTATATTTCGAAATCAAATATCATTTAAAAATTCAATATTCAAAATCCATTTCAAAATATCAAAATATCATATCTTCCAAAGCACATTCATTTTTATTTAATTTAAATACCATTTCAAATCACATTTCAAAGTAGTTTATATTTTGAAACAAATTACTTCATTTTAAATCTTAATAATTAAATTATTAGATTTCTAAAATTTTAATCTTTCAAAGTTCATTCATTCACTTAAATTTATTAAAACAATGAAAATTCAAGTTTCGCGGCATTTAGAAAATGCTACGGAAAGTCACATTTAAAACAGTTCAATTTAACAAAAGACATCATTTAAAATGCTGTAATATGGTTACATTAGTTTCAAATAAACTTGGTTAAATTCAACCATTATAACATTTACAAAATGCTATAATAGCCTTTAATTAAATCGAGCCATTTGGTTTCATTATTATCAACTACAGCATTTATAAATGTTGTATTATCCTTTACGTTAGAATTAATAGCATTTTAGAAATGCAGTAAATTAACTTCAAATATTCAGTATAATTTCACAAACAATTATATTTTTATTTAAATCATTTTTAACTTATAAAATCATATAATTTCACTTTTAAAACAATCATTCAAATACCCTTATATTCATGATTTTATAAAGTTAAATCTCCATTCAGAAATTAAAATTTAATAGTAATTCACTTATTAAATTCCAACATTAAATTTTAAATTCATTAAATTAAATTTAACTTAACACTTATGTTTAAATTTTCAAATATAACTTAATTTCATTTTTATTTACTTAACTTAAAATTGACTTTTAAGCCAAATTCACAAATTTCTAAATTTAGTTATATTTCAAAATTTCAACTTAAATATTCATTCATTTCACATTTTAACTTAATTCAAAAATCATTAATATATTATAAAATCATTTTAAATTCATTTAATTAAAAATATCATAAGTTTATCATATTTTCATATTTAATTTAAATTCCATTTATCACCAAATTATAATTTCCAAAATAACTTACATTTCAGATTTTCTAACTTTACCATTAATTTATTTCACTTATAAATTTTCAGAGAGTCAATAATGCTTTGCAAAAATCATTTTTAATCAAATTTAAATAAAAATATTATAATATTTACATATCTAAAATATTTTAAAATTTTTAGAAAAACATATTTTAACAAGGGGTATGTATTTCATTTTATAGCCTAGGTAAAGTGAAACGGGTAATATATCATTTCAACCCGTAATTTAAAATGAAAACCCGGGTTTGATCATTTCAAACCCGCAATCCCAAGTAAATGAAAATAATTGAAAATCATTCAGGCCTATCATTTCAGCCGATAACGATTTTCTCCTATTCTAAAGTCCATTCGGGTATGTATCATTTCAACCTATAGTGATTCTAATCTAAAGGGAATTTGCGGTGTGATAAACTGATAAAAATAATAGAACAGCATAATATAACAGTAACATATGATGTAACAGGTGTTTAAGCACGGGTGAACATCATAAAATCATAACATAGCTGGTGTAACATGATAATGCATTTTACAGAGTCAAAAGCTAGTTATATATGTACATATTGTCTGGTGAGAATAACTCACTGGTTTGTGCTGGAGACACAACGATGAATTCACGAATGAGATCCAAACAAGCATGATGACACGATACAAATATGAGTGGAGGAGCCAAAGTATCAAACCCCTTGAATACAAGTCACACAAAACAATAAAATCATAAGTTTCAAATGCAAATACGATAAACAATGATAAATAGACTGCACAAATCAATGCGGAATTGTTTTGCACTTGTCTCCAACACACATTGGGTTCGGCCATGAGTGTATTACAGGTCTAAAGCAATGTTTTTGTTTCAGGTCTGGGTTGCTAAGGGTCGGCCTAACATGCTAGAAGGTGGTGCAAAGGTCAAAGCAACATACAAGGGTTAAAGGCCAAAACAAAGCCCGGCCAAGGCTACAATGGTCACGGCTTGCACTGTGGGGTCCAAGGTGATGGTGTGGCCGAGATTACAGGTGGTGCTGAAGGTGGTGGAGGTGATGTTAGTGGCGGCCATGGGTGGTGGAAGTGGTGGATGTGGATGATGTGTTCGGTCTAGGCAAGTTTTATGGAGTTTTGTTGGATTTTGGTGATGGATCAATCCACAAGGAGGCATGGCTTGGGGTTTGGTCAGAGAAGAGGTGAAGATGTTTGTCTTTTCAGGTGGTGGTGGAGGCAGCAGGGGCTGGAGAGGAGGTGACGGAACCTATGACATAAAAGAACAAGTGCAAATCAAATTCAAACAATAAGAAATAAACAAAAGAAGAAGAGAAAAAGAATTCTTTTACCAAACTTTCTCATCAAGCAAGGCCGAATTTTTTTTGTTTCAGAAGTGAGAAATGAGTTTACGTGAATGGTAGTGAAAGTATGCGGCTGAAAAATGTGTATAATAAAAGCTAATTGATGAATAGTTATGTTGAATGTGAATGGGTGGAAGATAAACGGCCATTTGAAAACAAAAAATCAAAACCCTTTCAAATTTCTTTTAATTTATTTATATAAGACTAAATTACTGAAAGTATTAGTTATTTCAGTTAAAATTTCTAAAATTTAACAAAATATAAAAATATATATAAATGTTATTAATTATATAAGGTTAAAATAAGAAAATAGCACAAAATTGCAAACTAGACTAGAAAATTTGAAAATGAACAGAGTGAACTTTAGAAAATTTATATGGACTTGAAAAATAATTATAACAAAGATAATAACATAAGTAAAAATGAATTCACAAAATAAACATATAAATTTTAATTAAATATAATCTAAATGAAGAAAATAGCAAAAAAATAGAAAACAGCCTTTAAAAATAGGAAATAAAAATACAGTAAATTTTGAAAAAATTTTATTATCACTTTAAAAATATTAAAAGACAAAATATACATAAAATAACATATTAAAGCATACTAAAATAAAATATAAAAAACAAAATATTATTTATATAATTTAAAATAGACAAAATTTCAAAATAAAACAAATTATACTCAAAATTGAAATGTACATAACTTTCACAGTTTAAATCCGTTTTCAACAAAACAAAAAGTGGTATTCAAGTTATTTAATCTATTTTCATAATAAAAGATAAAATTTAAGAAATTAAATATCTAAATTTGAAATTTAAAAGTCAAGGTTTGACCAGTTTGAACAAAAATTCATCTTTAAGTAAAATATCCAATTTATACCGGTTTGAAATTATAATTCACAAAATAGTCAACACCTATATTTAAAAATGAAATGTTTGAAATAAAGTAAGTTTAAAAAAATTCCGAAGTCAAATATTTAAAATATATGAAAAGTCTAGGGTTGTTACAACGCCTCGATAGGGTTTCAAGATTTTGAGTTGCATAATTAAGACGGTTTGAAAATTTAATCAACATATATAAATTTGATTTGACCATACCCTTCACATCTGTCTGTTTCTTCTTATCAGCCGACACCCTAGTACCTATTTCCTATTCAAACACGCATGCTCTCCTTTTTCTTTATTTGCATGCAAGCTTCAGTCAGTAAGAAAATAATAAATCAAAACTTCAAAAATTTCTTTCTCTTCAAATACTCGATTAAAAATCAAGAAACCTTCTCTAAAAATCCTATTTCATCGTTTGCTTCAATCCTGTATTCTTTTGGCCTAGTGCGACTTGGAGTTTGGCAGTGCGACAGTGAAGACGTGAGAGATTTTGAAGCTAGGTTTAAGCTTCACTTCGTTTTGTTTCTTCGATTCGAGAAATAAAGCTCGTATTTGGATTCTCCTCGTCGTATGGCATCTAGGCACGCGTTTTGGTGAAGATTCGTGGCGTATTGGGTCGTGCGACCTGGCCTTGGCCGAAGAGGAGTGGTTTGCATGCATTTGGTTGGTAGGTGCGAGCTTCGAGGTGAGGGGTCCGGGAGATGGAGATCGAGAGGAGAAGCTTGGCGGCGCGATCGGTTTCGATTTTCATCGCATGTAGCTCCGTATCATCGGGGATTAGTGCACGGCTTGGTGGGTTGTTTTTCTCGTGCACGTACAGGAATTTGGGGAAGATAGAGTTATTGGGCTGGGCTTCTTTGCTTTGGGTATGGGTTAATTTAATTATAATTTAATTTGTTTTATAAATTCAAATGTCGATAACTTAAAAATGTATAGCTTCTACATATGAGGTCCGATTGAGATGAGACTTTTTGCGTTGCGATCGGGATGATGAGAGCTTCGAAATGAAACTGGTTTGGAAGAATTTAGAGACAGTTTAAATTTGGGCTAAAGACGGGAGTCGTCCTGTTTAGTTCCTAACCGGAACGTCTCGATGACAACGAAAAATCAAGGTGAGTGTTTTGTAACGCTCACAACGTACTGAATATCTTTATGGTAGTTAAACTTGATATTATGAAGTGATATGAATTTTATTTGTCGTTGTTTGATAAAATTTAATTGTCATATAGGTTGTCATTTGAATTCACCGTTGAAAAATTAAATTGAAAGTCAAATTGAAATTAAAATTGAAATGCGATTAAATTACCTGATATTGAGAACTATGAAATTGCCGTGAATTTTATTGTCTATTGGATGATTTATTTCGATGGATGCTATTGCTTGATATTTTAATGTTTGGACGTTTATTTTCTTATATATATCCTGTTACACATACATATGACACTGTGATTTGATTTAAGTGATATATATTCATCCCTGACATTAAATTGAAATAACTAATCACTTCGCCATAGGATAGAAAATTATATACGGACACCAGATTGGTTAAATTAATAAATTTTAAAATCGTTGATTTGAAATTTATTTAAATGTTTTTATTTAAAAGTTATAAATAAAATCAATTTATAGCTATCGAATTTATCGCGAATTGAGTTTGGAATGTTGAAATAAATTTTGGTTCAAAGAAATTGTTAAATAATTTAAGTTGAGACTTTGAAATTTAAAATTTGGATATGATTGAATTTCGAAAATTACTTGTTTTAAAGATCGAACATTATTTCGAACTTTGAGTGTTACTAAGTAAAAGTGATATAAAAATGATATTTTGAAATTGAGCTTGGAATTGAATCATATTTGAAATTTGGATTTAAATTTGAATATTGAAGGATAAATTTTGTTAAGTGTTATAAATTGATATTTTGAAAAATAAAGCTCTAAATCGATATAAATTGAAATTGAATTAATTGAAGGTGAATGTAGAATTGAATTAATTTGAAGTCAAAGTTGACATTGATTTGAATTGAATCGAAATTGAATCGGTAGAATGGAAATTGGAATTGATTTGAATTGGGAAGTTATAACTGAAATGGTTTGGTTTTGAAACTGTTTCATTTTGTTTTCCAAATTTCTCTATTATATATAAACCATTTTAAATACTTAAACTATTTTAACCTACATTAACTCTATTAAATTAAACTATCTATTTGAAACCCATTTAAATATTTTAAGTATTTTAACTATTTTAAGTATTTAAACTACTTTTACACTACTTAGAACTATTTTCTAAAAAGATTCAAGCTGGTCAATAGGGTGGAATTTTTATATTTAAATCTTGAATTTAAATACGAATTGGGTTAAATGAAGTTGCAACCTAAATTAAAATTCGAAATGATTTTGAAATCGAAATGAGATATTGAGGCGAAAAATGATTTTTGAAATGGAATCTTACATTTTGAATAGATATGATGATGTTTGAAATGGATTTGATTTTTTAGGCGAATATGATATTTTGATATCAATTATGAATCGATTTGAAATGAAAAAGAGCCATCGGTGTAATAATACGTAGTTATTAAAGAGACCGGGATCGAATATGGACATACTCTCTGTAGATACCGAAAACCACTTTAATAACTAGTATACGCGGAATGCTGATCCAGAATGAAGTGGATGGTTTGGTGAACGCGTTGACTGAAGAAAGAGAACGATATTGGATGACCCCTGACATGACTAAAACAGGAGCCGCGCCGGGCCATTGAGGTTCGCCATCTCTAGCGGACACACTTCTTCGATACCATATCTATTACTTTTGTGATTCGATTTGGGTGCATGCAGCGATTTGGGAGTGTTGTTTCGCAGTGTTGAGGTAGATGCTGGCTATGCTCAACATCAGTCCGGATCATGCAACTACTAGTATCTTAGTTGGTAACGCCTCATGTACCTTGTCATACTGATTATCCTATTCGCGACCACTACGTTTTGTTTTGTGTTATACCTATGGGGTACCCTCTGGTAACCACTAGTTTACGGTGGGGTTTACGGTGCTGTATAGACTATGGCATTATAAAATGTGTTAAGGTGAATTATGGTAACGCCTTAACGCTATTTTAACACTTTTACTTTACTGTAGACATATTATAATAGCGTATTTTACTACATAGTAGATAGTTTAACGGATCCTTGAGAGACGGAAAATCCCGTAACATCTGTTGGGTACGCTTCTACCACCAACGAATCAGGATGAGGAAGGAGACACCGAACTATTCGGAGCCGATCCAGCACGATGAAGCGAAGCATACACTCCACCGAACCAGCTCACGACCGGACCAGAGCCTACAAGCTATCGGTCCAGGCCTTACCGATGCCGAACCAACCATCTCCCCGGACCAACGCCTACCGGACCAAACCCAGCCTTCTTCACCGAATCAACCATCACTGACCGAGCCAACATTGCCACCGAACCAAGGATACTCCACCTTTCCCCAAACCAAGTGTTACCAATGCCGAACCAACCATCTCCCCACCAATGCCGAACCAACCATCTCCTCACTGATACCGGTCCAAACCACACTTCCAAGCACTGCCGGTCCAGATTGCTACCGGACCAGCTCTGTCAGGCCAGACCGCATCTACCCAGGCCCACCAGCAGCTATATACATCCAAGACCCCTACCCACAACCTCACTCTATAAATAGAGGGGCAGGGGTACAACAATGGAAGACAAGTTTGAGAGCTCAAGCACGGAAGGAACATTCAAACAACTTTCGGTTACTTGTAATCAAAGCTTTGTACTTGTAATCTAAATTGAAAAAGAGAATAACATATAAAGTCGACGTAGGCACGTTCTGGCCGAACCACTATAAATCTGTGTGTCTTTTACAGTTTAGTCCGTCTATTTCATATATTTGCATAAATCATCCAAATCGCTAAGAACAACTTAAAATCAACTGAATCATACGACTTGGAGGCGTTTGCCCATTTTTTGTGCAAACATTTTTGGTGCTTTCACTAAGAACTCGAGCTAGAAGCTTCAAGCTTCTCCCACTCAACGTTTTCCCTAACAGCATCGCTCATTGCTTGGGAAACATGCCTCCCAGGCCGAGGAAAGATGTTAGCAAAGGAAAGAACGTCGCAACTAACAGTATCCCAGATCCAGTGATCACAGATCAAGAGAATCATCCTACTCCCACAACAAATGGAAATCAGGAAAATCCGACAGCCCCTGCCGCGAAGCAACCAATTACTAGGGCAGATTTGGACAGAGTTGTGGCTGATGTAACTAACCGCTTCACATCCCAACAAGAAGCCTTGGTGGATCAACTCATGTCACGCTTAAGGGATGCTGAAGATTCCAACCGCAACACTGAATCGTTGGGTGAGTCCCAGTCTGGAGGATCTAGGAGGCGACAAAGATCTTTTTTCTACGAAGAGGCTAACAACAGAAACAACAATGGTAGGAGCCGAGCCCGGACTCAGCCCGAATTCCGACCCGAAGAAGCACTTGGAACCGAACCCAACAGGGGAGGTACCAGGCAAGGGTCGGATGTAGCTGAGCCCGTCATGCTACCTAGCCATGGGAACGCTACTGAGCGATGTCGAGCTAGAGTCCAGCCCGAAGTTGGACCCAAGGAAGTGCTTGGAGCAGAACCCAACAGGGGAAGATCCAGGCAAGGGAAAACTGTAGCTGACCCTAGCATGCTCCCAGAAGATCGAAGACAGCCATTGGAAAATGTTAGGAGTGATAGACTATACCATCCCTACAGGTCATCTGGAGGGGGTCGACCCCGCAGAGAAGAACCCAGCTCATTCCTGTCTACCCCAAATTCTGATGAGAGGATGGCACGATTGTTCAGAGAGTGCGTCCGACGGGATCAAAGAGATCGAGGGATAGGCGCTACGGTAACCAGCCCCTTCACCCGCAATATCGAAATGGCCATCACCCCACGGGAATGGAAAATGCCAACGATGGAACCTTACAAGGGAACCTCTGACCCCGTTGTACACTTGCAGAGATACACCCAGCATATGCTCATGAGCGGAACAACAGAGGGAGTGTTATGTAAATGCTTCCCACTATTCTTGGCGGATCTAGCTACCTCCTGGTTCTGCCACCTACCCCAAGGGTCCATCAGCTCATGGGAAATGTTGAAAGAAAAGTTCATCAGCCAGTTCCGCATTCATGTGGAACAACCCAAGGATGCTTATTCCTTATCTAATATCAAACAGAAACCTTGAGAGACAGTGCAACAATATCTAACCCGATTCAACGCCGTGGCGGCCGCAGTCCAAGATGCCGACGAGAAACTTATCCTAATGGCCCTTTGCAGTGGTGTACATCTGGATACTAAATTTGCTAGAAGACTAACCAAGGAAAAACCAGCTACTTTACCTGATTTCTTTCATGAAGTTGGAAAGTATATGAGACTTGAAGACGCTGCCACTGAGAGGCAGTCAGGGTAACAGGATAAGACAGCTCCAGACAAGGTTTCCGCTGCGGCAAAGGATGTTCGGAGAAGTGACTCTAGAGACAGTGCTGGGGGCAAGAAGGGAGAAAAGCGCTTATATCGACCAGGACCAAGATTTGACTCTTACACTCCTTTGAATGAAACAATCGAAAATATCTTCCTAGCCACTCAAGACGAAGTTAAATACAAGCGCCCCCCGCACAAGAAGGAGTCAGATAACACACTCAAGTCTTGAAAGTTCTGCCGCTTCCATGAATCCCACGGACATGACACCAATGAATGCCACCATCTCCGCGACTTGATTGAAGAACACATCAGAAGGAAGAGGCTGGAACGCTATGTAAAATGCTAGAACAGGACTCCAGCTCCCGCTAATGAAAACCCAGGGCTACCCCTCCAAGAAGTAGGTGGAGGAAATCGCAATACCAGCGGCTCTAGTCAAGAGAAGATAATAGTCCATACCATATCAGGTGGACCACACATCGCCGACAGAAGCTGGGCAGAGATTGAAAGATACGGTAAGTCACATAGAAACGATGAAGGCTACGTTAATTCTGTTATGGAAGAACGCCACCCGAAACGGAAAGAGAATGACGACATCACATTCAGTAGGCGTGATCTAGAGGGAAGGTAGTACCCACACATGGATCCTATGGTCATCTCTGCCTGGTTCGGTCCAGCCAAAGTTTTTCGAATTTTAGTAGACACTGGAAGCTCAGTAAATATCCTATTTAAGCATGCTTTCGACAAGATGAAACTGTCAATGAAGGATGTCTCGCCCTGCAACAAACCACTACATGGTTTCACTGGAGATGCAAAGATGCCCCTCGGGCAACTGGACCCCTTTGTTGAAATAGAAAGTCATCCCCGCTCTGTTGTGTGAAAACAAACATTTGTACTAATAGAGAACCACTCGGCCTACAATGCCTTTTTAGGAAGACCCACCTTGTCTGACTTCCAAATTGTCCTAGCTCCATGGTGCCTGAAGATGAAATTTCCAACAGATAACGGAATAGGAGAAATAGAGGGAGATCAAGACGCCGCTCGAGACTGCTATGTAATTGAACTTCACAATAACCGCAGAAAAGATAAAGGGAAACATGCAGAGACTACTCTCCGCATGAAAAGATTGGAAGCATAGCAACTAAAGAAAGCTCCTCCTCTTCGATATACCAGTGACCCTTTCAATGAATTAGACCCCAGGGACAAAGAGGAGGAGGCCACCGCCGAGCCTGCAGAGGCAATGGAATTCGTAGCTGTAGACAAACATGACTCAAGTAGACTATTGAATATCAGATCTCAACTAAAAAAAGAATTATAGGATCAACTCATTGATTTTCTTCGCCACAACATGGATGTATTTGCATGGACGCACGCCAACATGACAGGAATCTCCCCGGACGTAGCGTGCCACGTACTGAACATCGATCCCACCAATGTGCCAGTAAAGCAGAAAAAGAGAAGCATGGGGGCGGAACGATCAGCAACCCTTGAGGAAGAAGTAAAGAACCTACTTGCCAGTAACTTCATACGAGAAGCCATCTACCCAGAATGGATCACCAACCCAGTGCTGGTAAAGAAGGCTAATGGGAAGTGGCGAACATGCATCGACTTCTCCAACTTAAATGACGCTTTTCCAAAGGACTGCTTCCTACTCCCCCGAATCGATCAGCTCGTGGACAGCACAGCCGGACATGAATTCTTATCCTTTATAGGTGCATACTCAGGATATAACCAGATCCCTATGCACGCCCCCGATCAAGACCACACTAGTTTCATCACTGATCGGGAATTGTACTGCTACAGAGTAATGCCTTTTGGACTTAAAAACGCCGGAGCTACTTATCAGCGCCTCGTCAACAAGATGTTTGTGGAACTAAAAGGACGAACTATGGAAGTTTATGTGGATGACATGCTGGTAAAATTGAGGAAAGCCAACGATCATATAAACCACCTGGATGAGATGTTTCAAGTACTTCGCCAATATGGAGTGAAGCTGAACCCTCTAAAGTGCTCCTTCGGACTATCGTCGGGAAAGTTCTTGGGATTCATCGTCCATGCCAGGGGGATTGAAGCAAACCCCGAACAAGTTTGGGATTTGCAAGATATCAAGATACCATCCAATCGAAGATAGATACAAAGCCTAAATGGGAAAGTGGCCGCCCTAAGCAGGTACATGTCTAAAGCAACCGACAAATGCATCACTTTCTTCGAAGCTCTAAAGAAAGATAAAGGAAAGTTTGAATGGACTGACGAATGCTCGAAAGCCTTCCTTAACTTAATCGAACACCTCCAGAGACCACCAGTACTCTCAACTCCAAATGATGGCGAGGAACTATACCTATACCTTGCTGTATCATCCCATGCTTTAAGCGCCGCTTTGGTGAGAGAAGACAACCGCGAGCAGCGGCCCGTATACTTTGTAAGCAAGAGATTTACAGGGGCAGAAGCCAGATACCCTAAACTTGAAAAGCAAGCATACTGTTCGCTAATCAGGTCATGGAAACTGCGACACTATTTCCAATCTCATTCCATCAGAGTTTTAACCGATCAACCGCTAAGGCAGGTACTCCATCGCCCCGACACTTCTGGGCGACTACTTTAGTGGTGCATTGAACTGAGTCAATATGATATCACCTACCATCCTCGCACCGCTATCAAGGGGCAAGCCATAGCTGATTTCATTGCCGAATTCACTACTAACGAAGGTAAAGAGAAATCTGAAATAGCAGAAGATATCAAGTGGAATCTCTTCGTAGATGGAGCATCAAGTGAACAAGGCTCGGGGGCAAGTGTTGTGATAATCACCCCCAGGGGAAGGAAGCTACACTACGCTCTAAGTTTGGAATTCGCCGCCACCAACAATGACGTAGAATACGAAGCAGTGATAGCCGGATTAGAACTTGCCCTGGAGATTGGAGTCGGTTCATTATGCCTCCACAGTGATTCTCAACTTATTGTAAATCAAATACTGGGAGAATTCCAGACTCGAGGAGATCGACTCACAACATATCTAAAGAAGACCAAGCTGTTGCTCAATCAGTTGGATCACTATTTAATCAAACACATTCCTCGAGAAAAGAGTCAGGAGGCCGACGAACTGGAAAAGCAAGCTAGCATGAAGGACGGCACCGCTTCCCGAGCAATAACCATCTCACAGCAACTAGCCCCGAGTTACGAGACAATGAATATGATAGCTGCAATCGAAGAGGAAACTTGGATGACTCCTATCCGGAAATATTTACAAGATGGCACACTGCCCGACGAGCGTAACGAAGCTAAGAAAATCTTAAGGAAATCTTCCCGCTACAAATTACAAGATGGCATCCTCTATCAGCGCGGCTTCTCTAATCCCTTATTAAGGTGTATCGCTGGAAGGGAAGCCAGGGAAGTCTTGTCCAACATCCATCAAGGAAGTTGCGGAGATCACACCGGAGGGAAGACTATAGCCAAGAAAACACTCCGATACGGGCATTACTAGCCCACTTTAAACAAAGACGCGACAGATGTCAGAAATTTGCTAAGATTCCTCGACCACCCACAAATGAGATTACTCAAATGACCAGCCCTTGGCCCTTTGCAATATGGGGAATTGACTTGATTGGCGAACTGGCAGTGGGCCGAGGCGGAGCCAAATATTCAATAGTGGCAGTTGACTATTTCACCAAATGGGTGGAAGCGGAGCCTCTAAATAAAATATCTTCGGCAAAAGTTATTAACTTCTTGATCAAAAATGTTTTATGCAGGTACGGGGTTCCACTCAAAATCATATCGGACAATGGACTTCAATTTGACAGCGAGAAATTCACCGACTGGTGCCAAGGGAACGGAATTCACAAAAGCTTCTCATATGTGGCTTATCCCCAAGCAAACGGACAAGTCGAAGCTGTCAACAAAATCCTCAAAACCCTAGTCAAGAAGAAACTTGAAAAGTCAAAAGGCGCTTGGGTGGATGAACTTCCTACGGCACTTTGGGCCTACCGCACATCTAACAGAACATCAACAGGGCATACTTCTTTCTCTTTGGCATACGGATCGGAGGTCATGCTCCCAGTTGAAACTGTAGTGCCTTCCCACCGTAGGATGCACTACAATCCAGAAGAGAACGAAGAACTCCTCCACATGTCTTTGGATCTAGTTGAGGAGAGAAGAAATGATGCAGCACTTAAAGTAACAGCTCACAAGCAAAAAGTAGCATCACAATAGAACTCCAAAGTCAAACACCGCAGCTTACAAGAAGGAGATCTTGTCCTCAAATGGGTCTTCCCATGCCCCGGGGCGCTAGATCCAGTCTGGGAGGGACCCTATGTAATTCATAAAGATCTCCACAACGGAGCTTATATTTTGTCAACAGTGGACGGAGAGGTGTTCCAGAGGGCATGGAACATCCAACACCTTCGTCGTTACTTTTCTTAACTTGTACTGCCCATATGAAGTGAATTAACAAAGAGAATCAGTGGATGTAGGCATTTTCGTGCCGAACCACTTTAAAAATCTTGTCTCATGTTAACTTGTTCCTTTATGTCTTGGCTACTTGTTGAGTTTTATCCTTTTCTGTTGAACAAAATCCTGCATTTCCATTCAAGACGCATCATAGCGCGGCTTCACCTGGACAAGACCTAATAGGTACTATAAAAATCTATGCACTCACCAATGAGACACTTTTGCTCCAGCATCCCTCTGCTGCGGGTTAACTCGTTGCTCGCGACTGCCCTCAATGCCAACTTTAATGAGCCGATTATAAGCCATCAAGAAGGCCGACTATAGCCGATGGCATCTCATTACGGCGTTCGGCTCACCGGCAACTGTGAACCTACTTAAAGCCCAACATAAGGTGTGGCCAGCCTGGAGTAGTTCACGGTTGACAATCGGCACCCACGCTAGCCGGCCATAGTAAATCGAATAATACCCACGATTACGGGCCATAATGGCTCGGATAGTTACTGTGCGCGATCTCGGCTCCGATATGTCTTAAGTGCGGCTACGGTAAAAAGGATAAACTCCCCGCGGAGGCGTAAGATGGGTGACAAATGTCTCCAAGACCCACAGCTAGGGAAAGTGACTACAAAACCGTTTGCCACGAACTTAAGCATATCGATGGCCTTCCATGATTGGAAGTTTTACTATTTCTTATATGTCCATTTTATTTATAAAAACTTTCCTCCTATCCTCTATAACAATCCCTAAAGTACAGAACACATAATAAGAGATGCCCGCCGATGGAAATAGGAACTCACAACTGAATGACATGACACTCAGCTGCATTCCATACTCAGCTACACAAGACATTCAAAGCTACCATATAAAGCTAAAACTTGAAGGGCGGTACTTTCTTCTCTTGTATATAAATACGTAGCTATAATTTATGCGCACATCACACTAACGTTACCAAACATAAGTTATTGTTTAAGCAAGAACTTAGCATTAAACACAATTGAATCACTAGCACATGCACAGCTATATTTCTTATGCAACACATCAAAGTAACAAAAGCATTCAAATATAGCAGAATCAGTTTGTGTTAAGAAATTACATGTCAAAAATAAAGCCGTTCATTACAAATGATACAGTTACAACCCAAAGGTACATTAATGTTTTGGGACTAGTATATACAGGAATGCCAA
This sequence comes from Allium cepa, assembly GCA_030765085.1. Classification (NCBI taxonomy): domain Eukaryota; kingdom Viridiplantae; phylum Streptophyta; class Magnoliopsida; order Asparagales; family Amaryllidaceae; genus Allium; species Allium cepa. The sequence continues at coordinate 854,039,318 of CM060931.1, forward strand.
ATAGGCCAAAAAATAATCAGCTGCAGCAGGGCTTCGCCTCTATCCTGCTCGCCCTCCGGGATCTATTTGACCGCAGGGTCAGAACTCCCAGCATGCTGGCCAGGGGTCCCACCTGTCCGATTCAGGAAAAGAATTAATCAGATAAATGATACACAATCAAGTTAAGGAAAGATTGAGAGGGAAGACTTACCCTCCTTACTCCCTGATCATCATCATCTAGCTGCACGCCTACCTCATCCGCAGCGAGCAGCCGCATGCCCTCCTTAACCGCCACCTTCTCTTCCTTAGTGAATTGGGCCGTAACCACATCCATCCTGAAAGCCGCACCACCTTCCTTATCCGCATCGGCCTTAGCCTCCTCCAATGCACGAAGATATATCCTAGCCATGACCCGGGGATAGTCGTCCATCCAGGAGAGGTTGCCCTGCTTCCAAGTTCGGAAATACATGTCCTGGAGCATCTCATCCATCATCCCCTCGTTCTCCTCAAACTCTTTCATCCGGGCCTCAGAAGCCGATAGCCGTGCGACGGCAGCATCTCTCTCCAATCGGTATCTCGAGCAGTCAGCCTGAAGGAATTTTCGCATCACTTCCATCTCCTCCTTCAGCTTGGTCTGAGCAAGCTCTGCAGCCTCTAGCCTCCCAGATAACTCCTCTACCTGCTGAAGATCCGTTATCCGAACCTCATCCACCATTGCGATGGCCATGTCAATTCGTTCTTTGCAAACAGACTCCATTTTTCACAACTCAGCCTTGCTAGCCTCTTCCATGGTTTTCTTTAGTCGTCTGGAGGCCGCCTCATGTTGGGATATCTGGATAGCCTGATCGGCAAGCTGTTTGGCCTGATCAGAAACCACTAGCCGCAACCGAATGTTAGCACTTCCGATTTCCTCTCCAGCCTTGACCAGTCGAGCGTGATGTTCCATTAGCCTCTTGGTCTCTTCAGCCACCCGATCGATGTTTGCGTTGGCCTCATCCCTTATGGTCACAATCCGAGTAGTAAGCAAATCGAGGTCTAAGGACTTAGCCTCATCAAGTACCTGTACCATGGGATTGCGGGGAAGAAGATGCTCACCCGTGGCCTCGTCAAAAGAAATGTCCTGAAAACTCGGGTCCAGATCCGGGTGGCCGGCAAATGGGTTGCGAACCAAACCAGGGTAGTCTATCGGGGTGACGGTTGGATTTTCGGACGGATGTGGGGAAGGCATGAACTCAGTATCTTCCTCGGTAATATCATGGATAGGCTGGACTGGAGGCTGAAGGCCAGGTGAAGGTTCAAACAAAGATCGACCCCTCTTCCTCTTTTGCATATCTTCTTCAATAACTCCGAGAAGAGGGCGATAGCCAACCACATCTCCGGGATGGCTAGTCGACGGCTTCGCTTTGGCGGAAGCTTTGAGTAACTTGTACTGTTCAAGGCGGTGCCGAATGTCTGATGTCTTGGCCACATTACCCGTTCCTGGAATAAAAACCAAGTGTTACAAGCATGCATGAAACTATAATCCGAGAAATATATTAAGTTAAAAGGAGCAGGAAAACGCGTTTATTTTACAAACCCTGAGGGGGAGTGGGATACTGCAATAAGTCCTGAATCTCATTCCAGGACGAGAGCTGGCCATAAAATATTACTAAGTCCTTATCATAAAGGGAGTCTGCGGAAGTCAAAAATTCACCTTGAATCACTGAAGTCTCCTTAGCTGGAATATTCTAAGAAGATGAACCGGTACCAGTCCCGGCCTTATCAGTTTCCTTCGGTTTCTCCACCAAGGCCGACCCTTCTTCCAACCCCTCAAAAGCTTGGCGGAAAGCATCATCCGTCCACTCTAGAATCTCACCTACTTGCCCCGAAGACAAAGCATCGGTGCCATCACCGCTCCGCCCTTCGCCACCCTCATCACCATGACCTTCTCTACCACTTCCCCCCTCCGCTTTTCCTCCTTTGTCCTTGCCTTCTCCCTCCTCCACATCCTCTTCCTCCGGAACATCTGGGCATGTGTTAGGGGAGGGTCCATCTGATCTCTTGAGCTTCTTCCCCCCGACGACTGGAAGTACCGAGAAAGGTCTCCTCTTATTACTCTTCGCAGTGGCCCCGTCTTTAGCTTTGGCAGCCCTATCCTCGGTTGTATCTCTCTGCTTAACCACAAATTGACGTGGAAGAATCAAGTTGTTCTCCAGGAGAGTGGCATTCCTGATCAGGTATGAAGCCGACCTATCCCTTCCTGAGATAGCCTCTATCTCCGCAGCCATCTGTACCAGGCGATCATTCTCCACGACCGCAAAGCCACCTGTCACTAGCAATAAATAAAAGCATATAAGAAGAAGCATTGCAATCGGGACAAAGAAATTACAAATGGAATTCAACTTACAGCCAGAAGTAAAAAGGCGAAAAGAAACGGAGACTTCCTTGACGGAGAACCATTCCTTCTTAAACATGGTGAATTTCGTGTATAAGTCCAAGACCGGCTTGAAGGACACGTCCGACTCTAAACTATTGTACGGAGACCCCTTCTTGTAGCCCCTCAGATTATACAAATATCGGATTTCCCGGTTAGAAGGGGGCGCCCATACCTCCTCTGGAAGATAACGAATAGACACACTAAGATGGCGAGTTGGGCTGAAGCTGGAAAGGAGCCACCTTCAGGTAGGTAATGAAGCTGACTATCCACGCATTGATCGGAGTAATGGCCCCACACATGCAATGGTATCGGCTATAGGCAAAATATCCTTCAGGAGGATCATACGGCATCACACCATCTCCCGGCAGCAGCATGCTCGCTCTGTCAATCCCGAAGGAGCGAGCGATGACATCAAGTTGTCCCTCTTTGAGGGAGCTCGGAAAGCAATCGGGAGGAGAGTTCAGAAGCCCTTGAGGGCCATATCCATCCACTAATGACCTCGGGGCAGATCAATGTCGCGCTGGTTCCGGCTGGGCTGGGGGCACAGCGGGAGACTCTATTCTATCCATAGAATTCCTCTGTTTTTTTGATCAGGTTTCCACTTTGCGAGACATTTACCTGCAAACACGAAAGAAAAGCACATTATTAGAACAAGGAGGTGCAGAGATACAAACAAGCAAGTGCGTACAGTCTAGGGTTTTTGTTTGTGATTTAAAAAGTACGAAAGGCCTAAGAATTCATTCGATAAATCAAACTCCCCATGGTTCATTCGGCGTTCCCAATACCAGGTTTCATTCGGCATTCTCAGTATAAGGTCCATTCGGCATTCTCAGTATAAGGTTCATTCGGCATTCTCAGTATAAGGTACATACGGTATTAAATCTTTAAGTTCATTCGGTAAAACGAAGTAAATCAAAGAAGCCATTCGGCAGTCACCTGATTCGGCAGCTAAAGATTGATTCGGCAAAGAGATTGATTCGGCAGGAAGTTCTGATCCGGTTATCTCGTTCGGTAGGGAATAACGGAAGCCCTAGGCCCATACTTATATGGGGAAGGTTGGATAACCGGACCAACCGGTTCGGCTCTCGGGCCGAATATGGTTGTCCAATTAAAACAAAGCACGACATATGTTAAACGTATGCCCTACTTTGGGGGGAAAATGTTAGGTACGCTTCTACCACCAACGAATCAGGATGAGGAAGTAGACACCGAACTATTCGGAGCCGATCCAGCACGATGAAGCAAAGCATACACGCCACCGAACCAACTCACGACCAGACCAGAGCCTACAAGCTACCAGTCCAGGCCTTACCGATGCCGAACCAACCATCTCCCTGGACCAACGCCTACCGGACCAAACCCAGCCTTCTTCACCGAATCAACCATCACTGACCGAGCCAACATTGCCACCGAACCAAGGATACTCCACCTTTCCCCAAACCAAGTGTTACCAATGCCGAACCAACCATCTCCCCACCAATGCCGAACCAACCATCTCCTCACTGGTACCGGTCCAAACCACACTTCCAAGCACTACCGGTCCAGAGTGCTACCGGACCAGCTCTGTTAGGCCAGACCGCATCAGCCTAGGCCCACCAGCAGCTATATACATCCAAGACCCCTACCCACAACCTCACTCTATAAATAGAGGGGCAGGGGTATATCAATGGCAGAGTTTGAGAGCTCAAGCACGGAAGGAACTTTCAAACAACTTTCGGTTACTTGTAATCAAAGCTTTGTACTTGTAATCTAAATAGAAAAGGAGAATAACATATAAAGTGGACGTAGGCACGTTCTGGCCGAACCACTATAAATCTGTGTGTCTTTTACAGTTTAGTCCATCTATTTCATATATTTGCATAAATCATCCAAATCACTATGAACAACTTAAAATCAACTGAATCATACGACTTGGAGGCGTTTGCCCATTTTTTATGCAAACAACATCTTTTAAGTTATTACACTCACATTGACACTGGATAGGAGATGTCAAACCCCGTAAACATCTCTGACGCCGTTACACTCATATTTATTTACGATTGATTTAACTTACATGAGGATATTTTAGTCCCGACTCGAGTGTTTTTCCTTTTCACTACGCTCGGGTCAGACCTGAGTTTTTCAGCTTATTGAAGATCTATACTAGAGAACGAAGTCGAAGATTTGGTATACTATTCTATTATTATCTTTGCATCATGCTGTGTGCTGCATTATTTTATTTGTTCAGGTCTATATGTATAACTCTGATAAATGTTATGTAAATAATGATCGAAGTATAGTAAACAGCTTCATGGACTATTTTTTTTACTATTATATTTTATCGTTCCGCTGCAAGATTCTGTGTTGTTTCATTTTCTTTATTTCCCTTTCTTTTCTTTTCTTATTTGCCCCAATAACCGTCTACCCTTTTGAATGGTTTGGAATCGGCATGTGTACTTGATCGTCGGTTTAAACTATCCAATAAGGTGGGTCGTTACACTACTCATCTGCCTTGGCATACAAGCATGCAAAAGTAATAAAATTAATACAAATTTTGCATTGAATTTTTATGCATTTTAAATTTTTATCTAATACCTTAAAATTATATGTATTGGTTATATATTGGTTTTACTAGGTATACGGGCTTAAATAATTATTTATGAACAACATATTATATAATTTGGCCCAACACAATAGAAGCCCTATAAAGGGCATGATTGGCTAGACATGTGGAAAAAACGATGCATTTGACTTGGTATTTGGATTCGGATAGGATCTGTTTTCAAACTAGCAAGAAATATGGAAGATAATTTGATATTATAGTGCTTATAAGCCACACATTGTCCTATTCAGATTTGATAAAAAATAATGAGCTCAAGTCTTCGTTAGAGAATTGGTGAAACTTTGATGTCGAGATTCGAACATGATGTTCAAAGATAAAGAACAAGCAATCTGAAGATGAATAGCTAACAATAGACACGTCGCTAACCGATGACCTAATAACTACATATTTATTTTAAATATTGTAAAATTATTCATATTCCTGTATCACCGTAGTGTTTCGATCATGACTTAAAAATTATATGTGTTTTCAAATAAAATTAATTACTATAGATATGTAAAACATTGAATCATATATACACACATTTGAACAAACATATTACTATATATGTATATTGGTTAAAGAGGTTATTTTATGGATGCTCACAACAGTAGGTTTTAACATATATACATATATATAAACATACACAGATATATATATATATATATATATATATATATATATATATATATATATATATATATATATGCATGCATGCATGTATGTATGTATAATAAAGTATTATGTTTTTGATTTTAATAATATAGAAAATAATTATATATTTATACACACTTTTATTCTCGGGTTGTAATTGAAAATTTGGTTTTTTTATTATCGGTCATAAATAAAATAAACATTTATATATATATATATATATATATCTGTGTGTGTATTTGATATTTGAAAGGAAAATTTACGTAAGTTTGAATTAGTCAGAATTATTTCGAATTCAAATTTTGCATAAGTAAACGTTTGTCCACATATGAATCATATATATGCATGCAATACGCCACACATTAACGGGCCTGAATTTCGACTAAATCAAAAATCAAGTCCATTAGAGGTTGGATCATGGGTTTTATTAATAAACACAAGTGTATCAAAGTGCAATAAATTTAAACTCATAATGGAATTGAAGCATAAAATATAACGTACATATCGACTAAAGCTACTACTTTGTAATATTCCTTAGATATTTAATTGCCTAATCAGCGCCAAGTATGAATAAGAAGACTTCATCATCTACGTTCATTTCTTATTCCAGTATTCGGTCCTTCTAAATCTAACATGTGGATTATTATGAGGAGTAGGTTCAGAACAACGTTTCGATGATTGGAAAATTACATACTTTACCTATCCCATTAATATATGTCGATTGATTTCCATTTAAATGCTATGTATATTATTTACGGCTAGTCAGTTAATTCTAATGTGTGCATACGACACGCCTAACCTAACTTTCTTTAAGGTACCATTATGTGTCTGTATATGTATAATTATTTATATTTATCTAAACATTTCACTATCAAAAACCCCAGCCACCTAATACTTCTTAAATAGGAGGGAGGCAGACCCATCGGCTATTTACTATCTCAAGCCCCTGAAGCGGAACCTTCGCAACATCAATGCTAGTCAATCTGTTCTAGCTATAGAGATCAAATGACTCCTATATATGGCTTTTTAATATAATATATAATTCAATTACCGTACTACTAATGCAACTTAAAGACTCTTAACTAGCCTACATCCACTAAACTAATTTTTTATCTAACCATATACTTTATGGTCTATGTGTCCTCCATATGGATTCTACACTCGTAGAATGCGAAATCCATCAGCGTATGACCCGAATTTTTTCTAGCGCTCACTCGGGATCGTTAGGTATCGAAGCCAATATTCTAGACCTACTACTAAAAACCAATACTAACAACTACCGTAGCCCACCGACCCTCCACAACAGATGTCCCGTTTAGACCAACCTAAGTAAGTAAAGAAAAATGCCCCTTTGTGTTACTTACTTCCTCTTATTGTATATGACGCAATCCCCATATCTCAGATGGTACCGGATCATTTAATACTTCAAATCCAAGTTGAACCCTCAATGTATTTTCCCTTACTTATGCACAAAGTATATCCCTTTCCTAATTTCTTATGCTTGGACATGTCACACATAAGTGGTAAGTATACACAACTTCTTGTAGCCTCTAGGTGAAGGGCAGACTTTTGCTGCATAGCTTTATTGACCTCAAATCCTAGAAAATAAGTGGTAAGTATACACAACTTATTGTACCCACTAAATCAAACCTACCACTCAAATCCTAAGTGTTGCATGGGCTAGGCCTACTAATTCATCATTTTTCCTAAACGTACAAGTTATATAATTTCCTACATTTAAAATTATATTGCTTCCTAAATATAATTAATAGTATTAATACTTACTTATTCACTACATTATTATTCCTAATTTATACGCGTTTTCTTTGGTTTCCTTGTAATGTCTAATAAATGCCCATTATCCATGAAAATTCATCTTTAATGTCAAAATTGGGCGATCTCTAATCAATTCCCATTTAATCCTGTTAATTCATTCACCAGTTTAAAAATCCACCTATCTGTCTATTCAATTCCTCCGTAAATGCCACATTAAATTCTCTTATCAGTCCCTGTTTAATTTCCCTTTAAATCTTTATTATTCACAAATTTATTTCCTGTTAAATTTGTAATTAATGTCTATAAATCCTAGTCCATTAATTATTACGATGTTGATAACCAATACGTTAAGCATGGTATTACTTATATATATAGTTATTAATTTCCAAACTAGAACATTCTTTTCCATATTTTAATTTACCAAAGCTATCCTTCTAAAAGGGATCCCCGTTATAATTTTCCATAAATTAACCAAAAGCAAGACCTTTGCTTCGTTTGGAAATTACAAAGAATTTTTTCTCTTTTCTTTTATTGAAATAGATGTGTAAACTATAGAAAAGAATATACATATCTTACACATCTCTTTTCCTTTTTGGCATATCCCTTTTCAATTCAAACGGCGTGCAATTATACGCATTTTAGAGTTGGCTAAGTTATAAAAATTACAAGAAATTCGCTACAAATTAATCACAACATAGAAATTTGCATTCCAATTTAACTAGGACAAACTAATTTACAATCCAATTATAAATTCACATTAAACTTTACAGACCTTCGGTAATAATAAATAATTGGGACTAATTCAAAGTTCCAGATTAGGTTGTCCATGCTTTTTCTATTCTAGTTACCTATTCTATTGAATATGTAGGTGTTAATCATATACATTTATTTGAAGCCTACAATTCATGAGATCTTATTTAGGCATAATAATTAAATTATAATTCAACGAGATAAATTCCAATGTTCAAAATCCTACCCTTTACTTGACTCATTTTTCCATCCTAATCCAACAGAATATGTAACAACCCGTAAATCCATACCCCTTGGGTCAACACTATTCTACATTAATCAACTCAAGATGAATGGAAATACGAACCATTTGAGTTAAAGAAGAAGAGGTAGAAGAAGAACGTAGAAAAACAACATCAGAATCTAACCATCGCGGCGGAATAAAATATAATAGATGATCACAGATCTTTACACCCAAAAAAACTACTATATATGTTTATACATACATCTTCAGAGTATACATAATCACACAGCTAGACAGTAATCATAATATGTCCTCACAATCTAAATACACAGCTGAATATGTAACACAAATACGAAAGTACATAACCCCATCCAGCTCGTCTCCTTCTTCACAGCGTTCTTCCCTGTATCCTATAATACCCGGTCTGACCCGAGCATTGCAGTTAAATAACACCCAAGTCAGTCTGGAATACCACTGTGAGAAAACCACACATAAATTGATTATTAAAGTTTCAAAAATCCTTTTGAAAATCAAAAGCATCTCGTAAGACCACGCCACAAATAAACATGTCGGGTTTTAACCATACGATAGCTAAAACACTTTTTATTAAAATTCTCTGATATTATAATAGTGTCTATAGAAAGTAAAATAGAATCTAGCTGAAATGCTTGCATCTCACATTTCAGCATTAGTTGGGCACAATCAAAACCGTACGGGCGCGTAGGGAAAATGGATTTCCAACTAATGACTAGGAACTGGGGTACCACCTGTCTTGGTACCTGGTCTAGATCAGCATACCGAGGATTACTCCTAATCCACTGCAACACAAGACCGTGACTACCTCTTACTGGACAATCCTGAGTAAGTTCACCCCATGGTTGGGATTAGCAACCGCACCACTAAGCCGAAATAAAAAGGGATATCTAGACAGGGACTACCTCACCCTGAAATGGGTGCTACCTACCTAGCCTTGCTGCATAACCCTTGATTTTCAATCATTCCCGGTTGATGAGGCTTGAGGCTAAGCGTTACCTTTTACAATGTTTCACTTAGAATGCCCATCGTCCACCTGACGATGTTCTGAAAGCATTCATCCATACAAGTCTGTCCCGGGTTCGAACGAAACCGAAGGCACTACTCCTACTACATCCATTTTGGAATTATCCTCAGGATTAGTAACGACTAGTCCTTGCACTCCACTGTTCCATCTTCGACTCCGAACTCGTTTTTCCACGAAAACGTACAAACTGGATCGAAGTGGTTTTCGAGAAATTAATCCCGATCCCGGTCTCTTCGAAACGATCAGCGCATTGGCCAATATTGATGGTCGGTTATTTAACTGTCAGTCAACATTCATAAACAACCAATCATAAATAATTTCCCAAATTATTCATTAACCTTAAAATATCTTCACAAGATATATTTTCATTTTTCAAACCGTTTTGAAAACAGTTTCAAACTACCTTCCCTTTTCAGAATAAATTTCCCAAATATTTTCTATTTCCACTGAAATCACAAAGCACATAACTTTAGATTTTTAAAATAATTCAAAAACACTTTATTGTAAAATATGTGTTAACGCTAAAATTAAACGCTAACACCCCGGTGTAAGTAGAGATAAAGTGAAAGCACCACCCGTCAATACGGGAATTAGAAGTAAGTAAAAAAAGTCATCGAAAAAATAGTAAACAAACAACGGTTTTATAGTGGTTCGGCTTCAAGTTAACCCTACATCCACTTTAATCTCCTTTATAGCTAATTCAATTACAACTTATACAAAAATCTCCGATTACAACACCACTTAGACAAACAACTAGAACTCCGATGTAGGAGAATTCTTCAAATTCAGGTTGAATGTATTAGATCTCTTCTTGAAGTTCTTTGAAGTGTCTTCCGTGTTTGAAGTGTCGGATGAGTCGAGAAATCAGCAGAGTATAGGCATTCCAGAAATGAGCGAAAAGTCCTTTCTCAGTTGGAGTAGGTGGAGTATTTATAGGGAAAATCCGGGCTAAGTCGTAGGTCGCGAACGACCTAAGGGTAGGTCGTAGGCGACCTAAGGGATACAAGCTACGGCTTATCCTTGTTGCACTTGGTCAATCTGAGCGGGTTAGTAGGTTGCAGCGACTTAGGGAGAAGAGGCATAGGAAGTTGTGGCATAAGGATTGTCTTGGTTTATTTAGGTCGCTAGGTTGCTAGGTCGCTAGGTCGCTAGGCTGCTAAGTTGTTAATCTTTCGAATCTTTGGAGTCTTTTAGTTCGTTAAGCTGTTGTGTCTTTCTTTTGCAATGTACTGTTAGGTCGTCGTATATTTAGGTCGCCAACCATATTAGGTCGTTAGGTCGCTTACTGTATTAGGTCGTTAGGTCGTGAAACAGAACGATACTAACACTTGCCCCTCGAAGTATACGCCTATGTCGTAGGTCGTGTGCTTCGATGTACTTTCTCTTGGTCGTAGGCGACCTAACGAGCTAATTAACTTTCGTGCCAATACGCCTTCTTCTTTCCCACCTATATAATCCATTAGCTTGCTTCTCCTTCCTTACTTGATCGCTTACTTGTGCCGCCATTATCACACTCGAGCTTGCAAAATTTTCTCTTTTTCATCCCAATCATCAACTCCAATCAGTGAATTTAGGTAATTTCGAGCATCCATTTGCTGTGTTTACCATCGATTCCCCATAATCTTCTCCATACTGTTTTTGGCATCCCGTTGTAAAAGCACACTTGTATTTGTATTCGATTTTTGTTGAATTGCCGGCGATTGCCTCGAAGCTAGTAAGTGCTTTGAATTCGAGAGGTTTAGTAATGGTTCCTGGAGATTCAGAGGAGAAGACGAGGCTTTAGGAGGTTTGAGGAGAGAAAGGGATTCATGGTTAATCGGGTTAATGGATTTTTAGGTTTAGTCGCGATGCTTCAAGCGACGCAATGGTTGGTGGATGCGTGGCAAAGTGTAATTGGAGAGCAAAGCATAGCCGTTTTGACGGGAGATAACTTGAGATCGTTGCGTTACTTCAGAAACGACCTAGTGAATCTAAGCGACCTAAAGACCATCTCGACCTAACAGATTTGGCCGACTTAACAACCTTTGCGACCTAACCTCTCATGGCATTACCATTTGCGACTTAACTTTTAGCGACTTAATCTTTAGGTCGCGTAAGCGACTTAATCTTTAGGTTGCGTAAGTGACTTAGAACTTAAAAAAATTTGCACTGCCTTGACTTGGAGCACAACTTTAACTTGTAGGAGCATGAATAATGAACTTTTTGACTTGAGCAGAATGACTTAATGGAACTTCGACCCATGCTAAGTCGCTTGAGCTTGATTGCTTGCAAAAATTGGACAGCACTTAACTGAATTTTCAACTTGAACTGTTGAGATATACTGCCTGAATTTGCTGCACTTCTTTACAGATTATATTAAATTTTAATGCTAGTAACCTGTTAAATTATACATTTGCAGAAAACTAGGACAAATATACTGCCACTGACTGCCCACATCGAATGACAGATTAGTCGATAAAGAATAATTAACATAAAGAAATTATACGAATGAAGTGCTATGAATCAATAAATTCAAGTGAAGTATTAATGCAAAGCAAAATTAATCAACTAAAGCTGACCTATTTGCATCAACACTACACTTGTACTTGGACTTAAAATAACAAGCCCTAAAACTTTATAATCGACTAATGCCAATTAGTTTAATTTCAATCACATCTGCTTGTCCTTTTATTAGTTTTGCACAACACTTCACACATTTAGGAAACGTGCACCTTCATATTTGAATATCTAGTTCCTTGTGTAGAATGACTTCTCAAGAAGAGATAGTAGAGCAAGCTGGAGAGGTCTTCCCAATAGCTAACCCTTGGATGATCCCCCGAAAAGAACTCTGACCACTCTGAATCAACAGTGTTCAACCAACTATGCATCCAGTTTGGTATCGCTGAGGCAGACGCTTTGCTTCCTGGGGTAAACGATACTGCTGACAGGCCACCTTTTAGTTTCATCGCAGTTAATCGTCAGATGTGCTTGAGTGGAGCTATTCCATCCTTTAACGATTTTCTTCAACGGCTCCTTCACCGATTGACTATCTCTCCCTTCTAGTTGCACCCCAATGGCTACGCCATTTTGATGGGGCAATGTGTACTGTTCAAGAGGACACTCGACCATCTTCCAAGCTTTGAAGAAATTGCTACTTATGCACATTTGTGAAGAATAAAGATCACCCCTCTATAATACTCGTGAGAAGCGCAAGGAACCGTAAATTGATCATCGATCCTCCCGAAAGTGCCCACGGGTTTCTGTACCATTTTTTCTTCGTCCGTTGCCCCCCAGGATTCTACAACATTTGGAGAGTAGGAAGTAAGCTTGCCTATCTCTGATCTTTCCGTTTCCGAACTTTTCAAAATCCAAGTTGTTAAGTGCTAACTTCATTCTTTACTTTTACAGCACTTCCTCCTCTTTCTAAAGATTCCAGCCATAAGCCGACTTTTGAAAGACTAAGTGTCGTGGCGGTTGAGGAGAGAAGCGTTAAATTTTTGCTTAAGGATGAATTTTTGCATCAATTCATACTTTTGCACCCCTCTCGATCTACTCAACTTCAAGATGCCCCTGGTTCTCAAGCAGAAATATCAGATGCCCCAGTTTCTGTTGAAGAATATGCACCAAAGGAACTTACTTCTGAGGCTTCATTGGTAAAATGTTCTGCTTCCGTTGATGTCGCGGGTTATCCGGCAAATTTGTACTTCCCCTGGTTATCAAAGAAGAGGAACCTCCTCAACGCTCCGGGAAGGCTGCTGATGAAGGAGCTGAGAGAAAGAGTCCCGCTGGGCATGACGGTCACGATATTTTTGAGGGGTTGAGCGATTTGGTGGTTACTTTACGTGAACTCTTCAAGGATGATTCTACCGCTTCTAAACTTGCTTCTCCAGTGGTTGAAGTGACATCAATTTTGCAAACAACTCCATCAACCCAAGAGATAACTCTTAAGCCAACGAGAAGTTTGTAGTTTGACGCGCGTAGTTCTCACGCCACACACACTTAGGATTTTAGCAGCTTTGTGCACTTAACTTCTTTACTTTGAAGATTTATGAACTTGTCTCTTCTTCATTTTCAGGTTCTCCAATGGGACGTAGCGGCTCTTACATTGACGATTTTCAGCGCTACAGAAGGCGCGACTCTTATGATCCCAAGTGGTATCTTCCTGCCCTGAGGGAAACTGATGAAGAAAGAGTCACAAGAAAAGCTCGCGAGAGGCGGGCTTATGAAGAGCGTTGTGGGAGAAGGGATGAACGACATGATTCTTCCCAGAGAGATGACGATTCCCACAAAAGAAAATCTCATGATGACAAAGGGAAAAGTCACATCACTGAAGATCCAAGTAAACGGGCCAAGCTTAGTGAAAGGCCGGAGTCGGCAATTTCTGAAAAGCCAGCTGCTCCCATCTCTTTGGAAATCCCTTCCAGCTCTCCTGCCCTTCAAAGAGTTGATATTCAAACGATTATTAGTAGGCCTAAGTATCAAGTTGGACAGGGTCCGGCTACTCTTCAAAGCCGGTTTCCGCACTGGTGCTTAAAAGGTGTGCGTTTTGACCTTGATTTGGTCCCAATCGACAAGCAAGCTATGTCGCGAAATCCTGATGCCGTCAAACTTGATATTGAGAGAATATCTGGTTGGCAAAAACTTGTTGACGAGCTTCAAAGAGTAAACCGGGCAAATCTCGAAGCCATGCTGACTATGGAAAACGATAAATTCGAGTAGCAGAAAACTCTCGATCGGCATGATGCAGTGATGAAGAGCGTTGCCGCTTACAATGAGAAGCTTGAAGCGAAAATTGAGAAACTCAAAGAAGAGCTTGCCACTTCTTCCACTTCTTATTCTAAAAAAGAAGAAGTGCTTCAAAAACAGGTGAGAGATGCTCATGCCGGACAAAGAGACGATGAAGTTAAATTCGAAGCACAGCAGAAAGTTATAGAAAGCTACCAAACTGACGTTGCTCAGTTGCAAGAAAAAACCAGCTCCCAGAATTTGCAAATTGAAATGTTAAAAGTTCGACTTTCTGGAGTTGAAAAAGAGCGTGTTGAAGCTATCGCTGGCAAAGCAGCAGCCGAAGAATCTAATGAAGCGACCAAGGCCAACATCAGCTCTACCTTACTCGAGTTTTACATACATAGTGTTTTGGGGCACAGTAGCCTTTCGGTTTTAGGCCCGAAGTACGAAATCACTTTGGCCGAAGTGTGGGAGGCCGCAATTGATATGCTTGGAGGCGCTGGCTATGTTGAAGCAGATCTTGAGGAACACTATCTGGATGATGATGCACGTGCCACCCCTGCCAAGGGGAAGGAGCAACTTGCTAAACAACGAGCCGAAACGGCGGAAGTAGAACCTTTAGGGCAGGCACATTCGATCGACCCGACTCTTCCTTCAGTTTCAGCCGATGTTGATATCATTGGCTCCAGTTCTCATTCCTCGCCTCCTGCCAAAGCTGACATTGAAATTGTAACTGCTTATACTGGAGATGAGGCTTAGGAAAGCACAGAAGCACAAGGCTTTGAAGTTGACGTTATAAAGCCAACTTCTCCAGGTAACTTCAACGTTGATTTAGCTCAAGTGGATTACTTGTTCACTTCACATGAACTTGATGAACTTTTTGATTATTATTTAAGTCTTGACACGCCACTATTTCCTCTCTTTGTGGGAAATACTGACTTTAACTTCTCTTCTTCTGTAGTGACAATGCCAAGTGCAACGCAGACTTCTCCTCTTCCAGCTATTCCACCTCCGTCTCTTCAAATTACTCCTTCTTCTGCTTCTCAACCGGGGTCCCAAGAAGAATTGATAGAAGCTCTTCAAGGCTTGGACGACCCGGCTACTTCGCAAGAGCAGAAGGTTGAGGAACTTGAAGAAGGTGAAAAGTCTCTGGAGCAATTTCATGATGACACAAAACTATCTGCGCTTATCACTCCGGGTAGCGAGTCTTCTTCAACGAAGAAGGGGAAGCACGCAATTTCAAAGAGGAGAAGGAAAAACACTTCTACTGGCGAAGAGAAGGCGGAAGTAGACCCAGCTGTAACTCTATCTCCTTCTTCCCCGACTCGACCAGGCCGACTCCCAAAGTTAACCATTAGGCCAGGCGAGGGCTCTAAAGGTGGCCGAAAGAAGAAATAATTAGTCTCGTTCCACCCTTTTTTTTTGCTTTTTGTTTGTACATAAAGGCTTGTATTGACCGGAATTTGTGCGGGCACCGGTCCCCACTCTTTTGAAACCTGCGCATGTATAAATTTTTTATAGAATGGAATGAAACGATTCATTTTACTTGTACAATCTTTGACTGTATTTGTGAATGCATTTATTCCTTATTTTCACGCAAGTTTCTTCAATTTGATATTGTAATAAGTTTGTGGTATGTTTCTTGAGCGTTGCTTTTATTAATATAGCTATATTATATTGTATTGCCCCCATACCATGGCTTATTGCAAATTTTTTCATTTGATAAAACTTTGGAGAACAGTTCTTTTGTTTCGAGAAGACTTGTACTCTTAAGTTGGAGAACAAAACTTTTGTTTCGAGAAGATTTGCACTCTTCAGTCAGAGAACACTTCTTCCATTTTGAGAAGGCATGCACTCTTTCTTTAGAGAATTTTTTTTCATTTTGAGGAAATGTTACTCTGCTTTAGTAGATTGTGCCTTGTATTGGAGAAGTCTTCTCTCTCTTTTATTTAACAAAGTTTTTACACTTCACTTTCAAAGATAGTCACTTTTTTTGACAAGTGGATTCTCCTACGCGGTGAACTGAGTTTCCAAAGAAGGCTTTGAGTTGGCACTACAACTTTTGGGGAAGAATATCTTCAAGATAGAAAAATTGATCTTCCCTTGAGAGTTGCAGTGTGCCTCCGAAGAGGGCTTTCTTCTTTCTTTCTTTTTTTTATTCTTGTTGTGCCTCGTTGGAGGGCTTTTTTGCTTCGTTCACTTGTAAGTTCTTTTCTTGGGACGTTCCTCCGAAGAGGTCTTGTGCCTCTGAAGAGGTCTTGTGCCTCCGAAGAGGTCTTGTGGTGCATCGGGAGAGGTCTTCTGCCTCCAAAGAGGGCATGTGTGTGCCTTTGGTGAAGGCGAGTGCCTCTGAAGAGGGCTTGTGGTGCCTCGGGAGAGGTCTTGTGCCTCCGAAGAGGTCTGGTGCCTCCGAAGAGGTCTTTATTTGATTGCTTGGAAGTTACTCTCTCATGGTTGAATGGATTCACGGTGCAGACGCAAGTTACTTAATTGGATGTTCGTTGGCACAAACGATCACAACTAGTTAACAAGGGCCCTTGGTGATTCCACCAATCTTTTTTGGTTGAGTATAGAACTTTCTTTTTTCGGAGTGCCTCGTTAGAGGTCTTTATCCTCCGAAGGGTTGTTCCTCCGAAGAGGGCTTGTTCCTCCGAAGAGGTCTTTTGCCTCCGTAGAAGTCTTTGGGGTGGTTGGCTTGTCATGAAGGTTGTGTCTCACGGTTAAGTGGATCCACGGGGCGGACACAAGCTATCCAACCGGATGTTCGTTTGCACAAACCATCAGAATTAGCTAGCAAGGGCCTGGTTCCTTCACTTTAGGAAGGTGCCTCTCCGGTGGTTCCACCAACCTTTTTGTTGAGGGCAGGACTCCTTTTTGGCTGTTTTCTGCCTGCTCTCCCATGCCTATTCGTCATTTGCTCATTAGCGATTCCCTATTATCATTTTCCAACCACATGTTCCTTTCTTTTGCAAATAGTTTGTCTTATCCAAAGAAGTGTACTTCATTGTTAAGCGAGTCCGGCGGAATCACTAACTGTTTGCTTGAAGCACTCCTTATATAGGATTTGGAATCTGGAATTTTTGTGGCTTGACGTTTGTTTATTGAGTGATTTCAGGGACCACATGGCCTTGTGATGGGTAAGCTTTGTTTTAAGGGCCTGCAATGTTAAATCGACATTTTAGCAATACATTTAAAGTATTTACACATCGAGACAAAACAGGCATTTTATAATAGTAGAGAACACAAGATTTATAGTGGTTCGGCCAAGAACTGGGCCTACATCCACTTTATAGTTTTTATTATTCATTCATACTACTTTTACAATGGTTTACAATGCAAGAACGATACATCCATAATCATTTTACAAACTTAAGCAAAGCTTTTAAGTAAAATATGGACCCAAGTGATTGCTGTTCCAAGCTCTTGGAATTGGATCTCCTTCGACAGTTGTCAGTTTGAAAGTGCCATCAAGAAGTTTTTTGCCTATGACATACGGCCCTTCTCAATTTGGCGCAAACACTCCTGTTGCTGTCATGATCCTTTTCAAGACTATATCCCCAATCTCGAAGCTGTGTTGGCGAACTTTGGAATTGAAGTGCCTGGCAATCCTTTGCCGATGAGCTGCACTTCTGAGCCGAGCCTCTTCCCTTTTTTCATCAAGGAAGTCAAGTGCTTCAAGTTGCAACTCTTCATTTTCAGCTAGGTTGAAATGAATTCTTCTGTGTGAAGGGACTTCTATTTCCACTGGAATCATTGCTTCCGATCCATATGCTAATGAAAATGGAGTGTGCCCAATCGCAGTTTTGTGGGTAGTTTTGTATGCCCATAGTGCTAGTGGCAGCTTATCGACCCAACCACCTTTTGCTTTTTCCAACTGTTTTTTGATGGTTGACTTGATAATTTTGTTTACTGCTTCCCCTTGGTCGTTTGCTTGCGGATGAGCCACTGCTGAGAAGCTTTTTTGGATCTTGAATCGCTTGCAAAAATCCTGGAACTCTTTGCTTTCGAATTGGATACCATTATCTGTGATTATCTTATGAGGTACACCATACCTGCAAATGATATTCTTAGTCACAAAATTTATCATCTTTTTAGAGGTAATAGTAGCTAATGGTTCAGATTCATCCCATTTAGTGAAATAATCAACAGCAACAATAACATATCTGATTCCGGACGTGGCGGTTGGCAAAGGCGATGAGATCTATTCCCCAAATAGAAAATGGCCATGGACTGACCATCTGCGTTATCTCGGTGGAAGGTGCTCTTGGGATTTTTGCAAATCTCTGGCATCGGTCACATTTTCAGGCGTAGCTAGTAGCATCACGATTAATGTCTGGCCAAAAGTACCCATAGCGAGAACTTTATTTGCTAGAGTTTGACCACCTGAATGATCTCCACACTCTCCTCCATGCACTTCAGCTAAAATTGTCTTAGCCTCTTCCTCGGTCACACATCGGAGTAATGGCATTGAGAATCCTCGTCTGTACAACCGACCGTCTTGAATTTCATATCTTGAGACTTTCCTTAACAGCTTCTGACGCTCCTTTGAATTTTCTGGAAGGGAGCTGTTAAGTAGATATTCCTTGATTGGAGTCATCCACGACTCCTGCTTTTGGGAAACAGTCATGATCCAGTCAATCTCATTTCATCGGTACTTGGGGCTGACAAGACTTCTACGGAAACCAATCCCAGTAATTGATCCTCGCCAGTGCTTGAATACTTTGCGAGAGAATCTGCCTTCATGTTCTCTTCCCGAGGTACATGACTTATCGTGTAATGATCGAAATCATCGAGGAGTTCCCAGGCCTTTACCAAGTAAGCGGGCATGTTTCCTTCTTTAGTTTGAAACTCTTTCTTGACTTGGCATACAATAAGCTGGGAATCACTGAAGATCTGCAATACTCTGATATTCAGTTCTTTAGCAATCTTCAAGCCGGCAATAAGAGCTTCATATTCTGCTTTGTTATTTGTCGAAGGAAATTCCAATCCCAATGCGTAGCACAATGATCGCCCTTCGGGGGTTTCAAGCACAACCCCGGCTCTAGAACAATAGTCGTTTCTTGCGCCATCAACATATAATTTCCATCGGATTGGGATGTTATCAGTAACTTCTTCCTCGCTGTCACCTTTATCTGTGTATTCTGCAATGAAATCTGCTAAAGCTTGTCCATTGATTGCTCTTCGTGGGTGGTAAGTGATATCATATTGGCTGAGTTCAATATTCCACTTCAAAAGACGACCCGAAGTCTCAGGGCGAAATAGGACTTTCTTTAGAGGCTGGTCAGTGAGGACTTTGATAGGATGAGCTTGAAAATATGGCCTAAACTTTCTGGAAGCTATCAGTAGCAATAGGCGAGCTTTTCTAGTTTTGAATAATTCATCTCTGCCCTAGTAAATCTCTTGCTGATGTAGTAGACCGGACGCTGAATTTTTGCATCTTCCCGTACTAATGCTGCATTGAGAGCATGGGACGAAACTGCTAAATATATGAAAAGTTCTTCACCGCTGCTAGGCTTAGAAAGTATTGGAGGCGCTTTCGTATGACGAATTAGTTCATCGAAGCTTTCTGACATTCCGGAGTCCATTCAAAAATTTTCCTTCATTTCTTTAGAGCGTCAAAGAATGGAATGCATTTATCCGTGGCCTTGGAAATAAACCGACTCAAAGCAGCAACTTTCCCATTGAGGCTCTGCAATTCCTTCTTTGTCCTAAGAGCTTTGACTTCTCTCGAAGCAGTAATTTGAGCAGGATTAGCTTCAATGCCCCTAGCACTCACAATGAAACCCAAAAATTTCCCAGACTCTTCCCCGAATGAACATTTCAAAGGATTAAGCTTCATTCCAAACTTTCGAAGGACTGCGAACATTTCTGCCAAGTGATCCATATGGTCCACTGCTTTCTTTGACTTCACCAACATATCATCAACGTAAAATTCCATAGTTTTGCCAATCTGTGGCTTGAACATAGAATTAACAAGTCTTTGGTAAGTTGCCCCCGCATTCTTTAGCCCAAAGGGCATGACTCCGTGGCAGTAAAGACCGACATCGGTGATGAAGCTCGTGTCCTCCTGATCTAGCTCATGCATCATGATTTGGTTATATCTGGAGTAAGCATACATGAAAGACAACAATTCATGCCCAGCTGTTCCATCCTCCAACTGATCAATCCTGGGTAACGGGAAGCAGTCTTTGGGGCAGGCTTTGTTTAAATCTAAAAAATCGATGCATACTCTCCACTTTCCATTCGCTTTTTTAACCAGCATCGGATTAGAAACCCAATTTGGATAAGTGGACTCTCTGACGAAACCATTCTCCACGAGCCGATCTACTTCTTCTTTCAATGCTGCTGACCTTTCTGGACCCTGGGTTCTTCTTTTCTGCTTCACAGGTGTAAATTTCGGATCAATATTCAGAGTGTGTACCGCGATTTCTAGAAATATTCCACACATATCGGCATGACTCCAAGCGAATACATCTAGATTTGCTTTCAGAAATGATATCAAAATATTTTTAAACTTCACATTTAGGACCTTGTTTGGATCTTTCGGATCAACAGGTATTGGCACCGTTACTTCCATTGGCACCACTCTATTCTCCCCCGTACTGGCTTTTCTGGGATCCATTTGTTTTCGTGTTCCACTATGCTCGCCAGTGCAGTGTCCACCCTGTAATTGCTACAAGGTTGGTTCTTTGATGCGGAGTGGAGCTGCCGCATCCTTTCCCATCTCTCTCTTCCTTGCTTCCCGCAACTCTATCAGATAACATTCTTGCCCAGCATTCGGATCCACTTTAATAACACCAACGCCATTATCCATGGCGAACTTCAAAGTGAGGCACCACGGGGCGAGAATTGCCTTGAATGCTTGAAGAGTTGGCCGGCCTAGGAAGGCATTGTAAGCAGAAAATCCATCAACAATCACAAAAGTCTGCTTTCGAACCACCTTTTTCTGACCCTCTCCAAGTTCAACAAATAAGTCAATAGTTCCAATTGGCTGATTTGGTTCCCAATTGAACCCAGCAATCTTCTACGATGAAGCTTGAACATCGGCCACAGGAATCTTCATTTGATCGAATGTCTTATTGAAGAGGATATTGAAAGAGGCGCCGCAATCAACAAGCACCCTTCTTATAATAGCAGGCCCCATGCCTGCGGAGATGACCAAGGGATCCATGGTAGGAGCTTCGACACCCATAGAATCCCTGGCCCTGAATGCAATATCATCATTAAAAGTTCTTTGCTGCTTCAAAGGTGCAGCGTCTTCCAACACAAAAACATTCTCTTCTGCTGGGGTATATTTCAAAGCACGAGCATATCTTTCCATCCCGCCCTAGCTTCTGCCTGCTGGGTGAGGACCTCCCGTGATTACATTAATAACAGGTCTTTCTAATTCATGCGCGGTACTCCTCTCACTCGAGCCAAATGGATGAGCAGGACGTTGCTGGCCCTCAGTAGATGAAGTTGGGTTGTTCCTATTTCTCTTAACATACTGCTGCAGCTTGTTCTCTCATAGCAGTTCTTCAATCAAACTTTTCAAGTGGCGGCATTCGCTAGCATCATGATCGGGTTGATTATGAAACCGACAAAATCTCCCACTTGAACAGCCTTTTTCCCAACTCTCAATTCAGGCAGTCTAGGATATTCCATGGCATCTTTAGTAGTGAAAAAGATATTCTCCGGAGTATCAGTTAAAGGGGTGAAATCTGAAGATTTTAAGAAGCGAAGTTTCTTCGCATCCTTCTGCTTCTTCCCCCATTATTCTCCCTCTTCTAGCTTCCGGATTCCTTTTTGGTAGGAGTAGCAGTGTTAGTTTTAACCTCTATCAATGCCACTTTCACTGGCGCAAGAAGGCTTTCCAAGCGCATGAACTCGTCGGCTTTATTTTAGAATTTCTCAAGCACGTTTGGTTCCTTCATCTTCAACCATTTCCCAAACTCACTCGATTTTTCGATAGCCCTCATTAAGTAGGTCAAAACCATTTGTGGCTCTGCATTGTCGACTTCAGCCAAGGCTATGTTGAAGCGGTTTAAGAAAGATCTAATAGATTCTCCGGGATTCTATTCCAGGCTGGACTACGACATAATATCCTTTGCCTTTGAAGCATACAACCTGAATTGTTCTTTAAACTTCCGAGTTAAATCGGAAAACTGGTCTATAGATCGGACCGGTAGCTATGTAAACCAGAGTAGAGCCACTCCATCCAAGTATACCGAAAAGTACCGACATTTGATCTCATCTGATGCTCTAGCACCAGTCATGTGCCAGTCATACTTATATAGGAATTGTTTAGGGTCGCTTGTTCCCTTATAAACCGAAATGGTGGGGGCAACAAACTTCCTTGGGAACTCCACCTTCAGAATCCTTTCGATGAACGGAGTTTTGCTTGGAGCGAACCCCCGCTCTTTTTCATCTTCTTCTCTTTGCATACTTTCTTTCATAATCTGTCGAACCATGCCCGAAAGGTATTCCTCATCGTTTAAAGGCTCTGTGGGACATACTTCAGCCATTTTCTCGAAAGTTTTCCTGGACAAACGTTCGCGGAGAGTCGGATGTGGCCTTGATCCTCCTGCCTGGGGAGGTGCCTCTTCAGCGGGGCTAGCTGCCTTTTGAGGAATATTCCTCTCTTCAGGATTATGAACAAGATCAGCAAAGCTTTCTTCATTATTCACTGGTTGACGGTTAGCTCCGAGCAAAGCATTCAACCTATTAAGCATTAAAGTGTTCTGGGCTTCCATCTGCTGATATAACCCAGACACTACAACATGCAACTCTCCCGTGTAATTCCAGCACTTGGAGCTGCTTGACATGACGAAGGAGAAGTGGCAGTATTTTCATGAACATCACCGGGTCTAATAGATCTGCGCTTTCTTCAAGGAGCCATAATCTCTGATAGACTTTGGATTTTGAGAGAGATTCTTTCAACAATCTTTTGCGAAGCAATGATGTAAACACCCTGAGTTCGATGACCTTAGTGAAAGAACCAAAAATGTTAACGCTAAAATTGAACGCTAACACCCCGGTGTAAGTAGAGATAAAGTGAAAGCACCACCCGTCAATACAGGAATTAGAAGTAAGTAAAAAAGTCACCAAAAAAACAGTAAAGAGACAATGGTTTTATAGTGGTTCGGCTTCAAGTTAAGCCTACGTCCACTTTAATCTCCTTTGTTGCTAATTCAGTTACAACTTATACAACAATCTCCGATTACAACACCACTAAGACAAACAACTAGAACTCCGATGTAGGAGAATTCTTCAAATTCATGTTGAATGTATTAGATCTCTTCTTGAAGTTCTTTGAAGTGTCTTTCGTGTTTGAAGTATCGGATGAGTCGAGAAATCAGCAGAGTATAGGCGTTCCAGAAATAAGCCGAAAAGTCCTTTCTCAGTTGGAGTAGGTGGAGTATTTATAGGGAAAATCCGGGCTAAGTCGTAGGTCGCGAACGACCTAATGGTAGATCATAGGTCGCTAGCGACCTAAGGGATACAAGCTACGGCTTATCCTTGTTGCACTTGGTCCATCTGAGCGGGTTAGTAGGTGATGCAGTGCAAACTACGGAATCGATATGTTTAAATTGCTCAAAGCCTTTGAGTCGATTGGAATTGGCTTTGTTCTTAAGTCGCTCGGGGGTTATAAGTCGCTCACGACTTAACAAGGGATATTCACGACCTAACGTTAAGAGCTTAAGTTGTTTCCGACTTAACAGAAGAAGTTTCCGACCTAAGGAATCGCGTAAAGGGAAGCGGCGAGTTAGTGGAGTAACCTTAAGCCGTGTGAAGAAGGCTACGTTTGAGCCGTTTGGGAATATAAGTCGTTTACGATCTATTGAAGGCCTTGAGTCGAAGGAAGTGGAGCACGACCTAGCTAAGTCAATCGAAGGAGCATGCCGCAAGGAACTTGGATGCTTGAGTCGTGTGGGTCTTGAGTCGGTCAATTGATGAGTCGGTTAAGTCATGGTGTAATGTAATTGTCTTGAGTCGTGTGTTGTTCTGTTGAGTCGTGGCAATTTTAAGTCGTTAGTGTTGTACTGTTTGTATTTTTTCCTAGGTCATGTATTGAGTCATATGTGGTTGGGTCGTCTACTGCTAATGAGTTGCTACCGACTCAAGATGAGTCGTGAGTCGTAGGGGAAGATGAGTCGTGAGTCGTGGGGGAGGATGAGTCATATACGACTTAAGGCTCAGGTCGAGGAAACACTATAAATAGGGAGTGTGTTGTACATTTTAAAGGGGATTTTGAATAAAATTTCTTGTTGATTGCTTTGTGCTTTCTTCTCAATTGGTAGTTGAGTGTATTCTCCTATCTCCACTTACGTCATTCGAGTGCGCTCGAATCCACGTTAGTTGAAGCCGATTCACGGAATCTAGTACGCTAGATCAACGTACGAAAAATCGTAGATCTTTGTTTCTCGGTATCGTGCGCGATCAACGAGACAAAGATAGTTAGAATCCGGCATCTTTGGATCAACGGATTTGGGCAATTTCGGTATCTTCATTCCATCGATCACTACTTTCACCGATTGAAGTTTGTTTTGAAATATCCGCTGCGTCAGTTTTGGTATCAGAGCTTGTTTTAGCCAATCATAGCTAAATCGGGTCTTGGAGCCAAGTGTTGAAGTTTGAAGTTGTTCATTGTGTTCATCTTGAAGTTGCAACGAGAGGAGAACTTTCGATCTATTCCATTGTGGATCAAAGTGTTGGAAGGTGTTTGAAGTTGAAGTTAGGCCGTGTATACTTGTGAAGTAGCCGAGCCTAGTGAAAGGTCTTGAAGCTTGAAGCCGTGACTTGAAGTTCTATATTGTTTAAATCATGCCGCCTAGAAGAGCTAACCGACATCAAAACGTTGAAGCTTTATATCGGAGAGAAGTGGCCGATCAAATGGAACAACGTATGCATGAGAAGATTGATGAAGGCATTGGTAGGTTGGAAAAGCTTATGATTGATATGAATCAAAGTAGAAGAAGAAATTCACCTGAATCCATCCGTGGGGGTAGTAGAGTGTCATCACATTCAGAACGGGAGAGGAGAGAAAGTCAAGAGCCTAGGAGTGTTGATAAACGAAGTAGGAGGAATGTTGATGATCATGATAGACGGGATGTTGGTAGTAGGAGTGGTGGTAGAGATGCTGGAGGGCGTGAAAGACAACGATATGCATTAGACTTTGATGAGGAGTTTGATGGTGAGAGGGGAAGTATTCATTTCAGAGACCGGGATCAGGGACAACGTCAGTATCGGGTTATTGATGATGATCGCCGTTGGGAATCGGGAATGAAGATGGAGATTCCGGAGTTTAAAGGAGGGATGGTAGCTGAAGAATTCTTAGATTGGTTATCTAATGTGGAGGAAATCATTGATTTCAAGGAGGTTCCGGAGAATCGAAGGGTGAAGTTAGTTGCTACAAGGCTGAGGGGAAGAGCTTTGGCATGGTGGCAGCAAACTAAACTTACTCGTGAACGAATGGGGAAGTCAAAGATAGAATCTTGGGAGAAGATGAAGAAATTGATGAGGGCTACATTTTTGCCATACAACTATCAATCGCTTATGTACCAGAGATTGCAGAATCTAAGGCAGGGGACGAAATCAGTAAATGACTATGCAGATGAATTTTACCAACTCATTGCCAGGAACGATATAATGGAGACAGAAGAACAGCTGACTGCTAGGTTTGTTGGAGGATTGAGAATGCAGATGCAGGATATGGTTAATATGTTCGATCCCATACCTGTAGCGGAGGCACATCAAAAGGCGTTAGCTTGGGAAAAGCAAGGAAGGCGTGGAGGTGGTGTGTTTACTAATTCCAATAATCAAGCGAGGGGTTTTAGTGGAAGTTCTAATGTTCCAAAACCTGTCAATAAGCCAGTGGTGAAGGAGGCTGAGAAGGCGAAGGTTAACGGTGGTTTCAAATGTTATAATTGTCTGGAGTTGGGTCATAAAAGCAATGAATGTCCGAAGCCGAAGAAGAGGGCAATGGTTGCTGAGATTGAGGATGAAGAGGAAGAAGTTGAATGTTCTAATTCACCTTATGTTGAGGAGGAAGAAGAATTGTCTGGAGATGAAGGTTATAATCTTATGATGAGGAGGTCATGTCTTACACCAAAGCAAGAGGAGGACTGTAGTTGGTTGAGAAGCAATATTTTTCAGTCGACATGCACTATTATGGGAAAAGTTTGCAAGTTCGTTATTGATGCTGGAAGTTGCGATAATATTATCTCTACAGAGGCAGTGAGGAAATTGGAGTTGAAAACCGAGAAGCATCCTAAACCATACAAGTTAGCTTGGTTGAGGAAAGGAGGTGAGGTGAAAGTTGGAAGGAGAGCTTGTGTTAAATTTTCAATTGGGAAGAAATACAAGGATGAAATTTGGTGCGATGTTGTAGACATGGACGTATGTCATCTATTGTTGGGCAGACCATGGCAGTTTGATCGAGCAGTACAACACGATGGTCGAGCCAATAGCTATAGTTTCATGTTCGAGGGTACTAAAATCACTTTGCTTCCCAAGAAGCAACAACAGAAGGAGAGCAAGCTGGAAGAGATGGAAGAGCTGAAAACTTTATTATCTTTGAAGGAGTTTGTTAAAGAAGTTGAAGAAGAGCCTGAAGTCTATTTGTTGATTGGGCGAGAGAGCAGTGAAGAGGTTGAAATTCCTAAAGAAGCAAAGCCAGTTTTGAAAGAGTTTGAAGATGTGTTTCCAGAGGAGTTGCCTAAGGAGTTACCACCATTGAGAGACATTCAACATCAAATTGATCTTGTTCCGGGAGCAGTGTTACCACATAGACCACATTACCGAATGAGTCCGAAGGAACATGAAGAGTTACGAAGGCAGGTGGAAGAGTTACTTGAGCAGGGACGTGTTCAGGAAAGCTTGAGTCCTTGTGCTGTGCCAGCATTGTTGGTGCCGAAGAAGGATGGAACATGGAGAATGTGTACAGATAGTAGAGCTCTGAACAAGATTACTGTTCGCTACAGATTTCCTATGCCGAGGTTGGATGATTTGTTAGACCAGTTGAGTGGGGCAACTATATTTTCGAAGATTGATTTGAAGAGTGGTTATCACCAAATTCGAATTAGACCGGGAGACGAATGGAAGACCGCATTCAAGACGAGGGAAGGTTTATATGAATGGTTGGTTATGCCATTTGGTTTATCAAATGCACCTAGTACATTCATGCGGGTGATGAATCAAATCTTTAGACCATTCATTGGGAAGTTCGTGGTAGTTTATTTCGATGATATTCTGATTTATAGTGCAAGCACAGAGGAGCATGTAGAGCATTTGAGAAAGGTGTTAATTATTCTTCGTGAGGAACAATTTTATGCAGCTACGAAGAAATGTGTGTTCATGACGAGAAGTGTTTTATTTTTGGGATATGTTGTATCTGAGAAGGGAATCCAGGTGGACCAGAGTAAAGTTGAAGCTATTAGAAATTGGCCACAGCCGAGAACTATCACTGAAGTTAGAAGTTTCCATGGATTGGCGTCATTCAACCGAAGGTTTATTCCACACTTCAGTAGCGCGATGGCACCAGTTACTGATTGCATGAAGGGGAAACAGTTTGTATGGTCAGAGGAAGCGGGAGTTGCTTTTGAGAAGATCAAGGAACTATTAATGACAGCACCAATTCTTTTTTTACCTAATTTTCAGTTGTTTTTTGAGCTACACACTGATGCATCAAAGGTTGGGATTGGGGGAGTGTTGAGTCAGCAGGGGAGACCTATTGCATATTTCAGTCAAAAGTTATCAGGGGCAAAGATGAGATACAATACATATGACGTTGAATTTTATGCTGTTGTGCAAGCTGTTAAACATTGGAGGCATTATCTGTTTCAGAAGGAATTTGTTCTTTATACTGATCATGAAGCTTTGAAGCATTTACAGGGGCAGGATAAGATTTCAGCAAGACATGCATCGTGGATTGCATATTTACAGCAGTTTACCTTTGTTGTTAAGCACAAATCTGGGGTGACGAATCAGGTAGCTGATGCTTTGAGTAGAAGGAGTCATTTATTAACAACATTGAAAGTTGAAGTGACGGGGTTTGAATTACTGCCAGGGATGATTGAAGAAGATCTTTACATTGTGAAATATGTTGAAAAAGTGAAGGATGGGAGTACCAATGAATTTATGTTGGTTGATGGATTCTTGTTTAAAGGAAATCAGTTATGTATTCCAGAGGGCAGCTTGAGAATGAAAATTATCAAGGAGTTGCATGAAGAAGGCCATGTGGGTAGAGATCGTACATTGCAGTTGATTTCTCAATCTTATTTTTGGCCGTCGATGAGAAAAGAAGTTGAAAGATTTGTGGAGAGATGCCATATTTGACAGGTTTCAAAGGGAACAGCGACGAATGCAGGGTTGTATATGCCATTACCTGTACCGTCTAAGCCATGGGTGGATATCAGCATGGATTTCGTTTTGGGTTTTCCTAAAACTCAAAGGGGAAATGATTCGATATTTGTTGTAGTGGACAGATTTTCGAAGATGTCACATTTTATTGCCTGCAAGAAGACAGCGGATGCAGTTCGAGTGGCACAATTATTCTTTAAGGAGGTGTATCGATTGCATGGTTTACCAGAATCTATTGTTTCTGATCGGGATACTCGTTTTCTGAGTCACTTTTGGTTAAGTTTGTGGAAGATGGTGGGAACGAAGCTGAAATTTAGTAGTGCTTATCATCCGCAAACTGATGGACAGACAGAAGTTGTTAACCGATCGTTGGGGAATTTGTTGCGATGTCTTGTGAAGGACAATCTGAAGAGTTGGGATATGAAGTTATGCCAAGCCGAGTTTGCACACAATCATGCAGTGAATCGTAGCACGGGATTCAGTCCATTTCAGATTGTATATTCAAATTTACCCAGGGGACCGTTGGATTTGGCAGTAGTACCACAACCGAAGGTGACAGTTAAACGAGCTGCTGATTTTGTTGGTGAGCTAACTGAATGTCATAAAATCGTTCAGGAACGATTGGAGAAAGCGAATGAGAAGTATAAGAAGTCTGCAGATTTGAAGCGACGAAATGTTGAATTTAACGAAGGCGATTTGGTATATGCATTATTGACAAAAGATCGTTTTCCGGTGGGAACATGCAATAAATTGAAAGCGCGGAAAATTGGTCCAGTTGAAATTTTGAAAAAAATCAATAAGAATGCATATCGATTAAAGTTACCAGATGATGTTTATACTTCTGATGTTTTTAACGTTAAACATTTGATTCCATATCATGGAGATGAAATTGTTGTGGAAGAACTAACCAATTCGAGGACGAATTTTTCTCAACCCGGGGAGGATGATGCAGTACAAACTACGGAATCGATATGTTTAAATTGCTCAAAGCCTTTGAGTCGATTGGAATTGGCTTTGTTCTTAAGTCGCTCGGGGGTTATAAGTCGCTCACGACTTAACAAGGGATATTCACGACCTAACGTTAAGACCTTAAGTTGTTTCCGACTTAACAGAAGAAGTTTCCGACCTATGGAATCGCGTAAAGGGAAGCGGCGAGTTAGTGGAGTAACCTTAAGCCGTGTGAAGAAGGCTACGTTTGAGCCGTTTGGGAATATAAGTCTTTTACGATCTATTGAAGGCCTTGAGTCGAAGGAAGTGGAGCACGACCTAGCTAAGTCAATCGAAGGAGCATGCCGCAAGGAACTTGGATGCTTGAGTCGTGTGGGTCTTGAGTCGGTCAATTGATGAGTCGGTTAAGTCATGGTGTAATGTAATTGTTTTGAGTCGTGTGTTGTTCTGTTGAGTCGTGGCAATTTTAAGTCGTTAGTGTTGTACCGTTTGTATTTTTTCCTAGGTCATGTATTGAGTCATATGTGGTTGGGTCGTCTACTGCTAATGAGTCGCTACCGACTCAAGATAAGTCGTGAGTCGTAGGGGAAGATGAGTCGTGAGTCGTGGGGGAGGATGAGTCATATACGACTTAAGGCTCAGGTCGAGGAAACACTATAAATAGGGAGTGTGTTGTACATTTTAAAGGGGATTTTGAATAAAATTTCTTGTTGATTGCTTTGTGCTTTCTTCTCCAATTGGTAGTTGAGTGTAATCTCCTATCTCCACTTACGTCATTCGAGTGCGCTCGAATCCATGTTTGTTGAAGCCGATTCACGGAATCTAGTGCGCTGGATCAACGTACGAAGAATCGTAGATCTTTGTTTCTCGGTATCGTGCGCGATCAACGAGACAAAGATAGTTAGAATCCAGCATCTTTGGATCAACGGATTTGGGCAATTTCGGTATCTTCATTCCATCGATCGCTACTTTCACCGATTGAAGTTTGTTTTGAAATATCGGCTGCGTCAGTAGGTCGCAGCGACTTAGGGAGAAGAGGCATAGGAAGTTGCGGCATAAGGAATTGTCTTGGTTTATTTAGGTCGCTAGGTCACTAGGTCGCTAGGCCGCTAGGTTGCTAATCTGTCGAATCTTTGGAGTCTTTTAGGTCGTTAAGCTGTTGTGTCTTTCTCTTGCAATGTACTGTTAGGTCGTCGTATACTTAGGTCACCTACCATATTAGGTCGTTAGGTCGCTTACTGTATTAGGTCGTTAGGTCATGAAACAGAACGATATTGACAATATGCTTTAAAACATTTAAACTGAAAACTACTGCAATACTTTATTAAAATATATACTTTAGGAATATTTAAAATGGGGCTACTTTATAAAATATAAAACTAGTTTTTCTCTTTAAAAACAAATACTAAATTACTTTTAAATAATTACTGCTATAATAGATTAAAGGAAAATACTTACTTTAGAATTTAAATGTTTAGAAATGATAAATTTTATAAAACATGCTTTTTAAAACGACATTAAAACTTTTAAAAATTCACTTTGAAACGTACTTGGCTATTCAGGGAGATATACTTCTCTTCACATCCTTTAAAATAAAGCACTATTTATTTTTAAACAAAATTTCTCATTCCTTTAATAACTTTCCATCGTTAATTTATTCCTCCAAATATCCACTAATTTATTACTTTACTTTTATAAACCCAGTTTATAAATTTCATAGTCCCACTTCTCCTTTAAAGTTCCAATTTCAACCACTTAAATCAATTTTCAAATTAATTTCTAATTTACTCCCTTTTGAAATAAATTTCTTTACTTACTCAATCCATTTCAAAATCCATTAATTATAAACTTATTATATTTTTTTGTTTTGACTTTAAATCTTTTAACTGAAATATACCAATTTCAGATTTTCCAAATTCCTTCTTTATTCTTTTCAATAATTTAAATCTTAAATTTAAAATTCTTGTTATATTCTTTTAAATAATAACACTGAAGTTTAAAATTCATTATCTTCCTGTTTATTCAAAATCCCCTTTTTATATACGGAATTTATTTATTAGAATTTTAAAACCACTATTATTCTTATCCGGTTCATTCTTAATTTATTTAAATTCTCTATAGTTATTTCACTTACAAATTCTCTTCCGTTTATTTTCTTCTCAAAATCCAATTCTATATATTTTGGTAACTCAGTGTATCGAAATATTTTCAAGTAAACCATAGCATTCGATATTCCAATTATTAATAATATTTATCACAAAATATCAAATATTCACAACAAAGAATATTAAACGATCTAAATAAATTTTTGGGGAATCCAGTTGGATCCCTCCAACCTGTTTCCCTGCATCCACAGATGTTAGAACAATGTAAAATACCAATTCCACTTCGAGGTGGAATATCGCGATATATGGGATTTATATAATATCATCCGCTATTATGCGGCGCATAGGTTCTCAACCGCTATATAATGCGAGAAATCAATCAATCCAAGATATAATATATACTACTATATATAATATTACACATCCAATCAAATCAATCAATCAACCAATTGTTTAAATTTAACCATTTAAATTTAAATTATAACCAGATGAGTGAGATTAACTCGCCTTTATTTTTTCTTTGCAATCCACTTTAATCTGACTATTTTCTTCACGATATTTGGACCTTGTATAAATATTAAGTGATTATTAATACTTGCATTAACCGAACAATTAATTTCCCCTTAAATAAATTTAATTAACCCAACAATTTTATTTAAATTAAATTTTCATTTAATAAATAAATTTTAAGTTCCAAAAATAAATTTAATAAGTTAATCTCTAAAATATTATTTAAATTAAACTAGTAAATAAAAATGTGTAAATGTATACTTATTTTGTTTTACTTTCTTTAAAACTTCATATATTTATATAAAAAATTAAAATAAGTTGTGGGTTTCAAAAATCTAACTGTCCATATCCTTAAACATATTTTAAAATTCACAAATATATATATATATATATATATATATATATTTCAAATCTTTCATATATATTTTACTTTTATATCAAATCAAGATATGCATATGTATTTATAAATTCAAATTCTGTAATCAACAAAACATCAGCCTGCTTTCAATCCCAGACTTTGCTTACATACATATATAAACTAAAACAAAATTCTTTTGTTAAAATCTTACTGCTTATATAAATATAAAGGTATGGTTTGTTCTCTGCAAATATAAACTATGACTATAACACAATATTGACTGTAACAGTTTTTTTTTAAAAAAATTAACTAACTAACTTAGAAATTAAATAACTTAAATTGTTGGAAAAGAAATACCCCTCCACGACAGCTCGAGCACTGCAGAACCCAACCGCACGCGCCTCGAAGCATCGTCGCAACATCTGGCCTTCCCTGCCTCGACAGCCTCGTGCGCTACCTAACACTACCTCGCCATCGCCTTCGAACTCGATGGTACTCGCGAGTTCTTTTGCCGCTATCAAAATGACCGCGTCTCCGACCTCTCGCAAACCCTAACGTTTGCACGCCATTGCCGCCACAACCCTAAATCCCCAGCCTCACGCCTTCCAATCCGCCATGTGACCCAAGACCTAGCTCAAATTCGAGCTCACGACTCCCCTTTGACATCGCTCTCGAGATCGAGTTACGTGATTCCCTCGCGTTTGACTCTTTTTTTTATT
The DNA here is from genome assembly GCA_030765085.1 of Allium cepa. Classification (NCBI taxonomy): domain Eukaryota; kingdom Viridiplantae; phylum Streptophyta; class Magnoliopsida; order Asparagales; family Amaryllidaceae; genus Allium; species Allium cepa. The sequence continues at coordinate 854,072,444 of CM060931.1, forward strand.
TGGAACAAACCGATTGATTATGAAAAGGAAGAGGGGATTTCGTTTGTGAAGAAAGGGAGAGGAACGAAATATCTAAAAAGAATAGAAACGACGTGATTTGAAAAGAAAACGTAATTTCGGAAAGAAGGCGAGGGAAGCATGTTAGAAAAGGCAAGGTTATGTACATATCACAAAAAGAGACTGATTTGATGCAATTTCTACTGAAATGAAATGCTTGAATTTGACATTTAATTTAATTTACAAATATCTCGATTTCAACAGCTTAAAATCTTGACCTCTTATTGAGGCGTGCCGCTAGGCGTGCATAATGTTATACCCCTTTCCTGAACGCAATGGAAAAGGTTTCGAATCCCAATTCGATTGTATGGAGAAGGTAGGTTTTTGGACCAGTTATTATATTGAATTTTCGATATAGATTTAAGCGCGTTTATATATCGTACGCTCACACAACACTCTAAATGCTACGAAAATTGAAATCCGATAATAATACAATATTACGGATCCAATCGAACTGGTTTCGTCGAATTCTGAGACTGTCCCGGAAGGCTATTTTTAAATATCAATTTAAACGATATATTTTCAAAACTGAATAAATTACCTTTAAATTCAATGTTAACACTTTTACTATCTCCTGTATTATCACTATAAATTTTACAAGTCTTCAAATTATTTTCAACTGGCTTAAAACTGAAGATTCAATAATTTATCCAATTTCAGTTTATTTAATTTAATAGTTAAATTCACAACAAATGGTGATATTTGAGTTCAAGTTAAAAATTAACTTTTAAACATTTAAAATGAATTTAAAATCCAAGATAAATATATAAACCCATTTAGATATTCCAAACTCAATGACGAAAAATCCGGGCCGTTACATTCCTCCCCCTAAAAAGAATTTCGTCCCCGAAATTACTAGTTAGGAAGAATGTTCCAATTCCATTACTATTTTTTCCCCAAAACCAAATAGTTTTTAACAACAACCCAACAATCTTTATTAAAGACACACTATCCATCTTTCTAACTTTCCAAACTTTTCCATAGTTCCCAAACAACTTTACTTATTCAACCATTCAAATTATAATTCAAAACCAAGTTTAAATTATCAAATTTTTTCCAAAAAATTTCTAGCTCCCTAAATTTTTGAAAAATTTCGTCAGCGTCTCCTTTGCGCGGCTAGCTCGGTACAACTACAAAATGCCTCTACGGGCTCCCAAATTCCAAAAGAATACAAAAGCCAAGTGGCTAGATCAAAAACCCAATCAAATTTCATACTGAAATTTAAACACATACCTTTTTGTCAAGCAATTCAAATTTACCTTCTGAAATTAAAACCAATTTTCCTTTCCCTTTATAATACCTGCATATCCTACTTAGCAATAATATCCAATCATATCTTTTGAAATCATTTCATACACTTTCTTGCAGAAGTTTTCATATCTACTTCTATTCAATTTAGTTTTCCAATTTCCAAGAATTTAATTTATCTTCAACTCTGAATATTGAATTTTATCTTCCATATATAACTGATTCATATCATTATTTAAATTAGTCTCATTCCCTAATTTATTTCAATTTCGAATTTGAAATCGTTTTGTCGCTAACAAAATTTTCCCAAAAATTTTTTCAAAAAATTTCTAACTCTCAAAATTTTCGAAAATTTTTGGCTGAATTTCCTTTGTATGGATGAGCTTTTGCAATTTGACAAAAGATATAAATATATATACATCGACCAACCCTGTCGGAAAAAAATAGTTCATATTTCCTATTTTTATTGCGTAGGCGTACCTTTATTTAGCATTTTTAAGCAAGTGGCTTATTTATTTAGCAGTTAGCGTGCCCAAAATCCAGCCAAACGGCTTCCTGGTACCTGGACTTACTTAATTCAAACATGTAAGTGCCATATATATGAAGTTTAACAACGTTTCACTTATTTGTAATAGTTAAACACATGAATTCTAAAAGCAATGCACACTAAACATTTTCCGTAAGCAATTTATATAGTTTTAATAATAATTCATCTATTTTCAATAAATTCATGTACCATTTTCATTCAATTTGAATGGTTTACAATCCACTTGCTTACCTTTAATTCATTTTAAATTTTAAACAAACCCATATTATTCCAATTGATTTAAAAATCAATTCTATTCACCTCAGTTAATACATCTACCTTCGTTTACGATAAAATGACTAATTTTCTGTGCAAATTTGATGTTATTCATGTGAATAACAATTACTTAAACTTAAAATCATTTTAAATTGATTCCAACTCAATTTATATTTTATTCGTTCTATTTTAATTCATTCCCAACCATTTTATTTAGCTCAACGCATTCCATTTCTCTTATTCTCATTAAGTTATTTCAACTCCTTAACAATATTATTCCATATCCGCCTTCATTCATTTGAGACCATTTTATTAAGCTGGAACCATTCCATGCTTATATATTGATAACCATTTCCCAATTTAAATTTACCCTAGCATTTATTTGCACTTTTACCCTTACTCGAAGCCAAGCTTCCACTAATTTTAAACTTAAACTAATTTATATCAAATTACTAAATTTTCATACTTAAGCTCATTTTCATTTTACAAATAAAATTTTCTTTTCAATTTAACTTGGTTCTATTTCAATTCATTCCCAAATTCATCTGGGTTTTATTTACAACTAAACCATCCATACTTTAATCCAATTTCATTTTATTTGGCAACATATTTTAATTATATTTACTTCACTAATAATTCAAGTCAAATTTGATTTATAACTCGAATTTTATTTCCAAACTTCATTATTAACTCACAATTCAGCTTCTATTTAAGTACATTAGGTTTCACTTACATATTTCATTAACTAATTTATTATCTAGTTAGTTCTCCCCTATTTATAATTCAATACTTTATTTTTAATCTCAAAATCTCTTCATTTAATTTCCTTAAGTTCAACTTATTTTATAATTCAAGTTTGGATTTTTGTTTCATTTCCCAAAACATCAACAATATTTATTTTGGGTTTTCTATCCCATTTTTCAATTTTATAAGTCACAACTTATGATTTTACACATTTCCATTCAACCTAGGCTTGAATATATTCATCTTTTATTTTTAACTCGAGTTTTATGCTTATTTATAATCCAAGCATATTTTTATTCCATGGATTTTTATTCTTTTATAAGTTATTCTAATTCATTTATTCCAACTTATTTCTTATCAAACTTACTTCCATTTATACGATTAAGGATCTAATTCCATTCAATATCACCTATAACTCAACGGTATTTTATTCCAATTCAATTCTATTTTAACTCAGATTTATTTAATTCAATTCGAATCAATTTTCCTCCTAAATCCAAGTTAATTTCATTTTTAACTTTAAACTATAAATTTTAATTCCAACATTCAGAGCTCATATTTCCTTTCTGATTTAAAATTCATCTCAATTTATAAGCTTATAGCCTATCTCATCAGGATTTTTATACACCCGGCTTTTGGTTTTAAATCATTTGAAATCACTATCATCTCAAAATCATACTTCTCAAAATTTTAAACCAATCCTGGTTTTTTTATTCCTAACAAATTTCCTTTGAAATTTCAAAAACAACTAGTTCTTCAGAATAAATCCAGCAATTCATCACTTAGAAACTCGAAAATGAACATCGATGATGCTGCAGTCATCACTGAAATTATTTTCCAACGTCTGAAGTGAATTCAATGCTATATCCCTTTCCAAAATTTTATTTGAAACAGTTTCCTTCAAGAAATACTTCTAAAACAATAATGCTATTATTGGTCTTTAAAACACTTTGAAAAACACTTCCAAAATCTCCGGGATTTTAAATTTTCAAATTTTAACTTAAATTAAATTTAAACTATAATTCATTTGTATAATTTATGCACGTATAAATTCCCATTTGATTATATTTCAATTTATAAATCACGTTTATCATTCGTATTTATAAATTTCATTTTATAAATGAGTTTATTTTCTTAACCTTTGGTTCTATTTTCAATTCCTAGTTAAATTTTTACACAGCAATGATAATTATTTAATATTATCATTCCTTACATCCAAGCAAACAAATATTAGCTAAAATAGTTTACAAAAACTTTTCTTTTATAACAAAATATATTTTGGGTCAAATTATTTCATTCACCCACATTTAAAACAATACCGTGTCGAATTGTTCTATTCAAGTGTTTAGAAACCCCATCGATACTGTTGTCAAGACTGTGCCGACGAAGGTTCATATGCCACTCAATAAATCAATCAACACGACATAAAGCCATTTTTATATCCATTAACAAATACGCGGGCATATCCATAAATAAAATCAAACTCATTCTAGAGTGCTACTGACTCTATCTCTAATGAGTAATTCCCACCAAAGCCAAGGTTATCACCAACCTAAGCTCTGATACCAATTGTAACGACCCACAAATCCGTACCCCTTTAGTCAACACTATTCTACATTAATCAACTCAAGATGAACGAAAATACGAACCATTTGAGTTAAAGAATAAGAGGCAGAAGAAGAAAGTATAAAAACAACATAAAAATCTAACCATCGCAGCGGAATAAAATATAATAGATAATCACGGATCTTTACACCAAAAACAAATACTATATTTGTTTATACATACATCATCAGAGTATGCATAATCACACAGCTAGACAGTAATCAGAATTTGTCCTCACAATCTGAATAGACAGTGGAATATGTAACACAAATACGGAAGTACGTATCGCCATCCAGCTCGTCTCCTGCTTTACAGCATTCTTCCCTGTATCCTATAATACTCGGTCTGACCCGAGCATTACAGTTAAATAACACCCGAGTCAGTCCGGAATACCAATGTGAGAATACCATACTCAAATTGATTATTAAAGTTTCAAAAATCCTTTTGAAAATCAAAAGCATCTCTTAAGACCACGCCACAAATAAACATGTCGGGTTTTTACCTTACAATAGCTAAAACATTTTTTATTAAAATTCTCTGATATTATAATAGTGTCTATAGTAAGTAAAATAGAATCTAGCTGAAATGCTTGCATCTCAAATTTCAGCAATAGTTGGGCACAATCAAAACCGTACGGGAGCGTAGGGAAAATGGATTTCCAACTAATGACTAGCCACTGGGGTACCACCTATCACAGTACCTGGTCTAGATCAGCATACCGAGGATTACTTCCAATCCCCTGCAACACAAGATCGGGACTACCCATTACTGGATAATCTCGAGTAAGATCACCCCACGGTTGGGATCAGCAACCGCACCACTAAGTCGAAATAGAAAGGGATATCTAGACAGGGAAGTCATCACAATGAAATGGGTGCTACCCACCTAGCCTTGCTGCATCACCCTTGATTTTCAGTCATTCCTGGTTGATGAGGCTTGAGGCTAAGCGTTACCTTTTGGAACGTTTCACTTAGAATTCCCATCGTCCACCTCACGGTGTTCCAAAAGCATTCATCCGTACAAGTCCATCTCGGGTTCGAACGGTACCGAAGGCACTACTCCTACTACATCCATTTTGGAATTATCATCAGGATTAGTAGAGACTAGCCCTTACACTCCTCTGCTCCATCTTCAACTCCGAACTCGTTTTTCCACGAAACGTACAAACCGGATCGAAGTGGTTTTTGAGAAATTAATCCCGATCCCGGTCTCTTCGAAACGATCAGCGCATTGGACAATATTGATAGTTAGTTGTTTTACTATCAATCAACATTCATAAACAACCATCAATCATAAATAATTTCTCAAATTATTCATTAAACTCAAAATATCTTCACAAGGTATATTTCCATTTCTCAAACCGTTTTGAAAACAGTTTCATACTATCTTCCCTTTTCAGAACAAATTTCCCAAATATTTTCTATTTCCACTGAAATCACCTAGCACAAAACTTTAGATTTTTAAAATAATTTAAAAACACTTTATTGTAAAATATGCTTTAAAACATTTAAATTGAAAACTGCTGCAATACTTTATAAAAAATGTATACTATAGGAATATTTAAAATGGGGCTACTTTATAAAGTATAAAACTAGATTTTCTCTTCAAAAGAAAATACCAAACTACTTTTAAATAATAACTGCAACAATAGATTAAAGGAAAATACTTACTTTAGAATTTAAATGTTGAGAAATAATAAATTTTCTAAAAAATGCTTTTGAAAATAACATTAAAACTTTTAAAAATTTACTTTGAAACGTACTTGGCTATTCAGGGAAATATAGTTCTCTTAACATCCTTTAAAATAAAGCACTATTTATTTTTAAACAAAATTTCTCATTCCTTAAATAACTTTCCATCGTGAATTTACTCCTCCATATGTCCACTGATTTATTACTTTACTTTTATAAACCCAAGTTATAAATTTCAGAGTCCCACTTCTCCTTTAAAGTTCCAACTTCAACCACCTAAATCAATTTTCAAATTGATTTCCAGTTTACTCGATTTTGAAATAAATTTCTTTACTTACTTAATTCATTTCAAAATCCATTAATTATTGATTTACTACATTATTTTTTTGTTTTGATTTTAAATCTTTTAACTGAAACATTTTAGATTTTCCAAATTCCTTCTTTATTCTTTTTAATAATTTAAATCTTAAATTTAAATTCTTGCTTTATTCATTCAAATAATAGCACCGAAGTTTAAAATTCATTATCTTCTTGTTTATTCAAAATCCTCATTTTATATATGGAATTTATTTATTAGACACTATTATTCTTATCCAGTTCATTCTTAATTTATTTAAATTCTCTATAATTATTTCACTTACATATTCTATTCCGTTTATTTTATTTTCAAAAATCCATACTTTATATATTTTGGTAACTTAGTGTACCGAAATATTTTCGAGTCAACCATGGCATTCGATATTCCAATTATCAATAATATTCATCATAAAGTATCAAATATTCATAACAAAGAATATTAAACGATCTAAATAAATTTTTGAGGAATACAGTTGGATCCCTCCAACCTATTTCCCTGCATCCACAGGTGTTAGCACAATATAAAATACCAATTCCACTTCGAGGTGGAATATCTCGGTATATGGGATTTATATAATATCATCCGCTATTATGCGGTGCATAGGGTCTCATCCGTTATATAATATGGGAAATCAATCATTCCAATATATATTATATACTACTATATATAATATTGCACATCCAATCAAATCAATCAATCAACCACTTGTTTAAATTTAACCATTTAAATTTAAATTATAACCAGATGAGTGAGATTAACTCATCTTTATATTTGCTTTGCAATCCACGTCAATCCTGACTATTTTCTTCACGATATTGGACCTTATATAAACATTAGGAGATTATTAATACTTGAATTAATCGAACAATTAATTTCCATTTAAATAAATTTAATTAACCCAACATTTTTATTTAAATTAATCTTCTTTTAATAAATAAATTTTAAGTTCCAAAAATAAATTAAATAAGTTAATCTCCCAAATATTATTTAAAATAAACTAGTAAATAAAAATATGTAAATGTATACTTATTTTATTTTACTTTCTTTAAAACTACATATATTTATAATTTCTTTAAAATAAGTTTTGGGTTTCAAAAATGGTTCCAAAAATCTAACTGTCCATATCCTTAAACATATTCTAAAATTCACAAATATATATTTTTCAACCCTTTCATATATATATTTTACTTTTATATCAAATCAAGATATGCATATGTATTTATAAGCTCAAATTCTGTAATCAACAAAACAGCGGCCTGTATTCCATCGCAGACTTTACTTACATACATATATAGATTAAAACAAAATTACTTTGTTAAAATCTTACTGTTTATATCAATACGAAGGTATGGTTTCTACTCAGCAAATTTGAACTGTGACTGTAACAATATTGACCGTAACCATTTTTTTTTAAATTAACTAACTAAATTAGAAATTAAATAACTTAAATTGTTGGAAAAAAATACCTCTCCACGATAGCTTGAGCACTGCAGAACCCAACCGCACACGCCTCGAAGCATTGTCGCGACATCTGGCCTTCCCTGCCTTGACAACCTCGTGCGCCACCTCCACTACCTCGCCATTGCCTTCGAACTCAATTGTTCTTGCGAGTTCCTCTGCCGCAATCAAAATGAACGTGTCTCCGACCTCTCGCAAACCCTAACGTTTGCACGCCGTTGCCGCCACAACCCCAAATCCTCAGCCTCTCGCCTTCCAATCCGCCATGCGACCCCAGCCCTGGCTCAAATTCGAGCTCACGACTCCCCTTTTACATCGCAATCGAGATCGAGTTACGTGATTCCATTGCATTTGACTCTTTTTTTGGAATGAACTGATTGATTATAAAAAGGAAGAGGGGATTTCATTTGTGAAGAATTCAAATGAGAGATGATAACGATTATTAAGTGCACACATGGTGGGATGCGAGGGGGTGCTGAAACTTTCAAACTGGTACTAGAGCCAATGGTTCGAAGGGACCAATATGATGCAATGTTGACCTAATTGTACTATAGTATGTGGCTTGAGCTCAGAATTCTCATCAATGTGGAGTTATGTGTTAGAACATGACATGCTCCAACAATGGAAAAAAAGGAGTCTTTGTAGAAACAACTTGGTCCAATTACTGAGTGGTGGTAGCAACCTAACTAAACTACAAAGGGGTGTTAGGGATCATATCCAAGTGTTTGGAGACTTTGTATAACTTCAAGTTGAATAGAAAAAATGCTCGCCCAGGTGGAGATCTGTTAGGTAATGCTTGTATTGTATTATAGTGGGTTCATGGATTAGATTATGATTAGTCTCACATTGTAAAGAGATGAGCATATACAAGGGAGTAGTAGCATGTAACAATAAGAGATTCCATTTGTTATAACAAGTGTTCCCATGAACAAATATGTGCTTCAGGGGGATGTTGGGATATGCAATCAAGATGCTGGCACCAAAAGAGCTTGTTTAGTGGCCTTACCTCTTCAACACTAAATGAAGTTCACGCATAGAGAGATGGGAGGGAGTGTCAAAATTTTCAACAATCATCATCATTTCCCCCTTAAATTGTGAGTTTACTTTAGATGATTAGTGTAACGACCCACTTTTCCCTACAGCTTAAGTGGACAGTCAACCATACGTGACCCACCCAAATTGAACGGAAAGGTAGGAAAAAAAGAAGACAAGAAGAAACAAAATAAAACAGAATCTCACAGCGGAACGAATAATATATAATATTAAATAGATCTTTACAAAAGAAACAAAATTGTAACTTAACTACATCAGTCAGAATACACCGACCAATTTTAGCCCGGATAGTTTAAATGGTTCGCCCTTACAATTGCTGATAAATACAACCGATAGAAAACACAGTAGAGCACAAAAAAGTATGTAGATGCTTCTAGGACCTTTGGCTCGTCTCCCGAGCTCCAATGCATCCAAGCAATCTGTAAATATGTTCGTTCTGACCCAAGCATTAAAATGGAAGAATGTATAGATTATTCTTGTGAACCAGGGTGAGAAAAACTCACCCAAATGAAATTTAATATTTATAAAAAACATTTCAAAAAAAGGTATCACGTAAGACCATGTCGCACATAACATGGACGAGTTTATACCTTACGACAGCCAAAACATTTTCTGTAGAAAATCCATTAAAATTATAATAATGTCTCGGGGTCAAAGTAAAATACCAATTGAACTGAAATGCTTTCATCTCACAATTTAACATAGTTGGGCATAACTAAGTTCATACGTCGTTTATTGGAGAATGGATTCCATACACCACTGGGCTACTGGGGTACCGCTCATCATAGTGCATCTCTAAATAAAATAATAATGAGGACCTCACCGGGATCCTTTGCCAACATAGATCTGGTATACCACTTGACTAGTAGTACTGAATACGAACACCTCTTTAATGGGCCCTGAAGCATTCAAATGAGAGATGATAACGACTCTAGATTGGGATGATAATGCCTTTATGGAAGCAACCCACTTAGCCTAGTTGCATCTTCCCTGTTTTAATCATTGCCGGTTGATGAGGCTTGAGGCTACACTTTACCTTTTATGTAGCACTTCCCACTTGGAAATTGGAGTGTTAACACTACCCTCCACGAAACAATGCAATGCCAGCATTCATCCATATAAGTTGTCCAATAGATAGACAAACCGAAGGCACTACTTCTACTACATCCATTTTGGAATCACCCTTAGGATTAGTAGCAAGCAGCCCTTGCACTTCAAAAAGCTCCGTCTTTAATTCCATCATCTTCAAGATGTCTTTAGTTTGAAACACTTGAGTTGGATCGAAGTGGTTTTCTGATAACAAATCTGATCCTGGTCTCTTTGAAATGAAATTCAATAGTTTTTGGTAAACTCAACCTCAATTCTTTAGGAAATAAACAGACAATGATAAGAGTGGAGGTCACCTCCTAACCGTTTGTGAATGGATTTCCTTATCGTTTTCCTAGGAGAACGAAACAAGGTTTGTATGTACGGTACGACATCATCAAAGATGACTGTGCTATATAACTCACATGTTTCTCCTTGATATTTCCATTGTTACTTTTGGGTCCAAATTCGATAGTCAATAATTTAATTATCGAATAAACAAACATCCAAATCAGGAACTTATTTCCAAAGGGAAAACCAACATTGATTGAGCACATAAGAAACCACAAGCCTCTTTAATTGATCTTTTCATTAATTAAATTGAAATACTTGTATAAAACTACTTTTATAGAGATATATCCGCAAAACCCTATATTTTCAATACTTGGAAAAATGTCTATATCTCGACGGTATAAGTATATTTACAAAATGAAAGAAGATTTCCTTCCTATACAATTCTAAAACGGTTTATATAATCCTTTATAAATTTCTAAAAGCAATTTATAGATCATTCTATAGATATCTAAAGCTATTTCTAAAAGCATTTATAACCCCTTTATAAATCCATAAAAACTATTTATAAAACATTTTTAAAATCTACAAACCCATTTCCAAGACTCTTTTGTAAATATCTAAAATCGTTTATAAAACTCTTTTTATCTTGTCAATGATCTCTCTTTAAGTCTCCAAATCATTCTACAAAATTCCTCTTATAAAACCCAAGTTTATTTATAAAACTCTATTTATAAACATCGAGCACATTTATAAACATTAGTAATCATTTACTTCAAATGCTATTATATAGTAAAATTATTAAAAAAAACATTACAAATAAATAATAATTTCTAAAGTCTAAAAGTAATAATTTCAAAACATTATTAAATAAAAATAATAATTAATCTTCACCATTACTTTAAATAGGAATAATTAATTTCCAAAACATTATTAATAAATCAATATTTTAAATTTCAAACCATATTAATTATTTAAATAATTAACTTTTCAAAAAAATATAATTTTGATAAATAACATTAAAATAATATTAAATATAAATAAATGACTATAAAAGAATATTAAATATAAATAAATAATCTTTTGAAAATAGATAATAAGGTTGCAATAAAATAGATATTAAATCCTATGAACCAATATTTCGAAACCCTAAATTCAGATTTTATATCATTCTCCGTCTCAATAACCAATTCCGACCTAAGTGACAATCTATCGTATTTCAAAATACTAATTTAAGGCCAATAGCTACCAACACTTAGCCAATATCGATATTGATTTTCTATCACTACAAGGTCAAAGTTTGAACATATAACAATGTTATAACCAATAACGTAAAACAACCAGGTTTGATATTCAATGATTCATATAACACGAATGTTATGATAATAAACATTTCATCAATGGCGAGAGATCCCCTTGGATTGCTCTAATCTATCCCCCAACAGCATAGACCTATAAATATGTATATATATATATATATATATATATGTATGTATGTATGTATGTACGTACGTACGTACGTATGTATGTATGTGTATATATATATAATCAACAATGGTGAGAAATCATGTTGGATCCTACCAACTTGTTCCCCAGCATCACAACTCATATAATCATATAATATGCGTTATCCGCAACTGGGGGGGGGGTGGTATATATAAAATGGTCATCCGCTCCAAGGGCAGGGGTAAAACCAAACAAATTGATAAAAAAGTAAATCATCCAAACATCCAATCAATATTTTTACTATATAACATACTGGTCAACCAAAAAATGGGTTTAACTCGCTAAAATTCCTATTGCGCTGAGGCGTTTCATTTTTCGTACGTTTGAATTTAGCTGAAATTCCTAGAAGCTCCAATCTAAGCCAATCAAATTCCATAATGTAGTATTCATTGATATGAGTACAACGCAACTTGTCGCGCTCGACTTGGACCTAGAACGAATAAATTATTATTTTTACTAGACTTGAATTAGTTAATATAAATTTTAAAACCTTAATACATATTTACTTATCAAATAATAATCTCACGTTCCTTTATTCTCTCTCGTACACGATAAAACCTAGGTCGCCTCTTCATCTCCTCCACGCAACCACCGAAGACCACCGGACCATTCCTCACTTCATCCAATTCGAGCCCCGACCACATGCTTCCAATCGCCACCCGCCTCGATCTCTAATTCACCGTCATCGCCTCAAAAATCAAACTTAAACACCCATGTTCAACTAGAAAATCCCACCGCCATGATTGTTAATTTTCCACCATGCTTGGCCAATGCCTAGCCCTCCTCACCCTTTATACTTTTCCTTTAGACCCCATCGCCCAATGATGACATGAATCGTTGAAATTCGTGGAAATAAATTTCATGTTCATCTCGAAATTGCTATCACCTCGCCACGCTGTATGACAACCCAACTATTGGTTAAGGTTGTATTGACCTCGCGGTCAACTTCCCAGTTGGTGTCATGGGCTAAAAAAGGCTAGATTGGTTCCGATGGTTATATGCCATTTGATTTGGAGATTATTTAATTTGAAAATCAGCAAACTTGCATTCTCTAGTCGAATGCGATTTGTATATAGAGAAAAGGATAGGCATAGGCATGGGTGTGGTACGAGCTGGAGTGTTTGGGTATGGGTTAGGTTGGTGAATGTATATTATATTATTTAAAATATCCGGCTCTACACATTCGAAAAACATGAAGCTCCTATAGAGGCATGCCATATGGCGTTCTATATGTAATAATCCTATTCCGAACACAATGGAACAAGAAGCCAATGCCATCATAAAATGAAATTAGCTTTACCAAATCAAATCATATTAATAAAATTCCTTTATTTTATTTCTATGTGTTTTGAGCTGCATGACCAAACGATACACTTGACCACCACGAAATTTGTTAACATACAATCTATTAAATTATAAAAAAATAGAAGAATTTTTTGCTCTCTTATTAATTCTAGGAATTCTTCTTTCTCTCTTTAATTTTCTTTAGATATTTTATTTTAAAAACTCTAAATTTTATTGTTATTACCATTATTACAATGTTTTTATTAATTCAATCTACTATCGTTTTAGATTTAAATTCCAATATACAATAATTTTAAAATTACTTAAATATTTCTCCCAAGTTTTCTTTTATTATTTTACATTTAGCCCATATATTAAAATTAATTAGGTGATCTTAAATTTAAGCGGTTTAAACAAATAGCAATTAAAAATGTTCATTAATTAATCAAATAAAAAAAATGACAGTTCATTGTATGCACCATATTCATATTAATAAAAATATAAATCTTATTTTCCACTTAAGTCCATAAAGTTTAACATTTCGGCAAAAAACATAACAAGTAGTGAGATATTCTACTAATTTTCTCTTCTATTATTATAAATTTAAATACAAACATTTAATAACTTTTAAAATTATTTACGGATTTCTCCAAAGTTTTATTATATTATTTTACATTCAAGCCCATATATGAATTTATTAAGTTATCTTAAATTTAAAATTTATAAATAAATCAAATTAAATATATTTCTCGGTTGAATTAATAATCATGAAATGACAATTCAATATGTATATCACATTTTTGTGGATATAAATAGTAAAATTAATATTTATTTAAGTCCATATAATTTAGAACTTTCATAATTATATATAGAACCATCATTTATTTTTTTTGCACTATTCTACATTCAGGTTCATAAAATTTCTTTCTTTCTAAAATTTGTATTTTACTATAAATAAATATATACATAATTTTTTTTTGTTTCTAAAGTTAGTATTTCATCACAAAAAAATATATATACGTAGTTTTTTCTTTCTAAAATTAACACTATTACAAACATATATAACGTTTTTCCATTCAAACAAGTCGATTCTTTGTCATTAATAATTTTTTTAAAGAGATGAATGTTTGAATTATATAATGTTAAAAAATAATAAAATATTTCCGTTGGTATGTTTTTGTCAAAAGGTTGCATTTTAATTATTTATATTAGTAATTTACACTAATCAATGGAAAAAATTTATCACGTTTTTGTTAGAAATATCTATTTCCTATTTTATTATCAAGTAGATGTTAAATAATTTTATGATTTTTTTATTATAAATTAATATTATTGAGATATGAGATAATTTTTTAAAAACCATTTTTTTACATAACTAAAATGGCAATGTGATTTGTAAGTTTCAATATCTTATTTTTACTTCTTATTTCTTTTAGGCAGTTAGAAAAATATTTTTATTGCAACTTGTAATAAATTTAATTATTTTTGATAAATATGTGCTACAAGCACTTTAAATTCATAAAATATATTCATCCGTTAGTACTAAACTTGTATTTTTAGACATTTTTGTCTTTCTCTTCAGTAATATTTGAAATTTAATCTATGTCAAATGTATTGAAAGCTAAGTGTCAATTTCCATATTTATATACATGAATATTTATCTGTAAAATTTTGTAAAAATATTAATTTAACAATTAAATCAGAATGCTAATTTTCATTTATTTGCTTAACAAATATTGAACCTAAAAAATCAGTATGCAACTTATATTTTACAACAACAAGGATAATTTATTTTTATTCAAATAAAATTACATAAACATCATAACAAAAATTACATATTTAGAAATACTGTCAATTCAATATTTTACTCATTTATCCTAACTAATTTATCATACACTGCATAATAAAGTATATTTTTTTAAAAGCATTAATAAGATTATCTTTCTACGACTTACCGTATGCAACATGATAGTTATATAGTAGTAATTCGTTATTACGGATCCAATAGCACCAATTTCGTCAAAATCCAAGACAGTGTTCCGGAATGCTATTTTCACACGTTAATTGAATTTAATTTTTATTAAAACCAAATAAATCACTTTTAAATATAAATTTTTAAAGTTTATTATTCCATTCTAATTTATTATAAATTTAAATAGGATTTTGAAACCATTTATATCCATATAAAGTCCAACAATAAATATCCACTAATTCCAATATTTGATCCACTGTTCAAATAAATCACTATATTTGAAATTTAAGCTGTTTGGCTTATAAAACTAATATGTCAACATTTATAAACAATTAAATGTTCCAAATTTGAATGATTGAAATTCTAGATCGTTACACTGATTACCTTTAAAAGAATTTCATCCTCGACATCTGCAAGTAAGAAAATGACACAATTCTACCAACTCTTCAAAACCAATTAGCTGAAATAAATTATGAAATTTTCTAAACCTTTAAATTCAATCACAGATTCCAACTAATTTCATTCCAAGTTATAACATAAATACATAAAATTTTAATTATAAAAAATTTCTTCAAAAATTTTAAAAAAATTCTACAAAATTTTTCTAACTCTTTAATTTACAGAAAATTTCGGCATCATCTCCTTTACGTGGTTCGATTGGAAAAATTTAAAATATATAAAATGAAAATTATATACAAAGATGAGGCATCATGTAGGGAAAAATATAAAAGTATGGTATGTAATTCAAGATGTGTACCTTTTATTAATATTAGCAAGCATACACAATCAATATAAGGCAAAAGCGAGCTCCAAATGCGAAGCATAAGTCATCCGCTCGTGCTAATCACTCAATAACCAATAAGAACAAGTACATAGAAAGTAATATCAATATATAGCATAGACTATACAATTACCATATGAAAATGTAACAAGAGAAACCATCGCACAAATAATATCCATCCAACTAATTCATAACCATATCAATTAACATTTCCCAATGTCAGCATTTAATTTGTAAAATCCAGCATGATGTACATATATCATCAGTATGCAAAACCACCTTACCTAATCGCTCGCTCGATTACACAATTTTACTTTCAAACAAGTATTGTTCACGCGACCACTCGAGTGCAGACATAGATCCGGTTCCTTGATTGGAAACTGTTATTCTCCTTGCATGGCCATATATTATGATAGTGAATTCCAGAATCAATCAAAAATCCATATCTAATATTCATCGTTGAGAATCAAGTGAAAAAGTATAACATGGACCGATGTAAATCACCTCGAAATCATGTATTTGAATCTGGATCATACAGTTATATGAATAAAATGATCGACGTACAACTTACGTATTTATTTCCATTGGTTTTCTTTAACTATACCAGTTTCTTTCCATTCATATTCATTTTATTCTTATTATATTTCTTTCATTACTAATATTACTTAAGAACCATTCCATCAAATTTTACTTAAGTTTATTACAACATTTTATGCAACAATTCTCATGTTTATTATCCTTTCATACTTAAATTTATATCCATTTCAAATCGAATTCAATTTCATTTAACTCATTTTCCTTTACTTCAGTCAAATGCCTTTTCAAAATTCATTGTATTTAACTTAAGTTAAATTTCATTTCGTAGTTCAATTTCAAATTTACTTTTCTTAACATTTATATTCAACAAATTTAAAAATTTGTTTTAACTTACCAATTATCAAATCTATAAGTGATAAAACTTATTTTCTCATATTTATCAAATTATACTTTGGATTCGAAATAAAAACTTATTTAACCAAAACAAACTTTAATGATAGCAATCAGTAACTTAGAAAATTGAAAACGAATACTGACGATGCTGCAACCATCAACAAAGTCATTTTTCAATGACCGAAGTGAGTTCAATGTTTTCTTATTTCTTTTAAATCCATTCAAAAATATATCTAAACAAAATACTTTCTAAATAATATTATTATTTCTTAAAACTTTGAAAAACCATTTTCAAAATCAATGGCAAATTAATTTCTCAACGTTTAGATCTTTTTATTAACAAATCATATTTATAAATTTTTCTTACATATAATTTCATTCTGGTTATATAAAAAAATTTCTTAATTGTTTATCTTTGTTTATATTATAATATCAATAACTTTTATTAGAACATAAACAACAAACAACCAATGATAGTAATCAATATTATCATTCACTAACAACAAAACACACCCATATACTACAATAATTTATGAAAAATTATTCCTTTATACATAAAATATAATTTAGGTAAAATTATTTCATTTACCAACTCTCAAAACAATACTATATCGGTTTCCTTGTTTGTGTTTTGAAACCTCTATAGATATCATGGCATCCCACATGCCGACCAGAATTCATAAGCCACTCAATAGATAAATCAACACAATATAAAACATTTTTACATTATTGAAAAATACGTGCTCATATTTAAAATAAACTCAAATTCATTCTAGGGTGCTATTGACCCTATCTCTAATGAGTAATCCCCACCAAAGCTAAGACTATCACTTTACCTTGCGCTCAAATACCGAGATGTAATGACCTACTTTTCAATATAATTTAAGCGAACAATAAGCCGCACAGACCCGCCAAGATTGACTGAAAAGGTGGATAGTTTGTGTAAAGAAAGAAGAAAGAAGACAAGAAGAGATAAACAAAAGGGAATCTTATATCGGAAAGAACAATATGAAACAGATCTTTACAAAAGAAAGAAAACTATAATATACATACATCAATCAGAGCACACTAACCAATTTCAGCACTGATAATTATAATAATACGCCTTTACAATTGCTAGTAAATACAACCAACAGACGACACAGTGGTGCATAAAGAAATAGTAGATACGTCTTGGCCCTCCAGCTTGTCTCCCGAGCTCCAATGCACCCAAGCAATCTACAAATATGCTCGGTTTCACCCTATTATTGAAAGGGAAGAATTCCCGGATAAGTCTGGTAAACCAGCGTGAGAAAGCCATATCTAAATGAAATTTAATGATTATCAAAAACCATTCAAATAATGGTATTGTGAAAACCCAGAATTTTTTTCAGATATTTGAAATCGGAATATTTAACTGATTTTAAATATTTGGAAATTAGTTTTACTTGAATTTCAAATATCATTATTTATTTGGCAATTAAGTTATTGAATTTAATAATTGAAAGTTGGGTAAAATATTAAATCTAGAGTGTTAAGCGTGTTAATAATAGTTTAAAGACATTATAAAATTTGTATTATCAATATTGAAGGCAATGGAACTTTTAAAATCGAATTTAAAAGTGTTTTGTTCAATTTGGAAAATATATCGTATAAATCGATATTTAGAAATGGCCTTCCATGGGACAGTCTCGGAATTCGACGAGACCAGTTTCATTGGATCCGTAATAGTGTATTTTTATCAGATTTCTATTTTTGTAGTCTTTGGACTGATCGTTTGGCCATACGGTAGATAAAAGGGCTGAAATCTATATCGAAAATTCAATATAATAACCGGGTCCAAAAATCTATCTTCTCCATAGGATCGAATTAGGAGTCGAAACCTTTTCCATTGCGTTTGGAATAGGGATTTAACATTATAAATTCCTGGCGGCACGCCATGATTGGAGATCAAGATTTTGAGTTGCATTTATCGACACGATTTATAATTTGAATATAAAATCTGATATATATTTTATAGACTGAATAATGTTTTTACGATTTATCACATACCCTCCCTTACTGCACGTGTTCGCCTGATAAACACGTATTCCCCAGTAGTTTTAAATTGGTACAGGTGTTTTCTCATCGTTTCTTTTTTTAAAAGAAAAATAAAAATATAAAAATTTGTCTTCCTTTAGAAAATCAAAAGAGGAAAATCAAATTCAGAAAAAAATGGCTTCCCTTTTCTTCTTTAAAATCAAATCATTCGAAAAAATGGCATACTCTTTCTAATTCTCGTGCGAACGAAAATCAATCAAGCAGTTTGTTAACTCCTATTTCTGAAGCGACCTAAAACTTACGCGACCTATGAAGTGCAGCGACCTAACGACCTAAAGACTCAAGCGGCCTAACGACCTAAAGACTCAAGCGACCTAACGACCTAAAGACTAAAGCGACCTAACGACCTAAAGACTCAAGCGATCTAACAACCTAAAGGCCAGAGCGACCTAAAGGATGGAGCGACCTAACGAGTTCAAGCATATGCGACCTAAGCCTACCGACCTAAGAGCGAAGTGGTCTCAGTGACCTAAATCTCAGTTGACTCACGACCTATGATAGGTCGCACTCGACCTATCAATTTACTCAGAAGAGAACCAAATGCACTCAAGATAAGTCAGATCCCATCTCCTAGGTCGTCGCCGACCTATGACCTACGACCTACCTTAGGTCGTGTGCGACCTAGCACTTGGTGATAAAATTCTGCCCAGAGTATTCCCTATAAATACAGCCCTAACTCCAACTAGCAGGTGACTCTTTTGGCCGATCATCTCAAGCGCCGATACTCAGCAGAATTCTCGACTCATTCAACACTTCAAGTACTCCAAACACCAAGGACTCTACTACGATCTCCAAGAGAAAATCTACATCATTCAACATGAATTCGGAAGATTATTCTCCATCAAAGTTTGATCTACTGGTCTAAAGTGTGTTGTAATTGAAGATTGTTGTAAAGTTGTAATCAAATTCAGTAATAAAGAGAGTTAAAGTGGACGTAGGCTTTCCCTAAGCCGAACCACTATAAAAACTGTTCTCTCTTCTGCTTTTTCTGTGATTTTTCCACTTGTTTTAGTTCCCGTGTTCACGGGTGGTGCTTTCGCTTAACTTCAATTTACACCGGGGTGTTAGCGTCTGATTTTTTACGTTAACATTTTTGGTGCTTTCACTGAGAATTCCCAACTCAGGAAAACTTCCACTATTGCCTGCAAAGGATTATTGAAAGGATTTCTTTTAAAACCAGAAGTTTATTGGAAATAATTGCTCCTGGGAGAAAACGAAGTTCTATAAGATCCGACAATGTTCAAGAGAACACCGCTACCTCTCCTCCTTTAAGTCAAGCAGCTCCAACTGTTGGAGTTACACGGGCAGAACTGGACGCCATAGTTTTGGGATTGAATCAGCAATTGAATGCTCAGAATGCGCAGTTGGAAGCCCAGAATGCCCTGATCTTGAGTAAGTTGAATGATCTACTTGGGGCAAATCGTCAACTAGATAATAATGATGGGAACCTACTGCGGAAGTTCAGAATGTTGAAGGAAACACTTCTCAAAGAGCCACAGACCCTATAGAAAGGACTCCTCTTCAAGCTGGAGGATCAGGGCCGCAGCCGACCCTCTGTGAACGATTGTCAAGGCAGAATTCAGAGAAGGTGGCTGATGTGTGCCCTCCAGGGCCTCTAAATGATGAAGAGTATTTTTCGGGTATGGTACGTCAAATCATGAAAGAAAGTATGCGAAGAGATGAAGACGAGAAAGAGTGGGGATTTGCTCCGAGCAAAACTCCATTTACTGAAAGGATCTTGAAGGAAGAGTTCCCAAGGAAATTCGTTCCCCCTACTATTCCAGCTTACAAGGGGACGAGTGATCCAAACGAGTTTATATATAAGTACGACTGGCATATGACTGGTGCCAGGGCGTCTGATGAAATTAAATGTCGATACTTCCCGGTTTATCTAGAAGGTGTAGCTCTATTGTGGTTTACGAAGCTGGTGGTCAGGTCCATCGATCAATTCTCCGATCTGAACAGGAAGTTCAAGGAGCAATTTCGATTGTATGCTTCTAAAGCAAAGGATATAATGTCGCTATCAAGTCTAGAACAAAATCTGGAAGAATCTATCAGGTCATTTTTGAATCGCTTTAACATAGCATTGGCCGAGGTGGATAATGCTGAGCCACGCATGGTCTTGACATACTTGATGAGGGCAATTGATAAGTCAAGTGAATTTGGAAAATGGTTGAAAATGAAAGAACCAAACTCACTTGACAAATTCTACAAGAAAGCAGATGAATTCATGTGCTTGGAAAGCCTCCAAACACCGGCTAAGGTGGTATCAGCGGAAGCCGGGAACAATGGCACTGCTTCAAATAAGAAAGAACCTAACACTCAGAAAAGGGAAAACGATGGTGGGAAGAAACAGGGAGACTCTAAGAGAGGCCGTTCTTTCAATTTCACACCCTTGACTGATACCCCTGAAAACATCTTCTTCGCGACCAAAGATGATATCAATTATCCGGCACCACCTAAAATGAGAGTTGCGATTAAGATGGAAAAAAGTGGAAGGTTCTGTCGGTTCCACAACTAGCCCGGCCATGACACCAACGAACGCGTCAGTTGAAAGAGGTAATTGAACAACTCTTGAAGGAAAACAAACTCCAGCAGTATGTGAAAAGGAACAGAAATGCCCCAGCTTCGTCAACTCAAGGACAACAAGTTCCCGCTTACCGTCCTACCTCAAGTGAGAAGGCCGTGGAACATGAATCAAAAAGGCCTGTCATCAATATAATAACTGGAGGACCTCACCCAGCAGGCAAAAGCTGAGGCGAGATGGAAAGGTATGCCTGGGTCTTAAGGCATGTACCAACTGAAGAGAATGTTTTTGTCTTAGAGAATGATGCGCCTTTAAAGCAACAAAAGTCTTCCATAGATGATATCGTGTTCAGTGCCAGGGATTCTTTGGGTATTGAGGCTCCGACCATAGATCCTTTGGTCATATCCGCTGGTATTGGACCGGCAACTGTGAGAAGAGTTCTAGTTGATTGTGGAGCTTCATGCAACATCCTCTTCAAGAAGACCTTCGATCAAATGAAAATCCTGATGGCTGACGTTCAAGTTTCATCACTTAAGATCGCTGGGTTCGCTGGAGAACCCAAACAGCCGATTGGGACCATTGATTTGTTTGTAGAACTTGGAAAGGGACCGAGGAAGGTGGCTCGAAAGCAAACGTTTATAATTGTTGAAGAATTCTCTGCCTACAATGCCTTTTTAGGCAGACCAACTCTTGCTGCATTCAAAGCTGTTCTTGCCCCATGGTGCTTGACTCTAAAATTCCCCACAGATAATGGAGTTGGTGTGATTAAGGGAGACCAAGATGCGGGGCGAGAATGTTATTTTGCAGAATTGCGAGAATCCAGGAAGAGAGAGATGGGAAAAGATGCGGCGATTCCAGTCCGCATCAAAGAACCAAACTTGTAGCAATTACAGGGTGGACCCTACACTGGTGAATGTAGTGGGGCACGAAGAGAGATGGATCCAAGGAAAGCCAGTGCAGGAGAGAATAGGGTAGTACCGGTAGAAGTAACAGTGCCGGTGCCCGTTGATCCAAAGGACCCAAACAAAGTGCTTAATGTGGGTTCACAACTCAGTACAACAATTCAGAATGTTCTGATTTCGTTTTTGAAGGCTAATTTGGATGTATTCGCTTGGACTCATGCGGACATGTGCGGAATATCCCCGGAGATTGCAGTACATACTCTGAACATTGATCCAAAGTTTACACCTGTGAAACAGAAGAGAAGGACTCAGGGTCCTAAAATAACGGCAGCGTTAAAAGAAGAAGTGGATCGGCTCATGGAGAATGGGTTCATTAGAGAATCTACTTATCCAAATTGGGTCTCAAATCCGGTATTGGTTAAGAAAGCTAACGGAAAGTGGAGAGTGTGCATTGATTTTTCAGATCTGAACAAAGCCTGCCCCAAAGACCGATTCCCGCTGCCCAGGATCGATCAGTTGGTAGATGGGACGACAGGGCATGAATTATTATCTTTTATGGATGCATACTGCGGATATAACCAGATTATGATGCAAGAGCCGGATCAAGAGGATACAAGCTTCATCACAGATGTTGGACTCTACTGCTACAAGGTCATGCCTTTCGGACTCAAGAATGCAGGGGCAACTTACCAAAGGCTTGTTAACGCCATGTTTAAACCACAGATTGGCAAGACAATGGAAGTTTATGTTGATGATATGCTAGTAAAGTCTAAGAAAGCAGTGGACCACATGGATCACTTGGCAGAGATGTTTGCAGTACTCCGAAAGTATAGAATGAAGCTTAATCCCCTGAATTGTTCATTTGGAGTGGAGTCCGGAAAGTTTTTGGGTTTCATTGTGAGCGCTAGGGGCATTGAAGCCAATCCAGCTCAAATCACTGCCCTGAGAGAGGTCAAGGCTCCTAGAACGAAGAAGGAATTGCAAAGTCTCAATGGAAAGGTTGCTGCTCTGAGTCGGTTCATTTCCAAAGCCACTGACAAATGCATTCCATTCTTTGATGCTCTGAAGAAAGGAAAGAAAAACTTTGAGTGGACTCCTGAATGTCAGAAAGCATTTGATGAGTTGATTCGTCATATGGAATTGCCTCCGATAATTTCAAAGCTTGATGGTGAAGATCTCTTCATATATTTCGCAATTTCATCTCATGCTCTCAGTGCAGTATTGGTGCGGGAAGACGCAAGGATTCAACGCCCAGTCTATTATATCAGCAAAAGATTCACTGGGGCAAAGATGAACTATTCAAGGTTGGAAAAGCTCGCCTATTGTTTGTTGATTGCGTCAAGAAAATTGAGGCCGTATTTCCAAGCTCATCCCATCAAAGTCCTCACTGATCAGCCTCTAAAGCAAGTCCTATTCCGTCCTGAGACTTCGGGCCGTCTTTTGAAATGGAATATCAAACTCAGCCAGTATGATATCACTTATCATCCCCGGAAAGCAATCAATGGACAAGCTTTGGCAGACTTCATTGCGGAATGCACGGATAAGGGTGATAGTGAGGAGGAAGCTACTAATAGCATCCCAATCCAATGGAAATTATACGTCGATGGCGCAAGGAATGATTATTGTTCCGGAGCAGGGGTTGTCCTTGAAACCCCAGAGGGGAGATCGCTATGTTATGCGCTGAGGCTAGAATTCCCTTCGACAAACAATGAAGCCGAATATGAAGCACTCATCGCTGGTTTAAAGATCGCTAAAGAACTAAACATCAAGGCATTACATATCTTCAGTGATTCTCAACTTATTGTTTGTCAAGTCAAGAAGGAATTTCAAGCTAAAGGAGGGAATTTACCAGCCTATTTATCAAAAGCCTGGGAGCTCCTTCAAGATTTTTACCGTTATTCAATAAACCATATCCCCCGAGAAGAAAATATGAAAGCGGATTCTCTTGCGAAGTATTCAAGTAAGCTCAACTATTGGGTTTAGTTCCCGTCAAAGTCTTGTCAGCTCCAAGCACAGATGAAATGGATGTTGATTGGATTATGAATGTATCCCATGAGCAAAAATCATGGATGACTCCAATACTTGAATATCTACTCAATGGTTCTCTGCCAGAAAATTCAAAAGAGAGACAAAAGCTGATGAGGAAAGCCTCCAGATATATAGTTCAAGATGGTCGTTTGTACAGACGAGGATTTTCAATGCCATTACTCTGATGTGTGACAAAGGAAGAAGCTAAGACAATTCTAACTGAAGTACACGGAGGGGAATGTGGGGATCATACATGTGGTCAAACTTTAGCAAAGAAAATCCTCCGTTATAGATACTTTTGGCCAGAAATTAATCAGGATGCTGCTAACTATTCCCGAAAGTGTGATAAGCCAGAGATTCACTAAAATTCCTAGACAACCTACCACTGAGCTAACACAAATGGTCAGTCCATGGCCGTTTTCCATCTGGGGAATAGATCTCATTGCGCCCTTGCCGACTGCCAAATCAGGGATTAAATATGCTATCGTTGCTGTTGATTATTTTACTAAATGGGCTGAGGCCGAACCCTTGGCCACTATTACCTCTAAGAAAATGATAAGTTTTGTGACTAAAAATATCATTTGCAGGTATGGTGTGCCTCAGAAGATAATCACAGACAATGGTACTCAGTTTGAAAGTGAGGAGTTCCAAGATTTTTGCAAACGATTCAAGATCCGAAAAAGCTTCTCAGCAGTGGCTCATCCGCAGGCAAACGGGCAAGCGGAAGCAGTAAACAAAATCATCAAATCAACCATCAAAAAGCAGCTGGAAAAAGCAAAAGGTGGTTGGGTCGATAAGTTACCGCTTGCACTATTGGCATACAGGACCACTCACAAAACTACGACTGGGCATACTCCATTTTCATTGGCATACGGATCAGAAGCAATGATTCCGGTGGAAACTGAAGTCCCCTCACACAGAAGGATCCATTTTAATCAAAGTGAGAATGAAAAATTGCAACTGGAAGCACTTGACCTTCTTGATGAAAGAAGAGAAGAGGAAAGGCTTAGAATTGCAGCTCATCAGCAAAAAATAGCCAGGCACTTCAATTCCAAAGTTCGTCAGCGCAGCTTTGAAGTTGGAGACTTAGTCCTGAAGAGAATTATGACAGCCATAGGTGTGTTTGGGCCAAACTAGGAAGGACCATATGTTATTGGGGCAAAGCTTCTTGATGGCACATTCAAACTCACGACTGTCGAAGGAGAACCAATCCTAAGAGCTTGGAACAGCAATCATTTGCGTCCCTATTTTACTTGAAAGCTTTGCTGAATATTGTAAAAGAATTGCAAATATATGATTCTTGTATTGAAAGCAATTGTAAAGCAAGTGAATAATGAAAAGCTATAAAGTGGATGTAGGCCCAGTTTTTGGCCGAACCATTATAAATCTTGTGTTCTCTACTATTATAAACTGCGTTGTTTTATTTCGACATATAAAATACATTAATTGTGTCATTAAAATGTCGATTTAATAATGCAGGTCATAAAAGCAAAGCTTACCCATCGCAAGACCAAGCAATCCCCGACATCATTCAGCAAACAAACACTAAACTATTCAAAATTTCCATACTCAAATCCTACAAAAGAAGTGCTTCAAACAAAAGTTGGCAATGTGGATGGAAGTGGACCATTTCTAACTAACTGCAAATGTTTGAACAAACAAACAGCCAGTTAAATAGACTGTGTCTACCACCACCAACTCACTTAACTATGAAGTATATTTCTTCGGATAAGGGAAATTATTGGCAACTAAAAAGTGAAAACACTTGCAAAAGACAACGGGGATCGCCAACATAAATCGATGGCAAAGAGACATGGGCGGGCAAGCATCAATCAGCAAAAGACCTCTTCAGAGGCATAAGCCCTCTTCAGAGGCACAACTCTTCGAAGGATAAAGACCTCGAGCGGGCCTAGCCAGAAAAAGAGAGATCTTTCTCGATACAAAGTTGCGGAATGATCGGTCGATACACTCCCGTGAATCCGTCCAACCGAGAGAAAGAAACTCCAAACTTCCAGGCAAAAGCCCTACTCAGAGGCACACATTTCATCGAGATTGAAATAAAACTTCCAGGTGTTGAAACGTGAAAAGCCCTCTCCGGAGGCCCATTTCACCACAGTTGAAATGCTAAAAGACCTCGAGCGGGCCAACCAGAAAAAGAGAGATCTTTCTCGATACAGAGTTGCGGAATGATCGGTCGATACACTCCCATGAATCCGTCCAACCGAGAGAAAGAAACTCCAAACTTTCAGGCAGTAACCCTACTCAGAGGCACACATTTCATCATCGGTCGATACACTCCCATGAAATGAAATGTGAAAAGCCCTCTTCGGAGGCCCGCTTCCAAGCGAACAGGGAAAAATAAAAGCCTCTCCCAAGGGGCAGAAACATAAAAGACCTCTTCCCAGAGGCACAACAAAACAAAAAGACCTCTTCCCAGAGGTAGAAATGAAAAGACCTCCTCCCGGAGGCACAATCAAACGGAAAGACCTCTTCGGAGGCACATGTTTCACCAAGATTGAAATAAAACTTCCAGGTGTTGAAACGTGAAAAAGCCCTCCTCGGAGGCACAACTCTTCGGAGGCACCCGTTTCCCGAGATTGAAATAAAACTTCCAAGTGTTGAAACGTGAAAAAGCCCTCCTCAGAGGTGCAACTTTTCAAAGAACCAAAAATCAAAAAGCCCTTTACTGTGGCGTAAAAAAAAAAAAAAAAAGCCCTCTTCAAAGGCACACTTTAACTCTCAAAGGAAGAATGATTCACCTATTTTGGAAAATACTTTTCCTTCAAAAGAAGTTAAAGTACCCTTCAGAGGCCCGCTTTACCACATAGAAGAATTCACTTGGTAAAATGTGTATATGCATAAAAGAAAAAGTGATATCTTCGAAGGATGAAGCGCAAAAACTTATATGGAGGGAGTTGTACTCTATTTTTAACGAAATAATATTCCTCCAAGTATGGAATAATTATTCTCCAGAAAATAGAAGTACAAGTCCCCTCAACATATAAAATATTGCAACAAGCTTATGGTATAGGGGCAACATGGTATAGCTACATACAACATGTATAACTATATTGGTAAAATCACGCTCGAACAACATACCACAAGCTCGTTGCAATATCATGTAAAGAAACTTGTATGACAATGAATAATAAATGCATTCTCAGATACTGACAGAAGTTTGTACAAAGAAAAAGAATCATTTTATTCAACACTGTTAAAATTTTATACAGGTACAGGTTTCAAAGTAAAAAGAAAAAGAAAAAGCGGGGGCCGGTACCCGCACAATCTCCGGCCAGTGCATGCAAAAAGCAAAAAAGCGATATAAAAGGCACAGGACCAAAGACATCATTTCTTCTTCTTCCGCCTTTTGAGCCTGCGCCTGGCCGAATGGTTAACTTCTTAGGCCGGCATGTAAGAGTAGGAGAGGAAGGGGAAAGGGATACAATAGGCTCTTCTCCCGCTTGTGTCTCGCCAGCAGAAGCCTCCTTCTTTTTCTTGGAGACTCCACGTTTCCCTCTCTTCCTGGAAGAAGACCCACTACCTGGGGAGAAAAGTGTAGTTAATGGTTCATCATCGGAACCAGTTGCTTCTGGAGTCTTCTCACTCCCTTCAGTTTCTTCTCCCTTGTGTTCTTGTGAAGCAATGGGATCGTCCAAGTCTTGGAGAGCTTCTATTTGCTCCTCTTGTGATCCTGGTTGCGAGGCAGAAGGAGGAGTGACCTGAAGAGATGGAGGAGGAATAATTGGAGGAGGGGAAGTTTGAAAAATGCTCGACGTTTTCTCTACAGAAGGAAAAAAGTTCAAGTCAGTAAAAAGAGGAGATAAAGGCTCGTTGAGGTTCAAGAAATAGTCAAGAAGTTCATCAAGCTCGTAAGAAACATATGAGCAGTCTACTTGGGCAAGATTAACAGTAGAGTTACCTGGAAAAGTCGGTTTCCTGACATCAACCTCATAAGCCTGTGCCTCGGCACTCTCGTCGCCTTCATCTCCACCTTGTATGCTTGTGATCTCGGTGGTAACTTTAGTAGGAGATGGAGAATGAGAACTGGAACCGATAATGTCGATTTCGGCCGAAGGAGAAGGCCGAACTGGAGCAGTTGAGATAGTTTTTCCCGAATGTTCTCCTACCGCCATTTCGACTCTTAATTTTGCAAGTTGTTCTCTTCCCCTGGCGAGAGCGGCGCGAGCATCGTCATCAAGGTAATGCTCCTCAAGAGCTGATTCGGCATAGCCAGCGCCTTTACCGCCAAGCATGTCAAGTGCAGCCTCCCATACTTCAGCCATTGTAACTTCATATTTGGGGCCTAGGAAGGCGAGACTACCATGCCCCAAGATGCTGTGGAGGTAAAAGTCAAACAGTGTCGAGCTGATGTTAGTCTTCGTTGCCTCATGAGATTCTTCAGCTGCAATTTTACCGGCAACGGCCTCATCACGCTCTCTTTCAGCTTTGGAGAGTTGAAGCTTTAGCATTTGAATCTCCGCCTCTTGGGAGCTGTTTTTCTTCCGAAGCTCTGCAATATCAGCAATATAGCCCTCACTGATTCTTTTTTGCACTTCGAGCCTGTCTTCGGCATCTCTTTGGCCGGCATGAGCATCTCTCACTTGTTTTAGAACTTCTTCTTTTTGAGTGTAGGAAGTAGAGGAAGTAGCAAGCTCTTATTTAAGTTCCTCAACTTTTGCTTCAAGCTCTTCATTGTAAGTAGTGATGCTCCTCATTTCGGTATCGTGCAGCTCGAGAACCTTCTGCCATTCGGCCTTATCATTCTCCATAGTAAGCATGGCCTCTATATTCGCACGGTTGACCCTTTGAAGCTCGTCTACAAGCTTTTGCCAGTTCGACATCATTCAATATCAAGCTTGACGGCATCGAGATTCCGCAGCATGGCAGGCTTGTCGATAGGAACCAAGTCAAGATCGAACCGCACTCCCTTCAAGCACCACTGTGGAAACCGGCTTTGCAAAGTGGCTGGGCCCGGTCCAACTTGGAATTTTGGCCTGCTAATTATTAAATGAATGTCTGTCTTCCCGAGAGCGGGAGAGCCAGAAGGAATGTCAAGTGAGACGGGGGCAGTGACCTTTTCAGGAGTTGAAGAAGTATGCTTCTCACCGTGTCGAGCACGCTTACTTGGGTCCTCAACCATGTGACTTTTTCCTCGGTCATCATTGGATTTTCTCTAGTGGGAATCGTCGCCTTTATGGGAAGATTCATAGTGCTCCTCCCTTTCTTTCCTCTCGTAACGCTCTTCTTGAGCCCTTCTCTCCTGAGCCTTTCGAGCGGCTCTCTCTTCATCGGTTTCTCTGTGGGCGGGAGGTAGCGCCTATAATCATATTGACTACGCCTCCCGTAGCGCTGAAAGTCGTCATAGTAGGAGCTGCTACGTCCCATCGGAGAATCTGAAATAAAAAAGAAGAGACAAGTCTTAAAAGTTTTCAGAGAAAAGAAGTGTAACTTTAGAATCTTCAAAGTACAGAGAGTTAGGAGTATAAAAGTGCCGAAAGATTCTAAGTGTGTGTGATGTGCAAGCTACGCACATCAAACTACGAACCGCTCTTTGATTGCGAGTAATCGTAGGAGTAGTAGTTAACGTCAACTCTTGAGTCGACGGAGTCTGTTGCAGAGTAGAAGTCGCCTCAACTACTGAAGAAGAAGCCCTGGTGGTGACGGGGTCGTCTTTAAAGGGCTCCTATGAAATGACAAACAAGTCGCTCAACCCTTCGAAAGTGTCATCTCCACTCTGTTTGACAGGGCTTGTTTTCCCAGCTTCTTCGTCACCAGACTTCTTCGAATGTGGAGGAGATTCCTGAAGCTCTTTTTCTTTAGTGACTGGGGCAAGTTTACCAGATGACCCCGCGACATCAACAGAAGTGGAGCACTTCATTAAAGAAGCCTTAGAGGCAGGTTCTTTCGGTATGGGTGCATCGGTAAAAACTGGGGCATCCAGTGCTTGGTTTGGGGAGTCTGGGACTTCATGAGGGTGTGTAGAGCGAGAGGTATGCAAAAGTCCGTATTGATGCAAAAATTCGTCTTTCAACAGAAATTGAATGCTTCTCTCCTCAACTGGCACGGCCATAAGCCTCTCAAAAGTTGGTTTATGACTAGAATCCCTAGAAGGAGGAGGAAGCGCTGAAAAGTAAAAGGCGAAGTTAACATTTGACAACTCAGGCTATGAAAAGCTCAGAGAAAAACATCAGGAACAAAGATAAATGCTCTTACTTCCTACTCTCTAGGTAGCATAGAATCCCGGAGGACAGCGAACGAAGAAAAATTGGCTTAGAAAACCGTGAGCACTTTCGGGAAGGCCGATTATTAGTTTACGGTTCCTAGCGCTTCTCACAAGAATGATGGAAGGATGGTCTTTATTTTTGGCAAATGTGCACAAATAGCAAACTTCATCAAAACTCGGAAGGCGATCCAGCGTCCTTCCGAATAGCGCACATAACCCCATCAGAATAGCATAGCCATTGGGGTGCAGCTGGAAGGGGGAGATAGCTAGTCGGAGAAGAAGCCGTTGAAGAAAGTCGTTAAAAGGAGGGATAGCTCCACTCGTGCACATTTGACGATTAACTGCTAAAAAACCAGAAGGTGGTATATCGGCAGTATCGCTTCTCTCAGGAAGAATGGCATCTGCTTCAGCAATGCCAAACAGAGCGCACAGTTGGCGGAAAACTTTGTATGTTAGTGTGGTTGAAATTCTCTCTGGAGGATTAACTAATGGAGTAGCAATTGGGAAAGTCTCTTCAGCCGATTCTGTTACTCCTTGTTGAGAAGTCATTCTATACAAGGAACTAGACATTCAAATAAGAAGGTGCACGTTTCCTAAAAAGTGTGAAGTGTTGTGCAGAACTAACAAAAACAGAAAGCAAACATAACTGAAATTAAGCTAGTTGACAATTCGTCGATTATGAGATTTCAGGACTTGTTAATGTAAAATTCAAGTGTAGTGTTAATGCAAACGAATCGGCTTTAATTGGATATTTTAGTTTTTCTTTAATACTTCACTTCAATTCTTTAGTTCGCAGTATTTCGTTCACACAGTTCATTTAAGTTGATTATTCTTTGTCGGCTAATCTGTCATTCGATGTGGGCGGTCAATGACATTATATTCGTCCCATTTTTCTGCAAATGTTGTATTTAACAGGTTGACAAAGTTAAAATAATCTGCAAAGAAGTACAACAAAATTCAAGTTCAAACAATTCAGCCAAGTCTTCTCAGAATTTGACAAAGTCTTAGGTCGTCCAGCGACCTAGCATAGGTCAGGGCTTCTTTAGGTCGCACTGTGTAAGTTAAAAGGTCCAAGGCAATTCATTAGTCCTAACTCGGCCGCGACCTACAGCCTATGCCGCAAAAAAGATTAGGTCGCTCATTTGTTAAGTCATCCTACTTGGAATTCATGTGCAAATTTGTTAAGTCCTAGGTCGTTTAAATCCCAGCGCGACCTAAAAGTTAAGTCGCAGATTCGAAGGATCCTTAGGTCGCGAGAATCTGTTAGGTCAGCCAGGTTTCTTAGGTCATGGAGGTTTTTAAGTCGCTTAGATTTGCTAAATCGCTAGCTTCCTCTCCACGCAATAGCTCACCACCCCGTTAAACTGTGACCCGATAACCCATTATAACACACGATGAAATCCATCATCCTCTTCGTGAAATTCATCATTCCTACATACCACCGAATCATCCAAGAATCGATTGGAAGCATCTCCGATCCATCATGAATTCAACTCATTGCTGTGCTTTCGTGAATCACAACTAATGGCGATCAAAATCGACCACAGTTTGACTCAAAAGATGAAACACGACATACAAAATTGTTCTGGGGTTCGGAGATGGAAATTCGTGGTTCGATGATGATCGTGGGATGGATAGAGATCAAGTGTACTTACGCAATATAATAGCAGGGATGAATTAATGAATGATTAAACTCGAATTCGCCTTTGAAATCATGAGATTTTGTTAATGGCAGAGCAGGAAATCGAAACAGTTAAATGGAGGAGAAGCAGCGACCTAGCAAATTTATATGGGACAAATAGAGGAAGACGAATAGGCACGCGACTTAGTACAAGTCTTAGGTCACTCACGACCTAACTCGGACAGATCGAAGCACATGACCTATGGCGTAGGCCTGTACTTCGAGGGGCAAGTGTTAACTCCTATTTCTGAAGCGACCTAAGACTTACACGACCTATGAAGTGCAGCGACCTAACGACCTAAAGACTCAAGCGACCTAACGACCTAAAGACTCAAGCGACCTAACGACCTAAAGACTCAAGCGGCCTAACGACCTAAAGACTCAAGCGATCTAACGACCTAAAGGCCAGAGTGACCTAAAGGATGGAGCGACCTAACGAGTTCAAGCATATGCGACCTAAGCCTACCGACCTAAGAGCGAAGTGGTCTCAGCGACCTAAATCTCAGTTGACTCACGACCTATGATAGGTCGCACGCGACCTACCAATTTACTCAGAAGAGAACCACTCAAGATAAGTCAGATCCCATCACTTAGGTTGTCGCCGACCTATGACCTACGTCCTACCTTAGGTCGTGTGCGACCTAGCACTTGGTGATAAAATTCTGCCCAGAGTATTCCCTATAAATACAGCCCTAACCCCAACTAGCAGGGGACTCTTTTGGCCGATCATCTCAAGCGCCGATACTCTGCAGAATTCTCGACTCAT
This sequence comes from Allium cepa, assembly GCA_030765085.1. Lineage (NCBI taxonomy): Eukaryota > Viridiplantae > Streptophyta > Magnoliopsida > Asparagales > Amaryllidaceae > Allium > Allium cepa. Next base: position 854,105,516 of record CM060931.1, read on the forward strand.
TCAACACTTCAAGTACTCCGAACACCAAGGACTCTACTACAATCTCCAAGAGAAAATCTACATCATTCAACATGAATTCGGAAGATTATTCTCCATCGAAGTTTGATCTACTGGTCTAAAGTGTGTTGTAATTGAAGATTGTTGTAAAGTTGTAATCAAATTCAGTAATAAAGAGAGTTAAAGTGGACGTAGGCTTTCCTTAAGCCGAACCACTATAAAAACTGTTGTCTCTTCTGCTTTTTCTGTGATTTTTCCACTTGTTTTAGTTCCCGTGTTCACAGGTGGTGCTTTCGCTTAACTTCAATTTACACCGGGGTGTTAGCGTCTGATTTTTTACGTTAACACGGTTCAAATTCATTCTTCGATCTTATTGAGTGGCACCTCATCCTCTTGCGATAGATATGGGGAGGGGAAGATCGAGGGGTCGCGAACTATGATCTTGAGGCGGTAAGAGATGCGCGACGTGGTAGGGAAGCGATGCGAGGTAAACAGTAGGGTCGGCGTGCGAGGCGGTGCCGTGCGTTGTCGTGCTCGATGTAGTGGAATCGCGAAGGGCTGTTGTTCGATTTCTCAAGCAAGTTCGATGCGAGGCGATACTTGTTCGTGAGGTCGGTAAGATATTTAACTATTCTGCAGTTTATTTTTTATTCTCCATTTTGACATTAAATTTAATATATATATATATATATATATATATATATATATATATATATATATCCACATGCATGTTTAATATAGGTCGTTTCAAAGAAAATCTATTTACTAGTTAGATATATGAATATGTGCAGTAATCTTACTATTTAAAATTTATATATATATATATATATATATATATATATATCCACATGCATGTTTAATATAGGTCGTTTCAAAGAAAATCTATTTACTAGTTAGATATATGAATATGTGTAGTAATCTTACTATTTAAAATATATATATATATGTACAAAAAGGAAATATATATATATATATATATATATATATATTTTACAGCAAACCCCTCTGTTTAATAAATATATAAGTCAGAAGGACATTTTGGGATAATTATATAAACAGGAATGTGTGTGTGTGTGTATACATGTATGAGATTATGAGAAAATAGAAAAATTATTTTATAAATAAAGTTTAAAAGATAGAGGAATCTTAAATGTTGAAAGAATCTATATAAATTAGATTTTATAAGATGTACATAGATTATTTTTATACGAGTATGTATATGTATATGTAGTTTCAAAGAAAAATAAATATACATATAGGCATATAAACATATTAAATTTACTAGTTTGATTTTAAAATAATGTATTACGAAGATTTATTTGTTTAATAAATTTATTTAATAATTTTAGTTACAAAAAGTATAAAAAAAAAGGGAACTAATTTAAAAATAATTATTAGCTTAAAACAAAATTGTTAGTTACGTTAAACAAGTAATTGATTATTCGATCAATTCAAATATTAATAAGCCATATGCATGATGTTTATACAAGGTCAAAAACCGTGAAACTAATTAAGATTTGAGAGGATTTCAAGCAAAAGCAAAGGTAAGTTCTTCTCACCCATTTGGATTGCCTAGATAATTTAAATGAATAAACTTAAATTATTGGATGTGCTTAGATGAATTTAATAATTTATCTATTGGATGATATTATGTATAATAGTATATATATTGGAGTGATTGATTTCCCGCATTATATAGCGGATGAGACCCTGTGCACCCCACATAATAGCGGATGAACCCATATTCCGCGATATCCCACCTCGAAGTGGGATTGGTATTTTATATTGTGCTAACATCTATGGATGGAGGGAAACAGGTTGGAGGGATCCAGTTGGATTCCTGAAAATGTTGAATTTTATTTTATATTCAGTAATGAGATTATGTGATAGTCTATGATGGGTTATATTGATTATATTGGGAATTGAAATTTATTGAATGCTATGGCTTGGTCAAATATATATATTGGTATTTTGAGAAATGAAATATATATATATATATATATATATATATATATAAAGTTTGGATTTTCAAAGTAAACAAAAAGGAAATTTTAGGTAAAATAATTATAAGGAATTTGGATAATTAAAGAATGATTTGGAAAGGATAAAAGTTGATTTTAAATTCTAATAAATAAATACCGCGTATGGGAAAGGAGATTTTTGAATAAATGGAAATAATGAATTTATAAACTTAAGTGACATTATTCAAAAAGAGTAAAGAATTTATTTTTAAATTCAACTTTTAAAAAAGAAGAAATTTGGAAAAAGTATGAAATTGGTATTTTGGTTTAAATAAGATTTTTAAATCATAATAAGAAGTTAAATCTGAAATTAATGGGTTTTGAAATAAATTGAGTAAGCAAAGGAATATATTTTGAAAATGGAGTAAATTTGGAAATCGATTTGAAAATTGATTAAATGTTTTAAACTATGTTTTAAAAAGAGGATGAGACTATGGAAATTGTAAAATGGATTTATAAAGTGAAATAAGATAACAATGGTAATTTGAAAGTATAAATTTACGATGCGAATTTATAGAGGAATAAGTAATTTGTTTAAAATAAATAAATGGTGGTTTACTTTTAAAAGCGATGAAAGGAAAATTTACGGATTTGGGACGTGAATTAGGACAATCGAGAAGGATTTATTAACTGATTAAATGGACTAATTTGGAGTGGGAAGTGTATTTCCCTGAAAAGCCAAGCATATTTTCAAAGAAAGATTTCCAAGTATAAGTTAAAAGTTTTAAATTTGTTTTAAAAGAATGTTTTGAGAAATTTATTATTTAAGTTGTTCAAAATTTTAAAGGTAAATATTTATTAAGTTAAGTTAGAATAGTAATTATTTTAAGGTTAAATTAGCATTCTGATTTAAAAGATAATTATTAAATATTTATATTTTATAATGTAGCTTATTTCAATAGTAGTTTGGCTAAAGTTTTTTTTTTATATTTTATTATGAAAGTTTGGTATAAAATTTCATTACTTTTATTTTAAATAAAAAATGCGTCAAGTAGTTTTTATTTTTAAATGTTTTAAAGAATATATACTTTTGGATAAAGTGATCTAAATTATTTTAAAATCCAAAGTATTTAGACTTGGTATTTTCAGTGGAATAAACAATATTTATAAATTTATTCCGCAAAAGAAAGTGATATGGAAACTTTTTTCAAAGGATGGAAATGTAGAAAGATATCTTTCATAAGATATTTCGAATAATAAATAAGTTTAGAAAATTATTAAGAGTGATACTTGTTTGTGAATGTTATTTGATAGTTAATAACCGACTATCAATATTGGCCAATGCGCCGATCGTTTCAAAGAGACCGGAATGGGGATTAATTTCCCGAAAACCACTTCGATCCGGTTCAAACGTTCTAGTGAAGAAGACAAGAGCTAGGATTCGAAGATGGAGAAGTGAAGTGTAAGATCTAATCGCTACTAATCCTGAGGGTGATTCCAAAATGGATGTAGTAGGAGTGGTGACGTCGGTTCTGTTCGGACCCGGAACGAACTTGTATGGATGAATGCTATCAGAACATTGTCAGGATGATGGTAAGCATTCTAAGTGAATTTATGCTAAAAAGGTAATGACCTTGAGCCACATCAACCGCAAATTGCTAAAACAGGGAAGGTGCACACAAGGCTAAGTGGCTAGCAACCAATTAGGGTAAGGTCATCCTTATCTAGAGGTCCCTTTATTTCGGCTGTGTGGGCGGTTGCTAATCCCAACCACGAAGTGATCTTATTTGAACTATCCATTAAGGTGTAGCTCCTGTCTTGCGATGCAGGGAATCAAGGTGGATCCTCGGTATGGTGATCTCAACCACGTACTGTGACGGGCGGTACCCCAGTTGACCCGTCATTGATGGAAATCCATTTTCCCTGCGTGCCTTTACAGTTTTGTTTGTGGAACCAAATACTACTAGAATTTAATGAATGTAACAATTTCGGCTATTTGAATAAGTATTTGTATATAGACATTACTATAATATCAAAGGATTTGACAAGAAAATGTTTTGGTTACGTAAGGTAAAAGGCCGGCATGTTTATTTGTTGCGTGGTCTTATGAGATACCTTTGATTTCAAAGGATTTTGGAAAACTTTAATAATCCAATTCAGATTCTGGATGGATTGTTGAGGAGCTCAAGAGATGAGCTGGATGACGAGGCGTATTTTCGAAGATTTATATTTCCGCTGTGCAGTGTAAGCTGTATATTCAGCTTTGAGAAGACAAGATATTATAACTGTCCTGAATTATGTTGTTGATTTGTATTCTACTCTGATGATGTAATGCATAAACAGATATTGCTCTTTTTGTTTAAAGATTAGTCATTTATCTATTATATATTGTTCCATTGCGATATTGGGATTCTGATATTGTTTTCTAATTCTTCTTCTACCTCCTTCTTCTTTAGCCCTAATGATTCATTTTCCGGCATTCGATTGCTCGACAGTTGATACAGTGGACGCATGGATGTCGATTCTTCGGGCATCGAAAAATCAGGTCGTTAGAGGTATATAGTAAGACCATGCTGCACATAAACATGACAGATTTTAAACCTACGATAATAAAATATTGCTATAGAAAATCCATTGATATTATAATAATGTTTAGGATTCAGAGTAAGATATGAATATAGTTGAAATTCTTGCATCTCACATTTCAACGTAGTGGGGCACAACTAAGCCTGTACGGCGCTTATTGGATATTGGATTCCACACAGCGACTAGGCTACTGGGTACCGCTCAGCACAGTGCATCCTTATATAAAATAACACCGAGGACCTCGCCGTGATCACCAGCCAACACAGAACCAACCTACCACATGATTAGTAGTATTTAATATGATTACTACTTTTGTTAATTAGTCCTAAAGCATATAATAAGAGATAGTATCAACTCTAGATAGGGATGATTATACCCTGATGGAAGCGACCCACTTAGCCCTGCTGCATTTCCCCTGTTTTAGTCATTCACGATTGACGAGTCTTGAGGCTATTCTTTAGCCTTTATATAGCACTTCCTACTTGGAATGCTAAGATTTCCCTTGAAGGCAACAATGCAATGCCAACATTCATCCATACAAGTTGTTCAGGAGATGGACAAACCGAAAGTACTACTTCTACTACATCCATTTTGGAGTCAGCTTCAGCATTAGTAGCAGCCGTCCTCGTACTTCAAAGAGCTCCATCTTTAGGATGTCTTAACTTCCAAATGTTTGAGTTTGATTGAAGTGTTTTTCGGATAACATATCAGATCCAGGTCTCTTCGAAACAAAATTCAATAGTTATCGGTAAACTCAACCCTGGCTCTTTAGGAAAAAACAGACAAAGATAAGAGCGAAGATAAGCTTCTAACCATTTGTGGACAAATTTTCTTATCATTTGTCATAGGAGAACGAAATGAAATTTATACGCACAGTACAGTATCATCGGAGATGACTATGCCCTATAACATACATGTTTCTCCTAGATATTTCTTAAGTTACGTTTTGGGGTCAAATTCTATAGTCTATTATTTAACTATCGAATAAAAAAACATCCAAATTAGAGATTCATTTCAAAAGGGAAAACCAACATTACTTAAGCAGATAATCAACCATTAGACTCTTCAATTAATCTTTTCGTTAATTAAATTCATCTTGCAAATACTTGTATAAAACTACTTTTACAAAGATATATCCAAAAACCCTTAGTTTTTCAATAATTTGAAAAATATCCATATAGTTACATCAACGGTACAAGTATATTCACAAAACAGAGGAAGATTTCATTTTCACACAATTCTAAAACTATTTATAAGCCCCTTTATATATTTCTAAAATCCATTTATAGTCCATTTTATAAATATCTGAAACCATTTCAAAAAGCATTTATAACCCCTTTAGAAATCCATAAAAACTATTTATAAAACTTCTTTTATAAATTATAAATCCATTTCAAGACTGTTTTATAAATATCTAAAATCATTTGTAAAACTCATATTATCATGTAAATAATCTCCCTATAAGTCTCCAAATCATTCTATAAACTCGTCTTATAAAACTCAAGTTTATTTATAAAACTCTATTTATAAACGTCTAAAACATTTATAAATAAACAGTAATCATTTACTTGAGACAATGTTATATAATAAAAATTTTAGCAATAAATTTATAAACAAATAGTAACTATTAACATCTTAAAATAATAATTTCAAAACATTATTAAATAAACAATAATAATTAATCTTTACCATTATTATAAATAGTAATAATTAATTTCCACAACATTATTAGTAAATCGTTATTTTAAATTTCAAACCATATTAATTATTTAAATAAACTTTTCAAGAAAATGAAATATTGATAAATAACTTTAAAACAACATTAAACATAAATAAATGACTTTGAAACAATACTAAATATAAATAGATAACCTTCTAAAACATTTCTAAATGACTTAGAAAAGACAAATAATAAGGTTAGAGTAAAACAGAAATTATATCCTTTTCAAACAAAATATTCCCGAAACCCAAAATTTAGAATTTAAATCATTCTCCGTCTCAAAAATCAATTCCAACTCAAATGACAATTTATCTTATTTACAAATAGTAATTTAATGCCAATAGTTACCAAATGATAACCAATATCGATATTGTTTTTCTACCACAATAGGGTTTAAGTTTGAACATATAATAATGTCATAATCAATAGTGTCATACAACTAGGTTTGATATTCAATGATTCATATAACATGAATATTATAAAAAACATTTCAGCAATGGTCAGGAATTTTGTTAGATTCCTACAACCTATTTGCCTACATCACAGCTCATACATACATACATACATAGATATATATATATATATATATATATATATATATATAATCAACCGTGGTGAGAAATCTTATTGGATCCCTCCAACCTGTTCCTTTACATCGCCGCTCATATAATCATATAATATGGGTCATCCGCTATTAGGAGAGAATATATGAAAAGGTCGTCCATTCCAAGGGTAGTAATAAAACCAAATCAACTGATAAAAAAGTAAATTATCCAAACATCTAACCAACAAATTTTTATCAACTAGTAACATACAAGTTAACCAAAAAGGTGAGTTTAACTCATCAAAATTCTAGTTGTTGTCGAGGCGTTTTGGTTTTCGTCTGTTAACTCCACCTCGGCCATGACTCAACGACCTAAAACAGTTACCGACTTAAGGCTTAACAGTTACCGACTTAAGGCTTAACAGGGATGCCGACTCAGCAGACTTAAGAGGGATGCCGACCTAAGGTTTAAGAGTGATACCTACCTAAGGAGGATACAGATCTAAATACCTAAGAAGGTTGACGACCTAACTGTTCGGAACAGGTTCACGGTCTACACTTGAGTCGTGACCGACTTATGGCCTATGTTAGGTCGTTCCCGACCCAGGCAACGAAGGAGAATCCGGTGCAGCTACTTAGCACGCGGCCTGTTAACTCGGCGGCGACTTGGGACTTGTGATTTCAATCCCGAAGAGCATACACTTCCCGTTTAAGTCGTAAGCCATGCACGGGAAAGAGAGGGCGACCTATGATCTATCCTAAGTCGGTGACGACCTACGACCTATTTTAGGTCGGCCACTACTTACAACTTGACACCGAAAATTCCTATAAATACCCATCGAACTCCAACACTTGGGAGGACTTTTGGAATGATTCTTCGGGGAAGCAACTACATTCTGCCGAGCTACTTCATCAACAATTGTAACACTTAGGACGCTTCAATCAACTTCAACTCGAGATTCAACTTATTGAACATGGATTCAAGGGATTTTCTCGTATCGAAGTTTTAGCTACTTATCTTTCCAAGTGATGTAATTGAAGATTGTTATAGAATTGTATTTGATCCAGCAATAAAAAAAGAATTAAAGTGGACGTAGGCTCAATTGGGAGCCGAACCACTATAAACGTTGTGTTCTTACTGTTTTCTCTGTAATTTCTCCTGCTTAAATCTTATTCCCGTGTGAATGGGTGGTGCTTTCACACTCGCTTTATCACACTGGGGTGTTAGCGTTCGATTTTCAAGTTAACATTTTTGGTGCTTTAACTGAGAACCCAACTCAGGATACTTCCACCATTGCTCCGCAAAGGTCTGTTGAAAGGATTTCTTTTAAAACCAGAAGTTTATTGGAAATAATGGCTCATAGGAGAAAACGAAGTTCTGTAAGATCCGACAATGTTCAAGAGAATACTGCTACCTCTCCTCCTTCAAGTCAAGCAGCTCCAACTGTTAGAGTTACGCGAGAAGAATTGGACGCCGTAGTTTTGGGGTTGAATCAACAATTGAATGCTCAGAATGCGCAGTTGGAAGCCCAGAATGCCCAGATCTTAAGTAAGTTAAATGATCTACTTGGGGCAAACCGTCAACCGGGTAATAATGATGGAAACCCTACTATGGGAGTTCAGGATGTTGAAGGGAACATTTCTCAAAGAGCCGCAGACCTTGTGGAAAGGACACCTCCTCAAGCTGGAGGATCAGGGCCGCAGCCGGCCCTCCGTGAACGTTTGTCAAGAAAGAATTCAGAGAGAGTGGCTGATGTTTGCCCTCCAGAGCCTCTAAATGATGAAGAGTATTTTTCGGGTATGGTTCGTCAAATCATGAAGGAAAATATGCGAAGAGATAAAGATGAGAAAGAGTAAGGTTTTCCTCCAAGCAAGACTCCATTTACTGAAAAGATCTTTAAGGCAGAGTTCCCAAGGAAATTCGTTCCCCCTACTATTCCGGCTTACAAGTGGACGAGTGATCCTAAGGAGTTTCTGTATAAATACGACTGGCATATGTCGGGTGCCAGAGCGTCTGATGAAATCAAATGTCGATATTTCCCGGTATATTTTGAAGGTGTGGCTCTATTGTGGTTTACAAAGCTGCCAGTCAGGTCCATTGATCAATTCTCCGATTTGACCAGGAAATTCAAGGAGCAATTTCGATTGTATGCTTGTAAAGCAAAGGATATAATGTCTCTGTCAAGTCTAGAGCAAAATCCGGGAGAATCTATCAGATCGTTTTTAAATCGTTTTAACATAGCATTGGCTGAGGTAGATAATGTTGAGCCACGCATGGTCCTAACATACTTGATGAGGGCGATTGACAAATCGAGTGAATTTGGAAAATGGTTGAAAATGAAAGAACCAAACTCACTTGACAAATTCTACAAGAAAGCGGATGAATTCATGCGCTTGGAGAGCCTCCAAACACCGGCTAAGGTGGTATCAGTGGAAGCCGGGAACAATGGTGCTGCTTCGAACAAGAAAGAACCTAACACTCAGAAAAGGGGAAATGATGGTGGAAAGAAACAGGAAGATGCTAAGAAAGGCCGTCCTTTCAATTTCACACCCTTGACCGATACCCCTGAGAACATCTTCTTCGCGACCAAGGATGATGTCAGTTATCCGACACCACCTAAAATGAGAGATGGGAATAAGATGGAGAAGAGTGGAAGGTTCTGCCGGTTTCACAACCAGCCCGGCCATGACACCAACGAATGCCGTCAGTTGAAAGAAGTAATTGAACAACTTTTGAAAGAGAACAAGCTCCAACAGTATGTGAAAAGGAATAGAAATGCCCCAGCTTCGTCAACTCAAGGACAACAAGTTCCCACTCACCGTCCTGGCTCAAGTGAGAAGGCCGTAGAGCGTGAATAGGAAAGACCTGTCATCAATATAATAACTGGAGGCCCTCACCCAGTAGTCAGAAGCTGGGACGAGATGGAAAGGTATGCCCGGGCCTTGAGGCATGTACCAGCTGAAGAGAATGTTTTTGTTTTATAAAATGATGCGCCTTTAAAGCAACAAAAGACTTCCACAGATGATATTGTATTCAGTGCCAGAGATTCTTTGGGTATCGAGGCTCCTACCATAGATCCTTTGGTCATATCCGCTGGTATTGGGCCGGCTACTATGAGAAGAGTTCTAGTTGATTGTGGAGCTTCATGCAACATTCTCTTCAAGAAGACCTTTGATCAAATGAAAATTCCAATGGCTGACGTTCAAGCTTCATCAATTAAGATTGTTGGGTTTGATGGAGAATCCAAACAGCCGATTGGGACCACAGATTTGTTTGTAGAACTTGGAAAAGGACTGAGGAAGGTGGCTCGAAAGCAAACCTTTATAATTGTTGAAGAATTCTCTGCCTACAATGCCTTTTTAGGCCGACCAACTCTTGCTGCATTTAAAGCTGTTCTTGACCCGTGGTGTCTGACTATAAAATTCCCCATGGATAATGGAGTTGGCGTGATTAAAGGAGACCAAGATGTGGGGCGAGAATGTTATCTTATAGAGCTGCGTGAATCAAGGAAAAGAGAGATGGGAAAAGGTGCAGCGACTCCAGTCCGCATCAAAGAACAAACCTTGTAGCAATTACAGGGTGGACCCTGCACTGGTGAATATAGTGCCACACGAAGGGAGATGAATCCAAGGAAAGCCAGTGCAGGGGAGAATAGGGTAGTACCGGTAGAGGTAATAGTGTCGGTACCCATTGACCCAAAGGATCCAAACAAAGTGTTAAATGTGGGTTCACAACTCAACACAACAGTTCAGAATGTTCTGATTTCATTTTTGAAGGCAAATTTGGATGTATTCGCCTGGACTCATGCTGACATGTGTGGAATATCCCCAGAGATTGCAGTACACACTCTGAACATTGATCCAATGTTTACACCCGTGAAACAGAAAAGAAGAACTCAGGGTCCTGAGAGGACGGCAGTGTTAAAACAAGAAGTGGATCGGCTCATGGAGAACGGTTTCATCAGAGAATCTACTTATCCAAATTGGGTATCAAATCCAGTGCTGGTTAAAAAAGCTAACGGAAAGTGGAGAGTATGCATTGACTTTTCAGATCTGAACAAAGCCTGCCCCAAAGACTGTTTCCCGCTGCCCAGGATCGATCAGTTGGTGGATGGGACGGCAGGGCATGAATTGTTATCTTTTATGGATGCATACTCCGGATATAACCAGATTATGATGCGTGAGCCAGATCAAGAGGATACAAGCTTCATCACAGATGTTGGACTCTACTGCTACAAGGTCATGCCTTTCGGACTCAAGAATGCAGGGGCAACTTACCAAAGGCTTGTTAATGCCATGTTTAAACCACAGATCGGCAAGACAATGGAAGTTTATGTTGATGATATGCTAGTGAAGTCTAAGAAAGGAGTGGACCATATGGACACTTGGTAGGGATGTTCGCAGTACTCCGAAAGTACAGAATGAGTCTTAATCCCTTGAATTGTTCATTTGGAGTGGAGTCCGGAAAGTTTTTGGGTTTCATTGTGAGCGCTAGGGGCATTGAAGCTAATCTAGCTCAGATCACTGCCCTGAGAGAGGTCAAGGCTCCTAAAACGAAGAAGGAATTGCAAAGTCTCAATGGAAAGGTTGCTGCCTTGAGTCGGTTCATTTCGAAAGCCACTGACAAATGCATTCCATTCTTTGATGCTCTGAAGAAAGGAAGAAAAAACTTTGAGTGGACTCCTAAATGTTAGAAGGCATTCGATGAGTTGGTTCGTCATATGGAAGTGCCTCTGATACTTTCAAAGCCTGACAATGGTGAAGATCTCTTCGTATATTTGGCAATTTCATCTCATGCTCTCAGTGCAGTATTGGTACGGGAAGACACAAGGATTCAACGCCTAGTCTATTATATCAGCAAAAGATTCACTGGGCCAGAGATGAACTATTCAAGGTTGGAAAAGCTCGCCTATTGTTTGTTGATCGCATTAAGAAAATTGTGGCCATATTTCCAAGCTCATGCCATCAAAGTCCTCACTGATCAACCTCTAAAGCAAGTCCAATTCGGTCCTGAGACTTCGGGCCGTCTTTTGAAATGGAATATTGAACTCAGCCAATATGACATCACTTATCCTCCTCGGAAAGCAATCAATGGACAAGCTTTAGCAGATTTCATCGCAGAATGTACGGATAAAGGTGATAGCGAGGAAGAAGTCACTGATAACGTCCCCATCCAAGTGAAATTGTATGTCGATGGCGCAAGAAATGATTACTGTTCCGGAGCAGGGGTTGTCCTTGAAACCCCAGAAGGGCGATCGCTATGTTATGCACCGAGACTAGAATTTCCTTAGACAAATAATGAAGCAGAATATGAAGCCCTCATCGCTGGTTTAAGGATCGCTAAAGAACTAAATATCAAAGCATTGCAGATCTTCAGTGATTCTCAGCTTATTGTCTGCCAAGTCAAGAAGGAATTTCAAGCTAAAGGAGGGAATCTACCCGACTATTTATCAAAAGCCTGGGAGCTTCTTCAAAATTTTGACCGTTATTCAATAAACCATATACCCCGCGAAGAGAACACGAAGGCAGATTCTCTCGCAAAGTATTTAAGTACCGGTGAAACTCAACTATTAGGATTAATTCCCGTCGAAGTCCTTTCAGCTCCAAGCCCAGATGAAATGGATGTTGATTGGTATGAATGTATCCGAAGAGCAAGAATCATGGATGACTCCGATACTTGAATATTTACTCAATGGTTCTTTGCCGGAAAGTTCAAAAGAGCGACAGAAGCTGATGAGGAAGGCCTCCAGATATATAGTTGAAGATGGTCGTTTGTACAGACAAGGATTTTCAATTCCATTACTCCGATGCGTGACAAAGGAAGAAGCTAAGACAATTCTGACTGAAGTACACGGAGGGGAATGTGGCGATCATACAGGCGGTCAAACTTTAGCAAACAAAATCCTCCGTTATGGATACTTTTGGCCAGAAATTAATCAGGATGCTGCTGACTATTCCCGAAAGTGTGATAAATGCCAGAGATTCGCCAAAATTCCTAGAGCACCTTCCACTGAGCTAACACAAATGGTCAGTCCATGGCCGTTTGCCATCTGGGGAAAAGATCTCATTGGGCCTTTGCCGACTGCCAAATCGGGGATTAAATATGCTATCGTTGCTGTTGATTACTTCACTAAATGGGCTGAAGCCGAACCATTGGCTACTATTACCTATAAGAAAATGATAAGTTTTGTGACTAAAAATATCATTTGCAGGTATGGTGTGCCTCAGAAGATAATCACATACAATGGTACCTAGTTTGAAAGTGAGGAGTTCCAAGAATTCTGCAAACGATTCAAGATCCGAAAAAGCTTCTCAGCAGTGGCTCATCCACAGGCAAACGGGCAAGTGGAAGCAGTAAACAAAATCATCAAATCAACCATCAAAAAGAAGCTGGAAAAAGCAAAAGGTGGTTGGGTCGATAAGTTACCGCTTGCACTATGGGCATACAGAACCGCCCACAAAACTGCGACTGGGCATACTTCATTTTCATTGGCATACGGGTCAGAAGCGATGATTCCAGTGGAAACTGAAGTCCCCTCACACAGAAGGATCCATTTTGATCAAGATGAGAATGAAAAATTGCAATTGGAAGCACTTGACCTCCTTGATGAAAGAAGAGAAGAGGCTAGGCTTAGAATTGCAGCTCATCAGCAAAGAATAGCCAGGCACTTCAATTCCAAAGTTCGTCAGCGCAGCTTTGAAGTTGGGGACCTAGTCCAGAAAAGAATTATGACAGCCACAGGTGTGTTTGGGCCAAACTGGGAAGGGCCATATGTCATAGGCACGAAGCTTCTTGATGGCACATTCAAACTCACAACTGTCGAAGGAGAACCAATTCCAAGAGCTTGGAACAACAATCATTTGTGTCCATATTTTACTTAAAAGCTTTGCTGAAATGTGGTAAAAGAATTACGAATATATGATTCTTGTATTGAAAGCAATTGTAAAGCAAGTGAATAATGAAAAGCTATAAAGTGGATATAGGCCCAGCTTTTGGCCGAACCACTATAAATCTTGTGTTCTCTACTACTATAAACTGCTTTGTTTTATTTCGACATATAAAATATGTTAATTGTGTTGCTAAAATGTCGATTTAATAATGCAGGCCATAAAAACAAAGCTTACCCATCGCAAGACCAAGCGATCTCCGACGTCACCCAGCAAGCAAACGCTAAACCATTCAAAATTTCCATACTCAAATCCTAAAAAAGAAGTGCTTCGAACAAAAGTTAGCGATGTGGACGGAAGTGGACCATTTCTAACTAACTGCGAATGTTTGTACAAACAAGCATCCAGTTAAATAGCCTGTGTCTACCACCACCAACTCACTTAACTATGAAGTATATTTCTTTGGATAAGGAAAATTATTGGCAACTAAAAAGGGATGACACTTGCAAAAGATAACGGGGATCTCTGACATGAATAGATGGAAAAGAGACATGGGCAAGCAAGCATCAAACAGCAAAAGACCTCTTCGGAGGCACAAGCCCTCTTCAGAGGCACAATTCTTCGGAGGATAAAGACCTCGAGCGGGCCTCGCCAGAAAAAGAGAGTTCTTTCTCGACATAAAGTTGCGGACTGGTCGGTGATACACTCCCGTGAATCCATCCAACTAAGAGAAAGAAACTCCAAACTTTAAGGCAAAAACCCTACTCAGAGGCACACGTTTCACCGAGATTGAAATAAAACTTCCAAGTGTTGAAACGTGAAAAGCCCTCTTCGGAGGCCCATTTCACCACAGTTGAAATGCTAAAAGACCTCGAGCGGGGCTAACCAAAAAAAGAGAGTTCTTTCTCGACATAAAGTTGCGGACTGATCGATGATACACTCCCGTGAATCCGTCCAACTGAGAGAAAGAAACTCCAAACTTCCAGGCAAAAGCCCTTCGCAGAGGCACACATTTCACCGTGATCGGTGATACACTCCCGTGGGTCGAAATGTGAAAAGCCCTCTTCGGAGGCCCGCTTCCCAGCGAACAGGGAAAAAATAAAAGCCTCTCCTAAGAGGCAGAAACAAAAAGACCTCTTCCCAGAGGCATAATCAAACAAAAAGACCTCTTCCCAGAGGCACAATCAAACAAAAAGACCTCTTCCCAGAGGCGCAATCAAACAGAAGGACCTCTTCGGAGGCACACGTTTCACCGAGATTGAAATAAAACTTCCAAGTGTTGAAACGTGAAAAAGCCCTCCTCGGAGGTACAACTTTTCAAAGAAGCATTTCATCAGAAATGCAAAACAAAGATCAAAAGCCCTCCTCCGAGGCGCAATAGAAAAAGAAAAAAAAAGAAGCCCTCTTCAAAGGCACACTTTAGCTTTCAAAGGAAGATTGGTTCATCTATTCTTGAAAATACTCTTCCTCAAAAAGAAGTTAAAGTGCCCTTCAGAGGCCCGCTTTACCACATAGGAGAATTCACTTGGTAAAAATGTGTGTATGCACAAAAGAAAAGGTGATATCTTCGAAGGTTGAAGCGTAGAAACTCCTATGGAGCGAGCTGTACTCTATTTTGAGCAGAATAATAATCCTCCAAGTATGGAATAGTTATTCTCCAGAAAATAAGAGTACAAGTCCCCTCAAAGTACAAAATAATGCAACGAGCTTATGGTATAGGGGCAACATGGTATAACTACATTGGTAAAAATAACTACATTGGTAAAAATTACTACATTGGTCAAAATTACGCTCGAACAACATACCACAAGAACACTGCAATATCATATAAAGAAACTTGTACAAAAATGAATAGTAAATGCATTCTCAAATACAGACAGAAGTTTGTACAAACAAAAAGAATCATTTTATTCAATACTGTCGAAATTTTGTACAGGTACAGGTTTCAAAATAAAAAGAAAAGCGGAGGCCGGTACCAGCACAATCTCCGGTCAGTACATGCAAAAAGCAAAAAGTAAAAATAGAGGGAAGCAGGGCCCGTTACTTCTTCTTGCCACCACCTTTAGAGCCTTCACCTGACCTAATAGGCAGCTTTTCAGGAACACTTAGGAGAATCGGGGATGAAGGAGAGAGGGTTACTGCCGGATCAACCTTCGCTCCCTCTTCAGAAACAAGAATGTCTTTCCTTTTCTTCTTGGAAGTGACACGCTTCCTCCTCCTCCTTGAAGAAGACTCGCTTCCCAGAGTAACAAGAGCAGACGATTTTATGTTATCAGAAGTGGTTCGCTCCGGGGACTCATTGCCTTCTCCAAGCCCTTCTCCCCCGTGTTCCTGTGAAGCATTAGGATCATCTAAGTCTCGGAGAGCCTCTATTTGCTCCTCTTGCGACCCGGGTTGAGAAGCGGATGGAGGAGTGACCTGGAGAGGCGGAGGAGGAATAATTGGAGGAGGGGGAGTCTGAACGATGTTCGACACTTTCTCTATAGAAGAAAAGAAGTTAAAGTAAGTAAAGAGAGGAGATAAAGGCTCGTTGAGGTTCAAGAAGCTCATCAAACTCATAAGAAGCAAATGAGCAGTCTACTTGGGCAAGATTAACAGTAGAGTTACCGGGAGAAGTCGGCTTCCTGATATCAACCTCATAAGCCTGTGCTTCGGCGCTCTCTTCGCCTTCATCTCCACCCTGTGCGCTTGTGATCTCAGTTGTAACTTTCACCGGGAATGGAGAATGAGAACTGGAGCCGACAATGTCGATTTCGTCCGAAGGTAAAGGCTGAACTGGATCAGTTGAAGTAGTTTTTCCTAAACGTTCCCCTTCTGCCATTTTGGCTCTTAATTTCGCAAGTTGTTCTTTTCCCCTAACGAGAGCGGCGCGAGCTTCGTCATCCAAGTAATGCTCCTCAAGAGCTGATTCGACGTAGCCAGCACCTTTAGCACCAAGCATATCAAGTGCGGCCTCCCACACCTCAGCCAGAGTAATTTCATATTTGTGACCTAGAAAGGGGAGACTACCGCGCCCCAAGACGCTATGCAGGTAGAAGTCAAATAATGTTGAGCTGATGCTGGTCTTCGTTGCTTTATGAGATTCTTCAGCTGCAATTTTACCGGCAACGGCCTCATCACGCTCTCTTTCCGCTTTGGAGAGTTGAAGCTTAAGCATTTTGATCTCCGCCTCTTGAGAGTCGGTTTTCTTCCGAAGCTCTACAATATCAGCAATATAGCCCTCATTGATTCTTTTTTGCACATCGAGCCTGTCTTCGGCGTCTCTTTGGCCGGCATGAGCATCTCTCACTTGTTTCTGAAGCACTTCTTCTTTTTGAGTGTAAGAAGTAGAAGAAGTGGCAAGCTCTTCTTTAAGCTTTTCGACCTTCGCTTCAAGCTCTTCATTATAAGTAGTGATGCTCCTCATCTCGGTATCATGCTGCTCAAGAACCTTCTGCGATTCAGCTTTGTCATTTTCCATAGTAAGCATGGCCTCGAGATTCGCACGGTTTACCCTTTGAAGCTCGTCAACAAGCTTTTGCCAGCCCGACATTCTTTCAATATCAAGTTTGACGGCATCGATATTTCGCAGCATAACAGGCTTGTCAATTGGAACTAAGTCGAGATCGAAGCGAACCCCCTTCAAGCACCATTGTGGAAACCGGCTTTGCAGAGTGGCTGGGCCTGGTCCAATTTGAAATTTAGGCCTCTTAACTATTGTCTGAATGTCTGTCTTCTCGAGAGCAGGAGAGCCAGAAGGGATGTCAAGTGAGACGGGGGCAGTGGCCTTTTCAGGAGTTGTAGATGCATGCTTCTCACCGTGCCGGGCACGCTTGCTTGGGTCCTCAACTATGTGGCTTTTTCCCCGATCATCATGCGACTTTCTTTTGTGAGAGCCGTCACCTCTCTGGGAAGAATCATGGTGCTCCTCCTTTTCTCTTCTATGATAACGCTCTTCTTGAGCCCTCCTCTCCTGAGCCTTTCGAGCGGCTCTCTCTTCGTCGGTTTCTCTGTGAACGGGAAGGTAGCACCTATAGTCATATTGACTATGCCTCCCGTAGCGCTGAAAGTTGTCATAGTAAGAGCCGCTGCGTCCCATCAGAGAATCTGAAATTTTTTAAAAAAAAAGACAAGTCTTAAAAGTCTTCAGAGAAAAGAAGCATGATTTAGAATCTTCAAAGTACAAAGAATTAGGTGCATGAAAGTGCCAAAAATTCCTATGTGTGTGTGGTGTGCAAACTACACGCATCAGGCAACAAACCGCTCTTCAGCACAGCGGTGGTAGTGACTTGAGTGGTAGGCGTCAAAATTTGTTGAAAAGTTGATGTCGCCTCGACAGCAGGAGAAGAAGCTTTAGGGACATCATCTTTAAAGAGTTCTTGTGAAGTTATCATCAGGTCACTTAGTCCCTCGAAAGTATCATCACCGCCAAGTTCGACGGGAGTATCTTTTTCGGCTTCCAGACCAGCCGCATCTTCAGAGCAACGAAGAGATTCTTCCTCTTCAATAACTGGGGCAAGTGCCGATTTGCCGGATGGCCCCACAGCATCAACAGTAGTAGAGCACTTCACCAGAGAAGCCTCGGAGGCAGGTTCTTTTGGTATGGGTTCGATAGTGGAAACTGGGGCATCTAATGCTTTAGGCGGGGAGTCTGGAACCTCATGGGGGTGTGTAGAGCAAGAAGCGTGTAAAAGTCCATACTGATGCAAAAATTAGTTCCTCAACAAAAACTTTATACTTCTCTCTCTAGCAGTCACAGCACTTAATCTTTCAAAAACTTGCTTATGGCTTGGATCTCTAGAGGGGAGAGGAAGTGCTGAAAAGAGAAAAGAATGAAATTAGCAATTGGTAATTCGGATCTCGAAAATGTTTGAAAATGGAGAAAATAGAAACAGCTAATCTTACTTCCTACTCTCCAGATGGCATAAAACCCTGGGGGGCAGCGAGTAAAGAAAAACTGGTTCAAAAATCCATGAACACTTTCGGTAAGATCACAAATAAGCTTGCGGTTTCTAGCACTTCTCACAATAATAAGGGAAGGATGGTCTTTACTCTTTGCAAACGAGCATAAGTAGCGAATTTCTTCAAAACTTGGCAAGCGATCAAGAGTTCTCCTAAACAAAACACACGACCCCATCAAGATGTCGTAGCCATTAGGATGAAGTTGGAACGGAGAGATTGTCAACCGAAGGAGAAGGGTTCGAAGGAAGTCGTTAAAAGGAGGAATCGCCCCGCTTAGGCACATTTGACGATTGACTGCGACGAAACCGGGGGGAGGACTGTCAGCGGTATCATTTGGCCCGGGAAGTAGGGCATCGTTTTTAGAAAAACCAAATTGAGTACGTAGCTGAATAAACGCTCTCGGAGTTAGGATAGTCGAAGTTCTCTCTGGAGGATTCTCTATGGGAACAGCTGTCTGAAAGGTCTCTCCCGCTTGAGCTACCACTTCTTCTTCTTGGTGGGAAGTCATTCTACACAAACAACTGGATATTCAAACAAGAAGGTGCATGTTTCCTAAAATGTGTGGAGTGTTGTGTAAAATCAATCAAGCAATAAGCAAATATAACTGGAATAAAAACTAGCAAGTATTTGTCAGTTATAAAGTCCAGGGTTCATTGTTTCAATATGCAAGTGTAATGTTGATGCAAACAAATCAGTTCAAGTTAGCGATGCTTTGCATTAATACTTCACTTTAGTTGATTGGTTCACAGCATTTCATATAGTGTATTTAAGTTGATTACTCTATGTCGACTAATCTGTCATTTGATGTGGGCAGTCAATGGCAGTATATTCGCCTTGGTTTTTTGTGATTGTTGTTTTCAGCAGGTTGTTAGCCTATAAGTTAATGTGGTCTGTGAAATAAGGCAACAAAGTTAAAACAATCCAGGATTTAAGCAATTCAGTCCAGCAGATCAAGTTAAGTATTCAAATTGGAATTATGCTTTTAAGTGAGAATTCGAGTTGGGCATCCAAGTGTTAACTCGGCTGCGACCCAAGGAATCCCTCGCGAGTTAAGATTAAGTTTCCGATTCCTTAAATCGTTGGTTCTTTAAGTCGTGAGGAGTAGTAAGGAGAAAGGCTCCGGTTCAAAAAGTGGTGCAAGATTCCCCAAGTGCTAGTTCGGCTACGATTTAAGGATTAGGTCGGCAAATTTCCCCGAGTGCTAGTTCGGCCACGAGTTAAGGTTTAGGTCGCATCTAATTAGATCGGCCAAAAGTTAGTTCACCCAAAATCACTGGGTCGCGTCCAAACCAATATCTCACTCCACTCAACCCGTTAACCCGATAGTCGCTCCATCAACGACGGCCTTCATTTTATTCATGATATCGGATCATCCAATAAAACAGTTCGAAATCGTCACAAAATCAATGCTTTGCCACCCTAACGCAAATCAGAAATCAGTGAGCCTGGAGCAGTAACCCATCGACATCATCTCATCAATCATTTAAAGCCAAAACCAAGCTAACTCGGGTTCATAAACTACAGGTGTAATGAGATTCGCAATGAAGTAGTGCGCAAGGAGGTGGGTTAGGTTTGAATGGAATTCGTGAATCAATGACAATAAGGGATCAAGAAAAGAGCAGGTTCAATTACGCAATGAGTAGCAAAGATTATCGGTGATTGATTGGAACGAAATTGCCTTTTGGAGCTCGGGAAAATTTTTAATGGAAGAATCAAGCAAGAGAGTAAGTAATGAAAAGGAAGAAGAAGATGTCTGACTTATACCTTGCAGTGGAGGGACCTGAAGCGGCACATACGATCTAACTGTTAGGACGCGTACGACCTACCGACCTAAAGTTGGACGGGTTAAAGGATATCGAAGCACACGACCTAACCATTAGGCGTATACTTCGAGGGGCAAATGTTAACTCCACCTCGGCCATGACTCAGCGACCTAAAACAGTTACCGACTTAAGGCTTAACAGTTTCTGACTTAAGGCTTAACAGTTACCGACTTAAGGCTTAACAGGGATGCCGACTCCGCAGACTTAAGAGGGATGCCGACCTAAGGTTTAAGAGTGATACCTACCTAAGGAGGATACCGATCTAAATACCTAACAAGGTTGACAACCTAACTGCTCGGAACAGGTTCACGGTCTACACTTGAGTCGTGACCGACTTATGGCCCATGTTAGGTCGTTCCCGACCCAGGCAACGAAGGAGAATCCGATGCAGCTACTTAGCACGCAGCCTGTTAACTCGACGGCGACTTGGGACTTGTGATTTCAATCCCGAAGAGCATACACTTCCCGTTTAAGCCGTAATCCATGCATGGGAAAGAGAGGGCGACCTATGATCTATCCTGAGTCGGTGACGACCTACGACCTATTTTAGGTCGGCCACTACTTACAACTTGACACCGAAAATTCCTGTAAATACCCCTTGAACTCCAACACTTGGGAGGACTTTTGGAATGATTCTTCGGGGAAGCAACTACATTCTGCCGAGCTACTTCATCAACAATTGTAACACTTAGGACGCTTCAATCAACTTCAACTCGAGATTCAACTTATTGAACATGGATTCAAGGGATTTTCTCGTATCGAAGTTTTAGCTACTTGTCTTTCCAAGTGATGTAATTGAAGATTGCTATAGAATTGTATTTGATCCAGCAATAAAAAAAGAATTAAAGTGGACGTAGGCTCAATTGGGAGCCGAACCACTATAAACGTTGTGTTCTTACTGTTTTCTCTGTAATTTCTCCTGCTTAAATCTGATTCCCGTGCGAACGGGTGGTGCTTTCACACTCGCTTTATCACACTGGGGTGTTAGCGTCTGATTTTCACGTTAACATCGTCTAAATTCTAACATTGTTCGAATCTAGCTCAAATAGCTACAAGTTCCAATCTAAGCAAATACAATTCCATAATGTAGTATTCATTGATATGAGTATAGGGTAACGCATCGCGCTCGATTTGGACCTAGAACGAATAAGTTATTGGTTTTACCAGACTTGAATTAATTAAAATAAATTTTAAAACTTAATAAATATTTACTTAATCAATTAAAAATCCCACCTTCCACTATTACAGCTCGTATGCGATAAATCCAAGGCCACCACCTCATCTCCTCCACGCCACCACCAGAGACCATCGGACCATGCCCCACTTCGCCCAAACCCAGCACCGACCACGCCTTTCCCATCGCCACCCACCTTGGCCCCTAATTCAGCGCCATGAGCTCAAATATTGAACCTAAGTGCCAACGTTCAACTTAAAAATCCCGCTGCCATGATCGTTCATTAGCCATCAAACTTAACAAGCGCCTCACCCTCCTCACCAGCTAACTTTTCTTTTAGACCCCATCACCCAACGATGACCCAAATCATCGCAATTTGTGAAAATAAATTTCACATTCACCTTGAAACTGCTGTCACCTTGCCATGCTATACGACACTCCAACCCTTGTTTAAGTTCATATTAACCTCGCGGTCAACTTCCCAGTTGGGGTTATTGACTGAAAACGCCTCGATTTGCTCTGATGAATATGGGCCATAGAACTTGGAGATGATTTAATTTGAAAATTAGCGAACTTGCTTTCTCTAGTTGGATGCAATTTTTATAGAGGGAGAAGGGTATTATTAGGCATGCATGACGTATGGGCTGGAATGTTTGGGTATGTGTTAGGATGTGAATATAAATTATTTTACTCAAAATATCTGGCTCTACATGTTCGAAAAATCTCAAACTCCTATCTAGGCATCCCATCTGGCATTTTATATGGAATACCCTTATTTCGAACAAAGCGGGACCAGTATCAAGAGCCAATGCGGTCATAAACAAAATTTAGCTTTCCAAAATCAAAGTGTATTAGTTTCAATTTCTTTATTTAATTTCTACGCATTTCGAGGTTGCATGACCAAACAATACAATCGAGCCACAAAATTAATTAACACATAATAATTCATTATTACGGATCCGATGACACTGGTTTCGCCAAAATTCTTTACAATGCTGCGGAATGCTATTTTCACAAGTTGATTGAAATGAATTTTTATTAAAACAAAATAAATAACTTTTATATCTAAATTTAAAAGTTAATAATTCCATTCTTGTTTATTTTGAATTTAAATAAGATTTCAAAACCATTATATTCATGTAAAATTTAATATTAAATTATCCACTCATCCCAATATTCCATTCATTTCAAATAAATCAGTATATGTGAACTTTATGTTGTTTGACTTGTAAAACTAATATGTAAATATTTCAAATCAATTAAATATTTATGATTCGAATGATTGAAATTCTAGGTCTTTATGATTGGACCAGGAAAAGGTTGTTTCCAAACGTTTTTTAAGTGATGTATTGTTGAGTTGGTGATGCATTTAACATGGAACGTAGTCTCACTTTAAGAAGGTAAATACAATGAACTTGAATCAAATAGGACAACTCATTAAAGCTTAGGAGTTTGATACAATAAACACGTAGTTGGATAAATGATTCAAACAATTTGAAAACAAATATCTCACCACTAGGAAGAAAGCTATAACAAGCAATAATACAAGAGAGAGAGAGTCTTATTTCTACTATAGAGGATAGAAATAGATAAAACCTAGAATAACATGCATCACATTGGTTAACAGTATGGGACTTGTTGTATTTGATTTGCATGATTTGAATTTTATTTAGTTGTGTGAACAGTTAAGAAAACTAATAGATGATGAAGAAGATTTGTTTTCAAAGGAAGATATGGTCATTGATTTGTATAATGTCATTTCCTACCAACCTGCTAATTAAATTTGACACAATTGCACATTTTAAACTCAACCATGAATTATAACCCATATCCCCTCAAGTACAATTTTCTAACCTATGTATTGGTTTCTATAAATGCTTTAACAAAAATGCACTTCACTTTTTAGAAGGAAATTTTTTAAAAGGAAATTTAAAGTGATTCTAAATCTAGATCACTAAGATGTATTAAAAGGTATGTAATTTAGATCACTTACATAGGACATATACAACCATTTACATTTACAACCATTTATATTATGCATAATTAGTGCACATTTTCCTTAATATAGAAGCTACTTGCATAAGTTGTCTACCAAATCATCAAAATAGTCTTCTTGTGCCAATTTTAAACGACAGTTCTGTTAATATAACAGACAAAGCCAATTCAACACTAACCTTCCAACCGCCTTACTGCATTTCTCACAAGTTCTCTTGTTGCATTCAACACTAACCCTATAAACAGTTGTCTTGCTATATTTCTAGCAAGTTCCAAAACCTCGGCAGTAGAATACTCGAGTACGGTTGTGAGATATACAGGAGCACCGGCACCGACTCTCTCAGCGTACTTTCCAACCTTTAAAAAACAGTGAGATTCTACAGCGGTGAATCTAAGACAAACCTTGCTAATTCTAGAAGTTGCCTTCTTTGCAGTCGCAGACCTAACTGCCTTTCCTCTTCCTGCCATTACGAATTTTAATTTGGGTACTTAGGAAATTAGGCTTAGAAGACATGATTTTCCAAAGTCATATTGGAAGAAACGCGAGACAAGGTTTATGTTGAGCGTTTTTAGATTTCATTTTTTGGGTTGTGAAGTGGTGTTGTAGGGAAAAGAATACAATTGAAAATTTTGGATTTGGAGCCAAATTTTATAGTTTGGAGTCAATATGAAACTTGTAAATATATATAAAAAAAGCGTGATAAAAGAAATTATCCACATGTATATGGAACCAATAATTTAAGTGCGTTCGCGATCATAAATTTAGCAAGTTCAAATTCAAATATTTTTAACAATCTGGATTTTTCATCGTTCGATTTTGAATATTTAAATGGTTTTAAATATTGGATTTGGGATTATAATTGAGTTAATAAGTTTTTAAAACTAAAAATTTTAAACGATTTCGTAAAATTTTGTATTCGTCGATCTAATCGATGCTTAAAGTAGCGATCCAGAGCACGGTCTCGGAATTCGACGTAAGTAGTTCCATTGGGTCCATAATAGTGTATTGTTATCAAATTCAAATTTTTGTAGTGTTTGGAGTTATCGTTTGATCGTACGGGATTGGAACGCGTTGAATTAATCGTAAATTCAATATAATAATTTGGTACAAAAAGCACTCCATATGATCGAATTAGGACTCGAAACTCTTTCCATTGCATTCGAAATGGGGGTATAACATTATAAACAACTAGCGGAACGCCTCGATAGGCGTTTGATGTTTTGAGCTGCAGTTCACATTTAAAACATTAAATCTGTATGGCTCAAGTTCACGCTTGCGTGCACTGCCTTGCCACTACATCATGTTGGATATGCAAAAGATCAATAAAACAAAAAAAATAGGATATCAATAAAAGCCATGTCGTGTGGCTGCAGTTCACACTTGCGTGCACTGCCTTGACACTACAGTGATGATGTACACAAACGGGCACAAGGTCAAACCCGAGCGTTTAAGCTGGATTCAACTCAATGTACAAATCAATGTATAAGTCGCAATACAACAATTACAACAAAGACAGGAGTATCAAACAGATAGCAAAATGACATGCACACGGTGTACATGTAAAACCAACCAAATGCCATCGAGTGATACATGGGAAAACTGCAACAAAACGGCAGTCATCACAAGATCACAAGGGTAAACTACAACAAAAAGTGCAGCCAACTGAAAATCAACAGCAAGTGGATTTGACCACCAAAGTGCAAGTCAATCAACTTCAAAGATACAAGCACGTACATGAATAACAGCATATGTACACATGTGATCAAGCATAGCATTTACAATTTGACGCATCACTGAGACATGAATGCATGAAGTAAAGGAATCAGTCGACAATGAAGACATCCAAATATGCTACAGAGAACAAAATGACCAGAGGCAATAACTAACACTACAACAGAAGGAAGGAGTTCAATATGTATGCCACAGTAACCAAGTAGCATGTGACAATATCAAGTGAATTTACCAAACCCATCAGAAAAAAATTCAACATACAGTATGTAGTGACATACACAGTAGGAAAGTGAATCAAACCGAAGAGTAAAATATGAACCAGCATAGTACACTACCAGTGCGACAGGTCAAGGTAGCAAACATTTGAAAACTAGACAAATGATCTCAAGCATTTAGTTCGCCAAGCAACAGCACATGAACTCAAATACAACAGTGGAACGCAAGTGCAAACTATACATAAGTCTAAAAATGTCCAAATTGCTAACATGTGAATATGCAGCATGCACACATGAAGTGGTGCACTGCAAATTCAAGCATCAGACTTCATGTCGAACAAGAAAAACACAAGTCATAAAAACAATCCATTTGTATCAATGCAATGTAAAATAACAAGGGCAACTGTAAGCAAAAAAAATTACAGCCACCTCAAGTATGCATGGGCAACTGCAAACCTAAACTACAGGGATGAACACACGAGAATGGAATGCACAGGTCAGGGAAGAAACAAAGTGCCAATGAAACATGTGCAGCCCAATGAACAGAGGCAACAAAGGTCAGGGAACAGGGCAACAGGGAAACATCGAGTGATGCAACATTACATAATCAAATGAAGCCAAAGCGAAATAGAAATAAGCAGTACTGCTGCAGATTAACAAATACCATATATAACTCGAACACGGTGATGCCAACATTCAAATGGTGCAATAAAATGACCAGAAGCAATAGCAATCATATATATACATACATGAATGTATATATATATACATGATAATGGAAAGACGCATATTTGTACAAATGAAGACACGGCAAGGCCAAATACACAACAACCAAGTCCAAGACCAGTGAATTGTTATGGTCGACCAGGCAGCAACCAAAATAATACACCATGACTCATATAAACAAAACTGACACACATTGGAGTGTCATATGCAAACCAAGTATATATGAGCTGAATCCAGCAAATGTTCAAAACCGAGATACCCAAGTAAACCAAACAAGTCCATAAAGGTTCATTATGGACAGAATCAACAGAGTTTCCAACTCGAAGTCAAGTGATAAAAATCAGGTGCACATCACTGTCAAATTGAGACTCAAATTACAATTTCACTGCCTCAACAGTCAGAGTATCATCGACAAAGTTAAACTACTCATATATATATATATAAACCAGTGCAAACTTCAGTTACAAAATGTATATAGACAGTGCTTAAGAACAAAAATGAAACTTCTATAAACACAAAATCATCAGGAATTTCCCAAAACTGTGTTATCAATAGTCATAGTCGAAGACACATGAACAAGGCGTGTGCTACAGACCGTAGTCCAAGGAAATCAACATATAAAGCAGGGTCTCAATTCATCAGAAAACATGAAAGTGAAATTTCTATCTCAAGTTAGTTTTTGAATTAAGTTTGAGGCCAATATCAACAGAGAAATGTACAAAGTCACTGCTGTGCGAACCAACAAATGCCGCAGTCACCAAAACGGAACCAATATCAAGCCGTAGTTCAAAACACCTCAGTAAAACCAAAGGCAACCGCAAAGTATTTTAGCAAAATCAAATTGTAAGCCGAAGCCATCAAGAATTCATGAAATCACAGAACAAAGTCAGAAATCATTAAATGCAGTTCAATGAAATCGATTGGCCGAAAATATTTTTAAGTTATGAAATCGCATAAAGTCAAGGAGAAATTAACAGTGAAACAAAATCAACTACCGAAGTATAGGATTGAATTAGATGTGAGGGTCACTCACCTTAGCTTGAAGCGGTCGCGAGCGAGGCGAATAAATCAAATCGATCGAACAATTCGTAGCCGGCGCCTTCGAATTCCTGAAGCCCTAATTCAGACGCAAAAAGGGACGAACGAAATGATGTACGAGGCCGCCATTTTTAATTCTTCGTTTGATTTTTTTTCTGCTTTGAAATGATGGAGGAAGGGTATCGGCCATGCTTTGAAGAGAAGGGTGCGTGATTTTGGGCGTAAGTTATGCCGTGATTTTAGGCGTAGCTGATAAAAAGATTATCATATTATTTTATTATATTTTTTTACAAATTTCAACGCGTTTAGGTGTCGTATGCTCACAAAACAACACCGATAAATATGAAATTTGAAATCCGATAATAATTCAATATTATGGACCCAATGAAATTGGTTTCGTCGTATTCCGAGACTGTGCCTCCGAAGGCTATTTTTTTAAATTCAATTTAAACGATAAAGTTTCAAAACTGAACAAATCACTTTTAAATTCAATTCTGAAGCTTCTATTATTTTCAGTATTATCAATGTGAATTTTCTAAGCCTTTAAATTATTTTTAGTCGGCTTAAAATTGAAGATTCAAATTTTTATTCAGCGTTCAATAGATTAAATTCTAAAATTAAATCGCCAAATTCATTCTGATAATTTGAAATTCAAGTCAAACCATCATTCAAATATTTAGAATTTATTAAATATATTCAATTTAAATTGTTCAAAATTCAGGGTCGTTATAATCTTCCCCCCTTAAAAGAATTTCGTCCCGAAATTATAAGTGAGGAAAAACGATTGTTAAAATCTCACCGATATTTATACCCTACACAATTTTACCATGTTCGAAACTTATTAAAAATAAATAAATATAGGATTCATCCCATTTGTTTTATCTCACTAGCTTTGTTCATTATCTCCATTGTTCAATGATTTCTAAAATCAAGACGCAAAAGTCTTTTACCAGAAGTTTCGACTTACAAAACTCAGATTTAAACTTGAAATTCTTCATGTTAGAGATTTGCAAATCGTATTTTTTCCAAAGCTGTGGACTTTCAAGACTTTTTAAAGATCTTCTTCCTTAGTTCATTAGGTTGGAATTATGTAATTTTAATTTCATATTATTGATTTGCTATTTAAAGTTTTGAAAATACTTACTAACTCAAAGTTTAACAAGTCTATCGTCGTTCTCACAGACATTAGGCATACGCTGGCCAGGCGCAGGACTAAAAATATCCAAGTACTAAATATACTTGCTTCAACTCGCAGTGAAAATACTTAAAAATCTTTTTAAAATGGATATGGAAAGCACGTTCCCCCATGGATCACAGATACCCGGCGGTTACGCTACTATCCCAGTAGAATCGCTTGTAATCTGTAGATTTCACATCTCTTGAATTTCGCCATGGTTGTTGTCATAGATCGCAGTTCACACGGCGATTACGCTACTATCCCAGTAGAATCGCTTGTGACCGTAGGCATATCGCCCCTCAAATTTCGCTTTGGCATCTAGATCGCAGTTTACACGGCGGTTGCGCCACTATCCCAGTGGAATCGCTTGTAACTGTAGGCATCACGCCCCTCAAATTACGCAAGCATACATCATCATCAATCAACATGTTCCCGTCAACATGATCCCATCACGAGGGATTCTAATCCAAATGGATACTCCAAATTTTGGAAATTCTACGTAGCTACGAATTTCAAATGGACACTCATACCGAGTTTCAACACCTTCACAAATTTTAAATGGAAGGTACTTTTCCATATCCTCTGTTTACAAAACATAATGTCATATACATATAGTACATCATTTCACATTTCGTACATATCATACCTATGTAAACTTACATAGGATTTCCATAACAATTACTTTCCAAACTGATGGTTTTCGAATTTACATTCTCATATATAAGTTCCGAAAACCACAAAATCCCATCCCCATAACAAAAATAGAGGATTTCTAAATTTTCCATCTCGTTACCTATTTAAAATTTTCCTCTAAATCGATTTGGAAATTTAAGGTTATCTCAAACCCAATTCACATTCATAATTCAATTTATTACCGACTTCACATTCGATTTGGATTTCACGTTACATCGTCAATTCTCAACACATAATTGATGTCTATCGATATATAACCTCTGAGCTCGTACGTCTCAGAGAAGGCTGTATATAGCTAAGAGAATAAATTCTCCGCCACCACAAATATATATTTAATAATTGTGAATTGCTATGTCACCAATTCACAATGTTTGACATACAATCCAAACTGACTATCCGAAATTCAAAGCTCAACTTATATTGTTTTTGGTGTCGAAGTTAAACTCAATTTAACTCGAGATTCAATCTTTTTGAAAAAATTCAAGTTGAACTAATTTTTCAAATTTCCCATAAATATCTTTACAAGATATATACTTTTCCACACTTAACCATTTGAAACAAATTTCAAATATTCACTTTTCATTTTATCTTTAAAAGATAAAATTTCAAACCTTTCATTTCATATTGGAAAACATTTCCATACTTATTTAATGATAAGTAATTCACAAATCCATTTATTTTCAACACTTGGAAAATATTCAATATACTTAAATCAAAATCAAGTATATATTCCATTCTTTAAGGAAAGCGTTCTTTTAAACACGTTAATTTGAGTCAAAACAAATGTTGCGTAAAACATTGTTACGACGACCCCAAATCACAAGTATAGGGATTCGAATTTAAGATAGATATATAAATCCCAATACTATATAAAACATTTCCTTTCGGAAACAATTTACTATAACAACTGTGTTATAGTCCACCATTTCTTTATTTCTCGGAAACGTCTATTTCAACAACGAATGTTGAAATCTATGGTTTCGATAGTTAATACATTTTAAAACATCTTTAAAACCATTAATTTTTTCAACTTCGACTTAATTCATAGTTTGAATTCCGCATACTTTTCACAATATTGGTTTTAAACCGACTTTAAACTTTTCAATATTAATTTTTTCACTTAACTTAATTCTCTGATGTTCAAATTCAAATTCATCACTGAATCTATTAAACCTATTATGGATTATCATGTTGACAACTTCAAATTTGAAATCTAAATTCCATTTGAACCTTGCATTTACTTTCTATTTCCAAAAATAATCAACTAGTTCTTTAGTAATCCATTCATCGACTTGGTTCCATTAGATTTATATCTCCACATTAACTATTTTAGGCATTAATCTAACTTGAAATATAAGCTTTATATCAAAACTAGTTTGATTCATACACTTAAGTCGACAAATAAATTTCCTTCCCAAAACGCTATTTTACTAAAATACTTCCTTCCGTACAAACTATCCATAGCTTAATACTTTTAAAAACCGTACATAGAAGATTTTGGATTACAAAAGATTGTATTACAAAATATATTGATTTCTTCAAATTTACTGATTGGTTTAAGATTCAGAATTATTGAGGACTATCGACTTCTTGTCTGGTAGTACGCATCTTTGCCAAACTTCCCACTTCGATTTGCACTATTTCAGGTTGTATTAAAGGAGGATTAACACATTCAAATCTACATGTCCCCGATTCCTATAGTTCCCACAAAAATATGAGATGTTTCCATCCTTATCTATCATCCTTACACTTTTCGCTCTAGCTGATTGGGCTATAGCTTGCTTTCCATGTTGCCTTTTGGTGCAGTTTCTGACTATATGTCCAGTCTGGCAACAATGGTAGCAGATTGTCAATCTGTCGACGGGTAAATCGAGTGCGCGCTTCTTCCTTTTCACTTCAGGGCAATGACTAAGAAAATGCCCTTCCCCCTGACATTTAAAACACATAATCTCAAGACGAGCGAACCGGTCATCCACATTCCTTTTCTTTTTCTTCTCTCGGCACATAACGGCATAATGTCCCTTTTTATGACATCGATAACAGATAACATCATCATAAGGACCAGGTCCTTGCCTTTCATTGATTTTCCTTTCGATTTCCGCATGTGCCACTGCTGCTTCTCTATGGGCAATTGCTCTTTGTTCGCGGCGTGCTGTTTTTTGTGCTTCGGTTTTCGCCATTATAATTAACAAGATGTTTTCGAAGTTTCCTATTAAAATTTACAACCCTTATTAGCAGAGGTTGGATTATTCAATCATTTCCCCAAGACAATTTGCAAATTTACATTATCCTGATATATAGGATTATTATTTAACCAAACTTGAGATTCAACTCCGAATTTTTATTTCAAACATATGAAATATACATATATATACATACTTGCGTATTAAACTTTGCTTGAAACATAAAAAATTATTTTATTTTATTTTATTATTTTCGAAAAATATTTTGGACAATTTCTTGAAATTTTTTTCTTCCTGTATATACTACTAGTATTGTTTTTCAAAACATTTGATATCAATTTTCGAAAGAATTCAGAATCAAATTCCTAAGTTACAGTTCAATGTTCCCCTTGGCTATAACTAAATTGACATGTCATTTTATTTCCCAATTATTACTTTGGGGATATTCAAATATTTGATTTAAACCAATTCATTAATTCACTTATATTTTATTTTTCATAAATCTCAGCAATTCGATAATGGGTTTTCGAATGATCGTGACTCTAATGTAAGGAGACCTTACCGAAGAGAAACAATCGTAAACCTAAATTTAGAGAGGGGAATCTCCGAAAAGGATTTGAATTTTCAAAATATCTTTTATTTAAAAAAAACAATTTTATACTTCTTTAAATTAGAAAAACGTTTTCTTTAAAGTGATTCTAGTAACTATTCATATTAAACGTCATAAACTAAGCTTTGTATAAACCAAAGCTCTGATACCACTTTTGTAACGACCCGCCCTTTTAACCGCCCCTAGTCGGTAATGAAACCAACTTGAAACGTTCAAAATGACAGATTGTTATTTAGTTTATAAAGTTTAAGCAGAATCAGCCATAGAAACACAGAATAATTATATTTTACATAAACGATTTTTTTTACATATATCAGAGTTTATACAATGAATTAAATTTATACAACGGAATATTTCTTTAAGTACAAAATCCCTGAACTAAAGTGAAGCGATTTCCCCCTCTCTCTAACTTCGCTACCCAAAAATCTTCAAGCTGCAAAATACTCGGTCTGACCCGAGTATTACATTCAAAAGAAAATAATGCACGGGTCAGTCTAATTCAAACTCAGTTATTAGTGCACAGAAGCAATAATAATTAAATAAGAATTAGACGACAGTCACAATAATTCTCGTCTATCCGACCCTTTTAACAAAGAAATCAGATAACGTTAAATATAACACTTAACAGTGTTAAACAACAAATCAACAGATTCAAATTATCAGCGAAGATAGGTGAAAGGATTATCAATGAAGATAATTTAGAAAACAACAGAATTGCCAAAACGGCAATTAACAACAAAATCTAATTATTAAATAAATAATTAGAAACTCATAATCTAATTATCAAATTGATAATTTGTCAACAGCAAAACCATCAAATTAAACTAAATCAATAATGCGATTCAAAATATGTTGAATTGGCGACATAAAACAATTCTAGCTATAGAAAACATCAATTAAAACATTAGATCTAGTAGGGCTACAGTACACGCACGCGTGCACGGCCTCGCCACATTTAAAACATTAAATCTGTGTGGCTGCAGTTCACGCTTGTGTGCACTGCCTCGCCACTACAGCATATGGGATATGAAAAAGATCAATAAATCAAAATAAAATAGGATATCAATAAAAGTCATGCTGTGTGGCTGCAGTTCACGCTTGCGTGCACTACCTTGCCACTATAGTGATGATGTACACAAATGGGCACAAGGTCAAACCCAAGCGTTTAAGCTGGATTCAACTCAATGTACAAATCAATGTATAAGTCGCAATACAACAATTACAACAAAGACAGGAGTATCAAACAGATAGCAAAATGACATGCACATGGTGTACATGTAAAACCGACCAAATGCCATCAAGTGATACATGGGCAAACTGCAACAAAACTGCAGTCACCACAAGATCACAAGGGTAAACTACAACAAAAAGTGCAGCCACCTGAAAATCAACAGCAAGTGGATATGACCACCAAACTGCAAGTCAATCAACTTCAAAGATACAAGCATGTACATGAATAACAGCATATGTACACACGTGATCAGGCATAGCATTTACAACTTGACGCATCACTGGGACATGAATGCATGAAGTAAAGGCATCAGTCGACAGTGAAGACATCCAAATATGCTACAGAGAACAAAATGACCAGAGGCAATAACTAACACTACAATAGAAGGAAGGAGTTCAACATGTATGCCACAGTAACCAAGTATCATGTGACAATATCAAGTGAATTTACCAAACCCATTGGAAAAAAAAATTCAACATACAGTATGCAGTGACATACACAGTAGGAAAGTGACTCAAACCGAAGAATAAAATATGAACCAGCATAGTACACTACCAGTGCAACAGGTCGAGGCAGCAAACATTTGAAAACTAGACAAATGAACTCAAGCATTTATTTCGCCAAGCAACAACACATGAACTCAAATACAACAGTGGAACGCAAGTGCAGACTATACATAAGTCTAAAAATGTCCAAATTGCTAACATGTGAATATGCAGCTTGCACATATGAAGTGGTGCACTGCAAATTCAAGCATCAGACTTCATGTCGAACAAGAAAAACAAAAGTCATAAAAACAATCCATTTGCATCAATACAATGCAAAATAACAAGGGCAACTGTAAGCAAAAAAAATTGCAGCCACCTCAAGTATGCATGGGCAACTGCAAACCTAAACTTCAGGGATGAACACACGAGAATGGAATGCACAGGTCAAGGAAGCAACAAAGTGCCAATAGAAACATGTGCAGCCCAGTGAACAGAGGCAACAAAGGTCAGGGAACAGGGCAACAGGGCAACATCAAGTGATGCAACATTACATAATCAAATGAAGCCAAAGCAAAATAGAAATAAGGAGTATTGCTGCAGATTAACAAATACCATACATAACTCGAACACAGTGAAGCCAACATTCAAATGGTGCAAGAAAATGATCAGAAGCAATAGCAATCATATATATACATACATGAATGCATATATATATGTAAATGATAATGGAAAGACACATATACGTACAAATGAAGACACAGCAAGGCCAAATACACAACAACCAAGTCCAAGACTAGTGAATTGCTATGGTCGACCAGGCAGCAACCGAAACAATACACCATGACTCATATAAACAAAACTGACACACATTGGAGTGTCATATACAAACCAAGTATATATGAGCTGAAGCTAGCAAATGTTCAAAACCGACATACCCAAGTAAACCAAACAAGTCCGTAAAGGTTCATTGTGGACAGAATCAACAGAGTTTCCAACTCGAAGTCAAGTGATAAAAATCCGGTGCACAGCACGGTCAAATGAAGACTCAAATTATAATTTCACTGCCTCAACAGTCAGAGTATCATCGACAAAGTGAAACTACTCATATATATATAAACCGGTGCAAACTTCAGTTACAAAATGTATATAGACAGTGCTCAAGAACAAAAATGAAACTTCTATGAACACAAAATCATCAGGAATTTCCCAAAACCCGTGTTATCAGTAGTCATAGTCGAAGATATATGAACAAGCCGTGTGCTACAGACCGTAGTCCAAGGAAATCAACATATAAAGCAAGGTCTCGGTTCATCAGAAAACATGAAAGTGAAATTTCTATCTCAAATTAGTTTACACAAAAATTAAGTTTAAGGCCAATATCAATAGAGAAATGTACAAAGTCACTGTTGTGCGAACCAACAAACGCCGCAGTCACCAGAACGGAACCAATATCAAGCCGCAGTTCAAAACACCTCAGTAAAACCAAAGGCAACCGCAAAGTATTTTAGCAAAATCAAAGTGGAAGCCGAAGCCATCAAGAATTCACGAAATCATAGAGCAAAGTCAGAAATCATTAAATGCAGTTCAATGAAATCGATTGGCCGAAAACATTTTTAAATTATGAAATCGCATAAAGTCAAGGAGAAATCAACAGTGAAACAAAATCAACTACCGAAGTATAGGATTGAATTAGATGTGAGGGTCACTCACCTTAGCTTGAAGCGGTCGCGATCGAGGCAAAGAAATCAAATCGATCGAACAATTCGAAGCCGGTGCCTTCGAATTCCTGAAGCCCTAATTCAGACGCAAAAAGGGACGAACGAAATGATGTACGAGGCCGCCATATTTAATTCTTCGTTTGATTTTTTTTCTGCTTTGAAATGATGGAGGAAGGGTATCGGCCATGCTTTGAAGAAAAGGGTGCGTGATTTTTGTTGAATATGCGCTTATATGATTTTTGTTTGATGATAATAAACATATATACATTCGTTTAAATATATTTGATAATATACTATTTATTTTCACAGATTAAATAAATATTTGCTGAATAAAAATAAATAACACAGTTTTTGAATTCAAACGAATATTTTATTCAAACAAATATTTATTACATCTTTGAATAGTACAATTTCAAGCTCTCACTATAACTATACAACTTTGATTACAATTACATCACATTTCACATTTACAATTCACCTCACTACATATCACTCACACTCGTAATTATCTTCAACTTCATTCCAGTTTGAATCCAGCATCTGAGCGATCTGCAAAAATATAAACTAACGCGGTAAAATTGAAAAAGAAATATTTTTGCAGTATAAAATAAAACGTGAATTTTAAAAATATAATTTGCCTCAGTTATTTGGGTTGTTCGTCATCATTTAAATTTGAATTCATCATACACGAACAACTTGTGACATACACAGTGTATCACTGTATATGCCACAAGGCCGTGCACACCGATATATACACTTGATAATGCTACAGGGACAGGTGAGCACAGGTCAAACCCAAATGCAAAGCCGGGTTCAACGCACGTGCAATATATTCAAAATCACGACACAAGCACAAGGTCAAATCTTATTTTTGAAACTGGATTCAACACAAGGCGACATGATATGAATGCAACGAAGACCAACATCAAAATGGACTGCAACATGGATATCACAATCAAACTGCAACAAGGTAACTAGGAATGAACAGAACATAACAGCAACCCAACTGCAATACTGCGACAACAAGGCATTGCAACCAGCAGATTACTGCAAACCAGGGACAGTAACAAATATGCAAAAGTCAAGACCAACCAGAGTACAACTACTGAAACTCAAGTATACCACAATATCAACAAACCCAAATGCCACAAATGTATACAGATGATCAGTGTGCAAAATGAAGAAAACTACTGGATCGAGTTCAGCAAGGCAATGCAATATGCAGTGTACTACAACAAGTCAGCAGATACATGAAGAATGCACCAATGCAAACTGAACAACAGATCAGCCATGACAGCAGACCAATGTCAAAATTCAAGTAACCATTAACTGCAACAAGGTGATATGCAAACTACAACAGGTCAGAGGTGAAAGCAATACACGACTGAAGTGATGAAGTGAATGCAAACAACTCG
Organism: Allium cepa; assembly: GCA_030765085.1. Classification (NCBI taxonomy): domain Eukaryota; kingdom Viridiplantae; phylum Streptophyta; class Magnoliopsida; order Asparagales; family Amaryllidaceae; genus Allium; species Allium cepa. Next base: position 854,142,371 of record CM060931.1, read on the forward strand.
GCAATCAAATAACAGTGAAGTCGAGGCCAAACCAACCAGAAGTTCAAAGCAGTAAGGAACATGAAGCAAACAACAAATGCAAGTGCACAACTAAACTCGAGTGGAACAGAGAAGTTATGGTACTAAGATAAATATGCAAGTGATAGTGAATATGTACAAGTGCAGTGACCAGAAACTCAAGCTTCAAAAAGCTACAGCAACAATGCAAACTACAGGAATATAAAGCACAAAAGTGCAACAGTGAAGTTCAGCTATGCAAGTGAAACAACTACAGGCAGTGAATGAAGAGTAGTCAACAGGTGAACAATCAAGGACCGAGCAACTGTACATATGCACATATATGAAGGTCAATACCAAATGAAGACTCATGAACAACCTGAACCAAACCCAGTACATCTGACTCAAACCAAATGCACCAGTGCAACAACTCCAGATTTCAATAACTACAACATGAGATGCAGAAATACTTATACAGGACAAAGCATAACCGAAGTCTACTCGAGATGTACAAGATGGAATTCAACACCGTGGTGACCACGTAACAAATTCAAAGACATGGATTTGCATACACAAAACCAGTGCCGAAGTCACAATTGAACCAAGTCAGTATGTTGAAAAAGTCAGAAATGTGGTGATAAAGAAATCAAATCAATACCGTGTGAATCAAGCTACCAAAAATACGAAATTGACAAAGTCAGTGAAATCACGAGCATTCAAGTATGATCGAATGGCCAAAGCAATATCAGTAGACAAATTCAAATTAAAATATACGACGCAAATCTAGGGTTACAAACCCTATATAAATTAACATCATCATCGGCAATTATGTGCATCGAGTTCAAGCATCAACCAGAAAAAGAAAAAGTAATAAAGTACTCACCAAAATTGAAATCGAACTCGATCAATCGAAGTAGCCGAAGCAAGGTACAAGGAGGCAGACGATCAACAGGGCAAAGACGAAAATCACAAAATCGATCGACTAAAATAATATCGGCATCTTCGATTCTAGCCCTAATTAATTGAAGGAAGAGGAACAAACAAGAGCCGAAGCCCTAATCTCATCTGAAGAACAAGCCGCCATTTATTTTTCACAAAAGAAGACCGGGCTAAAATAAAAGGAAGAATAGGGCCGGCTAAATAATAATAATAGGAATTAAGGGTTTTGTTTATATTAGGGCTATGTTATTTTAATTTGTTTTTAATTTGTTTTTAATTTGTATTTTCCTCTTTAAACCGTTTAATTTTCTAGTCGTGTGACTAGGGTACAAGCTGCGGTGTGTAGCTTGAGAATTCGCAACTCGGTAGTTGAGTTGTGGCAGGGTTTTGAGCGTAGAGTTAGATTAGTCAATAGCGGTGTATAGCGAGTTTACGTGTGTAAGCGAGGGACTATCTAATTTCTAGTAGAAACCTTGGGGGCAGCAGGTAGGCAGGGTTTTGCCGAAGCTGGGTAAATTCTGTGTTGTTCTGTTTTATTCTGTTATTTATATTCTGCGATATCTGTGCTGCTATTCTGTGATCTGAATTGAAATTAATTTATAAGCTTCCGCGATTAATTTTAATAATTAACACCATCACCCTATTCACCCCCCCTCTAGGGTGAAATCGATCCTACAAGTGGTATCAGAGCTAGGACAGGAATAGAAGTCAACATCTGTTTTAAAAATTCGATTTTTTTGAAAAAATCAGTTTTTGTTTTAAAAAATTTGAATTTTTAAAAATGGCTTCTTTTAATAATGCTTTTGCAGAAGGTCAATCCATAGTTAGACCACCAATGTTCAATGGTGAATATGCTTATTGGAAAAATAGAATTCAAATTTTTCTGAAAACCATTGACGCTTGGAATATTGTTGAGACAGGTTATAGAATACCAACTATAACTGTAGATAATCAGGAAATAGAGAAACCAAAGGAACAATGGACAGAATTAGAAAATAAATTACAGAATACTAATGCCAAAGCTATGAATTCTATTATCTGTTCATTGGATCAATTTGAATTTAATCGTGTCTCTCATTGTCTAACTGCGCAGGAAATATGGCACATACTTGAAGTGACTCACGAAGGAACATCTCAAGTCAAAGAATCTCGCCTTGCAATGCTAAGCAGCGAATACGAGAACTTCAAAATGGCGAAGGAAGAAAATGTCAAAGAGATGTACGGACGACTCTCCAATATCATATACAAATCAAAAGCTCTCGGAAAAACATACACCGAATTAGAAATAGTCCGGAAAATCCTCAGAGTCCTTCCACGAAGCTTTGAAGCAAAAGTTACTGCCATACAAGAATCGAAAGATTTAAAACAACTTAAAGTTGAGGAACTCATCGGAAATCTCACCACTTATGAGCTTGAAATGAAATTCAAAGAAGAGCGTGAAGGAGGTGACACTCAAAAGAAATCAATAGCTCTCAAAGGAACAACCGAAAGTGATGATGATAACGATGAAGATGATGGAGCAGCAGAATTGGAGCTGTTAATGAGGAAATTCAAAAAATGGAATCAAAAACATGGAAATTCAGCTCGAATTCAAAAAGCAAAAAGCAGAATAGCCAAAGCACTAGACTACTCAGAAGAACAAAAGTTTATTTGTTATGATTGCAACAAACCCGGCCATATCAAGCCCGATTGTCCACAAATTAAATCCAGCCATGGAAAGAAACAGAAAAAGAAAAGTTTTGCAGCCACTTGGGATGAAATAGACGAGAATGATCAAAGCACTGGCAGTGAAAGCGAAAAGGCAGAATTGTGTCTTCGAGGTGATACAACTGACAGTGACGATGACGAGCCAAGTGAGGTATCAAAACTTACCCATTCTGAGTTGCTTATATATTTTCATGAAGTAAACGGTTGTTTTGAACGACTTAGGGAAAAATACGCCAAACTTGAATCTCAAAAAGATACTTTGATAGAATGTAATAAACAACTTGATCAATTAGTTAAAACCTATCAAAGTAGGATCCCTAAGTGTGATAAGTGTCCAACATTTGATGAGGAAATTAAAAAATCAGAAATTAAAATAAAATCGCTTGAAAATGAAATTCTGATTTTAAAGGAGAATGAAAATACTAGGAGAGAGAATTCTATTAAAAAGTGCACACAGTTGTTAAACGAAAATGAATCTCTCAAATCAAAAGTCCAACAATTGTCTACGACTTTAGATAAATTTTCAAAAAGTGAAAAATCGTTGAATATGCTATTAGGAAAGCAAACTGTTAATACGGTTAGACAAGGACTTGGATTTAATAATTCGAAAATTGTTGAAAACAAGATTAATCAAGTTAATTCTATGTGCACAATTTGTAGAAAATTTGGACACGATCACAATAATTGTTGGTATAGACCCAAACATGTGAAAACTATACCGATTTGGGTTCCAAAAGGCACAAATATAAAATCTCTCAAAGTTAAACAAATTTGGGTGCCAAAGGGAACAATTATAAATAGTTTTGGGTCTACACAAAATTATTTTTCAAAATTTTCAGCCACTAACAACCATGGACCTATAAAAACAAATAGGTCACATAAATCTTTCATCGTGTAGGTGTGGTGGCAGGCTAAGGAACAACAACAGTGTTCTCAGGATTTTTGGCTGTTCCAGAAACACAACGGACGACGAAGCAAAGTTCCTTAGCCTAGTATAAAGGTGACAGAATCACAATGGACAACAATGAAAAATATCGTAAAGGTAAAAACAGGTAAAGGTATATTTATTTGAACGATATACTAAAATGTGATAATCTGCACCATATTCTGAATTAAAAATCAGCCAATATTGAGATGATGAAAAGATTTTGTTTCTGACTTATTCAAAGTTGTTGGCCAATTATATTCTTATGCCAAAAACACTATAAAATTCTCTAGAATTACTTGAAATATAAGCTTGGGATAAAAATAGTGTTTTGATTGGATGATAATATTTTTTTTGTTATAATATTTTTGGCTAAATCCATATTCACGGTTTCTTCTATTTACATGGCTTCAACTTAAAATCCTAATGAATTCTATTTAAAAAATTGTAAAAAGGATTTTAAGAAATTTTTGACTTGTTTTTATTTATGACGTTGATTTGTGCTTAAATGATGACCAATCAGATTTTCAACATTGAACTAATCCATATAAATTTGTTCGGTCAAATGATGGTATTTGATTACTCATGCTACACGTAGATATATTGGTTTTGACATTTTGGTCACTGCTTGTAAATTTGCACGATTTCAAATTCATGTGAAAAAAAAGGATTTTAAAAATTGTTGAAACTTTAAGAAATTCTTTTGAAACATTTGTTTTGAAATAATGATGTTTGGTTGACTATTAAATACTCATGAATATAACTGTTTAGTCTATGGCTTCTAAGATTGACACTTTGATATATGTTTGATTGTTAACACTGGCTTCATTTTCAAATTCAAGAGAATTTCATTCTGAGATAATTTGTTGAAATTTCACAATCTGGTCTTTGACATTCAACGAGTGAAATTTAAATTCAGATGCAGATTACACTGGTAATATGGTTGATAGAAAAATTATTAGTGTAACGTGATTAATTTTTGAAACATTCATTTGCTGCATCGTTTTTTCAAAGAAAATATCTGCATATTCTTCATTTCAAATAATTTTCAAATAGCAGAAAATTTTCTTTTAAAACCCCCTGGAGAAAATCATTTTTGACCATATTTTCAGATTATTCATTTTTGAAAAATTAATTTCATAATTATTTTTGAATTTGATTTTAAATGACTATTATGACTAATCTGACTCCCAAATGATTATCGAAAAGAAAAACAGTGATTGAAAAAGTGATGAGTGTTGATATTGATCATATATTATAACTCGAGAAAGTATAAATAGAAAATTTCTTTAGAAATTTAAACAAGAGTTATAAAACTTTTTGTTGGTACAAATTCCATGACCATCTCTATGTCTATCATATTTCTATCAACCATCATTCATCAAAATTCTATATAGTTTGTCGATATGTGGTACTTTAAACAGGAATCGTTCGTTTTTCATTTTCACATTTTTTAAAAATAATAATAATAATAATAATAATAAATAAATAAATAAATAAATAAATACCAAAGTATTCACTCTCATTTAAAAGTCCTCACGGTTATGCATGGGTGAATTACTTGGAATTTGTTATGTGCTTCCATGCTCATTTAAAAGTCCTCACGGTTATGCATGTATGGAACGCATATCAAAAGTTGATTTTTAAAATAAACAAGTTGATTCTAATCCCATTTAAAAGTCCTCACGGTTATGCGTGGTTAGAAGATACTTGAATTCAATTTTTAAAAATAAAATTGGAATACTACTAATCTCATTTAAAAGTCCTAACGGTTATGCATGGTTAGTAGATATTCAAATTCCTGATATAAATATACCACAAATAGACACAACTGTATGGTTTTATATGATGACATCACTTCCATCATTCTAAAAGTGGAATATGCGCCTAACAAAACATTTATGATTTTTGTTTGATTTTTTATTGAAATTTAATATTTATATTCAATTGAGTTTTAATGTTGGATTGATATCGATTACTTTATCTCTATTTTCTCTAATACTATTATTCTTTTGCTGATAACAAAAGGGGGAGAGAAAAGTTAAGATTTTGTCAAATAAAATCAAGCAAAGGTCAAATAATTTTCCATTTGCATATAGACTCATTCACACATTTTATTTGTATGCATATATGTAGGGGGAGTCATATATGTAGGGGGAGTATCATATAGAAAGGAAGCATTCAAATAGGGGGAGCAATTGAAATTATCAAATACTTTTAATATATTCAAAATCTTAAATATATGTTTGTTATCATCAAAAGGGGGAGATTGTTGAATATGCGCTTATATGATTTTTGTTTGATGATAATAAACATATATACATTCGTTTAAATGTATTTGATAATATACTATTTATTTTCACAGAATAAATAAATATTTGCTGAATAAAAATAAATAACACAGTTTTTGAATTCAAACGAATATTTTATTCAAACAAATATTTATTACATCTTTGAATAGTACAATTTCAAGCTCTCACTATAACTATACAACTTTGATTACAATTACATCACATTTCACATTTACAATTCACCTCACTACATATCACTCACACTCGTAATTATCTTCAACTTCATTCCAGTTTGAATCCAGCATCTGAGCGATCTGCAAAAATATAAACTAACGCAGTAAAATTGAAAAAGAAATATTTTTGCAGTATAAAATAAAACATGAATTTTAAAAATATAATTTGCCTCAGTTATTTGGGTTGTTCGTCATCATTTAAATTTGAATTCATCATACACGAACAACTTGTGACATACACAGTGTATCACTGTATATGCCACAAGGCCGTGCACACCGATATATACACTTGATAATGCTACAGGGACAGGTGAGCACAGGTCAAACCCAAATGCAAAGCCGGGTTCAACGCACGTGCAATATATTTAAAATCACGACACAAGCACAAGGTCAAATCTTATTTTTGAAACTGGATTTAACACAAGGCGACATGATATGAATGCAACGAAGACCAACATCAAAATGGACTGCAACATGGATATCACAATCAAACTGCAACAAGGCAACTAGGAATGAACAGAACATAACAGCAACCCAACTGCAATACTGCGACAACAAGGCATTGCAACCAGCAGATTACTGCAAACCAGGGACAGTAACAAACATGCAAAAGTCAAGACCAACCAGAGTACAACTACTGAAACTCAAGTATACCACAATATCAACAAACCCAAATGCCACAAATGTATACAGATGATCAGTGTGCAAAATGAAGCAAACTACTGGATCGAGTTCAGCAAGGCAATGCAATATGTAGTGTACTACAACAAGTCAGCAGATACATGAAGAATGCACCAATGCAAACTGAACAACAGATCAGCCATGACAGCAGACCAATGTCAAAATTCAAGTAACCATTAACTGCAACAAGGTGATATGCAAACTACAACAGGTCAGAGGTGAAAGCAATACACGACTGAAGTGATGAAGTGAATGCAAACAACTCGGCAATCAAATAACAGTGAAGTCGAGGCCAAACCAACCAGAAGTTCAAAGCAGTAAGGAACATGAAGCAAACAACAAATGCAAGTGCACAACTAAACTCGAGTGGAACAAAGAAGTTATGGTACTAAGATAAATATGCAAGTGATAGTGAATATGTACAAGTGCAGTGACCAGAAACTCAAGCTTCAAAAAGCTACAGCAACAATGCAAACTACAAGAATATAAAGCACAAAAGTGCAACAGTGAAGTTCAGCTATGCAAGTGAAACAACTACAGGCAGTGAATGAAGAGTAGTCAACAGGTGAACAATCAAGGACCGAGCAACTGTACATATGCACATATATGAAGATCAATACCAAATGAAGACTCATGAACAACCTGAACCAAACCCAGTACATCTGACTCAAACCAAATGCACCAGTGCAACAACTCCAGATTTCAATAACTACAACATGAGATGCAGAAATACTTATACAGGACAAAGCATAACCGAAGTCTACTCGAGATGTCCAAGATGGAATTCAACACCGTGGTGACCACGTAACAAATTCAAAGACATGGATTTGCATACACAAAACCAGTGCCGAAGTCACAATTGAACCAAGTCAGTATGTTGAAAAAGTCAGAAATGTGGTGATAAAGAAATCAAATCAATACCGTGTGAATCAAGCTACCAAAAATACGAAATTGACAAAGTCGGTGAAATCACGAGCATTCAAGTATGATCGAATGGCCAAAGCAATATCAGTAGACAAATTCAAATTAAAATATACGACGCAAATCTAGGGTTACAAACCCTATATAAATTAACATCATCATCGGCAATTATGTGCATCGAGTTCAAGCATCAACCAGAAAAAGAAAAAGTAATAAAGTACTCACCAAAATTGAAATCGAACTCGATCAATCGAAGTAGCCGAAGCAAGGTACAAGGAGGCAGACGATCAACAGGGCAAAGACGAAAATCACAAAATCGATCGACTAAAATAATATCGGCATCTTCGATTCTAGCCCTAATTAATTGAAGGAAGAGGAACAAACAAGAGCCGAAGCCCTAATCTCATCTGAAGAACAAGCCGCCATTTATTTTTCACAAAAGAAGACCGGGCTAAAATAAAAGGAAGAATAGGGCCGGCTAAATAATAATAATAGGAATTAAGGGTTTTGTTTATATTAGGGCTATGTTATTTTAATTTGTTTTTAATTTGTTTTTAATTTGTATTTTCCTCTTTAAACCGTTTAATTTTCTAGTCGTGTGACTAGGGTACAAGCTGCGGTGTGTAGCTTGAGAATTCGCAACTCGGTAGTTGAGTTGTGGCAGGGTTTTGAGCGTAGAGTTAGATTAGTCAATAGCGGTGTATAGCGAGTTTACGTGTGTAAGCGAGGGACTATCTAATTTCTAGTAGAAACCTTGGGGGCAGCAGGTAGGCAGGGTTTTGCCGAAGCTGGGTAAATTCTGTGTTGTTCTGTTTTATTCTGTTATTTATATTCTGCGATATCTGTGCTGCTATTCTGTGATCTGAATTGAAATTAATTTATAAGCTTCCGCGATTAATTTTAATAATTAACACCATCACCCTATTCACCCCCCCTCTAGGGTGGAATCGATCCTACAATTTTGGGCGTAAGTTATGGCGTGATTTTAGGCGTAGCCGATAAAAAGATTAGCATATTATTTTATTATATTTTTTTTACAAATTTCAACGCGTTTAGGTGTCGTATGCTCACAAAACAACACCGATAAATACGAAATTTGAAATCCGGTAATAATTCAATATTACGGACCCAATGAAACTGGTTTCGTCGAATTCCGAGACTGTGCCTCGGAAGGCTGTTTTTTTTAAATCAATTTAAACGGTAAAATTTCAAAACTAAACAAATCACTTTCAAATTCAATTCTGAAGCTTCTATTATTTTCAGTATTATCAATGTGAATTTTCTAAGCCTTTAAATTATTTTTAGTCGGCTTAAAATTGAAGATTCAAATTTTTATTCAACTTTCAATAGATTAAATTCTAAAATTAAATCGCCAAATTCATTCTGATAATTTGAATTTCAAGTCAAACCATCATTCGAATATTTAAAATTTATTAAATATTTTCAATTTAAATTGTTCAAAATTCAGGGTCGTTACAGTTTGTTTCTCCTTTCTCCCTTTAATCAATTCGAATGAAAGAAAATAACAACTGCGTTCATTTTTTTCCTCTTCCCACTTAAAACAAAAAATCGACAGAAAGTAAAAGGGAGGGAACGAATTCAATTTGAACAGAGAAAAGAAATGAAAACTAATAAAAGGCTTGCGATGGTCTCGAATCGGCAAGAGCAAATGTAGGCGGGCGAAAGCGACGAAGTTGAATTGGGACTCGCAATGTTAGTTCGTGCGCACGTGGTTTGGAGGCATTGGTCAAGTCACAGTGATGGGAGTAGGGGATGCTTGCGATTCCAGGCGGTGTGCGGCAGCGTGAAGGAGGGCCGCTAAGTATTGTCACGACTGTGTACGTAAGCTCGCACGGCAGCTCGGTGACTTGTAGGCAGTAGATCGAGGTTGTGGGTGTAGGATCGATTTCACCTTAGGGGCAGTGAATAGGGTGATACTAATAATAATAAAAATTAATGCAGAAATACATAAAATAATTGCAGCACGGATAATAGCAAAATACTAAAAGCATAAATAGAACAGCACAGATTTATCCAGCTTTGGCAAAACCCTGCCCTACGTGTTGCACCCATGGTTTCTACTAGAAATTAAGTAGTCGGATGCTTAAACACGTAAACATACGACACACCCACTAATGACTAACCAAACTCAATGCTCAAAACCCTGCTACAACTCAGCCATTGAGTTTCGAATTATCGAACTACACCACCGTAGTTTGTAACCTAGTCACACGACTAGAATTTTACTAAAGTTTAAAAGAAAATTACAAATTGTACTAAACAAAACAAAAAACAAAACACTATTTAATATTTTAAGCCTAAAATAACATATGAAGGCCAGCCTAAAAAAAATCCCCTTTATTTCTTTTCTCCGTGCAAAACTTTGGCCGATCCTTTTGTTTCTTCGTTCCTTTTCGAATGCTAAGGTTTTGTGACGAAGCCACGATTTTGTTCGAATTGGTTGCTTATATGGTTTCGCTCTTTAATTTGCTTCGAACGCTTCCTCAATTGAATCTCTGGCTTTATTACTTGTGGTGGCTTCAAATGTCGAGCTTGAATGATTCGTTCTTTGAATTGGTACGTATTTTCCCTTTTTGATTTATACTCGGCATGATTCGAGTTCCAAATTTATTTTTGATTTACAAGAATGCTCTGGATTTTTGTCTCGAACTCGAATACCACTGCTGATGATGTTAATGGGCATTTATAGGGTTTGAATCCCTTAGTTTACGTTCATATAATTTCGGTTTGAATATTTCATTATTATTTTTCTGCGTTGGTTTTGATCATATGATCTAGAGACCTATGACTGGTTCTTTCCTTGATTGTAGCTTGGTATTTGAATTTGAGATATATATTTGTATTTTGCTGACTTGTTAGATTCTTTTCCGCTTTAATTTGTTCATCGTGTTAGTATACATACGAATTTGAACTTTTGAGACTTTGACTTGTTCAGTTTACTGCTGCTTTATTTTTTTCCCTGCCTTGTTTGCATCGATATATTTTGATACGATCGCACTTTAATTCGATTGCACTTGCGCCGTGTGCTGCCTTATATCTGTCCATATGCATATGCTGTGTGTCACTGTCTATGTATGTATACATGTGTGTATACATATGTATACAAATGTATGGTAGTTTCATATTGAGTCTGGGCTTGTGTTCATTTGTATTGTGTTCACCACTTTATGGGTGTCGCTGCAAATTCCACACATGCATGCTGGTCTGGATCATCTTGAGTTTGGTTCTTTCCTTTGTGTTAATAGTCTTGTCTATGCTGAAGCTTAAGTTGCATGTGGCTTGTTGCATTGAGCCTAATATTGTCAGTTGTTTGGTTGAGTTGAAATGCCATTGAACTTCTGTCCATTTCATTGAGCATGTTCACTCGAGTTTGTTTATTGTTGTGTGCATTGAATGCTCTGATACTAGTTTGAATCCATGTTGCATGCATTCATATTCCAGTTGTATTGATCTAGACATGTTGTATTGGTGAGACTCAAGCTCTATTGCATAAGTATAGAACTGTTCATGCGTGGTCTGCACTTCATAAGTCTGCATTATGTTGGTGGTGATGTCTAGTGTGTTGGTTGAGGCTTCATCTACATGTATGATGGTCTACACCATGTATTATATGATTTGGCTACGTTGATTTTTTTGGATTCATTGTTCGTTGTATTGAACTTATGTATCACCATATATGTACGTATATACATATGTATGTGTGTGTATAGATGTTGTTGGAGTCCTTTTGTTTGCCTTTGAATCATGTAGAGTAGTCATGGTCCTGTAGCCTTGCATTTGTGTTCTCACGTGTGCATATGTATAGTACTGGTCTTGTAGTCATGTTGGGTTGAGATACACATCCATGCTGCTAGTAATTGAAGTTGTACACTATCACTTGGAGTCCGATTGGGTTGGTCGAGTGATACAATCTTGATAGTTCGGCACTGTTGCATTTGGTACTTCAAGTGTACTGCAGTGTGCTTCGAGGAGTTGCATTATGTCTGGTTTGGTCTAGTCTTCTTGTTTGTGTACATTTTTATCAATTGCTTATTACTCCTTTGTACTTTACTATGCTGATGATGCTCAAGACTTATTAGCCTTGAATGCATTTGGTGGCACTGTCCACTTTGTTGCGTATGTTTATTTGAGATTGATTATGACCATTTCACTTGAGTTGAATCCATCCTTGGCTAGGGTTTGACCTTGTGCTCACATGTCCCTGTAGTTTTGTCAAGTGTATATAGGTTGCACGGCCTTGTGACATGTGCAGTGATACACTGCGCATGTTAGAAGTTGATCATGTACGTTGAGTTCAAAAGATATGACTGACAAACAACCCAAATAACTTAGGCAAATAACATTTTCAAAAACACATAATTCATTGTGCAACAAAAATATTTCTTTTTCTATTTTACTGCTTCAGTGTTTATTTTACAAATAATTTAGATGCTAGATACAAACTGGAATAGAATTGATGATAAATACAAGTGTTTGAGTTATATGTAGTGAGGTCAAAAATGAAAATTGAAATTTGTGATGTAGTCAAAATTGTAATGTAAATGAAATTGTGTATGTATAGTGAGAGCTCAAATTTGTACTATTCAAAATTGTAATAAAATATTTGTTTGAATAAAATATTTGTCTAAATTTAAATACTATGTTATTTATTTTATTAAACGAATATTTATTTAATTATGCGAAAAATAAAATAGTACGATAATAAATACATTTAAATATATATATGTGTGTGTGTTTGTTACCATCAAAAAAAATCGTATACTAGCATACTCATCAATCTCCTCCTTTTGATAAAAAGCATATATTTAAGGTTTTGAATTTATTAAATGTATTTGGTCACTGATAAACTCTATTTGCTCCCCCTATTTGAATGCTCCCCTACAAAAAAGCTCCCCCTTAATATATGCATGAAAATAAACAGAAATATGCAAATGAACCCAGATGCAAATAAAAAATATAGCATAGACTTTATTTGCCAAAGTCTTAACTTTTCTCTCCTTCTTTTGTTATTAACAAAGAGTAATAGTGTTAGAAAAATAGAAATAAAGTGATATATATTAATACAACATCAATATCCAATCGAGTATAAATATTAAATTTCAATAAAAAATCAAACAAAAATCATAAATACTTTGTTAGTGCATATTCCACTTTAGAGTGATAAGGATGATGCCGGCATATAAAACCATATAGTTGTGTCTATTTGTGGTATATTTATATCAGGAATTTGAATATCTACTAACCATGCATAACCGTTAGGACTTTAAATTGGGATTAATAGTATTCCTAATTTTTATAAAAAAATTGAATTTCAAGCATCTTATAACCAACGTTCGGATAAGTCAACACAATAGATAATCTCAAGTTTAGATGCATTTATTTTATTATCACTTATATCTACGCATCGAATTTTAAATAAATGCAACCAAGCAATCAATTCCTACCAATCAATTAACCAATAAATAAAAACATACATAATCAATTACGATGGATCAATTCAATGTCTGAAATTTTGCTGCACAACTCTGATTACTTATGATTTGATTTATTGGTTGGTAGGAATTGTTTGCTTGGTTGCATTAATTTAAAGATAGATGCGTGGATGTTAGTGATAATAAATAAATGCATCTAAACTTGAGATTATCTTTTGTGTTGACTTATCCGAACGTTGTTTAATTACAAAGTGGAAAGAACTTTGAGGACTAAACCCGATGATTCTAAGATGAATTTTGGAAGGATTTAGAAATGGGAATTATTATAGATTTGAAGTACTTGTAATTACTAGTGTTAAAAATTCCTTAATCGTCGTGCCCTTTATCTTATCGTATCCTTTGAGATTGAAGTTTAGGATATATCTAGGAATTTATTTTATTCCCTAGTTTTCCATAATTGAGTTGATTATATCTTATCTCAAGAGTAATTCTAATTGTGATTGTTTTATTCAAGTCCTCTTCGATATGGGTGCTTGACACTCATCTGTATTGGAGGAATTTGTTGATGCTTTCTGATGTGGTATATCTTTGAGATGATTCCATTGATGTTTGTGATTTCCCTGGTGTATCACCCTTTTCCAAAATTGGTCCTTTGAACCATTCGATATATATTTGTGGTGATTACCTTTTGGGAATTTAAACTCTTGGAAGTTCTATTATTGAGATTAGAATTACCCGCACTAGAGTTATATGATATTTTTCTTTTGGCATGTACTTGAGAATTTATTATCCTCTTTGGAGATATATTTGCAATGTGGCTTATTTGAGATGAGATCTATTTATGCATGTTTTGGGTTCGCTAAGATGGTAGGTTTAGATTTGTCCCTAAACCATATTTGATGTTTTATGAATGCCGATGATACGAGGATCGCTACTTTTAGCATTTATGGGTTATTTATCTCATAAGATTATACGTTTGTGTAGTGGTATCATATTATCACTAGATGTAATTATACACCTTATATTGTTCCTTCCTATTTGAGAATATTATTACATTATCCTTATGCTCATATTATTGCTTATCCTTGTAAACTGATTTGTTTAGCTAGACGGACCTGTGTATCCTATACTCGGGTCAGACCGAGGTGTTTCAGGTTAGATACATTTGGACTTAGCCTATTCTGCTTCCGCATGGATTATTTTGCTAGCTATTTTTGTTATAGCATTTTGTTGTATCCTTCTAGCTGCTACTCTAATATGAATATTCTTTTGACTCGCTTGTATGTTGTGGTTGCTTTACCACTTGACATGTATCATTTTGTATAGCCTGTGATGTATCTGTATATATGTGTATACATGTGACGATCTACTGTTCTCTGCTGTGTTTTGCATTCGAATTGTTGTATTTTGTTCCGATAGATCCTATAGCCACGTATGACTTTGTATTAAATATTTATTGCATAATTCGATCCACTTGAGGTAGAAAAAAATTATGACATTTGTCGACGTATTCAATAGATATTTAAGACAAGGCTATAGATGGTCACCCCTAACCAGCCCTATTCTCCACATTAGCAGATAGTGTTACCCAGTAATACTCTTTGTTAATGTGGGTCTTGGGGAGGGCGTCACAGTTTGGTACCAGAGCCTTGTTAGAACATTACAGCATATAATATTACGGATCTGAGACCAAGATGATTTATAGTCCTATCCCCTTGGGTGTGTGGTAGATAGTTATATTAATTATCTAAGTAAGGATAGGAATATTAAATGATTATCGGGATAATAATTTGAGGATCAAATTGATCTAAAAAATAATTATTATTAACTAGAATAATTGGAATTTGTGACATTTAAAATCTTTAGTGAATAATGAACAAAATCTTTTAGAGTTGAGAAAAATTAAATTGGAATGAATTAAATTGAAGTGAATTATTTTCTTTTAATGGAAAATTTGGAAAATTTGAGCAAATAAGTTTAATTTAAATGATCTTGGAATAATCAGGGTTGCCTAGTGGAATTTCATATATTGAATTATTACGATGTAAGAATTATGTATATTTTAGTTGATTCGTTGATTGGTTGTTAGGAAGTGATATTTGGTTGCATTTATTTAAAATTGGATGAATTTATTTAAAATTGGATGCATGAGTGTTAGTGATAATAAAATAAATGCATCAAAAATTGTGATTACTTACTGTGTTAACTTATCCAGATGTCGTTTAAGGATTCTGATCGATATGCGGGATGTCATGTTGTCAACGGTGATTCCTAAACGTCGAACATGACATTTTGACGTAAGTAATAATTAAAATTTGAAAATTTAAGTATGAATTTTTTGTGTATTATGGAATATTATGATGTCACTCTAGCTAAAGTGTAAACATGAATTTTTAATATCTTCTATATGACATGAATTTGATATTAAATATTAATATGAATTTTTGAGATAGGTGCATGTATCCGAAGTTAAATAGATATCTTTAAAAATATTATAAATTCTTTGCTTAAGGAATATTAGCGAATTCGCTAATATTTCATATATAAGGCAGATTAAATATCGCATTTTTATGCTTTTTCTCTTACGGGATGCCTCATCCTTGAGATGAGATGTATATTATGTAATCATATCCATATTGCCAATTTTTGAAATGCTATCCGCGCAAAGTAGACACAGGCAAAATTTTCCGTAAATTTTAGGCGTTAAAACATTTTTGAGAATTTTGATAACTAAAATCTCGAGTTTAGTTTTATAATTTGGAGTGATATTAAGTTGAGTGATTATCGAAATGAAATTAGAAACCGATTAAATAATAATTATTTTAAGTGGAAATTTATATTTTGAATTTCTTTCGTTAAGGGAATTGCAAGGACGCGATTTCTTTAAGGAGTGAAATCTATAACAACCCATATTTTTGAGTTAATAAATAATGGGTTTTATTGCAAATTTACCTATGTAAACTTGGGTACAAATCTCTTTATGTTTTTAAAATGATTCATAAATTTTGTATTGAAGAAATCATAATTTGATAGTTAAAAATCTACTTTTAACATATTTTATATTTTAGTGCAAACATGAAAAGATCCATTTTCAATAAATTATTTGAAAGGTCCAAAAATCACAAAGTTAAGTGATTTCGATCTCATTACAAAGTTTAAATCTTGTACTTAATTTTAGAGTACAAGATTTTTTTTTATGAGCTTTGCTTTAGGAGATATTATTTTTCAAAGATAGACTAAAGTCGTGTTTGGTGTCTAATATATTACATTCTTTAATTTAATAAAAATGGGTTTTGGGCTCGAATGACTATTCAACCCATTTAGATACTTAGTTATTTTCTTTAAGTTTAGAAAATTTTAGTTGTACCTTCATTCTTACAGTAGCTCTGGAATAAAACCAAAACCAGAAACTTAACCTTCTTCCTTTTTTCAATGTAAACCCTAGAACCCCAAATCAAGTTGCAAACATAGGACATTTGTTCAATAATGATAGGGTAAGTGTTCTAAACCCTATCTCTATCTTTTAGAACAATAAAATAGTGATTTTGATCTTGTTTTATTTATAATTGTTTAATGGTTGGATTTTTATTCTCGGTTTTTAGGTTATTTTGGTGAAGTTAAGTGTTTAACAAGGATTATTTGGGGATATAGCAAGCTATAGGAAGTTAAAATGTGAGTTATTTAAAACTCGCACTTACTATCTCTAATCCATACATATAATTATTCGTTGTTTTATAAATTGAAATGAATGATTTGTTGATTGAATTGCTTTAAATTTTGTTGTAAATTGGTTGCTTGAATTTGGATGATCATTTGATTGTTTGCTGAAAATTAAGTGTAAGCAGTGCTGTAGTAAAATAGCAATATCTTTGTGTAGAATGATTCAAATTGGCTCATTCATTTTGTGGTAGAAAGATATTTAGTAAGCTATAAGTTCTGTTTTGATAATCTTTCAAAATTCTATGTTTAAAAGGGTCTAAATTAAGTTTGAAACTGATGTTATAGCACATTAATTTCTAATTTCCTAAGTTGATATCTGAGAGTAAATGGCCATAACTTTTTAACCATAAATCCGAATAAGTATATTTTTTGTTAGAAAGCTAAGACATTAAGGAATGACATAAGTTACAGCAAATTCTATGACTTAAAGGGTCGAAATTGGTTTTCAAACTGATACACATGCTCTGCTCTATTGATTTTTTGAGTTGAAACCTAAAATTAAAATCGTCATAACTTTTTAAAAGTAAATCCAAATGGTGCAAATCATTTTCTATTAAAAATATGACACTTTAAGGAACAAGTTTCATGTCATATGTTTTCTAAAATTCATAGGAAAAACTGGCCAAAATGGTGTTTCAAAACTGAAAATATGGCATGGCATATGATTTGTTGCTATGTTTGTGATGTTGTTTAAATGTGCTTTGAATGTTTTATCAAGGTCGTTTTGATGTGTGTGTGTGTGTATTCATTGCTTTGTTAAGTTATAAATTGTGTTTAGAGATGATATGAAAATCAGACTTTGTGAAACCATTGGTCATTACAATCTTGTGATATGTAATGGTGAATTTCTTATACTTTATGGACTTTGTATCATTTTTGATTGAAAGTTTTGGAAATTTATGAATTTAAATCTATCTATTTTGTGAATGTATACAATTTATTTACTTGGTATGCAAATAATTTCGCATAGTGAGTTCATTTAAGTTCTAAATATCAAACGTGTTTTCTAAAGTAGTTTAATTACCTTTATAAATGATTTTATGGATTTGAAATTTCAAATTTGGGAAATATAATTGTACGAGGTTTTGACTAATTATTAACACACTAAATTTGTTTTAAAAATGGACTTATGGATTCACAAATTAATAAATGCTTTTATAAGTGGCTTTTGAGCTATGGCGTGTCAACATTATAACCTTATGGAATTTTAAAGAATCAATGTGATTTTGGAACATGAAATATCTTCTTTGTAAAATAAATACCCTCAGAAAAATTTGGAAAAACGGAATATTTTGATAGGTGATAAAATTAAATAAATGTTTTGAGAACCTTAGTTCTATAATGTGCGGTGTACAAATAATCAATATAGTACTATTGATTGGTTTAAATGCTTTCAAATAACACTTTATTGATTATGGTATAACTCATTGAATAGGATGTTTGAGTGGAATTTACTAAATCATTAACGAATACATGAATTTCACTGGGTAGTATGGGATGCTTGGGTCAAATTCTTATGATGCAATTGGGAAAGTACCTAACACTTTAGAGTTGTATTCTTTTCTGATGTGCGACAAGTGGTTGATATATCCTTAAGAGAATGTAGTTCAGGTCTTCCAGTGGTATCCATAATAAGTGATATTTACCAGCTTTAAGTAAATACTTGAATTTCACCATATGGAATGAGATGTATTGGTTAAATTCTAGTGATAGCATCTGGCACTTTAGAGTTTACTCTCGTTTGGTGTGCGGTAAGCGGCTGCTAGATCTTTAAGAATTTTATTCTTTGATTTCTTTTCGAACATAATAATATAATAATATTAAAAAATGTTGATTTATTGAATTATGGTTTCTACGATGACCTTGATCGGTATGGACTATCCGTGAGATCATTCTATGACTATTTGCTCTCGGTCTGAGTACGATCCTAGGTATCAGATCGGTTCGAGTGATACCAAATTATTTGTTTGTTTGCCACGAGTTTTGAGTATAATAATTGCGCTTGTTTTGGACAATCATTACGATTAGTTTGGAATAGGATCCCTTGGATTCTGGATATTTGGTTTCTGTGACTATTCTATTTTCACGAAATAAATGTATATTCTCATGCTTTTGTTCATGAAATAACTATAAATTCTTGTGCCATGTGTTTGTGAAATAAATATATGTTCTTGTGTCTTGTGATGGATGTTAAGTTAATCCTATTATTTTGTTTTAGCAACTATTTCTTGTTTGTGACTTAACTTATAACCCTATTCTGAGTTGTTCATTAATATTTGTTTGGTTAGAGATATTATGTTTTGTTCTGTGGATTCAATGTTCAGCGATTAATATGGTTCGTGAGTTCAATGTATAACCATGTGCCATGTGATGAACACCAAGTTAAATTAATTCCCATGACTCGTTTTTTCAAGGACATCTATATTTACTTATATGTTATTTTTTTGTATTGTTTTATATTCTCACCTTATTGGATATTTAGAGATATTCTGACCATGGTGTTATTTTGCCCGGGCCAGGCCGAGACTTTTCAAGTTGCAGGACAGTTTGACCAATGAATGTTTGAGCTAGCAAGAAGATAAACACTTTTGACTTTTTAGTTTATCTCATTTAGGAAATTTGTTAATATGTTTATAAGATTTATAATTGAGATTAGAGAATTGCAAAATTTGTATAATAATCGAGCTTAGTATTTCATTTTGTAAACTAAATAATTTGTATATGTATAAGTTGAGATTTTTCCACTGTGATCTGTGAGTGTTACTTATATGATATATTGTTTTGATTTTGACAAATCGGTTTGTCTATTACTTTGTATTAATACGACACACGTCAAATTCAGTTTAGATATTAAGTGAAAAACGTATAAATGACATATCAGTGTTAGTGTAAAGACATGTTCACATTCGAACACCCCCAACAAGCCGTATTCTCTAAATTAGCATACGACATTACTTGTAACGTTCTTTACTTATCTGGGCATCGCAGTAGGGTTATTACAGTTTGGTCCCTTCAAAATGGGAACAGCAGTCCCATATCGTGGATAATAATAAAAATGTGGGTGATTATATACCAAAGCCTTCACCTCATAAGAACATCGAGGAATTTTGAGGAATAATACCTCATACCTTGGCTTGGCCCATGAGGCGGGGGTGACTAAATCGGGGACAATATCTGCGTTAAGTAAGGTGCGGGTTATTACAATATCTTTTGTTTTCTTGTAACCTAGCTCTGATACCAAATGTAATGAATGAGTTTTCTGAACGTGCCTCGGTAGGCTTTTGAACCATCCCGTTAACCTTCTACTTTTCAACGTGAGGGCCCTCGTGCTTTTTAAATCTTGTGAATCGAGTATTTTGGGAATATCTCGATGAGTTTCCCTTTGTGCTCTTGGATTTTGAGTGTAAATTACAATTTGAATTTTCAACTCATTTAATAAAAGATATGTTTTTAGATATAGTTGGATTTTTTTTTGAGTCAAGCAAAGAAGGTTTTGCAAAATTATATAGAGGTATCTTCATTGGATACTCAATTGTTGATATACTTTGTGATATCACGATTATGAAATATATGGAATAAAATACATTCCTAGTTCTTTTGATAGAAAATTTGGGAAATTTGAGTAAATAAGTTTGATATTTAAATGATCTAGGGATAATATGAGTTGGCCAATGGAATTTCACACATTGACTAGTTTCACCGTAAGTGATTATGTATATTTTTGTTGGTTGGCTACTTGGAATTGATTGTTTGGTTGCATTTATCTAAAATTGGAAACTTGGATGTTAGTGGAGATAAAAAAATGCATCTAAACTTGTGATTATCTATTCCGCTGACTTATAAGGACGTTATTTAAGGATTCTGATCGATATATGGGACGCCATGTTGTTGATAGGGGGTTCTCGCTTTGTGAATAGTGACGAAGCCTAGATTCTTACCCTTACATGCTGAACAAAATCAAGCAAATCCGATACTTTAAATCACACAATTATAGAAATCTGATGACATGAAAGTTGTGGAACAAAATTTAAGATTTACAGAACTTTAAACATTATCAAAATCCGATAAGAAATGAGAAAGTTATGCTTAAATTACCAACAACGTTTAGCACAAATATTTGACAGAGAGAGACTATTACTCTGTTAAAAACCCGATTTTTGGCTAAGAAGCCTTCAAAATATGAGAAAGTAATTAATATAAAAGTGCTTCTTTAGAAAATTATTTTTCTACTGCAAAAAGAATCAACATAATTGGATTAATCAATCAAAAGTTATGTCCATTTTACTCTCGGGATTAACTCGGAAATTTTTTATAAGGCGGTACTACAAAATTAATTTCAAACTCAATTTCAACCCATTAAACTACAGAATTTTGAAACATGATCAAATGACAACTTGTAAATAATTGAAAGTACTTTATACCGCAAAAAGAATGAGTCAATTTGGATTATGTTACTGCATATTATCGATGTTTTACTGCAGCAATTTTTTTACCAAATTTTCCGCAAATTAGAGGCGTTAGAATATTTTAAGAATTTCAGGAAATTTTGGTAACAAAAAGTTTGAGTTTAGTGTTATAATTTATAGTGACAGTAATGGAATGGTAGCTGTGACGCCCTAATCTGAGACCCAGATTAACAAAGAGTATTACTGGGTAATATTGCCTGCTAATGCAGAGAATAGGGCTGGTTAGGGGAGACCATCTATAGTCTTGTCTTAAATATATATTGAATGCTCAATTAGTGCTCTATATTTTTTCCCTCTCTCAAGTAGATAGATATATCCAATAAATACTTAATGCAAAACTACAGGTGGCTATAGGATCTATCAGAACAAATTACTACAACTCAAATGTATAACACACACAGAACAACAAACAAATATATGTGCATATATATATATACACACACATATACACTGATACATCCCAATATAATACAAATAATACATCATACGTGATACCAAGCTGTGGCGCCCCACCCAGAGACCCACATTAACAAAGAGCATTACTGGATAATATTGTCTACTAATGTGGAGAAAAGGGCTGGTTCGGGGCGACCATCTATAGTACTGTCGTAAACATCTATTGAATACGTCGATTAGTGCTATATATATATATTTCCTTTCACAAGTGGATTTACATATCCATTAAATGCTTAATACAAAACAACAGGTGGCTATAGGATCTATTAGAACAAAATACAAAAACTCAAATGCATGACACATCACAGAACAACAAACAGATATATATGTATATATACATATATATACACGCACACTGATACATCCCAATACAATACAAGTAATACATCATAATTGGTATGACGACCACAATATACACATGAGTCAAAACAATATACATACCAGAGCAGCGACAAAAGGACTACAACAAAAAGGGCTTATAGATAAGTCCATGCGGAAGTAGAATAAGCTAGGTCCATAAGGGTACCGAAACTGAAACACCTCAGACAAACCTGTTTATAAAGCATTACCATAAGGACTTTTAAATGGAATTCAAATCAACTTTTCTATTTAATAATCAATTTGATATGTGTTCCATACATGCATAACCGTGAGGACTTTTAAATGAGCATGAAAGCACATAAACAAATATTCTAAGTAATTCACCCATGCATAATCATGAGGACTTTTATTGAGAGTAAATACTTTGGATGTTCTTAATACTGAAAAAATAAAAAAAATAAAAACGAATAATTTCAGGTTTAAAATTCCACACTTTTGACATGCTATATTGGATTTTAATGAGTGATGGTCGTTGGAAATATGATAGAAATAGAGATGGTTATGGAATTTTTACCATCAAAAGTTATTGTAACTCTAGTTTAAATTTTTAAAGAAATTTACTAAATATACTGTCTCAAGTCATAATATATGATTAATATCAACACTCATCATTTTTTAATCACTATTTATCCTTTCGATAATCAGTAGGGAGTCAGATTAGTTAATGTAGTCACTTAAGATCAAATCCAAAAATAATTATAAAATCAAATTTTTTTGAAATGTCTAATATGAAATGAAGTCAATAAAAACTATTTTCTGGAAGGGGTTTTATAATAAAAATGTCTACAAACTGAAAATCGGTTGAAATGAAAAATATGCAGTCGTTTTCTTCAAAAATGATGCAACTAATGAATATCATAGCATAAAACACGTTCCACTAGTACATTTTCTATCAACTAGGCTCCGGCGTAATCTGCATCTGAATTTTTCTTTGACTCAAGGTTATCATTAGTTGATGTCATAGATCAGACTATGGAGTGTGCAACAAATACCTTATAGTCATTTTGTAGCTTATAAAATGTTATTCCTTAAGTATTTGATTGAAACCGTGCAAATAAACAAACATCGGACATAATGACAGGTCTAGAATCAGTAAAATTAACAAATATATCGATGAGTATCTTGAGTACTAATCAATCAATAAAAAACAACATTTCTTACTATGTAAACTTGTAATATCATTAGTCCGAACAAATTTATATGAACTAGTTTGAGGATGATAAGATGATTGGTCAACATTTTTGCATAAATCAGAATCAAAATCATCATTTATTTCCTTATCACATAACTAGCTGAATTAAATCAGATTATGGTGCAGATTTTCACATTTAATATATCGATCAAGATAAATGTGTCATTATCTATTTTACCGTTATGATAATTTTCCATTGTGACCCATTATGATTTTGCCGCCTTTGTACTAAGCTAAGGAACTTTGAATCATCGCCTTCGTATGCTTGGAACAGCCAGAACAAGGTAACACTTTTGTTGTTCCTTAGCCTGCCACCATACCTACATGAGGAAAGATTTTTACGAGCCATTTGTTTTCATAGGTCCATGGTTGTTAGTAACAAAAAACTTGAAAAATAAGTTTAAGCAGACCCAATAAAATTTATATTTGTTCCTTTTGGCACCCAAATTTGTTTGACTTTAAGGGATTTTACATTCGCGCCTTTTGGAACACAAATTGGAATGGTTTTCACGTGTTTGGATTTATACCAGCAACGGTTGTGATTGTATCCAGTTTTTCACAAATCGTGCACTTGGAATTGACTTTATTATTTTTGCTTCTATCACGTTCAGATTGAGTATACCCAAGTCCTTGTCTAACAGCATTGAACGCTTGTTTCCCTAATAGCATATCTAGCAATCTTTCTCCTTCGAATTTTTTTTCTAAAGTTGTAGATAATTGTTGGACTTGTGTTTTGAGAGATTCATTTTCATTCAATAATAGAGTGCACTTTTTAATAGAATTTTCTCTCCTGGTTTTTCCACTTTCTTACAAAATCAGAATTTCTTTTTTAAGCGATTTATTTTTGATTTCTGATTGTTTTATTTCTTCTTCAAATGATGGAAATTTATCATACTTAGCGTTCTTGTTTCGATAGTTTATAACCAGTTGATCAAGCTGTTTATTTTGTTATGTCAAACTATCTTTTTGTGATTCAAGTTTAGCGTACTTCTCACTAAGTCGTTTAAGACAGCCATTTACTTCGTGAAAATATATAAATAATTCTGATTGAGTACGTTTTGATACCTCGCGTGGCTTATCGTCATTGTTGTCACTTATTTCTCCACGAAGACACAGATTTTCTATTTCACTCTCACTGCCAGTGCTTTTATCATTTTCGTCACTTTCATCCCAAGTTGCTACAAAGCTTCTCCTTTTCGGTTTCTTTCCTTTGTTGAATTGATTTTGAGGACAATTTGGCTTTATATTACCAGGTTTATTGCACTTGCGATAGATGATCTCCTACTCTTTTGAGTTGTCTAGAATATTGATAATTTTGTTCTTCAGTTATTTATTTAGGGCAGGATTTCCATATTTGCGGTTCCAGCGTTTGAATCTCTTTATTACAGTGCTAATTCAGCTGCTCTATCATCATTGTCGTCGTCAGTTTCTATTCCTTTGAGAGCTGTTGATTTATTTCGAGTATCTCCTCCTACGCATTCTTCCTTAAATTTGATTTCTAGCTCATAACTTGTGAGATTTCATATGAGTTCTTCCATTTCAATTCGATTTAGATCCTTTAATTCTTGAATGGCAATCACTTTTGCTTCAAAATTTCATGGAAGAATTCCGAGGATTTTTCTAACTATTTCTAGCTCTGTGTATGATCATCTAGGAGATTTTTATTTACATACGAGATTCAAAAGTCGTCCATACATTTCTTTGACACTTTCATCCTTTGCCGTTATGCTAAACATCGGCCGATCCTTTTGTTTCTTTGCTCCCTTTCGAATGCTAGGGTTTGGTGATGAAGCCCCTTCATATATTTCTAAAATCCATTTACAGTCCATTTTATAAATATCTGAAACTATTTCTAAAAGAATTTATAACCCTTTTATAAATCCATAAAAACTATTTATAAAACTTCTTTTATAAATTATAAACCCATTTCAAGACTGCTTTATAAAAATCAAAAATCATTTGTAAAACTCGTATTATCATGTAAATAATCTCCATATAAATCTCCAAATCATTCTATAAAACTCGTCTTATAGAGCCCAAGTTTATTTATAAAACTCTACTTATAAACATCTAAAACATTTAAAATAAACAGTAATCATTTACTTCAGACACTATTATATAATAAAATTATTAACAATAAATTTATAAATAAATAATAACTGTTAACATCTGAAAATAATAATTTCAAAACATTATTAAATAAACAATAATAATTAATTTTTACCATTATTATAAATAGTTATAATTAATTCCCAAAACATTATTAGTAAATCATTATTTTAAATTTCAAACCATATTAATTATTTAAATGATTAACTTTTCAAAAAAATGAAATATTGACAAATAACTTTAAAACAATATTAAACAAATAAATGACTTTGAAACAATACTAAATATAAATAGATAATGTTCTAAAACATTTCTAAATGACTTGGAAAGGACAAATAATATGTTAGAGTAAAACATAAATTATATCCTTTTCAAACAAAATATTCTCGAAACCCAAAATTTATATTTTAAATCATTCTCCGTCTCAAAAATCAATTCCAACTCAAATGACAATTTATAATATTTAATAATACTAATTTAAGGCCAGTAGCTACCAAATGCTTAACTAATATTGATATTGTTTTTCTACCACTATAGGGTTTAAGTTCGAACTTGCAACAATATCATAATCAATAGTGTCATAGAGCTAGGTTTGATATTCAATGATTCATATAACATGAATATTATAAAAAACTTTTCAGCAATGGTGAGGAATCTTGTTAGATTCCTACAACCTGCTCCCCTACATCACAGCTCATACATACATACATACATACATACATACATACATACATATATAAAATCAACCATGGTGAGGAATCTTATTGGATCCCTCCAACCTGTTCCTTTACATCACCGCTCATATAATCATATAATGTGGTTCATCCGCTACTAGGTGAGTATATATGAAAAGGTCATCCACTCCAAGGGCAGGAATAAAACCAAATCAACTGATAAAAAGGTAAATTATCCAAACATCTAATCAACAAATTTTTATCAACTCTAAACATACCAGTTAACCAAAAAGGTGAGTTTAACTCATCAAAATTCCAGTTATTGTCGAGGCATTTTGATTTTTGTCTAAATTCTAACATTGTTCGAATCTAGCTAAAATAGCTACAAGTTCCAATCTAAGCAAATACAATTCCTTAATGTAGTATTCATTGATATGAGTATAGGGTAACACGTCGCGATCGATTTGGACCTAGAACGAATAAGTTATTGGTTTTACAAGACTTGAATGAATTAAATTGAATTTTAAAACTTAATACATATTTACTTTACTTAATCAATTAATAATCCCACCTTCCACTAGTACCGCTTATATGCGATAAAGCCCAGGCCGCCACCTCATCTCCTCCGCGCCACCACAAGAGACTATCGGACCATGCCCCACTTCACTCAAACCCAGCGCCGACCACGCCCTTCCCATTGCCACCCACCTCGGCCACTAATTCGCCGCCATGAGCTCAAAATTTGAACCTAAATGCCAACGTTCAACTTAAAAATCTCGCTGCCTCGATCGTCCATTAGCCATCAAACTTAACCACGCCTCACCCTCCTCACCTGGTATACTTTTCTTTTAGGCCCCATCGCCCAACGATGATCCAAATCATCGCAATTTGTGAAAATAAATTTCACATTCATCTTGAAACTACTGCCACCTTGCCATGTTATACGACAATCCAACCCTTGTTTAAGTTCATATTGACCTCGCGGTCAACTTCCCAGTTGGGGTCATTGGCTAAAAAGGCCTCGATTTGTTTCGATGAATATGGGTCATAGAATTTGGAGATGGTTTAATTTGAAAAATAGCGAACTTGCTTTATCTGGCTGGGTGCAATTTTTATAGAGGGAGAAGGGTATTGTTAGGCATGCATGACGTATAGGCTGGAATGTTTGGGTATGTGTTAGGATGTGAATATATATTATTTTACTTAAAATATCTGGCTCTACATGTTCGAAAAATCTCAAACTCCTATCTAGGCGTCCCATTTGGCATTTTATATGGAATACCCCTATTTCGAACACAATGAGACCAGTATCGAGAGCCAATGCGGTCATAAACAAAATTTAGCTATCCAAAATCAATATATATTAGTCTCAATTTTTTTATTTAATTTCTACGCATTTCGAACTTGCATGAACAAATGATACAATCAAGGCGTAAAATTTGTTAATACACAATAATTCATTATTACGGATCCGATGAAACTGGTTTCGCTAAAATTCATTATAGTGCTCCAGAATGCTATTTTCACAAGTTAATTGAAATGAATTTTTATTAAAACCAAATAAATCACTTTTAAATCTAAATTTTAAAAGTTAATTATTCCATTCTTATTTATTCTGAATTTAAATAAGATTTCAAAACCATTATATTCATGTAAAATCCAATATTCAATTATCCACTCATCCCAATATTCCATTCATTTCAAATAAATCACTATATGTGAACTTTATGTTGTTTGAATTGTAAAACTAATATGTAAATATTTAAAATCAATTAGATATTTATAATTCGAATGATCGAAATTCTAGGTCTTTATGATTGGACCGGGAAAAGGTTGTTTCCAAACATTTTTTAAGTGATGTATTGTTGAGTTGGAGATGCATTTAACATGGAACGTAGTCTCACTCTAAGAAGGTAAATACAATGAACTTGCACCAGATAGGACTACTCATTAAAGCTTAGGCATTTGATATAATAAATACGTAGTTGGATAAATGATTCAAACAATTTGAAAACAAGTATCTCACCACGAGGAAGAAAGCTATAACAAGCAATAACACAAGAGAGAGAGAGTCTTATTTCTACTACAGAGGATAGAACGGGGATTTTCACTTCAAGAGCTTATTTGTGTAGGGTAATAAGTTTTAAGGACACTACTTCAGAAAAATTAGTTTTAAGGACATTTTACAGAAAAAAGATAAAAGAATTTATCATTTTCAATTATACAGAAATAATGATAAAAGGATTTATCATTTTCCTGTATAACTTAAAAAGATAAATGAATTTATCATTATGCTGTAGATTGTCCTTAAAACTAATTATTCAGAAGTGTTATCCCAATACTTATTATCCTGCAAATAGAAGCCCTTTGACCTAATTTCCACGAATATAGAAATAGATAAAACCTAGAATAACATGCATCACATTGGTTAACAGTATGGGACTTGGTGTATTTGATTTGCATGATTTGAATTTTATTTAGTTGTGTGAACAGTTAAGAAAATTATTAGATAATGAAGAAGTATTTAGTTGTGTGAACAGTTAAGAAAATTATTAGATAATGAAGAAGTATTTAGTTGTGTGAACAGTTAAGAAAATTATTAGATAATGAAGAAGATTTGTTTTCAAAGGAAGATATATTCACTGATTTGTATAATGTCATTTCCTACCAACCTGCTAAGTAAATTTGACACAATTGCACCTTTTAAACTCAACCATGAATTATAACCCCATATCCCTTCAAGTACAATTTTGTAACCTATATATTGGTTTCTATAAATGCTTTAACAAAAATGCACTTCACTTTTTAGAAGAAGACTTTTTAGAAGGAAATTTAAAGTGATTCTAAATCTAGATCACTAAGACGTATTAAAACGTATGTAATTTAGATCACGCATAGGACATATACAACCATTTACATTTACAACCATTTATATTATGCATAATTAGTGCACAATTTCGTTAATACAGAAGCTATTTGCATAAGTTGTCTACCAAATCATCAAAATAGTCTTCCTGTGCCAATTTTAAACGACGGTTCTGTTAATATAACAGACAAAGCCACTTCAACACTAACCTTCCAACCGCCTTACTGCATTTCTAGCGAGTTCTCTTGTCGCATTCAAAACTAACCCTGAAAACAGTTGTCTTGCTACATTTCCAGCAAGTTCCAAAACCATGGCAGTTGAATACTCAAGGACGGTTGCGAGATATACAGGAGCACCGGCACCGACTCTCTCAGCGTACTATCCGACCTGTAAAAAACAGTGAGATTCTACAGCCGTGAATTGAAGACCAACCTTGCTAATTATAGAAGTTGCCTTCTTTGCAGTCGCAGACCTAATTGCCTTTCCTCTTCCTACCATGACGAATTTTAATTTGGGTACTTAGGAAATTAGGGTTAGAAGACATGATTTTCCAAAGTCATATTGGAAGAAACGCGAGAAAAGGTTTATGGTGAGCGTTTTCAGATTTCATTTTTGGGGTTAAGAAGTGTTTTCGTAGGGAAAAGAATACAATTGAAAATTTTGGATTTAGAGCCAATTATTTTAGTTTGGAGTCAATATGAAACTTGTAAATATATGTAAAAAAGAGTTATAAAAGAAAATATTCACATGTATATGGAAGCAATAATTTAAGTGCGTTCGCTGTTAACGCTAAAATTTGAACGCTAACACCTCGGTGTATGAGTTGTAGTTGTGAAAGCACCACCCGACAACTCGGGAACAGATTACAAGCAGATAATAGCAGAAAAGCGGTAAACAACAACAATTTTATAGTGGTTCGGCTTAAGGGTATAGCCTACGTCCACTTTAAGTACTTTTATTAATAATCTCGTTACAAGCTGATACAATTCTTCCCAAGTACAATACACTTTGAATTATAAAAGACTTAGAACAAGTAGCCTAAACTTCGATGAAGATGAGAGTTTTCGAATCCATGTTGGATGTATGTGATCTCTTCTTGAAGTTGTTTGCAGCGTTCTTAGTGTCTTGAGAGCTTCAAGTGTTAAATTGGTTCGGAATGCAGCAGAGTATCGGCGCTTGAAGAGAGTGAGCCCAAAAGTCCTTTGAATGTTGGAGGTGGCCTTGTATTTATAGGAGTTTTCAGCCTTAAGTCGTGAGTCGTACCCGGCTCATGCCTGACTCGTGGCCGAGTCAAATTAGGTTGTGGCCGACTCATAGAATCATCCCTTCACTCCTCCAATGCTTATTCCTCTGCTGGATTTTATGACAAGTCTTGAGTCGTGTCCGAGTCAATCTTCCTTGGCATAGGCATTGTGGCAATGGGTTACGACTTAATGACTTTAAGTCGTGGGCGAGTCATGGCGAGTCGTCTCATGTTAACTCAAGGCCGAACTACTGGCTCGGTCCAAAGAGATAAGTCGTTCTCGAGTCAACCGAACATAACTCCTTTTATGCTAGCATAAGTCGTATACGACTCATCACGGCCGTAGCTAGTCAACGAGTTATCTCATTTCAGCATGGTTTTGAACTTGTCCCTGAAGCCTTAGGTCGTATCACCTTTTAAGTCGTAAACTTTCATGAGTCGTTAATGTCTTACCTTGCTGGCCTTCCTTACCCGTCAGATCCCCTGAGTCGTACAATCTTTCCTTGAGTCCTTTAAGTCGCCTTGGACTTTAGGTCGTTAACTCGTTGAGTCGGGGACTAGATGAGTCGCTGAGGTTGTTGAGCCGAGGTCTTGCTGAGTCGGCCTTTTCTTACGAACCACTAATCCCTTGAGTCGTATATCCAATGAGTCGGTAAGGACCTCAAGTGGATGAGTCGGGATCAGATGTGTCGGTCCTAGATGAGTCGGATCTAGATAGATGAGTCGTTCTTCCTTCTACGTGGATGAGTCGGTATTAGTTGAGTAAATGAGTCGGTTCAAGTCTCAGCGGGGTTAACATTTGCCCCTCGAAGCACGCGCCTAAGTCGTAGGTCGCGTGCTTCGACTTATCTTAACCCGCATGTGCCGACTCATGTCCTACTACCTTAGTACAAAAGGCATGAATCGCAACTTTCATCTTCTTCTTCTCATACCAATCTCCTAAATCGCTTCTGCCATTAACACTTCTTCGAGCTTCCCAAGACGATTTCAACTCAATCCACCTTCAATTTTTTCGGGCATCACACTACGTAAGCAATCCTGCTTTCCTTCCGATTGTCGATCATCATTGACTCATGCGTTTAATTTTCCACTTCCGGTTCGTTCCTTCGAGCTTTACGAGTTTGGTTGGATTGATAGCCGATGAATTTGGGTTTGCCTGATTTGTCTTGTGGCGATTCGTCATTCGAGGCGACTCTGTATCGTGATAGGATTAAAGTTGTTATTTTTGGAGATGCCATTGGGTTAATGGGTTATGGGTTAGGATTTGGAGATAGGACTTGGAGATCTTCTTGCTGCTTAGAACTAGAGTTTTTTCTTTTCACCATGACTCACGATTCAGAGCGCTGCCGACTCAAAACACCAACGACCCAAAATTAAATCGGCTCATCCTAGCTTGCCCCCCAATCCTTGGGTCGTGGATGAGCTAGCCAGAGAACCGATAATTTGTCTTGACCCGTAGGAAAAACTCTTGAGTTGTTGGCGAGTTAGCACTTAAGGCGCTGCCGAGTTAGCATTCGAGTTGTGTATAACTTAGCTCTTGAGTCATCTACGTCCTAGCACTTGAGTCGTCTACCACTTAGCACTTAAGTCGTCTACGACTTAGCACTTGCACTCCTAAACTCTGCTTGAACTTTGAACTGCTGCTTGAATTTCAAACTGTTGAACTCTGCTGCATTCTTTTACAGATTACTTTGACTTGTAGGTTGACAATCTGTTTAATATGATATTTACAGAAAATTGGGACGAATATACTGCCATCGACCGCCCACATCAAATAACAGATTAGTTAATAACAGATAATTAACTTAAATAAATTGTGTGAACGAAGTGCTATCGATTTCAAGTAGAATATTAAAGCAACACTGAAATAGTCAATTGAAACTGACCAGCCTGCACTAATATTATGCTCGAACTTTAAATTAACAAGTTCTAAAATTACCGTAGTCGACCAATCGTCGACCAGTTTAATTCCAGTTATATTTACTTGTTATTTTTATCAGTTTTGCACGACACTTCACACTTTTAGGAAACGTGCACCTTCATATTTGAATATCTAGTTGCTTGTGTAGAATGACATCTCAGGAAGAAGATGCAACAGTTCAGACGGGAGAGGCAACTGTTCTTCCGGCTCCACTAGTTAATCCTCCCGAAAGAGTCCCTACCACACTATCATACAAAGTTTTTCGCCAGTGGTGTGCTCAGTTTGGCATTGCTGAATCAGATGCCATTCTTCCTGAGAGAAGTAACACTGCTGACATAGCACCTTCTGGCTTTGTGACAGTTAACCGACAAATGTGCCCAAGTGGGGGCGTTCCTCCTTTCAATGACTTTTTCCAACAACTTCTTCATCAATTGGCCATTGCTCCATCCCAGCTACACCCCAACGGCTACGCCATTCTAATGGGGTTGTGTGTGCTATTTAGGAGAACACTTGATCGACTTCCGAGCTTTGATGAAATTTGTTACTTATGCTCCTTTACCCGGACCAAAGATCGTCCTTCTATTACTGTTGTGAGAAGCGCCCGAAACCGCAAATTAATTGTTGGCCTTCCTGACACTGCTCATGGGTTTCTAACCCAGTTCTTCTTCGTTCGTTGCCCCCCGGGGTTTTATGCTGTGTGGAGGGAAGGAAGTAAGATCATCCATCCTTACTTCGTTTGTTATCTGGCCTTTGTGAGACTGACCTGCTAAGTGTTAACTCTGCTTCTTTTTATTTTCAGCGCTGCCTCCTCCCTCTAGGAATCCCAGTCACAAGTCGACTTTTGAGAGGCTTAAGGCCGTGCCGGTTGAGGAGAGAGATATTCAATTTCTGTTGAAAGATGAATTTTTGCATCAGTACGGACTTTTGCATACTTCTCGTTCTACGCGTCCTCATGAAATTCCAGACTCCCCAGCTAGAGCGTTGGATGCCTCAGTTTCTACTAGCACATCCATATCAAAAGGACCTGCTCCTGAGGCTTCGCTAGTGAAGTGTTCCACTTCTGTTGATGCTGCGGGGCCATCTGACAAACTTGCCCCGGTTATTGAGGAAGAAGAGCCTCAGGGATCTTCCCATCATTCACAAGAATCTGGTGAAAAAGCTGAGAAATCCAGTCCTGTTAAGCAGAGCAGGGACGATACTTTCGAAGGACTGAGCGACCTTTTTGCTACTTCACAAGAGATCTTTAAAGACGATCCTATCACTGCCGGGATTTCTTCTTCAGTAGTTGAAGCTACTTCTACTTTGCAACAGTCGCCGTCGACTCAAGAGTTGACGCTAACTATTACACCCACAACTACTCCCCAATTAAAGAGTGGTTCGTAGATTGATGCGCGTAGTTTGCACATCACACACACTTAGAATTCCTGGCACTTTTATGCTCTTTTTTTTTTAACACTTGAAAGATTCTCAAATTTTGTTTCTTTTTTTTTTTTTTAATTTTAGGTTTTCCAATGAGGCGAGGCAGCTCGTACTATAATGACTTTCAGCGATATGGGAAACGCAGCCAGTATGGCTATCAATCCTATCCTCCTGTTCATAGAGAGACTGATGAAGAAAGGGCTGCCCGGAAGGCTCGGGAAAGACGTGATTATGAAGAACGCTTTGGAAGACCAGATAGTCGACATGATTCCTCCCACAGAGAGAGTGACTCCCTTAAACGCAAATCTCATGATGATAGAGGGAAGAGTCACACAACTGATGACTCGAGCAAACGGGCCAAAGTTATTGAGGAGCCAATGCCTGCGCCTTCAGAGAAGATTACTGCTCCTACTTCTTCTCAATCTCCTGCCCCTTCCCCTACTGATATCCAAGCAATCATCAATAGGCCATCTTACCAAGTTGGACCAGGTCCAGCCACTCTTCAACGCCGATTTCCTAATTGGTGTTTAAAAGGAGTTCGCTTTGACCTCGATCTGGTTCCCATAGATAAAAGTGCTATGTTACGGAACCTTGATGCAGTCAGAACCGATATTGAGAGGATGTCATCTTGGCAGAAACTCGTTGATGAGCTCCAAAGGGTGAATAGGGCCAATCTCGAAGCTATGCTTACCATGGAGAATGACAAAACTGAATGGCAAAAGATCCTTAAACAGCATGATGCAGAAATGAGGAGTATTGCCGATTATAATGAGAAGCTTGAGGCGGAAGTTGGGAAACTTAAAGAGGAGCTTGCTACTTCTTCCACTTCTTATTCTCAAAGGGAGAGTGTGCTTCTTCAACAGGTGCGGGACGCTCATGCCGTGCAAAGGGATGCTGAGGCCAAGGCTGATGGGTTGGAGCAGATTATAGAGGGCAACGGCACTGATATTACTCAGTTACGAGGGCAAACTGGCCTTCAGGCTGCAGAGATTGAAAAATTGAAAGCCCAGCTATCCAAAGTCGAGAGAGAGCGAGATGAGGCTGTTGCGGGTAGAATTGTAGCTGAAGAGGCCCATGAAGCCACCAAAGCTGATATTGGCTCGACACTATTTGATTTCTACTTGCATTGTATATTAGGGCGTGGCAGTCTTGCATTCCTGGGCCCCAAGTATGAGATTACCCTGGCCGAAGTGTGGGAGGCCGCACTAGATATGTTTAAAGGGGCTGGATACACTGAAGAGGAGTTGGAGGTGCACTACTTAGACTTTGAGGCTCGCGCAGCCCTTGCCAGAGGGAAGGAGCAACTTGCCAGATCGCGGGTTGAAATAGTGGGGGAAGAGCATCAAGAAAAAGAAACAAATTTGACTGCTCCTGCCCCTCCTTCAACTTCGGCCGATGCTGGCATTATTGGCTCTAGCTCTTATGTACCGATCCCTGCTCAAACTGATACCGGGGCCAAAATTACTCAAGCCACAGATGAATCGCAAGAGAGTGCTGAAGCTCCGGACTATGAAATTGACGTAATAAAGACAACTTCTGCAGGTAATTCCACTGTAAATTTCGCTCAAGTGGATTGCTCATTTATTTCACATGGGTTTAATGAGCTCCTTGACTATTTTCTCAATCTTGATGAGCCTTCATCTCCTCTCTTTACTGACTTTAACCTCTTTTCTTCTGTAGAGAAAGTATCAAGCACCGCTCAGATTTCTCCTCCTCTGGTTATCCCTCCTCCGTCACCCCAGGTGGCTCCTCCTCCTGCTTCACAGCTCGGGTCGCAAGAGGAACAAATAGAGGCCCTTCATGGTTTAGACGATCCCATCGCTTCGCAAGAGCATAGAGACGAGGGACTTGAAGGAGGTGAGATATCTCCGGAGCGGACTCCTTCTGATGACATAACTTTGTCTAAACTTGCCACTCCAGGAAGTGAGTCTTCCTCAAAGAGGAGGAAAAAACACGGAACGTCAAAGAGGAGGGGGAAGATAATCACTGTTACTGAAGAGGAGCCAGAAGTTGGACCAGCTGCGCCTACCCTTCCTTCTTCCCTTGTGCCAACTGACCGACCTGAAAAGCTAATCATTCGGCCGGGAAAAGGGTCCAAAGGTAGTAAAAAGAAGTGAAGATTTTAGCTTTTTGCCTTTTGTATGTACTGGTCGAGAATTGTGCGGGTACCGGCCCCCGCTTTTCTTTATTTTGAAACCTGTACCTGCATTTCAATTGAATAAAATGATCCTTTGTTTGTACATACTTCTGTTTGAATTTGAGAATGCATTTATTATTCATTTTTGCACAAGTTTATTTATATGATATTGCAGCGGACTTATGGTATGTTGTTTGAGTATTACTTTACTGATGCAGCTATACTATTATACCATGTTGCCCCCATACCTTAAGCTTGCTGCAATATTTTATACTTCGAGGGGACTTGCACTCTTATTTGCTAAAGAATAATTATTTTATTCTTTAAAGAAAATTTTTGTAGAGTACAACTCCCTTCGTATAAGTTTCTACGCTTTGTCGTTTGAAGAAATCACTTTTTTCTTTTGCTTATGTGCATATTTTACCAAGTGAATTCTTCTATGTGGTAAAGCGGACCTCTGAAGGGTACTTTAACTTCTTTTCTTTCTTTTTTTTTTTAAAGATCATTTTCCATAGTAGGTAAATTACTCTTCCTTTGAAAGTTAAAGTACGCTTTTGATGAGGATTTTTTTTTATATACAAAGTTGTACCTCTGAGGAGGGATTTTTCACGTTTCAACACTTGGAAGTTTTATTTCAATCTCGGTGAAACGTGTACCCCCAAAGAGTTGTGCCTTTGAAGAAAGCCTTTTCACGTTTCAACACTTGGAAGTTTTATTTCAATCTTGGTGAAACGTGGGCTTCCGAAGAGGTCTTTCTTCTTGATTGTGTCCCCGGGAGGGGGTTGTACCTCTAAGGAGGGATTTTTCACGTTTCAACACTTGGAAGTTTTATTTCAATCTTGGTGAAACGTGTACCTCCAAAGAGTTGTGCCTTCGAAGAAAGCCTTTTCACGTTTCAACACTTGGAAGTTTTATTTCAATCTCGGTGAAACGTGGGCTTTCAGGAAGGTCTTTATTTTGTTTTTGCATTTCAACTTTGGTGAAGTGAAATCCCGAAGAGCAGTTGTTACACTTCAACTCCTGGCGAAATGTGCCTCCGAAGAGGGCTTTTATTTTGTTTACATTTCAACTCTGGTGAAGTGAAATTCCGAAGAGCGGTTGTTACACTTCAACTCCTGGTGAAATGGGCCTCCGAAGAGGGCTTTTATTTTGTTTGCCTTTCAACTCTGGTGAAGTGAAATCCCGAAGAGCGGTCATAACACTTCAACTCCTGGTGAAATATGCCTCAGAGAGGGTTTTCATTGCCTGGAAGTTACTCTCTCATGGTTGGAGGGTCATGACTCCTCCAATCTTTTTTCGTTGAGTAGAGAACTTTCTTTTTTGTGGCGTATGACCCATTAGAGGTCTTTATCCTCCGAAGAGTTGTGTCTCCGAAGAGGACTTGTGCTGCCGATGATGGCTTTGGTTGTTCCTCTGTTCACTTGCTTATGCCTTTTCAATGATCCTCTGCCCCCTCTTTTTTTTTTTTTACAAGTAACTTGTTTATTCCAAGGAAGTGCGCTTCATTGTCAGGCAATTTCGTGAGAACGAGCACTAGCTTCTTAATTGGACGTTTGTTTGTTCAAACGATCTCAATTTATTAGCAAAGACCCGTTTCTGTCGAAATCATAGGCCGTTCAATTGAAGTACTTCCTATCTAGGATTTGAATTCAGGGCTTTTGTGACTTGAAATTTGACGAGAATCACTTGGTCTTTTTATGTGCAAGTTTCACTTCCACTGTCTGCAAAAATTTAAATCGACATTTCAGCAATACATTCTATGTACTTTTTATATCGAAAATAAAGCAAACATGTAATAATAATAAGGAACACAAGATTTATAGTGGTTCGGCCAGGAAATTGGGCCTACATCCACTTTATATTCTTTCATTATTTACTTGCATCAGTTTTACAATTGCTTTCAATTACAAGAATCATACATTCATAATTCTTTTTACAATATTTCAACAAAATTTTCAAGTAAAGTATGGACGCAAATGGTTGCTGTTCCATGCCCTTGGAATTTGATCTCCTTCAACAGTGGTGAGTTTGAATGTGCCATCAAGAAGCTTCTGACCTATTACATATGGTCCTTCCCAATTTGGCCCAAACACACCTGTCGCTGTCATAATTCTTTTCAGGACTAGGTCTCCAATCTCAAAGCTGCGTTGGCGAACTTTGGAATTGAAATGTCTGGCTATTCTTTGCTGATGAGCTGCAACTCTGAGATTAGCCTCATCTCTTTTTCCATCAAGGAGATCTAGCGCTTCAAGCTGTAGCTTTTCGTTTTCTGCTTGATTGAAATGGATTCTTCTGTGTGAAGGGACTTCTATTTCTACCGGAATCATTGCCTCTGACCCGTATGCCAATGAAAACGGGGTGTGCCCAGTCGCAGTTTTGTGAGTGGTTCTGTATGCCCATAGTGCCAGTGGTAGCTTATCGACCCAACCACCTTTTGCTCTTTCAAGTTGCTTCTTGATGGTTGACTTAATAATTTTGTTCACGGCTTCCACCTGCCCGTTTGCCTGCGGATGAGCTACTGCTGAGAAGCTTTTCCGGATTTTGAATCGCTTGCAAAAATCTTGGAATTCTTCACTTTCAAACTGAGTTCCATTGTCTGTAATTATTTTTTGAGGCACACCGTATCTGCAAATGATGTTTTTAGTCACAAAACTTATCATCTTCTTTGAGGTGATAGTGGCCAGTGGTTCAGCCTCTGCCCACTTAGTAAAATAATCTACAGCAACAATGGCATATTTAATTCCAGATTTGGCAGTTGGTAACGGTCCTACAAGGTCGATTCCCCATATCGCAAACGGCCATGGACTGACCATCTGTGTGAGTTCAGTGGAAGGAGCTCTAGGAATTTTGGCGAATCTTTGACATCTGTCACATTTTCGGGAATACTCCGCTGCATCTCGATTAATTTCTGGCCAAAAATATCCTTA
Source organism: Allium cepa (assembly GCA_030765085.1). Taxonomy (NCBI): domain Eukaryota; kingdom Viridiplantae; phylum Streptophyta; class Magnoliopsida; order Asparagales; family Amaryllidaceae; genus Allium; species Allium cepa. The sequence goes on from CM060931.1 coordinate 854,181,029, forward strand.
CCGGAGAATTTTCTTTGCTAATGTTTGGCCACCTGAATGATCACCACATTCTCCTCCGTGTACCTCTGCTAAGATTGCTTTAGACTCTTCCCTGGATACACATCGAAGTAATGGCATTGAAAATCCCCGTCTGTATAACCGGCCATCCTGGATTACGTATCGAGAGGCTTTTCTCAGTAGCTTTTGTCGTTCTTTTGAGTTCACTGGTAAGGATCCATTGAGCAGATATTCTATTATCGGAGTCATCCATGATTCTTGCTCTTGAGACATGCTCATGATCCAATCAATGTCCATCTCATCAATGCTAGGAGTCGACAGGACCTCCACTGGAGTTAGCCCCAAAAATTGAGCTTCGCCTGTGCTCGAATACTTCGCGAGAGAATATGCTTTCATGTTTTCTTCTCGAGGAATGTGGCTTATCATGTAATGATCGAAATCACCCAGGAGTTCCCAAGCCTTTGACAAGTAGGCGGGCAGATTCCCCCCTTATGCTTGGAATTCCTTTTTGACTTGGCATACAATAAGCTGAGAATCACTGAATATCTGTAGCGCTCGGATGTTTAATTCTTTAGCAATCCTTAAGCCAGCGATAAGGGCTTCGTATTCTGCTTCATTGTTTGTTGAAGGAAATTCCAATTTTAGTGCATAGCATAATGATCGACCTTCAGGAGTCTCAAGTACAACTCCGGCTCCAGAACAGTAGTCGTTTCTCGCACCATCGACATATAACTTCCACTGGATAGGGGAATTGTCGACCGTTTCTTCCTCGCTGTTACCCTTATCTGTAAATTCTGCAATGAAATCCGCTAAAGCTTGTCCATTGATTGCTTTCCGGGGATGATAAGTGATGTCATATTGACTGAGTTCAATATTCTACTTTAGAAGACGACCCGAAGTTTCAGGGAGAAACAGGACTTGCTTTAAAGGTTGATCAGTGAGGACTCTGATAGGATGAGCTTGAAAATATTGCCTCAATTTCCTAGACGCAATTAGTAAGCAATAGGCGAGTTTTTCCAACTTAGAGTAATTGATCTCTGCCCCAGTGAGTTTTTTGCTGATATAGTAAACTGGATGTTGAATCCTTTTGTCTTCCCGTATCAGCGCTGCACTTAAAGCGTGAGATGATACTGCCAAGTATATAAGAAGATCCTCGCCATCGCCAGGCCTAGAAAGTATTGGAGGCGTCTCCATATGGCGAATCAATTCATCAAAGGCTTTTTGGCATTCGGGAGTCCAATCGAAGTTTTTCTTTCCTTTCTTTAGGGCGTCAAAGAATGGGATGCATTTATCTGTGGCTTTGGAAATGAACCGACTCAAGGCGGAAACTTTTCCATTGAGACTTTGCAATTCCTTCTTTGTTCTAGGAGCTTTGACTTCTTTCAAGGCAGTAATTTGAGCTGGACTAGCCTCAATGCCCCTAGCGCCGACGATAAACCCTAAGAACTTTCCGGACTCGACCCCAAACGTGCATTTCAGAGGGTTAAGCTTCGATCTGTATTTCCGGAGGACTGCGAACATTTCTGCCAAGTGTTCAATGTGATCCGCTGCTTTCTTAGACTTTACTAACATGTCGTCGACGTAGACTTCCATAGTTTTGCCCAATTGCGGTTTGAACATAGCATTAACAAGTCTTTGGTAGGTTGCCCCTGCATTCTTCAATCCGAAGGGCATAACTCTGTAGCAATAAAGACCAACATCGGTGATAAAGCTCGTGTCCTCCTGATCCGGTTCATGCATCATGATCTGGTTATATCCGGAGTAGGCATCCATGAAAGATAACAATTCATGCCCCGCTGTTCCATCTACTAGTTGATCGATCCTGGGTAAAGGAAAGCAATCTTTGGGGCAGGCCTTGTTCAGATCTGAAAAATCGATGCACACTCTCCATTTTCCATTAGCTTTCTTAACCAGCACAGGATTTGAAACCCAATTCGGATATGTAGATTCTTTGACGAAGTTATTTTCCATGAGTCGATCAATTTCCTCTTTTAATGCTGCTGACCTTTCTGGACCTTGGGTTCTTCTTTTCTGTTTTACTGGTGTAAACTTTGGGTCAATATTCAGAGCGTGTACTGCAACTTCTGGAGATATTCCACACATATCAGCATGAGTCCAAGCGAAGACATCCAGATTTGCTTTCAGGAAAGATATCAAGATATTCTGAATTGACACATTAAGCTGTGAACCCACATTCAACACCTTATTTGGGTCCTTCGGGTCAACAGGTACCGGTACTGTCGTTTCAACCGGCACTACTCTATTCTCCCCTACACTGGCTTTTCTGGGATCCATCTCTTTCCATGCCCCGCTATGCTCGCCAGTGCAGGGTCCGCCCTGTAATTGCTACAAGGCTGGCTCTTTGATGCGGACCGGGGCGGCCGCATCCTTTCCCATTTCCCTTTTTCTTGACTCTCGCAACTCTGTCAAATAGCACTCTCGCGCAGCATTTTGATCCCCTTTTATAACTCCTACTCCATTGTCTGTAGGGAATTTAATAGTCAGGCACCACGGGGCTAGGATAGCTTTGAACGCTGCGAGCGTTGGACGGCCAAGGAAAGCATTATAAGCAGAAAATTCATCGACAATCACAAATGTTTGCTTGCGGACTACTTTCTTGTCTCCTTCCCCAAGTTCTACAAGCAGATCGATGGTTCCTACTGGTTGCTTTGGCTCCCCAGTGAAGCCAGCGATCTTCTGCGATGAGGCTTGTACATCGACCATCGGGATTTTCATTTGGTCGAATGTCTTCTTGAAGAGGATATTACATGATGCTCCGCAGTCAATGAGAACTCTTCTGACAATGGCCGGTCCGATACCAGCTGAGATGACCAAGGGATCTAGGGTAGGAGCTTCGATACCTGTGGAATCTCTGGCTCTGAAATAATATCATCACTGAAAGTTTTCTGTTGTTTCAGGGGCGTAGTGTCTTCTAAAACAAAGACGTCTTCTTCGGCTGGAACATATTTCAAAGCCCTGGTATATCTCTCCATCTCACCCCATCTCTTGCCAGCTGGGTGAGGTCCTCCTGTAATGACATTGATAATGGGCCTTCCAGATTCATGCCCCGTAGCTTTCTCACCTATCCTAGGCTGATGAACAGGAGTCTGTTGCCCCTGACTTGACGATGCAGGATTGTTGCTATTCTTCTTCACAAATTGCTGCAGCTTGTTTTCTCTTAGCAATTCTTCAATCAGATTTTTCAACTGGCGGCATTCATCAGTCTCATGACCGGGTTGATTATGGAAGCGGCAGAACTTCCCACTTTGTATAGCCTTTTTCCCGGTCCTCAAAGGGATAGGTTTAGGGAGGTCAACCGAATCTTTAATGGCAAGGTAGATACGCTCCGGCGTATCTGATAAAGGAGTATACTCTGATGGCTTGAAGGATCGGGGCTTCTTCAGATTACTCTGTTTCTTCCCATTATTATTTTCCCTTTTTTGTCCTACAGATTCATTCTTGCGTGGAGCAACAGTGTTATCTTCAGCTTTTTCCGACACTGTCTTTACCGGTACAGGACGGCTTTCCAGGCGTATGAATTCATCTGCCTTTTTGTAGAACTTTTCGAGGGAGGTTGGCTCTTTCATGTTTAGCCATTTCCCAAATTCGCTTGACTTATCAATAGCCCTCATCAGATAAGTCAATATCATTCGCGGTTCAGCATTGTCCACCTCTGCCAGCGCTATATTAAAGCGGTTCAAGAAAGATCTGATAGATTCACCAGGATTCTGTTCTATACTTGACAACGACATGATGTCCTTGGCCTTTGAAGCATATAGTCTGAACTGCTCCTTGAATTTTCGGGTCAAGTCTGAAAACTGATCAATAGATCGGACTGGCAACTTGGTGAACCACAGTAGAGCCACACCCTCAAGGTATACGGGGAAATATCGGCACTTTATCTCGTCAGAGGCTCTGGCACCTGTCATATGCCAATCATATTTATACAAGAATTCATTCGGATCACTTGTCCCTTTGTAAGCTGGGATAGTTGGAGGGACAAACTTCCTTGGAAATTCCGCCTTTAAGATTTTCTCAGTAAATGGAGTTTTACTTGGGGCGAAACCCCATTCTTTCTCATCTTCAACCCTTTGCATACTTTCTTTCATGATTTGCCGGACCATTCCAGAAAGATACTCCTCATCATGTCGAGTTCCAGATCCACCAACCTCAGGAAGCGTTTGCTCAAAGGGACTGGCAGCCCTTTCTGGAGCATTCCTTTCATTAGCATCATGAATGTTGCCAGCATAATTCCTTCCATTACCAGCTGGTTGATTGTTTGCCCCGAGCAAATCATTCAACTTATTCAGAATTCGAGAATTTTGGGCACTCTGAGCCTCTAATTGTGTATTCTGGGCGTTTATCTGCTGGTTCAGCCCTAATATTACAGCATCCAACTCCGCTTTCGTAACCCCAGCAGACGTAGTGGGCTGATTAGGTACAGGGGAAGCGGATGTTCCCTCTTGAACGTTCCCAGATCTGACAGATCTACTCTTCCTTCCAGGAGCCATAATCTCAGACAGACTTCTGGTTTTCAAGGAAATTCTCTCTACAAATCTCTGTGAAGCAATGATGATAATTTTTCCTGAGTTCAATTCTCAGTGAAAGCACCAAAAATGTTAAAGCTAAAATTTGAACGCTAACACCCCGGTGTATGAGTTGTAGTTGTGAAAGCACCACCCGACAACTCGGGAACAGATTACAAGCAGATAATAGCAGAAAAGCGGTAAACAACAACAATTTTATAGTGGTTCGGCTTAAGGGTATAGCCTACGTCCACTTTAAGTACTTTTATTAATAATCTCGTTACAAGCTGATACAATTCTTCCCAAGTACAATACACTTTGAATTATAAGAGACTTAGAACAAGTAGCCCAAACTTCGATGAAGATGAGAGTTTTCGAATCCATGTTGGATGTATGTGATCTCTTCTTGAAGTTGTTTGCAGCGTTCTTAGTGTCTTGAGAGCTTCAAGTGTTAAATTGGTTCGGAATGTAGCAGAGTATCGGCGCTTGAAGAGAGTGAGCCCAAAAGTCCTTTGAATGTTGGAGGTGGCCTTGTATTTATAGGAGTTTTCAGCCTTAAGTCGTGAGTCGTACCCGGCTCATGCCTGACTCGTGGCCGAGTCAAATTAGGTTGTGGCCGACTCATAGAATCATCCCTTCACTCCTCCAATGCTTATTCCTCTGCTGGATTTTATAACAAGTCTTGAGTCGTGTCCGAGTCAATCTTCCTTGGCATAGGCATTGTGGCAATGGGTTACGACTTAATGACTTTAAGTCGTGGGCGAGTCATGGCGAGTCGTCTCATGTTAACTCAAGGCCGAACTACTGGCTCGGTCCAAAGAGATAAGTCGTTCTCGAGTCAACCGAACATAACTCCTTTTATGCTAGCATAAGTCGTATACGACTCATCACGGCCGTAGCTAGTCAACGAGTTATCTCATTTCAGCATGGTTTTGAACTTGTCCCTGAAGCCTTAGGTCGTATCACCTTTTAAGTTGTAAACTTTCATGAGTCGTTAATGTCTTACCTTGCTGGCCTTCCTTACCCGTCAGATCCCCTGAGTCGTACAATCTTTCCTTGAGTCCTTTAAGTCACCTTGGACTTTAGGTCGTTAACTCGTTGAGTCGGGGACTAGATGAGTCGCTGACGTTGTTGAGCCGAGGTCTTGCTGAGTCGGCCTTTTCTTACGAACCACTAATCCCTTGAGTCGTATATCCAATGAGTCGGTAAGGACCTCAAGTGGATGAGTCGGGATCAGATGTGTCGGTCCTAGACGAGTCGGATCTAGATAGATGAGTCGTTCTTCCTTCTACGTGGATGAGTCGGCATTAGTTGAGTAAATGAGTCGGTTCAAGTCTCAACGGGGTTAACATTTGCGATCTTAAATTTAGCAGGTTCAAATTCAAACATTTTTAACGGTCTGGATTTTTCGTCGTTCGATTTTGAATATTTAAATGGTTTTAAATATTGGATTTGGGATTATAATTGAGTTAATACGTTTTTAAAACTAGAAATTTTAAACGATTTCTTAAATTTTTGAAATCATCGATTTAATCGACGCCTAGTGTAGCGGTCCGGGACACGGTCTCAGAATTCGACGAAAGCGGTTCCATTGGGTCTGTAATAGTGTATTATTATCCAGTTCAAAATTCATACTGGTTGGAGTAATCGTTTGATCGTACAGGAGAGGAACGCGTTGAATTAATATCGTAAATTCAATATAATAATTTAGTACAGAAAGCACTCCATATGATCGAATTAGGACTCGAAACTCTTTCCATTGCATTCGAAATGTGGTATAACATTATAAACGCCCAGCGGCAGGCCTCGATAGGGGTTGAAGTTTTGAGCTAGGTAAAGTGAGATATTTATAATTAAATAATATTATAATCGCTCAAAAGCAAGACCTGCCTTTTAAAACATGCCACGCCCTTTCTTTCAGTTCAAAATCACGTTCCTCGTTTTCCTCCTTTCAGTTCAAAAAAAATTGCGTGCGTCTATTTCTCCTTTCTCCCTTCAATCAATTCGAATGAAAGAAAATAACAACTACATTCATTTTTTTCCTTTTCCCATTTAAAACAAAAAATCGACAGAAAGCAAAAGGGAGGGAACAAATTCAATTTGAACAGAGAAAAAAATGAAAACGAATAAAAGGCTCACGATGGTCTCGAATCGGCAAGAGCAAATGTAGGCGTGCGAAAGTGACGAAGTTGAATTGGGATTCGCGATGTTAGTGTTCGTGCGCACGTGGGTTGGAGGCATTGGTCAAGTCGCGGTGATGGGAGGAGGGGATGCTTGCGATTCTAGGCGGTGTGCGGCAGCGTGAAGGAGGGCCGTGAAGTGGTGTCACGACTGTGTAGTAAGCTCGCACGGCAGCTCGGTGACTTGTAGGCAGTTGGTCGAGCTTGTGGGTGTAGGATCGATTTCACCCTAAAGGAGGAGTGGATAGGGTGATACTAATAGTAATAAAAATTAATGCGGAAATACATAAAAATAATTGCAGCATGGATAATAGCAAAATAATAGAAGTAGAAATAAAACAGCACAGATTTACCTAGCTTCGGCAAAACCCTGCCCAACATGCTGCACCCATGGTTTCTACTAAAAATTAAGTAGTCGACGCTTACACACGTAAACTTATGACACACCCACTAATGACTAACCTAACTCAGCGCTCAAAATCCTACTGCAACTCAGCCACTAAGTTTCAAATTATTGAACTGTACCACCGTAGTTTGTAACCTAGTCACACGACTAGAATTTTGCAAAAGTTTAAAAGAAAATTACAAAATATACTAAACAAAACAAAAAAACATAACCCTATTTAATATTTAAAGCCCAAAAGAATATATAAAGGCTGGCCCAAAAAAATTCCCTTTTATTTCTGTTCTCCGTGCAAAACTTCGGCCAATCCTTTTGTTTCTTCCTTCCTTTTCGAATGCTAGGGTTTTGTGATGAAGCCACCACTTTGTTCGAATTGATTGTTTATATGATTTCATTCTTTAATTTGCTCCAAACGCTTCCTCAATTGAATCTCTGGCTTCATTACTTGCGGTGGCTTCAAATGTCGAGCTTGAATGATTCATGCTTTGAGTTGATACATATTTTCTCTTTTCGATTTATACTTATACTCGGCATGATCGAGTTCCAAATTTGTTTTTGATATACAAGAATGCTCTGGATTTTTGTCTCGAACTCGAATACCACTGCTGATGATGTTAATGGGTATTTATAGGGTTCGAATCCCTTAGTTTACGTTCGTATAATTTCGGTTTGAATATTTCATGATTTTTTCTGCGTTGGTTTTGATCGTATGATCTTGAGACGTCTGACTGGTTCTTTCCTTGATTGTAGCTTGGTATTTGAATTTGAGATATATATTTGTTTTTTGCTGACTTGTTAGATTCCTTTCCGCTCTAATTTGTTCATCGTGTTAGTATACATACAAATTTGAACCTTTTAAACTTTGTCTTGTTCACGTTACTGCTGCTTTATTTTGTTCACTGCCTTGTTTGCACTGATATATGTTGATATGGTCGCACTTCATTTCGATTTCACTTGAGTCATATGCTGCCTTGTATCTGACCATATGCATATGTTGTGTGTTACTCTTTATATATGTATACATGTGTGTATACATATGTATACATATGTATGATAGTTTGATATTGAGTCTGGGCTTGTGTTCATTTGTATTGTGTTCACCGCTGTCTGGGTGTTACTGCATATTCCACACACGCATGCTGTTCTGGATCATCTTGAGTTTGGTTCTTGCCTTCGTGTTTGTAGTCTTGCCTATGCTGAAGCTTAAGTTGCATGTGGCTGTTGCACTGAGTCTAATATTGTTAGTTGTTTGGTTAAGTTGAAATGCGATTGAACTTCTGTCTATTTCATTGAGCATGTCCACTCGAGTTTGTTTATTATTGTGTGCATTGAATGCTTTGATACTAATTTGAATCCATGTTATATGCATTCATGTTCCAGTTGCAATTATCTGGACATGTTGTTTTGGTGAGACTCAAGCTCTATTGCATAAGTATGGAATTGTTCATGTATGGTCTGCACTTCATAAGTCTGCATTATGTTGGTGGTGATGTCTGGTGTGTTGGTTGAGGCTTTATCTGCATGTATGCTGGTCTACACCATGTATAATATGATTTGGCTATGTTGATTTATTTTTTGGTTTCATTGTTCATTGTATTGAACTTATGTATCACCATGTATGTACGTACGTACATATGTATGTGTGTGTATAGATGTTGTTGGAGTCCTTGTGTTTTCCTTTGAATCATGTAGAGTAGTCATGGTCTTGTAGCCTTGCATTTGTGTTCTCATGTGTGCATATATATATAGTACTATTCTTGTAGTCATGTTGGATTGAGATACACATCCATGCTGCTAGTAATTGAAGTTGTACATTATCACTTGGAGTCCGATTGGGTTGGTCGAGTGATACAATCTTGATAGTTGGGCATTGTTGCATTTGATACTTCAAGTGTATTGCAGTGTGCTTCGAGGAGTTGCATTACTGATGTCTGGTTTGGTCTGGTCTTCTTGTTCATGTACATTTTTATCAATTGGTCATTACTTCTTTGTACTTTACTATGCTGATGATGCTCCAGACTTATTATCCTTGAATGCATTTGGTTGCACTGTCCACTATGTTGCATATGTTTATTTGAGGTTGATTATAGCCATTTCACTTGTGTTGAATCCAGCCTTAGCTCGGGTTTGACCTTGTGCTCACTTGTCCCTGTAGTTTTATCAAGTGTATATATGTTGCATGACCTTGTGACATGTGCAGTGATACACTGTGCATGTTAGAAGTTGTTCGTGTACGTTGACTTCAAAAGAAATAACTGACGAACAACCCAAATAACTGAGGCAAATAACATTTTCAAAACAAACAATTCATTGTGCAGTAAAAATATTACTTTTTCAATTTTACTGCTTCAGTGTTTATTTTACAGATAATTCAGATGTTAGATACAAAATGAAATAGAATTGATGATAAATACGAGTGTTTGAGTTATATGTTGTGAGGTCAACATTGAAAATTGAAATTTGTGATGTAGTCAAAATTGTAATGTAATTAATTGAAATTGTGTATATATAGTGAAAGCTCAAATTTGCACTATTCAAAATTGTAATAAAATATTTGTTTGGATAAAATATTTGTCTGAATTTAAATACTATGTTATTTATTTTATTCAACGAATATTTATTTAATTATGTGAAAAATAAAATAGTATAATAATAAATACATTTAAATATATGTGTGTGTGTGTGTGTTATCATCAAAAAAAATCATATACTAGCATATTCAACAATCTCCTCCTTTTGATAAAAAACATATATTTAAGATTTTGAATTTATTAAATGTATTTGGTCATTGATAAACTCCATTTGCTCCTCCTATTTGAATGCCCCCCTACAACAAAGCTCCCCTTAATGTATGCATGAAAATAAACAGAAATATGCAAATGAACCTAGATGAAAATAAAGAATATGACTATGACTTTATTTGCAAAATCTTTACTTCTCTCTCCTCTTTTTTTATTAGCGTAAGAGTAACAGTGTTGGAAAAATAGATGTAAAGTGATATATATTAATACAACGTCAATATCCAATCGAGTATAAATATTAAATTTCAATAAAAAATCAAACAAAAATAATAAATACTTTGTTAGGTGCATATTCCACTTTAGAGTCATAAGGATGATGTCGGCATATAAAACCATATAGTTGTGTCTATTTGTGGTACATTTATATCAGGAATTTGAATATCTACTAACCATGCAAGGACTTTAAATTGGGATTAGTAGTATTCCCAATTTTTATAAAAAAAATGAATTTCAAGCATCTTCTAACCAACGTTCGGATAAGTCTGCACAATAGATAATCTCAAGTTTAGATGCATTTATTTTATTATCACTGATATCCATGCGTCTAATTTTAAATAGATGCAACCAGGCAATCAATTCGTACGAACCAATCGACCAATAAATAAAAAAATACATAATCAATTGCGGTGGATCAATTCACTGTCTGAAATTTCGCTGCACAACTCTAATTACGTATGTTTTGATTGATTGGTTGGTAGGAATTGTTTGCTTGGTTGCATTTATTTAAAGTTGGATTCATGGATGTTAGTGATAATAAAATAAATGCATCTAAACTTGAGATTATCTATTGTGTTGACTTATCCGAACGTTGTTTAGTTATAAAATGGGAAGAATTTCGAGGACTAAACCCAATGATTTTAAGATGGATTTTGGAAGGATTTAGAAATGGAAATTATTATAGATTTGAAGTACTTGTAATTATTAGTGTTACAAATTCCTTAGTCGTCGTGCCCTTTATCTTATCATGTCCTTTGAGATTGAAGTTTAGGATATATCTAGGAATTTATTTTATTCTCTAGTTTTCCATAATTGAGTTGATTATATCTTATCTCAAGAGTAATTCTAATCGTGATTGTTTTTTTCGAGTCCTCTTCGATACGAGTGCTTGACACTCATCTGTATTGGATGAATTTGTTGATGCTTTTTGATGTGCTATATCTTTGAGATGATTTCATTGATGTTTCTGATTTCCCTGGTGTATCACCCTTTTTCAAAATTGGTGCTTTGAACCGTTCGATGTATATTTGTGGCAATTACCTTTCGGGAATTTAAACTCTTGGGAGTTCTATTTTTTAGATTATAATTGCCCACACTAGCGTTATATGAGATTTTCCATTTGGCATTTACTTGAGATTTTATTGTCCTCTTTGGAGATATATTTGCTATGTGGCTTGTTTGAGATGAGATCTCTTTATGCATGTTTTGGGTTTTCCAAGATGGTAGGTTTATATTTTTTCCCCAAACCATATTTGATGTTTTACGAATGCCGACGTTATGAGGATCGCTACTTTTAGCATTTTATGGGTTATTTTATCTCTTGAGATTATATGTTTGTGTAGTGGTATCATATTATCACTAGATGTAATTATACACCTTAGATTGTTCCTCCCTATTTGGGAATGTTATCATATTATCCTTATGCTCATATTATTGCTTATCCTTGTAAACTGGTTTGTTTAGCTAGACTGACCTGTGTATTCTATGCTCGGGTCAAACCGAGGTGTTTCAGGTTAGATACATTTGGACTTAGCCTATTCTGCTTTCGCACGGATTATTTTGCTAGCTATTTTTGTTATAGCTTTTTGTTGTATCCTTTTGGTTGATGTTCTAATATGTATATCCTTTTGACTCGCTTGTATATTGTGGTTGCTATACCATTTGACATGTATCATTTTGTATAGTATGTGATGTATCTATATATGTGTATATACATGTGACAATCTACTGTTCTCTGTTGTGTTTTGCATTCGAATTGTTGTATTTTGTTCCGATAGATCCTATAGCCACTTATGATTTTGTATTAAATATTTATTGCATAATTCGATCCACATGAGATAGAAATTTTGTTGACATTTGTCGACATATTCAATAGATATTTAAGACAAGGCTATAGATGGTCTGTAACGAAACGAATTTTGCCCGCTCGAAAATCGACATCCATACTTCAAATCGTATTCGAATGCCGTAGATTCGACCGTTCAAATCCGATTCGCCGGAGCTTATAACAACACTAAGTAAACAACACAGCGGAATAAAAGAATATACATTGATATACAACACAGATACAATATCTGATACAACAGATGATCCAATAAATGTCAATATACATCAGAGATATGATACAATAAAATAGCAGCGAAACAAACAATTCCAATATAGTCTTCAATAGGGAGCTCCAGCAGCCGCTCGAACCAACATCACGATACACTAGGACAAGCAAGTCTCGTCCATATCAAAAGACTGAACTGGCTCCAGACAATCCACTGAACCTAACTATCTGAAAAACCCAACTCTAGACTGCTCGTGTGGAAAATAGTGAGCACCCAGAGTTTAGGAAAGGAACAATAAACTCCGGGTCAGTCATGGGACTGGTGTGAGTAACAAAAACAGTTTATCTTTTAAAACAAACAGCAAAGGAAATATTTAAAAATCAATTCGTAATGCTTTTTAGAAAATGAGACTACCATAAGACCTCCCGCCACACACACAATGCAAACGCAGAATTGGAGGAGATTTCTTCTTATGATAGTCAAACATTCTTCATACGTAGAAAATTTCTTTGATATTATTATTATAAGTGCACGGTGCAGAAAAGCATTTCGAAAGTAGAATATTAATCTTAGCCGGCATACGACCATTATCGTATGCCTACTAGAGCTACTATGTTCAATAGAAGGTTACCGCCACATTCCATAGCAGGTAATACAACTAAAACCGTACAAGGCTCGTATTGGATGAATGGATTTTCCAACAAATGGTCAGGCTAAGGAACTTTCAATTGCCACATGGGAACGCCTCTGGCGGGACGCCCCGAGAACCAAACCGTTCTCTGCCAAACAAGGCCGGGAACCCCTTTTCCCAAGGGATATTACAAACCCTCAGATATGCCACCCCCGGTCCTTTGGGACCTTTAAATGAGGCGCCTCTAAACCAACATCACACATAAATAATATAGTGTGTCCATATGAGCAAGTATCTGGGCTCCATACCAAGATACTACCCTTTTTCCAGAAGGAATGGTCATACCCTAGGGGAGCTACCCCTGAAACCTTGCCGCACAATTCTTGTTTCGACCATTATCGATTTGTGACGCTCGACGAAGTCTCGTCCACAAAGCTACGCTTCGGTGCAAAGCTATGCTTTGCAACAAATGATCAAAGTAATGATCACAAAGATAAATGATCAAACAAATGATCCTATCACAAATGATCAAACAATGACCATTACACAGCAACACTTAGCATGTCACATTACCAAACTGGGAATATATCGCTGATAACCATCAACTACATAACCTCTGAGCTCGTACGTCTCAGAGAAGGGTGTAAAGCTAAGAGAATAAATTCTCCGCCACTAACAGAAATGTATTTGAAAGAAATCTGCTTTATATCCCAAAATGTAATGCCAGACACACAATCCATACAAGTCTGTTCCGGTTTCGAACAGAACTGAAGGCACTTCCAAAGAAGCCCTTGCAATCTGGTTATTCACAATCCCGATCTGACTTCCCATCACTTAGGAAATCTCTATACCGGAGCAACTCAGTGTAGAGACAATCGATAGGTCATCCTATCGTTCTTGCAAATACCTGGTCTTCACCACCGGTCTTCAAATGCTATCCATAACGACGTATCACATATTCGGAATGGGTTATACGACACAAAGATCCTCTCCCGGCTAAACCGAATAGTGAGCGCAACATTTAAAACATATGGATATGGGATTTCAATTAAGTCACAACTTAGTGATTCAAAACTTTTCTTTCAAATGGTTTAACCCAATTACCATTTTCAAATCTTTTAAACAAAAGATTTATTTCACAAAGTTCATTCAGTTTCACAAAGATCCATTTACGGATTTCAAAACAATTTCCATTTCAATTGAATTAACTCGTTTAAAATCTTTAAATTAAAGATTTAATTTATAGCTTTCAAACCGTTTCCATGACTTGGAAAATCATTTTCATTTTTAACTTGAAATCCTTTTTAACACAAATTGGACGTTCACTACTTATATGAAAGCTTTTATTATTTGAAAACAAATAGTTTTCGTTTCAGAAAGATCCAATTTTATTTGCACGAGTTAAGGCCTTTGAATTTAAATTCAAATTTCCAAATCAGTACCTTTAAATAGTTTAACCCCTATAAACTAGTATAACATCTTTAGTCCCTAATTTCCAAATCACAGAATTCAATTTCGAATATTGAATTTAAATTTTAAATCAAAATGTTTAAATTACAAAATTCAATCAAGTTATTCAAAATAAATTTCATCTTTGAAATTTCAATTCAATAGCTTTTCACTTAAAACCCAATCCATTTCAAAATATTTGAATTCAAATATTCAATTAAAAAATCATTTTAAAATCTGTGACTTAATCGATTTCCTCGTGAAATCCATATTTGTGTGTGTAAGTGTGGTCCAGGGGTTTAACACAATAGTGTAACATCATTCAATCATCACAGATTAAAACACAGAAATATAGTTGATAAGCGATATAAACTATAATGCTTATCATCCATTCACAATTCACAGATAATATGCAGATATAAATGAATAAATCATACGCGGCACAAATCACAGAATAAAATATCACAGATCAGACAGGACAATCAATTCAAGGCATCACAAATAATACGATCATTCATAAGTAAAGTCAAGCATTTAATAATCATTTATAAGCAGGATTAATTAATTATTTAATCCTAATTAATTCAATAATTTTTTTTTAATTAATTTAATTACGTATGAATTAATGATCAAATCCTAATTAATTACAAATCATTTGATATAAACGAATTTATCAAAAACTTTAATTAATTAAATTATTCTTAATTAATCATATTAATTAAATTAACCTCTGAACCAATTACATAATTAATTAACCCCTTGATTAATTATCTTAAGAAATTAAACTTTTAATTACTTATCCTAAAGTAATTATCTCATAACCAAAAATCATTAATTTTCCAATTTAATCTCATAAGTTTCTTAAACTAAATTAATGAACTTTAATAAATTAGTATCCAAAATAAATTACAATAAGTAATTAATTCTTTAATTACTTTAACTAAGTAATTAACAATTTACAATTGATTTTCGTAATAAATTAATTGTTTAATAATGCTTAGTTAATAATTTTTACTAACTATTCTTTAAATTACTTTCTAAAGTAGTTAACTTAGACCAATTAACATTAATTATAAATTAATTTACCATTTATATCTCATTGATTAATCCCAATTTCATTCTTAATTATGTGATAAATTAATTCCAAATCGTAATCTAATTGAATTAATCAATTATCCACCTTAATTTCCTTGATAATTTTTAATGAATTATAAGTCATTAAATCTTCATTATTTAAAGTAAAACTTATTTACATTTATGATTAAATTATTACTTACACTATGTTTAGAAATATTGATTTCAAATTTCAAATTTCAAATTTCAAATTAAATTTCAAATTAAATTTCAAGCTTTTAGAATAAATACAAATTTATTTTTAATAAAGTTTAAACAATTTCAACACCTTTTAAATCTCATGTTAAAGAAGTACTTTTGTTATAAAGAAATTTAGAAGAGTGAAAAAAATCAAATTTTCTTTTAACTTCACACATTTAAATGTATAATCCCTTTCATTCAAACTTGAATTATATTTATACTTTGATTTATCACTCAGTTAAAAAAAAATTGATTTAAAATTTAATTTAGTTTCAAATTTCCCAAAACAAGAAAGTTCAGGTTTCAAAGCCTGGAACAAGACTTTGACAGGAGACTTCCCATCCCTTACTTCGAGTATACTACTCGAATCACTCGAGCAAGGCACGAGTTTTCCCCCACTTCTACCCGCGTCCCTTTCTTCTTCCCTGCTTTCTTTTCTTCTGCGTTTTTTTCCCACTGACACAAAGCAACGCCGTGCATATGCACCGGTGTCAGAACCACCTTCGGCCTCCGATGAACCCTCCGGCACATCGACCTTCACCAATGCAACCAACTCCAATCACCAAAATACTAACACAAGCCACTGAGTCAATTCGAGCAACTCAGTTGACCCAAACCCAAAACCCCATCACCAAGATCCTCCTCGACTCCACGCCTCCGACCACCTGGACGTCCGAGCCTCCTGCCACACCTTGCCGACTTCCCTTGCCAACGTTCCTCAAAATCCGGTGCCACTCGATCAACTGGGGACGCCGCCACGACCACCATTCTACACTCAACTAAAAAACTAGGTTAAAAACCTAGTTCAGCCTACCGCCGCTACCACGGTGGTCATTACGACCCACCACCATATTTCCCATCATCCTTGATCATCATACCCCCTCCAAACGAAACCCCGACCACCGAAAACCCTCCTACCGCCGGCAATCGATGAAAATGCCCAAAACAGTTCTACCCAAACTGCTACTTAAATGCTTAACTAAAAATAGTAATTCTTGTTTCAAAAATCAAGTTTTATTCTTAGTAGTTGATTCACATATCTGAACTCATGAATTGTGAAAATTAAATTTTAACATATTTAAGTTTTTCACATTGGTTTTATATTTCCAGAACCCATACAAGCTGATTTCTTTTTAAACAGATTTTTTAAAACATAAGACTATATTGTAACAATCATTTTATATTCATATCTTAAGTCTAGTTAAGGCTTGGATTAAAAGAAGAAGAATTTTGATGAGTATTAAAGCCTGGAATCAAAACAGAGAGATGCACAGAATTGTTTATCATATATTCATACTCAAAACACAGAAGTATTTTTAAAAATATACCCACAAATGAACTAACTTTAGAGGGAACATTCGTCAGAATGAATATACTTAAAACATTTTGGGATGTGATGTTACTCACTTGAGATACGTCAACAGGGAACCAATGAACAGATGGAAAAGCTTGAGTTTGAAACTGGACACTGATCTTCAATTTGTTGCTTGATTTCTTTGTTTAGTCTTTGATTTGAAACTCGTTTTTCAATGTTAAATTTGCTCTGATTTATACTTTCTTTCCAGGCTTTGTTTTGAATGAATGAAATGAAGAAAATTGATATGTAAAGGAATGAATTACAGGCTGATGTAATTTATACAGGTGATATATTTTATACAACATAGATAAAAGAAAGTTTCTTTGCATAAGAAGGCTGTGAGGTACTTGCTACTTTGGCTGATGGATGATATTTTGGTGGCTACAATAATATTTTTGTTTGTGTACTTAAGATACTAGCATTTATTGCTTTGTCTTCTCCTCCAAGCTTCATACTTTCATAACATGTTTTTTTTCTTCCTCTATAAGTACATACATATCTTTATTTGTTTGTTTGGCTGAAATGATTTTTTTTTTCTTTATACCATTTGAATTGACTAATGTTGCTAGCATTAAATATACGAGTACTTTATGTTTCTTGTTTTGCTTTGTCTTATTTTTAACTTCGGCTGAGATTATGTTATTTTATTTCTTTGTCTTTGTTGCTTTACATAAGTACATGAGTTTGCATAATTTATATGCATATGTTCTGCAGTTTTATACTGGTACCTAGTTTGTTTTATTTCTTGTTCTTGTTGGCTTTCAAACTCGGCTGGAAATGATATTGAGAAGATTTTTGTTTGTTCTTTCCTTACAAGATTTTGCTTTGTCTCATATTTTATTCACATGTACTGTTGTTTATAACTTTTTGTTTCCTTTTTCCCAAGTGTTCATACTTGTTTAACTTAAATATATATGCTGTCTCCTTATGCAAGCTGTTCATATTTGCATTACAGTTCTTGCTTGTTTGTTTATATATATATTTTTCTTTTCCACTGAGATAGCTTTGTACATTGCATACCTTTTGGTTTTGTTTATTTATGTACTCATGCTCCTATGTTATTTCTTTATGTTTGCATTTGTTTGTTTTCATATTTGTTTTACTGAGATATTTTATATGTACTTTTGCCTTGTTTCCATGTTCCATGTTTTTATGTATTTCATTTGTTTCTTTTGTCAATGCTATTTCTATTTTTGTTTGTACTGGGATATTTTAAGTATTGTTTTTTAGTGTACATCCTTTATATACATTCGTTTTATTAACATGTTATTTGATCTTTTA
This sequence comes from Allium cepa, assembly GCA_030765085.1. Lineage (NCBI taxonomy): Eukaryota > Viridiplantae > Streptophyta > Magnoliopsida > Asparagales > Amaryllidaceae > Allium > Allium cepa. The sequence continues at coordinate 854,199,238 of CM060931.1, forward strand.
TGTTGCCTTGTCTTATTGCTCTACAATTTAGATGAATTCAATGTTGTTATTATTATTTTTCTATTCAAACTTTTAATTTAATTTTTCCTTTTCAAACATTAAATTTATGATGTTTATTTTATTTTATTTATTTTTTTAAACACTTTATTTATTTTTCAATTCAATTGAAATATTCATTCTTGAGTTTCAAATCAATTCTCTTTTTAAAATACATTAGTTTGAAAATTTCAAATAATTCCATAATTTAATCCAAAATTCAATTAAATTATAAATTTAAATTCATCTAAAAACTGGGATCGTTACAGACTTCCCCCCTTAAAAGGAATTTCGTCCTCGAAATTCGCCAGAGAGAGATAACGAAGATAGATGAAAGATGGAGAAATATCTTTTCAGATCAAACTGGATATCAATTCTGCATTTGGCTTACCAAATCATAATATTAGCAATAGATACAAGAAATTATAATAAAATTTCAAATTTGGGTTTAAATGATATCGTTTTATCGATACTATTCATATTATCTTCTTATTCTATTAATCAATTTAACCTAATTTCCAATTTCCAATTTCCAATTTATTTCAAATTTCATACTTCATTTGGTGGGCCCATAACCCACAGGTCCGAGGATCGAAACCTGGCTCTGATACCACTTGTAACGAAACGAATTTTGCCCGCTCGAAAATCGACATCCATACTTCAAATCGTATTCGAATGCCGTAGATTCGACCGTTCAAATCCGATTCGCCGGAGCTTATAACAACACTAAGTAAACAACACAGCAGAATAAAAGAATATACATTGATATACAACACAGATACAATATATGATACAACAGATGATCCAATAAATGTCAATATACATCAGAGATATGATACAATAAAATAGCAGCGAAACAAACAATTCCAATATAGTCTTCGATAGAGAGCTCCAGCAGCCGCTCGAACCAACATCACGATACACTAGGACAAGCAAGTCTCGTCCATATCCAAAGACTGAACTAGCTCCAGACAATCCACTGTACCTAACTATCTGAAAAACCCAACTCTAGACTGCTCGTGTGGAAAATAGTGAGCACCCAGAGTTTAGGAAAGGAACAATAAACTCCGGGTCAGTCATGGGACTGGTGTGAGTAACAAAAACAATTTATCTTTTAAAACAAACAGCAAAGGAAATATTTAAAAATCAATTCGCAATGCTTTTTAGAAAATGAGACTACCATAAGACCTCCCGACACACGCACAATGCAAACGCAGAATTGGAGGAGATTTCTACTTATGATAGTCAAACATGCTTAATACGCAGAAAATTTCTTTGATATTATTATTATAAGTGCACGGTGCAGAAAAGCATTTCGAAAGTAGAATATTAATCTTAGCCAGCATACGACCATTATCGTATGCCTACTATAGCTACTACGTTCAATAGCAAGTTACCGCCACATTCCATAGCAGGTAATACAACTAAAACCGTACAAGGCTCGTATTGGATGAATGGATTTTCCAACAAATGGTCAGGCTAAGGAACTTCCTATTGCCACATGGGAACGCCTCTGGCGGGACGCCCCGAGAACCAAACCGTACTCTGCCAAACAAGGCCGGGAACCCCTTTTCCCAAGGGATATTACAAACCCTCAGATATGCCACCCCCGGTCCTTTGGTACCTTTAAACGAGGCGCCTCTAAACCAACATCACACATAAATAATATAGTGTGTCCACATGAGCAAGTATTTGGGCTCCATACCATGATACTACCCTTTTCCAGAAGGAATGGTCATACCCTAGGGGAGCTACCCCTGAAACCTTGCCGCACAATTCCTGTTTCGACCATTACTAATTTGTGAGGCTCGACGAACTCTCGTCCACAAAGCTACGCTTTGGTTCAAAGCTATGCTTTGGGTCAACAAATGATCAAAGTAATGATCACAAAGATAAATGATCAAACAAATGATCCTATCACAAATGATCAAACAATGACCATTACACATCAACACTTAGCATGTCACATTACCAAATTGGGAATATATCGCTGATAACCATCAACTACATAACCTCTGAGCTCGTACGTCTCAGAGAAGGGTGTAAAGCTAAGAGAATAAATTCTTCGCCACCAACAGAAATGTATTTGAAAGAAATCTGCTTTATATCCCAAAATGTAATGTCAGACACACAGTCCATACAAGTCTGTTCCGGGTTCGAACGGAACCGAAGGCACTTCCAAAGAAGCCCTTGCAATCCGGGTATTCACAATCCCGATCTGACTTCCCATCACTTAGGAAATCTCTATACCGGAGCAACTCAGTGCAGAGACAATCGATAGGTCATCCTATGGTTCTTGCAAATACCCGGTCTTCACCACCGGTCTTCATATGCTATCCATAACGACGTATCACATATTCGGAATGGGTTATACGACACAAAGGTCCTCTCCCGGCTAAACCGAATAGTGAGCGTAACATTTAAAACATATGGATATGGGATTTCAATTAAGTCACAACTTAATGATTCAAAACTTTTCTTTCAAATGGTTTAACCCAATTACCATTTTCAAATCTTTTAAACAAAAGATTTGTTTCACAAAGTTCATTCAGTTTCACAAAGATCCATTTACGGATTTCAAAACAATTTCCGTTTCAATTGAATAAACTCGTTTGAAATCTTTAAATTAAAGATTTAATTTATAGCTTTCAAACCGTTTCCATGACTTGGAAAATCATTTTCATTTTCAACTTGAAATCCTTTTTAACACAAATTGGACGTTCACTACTTATATGAAAGCTTTTATTATTTGAAAACAAATAGTTTTCGTTTCAGAAAGATCCAATTTTATTTGCACGAGTTAAGGCCTTTGAATTTAAATTCAAATTTCCAAATCAGTACCTTTAAATAGTTTAACCCCTATAAACTGGTATAACATCTTTAGTCCCTAATTTCCAAATCACAGATTCAATTTCGAATATTGAATTTAAATTTTAAATCAAAATGTTTAAATTACAAAATTCAATCAAGTTATTCAAAATAAATTTCATCTTTGAAATTTCATTTCAAAAGCTTTTCACTTAAAACCCAATCCATTTCAAAATATTTGAATTCAAATATTCAATTAAAAAATCATTTTAAAATCTGTGACTTAATCGATTTCCTCGTGAAATCCATATTTGGGTGTGTAAGTGTGGTCCAGGGGTTTAACACAATAGTGTAACATCATTCAATCATCACAGATTAAAATATAGAAATATAGTTGATAAGCGATATAAACTATAACGCTTATCATCCATTCACAATTCACAGATAATATGCAGATATAAATGAATAAATCATACGCGGCACAAATCACAGAATAAAATATCACAGATCAGACAGGACAATCAATTCAAGGCATCACAAATAATACGATCATTCATAAGTAAAGTCAAGCATTTAATAATCATTTATAAGAAGGATTAATTAATTATTTAATCCTAATTAATTCAATAAATTTTTTTTAATTAATTTAATTACGTATGAATTAATGATCAAATCCTAATTAATTACAAATCATTTGATATAAACGAATTTATCAAACACTTTAATTAATTAAATTATTCTTAATTAATCATATTAATTAAATTAACCTCTGAACCAATTACATAATTAATTAACCCCTTGATTAATTATCTTAAGAAATTAAACTTTTAATTACTTATCCTAAAGTAATTATCTCTTAACCAAAAATCATTAATTTTCCAATTTAATCTCATAAGTTTCTTAAACTAAATTAATGAACTTTAATAAATTAAAGTATCCAAAATAAATTACAATAAGTAATTAATTCTTTAATTACTTTAACTAAGTAATTAACAATTTACAATTGATTTTCTTAATAAATTAATTGTTTAATAATGCTTAGTTAATAATTTTTACTAACTATTCTTTAAATTACTTTCTAAAGTAACTAACTTAGATCAATTAACATTAATTATAAATTAATTTACCATTTATATCTCATTGATTAATCCCAATTTCATTCTTAATTATGTGATAAATTAATTCCAAATCGTAATCTAATTGAATTAATCGATTATCCACCTTAATTTCCTTGATAATTTTTAATGAATTATAAGTCATTAAATCTTCATTATTTAAAGTAAAACTTATTTACATTTATGATTAAATTATTACTTACACTATGTTTAGAAATATTGATTTCAAATTTCAAATTTCAAATTAAATTTCAAGCTTTTAGAATAAATACAATTTTTTTTAATAAAGTTTAAACAATTTCAACACCTTTTAAATCTCATGTTAAAGAAGCACTTTTGTTATAAAGAAATTTAGAAGAGTGAAAAAAATCAAATTTTCTTCTAACTTCACACATTTAAATGTATAATCCATTTCATTCAAACTTGAATTATATTTATACTTTGATTTATCACTCGGTTAAAAAAAAACTTGATTTAAAATTTAATTTAGTTTCAAATTTCCCAAAACAAGAAAGTTCAGGTTTCAAAGCCTGGAACAAGACATTGACCAGAGACTTCCCATCCCTTACTTCGAGTATACTACTCGAATCACTCGAGCAAGGCACGAGTTTTCCCCCACTTCTACCCGCGTCCCGTTCTTCTTCCCTGCTTTCTTTTCTTCTGTGTTTTTTTTTCCACTGACACAAAGCAACGCCGTGCATATGCACCGGTGTCAGAACCACCTTCGGCCTCCGGTGAACCCTCCGGCACATCGACCTTCACCAATGCAACCAACTCCAATCACCAAAATACTAACACAAGCCACTGAGTCAATTCGAGCAACTCAGTTGACCCAAACCCAAAACCCCATCACCAAGATCCTCCTCGACTCCACGCCTCCGACCACCTGGACGTCCGAGCCTCCTGCCACACCTTGCCGACTTCCCTTGCCAGCGTTCCTCAAAATCCGGTGCCACTCGATCAACTGGGGACGCCGCCACGACCACCATTCTACACTCAACAAAAAAACTAGGTTAAAAACCTGGTTCAGCCTACCGCCGCTACCACGGTGGTCATTACGACCCACCACCATTTTTCCCATCATCCTTGGTCATCATGCCCCCTCCAAACGAAACCCCGACCACCGAAAACCCTCCTACCGCCGGCAATCGATGAAAATGCCCAAAACAGTTCTACCCAAACTGCTACTTAAATGCTTAACTAAAAATAGTAATTCTTGTTTCAAAAATCAAGTTTTATTCTTAGTAGTTGATTCACATATCTGAACTCATGAATTGTGAAAATTAAATTTTAACATATTTAAGTTTTTCACATTGGTTTTATATTTCCAGAACCCATACAAGCTGATTTCTTTTTAAACAGATTTTTTAAAACATAAGACTATATTGTAACAATCATTTTATATTCATATCTTAAGTCTAGTTAAGGCTTGGATTAAAAGCAGAAGAATTTTGATGAGTATTAAAGCCTGGAATCAAAACAGAGAGATGCACAGAATTGTTTACCATATATTCATACTCAAAACACAGAAATATTTTTAAAAATATACCCACAAATGAACTAACTTTAGAGAGAACATTCATCAGAATGAATATACTTAAAACATTTTGGGATGTGATGTTACTCACTTGAGATATGTCAACACGGAACCAATGAACAGATGGAAAAGCTTGAGTTTGAAACTGGACAGTGATCTTCAATTTGTTGCTTGATTTCTTTGTTTAGTCTTTGATTTGAAACTTGTTTTTCAATGTTAAATTTGCTCTGATTATACTTTCTTTCCAGGCTTTGTTTTGAATGAACAAAATGAAGAAAATTGATATGTAAAGGAATGAATTACAGGCTGATGTAATTTATATAGGTGATATATTTTATACAACGTAGATAAAAGAAAGTTTCTTTGCATAAGAAGGCTGTGAGATACTTGCTATTTCAGCTGATGGATGATATTTTGGTGGCTACAATAATATTTTTGTTTGTGTACTTAAGATACTAGCATTTATTGCTTTGTCTTCTCCTCCAAGCTTCATACTTTCATATACATGTTTTCTTTCTTCCTTTATAAGTACATACATATCTTTATTTGTTTGTTTTGGCTGAAATGATTTTTTTTTCTTTATACCATTTGAATTGACTAATGTTGCTAGCATTAAATATATGAGTACTTTATGTTTCTTGTTTTGCTTTGTCTTATTTTTAACTTCGGCTGAGATTATGTTATTTTATTTCTTTGTCTTTGTTGCTTTACATAAGTACATGAGTTTGCAAAATTTATATGCATATGTTCTGCAGTTTTATGCAGGTACCTAGTTTGTTTTATTTCTTGTTCTTGTTGGCTTTCAAACTCGGTTGGAAAGGATATTGAGAAGATTTTTGTTTGTTCTTGCTTTACAAGCTTTTGCTTTGTCTCATATTTTATTCACATGTACTGTTGTTTATAACTTTTTGTTTCCTTTTTCCCAAGTGTTCATACTTGTTTAACTTAAATATATATGTTGTCTCCTTATGCAAGCTGTACATATTTGCATTACAGTTCTTGCTTGTTTGTTTATATATATATATATATTTCTTTTCCACTGAGATAGCTTTGTACATTGCATACCTTTTGGTTTTGTTTATTTATGTACTCATACTCCTATGTTATTTCTTTATGTTTGCATTTGTTTGTTTTCATATTTTTTTACTAAGATATTTTATATGTACTTTTGCCTTGTTTCCATGTTTCATGTTTTTATGTATTTCATTTGTTTCTTTTGTCAATGCTATTTCTATTTTTGTTTGTACTGGGATATTTTAAGTATTGTTTTTAAGTGTACATCCTTTATATACATTCGTTTTATTAACATGTTATTTGATCTTTTATGTTGCCTTGTCTTATTGCTCTACAATTTAGATGAATTCAATGTTGTTATTATTATTTTTCTATTCAAACTTTTAATTTTATTTTTCCTTTTCAAACATTAAATTTATGATGTTTATTTTATTTTATTTATTTTTTTAAACACTTTATTTATTTTTCAATTCAATTGAAAATATTCATTTTTGAGTTTCAAATCAATTCTCTTTTTAAAATACATTAGTTTGAAAATTTCAAATAATTCCATAATTTAATCCAAAATTCAATTAAATTATAAATTTAAATTCGTCTAAAAACTAAGATCGTTACATGGTCGCTCCTAACCAGCCCTATTCTCTGCATTAGCAGATATTACCCGGTAATACTCTTTGTTAATATGGGTCTTGGGGTGGGGCGTCATAGTTTGGTACCATAGCCATGTTAGAACATTATAGCATATAATATTACGGATCTGAGACCTAGATGATTTAGAGTCCTGTCCCCTTAGTTGTGTGGTAGATAGTTATATTGATTATCTAAGTAGGGATAGGAATATTAAACGATTACCAGGATAATCATTTGGGGATCAAATCGATTTAAAAGGTAATAATTATTAATTAGAAAAATTGGAATTTGTGACATTTAAAATCTTTAGTGAATAATGAACAAAATCTTTTAGAGTTGAGAAAATTTTGGAATTAAACTGAAGTGAACTATTTTCTTTTAGTAGAAAATTTGGAAAATTTGTGCAAATAAGTTTAATTTAAATGATCTTGGAATAATCAGGGTCGCGCAGTGGAATTTCAGATATTGAGTTATTCCGCTGTAAGGATAATGTTTATTTTAGTTGATTAGTTGATTAGTTGTTAGGAATTGATACATGGTTGCATTTATTTAAAATTGGATGCATGGGTATTAGTGATAATAAAATAAATGCATCTAAAATTGTGATTACTTACTGTGTTAACTTATCCGGATGTTTTTTATGGATTTTGATCGATATGTGGGACGCCATGTTATCAATAGCGATTCTTAAACATCGAACATGACATTTTGACATAAGTAATAATTAAAATTTGGAAATATAAGTACGATTTTTTGTTTTGTTTTATGGAATATTATGATGTCAATATAACTAAAGTGTAATCATGAATTTTTAATATCTTCTATATGATATGAATTTGATATTAAATACTAATATGAATTTTTGAGATAGGTGCAGGTATCCGAAGTTAAATAGATACCTTTAAAAGTATTATAAATTGTTTGTGTAGCGACCCAAAATTTTAGTGATTTTAATTATTAAATTAATTTAAATTTGTGAAATTTTACTTTATTTCCTCTATTCACCAGCATTAAATCTTTATACAAATTTGTTTTAATTTATTTCCTCTATTCACCAGCATTAAATCTTTATGCATACTTGTTTTAATTTATTTCCTCTATTCACTAGCATTCAATCTTCATACATATTTTAATTTATTTCCTCTATTCACCAACATTCAATCTTTATACATATTTTTTTTAATTTGTTTCCTCAATTCACCAGCATTCAAATTTTATACATATTTGTTTTAATTTATTTCCTCTATTCATCAACATTCAATCTTTATACATATTTGTTTTAATTTATTTCCTCTATTCACCAGCATTCAATCTTTGTACATAATTGTTTTAATTTATTTCCTCTATTCACCAGCATTTAATCTTTATGCATATTTTAATTTATTTCCTCTATTCACCAGCATTCAATCTTTATACATATTTTAATTTGTTTCCTCTATTCACCAGCATTCAATCTTTATACATATTTTAATTTATTTCCTCTATTCACAAGCATTCAAACTTTATACATATTTTTTAATTTATTTCCTCTATTCACCAGCATTCAATCTTTATACATATTTGTTTTAATTTATTTCCTCTATTCACCAACATTCAATCTTTATACATATTTTACATTATTTCCTCTATTCACCAGCATTAAATCTTTATACATATTTATTTTAATTTATTTCCTCTATTCACCAGCATTCAATCTTTATACATATTTTACATTATTTCCTCTATTCACCAGCATTCAATCTTTATACATATTTTAATTTATTTCCTCTATTCACCAGCATTCAATCATCATACATATTTTAATTTATTTCCTCTTTTCACCTGCATTCAATCTTCATACATATTTTTATTTATTTCCTCTTTTCACTAGCATTAAAACTTTCTACATATTTATTTTGATTTATTTCCTATATTCACTGGCATTCAATCTTTATACATATTAGTTTTAACTTATTTCCTCTGTTCACCAGCATTCAATCTTTATATATATTTGTTTTAATTTATTTCCTCTGTTCACCAGCTTTCAATCTTTCACAAAAAATATATATAAGAACAACGCATATATATATATATATATATATTGCCCGTGATAAGCGTATCTCTCCTTCTTCTTTTCATTCTCTGGAAAAAACTCTTCCCCTCATTCCTCTTTGCTCCACGCCTTCACTGCATGCTCAACCACCCACAACCGTTTCCTCTCTTCTTTCATTCTTTATATGTAAGTATTTCTTTATATATTATATATGTTTCTTATACTTGCAACTTTATATATATTCAAGCATACGAAAGGTTTGTTAAAACATAGATTTATATGTATATTTTAATTTATACAAGATTTCAAGTATCCTGGTGAGTTTGTTTTAGAGCGTACATATATATAATCTGCTTGGTTATTTTAAGTTTTTATTAATAAGTTTGAAATAGATTTTCATAACACATATTTATTATTCGGTATGTATATATGATTCTGCATATTTGGATAAGTTTATGTTGTATAAATTATTATATATATTAGTTGTTTGTGTTAGGTATATGCAGGCTATATGGTTTCTGCATATAAAACATATAGCTTTTATAGTATTATTATTTATTTTGGCATAGTATATATTTATACAAAATATGTTTTGTTAACAGCTTGGTATGTTATGTTTATAAAATATGTTATGAAAGAAAAAAAAGATTTTTTGGTATGAATGACTTATGTCGGTTTTCCAATGTAAAATGTTAGTAATATACAAGTTTGACAGTGAATATATGTTAGTAGAAGTGACATTTTGTGTATATATAAAGTTTACATAAGTTTGATATGTTATTCTTTAATATGTCTGTTTTTATAAAGGTACAAACGCTAGTTTATGTATTTTATATAATGTGTATGGTATTGTATATACATAGATTTTAATATGTACATGTTTTAAATTTGTTACTGATTTTTATATAGATTTGCATAAAATGGCTATATAGGTTGTTTACGTATTTGATTATAAGTATATATATTCATTTATTTCAATTTACACTACGCAAATACGTGACTTATATGTGGTTTTATTTAAAACAAAGATTTATAAATACATATATGTATATATATATAATTTAATTTAATTTGTGCTTGAATTTGATATAAATTTGAAATATATGTTTTAAATGGATTTTTGAAAGTTTATATATATATATGTATATATATGTATATGTATTTCATTTATATCGAGCTAATTTATTCATTCTCAGCGATTCATATCTATCAGCTTTGCTCGTCAAATTGTACAAATCCTGATTTACTTTGGAATTCGTGCTTGGATTCGTAACTCATCTCATTCTCGTTCATCTCTAATCTCGAAGGTGAGCAATCACTCACGATTAACGTTCTTTTATTTATTAAATTTGATTTCAATCAGAACGACAATTGAAATATGTTGCTAAAATTTAACTGTTAATTTTTCTTTTAAATTGTTATATATATTATATGCATTTATATGTAATTGTTCACCTATGTGATATGACACCATATCCTGTTGTTCATATTATATAGTTATTGATGATATATGCCTGCTATTATTATTGTCATATCTGTTATCACTCTGCAAGTTCCCTGTTAGTATATAATTCACTATGGGTTGAAACGATACATACCCGAATAGACTTTAGAATAGGAGAAAATCGTTATGGGTTGAAAGGATAGACCCAAGCGATTCTCATTGAATTGAAATTGGGATTACGGGTAGAAAGGATATCTACCCGTATATATATATATATATATTTTTAAGTTACGGATTGAAATGATAAATATCCGTATCACTTGACCAAAGGGTAAGAAATTATATACAAACACCGTTGGTCCATATATAAATAATCTGAAATAATTTCTATGGTTTTGGAAATAAATATAAGTTTTTAATAAATATTGATTCTTAAATATTATATATAAATGGAAATATAATATATAGAATCAATAATAATATTAAATTAAATGAAGATTGATTTAATACATATAATATGCTCAAGTACTTATTAATTTATAGATTTTGGTAATAATTTGAATAAGTTAATGCTGGGAAGATAAATTTAAATGTATTTTGAAATTGTATGTAAGAATTTTAGTAAATAAACACCGATTTGTAACTATTGAAATTAAAATTTAAAGATATGATTTTAACTAGATTTTTTTGGATTTAAGTGACTTAATGAATATTCCATGTTAAAATAAATTAAAGGAAATACTTAGTATGACGTAATTTAAGGTTACTTAAATGATATTGAATAAATGAGGGATTATTTCAAGACTAAATAATAATGAACTTAAATCAGGATATATGAAACTATTAAATTTAACTTTGAAAATGTGAATATTAAGGCTTTGAAATACATTGGAATTTAAATGGCTTATTTTGTGACTTATATCTGCATTTGGGAATCGATATAATTTGCAATTATTTATTAGAAACAGAATTGAATCGAAATTTGTTGAATTGAGAGTTAATTAAATTTGAATTTGGAAATTGAGTTGATTTGAATCGTAACTTTGAAAATGATAAAATTTGGAAATATATATATATATATATATGTATATATATATATATATATATATATATACGAAATGGAAATAATACTCTGGTTTTGAAGTATAAATTAATTTGAATGACCACGGTGTTATAGTGTATATTTCTACAGTGTAGATAGTTCCATGAATCCTTAGAGGATGGTTATCCCAAACATCCGTTAAGTTAATTATATTTCAGTTGATATTTCACTTGAGTTAGATTTATAGATGTTAACTCCTCTTCGTTAGCGACCTAACTACAGCAGCGACCTACGACCTATAGGGAGCCGTGATTTAACGACTCACAAAGATAACGACCTAATGGTATCAGCGACCTAAGGGGATCTAACAACCTAGTGCTCCAGCGACCTAAAGGCCAGAGCAACCTAACGAGTCAACAAGACGAGCGACCTAACGGTTCGAGCATTTGGCGACTTAACAGATAGAGAAGGAGACAACCTAGCGACCTAATGGTTTAACGAGCTAAGCTATAAGTCGTGTTAACTTAGGTCGCAACACCATACCATTCAACATAATTAGGTTGCCTCTCTTCTTAGGTCGCACACGACCTACCACTTGTCATCTTACTCAGTCAAACTCGATGCATCCTATCAAGCCACAAACCATACCACGTAGGTCGCTCACGACCTACGTCTTACCATAGACCGTCACCAACCTATAACCCGCTAACCCGTTCCAGACTAGAGGGCAACCTTGTGCTACTGTAATTCTGACATTGCTCACGACCTAAGATAGGTCGCTCACGACCTAAGGACATTGCATTAGAAGGCCGCCTTCTCTAAGCCGCTACTGGTAAGGTCGCTTACGACCTAGAACTTGTTGAAACGAGCTTGCATGTTCTTATGGAAGGGGGGCCAGTGCTTCTTAGGTCGGCTACGACCTACGACCTTACTTAGGTCGGTCACGACATACGACCTAACTCCGAAAAATGCCTATAAATACGACCTTATTTCCAACTAGGGGGACTTTTGGGGCTCATTCATTTCAAGCGCCGTTACTCTGCTGCATTCTGAACTACTTCAACACCTTCAAGGAACTTCACGAAGAGATCAAACATGTCAAACATGTGTTCAAAGATTTGGATCGACATTGAAGTTTAGGCTACTTGTTCTAAGTCACTTGAAACTCAAAGTGTGTTGTAATCAAAGTGTAACTGCATTGGCTTGTAATCAAATCGTCAATAAAGATATTCAAAGTGGACGTAGGCTATCTCTTAAGCCGAACCACTATAAAATTGCTGTTGTTTACTGTTTTTTCACTATTATCTGCTTATAATCTGTTCCCGAGCTATCGGGTGGTGCTTTCACGATCTCACTTCATACACCGGGGTGTTAGCGTTCAAATTATCATCATTGCTTCACAGAGGTTTGTAGAGAGATTTTCCTTGAAAACCAGAAGTCTATCCGAGATTATGGCTCCTGGAAGGAAAAGTAGATCTGTCAGATCTGGGAATATTCAAGAGGGAACCTCCGTTTCCCCTATATCAAATCAAGCCACTCCAGCTGTCGGGGTTACAAAGGCAGAGCTGGATGCTGCAATCTTAGGGCTGAACCAACAGATCAATGCCCAAAATGCACAATTCGAGGCTCAAAATGCTCAGAATGCCCTAATTCTGAATAGGTTGAATGATTTGCTTGGGGCAAACCATCAACCGGCAGGTAATGAAAGGAATTTTGCTTGCAACATTCATCAGGCTGAAGAAAGGAATGCTCCTGAAAGGGCTGCTAGCCCGTTTGAACAAACACTTCCTGAAGTTGGTGGATCTAGAACTCGACATGATGAGGAGTATCTTTCTGGAATGGTCCGTCAAATCATGAAAGAGAGTATGCAGAGGGTTGAAAACGAGAAAGAATGGGGTTTCGCCCCAAGTAAAACTCCATTTACTGAGAAAATCTTAAAGGCTGAATTCCCAAGGAAGTTTGTCCCACCAACCATTCCGGCTTACAAGGGGACAAGTGATCCGAACGAATTCGTATACAAGTATGATTGGCACATGACAGGTGCCAGAGCCTCTGATGAAATAAAATGCCGATATTTTCCTGTGTATCTCGAAGGCGTAGCTCTGCTTTGGTTCACCAAGCTGCCAGTCCGATCTATCGATCAGTTTTCTGACTTAACCCGGAAGTTCAAGGAGCAGTTCAGACTATACGCTTCAAAAGCCAAAGATATTATGTCATTGTCAAGTTTAGAACAGAATCCGGGTGAAACTATCAGATCTTTCCTGAATCGCTTTAATATAGCGCTGGCCGAGGTAGACAATGCAGAACCACGGATGATCTTGACCTATCTAATGAGGGCCATCGACAAGTCGAGCGAATTTGGGAAATGGCTAAACATGAAGGAACCAAATTCCCTTGAAAAATTCTATAAAAAAGCAGATGAATTCATGCGCTTGGAAAGCCGTCCCGTACCGGTAAAGGCAGTGCTGGAAAAAGCTGAAAATAACACTGTTGCTCCACGCAAGAATGAATCTGTAGGGCGAAAAAAGGGAAAATAACAATGGGAAGAAACAGAGTAATCTGAAGAAGCCCCGATCCTTCAAGCCATCAGAATATACTCCTTTGTCAGATACGCCGGAGCGTATCTACCTTGCCACTAAAGATTCTATTGACTTTCCTAAACCTCCTCCTATAAGGACCGGGAAAAAGGCTATACAAAGTGGGAAGTTCTGCCGCTTCCATAATCAACCCGGTCACGAGACCGACGAGTGCCGCCAGTTGAAAAATCTGATTGAAGAGTTGTTAAGGGAAAACAAACTGCAGCAATTTGTGAAAAAGAATAGCAAAAATCCTGCTTCATCTAGTCGGGGGCAACAGACTCCTACTCATCAGCCAAGGACGAGTGAGAAGGCTGCAGAGCATGAATCTGGAAGGCCCATCATCAATGTCATTACAGGAGGACCTCACCCAGCAGGCAGAAGCTGGGGTGAGATGGAAAGGTATACCCGAGCTTTAAAGTATGTACCGACCGAGGAAGATGTATTCGTTTTGGAAGGTGCTACGCCCTAGAAGCAACAAAGAACTTTTGATGATGATATTGTGTTCAAAGCTAGGGATTCCGCAGTTATTGAAGCTCCTACCTTGGATCCCCTAGTCATCTTGGCTGGTATCGGGCCAGCTATTGTCAGAAGAGTTCTCATTGATTGTGGCGCATCCTGCAATATCCTCTTCAAGAAAACATTCGACCAAATGAAGACCCCTATGGCTGATGTGCAAGCCTCATCGCAGAAAATTGCTGGTTTCACTGGGGAGCCAAAGCAGCCGGTAGGAACCATTGATTTGTTTGTGGAACTTGGAGAAGGAGAGAGAAAAGTGGTCCGCAAGCAAACTTTTGTGGTTGTCGACGAATTTTCTGCTTACAATGCTTTCCTTGGTCGTCCAACTCTGGCAGCGTTCAAAGCTGTTCTTGCCCCGTGGTGCCTCACTATTAAATTCCCTACAGACAATGGAGTAAGAGTTATAAAAGGGGATCAAAATGCTGGGCGAGAGTGTTATCTGACAGAGCTACGAGAAACCAGAAAAAGAGAAATGGGAAAGAATGCGGCAGCCCCATTTCGCATCAAAGAACCAGCCTTGTAGAAATTACAGGGCGGACCCTGCACTGGCGAGCACAGCGGAGCAAGGAAAGAGATGGACCCTAGAAAAGTCAGTGCAGGGGAAAATAGAGTGGTACCAGTGGAAACGACAATACCAATACCTGTTGACCCAAAGGACCCAAACAAGGTGTTGAATGTGGGTTCACAACTTAATGCGTCAATTCAGAATATCTTAATATCTTTTTTAAAGGCAAATCTGGATGGTTTTGCTTGGACTCATGCCGATATGTGCGGAATATCCCCAGAAGTTGCAGTACACGCTCTAAATATTGATCCAAAATTTACACCTGTGAAACAGAAAAGGAGAACTCAAGGTCCAGAAAGGTCGGCGGCATTAAAAGAAGAAGTTGATCGGCTCATGGAGAATAATTTTATCAAAGAATCTACCTATCCGAATTGGGTTTCAAATCCAGTGCTGGTTAAGAAAGCCAACGGAAAATGGAGAGTATGCATCGATTTTTCAGATCTAAACAAGGCATGCCCCAAAGACTGCTTCCCATTACCCAGAATCGACCAACTGGTAGACGGAACAGCGGGACACGAATTGTTATCTTTTATGGATGCTTACTCCGGATATAACCAGATCATGATGCATGAGCCAGATCAGGAGGACACGAGCTTTATCACCGACACTGGTCTTTACTGCTACAGAGTTATGCCCTTCGGGTTGAAGAATGCAGGGGCAACATACCAAAGACTTGTTAATGCTATGTTCAAACCGCAACTAGGCAAGACTATGGAAGTCTACGTCGATGACATGTTAGTAAAGTCTAAGAAAGCAGTGGATCACATAGAACACTTAACAGACATGTTCGCAGTCCTCCGAAAATACAGAATGAAGCTCAATCCTTTAAAATGTTCATTTGGAGTGGAATCCGGCAAGCTTTTAGGTTTCATCGTGAGCGCTAGGGGCATTGAGGCCAGTCCAGCTCAAATTACTGCATTAAAAGAAGTCAAAGCTCCTAGAACAAAGAAGGAATTGCAAAGTCTCAATGGAAAGGTCGTCGCCTTGAGTCGGTTCATTTCCAAAGCCACAGATAAATGCATCCCATTCTTTGACGCCCTAAAGAAAGGAAAGAAAAACTTCGATTGGAGTCCCGAATGCCAAAAAGCCTTCGATGAATTGATCCGCCATATGGAAACGCCTCCAATGCTTTCTAGGCCTGGCGATGGCGAGGATCTTCTTATATACTTGGCAGTATCATCTCATGCTCTAAGTGCAGCGCTGATACGAGACGACAAGAGGATTCAACATCCAGTTTACTATATCAGCAAAAGACTCACTGGGGCAGAGATGAATTACTCTAAGTTGGAAAAACTCGCCTATTGCCTACTAATTGCATCTAGGAAGTTGAGGCAATATTTTCAAGCTCATCCTATCAGAGTCCTCACTGATCAACCTTTAAAGCAAGTCCTGTTTCGCCCTGAAACTTCGGGTCGCCTTCTAAAGTGGAATATTGAACTCAGTCAGTATGACATCACTTATCATCCCCGAAAAGCAATCAATGGACAAGCTTTAGCGGATTTCATCGCAGAATTCACAGATAAGGGTAACAGTGAGGAAGAGATGGTCAACGATTCCCCAATCCAATGGAAGTTATATGTTGATGGTGCGAGAAACGACTACTGTTCTGGAGCCGGAGTTGTACTTGAGACCCCTGAAGGCCGATCATTATGCTATGCGCTAAGATTGGAATTTCCTTCAACAAACAATGAAGCAGAATACGAAGCCCTTATCGCTGGCTTAAGGATCGCTAAAGAATTAAACATCCGAGCGTTACAGATATTCAGTGATTCTCAGCTTATCGTATGCCAAGTCAAAAAGGAATTCCAAGAAAAAGGGGGGAATCTGCCCGCCTACTTGTCAAAGGCTTGGGAACTCCTGGGTGATTTCGATCATTACATGATAAGTCACATTCCTCGAGAAGGAAACATGAAATCAGATTCTCTCACAAAGTATTCTAGCACAGGCGAAGCTCAATTTCTGGGGTTAACTCCAGTGGAGGTCCTGTCGACTCCTAGCATTGATGAAATGGACATTGATTGGATCATGAGCATGTCTCAAGAGCAAGAATCATGGATGACTCCGATAACAGAATATCTGCTCAATGGATCCTTACCAGGGAACTCAAAAGAACGACAAAAGCTATTGAGAAAAGCCTCTCGATACATAATCCAGGATGGCCGATTATACAGACGGGGATTCTCAATGCCATTACTTCGATGTGTATCTAGGGAAGAGTCCAAAGCAATCCTAGCGGAGGCACATGGAGGAGAATGTGGTGATCATTCAGGTGGCCAAACATTAGCAAAGAAAATTCTCCGATACGGATATTTTTGGCCAGAAATTAATCGAGATGCAGCAGAGTATTCCCGAAAATGTGACAGATGCCAAAGATTCGCCAAAATTCCTAGAGCACCTTCCACTGAACTCACACAGATGGTCAGTCCATGGCCGTTTGCAATATGGGGGATAGACCTTGTAGGACCGTTACCAACTGCCAAATCTGGAATTAAATATGACATTGTTGCTGTAGATTATTTTACTAAGTGGGCAGAAGCTGAACCACTGGCTACTATCACCTCAAAGAAGATGATAAGTTTTGTGACTAAAAACATCATTTGCAGATACGGTGTGCCTCAAAAAATAATTACAGACAATGGTACTCAGTTTGAAAGTGAAGAATTCCAAGATTTTTGCAAGCGATTCAAAATCCAAAAAAGCTTCTTAGCAGTGGCTCATCCGCAGGCAAAAGGGCAAGTGGAAGCCGTGAATAAAATTATTAAGTCAACCATCAAAAAGCAACTTGAAAGAGCAAAAGGTGGTTGGGTCGATAAGCTACCACTGGCACTATGGGCATACAGAACCACTCACAAAACTGCGACTGGGCACACCTCGTTTTCATTAGCATACGGGTCAGAGGCAATGATTCCGGTAGAAATAGAGGTCCCTTCACATAGAAGAATCCATTTCAATCAAGCAGAAAATGAAAAGCTACAGCTTGAAGCGCTAGATCTCCTTGATGAAAAAAGAGATGAGGCTAATCTCAGAATTGCAGCTCATCAGCAAAGGATAGCCAGACATTTCAATCCCAAAGTTCGCCAACGCAGCTTTGAGATTGGAGACCTAGTCCTGAAGAGAATTATGACAGCGACAGGTGTGTTTGGGCCAAATTGGGAAGGACCATATGTCATAGGTCAGAAGCTTCTTGACGGCACATTCAAACTCACTACTGTTGAAGGAGATCAAATTCCAAGGGCATGGAACAGCAATCATTTGCGTCCATACTTTGCTTGAAAATTTTGTTAAAATATTGTAAAAAGAATTATGAATGTATGATTCTTGTAATTGAAGGCAATTGTAAAACTGATGCATGTAAATAATGAAAAAATATAAAGTGGATGTAGGCCCAATTTCCTGGCCGAACCACTATAAATCTTGTGTTCCTTATTATTATTACATGTTTGCTTTATTTTCGATATAAAAAGTACATAGAATGTATTGCTGAAATGTCGATTTAAATTTTTGCAGACAATGGAAGTGAAACTTGCACATAAAAAGACCAAGTGATTCTCGCCAAATTTCAAGTCACGAAAGCTCCGAATTCAAATCCTAGATAGGAAATACTTAAATTGAACGGCCTATGATTTCGACAGAAACGGGACTTTGCTAATAAATTGAGATCGTTTGAACAAACAAACATCCAATTAAGAGGCTGATGCTCGTTCTCACGAACTTGCCTGACAATGAAGTACACTTCCTTGGATTAAACAAGTTGCTTAAAAAAAAAAAAAAAAAAGAGGATCGCTGAAAAGGCATAAGCAAGTGGACAAGGGAACAACCAAAGCCATCATCGGCAGCACAAGTCCTCTTCGGAGGCACAACTCTTCGAAGGATAAAGACCTCTAATGGGTCATACGCCACAAAAAAAGAAAGTTCTCTACTCAACAAAAAAAGATTGGAGGAGTCATGACCCTCCAACCATGAGAGAGTAACTTCCAGGCGATGAAAACCCTCTCTGAGGCACATTTCACCAGGAGTTGAAGTGTAACAACCGCTCTTCGGAATTTCACTTCACCAGAGTTGAAATGCAAACAAAATAAAAGCCCTCTTCGGAGGCCCATTTCACCAGGAGTTGAAGTGTTACGACCGCTCTTCGGAATTTCACTTCACCAGAATTGAAATGCAAACAAAATAAAGACCTCTTCGGAGGCATATTTCACCAGGAGTTGAAGTGTGACAACCGCTCTTCGGAATTTCACTTCACCAAAGTTGAAATGCAAAACAAAATGAAGACCTTTCTGGAAGTCCACGTTTCACCGAGATTGAAATAAAACTTCCAAGTGTTGAAACGTGAAAAGGCTTTCTTCGAAGGCACAACTCTTTGGAGGTACACGTTTCACCAAGATTGAAATAAAACTTCCAAGTGTTGAAACGTGAAAAATCCCTCCTCAGAAGTACAACCCCCTCCCGGGGACACAATCAAAAAGAAAGACCTCTTCGGAAGCCCACGTTTCACCGAGATTGAAATAAAACTTCCAAGTGTTGAAACGTGAAAAGGCTTTCTTAGAAGGCACAACTCTTTGGAGGTACACGTTTCACCAAGATTGAAATAAAACTTCCAAGTGTTGAAACGTGAAAAATCCCTCCTCAGAGGTACAACCCCCTCCCGGGGACACAATCAAAAAGAAAGACCTCTTCGGAAGCCCACGTTTCACCGAGATTGAAATAAACTTCCAAGTGTTGAAACGTGAAAAGGCTTTCTTCGAAGGCACAACTCTTTGGAGGTACACGTTTCACCAAGATTGAAATAAAACTTTCAAGTGTTGAAACGTGAAAAATCCCTCCTCAGAGGTACAACCCCCTCCCGGGGACACAATCAAAAAAAAAAAAGACCTCTTCGGAAGCCCACGTTTCACCGAGATTGAAATAAAACTTCCAAGTGTTGAAACGTGAAAAGGCTTTCTTCAAAGGCACAACTCTTTGGAGATACACGTTTCACCAAGATTGAAATAAAACTTCCAAGTGTTGAAACGTGAAAAATCCCTCCTCAGAAGTACGAATTTCTATTTTTTAAAAAAAATCCTCATCAAGGGCATACTTTAAGTTTCAAAGGAAGAGTGATTTACCTATTCTAGAAAGTAACCTTCCTCAAAAAAAAAAAGAAGAAGGCTAAAGTACCCTTCAGAGGCCCGCTTTACCACATAGAAGAAATCACTTGGCAAGATGCGTACATAGGCAAAAGAAAAAAAAAAGATTTCTTCGAAGGACAAAGCGTAAAATTTTATATGAAGGAAGTTGTACTCTACGAAAAATTTCTTCAAGAATAAAGTAATTATTCTTCAGAAAATAAGAGTGCAAGTCCCCTCAAAGTATAAAATATTGCAGCAAGCTTATGGTATGGGGGCAACATGGTATAGTTACATACAAAATGGTATAGCTACATCGGTAAAATATGCTCAAACAACATACCACAAGTTCACTGCAATATCATATAAATAAACTTGTGCAAAAATGAATAATAAATGCATTCTCAAATTCAAAACAAGAGTCTGTACAAATAAAGGATCATTTTATTCAATTGCAGATACAGGTTTCAAAATACAAAAGCAGGGGCCGGTGCCCGCACAACATCCGACCATTACACAAAAAAGGAATCAAAAAGCCCGAAGCCCGACTCTTCACTTCTTCTTACCACCTTTGGACCCTTTGCCCGGCCGAATGATTAGCTTTTCAGGTCTATCTATAGGCATAAGGGAAGAAGGAGAGGGAGGTGCAACCGGTGCAACTTCCGGTTCTTCTTCAGTAGCAATGATTTTCTTCCCCCTCCTCTTCGATGTTCCGTGCTTCTTTCTTCTCTTCGAAGAAGACTCACTCCCAGGAGTAACGAGAGCGGACAAAACTACGTCATCAGAAGAAGTCCGCTCCGGAGAGATCTCGCCTCCTTCAAGTCCCTCGTCTTTCTGCCCTTGCGAAGCGATAGGGTCATCCAAGCCATGAAGAGCCTCAATTTGCTCCTCTTGTGACCCGGGCTGTGAAGCAGAAGGAGGAGTCACCTGAAGAGACGGAGGAGGGATAACCGGAGGAGGTGAAGTCTGCACAGCACTTGGTGTTTCAACTGCAAAAGAAGAGAAATTAAAAATATTAGTATCTCCCCAAAAGAAGGGACATATGGGTTCGTTGAGATTCAAGAAGTAATCGAGAAGCTCATCAAACTTTTGAGGAGCAAGCAAGCGATCCACCTGAATCGGACCAATGTCAAAATTACCTGAAGATGTTTGCTTCGTTAGTTCAATCTCATAATTTTGAGCCCCGATATCTTCCAAAGCCTCATCATCAGTAGGGGTAATTACCCCAGTTCTTGTAGGAGGCAGCGAATGAGCACTGGAACCTGTAATGTCGACTTCAGAAGAAACTAAAGGATGTTCAGAAGTGGTAGGTGGTATTTCTTTTTCAGAACGTTCCCCTTCCGCCATTCCGGCCCGCACTCTGGCGAGTTGCTCTTTTCCCTTGGCAAGAGCAGCGCGGGCATCATCATCGAGATAATGCTCTTCAAGAGCTGTCTCAGCGTAGCCAGCACCTTTACCACCGAGCATATCGAGTGCTGCCTCCCAAACTTCAGCTAGTGTAATTTCATACTTAGGGCCTAGAAAGGCAAGGCTGCCACGCCCCAAAAAGCTGTGCAGATAAAAATCAAATAATGTGGAGCCAATGTCAGCTTTGGTTGCTTGATGGGCCTCTACGGCCGCAAGTTTACCAGCAACAGCCTCGTCACGCTCCTTTTCGGCCATAGCAAGTCGAGCTTTTAACATCTCTATCTCCAAGCTTTGAGAGCCGGTCTGTTCTCGCAGCTGTAAAGTTTCAGCGCGATATTCTTCTATGACCTTCTCCTTGTGTGTAAGCTTATCTTCGACTGCCCTTTGACTGGCATGCGCATCTCGTACTTGTTGCTGAAGCATGCTCTCCTTTTGAGAATAGAGAGTAGACGAAGTAGCTAATTCTTCCTTAAGCTTTTCTACTTCCGCTTCCAGCTTTTCATTATAGGAAGCAATACTTCTCTTTTCGGCGTCATGCTGTTCGAGAGTCTTCTGCCACTCAGCCTTATCGTTCTCCATTGTGAGCATGGCCTCGAGATTGGCTCGGTTAACCCTCTGAAGCTCGTCGACAAGTTTTTGCCAATTCGACATTCTTTCAATATCGGTGCCGACAGTATCAAGATTTCGCAGCATAGCCGATTTGTCGAGAGGAACCAAGTCGAGATCAAATCGAACCCCTATCAGGCACCACTGAGGGAATCGACTTTGAAGAGTGGGAGGACCTTGCCCAACTTGGTATGCGGGCCGGTTGATGATTGTTTGAATGTCGGAACGAACGGGGGCAGGAGATTGAGCAGGAACATCTTGAGAAACTGTCGGCATTGTTTCTTCAGTAAGTTTAGCCCGCTTGCTAGAAGAATCTTCCATGTGACCTTTACCTCTCTCATCGTGAGTCTTTCTTTTTTGGGTATCATCATCTCTGTGGGGAGGGTCATGTCTTTCTTGTTCTCTTCGGTGACGTTCTTCATATGCTCGTCTCTCGTCTGCTTTCCTGATGGCCCTCTCTTCATCCGATTCTCTGTAAGAGGGGAGGTGACGCCTATAATCATATTGGCTACGCCTCCCGTAGCGCTGGAAATCATCATAGTATGAGCTGCTGCGCCCCATTGGAGAATCTGGAATAAAAATAATAAGCTTTAGAAATCTTTAAAGTATAAGAAGATGAATGCGTAGAAGTGCTGAAAAATCCTAAGTGTTGTGTAACGTGTAAGCTACATGCATCAAGTTACAGACCACTCTGTGGAGTAGAGGTAGTGATAACTTGAGTAGAAGGGGTTGACATTTGTTGTAGAGAAGATGTCGCCTCAATTACAGAAGAGATAGTTTTGGAAACATCATCCCTAAAAAGTTCTTGAGAAGTGACCATTATGTCACTTAAACTCCCAAAAATATCAACTCCAAGATCAACGTTCTTATCAGTATGAGGAAGGGACTCCTCTTCTTCAGTTATGGGGGCAAGTGCAGGCTTTTCAGATGGCTCCGCATCATCCCTTGGAGTGGAACATTTTACTAGTGAAATTTCTATAGAGGTTCCTCCCCGCATGTGCTCTTTAATAGAGACCGGGGCATCAGGAGTTTTCATCGGAGAATCGGGAACTTCAGTCGGAACTTCATGAAGTTGAGTAGAACGGGAAGAATGTAAAAGCTCAAACCGATGAAGAAGTTCATCTGTCAATAGAAATTTTACGCTCCTCTCTTCAGCAGCCACAATGCTTAGCCTCTCAAAGACTGGTTTATGACTGGAATCTCTAGAAGGAGGAGGAAGTGTTGTAAAAATAAGGAATGGAATCAGCATCTAGCAATACGAACCATGAAAAACTTAAAATGAAATTGAAGAGAGAAGGGAAAAAAGATCTCACTTCCTATGCTCCAGTCTGTGTAAAATCCTGCAGGGCAACGAATATAGAAGAATTGATTCAAAAAACCATGTGCACTCTCCGGCAAATCCAAAATTAGTTTACGGTTCCTCGCACCTCTTACAAGTACAATCGAAGGGTGGTCCTTGTTCTTCGCAAAAGTGCACAGGTAACAGATTTCCTCAAAACTCGGAAGACGGTCAAGAGTTCTCCTGAACAGAACGCACAATCCCATCAAAATGGCATAGCCATTGGGATGCAGTTGGAAAGGAGAGATCGTCAGTCGAAGAAGGATTTGTTGAAGAAATTAATTAAAGGGAGGAATTACTCCACTTAAGCACATTTGGCGATTAATGGCAACAAAACCGGAAGGTGGTCTATCAGCAAAATCATTTGGTCCAGGGAGTAAAACTTCTGCCTCGGCAGTACCAAATTGAACGCATAATTGATTAAGCACCCGCTGTTTCAGAAGGGTAGGAGTTCTTTCCGGAGGGTTCTCTAGTGGAATAGCAATCGGAGGAGCCCCTTCGACGTGTTCTATCATCTCTTCTTGTTGAGACGTCATTCTATACAAGCAACTGGATGTTCAAATGTGAAGGTGCACGTTTCCTAAAAGTGTGAAGTGTTGTGCAAAACTAATAAAAATAACAAGCAAAATAACTGAAATTAAACTAATTGGCAACTGATTGATTGTGAGATTTCAGGACTTGTTAATTTAAAACTCAAGTGCAGTGTTAATTCAAACAAAATTTTAGCTTTGCTTTAACACTTCATTTGAGTCGGTTGATTCACAGCATTTCACTCACACAGTTCATTTAAGTTGATTATTCTCTATCGACTAATCTGTCATTCGATGTGGGCGGTCAGTAACAGTATATTCGTCCCATTTTTCTGCAAATGTTTCGTTTAAACAGGTTGTTAGATTAAAAGTTAGAGCAATCTGCAAAGGAATGTAATGAATTTCAAATGATTCAAGTCCAAGCAGTTCAATCAAATTCTCTCAAAAATTTCACAAGTCCTAGGTCGTCCAACGACCTAATATAGGTCAGAGCTCTTTTAGGTCGCATTGTGCAAGTTAAGAGGTTCAAAGCAATGCGGATTTGTTCAAGTCCTAGCTCGGCCGCGACCTAATGCCTATGCCGCAAAGAAGTTAGGTCGTTGATTTGTTAAGTCGTTCTGCTTAGAATTCATGTGCAAATTTGTTAAGATCTAGGTCGGCCGCAACCTAACTAACCCAGCAGTTCGGAGCAACGTGCTTTCACCTAAGTCCTAGGTCGCGAGAGTCCTAGGTCGCGAGGTTCTATAGTTCGCGCAGGTTCATGGGGCGGTTCTAATAGGATCTTGAGCAAGCTCCTGCTCAAGCTAAAAACCTCGCTTCCCTCACCAATCACCTTCTTCTCCACTAACCCAGTAACCTGTTATTAACTACACATAGAGATCCATCATCCTCTTCGTGAAATTCATCATTCCTACATACCACCGAATCATCCAGGAGTCAATTCGAAGCATCTCTGATCCATCATGGATTCAACTCATTGTTGTACTTTCGAAAATCGCAACTAATGGCGATCAAAATCGACCATAACTTGAAAAAAAATGATGGAGTACGACGTACAAAATTGTTCTGGGATGGAAATTCGTGGTTTGATGGTAATCATGGGATGGATAGAGATTAAGTGTACTTACACAATATGATAGCAGGAATGAATCGGTGGATGATTAAACTCAAATTTGCTTTTGAAATCACAAAGTTCTGCTAATGGCTGAATGGAATATTAAAATAGATGAGGTGAAGGAGGAACGACCTAAGCTATTTATACCCCGGAGGAGTGAAATGCGAATCGACACACACGACCTAGTTGCCTCGATAGGTCGCTTGGGACCTAACAACTCATCAGAGCACGAGTTAAGAAGATCGAAGCACACGACCTACGACCTAGGCATATACTTTGAGGGGCAAATGTTAACTCCTCTTCGTTAGCGACCTAACTACAGCAGCGACCTACGACCTATAGGGAGCCGTGATTTAACGACTCACAAAGATAACGACCTAATGGTATCAGCGACCCAAGGGGATCTAACGACCTAGTGCTCCAGCGACCTAAAGGCCAGAGCGACCTAACGAGTCAACAAGACGAGCGACCTAACGGTTCGAGCATTCGGCGACTTAACAGATAGAGAAGGAGACAACCTAGCGACCTAATGGTTTAACGAGCTAAGCTATAAGTCGTGTTAACTTAGGTCGCAACACCATACCATTCAACATACTTAGGTTGCCTCTCTTCTTAGGTCGCACACGACCTACCACTTGTCATCTTACTCAGTCAAACTCGATGCATCCTATCAAGCCACAAACCATACCACGTAGGTCGCTCACGACCTACGTCTTACCATAGACCGTCACCAACCTATAACCCGCTAACCCGTTACAGACTAGAGGGCAACCTTGTGCTACTGTAATTCTGACATTGCTCACGACCTAAGATAGGTCGCTCACGACCTAAGGACATTGCATTAGAAGGCCGCCTTCTCTAAGCCGCTACTGGTAAGGTCGCTTACGACCTAGAACTTGTTGAAACGAGCTTGCATGTTCTTATGGAAGGGGGGCCAGTGCTTCTTAGGTCGGCTACGACCTACGACCTTACTTAGGTCGGTCACGACCTACGACCTAACTCCGAAAAATGCCTATAAATACGACCTTAGTTCCAATTAGGGGGGGGGGGACTTTTGGGGCTCATTCATTTCAAGCGCCGTTACTCTGCTGCATTCTGAACAACTTCAACACCTTCAATGAACTTCACGAAGAGATCAAACATGTCAAACATGTGTTCAAAGATTTGGATCGACATTGAAGTTTAGGCTACTTGTTCTAAGTCACTTGAAACTCAAAGTGTGTTGTAATCAAAGTGTAACTGCATTGACTTGTAATCAAATCGTCAATAAAGATATTCATAGTGGACGTAGGCTATCTCTTAAGCCGAACCACTATAAAATTGCTGTTGTTTACTGTTTTTTCACTATTATCTGCTTATAATCTGTTCCCGAGCTATCGGGTGGTGCTTTCGCGATCTCACTTCATACACCGGGGTGTTGGCGTTCAAATTTTAGCGTTAACAATAGATATAAGAATGTTAATCCTGACTCGAGTGTTTTGTATTTTGCTTTACGCTCGGGTCAGATTGAGTGATACAACATTTGAGACTCACCTTCGAAGTTGGAGATTAGCTTGAAGATCCAGCTATCTATCATTTCAGTCATCCAGTTGATAGGTCCAGAGAAGTCATTTTCTCGTACTGGAGACTTCACTGCATCCGAGATATTCTGTTGTACTTTATCTCTAACTCTGATGTTTATATAGTAGCTTCATGAACTACTATTCATTTATTCCGCTGCGTATTATTGTACTGCTCTGTATCTGTTATTCTATGATTGATTTATTTACTGTATATGTTAAGTTTTTCCAAATTTTAATTAACAATTTGGTATTTTGAATTATTCAAGTCGGACATGTATGGTTTTATTGTCGATTTGAATGGTCCAAAATAGCGGGACGTTACAGTTTGCTTAAGGAATATTAGCGAACTCGCTAATATTTCATATATAAGGCGGATTACATATCACATTTTTATGCTTTTTTTCCTATGGGATGCCTCATCTTTGAGATGAGATGCAAATTATGTAATCATATTCATATTGCAAATTTTTGAAATGCTAGCCGCGTGTTAACGCTAAAAATTGAACGCTAACACCCCGGTGTGTAGAGTGTAGTTGTGAAAGCACCACCCGTTGGTACGGGAACCAGAAAAAAGTAAGAATCACAGAAAAGTATTAAAAGACACGTTATTTATAGTGGTTCGGCTTAAGAGAGAGCCTACGTCCACTTTAAACTCTTTTATTGCTGATATTATTACAACCCTTTACAAGATTCATCGATTACAACACCCTTTGAGTTTAAAGTCATTTAGAACAAGTAGCCTCAACTTCAATTTCGATCAAAATCTTTGAATTCATGTTGAACATGTATGATTTCTTCGTGAAGTTCCTTGAAGCGTTCTTTGTATCTCAAAAGCTTTAAGTGTTGAAGTAGTTCGGAATGCAGCAGAGTAACGACGCTTGAAATGAATGAGCCCAAAAGTCCCTTTCTAGTTGGAACTCGGGGTGTATTTATAGGCATTGCTCGGAGTTAGGTCGTAGGTTGAGACCGACCTAACTTAGGTCGCAGGTCGTCCCTGACCTAGGATGCATTGTCCTCCCTCTGCAAGAATACACATGCTGATTTGTACAAGTCCTAGGTCGCGAGCGACCTATCCCCCTGCGGCACAGTATACGTAACTTCTTTACTCAGGCATTTAGGTCGTTAGCGACCTATCCTAGGTCGTGAGTACTTTTCTTATAGTTATAACTGGAGTCTTTAGGTCGCGACTTCCCTTAGGTCGCGAAGTATTCCTAGGTCGCGGAGTTCCATAGGTCGAGACCGTTTTTAGGTCGCATTCACTCTTAGGTCGTCCTACTTCTTAGGTCGCAACTCTCTATTAGGTCGCGAAGCTTGATAGGTCGAAACATCTTCTGAGTCGCAGCCTTCCTTAAGTCGCAGCTCTTTGTTAGGCCGTGGAGCTTCATAGGTCGCGGCCTCCTTTAGGCCGCGAAGCATTTTTAGGTCGTTCTCCTTTTTAGGTCGAGCCATTTTTAAGTCGTAGCCTTTTAGGTCGCTAGGTTCTCGAGTTGGTTAGGTCGTTACATTTTCCTTAAGTCACTTACAGAAGGGAGTTAACATTTGCCCCTCGAAGTATATGACTTAGCCATAGGTCGTGTGCTTCGACTTTCTTAACTCGCGTTCTGAAGGATTGTTAGGTCGCAAACGACCTAAGGAGAACGTTAGGTCGCGTAGTGTCGGTTCGTGTTCTATTACCCTGGAATATAAATAACTTAGGTCGTTCCTTCTTCTCCTTATCTGCTTCAGCCTCCATTCCGCCATTAACAAACTTTTGAGCCCTCAAAGACAACTCCAACAACTTAACCATCAATTATCCCATCATTAGACTACGTAAGTGAACTTTACCAACATTTGATTACATCTATCATCAAATCGCAAATGTTTCACTTGTCGCCCCTAATGTAATTTCATGTGCTATGTTCGCTCAACAAGTCACGATTCAATTAACTTTTGACTGAGTCTTTGTCGCGATTCCTGTGAACATGGCAGTATATCGGATTTGTGATGAATTTGAGACGATTTGGATTGGATTCTTGGGTAATTCGTGACGATGTAGGAGGAAGATGGTGAATTATGGTGTTTCGAACTAGTTGGCTTGCAAATTTGGAGGAGACGAGGAGGGTTCCGATGGGTTAACGGGTTAATGGGTTCTTAGCTACACGGGTAATGGAGGAGATGATGTGGCAGCGTGTGAGTGGAGGATCGACCTTAGGGCTGTCTGCTTGAATACTAACCATGTGACCTAACTTCTTAGCGATCTAACTTTGTAATGACCTAAGTTCTTGCGGCATTGGTTTTAGGTCGCGGCCGACCTTAGACTTAAATTCCTATGGCATAGAAGTTAGGTCGCTGCCGACCTAGTACTTGGATGGTTTGCACATGAACTTTAAACCGAACGACCTAACAGCTTAGCAACTTATCACCTTTGAATGACTGCATAGGGACTTAACACATCAACGACCTATCTTTTGCGACATAAGCTTTAGGTCGCGGCCGAGTTAGGACTTGACCAATTCGCATTATTTTGACATAAAGCCTTGAACTCTTTGATTTGCACAGTGCGACCTAAAGGAGCTTCGACCTATACTAGGTCGTTGGACGACCTAGGACCTGTGAAATTTTTTCTGAAAAAATTCGATTGAGTTGTTTGGACTTAAATTCTGCTGCACTTCTTTGTAGATCCCTTTAAAGTCGTCAACCTGCTAAATATGACATTTGTAGAAAAATGGGACGAATATATTGTCACTGACCGCCCACATCGAATGACAGATTAGTCGATAAAGAATAATCAACTTAAATGAATTGTGTGAGTGAAATGCTGTAACTCAACCGACTCAAATGAAGTGTTAAAGCAAAGCTAGAATTTTGTTTGAATTAACACTGCACTTGAGTTTTAAATTAACAAGTCCTGAAATCTCACAATCGATCAGTTGCTAACTAGTTTAATTCCAGTTATTTTGCTTGTTATTTTTATTAGTTTTGCACAACACTTCACACTTTTAGGAAACGTGCACCTTCACATCTGAACATCCAGTTGCTCATGTAGAATGACGTCTCAACAAGAAGAGATGATAGAACACGTCGAAGGGGCTTTCCTGATTGCTATTCCACTAGAGAACCCTCCGGAAAGAACTCCTACCCTTCTGAAACAGCGGGTGCTTAATCAATTATGCGTTCAATTTGGCATTGCCGAGGCAGAAGTTTTACTCCCTAGAACAAATGATTTTGCTGATAGACCACCTTACGGTTTTGTTGCCATTAATCGCCAAATGTGCTTAAGTGGAGTAATTCCTCCCTTTAATGAATTTCTTCAACAAATCCTTCTTCGACTAACGATCTCTCCTTTCCAACTGCATCCCAATGGCTATGCCATTTTGATGGGATTGTGCGTTCTGTTCAGAAGAACTCTTGACCGTCTTCCGAGTTTTGAGGAAATCTGTTACTTGTGCACTTTTGCGAAGAACAAGGACCACCCTTCAATTGTACTTGTAAGAGGTGCGAGGAACCGCAAACTAATTTTGGATTTGCCGGAGAGTGCACATGGTTTTTTGAATCAATTCTTCTATATTCGTTGCCCCGCAGGATTTTACGCAGACTGGAGAATAGGAAGTGAGATCTTCTTTCCCTTCTCTCTTCAATTTTATTCTAAGTTTTTCATGGTTCGTATTGCTAGATGCTGATTCCATTCCTTATTTTTACAGCACTTCCTCCTCCTTCTAGAGATTCTAGTCATAAGCCAGTCTTTGAAAGGCTAAGCATTGTGGCTGCTGAAGAGAGGAGCGCAAAACTTCTATTGACAGATGAACTTCTTCATCGGTTTGAGCTTTTACATTCTTCTCGTTCTACTCAACCTCATGAAGTTCCAACTGAAGTTCCCGATTCTCCGATGAAGACTCCTGATGCCCCGGTCTCTATTAAAGAGCACATGCGGGGAGTAACCTCTATAGAAAATTCACTAGTAAAATGTTCCACTCCAAGGGATGATGCGGAGCCGTCCGAAAAGCCTGCACTTGCCCTCATAACTGAAGAAGAGGAGCCCCTTCCTCATACTGATAAGAACGTTGATCTTGGAGTTGATATTTTTGGGAGTTTAAGTGACATAATAGTCACTTCTCAAGAACTTTTTAGGGATGATCCTGCCATTGCCAAAGTCACATCTCCAGCGATTGAAGCAACTTCTACTCTCAAGCACACTTCCACAGCTCCGGAAGTGCAATTTTCCACAATAACTACCACTACCCCTCAGTCGATGACTGGTTTGTAGTCTAGTTTGCCGCGAGTAGTTTTACACGTCGCACGCACTTAGGATGCACTTGACTTTCTTATTCCTGGTAGATTCTCAAACCTTGTTTTTTCTTTAATTTCAGGTTCTCCAATGGGGCGGAGCGTCTCTTATTATGACGACTTTAAACAATACGGGAGACGCATTCGATTCGACTATAGACGTCATCTCCCCCCTCGAAGAGAAACCGATGAAGAGAGGGCCATCGGAAAAGCAGACGAGAGACGAGCATATGAAGAACGTCACCGAAGAGAACAAGAAAGACATGACCCTCCTCACAGAGATGATGATATCCAAAAAAGAAAGACTCACGATGAGAGAGGTAAAGGTCACATGGACGATTCTTCTAGCAAGCGGGCTAAACTTACTGAAGAAACAATGCCGACAGTTTCTGAAAATGTTCCTGCTCAATCTCCTGCCCCCGTTCGTTCCGACATTCAAACAATCATCAACCGGCCCGCATACCAAGTTGGGCAAGGTCCTCCCACTCTTCAAAGTCGATTCCCTCAGTGGTGCCTGAAAGGGGTTCGATTTGATCTCGACTTGGTTCCTCTCGACAAATTGGCTATGCTGCGAAATCTTGATACTGTCAGGACCGATATTGAAAGAATGTCGAACTGGCAAAAACTTGTCGACGAGCTTCAGAGGGTTAACCGAGCCAATCTCGAGGCCATGCTCACAATGGAGAACGATAAGACTGAGTGGCAGAAGACTCTCGAGCAGCATGACGTCGAAATGAGAAGTATTGCTTCCTATAATGAAAAGCTGGAAGCGGAAGTAGAAAAGCTTAAGGAAGAATTAGCTACTTCATCTACTTCCAATTCTCAAAAGGAGAGCATGCTTCAGCAACAAGTACGAGATGCGCATGCCAGTCAAAGGGCAGTCGAAGATAAGCTTACACACAAAGAGAAGGTCATAGAAGAATATCGCGCTGAAACTTTACAGCTGCGAGAACATACCGGCTCTCAAAGCTTGGAGATAGAGTTGTTAAAAACTCGACTTGCTATGGCCGAAAAGGAGCGTGACGAGGCTTTTGCTGGTAAACTCGCGGCCGAAGAGGCCCATCAAGCAACCAAAGCTGACATTGGCTCCACATTATTTGATTTTTATCTTCAATGTATCTTGGGGCGCGGTAGCCTTTCATTTCTGGGTCCCAAATATGAGATTACATTGGCTGAAGTATGGGAGGCTGCCGTAGATATGCTTGGAGGCGCTGGTTACTCCGAAGACCATCTTCAAGAATATTATTTTGATGAGGCAACTCGGGAAGCACTAGCTAGGGGAAAAGAGCAGCTTGCTAAATTTCGAGCTGAAACGACAGGGGAGGGGTGCTCAGAGAAGGAAGCGCTTGTAAATGTCCATGTTCCTCCTTCGGTTTCAGCTGATGTTGATATAGCTGGCCCTAGCTCATCTTCTATTCCTCAAGATAAAACTGATCTCGGAGTTACAACTCCCCATGTTGTAGAGAAGCCTCAGGAGAGCACCGAAGCCCAGGATTATGAGATTGAAATGATAAAGACAACCGCCGCAGGTAACTTTGACATTGGTCCGATTCAGGTGGATTGCCTGCTTGTTCCTCAAAAGTTTGATGAGCTTCTCGATTACTTCTTGAATCTTGATGAACCCATATCTCCCTTCTTTTTGGGAGATACTAATATTTTTAATTTCTCTTCTTCTGCAGTTGAAACATCAAGTGCTGTGCAAACTTCGCCTCCTCCGGTTATCCTTCCACCGTCTCTTCAGGTGGCTCCTCCTTCTGCTTCACAGCCCGGGTCACAAGAGGAGCAAATAGAGGCTCTTCATGGCTTAGATGACCCTATCGCTTCGCAAGAGCAGAAAGACGAGGGACTTGAGGGAGGTGAGATATCTCCAGAGCGGACTCCTTCTGATGACATAATTTTGTCTGCTCTTGCTACTCCAGGGAGTGAGTCTTCTTCGAAGAGGAGAAAGAAGCACGGAACGTCGAAGAGGAGGGGGAAGAAAATCATTGCTACTGAAGAGGAACCGGAAGTTGCACCGGTTGCACCTCCCTCCCCTTCTTCCCTTATGCCTACAGACCGACCTGAAAAGCTAACCATTCGGCCGAGTAAAGGGTCCAAAGGTGGCAAGAAGAAATGAAGATTTCAGCTTTTAGCTTCTTGTCTTTTGCATGTACTGGTCGAGAATTGTGCGGGTATCGGCCCCTGCCTTTTATTTTGAAACTTGTATCTGCAATACAATTGAATAAAATGATCCTTTATTTGCACAAACTTCTGTTTGAATTTGAGAATGCATTTATTATTCATTTTTGCACAAGTTTATTTATATGATAATGCAGCGGGCTTATGGTATGTTGTTTGAGCATTACTTTTGCCGATGTGGCTATACCATATTGTATGTAACTATACCATGCTGCCCCCATACCATAAGCTTGCTGCAATATTTTATACTTCGAGGGGACTTGCACTCTTATTTTCTGAAGAATAATTATTTCATTCTTGAAGAAATTTTTCGTAGAGTACAACTCCCTTCATATAAGTTTTTACGCTTTGTGCTTCGAAGAAATCACTTTTTTCTTTTGCGTATGTACGCATTTTAGCAAGTGAATTCTTCTATGTGGTAAAGCGGACCTCTGAAGGGTACTTTAACTTTTTTTTTTTACATAGAAATTTGTACCTCTGAGGAGGGATTTTTCATGTTTCAACACTTGGAAGTTTTATTTCAATCTTGGTGAAACGTGTACCTCCAAAGAGTTGTGCCTTTGAAGAAAGCCTTTTCA
Source organism: Allium cepa (assembly GCA_030765085.1). Classification (NCBI taxonomy): domain Eukaryota; kingdom Viridiplantae; phylum Streptophyta; class Magnoliopsida; order Asparagales; family Amaryllidaceae; genus Allium; species Allium cepa. The sequence goes on from CM060931.1 coordinate 854,233,238, forward strand.
CGTTTCAACACTTGGAAGTTTTATTTCAATCTCGGTGAAACGTGGGCTTCTGAAGAGGTCTTTCTTCTTGATTGTGTCTCCGGGAGGAGGTTGTACCTCTGAGGAGGGAATTTTCACGTTTCAACACTTGGAAGTTTTATTTCAATCTTGGTGAAACGTGTACCTCCAAAGAGTTGTGCCTTTGAAGAAAGTCTTTTCACGTTTCAACACTTGGAAGTTTTATTTCAATCTCGGTGAAACGTGGACTTCCAGAAAGGTCTTTATTTTGTTTTGCATTTCAACTTTGGTGAAGTGAAATTCCGAGGAGCGGCTGTTACACTTCAACTCCTGGTGAAATGTGCCTCTGAATAGGTCTTTATTTTGTTTGCATTTCAACTCTGGTGAAGTGAAATTCTGAAGAGCGGTCGTAACACTTCAACTCCTGGTGAAATAGGCCTCCGAAGAGGGCTTTAATTTTGTTTTACATTTCAATTCTGGTGAAGTGAAATTCCGAAGAGCGGTCGTAACACTTCAACTCCTGGTGAAATGGGCCTCCGAAGAGGGCTTTTATTTTGTTTTACATTTCAACTCTGGTGAAGTGAAATTCCGAAGAGCGGTTGTTACACTTCAACTCCTGGTGAAATGGGCCTCCGAAGAGGGCGTTTATTTTGTTTTACATTTCAACTCTGGTGAAGTGAAATTCCGAAGAACGGTTGTTACACTTCAACTCCTGGTGAAATGTGCCTCAGAGAGGGTTTTCATCGCCTGGAAGTTACTCTCTCATGGTTGGAGGGTCATGACTCCTCCAATCTTTTTTGTTGAGTAGAGAACTTTCTTTTTTGTGGCGTATGACCCATTAGAGGTCTTTATCCTCCAAAGAGTTGTGCCTCCGAAGAGGACTTGTGCTGCCGATGATGGCTTTGGTTGTTCCCTTGTCCACTTGCTTATGCCTTTTCAGCGATCCTCTGTTTTTTTTTTCTTTTCAAGCTTTCATTCCCTTTTCTTACAAGTAATTTGTTTAATCCAAGGAAGTGTACTTCATTGTCAGGCAAGTTCGTGAGAACGGGCATTAGCTTCTTAATTGGATGTTTGTTTGTTCACACGATCTCAATTTATTAGCAAAGGCCCGTTTCTGTCGAAATCATAGGCCGTTCAATTGAAGTACTTCCTATCTAGGATTTTAATTCGGGGCTTTTGTGACACGAAATTTGGCGAGAATCACTTGGTCTTATTATGTGCAAGTTTCACTTCCATTGTCTGCAAAAATTTAAATCGACATTTCAGCAATACATTCTATGTACTTTTTATATCGAAAATAAAGCAAACATGTAATAATAATAAGGAACACAAGATTTATAGTGGTTCGGCCAGGAAATTGGGCCTACATCCACTTTATATTCTTTCATTATTTACTTGCATCAGTTTTACAATTGCCTTTAATTACAAGAATCATACATTCATAACTCTTTTTACAAAATTTCAACAAAATTTTCAAGTAAAGTATGGACGCAAGTGATTGCTGTTCCATGCCCTTGGAATTTGATCTCCTTCAACAGTGGTGAGTTTGAATGTGCCGTCAAGAAGCTTCTGACCTATGACATATGGTCCTTCCCAATTTGTCCCAAACACACCTGTCGCTGTCATAATTCTCTTCAGGACTAGATGTCCAATCTCAAAGCTGCGTTGGCGAACTTCGGAATTGAAATGTCTGGCTATCCTTTGCTGATGAGCTGCAATTCTGAGATTAGCCTCATCTCTTTTTTCATCAAGGAGATCTAGCGCTTCAAGCTGTAGCTTTTCGTTTTCTGCTTGATTGAAATGGATTCTTCTATGTGAAGGGACCTCTATTTCTACCGGAATCATTGCCTATGACCCGTATGCCAACGAAAACGGGGTGTGCCCAGTCGCAGTTTTGTGAGTGGTTCTGTATGCCCATAGTGCCAGTGGTAGCTTATCGACCCAACCACCTATTGCTCTTTCAAGTTGCTTCTTGATGGTTGACTTAATAATTTTGTTCACGGCTTCCACTTGCCCGTTTGCCTGCGGATGAGCCACTGCTGAGAAGCTTTTCCGGATTTTGAATCGCTTGCAAAAATCTTGGAATTCTTCACTTTCAAATTGAGTACCATTATCTGTAATTATTTTTTGAGGCACACCATATCTGCAAATGATATTTTTAGTCACAAAGTTTATCATCTTTTTAGAGGTGATAGTAGCCAATGGTTCAGCTTCAGCCCATTTAGTGAAATAATCTACAGCAACAATGGCATATTTGATTCCAGATTTGGCAATTGGTAGCGGCCTAATGAGATCCATTCCCCAAATTGCAAATGTCCATGGACTGACCATCTGTGTGAGTTCAGTAGAAGGTGCTCTAGGAATTTTAGCAAATCTTTGGCATCTGTCACACTTTCGGGAATAGCTTGCAGCATCTCGATTAATTTCTGGCCAAAAATATCCGTATCGGAGAATTTTCTTTGCTAATGTTTGGCCACCTGAATGATCACCACATTCTCCTCCATGTACCTCCGCTAGGATTGTTTTGGACTCTTCCCTGGATACACATCGAAGTAATGGCATTGAGAATCCCCGTCTGTATAATCGGCCATCCTGGATTATATATCGATAGGCTTTTCTCAGTAGCTTTTGTCGTTCTTTTGAGTTCCCTGGTAGAGAGCCATTGAGCAGATATTCTGTTATTGGAGTCATCCATGATTCTTGCTCTTGAGGTATACTCATGATCCAATCAATGTCCATCTCATTAATGCTCGGTGCCGTCAGAACTTCTACTGGGACTAACCCCAGAAATTGAGCTTCGCCGGTGCTAGAGTACTTTGCGAGAGAATCTGCTTTCATGTTTTGTTCTCGAGGAATATGGTTTATCGTGTGGTGATCGAAGTCACACCAAAGTTCCCAAGCCTTTGACAAGTAGGCGGGCAGATTTCCTCCTTTCGCTTGGAATTCCTTCTTGACTTGGCATACAATAAGTTGAGAATCACTGAAGATCTGTAATGCTCGGATGTTTAGTTCTTTAGCAATCCTTAGGCTAGCGATAAGGGCTTCGTATTCTGCTTCATTGTTTGTTGAAGGAAATTCCAATCTTAGTGCATAGCATAATGATCGACCTTCAGGGGTCTCGAGTACAACTCCGGCTCCAGAACAGTAGTCGTTTCTCGCGCCATCGACATATAACTTCCATTGGATCGGGGAATCGTCGATTGTTTCCTCCTCACTGTTACCCTTATCTGTGAATTCTGCGATGAAATCCGCTAAAGCTTGTCCATTGATTGCTTTTCGGGGATGATAAGTGATGTCATATTGACTGAGTTCAATATTCCACTTTAGAAGACGACCCGAAGCCTCAGGGCGAAATAGGACTTGCTTTAAAGGTTGATCAGTGAGGACTCTGATAGGATGAGCTTGGAAATATTGCCTCAACTTTCTAGATGCAATTAGTGGGCAATAGGCGAGTTTTTCCAACTTAGAGTAATTCATCTCTGCCCCAGTGAGTCTTTTGCTGATATAGTAAACTGGATGTTGAATCCTCTTGTCTTCCCGTATCAGCGCTGCACTTAAAGCATGAGATGATACTGCTAAGTATATAAGAAGATCCTCGCCATCGCCAGGCCTAGAAAGTATTGGAGGCGTTTCCATATGGCGAATCAATTCATCAAAGGCTTTTTGGCATTCGGGAGTCCAATCGAAGTTTTTCTTTCCTTTCTTTAGGGCGTCAAAGAATGGGATGCATTTATCTGTGGCTTTGGAAATGAACCGACTCAAGGCGGCGACTTTTCCATTGAGACTTTGCAATTCCTTCTTTGTTCTAGGAGCTTTGATTTCCTTTAAGGCGGTAATTTGAGCTGGACTAGCCTCGATGCCCCCTGCGCTCACGATGAAACCTAAAAACTTGCCGGATTCCACTCCAAATGAACATTTCAAAGGATTGAGCTTCATTCCGTATTTTCGGAGGACCGCGAACATGTCCGCTAAGTGTTCTATGTGATCCACTGCTTTCTTAGACTTTACTAACATGTCATCGACGTAGACTTCCATAGTCTTTCCTAATTGCGGTTTGAACATAGCATTAACAAGTCTTTGGTATGTTGCCCCTGCATTCTTCAACCCGAAGGGCATAACTCTGTAGCAGTAAAGACCAATGTCAGTGATAAAGCTTGTGTCCTCCTGATCTGGCTCATGCATCATGATCTGGTTGTATCCGTAGTAAGCATCCATGAAAGATAACAATTCGTGTCCCGCTGTTCCGTCTACCAGTTGATCGATTCTGGGTAATGGGAAGCAGTCTTTGGGGCAGGCCTTGTTTAGATCTGAAAAATCGATGCATACTCTCCATTTTCCGTTGGCTTTCTTAACCAGCACTGGATTCGAAACCCAATTCGGATAGGTAGATTCTTTAATAAAATTATTCTCCATGAGCCGATCAACTTCCGTTGGCTTCACAGGTGTGAATTTTGGATTAATATTTAGAGCGTGTACTCCAACTTCTGGGGATATTCCGCACATATCGGCATGAGTCCAAGCAAAAACATCCAAATTTTCCTTTAAAAAAGATATTAAGATATTCTGAATTGACACATTAAGTTGTGAACCCACATTCAACACATTGTTTGGGTCCTTTGGGTCAACAGGTACTGGTATTGTCGTTTCCACTGGTACCACTCTATTCTCCCCTGCATTGACTTTTCTAGGATCCATTTCTTTCCTTGCTCCGCTGTGCTCGCCAGTGCAGGGTCCGCCCTGTAATTGCTACAAGGCTGGTTCTTTGATGCGGACTGGGGCTGCCGCATCCTTTCCCATTTCTCTTTTTCTGGTTTCTCGTAGCTCTGTTAGATAACATTCCCGCCCCGCATTTTGATCCCCTTTTATAACTCCCACTCCATTATCTGTGGGAAATTTAATGGTGAGGCACCATGGGGCCAGAACAACTTTGAATGCTGCGAGAGTTGGACGGCCAAGGAAAGCATTGTAAGTAGAAAATTCGTCGACAATCACAAAAGTTTGCTTGCGGACTACTTTTCTCTCTCCTTCTCCAAGTTTCACAAACAAATCAACGGTTCCTATCGGCTGTTTTGGCTCCCCAGTGAAGCCAGCGATTTTCTGCGATGAGGCTTGCACATCAGCCATAGGGATCCTCGTCTGGTCGAATGTTTTCTTGAAGAGGATATTGCAGGATGCGCCACAATCAATGAGAACTCTTCTGACAATAGCTGGCCCGATACCAGCCGAGATGACTAATGGATCCAAGGTAGGAGCTTCAATACCTGCGGAATCCCTGGCTCTGAACACATTATCATCATTGAAGGTTCTTTGCTGCTTCAGGGGCATAGCACCTTCCAAAACGAATAAATCTTCTTCGGCCGGTACGTATTTCAAAGTTCGGGTATACCTTTCCATCTTACCCCAGCTTCTGCATGCTGGGTGAGGTCCTCCTGTAATGACATTGATAATGGGCCTTCCAGATTCATGCCCTGCTGCCTTCTCACCTATCCTAGGCTGATGAGCAGGAGCTTGCTGCCCCTGACTAGACGAAGCAGGATTGTTGCTATTCTTTTTCACAAATTGCTACAGCTTGTTTTCCCTTAGCAACTCTTCAATCAGATTTTTCAATTAGCGGCATTCGTCGGTATCATGACCAGGTTGATAATGAAAGCGACAGAATTTCCCACTTTGCACAGCTTTCCTCCCAGTTCTCAGAACAGGAGGTTTAGGATATTCAACAGAATCTTTAGTGGCAAGGTATATATGTTCTGGTGTATCTGATAAAGGAGTATATTCTGATGGTTTGAAGGAACGAGGCCTCTTCAGATTTTTCTGTTTCTTTCCATCGTTATTTTCCCTTTTCTGTCAAGCAGATTCACTCTTGCGTGGAGCAGCAATGTTATCTTCAGCTTTTTCTAACACTGCCTTTACCGGTACAGGATGGCTTTCTAGGCGTATGAACTCATCTGCTTTCTTGTAGAATTTTTCAAGGGAATTTGGTTCCTTCATGTTAAGCCATTTTCCCAATTCGCTCGACTTGTCGATGGCCCTCATCAGATAGGTCAAGATCATCCGTGGTTCTGCATTGTCTACCTCGGCCAGCGCTATATTAAAGCGATTCGAGAAAGATCTGATAGTTTCACCCGGATTCTGTTCTAAACTTGACAACGACATAATATCTTTGGCTTTTGAAGCGTATAGTCTGAACTGCTCCTTGAACTTCCGGGTTAAGTCATAAAACTGATCGATAGATCGGACTGGCAGCTTGGTGAACCAAAGCAGAGCTACACCTTCCAGGTATACAGGAAAATATCGGCACTTTATTTCATCAGAAGCCCTAGCACCTGTCATGTGCCAATCATGCTTATACAAGAATTCGTTCGGATCACTTGTTCCTTTGTAAGCTGGAATGGTTGGAGGGACAAACTTCCTTAGGAATTCAGCCTTTAAGATTTTCTCAGTAAATGGAGTTTTACTTGGGGCAAAACCCCATTCTTTCTCGTCTTCAACCCTCTGCATACTCTCTTTCATGATTTGCCGGACCATCCCAGAAAGATACTCCTCATCATGTCGAGTTCTAGATCCACCAACCTCAGGAAGTGTTTGTTCAAAGGGGCTAGCAGCCCTTTCAGGAGCATTCCTTTCTTCAGCATCATGAATGTTGCCAGCAAAGTTCCTTTCATTACCTGCCGGTTGACGGTTTGCCCCAAGCAAATCGTTCAACCTATTCAGAATTAGGACATTTTGGGCATTCTGAGCCTCGAATTGTGCATTTTGAGCATTTATCTGCTGGTTCAGCCCTAAGATTGCAGCATCCAGCTCTGCCTTTGTAACTCCGACAGCTGGAGTTGCTTGATTCAATACAGGGGAAGTGGAGGTTCCCTCTTGAGCATTTCCAGATCTTACAGATCTACTCTTTCTACCCGGAGCCATGATTTCGGATAAACTTCTAGCCTTCAGAGAGGTTACTTCAACAAACTTTCGTGGAGCAATGATGACGATTTTCCTGAGTTCAATTCTCAGTGAAAGCAGCAAAAATGTTAACGCTAAAAAATTGAACGCTAACACCCCGGTGTGTAGAGTGTAGTTGTGAAAGCACCACCCGTTGGTACGGGAACCAGAAAAAAGTAAGAATCACAGAAAAGTATTAAAAGACACGATATTTATAGTGGTTCGGCTTAAGAGAGAGCCTACGTCCACTTTAAACTCTTTTATTGCTGATATTATTACAACCCTTTACAAGATTCATCGATTACAACACCCTTTGAGTTTAAAGTCATTTAGAACAAGTAGCCTCAACTTCAATGTCGATCAAAATCTTTGAATTCATGTTGAACATGTATGATTTCTTCGTGAAGTTCCTTGAAGCGTTCTTTGTATCTCAAAAGCTTTAAGTGTTGAAGTAGTTCGGAATGCAGCAGAGTAACGACGTTTGAAATGAATGAGCCCAAAAGTCACTTTCTAGTTGGAACTCGGGGTGTATTTATAGGCTTTGCTCGGAGTTAGGTCGTAGGTTGAGGCCGACCTAACTTAGGTCGCAGGTCGTCCCTGACCTAGGATGCATTGTCCTCCCTCTGCAAGAATACACATGCTGATTTGTACAAGTCCTAGGTCGCGAGCGACCTATCCCCTTGCGGCACAGTATAGGTAACTTCTTTACTCAGGCATTTAGGTCGTTAGCGACCTATCCTAGGTCGTGAGTACTTTTCTTATAGTTATAACTGGAGTCTTTAGGTCGCGACTTCCCTTAGGTCGCGAAGTATTCCTAGGTCGCGGAGTTCCATAGGTCGAGACCGTTTTTAGGTCGCATTCACTCTTAGGTCGTCCTACTTCTTAGGTCGCAGCTCTCTATTAGGTCGCGAAGCTTGATAGGTCGAAACATCTTCTGAGTCGCAGCCTTCCTTAAGTCGCAGCTCTCTGTTAGGTCGCGGAGCTTCATAGGTCGAGGACTCCTTTAGGCCGCGAAGCATTTTTAGGTCGTTCTCCTTTTTAGGTCGAGCCATTTTTAAGTTGTAGCCTTTTAGGTCGCTAGGTTCTCGAATTGGTTAGGTCGTTACATTTTCCTTAAGTCTCTTACAGAAGGGAGTTAACACCGCGCAAAGAAGACACTGGCAAAATTTTCCATAAATTTAAGGCGTTAAAATATTTTTGAGAATTTTGATAACTAAAAACTCGGGTTTAGTTTTATAATTTGGAGTGATATTAAGTTGAGTGATTATCGAAATGAAATTAGTAACCAATTAAATAATAATTATTTTAAGAGGAAATTTATATTTTGAATTTCTTTCGTTAAGGGAATCGCAAGGACGGATTTCTTTAAGGAGGGAAATCTATAACAACGCATATTTTTGAGTTAATAAATAATGGGTTTTATTGCAAATTTACCTATGTAAACTTGGGTAAAAATCTTCTTTATGTTTTTAAAATGATTCATAAATTTTGTATTGAAGAAATCATAATTTGATACTTAAAAATCTATTTTTAACATATTTTATATTTTAGTACAAACATGAAAAGATCCATTTTCAATAAATTATTTGAAAGGTCCAACGACCACAAAATTAAGTGATTTTGGTCTTATTGCAAAGTTTAAGTATTTTACTTAATTTTGGAGTATAGATTGTTTTTTTATGAGCTTTGCTGATACTATTTTTCAAAGATAGACTAAAGTCGTGTTTGGTGTGTGTTAACTCCTATTTCTGAAGCGACCTAAGACTTACGCGAGTTAACGACCTAAGGGCGCTAACGACCTAACTACAACAGCGACCTAAGGTATTTAGCGACCTAGTGCTTAGGGTCTTCAGCGACCTATGAAGTACAACGACCTAACTACAGCAGCGACCTAAGGTATTTAGCGACCTAGTGTTTAGGTCTCCAGCGACCTAACGACCTAAAGACTCAAGCGACCTAACGACCTAAAGACTAGAGCGACCTAAAGGATAGAGCGACCTAACGAGTTCAAGCATATGCGACCTAAGCCTACCGACCTAAGAGCGAAGTGGTCTCAGCGACCTAAATCTCAGTTGACTCACGACCTATGATAGGTCGCACGCGACCTATCAATTTGCTCAGAAGAGAATTAAATGCACTCAAGATAAGTCAGATCCCATCTCTTAGGTCATCGCCGACCTACGACCTACCTTAGGTCGTTGCGACCTAGCACTTGGTGATAAAATTCTGCCCAGAGTATTCCCTATAAATACAACCCTAACTCCAACTAGCGGGGGACTTTTGGGCCGATCACTTCAAGCATCGATACTTTGCTGAATTCTCAACTCATTCAACACTTCAAGTACTCCAAACACCAAGGACTCTACTACGATCTTCAAGAGAAAATCTACATCATTCAACATGAATTCGGAAGATTATTCTCCATCAAAGTTAGATTTACTGGTCTAAAGTGTGTTGTAATTGAAGATTGTTGTAAAGTTGTAATCAAATTCAGTAATAAAGAGAGTTAAAGTGGACGTAGGCTTCCCCTAAGCCGAACCACTATAAAAACTGTTGTCTTTTCTGCTTTTTCTGTGATTTCTCTACTTGTTCATTAGTTCCCGTGTTCACGGGTGGTGCTTTCACTCAACTTCATTTTACACCGGGGTGTTAGCGTCTGATTTTTACGTTAACATTTTTGGTGCTTTCACTGAGAACCCAACTCAGGAAATTTCCACTATTGCTCCGCAAAGGATTGTTGAAAGAATTTCTTTTAAAACCTAAAGTTTGTTGGAAATAATGGCTCCTGGAAGAAAACGAAGTTCTGTAAGATCCGATAATGTTCAAGAGAACACCGCTACCTCTTCTCCTTCAAGTCAAGCAACTCCAACTGTTGGAGTTACACGGGCATAACTGGACGCCGTAGTTTTAGGATTGAATCAGCAATTGAATGCTCAGAATGCGCAGTTGGAAGCCCAGAATGCCCTGATCTTGAGTAAGTTGAATGATCTACTTGGGGCAAATCGTCAACCAGATAATAACGATGGAAACCCTACTACGGTAGTTCAGAATGTTGAAGGAAACATTTCTCAAAGAGCCGCAGACCCTGCAGAAAGGACTCCTCTTCAAGCTGAAGGATCAGGGCCACAGCCGACTCTCCGTGAACGGTTGTCAAGGCAGAATTCAGAAAGAGTGGCTGATGTGTGCCCTCCAGAGCCTCTAAATGACGAAGAGTATTTTTCGGGTATGGTTCGTCAAATCATGAAAGAATGTATGCGAAGAGATGAGGACGAGAAAGAGTGGGGTTTTGCTCCAAGCAAAACTCCATTTACTGAAAAGATCTTGAAGGCGGAGTTCCCAAGGAAATTCGTTCCTCCTACTATTCCGGCTTACAAGGGGACGAGTGATCCTAACGAGTTTTTGTATAAGTACGACTGGCATATGACTGGTGCCAGGGCGTCTGATGAAATTAAATGCCGATACTTTTCGGTTTATCTAGAAGGAGTAGCTCTATTATGGTTTACGAAGCTGCCGCTAAGGTCCATCGATCAGTTCTCCGATTTGACCAGGAAGTTCAAGGAGCAATTTCGGTTGTATGCTTCTAAAGCAAAGGATGTAATGTCGCTATCAAGTCTAGAGCAAAATCAGGGAGAATCCATCAGATCATTTTTGAATCGCTTTAACATAGCATTGGCTGAGGTGGATAATGCTGAGCCACGCATGGTCTTGACATACTTGATGAGGGCAATTGATAAGTCAAGCGAATTTGGAAAATGGTTGAAAATGAAAGAACCAAACTCACTTGAAAAATTCTACAAGAAACCAGATGAATTCATGCGCTTGGAAAGCCTCCAAACACCGGCTAAGGTGGTATCAGCGGAAGCTGGGAACAATGGCACTGCTTCGAATAAGAAAGAACCTAACACTCAGAAAAGGGGAAACGATGGTGGGAAGAAACAGGGAGACTCTAAGAGAGGCCGTTCTTTCAATTTCACACCCTTGACTGATACCCCTGAAAACATCTTCTTCGCGACCAAAGATGATATCAATTATCCGGCACCACCTAAAATGAGAGTTGCGATTAAGATGGAAAAAAGTTGAACGTTCTGTCGGTTCCACAACCAGCCCGGCCATGACACCAACGAATGCCGTCAGTTGAAAGAGGTAATTGAACAACTCTTGAAGGAAAACAAACTCCAGCAGTATGTGAAAAGGAACAGAAATGCCCCAGCCTCGTCAACTCAAGGACAACAAGCTCCCACTCACCGTCCTGCCTCAAGTGAGAAGGCTGTAGAACAGGAATCGGAAAGACCTGTTATCAATATAATAACTTGAGGACCTCACCCAGCAGGAAGAAGCTGGGGAGAGATGGAAAGGTATGCCCGGGCCTTGAGGCATGTACCAGTTGAAGAGAATGTTTTTGTCTTAGAAAATGATGCGTCTCTAAAGCAACAAAGGACTTCCACAGATGATATCGTTTTTAGTGCCAGAGATTCTTTGGGTATTCAGGCCCCGACCATAGATCATTTGGTCATATCTGCTGGTATTGGGCCGGCAACTATGAGAAGAGTTCTAGTTGATTGTGGAGCTTCATGCAACATCCTCTTCAAGAAGACCTTCGATCAAATGAAAATCCCGATGGCTGACGTTCAAGCTTCATCACTTAAGATCGTTGGGTTCACTGGAGAACCCAAACAGCCGATTGGGACCATAGATTTGTTCGTAGAACTTGAAAAGGGACTGAGGAAGGTGGCTCGAAAGCAAACCTTTATAATTGTTGAAGAATTCTCTGCCTACAACGCCTTTTTAGGCCGACTAACTCTTGCTGCATTCAAAGCTGTTCTTGCCCCATGGTGCTTGACTGTAAAATTCCCCACAGATAACGGAGTTGGTGTGGTTAAGGGAGACCAAGATGCGGGGCGAAAATGTTAATTTGCAGAACTGCGAGAATCCAGGAAGAGAGAGATGGGAAAAGATGCGGTGATTCCAGTCCGCATCAAAGAACCAACCTTGTAGCAATTACAGGGTGGACCCTACACTGGTGAATGTAGTGGGGGCACGAAGAGAGATGGATCCAAGGAAAGCCAGTGCAGGGGAGAATAGAGTGGTACCAGTAGAGGTAACAGTACCGGTGCCCGTAGACCCAAAGGACCCAAATAAAGTGCTTAATGTGGGTTCACAACTCAATCCGACAGTTTAGAATGTTCTGATTTCAATTTTGAAGGCTAATTTGGATGTATTCGCTTGGACCCATGCTGACATGTGCGGATTATCCCCAGAGATTGCAATACATACTCTGAACATTGATCCAAAGTTTACACCTGTGAAACAGAAGAGAAGGACTCAGGGTCCTGAGAGAAAGGCAGCATTAAAAGAAGAAGTGGATCGGCTCATGGAGAACGGGTTCATTAGAGAAGCTACTTATCCAAATTGGGTCTCAAATCCAGTACTGGTTAAGAAAGCTAACGGAAAGTGGAGAGTGTGCATTGATTTTTCGGATCTAAACAAAGCCTACCCCAAGGACTATTTCCCGCTGCCCAGAATCGATCAGTTGGTGGATGGGACGGCAGGGCATGAATTGTTATCTTTTATGGATGCATACTCCGGATATAACCAGATTATGATGCATGAGTCGGATCAAGAGGATACAAGCTTCATCACAGATGTTGGACTCTACTGCTACAAGGTCATGCCTTTCAGACTCAAGAATGCAGGGGCAACTTACCAGAGGCTTGTTAACGCCATGTTTAAACCACAGATTGGCAAGACAATGGAAGTTTATGTTGATGATATGCTAGTAAAGGTTAACAAAGCAGTGGACCACATGGATCACTTGGCAGAGATGTTTGCAGTACTCCAAAAGTATAGAATGAAGCTTAATCCCCTGAAATGTTCGTTTGGAGTGGAGTCCGGAAAGTTTTTGGGTTTCATTGTGAGCGTTAGGGGAATTGAAGCCAATCCAGCTCAAATCACCGCCCTGAGAGAGGTCAAGGCTCCTAGAACGAAGAAGGAATTGCAAAGTCTCAATGGAAAGGTTGCTGCTCTGAGTCGGTTCATTTCCAAAGCCACTGACAAATGCATTCCATTCTTTGATGCTCTGAAGAAAGGAAAGAAAAACTTTGAGTGGACTCCTGAATGTCAGAAAGCATTTGATGAGTTGATTCGTCATATGGAAGTGCCTCCTATACTTTCAAAGCCTGATAGTGGTGAAGATCTCTTCATATATTTGGCAATTTCGTCTCATGCTCTCAGTGCAGTGTTGGTACGGGAAGACGCAAGGATTCAACGCCCAGTCTATTATATCAGCAAAAGATTCACCTATTGTTTGTTGATTGCATCGAGAAAATTGAGGTCGTATTTCCAAGCTCATCCCATCAATGTCCTCACTGATCAGCCTCTAAAGCAAGTCCTATTCCGTCCTGAGACTTCGGGCCGTCTTTTGAAATGGAATATCGAACTCAGCCAGTATGACGTCACTTATCATCCCCGTAAAGCAATCAACGGACAAGCTTTAGCAGATTTCATCGCAGAATGTACGGATAAAGGTGATAGTGAGAAGGAAGTCATTGATAGCATCCCAATCCAATGGAAATTATATGTCGATGGCGCAAGGAATGATTACTGTTCCGGAGCAGGGGTTGTCCTTGAAACCCCAGAAGGGCGATCACTATGTTATGCACTGAGACTAGAATTCCCTTCGACAAACAATGAAGCTGAATATGAAGCTCTCATCGCTGGTTTAAAGATCTCTAAAGAACTAAACATCAAGGCATTACATATCTTCAGTGATTCTCAACTTATTGTTTGTCAAGTCAAGAAGGAATTTCAAGCTAAAGGAGGGAATTTACCAGCCTATTTATCAAAAGCCTGGGAGCTCCTTTAAGATTTCGACCGTTATTCAATAAACCATATCCCCGGAGAAGAAAATATGAAGGCGGATTTTCTTGCAAAGTATTCAAGTACTGGTGAAGCTCAACTATTGGGTTTAGTTCCCGTCGAAGTCTTGTCAGCTCCAAGCACAGATGAAATGGATGTTGATTGGATTACGAATGTATACCAAGAGCAAACATCATGGATGACTCCAATACTTGAATATCTACTCAATGGTTCTCTGCCAGAAAATTCAAAAGAGAGGCAAAAGCTGATGAGGAAAGCCTCCAGATATATAGTCCAAGATGGTCGTTTGTACAGACGGGGATTTTCAATGCCATTACTCCAATGTGTGACAAAGGAAGAAGCTAAGACAATTCTAACTGAAGTACACGAAGGGGAATGTGGGGATCATACAGGTGGTCAAACTTTAGCAAAGAAAATCCTCCGTTATGGATACTTTTGGCCAGAAATTAATCAGGATGCTGCCGACTATTCCTTAAAGTGTGATAAACGCCAGAGATTCGCTAAAATTCCTAGAGCACCTACCACTGAGCTAACACAAATGGTCAGTCCATGGCCGTTTGCCATCTGGGGAATAGATCTCATTGGGCCCTCGCCGACTGCCAAATCAGGGATTAAATATACTATTGTTGTTGTTTATTATTTTACTAAATGGGCCGAGGCCGAACCCTTGGCCACTATTACCTCTAAGAAAATGATAAGTTTTGTGACTAAAAATATCATTTGCAGGTATGGTGTGCCTAAGAAGATAATCACAGACAATGGTACTCAGTTTGAAAGTGAGGAGTTCCAAGATTTTTGCAAACGATTCAAGATCCGAAAAAGCTTCTCAGCAGTGGCTCATCCGCAGGCAAACGGGCAAGTGGAAGCAGTAAACAAAATCATAAATCAACCATAAAAAAGCAACTGGAAAAAGCAAAAGGTGGTTGGGTCGATAAGTTACCGCTTGCACTATGGGCATACATGACTACTTACAAAACTACGACTGGTCATACTCCATTTTCATTGGCATACAGATCGGAAGCAATGATTCCGGTGGAAACTGAAGTCCCCTCAAACAGAAGGATCCATTTTGATCAAAGTGAGAATGAAAAATTGCAACTGGAAGCACTTGACCTTCTTGATGAAAGAAGAGAAGAGGCAATGCTTAGAATTGCAGCTCACCAGCAAAGAATAGCCAGGCAGTTCAATTCCAAAGTTCGTCAGCGCAGCTTTGAAGTTGGAGACTTAGTCCTGAAGAGAATTATGACAGCCATAGGTGTGTTTGGGCCAAACTGGGAAGGACCATATGTTATTGGCGCAAAGCTTCTTGATGGCACATTCAAACTCACGACTGTCAAAGGAGAACCAATCCCAAGAGCTTGGAACATCAATCATTTGCGTCCCTATTTTACCTGAAAGCTTTGCTGAAATATTGTAAAAGAATTGCAAATATATGATTCTTGTATTGAAAGCAATTGTAAAGCAAGTGAATAATGAAAAGCTATAAAGTGGATGTAGGCCCAGTTTTTGGCCGAACCACTATAAATCTTGTGTTCTCTACTATTATAAACCGCTTTGTTTTGTTTTGACATATAAAATACATTAATTGTGTCATTAAAATGTCGATTCAATAATGCAGGTCATAAAAGCAAAGCTTACCCATCGCAAGACCAAGCAATCCCCGACATCATTCAGCAAATAAACACTAAACCATTCAAAATTTCCATACTCAAATCCTACAAAAGAAGTGCTTCAAACAAAAGTTAGCAATGTGGATGGAAGCAGACCATTTCTAACTAACTACAAATGTTTGAATAAACAAACAGCCAGTTAAATAGACTGTGTCTACCACCACCAACTCACTTAACTATGAAGTATCTTTCTTCAGATAAGGGAAATTATTGGCAACTAAAAAGTGAAAACACTTGCAAAAGACAACAGGGATCGCCAACATGAATCAATGGCAAAGAGACATGGGCGGGCAAGCATCAATCAGCAAAAGACCTCTTCAGAGGCACAAGCCCTCTTCGGAGGCATAACTCTTCGGAGGATAAAGACCTCAAGCGGGCCTAGCCAGAAAAAGAGAGATCTTTCTCGATACAAAGTTGCGGAATGATCGGTCGATACACTCCTGTGAATCCGTCCAACCGAGAGAAAGAAACTCCAAACTTCCAGGCAAAAGCCCTACTCAGAGGCACACGTTTCACCGGGATTGAAATAGAACTTCCAGGTGTTGAAACGTGAAAATCCCTCTCCGGAGGCCTATTTCACCACAGTTGAAATGCTAAAAGACCTCGAGCGGGCCAACCAGAAAAAGAGAGATCTTTCTCGATATAAAGTTACGGAATGATCGGTCGATACACTCCCGTGAATCCGTCCAACCGAGAGAAAGAAACTCCAAACTTCCAGGCAGTAACCCTACTCAGAGGCACACATTTCATCATCGGTCGATACACTCCCATGAAATGAAATGTGAAAAGCCCTCTTCGGAGGCCCGCTTCCCAGCGAACAGGGAAAAATAAAAGCCTATCCCAAGGGGCAGAAACAAAAAAGACCTCTTCCCAGAGGCACAACAAAACAAAAAGACCTCTTCCCAGAGGCAGAAATGAAAAGACCTCCTCCCGGAGGCACAATCAAACAGAAAGACCTCTTCGGAGGCACACGTTTCACCAAGATTGAAATAAAACTTCCAGGTGTTGAAACGTGGAAAAGCCCTCCTCGGAGGCACAACTCTTCGGAGGCACACGTTTCACCGAGATTGAAATAAAACTTCCAAGTGTTGAAACGTGAAAAAGCCCTCCTCAGAGGTGCAACTTTTCAAAGAAGCAAAAATCAAAAAGCCCTTTACTGTGGCGTAAAAAAAAAGCCCTCTTCAAAGGCACACTTTAACTCTCAAAGGAAGAATGATTCTCCTATTCTGGAAAATACACTTCCTTCAAAGGAAGTTAAAGTACCCTTCAGAGGCCCGCTTTACCACATAGAAGAATTCACTTGGTAAAATGTGTATATGCACAAAAGAAAAAGTGATATCTTCGAAGGATGAAGCGCAAAAACTTATATGGAGGGAGTTGTACTCTATTTTTAACGAAATAATATTCCTCCAAGTATGGAATAATTATTCTCCAGAAAATAGAAGTACAAGTCCCCTCAACATATAAAATACTGCAACAAGCTTATGGTATAGGGGCAACATGGTATAGCTACATACAACATGGTATAACTATATTGGTAAAATCACGCTCGAACAACATACCAGAAGCTCGTTGCAATATCATGTAAAGAAACTTGTATGACAATGAATAATAAATGCATTCTCAGATACAGACAGAAGTTTGTACAAAGAAGAAGAATCATTTTATTCAACACTGTTAAAATTTTGTACAGGTACAGGTTTCAAAGTAAAAAGAAAAAGAAAAAGCGGGGGCCGGTACCCGCACAATCTCCGGCCAGTGCATGCAAAAAGCAAAAAAGCGATATAAAAAGCGCAGGACCAAAGCCATCATTTCTTCTTCCTTCCGCCTTTTGAACCTGCGCCTGGCCGAATGATTAACTTCTTAGGCCGGCTTGTAAGAGTAGGAGAGGAAGGAGAAAGGGATACAATAGGTTCTTCTCCCGCTTGTGTCTCGCTAGCAGAAGCCTCCTTCTTTTTCTTAGAGACTCCACGCTTCCCTCTCTTCCTGGAAGAAGACCCACTTCCTGGAGAGAATAGTGTAGTTAATGGTTCATCATCGGAACCAGTTGCTTCCGGAGTCTTCTCACTCCCTTCAGTTTCTTCTCCCTTGTGTTCTTGTGAAGCAATAGGATCGTCCAAGTCTTGGAGAGCTTCTATTTGCTCCTCTTGTGATCCTGGTTGCGAGGCAGAAGGAGGAGTGACTTGAAGAGATGGAGGAGGAATAATTGGAGGAAGGGAAGTTTGAACAATGCTCGACGTTTTCTCTACAGAAGAAAAAAAGTTCAAGTCAGTAAAAAGAGGAGATAAAGGCTCGTTGAGGTTCAGGAAATAGTCAAGGAGCTCATCAAGCTCGTAAGAAACAGAAGAGCAGTCTACTTGGGCAAGATTAACAGTAGAGTTACCTGGAAAAGTAGGTTTCCTGACATCAACCTCATAAGCCTGTGCCTCGGCACTCTCGTCGCTTTCATCTCCACCCTGTTTGCTTGTGATCTCAGTAGTGACTTTAGTAGGAGATGGAGAATGAGAACTGGAACCGATAATGTCGATTTCGGCCGAAGGAGAAGGCCGAACTGGAGCAGTTGAGATAGTTTTTCCCAAATGTTCCTCAACCGCCATTTCCGCCCTTAATTTTGCAAGTTGTTCTCTTCCCCTGGCGAGAGCGGCACGAGCATCGTCATCAAAGTAATGCTCCTCAAGAGATGATTCGGCATAGCCAGCGCCTTTACCGCCAAGCATATCAAGTGCATCCTCCCAAACTTCAGCCAGTGTAACTTCATATTTGGGGCCTAAGAAGGCGAGACTACCATGCCCCAAGATGCTGTGGAGGTAAAAGTCAAACAGTGTCGAGCTGAAGTTAGTCTTCGTTGCCTCATGAGATTCTTCAGCTGCAATTTTACCGGCAACGGCCTCATCACGCTCTCTTTCAGCTTTGGAGAGTTGAAGCTTTAGCATTTGAATCTCTGCCTCTTGGGAGCTGTTTTTATTCCGAAGCTCTGCAATATCAGCAATATAGCCCTCATTGACTCTTTTTTGCACTTCGAGCCTGTCTTCGGCATCTCTTTGGCCAGCATGAGCATCTCTCACTTGTTTTAGAAGCACTTCTTCTTTTTGAGTGTAGGAAGTAGAGGAAGTAGCAAGCTCTTGTTTAAGTTCCTCAACTTTTGCTTCGAGCTCTTCATTGTAAGTAGTGATGCTCCTCATTTCAGTATCGTGCTGCTCGAGAACCTTCTGCCATTCGGCGTTATCATTCTCCATAGTAAACATGGCCTCTATATTCGCACGATTGACCCTTTGAAGCTCGTATACAAGCTTTTGCCAGTTCGACATCCTTTCAATATCAAGCTTGACGGTATCGAGATTTCGCAGCATAGCAGGCTTGTCGATAGGAACCAAGTCAAGATCGAACCACACTCCCTTCAGGCACCACTATGGAAACCGGCTTTGCAAAGTGGCTGGGCTCGGTCCAACTTGGAATTTAGGCCTGCTAATTATTGTTTGAATGTCTGTCTTCCCGAGAGCAGGAGAGCCAGAAGGAATGTCAAGTGAGACGGGGGCAGTGACCTTTTCTGGAATTGTAGAAGTATGCTTCTCACCGTGTCGAGCACGCTTACTTGGGTCCTCAACCATATGACTTTTTCCCCGGTCATCATGGGATTTTCTCTTGTGGGAATCGTCGCCTTTATGGGAAGATTCATGGTGCTCCTCCCTTTCTTTCCTCTCGTAACGCTCTTCAAGAGCCCTTCCCTCCTGAGCATTTCGAGCGGCTCTCTCTTTATCGGTTTCTTTGTGCGTGGGAAGGTAGTGCCTATAATCATATTGACTACGCCTCCCGTAGCGCTGAAAGTCGTCATAGTAGGAGCTGCTACGTCCCATCGGAGAATCTGAAATAAAAAAGAAGAGACAAGTCTTAAAAGTTTTCAGAGAAAAGAAGTGTAACTTTAGAATCTTCAAAGTACAGAGAGTAAGGAGTATAAAAGTGCCGAAAGATTCTAAGTGTGTGTGATGTGCAAGCTACGCACATCAAACTACGAACCTCTCTTTGATTGCGGAGTAATCGTAGGAGTAGTAGTTAACGTCAACTCTTGAGTCAACGGAGTCTATTGCAGAGTAGAAGTCGCCTCAACTACTGAAGAAGAAGCCCTGGTGGTGACGGGGTCGTCTTTAAAGAGCTCCTGTGAAGTGACAAACAAGTCGCTCAACCCTTCGAAAGTGCCGTCTCCACTCTGTTTGACAGGTCTTGTTTTCCCAGCTTCTTCGTCACCAGACTTCTTCGAATGTGGAGGAGATTCCTGAAGCTCTTTTTCTTCAGTGACCAGGGCAAGTTTTCCAGATGACCCCGCGACATCAACAGAAGTGGAGCACTTCACTAGAGAGGCCTCAGAGGCAGGTTCTTTCGGTATGGATGCATCGGTAAAAACTGGGGCATCCAGTGCTTGGGTTGGGGAGTCTGGGACTTCACGAGGGTGTGTAGAGCGAGAGGTATGCAAAAGTCCGTATTGATGCAAAAATTCGTCTTTCAACAGAAATTGAATGCTTCTCTCCTCAACTGGCACGGCCATAAGCCTCTTAAAAGTTGGTTTATGACTATAATCCCTAGAAGGAGGAGGAAGCGCTGAAAAGTAAAAGGCAAAGTTAACATTTGACAACTCAGGCTATGAAAAGCTCAGAGAAAAACATCAGGAACAAAGATAAATGCTCTTACTTCCTACTCTCTAGGTAGCATAGAATCCCGGAGGACAGCGAACGAAGAAAAATTGGCTTAGAAAACCGTGAGCACTTTCGGGAAGGCCGATTATTAGTTTACGGTTCCTAGCGCTTCTCACAAGAATGATGGAAGGATGGTCTTTATTTTTGGCAAATGTGCACAAATAGCAAACTTCATCGAAACTCGGAAGGCGATCCAGCGTCCTTCTGAATAGCACACATAACCCCATCAGAATAGCATAGCCATTGGGGTGCAGCTGGAAGGGGGAGATAGCTAGTCGGAGAAGAAGTCGTTGAAGAAAGTCGTTAAAAGGAGGGATAGCTCCACTTGTGCACATTTGACGATTAACTGCTACAAAACAAGAAGGTGGTATATCGGCAGTATCGCTTCTCTCAGGAAGAATGGCATCTTCTTCAGCAATGCCAAACAGAGTGCACAGTTGGCGGAAAACTTTGTATGTTAGTGTGGTTGAAATCCTCTCTGGAAGATTAACCAATGGAGTAGCAATTGGGAAAGTCTCTTCAGCCGATTCTGTTTCTCCTTGTTGAGAAGTCATTCTATACAAGGAACTAGACGTTCAAATAAGAAGGTGCACGTTTCTTAAAAAGTGTGAAGTGTTGTGCAGAACTAACAAAAACAAAAAGCAAACATAACTGAAATTGAGCTAGTTGACAATTCGTCAATTATGAGATTTCAAGACTTGTTAATATAAAATTCAAGTGTAGTGTTAATGCAAACGAATCAGCTTTAATTGAATATTTTAGTTTTGCTTTACTACTTCACTTGAATTCTTTAGTTCGCAGCATTTCATTCACACAGTTCATTTAAGTTGATTATTCTTTGTCGACTAATTTGTCATTCAATGTGGGCGGTCAATGACAGTATATTCGTCCCATTTTTCTGCAAACGTTGTATTTAACAGGTTGACAGCTTTAAAAGTTAAAATAATCTGCAAAGAAGTACAACAAAATTCAAGTTCAAACAATTCAGCCAAGTCTTCTCAGAATTTGACAAAGTCTTAGGTCGTCCAGCGACCTAGCATAGGTCAGAGTTTCTTTAGGTCGCACTGTGTAAGTTAAAAGGTTCAAGGCAATTCATTAGTCCTAACTCGGCCGCGACCTACAGCCTATGTCGCAAAAAAGATTAGGTCGCTCATTTGTTAAGTCATCCCGCTTGGAATTCATGTGCAAATTTGTTAAGTCCTAGGTCGTTTAAATCCCAGTGCGACCTAAAAGTTAAGTCGCAGATTCGAAGGATCCTTAGGTCGCGAGAATTTGTTAGGTCGGCCATGTTTCTTAGGTCGCGGAGGTTTTAAGTTGCTCAGATCTGCTAAATCGCTAGCTTCCTCATCACGCAATCCATCTCGTCAAACTGCAACCCGATAACCCATTACCAACTGCACATAGAAATTCATCGTCGTCCTCTTGAAATTCACCATCCCTTCATACCACCTGATCACTTCCAAAACAACGCAAAACATCCCCGATCCATCATAGATTCAACGCATCTCCGTGCCTTCCTAAATCAGTCAAATGACAATCAACAGTCGACTATAACAGTCACTCAAAACGAAGCACGACACGTGGAATTGAACTACGATCGAAAAATGGGGATTCTAATTCAATGGTGATTATGGTGGGTTGGAGATCAGATTCACTTACGAGATATAATGGTAAAGATGAATCGGTGACCGAGCGAGTTGAATTTTCTTCTGGAAGCTTGAAAATTCGTCAATGGCAGTGGGAGATTGGAGCAGTAGAGTGAGGAGGAGTTCACGACCTAGAAAATTTATATGGGACAAAAAGGGGAAGACGAATAGGCACGCGACCTAATACAAGTCTTAGGTCGCACACGACCTAACTCGGACAGATCGAAGCACACGACCTATGGCATAGACCTGTACTTCGAGGGGCAAGTGTTAGCTCCTATTTCTGAAGCGACCTAAGACTTACGCGAGTTAATGACCTAAGGGCGCTAACAACCTAACTACAGCAGCGACCTAAGGTATTTAGCGACCTAGTGTTTAGGGTCTTCAGCGACCTATGAAGTGCAACGACCTAACTACAGCAGCGACCTAAGGTATTTAGCAACCTAGTGTTTAGGGTCTCCAGCGACCTAACGACCTAAAGACTCAAGCGACCTAACGACCTAAAGACTCAAGCGACCTAACGACCTAAAGACTCAAGCGACCTAAAGACTAGAGCGGCCTAAAGGATAGAGCGACCTAACGAGTTCAAGCATATGCGACCTAAGCCTACCGACCTAAGAGCGAAGTGGTCTCAGCGACCTAAATCTCAGTTGACTCACGACCTATGATAGGTCGCACGCGACCTATCAATTTGCTCAGAAGAGAATTAAATGCACTCAAGATAAGTCAGATCCCATCTCTTAGGTCGTCGCCGACCTACGACCTACCTTAGGTCGTGTGCGACCTAGCACTTGGTGATAAAATTCTGCCCAGAGTATTCCCTATAAATACAACACTAACTCCAACTAGCGGGGGACTTTTGGGCCGATCATTTCAAGCATCGATACTTTGCTGAATTCTCAACTCATTCAACACTTCAAGTACTCCAAACACCAAGGACTCTACTACGATCTTCAAGAGAAAATCTACATCATTCAACATGAATTCGGAAGATTATTCTCCATCAAAGTTTGATTTACTGGTCTAAAGTGTGTTGTAATTGAAGATTGATGTAAAGTTGTAATCAAATTCAGTAATAAAGAGAGTTAAAGTGGACGTAGGCTTCCCCTAAGCCGAACCACTATAAAAACTGTTGTCTTTTCTGCTTTTTCTGTGATTTTTCTACTTGTTCATTAGTTCCCGTGTTCACGGGTGGTGCTTTCACTCAACTTCATTTTACACTGGGGTTTTAGCGTCTGATTTTTACGTTAACAGTGTGTAATATGTTACATTCTTTAATTAAATAAAAATGGGTTTTGTCCTCGAATGACTATTCAACCCATTTAGATACTTAGTTATTTTCTTTAAGTTGCGAAAATTTTAGTTGTACCTTCATTATTACAGTAGCTCTGGAATAAAACAAAAACAAAAAACTTAACCTTCTTCTTCTTTTCAATTGTAAACCCTCGAACCCCAAATAAGGTTGCAAACGTAGGACTTTTGTTCAATAATGATAGGATAAGTGTTCCAAACCCTATCTCTATCTTTTAGAACAATAAAATATTGATTTTGATCTTGTTTTATTTAGAATTGCATGATGGTTGGGTTTTTATTCTTGATTTTTAGGTTATTTTGGTAAAGCCAAGGGTTTAGAAAGGATTATTTGGGGATATAATAAGCTATAGGAAGTTAAAAGCTGAGTTATTTAAAACTCACACTTACTATCTCTAATCCATACATATAATTATTCGTTGTTTTTTAAATTGAAATGAATGATTTTTTAATTGAATTGCTTTAAATTTGGTTGTAAATTGGTTGCTTAAATTTGGATGATCATTTGATTGTTTGCTAAAAATTAAGTGTAAGCATTGCTGTAGTAAAATAGCAATATCTTTGTGTGGAATGATTCAAGTTGGTTCATTATTTTTGTGGTAGAAAGATATTTAAATAATCTATAAGTTCTATTTTGATCATTTTTCAAAATTCTATGTTTAGAAGGGTCTAAATTAAGTTTGAAACTGATGTTATAGCATATAAATTTCTAATTTATTGAGTTGATATCTGAGAGTAAAATGGCCATAACTTTATAACCATAGATCCGAATTAAGTATAATTTTTTGTTAGAAAACTAAGACACTAAGGAATAACATAAGTTACTGCAAATTCTATGAGTTAAAGGGTCGAAATTGGGTTTCAAAACCGATGCACGTGCTCTGCTCTATTGATTTTGTGGGTCGAAACCTAAAATTAAAATCGTCATAACTTTTAAAAAGTAAATCCAAATGGTGCAACAATTTCTGTTGAAAATATGATACTTTAAGGAACAGGTTTCATATTATATGTATTTGAAAATTCTTAGGAAAAACAGGACGAAATTGTGTTTCAAAACTGAAAATCTGACGTGGCCTATGATTTGTTGCTATGTTTGTGATGTTGTTTAAATGTGCTTTGAATGTTTTATCGGGGTCGTTTTGATGTATGTATGTGTGTGTGTGTGTATTCGTTGCTTTGTTAAGTTATAAATTGTGTTTAGAGATGATATGAAAATCAGACTTTGTGAAACCATTGGTCATTACAATCTTGTGATATGTAATAGTGAATTTCCTATGCTTTATGGACTTTGCATCATTTTTGATTGAAAGCTTTGGAAATTTATGAATTTAAATCTATCTATTTTTTCAATGTAAATAAATGCTTTGCTTGGTATACAAATAATTTCATAAAGAGAGTTTATTTAAGTTCTAAATATCAAACTCATTTTCTAAAGTAGTTTAATTACCTTTATAAACGATTTTATGGATTTGAAATTTCAAATTTTGGAAATACAATTGTACGAGGTTTTGACTAATTATTAAAACACTAAATTTTTTTTGAAAATGGATTTATGGATTTACAAATAAATGAATGCTTTTATAAGTGGCTTTTGTAGCGATTCCAGATTTTGACTGTGTTTGAATTTATAATTAAATTAACTTTTGAATAAAAATTGTGAAATTTATTGATAAATCAATTTGAGCATCTCTGAATTCAAATAAAAAAAGTGTATGTTTATTTTTATTGCAAATGTAAAATAATAAATAACAGTTTAAGATATATGGGAAAATTTATAAAATAAATACATAAATAAATTCAAACGATGTGTTAATTTTAGAACTTCGTTTATATTACAAAGTCATAAGACAAGAAGAAAATGATACATTCAAGTAAGTAAACAAAATATCTACAAAACAAAATAAATAAAAATATATTCAAATATAAGTATGAACACTTGCAAAATGAATCAACAAAAGGAAATATCTTTGAGTTGTTATATCAATGTACACTTAAACAAAACCAGGCATTGTATATGTTGCCGATAAAATAGTGATGCAAGACACAAGTTAAAAATATAATATGAAACATAAAGGACTTAAGTAAGTAATGCAACGTACCTCTAGCATATCAAAGTATTAAATGAAAGACCATATCTTCCATAACTTTGGTACAAACAAAATGATAAAACTCTGTACACTTTCTTTTATATATCAACCTATAGACTTGCTTCCTCATATATCATCTTCATTTCAGTTCGATTATCACAACTGAGTAAAATGGAAGCAAGCGTCATCTTTTAAACATAAACAAAATCCAAATTTAAACAACACTTCAATTCAACAAAACAGAAGAAAAGAAAACAACTGCAGTTTCAACAAGAAGGCTCTGTTCATCTTCTCAAAACAAAGGTGAGTAACATATTTGTTTTCTTTTTATTTAAAAGGCATAAATCTATGGATAGGTTTGTTTATATATATATATATATATATATATATATGGATCCTCTACATATATTTAAAGTGGATGTGTTTTATACAGGCCGTTGTTAGCATATGTTTTCTGTTCTTAGATTTTAAGTACAAATCTTAATTCAAAAATCATCTCTTTAAAATCTGCTCAGTGTTTGGATTTAGGGTTAAAATAAAAGTTGTTTGTTTGATTTTAAACTAAGTTTTAAAAATTTATTTTTGTTTAAACAATTTCATATTAGCCCTGGAAATCAAAGGAATCACAAACTTTAAATAAGTTGAATTTCAAACATTTTAATTCACGAATCTAGGTTTGTAATCTGAATTCATGCACTATAGCATGAATTTTAAAGCCTTAATCATGTTTTTTTGGGTTAGGATAAGAGAGCAGTTCAGATTCGTTCAAATTTCATTCTTTTGGCGATTCCCGATGATCTAGATGATTGGAGGGGTCAGAATTTTGGATGGTGATGGAGAAGCTTACGGTGAGGCGGTGAAAAATAGTCGCAGACGTTCACGTTCGTCGTAGGGTCGGCGGCGAACATTTGAAAATTCTAAACCTAGTTTTTACTGTGCTTAATGATTCAATCGCCACATCTTTTACAAGTGATCGAGTGGTTCGTGCTTTTGCTTGCTGATAGGGGGAGCAATGATGAGTAGATGGCTGGAGTCCCTGAGTTTCAGGTCTTCGAGGTTAGGCGAACGACGTGGTGTTCCAGGTTTTTGTGATAAGGCAGTTCAAGTTCCAGGTTTTCGAGTTTAAAATCGAATTCGAATTTGTGAGGTGGACGGGTTTTTTGATGATCGAGGGAGGGTTTGAGAACGATCGTCGACATGTTCGATGTTCTGGCGATGACCAAAGATGGTCGGCGACCACGTGCACGTGCACCAGTTTCTGGAATCTGGCATTTGGTTGTTTGGAGTGGAAGCAGAGATGATCTCGAGATTGGTCTTGGGATTTAATCGAGTGATTCGAGTATTTACTCGAAGTAAATAGAGTTTGGACTCGAAGCAAAGTTTTAGTGGATCGGGTCATTTATTTTGGTGAGAGGTTTACAGACTTGTTAGTTTAAAATTTGAATAGATTTTAAATTATTAAGCAAGGATTTAAAATATGTTTTAAATCAAAGCTTAAATATAGATTCAAGTTAAATTTAAATCTTAGTTTGAAATGAATTAATTTTTTTAGTCAAATTGTTTTAATAATTTAAAAGTATTTAAGAAGTAAAGTATATTTATGAGAATTTGAATTTTAAATGGGGTTTGAAATTATAAGAAACAAGTTAAAACAAATTTTGTAACCAGGTTTGAAATTAAATTAAGTTTTATAAATTCAAAGGTATAAATAAGTTTACATGTTAAAGTTTCCTTTAATATGTGAATTTAATAAGGAAATTGATTTAAACTCTTTTAAAATTTCTTTATAATAAAATATTACTTCAACAAGTAATTTAAAGGATTTTAAAATTAGTTTAAAACTTTACTAAAGATAATTAAGAAGTGACTAATTTGATGTTTTGAAATTAACAAAAAAATTAATTAATGTGTTCTTAATGGTTTTTCAATCTATAATCAATAATGATCAATATGAGTGAATTTCTTTAGCAAAGCAATTAAAGAAATTTTAATCGTTAATAAAGGTTATTAACTAAGATTAATTTAGAAGTTCAAGATAAATTGATTCATTAATTAAGGATGGTTAGTTAATAATTAAAGGGAAATTTATCTCAGATGATTTGAAATTAACTTATGTTAAGTAACCAGGATTAGTGACAAGTAATACATCTGATCTAGATTTATCAGTTGATTAATAAATTTTACCTATGAATGTTTAGATCTTATTGAATGGTTGAATTGTTAATATTTTCGATGACTGATGTTTTGTGATATATCCTGATTTGTGTGTTGATCTAAAATGTGATTAATTATCTATGATGAAATTTATTATCTGTGATATATATCTGTGATTTGTAAGATAAGCGTTATGGTTTATACTGCTTATCAACTATATTTTTGTGTTTTAATCTGTGATGAATGAATGATGTTGCACTATTGTGTTAAACCCCTGGGCCACACTTATACACACACGAATATGAATTTCACGAGGAAATCGGTTAAGTCAAAGATTTTTTAAAATAGTTTTAATATTTGAATTTTAAATTCAAATGGGTTGGAAATGGATTGGGTTTAAAGTGAAAAGCTTTTGAAAAAGCTGTTTTAAAATGTAAGTTATTTTGAATAACTTAATAAAGATTTGAAATTTGAATAATTTGATTTAACTAGAATTCAAGATCTGAAATTGAACCCTATATTGGTATTTATGATTTAAAAAAAAGATTATACAAGTTTATACGGGTTTTAAACCATTTTTAAAGTGTTGTTTTTGGGAATTTAAACGAACCCAAATATTTTAACTTGTATAAAAGAGATCGGATATTTTCGAAACGAAAACTACTTATTTTCAAATAATAATATCTTTCATTTAATGAAAGGATTTCCAAATTGTGTTAAAAGATTTCAAGTTTAACTGGGAGAGGACCTTTGTGTCATATAACCCATTCCGAATAGTGCTACCATGTATATGGATAGCATTTGAAGATCGGTGGTGAAGACCGGGTATTTTCGAGAACGAAAGGATAACTCGTTGATTGTCTCTGCACCGATTCGCGCAGCTATAGAGACTCCCCAAGTGATGGGAAGTCTGATCGGGATTGTGAATACCCGGACTGCAAGGGCTTCTCTGGAAGTGCCTTTGGTTCTGTTCGAACCAGAACAGACTTGTATGGATTGTATGTCTGACATTACATTTGAGACATAAAGCAGATTTCTTTCAAATGCATTTCTGTTGGCGAAGGAGAATTTATTCTCTTAGCTTAACACCCTTCTCTGAGACGTACGAGCTCAGAGGTTATGTAATTGAAGGTTATCAGTAATATATTCCTAACTTGGTGATGTGGCATGTTGAGTGTTGTAGATCATTTGTTGATCAAAGCATGGGTTTGTGAAAAGCATAGCTTTGTGGACGAAACTTCGTCGAACCTCACACCCTGGAATGGTTGAAACAAGAAAGATGCGGCAAGTTTATTGGGGGTAGCGCCCCTTAGGGTATGTGCATTCCCTTTTGGATAGAAGTGGTATCATGGTATGGAGCCCGGATACTTAACTTATGTGGATATCGCATATATATATATATATATATATATATATATATATATGTATGTATGTATGTATGTATGTATGTATGTATGTATATATATATTACCTTGTGATTGTTGTTGGGGTCCCCGGATAAAGGTTGGTTACGACCGGTGGATGGCATACTCGTGTCAGTAGTTACCCAGTTAGGGGTAACCCGACCTTGTGTTGGCAGAGATCCGGTTAGGTTCTCGGGGCATCTTTCCAGAGGCGTACCCATGTGGCAATGTGAAGTTCATTGGCCCGACCATTTGTTGGAAATCTAAAGAAACAATGCGAGCCTTGTACGGTTTTATTTGTAGAACCTGCCATCTAATATGGTAGCTATAGTAGGCATACTATAATGGTACCTATACTGGCTAAGATTAATACTGTACTTTCGAAATGTTTTGCTACACTTTTCACTTATTGTAACGACCCAGGATTTTTATTAATTTAAATTTGAATATTTAATTAATTTTAAATATAAATGAGTGAATTTGTAAGTCGAATAAATTTTTATTTGAATTTTTGGATTTAATTGAATAATTAAATCGATAATTTAATATGTTAAATTATGGAAATAATTGAAAATATAGTTAAATATGATTAAAAATGATTTGTAAAATTTTATTTTATCATATTGAAGTTAGAACGATATTTTAGAACTTTTAAAATCGAATTAAAAGTTAATTTGTGAAAATTGAATATTTTAATATTTAAATCGACTAGTAAAAATAGCCAATTTTTGAACAGTCTCAGAATTGAACGAAACCAGTTCCATTGGATCCGTAATAGTTAGTTATTACCAGATTTCAAATTTCGTGTCAATCGGAGCTATCGTTTGAGCGTGGCAGCTCGAAACGCATCGATTTATTTTTAATTTTAATTTGGCGAGTTAAAATAGCCATTTTTCAAAAAGTCTCGGATTTCGACGAAACGAGTTTCATCGGATCCGTAATGTGATATTATTGTATGGTTTCAAATTTCAAGTCGATTGGATTTACCGTTTGTCCGGTATGAATTAAAACACCTAGAAATCGAGTTAAATCGGTTTAATTTAAATTGAGCGTTTGTAGCCATAACTCGCACAGATGTCCGAATTAGCTTTCGAAACCAGTTCCATTGTGTCCGGAACGCGGGGTAAACCCTAGAAACGCTGGTTACGGCGCGTAAATCGGAGTTCGGAATTTCCGGATGAATAGTGTTCGAAAATTCCTTATAAATAGGCCCCCACTCTAAAATAAAAAAATAAAAAAATAAAAACCTAACCCTAAGCTAGCAGCCGCCGCCAGTTACAACCAAGGGCCAGAAACGCGCGATCTTCCTCCTCCATTATCTTCCCATCCATCAACTTTCACCAGAAACTCCTAACTAGAAAGTGGTAGAGGGCACTACAATCTATAAATCCAACGGTCGATTTATCCTATCTCTTCACGGATTGTCGCGAATTTGGGTTTGAAGGAGGCGCGTTCGGCCTCGATTTGCGCACGATGTTGATGACCGAGCTTCACAAGCTCACAGCCGAACCTAGAGGGAGTTGGGGGCTTCGCGATGGTGGTAGTTTGATCGAGTATCGTTGAGAGATGGAGTTATAATATTAAACCCTAATTGGTATGAATGGGTTCGGTGGTAGCGTGTTTTACTGGAGGGAAACGTGAGGGAGAGGGAGAAGATGCGTGCGGTCATGATGGAGGAGAAGCAAGATCAACGGCCTGTAATTGATTTTGGTATAAAGTTGTAAATTTTAATTATAACATTCGTGTAACTTCAAATATTTGTAACTTTTTCATACGAGGTCGAAAACGCGCGAAACCAGTTGCGTTGGAATCGTATGGACGAGCACTACGCGATGGACTTGGTTTGGAGTCGTTTGGAGTTAGTGAGAATTTTGGGTGAAATTAAACGTCCGTTTAATTTTATTCGAAATAAATCGCTAAAACGGAATTTAAAATCAAGGTGAGAACTTCTCACTCAATCGAATTAGTTTCGATTTTATTTTAAATAGTTAGATTTAAAATATGTGAACGCATGTTTGAATGTTGATTTATATCTATTGATTGTTAAAATAGACACTATACGCCGTTAGTAAGCGGATGTTATTTATTAAAAACATATACCGCGAATATTTCATAAACAGTGAAATTGGTATTATATATAGTAGCAATATATATATATATATATATTGGCATATGTATATATTGGAGTTATTGATTTCCCGCATTTTTTGTTTAGCGGATGAGACCCTATTGCGCCGTTATTAAGCGGATAATATTTAAATCCCATATACCGCGATAATTTCGTACTAGAGCGAAATTAGTATTGTGCTAATGTTTTTGGATGCAGGAAAACAGGTTGGAGGGATCCAACAGGATTCCTCAACAGTTTTTATTTGATTTCAGATATTTTGATATTTGATAGATTATCATATCGATATATGATATCGTTGTTTGTCGTGATTGACTATTTGGTGTGTAGCATCATTGGACCCAAATTTTGGAATTTTAAAATGATTTTTAAAGGTGATTTTTGAAAAGTATACGTTATAAACTATTTTTGGAAATTTATTTATTTTAAATAAATAAACGTTATATTTTTAAAAGTTATAAAATTATGTTTTTGAGAAATATAGTTAAAAGATTGATTTTTGAGAAATATGGATTAATGATTTTATAAAATAGTTTAAATTGGATTTTTGAATATATTATTAAAAGTTTAAATATAGGATTTATAAAATTTGATTATTTTATAAATAAAAATGGTGAAATTATAAAGGAAATTAAAGACGTTTTAGAATAATAATATAATTTGATTTATATTAAGAGATTTATAAATGGATATTTATAAATTGAAATGTTAACATTATAAAACGAGTTTTTATAAGTGTTTGAATGAAGTGAAAATGAATTTTGTAAATGAATGGAATTTATAAAATTAAAAATGGTGAAGTTATAAATGAAATTTATAAATAGTAAGATTTATAAATTTGTGAAGTTATTTGAAGAATAGAATTGGTTAAATAAATGAATCTTATAAGTTATAAGATTTATGATTTGGAAAGTCTTTAAAAGAACGATTTTGTAAAATAATCGTTTTATGAGCATTTGACTTATAATATGAACTTTTAGTTTATAATTGAGTTATAAACTGGAATAGGTTAATAAAGAAACTTATAAAAAGAAGTTTTTACAAGATAAATAGAAAAGGGATTTATAAACGTTGTTTTATAAATTCGCAAATGACTTATTTTGATAAGTAAATTGTTGAAACCTATTAATGGAGTTATATTCACATTTTTGAATAGTGAATAATTCCTTGAATTAAAATGAATAAAAGAATGAAATTTGTTAACGAAGTTTATTCACATTTTTGAATAGTGAATAACACGTTAAAGAAAATGTTTAGATTTGATGTTTTAAATTGAATTAAAACGATCTAACGCTGTTTTAAAATGTGTTGAGATTCGAAACCATAGATTTCAACATTTATTGTTGAAATAGACGTTTTCGAGAAATAAAAGGAAATAATGGACTATAACACTGTTGTTATAGTAAATGATTTCCGAAAGGAAATGTTTTGTATAGTATTGGGATTTATATATCTATTTTAATTTCGAATCCCTATACTAGTGATTTTGGGTTGTCGTAACGATGTTTTACGCAACATTCGTTTTGGCCCAAATAAATATGTTAAAGTGAATGATTTCCTTAAAGAATGAAATATATACTTAATTTTGATTGAAGTATATTGAATATTTTCTAAGTGTTGAAAATAAATAAAATTTGTGAATTACTTATGAATAAATAAGTATGGAAATGTTTTTCCAATATAAAGTGAATATTAGAGAATTTATCTTTTTGAAGATAAATTGAAAATGAATATTATAAATCGAATTGAAGTCGTATATTCATTAATACTTTGGAATGTAAATTCACTATTGAATTTATAAAAGAAAGTAGAATTGGTTTAAAAATAAATATTGATTTATTTTTGAAGTGTTGAAAATTATATATCTAGTGAAGATATTTTGGAAAATAAATAATTTGGAAAATTATTTGGAAACTGGTGATGTGTGCATATCCATTGATAGTTCAATAACCGACTATCAATATTTCCCTTTGAATGGGTATTTAATGTGATTTGTTTGAATTTGAATGCCACACTTATTTTTGAATAAGCGCTCACTATTCGGGTTAACCGGGAAAGGACCATGGGGTCGTATAACCCATTCCGAATATGTGATACGCCGTTGTGAATTGCATTGAAGATCGGTGTTGAAGACCCGGTATTTGCGAGAACGATAGGATGACCTGTCGATTGACTCTGCACCGAGTAGCTACGGTATTGAGTTCTCCATATGTGATGGTGAATCCGATCAGGATCGTGAATATCCGGATTGCAAGGACTTCTTTGTAAGTGCCTTCGGTTTTGTTCGAGCCCGGAACAGACTTGTATGGATTGTATGTCTGACATTACAAATTGAGATATAAAGCCGATTTCTTTCAAATATATTTCTGTTGGTGGCGGAGAATTTATTCTTTTAGCTTAACACCCTTCTTTGAGACGTACGAGCTCAGAGGTTATATAGTTGAAGTTATCAGCGATATATTCCCAATTTGGTAATGTGACATGCTGAGTGTTGTTGTAAATGATCATTGTGTTGATTATTTGTGATAGGATCATTTATTTGATCTCTATCTTTGTGATCATTTCTATGATCATTTGTTGACCCAAAGCATGTCTTTTGTATAAAGTATGTTTTTGTGGACGTGACTTCGTCGAGCCTCACACCCCGTGAATGGTCAAAACAGGAAAGATGCGGCAAGGTTATGAGGGGTAGCACCCTTTAGGATGTGTGCATTTCCTTCTGGAAAAGGGTGGTATCATGGTATGGAGCCCAGATACTTACTCATGTTGAAAACACTTTGTTATGATTGTGTGAATTGATTACGAGCGCTCGGTGAAAAGGTCCCAAAGGACCGAGGGATGGCATATTCGGTCAGTTGTTACTCAGTTAGGGGTAACCCGGCCTTGTGTTGGTAGAGATCCGGTTTGGTTCTCGGGGATGTCCATCCATAGGCATTCTCATGTGGCAATGGGAAGTTCCTTGGCCTGATCATTCGTTGGAAATCCAATTCTCAATACGAAACTTGTACGGTATTATTTGTAGAACCTATCATTCACTTATGGTGGTCACCACTGTTTGGATGGTAGCTATAGTAGGCATAGTTCGAAATGTCTATGTTGGCTAAGATTTATATTCTACTTTCGAAATAATTTTTCCTACACTATGCACTAATAATAATATCAAATGTTCTTTTAAATGCGTATCAAGCATCTTTGACTATCATAAGGAGAAATCTCCTCTGATTCTGCGTTTGCATTGTGTGTGTGTGCGGGAGGCCTTATGGTAGTCTCAATTTTAAAAGCATTGCGAATTGACTTTAAAAATATTCTTCTATTTTGATTTTAAAGATAAATAAACTGTTTTGAGTTCTCACACTAGTCTTGTTAAGCTTTGGGCTATGTGATGGGGGGTTCTCGCTTCGCGGTTAGGTGGCGAACGGGAGACTCTTACTCCCACACATCCTCTTTTAGGGGGTTGGTTAGGTGTAACCTGAGACAGTCGAGAGGCTGGCCGTAAAAGCAAGGTCTGGGGTACCAGTGTAAGCCACGGTGGGGCTGGGATGGTTGAGAAGCCTATCGGTTGTGACCGCTACCTCCGGGTCTTTACAGTTGGTATCAGAGCACATGGTTAAGCGACAACCATGGTTCTGTTGGGTATTACTCATTAGAGATAGAGTCAGTAGTACTCTAGAATGAGTTTGAGTGTAATAATAGCTATGAGAGCGTATTTGTTAGTGAATAAAAAATTGTTTTATATTTTGATGGTTGGTTTATTGAGTGGCATATGAACTTTCGTCAGCGTGGTCCGCAAGACTATGCCGAAGGGGTTTCTAAACACTTGAATAGAACAATTCGACACAATATTGATTTTAAATTGGGTAAATGAAATAATTTTACCTTAAGTATATTTTATATATAAAGGAATAATTTTTCAGAATTATTAAAGTGTATATAGTTGATTGTTTAGTTGTTTGAATAACCTAAATTAAAGAATAATTGTATAAGTAAAAGAATTATAAGAACTGAATTATAATTAATGTGATTTACAATTGTGAATAAACTTATATATATAAGAAGTGAAACTATATGAATATATTTATGAACTTGAGTTATATAAATAAAATTCAACTTTTATAATTGAATTGAATTGAATTAATAAATTGAATGTAAATCAATTGAATGTGAATAAATTGGAATGAAATAATGAATATAAGTGTTAATTCATTAAAATCTAATGTTATTAGAAAGTTGAATAATTGAATGAAAATCAATTTAATTAAACCAATTGAAAGTGATGGTGTTAAACCAAATTGAAAGAATATAAGCAAAGGAAATTTGGTTGAAATTAATAAACATTGGTTGTTATATGATTGTTAGTTGATTGTATATAATTCATTAAGTGTTAATGAAATTGAGTTAATGAAATTGGAAGCTAAAGTAATTGAAATCCAATTGGAAGTAAATGAATCTTAAATAGAATTGAATTTGAATTGGAAGTGAACCAACTTGAATATGAATTAGTGAATATAAGCAAATTGAAAATGAATGTTAGTAAACCCAATGTTAATGAATCAAATATGATTAAATTGAAAACCAATTCATTGAATATGAATGAGAATATGAATGAATATTTATTGGTTATGGATGTTAGTTGGTTGATGTTTGCATTTGTTGCTTTTGTTTCATTTGCTATGTTAACATATATAGTTATTATGTTGCTATATGTTGTATATCGATACTATTGTCTATATACATGATTCTCATGTTGTTTGTTGAGTGATTAGTAGGTGCGGATTGCGTTTGCTTCGCATTTGGAGCTCGCTTTCGCGCTATATTAGCCGTATATGCTCGCTAATAAAATATAAGGTACATATCTCGGATTACATACCGTACTTTTACATTTTTTCCCTGCGGGATGCCTCATTACTTGATGAGATGTATATTTGCGATATATATATACTGTCATTTTTTTTCGGATCGAGCCGCGCAAAGGAGACTATGGCGAATTTTTCCGAAAATTTAAGGCGTTAGAAAATTTTGAGAAAATTGGAAAATTTTGAAAATTATAACTTTGATTTGGAATTGAAAGTTAAACAATAGTAGTTGTTTTTGAAAAGATAACTAAGTATGATTTGAAAACTTAGTAAAGTAATTGTAAGAAGTTTAACTATGAATTTTGGAAAATTAATAAATTCTGTAACTTTTCTTACTTAGTAATTTCGAGGACGAAATTCTTTTAAGTGGGGAAGATTGTAACGACCCAGGATTTTTATTAATTTAAATTTGAATATTTAATTAATTTTAAATATAAATGAGTGAATTTGTAAGTCGATTAAATTTTTACTTGAATTTTTGGATTTAATTGAATAATTAAATCGATAATTTAATATGTTAAATTATGGAAATAATTGAAAATATAGTTAAATATGATTAAAAATGATTTGTAAAATTTTATTTTATCATATTGAAGTTAGAACGATATTTTAGAACTTTTAAAATCGAATTAAAAGTTAATTTGTGAAAATTGAATATTTTAATATTTAAATCGACTAGTAAAAATAGCCAATTTTTGAACAGTCTCAGAATTGAACGAAACCAGTTCCATTGGATCCGTAATAGTTAGTTATTACCGGATTTCAAATTTCGTGTCAATCGGAGCTATCGTTTGAGCGTGGCAGCTCGAAACGCATCGATTTATTTTTAATTTTAATTTGGCGAGTTAAAATAGCCATTTTTCAAAAAGTCTCGGATTTCGACGAAACCAGTTTCATCGGATCCGTAATGTGATCTTATTGTATGGTTTCAAATTTCAAGTCGATTGGATTTACCGTTTGTCCGGTATGAATTAAAACGCCTAGAAATCGAGTTAAATCAGTTTAATTTAAATTGAGCGTTTGTAGCCATAACTCGTACAGATGTCCGAATTAGCTTTCGAAACCTGTTCCATTATGTCCGGAACGCGGGGTAAACCCTAGAAACGCTGGTTATGGCGCGTAAATCGGAGTTCGGAATTTCCGGATGAATAGTGTTCGAAAATTCCTTATAAATAGGCCCCCGCTCTAAAAAAAAAAAAAAAAAAAAAAAAAACCTAACCCTAATCTAGCAGCCGCCGCTAGTTACAACCAAGGGCCAGAAACGCGCGATCTTCCTCCTCCATTATCTTACCATCCATCAACTTTCACCAGAAACTCCTAACTAGAAAGTGGTAGAGGGCACTACAATCTATAAATCCAACGGTCGATTTATCCTATCTCTTCACGGATTGTCGCGAATTTGGGTTTGAAGGAGGCGCGTTCGGCCTCGATTTGCGCACGATGTTGATGACCGAGCTTCACAAGCTCACAGCCGAACCTAGAGGGAGTTGGGGGCTTCGCGATGGTGGTAGTTTGATCGAGTATCGTTGAGAGATGGAGTTGTAATATTAAACCCTAATTGGTATGAATGGGTTCGGTGGTAGCGTGTTTTACTGGAGGGAAACGTGAGGGAGAGGGAGAAGATGCGTGCGGTCATGATGGAGGAGAAGCAAGATCAACGGCCTGTAATTGATTTTGGTATAAAGTTGTAAATTTTAATTATAAAATTCGTGTAACTTCAAATATTTGTAACTTTTTCATACGAGGTCGAAAACGCGCAAAACCAGTTGCGTTGGAATCGTATGGACGAGCACTACGCGATGGAGTTGGTTTGGAGTCGTTTGGAGTTAGTGAGAATTTTGGGTGAAATTCAACGTCCGTTTAATTTTATTCGAAATAAATCGCTAAAACGGAATTTAAAATCAAGGTGAGAACTTCTCACTCAATCGAATTAGTTTCGATTTTATTTTAAATAGTTAGATTTAAAATATGTGAACGCATGTTTGAATGTTGATTGATATCTATTGATTGTTAAAATTGACACTATACGCCGTTAGTAAGCAGATGTTGTTTATTAAAAACATATACCGCGAATATTTCATAAACAGTGAAATTGGTATTATATATAGTAGCAATATATATATATTGGCATATGTATATATTGGAGTTATTGATTTCCCGCATTTTTTGTTTAGCGGATGAGACCCTATTGCGCCGTTATTAAGCGGATAATATTTAAATCCCATATACCGCGATAATTTCGTACTGGAGCGAAATTAGTATTGTGCTAATGTTTTTGGATGCAGGAAAACAGGTTGGAGGGATCCAACAGGATTCCTCAACAGTTTTTATTTGATTTCAGATATTTTGATATTTGATAGATTATCATATCGATATATGATATCGTTGTTTGTCGTGATTGACTATTTGGTGTGTAGCATCATTGGACCCAAATTTTGGAATTTTAAAATGATTTTTAAAGGTGATTTTTGAAAAGTATACGTTATAAACTATTTTTGGAAATTTATTTATTTTAAATAAATAAACGTTATACTTTTAAAAGTTACAAAATTATGTTTTTGAGAAATATAGTTAAAAGATTGATTTTTGAGAAATATGGATTAATGATTTTATAAAATAGTTTAAATTGGATTTTTGAATATATTATTAAAAGTTTAAACGTAGGATTTATAAAATTTGATTATTTTATAAATAAAAATGGTGAAATTATAAAGGAAATTAAAGACGTTTTAGAATAATAATATAATTTGATTTATATTAAGAGATTTATAAATGGATATTTATAAATTGAAATGTTGACATTATAAAACGAGTTTTTATAAGTGTTTGAATGAAGTGAAAATGAATTTTGTAAATGAATGGAATTTATAAAATTAAAAATGGTGAAGTTATAAATGAAATTTATAAATAGTAAGATTTATAAATTTGTGAAGTTATTTGAAGAATAGATTTGGTTAAATAAATGAATCTTATAAGTTATAAGATTTATGATTTGGAAAGTCTTTAAAAGAACGATTTTGTAAAATAATCGTTTTATAAGCATTTGACTTATAATATGAACTTTTAGTTTATAATTGAGTTATAAACTGGAATAGGTTAATAAAGAAATTTATAAAAAGAAGTTTTTACAAGATAAATAGAAAAGGGATTTATAAACGTTGTTTTATAAATTCGCAAACGACTTATTTTGATAAGTAAATTGTTGAAACCTATTAATGGAGTTATATTCACATTTTTGAATAGTGAATAATTCCTTGAATTAAAATGAATAAAAGAATGAAATTTGTTAACGAAGTTTATTCACATTTTTGAATAGTGAATAACACGTTAAAGAAAATGTTTAGATTTGATGTTTTAAATTGAATTAAAACGATCTAACGCTGTTTTAAAATGTGTTGAGATTCGAAACCATAGATTTCAACATTTATTGTTGAAATAGACGTTTTCGAGAAATAAAAGGAAATAATGGACTATAACACTGTTGTTATAGTAAATGATTTCCGAAAGGAAATGTTTTGTATAGTATTGGGATTTATATATCTATTTTAATTTCGAATCCCTATACTAGTGATTTTGGGTTGTCGTAACGATGTTTTACGCAACATTCGTTTTGGCCCAAATAAATATGTTAAAGTGAATGATTTCCTTAAAGAATGAAATATATACTTAATTTTGATTGAAGTATATTGAATATTTTCTAAGTGTTGAAAATAAATAAAATTTGTGAATTACTTATGAATAAATAAGTATGGAAATGTTTTTCCAATATAAAGTGAATATTAGAGAATTTGTCTTTTTGAAGATAAATTGAAAATGAATATTATAAATCGAATTGAAGTCGTATATTCATTAATACTTTGGAATGTAAATTCACTATTGAATTTATAAAAGAAAGTAGAATTGGTTTAAAAATAAATATTGATTTATTTTTGAAGTGTTGAAAATTATATATCTAGTGAAGATATTTTGGAAAATAAATAATTTGGAAAATTATTTGGAAACTGGTGATGTGTGCATATCCATTGATAGTTCAATAACCGACTATCAATATTTCCCTTTGAATGGGTATTTGATGTGATTTGTTTGAATTTGAATGCCACACTTATTTTCGAATAAGCGCTCACTATTCGGGTTAACCGGGAAAGGACCATGGGGTCGTATAACCCATTCCGAATATGTGATACGTCTTTGTGAATTGCATTGAAGATCGGTGTTGAAGACCCGGTATTTGCGAGAACGATAGGATGACCTGTCGATTGACTCTGCACCGAGTAGCTACGGTATTGAGTTCTCCATATGTGATGGTGAATCCGATCAGGATCGTGAATATCCGGATTGCAAGGACTTCTTTGTAAGTGCCTTCGGTTTTGTTCGAGCCCGGAACAGACTTGTATGGATTGTATGTCTGACATTACAAATTGAGATATAAAGCCGATTTCTTTCAAATATATTTCTGTTGGTGGCGGAGAATTTATTCTTTTAGCTTAACACCCTTCTTTGAGACGTACGAGCTCAGAGGTTATATAGTTGAAGTTATCAGCGATATATTCCCAATTTGGTAATGTGACATGCTGAGTGTTGCTGTAAATGATCATTGTGTTGATTATTTGTGATAGGATCATTTATTTGATCTCTATCTTTGTGATCATTTCTATGATCATTTGTTGACCCAAAGCATGTCTTTTGTATAAAGTATGTTTTTGTGGACGTGACTTCGTCGAGCCTCACACCCCGTGAATGGTCAAAACAGGAAAGATGCGGCAAGGTTATGAGGGGTAGCGCCCTTTAGGATGTGTGCATTTCCTTCTGGAAAAGGGTGGTATCATGGTATGGAGCCCAGATACTTACTCATGTTGAAAACACTTTGTTATGATTGTGTGAATTGATTACGAGCGCTCGGTGAAAAGGTCCCAAAGGACCGAGGGATGGCATATTCGGTCAGTTGTTACTCAGTTAGGGGTAACCCGGCCTTGTGTTGGTAGAGATCCGGTTTGGTTCTCGGGGATGTCCATCCATAGGCATTCTCATGTGGCAATGGGAAGTTCCTTGGCCTGATCATTCGTTGGAAATCCAATTCTCAATACGAAACTTGTACGGTATTAGTTGTAGAACCTATCATTCACTTATGGTGGTCACCACTGTTTGGATGGTAGCTATAGTAGGCATAGTTCGAAATGTCTATGTTGGCTAAGATTTATATTCTACTTTCGAAATAATTTTTCCTACACTATGCACTAATAATAATATCAAATGTTCTTTTAAATGCGTATCAAGCATCTTTGACTATCATAAGGAGAAATCTCCTCTGATTCTGCGTTTGCATTGTGTGTGTGTGCGGGAGGCCTTATGGTAGTCTCAATTTTAAAAGCATTGCGAATTGACTTTAAAAATATTCTTCTATTTTGATTTTAAAGATAAATAAACTGTTTTGAGTTCTCACACTAGTCTTGTTAAGCTTTGGGCTATGTGATGGGGGGTTCTCGCTTCGCGGTTAGGTGGCGAACGGGAGACTCTTACTCCCACACATCCTCTTTTAGGGGGTTGGTTAGGTGTAACCTGAGACAGTCGAGAGGCTGGCCGTAAAAGCAAGGTCTGGGGTACCAGTGTAAGCCACGGTAGGGCTGGGATGGTTGAAAAGCCTATCGGTTGTGACCGCTACCTCCGGGTCTTTACAGTTGGTATCAGAGCATATGGTTAAGCGACAACCATGGTTCTGTTGGGTATTACTCATTAGAGATAGAGTCAGTAGTACTCTAGAATGAGTTTGAGTGTAATAATAGCTATGAGAGCGTATGTGTTAGTGAATAAAAAATTGTTTTATATTTTGATGGTTGGTTTATTGAGTGGCATATGAACTTTCGTCAGCGTGGTCCGCAAGACTATGCCGAAGGGGTTTCTAAACACTTGAATAGAACAATTCGACACAATATTGATTTTAAATTGGGTAAATGAAATAATTTTACCTTAAGTATATTTTATATATAAAGGAATAATTTTTCAGAATTATTAAAGTGTATATAGTTGATTGTTTAGTTGTTTGAATAACCTAAATTAAAGAATAATTGTATAAGTAAAAGAATTATAAGAACTGAATTATAATTAATGTGATTTACAATTGTGAATAAACTTATATATATAAGAAGTGAAACTATATGAATATATTTATGAACTTGAGTTATATAAATAAAATTCAACTTTTATAATTGAATTGAATTGAATTAATAAATTGAATGTAAATCAATTGAATGTGAATAAATTGGAATGAAATAATGAATATAAGTGTTAATTCATTAAAATCTAATGTTATTAGAAAGTTGAATAATTGAATGAAAATCAATTTAATTAAACCAATTGAAAGTGATGGTGTTAAACCAAATTGAAAGAATATAAGCAAAGGAAATTTGGTTGAAATTAATAAACATTGGTTGTTATATGATTGTTAGTTGATTGTATATAATTCATTAAGTGTTAATGAAATTGAGTTAATGAAATTGGAAGCTAAAGTAATTGAAATCCAATTGGAAGTAAATGAATCTTAAATAGAATTGAATTTGAATTGGAAGTGAACCAACTTGAATATGAATTAGTGAATATAAGCAAATTGAAAATGAATGTTAGTAAACCCAATGTTAATGAATCAAATATGATTAGATTGAAAACCAATTCATTGAATATGAATGAGAATATGAATGAATATTTATTGGTTATGGATGTTAGTTGGTTGATGTTTGCATTTGTTGCTTTTGTTTCATTTGCTATGTTAACATATATAGTTATTATGTTGCTATATGTTGTATATCGATACTATTGTCTATATACATGATTCTCATGTTGTTTGTTGAGTGATTAGTAGGTGCGGATTGCGTTTGCTTCGCATTTGGAGCTCGCTTTCGCGCTATATTAGCCGTATATGCTCGCTAATAAAATATAAGGTACATATCTCGGATTACATACCGTACTTTTACATTTTTTCCCTGCGGGATGCCTCATTACTTGATGAGATGTATATTTGCGATATATATATACTGTCATTTTTTTTCGGATCGAGCCGCGCAAAGGAGACTATGGCGAATTTTTTCGAAAATTTAAGGCGTTAGAAAATTTTGAGAAAATTGGAAAATTTTGAAAATTATAACTTTGATTTGGAATTGAAAGTTAAACAATAGTAGTTGTTTTTGAAAAGATAACTAAGTATGATTTGAAAACTTAGTAAAGTAATTGTAAGAAGTTTAACTATGAATTTTGGAAAATTAATAAATTCTGTAACTTTTCTTACTTAGTAATTTCGAGGACGAAATTCTTTTAAGTGGGGAAGATTGTAACGACCCAGGATTTTTATTAATTTAAATTTGAATATTTAATTAATTTTAAATATAAATGAGTGAATTTGTAAGTCGATTAAATTTTTATTTGAATTTTTGGATTTAATTGAATAATTAAATCGATAATTTAATATGTTAAATTATGGAAATAATTGAAAATATAGTTAAATATGATTAAAAATGATTTGTAAAATTTTATTTTATCATATTGAAGTTAGAACGATATTTTAGAACTTTTAAAATCGAATTAAAAGTTAATTTGTGAAAATTGAATATTTTAATATTTAAATCGACTAGTAAAAATAGCCAATTTTTGAACAGTCTCAGAATTGAACGAAACCAGTTCCATTGGATCCGTAATAGTTAGTTATTACCGGATTTCAAATTTCGTGTCAATCGGAGCTATCGTTTGAGCGTGGCAGCTCGAAACGCATCGATTTATTTTTAATTTTAATTTGGCGAGTTAAAATAGCCATTTTTCAAAAAGTCTCGGATTTCGACGAAACCAGTTTCATCGGATCCGTAATGTGATCTTATTGTATGGTTTCAAATTTCAAGTCGATTGGATTTACCGTTTGTCCGGTATGAATTAAAACGCCTAGAAATCGAGTTAAATCAGTTTAATTTAAATTGAGCGTTTGTAGCCATAACTCGTACAGATGTCCGAATTAGCTTTCGAAACCTGTTCCATTATGTCCGGAACGCGGGGTAAACCCTAGAAACGCTGGTTACGGCGCGTAAATCGGAGTTCGGAATTTCCGGATGAATAGTGTTCGAAAATTCCTTATAAATAGGCCCCCGCTCTAAAAAAAAAAAAAAAAAAAAAACCTAACCCTAATCTAGCAGCCGCCGCCAGTTACAACCAAGGGCCAGAAACGCGCGATCTTCCTCCTCCATTATCTTACCATCCATCAACTTTCACCAGAAACTCCTAACTAGAAAGTGGTAGAGGGCACTACAATCTATAAATCCAACGGTCGATTTATCCTATCTCTTCACGGATTGTCGCGAATTTGGATTTGAAGGAGGCGCGTTCGGCCTCGATTTGCGCGCGATGTTGATGACCGAGCTTCACAAGCTCACAGCCGAACCTAGAGGGAGTTGGGGGCTTCGCGATGGTGGTAGTTTGATCGAGTATCGTTGAGAGATGGAGTTGTAATATTAAACCCTAATTGGTATGAATGGGTTCGGTGGTAGCGTGTTTTACTGGAGGGAAACGTGAGGGAGAGGGAGAAGATGCGTGCGGTCATGATGGAGGAGAAGCAAGATCAACGGCCTGTACTTGATTTTGGTATAAAGTTGTAAATTTTAATTATAAAATTCGTGTAACTTCAAATATTTGTAACTTTTTCATACGAGGTCGAAAACGCGCAAAACCAGTTGCGTTGGAATCGTATGGACGAGCACTACGCGATGGAGTTAGTTTGGAGTCGTTTGGAGTTAGTGAGAATTTTGGGTGAAATTAAACGTCCGTTTAATTTTATTCGAAATAAATCGCTAAAACGGAATTTAAAATCAAGGTGAGAACTTCTCACTCAATCGAATTAGTTTCGATTTTATTTTAAATAGTTAGATTTAAAATATGTGAACGCATGTTTGAATGTTGATTGATATCTATTGATTGTTAAAATTGACACTATACGCCGTTAGTAAGCGGATGTTGTTTATTAAAAACATATACCGCGAATATTTCATAAACAGTGAAATTGGTATTATATATAGTAGCAATATATATATATTGGTATATGTATATATTGGAGT
Organism: Allium cepa; assembly: GCA_030765085.1. NCBI lineage: Eukaryota > Viridiplantae > Streptophyta > Magnoliopsida > Asparagales > Amaryllidaceae > Allium > Allium cepa. The sequence continues at coordinate 854,278,064 of CM060931.1, forward strand.
TATTGATTTCCCGCATTTTTTGTTTAGCGGATGAGACCCTATTGCGCCGTTATTAAGCGGATAATATTTAAATCCCATATACCGCGATAATTTCGTACTGGAGCGAAATTAGTATTGTGCTAATGTTTTTGGATGCAGGAAAACAGGTTGGAGGGATCCAACAGGATTCCTCAACAGTTTTTATTTGATTTCAGATATTTTGATATTTGATAGATTATCATATCGATATATGATATCGTTGTTTGTCGTGATTGACTATTTGGTGTGTAGCATCATTGGACCCAAATTTTGGAATTTTAAAATGATTTTTAAAGGTGATTTTTGAAAAGTATACGTTATAAACTATTTTTGGAAATTTATTTATTTTAAATAAATAAACGTTATACTTTTAAAAGTTACAAAATTATGTTTTTGAGAAATATAGTTAAAAGATTGATTTTTGAGAAATATGGATTAATGATTTTATAAAATAGTTTAAATTGGATTTTTGAATATATTATTAAAAGTTTAAATATAGGATTTATAAAATTTGATTATTTTATAAATAAAAATGGTGAAATTATAAAGGAAATTAAAGACGTTTTAGAATCATAATATAATTTGATTTATATTAAGAGATTTATAAATGGATATTTATAAATTGAAATGTTGACATTATAAAACGAGTTTTTATAAGTGTTTGAATGAAGTGAAAATGAATTTTGTAAATGAATGGAATTTATAAAATTAAAAATGGTGAAGTTATAAATGAAATTTATAAATAGTAAGATTTATAAATTTGTGAAGTTATTTGAAGAATAGATTTGGTTAAATAAATGAATCTTATAAGTTATAAGATTTATGATTTGGAAAGTCTTTAAAAGAACGATTTTGTAAAATAATCGTTTTATAAGCATTTGACTTATAATATGAACTTTTAGTTTATAATTGAGTTATAAACTGGAATAGGTTAATAAAGAAATTTATAAAAAGAAGTTTTTACAAGATAAATAGAAAAGGGATTTATAAACGTTGTTTTATAAATTCGCAAACGACTTATTTTGATAAGTAAATTGTTGAAACCTATTAATGGAGTTATATTCACATTTTTGAATAGTGAATAATTCCTTGAATTAAAATGAATAAAAGAATGAAATTTGTTAACGAAGTTTATTCACATTTTTGAATAGTGAATAACACGTTAAAGAAAATGTTTAGATTTGATGTTTTAAATTGAATTAAAACGATCTAACGCTGTTTTAAAATGTGTTGAGATTCGAAACCATAGATTTCAACATTTATTGTTGAAATAGACGTTTTCGAGAAATAAAAGGAAATAATGGACTATAACACTGTTGTTATAGTAAATGATTTCCGAAAGGAAATGTTTTGTATAGTATTGGGATTTATATATCTATTTTAATTTCGAATCCCTATACTAGTGATTTTGGGTTGTCGTAACGATGTTTTACGCAACATTCGTTTTGGCCCAAATAAATATGTTAAAGTGAATGATTTCCTTAAAGAATGAAATATATACTTAATTTTGATTGAAGTATATTGAATATTTTCTAAGTGTTGAAAATAAATAAAATTTGTGAATTACTTATGAATAAATAAGTATGGAAATGTTTTTCCAATATAAAGTGAATATTAGAGAATTTATCTTTTTGAAGATAAATTGAAAATGAATATTATAAATCGAATTGAAGTCGTATATTCATTAATACTTTGGAATGTAAATTCACTATTGAATTTATAAAAGAAAGTAGAATTGGTTTAAAAATAAATATTGATTTATTTTTGAAGTGTTGAAAATTATATATCTAGTGAAGATATTTTGGAAAATAAATAATTTGGAAAATTATTTGGAAACTGGTGATGTGTGCATATCCATTGATAGTTCAATAACCGACTATCAATATTTCCCTTTGAATGGGTATTTGATGTGATTTGTTTGAATTTGAATGCCACACTTATTTTTGAATAAGCGCTCACTATTCGGGTTAACCGGGAAAGGACCATGGGGTCGTATAACCCATTCCGAATATGTGATACGTCTTTGTGAATTGCATTGAAGATCGGTGTTGAAGACCCGGTATTTGCGAGAACGATAGGATGACCTGTCGATTGACTCTGCACCGAGTAGCTACGGTATTGAGTTCTCCATATGTGATGGTGAATCCGATCAGGATCGTGAATATCCGGATTGCAAGGACTTCTTTGTAAGTGCCTTCGGTTTTGTTCGAGCCCGGAACAGACTTGTATGGATTGTATGTCTGACATTACAAATTGAGATATAAAGCCGATTTCTTTCAAATATATTTCTGTTGGTGGCGGAGAATTTATTCTTTTAGCTTAACACCCTTCTCTGAGACGTACGAGCTCAGAGGTTATATAGTTGAAGTTATCAGCGATATATTCCCAATTTGGTAATGTGACATGCTGAGTGTTGTTGTAAATGATCATTGTGTTGATTATTTGTGATAGGATCATTTATTTGATCGTCTATCTTTGTGATCATTTCTATGATCATTTGTTGACCCAAAGCATGGCTTTTGTATAAAGTATGTTTTTGTGGACGTGACTTCGTCGAGCCTCACACCCCGTGAATGGTCAAAACAGGAAAGATGCGGCAAGGTTATGAGGGGCAGCGCCCTTTAGGATGTGTGCATTTCCTTCTGGAAAAGGGTGGTATCATGGTATGGAGCCCAGATACTTACTCATGTTGAAAACATTTTGTTATGATTGTGTGAATTGATTACGAGCGCTCGGTGAAAAGGTCCCAAAGGACCGGGGGATGGCATATTCGGTCAGTTGTTACTCAGTTAGGTGTAACCCGGCCTTGTGTTGGTAGAGATCCGGTTTGGTTCTCGGGGATGTCCATCCAGAGGCATTCTCATATGGCAATGGGAAGTTCCTTGGCCTGATCATTCGTTGGAAATCCAATTCCCAATACGAAACTTGTACGGTATTAGTTGTAGAACCTATCATTCACTTATGGTGGTCACCACTGTTTGGATGGTAGCTATAGTAGGCATAGTTCGAAATGTCTATGTTGGCTAAGATTTATATTCTACTTTCGAAATAATTTTTCTTACACTATGCACTAATAATAATATCAAATGTTCTTTTAAATGCGTATCAAGCATCTTTGACTATCATAAGGAGAAATCTCCTCCGATTCTGCGTTTGCATTGTGTATGTGTGCGGGAGGCCTTATGGTAGTCTCATTTTTAAAAGCATTGCGAATTGACTTTAAAAATATTCTTCTATTTTGATTTTAAAGATAAATAAACTGTTTTGAGTTCTCACACTAGACACATGACTGACTTGGAGTTTATTGTTTTCCTTCCTAAACTCTGGGTGCCCACCAATTTCCACACGGGCAGTTAAGACTTAGGTTTATCAGGATATTCTGGATATTCTGGAGTTGCTGGAGGCAAGCTGGATGGCATGGCGTATTACTAGTATATAGTATTTCTTTTCCGCTGCACTGTTTGATGTTGTTGTTGTTGTACACTCTGATGATATGATGTAATGAAATGTGATGTAATGTAATAACTGATATAGTTCTTTGTTTAAAGATTATTCATTTATTATTATATGTTGTTCCGCTGCGAATTGTGAGATTCTGATGTTGTTCTGTTTTGTTCCTTCTGTCCCGTTCTATTTTTCTGTTCTCCTTTTTCTTCTATTTTAAAAATTTCTATTTTATGTTTTCTTTTCTTTTCTCTCTATCTTCTACCTTCTTCTCTCTTCTTCTATCTTTTTCTATTCTCTTTTCCTAAATTCTTCTTAAACCCATAACTATTCGGGTTTTCGGCAACGAAAAATCGCGTACGTTACACTTATAGTAATAATATCAAAGAAATTTGCGTATCAATCATGTTTTACTATCATAAGAAGAAATCTCCTCCAATTCTGCGTTTGCATTGTGTGTGTGGCGGGAGGTCTTATGGTACACTACACCAAAAAGGTATATTTGTAACGAATGTAGTCGTTACAAATGAAATTTATAACAGATATAGTCGTGAGCGGTACAGGCGTGAGGAATGTCGTTACAAATATTTATAACGGCCTCTACCCGTTATTAGATATATCATTTACCAACGGACTTTGTCATTAGAAATCTAAATTTTTGTAACGAAAAAGTTTATTATTAGTTGCATCGGTTTGTAACTGGTATTTTCCGTTTCTTAGTTTCCCCTTTCATGGTAGAAGAAGGGGTTGTCATTCTAAATTATCACGACCTTGTCAGTTACAAATTCCATCATTAGTAACGCACTTGTTCGTTACAAATTTCATCAATAGTAACGACTATGCTCGTTATAAATTTCGTCTTTAGTAACGAATATGTTCGTTACAGCTACCAAACCATGTAGAGCTGCATTTTTGCTACCATTTACACTATAGAATTGTCTATTATAATACAGTAGGTACATACATATCAAAAATTACAGAATTTCGATAACAATAAGCAATTACGCATCCAAACATACAACTGAAATTGCACAAATATTTGACAACAAATTAAAGGAAGATTCGAAATTTCACAAGTTCATCATACATAACTAAAGAGCATGAAATCAAAATATTACAAGTTCTAACATTACTTCAAAATAATCGATACAACATTCCACACCTTTTGAACACCATATAGCCTTCATCACAGTGCATACAACTGCTACAACCTCCTGCCACTCTCCAAACTTCACTGCATTCATACCATATCAACACAATCAATCAACAACCTTAACATAACACTGCAACTACCCATCCATACTGACGATCTACAAACATACTCCCTCTGCCCCGCAACATACTTACATATTCAACCTTCTCTCTGCCATAATAAATCTACCACATCCAACTGCATATAAAAAAACCGTGCCACAAACCCGTACAAACTAGAACTCACCTGAATCTCAACAGCAATCACCGAACTCCTCAGCCAATCGCCTAAACCACCGATCACCATCCATACAACCACATACCCCTCTAACTTCATCTCCTCCACTGACATCCCATTGCCACAACCTTAACACAGCAAGCTACATAATTGGATAATTCGGCTATTCACTTCCACTTTCTTAACACAGCAAGAAAAGACTGTCACTGCTCTGTCACACTCCACCATCACTACAGACCTCATCACTTCCCAACCACTTCATATCACCACCTCTGTCGAACCATCAGTAACTATCAAACATTCCTTCACCTTCTACAAACCTGTCACAAACATAACTGCCATACTCATTCTCCACACTACCCATACTTCACCTGACATCATTGTTTGGCTAACCACCACAAAACAGTCAACTAGTCTTCATCACCTCCGATCGCTACAGCCCACAATAGTTCAACCATCACCACTACAAACTGATCACCTCTGACCACCTATAACACACCTGCCTTGCCTCGACAACAGGCACATGACAGCAACCATTCACGCGTACCAATCACAACATTCTGTGCTTACCTGAACTTCACCAATTAGTACTCACGACAACGAGCTGCTGCCTTCCCACTTCAACACAACAAAAACCGCAACCTACCACCTCTTGCAACCACGCTTACACACGTAACCCAGTCTCAACGGCCACTTCAAAGAGAGAGAAAAAATGTTTTATGCAGCCTAACCAAATCCCAAAATCCAAACCTACTGCTCAAAACTCTTTCCACTTCATCAATTTCCCTCCTGTATATCATCATTTCTAACATCCCCCTACTACACATATCTGTACATACTTCTGCATATCATCAACATTTCTGTTCAACCAACTTCATCCACCTTAACATATCACCCACATCCACCTTAACACTAGAACCACTGCCAATACATACTCACTGCCACAAATAGTTGCAATACCATTCAAACAACCTCATCACCATCTTGAATTCCACTCATAACCCCAGCCATCATACAACTTCATCTCCCCTTCAAACTGCTGCCTGTACAAAAGTCTGACCCACTTCCCCTCTTGTCTGCACTGAAAGTCTTCACCTCGAACCCTCCTCTGTCCAACCTTACCATCAGCCCACCACAAACCAAAAACCACTGTCATGCTCCAGATCCACTGCATTGCCTTGCTTCTCCACTTCATGTTTTGGTGTAGTGAATCTTATACTGATAAAAATTATAGTTATCATTCAATAGAGTTTGTTAAGGGAAAATGAAGTTCTTTCATTAATTAATTAATAACATTTTCCACTCAAAAGTAATTTAACTGGGCAAATTTGAATTACTCAATTGCTATGAAACCAAAGATATGTAACACTATAGGAAAGAATTTGAAATAACAATAGTTTCAAATATTGCATAATTACCTGCAAATTCTTTTGCATGCTTCAGCAACTAATGACACCTTAGCTAAAGCAATTCTACTAAATTTGGTTGACACGACAAGCAAAGGTGAAGTGTTATTTTTTTCAACTTGCAAATGAAATGTTAGAAAAAAAATCATAACAAATCTGGAATGATGACTTACAACTAACATGAACACAATATAGTGAACATAATAATAAATAACTACATTATGTAAAAAAAAGATAAGTATGCATAGAAAAATCATTTCGAAGCAACAGTTTTGAAAAATTACATGATATGTCAAGTAGAAATCAAGCTATTCATACAAAAGGGAATTTTTTTGAAGGGTGAGTTTTGCTGCATCAACCTCTCCAATATGGAAAAAATCAAGCTACAAGGTCCTTGACCTATCCAGCATTTTAGAAAGACATGCAAGACATTTCGATTGACTATCTAAAACTGTAAGGGAACTAGCGTGGTTCCTACGTATATAAATTATATTCAGCAAGTATGCTTCATAGGTTGGATACAGGTTACATAAGTGTAATGATAGTAATGTCATCACTATTTAGTTTAAGTTGTTGTCTAACTTAGGGTCATATTTCTATCCTTACGAAGTCACTTCATTTACATCTACCCCATATTTGTATGCTTTGAGATATGCAACATTGGAAAGCTATTGAACTCTACTAACACAAAAAACATGATTACAACCTATTAGTAATGATTGTCAGATCAACTCACAAAGTAAAATTTCCAAGGTTAAAGTAGCAATTTATAGTGATACCTATATGAAGTAGCGCTTGTTGGGAACGCCCTTATAGTTATATAAATGGCATAAATATCATTCAAACCAATGTACTCTTAAATTATAATATAATATATAGTTATTAGCAATGAATGTACAAAATAAGAGCATCCCAATGGTTACCTCGAGAGCCATCCAATACGGAGTACCAACAATTGAATGGGTATTAAGGTCTGCTTCATTTAACCTAGTAGCAAAGCTCTTCACCACCTATCTTCATTTCAAAAGAAGAAGACCTCATCAGTTGACCAAGCTCTTCACTATTGACACCCCAATCTAAAGTTCCAAAAGCAAAACACAATAAAAAATAGAAACCATAGCAGCAAATAAACATTGATTACCACTAGTCAAAAACATAACACCAAATACAAGTTATTCTTTTAGTATTTATTAAACATTTTCAGTCCATTGTTCTAATACTTATTAAACATTGATTACCATTAGTCAAAAACACAATAGAAAATAAAAAAACACAGCAGCAAATGAAAAGTTATTAAAAGGCTTATGATCCTAAAAACATGGCAGAAAATTAATTACTGGCTTAGCATCAATAAAAAACATAACTGCTAACCAACAGCACAACCTATGAAAATTTGAAAATTAAAATAACATATGCTACTAAAAAAATTAGCAGATCTAAAGTTTCGTCATAAACAATATGGGTTTACAATAAGCTAGCAACTGAAGCACTATAAATTCAAAAAATTAGAAATATTATATGAGTTACGTGAGAAGAAATTACGGGCTGTATGCTAAATGTACTTTAATGCATTTTTGGAAAAGACATTTAGCAGTGCAACTTTACATTAATTTTGACAATCCTTGACATTTCTAATTTTCAACTAAAAGATAATTGGTTTGAAACCTGATAAGTAAAAATATACCATGAAAAATCCATGCAACAGCCTGTATGAATATGACATAAGTTACTTTAATGCAACAACTACCAATAATTTTTAGTTAATAGAATTATTACAAGCCCATTTACATGTACATAGGAAAGAATCAAAATGCAGTCAAAAACATTCAGCCGAAGAATCCAACAAACATGCAGAATGCTATAAGCATTAAGATAAAGAAACAATAGATAATAACCGTACACATAAATGGGGGGTTAAAACAAAATACTATGACATGTCAATATGTGGTTATAAACAGTACTAAAGATAAAGGATGAAAGTAAGAAGAGGTAAATTGAAGTAAAGAAGACTTTATTCGTAAAAATAAACTATGCACAAATGAATAGAAAGCTGCTGTATATAGTCATGGCCAAAAATTAAAGTACTTGAAGCATTTGTACAAAAACCTTAATAATTGTCGATATAAACTGAAGGTATTGTTAAAATCGCCCCTAATACTGTAACCGGTAAATCAAGCCTCAAAGTATGACCAAGTAGTTTATAGATTAAAATGAGTCACATGAGGTCAAAAGGTTCGATGGCACACATGCATTAATACCTTTCACTTGCTGTAAATCTAAATTTCAGTTCAATTTAGACTTCCAAGATTTTAATAATTTGGTTCTCCAGTAATAATATGGATAATAAATTGGCTTTATTCGTATTATCAAATATGGATAATTTAACCAGAGAGTAAATGAGACTGTACAAATTGTCAACTAAGCCCTATAGGACCTATAATATATTTTTTCACGTGAAGTAAATACTAGAGACATGCCTAAATTAACACAGATAGTGATTATAAAAACTACATTTATAATTTAAATGAGTAACTGGTCATTAACGCCGGTGAGGAAAAGCCTTTGTGTGGTTTTGTCAAATGGAAAAATTAGAATACAGTACTCTTACGCATAATACGTAAATTTACTTACCTATTTATGGGTTCTTTGAGAGGTCCTTGTTAAGTAGTAAGCATCATCACATGTATATGAAGCCATTCTAATTTGAAATCTCCAAAACTAGCATAATGTCCAAAATAAAAGCTGATGTACAAGTACAACCTTAACAGCGGAGTAGAACCTGAATATACACCAAGGAATTTAGCTATACAATCAAATATTTGAATAGAGATTAATCATAGTTTGAAGGACAAATGAATATTGATTGATTAATTGAGTGATTGCACAACATAGAAAATGAACATAATATTAAAATTTAGAGATCAAACATTGCACAACATAGAAAATGACGTCAAACCAAGCAACACAGCCACTGCAAACTTGATAACAGTAGTCGGAACCACACGAAATCCAAGAAACCAGCAAACCAATGCCACATCCAACACCTTGACCATGAAGCTTGACAAACCTAACAATAAACAAACTACTTTTTGCAAAAGCAATCCCAAAAGTTATGTATTGAAGGGGATGGAAAAATAAGGCAGTGGACCTGGTTTCCAAAAGCTTAGAGGATAAATGGTACTGGAAAAATAATAGAGACTCCATACTTCAGATCGGAGACATGCAACAACCCCGACACCAAAATCCAGAAGTGCTACAAGAAGTGAAGGGCCAACAAGTGAACAACCAGAGCTCGAATTAAAACACAAGAATCCAAATCAAACAATGCCACTTCCATTGTAAGCAATCTCCAAGAGCTAGTTGACAAAATGAAAAAGAAGGACGGATGGAACAAAAGCACGAACCAGAACTCTTACAACCAGTCATAGGGCAGAAGGCAGATCTGGAATGCTAGATCTGGAAGCGAAGTGTAGATCCACAAGTCGCGATAGTGAACAGGGTTTGTGAAGGGTATGTGGTTTTGCAATAGTGGGAAAAGCTAGGTAAGAGGATAGAAGAATGAAGGTAGTCGAAGATGGAAGTGAAATGGACGGAAAGTGAAGAAAGGGATAACCTAGTTAGAAACGGAGGCGTGATAACCTAGTTAGGAAGAGGAAAAAATGATCGATGAATTGTTGTCCGTGAGATATACAATAAGGAAATAAAATTACAATCCTAACCATGTTACTTTTAACTATTTACAAAATTATCAGATTTTATAACGACAATAACCCTGACAAACGTTTGTAACGGTTATATCTGTTAGAAATTTATAACAGCTATTACCGTTACAAATTGAAAGCGGAAAGTGTTACAAAATAGGCTGTTTGGTGTAGTGGTAGTTACATTTTCTAAAAGCATTGCGGATCTATTTTAAAATATTTCTTTGTCTGTTTTTAAAGATAAATGATTTTTGTTACTCATACCAGTCCCACGACTGACCTGGAGTTTATTTTCCCTTTCCTAAACTCTAGGTGCTCACTTTATTTCCACTCGGGTAGTCTAGAGTTGGGTTTTTCAGATAGTCAGTTTTAGTAGATTATATGAGCTAGTTCAGTCTTTGGATATGGACTGCACTTGTTTATGTTTGTGTATGGCGATAATGGTTTGAGCTATTTTTGGATTGTTGCCTTGGAATTGGAGTTCTCTCTTGAAGACTATCTTAGAGTTATTTGTTCAGCTGCTGGTGTTATCTATTTTCTTTCCGATGCTATTTTCTTGTCTCATATCTCTGATGTATATTGATATTCATTGTATATTGTTCATTGTATCAGATATTGTATCAGTATATTTTTTTTTTCTTCCGTTGTGTTATTATATTTAATTGTGTTATAAGCTCCGGTGACTCGGATTTGACGTTTGAATCTACGGCGTTTGAATATGAGTGTCGTATTCGGTGCCGATTTTCGAAGATCAAGTCAAGATCGCTACAATTGGTATCAGAGCTAAGGTTAAACTTTAGCTCAGGAGTATAACACATTAAGTAGCTCATTAGAGATAGGGTGAAGTATCCCCAGAATGAGTATATCCCTAAGATATCCGTTCGAATGCCTCAGTAAATTCTCTTACTATCCACCGATAGTAGATATGAGTGCAAGAAGAAGATGAGATAGGGGACAGGGAAATACGACTATAAATGGTCAGTATCATGTAACAACAACGGAAACAATCTTTCTCTATTATTATTTTTTTGATTTGATTCCAAATTCTTTTGATTGCTTCGTGACAGCTCCAGAAAGAAGTTTTGGTGTGATGATGCTCTTGAATCGTTGTTGGAAACTTTTACTTCGTATCTTCATAGGTTTCTTATCAGTTTGTGACTTAAACTTTAATGAATTTTAAATTTGGAATTGAAAATTTAAACAAACTAGAAATTTTGAATTGAGTTAAATTGATTAATAAAATATGAAGTTAAATTTGAATTGTATCAATAAAACGATTTTATTTAAAACCAAATTTGAAATTCTATTATAATTTCTCGGGTTGATCGAAGTCCGAAGAGGGTCAAATTGGTATATATTTTGAGATATTCCGAAATGAGTTTGGAATCCATATCTGATGTTTGGAAATTATGGAAGATTAAATCCATTTATCTATCATTTGGGTTGCGATATAATATACGAATGGTTAGTTATCCCCTCGAACTAACAAATGCCACTGCATATTTCGTAGACCTGGTAACCCAAGTATTTTGTGCAGTATAGTATGAGTTTGTTCTCATATTGTTGATATTCTGATTTAGTAAGCCAAATGCAGAATAGATATTCAGTTTGATTTGATGAAATATTCTTCATCTATCTTTGTTGTCTTCGTGCCTGCAAATTTCGACAACGAAATTTCTTAAGGAGGGGAACCTGTAACGATCCCATATTTTGACTGTGTTTGAATTTATAATTGAATTAATTTTTGAATAAAAATTGTGAAATTTATTGATAAATTAATTTGAGCATCTCTGAATTCAAATAAAAAAATGTATATGTTTATTTTTATTGCAAATGTAAAATAAGAAATAAAAGTTTAAGATATATAGGAAAATTTATAAAATAAATGCATAAATAAATTGAAACGATATGTTAATTTTAGAACTTCATTTATATTACAAAGTCATAAAACCAGAAGAAAATGATACATTCAAGTAAGTAAACAAAATATCTACAAAACAAAATAAATAAAAATATATTCAAATATAAGTATGAACACTTGCAAAATGAAGCAACAAAGGAAATATCTTTGAGCTTTTTTATCTATGTACACTTAAACAAAACCAGGCATTGTGTTGCCTATAAAATAGTGATGCAAGGCACAATGTAAAAATATAATATGAAACATAAAGGACTTAGGTAATTAATGCAACATACTTCTAGCATATCAAAGTATTAAATGAAAGACCATATCTGCTATAACTTTGGTACAAACAAAATGATAAAACCTTGTACACTTTCTTTTATATATCAACCTGTAGACTTGCTTCCTCATATATCATCTTCATTTCAGTTCGATTATCACAACTGAGTAAAATGGAAGCTAGCATCAACTTTTAAACTTAAATAAAATCCAAATTTAAACAACACTTCAATTCAACAAAACGAAAAAAAACAACTGCAGTTTCAACGAGAAGGCTTTGTTCATCTTCTCAAAACAGAGGTGAGTAACATATTTGTTTTCCTTTTATTTAAAAGGCATAAATATGTTGCTTATCTATAAATCTGTGAATAGGTTTGTTTATATATATATATATATATATATATATATATATATATATATATATATATAGGGATCCTCTGAAAATATTTAAACTGGAAATGTTTTATACAGGCTGTTGTTAGCATATGTTTTCTATTCTAAGATTTTAAGTACAAATCTTAACTCAAAAATCATTTCTTAAAAATCTACTCAGTGTTTGGATTTAGGGTTAAAATAAAAGTTGTTTGTTTGATTTTAAACTAAGTTTTAAAAATTTATTTTTGTTCAAACAATTTCATATTAGCCCTGGAAATCGAAAGAATCTAAGCCAACTTTAAATAAGTTGAATTTCAATCATTTTAATTCACGAATCCAGGTTTGTAATCTGAATTCATGCGCTATAACATGAATTTTAAAGCCATAATCATGTTTTTTCGAGTTAGGATATGAGAGCAGTTAGATTCTTTCAAATTTCATTTTTTTGACGATTCCCGATGATCTAGGTGATCGGAGGGGTCGGAATTTTAGATGGTGATAGAGAAGCTTACGGCGAGGCGGCGAAAAATAGTCCTAGACGTTCACGTTCGTCGTAGGGTCAGCGACAAACATTTTAAAATTCTAAACCTAGTTTTTACTATGCTTAATGATTCCATCGCCACAGCTTTTACAAGTGATCGAGTGGTTCGTGCTTTTGGTTGCTGATAGAGGGAGCAATGATGAGTAGATGGCCGGAGTCCCTGAGTTTCTGGTCGTCAAGGTTAGGCGAACGACGTGGTGTTCCAGGTTTTCGTGATGCGGCAGTTCAAGTTCTATGTTTTCGAGTTTAAACTCGAATTCGAATTTGTGAGGTGGATGGGTTTTCTGATGATCGAGGGAGGGTTTGGGAACGATCATCGACATGTTCGATGTTCTGGCGATGACCAAAGATGGTCGGCGACCACGTGCACGTGCACGAGTTTCTGGAATCTGGCATTTGGTTGTTTTGAGTGGAAGCAGAGATGATCTCGAAATTGGTCTTGGGATTTACTCAAGTGATTTGAGTATTTACTCGAAGTAAACAGAGTCTGGACTCGAAGCAAAGTTTTAGTGGCTCGGGTCATTTATTTTGGTGACAGGTTTACAGACCTGTTAGTTTAAAATTTAAATAGATTTTAAATTATTAAGCAAGGATTTAAAATATGTTTTAAATCAAATCTTAAATATAGATTCAAGTTAAATTTAAATCTTAGTTGGAAATGAATTAATTTTTTTAGTCAAATTGTTTTAATAATTTAAAAGTATTTAAGAAGTAAAGTATATTTATGAGAATTTGAATTTTAAATGGGGTAATTATAAGAAACAAGTTAAAACAAATTTTGTAACCGGATTTGAAATTAAATTAAGTTTTATAAATTCAAAGGTATAAATAAGTTTAAACGTTAAAGTTTCCTTTAATATGTGAATTTAATAAGGAAATTGATTTAAACTCTTTTAAAATTCTGTATAATAAAATATTACTTCAACAAGTAATTTAAAGGTTTTTAAAATTAGTTTAAAACTTTACTAAAGACAATGAAGAAGTGATTAATTTGATGTTTTGAAATTAATAAAAAAATAATTAATGTGTTCTTAATGGTTTTTCAATTTATAATCAATAATGATCAATGTGAGTGAATTTCTTTAGCAAAGCAATTAAAGAAATTTTAATCGTCAATAAAGGTTATTAACTAAGATTAATTTAGAAGTTCAAGATAAATTGATTCATTAATTAAGGATGGTTAGTTAATAATCAAAGGGAAATTTATCTCAGATGATTTGAAATTAACTTATGTTAAGTAACCAGGATTAATGGTAAGTAATACATCTGATCTGGATTTATCAGTTGATAAATAAATTTTACCTATGAATGTTTAGATCTTATTGAATGGTTAAATTGTTGATATTTCCGATGACTGATGTTTTATGATATATCTTGATTTGTGTGGTGATCTAAAATGCGATTAATTATCTGTGATGAAATTTATGATCTGTGATATATATCCGTGATCTGTAAGATAAGCGTTATAGTTTATACTGCTTATCGACTATATTTTTGTATTCTAATATGTGATGATTGAATGATGTTGCACTATTGTGTTAAAGCCCTGGGTCACACTTATACACACACGAATATGGATTTCATGAGGAAATCGGTCAAGTCATAGATTTTTGAAAATAGTTTTAAAATTTGAATTTTAAATTCAAATGGGTTGGAAATGGATTGGGTTTAAAGTGAAAAGCTTTTGAAAAAGCAGTTTTAAAATGTAAGTTATTTTGAATAACTTAATAAAGATTTGAAATTTGAATAATTTGATTTAACTGGAATTCAATATCTAAAATCGAATCCTATATTGGTATTTATGATTTTAAAAAAATTATACAAGTTTATACGGGTTTTAAACCATTTTTAAAGTGTTGTTTTTGGGAATTTGAACTAACCCAAATATTTTAACTTGTATAAAAGAGATCGGATATTTTCAAAATGAAAACAACTTATTTTCAAATAATAATAGCTTTCATTTAAAGAAAGGATTTCCAAATTGTGTTAAAATATTTCAAGTTTGAAATAGAATTGAATTGTGTTAAAATGAGTCTTTGATTCAAAGACCGAATAAGTTAATCCAATTTAAAATGGTATAGTTTTGAAAGGCTACGAATGAATCTTTGGAAACGAATTTTGAAAGATATAAGTTAAATCTTGATTTAAAGATTTAACGAGTTAATCCAATTGAAATAGAAATTGTTTTAAATCCACGAATGGAACTTTGTGTACGGGGTAAACTTTGTGAATTAAAATTTTTCGCTTAAAAAGATTAAAAGTATGGAAATTGTTAAACCATTGAAGGTTTTTAAAATGAACCTTTTTGTTTAAAAGTTTTGAAATGGTAATTTGTTTAACCATTCGAACGAAAGATTTTGATCTTTAAGCTGTGTTTTAACTGAGACCCCAGTATCCATATGATTTTTAATATTGCGCTCATTATCCGGTTTAATCGGGGGAGGACCTTTGTGTCGTATAACCCATTCCGAATAGTGCTACAATGTATATGGAAAGCATTTGAAGATCGATGGTGAAGACCGGGTATTTTGAGAACAAAGGATAACTCGTTGATTGTCTCTGCACCGAGTCACGCCGGTATAGAGATTCCCTAAGTGATGGGAAGTCAGATCGGGGTTGTGAATACCTGGATTGCAAGGGCTTCTTCGGAAGTGCCTTCGGTTCTGTTCGAACCCAGAACAGACTTGTATAGATTGTATGTCTAACATTACATTTGAGATATAAAGAAGATTTCTTTCAAATGCATTTCTGTTGGTGGCGGGGAATTTATTCTCTTAGCTTAACACCCTTCTCTAAGACGTATGAGCTCAGAGATTATGTAGTTGAAGGTTATCCGTAATATATTTCCAACTTGGTAATGTGGCATGCTGAGTGTTGTTGATCATTTGTTGATCAAAGCATGGCTTTGTGAAAAGCATAGCTTGGTGGACGAGACTTCGTCGAACCTCACACCCCGGAATGGTCGAAACAGGGAAGATGCGACAAGGTTATTGGGGGTAGCGTCCCTTAGGGTATGTGCATTCCCTTTTGGATAGAAGTGGTATCGTGGTATGGAGCCCAAATACTTAACTTATATGGGTATAGCAGATATATATATATATATATACACACATACTTATATATATATATATTACCTTGTGATTGTTGTTGGGGCCCCGGATAAAGGTTGGTTACGAACGGGGGATGGCATACTCGTGTCAGTAGTTGCCCAGTTAGGGGTAACCCGGCCTTGTGTTGGCAGAGATCTGGTTAGGTTCTTGGGGCGTCTTTCCAGAGGCGTACCCATGTGGCAACGGGAAGTTCCTTGGCCTGACCATTTGTTGGAAATCCAAAGAAACAATACGAGCCATGTACGGTTTTAGTTGTAGAACCTGCCATCTAATATGGTAGCTATAGTAGGCATACTATAATGGTACCTATGCTGGCTAAGATTAATATTGTACTTACAAAATGTTTTCCTACACTTTGCACTTATAGTAATAATATCAAAGAAATTTTCTTATCAAGCATGTTTGACTATCATAAGGATAAATCTCCTCTAATTCTGCGTTTGCATTGTGCGTGGTGGGAGGTCTTATGGTATTTACATTTTCTAAAAGCATTGCGGATCTATTTTAAAATATTTCTTCGTTTGTTTTTAAAGATAAACTGTTTTTGTTACTCATACCAGTCCCACGACTGACTTGGAGTTTATTTTCCCTTTCCTAAACTCTGGATGCTCACTATTTTTCCACAAGGGCAACCTAGAGTTGGGTTTTTCAGATAATCAGGTTTAGTAGATTATCTGGAGCTAGTTCAGTCTTTGGATATGGACTGCACTTGCTTATCTTTGTGTATGGTGATGTTGGTTCGAGCTATTTTTGGATTGGTGCCTTGGAGTTGGAGTTCTCTCTTGAAGACTATCTTGGAGTTATTTGTTCCGCTGCTGGTGTTGTCTATTTTCTTTCCGCTGCTATTTTCCTGTATCATATCTCTGATGTATATTGACATTCATTGTATATCGATCATTGTATCAGATATTGTATCAATGTATTATTCTTTTTCTTCCGCTATGTTATTATATTTAATTGTGTTATAAGCTCCGGCGACTCGGATTTGACGTTTGAATCTGCGGCATTTGAATATGAGTGTCGTATTTGCTGCCGATTTTCGAAGGTCGAGTCAGGATCGCTACAACTTTTGAGCTATGGTGCATCAACATTATAACCTTATGGAATTTTAAAGAATCAATGTGACTTTGGAACATGAAAAATTTTCTTTTGTAAATTAAATAACCTTAGAAAAATTTGGAATAACGGAATATTTTAATAGGTGATAAAATTGAATAAATGTTTTGAGAACCTTAGTTCTATAATGTAGGGTGTACAAATAATCAATATAGTATAACTGATTGGTTTAAATGCTTTCAAATAACACTTTATTGATTATGGCATAACTCAATAAATAGAATGTTTGAGTGGAATTTACTAAATCAATAGCGAATACATGAATTTCACTGGGTAGTATGGGATGCTTGGGTTAAATTCTTGTGATCGAATTGGTAAAGTACCTAACACTTTAGAGTTGTATTCTCTTCTGGTGTGCGACAAGTGGTTGCAAGATCCTTAAGAGAATGTAGTTCAGGTCTTCCAGTGGTAACCATAATAAGTGATATTTACTTGCTTTAAGTAAATACTTGAATTTCACCATATGGTATGAGACATATTGGTTAAATTCTAGTGATAGCATTTGGCACTTTAGAGTTTACTCTCTTTTGATGTGCGGTGCTAGATTTTAAGAATTTTATTCCTTGATTTCTTTCGAACATAATAATATAATAATATTAAAAAATGTTGATTTATCGAATTATGGTTTCTATGATCACCTTAATCGTTATGGACTATCCTTAAGATCATTCAATGATTATTTGCTCCCGGTCTGAGCACGATCCATGGTATCGAATCGGTTCGAGTGATACCAAATTATTTGTTTGTTTGCCACGAGTTTTGAGTATAATCATTGCGATTGTTTTGGACAATCATTACGATCGGTTTGGAATAATATCTCTTGGATTCTGGATGTTTGGTTTCTGTGGCTATTCTATTTTCATGAAATAAATGTATATTCTCATGCTTTTGTTCATGAAATAAATATATATTCTTGTGCCATGTGTTTGTGAAATAAATATATGTTCTTGTGTGTTGTTATGGATGTTAAGTTAATCCTATTATTTTGTGTTTAGCAACCAGTTCTTGTTTGTGACTTAACTCATAACCCTGTTCTGAGTTGCTCATAAATATTTGTTTGCTTAGAGATATTATGTTTTGTTCTGTGAATTCAATGTTCAGTGATTAATATGGTTCGTGAGTTTAATGTATAACTATGTGCCATGTGATGAACACCAAGTTAAATTAATTCCCGTGGCTCGTTATTTCAGGGACATCTATATTTGCTTATATGTTAATTTTTTGTATTGTATTCTATTCTCACCCTATTGGATATTTAGAGATAGTCTGACCATGGTGCTATTTTGCTCGGGTCAGGCCGAAACTTTTCATGTGAAAAACGTACAAATGACATGTCAGTGTTAGTATAAAGATATGCTCACATTTGATCACCTCTAACAAGCCGTATTCTCTAAATTAGAAGATGACATTACTTGTAATGTTCTATGCTAATCTGGGCATCGTAGTGGGGTTGTTATAGTTTAGTCCCTTCAAAACGGGAATAACAGTTCCATATCGTGGATAATACTATAGAAGTGGGTGCTTATATACCAAGGCCTTCACCTCATAAGAACATCGAGGCATTTTGAGGAACAAAACCTACCTTGGCTTGGCCCATGAGGCGGAGGTGACTAAATTGGGTACAATACTACATTAAATGAGGTGCGGGCTATTGCAATATCTTTTCTTTTCTTGTAACCTAGCTCTGATACCAAACGTAATGAATGGGTTTTCCGATCCTGCCTCGGTAGGCTTTTCAACCATCCCTCTACCCTTCTACCTTTCAACATGAGGGAACTACTGCTTTTCAAATTTTGTGAATCGAGAATTTTGGGAATATCTCGATGAGTTTCCCCTTGTGCTCTTTGATTTTGAGTGTAAGCTACAATTTGAATTTTCAAATCATTTAATAAAAGATATGTTTTTAGATATAGTTGGATTTTTTTTGAGTCAAGCAAAGAAGGTTTTGCTAAATTATATAAAGGTATCTTCATCGGATACTCAATTGTTGATATGCTTTGTGATATAACAATTATGAAATACTATGGAATAAATACATTCCTAGTTCTTTTGATAGAAAATTTAGGAAATTTGAGTAAATAAGTCTGATATTTAAATGATCTAGGGATAATGTGAGTTGCACAACGGAATTTCAGACATTGACTAGTTTCACCGTAAGTGATTATGTGTATTTTGGTTGGTTGGCTGCTTGGAATTTATTATTTGGTTGCATTTATCTAAAATTAGAAACTTGGATGTTAGTGGAGATAAAAAAATGCATCTAAACTTGTGATTATCTATTCTGTTGACTTATCCGGACGTTATTTAAGGATTCTGAACGATATATGGGATGCCAAGTTATTGATAGGGCGTTCTCGCTTTGTGAATAGTGACGAAGCCTAGACTCTTACCCCTACATGCTAAACATATTCAAGAAAATCCGATACCCTTTAAATCACATTATTATAGAAAACTAATGACATGAAAGTTGTGGCCCAAAGTTTAAGCTTTACAGAACTTCAAACATTATCAATATCTGATAAGAAATGAGAAAGTTATGCTTAAATTACCAACAACGTTTAGCACAAAAATTTGACAGAGAGAGACTATTACTCTGTTAAAAACCGGATTTTTGGCCAAGAAGCCTTCAAAATATGAGAAAGTAATTGATATAAAAGTTTTTGTTTAGAAAATTATTTTTCTACTAGAAAAAGAATCAACATAATTGGATTAATCAATCAAAAGTTATGTCCATTTTACTCTCAGGTATTAACTCGGAAAATTTTTATATGGCGGTAATACAACATTAATTTCAAACTCAATTTCAACCCATTAAACAACAAAATTTCGAAAAATGATCAAATGAAAACTTGAAACTAATTGAAAATACTTTATACCACAAAAAGATAGAGTCAATTTGGATTATTTTACTGCATGTTATCAATGTTTTACTATAGCAATTTTTTTACCAAATTTTCCGCAAATTGGAGGCGTTAGAATATTTCTGAATTTTGGGTAATTTTGATAACAAAACGTTTGAGTTAGTGTTATAATTTAGAGTGATAGTAATGGAATGGTAGCTGTGACGTCCCACCCCGAGACCCGTAGTAACAAAGAGTATTACCGGGTAATATAGCCTGCTAATGCAGAAAATAGGGCTGGTTAGGGGCGACCATCTATAGTCTTGTTTTAAATATCTATTGAATGCTCGATTCGTGCTTTATATTTTTTTCCTCTCTCAAGTAGATCGACATATCCAATAAATACTAAATGCAAAACTACAGGTGGCTATAGGATCTATTAAAACAAATTACTACAACTCAAATGCATAACACATCACAGAACAACAAACAAATATATACACACATATATATATACTGATACATCCCAATATAATACAAGTAATACATCATACGTGATACCAAGGTATTGAGCCCCACCCAGAGACCCACATTAACAAAGAGCATTACTGAACAATATTGTCTGCTAATGCCGAGAATAGGCCGGTTCGGGGAGACCATCTATAGTATTGTCTTAAACATCTATTGAATATGTCAATAGCGCTCTATATTTTTTTCCTTTCTCAAGTGGATTGACATATCCAATAAATGCTTAATACAAAACTATAGGTGGCTATAGGATCTATAAGAACAAAATACAAAAACTCAAGTGCATGACAAATCATAGAACAACAAACAGATATATATATATATATGTATATACATACATACATATACACACACACACACTAATACATCCCAATACAATACAAGTAATACATCATAATTGGTATGATGACCACAATATACGCATGAGTCAAAACACTATACATATCAAAGCGGAAACAAAAGGAAAACAACAAGGGCTAATAGATAAGTCCACGCGGAAGTAGAATAGGCTAGGTCCATGTGGGTACCGAACTTGAAACACCTCGGAATGACCCGTGTATAAAGCGGAACCGTGAGGACTTTTAAATGGGATTAGAATCAACTTTTCTATTTAATAATCAATTTTTACATGTGTTCCATACATGCATAACAATGTGGACTTTTAAATGAGCATGAAAGAACATAAACAAATATTCCAAGTAATTCACCCATGCAGAACCGTGAGGACTTTTATTGAGAGTGAATACTTTGGATGTTCTTATTACAGAAAAACTAAAAAAATAAAAATGAATAATTTCGTGTTTAAAATACCACACTTTGACATGCTATATTGTGTTTTAATGAGTGGTGGTCGTTGGAAATATGATAGAAATAGAGATGGTTATGGAATTTTTTACCATCAAAAGTTATTGTAACTCAAGTTTAAATTTTTAAAGAAATTTACTAAATATACTGTCTTCGGTCATAATATATGATTAATATCAACGCTCATCACTTTTTTAATCACTATTTATCCTTTCGATAATCAGTAGGGAGTCAGAGTAGTTAACGTAGTCATTTAAGATCAAATTTTCTGAAATGTCTAATATGAATTGAAGTCAATAAAAACTATTTTCTAGAAGGGGTTTTATAATAAAAATGTCTACAAATCAAAAATTAGTTGAAATGAAAAATATGCAGACGTTTTCTTTGAAAATGATGCAACTAATGAATATCATTACATAAAACACGTTCCACTAGTACATTTTCTATCAACTGGGCTACCAATGTAATCTGCATATGAATTCCACTTTGACTCAACGTTATCATTAGTTGATGTCATAGATCACACCATGGTGTGTGCAACAAATACCTTATAATCATTTTGTAGCTTATAAAATGTGATTCCTTAAGGATTTGATTGAAAACGTGCAAATAAACAAACATCGAACATAATGACAGGTCTAGAATCAGTAAAATGAACAAATATACCCACGAGTATCTTGAGTAATCATTAATCAATAAAAAACAACATTTCTTACTACGTAAACTTGTAATATCATTAGTCCGAACAAATTTATATGAACTAGTTTGAGGATGAAAAGATGATTGAACAACTGACGCAGCGGATAAATCAAAATAAACTTCAATCGGTGAAAGTAGCAATCGGTGGGTTGATGAATACCAAAAATGCCCAAATTCGTTGATCCGAAGATACCGAATTTTAGCTATCTCAAACACGTTGATAGCGCACTATACCGTGTTCAAAAATCTACGATTCTTCGTACGTTGATCTAGCGCACTAGATACCGTGAATCGGCTTCTACGATCGTTGAATCGAGCTCACTCGATTAACCGAAAGAGGAGATTACACTCAACTACCAATTTTTAGAAGAAAGCACACAGCAATCAACAAGAAATTTTATTCAAAAATCAACCACCTCAAATGTTACAACACACTCCCTATTTATAGTGTTTTTCACAACTGTCCCTTAAGTCGTATATGACTTACGATCCATCTTCAGTCGGCACCGACTTAACACAAGCGACTCAACCCCTTTACAACAGAACACAATGCAAACGACTTAGGCAAGGTCGTTACCGACCTAACATACCACAACATTCACGACTCATAGCAACTACATCACACAGTGACTCACCCGACTCAACTACATACCGACTTAAGAAAACCCACGACATACGACTTAACAGAATACACACTTAACCCGTATATGACTTATCTTCCAAGCGACTCAACTCCTAGCGCCTTAACTCCTCCGAGTGACTTGAGGCTTCATTAAGTCGTGGCGCATTTTCACTTGGCTCCTTAGGTCGCGGCCGACCCAAAACATGCTCCGGGTTATTTAACTTGTTGTTAACTCGTGGCCGACTTGAATCCGGGGCTTCCTCCACATGACTTAAGGTGTTGTTAACCCATGATGCTCCTCCTGTAGCGTTAGACCGTACACGACTTAAAAGCCACGAACGACTTAAACCCATGCTAGGTAGGAAATAACTTAGGACTTCTTCATTAACTCGTACGCCTTCCCCCCGTGACTCCTTAGGTCGCAAATGACTTATAGGTTCCATCTTAAGTCATGAACGACTCATACTAATGGCTTGCAATTGTTCGACCTTGGTCTGAGCTGCATCATCCTCCCTGGGTTGAGAAAAATTCGCCCTCGAATTTGTAAGCTCTTCCCCATCAGCTTGTTCATCTCCATAATATGGCACAATATGCTTAACATTGAACACGTCAGAAGTGTATACATCTTCCGGTAGCTTCAACTTATAAGCATTTTCATTGATCCGTTTCACAACTTCTACAGGACCAATTTTTCTGGCTTTCAACTTATTATAAGCGCCCACTGGAAAACGATCCTTCGTTAACACAGCATACACCAAATCACCTTCGTTAAATTGTATATTTCGTCGCTTTAAATCGGCAGCTCACTTATACTTCTCATTTGCTTTCACCAATCGTTCCTGAATGATTTTATGACATTCAGTCAACTCATCAACAAAATCAGCAGCTCGTTTAACCGTCCCCTTTGGTTGTGGTACTACTGCCAAATCCAACGGTCCCCTGGGTACGTTTGAATATACAATCTGAAATGGACTGAATCCTGTGCTACGATTCACTGCATGATTATGTGCAAACTCTGCCTGGCATAACTTCATGTCCCAACTTTTCAGACTGTCCTTCACAAGACATCGTAACAAATTTCCCAACGATCTGTTAATAACTTCTGTTTGTCCATCTGTTTGCGGATGATAAGCGCTACTAAATTTTAGCTTCGTTCCAACCATCTTCCACAAACATAACCAGAAGTGACTCAGAAAACGAGTATCCCTATCCGACACAATAGATTCCGGCAACCCATGTAAATGATAGATTTCCTTGAAAAATAACTGAGCAACACGAACAGCATCCGCCGTCTTCTTACAAGCAATAAAATGCGCCATTTCCGAAAACCTGTCCACCACAGCAAATATAGAATCATTCCCCCTTTGAGTTCTAGGCAAACCCAAAACGAAATCCATGCTGATATCAACCCATGGTTTAGACGGTACAGGTAACGGCATATACAATCCCGCATTTGTCGCTGTTCCCTTCGAAATCTGACATATATGACATCTCTCCATAAACCTTTCAACCTCTTTCCTCATCGACGGCCAAAAGTAAGATTGAGAAATCAACTGCAAAGTACGATCACGGCCCACAAGTCCTTCCTCGTGCAACTCCTTGATAATCTTCATTCTCAAACTGCTCTCAGGAACACATAATCGATTCCTCTTGAATAAGAAACCATCAACTATCATAAATTCATCAGTACACCCATCCTTAACTTCCTCAACAAACTTTGCAAAGTACGGATCCTCCTCAAACAATTCTGGCAATAATTCTAACCCCGTCACTTCAACCTTTAATGTTGTCAACAAATGACTCCTCCTACTCAAAGCATCATCCACACGGTTCGTCACCCCTGACTTATGTTTGACCACAAAAGTAAACTGCTGTAAATAAGCGATCCATGATGCATGTCTCGCTGAAATTTTATCCTGCCCCTGCAAATGCTTCAACGCTTCATGATCAGTGTAAAGAACAAACTCTTTCTGAAATAGATAATGCCTCCAATGTTTAACAGCTTGCACAACAGCATAAAACTCAACATCGTAGGTACTATATCTCATCTTTGCCCCTGACAACTTCTCACTGAAATATGCAATAGATCTTCCACACCGACTCAATACTCCTCCAATCCCAACCTTTGATGCATCAGTATGTAGTTCAAACAATAACTGAAAATCAGGTAAAACAAGAATCGGTGTTGTCGTCAATAGTTCCTTAATCTTCTCAAGAGAAACTCCCGCTTCCTCTGACCATACAAACTGTTTCCCTTTCATGCAATCAGTAACTGGAGCCATCACGCTACTGAAGTGTGGAATGAATCTCCGGTAGAATGACTCTAGCCCATGAAAACTTCTCACTTCTGTAATTGTCTTTGGCTGTGGCCAATTTCTGACTGCTTCAACTTTATTCTGATCAACTTGAATACCTTCTCCTGAAACAACATAACCCAGAAATAAAACACTGTGCGTCATAAACACACATTTCTTTGTAGCAGCATAAAATTGTTCCTCACGAAGAATAATCAATACTTCCCTCAAATGTTGAACATGCTCCTCCGTACTCCTGATGTATATCAGAATATCATTGAAATAAGCAAAAACAAACTTCCCAATGTACGGTCTGAAAATTTGATTCATCACCCTCATGAATGTACTCGGTGCATTTGATAAACCAAATGGCATAACCAACCATTCGTATAACCCCTCTCTTGTCTTGAAAGCTGTTTTCCATTCGTCCCCTGGTCTAATTCGAATTTGATGATAACCACTCTTCAAGTCAATCTTCGAAAAGATAGTTGCCCCACTCAACTGATCCAGCAAGTCATCCAACCTTGGCATAGGAAATCTGTAACGTACAGTAATCTTGTTCAAAGCTCTACTATCTGTGCACATCCTCCATGTTCCATCCTTCTTCGGCACCAACAAAGCTGGTACTGCACAAGGACTCAAGCTTTCCTGAACACGTCCCTGCTCAAGTAACTCTTCCACCTGCCTTCGCAACTCCTCATGTTCCTTCGGACTCATACGGTAATGTGGTCGATGTGGTAACACTGCTCCTGGAACAAGATCGATTTGATGTTGAATGTCTTTCAGTGGCGGTAACTCCTTAGGCAACTCTTCTGGAAACACATCTTCAAATTCTTTCAAAACTGGCTTTGCTTCTTCTGGAATTTCAACCCCTTCACTGCATTCTTGCCCAATCAACAAATACACTTTAGGCTCCTCTTCAACTTCTTTAACAAACCCCTTCAACGATAATAAAGTTTTCAGCTCTTCAATCTCCTATAACTTGCTTTCCTTCTGTTGTTGCTTCTTAGGAACTAAAGTGATTTTAGTACCTTCGAACATGAAACTGTAACTATTAGCACGACCATCGTGTTGTACTGCTCTATCAAACTGCCATGGTCTGCCCAACAACAGATGACACACATCCATGTCTACAACGTCACACCAAATTTCATCTTTGTACTTCTTCCCAATAGAAAAATTAACACAAGCCCTTCGACACACCTTCACTTCACCACCCTTCCTTAACCATGCTAACTTGTACGGTTTATGATGCTTCTCAGTTTTCAAGTTCAACTTCTTCACAGCCTCTGTAGAAATAATATTGTCGCAACTTCCAGTATCAATAACGAACTTGCAAACTTTCTCCAGAATAGTGCATGTCGACTGAAAAATATTGCTTCTTAACCAACTAGAATCCTCTTCTTGCTTTGGTGTAAGACAAGATCTCCTCATCATAAGATTACAACCTTCATCTCCAGACAATTCTTCTTCCTCCTCGACATAAGGTGTATTTGAACATTCTGCCTCCTCACCATCATCCTCAATCTCAGCAACCATTGCTCTCTTCTTCGGCTTCGGACATTCATTGCTTTTGTGACCCAACTCCTGACAATTATAACATTTGAAACCACTGCTGACCTTCGCCTTCTCAGCCTCCTTCACCACTGGTTTTGTAACAGGTTTAGGAACATTAGAACTTCCACTAACACCCTTCGCTTGATTATTGGAATTAGTAAACACACCACCTCCACGCCTTCCTTGCTTCTCCCAAGCTAACGCTTTCTGATGTGCTTCTGCAACTGATCTAGGATCAAACATATTAACCATATCCTAGATCTGCATTCTCAATCCCCCAATGAATCTAGCAGTCAGCTGTTCTTTCGTTTCCATAATATCATTCCTGGCAATGAGTTGGTAAAATTCATCAGCATAATCACTAACAGACTTCATCCCTTGCCTCAGATTCTGCAACCTCTGGTACATAAGTCATTGGTAGTTGTAAGGTAAGAAAGTAGCTCTCATCAACTTCTTCATCTTATCCCATGATTCAATCTTTGACTTTCCCATTCTCTCCCTTGTAAGTTTAGTTTGCTGCCACCATGCCAAAGCTCTCCCCCTCAACCTAGTAGCAACCAACTTCACTCTTCTATGCTCAGGAACCTCCTTAAAATCAAAGATCTCTTCAACATTTGACACCCAATCAAGAAATTCTTCAGCTACCATTCCACCCTTAAACTCTGGAATTTCCATCTTCATACCCGATTCCCATCGACGATCATCTTCAACATCCCGGTATGAATTTCGAACCTGGTCTCGATCTCGATAATGAATACTAGCTCTATCACCCTCTTCATCAAAATCAAAAGTTCGTCTATATCGATCTCGACCATCAACATACCTTTGATCATGCATGCTTCTTCTACTATGTCTCTCTTCATCTCTATATGGCTCATTCTCAAATTCTCGTGGACTTCTTCTCTCTTCATGTCTATACTCATGGTGATCTCTTCGTGATGAAATTGATGTCTCTCTTCTCTCTCTAAAAGAATGCGGTGATACCCTCCTCGCTTCCGTAACCAATGGCGAAACTTTGTTTCCTCCATGGTTCGAGTTTGGTGATCTCCTCCTTTGAGTTTGATTCAAATCATTCATCAACTTCTCTAACTTTTCAATGCCTTCATCAAATTTCTCATTAATACGTTGTTCCATAAGCTCGGCTTCTTCTCTTTGATACAAAGCTTCAACGTTTTGATGACGATTAGCTCTCCGTGGTGGCATGATTGAAAACTCTTCACAAATACTTCAAAACTTCTCAAACAACAAGTCATGGCTTCAAACTTACACAAGGTGAACGACTTAAGGCTTACGTCGCTCGGCACAACTCCTTAGCTCGGCCACAAATCCTCATGATTTAACTTGCTCGGCTCGGTCTTGAACTTGGCTCGGCCTCTAACTTCAATACTTGGCGTGCAAACTTCCAACAAGTCCAAATTCAAACACTCTCCAACACTTTGATCCAAAATGCTATGGATCAAAATCTTCAAATTTGTTGCAACTTCAAGATGAACACGATGAACTCCAACTTCAACTCCAAATCTTGGCTCCAAGAATCAACTTAGCTATGCTTGGCTAAGTATGGCTCCGATACCAAACTGACGCAGCGCATAAATCAAAATAAACTTCAATCGATGAAAGTAGCAATCGGTGGGTTGATGAATACCAAAAATGCCCAAATTCGTTGATCCGAAGATACTGAATTCTAGCTATCTCAAACACGTTGATAGCGCACTATACCGTGTTCAAAGATCTACGATTCTTCGTACGTTGATCTAGCGCACTAGATACCGTGAATCGGCTTCTACGATCGTTGAATCGAGCTCACTCGATTAACCGAAAGAGGAGATAGGAGATTACACTCAACTACCAATTTTTAGAAGAAAGCACACAGCAATCAACAAGAAATTTTATTCAAAAATCAACCACCTCAAATGTTACAACACACTCCCTATTTATAGTGTTTTTCACAACTGTCCCTTAAGTCGTATATGACTTACGATCCATCTTCAGTCGGCACCGACTTAACACAAGCGACTCAACCCCTTTACAACAGAACACAATGCAAACGACTTAGGCAAGGTCGTTACCGACCTAACATACCACAACATTCACGACTCACAGCAACTACATCACACAGTGACTCACCCGACTCAACTACATACCGACTTAAGAAAACCCACGACATACAACTTAACAGAATACACACTTAACCCGTATACGACTTATCTTCCAAGTGACTCAACTCCTAGCGCCTTAACTCCTCCGAGTGACCTGAGGCTTCATTAAGTCGTGGCGCATTTTCACTTGGCTCCTTAGGTCGCGGCCGACCCAAAACATGCTCCGGGTTATTTAACTCGTGGCCGACTTGAATCCGAGGCTTCCTCCACACGACTTAAGGTGTTGTTAACCCGTGATGCTCCTCCTGTAGCGTTAGACCGTACACGACTTAAAAGCCCCGAACGACTTAAACCCATGCTAGGTCGGAAATGACTTAGGACTTCTTCATTAACTCGTATGCCTTCCCCCGTGACTCCTTAGGTCGGAAATGACTTATAGGTTCCATTTTAAGTCATGAACGACTCATGCTAATGGCTTGCAATTGTTCGACCTTGGTCTGAGCTGCATCAACAACATTTTTGCACAAATCTAGATCAAAATCAACATTTATTTTCTAATCACGTAACTGGCTGAATTAAATTAGATTATGGTGCAGATTTTCACATTTAATATACCGTTCATGATAAATGTATCATTATCTATTTTACCTTTACGATAATTTTTCGTTGTTACCCTTGTGATTCTACCGCCTTTGTACTAGGCTAAGGAACTTTGATTTGTCGCCTTCGTGTGCCTAGAACAGCCAGAACAAGGTAACACTTTTGTTGTTCCTTAGCCTGCCACCATACCTACATGTGGAAAGATTTTTACGAGCCATTTGTTTTTATAGGTCCATGGTTGTTAGTGACAAAAAACATGAAAAATATGTTTGAGCAGACCCAATACAATTTATATTTGTTCCTTTTGGCACCTAAGTTTGTTTGACTTTAAGGGAATGTACATTCGTGCCTTTTGGAACACAAATTGGAATGGTTTTCACGTTTTTCGATTTATACCAGCAATGGTTGTGATTGTATCCAGTTTTCCACAAATCGTGCACTTTGAATTGACTTTATTAATTTTGCTTCTATCACGTTCAGATTGAGTATACCCAAGTCTTTGTCTAACAACATTGAATGTTTGTTTCCCTAATAGCATATTTAGCAATCTTTCTCCTTTGAAATTTTTCTAAAGTTGTAGACAATTGTTGGATTTGTGTTTTGAGATATTAATTTTCAATCAATAATAGAGTGCACTTTTTAATAGTATTTTTTCTCGTGGTGTTTCCACTTTCTTTCAAAATCAAAATTTCTTTTTTAAGCGATTAATTTTTGATTTCTGATTGTTTTATTTCTTCTTCAAATGATGGAAATTTATCACACTTAGGGTTCTTGTCTCGATAGTTTATAACCAATTGATCAAGCTGTTTATTCTGTTCTATCAAACTATCATTTTGTGATTCAAGTTTAGCGTACTTCTCCTTAAGTCATTTAAGACAATCATTTACTTCGTGAAAATATATAAATAATTCTGATTGAGTAAGTTTTGATACCTCGCATGGCTTATCGTCATCGTTGTCACTTATTTCTTCACGAACACACAGATTTTCTCTTTTACTCTCACTGCCAGTGCTTTTATCATTTTCATCACTTTCATCCCAAGTTGCTGCAAAGCTTCTCCGTTTCGGTTTCTTTCCTTTGCTAAATTGATTTTGAGGACATTTTGGCTTGACATGACCAAGTTTATTGCACTTGTGATAGATGATCTCCTACTCTTTTGAATTGTCTAGAATATTGACAATTTTGTTCTTCAGTTGTTTATTTAGAGCTGGATTTCCATATTTGCGGTTCCAGCTTTTGAATCTCTTTATTATCAGTGATAATTCAGCTGCACCATTATCATCATCATCAATTTCCGTTGTTCCTTTGAGACCTATTGATTTATTTCGGGTAACTCCTTCTCCACGTTCGTCCTTAAATTTGATATCTAGCTCATAAGTGGTGAGATTTCAAATGAGTTCTTCCATTCCAATTTGATTTAGATCCTTTGATTCTTGAATAGCAATCACTTTTGCTTCAAAATTTCGTGGAAGAATTCCAAGGATTTTTCGAACTATTTCTAGCTCTGTGTATGATCTTCCAAGAGATTTTTATTTACATACGAGATTCGAAAGTCATCCACACATTTCTTTGACACTTTCATCCTTTGCCATTGTGCCAAACTTCAACCGATCCCTTTGTTTTCTTTGTTCCCTTTCGAATGCTAGTGTTTGGTGATGAAGCCTCTGCTTTGTTCGAATTGACTACTTATATGGTTTTATTCTTAAATTTTCTTTGAATGCTTCCTCAATTGAATCTCTGGCTTTATTACTTGCGGTGGCTTCAAATGTCGAGCTTGAATGAATCATGCTTTGAATTGGCACGTGTTTTCCTATTTTGATTTATACTTATACTCGACTTGATTTGAGCTCCAAGTTTGTTTTTCATTTAGAAGAATGTTATAGATTCTTGTCTCGAACTCGAATACCACTACCGATGTTGTTAATGAGTATTTTTGGTGTTCGAATTCCTCAGTTTACGTACGTATAACATTAGTTTGAATATTTCATGATTTTGTTTCTACGTTGATTTTTGATCGTATGATCTTGAGACCGCTTACTGGTTCGTTCCTTGATTGTAGCTTGGTATTTCAATTTGTGATATATATTTGTTATTTGCTGACATGTTCGTTTCCTTTCTGCTCTGACTTGTTCATCGTGTTAGTATACATACAAATTTGAACTTTTGAGACTTTGACTTATTCATGTTACTGCAGCTTTATTTTATTCACTGCCTGGTCTGCAATTATGTACGTTGATGTGGTCGCACTTCATTTCAATTGCACTTGAGTCATGTGATGCCTTGTATCTAACAATGTGCATGTGTTGTGTGTCACTGCATATATATGTATACATATGCATAGTAGTTTGATATTGAGTCTGGGCTTGTTTTCATTTGTATTCTGTTCACCACTGTTTGGTTGTCACTGCATTTCCACACATGCATGCTGCTGTAGATCATCTTGAGTTTGGTTCTTGCCTTTATGTTTGAAGTCTTGTGTATGTTGAAGATTAACTTGAATGTGGTTGTTGCATTGAATCCAATATTGTCAGTTGTTTAGTTGAGTTGAAGCGTCATCGAACATTTTTCTATTTCATGGAGCACGTTCACTCGAGTTTGTTTATTGTTGTGTTCATTGAATGCTCTGATACTAGTTTGAATCCATGTTGTATGTATTCATATTCCAGTTGCATTGATCGGGATAGGTTGTTTTGTTGACACTCGAGCTTTGTTGCATAAATATAGAACTATTCATGTATGGTCTGGACTTCATCAGTCTGCATTATGTTGGTGATGATGTCAGGTGTGTTGGTTAAGGCTTCATCTACATGTATGCTGGTCTACACCATGTATTATATGATCTGGCTATGTGTTTTTTTGGTTTCATTGTTCATTTTCAAAAAGAAAAAGGAAACAAGCTGACACAATAAAAAGGGGAATTCGCTTCTAATTTTTCACTTGGGCCAGTTTCTTTTATATTTGGGCTTAGCATATAAATTAGGGTTTATTTTTTAAATTGCTTTTAGTTTTGTGATTTACTTTTGAACTTTTGTAATTTCTAGTCGCGTGACTAAGGGACAAACTATGGTGGTCTAGTTCGATAATTTGCAACTCATTGGATGAGTTGTGGAGGAGTTTTGAGTGTAAAGTTAAAGTTAGTTGATAGCGAATATCACGAGTTTACGCGTGTAAGCATTTGACTGCTTAATTTCTAGTTCAAACCTCGGGGGAAACACGTAGGCCGAGTTTTGCCCAAGCTTGGTAAATTCTGTGTTGTTCATTTCTGCATTTATTATTATACTATTATCTATGTTGCTATTATTATGATATATCTGTGTTGAAAATATTTTATAAACTTGCGAAATAATTTTTGTAATGGATAGTATCACCCTATTCTCCCCCTCTAGGGTGAAATCGGTCCTAGAAGTGGTATTAGTGCTAGGAACAAAATCAATTTTTTTTCAAAACAAATTTTGATTTGTTTTCAAAACAATTTTTGTATTAAAATTTGAATTTATAAAATGGGTTCTTTTAATAATTCTTTTCCTGAGGGTCAGTCTATAGTTAGACCGCCAATTTTCAATGGTGAATATGCTTACTGGAAAAATAGAATGAATTTTTTTTTGAAAACCATTGATGCTTGGAATATTGTTGAGACGGGTTATAGAACGCCAACTATAGTTGTAAATAATTAGGAAATTGAAAAACCAATTGATCAATGGATAGGTCTAAAAACAAGTTACAGAATGTTAATGCTAAAGCCATGAATTCTATTATCTATTCATTAGATCTTATTGAATATAATCATGTCTCACACTGTCTAACTGCATAGGAAATCAGGCACACACTTGAAGTGACTCACGACGGAATATCTCAAGTCAAGGAATCTCGCCTTGCAATGCTTAGTAGTGAATATGAGAACTTCACAATGACCAAGGATGAGAATGTTAAAGAGATGTATGCACAACTTTCCAATCTCATATACAAATCTACAACTCTGGGAAAATCATACAAAGAGTTGGAAATAGTCCGAAAAATCCTTAGAGTCCTTCCATAGAATTTGAAGCAAAAGTTGAACAGCTCATCGGAAATCTCACCACTTACGAGCTAGAAATAAAATTTAAGGAAGAAAGAGAAGGAGGTGATACTCAAAAGAAATCAATAGCGCTTAATGGAACAACGGAAAGTAGTGATGATGATGATGGAGCAGCTAAGCTAGCACTATTAATGAAGAAATTCAAAAAGTGGAGTAAAAAATACGGAAATCCAGCTCTAAATCGGAAAATGAAAAGCAAAATAGCCAAAGCACTAGACAACCTAGAAGAACAGGAGATCATCTGTCACAATTGCAACAAACCCGGACACATCAAGCCCAATTGTCCTTGAATCGACCCAGGCCAGCAAAAAAAATTCAAAAATGAGAAGCTTTGCAGCCATGTGGAATAAAAGCGATAGTGATTATAAAAGCACTAGCAATAAGAGTGAGAAAGCAGATCTAGAGGTGATATATCTGTTGGCGATGATGATGAGCCAAGCGAGGTATCAAAACTCACTCACCCAGAATTACTTATATATTTCCACGAATTAAATGGTTGTTTTAAAAGTATTAGGGAGAAATACGCTAAAATTAAATCACAAAGAGATATTTTGATAGAATCAAATAAACAACTTGGCCAATTAGTTAAAAACTATCCAAGTAGGATCCCTAAGTGTGATAAGTGTCCAACATTTGAAGAAGAATTTAAAAAATTAGAAATTAAAATTAAATCACTTGAAAATAAAATTATGATTTTGAAAGAAAGCGAAAATACTCGAAGAGAAAATACTATTAGAATGTGCACTCAATTATTGAATGAAAATGTATCCCTAAAACACAAGTCCAACAATTGTCCACGACTTTAGGAAAATTTTCAAAAGGAGAAAGACCATTAAATATGCTATTAGGAAAACAAACTAATATTGTTGGACAAGGACTTGGGTATAATCAATCTGAATGGGCTAGAAATGTAATTAATCAAGTCAAATCCGAGCGCACAATCTGTAGAAAAATCGAACACAAAAACAATATTTGCTGGCATAGACCCAAAAATAACAAAACCATTCCAATTTGGGTTCCAATAGGCACAAATATAAAATCCCTTAAAGTTAAACAAATCTGGTGCCAAAAGGAACATATATAAGTAGTTTTGGGTCTCCACAAACTTATTTTTTAAAATCATTTGCCACTAACAAACGTGGACCTATGAAAACAAATAGGTCACAAAAATATTTTGACGTGTAGGTGCAGTGGCAGGCTAAGGAAGAACAACAATGTTATCTAGATTTTGGCTATTCCAGAAACACAACGGGCTATAAACCAAAGTTCCTTAGCCTAGTGCAAAGGTAGACGAATCACAATGGGCAACAATGAAAAATTATCGTAAAGGTAAGAGAGGTAATGGTATATTCATCTTGAACGATATATTAATGTAAAATCTGCACCATAATATGATTTGAATCAGCCAATAAATTAAGTGACGATTTTGACACTGACTTATTCTTATTTGACTTGTTCTTATTTTTTCCGAGTTGAGAAAAAATGTTGACCAATCACTTTTCAACTTTGAACTAATTCATATAAATTTGTTTGGTCTTATGATGGTGTTTTATTAATACATGTGGATATATTTGACTTGACATTATATTTTGTGTTTACTTGTAAACTTGGCTTCAAATTCAAATTCAAGTGAATTTCATTTAAAAGCCGTTGAAAATGATTTTAAAAATTTGTTGAAACTTCGCAGACGGGTCTATAACAATCAAACTAATGATAATCTCAAGTGAAAGAAAAATTCAGATGCATATTACACTAGTGATCTAGTTGATAGAAAAATTACTAGTGGAATGTGATTTATGTTGAGACATTAAGTAGCTGCATTGTTTTTCAAAGAAAATATCTGCACATTTTTCACTTGAAATAATGTAATATCCTGAAATTTCAAGAAATTTAATGTGATAATCTCGTTATTAAATTATTTAAAATTGGTAATATGGTCATTTTCAAACAATAAATAATAATGTGTGGTTTTAAAATAGATTTTAAATAGAATTATTATTTTCAAAATTAATTTGTGTTTGTTTAAAGTAATAATATATTTAAGTTGATTTTAAATTGGATTTAAAATTGAATTTAAATTAAAATTTGGATTTAAATTTGAAATTTAAAAGATATATATCTTAAATATATTTTGGAATTTAAAATATATTATATGTGATTTTATTTAGAATATAATTGGTTTTTATTTTTATTTAAAGGGTTTTATTTATATAAATTTAGAAAAGTATTTATTGTATAGGAAAATAAATATAAAAGCTTTAATTTAACATTTAATAACAATAATAAATGCATAATTACAAGTGTTTAATTATTAAAGTTTGTGATAACATGTGTAAGTGTAATGACAAATGTTGTTGAATTGAACAAGTGTCATTTCTCTTAACTTTCATTTTCTTTAAATTTTAATGAATCATAATTTAGTTTATATAAGCATACATCTCCTCTTTTCCATTTCTTTTTCTATCTTCATTTCTAAAACTCAAGAAACTTAAACCTGTAAAACTTTACAAACCAAAATCATTATTCAATCCATAAGAAAAGCAAAACCCAAAAGCCTGTATCCAATTCTCAAACTCAGATCAAAACCTGTAACAAATTATCAAACCTGGAATATTAAAACAACCTTCTCAAATAAAACCCTGAAACGAAAGATCGGTAAACAAGCTTCAACCTTCTCAAAGCAACATCAATTCAATTTTAAAAGCTAATCATTTCAACATCAAGTTTCTAGTAAAACAAGCTTTCAAGCATTTTCTTCAGCATTTCCAGATCTCAAAATACAAGCTTTTCTATTGAATTCAAGCTGAGTAAACATTTACTTAAAAAGCTAAAGTAAATAAAGGTTGTTGCATGTGAATTTTTGTGATGAAAATCATTTTTGCATGTTTATACGCAAGTGTGAATTCTGTGTTTTGTTATGTTTAAACTGTGCATGTGTAACGACCTGAAAAATTTCGATCCCGAAAAATTCCAGATAGTTAGGAAAAGAAGAAAAGAGAAAGAATAAGAAACATGAACAAGTCACAAAAACCTCACATTCGCAGCGGATCAACATATAATATAACATAAATAATGGTTTTACAGAGAAGGACGGCATCGGTATAATTATATTTTTATACATCAGAGTTACAACCATTTCAATACACTGGACGGTTTAAAACAACATGTCTAAGACAACAAAAATATACAGCGGTATATGCTCCATACGTTCCTGCCATCTAGCTCGCCTTCTGAGCTCCAAAACGTCCTTACCTGAAAATCTATAATCCTCGTTCTGACCCGAGCATTACATCAAAGTAACAACCGGGTCAGGTTGGAAACCAGCGTGATTAAGCCAATCTAAAAGTATACAACTTATATAAACTCGGGGTAACTTATATCAATTTACAACTTCACAAGTTGTTATAGACATCCATTATTCCACACATCAATTTTTAAGTTCCAAACTTAGATTAAATGGTCCAATTCACTTAAGTCATTCCACTTCATCCTATTGGTTGCACATATCAAATTATAAAAGATCGAAGTGGTTTCAGGTATTTACTAATACGCAAATTCGGTCTCTTCGAATCCAATGTCATCTTAACTCAAATTATTCAAGTGATTAAATTCAAATATTGGATGTCACTTTTACACAGCAATACATAGATAGACATCTCCCATTTATCATTGATATAATCAATATAATATCAATAGAATGTCATAGCATATCGTCCAATAGATATCATTCAATTTAGACATTAAACAACAATCATCCATAAGCAAGCATTATCAATTCATATCACAATTAAGCATCTCATCGTGCTTAATCAACCATTAATTACAGCCATTTAATTAATTCATCACTCCTTGATTACCTTACCAATCAATCAATTAATCTCCAATCATAGATTAATTATCCTTTAACCATCGATTAGTAAACCTTATTTATTAATTAATCTTCTTTAATACAAAGTAATCGATCCTTAATTACTTTATAATCAATTAATTAACCTCTAAATAACTGATTAATTAACCATCAACTATTGATTAATAACCTTAATTATTAATCAATATCTCTTAATACAAATTAATTAATCCATAATTATTCTTATAATTAATTAATTACTTAGTTAATTAATAACGAATCAATTTTATCTTAATTATTAATTAATAAAACTTAATTATTAATTAACAACCTTGATTACAACTTAAGTAATCCTTAATCACCATTTGATTAAAGTGTTAATCAACCCTTAATTAATATTGATTAATCCTTAATTACCTTTGATTAATCCTTAATTAATTAATCCTTAATTATAGATCAATCATCCTTTAAGTATTAATTAATAAAACCTAACTTACTAATTAATAAAGCTTAACTACACATTAAGTACTTCTTAATTTTAAATTAGGTAACCTCTAATTACTTAACTAACAACTCTCTAATTACTCATTTAATCAAACTTAATTTCTTGATTAATTTATTCTTAATTACTCAATTAATTAATCTTTGATCATTAATTGACAATTCTTTAATTAAAAATCCTTAATTACAATTAATTAACTCTTAATTAATTATTAATTAAACCAATTAATTACCTTTAATTAATCACTTAATTAATCCTTTATAATTAATTAATCAGATTTTTTAATTATACTTAATTCCCTTATTATCATAATTAATCTCAAGTCATTATAACCTTAATCAACTTAAGGTAAAACAATATCTTATTAACACCTAAGTAAAATCCTAAACTTCCATTTTAAAATTTAAGTTTAAAAATCACTTAAATCTCGATTTAACAAAATTTAAATCAAACAACTTTAAAACCTCATAACCATTTGTTAAAGAAATGATTATTATATATAAAGTAACTTTATATAAAGGTCCAAACTAGATTTATCTTTGAATTTCAAAAACAATATGATTTTAAAACGTTTAAAAAAACTTTTATCATTTCTGCTTCGGGTCAAACCCGAAGACAACTCGGGTCTACCCCCTAGTGAATCCCATTCCTTCCAATTTATTTTAGTTTAAATTTAGAATACAGTTTAAACACTCGAACTACTCGATACTACACTCAAGATACCAACCAATATCCTCGAGAGTAGACCCGAGTTAATTTCTGGGACACCTGGTCCCAGCTTCGAGTTTTTCCCATTCCCATTTTCCTGAGCTATACCACGATTCCCCTCGGGTTGAACACGATAAAATTTCTCCCATAATTTGGGAAATAAATCAGATACCAAAGTAATCGTGCACGTACACAGTTGTTCGTAGTCTCTCTGACCACCATCATTATTTCCAACAAGTCGATGGTGACTTCGCCGTTCAACTCGACAACCCAGATCGAAGCCATCACCCGTGAATCAAAACTTGACCCGATTGACCATGCCTAAAACCATACAAATCAGAAAACCCCCATGTAGCGCCTACCTCCGACCACCGGTACCTCCAACGACCACACAATAGCTACGCCACGACATGACAAACCCATTTCCCTATGTGAGATCTTCTCTGATGCGACAAAAATGTCGCATTTGCCTTGACAACCCTGCCGTCTCGAGCAGCACTTAAACCCTAGTTTGTTCATTCCTGACCATCACCTCTCCTAGAAATCCCAGTCACCATTTTTGCCTCAACACCTGAACTTCCAGCTACCTTCATCTTCAACTTCGACCCGTGGATCGAAGTCGACCATCGGATAATGACACAAATACCTTTAATGATCAACTCGACTTATCTTTATGTTCCCAAACTAAAACTTATGAATTCACTACCTAAATTCATCATTTCTTACTACAAATCCAATTATGAAATCCCAACTTGAATTCATAATCATTGATTTTTTTCCTGTTCGAATATAATTACTTTAATTTCAATTTCCCAGATAAATTACTTAATAATTTCACTTGTTTTAATTTTTAAAATTTGTATTACACCAACACAACCAAATTTATTTTAAACATCACAGATTAAAAGAAATCAGAGGAGGAGGATTAAATTTTTGAACATGATTTTTAAAAGCCTGCAACTAAGAACAGACCCTTATTTCATATATGCATACCTATATACTCAGACATTTGTACATATGCAAACAAATCCTCACCCACATTCAAACATACTTCATATAATACTTAAAAAGACCATCAAGGTAAACAGGTTTAGGGTCCTTTAAAAAGAAAGAAAGTTTGCTCACCTGTATTACACAACAGAGAACACAAATTTAATTCCTGGAAATGGAATTGCTTGATTACCTTGATCTGGAATCTTAAACTGTTAGCTTGTTTCTTGGTTTTGCCTTTGATTTCTTTCTAGTTTGTTGTAAAAATATGGAATGTTTTGCCCTTTTGGTTTTAGCCTGAACTTATTTTGATTTTAGTTTGTTTACTGTTTTAGGTTTTGAATTTTCCAGTTTGAAACTACTGCTAGGTGGATGATCTTTTATCTCAGATTGATGATTTAGATCTGAAATCTGGTTTTATTTATTTATGTTTGAGAAGATGATGAAGTTTTTGAACTGATAAAAGAAACAGGTTTTCTCAAATTACTTTCTTATATATAATTTGTTTTTAAAGAAAACATTACTTGCCATTTGTAAGCTTTTATGCTAGTTAACTTACATTTGTCAATTACATAAGTTTATTATATTACACTTGTTATTAAAATGATTTTAAGATAAACACTTGTAATTATTCAAAATTAATAAATTCTTAAATGTTAATAAAAAAACCTTTTCATTTATGTACTAATTATTAAGGTTTTCTCTAAATCTATACATAAAAAGTTCTTTTAAAGAAAAAAATAAAAACCAATTAAAATCAAATAAAATCATATATATAATATATTATTAAACTAAAATATATTTAAGATATACTTCCTTTAAATTTCAGATTTAAAATTCAAATTCAACTCCAAATTCAATTAAAAATCGAATTTAAAATCAGCTCAAACAATTTCTATTTATTTTAAACTAACGCAAATTCAATTTATAAATTTTAAATAAGTATATAAGTATCCATCAGATTTATTTGCTTATTTGATAAATCAGTACTTTTTAATAGTTAAATTAGAAAATTACCCAATCCTCTGATGCCTAAAAATTCGGGTTATCACATTCCTTTCCCCTTTGAATGTTTTCGTCCTCGAAAAGAACGAAACCAGAATTTATAAAAATGCTTAAGATCAGATAAATTTTTCGTCGATCCTTTTTTTTAAAACACCGTTAAATCTATATAGTATTGTCAAAATACTTTTATGAAAATATCATTTTATAACTTGATGTTTCAACAAGTCCATCTTCGTTCTCACAGAAATTTGGTATACGTTGATCAGGCGTAGGACTGAAAATCGATAAGTACTTAGCAGACTCATTTTCAACACCTAGTGAAAATACTTTGTAAAATAATTTTATTGAAAATATAGAAACAGTTTATGAAAATAGAGGAAATATCTTGGTGAAAATGCTCTGGAAATCATCACTCCCATCCATGGTCGCAGTTACATCCTAGGTTACGTTGCCATCGCAGCAAAAGTCCATGTAACTGTAGACACTCCGTGCCCCACAATTACGCCATGGAACCCACAACAAATCGCAGTTACATTCAAGGATTACGTTGCCATCACAGAAAAAGTCCATGTAACTGTTGGCTCTCAGCGGCACACACGATTTTTGCTGTCTAAAATGAAATTTCTCCACTCCTACATAGGTCGCAATCTACCGATATAAAATCAAACGCAGACGGTTGGCTCTCAGCGGCACACACGACTTTCGCTATGTTACCAAAGGTCGAAGTTTACCGATATAAAATCAAACGCAGACTGTTGGCTCTCAACAGCACACACGATTTTCGCTTTGTTACATATATCGCAGTCTACTGATATAAAATCAAATGCAGACTGTTGAATTAACCTTAGTTTCTTTTCAAATTTAACTTTATTCAACTTTGATCTCAAATTCTACTAATTCAAATAATTTTTAATTGAACTAGTTCCAATTTCAATTCATTTCAACCCCAGTTTGAATTTAATCCCAATTTCGAACTCAATTTCCAAATCAAGTTGAATTATTCTTGATTCCCTCCCAAATTCAATTCAAATTCCGTTTGAATTGAAAACTATTCGACTTTAATTACAATTCCTAATTATTCAAATCAATTTGGACTAATTTTCAAATTGAACCCACTTCAATTTCAAATCGTTTCAAATCAATCCAACTCAAATTTTCCATTTGAATTTTATACTTATACATCTTCAATCACAATTTCAATTAATTCAAATCAAATTCAATTTGAACTAATTCAATTCGGATTTCAAATTTAAACCATCTCGAATTATATAAATTCGAGTTAAATCTTCAAGTGTTGATTTAATCCTTTAAATCAAATTAACTTATATCTTTAAACCATTTAACCTATTTCAATGTTCAAATAATTATTCAAATCCTTTTTAAACAACAAAATCCTTGAAATTCAATTTATCACCAAATTTAAATTGAAACCAAACTTTTGAAGTTTTATCCTAAACATTCAAATCTTAAGTCTAAAATGATTCCATTTCCTTAATTTCAAATTAAAGTTTAATTTCCTATTTATTTCAGTAATGGATATATTATCACAATCCATTTCTTTAATTACTGAAGCCAATCCAATTCCAATTCAAAGATTTTTAATAACAATAGGATGATATCATCCAATTTATTTTAAAACATCCATCCATTTTCAATTTTCCAGATCTCAAACCCATTTTGAGATCACACAAATTCCCAATTCAAATTAACCATTTAACTTCCCAAGTTAGATTCCAATTTCATATTGAAATTTCCAAATCAGGTTGTCCATTTAAACTTATTTAACTTCCTCTAAGTTAAATTCAATTTACCTAATCCCGTCAAATTTACACTATTTGAATTTTCCATTCACATTTTAATACTTCAAATTTATAATCTTCCCACTTAAGTTTAATTCTTACTTCACTTTGAGTTTTACATCACATTCCAAGGAAAATTCAAAACTCAACCTTAGGGTTTATTTCATATTTATTTCCTTTACCCCAGGTTACTCTTAAATTTTAAACCACCTTTTGTTTTAAATTCAAACCAATTCTTTTAAGATTTTCAAACGACTCTTGTTTAATCAAGTTCTATCATTCAAATACTATTAAATAACATTATTTATTATTTCTTCATTACTTTGAAACAAAAATTTCAAATTCTGGACCCATATTTAAAACTCCACAATTCAGATCAACTTCAGTTCCAATTTATAAGTCACGCTTGCCTAAATGTTTTACTTCTTTAAATCATTTCATTTTGCTTACTCATTAATTATTAAACACAACTACCATTTAGGATAATAACCAAGATTATCATATCTAAAACCATTCATTATCATCTTATTCTGAAACACTTCTCCAATTTAAGATTTAAATTTTTAGTTTGAATCCATTTCGAACTTATCCTTTTTTAATTTTAGTTTTGGTTGTATTTCTATTACCACTTAATTTAATCTCAATAATATAACAACCAATTACCTTGACATTTATTAGTAAGAAATATTACTCCATATATCAAAATATATTCTTATATAAAATCATTTAAAATAAGAAAATAATAAGTGCGCTATCATATATACACTCAACTCAATCTAGGGTACTATTGACCCGATCCTTAATGAGTAATCCAACCAGAGCCAAGGTTCTCGCTTAACCTTCGGCTCTGATACCAAATGTAACGACCTGGAAAACTTCGATCCCGAAAAATTCCAGATAGTTAGGAAAAGAAGAAAAAAGAAAGAAGAAGAAACAGAAACAAGTCACCAAAACCTCACATTTGCAGTGGATCAACATATAATATAACATAAATAATGGTTTACAAAGAAGGAAAGCATCAGTACAATTATATTTTTATACATCAGAGTTACAACCATTTCAATACACTGGACAGTTTAAAACAACATGTCCAAGACAACAATAATATACAGCGGTATATGCTTCATACGTTCCTGCCATCTAGCTCGCCTCTTGAGCACCGAAACGTCCTTACCTGAAAATCTGTAATACTCGGCTTCACCCGAGCATTACATCAAAGTAACACCCGGGTCAGGCTGAAAACCAGCGTGAGTAAACCCATCCAAAAAGTATACAACTTATATAAACCCGGGGTAACTTATATCAATTTACAACTTCACAAGTTGTTATAGAAATTAATTATTCCACACATCAATTTTTAAGTGCCAACTTAGATTAAATGGTCCAATTCACTTAATTCATTCCACTTCATCCTATTGGTTTCATGTATCAAATTATAAAAGATCGAAGTGGTTTCGGGTATTTACTAATACCCAAATTCGGTCTCTTCGAATCCAATGTCATCTTAACTCAAATTATTCAAGTGATTAAATTCAAATATTGGATGTCACTTTTACACAGCAATACACAGATAGACATCTCCCATTTATCATTGATATAATAAATATCATATCAATAAAATGTCACAACATATCATCCAATAGATATAATTCAATTTAGACATTCAACAACAATCATCCATAAGCAAACATTATCAATTCATATCACAATTAAGCATCTCATCATGCATAATCAACCATTAATTACAGCCATTTAATTAATTCATCAATCCTTGATTACCATACCAATCAATCAATTAATCTCTAATCATAGATTAAGTATCCTTTAACTATCAATTAGAAAACCTTATTTATTAATTAATCTTCTTTAATACAAAGTAATCAATCCATAATTAATTTATAATCAATTAATTAACCTCTAAATAACTGATTAATTAACCATCAACTATTGATTAATAACCTTAATTATAAATCAATATCTCTTAATACAAATTAGTTAATCCATAATTATTCTTATAATTAATTAATTAATAACAAATCAATTTTATCTTAATTATTAATTAATAAAACTTAATTATTAATTAATAAAACTTAATTATTAATTAACAACCTTAATTACAATTTAAGTAATCCTTAATCACCAGTTGATTAAAAAGTTAATCAACCCTTAATTTATATTGATTAATCCTTAATTACCTTTGATTAATCCTTAATTAATTATTCTTTAATTATAGATTAATCATCCTTTAAGTATTAATTAATAAATCCTAACTTGTTAATTAATAAGCTAAACTACACATTAAGTATGTTAACTCCTCTGCTCAAGCGACTCAAACCAGGCTCACGACTCATAATGATTACCGACTCAACAGCCTTAGCTTGTTGCCGACCTAAAATGAATGACGACTCAACTGATTGCCGACTTAACGGCTCAGAAGGAACAGCGACTCACCGGGTTATAACCTTAATGCCTCAAAGGTGTTGGCCGACTCATGGAGTTC
This sequence comes from Allium cepa, assembly GCA_030765085.1. Classification (NCBI taxonomy): domain Eukaryota; kingdom Viridiplantae; phylum Streptophyta; class Magnoliopsida; order Asparagales; family Amaryllidaceae; genus Allium; species Allium cepa. The sequence continues at coordinate 854,322,855 of CM060931.1, forward strand.
ACGACTCATGGGGCAGACCAACCTTAGACCTATAATAGGTCGTTCACGACCTAAGCAAGTGGAACGGATACCTCATCATTTTACATCGTGGCCCCTTAACTCGTACACGACTCATGACCTGGCGTGAGTCGTCCACGACCTAAAGCTGCTGAGTAGAAATACAAGGCCGTGATACTCAAGTCGCATTCTATTGACTCGTTCACGACTTTGAACCGTGAATTTGCCTCTATAGGTCGGCCGTGACTTAGCCTAAGTCGGTCACAACTCAGGAGGTGAAAAATTCTTATCCAGATTTGCCTATAAATACGTGACCATCTCCAACATTCAAAGGACTTTTCGATCATTTTTCTTCAAGGCATTGAAACTTCACTATCTTTAAAGCAATCTACACTCCATCACTTCAAGCACACGCAAGACGCTTAGATCAACTTCGCACAGGAATTCAACACATTCAATCATGAATTCGAAGAACTCTGTCACATCGAAGTTTTCCCTAGCTACTTGTTTCTTTTTGAATTGCATTGGAATGTAATTGAAGGAGATTGTAACAAGCTGTAAAACGATCAGCAATAAAAAGAATTGAAGTGGACGTAGGCTTGATCATAAGCCGAACCACTATAAACTCTGTGCTCATTTACTGCATTTTCTGTTACTTACTGTTATTTCTTGATTCCCGTATTCACGGGTGGTGCTTTCACATCGTTTCTACACACACCGAGGTGTTAGCGTCAGATTTTCACGTTAACATTTTTGGTGCTTTCACTGAGAACATCGATCTCAGGGTATTTACATCATTACTTCACCAAACTGTGAGGAAAGAATCTCCGTTAAGACCAGAAGTTTAACAAAAATTATGGCTCCCGGAAGGAAACGTAGATCTGCCAGATCTGATGATGTTCAAGAGAAAACGCCACTTCTCCTCCTCTGAGTCAGACAACTCCAACTGTGGGAGTTACGCGAGCGGAATTAGACACTGTGGTTTTGGGATTGAATCAACAGTTAAATGCTCAGAATGCACAATTAGAGGCTCAGAATGCTCGGAATACCTTGATATTGAATAAGCTAAATGATTTGCTCGAGGCTAATCGTCAGCCAACAAATAAAGAAGGAAACTCTGCTGATAGAGCTCAGGGTGTTAGAGGGAATACTTCTCAAAGGGCAGTAAGCCCCGTAGAAAGGCCACTTCCTCAGGATGGAGGATCAGGACCTCAACCGACCCTTCATGAACGATTATCAAGGCAGAACTCTGAAAGAATGGTTGACGTTTTCCCCGTAGGGCCTGTGGATGATGGAGAATATTTTTCAGGGATGGTTCGTCAAATCATGAAAGAAAGTATGCGAAAGGACGAGGATGAGAAAGAGTGGGGCTTCGCTCCAAGCAAAAATCCATTCACCGAGAGGATTCTGAAAGCCGAATTCCCGAGAAAATTTGTTCCGCCCACTATTCCAGCTTACAAAGGAACAAGTGATCCTAACGATTTTCTATATAAGTATGACTGGCATATGACTGGTGCCAGGGCATCCGATGAGATTAAATGCCGATACTTCCCGGTGTATTTGGAAGGAGTAGCTTTATTATGGTTTACCAAGCTGGCAGTTAGATCCATTGATCAGTTCTCGGACTTAACTAAGAAGTTCAAGGAGCAGTTTCGGTAATACGCCTCTAAAGCAAATGATATAATGTCATTGTCAAATCTGGAGCAAAATCCAGGGGAATCCATCAAGTCGTTTCTGAATCGATTCAACATAGCTTTGGCCGAGGTTGATAATGATGAGCCACGCATGGTCTAAACATACTTGATGAGGGCAATTGATAAATCGAGCAAGTTTGGAGAATGGTTGAAAATGAAAGAACCAAATTCACTCGATAAATTCTATAAAAAAGCCAATGGGTTCATGCGCCTGGAAAGCCTTCAAGCACCGGCTAAGGTGGCATCAGCAGAAATTAAGAATGATAGTAACGCTCCAGACAAAAAGGAATCCAATACTCAGAAAAGGGGGAACGACGGCGGAAAGAAACAAGGGGATGCAAAGAAGGGTCGAGCTTTCAACTTCACACCCTTGACTGATACCCCTGAAAATATCTTCTTTGCAACCAAAGATAATATCAGTTATCCTACGCCACCTAAGATGAGGGTTGGAGGTTAAATGGAGAAAAGTGGAAGATTCTGTCAGTTTCACAATCAGCCTGGTCATGACACTAACGAATGCCGACACTTGAAGGAAGTAATTGAGCGACTGTTGAAAGAGAACAAGCTCCAACAGTATGTTAAAAGGGGTAGGGACACAACAACCTCATCGGTCCAAAGGCAACAAATCCCCGCTCACCATCCAAGCTCGAGTGAGAAGGCCATAGAACATGAGTCAGACAGGCCTGTCATTAATGTGATAACAGGAGGTCCTCACCCGACAGGCCGAAGCTGGGGTGAGATGGAAAGGTATGCTCGTGCACTGAAGCATGCACCCTCAGAGGAAAGTGTTTTTGTGTTAGAGGATGCTGCGCCATTGAAACAACAGAAAGCTTTCCCTGATGACATCATATTTAGCGCCAGGGACTCTATGGGTATTGAAGCCCCTACGATAGATCCTATGGTCGTTTCTGCCGGTATTGGCCTTGCTACTGTGAGAAGAATTCTGGTCGATTGCGGGGCTACGTGTAATATTCTCTTCAAGAAAACTTTTGACCAAATGAAGATACCAATGGCTGACGTTCAGGCTTCGTCATTGAAAATTGCTGGCTTCACTGGGGAGCCAAAGCAGCCGATTGGGACTGTAGACTTGATTGTAGAGCTCGGAGAGGGGCTGAGAAAGGTAGCTCGAAAGCAGACCTTTATAATTGTTGAAGAATTTTCTGCTTATAATGCTTTCTTGGGCTGACCGACCCTGGCTGCATTCAAAGATGTTCTCGCCCCATGGTGTCTAACTATAAAATTTCCCACTGATAACGGAATTGGGATAATTAAAGGAGATCAGAACGTGGGACGGGAGTGCTATCTTGCAGAGATACGTGAAACAAAGAGGAGAGAAATGGGAAAAGATGCGGCGCCTTCAGTCCGCATTAGAGAACGAACCTTGTAGCAACTACAGGTTGGTCCCTGCACTGGCGAACATAGCGGTGCCCGGAGAGAGATGGATCCAAGAAAAGCTAGTGCAGGGGAGAATAGAGTAGTGCCGGTAGAGGTGACAGTGCCGGTACCTGTTGACTTAAAGGACCCAAACAAGGTGCTGAATGTGGGTTCACAACTCAACACTACAGCTCAGAATATTCTGATCTCGTTCTTGAAGGCAAATTTAGATGTATTCGCATGGACTCATGCCGACATGTGCGGAATATCACCAGAGATTGCGGTACACGCTCTGAACATCGATCAAAGTTCACGCCAGTAAAACAGAAAAGAAGAACTCAAGGTCCAGAGAGGTCAGCAGCGCTGAAAGAAGAAGTCGATCGACTCATGGAGAATGGTTTCATCAGAGAATCTGTTTACCCAGATTGGGTCTCAAATCCTGTCCTGGTTAAAAAGGCTAATGGGAAGTAGAGAGTATGCATTGACTTCTCGGATCTGAATAAAGCTTGCCCCAAAGACTATTTCCCGCTGCCTAGAATTGATCAGTTGGTAGACGGAACGGCGGGACATGAATTGTTGTCTTTTATGGATGCTTACTCCGGGTACAATCAGACCATGATGCATGAGCCAGATTAGGAGGACACGAGCTTCATAACGGATGTTGGTCTTTACTGCTACAAAGTCATGCCCTTCGGACTCAAGAATGCGGGGGCAACTTACCAAAGGCTTGTTAACACCATGTTTAAACCGCAGATCGGAAAGACAATGGAAGTCTATGTCGATGATATGTTGGTAAAGTCAAAGAAAGCAGTGGACCACATGGATCACTTGGCAAAAATGTTCGCGGTCCTCCGGAGATACGGAATGAAACTTAACCCGTTGAAATGTTCATTCGGAGTGGAGTCCGGAAGGTTTTTGGGATTTATTGTAAGCGCTAGGTGCATTGAGGCTAATCCTGCTCAAATCACTGCCTTGAAGGAGGTCAAAGCTCCTAGAACAAAGAAGGAACTGCAGAGTCTTAACGGAAAAGTTGCTGCTTTGAGCCGATTCATTTCTAAAGCTACTGATAAATGCATTCCATTCTTTGACGCTCTAAAGAAAGGAAGAAAAAACTTTGACTGGACTCCCGAGTGCCAGAACGCATTTGATGAGCTGGTTCGTCATATGGAAGTGCCTCCAATACTCTCAAAGCCCGACAATTGTGAAGATCTCTACATATATCTGGCAATATCATCTCACGCTCTGAGTGCAGCATTGGTTCGAGAAGATAGAAGGATCCAGCGGCCAGTCTATTACATTAGTAAAAGATTCACTGGGGCAGAGATGAATTGCTCGAAGCTGGAGAAACTCGCCTATTGCCTATTGATTGCATCACGGAAATTGAGGCCCTATTTTCAAGCTCATCCCATCAAAGTCCTCACTGATCAACCTCTGAAGCAAGTCCTGTTTCGCCCTGAGACTTCAGGCCGTCTTTTAAAGTGGAATATTGAACTCAGTCAATATGACATCACTTACCATACCCGAAGAGCTATCAACGGACAAGCTTTGGCAGACTTCATTGTTGAATGCACAGATAAAGGTGATAGTGAGGAAGAAGAAACTAATGACGTCCCGGTGAAATGGAAATTATACGTTGATGGCGCAAGGAATGACTACTGTTCTGGGGCAGGGGTTGTCCTTGAAACCCCTGAAGGACGATCATTGTGTTATGCACTGAGGCTGGAATTTCCTTCGACTAATAATGAAGCAGAATATGAAGCTCTCATTGCAGGTTTGAGAATCGCTAAAGAGCTAAATATCAGAATATTACAGATCTTCAGTGACTCTCAGCTTATCGTATGCCAAGTCAAGAAGGAATTCCAAGCTAAAGGAGGAAATTTACCCGCTTATTTGTCAAAGGCCTGGGAGCTTCTTGAAGATTTTGATCATTATTCAATAAACCATATTCCCCGGGAAGAGAATATGAAGGCAGATTCCCTCGCAAAGTATTCAAGTACTGGTGAAGCTCAACTATTGGGATTAGTCCCCGTAGAAGTCCTCTCAGCACCAAGTACAGACGAGATGGATGTTGACTGGATTATGAATGTGTCTCAGGAACAAGAATCATGGACGACTCCAATACTGGACTATTTACTCAGAGGTTCTTTGCCAGAAAATTTGAGAGAAAGACAGAAGCTTCTAAGGAAAGCCTCCAGATATATAGTCCAAGACGGCCGATTGTCCAGGCAGGGTTTTTCAATGCCATTACTCCGATGTGCAATTAAAGATGAAGCCAAGACAATTCTAGCTGAAGCACACGGAGGGGAATGTGGAGATCACACGGGTGGTCAGACATTAGCAAAGAAAATTCTCCGTTATGGATATTTTTGGCCGGAAATTAATCAAGACGTCGCTGCATATTCTCGGAAATGTGACAAGCGCCAAAGATTCGCCAAAATTCCTCGATCACCTTCCACTGAGCTAACACAGATGGTCAGTCCGTGGCCATTTGCCATTTGGGGAATGGATCTCATTGGGCCATTACCAACTGCCAAATCAGGGATTAGATATGCTATTGTTGCAGTTGATTATTTTACTAAATGGGCTGAAGTTGAACCTTTGGCTACTATTACCTCTAAGAAAATGATAAATTTTGTGACTAAAAATATCATTTGCAGGTATGGTGTGCCGCAGAAAATAATCACAGACAATGGTACTCAATTTGAAAGCGAGGAATTCCAGGACTTCTGCAAGCGATTCAAAATCCAGAAGAGTTTTTCAGCAGTGGCCCATCCGCAGGCAAACGGGAAAGTGGAAGCAGTAAACAAAATCATCAAATCAACCATCAAAAAGCAGCTGGAAAAAGAGAAAAGTGGCTAGGTTGACAAGTTACCGCTTGCACTATGGGCATACAGAACCACCCACAAAACTGCGACTGGGCATACTCCATTTTCGTTGGCATATGGATCGGAAGCAATGATTCCAGTTGAAACTGAAGTCCCCTCACATAGAAGAATCCATTTTGATAAAGATGAGAATGAAAAACTGCGATTGGAAGCACTGGACCTCCTTGATGAAAGAAGAGAAGAGGCTAGACTCAGAATTGCGGCTCATCAACAATGAATAGCCAGGCACTTCAATTCCAAAGTTCGTCAGCACAACTTTGAAGTTGGGGACCTAATTCTGAAAAGAATCATGACAGCCACAGGTGTGTTTGGGCCAAACTGGGATGGGCCATACGTTATAGGCACGAAGCTTCTTGACGGCACATTCAAACTCACAACTGTCGAAGGAGAACCAATCCCAAGAGCTTGGAACAGCAATCATTTGCGTCCTTATTTTACTTGAATGCTTTGCTGAAATATTGTAAAAGAATTGCAAAAATATGATTCTCGTATTGAAAGCAATTGTAAAGCAAGTGAATAATGAGAAGCTATAAAGTGGATGTAGGCCCAGGTTTTGGCCGAACCACTATAAATCTTGTGTTCTCTACTATTATAAACTGCTTTTTTTTATTTCGACATATAAAATACATTAATTGTGTCATTAAAATGTCGATTAAATAATGCAGGTCATGAAAGTAAAGCTTACCCATCCCAAGACCAAGCAAACACACACTAAACCATCAAAAATTTCCATACTCAAATCCTACAAAAGAAGTGCTTCAAACAAAAGTGAGCAATGTGGATGGAAATGGACCATCCCTAACTAACTATAAATGTTTGAACAAAAAGCAAACTGTGTCCACTACCACCAACTCACCTAACTGTGAAGTACATTTCTTTGGATAAGGGAAGTTATTGGAAACTAAAAAGTGTTGACACTTGCAAAAGACAACGGGGATCGCCAACATGAGTGGATGGCAAAAGAGACATGGGCGAGCAAGCATCAATCAGCAAAATACCTCTTCGGAGGCGCAAGCCCTCTACGGAGGCACAACTCTTCGGAGGAGAAAGACCTCGAGCGGGCCTAGCCAGAAAAAGAGAGATCTTTCTCGTTACAAAGTTGCGGAATGATCGGTCGATACACTCCTGTGAATCCGTCCAACCGAGAGAAAGAAACTCCAAACTTCCAGGCAGTAACCCTACTCAGAGGCACATGTTTCACCGAGATTTAAATAAAACTTTCAGGTGTTGAAACGTGATAAAAGCCCTCTTCGAAGGCCCATTTCACCACAGTTGAAATGCTAAAAGACCTCGAGTGGGCCAACCAGAAAAGGAGAGATATTTCTCGTTACAAAGTTGCGGAATGATCGGTCGATACACTCCTGTGAATCCGTCCAACCGAGAGAAAGAAACTCCAAACTTCCAAGCAGTAACCCTACTAAGAGGCACACATTTCACCAAGATTGAAATAAAACTTCCAAGTGTTGAAATGTGGAAAGCCCTCTTCGGAGGCCCGCTTCCCAGCGAACAGGGAAAAATAAAAGTCTCTTCCAAGGGGAAGAAGCAAAAAGACCTCTTCCCAGAGGCACAACAAGACAGAAAGACCTCTTCCCAGAGGCAAAAATGAAAAGACCTCCTCCCGAAGGCACAAGAAAGCAGAAAGACCTCTTCGAAGGCACACGTTTCACCGAGATTGAAATAAAACTTCCAAGTGTTGAAACGTGAAAAAGCCCTCCTCAGAGGTGCAACTTTTCAAAGAAGCAAAAATCAAAAAGCCCTTTACTGCGGCATTAAAAAAAAATCCTCATCAAAGGCACGCTTTAACTTTCAAAGGAAGAATGATTTACCTATTCTGGAAAATAATCTTCCTCAAAAAAAAGAAAGAGTTAACGTACCCTTCAGAGGCCCGTTTTACCACATAGAAGAATTCACTTGGTAAAATGTGTATATACACAAAAGAAAAAGTGATTCCTTCGAAGGATGAAGCGTAAAAACTTATATGGAGGGAGTTGTACTCTGTTTTTTTTAACGAGATAATATTTCTCCAAGTATGAAATAATTATTCTCCAGAAAATAAGAGTACAAGTCCCCTCAAAGTATAGAATATTGCAGCGAGCTTATGGTATGGGGGCAGCATGGTATAGTTACATACAACATGGTATAGCTACATTGGTAAAATTACGCTCGAACAACGTACCGCAAGTTCACTGCAATATCATATAAAGAAACTTGTACAAAAATGAATAATAAATGCATTCTCAAATTCAAACAAGAGTTTGTACAAATAAAGAATAGTTTTATTCAATTGTATTGCAGATACAAGTTTTGAAATAAAGAAAGCAGGGGCCGGTACCCGCACAATCCCCGACCAGTACGTGCAAAAAACAAAAAGCTAAAAACTGGAATCTTCATTTCTTCTTGCCACCTTTGGACCCTTCACCCGGCCGGATGGTTAGCTTTCTGGGTCGATCTTTAGGCATGAGGGAAGAAGGAGAGGGAGGTACAACTGGTTCAATCTCCGGTTCCTCTTCAGTAGCAATGATGCTCTTCCTCCTCTTCTTTGATACTCCGTGCTTCTTTTTCCTCTTTGAGGAAGATTCACTTCCTGGAGTAACAAGTTTAGACAAAGTTATGTCATCAGAAGGAGTCCGCTCCGGAGATATCTCACCCCCCTCAAGTCCTTCGTCCTTTTGCTCTTGCGAAGCTGATGGGTCATCCAAGCCCCAAGGGCACCCATTATTTCTTCCTGTGATCCCGGATGAGGAGTAGGAGTGATTGGGGGAGGCAGAGGAACAATAACTGGAGGTGAAGAAGTTTGAATAACGCTCGGCGCTTTCTCTACAAAGGAAAAGTTAAAAGTGTCAATAATTCCCGCAAAAAGAGGAGACAACGGCTCGTCGAGATTCAAGAAATAATCAAGAAGCTCGTAAAATCCGTAAGAAACTGGCAAGTTGTCCCCATGAGCATTATTAGGGTTACCTGGAGAAGTTGGTGGTATCACATCAACTTCGTAGTCTAGAGCTTCAGTACTCTTGTGGCTCATCTACGGCTTGTGTAATTATGGCTCCGGTATCAGCTTTAGTAGGAATCGGTGTGTGAGAGCTAGAACCAGCAATGTCAACGTCGGCTGAAGTTGAAGGAGGGACAGGGGCAGTCAAAGTTGTTTCTTTTTCCTGGTGCTCTTCCTCCATTATTTCAACTCGCGATCTAGCAAGTTGCTCCTACCCTCTAGCAAGGGCTGCGCGAGCTTCGAAGTCTAAATAGTGCGCCTCTAGCTCCTCTTCAGTGTACCCGGCGCCTTTAAGCATATCAAGCGTGGCTTCCCATACTTCAGCCAGGGTGACCTCATATTTGGGACCCAGGAATGCAAGACTGCCATGCCCTAACACACTTTGCAAATAGAATTCAAATAATGTCGAGCCAATGTCAGCTTTGGTAGCTTCATGAGCTTCTTCAGCTGCAATTCTTCCAGCAACCGCTTCATCTCGCTCCCTTTCGACTTTAGATAGTTGAACTTTTAATTTTTCAATTTTTGCACCCTGGAAGCTAGTTTGCTCTTGCAACTGAGTAATGTCAGTACGGTAGCCCGCTACAATTCTCTCCAGTCCATCAGCCTTGGCCTCGGCATCCCTTTGCGCAGCATGGGCATCCCGCACTTGTTGTTGAAGCACATTTTCTTTTTGAGAGTAGGAAGCGGAAGAAGTAACAAGTTCTACTTTAAGTTTTTCCACTTCCGCTTCAAGTTTTTCGTTGTAGACGGCAATGTTATTCATTTCTGCATCATGCTGCTCAAGGGTCTTTTGCCATTCGGTTTTGTCATTCTCCATGGTTAACATAGCTTCGAGATTGGCCCGATTCACCCTATGAAGCTCATCAACAAGTTTTTGCCAATTTGACATCCTTTCAATGTCAGCTTTAACGGCATCAAGTTTCCGTAACATGGCATTTTTATCTATGGGAACCAGATCAAGGTCAAAGTGAACTCCTTTTAAGCACCAATTTGGAAATCGACTTTGGAGAGTGGCCAGACCTGGTCCCACGTGGTAAGAAGGCCTGTTAATGATCGCCTGGATATCAGTACGGGAGGGGGCAGGAGACTGAGAAGAAGTAGGAGCAGTAATCTTTTCCGAAGTTGCAGGCATTGGTTCCTCACTGACTTTAGCCTGTTTACTCGGGTCATCAGTTATGTGACTCCCTCTATCATCGTGAGATTTGCGTTTTTGGGAGTCACCCTCTTTGTGGGAAGAATCGTATCGATCATCCGGTCTTCCGTAGCGTTCTTCATGGGCACGTCTCTCCTGAGCCTTCCAAGCGGCCCTCTCTTCATCAGTCTCTCTGTGAACAGGGAGATATCGCTTATAGTCATACTGGCCGCGTCTCCCGTATCGCTGGAAGTCATCATAATACGAGCCGTCTCGCTTCATTGAAGAACCTGAAATTGGAAAAAGCACAACTTTAGAATTTTTTGAAAGTGTGAAAAGCTAAGTGTGTAAGATGTCAAAGAATCCTAGTCATGTGTGATGTGTAAACTACACGCGCTGAACCACGAACCGCTCGTCAGTCGAGGGGTAACAACAGGTTTTATAGCTAACGGCAATTCTCCGGATGAGGGGGTTTGTTTAAGGGCAGAAGTTGCTTCAACTGTCAGAGAAATAACTTTGGTACCAGCGCGGTCATCTTTGAAGAGCTCTTTAGAGGTGACCATTATGTCGCTCAAATCTTCGAAGATGTCATAACCGCCATGCTTATCGGAGCTCCCTCCATCAACTCCTTTCTCAACGTTCTCCCCGGTTTGAAGAAGAGGCTCCTCTTCTTCAATGATTGGGGCAAGTGCAGGCTTATCGGATGGCCCCGCAGCGTCTTTTGGAGTCGAACATTTCACTAGCGAGGCCTCAATGGTAGTTTCTCCCTGCACAGGCTCTTTAGCAGGAGGTGGGGCATCCGGAGTTTTAGCTGGGGAGTCTGGGATTTCATGAGGGTGTGTAGAGAGAAAAGCGTGCAAAAGCCCATACTGATGCAAAAGTTCATCCCTCAACAAAAACTTTATGCTCCTCTCTCCCGCGGCTACAGCATTCAATCTCTCAAAAACTTGGTTATGGCCTGGATCTCTGGATAGGGAAGGAAGTGCTGAAAAAGAAAGAGTGAAATTAACGATTAACAACTCAAAATTCGAAAAGTTCAGGAATGGAAAATAGAAGCAGGTAATCTTACTTCCTACTCTCCAGATGGCATAAAACCCTGGGGGGCAGCGAACGAAGAAAAAATGATTTAAAAATCCATGAGCACTTTTAGGTAGGTCAGTCACGAGTTTGCGATTCCTAACACTCCTTATGACGACAATAGAGGGATGGTCTTTAATCTTGGTGAAGGAATATAAGTAACAAATTTCTCCAAAGCTCGGTAACCGACCCAGGGTTCTCATGAATAAAACACACAACCCCATCAGAATGGCGTAACTATTGGGGTGCAGTTGAAACGGGGAGATAGTCAATCGAAGTAGAAATTGCTGAAGGAACTCGTTGAAAGGAGGAATAGCACCACACAAGCACATTTGGCGGTTGACAGCGACGAAACCACGGGGTGGTCTATCAGCAAAATCATTTGGTCCAGGCAATATAGCATCTGTTTCAACGATGCCAAACTGAGCACGCAATAAGCTAAATGTCCGGTGGTTTAAGGAAGTTGAGACTCTTTCCGGCGGAGTAGCCAGTGGAGCAGCTATTGGAAGAGCCTCTCCAATATGTTCCGTTACTTCTTCTTGATGTGAGGCCATTCTACATAAGCAACTGGATATTCAAATTTGAAGGTGCACGTTTCCTAAAAGTGTGGAGTGTTGTGCAGAACTAATAAAAAAAACAAGTAAATATAACTGGAGTTAAGCTCGTCAACAATTGATTGGCTATCAAATTTCAGGACTTGTTAATTTGAAGTTCAAGTACAGTGTTAATGTAAACAGGAAAGTTTAGTTGACTATTCTGATGTTTCTTTAATACTCTACTTGAATTCGTTGAATTGAAAGCACTTCGTTCACACAATCTATTTAAGTTAATTACCTTCTGTCAACTAATCTGTCATTTGATGTGGGCAGTCAATGGCAGTATATTCGCCTTGGTTTTCTGTAGTTGTTATTTTCAGCAGGTAGTTAGCTTATAAGTTAACAGGATCTGTGGAATAATGCAACAAAGTTCAAACAATTTAAAGTTTGGGCAATTCAGAGTTTAGGCAATTCAGTCCGGTAATACAAGTTAAATAATCAAGTGGGGATTATTCTTTTAAGTGACAACTCGTTCACGACCAAAGGGGTATGCGGCGAGTTAAGTTAAGAACTGTAAGTCGTAATGTGCATGGAGGAAAAAGCCTCAAATCAGAACAAAGAAAATTTCTCGAAGTCCTGTCTCGGCCGCGACTCAAAGCCTAGGTCTCATCTACTTGAGTCGGTCAAGGGTTAAGCCACAAGGAGCAACTCGGTATGGAAAATAGCCCAAGTGTTGAGTCGTTCAGGACTTATGGCTTGAGACGTTCACGGTCTAAAGGATAAGTTGTAGTAAGGATCTAAAGGGCTGAGTCACTCGTACGACCTAAGTCCTAAATCGTCAGGAAATCAACACGACCCAAAAATTAGGTCGTGGACGGATGAGATGGCAAGGCCTTCCCAAGTCGGTAGATCCAAAAAACCAACTAAGTCGTGAGAATTCTAGGTCATCTCCTCAACCAGTTAACTCCTTTCTAACCCATTAACCCGCTAAGGACCTTCTCATCTCCTCCAAACTCACAGACCAGTTAATTCGAGACACTGTAATCCATTATCTTCTCCTCACATGGTCAGAAATCACCCAAAAAACAATTCGAATCGCTTTAAGTTTGCGACAAATCTGATGCACTACTATGTTATCACGAACGATAACAACAATATGATCGATGGCAGTCGCAAATCAATCAGAAACGTGGTTCGCGATGGAACACGGCACAAAAATGAATTGGAGTCAGAAAATGGGGAGTCCAGATTCGTGAGTCAATGGTGATCGTGGATTGAACAGAAGGTGAATTCACTTACGCAATATAAAGGTGAAGATGAGTTGACGACTGATTAGCTTGTATTCGTCTCTGGAAACTTGAAGGATCGTTAATGGAAGGATCAAATAAAACAGATAAGCAGTAAAGTGAGGAGGAAGGACCGACTCAACGGCTTATATACGAAACAGGGGGGAAGATGGAAAGACTAACGAGTCATGAGCCTCTTTGAGTCGTTTACGACTCATGCACTGAGTCGAAGCACACGACTCACGATTTAAGCGTGTACTTCGAGGGGCAATTGTTAACTCCTCTGCTCAAGCGACTCAAACCAGGCTCACGACTCACAATGATTACCGACTCAACAGCCTTAGCTTGTTGCCGACCTAAAATGAATGACGACTCAACTGATTGCCGACTTAACGGCTCAGAAGGAACAGCGACTCACCGGGTTATAACATTAATGCCTCAAAGGTGTTGGCCGACTCATGGAGTTCATGACTCATTGGGCAGACCGACCTTAAACCTATAATAGGTCGTTCATGACCTAAGCAAGTGGACCGGATACCTCATCATTTTACATTGTGGCCCCTTAACTCGTACACGACTCATGACCTGGCATGAGTCGTCCACGACCTAAAGCTGCTGAGTAAAAATACAAGGCCGTGATACTCAAGTCGCATTCTATTGACTCGTTCACGACTTTGAACCGTGGATTTGCCTCTATAGGTCGGCAGCGACTTAGCCTAAGTCGGTCACAACTCAGGACTTGGGTGAAAAATTCTTATCCAGATTTGCCTATAAATACGTGACCATCTCCAACATTCAAAGGACTTTTGGATCATTTTTCTTCAAGGCATTGAAACTTCACTATCTTCAAAGCAATCTACACTCCATCACTTCAAGCACACGCAAGACGCTTAGATCAACTTTGCACAGGAATTCAACACATTCAATCATGAATTCAAAGAACTCTGTCACATCGAAGTTTTCCCTGGCTACTTGTTTCTTTTTGAATTGAATTGGAATGTAATTGAAGGAGATTGTAACAAGCTCTAAACCGATCAGCAATAAAAAGGATTGAAGTGGACGTAGGCTTGATCATAAGCCAAACCACTATAAACTCTGTGCTCATTTACTGCATTTTCTATTACTTACTGTTATTTCTTGATTCCCATATTCACGGGTGGTGCTTTCACATCGTTTCTACACACACTGAGGTGTTAGCGTCAGATTTTCACGTTAACAAAGTACTTCTTAATTTTAAATTAGGTGACCTCTAATTATTTAATTAACAACTCTCTAATTACTAAATTAATCAAACTTAATTTCTTGATTAATTTATTCTTAACTCCTCAATTAATTAATCTCTTATAATTAATTAACAATTCTTTAATTAAAAATCCTTAATTACAATTAATTGACTTTTAATTAATTAAAACAATTAATTACTCTTAATTAATCACTTAATTAATCCTTTATAATTAATTAATCAAATTTATTAATTATACATAATTCCCTTATTATATTAATTAATCTCAAGTCATTATAACCTTAATCAACTTAAGATAAACATTATCTTATTAACACCTAAATAAAATCCTAAACATCCATTTTAAAATTTAAGTTTAAAAATAACTTAAATCTTGATTTAACAAAATTTAATTTAAACAACTTTAAAACCTCATAACCATTTGTTAAAGAAATGATTATTATATATAAAGTAACTTTATATAAAGGTCTAAACTAGAGTTATCTTTACATTTCAAAAACAATATGATTTTAAAACATTTAAAAAAAACCTGTTATCATTTCTGCTTCGGGTCAAACCTGAAGACAACTCGGGTCTACCCCCTAGTGAATCCCATTCCTTCCAATTTATTTTAGTTTAAATTTAGAATACAGTTTAAACACTCGAACTGCTCGATACTACACTCAAGCTACCAACCAATATTCTCGAGAGTAAACTCGAGTTAATTTCTTAAACACCCGGTCCCAACTTCGAGTTTTTCCCATTCCCATTTTCCCGAGCTATATCACGAATCCCCTCGGGTTGAACACGATAAAACTGCTTCTTCCATAATTTTGCAAATAAATCAGATACACAAAGTAATCGTGCACGTGTACAGTTGTTCGGAGTCTCTCCGACCCTTATCACTAGTTCGAGGAAGTCGACGATGACTTTGTTGTTCAACTCGACAACCCAGATCGAAGCCATCACCCGTGAATCAAAATTTGACCTGATCGACCATGCCTAAAACCATTCAAATCAGGTAACCCCCACGTAGCGCCTGCCTCCGACCACCAATACCTCCGACGACCACACCATAGCTATGCCACGACATGACGAAATGTTGCATTTTCCTTGACAACCCTTCCGTCTCGAGCAACCCTTAAACCATTGTTCGTTCATCCTGACCATCACCTCTCCAAGAAATCCCAATCACCATTTTTGCCTCAACACCTGACCTTCTAGCTACCTTCATCTTCAACTTCGACCCATAGATCGAAGCCGACCATCGGATAATGACACAAATACCTTTTCTGATCAGCTCGACTTATCTTAATGTTCCCAAACTAAAAAATTATGAATTCACTACCTAAATTCACCATTTCTTACAACAAATCAAATTATGAAATCCCAATTTGAATTCATAATCATTGATTTTTTTCCCGTTCGAATATAATTACTATAATTTCAATTTTCCGGATAAATTACTTAATAATTTCACTTGTTTAAATTTTTAAAATTTGTATTAAACCAACACAACCAAATTTCTTTTAAACTCACAGATTTAAAGAAATCGGAGGACAAGGATTAAATTTTTTAACTTGATTTTTAAAAGCCTACAACTAAGAACAGACCCTTATTTCATATATACGTACCTATATACTCAGACATTTGTACATATGCAAACAAATCCTCGCCCGCATTCAAGCATACTTCATATAATACTTCAAAAGACCATCAAGATAAACAGGTTTAGGGTCTTTTAAAAAAAGGAAATTTTGCTCACCTGTATTACGCAACAGAGAACACAGGCTTAATTCCGGGAACTGGAATTGCTTCATTACTTTTGTGACGCCCCACCTCTATACCCACGCTAGCCAAGAACACTACGGAGTAATGCCGTCAACTAGCATGGAGAATAAGGCTGTTGAGGAGCGACCATCTGTGTAATTTCTTTGTGCGAGCACCGATGTGTCAGATAGTAAAGCAGGAAATCCGACACTCCGATACAAACTCAAAGCTATGACACAGTGGCTATATATAATCTTCGGAAACAAATATAGAAATAGACATAACATAAATCAGTCACAGATAATTCATATCACAAAGGCAGAAATAGATATGAATATTACACATATAAGTGTATATCAGAGTAGTGGTCTAACAAGATCCACAAATATCACAAAAGAATAGATACAAGTGCAAGACAAATGAATATGTGTACATTAAGGAGTCTATATCTCAAGTGTATACAACAAAAACTGCTAATCTAAATAGTTAGCCAAAAGTCAGAGTAATGAATCCCAGGGCAGAAATCAAGCAGAAGCACCTGTAACATCTCGGTCTGACCCGAGTATTATTTAAAAGAAAAATAATAAACGGATCAATCTATCTATAAATATCAGATGACATGATATAAAGTAAAAGATATGGCATAAACATATAGTATCCATAATGGCATACTACTATAAGCATGCAAATGATGATCAACGAAAGATCGTTCAATAACACAAGAATCTTCACAAAGATCCAAAAAGGTTTCATACCCAAAACATGTATTCACAACAGGTCAATGACACACGAATTCACCAATGCACAAAATTTGATAAATCATACCAATGAAAATCACTAAAATTGGTGAAGCATAAATTCCCGAATTCAACACATGAAATCCAGAAATCATAAAAAGGGGAAGGCCTATCACACGAACGGGAGCATGAAAACTCACCAACATATGTATCACACGAACGAGACGTTATCTCATGGTAGCTAGCCATTAATTTTTGACACACGAACGGCCTGAAGACCATGGGGCGCTACCCCACATGTGCGACTCAAAATCACACAGAAACGGAGTCTAGTCTAAATCGCAGACAAAGAGACATCGCACAATTGCTAGTCTAAATCACAAAAATGATCGTCATGATCATCAAGAAGTGTCAATTACAGTAAGCTAGTAAATATATGAGCTTAGCTTCATGTCCCATAACCATTAGCTTAACATAAATATTTACGAACAAATTGTATATTTCCACTAGAAATTTGTCACAAGAGATTCAATCGAACAAGTCCAAGAATTAACCGACGAAGTAAACGCAAGCGTTTCATACCACTTGTTTTACTAAGTCGATTAATTATATTTCTCATACGAGTGAGGAAAAGGTTTGTATATACTAATAGATTGGAAAACGGTTTAAGAGAACGAGCTTTGTAATAAAATAGTGTTGAAATCATTTTGATGAAAGACTTTTGATATTTACTACTAGTATTGAAACCTTTATATTTTTAAAGTGAAAAATCATAGAAATGATTGTAGAAACAATCAATCATCAAAATTTACATTCGAAGACGTGAATAAAATTCAAAGAAATCAACGCCGAATCCATCGAAATGGATATTCCCAAAAATCCCGATATAAAAGTCATCAAGTCCATAATAAATGATAGTCAATAAATCGGAATCAATATAAATCGATTAAAGTTGGAATTCTCAAGTAAATAGGTTAATAGGCAAAAGGGTGCAGATTCAGACGTCTGAAATCAAGGATTCAGACGTCTGAATCTTGAAAATAAACTATTTTTCAAAATAGAATTTAGACATCTGAATCGTTGATTTCAGACGTCTGAAATAGGCACTTTTTAGCCTATTTCCTTTCTGGTTCCAAATGAACCAATTCAGACGTCTGGAATATAGATTCAGACGTCTGAATACTGGGGAACAAAAATTCCCAATATAATATTCAGACGCCTGAATACTACGTTACAGACGTCTGAATCAAGGGTTCAGAGCATTCCCTGAACCTAGGCCAAAAATGGCCAAACGAATACCGGAAGCGATCGATCGAGCGACAACGACTAAGGATTTATGCCAAGCGACAACCCAGCCTTAACGGCTCTTCGATACGCCTCAAATAACAATGTCCAAATACCCATAAAAGGATTTTCATAGATTATGATTTCAAAACACTAAAAATTGGAATATACACCAAATCAATCCAAACCAACATCAATTGCACAAGAATAAGTGTTAGGAATTCATACCTAACAATCGAAGATAATTATAGACTAAGATGTGAGATAAAAATCTCACCTTTGAACCCAAACAAATGAAGAAGAAGCTCGAAAGCAAAGGAGAATCAACCACTCTTCAAATCCAACTCAAGAAGCTTGATTCTAAGCTTTAAAAGAAGAACATTCCCAAAGTTAGGTTTAGGAATTTCTGAAATTGATAAGAGAATGAGTTGGAGAAGAAGAAGAGAAGGCTTACCAATGGGTTCTTCTATTAGTTTGGAGCTAGTGCTTGATTTGCAAAAGAAAAACTAGGGTTTGGAGTTTTAATTTCCCATTCCACTCACCATTGTTGCTAAAGCTTGAGTGCTAGGAATTAGAAATGAAGTAATGAAGAGTTGGAGTGGAGTTGGGACTGAATACATAAGTGGGGTTAATGGGCTCAGCCCAAACAAAAGCCCTAAGTCAAAAAGTAGCAAAATTCCACTAACTCCAAACATATCAAAGCTTATACTCAAAAAGATCGCAAACGGCGTTTTGAACTCAATAGAAGTGGTCTCGAGTCCTAATTCGACCGTATGCAAAAAGTAGCTTTTCGGACTAAATTCCGAGTATCGATAAAATATAAAAATATAAAAATTGATAAATATGCGGGTTGTTACAGACTCCCCTCCTTGAAGAAATTGCGTCCTCGCAATATTTAAGAAGAAGATATATAGTAACAACCGTAAAAGCATATTAACACAAAAGAATTTTGAAGTAAGAAGTTCACCTTAAAGAGAATGAGAAAGTAAGTCAGGATGCGTTCGCTCGATGAATTCTCTAGATTCGCAAGAGCAATCCTTAGGATTTGAGGACCATTGAAATTTCACAAGCAGAACATCTTTATTTCGATGGGTCTTAACCTCCGAAGCAATAATACGAATAGGATGTTGCTCATAAGTTAGATTAGGCGAAACTTCAATCTCTTCCACAACACCGGGCTCAAGAATAGAATCGGAATCTCGAAGGCACTTTCGTAATTGAGAAACATGAAAAACGTCATGCGTAGCAGAAAACTGACCCAGTAATGTAAGGCGATAAGCCATAGAACCAATACGTTCAGTGATAGAAAATGGCCCAATATATCGAGGTGCTAACTTTCCCGACCGACTGAAACGTACAACACCTTTCATAGGTGAAACACGAATAAAAACAAGATCTCCAACAGAAAATTCTAATCTCCTTCTTCGATTATCGGCATAGATTTTTGTCTACTATGGGCTTATTTCATCCTATGTCGAATAAGTTCAATCTTTTCTGCGGAATCTCGAATAAAGTCTGGACCTAAAACCAGCTTCTCACCGTCCTCAAGCCAACAAGAAGGAGATCGGCATGGCCTTCCATAGAGTGCCTCGAAAGGTGCCATACCAATACTAGATTGGAAGCTATTATTATAGGTAAATTCAACAAGAGGAATATGATCTTCCCAGCTTCCACCGAAATCAAGCACACAAGCACGAAGAAGATCTTCAAGAGTTTGATTCACACGCTCGGTTTGTCCATCGGACTGGGGATGATAAGCGGTGCTAAAATTAAGCTTCGTTCCTAAAGCTTTTTGAAGACTCTTCATGAATCCACGAGTAAACAATGGATCGCGATCACTAACAATAGAAGTAGAACTCCATGTAATTTAACAATCTCTTTAACAAAAAGTTTGGCCAAAAGAGGAACGGTTCGGTTAGACCGAACAGGAACAAAATGGGCGGATTTAGTAAGTCTATCAACTACAACCCATAAGCTACCATGACCCGAACGAGAACGGGTAAGGCCATCTATAAAATCCATGGAAATTTGGTCCCACTTCCAAACTGAAATTTCTAAAGGTTGTAATAACCCACCGGGCCTTTGACGTTCGGCTTTAGTGAGTTGGCAAGTCATGCAACACTTAACGAAGTTAGCGATGTCAAGTTTCATTCCTTCCCAATAATAAAGTCATTTCATATCCGCGTACATTTTACTACTACCGGGATGAATGGAAAATTTAGAACGATGTGAATCTTCTAAAATATCTTTACAAAGATCACTAATATTTGGCACGATAAGTCTACCAAATTTTCGAATGTTGCCACGAGAATTGATATCAAAGTCTTTCAAACCATCACTATCAATTTTATCCTTAATATTTTGGCCAAGAAGAGCCAATTCGGGATCTAGCCTTTGAGCTTCAAGAATGCGGTCTAAAAGAGAAGGATGAGCCTCAAGGCTACATAAAACAAACGATGAGCATAAATCAGATACGCGGTCTCGAATCTCACAAGTGGATAAGATCTCAAGTTCGTTCCATTAAGATATCATCATAGAAACAACTGCTTGTTGCTTACGGCAAGAGCATCGGCGACACGATTACCCTTACCGGGGGTATAAAGAATATCAAGATCATAAGGAGTAAGGAACTCGAGCCAACGTTATTGACGCAAATAAAGTTCCTTTTGAGAAAATAAATACCTCAAAGACATATGATCGGTATAAAAAACAAATTTCTCTCCTAAGAGATAATGACGCCAAATCTGAAGAGCGAAAACAATAGCAATTAGTTCTAAATCATGTGTGGCATATCTAGTCTCGGCCTGCTTCAATTGCCTAGAAGCATAAGCGATAACACGTTCTTTTTGCATAGAACGGCACCCAAACCATTGCGACTAGCATCGGTATAAACAATAAAATCTTGGTTTCCATCGGGAATCACAAGAATAGGAGAATAGGAAAGGAATTCTTTCAATTTATGAAAAGAGGCTTCACATTTGTCCGACCAAATGTATTTAACTCCCTTCTTAGTCAATCTAGTGAGAGGCACGGCAATCTTAGAAATGTCTTTAATAAAACGACGGTAATAGCCTGCCAATCCGAGAAAACTACGAATCTCTGTCACACTCTCCGGTCTCTTCCAATCTTGAATCGCTTCAATCTTTGAAGGATCCACGGAAATTCCGGATTCGAAAATAATATGACTGATAAACTTCACACGAGATCGCCAAAAGTGGCATTTAGAAAATTTTGCTTTTAAATGATTACTCCTAAGAGTTTCCAACACAATCCGAAGATGCTTTTCATGTTCCTCCTCGGTTTTTGAATACACAAGGATATCATTAATGAAGATGAGAACAAATCGATCGAGAAAATCCTTGAAAACTCGATTCATAAGGTCAACGAAATAAGCCGGAGCATTCGTTAAACCAAATGGCATAACAAGCCATTCATAAGATCCATAACGAGTACGGAACGATGTCAAAGGAATGCTATCCTCTGTAATACGAAGCTGATGGAAACCGGTAGCCAAGTCCAATTGTGAAAAGACCTTAGCACCACTAAGATGATCGAATAGATCATCAATCCGAGGTAAAGGGTATTTATTTTTGATAGTAAGATCATTAAGCTTGCGGTAGTCAACGAAGTGTACCATCAGATTTCTTTACGAAAATAGCCGAAGCTCCCCAAGGCGAGGAACTAGAGCGAATAAATTGCTTCATCACCAATTTGGATAATTGTTTGCGCATCTCCTCATTTTCCTTATTTGGACATGCGATAAGGGTGACGAGTGATAGGTTGAGCTCCCGGGATAAGATTAATTTTGAACTCAATTGCTCGCTTAGGTGGCAATCCTAAAGCGGGCTCAAATATGTCGGAAAATTCACGAACAACGCGAATAAGAGCAATGACATCTTCCTCATCATCATTATCGTCATCATGAGGATTTAAAGAATATAAAGATGCAGTCAAAGAAGAATTCGAATCTTTAAGAATAATAGCAATCTGCTTTACAGATTGCGAGTGTCGGAGATAAATAGTCCGCTCGGGACATAGGATGTGAGCTTCATAACGGTTAAGCCAATCCATTCCTAAAATCATTCCAAAGCCTAAATAACGCATGACATGCAAGTCGGCTAGGGAAGGAAAATCACACAAAATAATCTCCACATCTTTACAAAGTAAACTAAGAGTTGCGGATCCACCAATCGGATTCACAATTCTTAAAGAAGTCATTAAAGCAACAACACTTAAAGAAAAGGTATCGACAAGTTCCTTTGATATAAAAGAGTGGGATGCACCAGTATCAAAGAGAACTCGAATAGGTTGATCACGAAATATAATAATACCATCAAGGATAGAAGGAGATATACCTTGACCACCAGATGTGTTGCCAGGGGCTTGAGCAACATTTAACTTTCCCTCCTTCCCATTTTGAAGTTTGGGACATACCTTCATAAAATGGTCCGGACTTTTACAATAGCGACAACGATGGGCTTTGAACACTTGTTCACAAAATGGTCTCTGGAACCATAGTCAAAGCATTTCCATTCTGTAGAGGCAAAAGTCTTTAAAGCAGGAATTGCATGTTTACCCTTTTTACTAGGATAAGGGCCTTTGAATTTGTTTGGCCTCTTCTTGTTGTTGAAGTTTGGTTTGGAACCCACCACTTCAACATCACTTTCCTTATCCGCCTCTTCAAGACGAAGAGCGATATCAATGAGTTGGTCGAAAGGAACTTCTAATTTTAGAAGTAATGGCTTCTTGAGATTTTTGTTTAAGCCATAGACAAATCTTTGGTTCTTCTTCAATGGGGTGTTGATGTATTCAACCCCATATTTGGAAAGTGACTCGAAGGATGCAACATAATCAGTCACGGAGGCTTCACCCTGAATAAGGTCAATGAAACGTCGAACCAATGTCACTTTCTCTGCTTTTGGCACAAATTTTAATTCGAAGCATTCTCGGAATCGCTCCCAGGTGAGATCTGCTTCATTAATCTCAGAAATAAGTAGTTCGTACCAGTTTAATGCTCTCTCTTGGAGCATACTAGAAGCCACTTGAACACGGTGAAGATCGACGAGATTCATGCGAATGAAGATCCAATCGCAGGTCCTCAACCAATCCTGGACCTCGATGATAGTTTCAGAACCTTTAAATGGCTTCCCACCCAGGTTGGTGTAATCATTGCACATACATGCAAACCCAGATTTAGGGTGAGTAGGTTACGGATTAGAATCAGCTGCTTGAGCGTTCGTGACAAGGTCAAGAAGTTGTTGGGTAGTAATAAAAACTCCATCTTGGGGTGGAGCACTAGATGGTGCAACTCTGGGATGACCAGGTCTAACCATTTCTCTTCCTTAAGAAAGAAAGAAGGAAAAAGAAGTAGGTTATTCACAAAATGAATATCAAGCAATCTTGATAGATAAAACAAGGAATCATAAAGAAAATAGGATGAATCGGTACGAAGACACGAATTAAATCCTAAAGCACGGCTCCTAAGATAGACTTAGGACGATGATCCTTGCTAAGTTATTCTACATTGTTCCGAAGTTTGGCTCTGATACCAAGCTGTGACGCACTACTTCTATATCCACACTAGCCAAGAACACTACGGAGTAATGCCGTCAACTAGCACGGAGAATAAGGCTGTTGAGGAGCGACCATCCGTGTAATTTCTTTGTGCGAGCACTGATGTGTCAGATAGTAAAGCAGGAAATCCGACATACTGATACAAACTCAAAGCTATGACACAGTGGCTATATATAATCTTCGGAAACAAATATAGAAATAGACGTAACATAAATCAGTCATAGATAATTCATGTCACAAAGGCGGAAATAGATATGAATATTACACATATAAGTGTATATCAGAGTAGTGGTCTAACAAGATCCACAAATATCACAAAAGAATAGATACAAGTGCAAGACAAAAGAATATGTATACATTAAGGAGTCTATATCTCAAGTGTATACAACAAAAACCGCTAATCTAAATAGTTAGCCAAAAGTCAGAGTAATGAATCCCAGGGGAGAAATCAAGCAGAAGCACATGTAACATCTCGGTCTGACCCGAGTATTATTTAAAAGAAAAATAATAAACGGATCAGTCTATGTATAAATATCAGATGACATGATATAAAGTAAAAGATATGGCATAAACGTATAATATCCATAATGGCATACTACTATAAGCATGCAAATGATGATCAACAAAAAATCATTCAATAACACTAGAATATTCACAAAGATCCAAAAAGGGTTTCATACCCAAAACTTGTATTCACAACAGGTCAATGACACACGAATTCACCAATGCACAAAAATTGATAAATCATATCAATGAAAATCACTAAAATTGATGAAGCATAAATTCCAGAATTCAACACACGAAATCCAGAAATCATAAAAAGATGGAGGCATATCACACGAACGGGAGCATGAAAACTCACCAACATATGTATCACACGAACGAGACGCTATCTCGTGGTAGCTAGCCATTAATTTTTGACACACAAACGGCCCGAAGACCATGGGGCGCTACCCCACATGTGTGACTCGAAATCACACAGAAACGGGGTCTTGTCTAAATCGCAGACAAAGAAACATCGCACAATTGCTAGTCTAAATCACAAAAATGATCGTCATGATCATCAAGAAGTGTCAATTACAGTAAGCTAGCAAATATATGAGCTTAGCTTCATGTCCCATAACCACTAACTTAACTTAAATATTTACGAACAAATTGTAGATTTCCACTAGAAAATTGTCACAAGAGATTCAATCGAACAAGTCTAAGAATTAACCGACGAAGTAAACGCTACCGTTTCATACCACTTGTTTTACTATGTCGTTTAATTAGATTTCTCATACGAGTGAGGAAAAGGTTTGTATATACTAATAGATTAGAAAATGGTTTAAGAGAACGAGCTTTGTAATAAAATAGTGTTGAAATCATTTTGATGAAAGACTTTTGATATTTACTACTAGTATTGAAACCTTTATATTTTTAAAGTGACAAATCATAGAAATGATTGTAGAAACAATCAATCATCAAAATTCACATTCGAAGACGTGAATAAAATCCAAAGAAATTGATACTGAATCCATCGAAATGGATATTCCCAAAAATCCCGATATAAAAGTCATCAAGTCCATAATAAATGATAGTCAATAAATAAAAATCAACATAAATCGATTAAAGTTGGAATTCTCAAGCAAATAGGTTAATAGGCAAAAGGGTGCAGATCCAGACGTCTGAAATCAAGGATCTAGACGTCTAAATCTGGAAAATAAACTATTTTCCAAAACAGAATTCAGACGTCTGAATCTTTGATTTCAAACATCTGAAATAGGCACTTTTTAGCCAATTTCCTTTCTGGTTCCAAATGAACCAATTCAGACCTCTGAAATATAGATTCAGACGTCTGAATATTGGGGAATAAAAATTCCCAGTATAATATTCAGACGTCTGTACACTACGTTTCAGACGTCTGAATCAAGGGTTCAGAGCATTCCCTGAACCTAGGCCAAAAATGGCCATGCGAATACCGGAAGCGATCGATCGAGCGACAACGACTAAGGATTTACGCCAAGCGACAACCCAGCCTTAACGGCTCTTCGATACGCCTCAAATAACAATGTCCAAGTATCCACAAAAGGATTTTCATAGATTTTGATTTCAAAACACTAAAAATTGGAATATACACCAAATCAATCCAAACCAAAATCAATTGCACAAGAATAAGTGTTAGGAATTCATACCTAACAATCGAAGATAATTATAGACTAAGTTGTGAGATAAAAATATCACCTTTGAACCCAAACAAATGAAGAAGAAGCTCGAAAGCAAAGGAGAATCAACCACTCTTCAAATCCAACTCAAGAAGCTTGATTCTAAGCTTTAAAAGAAGAACATTCCCAAAGTTAGGTTTAGGAATTTCTGAAATTGATAAGAGAATGAGTTGGATAAGAAGAAAAGAAGGCTTCCCAATGGGTTCTTCTATTAGTTTGGAGCTAGAGATTGATTTGCAAAAGAAAACTAGGGTTTGGAGTTTTAATTTCCCATTCCACTCACCATTGTTGCTAAAGCTTGAGTGCTATGAATTAGAAATGAAGTAATGAAGAGTTGGAGTGTAGTTGGGACTGAATACATAAGTGGGGTTAATGGGCTCAGCCCAAACCAAAGCCCTAAGTGAAAAAGTAGCAAAATTCCACTAACTCTAAACATATCAAAGCTTATACTCAAAAAGATCACAAACGGCGTTTTGAACTCAATAGAAGTGGTATCGAGTCCTAATTCAACCATATGCAAAAAGTAGCTTTTCGGACTAAATTCCGAGTATCGATAAAATATTTAAATAAAATATTTAAATATAAAAATCGATAAATATGCGGGTTGTTACAACCTTGATCTAGAATCTCGAATCGTTATCTTGTTTCTTGATTTTGCCTTTGATTTCTTTCTGGTTTGTTGTAAAAATATGGAATGTTTTGCCCTTTTAGTTTTAGCCTGAACTTATTTTGATTTTAGTTTGTTTACTATTTAAGGTTTTGAATTTTCCAGTTTGAAACTGCTGCTAGGTTGAAGATCTTTTATCTCAGATTGATGATTTAGATCTGAAATCTGGTTTTATTTATTTATTTATGTTCGAGAAGATGATGAAGTTTTTGAACTAATAAAAGAACTATGTTTTCTCAAATTACCTTCCTATATATAATTTGTTTTTAAAGAAAACATTACTTTCCATTTGTAAACTTAGATGCTAGTTAACTTACATTTGTCAATTACATAAGTTTATCATATTACACTTGTTATTAAAATGATTTTAAGAAAAACACTTGTAATTATGCAAAATTAATAAATTAATAAATGCTAATAAAAAAACCTTTTCATTTATGTACTAATTATTAAGTTCTTCTCTAAATCTATATATAAAAAGTTCTTTAAAGAAAATAAATGAAAACAATTAAAATCATATATATAATATATTTTCAAACTAAAATATATTTAAGATATACTTCCTTTAAATTTCAGATTTAAAATTCAAATTCAACTCCAAATTGAATTAAAAATCCAATTTAAATTTTGCTCAAACAATTATCTATTTATTTTAAACAAACCCAAATTAAATTTATAAATTTTAAACAGTTATATAAGTATCCATCAGATCTATTTGCTTATTTGGTAAATCAGTATTTTTCAATAGCTAAATTAGAAAATTACCCAATCCTCTAATGCGCAAAAATTCGGGTTATCACAGCATGATTGTGCTTCTCTGCTTCCAGGTTACAGAGTTTAAAATTTTGATCAAAATTCATTATCTCTTGATCCAGTCATTGTTAGGACTTGGGATTCAAACAAAATCTTTTTGTTTAAACATAGATTAAGGTTTAAAATTTTATTTAAGTAAATAAAATTTGTAATTTTCAGGAAAATCCAAGAAGAATAGTGAAAACTTGAGAAATGTTAAAATTCAAATATCTTAAATCTTCGATTCAAGTATATAATCTGAATCATTATTTAAAATCATGATTTTTAAAAGTGAAATCACATTTTTTAGACTTGTATCGAGTATACAATTCGGAGATGACTAGAAAATGTGTTTTGGACTGTTTCTACCGATTGGAGAGTGGTGAGGCCTCGGGGTTTCGTCTGGGGAAGGTTGAAGTCAGGAGATCTCGGGAAAAATATTAGGAAGGTGGATAAGCTACCGTGGCGGCGGCGTTGGATCGTAGTAGGGTTTTAACCTATATTTGGGTCGAGAGCTGCAAATGGTTTGCTATGGAATCTCTAGTTGATAGAAGTGCATCGGACCTTGGGCATCGGTAGCATTGTAGTGTAGCGAAGCTTGGAACGAGATTGCTCAACCTCTGGTGATCGGAATCTCTTGGATGAGGATATTTTCTGGCATAGGTTTAGTGATCGGATTTGGTTGCAGCATCGATGGTCGATGTGCCGGAGGGTTCATCGGAGGTCGGAGGTGGCTCGGACGCTGGTGCTTGTGTACGGTGGTTTTAGTGTGTCAGTTGTTTTGGTTGTGGGTTTGCACGAAGGGGGACTCGGGAATTTAGGGTTTGTGACTCGAGTATAAAATCGAGTAGAACGAAAGTGTTCTCAGGCTCCTGGCTTTTAACTAAAATAAAAGTTTAAAAAAATAGAAAGGAGGTGGTTAACTCGGGGCAAGACCTTAGTGGTATTGGGGTTGAACCCGAAGCAAGGGTAAAAGCAAGTTTTTAAAATTCAATTTGGAATTAGTTTAAACTATTACTTGATAAATGTTTTAAGTTGTTTAAAGGAAGTTATGTTTTGGTAACTTTAATTTGTTAAGTTAAATGATTATTTTGTTTTGAAACTTAATTATACGATTTAATTAAGCAAATTAATTATAAAGATAAAATGTTTTTAAAATGTTAATGATAATTAAGTCATTAATAAGGATAATGTTTTATCTTAAGGTTAATTAAGGTTTTAATGAGTTGAGATTGATTAAGTTAATTAAGTAATTTAATTACAATTAATTAATTTAATTAATTAATGATTAAGAATTGATAAATTATAATTAAGGGTTATAAGAATTAATTAGAGGTTAATTAATTTGCAATTACGGATTATTAATTAGATAATTAGAGATTATTAATTAAGGATTAGGGATTAATTAAGTAATTAAGTTATAATTAAGCATTAATCAATTAAGTAATTAGAGATTAATTACTTAAATGATGAATACTTAATGTAAGTAATTAAAGGATTAATTAGTTGAAGGTTAATTAATTTAATTAACAATTAAAGGTTAAATTCATTAATAACCAAGGTAAATTAATGGAGGTTAATTACTCAAGGGAAGTAATTGAGGATTAATTACTTAGTGTAATTAATTAAAGGATTTATTGATTAAAGAAATTAATTAAGGGTTAGTTAATTAAAGAGTGTGATTAACTAAAGAATAATTAATCAATGTAAGTAATTATAAGATAATTAAGTTGAGTAATTAATTAAGGATCAATGTATATGGATAGGTAAAGGTTAATTAATTTATGTAATTAATTAAGAGTTAATTACTTATTGTAATTAAAGGATAATTAGTCAGGGGTGATTAATTAAGATGGATAATTAAAAGACGATTAATTACTTGATTTGTAATTAATTAATGTTAAGTAAAGGTAATCTAAGTGATTAAAGTTAGCAATTAATTTAATTAAAGATAATTAAATTAATTAGGAAGTGATCCAATTTTGCTTATGAATGATTGAATGATATTAAATGCCTTGAATTGGTTGATATCTCTGATATGAAATGTTTTGTGATGTGGTATGATTAGACGGACAGTGATAATGTTGTTATTTTTCGATGATAAATTGCTGCGTAAAAGTGACATCCTGTATTTAAAGTAGAATTGTATTTAATGGAATAACTAGGGTTACGATGACATGAGATTCAAAGAGACCGGAGTTGGGTATTAGTAGATATCCGAAACAACTTCGATTCTTAATAAATTTGAGTTTAGAAGTAAACAGGCTGGAAAGAAATAAGTTAAGTATCATGGATGTTTAAACTAGATAACAATTCTTGGATATTGATTTGAGATAAGTGATTGACTTTAATAAGATTAGAACTCGTATTATGTGGGTTTACTCACGCTGGTTTTCAGCTTGACTCGGGTGTTACTTTGATGTAATGCTCGGGTCAAACCGAGTATTACAGATTTTCAGGAAAGGACGTTCTGGAGCCAGGAGGCGAGTTGGATGGCAGGAGCGTATGGGGTGTTTCCGCTGTGATATAATGTTGTTTATTGGAGACATATGATTTTAACTGTTCATTGTTTGTGTAAAGGTTGTAACTTTGATATAAATAAATGTAAATTGTTAGATATAGTTTTCTTTTGTATAAGTGTCATTATTTGATATTATATTTTGATCCGCTGCGAATGTGAGATTTTGTGTTTTGGTGTTTCTGTTTCTTCTTTCTCTTTTCTTATTTTCCTAACTATTTGGAATTTTTGGGATCGAAAATTTCGATTCTATTACATTTGGTATCAGACCTAAAGGTTAAGCGAGAACCTTGGCTCTGGTGTGTTTACCCATTAAGGATAGGGTCAGTGGTACCCTAGAATGAGTTGAGTGTATATATGAGAGTGTACTTGTTATTTTCTTATATAAAGGTTTTAAAAATGGTTTTAATGAATGATTTTTATAAAAGCTTATATTTTATATATAAAGCAATAATTGGTCATTGGATATTGAAATTGAATAAGAAATAAGTAATATATATGTATATATACATATATCAAAATGGGAATTGAATAAAATGAACTATACAGATAAGATGGATTAGAATTGGTTTCAAACCAGTATATGGAATGGTTATTGTGTTTAATAATGGGATGTTGTTTTCTAGTAAATATTGATAAAGCAAAATGAAAAAATTTTGGTGAAGTAAACTTTTAGATAAGTATAAATTATAAATTGAAGTGGGTTCTAAATTATGAAGTTTTGAATCCTATGTCTAGGAATATTTGAAATTGTTTTCAAAATGTCAAAAGAAATGATATTATTCAGACTATTTTGAATGTGATCTTATTTTAAAGTAAGAAATGTTTAGGAAATTTTAAAGGAATTTTTTTTGAATTTAAAACCAAAGGTGTTTTAAAATTTAAAGTAACTTGGTGTGTAAAGGAAATAAATATGTATATTTGTAATAAACTCTAAGGTTGAGTTTTGAATTTTTCTTGGAATGTGATCTGAAAGACCAAAGTGGAATAAGTTTTTAAACTTAAGTGGGAATATTATTAATATAAAGTTTAAAATTTGAAATGGGAATCCAAATTGGGTAAAGTTGTTTGGATTAAATTAAAGTGAATTTAATTTTGGGTAAATTAAAGTGAATTCAATTTTGGGGAAATTAAATAAGTTTAGAACAGACAACCTGAATTGGAAATTTCAAGACTAAATTGAGATTTAACTTAGGAAGTTAAATGGTAGATTTGAATTAGTAGTTTCTGTGATCTCAAAATGGGTTTGAGATCTGGAAATTGGAAATGGATGGATGTTTTAAAATAATTTGGATAATATTATCCTATTGTTATTAATAATCCATAAACTGTGAATTGGATTTGTTTATATCCATTATTGAGGTAAAAGGGAAACTAAACTTTAATTTGAAATTAAGGATATGAATTACTTTTGAACTTAAGATTTGAATGTTAAGAATTGAATTTATAAATTAAAATTGGGTAATAAATCAAATTTTAATGATAAAATTGTTTTGAACTCTTATTGGAAATTTGAAATAAGTTAAGTAAAGATAATTTAAAATGGAATTTTGAAATTTTGACTTAGAATTAAATTGTTTAAAGATTTAGATTGTTGATTTAAAAATAAAGGTTACTTTGATTTAAGGGTTTAAACCAGCATTTAAAAATTTAACTAGAATTATATAATTCGAGATGGTTTAAAGTTGAGATTTAAATTAAATTAGTTCGAACTGAATTTGATTTGAATTCATTAGAATTTGGATTGAAGATGGACAAGTTTAAAACTCAAATGGAAAATTTAAAATTGGATTAATTTAAAGCGAAACTGAAGTTGTGTGAGTTCAAATTCAAATGGGAAGTTGATTTGAATTTGGGATTGGAATGGAAGTTAACTTAATTTGAATTGAAATTGAAGTTTGATTAGAAATTGACAATTGATTGGAAATAAAGATTGGGAATTGAATATTTTAGCTCTAGACTATTTTCAAATAAATTATTTTAATATAAACTGTTTTAAACCTATTTTTCCAAGTTATTTACTACATAAAACCTTTCTTTTTAAAGCCAAATTATTTTATACTTACTTTACAATTTTTTTTGGAACTATTTAACCTTTTTGCAACTGTTCTATAAACTAATTACTATTTTTAAACTACTTATAACTAATTACCACTTTAAAGTATTTTGCAATTATCAAACTATTTTATAGCCATTTTACTATTTTATAACTAATCTACAACTACTTAACTATTCTACAACCATTTTACAAACTAATAATTATTTTTTAACTACTTATCTATTTATAACTTTATAAGCTATTTTCCAAATTTAAGCTGGTCAGAGTGCAAACTGTTTATGATTAATTACCAATGAGATAAGGATTAAAGTGATAATCCAAATGGAATTGAAACAGTTGTGCATAAGTGGATAGAAATTAAAGTAGATGTGAATAGAAAAAGAGATTGATTTGGCTAATAATCAATAGAGATAAATATGTAGGGCGACGTATATTATTCTATCCGCATAGTGATTTGATCCAGATTCGAACATAGAATTTCGAGGTAGTATGTTAACTCCTATGCTCAGCGGCTCAATAGGAAGACGACTTAAGGTGACCAGCGACTCAATAGGCAAACGACTTAAGAGTATAACGGCTTAGAGACATAACTGATAGCACGACCTACCGACTTAAGGAAGCCATGACTTAGCGGCTTGAGAGAATGGACCGACTTAACGACTCAAGGGATTGCCGACCTAACGAGCTAATGGATCAACAGCGAGTTAACGACCTATGGAAGGATGCGACTTAGCGACCTAATACTCAAGCGATCTAGCATCTTCTGCAAGCTAAAACCAGGATCCCACAACCACTAAGTCGCTCATCAACCTACGACCTTCCTTGGATCGCTCACAACCTAATGCTTGGTAATAAAGTTATACCGCTTTCCCTTAAGTCGCAAGGACTTTCCTTAGGTCGTCCACGACATAGTACTTCATTCAGGAGAAGCCAGTGCTATCAGGAAGGCCTGAAGTTCCCATCTGTTAGGTCGCTCATATGTAGTCCACGACCTATCTTAAGTCGCCACCTCTGACCTACAACTTATCTTAGGTCGTTCATGATCTAGTACTTGGTCAATAAATGATGCCACTCCCTCTTAAATCGCGATGGCCTATCAGCTAGTACAGAGAACAGTGGAAGGACCGGTTAAGTCGTGGCTCGCTTCCCCTTGACTCGCCAACGACTTACGACCTATCCAAGGTCGCGCGCGACCTATACTTCGCCCCGGAAATCTCCTATAAATACACCCTAAGCTCCAACATGAAAAGGACTTTTGGGATCATTTTCTTCAAAGCATCGAGACTCTGCCATCTTCAAACCGAGCCTTACTCCAACACTTGAAACTCACAAGAAGCTTCAATCAACTTCATATAGGGATTCAATACATTCAACCATGGATTTTGAGAATTCTCTTGCATCGAAGTTTTTCTAGCTACTTGTCTTTTGAAGTGAATTGTAATTGAAGGAAATTGTAAAGGATTGTAATCATACTAGCAATAAAGAAGGATTGAAGTGGACATAGGCTTGATCATAAGCCGAACCACTATAAACTCTGTGTCTCTTACTTCTTTTTCAATGAATTACTGCTTTTTCTGTTTCCCTTGTTAACGGGTGGTGCTTTCATTCAATCTCATTTTGCATCGGGGTGTTAGCGTCTAACTTTTTGCATTAACATTTTTGGTGCTTTCACTAAGAAACCAACTCAGGACCTGTCATCATAGCTTCGTAGAAGTTTGTAGAAAGGATTTCTATGAAAACCAAAAGTTTATCTGAAATATTGGCTCCAGGAAGGAAGCGCAAGTCTGTTAGATCTGACGATGTTCGCGAGACTACTGCAACCTCACCTCCTTTAAGTCAAACAACTCCAACTGTCGGAGTTACACGAGCAGAGCTAGATGCCTTTGTATCCGGGCTACATCGGCAAATGGAAGCTCAGAATAACCTAATGATGGAAAGGTTGAATGCTTTATTTGAGGCAAACCGTCAACCGGTGTCTAAAGAGGGAAATCTTGCTGATGAAGTGCAGAATGTGGAAGGAAGAAATATCCATCAAAGGGCGGCTGATCCAGTGGAAAGGACACCTTCCCAAGCCGGAGGATCGGGGCCGCAACCGACTCTCCGTAAGCGACTGCCAAGGCAAAATTCGGAGAGAATGGCTGATGTTTGTCCCATTGAGCCTCAGAATGATAAAGAGTATTTCTCAGGCATGGTTCGTCAGATTATGAAAGAAAGTATGCAGAGAAATGAAGATGAGAAAGAATGGGGTTTCGCTCCGAGCAAAAATCCTGAAGGCAGAATTCCCAAGGAAGTTTGTCCCTCCAACTATTCCAGCTTACAAGGGAACGAGCGATCCTAATGAGTTTCTGTATAAGTATGATTGGCACATGACGGGTGCCAGAGCCTCTGATGAAATCAAATGTCGGTATTTTTCGGTATACCTGTAAGGAGTTGCTTTACTTTGGTTCACAAAGCTGCCGGTCCGATCGATAGACCAATTTTCTGATTTGACCCGGAAATTCAAGGAAGAGTTTCGATTATATGCGTCAAAGGCGAAGGATATAACGTCGTTATCCAGCTTGGAGCAGAATCCTGGAGAATCCATTAGAGCTTTACTGAATCGCTTTAATATAGCTCGGGCTGAATTGGACAATGCGAAGCCGAGAATGATTTTGACGTACCTGATGAAGGCTATTGATAAGACAAGTGAGTTCGGCAGATGGTTGAAAATGAAGGAACCAAATTCACTTGACAAGTTTTATAAGAAAGCCGATGAATTCATGCATCTAGAGAACCTCCAAGCACCGACTAAGGTGGTATCGACAGGGGCTGGAAATAGTAATGCTGCTCCGAATAAGAAGGAATCTGGCAATCAGAAGAGGGAGAACGATGCCCAGAAGAAGAAAGGAGATGCAAAGAAAGGGCGTCCCTTCAACTTTACCCCTCTGACTGATACCTCGAAAAACATCTACTTTGCAAACAAAGACACGGTCGAATTCCCCGCACCAGCTAAGCAAAGAGTTAATGGAAGAGCTGAGAAGAATGGAAGATTTTGCCGGTTCCATAACCAGCCCGGGCATGATACTAACGAGTGCCGTCACTTAAAGGAGGTAATTGAGGAACTATTGAAGGAAAATAAGCTCCAACAATATGTAAGAAGGAATAAGCATGGCCCAACCTCGTCAACTCAAGGACAACAAGTTCCTGTTCATTGTCCTGGCTCAAGTGAGAAGGCGGCAGCTCATGAATCAGAGAGGCCTGTTATAAATGTAGTTACAGGAGGCCCTCACCCAGCTGGCAGGAGTTGGGGCGAGATGGAAAGATACGCCCGTGCTTTGAAGTATGCGCCGGCAGATGAAAGTGTTTTTGTGTTAGAAGATCTTGCGCCCCTGAAGCAGTAGAAAACCTTTAATGATGACATTATATTCAGTACTAGGGATTCGATGGGTGTTGAAGCTCATACCATTGATCCTTTGGTCATCTTCGCTGGCATTGGGCCAGCTACTGTTAAAAGAGTTCTGGTTGATTGTGGAGCTTCATGCAACATTCTCATCAAGAAGACTTTTGATCAGATGAAGATTCTAATGGCTGACGTTCAAGCTTCGTCACTAAAGATTGCTGGCTTTACTGGGGAGCCGAAACAACCAACTGGGACTATTGATTTGTTCGTAGAGCTTGGAGAGGGGCAGAGAAAAGTCGCTCGAAAACAGACCTTTGTGATTGTTGAAGAATTTTCTACCTACAATGCCTTCTTAGCCCGACCAACTCTGGTAGCATTTAAAGTTATTCTTGCCCCATGGTGTCTGACCATAAAATTCCCCATAGATAATGGAGTCAGTGTGGTGAAAGGGGATCAGAATGCTGGACGAGAATGTTATCTTACAGAGTTACATGAATCTAGGAAGAGAGAAATGCGAAAAGATGCGGCAGCCCCAGTCCACGTTAAAGAATCAACCTTGTAGCAATTACAGGGTGGACCCTGCATAGGCGAACATAGCGGTGCACGAAGAGAGATGGATCCAAGAAAAGCCGGTGCAGGGGAAAATAGAGTGGTACCAGTTGAAGTGACAATGCCGGTACCTGTTGACCCAAAAGACCCAAACAAAGTGTTGAATGTGGGTTCGCAGCTTAATACAACGGTCCAAAATGTTTTGATATCATTTTTGAAAACGTATCTGGATGTGTTCGCTTGGACTCATGCCGATATGTGTGGAATATCTCCAGAAATTGCGGTGCATACCTTGAATATTGATCCAAAGTTTACACCGGTAAAGCAGAAAAGAAGAACTCAAGGTCCTGAATGGTCAGCAGCATTGAAAGAAGAGGTCGATCGGATCATGGAGAATGGTTTTATCAGGGAATCTACTTATCCGGATTGGGTCTCAAATCCTGTACTGGTTAAAAAAGCTAATAGGAAATAGAGAGTGTGCATTGACTTTTAAGATCTAAACAAAGCCTGCCCCAAAGACTGCTTCCCGTTACCTAGGATTGACCAGTTGGTGGATGGAACGGCGGGGCATGAATTGTTATCTTTTGTGGATGCTTATTCCGGATATAACCAGATCATGATGCATGAGCCAGATCAGGAGGACACGAGCTTTATCACCGATGTTGGTCTCTACTACTATAGAGTCATGCCTTTCGGACTTAAGAATGCAGGGGCAACTTACCAAAGACTTGTGAATGCTATGTTTAAACCACAGATTGGCAAGACTACGGAAGTTTATGTCGATGATATGCTGGTAAAGTCAAAGAAAGCAGTGGACCACATGGATCACTTGGCAGAGATGTTCTCAATCCTCCAAAAGTACGGTATGAAGCTGATCCCTTTGAAGTGTTCATTTGGAGTAGAATCTGGAAAGTTTCTGGGTTTCATTGTGAGTGCAAGGGGCATTTAAGCTAATCCTGCTCAGCTAACTGCCTTAAGAGAAGTAAAAGCTCCTAAAATGAAGAAGGAATTGCAAAGTCTCAATGGAAAAGTTGCTGCCTTGAGTCGGTTCATTTCCAAAGCTACTGATAAATGCATTCCATTCTTCAATGCTCTAAAGAAAGGAAGAAAAAACTTTGACTGGACTCCTGAATGCCAGAAAGCTTTCGATGAGCTGATTCGTCATATGGAAACGCCTCCTATACTTTCTAAGCCTGACAATGGTGAAGATCTTTTTGTATATTTGGCAATCTCGTCCCATGCCCTCAGCGCAGCTTTGATACGGGAGGATACGAAAATTCAGCGTCCGGTCTACTACATCAGCAAGAGATTCAATTAGGCAGAATTGAACTATTCAAAGTTGGAAAAGCTCGCCTATTGTCTATTAATTGCATCAAGAAAATTGAGGCCATATTTCCAAGCTCATCCCATCAAAGTCCTCACCGATCAGCCCTTGAAGCAAGTCCTGTTTCGTCCTGAAACTTCGGGTCGTCTTTTGAAATGGAATATCGAACTCAGCCAATATGACATCACTTATCACCCCCGGAGAGCAATCAATGGACAAGCTTTGGCAGACTTCATTGTAGAGTGTGCAGACAAAGGCGATAGTGAGGATGTAGTGACCGATAATCTTTCAATCCGCTGGAAATTGTATGTTGATGGCGCAAGAATCGATTACTGTTCTGGGGCCGGGGTTGTACTTGAAACCCCTGAAGGACGGTCACTGTGTTATGCTTTAAGATTGGAATTCCCTCTGACAAACAATGAAGCAGAGTATGAAGCTCTTATTGCCGGTTTAAGAATTGCTAAAGAACTGAACATCAAGGCATTACAGATCTTTAGTGATTCACATCTTACCGTGTGTCAAGTCAAGAAAGAGTTTCAAGCCAAAGGGGGGAACCTACCCATATATTTTCCAAGGCCTGGGAGCTTCTTGATGATTTCGACCATTACACAATAAGCCATATTCCCTGGGAAGAGAATATGAAGGCAGATTCCCGCGCAAAATATGCGAGCACCGGGGAAGCTCAATTATTGGGATTAGTTCCTGTAGAAGTCCTGTCAACTCCAAGCATTGATGAAATGGATATTGACTGGATCATGACTGTATCACAGGAGCGAGAATCATGGATGACTCCGATATTGGAATACCTGCACGAAGGCTCTCTACCAGAAAACCAAGAGAACGGCAGAAGTTGTTAAGAAAAGCATCCAAATTTGTAATTCAAGATGGCCGATTGTATAGGCGGAGATTCTCAATGCCATTACTCCAATGTGTGACCAAGGAAGAAGCTGAAATAATTCTAACTGAGGTACATGGAGGAGAGTGTGGAGACCATTCACAGGGTCAAACTTTAGCGAAGAAAATTCTCCGATACGGATATTTTTGGCCGGATATTAATCGTGATGCCGCAAGTTACGCCCGAAAATGTGACCGATGCCAGAAATTTGCAAAAATCCCAAGAGCACCTTCCACTGAGATAACGCAGATGGTCAGTCCGTGGCCATTTGCTATTTGGGGAATGGATCTCATAGGGCCTTTGCCAACTACAAAATCCGGAATCAGATATGCTATTGTTGCTGTGGATTATTTTACTAAATGGGCTGAATCTGAACCCTTAGGTACTATTACCTCTAAGAAAATGATAAACTTTGTAACTAAGAATATTATTTGCAGGTATGGAGTGCCTCAAAAGATAATCACGGACAATGGAACCCAATTTGAAAGTGAAGAGTTCCAAGATTTTTGCAGTGGCTCATCCACAGGCAAACGGGCAAGTGGAAGCAGTAAACAAAATAATCAAATCAACCATCAAAAAACAGCTGGAAAAAGCAAAAGGTGGTTGGGTCGATAAACTTCCGCTAGCACTATGGGCATATAGAACTACACATAAAATTGCGATGGGGCACACTCCATTTTCATTGGCATATGGATCAGAGGCGATGATTCCGGTAGAAACAGAGGTCCCTTCACATAGAAGAATCCATTTCAGTCAAGCCGAGAATGAAAAGCTGCAGATTGAATCCCTTGTCTTCCTTGATGAGAAAAGGGAAGAAGCTGAGCTCAGAACTGCAGCTCACTAGCAAAGAATAGCCAGGCACTTCAATTCCAAAGTACGCCGGCGTAGCTTTAAAGTGGGGGATCTAATCTTAAAAAGAATTATGACACCTACAGGCGCGCTTGACCAAACTGGGAAGGGCCGTATATTATAGGCCAAAAACTTCTTGATGGCACATTCAAACTTGTAACTGTCGAAGGAGACCCAATTCCAAGAGCTTGGAACAGTAATCATTTGTGCCCATATTTTACTTAAAGGCTTTAATGAAATATTGTAAAAGAATGATGAATGTATGATTCTTGTAATGAAAGCCGTTGTAAAGTCAGTGCAAGTGAATAATAAGAGCTATAAAGTGGATGTAGGCCCAGTTCTTGGCCGAACCACTATAAATATTATGTTCTTTACTGTTATAAACTGC
The DNA here is from genome assembly GCA_030765085.1 of Allium cepa. NCBI lineage: Eukaryota > Viridiplantae > Streptophyta > Magnoliopsida > Asparagales > Amaryllidaceae > Allium > Allium cepa. The sequence continues at coordinate 854,362,036 of CM060931.1, forward strand.
TTTGTTTTATTTCGACATATACAATACGTTAATTGTTTTGCTAAAATGTCGATTTAATAATGCAGGCCATAAAAACAAAGCTTACCCATCGCAAGACCAAGCGATCTCCGACATCACCCAACAAGCAAACGCAAAACCATCCAAAATTTCCATACTCAAATCCTACGAAAGAAGTGCTTCGAACAAAAGTTAGCGATGTGGCTGGAAGTGGACCATTTCTATCTAACTGCGAATGTTTGTACAAACGAGCATCCAGTTAAATAGCCTGTGTCTACCACCACCAACTCGCTTAACTATGAAGTATATTTCTTTGGATAAGGGAAATTGCTGGCAACTAAAAGGGAAGGGTATTTGAAAAAGATAACGGGGATCGCCGATATGAATAAATGGCAAAGAGACATGGGCGGGCAAGCATCAAACAACAAAAGACCTCTTCGGAGGCACAAGCCCTCTTCGGAGGCACAACTCTTCGGAGGATAAAGACCTCAAACGGGGCATGCCAGAATACTTTCTCAACATGGTATGGAATGATCGGAAGCACCTTCCCAACAGGAAGGCAAAGCGCTTGTTCACTAGTTGAGACAGTTTGCGTACACAAGCATCCAAGTAACTTGCGTCCGCCCCGTGAGTCCATGAGACGACCGGAGGCACCTTCCCAAGTGGAAGGCACGGTGCTCGTTCACTAGTTGAGACAATCTACGTAAACAAACGTCTAAGTAACTTGCGCTCGCCCCGTGAATCCAACCAACCATGAGGAAGAAACTACCGGGCATCCTCGGAGGCACACATCTCACCAGGATCTGAAATAAAACTTCACGAGTGCTGAGATGTGAAAAGCCCTCTTCAGAGGCCCATTTCACCATAGTTGAAATGCCAAAAGAACTCGAGCGGGCCTCGCTAGAAAAAGAGAGTTCTTTCTCGACATAAAGTTGCGGACTGATTGGTGGCACATGACACTTGTGTCTGCCCCGTGAATCCATCCAACTAAGAGAAAGAAACTCCAAACTTCCAGGTAAAAGCCCCACTCAGAGGCACACATTTCACCATGATCTGAAATAAAACTTCACACGGGTCAAAATGTGAAAAGCCCTCTTCGGAGGCCCGCTTCCCAGCGAGTAGGGAAAAGATAAAAGCCTCTCCCAAGAGGCATAAACAAAAAGCCCTCTTCCCTAAGGCACAATCAAACAAAAAGCCCTCTTCCCAAAGGCACAATCAAACAAAAAGCCCTCTTACCAGAGGCACAAGCAAGTCAAAGCCCACTTTACCGCAAAAGAATATTCACTCAAAATAAAAGTGATTTTCTCCAAAAAGCGAAGTATAAAAACTTCGCAACAAAAAAGAAAAGAGAAAAAACTCCTCCAAAATGAGGCACATCCTACTAAATACGAAAAATATTTCCTTCAAATGGAAATATTATCCTATAAAGTACAGTTGCAAGCCTCCTTCAAATGGAAAAGTTGTTCTCTAAAGAAAGAGTATAAGTCTTCTGGAAATAAAGGAATTGTTCTCTAAAAAACTTTGCCAATGTGAAAGAGATTGCAATAAGCCATGGTTTGGGGGCAGCACACTATAAGTACAAAAATGGAAAAAATGCTCAAACAATATACCATAGGCTCATTGCAATATCACACAAAGGAAACGAGGAACTTGTATAAAATAAAGAATAAATGTATTCTCGAATACAGATAGAAGTTTGTATAGGTAAAAGGAACATTTTATTCAATACTATGAAAATTTTATACAGGTACATGTTTCAGGATAAAGAAAAGCGGGGGCCGGTACCCGCACAATCTCCGGCCAGTACATGCAAAAAAGCAAAAAGTAAAGCAAAGTAGGGAAAGTGGGGCTCATCACTTCTTTCTCCCACCACCTTTAGAGCCTTCACCTGGTTTAATAGGCAATTTTTCAAGCCGACTTGGGAGAGTTGGGGGAGAAGGAGAGAGAGCTGGTGCTGGATCAACTTCTGTTTCCTTTTCAGTAACAGAAATGCTTCTCCCTTTCTTCTTTGAAGTTGTACGCTTCCTCCTCCTCCTTGAAGAAGACTCACTCCCCGGAGTGACAAGAGCAGAAATTTTATGTCATCAGAAAGGGTTCGCTCCGGAGATACTTCGCCTCCTTCAAGTCCTTCGGCCTTCTGCTCCTGCGAAGCGGCTGGATCGTCCAAGCCTTGAAGGGCTCCTATTAATTTTTCCTGCTATCCCGGCTGGGAAGTAGGAGTAATTTGAAAGGTTGGAGGAGGAACAGCTGGAGGAGGAGAAGTTTCTATGACACTGGGTGTTTTCACTACAGAAGAGAAGCAAAAAATATTAGTATCTCCCGTGAAGAGAGGTGATAACGGCTCATCGAGTCTTAATTAATAAGAAATGAGTTTATCAAGCTCGGCCGAAGCAAATGAGTAATCCACTTGACCTGGTTCGACGTTAATATTACCTGAAAAGTTGGCTTCCTAATGACAACTTCATAAGCTTGTGCTTCTGTGCTCTCTTTGCCTTCATCTCCACCCTGTGCACTTGTAATCTCAGTTGTGACTTTAGCAGGGGACGGAGAATGAGAACCGGAGCCTGTGATGTCAACGTCGGCCGAAATTGAAGGAGGGACATGGGCAATTGATGGTGCTTCTTTCTCTTGATACTCCTCTCTCATCATCCCAGCACGCTCTCTAGCGAGTTGCTATTTTCCTCTGGCAAGGGATGCATGAGCTCCATCATCCAGATAATGTGCCTCGAGTTCTTCTTCGGCATACCCAGCATCTTAAGAATATCATGCGCAGCTTCCCATACTTCAGCCAAAGTGATTTCATATTTGGGGCCCAAAAATGCGAGACTGCCACGCCCTAGGACACTTTGCAAGTAAAAGTCGAACAATGTCGAACTGACATCGGCTTTAGTGGCTTGATGAGCTTCTTCAGCTGCAATTCTACCGGCAACAGCCTCATCGTGCTCTTTCTCAACTATAGCAAGTCGAGTTTTTAATGTCTCAATTTCGAGGTTCTGGGAGCTGGTCTGTTGTCGCAACTGTGCAACTTCAGGGCGATAATCTTCTATAACCTTTTCCTGCCACTTGAGTTTATCTTCGGCCTCTCGTTGGCTAGCATGAGCATCCCGTACTTGTTGCTGAAGCACACTTTCCTTTTGAGAGTAGGAAGTGGAGGACGTAGCAAGCTCCACTTTAAGCTTTCCAACTTCCGCTTCAAGCTTTTCATTATAAGCAGCGATGCTCCTCATCTCTGTGTCATGTTGATCAAGAGTCTTTTGCCATTTGGATTTATCGTTCTCCATAGTCAACATAGCCTCGAGGTTCGCACGGTTCACTCTCTGGAGTTCGTCAACAAGTTTCTGCCAATTCGATATTCGCTCAATGTCAAGCTTGATAGCATCAAGATTTCGCAACATGGCTGGTTTGTCGATTGGAACTAGATCAAGATCAAAGCGAACTCCCTTCAAGCACCAGTTTGGAAATCGACTTTGAAGAGTAGCTGGGCCTGGTCCGACCTGATATGAGGGCCTGCCAATGATCGTCTGCATGTCGGTATGAGCGAGAGCGGGAGATTAAGGAGGCACCGAAGCAATGGGCTCTTTAGGAATGTCAGATGATGACTTTTCATCGTGCTTGGTCTGTTTGCTCGAACCTTCGGCGGCGTGGCTCTTTCCTTTGTCGTCATGGGATTTCCGTTTAAGGGTGTAACGACCCGTATTTTACGGATCGAAGGATCATAGAATTTTTGTTAGGATTCTAGTGTGGTTTAGTCGTTCAGAATTTGAGTCGGGTAGAAGATAAGTGGGTTGTACGACTTAAGTAATGGACCGACCTAGGAAGGTCACCGACTTGGTGGAGTGAGCGACCTATAGGGTTGAGCGAGTTAAAGGTTGTGGCTTAGGTCGGCTATGCGGTGTAGAAGTATGGGTCGGTTGGGACGCTTAGGAGTTAACGACTCAAAGATGAGACCGACCTATAGTGGTTGCCGACTTAAGAGGTGACCGACCTACAGTAGTAACCAACCCATAGAATTGACCGACTTAAGGAATTCTTATGTACTGGCTTAGGACGTTAGGTTGTGTATAGTTGAGTCGTGTACTGGCTTGAGTCGTTGGGTCGCGCGCATGTGTAGGTCTTTGAGCCATGGAGTGATGAGTCGTAGGTCGTGTGGTGTCTTGAGTCGTAGGTTGTTAGGTCGGCTAGGGTTAGGTCGGGGACGACTTAAGGGGACGGCCGACTTAAGGGATTTCCAGCCTATAAATAGAAGTGCCTATCTTCATTTTTGGGATCCGGATTTTTACGTGACGAAGTGCTGCCATTTCGAGAGCTCAACTACAACACTTCTTCTCTCCACTCTAATCTTGTGCTTCCATCATCCTTGATTGAAGATCAAATCGAAGATCCAAGAGCTTAAGTTGAAGATCTCCATCCATTGAAGAGAGATTTCATCATTCGAAGGGAAATCTTGTCGGATCAAGCTAGATCCTTTGCTGTCCATATCTGGAGTTAGTTGCTTTTGAAGTGTTTAGGTGATTCGGTGAGTGGTGGTTATCTCTCACACGGATCGGTGGCTTGTTTGTGTGTCAAAGACAGTGATTTCACGCATTTTTCCTTAAGTCTGCATGTAGATCCATCGTTCATAAAGTTTTGAGATCCACTTCACTACATGTTAACCTATGCTAGTTCATTCATCAAGATATTACTTAGAATTTATGCTTGTTAGATTTGGACTCTTTATTTACGAAATTTCCATTATTGTTATAACTGTTTATTTAGATCTTGTTTGAATGATTGATAACTTGGATTAATGATTTTCTTGATTGATTGCTACGAGTTAGTTGATGTATGGTTGAATTTGTATAAGTTGGTCGAAGATGATTCAAAAGCTAAGTGGAAAGGCTCTTGAATAAGGAAAGCTGCTTGTGGCATATGAAGCGGATGATAAAGCTTATATGGATAGATTTGATGATGATGTTGAGATGGGACTTTGCTACGATGCGATGAAGCAAAGCATGATGTAAGATAGCCTTGGTTTAATCCAGACGGGATCATTCCAAGCATGTTGATAACTCGGTGATATGGTCCGAGTTCGTTGATAATGGATGGCTCGAGAGGCGCTTGAGCTTGTATGAGAATAGTCATCGAGGAGGATGACTAGAAGGCTGAGATCTCATCGTTATTGAAGGTTCTAGCAGACTCAAAGCAAGAGTATGCTGGGCAGATTCGATAATCCCAGGCACGGGCTGCGACGACGTGCTAAGTACTCTGGGCAGATTCGATAGTCCTAGGCACGGGCTGCGACGACGTGCGGAGTTATGTCTAGAACCGGGGTTACCATTTGCCCTTGACGGACAGATGAAAGAATGAGCCGGTCATTCGATTAACGATGATATCGAAGCAATGATAACAGTGATAACCAGAGTCATAGATGTTTGGTTGTATTGTCACTCGGTCTCAAGAGCGATGTTTTGTGGGTGCTTATCTGATCTTGGTTTTGGCCTTGGGGGTTTGTGCTTGGAAAGCATCGACCTTGACTCGAGTGATAATTGTTTTACTTTAATTGTCTGCTTTGCTATGTTTGTCTCTGCTTAGTGTGTCTGGGGGCTATCACTGTAGAAAGAGGTGGAGTGGGATGGTTAGGTTCCTATTCCTTTTTACCCATTATGCTCTTTTGGTATGTTTGATAGTTGATTTACCGCTCACTAGGACTTTTGTTTGACTCAAGGTTTTATGTTCAACTCTTATTACCTTGGGCTGTTCATCCGTTTTGGGATGGGCAGACTAGGTAGCAGGTGACAGGTGCTGTTCTTAGTGACCAACGCTATTGATGACGAAGACGAGCTGGAGGCTTTTGCATATTGTTTTCTTACTATATGTACTGGGTGTTCCGCTGTTTGTATGATTCTCTGAGTGTTATGTAGTGAGGCTTGATGTATTGACTATTCAGATTTTTGTACCGAACTATTATGTGTTTATATGATGAGATTCTTTTCTATGGAGCTTCACTATGTATACTTTTCTATTGTATTTTATCAATGCACTGTGAGTAATAGGATAGAGTTTACCGTTTTACCTTAACCCTGATGATCGTCTATGGCGGCCTGGCACACCTTTCAGCGCACTACTTCCTTGTTTAGTGCAGGAGTCATGGGCGGTCATCACATTTGGTATCAGAGCTTTGGTTAATCGATTTTAGCCAACGCTCGGTGGCGTAACTACGTATGAGAAACGTAATTGTATTTTGATGGATGATTACTATATATATAATATAGTAGCTTAGAAGGATTTGAACTCCTTATGCAGTCGTTTCTCAAGGTATATTAATCATTTCTTTTAGATATTAGGAATGACCCGAAGAGGGATACTAGCTGCTAGGGAAGGCCGTGCTGCTGAGGGGGCAGTTGATTATGCTTCTATGATCGAGGCTATGATGACTTCGATCATGAGGAGAATGCCAGCTCCGGGGCCAATGGTAGATGTTGGAGTTCAGGTTCAAACCCCAAAACCAGTGGATTTTGCTAAGTTGTGCAAAGACTATACTACTCTTGGAGGAAAGGTTTTCTTGGGAACAGAATCAACCATTGAAGTTCAGAGGTGGATTGATGCTTGTAGAAGGATTTTTGGTGATTTGGGAATTGAGGATGTAACCAAAAGGAAGCTTGCATCAAGACGGCTTCAAGGAAGAGCTTCTGATTGGTGGAACTCTATCACCATTGATACTCCAGAGGAAGAAATTACTTGGGAGCAATTCCAAGTCAGATTTGAGGCTAAGTTCATTTCTACAGCTTAGAAATCTGTTCTGTTCAAGAAGTTTTTGGAACTCAAGCAAGGTGGAAGACCAGTTCTTGAGTATGTTTCTGAGTTTGAAGCTTTGTCCAAGTATGCTCTGTCATATATTGAATCTGCCCATCAGAAGAATGAGAAGTTTGTGACAGGCTTGGACACTTATCTTGGGAGACAATTGGTGGATCATTTGGATGACCCATTTGAGAAGCTTGTAGAGAAAGCTCTCAGGCACGAGAATCTGTTTCCTAAGGAAGGATCTGTTGTTGCTGTGACCAAGGAGCAAAGTGGAAAAAAGAAGAGGAAGCAGCAGCAGCAGAAGGGTAAGGATGGCCAGAAGAAGCCGAAGGGCAAAGTGTCCTGCTACAACTGTCAGCAGAAGGGTCATCTCTCCAAAGATTGTAAGAAACCGAGAGTGCCGGCGAAGTGCCACAACTGTGACAAACCAGGGCATTTCAGGAAGAATTGTCCGGAACCGAGGAAGGACAATCAGATTGTGCAAGCTTATGCTTTGGGGGCTATGCCATCATCTTTGAAAGCTCCTACTGCTGAAGAGGAGGGAAAGAGTGTGGTGGTTCAAGGTACTCTTTCCATTTGTGGTGTTCCAGTTAGAGTGTTACTTGATACTGGGGCGTCGCATTCCTTTGTTTGTAATGAACTGGTAAGCCGGTTGGGTTTGGAACCGGATATTGTTGATAGACCATTGGTTGTGACTAATCCAGTTGGGGGTTCGTCTTGTTTGTGTATGACATGTCGTGGTCTGGTTGTCTCGAGTCATGATTGCTCTTTTCTTTGTGATTGTTTTGTTCTGAACTTTGCGGGGTTCGGAATTATTTTGGGTATGGACTGGCTTAGGAAGTATGCGGCAAAGGTTGATTGTGAAAGGCTAGAGGTGATAGTCGAGAATGTGGAAGGGCGAAAGGTTGTGATACGATGTAAGCATGAGGAAGGCGTCTTCATGAGCTTCATGTATTCGCTGGTTGTTCCATGGGATGGACTGTCATCGGTGCCTATTATGAATGGATTTGAGGATGTCTTTGACGAGGTCAAAGGGTTGCTGCCGCATAGAGAGATCGAGTTTCATATCGATCTAATTGAAGGAGCCAGACCTGTTGTGATGCCTCTTAGGAGGATGGCTCCTAGGGAATAGCAAGAGTTGAAGGTGCAAGTTGATGACCTTTTACAGAAAGGATTCATTCGGCGTAGTTTGTCCGAATGGGGTGCACCAGTTGTGTTTGCAACCAAAGCGGATGATCGCTGAGGTTGTGTGTGGATTATCGTGAGCTGAATAAAGTGACTAAGAAAAACAAGTATCCATTGCCGAGAATAGATGACTTGTTTGATCCGCTTCACGAAGCTAAGGTGTTTTCTCAGATGGATTTGGCAACAGGATTTCACCAGTTGAGAGTGGCAAAGGATAGTGTGTCGAAGACTGCTTTCAGGACACCATCCGGTTTCTATGAGTGGCTGGTAATGCCGTTTGGATTGACCAATGCACCAGCATATTTTTTGGATCTTATGAATAGAGTGTTCAGGGATCAGTTGAACAAGTTTGTACTTGTGTTCGTGGATGATATTTTGGTTTATTCCAAAACTGAAGAAGAGCTCAAGACGCACTTGCGTATTTTTTTGGAAATCCTGCGAAAACAACAGCTGAGGGCTAAGTTTTCGAAGTGTCACTTCTGGAAGAGCGAAGTGAGGTTCTTAGGTCATGTTATCTCTGGAAATGGAATAGTGGTTGATCCCGCCAAGGTGGCAGCGATCCAGGATTGGGTTAGACCTAAGAATGCATCTGATGTGAGAAGTTTTCTTGGATTAGCAAGATATTATCGTCGGTTTATCAAAGACTTTTCCAAGATAGCTGCACCATTAACAGGATTGACTAAAAAGAATCAAGTGTTCAGATGGGATGCTAAGTGTGAACAAGCTTTCGGAATCCTGAAAGAGCGACTGAAAGTGCTCCTGTTTTGACTATTCCAAGTGGAAATGATGAGATGGTGGTTTACACCGATGCATGTGGTACTGGACTTGGAGTAGTGCTAATGCAGAAGGATAAAGTTGTTGCGTATGCAAGTCGACAACTGAAGCCGCATGAAAGGAATTATCCGACTCATGATTTGGAGTTAGCGGCGATTGTTTTTGCTTTGAAGATGTGGAGGCATTACCTATTGGGAGTTCGATTTGAGTTGTTTACGGATCATAAGTCATTGAAGTATCTTTTCTCCCAAAAGGATTTGAATCTTCGACAGCAACGATGGCTAGAGTTTTTAGCATCATATGATTTTGATATGGCCTATACTCTCGGAAAGGGTAACGCAGTGGCAGATGCGTTAAGTCGAAGACATGCAGGATTGGGAGCCATGTTTTCAGAATGGAAGAGTCTCGAGTTTTTGGCTGAATTTGATTTCAGGCCCAGATGTGAATTGGAACCTGAGATGTTGGCAAACTTATCAATAAGACCTACTCTGGTGAAAAGAATTGGCGAGAGCCAAAAGCGAGACGATAAGCTTGTCAAGATTGTCCGAGATTTGGAATCTGGATTGGATCCAGAAAAGGATAAAGGATTCGAACTCGATCGAGAGGGTTGGCTTCGGAAGCAAGGACGACTAGTTGTTCCCGATATAGATGAATTGAGAGATGAAGTTCTTAAGGAAAGTCATCACTCGAGGTTGACAATTCATCCAGGTGGAAATAAGATGTAAGAGAACCTATTACTGGGAAGGTATGAAGTAGGATGTTGGAAATTTTATTTCCAAATGCATGAACTGCCAGTTGGTAAAAGCCGAACAGAAGAAGCCAAGTGGATTACTTCAGCCGTTAGAAGTTCCTACATGGAAGTAGGAACAAATATCGATGGATTTTGTCGATGGGCTACCTAGAACCAGAGCAGGAAATGAAGGGATTTGGGTCATCGTAGATCGTCTGACTAAGAGTGCAAGACTCATTCCTGTTCGATCAACTAGGACTGCATCGAAATTGGCTGAGTTGTATGTTAAATGGATAGTTCGATTCCACGGTATTTCGAACAGTATAGTGTGCGATCGAGACCCATTGTTCACTAGTGGATTTTGGAAGAGCTTCCAGGAAGTTTTGGGAACCGAGTTGTGTTTGAATACAGCTTATCACCCTCAAACAAATGGTCGGACTGAGAGAGTCAACCGAGTTTTGGAAGATCTCCTCAGAGCTTGTGTTTTGGACTTCGGAGGTTCATGGGAAGATCGTCTTCATTTGGTGGAATTTTCATATAATAACAGTTACCAATCAAGTATTGGTATGGCACCGTATGTAGCATTGTATGGAAGACCATGTAACTCTCCGACATGTTGGTTGGAAACTGGAGAAAAGCTGATACTTGGGCCCGAAATGATTCGACAGTCTTCGGATTGCATAGAGATCATTCGACGACGAATGAAGGCAGCCCAAGACCGTCAGAAAAGTTATGCCGATAAGCGTCGTAAGGATTTGGAATTCGACGTAGGTGATATGGTTTTTGTGAAGATTTCTCCACTGAAGAATGTTATTCGATTCGGGAAGAAAGGGAAATTGACTCCGAGATTTGTTGGACCATTCCCGATCATCGAGCGAATTGGAAAGCTCGCGTATGAATTGGAATTACCAGAAAAGATGTCGGGTGTGCACAATGTTTTTCATATATCGTATCTACGGAGGTATGTGCACGACCCAAGTACGGTGGTTTCTGTTGATAGCTGTGAAGATTTGGAGGTTGATCCAGTAGTTAAGAGACCTCGTAAGCCGCTTCGTGTTGTGGAGACTGACACCGAACAGCTTAGGAGGAAGGTAGTCAAGTTGCTCAAGGTACAATGGAGTGATGATGTTAACGACTGTACATGGGAGGAGGAAGAGAGGATGAAGGCAGCTCATCCTAAACTCTTCAAGGTATGGCCCTAAGGTGTCGTGACATCTCATAAATTTGTAACTTGTTCTAGTCTTAGAATTCTGCATGCTAGGCTAGTAATTGGATGCATGGTTTGTTGATTGCTATGGATGGTAGGCATGCAGAATAGTTTTGATTACTCTTGTTTGTTTGGAATTTCGGGGGCGAAATTCCTAAGGGGGAGAGAATGTAACGACTCGTATTTTACGGATCGAAGGATCGTAGAATTTTTGTTAGGATATTAGTGTGGTTAAGTCATTCAAAATTTGAGTCGGGTAGAAGATAAGTGGGTTGTACGACTTAAGTAATGGACCGACCTAGGAAGGTCACCGACTTGGTGGTGGAGTGAGCGACCTATAGGGTTGAGCGACTTAAAGGTTGTGTCTTAGGTCGGCTATGCGGTGTAGAAGTATGGGTCGGTTGGGACGACTTAGGAGTTAACGGCTCAAAGATGAGACCGACCTATAGTGGTTGCCGACTTAAGAGGAGACCGACCTATAGTAGTAACCGACCCATAGAATTGACCGACTTAAGGAATTCTTGTGTACTGGCTTAGGCCGTTAGGTCGTATATAGTTGAGTCGTGTACTGGCTTGAGTCGTTGGGTCGCGCGCATGTGTAGGTCATAGAGCCATGGAGTGATGAGTCGTAGGTCGTGTGGTGTCTTGAGTCGTAGGTCGTTAGGTCGGCTAGGGTTAGGTCGGGGACGACTTAAGGGGACGGCCGACTTAAGGGATTTCCAGCCTATAAATAGAAGTGCCTATCTTCATTTTTGGGATCCGGATTTTTACGCGACGAAGTGCTGCCATTTTGAGAGCTCGACTACAACACTTCTTCTCTCTACTCTAATCTTTTGCTTCCATCCATCTAGATTGAAGATCAAATCGAAGATCCAAGAGCTTAAGTTGAAGATCTCCATCCATTGAAGAGAGATTTCATCGTTTGAAGGGAAATCTTGTCGGATCAAGCTAGATCCTTTGCTATCCATATCTGGAGTTAGTTGCTTTTGAAGTATTTAGGTGATTCGGTGAGTGGTGGTTATCTCTCACACGGACCCAAAGGAGTATATTGGATCGGTGGCTTGTTTGTGTGTCAAAGACAGTGATTTCACGCATTTTTCCTTAAGTCTGCATGTAGATCCATCATTCATAAAGTTTTGAGATCCACTTCACTACATGTTAACCTATGCCAGTTCATTCATCAAGATATTACTTAGAATTCATGCTTGTTAGATTTGGACTCTTTATTTACGAAATTTCCATTATTGTTATAACTGTTTATTTAGATCTTGTTTGAATGATAAATAACTTGGATTAATGATTTTCTTGATTGATTGCTACGAGTTAGTTGATGTATGGTTGAATTTGGATAAGTTGGTCGAAGATGATTCAAAAGCTAAGTGGAAAGGCTCTTGAATAAGGAAAGCTGCTTGTGGCATATGAAGCGGATGATAAAGCTCATATGGATAGATTTGATGATGATGTTGAGATGGGACTTTGCTACGATGCGATGAAGCAAAGCATGATGTAAGATAGCCTTGGTTTAATCCAGACGGGATCATTCCAAGCATGTTGTTAACTCGGTGATATGGTCCGAGTTCGTTGATAATGGATGGCTCGAGAGGCGCTTGAGCTAGTATGAGAATAGTCATCGAGGAGGATGACTAGAAGGCTGAGATCTCATCGTTATTGAAGGTTCTAGCAGACTCAAAGCAAGAGTACGCTGGGCAGATTCGATAATCATAGGCACGGGCTGCGACGACGTGCTAAGTACTCTGGGCAGATTCGATAGTTTTAGGCATGGGCTGCGACGACGTGCGGAGTTATGTCTAGAACCGGGGTTACCATTTGGCCTTTACGGACGGATGAAAGAATGAGCCGGTCATTCAATTAATGATGATATCGAAGTAATGATAACAGTGATAGCCAGAGTGATAGATGTTTGGTTGTATTGTCACTCGGTCTCAAGAGCGATGTTTTGTGGGTGCTTATCTGATCTTGGTTTAGGCCATGGGGGTTTGTGCTTGGGAAACATCGACCTTGACTCGAGTGATAATTGTTTTACTTTAATTGTCTGCTTTGCTATGTTTGTCTCTGCTTAGTGTGTCTGGGGGCTATCACTGTAGAAAGAGGTGGAGTGGGATGGTTAGGTTCCTATTTCTTTTTACCCATTATGCTCTTTTGGTATGTTTGATAGTTGATTTCCGCTCACTAGGACTTTTGTCTGACTCAAGGTTTTATATTCAACTCTTATTACTTTGGGTTGTTCATCCGTTTTGGGATGGGCAGACTAGGTAGTAGGTGACAGGTGCTGTTCTTAGCGACCAACGCTATTGATGACGAAGACGAGCTGGAGGCTTTTGCATATTGTTTTCTTACTATATGTACTGGGTGTTCCGCTGTTTGTATGATTCTTTGAGTGTTATGTAGTGAGGCTTGATGTATTGACTATTCAGATTTTTGTACCAAACTATTATGAGTTTATATGATGAGATTCTGTTCTATGGAGCTTCACTATGTATACTTTACTATTGTATTTTATCAATGCGCTGTGAGTAATACGATAGAGTTTATTGTTTTACCTTAACCCTGATGATCGTCTATGGCGGCCTGGCACACCTTTCAGCGCACTACTTCCTTGTTTAGTGCAGGAGTCATGGGCGGTCGTCACAAAGGGAATCATCCTCTCTGTGGGAAGAGTCACGACGTTCTTCCCCTCTCCTTTACCGTTCTTCGTATGCTCTTCTCTCCTGAGCTTTTCGAGCAGCCCTCTCCTTATCAGTTTCCCTATGAGGGGGAAGATAGCGCCTGTAATCATATTGACTGCGCCTGTCATACTGCTTAAAGTCATCATAATACGAGCCACTTCGCCCCATTGAAGTACTTGAAATTGAAAAAGAAGAATAACTTGAGAATCTTCAAATTGCAAGGAGTTAAGTGCGTATTAGTGCCAATAAATCCTAAGTGTGTGTGGTGTGTGCAAACTACACGTGTCGAACTACGAACCGCTCCTCAGTTGGGGGGTGGTGACAGATTTTTCAGCCAATGTTGATTCTTGAGCTGGAGGAGTTTGTTGAAGAGCAGATGTCGCTTCAACCGCTGGAGATACAATTTTAGCAGCGGACATATCATCTTTAAAAAGTTCTTGAGACGTAACTATAAAGTCGTTCAACCCTTCGAAAGTGTCATTACCACTGTGTTCAACAGGGCTCTTCACCTCAACTCCTTCATCAGTAGTCTTCCCGGTTTGTTGAAGATCTTCTTCTTCTTCGATAACTGGGGCAAGAGCAAGTTTACAAGATGGTCCCGCAATGACAGTTGGAGTAGAACATTTTACCAGCAAAGCCTCAGTTGTAAGTTCCTTCGCTATGGGTTCGTCAGTAGAAACTGGGGCATCTAATGCCTTAGCAGGGGAATGAGGGACTTCGTGAGGTTGTGTAGAGCGGGAAGAATGTATAAGTCCAAACTGATGTAGAAACTCATCCTTCAACAGAAATTTTATACTCCTTTCCTCGGCAGCCACGGCATTCAGTCTTTCAAAAATTTGCTTGTAGCCTGGATCTCTAGAGGGGGGAGGAAGTGCTAAAAAAGAAAAGAGTAAAATTAGCACTTAGCAACTCAGATCTCGAAAAGCTCAAGAATGGAAAAAATAAGAAGTAGGTAATCTTACTTCCTACTCTCCAGATAGCATAAAACCATGGGGGGCAGCGAACAAAGAAAAACTGACTCAAGAAGCCATGTGCGCTTTCGGGAAGATCGGTAATGAGTTTACGATTCCTAGCGCTTCTTACAAGTAATGGAGGGATGATCTTTATTCTTAGCAAATGAGCATAAGTAGAAAATTTCTTCGAAGCTCGGCAAATGATCAAGAGTTCTCCTAAATAAAACACATAACCCCATCAGGATAGCATAGCCATTGGGATGTAGTTGAAACGGAGAAATGGTCAACCGAAGGAGAAGCGTTCGAAGAAAGTCGTTAAACGGAGGAATTGCTCCACTTAGGCACATCTGGCGATTGACTGCGACAAAACCGTGAGGTGGATTATCGGTAGCATCATTCGGCCCGGGAAGTAGAGCATCACTCTCAGCAAGGCCAAATTGAATGCGTAGCTAGTTAAATGCTCTCTGGGTTAAGGTAGTTGGAGATCTTTCTAGAGGATTCACTACGGGAATAGCTATCGGAAAGATCTCTTCAGCTTGAGCTACCACTTCTTCTTGATGTGAAGCCATTCTACATAAACAACTGGATATTCAAACATGAAGGTGCATGTTTCCTAAATGTGTGAAGTGCTGTGTAGAGCTAACAAAGCAACAAGCAAATATAATTGAAATTAAACATGTGTCAATTGCAATATTTCAAGACTTGTCGCTTTAAGTCCAAATACAAGTGCATTATTAACTCAAACAAATCGACTTTAGTTGATTAACATTGTTTTAATGCTTCACTTGAGTTTGTTGATTCCCAGCATTTCATACAATTTCTTTAAGTTAATTATCCATTGTCGACTAATCTGTCATTTGATCTGGGCAATCAGTGGCAGTATATTCGCCCTAGTTTTCTGCAAATGTTGTATTTAACAGGTTATTAGCATCAAATTTGATATAATCTGTTAAGATAGCATAGCAAAGTCATGCAAGTTATTTCGACAGTTCAAAGTTCGAGTTGGGAGTACAATCAAGTTCTATCAACGTCTCGAAGTTTTCAAGTTTTGTTCAAGCTACGTAGTCACAGTCCAAAAGTTCTCTAAGTCTTAAGTCGTTCACGACCTAACAGGATGAGGTGAAATTGGCTTAGGCTGAGGGAAACAGTTCGGCAGTGAAAAATTGTCCAAGTGCTAACTCGTCCACGACTTAAAAGATTTCCTGTGAGTTAAGTTAAGTCGTTGGTTCTTTAAATCATCCTAGCTTGGCCGCGACTCAAGGCTTATGACGCATCTATTTAAGTCGGTCAAAAGTTAAGTCAGCCGCGGCTCAAGGCTTATGTCGCATCTATTTAAGTCGGTCAAAAGTTAAGTCGGCCGCGACTCAAAGCTTATGTCGTATCTCATTAAGTCGCGAAGGGTTTTAGGTCGCCCAAAATTGCTGGGTCGTGTGCAAGTTGGTATCTCACTTCACCCAATCAACAAACCCCTCATCTAATCAAAAACTCCTCATCCTCTTAACCCGTTAACCCGTTAGACTCTCCATCAACATAAGCCCTCATCTTCTCATGCTGTCGAATCATCCAAAAAACTAAATCACCACAAATTCTATGCCCTGTCACTCTAACGCAAATCGAAAATCAATTAGCTTGAAGCATTGAAGCCCATCGATCAAACGTTTAAACCCAAATCGAGCCAGCTCAAGTTCGTCAACTATCGAAGTAGCGAAATTCGCGATGAAACATTGCATGAAGAGGTGGTTTAGGATTGAGGAAATGGAATTCATGAATCAGATATGGTAAAGGATCAAGAAAGAAGCAAGTTCACTTACGTGATGTAATATCAAGTTAATCAGCGACTGATCGGGTCGAGATCGCCTTTGGAAGTTCAGGAAAGTGTTAATGGCAGAAACAGATGAGGGGGTAAGTAATGAGAAGAAAGAAGGGGATGGACGACATATAGTGGAGAAACCTGAAGTGGCTCATACGACCTAACCTTCAGGTCGCGTGCGACTTAGCGACCTAGCGGGGGACGGGTAAAAGATATCGAAGCACACGACCTAACCATTTGGCGTGTACTTCGAGGGGCAAATGTTAACTCCTATGCTCAGCGGCTCAATAGGAAGACAACTTAAGGTGGCCAGCGACTCAATAGGCAAACGACTTAAGAGTATAACGGCTTAGCGACTTAACTGATAGCACGACCTACCGACTTAGGAAGCCATGACTTAGCGGCTTGAGAGAATGGACCGACTTAACGACTCAAGGGATTGCCGACTTAACGACTCAAGGAATTGCCGACCTAACGAGCTAATGGATCAACAGCGAGTTAACGACCTATGGAAGGATGCGACTTAGCGGCCTAATACTCAAGCGATCTAGCATCTTCTGCAAGCTAAAACCAGGATCCCACAACCACTAAGTCGCGCCTCGACCTATGACCTTCCTTGGATCGCTCACAACCTAATGCTTGGTAATAAAGTTATACCGCTTTCCCTTAAGTCGCGAGGACTTTCCTTAGGTCGTCCATGACTTAGTACTTCATTCAGGAGAAGCCAGTGCTATCAGGAAGGCCCGAAGTTCCCATCTGTTAGGTCGCTCATATGTAGTCCACGACCTATCTTAAGTCGCCACCTCTGACCTACAACTTATCTTAGGTCATACACGATCTAGTACTTGGTCAATAAATGATGCCGCTCCCTTTTAAGTCGCGATGGCCTATCAGATAGTACAGAGAACAGTGGAGGGACCAGTTAAGTCGCGGCTCGCTTCCCCTTGACTCGCTAACGAATTACGACCTATCCTAGGCCGCGTCCGACCTACACTTCGCCCCGAAAATCTCCTATAAATACACCCCAAGCTCCAACATGAAAAGGACTTTTGGGATCATTTTCTTCAAAGCATCGAGACTCTGCCATCTTCAAACCGAGCCTTACACTAACACTTGAAACTCACAAGAAGCTTCAATCAACTTCAAATAGGGATTCAACACATTCAACCATGGTAACTGAGAATTCTCTTGCATCGAAGTTTTTCTAGCTACTTGTCTTTTGAAGTGAATTGTAATTGAAGGAAATTGTAAAGGATTGTAATCATACTAGCAATAAAGAAGGATTGAAGTGGACGTAGGCTTGATCATAAGCCGAAGCACTATAAACTCTGTGTCTCTTACTGCTTTTTCAGTGAATTACTACTTTTTCTGATTCCCTTGTTGACGGGTGGTGCTTTCATTCAATCACATTTTGCATCGGGGTGTTAGCGTCTAACTTTTTGCGTTAACATAGTATATCAATCCGAGTTGGGATTTTTCACTTAATTTTCTACGGAGAACCTGGATATGGATTTTTGATTGGTTTTGGATATTCTCTATCATAGTTATGCCTATGCAAGGAGAATGACGATTTCTGATCAAGATACCAGATCTGAGGCCGCACTAGGAAGTTGGGTGAACGATACTAGTTCAGAAGAGAAATTGTGTGATTGAGTGAGCGATCAGATTGATATTGCGTATGGATGATATGAGGACATCGTATAGGTTCAGTGAAACTGATATTGAAAATTTGTGAATGGGAAGTGTAAAATGATTTTTGAAATGAAATGGGCTATTTTTATAAAGAAATGATGAAATAGAATGGGAGTTGGATATTTCTATGACTAAAACTCGTTTTTTATAAAAAATGAGTAATATGGTAAATACCATTAAAAAAAAGAGTAATCAGATTTGAATATTTGATTTGGAATAAACAAAGTTATATATATTTGTAATATGATAAACTCCCCTTGTTGAATCTATTGCCAGAATAAAAAGGGTTTTTGAAAGCATTAGAAGTATAAAAAAAAAGAATTTATATAAGTATGAAGTGATCCAAAAAAATTTCAAAGTTATATATATATAAAGGACCTTATGAGAATGATTTTGAGAAAAGGTTTTTGGAACCTATGGACTTTGGAAAGGCTTTTGATTTTTGGGGAAAAATCAATTTTGGAAATTTGGAAAGCATAGTTTGAGAATATCGATTTTGGGATAATCGATTTTGAGAAAGGAGATTTCTATGAGATTCATACTAGGCGTATGATTTGAAAGATACTATATGTGTACAGTATAAAGTGTTTTGAAAATGGATTTGGAGAAAAAGGTGCTCCCTTGAAATGAACTTCTTAGGAGTACCATAGGTTGGTACTGCCTTGAGCCTCAAAGAAGGAAGGCTCTAAAGTGGATCTTGTGAGGATGTCCGGACAAACTGAAGTTCCTGAGGATTATTGTGTAGCGAAAGTAGAGGGCGCTGATGCCTACTGAGGCATTTGGTTATGCTGTGACGACAATGTAACACGATGTTGCTGCGATCTACTGTGGAAAATAGCGGAAATCGTATGGAGGAGGGTGTCAACAGTCTATGCTTTGTTTTGTCGGTATGGCAACATAACATTGGTAGACTGAGATCTATGGTCGAGGGGAGAAGTTTCATTCATTTGGCAGCGAAATTCGAGGGTGCTAATGCCTACAGTTATATGGGTTTTTGCTGTGATAGCAACGTAACCCCAGATGTAGCTGCGATCTGTGGTGGGTTCCATGGTGTAATCGAGGGGCGCGGAGTGCCTACAGTTATCTATGGATTTTGCCGGGATGGCAACGTAACCATCGGTTAACTGCCACCATGGATGAGGGTGATGATTTACAGAGCAATCTCACCACAGATGTGTCCTCTACTTTCAAAAATGTTTTCTATATTTTCAACAAATATTTTCACTAGGTGTTGGAAATGGGTTTACCAAGTACTTATAGATTTTCTGTCCTACGCCTGATCAACATATGACCGAATTTCTGTGAGAACGAGGATAGATTTGTTGAAACACTGAGTTATAAAAAGAATTTTTATAAAAACTAATTTAGTAATATTATATAGATTTTAAAGTGTTTTAAAAATGATCAAAAAGTGATTTAACTGATATGAAGTATTTTGATAAATTCTAGCATCGTTCCTTTTCGAGGATGAAAAGATTCAAAGGGGAAGGAATGTGATATCCCGGAATTTCAAGAAATTTAAAATGTGATAATCTCCTTATTAAATTATTTAAAATTGGTAAAAGGGTTATTTTCAAAAAACAAATAAAATGTTTGGTTTTAAAATAGATTTAAAATAGAATTATTATTTTCAAATTTAACTTTTGTTTGCTTAAAATAGTATATATATTTAAGTTGATTTTAAATTGGATTTTAAATTGAATTTGAATTTAAATTTGGATTCAAATTTGAAATTTAAAAAATATATATCTTAAATATATTTTGGATTTTAAAATATATTATATGTGATTTTATTTAGAATATAATTGGTTTTTAATTTTATTTTCTTTAAAGGGTTTTATTTATATAAATTTAGAAAATTATTTATTATATAGGAAAATAAATATAAAATCTTTAGTTTAACATTTAATAATAATAATTAATTCATAATTACAAGTGTTTAATTCTAAAAGTTTGTGATAACATGTGTAATGTGATTAATAAGTGTAATGATAAATGTTGTTGAATCGAACAAGTGGCATTTCTTTTTTACTTTCATTTTCTTTAAATTTTAATAAATCATAATTTAGTTTGTATAAGCATACATCTCCTCCTTTCCATTTCTTTTTCTATCTTCATTTCTAAAACTCAAGAAACTTAAACCTGTAAAACTTTACAAACCAAAAACATTATTCAATCCACAGCAAAATCAAAACTCAAAAGCCAGTAGACAATTCTCAAACTCAGATCAAAACCTGTAACAAATTATCAAACATGGAATATCAAAACAACCTTCTCAAATAAAAGCCTGTAACAAAAGATCAGCAAACAAGCTTCAACCTTCTCAAAGCAACATCAATTCAATTTTAAAAGCTAATCATTTCAACATCATGATTCTAGTAAAACAAGCTTTGAAGTTTTCTTCAGCATTTCCAGATCTCAAAATATAAGCTTCTTTGTTAAATTCAAGGTGAGTAAAAATTTACTTAAAATGTTTAAGTAGATAAAGGTTGTTGCACGTGAATTTCTATGATGAAGATTGTTTTTGCATGTTTATATACAAGTGTGAATTCAATGTGTTGTTATGTTTAAACTGTGTATGATTGTGCTTCTCCGCACCTAGGTTATAGGGTTCAAAATTTTGATCAAAATTCATTATCGCTTGATCTAATCACCGTTAGGACTTGGGATTCAAACAAAATCTGTTTGTTCAAACATAGATTAAGGTTTAAAATTTTAATTAAGTAAATAAAATTTCTAATTTTGTAGAAAATCAAGAACAGTGGAAACTTAAGAAATGTTAAAATTCAAATATCTTAATTCTTCGATTCAGGTATATAATCTGAATCATTATTTCAAATCGTGATTTTTAAAAGTGAAGTCACATTTTTTAGATTTGTATCGAGTATGAAATTCGAGGATGACCAGAAAATGTGTTTTGGACTGTTTCTGGCGACTAGAGAGCGGAGGCGTTAGGGTTTCGTCTGGAGGGAGGTTGTAGCCAGGTAGTCTTGGGAAAAATATCACGAAGGTGGATAAGCTACCGTGGCGGCGACGTTGGATCTTAGTAGGGTTATAACCTAAATTTGGGTGGAGATCTGGAAATGGTTGCTATGGCGTCTATAGTTGATCGGAGTGCATCTGACCTTGGGTATTGGTAGCATGGTAGTCTAGGGAAGCTTGGGACGAGATTGCTCGACCTCTGGTGATCGGAATCGCTTGGATGAGGAGTTGACTTCAATCTCAAGTCCATGGCCCTTTGACGTATGGGGAATAGGTTTAATCGGCCCATTGCCAATCTCAAAATGAGGTGCAAAGTGCACCGTAGTTGCCATAGATTACTTCACTAAATGGATTGAAGCAAAACCACGCCCAAAGATTACTTTTGAGATTGTATTCAATTTCATCATCAAAGTATCATAACCAGATTTGGAATTCCCCAGAAGATAATTTCCGACAACGGGACATAATTTGAGTGAGAAGATTTATCTAGCTTTTGCCAAAAGAATGGGATCATTAAGTGCTTTTCCTTTGTCGCACATCCAAAAGCAAATGGGGCAGTTGAAGCTGCAAACAAAACCATAAATGAAATTCTAAAAAATCGACCGAACAAAGCAAAAGGAAATTAGGTAGAAGAACTACCACTCGTGTTATGGGCTTATCGAATAACCACTAAAATGGCGATAGAACATATTCCCTACTCTTTGATATATGGATGTGAGGTGATGTTACCAAAGACTGAAATACCCTCATACCTAAGAATCACCTATCCATTAGATATGAATCAAGAACTGAAATGAGAATCTCTTGATTTGATACATAAGATGAGAGATGAAGCAGTAATAAGAATAATGGAGTATCAAAGAATAATTTCAAAGTACTACAACTCAAAAGTGAGAACGCGATCATTTCAAGAAGGAGATCTGGTACTCCAAAGAGTAATGGCGAATACATGAAACCCCGTTGATGGACCCCTGGGAACAAATAGGGAAGGACCTTAGTTATGTGCAAATTAATCCCCTCGGGAGCTTACAAGTTATGCTGACTAGACGACAATATGGTTCCAAGAACATGGAACGCCGAACATTTGAGATCATATTTTCCAAAAATGAATGAATGAAGCATCTCTTTCTTCAAAAGGAAAATCTACACGGTTGGGAGTGAAATATTCCTTGCATTAGGATACTACCTAAGATGGTAAAATACTACTTAAGATTGTACAAAGCCTATGTCCACGCTGAGTTGGCCAGGGCAAAGCACCTCTTGGAGGGAGGGCAGAGTAAGCCTTTAACCGCGCCATGCTATGGCCAGGTTAAAGCACTGGTTATGACCGTGGCCACGCCTTTAGTCAGGTCAAAGCACCTTATAGAGGGAGAACGGAGTGAGTCTTTATCCGCACCATGCTATGGCCAAGTTAAAGCACCGAACAAGCCTCAGTCCATGCCATGCTATAGCCAGGGGTAGGGCACCTCCTGGAGGGAGGATGGAGTAAACCTTTGTCCATTCCATGCTACAGCCAGGCTAAAGCATCGAACAAGCCCCTGTCCGCGCCAAGCTATGGCCAGAGCAGGGCGCCTCCTAGAGGGAGGTTAGGTATGTCCTTGGTTCCAGCCTCTCAGATGAGCTAACCAAGAGCACCAAAGAACAATGGATTAAGAAGTCGAAGCCCATGAATAGGCTCACTAAGTAATGGACTAAGATGTCCAAGCCTAAGAAGCGGCTCATTGAATAATAGGCTAAGATATCCAAGCCCAAGAAGTGGCTTGTCAACTAATGGACTAAGATATCCAAGCCCAAGAAAAGGCTCATTGAATAATGGACTAAGATGTCCAAGTGGACTAAGATGTCCAAGTGGACTAAGATGTCCAAGCCCAAGAACGCACTCATCAAACAATGGACTAAGATGTCCAAGCCCAAGAAGAGGCTCAACATAAAATGGACTAAGATGTCCAAAACCGAGAGGTGGTATATCTCCAATGGACTAAGATGTCCGGGCCCAAGAAATGGAGCATCAGATTATGGATTAAGATATCTAAGCTTGAGAAGAAGCCAATCGGATTATTACTATATAAGGTCTAAAGGGTTTATGCATGTCGAAGAAGATAGAATCGAAGGAGCAAAGAAAAACTCCATTTAATAAATACCCGAATCTGGGTTTCGGGACTTTCATTTCTAAATTTCATCTATTAATGACCGTAGGTTTCGAGCCCTTACCAATCACTTACGGCCTTTATTATACTCGACTATGGGTTCTGGGATTTTTATTCAACTTTATTTAATTCCTCAATTTGGGCCAAGGTTTTTTATTATAAAAACAATCGCCATAGACTTTTGCTTGCCCAACATATGGGCGAAGAATTCCTATTAGAAAGATAATTATTATAGGATTTTGATTATCCCATATATGCTCGACGCTGGGCTAGAGATTCTTATTACAAAGATAATCGATGATAATTTTTAATTATCTCACATATGCCCAGATCTGGGCTCAGAATTTTTGGCACGAAGACAATTATTATGAATTTTTGATTATCCACTGTAAATACCCAATCTGGGTTTGAGAATTCCATTTTGAGAACTATTTCTGATTCTTGCTTATTAAGACCTGAATCTGGGTGCTGGATATCTTACTATTAACTTCTAAACACCATTAGCTAAAACCCTAATCTGGGTTAGGTTCCATAATCTCCTAATTCTTGAATTTGAGTTTTTGGTCTTTATCATCAATTGTGATCTATCAATCGAATCTCGAGCTTGATATTTGAAGTAGTAGTATTAAAGCTACCACAGACATTTAAGTCATCAACATGAAGCTTTGAGCTAGCCTTCTTAATTCCAAAATCAAGGTTATTAGTTTGCAATTTTAAATGATGCTCGCCAACATCTAAATTCAGACTTTGGGATCATTCTTATCTGAAGGAAAATCTCCAAGCACATATTAGTTTTTTTACAGGTTACAAAGGCTTATCACCAGATAATAATTAATAACCTACTATTTCCAAGCATTGAATATCTCCAGTAGAAAGTTCTTAGACTTCAATTGTTATGTCCCGGAATAACTATTAATTGCAGATGTCATATCCTTTGTTAAATCAAGCCTATGATCAACTAACTAATTAAATTTATGAGCACCCCTATGCTAACTTATCATGAGGTATATCTATAAGATAATGGATCAGCAATCAAGAATGTCACTTACTTTGATCTTTGTAGGAAGATGGAGTAATCAAGAGCAAGAGAGTTTTAACATTTTTGTCCTAAAGAACAAGAGCTTCTTTCATACAAAAGGAGGGGTGCAAAATATACCATAAAATCCACTTAAGCACAGAAGTATGAAAGAAGGTTAACAAAAATGTCTCGCTTTGCTGGAGTTACAGGCATGGGTTTCGACAAAGGTCATAAAAGAATGTTTCAAAGGCATTGAGATGGCTTTTGAATAAGTCTTAGGCACCAGGCGCCCTTACAAGTAATGAACAGTATGAAAGCTTTTAGGTCAGATGGAAGAGAAAGGTAGGACTACACTTCCGCCACTTTCAATCTTCGATGCAGATGGATTTACATTTTTAAAGAAAGCAAGGACGGGCTCGAAACCACCATTCTTAGGCAATTAACATCAACCACTCATATGCATGCCAAACCATTTGGAACCAAAGGTTTTACCATTGCAATACCCCTTTTGAAAGCATACCTAATCCTTTCAAACCAGTCGAAGTTAATGACATCAGGACAAGGTACCGCATTAATTCATAGGAATGCATTCAGAAGCTACCCACTTCATCAAAACCATCGGTGCTTCAATATCTTTGATGCCCCTATGGACATCTTATCGGCAGAGTCGAAAGCTCATATCTTTACTTCTAATGAAAACAAAGCTACATGATGTAAAAGGCGCATTTGAGGACCTTTCGATGTCGTCGAAAGGAATTCTGGACAAAGCAGTAGACGGAAAACTAAAGAATTAGCAAAGGCGAAAGGTTAATAAAAGAACCTTTCGTATTAGTTGAAACGTTTGGAGTAAGGTAAGGAAAGCGCAAGGATGAGTTAAAGAATTCGAAAGAGATGCCTTTCGACTAGGTCGAAGGCAAATGAGGCCTTTCGACCAAGTCTAAAGGAATGTGGCGGCAAATAAAAAGGGGTCGTTCAAATGGGTCGAAGGTGTCGGCATGGAAGGAGGGCCGACATGGAGCTATAAGTATGACCCAATGGGTCCAGCTTTGGGGAC
Organism: Allium cepa; assembly: GCA_030765085.1. Classification (NCBI taxonomy): domain Eukaryota; kingdom Viridiplantae; phylum Streptophyta; class Magnoliopsida; order Asparagales; family Amaryllidaceae; genus Allium; species Allium cepa. The sequence continues at coordinate 854,387,052 of CM060931.1, forward strand.
CGGATTTTTGAATCCTAAGCTCAATAGTCTTATCTCAACTACTTTGCAAACACAAACATCTTTGTGAAACCTAAATAAATTTGGGGAAAGCTCTCATAATTGTAACTCATTTTAGATTAATAAAAATGGAGAGATGGTGAATTCATTAAGGATTTTGATTATGAGGAAGATAATAATAATCATTAGCTAGATTAACGATCCATTGCACATGATTATATCTTATTTTTTTATCTTCTTTTTTTTCTACGTGATACATTAAGATCAACCTGGATATGATCATTTGAAACACATCTTCATCGAAATAAAAATAAGAAAAATAAAAATGGTGACGATGTTTCGACATTGATGAGTTTATTAAACTTAGTAATATCCAGGCTGATCTTATGAAAAGTAAACTGAGTGAAGGTTAGGCAATTACAATTTGGATCCCCCACTACATCTGCAACCCTTTCGAAGTGTTTCATCAACAAAAGAGGTGAAACCAATGTGGTCGATAGCAGCTATGTAATTTTAATAAAACATGCGTACCCTCTGACGGGGTCGAAAGGATTGAAACGAACCCTTCGACATGGTCAAAAGCCTTCATAAATAATTGCGTTTGACTCATTCAAAACAAAGGATCCGAGTTGAATGGTTCTTCCTTAGCCTGCATTTCTAATCTAACCACCGAATCTGTTTCGACTTGGTCAATCGGGTCGAAAGGTGGGTTTTGAAAGAAGTTACTTCTTTAACCTCCTAATCTTATATGACCTTATTTGTTATTCACATAGCTTTGGGGATGTTGACAAGTTTTCTTGTTAATAAATTATAAACTAATTATGTTGTCAGGTATAAAGAGAATTCATCATTTAGGTTTTGTATCTCTATGGTGCAAATTCAATTATCAATTAACATCGAATTATTCGAATGTCAACATTCATATATTACCTAGTAGGTGGTGTGATATTGCGGTCATATTTATTGCTTACTTAGTTTTAGTAAAATCCGATTTTAATTTAAAAGTGTTACCTAGTTGTGTCATTTTATTTACAACAATTCTATTCATCGGAACTATATTACTTTAGATTTATGGAATTTGGTAATGGTCAAAATTCCAATATCGTTCATATTCAACTCTATAATCCAAACAAAAACTCCTTAATTCATTAATAACAGTTATTATTAACTGAAATGCTCTGGCTACGGGCTTTGACTTTGAATTGACTGTTATACTAACCACATATAACGAAGGAGACGAAGCCTCTCTTGAATAGTGCTTTACTTCTAATACTTACACTCGACCCAACTATAGTCACTCGATCGACGCCATGCCATGATTTGACTATAATCAAAGCAAAGCTGTCATATTGAAGATCCAAGATATTCTCAAGCCGTGAGAACTGTGTAAATCAGTCACATTGATATTTTCCGTTTGACCTTTGTTACACCATAATTTCTATAAAGTACAAATTATGAACATTTGAAAAGAAGATTCCTTGGCTTGTAATTTTGAAACCCATTGCTTAGGTTCCATCTAGTGCGTAAGTATTTGGCTTACTATCCAATAACATATATTCCGAGGACATGGGCAAAAGCAGCAACTAAGATCAAAAACATTGTCCAATTAGGACAACAAGCTTAGCCTAGAGCAGCAATTGCCGAGACCAAAAACATTTCAGCAAGTACAATTGATGGCACAAATATCCTAAGCCAAGATCAACTGTCAAGATAGGCGGAAGATATCCAAGAAACTATATATATAAGCGCATATCATCATTCCCTGCTAAAATGCACTCAGACAGATAATGACAAGTGTTTAAATCCAAGCTGCACGTAGCAAGCCAGTAATTAATCCAAAACGAAACACCTACACCAATGAGAAAATGTTAAATTTGCTATAAATAGAGGACCATCTGCTATTGAAAAGGGGTGGAATATTTTCTGGCATTCTACAATCATTCAATATTGCTTACTCCTTTTAGAATGTTTTGATTAAAATATTATTGGAAGAGTTGGTTATAAATGTATGTGTGCACCAAATTGAGGAATAAAGATAGAAGTAGAATCTTCAAATTGGACAAAGGGGTCTTGGTCCTAAATCACTATAAATCTTGTGTATTTTTACTTGTCGGCACTTATTATAAGCATTATCTCGGCATTTACTTAATTTACCCATGTCCTTTTGGAACAAACTTTTGAAAACTTCAGGGCAGGGTGTTAGTCGGACGAAAAATATGTTTAATATTTTTTGCACTACAATGATGGCCCAACCAATCCTCCATTCTCTTTTATTGCAGCAAATTCAAACCATTTTAATCTAGTATGAAGCCAAAATGATCCTCTCGAAAGACACCTCACTCCCCTACCCATGTTGAGGGAATTGAAGAAGTGCCTATGAATGAAGGGAATCAAGTAGACCAAAAAAATCAAACTTTTATTGAGGAAACTGCTACTCCAGTCTCTATTGAAAGACAGTTTCGAAAAATGATGTTGAAGTTCATTTCGGACAAAGCACAACACTTAGATAACTATCAGACTGAAGTTAAAATCACTTTTGTCGAACTGGCCAAAAAAGGATTCAATTATGCTTAAGGAAGACGAGAATCCTCTGATTTTCAGCTGGAACCATGAAAATTTACCAATGGCTAGCGAGGCCTTAGAAACTGGATTTTGGAAATGGCTAAAAAAGAAGTGTTATCCGTAAATTATTCTCAAGAATAAAAGTATGAAAGAAGAAGCAAGAGAACTGACGAAGATCAAAAGGCATCAGAGTGGTCTATCCCAACATCATATAAAGCCTTCGACAAGAAGATGAAAGCGCCAGCAGCACCTTTCGAAGAGGTCAAGAGGTTGGTTCAACAAAGCAAGTAAAGAGCTTTCGGCAAGGTCGAAGGTTACCTACCGAAGTCAATAAGTAGCATACTTTCTACACATTCACTAAACCGTTCGAAATAATTTCTTCCGTCTTCATCTACATACTTTAGAAGAGCATTCGTCAAAGGCAACCCTTTTGAAAGCACATATTAGCCTTTTGAATTAGTTAAAGCCATTTTCACTTATGAAGGAAGAGATAAGGTTCCGCACCAGACGGATGGAAAGATTTCAAATAGAGTCTCCAGAAGCTAATCTCTAAAGAATATTTCGTCTCATTCGAAACCCACAAAGCACATGTTTTGAGAGTAATGAAGGCCAACACCCATGCTGACTTACATAACATACAAGCCGCTAAAGGAAAAGCGCAGTTATACAAATTTCGATGGAGTGGACTTTGGCGAAGTAGTGCATTTCGATGAAGTCAGGAGCAATAAAGCAATAAGCATTCTGATGAAGTCGAATGGGATAAAAAATAGGAGGAAGCCTATTCTTCAACAGCAGCGAAAGGACGGCCATGCAACCCTTTCAACCTTTCAACAGGGTCAAAAGCTATGACTCAAGAGATGGACATGAAAGTAAGAAAGCAAACCTTCCGACTGTTTTGAAAGCACTTGGTCGAAAGGTGCTGAGACACACCTATAAATAAGACCCCAGGGGTCATGTTTAAGGGATCCGATTTCTTTCAGCTCTAACTTGTATTTTATAAAATCTTGTAAACTCTAATTCCCAAATAAAGTTGGGGATTTGGTCTATTTGTACAACTAAGTTCAATAAAAGGGAGATTATTCTATTCTGGATTACATAGCAATTCTTAGTTCTATTTTCACTCCGATATTTAAATCATTTGTAAAAATAGTCAAAAACACCCCCTTCAACTGGGTCGAAACCCTTAGTTCGCACATTTCCTAAGAGTTTTAGCTGAAATTACAAGATCAGAGGCGTCTACCCTTTCGAGCAAGTTGTAACCCTTTTATATCACCAATTTCCAAAAATCATAATGTCTCCAACTTACACCGCTTTGTCTATGTCGAAAGGTGGTTCTGACAGAGTTCTAATCCAACTAATTCGAAAGGATTTTTCGAAAGAGGAGTTAGCCTTTCGACTACGTTGAAAGGTACCTAGGATATGTTTTTGACCATCTTTAACCGCCTGAAAAGAGTTAAAAATCTTCACTCATTTGAAAGAAGGTTTCGAAATCACCACTCGTACTCCAAATTTCAATTTGAGGTGTTGACAAGTTTTCTTATTAACAAACAGAGACTACAAAGACAGAAATACTGGGACCTTCTGAAAAGCCCTTGACTCTAAGTTCGAAAAAGGTAACCACCGAAGGAAGGCAACAAAATAGGCTACAAAATCAAAATGCTGAAGTTCAAACTCTAAGACTTGGTGGGGATTGAGTAATGGAAGCCTCATTAATAAAATTATCAGAGTTGGTACAAAAGCTACAAGAGGAACGATCTAATCTTGACATCCAAAGGAAGCTCCGAAAGGTTTAGTCATTTTCTTGAGAAATGATGAATTTTATTATGACTGGACGTTCGATCTCCAAGATCACATAACTTTATATGAAATTCAGATGCAAGCAATCTGAGTTTGTGACGAGATCAAACATAGATTCTTGCCCATGACTTTCAACGAATCCTCTTTGAAATGGTTTCAAAGCTAACCACCAAATTTTATTATCTCTTGGTAATAGCTAACCACAGAATTCTTAGGACAATTCTTTGCTTCAAAAGATAATAGAATAGGACTAAGTTTACTCATTGACTTTAGACAAGGGAGAGGAGAATCTCTAAAGTATTATTGCAAAAGATTTAATGACATTTTGGCCAGATGCAAAGGCATGACAGATAGAACCAAGTTGATTGCTATTATATTAGGATTGTAGACGAATACCCCATTCTGGGACGATCTATTGAGGTAGAAACGCATATCTTTGAATGAGTTCTTTTTTCACGCTCGATGAAATATTCGAATTGAGGAATCAAAGAGGACTGTTAGAAAGAATCCAGAATGGAGTGGTGATAGCAGGAAGTTCACATCGGCCAAACGATTTAATAAGGAACTCCAAGTGGAAGTCTATTCCCTAGATCATTCATATGCTCAAGTCTATGCCATGACTCAGAACTGAATTTCATACCCTCCATGAAGTGGAAAGGAACCACAAAGTAACCGAGGAGGAAAATGTTGTAGCTATCAACAATAGAATGCACATAGTTTCAAGGAATGTTGGTTTTTGAAGTCCTTCGTCAGAAGGCTTATCAGAGAAGGATAGTTAAATGGGTTTTAAAGAATGATAATACATAGGGAGCCACCATTCCAGTAGGAAATGAAAATGTGCAATCTTAAGCATAGGCTCGAGGTCTTTACCAGCCACTCGAAACTTTGTTGGCATCATTTTGGGAGGTCCCCACAGTACTAAGGCAAGTAATGGTAGTTGGAAAAGGTACATTAATGAAACCAAAAGTGAAGGCTTCTTGTTGTATGAGATGAAAAGAGTTGAGAAAAAGTAGAAGGTTGGGCTTGAGGTTACATTTGGTGACACAGATAAACGAGGTGTGTGCCACCTCCGTAATGATCCACTTTTAATTACGGCTCAAATTCGACTTTCAAAGGTTGTAAAAATAATGGTTAACATTGGAGGTCCTATTAAGAAAATCTTTAAACACGCTTTCAATAAGATGGGTCTACCCAAGAGTGTACTTAAGTCCAGTCAAGCTCCCATATATGGGTTCAATGGTGACATGCCTCTAAGAGAGTGTACTCTAATAGTTAAAGTTGCAAGTGATCCATGCTATAAGATCTTCGAAACTATCTCTGTTGTCATGGACTTCCTCTTGGTATACAATGCTTTCTTTGGAAGACTATCTCTCGAGGCTATGGATGGGCATGTGTCTACAAAGCATTTACTTTTAAAAATTTCCATCAAGATAGGAGAAGGGATTTTAAGGGGTGACCAATGGATCTCAGGATACAACATCTGTTAGGAAATCAAATCTACAGTTTCGATGATAACAACTATACAATAGAAATCGAATATGCATATATATTTATATATACAGGTACTTGCTAGAACAACATCACTAGGAAGGCAAAAACAAGGCTCAAAGAACACTACAAGAAACTACAAATCGATAGGAACAAAGAAGCATAAGAAAAAGAGCACAAAAACTAATACATACAATATCAAACGTCTGGATGCACTAGCCAGACGTCTGAAACAGTTCTCTGGAACAACCGACAGGCTGAACCAGACGTTCGGTAATTGCACTCAAACATCTGATCTACAACTATATTCAAAAATATATACAGTATCAGGCATCTGAAACGTATTCCAAACATCTGATTTCAAACTCGGATTTCAAATAAGAACTTCAACTACCACATTCAAATGGACATCTTCGCTTCTCTTCGCTGCAACTCTTCATCATCAATAGAAGCAACTATAGAGCACTCGTTAATGGATGCAAATACTCAAGATATCTATCTACAACTATATATAGCATCAAGAATCAATGAGAACTTACCTTACTTACTTACGCACTCTAATTACATACTTTATCATATATTCTTTATTTATGCACTCTAGCAATCTATACTTGTATTCACTCTTCCATATATTCAATTCTTCACAGACAATACTCTCTAGATATATATTGGAACCAATTATACTAATTAGTCAATATTCGTGTTAAACTAGAACACACGTTTGACAAGAATAACTTATTGTAACCAAGCCTATTTCTCTGGGCGAAGCGAGGGTGTTTGACAGTCGAATTCTGAAGGGGAGCTTCGGGACTGGACGTTGGACGGGAGGTCTGAACCGGTATAAAATCCTTGTGTGCTTATTCTATATTTACTTAGATTAATATTGCTTTAGTTGCATCTTATATTTGTCACATATACTTTCATATACACTACATGATACACCCAGTAGACTTTCAATAGGTATCAGAGCAAGGTTTGATCAAAGTACAATTACATGTTCTTAAATCACTTTAATATGGCAAGTATTTTTCAAGAAGGTCGATCTACAGCAAGACCCCCACCTTTTAATGGTTCTAACTATGCATATTAGTCAACATGTATGAGAATTTTTATGGAAGCTAATGGATTGGAAATTTGGTCAACCACTCAAAATAAATATGAAGCACCTGACACTGCTTTGAACACATGGAATGATGCACAAAAAACCACAGCTTCTAATAATGCGAAGACTATGAATGTCTTATTTCGTTCATTAGATAAGAATGAAATTTCACATGTCATGTTATGTAGCACTGCATATGATATTTGGCGTACCTTATAAGTTACACATGAAGGCACAAAAAAAGTTAAACGAATTAAAATTTCAATTTTACAAAATCAATTTTTGATGCAGCAGGGCATATGGAAATTCAAAAGTTAAACCATATTAAGTCGTACACGAGTCTATGGTGTAACTTGATGAGTCGTCCACGACTCAAAGGGATGAGTCGTTTCCGACTTAAGGGGTTACAAGGGGGAGATAACATAAGTCGCATAAAGAAGGTATCGGATTTGAGTCGGTCTCGAGTCAATAATGGCATGAGTCGGTTACGAGCTAAGGAAAGATGGCAGCAACCTAAGGAGATGAGTCGTTTCCGAGATAACCAACTGTCAGAAGGAGACTGTGCCGAGTCAACGAGTCACGACTCAATTGAGTCGGCAGGAGTTAACTCGCTTGAAGAAGATATGCCGAAGGGAGGCTATGAGTCGGTGAAGTCTTGAGTCGTTTTCTCTCTAAGTCGTCATGTGTTAAATCGGTATGTAATGAGTAGTATGAGCAGATGTAGTTGTTGGCCTTGAGTCGTGTACCTTGTGTGTTTGTTAAGTCGTTTGTACTAAGCTGTGTGAAAGGAGTTGAGTCGCTGTTGTAATGAGTCGGCAACGACTTATGATGAGTCGGAGCCTATGAGTCGGCAACGACTTAAGGTGCTGGGTCAGAAAACTCTATAAATAGCGTGTGTGTTGTAATTTTTGGGAAGTTGATTTGGAAATAAAATTTCTTGTTGATTGCTTTGTGCTTTCTTCTCCAATTGGTAGTTGAGTGTAATCTCCTATCTCCACTTACGTCATTCGAGTGCGCTCGAATCCACGTTTGTTGAAGCCGATTCACGGAATCTAGTGCGCTAGATCAACGTGCGAAGAATCGTAGATCTTTGAACACGGTATAGTGCGCTATCAACATGTTTGAGATAGCTAGAATTCGGTATCTTCGGATCAACGAATTTGGGCATTTCGGTATCTTCATTCCATCGATTTCTACATTTCATCGATTGTAGTTTTGTTTGAATTATCCGCTGCGCCAATTTTCATCATTTAAAATGAAACAAAATGAATCTATAGTAGACATACACTCTAGATTCCAAACCATTCAACACGATTTAATGGCACTTGGAATCAAATTCACAAAATTTGATGTATATCAAGAATACTCAATTCTTTAACTTTAGAGTGGGAAAGAAAAGTATTAGCTATGGAATAAACTAATGATCTCTCAACAATCTTAGTTGAAGAATTGATGGGAAACTTAATGTCCTATGAAGCTAATTTGCAAGAAAGAAAAGAACAAAATTGGAAAAAGAAAAACATAGCATTCCCAGCAACAAATGAAGACTTTGACTTAGAAAAAGAAGAAATTGTATTTATTGCCAAAAACAATAACAAATTCAAGAAGTTTATGAAAATGACTAGATTTCATAAAGGAGGAAAATCAAGCTCAACAAATCCACTGTCAATTAAATGCTATGAATGTGATCAATTTGGACATATGAAGAAAGATTGTCCTAAGCTCAACAATGATAAAAAGAAGAACAAATTTGAAAAATTCAAAAAGAAGAAAGCTTTCGAAGTAACATGGGATGACTCGGATTCTTCATCATCATCAGATAGTGACAGCCATAGTGATGGAGAACAAGCTAATCTATTACTTATATTGGAAAGGAGAATCCATCCTCTTCTTTAATCAACACGTGGCAATACATAGTATTTAGAAAAATCCTTTGCACCTTCAACAAAGGTTACCTTTATCTCTATTTCTTCTACTCCAACCATGTACCATCTTCTTCAACTACTCTAAAATAAAATACCCAAATAAACAAATCGAACGGAAAAATTAGCGGCGATCTAGAAGATGTAGTTATTCATCGCGTGTGCCTTTCACCTCTTAATGCGACAATGGACGATAATACAAATCACAATCTTCTACCTATGGTAATTTATGAAGTCTTCATCTGTAATATTTTTTCACTTTTCATATCTTCCACCTGTCCTTTTTGATGTTTGGCTATTATCTTCACTGTATCAGTTTTAATCGGTGATCAACTCCTTTTCCACACCCGTCAGTTTTATTCCCAGAAAGCTATTGCTTCTCTTTCCCTACTCCATATTTCTTGTGTCACCGACTCCTCGCACCCAAAAATTTCTGCAATGGATATGCTCTACGGCTGCTTCAATCCCATATTCGATTTTGGGATTTAACTGGAAATAGGTTAGTAATTTGTTCATATTTATTACTCTAATTGGGATTTCCTATATAGTCGAACGCAGTTGATAGGATATGGGTTAGAATCTTATTTGAGTAGTTATGTTCCATGAAAAATGCCTAAATGTTTATCGGAACTCATTTTCTTCCATTATATGGGTTTACTGACTGTAGTTCAATTGGATTTTCGTTTACGTGGAAACAAGATTTCTAACCGACAATTTGTCTACATATCACTGCGTCTGTGTGATGCAATGATCGTCACTTCTTTTGCCCACTGCATATTATTTTATCGACCAGTTTATCTCCACCTAGGACGTCATTTATTTTCCATTCAATCGCATATTGGCAGAAGAAAGAGAAAAATAAATAGACTATAAGTTGATTCTTACAACCCAATTACCAACTGTTAGTGCAAGCATTTTGTTTACAAATATTTATTGCACTCAATGTTAATGTTAACACTATATAACCAACTTCGCTTGATTTCTGATGGCTGATATGTTTGGTAAGGACCTTTACCTTTCACCTGTTATCTTATAGGCAAAGTGCAATAAGATTTTATGGACTATTTAGGGAATCTTCCATGACATCCTCCAATGTGGCATAGACAAGAATTTTATTAGCTGGCTATTTTTTCTTTCCTTTTTTATTGTGTTATAAAGAGACTGCATACAACAAATCTACTTGAATTAGTATTAACACAAAGTGAGGCGTGCCATTTGGGAGTTCGCAGTATACTTTGTTTGTACATGGCTTCTACCATTTGTTAACAAGCTGTTCTCTTTATATGTTACTTATCCTTCTGTTAACCTTTCTTCTCCATGTTAGATATTAAATTCATATTGCACAAACTATCTTCAAATACCTTTAATATAATATTGGAAAACAACCACGTAAACTCTATTCAACATTATATTCGCTGGATTTACAACCAGTCACGTGGCATATGATATTGATACCTCACCATGTCAGACTAAAAGATTTCAATTTTAAATGTGCAATTAATCTTCATCATGTCTCAATTTTTTCAACGTTATATTGCTGTTCACAAATTGTTTTCACTCATCCTTATTATTTGCTATGACCTGTGTGATTCTCTATTTTAACAATAGAATACATTTATTTCGTTTCTTTTAAGAGCGATAATAGTTTTGAACAGGGCTTTGCATAATTGGAACCAAACTAAATCAATGCATGTTTTATCTGTTACTCATTTTACTCTATAGTATTGACATGGAAAATGAATATCATGTCCCTGATAATGTTGTATTTTTAGATTACACCACCTTTACTGCCAACTCCAATCCCTTTTTACATGGATACTTGCTACCCATCACATCTTATCAGATTCCAACACCTACGTCCTTTAGTTGGTAATAATTAAACTCCCTATTTGTTTGTTTTCACATATTTTATATGAAAATGCTTTATTGGTTTACCTTTATTTACTGCATTAACGGAAAATCAAGTCAGTATATTCCTTTAATTCGTGATAACTAATTCCCCTATTTGATTTTTATGAATTTTATTTAATTTGACATATTTCTTCAGTTGGTTACTTAAGAGAAAGTTGGCTCACATCCCTAATAATATTTGCAGTAAGTTTGCGCCAAATAAACTTATGTCCCGGTCCCTATTTTCAAACCGTTTGTGCCAAAAGACTCAAATACTTTTTACTTTTTAACATTTCAAACATGTATAACTTTCTATAAAAATATCAGTTCGGCATACAGTTTTCATCAAACAATCACAAATTTTACAATCTTTAAAATGAGTGCCATTGCTGATACCAAAAAATCATATTTGCAATAAGTTTGCAATTATTCCATATATCTGTAAAAAATTCTGCAATTTTACAAAAACATCAATTTTTCGTAAAATGTATGCAATTATTACATGCAATTGCAGAGAAGTGTAACTACTACATAATAATTGCATAGTTATCAGCAATTATCCGAATAATTGCATTTAATTTTACAAATATTCAAAATAATTGCATTCTTATCAGCAATTATATAATTTATTTACCACAGGTAATTAAAATTTAAAAAACATCAATTTAAGATAGAATTGTATACTTGCACTTTTATGCAATTAAATAGAATAATTGTATACTTTTCTGTAATCATTCCATATAATTGTGTACTTTCCTGCAATTATATCGAATAATTGCAGAAAAGTCTGTTATCTACCTATCTATTAGTTAAATAGGAAAGGAGAATCCACTTCATTATTACTGTGACACATGTATCCCAGATTTAGGCATACCCCATGTTTTGTTATCTAGCATGATCCATTTCCGTTTTTCGCAAAAAGAAAACCGTCTCTTCACTCCAAATTAGTACCAACTGTCGTTCAATCTCTTTCTCCATATCGCAAATTTTGTCATCTTCCTCGTGATTCTAATATTTAAATTTAGGATCCTATGGTCCCCAATCGACATTTACTCCTCACAAAAGCCCTACTTTCACTCGCAACCGGGTATGCTTCTTCTCCGCTCACTAAGATCACCAAGCATCGGTGGGTAAGAGTTATTTTGATTGTATAATTATGCAATTTTCTATTAGTTTGCAACCACAGTTTGCAGTCTTCTTTCTTTTTAACAAACTACCGAACCGAGTCAAGATTTTAGGCATTTAGGTAAACTTTTAATGGAATTCATCTGTATTGGCTATTCAAGTTAAAATATTTTTATTAGTAATCAATTTGTAAGTTGCATAGCCGATAACGCATTATGGTTACTCGATTCATGCTATGTTTTCCCATATTAAAGTTTAAACATGTTATGTAATTGCCTCCCAGATGTAACTGTGAATTATTTGAAGTGGATTGGTAGTAATGTTGTATGACAACAGGAGATGAATTCTGTTATGTAATGGTATTTTTTTTTGTATTTATGGTGATATATATATATATACACACACACACACATTGTTGTAATACTCAATGCTTACCATAGTACTGCAAAGCAATAACACATTTAATAGTTAACTTGATTTTCTGTAAGTCCGACGAGTTGTTTTTTATCCCAACATCAATAGCATTTGAACAAAAAGAACTAAACAAAAGCACAGATGCAGATAGAGAAACTCAAACCAAACTACTATACCTATTTGTTGTTGCGTCCCTATCTGCTTCACAAATGAAATTGGAGTGTCATTAACATGTGTTTGTGGTCAAATGGATATCGGGTTTTCGTATATGGATATTTTTAACTATTTAACAACTATACCTATGAGCATTAAGACATATGTCTTCTCTATACATGTTTTACTGTCTTCGCATGTCAGTTGTAAAAGGTACAGTGATTCTGGAGGTCGAAGCAAAAACAAAGATAAAGTAGAAAGGAGAGGAGCCATGGGAAGATGAATGGTTGAAGGTAAATTTGAAGGTAGCAGGGTTAGGAAGAAACAGAGCATGTCTCAATGTTCTGGTAGTCATAGATGATAGTGAGAGTGGAACGTAACAAAGATCAGAGGAATGAAAAAGGCCTTGCAATTCGTGATTAGAAAAATAACCCTGATCGACCGTCTATCAGCTGTAAGTTTTGCTGCTGGTTTCCCTTAGTTTATTAGCTTCACATTAGGTTATCGATATTTATTTAGTGCAGACTTTACATGTTAAAACTAGCAAGTGAATGAGCCATTGATATTGTACTAAATTTGATCTTGACTACTAACTAAGCCAAAATTGAAATAATGGTGATAATATATTTTTACATTCAACACATGGCAAAGTAAAATCTTATTAATTTATTAAAACAACTATGTTATGATCAACTTACAAATTATTATATATGTATACGCTCATTCTTAACAACTGCAATTGCGCCAGAACCATATGTTCATATATGAGCTTGCTTGGTAGGACATGAACTGAATGTACAATGGAGCAAGCTACAGGAGTGCCATTGAAGAACAATTAGAATGGATTGAAACTGAAGAACATAATGAATGGTTAGCGGAATGAGCAATCGCATGGTGGAGCAAGCTGTGGGCCAGTAGGGAAGCAAGGCTGGATAAAAAGCTGCACAAGTTAAAAATTAATACTTTACTATTCTCTTCTCCATCATTTCATTTGTTTGCCAATTTGTTTTGGATTATTCACGTACATGAATTATTCATTTCATATATAGAACTCTGATTACGTCAATTTTCCTACGAAATTTTCAGATAATACTTTTAAATTTACGTCTCTGTTTAATATTATGAACCATGGCATGGTGGATTCATTGAAATCATTGGGTATTTTTAGATGCGAAGTCTAATGAATTTGGATCTGATAGGTTCGATTCTTTTAAATTTTGAATTGTCTTCCTTCCATCTTCTAATAAACAATTTGTATGAGATGGAACTTGATAGGAACACTGAATTTTCTACGATGGATTTGTGAACGAATGAAAGTTTGATTGTACTATAACTACTAACTAATGATAGTTTAATTTTTTCCATACAATGTTTTAATTTAGTTACAATGTTTAAACTTCAAGTAATTCTTATTTTGTATTAGTTATGGGATAGTTCAAAATGTGTGAAAGCTCCTGTTGGTGGAAAGAAAAATGTGAAGTTCACAAGGCAACGCTTTATATAAGATTGGAATTATCCGTACATTTTCTTTTCATGGTTCGTGTTTAGATTGTTCTTTCCAAAACTTATCTCTTATACTTATCTATTCAACATAGTTCACATATTCAAAACGGTTTTATGTTTGACTATTTTAATTATTACAGAAAATGCCATATGAATTCAAAGGCCAAGAATAACAATTTAAACATTTAGAACTAATAGTGATATCATTATAAACTCAAATAACATAAGATTAAACATCTAGATCTTAATGGAGAATATGATTACTATTGATGATTCTATTTGAAAGTTTAATGTTTTGTCTACATATATTATATGATATAATTATGTTATAATAATTTCAGTTGTTTGTCTTACTAGAATCACCGGCTGGTGATTTTTTGTAATATCCATAACATGGTTAGAAATATGGAAGGTAGTTTGACGGAAGGGTTGGGATCACGAAAATGTAACATGTCCATGATTTTGATGAATTGTGTTTATATTATTCATTGATCAAATTTTAGCAAGATGACAGTAGTGCACTTATAAATTGAATAGCGTAAGAGTAGTCCATCATTTCTCAAGGGTATAGTACTTGGTTTCTTTTTGTTAAGTTATAATATGTACTATGTCGATTAATAAATATGTAAAAATGGTTATGGTGACGATTGAGTTGCTATTCATGTTATCTCTTGAAACAATATCCACCTAAGATGTAATAGTATTCAACTCCAAATCTTCTTTGTTCCCGAACATTGTGTTTGCAATTTTGATTCAATGCTTGCTTCCAGTGATACTAGATTAATGGTCATTTATCCTTGATTTTGATTCACTACTTTAATATCCTTCTCAATTATCGTTCTTACTAGATTTCGGATCCATCCACCTTATTGCAATCCGATGCTCTAAAATTAGGGTCGTATGAGGTATGATCACCAATCGGCATCTGCTCCTCGCTGAGGCTCTACTTTCTCATGAAATCAGGTATGCTGCTTCTCCACCACTCACCAAGATCGCCAACTTTGAGTTGCTAATATTTATTTAGATTGCTGACTTCTATTATTTTCTAACAGTTTGCAACTACGGTTTGGAATTTGTAGTCTTCATTCCTTTTTATCAACTGTTGAATAATGACTATTTTCGGAACTTAGATAAATTTGTTTATAATTTATTCGTAATGACAATTCAAAACTTATATTTTTGCATCAACTTAAGTTTTGTGTTGCATAGCCGATATGCACGGGAGTTGTTTGAGTTAATGCACCGTGTATTTTCCTTTTTTGTTATATCAATATTAACACAACTGACAAGCACCTTTGTCCAAGTGGTTAATTGATTCGGCTTTGGTGTAGGATGTCACAAGTGCGAAACTTGCTTTCGAACGTTTATTTAACATGGGATATGTTGTTGTCCCAATGATTTGTATATAAAGTACCAGTTCAAAAAAAAAAATTAACACAACTACATTTTGCGACTATGTTTGTTTATAATTAACAGGAAATAATTACATTTCTTCCTTTTGAAAGGTGCTATTCAACTGATTTATTATTTAAGAAAATTTAGATTGTATGTGGTTTAGAGATTTGTTGTTTACAGATTCTAATTTTATATTTTTGTTGTAATAATTAATAGTAGAGAAACAACAAATATATGCACCTCATTAGTTAGGAAGATTGTAGTTTATTTTGTTATGTACATTTTTCACTAATGCTTAAGGACATTTGATTTTCACAATTAGTACTTTCTCTTGGTAATAAGGTGATAATAGATTAATGGTTATTTATCCTTGATTGTGATTCACTACTTTAATATCCTTCTCAATTATCATTCTTACTAGATTTCAAATCCATCCACCTTATTGCAATCCGATGCTCTAAAATTAGGGTCGTATGAGGTATGATCACCAATTGACATCTGCTCCTCACTGAGGCTCTACTTTCTCTTGCAATCGGGTCTACTGCTTCTCCACCGCTCACCAAGATCGCCAACTGTGAGTTGCTAATATTTATGTAGATTGCTGACTTCTGTTATTTTCTAACAGTTTGCAACTACAGTTTGTACTTTGCAGTCTTCGTTCCTTTTTATCAACTGTTGAATAGTGACAATTTTTGGACGTTAGATAAATTTTTTTATAATTTATTCGTAATGACAATTCAAAACTTATATTTTTGCATCAGCTTAAGTTATGTGTTGCATAGCCGATATGCACGGGAGTTGTTTGAGTTAATGCACCATGTATTTTCCTTTTTTTTGTTATATCAATATTAACACGACTACATTTTGCGACTATGTTTGTTTATAATTAACAGGAAATAATTACATTTCTTCCTTTTGAAAGGTGCTATTCAACTGATTTATTATTTAAGAAAATTTAGGTTGTATGTCGTTTAAAGATTTATTGTTTACAGATTCTAATTTTATATTTTTGTTGTAATAATTAATAGTAGAGCAACAACAAATATATGCACCTCATTGGTTAGGAAGATTGTAGTTTATTTTGTTATGTACATTTTTCACTAATGCTTAAGGACATTTGATTTTCATCAATTAGTACTTGCTGTTGGTAATAATGATGAAATCAAAAAATTGTTATGGTGAATTTTCTTATAAATCGAACTTTTAAAGGTTTGCATTGTTAATTATAGTAGAAAGTACCTTACATTATGTTGTAACAATGCTACTATTTTTGACAAACACCATTGTCCCAGTAGTTAAGTGATTCGACTTTTTTGCGAGAGATCACAAGTTAAAAACTTTCATAGCGTGATTCGAACATATATTGACATATGAGTTGTGATTTATTGTTCCACTGACATGTTGTTTCTATGTACCATTTCAAAAAAAAAATCTACTATTTTTGAAAATTTTTTTGTGAAACAATGTTGCTTACCCTTAGCTGAACATCATAGCTAAAATGTTTTATGTCACTTTGTTGTGTAGGTAGCATATCTCAAGGGGAAACATTTTTATGTCTATTGGTTTGATATAGTTGATGGAGCAGCTTCGGTGGCAAATCGTCCATTCAAAATGAGCACAACGTTTCTTTTTGGAAATGAGGGTACATGGCTATCACAAAAGACATTAGAGACATGTGATTACATTGTGTATATTCTGCAATATGGTTTTGGTATGGCTTCATTGAATGTGACAACAACTGCGTCAATTGTTCTACATCAATTTGGGGTATGTGCCGAATTTCCAGAAAGAAGTCGCGAGGGAACAAATTTGATGTAACAAAGAGACCCATAAAGCAAGGTATTATTCTATTTTTTGAGTTCAAGCTTTAATAGAGGTATGTAGTATTATTTCATCTTTGAAATTAAAATTTTTGGTTAAATATCATTTATTTATTGAGTCAAACAATATTACTTAATTTTTTTTTCCAACATATAGCTGTATTTTTCAATATATAGTATTTATATTTGTCCTAATGATTATTTTACTTCAAATTAACTGTATTATGCACAGTCAAACACATAAACTAAATCTTTATGCAGTTTTATCTTGTAATTTTTTTTAATTTGAGGCACTTTTTGCACATTAGATGGATATATGAATCCTTCTTCTTATGAATGATAATATAATATGTATACCAGTAGAGACTTCTTCTTCCAAATTTTAAATACTTTGTATTAATGATATGTCTTTAAAAAATCACATTTATAACAAAATTTTAAATGTCTAATCCATCTTTACTAATTTTAGTTTGGGATCAATTTTTTATTTTAAGGGCGTAGAAATAAAAATTAAATAATTGTATTTTACAATAACATTTTTATTCATATTGAAAGTGGATATATATTGGTATGAATTCAATTTTTTGTTATCGTTATTACTAATCCTTCCGACTGTACTTACATGCTGTTACTATAATGGCAAAGTGTGTGGAAAAAAGGTAGTTGTTTTTTTCTGTCATTTAGGTCCCAAAACACTTTTCGCTGTCTCTGTTGCAGACAATTAATAAAATATTCATAAACCTAATATTTGGATATTATATAAATGTTATTTGAGTTAACGTTGTTAGAGTTATGCACAAGCCTATAACATTATGCGAACTACTGTCATGTTTATGTCTAACCAACATGTACATAACCACGAGATGATCACTTGCTATATTTACCCTACGTGTGTGTATAGTTAAGTCGAGTTTTTAAATAGTTGAGTAGTTTCTTTGAGATAGCGATAGTATACGACAACGGTACAAAATTTTTTTTTAAAGTTACTGTGCCGAACAGAAGAAACTGAGTACTAAAATTTCATACCCTTTTTGACGTCTACATTGTACTGACCCGGTATTTTATGTACTACTGAATGAAAAACAATGCTCATAACTTTTCCTTTATATCATACCTATTGTTTGCTAGTAGTGTTAATCTTTTAAGTTTACCTGCCTCACATTCTTTTCTAACCCTGTTAACTTATCGTTACAGCAACTGAAATGCTCATTTTAAGTACGTACCATGAACTCAAACATGAACAACACTAGAATGCAAAATGATTAGAATATTGCTGATGTTGGAGGCATTCTTCTGAAAGGCAAATACTTTGTTGAACAGAATTCGGCAATTGTTTTCCAATAAAAATAGCTTTCGCTACTGTTTACACTACAAGTAATGCAGTAGGGTTATGGTAATAATATATTTCTGTAATTAATTTCATTGAACAAATTATTCATATTTTAAAGATAATTTATTTTGATTTTTCTGAATGGTGACTTCTAACTTACACCAACTATAGGGATGATGGTGGATATCAGTTTAATAATGTATTTTTTACTTGCTTCGTGGATTATATAGCTTTGTTATTGGGTATAACAAGAATGCTACCATAATTAGTCTCACTGGTAGTGGCTATGCTCCTATTTTATTTATTATTGTTTGGTTATTAGCAGTGGATCCTACACTTATTTTTAAGTGCAAAATAAATATTGGATCTAACCAAGATTGGTCAAACATAGACGACCACAAAAGTTCAGCGATTTTGTTTAGCAGCCTTCTATCTTATTCCCGTATTTTTATGATGGTTAGACTCATTGAACCTCTTACCCTCCTTTTTACTACAAATATTAATGATAACTTCCATTTATTACAAAGTAAACTTTCGTGAGCAGTTACTTACTGACTGCTATCCTTTTTTCCACTAATAAAAGTATTCTCTATTCAAACTGTTAATTTCAAGCTGTATAGATTGAAAACATATGTAGACTGCAATCCAACCATTAATTTTACAGGAAAATCGTAATATAAATCAACTCTTCACAACGAGCAACTTTTATTTTACTGCATAACTCTACACAGCATCAAAGTTTCATTCTGCTTTTCTTCCTTTGTCCACTACATATATATTTCGTAAACAATACAATGGAATATAGTTTGTTAACTAAAATATTGTAGACATAATTATTTTTCACTCTTTCTTATAATATTGCTATATTAAATTTCCATGAGTCACGTTAGTACTAACGACCTTCATAATATATTTATTGACTACTGATGTATAAAAAGTAGATGGTGTCAAGGTCCACTTTATAAGGATACTTACTCCTACCGTGTACTATAAATTTGCAAAGAAGGGCTGTCAGTCTACTAAAGAATGTAAATTGGTAATGAATTGTAAACTCATTCATTATGCATGAATCATAGTCCAATATGAGCTACCAATTTTCTCCACCGTTATTATATACATCACTTACTATTTCACTCTATCATTTTTTAGGTGGTATTTATTATACTAATATATTTTAGGATGTACATGTCATTTTGAAACTGTATTTAACAAAAATGAATTTTACACTGAGAAAAGTGGTCGTACCTATTATTGGTTAGAATCACTTCTTTACTTTAATTAGAATTGAAAAACAACAGTCATTATATTACCTACTGCCTTTGATTGACGGTGCATCTTGGTTGGGTTTTACCGCACCGATGCTTGATAACTTTTCATTTTTACATTCTTCAACGCATTTTCTAGTTTTTAATGTGATTTAAACAACGTAAAATTATCCATCTTTAATCAGTTACAAAACCTAAACCGATTTAGTATAAAAAACAAACAGGAATTTTTACTGAATTGACTTTACCAATCGTTTTATTTTCCAAAAATTAGCAGCTAACCTATTTTTTAAGAACTCAAACAATAAACAACTAAAGACCTAACTTATTTCCAAATAATTTTTACTTTTCCACTATCAATTTGCACATCAAATGGCGTGGTATAACAATGCGGCACAGTGAGGAATAAAGGGGAGATGAGAGGAAAAAGAACAAGTTTTTCAAAACGAAATTTTATTCTTCTCCACTTTTTGAGAATTAGCAAAATCTCCCTCTATCCCATTTTCATGTCCCTTCTTCTCCCACCACTCTTTCAATACAAAATAAAAACTAAAAACGCAAAATTTAATTATAAGCCAACCAGGCCATAACAAATTGAACCTTTAACAATTTTCAGCTATACATAACAAGATTTAAACTAAATAAATTGAAGTCAAAGAAGATAGACGGATTTTACTAAATAAGGTTTTAACTTTTTCCTTATAATACTGCTTTCCTACAAATGAATAACTGTAGATACACTATTTTGCACTTTGGTTATGTGACTATTGCAAATTTTCAACAATTTTTTTTTCTTACCACGGTTTCCTGCTACCTCAGGAGTGAAAAGATGAAGGGGTTAAGAACCATCATTACACATGAGCAGTACATACTGCTTTAACTTACAATTGGATTACATTCAATTAGACCTACAATTACAAGGAAATACCAGCACTGCCTGTGTGCGTAGCACGGGCCACGCACTAGTATATTCTTTATGGCACAAACTGATGTGGTATGTCCCGAACTTAACTATGATGAATTATTAGAGCTTATCATGGAATTAGATGATAAATTTAGACAAATTAGAAAATTAAATAAATAACACATAGCCAAAACAAATAGATTGGAACTTGAAACAGAAATATTAAAAGATGAAAAACAATTATTTTAGAGGAGGAATTAGAATTTTCTTAAGAAAAAATTACAAATAATTTAGTTGAAAATGAGACTATATCTAATGATTTTGGAAAAGTTGTACTAGAAAAGAATAAATTGTTAAAAGAAAATATCAACTTGAAAGTAATATAGAAACATTGAAAATTTAGAATTAAAAAAAAATAGATAAAATTACAAATAATGTTTCAAAATTTAATAAAGGAAAACAAGATTTGGAAAATCTTATCAATGCTTCAAAACCTTCTGGTAATAGAAATGAAATAGGATTTAAAAATTCTCCTAAACAAAACGGGAATAATATTAAGTAATACAGTTTTATCTATCAAAAGACTAAAAAATCACCTAAGTCTAAAATGAATATAAAAAATATAAAAATTTGGATTCCTAACACAAATAATAATTTGATTAGACAAAAACATGTTAATACTTTTAGATAACATAGTCTATAATAAAGATTTTATTCATAAAGGTCCAAACCTTCTTGGGTATGGTTACCTGCTCCTTCAAACATTTAGGATCTTAACAAAGTATATGGGTACCAATTAAATCATCTTTTTTTGTAGGTACCCAAAATAAAAATTAAGCAGAAATGGATACTTGATAGTGGATGCTCCAAGCATATGACCGGAAACTCAAAAATGTTATCAAATATAACATACATCGATGGTGGAACGGTAACTTTTGGAGATAACTCAAAAGGATACGTCACTGGCATCGGAGTAGTCATCAGCTATGGTATTTCTAACTCTCCTATTATTACAAATTTTTTGTTAGTAGAAAATTTAAAACACAACTAACTTAGCAATAGTCAATTATGCGATAAAGGTTTTCAAATCAATTTTGAAAAAGATAGATGTAATATTTTCGACAATAACAAACAATTTATCTTTGAGGATTTTAGAAACAAAAATATTTATATCTTAAATATGAATATAAATTCAAATTCAAATTTATGTTTAACTGCCAAACATGACGATCCATGGTTGTGGCATAAACGATTTTGTCATGTTAATTTTATATTAATAAATTAGCAAAATATGAGCTTGTTAGAGGTTTACCTAAAATAAATTATAAGGTGGAAAATTAATGTGACGATTGTCAATTTGGAAAATTAAAGAAAAGCTCTTTCAAATCCAAAAATAATATTTCTACAGAATAACCATTAGAATTATTACATTTAGATTTATTTGGTCCAACTCAAGTACGATCTATAAATTACAGCATATATGTTTTCGTAATAGTTGATGATTTTCCAAGATATACATGGACTTTATTTTAAAAACATAAAAGTGACACCTTTAGTATGTTTAAATTTTTTGCTAAAAGAATTAAAACTCAAATGAATTTGAAAATTAAGAATATTCGAAGTGATCACGGTGGAGAATTCGAAAATGGCATAGGTCATAATTTTTCTTTTCCCCGCACACCTCAAGGTGTAGTAGAAAGAAAAAATCATACGTTACAAGAATGTGCAAGAACACTTTTAAATAGTAGTGTTTTGCCAAAACATTTTTGGGCTGAAGCTATTGCTATGGCCTGTTATGTTTTGAATTGAGTAACCATACGACCTATGATAATACATATTTGTTTTGAAATATTGTTTGGAAGAAAACCTACGGTATTATACTTTAAAAAATTTGGATCAAAATGTTTTATACTAAATACAAAAGATAATTTGAGAAAATTCGAGCCAAAGGCCGATGAGAGAATTTTTATTTGATATTCGGATTGTAGCAAGGTGTATAGAATTTTTAATAAACGAACTAAAACAATTAAAGAGAGTTTACATGTAACGTTTGATGAAAATTTTCTTAACCATCAAACTAATGATGATGAAGAAATAATTCCAATAAAAAATACAACAAATTTTATAATAATGAGACAAATGCACAAAATATTGCTTTAGTATCATCTCCTAGAATTCTAAAAGATCATCCAAAAGATAACATCATTGGAGATCTTAACTCCAGAGTAGTTAGAAATCAACTTAACCAAAAAATTCATATAGCATTTGTGTCAAATTTTGAACCGAAAAATTATAAAGAAGCTTCAAACGAATAATTTTTGAATAATAACTATGCAAGAAGAATTAAATCAATTTGAACGTAATAATGTTTGGGAATTAGTACGAAGATCATAAAATCAATCATTTATTCGAACAAAAATGGTTATATAAAAACAAAGCAGATGAAAGTGGAAATATAGATGAAATAAACATGTTTAGTTGCTCAAGGTTATAATCAAGAAGAAGTTATCGACTACGACGAAATTTTTGCATCAGTAGTAGGACTTGAGGCTATACGTACATTACTGCTTTTGCAAGTCATCACAATTTTAAATTATTTCAAATGGATGTCAAAAGTGCTTTTTTAAATGGTTTTATTAATGAAAACGTTTATGTTGAACAACTTCCATTGTTTGTTAACGAAAAATACCCCGATCATGTTTTTAAATTTCAAAAAGCCTTATATGGTTTAAAGCAAGCCCCTCTCATGCCTGATACGAATGTCTTCAAAATCATTTAATTACATCTAGTTTACAAATAGGTAAAATCCATAAGGCTTTATTTATTAAACGAGAAAATAATTACATTTTAGTTGTGCAAATTTATGTAGATGGTATTATTTTTTGTTCAACTAATGAAAATCTGTAGACTCAATTTTCAAATATTATGAAAAACGAATTTGAAATGTCTCACATTGGAGAATTAAATTTCTTTTTAGGTTTAAAAATAAACAAATTGAAAATGGTATTTTTATCCATCAAGAAAAATATTGCAACAATCTATTATGTCGTTTTGAAATGGATAAAACTTCAAGCAAACCAACACCAATGCGTACTAATGTTCATTTGAAAAAAGATGATAATGGAAAAGACTTTGATGGAAAATTATATCATAGTATGATTGGCACCTTACTTTATTTGACTGCTAGTGGACATGACATTATGATGAGCGTATGTCTTTGTGGCCGATTCCAAGAAAAACGAAAAGAATCTCACCAAAGAGTTGTTGAACATATCTTATGATATCTATGTAGTACTAGAGATTATGTTTTATTTTATCCCAAGGGATCATCATTTTAACTGTTTCACATAATGACACAGATTTCGATGGATGTAAAACAGATTGTAAGAGTACAAGCGGAACGTGTCACTTTATCGGACAATCATTAGTTTCATGGTTTAGCAAAAAGCAAAATTGTGTCTCCATGTCCACTTGCGAAGCCGAATATATTTCTTTGGCTCTAGCATGTGCATAAGTGATGTACATGCAACAAACACTTAAGGATTTCGGCAAAGTTATCGATAAATCACCAATATATTGGGATAATACAAGTGCAATAAATCTACCAAAAAACCCAATAAATCACTCACATAATAGAAACATAGATATATGAATCATTTTTATGTGATAACGTAGAAAAAGGAATTATTACATTAGAATTCGTAAATACCGAGATTCAAATAGCAGATATTTTCACAAAACCACTAAATGTACAAACATTTGTTAAATTGCGACGCGATTTAGGAATATTTCTCTTAATGATCTTCTAAACTAATACTACATATTCATTCATTCTATTTTTGGCTAAAATTTTATTATCCACAAATCAAAATTGTTAACACTAACTAATAATTTTTTAGAACTATGTATTCTGAAATTACCTATGTATAACCTCTAAAATCACGTATAAATAGCCTTCTTACAAAACAAAAGGTAAAGAATATATAGGTGTCATTAACACAAGAAAATAAAAGCATGTCTTCCGGCAACTCTCATCTCTCCTTCTCAACACCAACAATTGATAGTTCAGCAGATGCACCTCATCGCCTTCCTACTCCTACACCTGATCAGGAGCCGACATATGAGTAGTCCTCCTACCACACGGGATTCACTCTCAATACAAAGCGATCCAAACGATCTATATTTGTCTCTCCTAACATCAAGTAGAAAATCAATGAGATACATCACTACCGAAAGCAACAAATAGATTTACAATGAGAATTATACTTTGAACAAAAGGTCACTGCTCGGCGATTAAGCTTTCTGGAACAAGTAGCGATCAAATTGTGCCATTCACGAAAGAAAGATGCACAAGAACCACTTTTGATTCCTTGCAATCCTTTTTATCCCTCTGCATCTTATCGTACAACTTTGGATCCTTCAGCTAGGTAATTCTTAGGTTCGCCGAGAACCAATAAACGTGGAAATATATACCACTCAAGCCATGGAGGGATGACAAGTCTGAAGATCGCAATGCTCCATCATCATCTACATAAATTTACTTATTCTCATTGTGTTTTTATCTACGTATATTAATAGTCTATTTCACAAAAAGTAATATTATGTTTTAGTAAAATCAATCTCTTGAAAAATAATCAGCATCCTTTAAAATTAGGCTATTTTAAGACAAACTGGCCATTTCAGACGTCTAAGCATTGTCGTCGACACTCCTATATCACACAAAATTTTAAACACCGTGCATGTGTTAGACGTCTGATATAACCTTCCAGACATCTGAAAATTATCTCTACCTAATAGAAAATACAAACCAGTCTATTCCAGACGTCTAAACTATTGACTAGACATCTGAACAAGTCTCCGCCTCCTTAAGATACAAACTCAGGCCATTTTCAGACATCTAATATTATATCCAGACGTCAGAGAAAACTTTCTGTCCTGTAAAAATTACACTTTGGCCTATTCCAGACCACTAATTCTACATCCAGATGTCTGATAAATCTCTCTGTCTTTCAAAATTTACAAATCGATCTATTCCAGACGTCTACTACCAATAACCAGATGTCTGAACATATATACCGTCTTAAAACTAGGTTAAATCAGACATCCGATTCACCTTCCAAACGTTTGAAATTCAATCGACACTATAAAGTACCCTGCTAACGTCTATTTTTTCACCTTTTCTCACTTACATTTTATTTCATCTCAACTACAAAGTTCGATTCTCTAATTCTTAAACTTGCTTTTCCCTCCAAACACGCCCGAATTTCATGGACCCTAAAATGAAAAACCCTAAAATTTCTAACGCAAGCAAGATCAAGCTACTTCATTCGACTTGCAAGTTTGCTCTGACGATCAAATTAAGCGATGGATGAATCATGCACCATATTCAATCAAGAGATACGAGGATATTCAAAAGAAGAAGCTCCATATAGTTCCATTCTATAATTTGCTAAAGTTCCAAATGTATGATTTGGATGAAATGTGCGAAAGTATTGTATTAGAAACATTTATATCCTTTAATCCCAATAATATGCAAATTGATCAACTGGCCATATTTCTTTTCCATGCTAATTTAGATAGCACGGCAGTTTGAAAAAATGACAACGATGATAATTGGCTATGGTCAAATGTTTACAGCAACACAATTAGACTTACTCCAGGGATCATAGGCCGAACTCTCGGATGTTTCGACACTGGAGAAGATTTATATAATATTCCGAATATGCATCTCAAACAAAGAGGTAATTCACACATCAAATATAGGATGATGAAATTCCTAGATTTGCTTCAAAATACCTGAGAACTAAGGCGAGACTTTTCCCTAGAATGATCATCAACACTATCATTCCTCGCCTTGGTAGTCACGAGAAAATCACGGAGTTAGAGCACAAGTCCCTATATGCTATATTTAGTGGAACAAGGGTTAATTGGGAAAAATTCATACTTGACAAGCTTAAACATTTTTGGACTCGATCACGCCCATCCATCATCAATCCTACATACATCATGGGACTTCTAAGTGCTCACAACATCCCTTCATATTTATCCACTTTTGAAGAGATTTCTTCGAAATATGCATCCACAAAAATTTTCTATTTAATGCACTTACTAGAAAATCCACCGGATTTTATATCGTTTGAAAAGTGGACGCAACGTCGTCAAGCCGGATAAGCTAGGCCTCCACCTCAAAAACAGCCTGAACCATAATAAGGGGTAAAGCAACATCATGAAAATGTTCCTCCTCTTCCTGCACCTTTTTATTATACGTCTCAAGATTATATTTTGGAGACTCACACTGAGACAAATCCAAATGAAAGTGTTCGCGACTTAACTCTCCAAAATCAACTTATTTTGTCTCAAAAAAATTATTAGCTAAGCATATTTATAGTTTTGAAACATCCTTTTCTTCTCGCCTTGCCACCACTGAAGCGTCGCTTTCAACTTACATTATCTGTTCTAAAAGAGGTTCTTCAATGGGTTCGTAATCCTATACCACTTTTAGAAGATTGGCCAACCCCTGTGCCTTCTCCTCCTCCTTCAAAACATGCCAAACGTTTTGACGAGGAGAAACAACCTCTCGAACACACTTCGACATCTCCTAAAAACAAGCTAGCTCTTCCAAGAATGAAGACGAAGGAGATGATCATTATAAAGCTTCCCTAAAAGATCTTTAGATTTTTTTAGGATTCCTTCTTCTGTATAAAAATGCTAAAAATACTATGCATGTACTCAATTAATATGATTAATGAAAATTACTTTTCGATGTGTTATTTTTGTGTATATTCATGTAATCTTACAACGATTGGTAAATACTAAATGGTATGAACATGATGTCTACAATTAAAAGGTTATTAATGCTTTTTGTAATGCTAAATGGGGAGAAATAATAAAAAGCACAATAAATAGTGGAAAGCACATATTCATGGGTAGATTTATAAAATTATATATAAGTACATTGTATAGTTGTCATCATTAAAAAGGAGGAGATTGTTAGGAAATTAATTCTACGGTTTCGTTGACAACAGCTATACAATAGAAATCAAATATGCACATATATTTATATATACAGATATTTACTAGAACATCAATAGAAAGACAAGAACAAGGCTCATATAACACTACAAGAAACTACAAGTCGATAGGAACAAAGAAGCACAAGAAAAACAGCACAAAGACTGATATGCACAGTATCAGATGTCTGGGTGCATAAGCCAGACGTCTGAAACAATTGTCTGGAGCAACAGAAAGGCTAAACCAGATATCTGGCAATTACATTCAGACGTCTGATCTACAACTACATTCAAAAATATATATAGTATCAAACGTCTGAAACTGTGACGATCCGGAATTTTCGAGCACTTAAAATCGGAATATTTAATTAATTTTAAATATTAAATAGAGCAATCTTAACTTGAATTACAAATATCGCTATTTATCTGATAATTAAATAATAGAATCTAATAATTAGAAATTGAGTAAACTGTTGAATCTAGGATTTTAAGCGTATTAAAAAATAATGAGAAGGCTGGAAAATTTATATTGATAATACTGAGAATAATAGAGATTTTAAAATTGAATTTAACACTGATTTATTCAGGTTTAAGAATATATCGTTTAAATCAAATTTAAAATAGCCTTTCGGGACGCAGTCTCAGAATTCGACGAAACCAGTTCCATTGGGTCCGTAATATTGAATTATTATCGGATTTCAAATTTCGTATTGATCGGAGTTAGTGTGTTAGTGCAAGATATATAAACGCGTTGAAAATTTAATTGATATTAATCGAAATAAAGTATACCTATAAAAGAAAAATCCAATCTAAAGTCAAATCTTCTGCTATACATCTCCTTCCCATCTATTTCAAAGCCGAACATTTTTAGTTAATAAGAAGAAGAAAAAAACGTGAAGATGAAATCAATGGCCACCACCTTTACCAGCTTCAAAATTCAAGAAAATAATAATAATAAACAAACTCACTCTCGTTCGTTCAAACTCTCCTAGATTCATCCTCTCCTCTAACCCTTCGATCGATTCGAATTCGAGCCGTTGTCTAAATCCCCTCGGCATTTAAAACAAGCTCGGTGTCTTCGACATTTAGGGGGAAAGGGTTTGTTGCGATTTGGGTTGGTGCTCAGGCAATTTGCGAACGAGTGAATCTCGTGTGGGGTGGGGCGATGCTTCGCGAGGGAGTCGTGGCTCTGGTTGCGATGAGGGTTCAACTTCGTGACCGGAGTTTGAAGAGATCGAGCTGGGTTTCGATGATGAGGCTGTGGAATCTTCGGCGTCGAGGGGAACTCGCGTGAACCACTGCAGAATCGAGGAGAGAGGGTTGACAGTTTGTTCGGTGATGATCTTCGATCTCACTAGGTATTTTTGCTTTTCATTTTTTTTGGGATCTTCAATTTTTGACGTGAAATTGGTGCAACTAAAAAAAAGAGAGAAATATATATAATAATATATATATATATATATATGAATATATTTATATCATAAACTGTTTAAGAACGGAATATATATTGTAGAGAGTATATCTGCTTTTGGTTTACGATTTAATTCTAACAGAAATATATATATGTGGAGATATGATTTTTTGAAGATGGAAATGTTTAAGATAGACATATTTATGATATACTTATACACATTTTTAGTGTACGAGTTATTTTAAAATGATAGATTTGGTGAATGATTTGCGTACTTAGATTATTTCGATACTAAAGAATTTTATAAAAAGGATCAGATTCAAAAGTTAATAAATTATGGATTGGTTTTACAAAGTCTTGCTATACTTGGTTAATTTAATTTGAAATTATATTTTTAAAATTAATAGAAAATGAATTTATATAAAATAAGGTGGTTGGGTTAAACTTATATAAAAAGGTATATAGGAGTTTAGACATTGAAGTAGTTATATAAAGTTAATATAAAATTTAATTTTTAGATAAATAAAATTTTAATTTAGATAAATTATTGTTATTTAAATTTAAATTATCAAATGGAAATTAATTAATTTGATTGATCAAATATTAATAAACATCTAATGATTTTACAAGGTCTGAAAATCGAGGAAAACAAGTTGAGATGGGATGGTTTGCAAAAGGAAAAGCAAAGGTGAGTTAATCTCACTCAGTTAATTTAAATTTAAACGATTAAATTTAAATAATTGTTTGAACTGGTTGAATTGATTTATGTGCTGTAGTGTGGTATATGTAATTGGAATTGGCATTTTATATTGTGCTAACGTCTGTGCATGCAAGGAGAACAAGTTGGAGGGATCCAACTGGACCCCTCAACTTTATTTAATTATTTAATATTCTCTGTTCTGAATATTTGATATCCTGTAGTGAAGTATGTGAAAATATTGAATGTTATGGCTTGATTGTTGTGATCGGGCAGTAATGAATTACCAAATATATAATTAGAGTTTCGAAATGGAAATAAAAGAAGTGAAATTGTAAGTAAATAATTATAGAAAAGTTGAATAAATTTATAAATGAACTGGGAAGAAAATAAGTGACTTTAAAATTTTAACAAATAAATTTTGAGTATGGTAAGGAAAATTTAAATAAACAGAAAGTTAATGAAATTTAAACTTCAATGTTTTTGTTTAAAAGAACAAAGCATTTATTTTGAATTTAGGATTTAAATTATTTAAGAAGAATAAAGAAGAAATTGGGAATAACCTGAAATTTGTATATTTCAGCTAAAGGATTTAAAAATCAAGCTGAAATAAAAACAAAGTTCATAATTAATGAATTTCGAAATGAACTGATAAGTAAAGAAATTTATTTCAAATGGAATAAATTGGGAATCAATTTGGAAAATTGATCTAAGTGATTGAGATTGGAAATTTCTCTCTGACTAACCAAGTACGTTTTCAACGTAAATTTTTAAATATAAATTAAAAGTTTAAAGTTGTTTTAAGAAGTATGTTTTGAAAAATTTACTATTTCTAAATATTTAAATTCTAACGTAAGTATTTCCTTTTAATCTATTATAGAAATAATTAGTTAAAGAGTGACTTAGTATTTTATTTTTTTAAATGAAAATCTAGTTTTATATTTTATTTAGTAACCTTTTTTTCAAATATTCATATAGTATGTATTTTCTTACAAATCATTGAAGTAGTTTTAAAATAAATGTTTAAAAGTATATTTCTAAGTAAAGTGTTTTAAATTATTTTAAAATCTAGTTTTGTTCTTGGTGATTTCAGAGGAGATAGAAAATAATTGGGAAAGTTTATTTTGAAAGGAAAGATGGTTTTGGAACTGTTTTCAAAGGATTGAAAATAGAAAAATATTTTGTGAAGATATTTCGAGGTTAATAAATAATTTGGGAAATTATTTATTGTTGGATGGATGTTTGTGAATATTAATTGATAGTTAAGTCACCGACTATCAATATTGGCCAAATGCGTTGATCGCTTCGAAGAGACCGGAATCGAGATTTATTTCTCGAAAACCACTTCGATCCGATTTGTACGTTTCGTGAAAAACGATTTTGGATTCGAAGATGAAGCAGTGAAGTGCAAGGGCTAGCTGCTACTAATCCTGAGGATATTTCCAAAACGGATGTAGTAGGAATAGTGCCTTCGGTTTCGTTCGGACCCGGAACGGGCTTGTATGGATGAATGCTTGCGAAACATCGTCAGGTGGACGATGGGCATTCTAAGGGATATATTCTATAAAAGGTAACGCTTAGCCTCAAGCCTCATCAAATGGGAATGACTGAAAATCAGGGGATATGCAGCAAGGCTAGGTGGGTAGCACCCAAGCAGGGTGAGGTCATTCCAGTCTAGATGTCCCTTATTATTTCGGCTTAGTTGGCGGTTGCTGATCCCAACCGTGGGGTGGTCTCACTCGGGATTATGCGGTAAGGGGTAGTCCCGGCCTTGTGTTGCAGGGGAGCGGGCGTACTCCTCGGTACGGTGAACTAGGCCCCGTACTGTGACAGGTGGTACCCCAGTGCCTAGTCATTGATTGGAAATCCATTCTCCCTACGAGCCTTGTACGAGTTTTGTTTGTATTACCCAATCTGTGGCTAGTAGCTGGAATTTCATAATGTAACAATTTCGGCTATTTTATAAGTATTTGTAAATAGACCCTATTGTAATATCAGAGGATTTCTATAAAAATTGTTTTAGCTATCGTAAGGTAAAAACCCGACATGTTTATTTGTGGCGTGGTCTTACGAGATGCTTTTGCTTTCAAAGGATTTTTGAAACTTTAATAATCAATTGGGTGTGATTTTCTCACGCTGGTATTCCAGACTGACTCGGGTATTATTTAACTGTAGTGCTCGGGTCCGACCGAGTATTGTAGAATACAGGATATAATGCTATGGAGCTCAGGAGACGAGCTGGATGACGACACGTACTCTTGTACTTGTGTGTGTGTGTGTATATATATATATTCCGCTGTGTTGAGTTGTTGTGTATCCATGTGTATGTGATTGATGTTGAGCTGTGATTGATGTACTCTGATGATGTAATATATGTAAAAAGATATATTTGGTTCTTGAGTAAAGATTATTTATTATCTATTATATTTTATTCCGCTGTGATGGTTAGATTCTTTTGTTGTTTTCTATTTTCTTCTTCTACCTCTTCTTCTTTAACCCAAATGGTTCGTATTTCTGTACCACTTGAGTTGATTGTTGCAAAATATTGTTGACTCTAGGGGTACGGATTTGTGGGTCGTTACAGTTGGTATCAGAGCTTAGGTTGGTGATAGCCTTGGCTCTGGTGGTAAATTACTCAATTAGAGTCTGTAGTACTCTATAATGAGTTTGAGCGTATTAATAGATATGAGGGCGTATTTGTTAGTGAATATAAATTGTTTTAATATTGTGTTGATTGATTTATTGAGTGGCATATGAACCTTCGTCGACACAGTCTGCGCAACTGTATTGAAGGGGTTTCTAAACACTTGAAGAGAACAATCGACACGATATTTTTTTAAATGTGGGTAAATGAAATAATTTTACCCAAAAACATATTTTGATATAAAGAATAGCTTTTGAAAACTATTTAGCTAATATATGGTTGCTTGGATGTTAGAAATGATAATATTAAATTATTATCATTGTTAAGTGAAAATTTAACTAGAAATTGAAAATATAACCAAAGTTTGAAGGAATAAATTCATTATAAAATGAAATTTATAAATATGAATTATAAATGTAATTTATGAATTGAAATACAATCAAATGGAAATTTATATAAGCATAAACTGTATAAATGCATTATAGTTAAAATTGAATTAAAACAGAATTTGAAACTTTAAACCCAAAGATTTTGAAAGTATTTTGAAAAATAAATAGTAGCATTGTTGTTTTTGGGGTATTTCTGAAAAGAAATTGTTTCAAATAAATTTTGGAGAGAGATATAGTATTGAATTCACTTAAGCCACTGGAAAATAACTTCGGTGATGACTGCAGCATCATCGATGTTCATTTTCAAGTTTCTAAGTGATGAATTGTTGCTAAATTATTTGTTCAGGAAAACCTGTTTGTTTTTGAAAATTCAAAGGAAATT
The DNA here is from genome assembly GCA_030765085.1 of Allium cepa. Classification (NCBI taxonomy): domain Eukaryota; kingdom Viridiplantae; phylum Streptophyta; class Magnoliopsida; order Asparagales; family Amaryllidaceae; genus Allium; species Allium cepa. The sequence goes on from CM060931.1 coordinate 854,420,252, forward strand.
TGTTGGGAATAAAACCAGGATTGGTTTAAATTTTGAGAAGTATGATTTGAGATGTTGGAGATTTCAAAATGATTTGAAAACCAAAGGTCGGGAGTTTAAAAATCCTGATGAAATAGGTTGTAAGCTTATAAATTGAGATGATTTTTAAATCAGGAAGAATATAAGCTTTGAATGTTGGAATTTAAATTTAAAGGGAAAGGTTAAAAAATGAAATAAGCTTGGATTGGGGAAGTAAAAATTTAACTGGATTGACATTAACTGGATAGGCTGGAAATAATATCCAGTTGTATTCGAATTAAGTCAAAATCGAATTGAGTCAAATAAATCTGAGTTTAAAATAGAATTGAACTGGAATAAAATTTCAATTGAATAAATTGAAGTTGAAATTGAATTCTTACCTGGATAACTAGAAAATAAGTTGGATAAGAAATAAATTGGATAAGAATTAGATTGAAATAAATAAACCAGAATAACTTATAAAAGAATTAAAATGCATGACTAAAATATGCTTGGGTTATAAAGAAGCATAAGGCTTGAGTTAAAATAAAAGAAGAATATAATCAAGCTTATGATGAATGGAATTGTATAAGACAATAAATTGTGATTTATAAAATTGAAAATGGAATACAAATCCAAAATAAATATTGTTGGATGAATTGAAAAATAAAATAAAAATCCAAACTTGAATTATAAAATAAATTTGAACTTAATAAAATTTAAATGAAGATATGTTGAGATTAAAATCAAGTTTTAGATTATAAGTTGGGGGAATAATATTTAGATAATAATTAGATAATGAAATATGTAATGAGAACCTAATGCAGTTAAATAAAAAGCTGAATTGTGAGATAATAATGAAGTTTGGAAAATAAAACTCAAGTCATAAAATGAATTCGACTTGAGTTGTCAATAAGAGAATGTGATTGAATTGTGAATCCATGAAATTAGTGAAAAATGTTAATGGATTAAAATAGTAATGGTTTGAATGTGTAAATGAAATCAAATAAGTGGAAATAAATTGGATATGGCCTTGGAATCAACTGAGTTAAGTTGAGTATAAAGGAGTAAAATTTGCTGGTAAAATGAAAATGAGCTTAAGAATAAAATTTGAATAAATTGAAATAAATCGACTTAAGCTGAATAGATGGAAGAGAGTTGAATTTAAATCAACTTGAATTATGTTTAATGATATTGGGTTGGATTTAAATCCAGTGAAGATAAATTTAAATCGAAATAGAATTCGGTGAGTTGCAGATAATATTTAACGGAATGAAATATTTAAATAAATAATTGTAAAACCATTTAAATTGTTAAGAAATTGTAATAACTTGGAGACTATAAGAAAAATTGAAATGGTTATTGAATGAAATAGCTTGGATTGTCTTCAAGCTAAATAAAATAGTTTGGAATAAACAAATATGGAATGAAATGCAAATAAATGAATTGTAAATGAAAGTTGAATGGAATGTGTCGAGTTAAATAAATGATTGTGAATGGATTAAAATAAAAGGGAAATTTAATTAGTAATGAAGATGAACCTAAGCTGTTAATAGTTTTGGATGAACTAGTTTGGTTAATAAAATGAAATGCACGTGAATGAATTCAAATATGAAATGCAATGAAAATGAGAATATACGGATTGTGAATAAATTCGAAATGGAATAGAATTAAGTGTAAGTTGAGTCGGAGTCAATTTAAATTGGTTATAAAACATAAGTACCGATTTATTCACATAGATCTCGTCGAATTGCATGGAATAAATTGTCGTTTGGAAGTAAATGGAAGTAATTAAAATTCTATGTGTTGATAAGGGTAAAATAAATATATTTTGAAAACAATGGAATTAAATATGAGTTCAGTTTGCTTAAGAATAAAATTAAATGTAAGCGATTGAGTTTTAAACCATTTAAGTTGATGGAGTGGTGTACGAATGGATTGAAAACCATTCAAATTGAATGAAAATGGTTTGTGAATTAATTGAAATAGTTGAATTACTATGAAAATTGTAAAAAAAAATTGCTTACGGAAAATGTTAGATGTGCATTTCTTTAGAATTCATATGTTTTAACTATTGCAACTAAGTGAAATATAGTTAAACTGCATATATTGGGCACTTACATGTTTAAATTGAGTAAGTACATGTACCTGGAAGCCGTGTGGCTGGATTGGGTTGTGCTATTTGCTAAAAATAATAAGCCGCTTGCTTAAAATGCTAAATAAGGTACGCCTACGCGATAAAAGTAGGAAATATGAACTGTTTTTGGTTTTTCCGACCATGTGGGTCGATGTATATATATTTATCTCTTTTGTCAAATTGCAAAAGCTCCTCCGTACAAAGGGGACTCTGCCAAAAAAATTCAGAAATTTTGGGAGTTAGAAAAGTTTTGAAAATTTTGGGAAATTATGTTAACGACAAAACGATTTCAAACTTGAAAATTGAAATAAGTTAGTAAATGAAGCTAATTAAAATAATGACATGAATTAGTTATAAATGGAAAATAAAATTCAAATATTCAAAGTTAAAGATAAATTGAATTCATATGGAAATGAAAGAATCGATTTGGATAGAAATAGATATAAACTAAAATGGTAAGGTGAAAATAAATATAAGAACATATATAATGCTTATACTAAACTTAAGTAAGGAATGGTGAATTTCTTAGTTGGAAATTGATACTACAATTATATTCTAAGATAATATTAGAATCAATAGATATTGACATTTTGTGAGAGTCGATAAAATGTTTTGGAATGTTGTGCTGGGATATTAGTGCTAAGCAGGATATGCAGGTATTTTGAAGGGAAAAGAGGATAGGTTTTTGATTTCAAGAGATAAATATGAAATGCTCGACAAAGAGGTATGTATTTAAATTTGTTATGAAATTTGATTGGGTTTTTGGATTGAGCCACTTGGCGTTTTGTTTTCTTTTTGGATTTGGGAGGCAGTAGAGCCATTTTATAGTTGTACCGAGCTAGCCGCGCAAAGGAGACGCTGGCAAAAATTTTCGAAAATTTAGGGAGTTAGAAAATATATGAGAAAATTTTGATAACTTAAAATTTGAATTTAAGTTTGAATTTCAATTTATAAGTAGGTGATATTGTTTGGGACTTATGGACAAGTTGAAAAGTTAGAAAGGAAGTTTGTGTGTCTTTGATTAAAAGATTGTTTTTGCAAGTTGATGAGAATGTTTGGTTTTGGGAAAAGTAAACAGGTACTGGACCATTCTTCCTGACTAGTAATTTCAGGGACGAAATTCTTTTAAGGGGGGAGGAATGTGACAACCCGGAATTTTCGAGCATTTAAAATGGAATATTTAATTGATTTTAAATATTAAATAGAGCAATCTTAACTTGAATTACAAATATCGCTATTTATCTGATAATTAAATAATAGAATCTAATAATTAGAAATTGAGTAAATTGTTAAATCTAGGATTTTAAGCCTATTAAAAAATAATGAGAAGGCTTGAAAATTTATATTGATAATACTAAGAATAATAGAGATTTTAAAATTGAATTTAACACTGATTTATTCAGGTTTAAGAATATATCATTTAAATCGAATTTAAAAATAGCCTTTCGGGACGCAGTCTCAGAATTCGACGAAACCAGTTCCATTGGGTCCGTAATATTGAATTATTGTCGGATTTCAAATTTCGTATTGATCGGATTTAGTGTGTGAGTGGACGATATATAAACGCGTTGAAAATTTAATTGATATTAATCGAAATAAAGTATACCTATAAAAGAAAAATCCAATCTAAAGTCAAATCTTATGCTATATGCCTCCTTCCCATCTATTTCAAAGCCGAACATTTTTAGTTAATAAGAAGAAAAAAGAAACGTGAAGATGAAATCAATGGCCACCCACTTTACCAGCTTCAAAATTCATGAAAAATAATAATAATAAACAAACTCACTATTGTTCGTTCAAACTCTCCTAGATTCATCCTCTCCTCTAACCCTTCGATCGATTCGAATTCGAGCCGTTGTCTAAATCTCCTCGGCATTTAAAACAAGCTCGGTGTCTTCGGCATTTAGGGGAAAAGAGTTTGTTGCGATTTGGGTTGGGGCTCAGGCAATTTGCGAACGAGTGAATCTCGTGTGGGGTGGGGCGATGCTTCGCGAGGGAGTCGTGGCTCTGGTTGCGATGAGGGTTCAGCTTCATGACCGAAGCTTGAAGAGATCGAGCTGGGTTTCGATGATGAGGCTGTGGAATCTTCGGCGTCGAGGGGAACTCGCGTGAACCACTGCAGAATCGAGGAGAGAGGGTCGATAGTTTGTTCGGTGATGATCTTCGATCTCACTAGGTATTTTTGCTTTTCATTTTTTTTTTTGGGATCTTCAATTTTAGACGTGAAATTGGGGCAGTTAAAAAAAGAGAGAAATATATATAATAATATATATATATATGAATATATTTTAAAAACGGAATATATATTGTAGAGAGTATATCTTCTTTTGGTTTACGATTTAATTCTAACAGAAATATATATATGTGGAGATACGATTTTTGAAGATGGTAATGTTTAAGATAGACATATTTATGATATACTTATACACATTTTTAGTGTACGAGTTATTTTAAAATGATAGATTTGGTGAATGATTTGCATACTTAGATTATTTTCGATACTAAAGGATTTTATAAAAAGGATCAGATTCAAAAGTTAATAAATTATGGATTGGTTTTACAAAGTCTTGTTATACTTGGTTAATTTAATTTGAAATTATATTTTTAAAATTAATAGAAAATGAATTTATATAAAATAAGGTGGTTAGGTTAAACTTATATAAAAAGGTATATAGGAGTTTAGACATTGAAGTAGTTATATAAAGTTAATCTAAAATTTAATTTTTAGATAAATAAAATTTTAATTTAGATAAATTATTGTTATTTAAATTTAAATTATCAAATGGAAATTAATTAATTTGATTGATCAAATATTAATAAACATCTAATGATTTTACAAGGTCTGAAAATCGAGGAAAACAAGTTGAGATGGGATGGTTTGCAAAAGGAAAAGCAAAGGTGAGTTAATCTCACTCAGTTAATTTAAATTTAAACGATTGAATTTAAATAATTGTTTGAACTGGTTGAATTGATTTATGTGATGTAGTGTGGTATATGTAATTGGAATTGGCATTTTATATTGTGCTAACGTCTGTGCATGCAGGGAGAACAGGTTGGAGGGATCCAACTGGACCACTCAACTTTATTTAATTATTTAATATTCTCTGTTCTGAATATTTGATATCCTGTAGTGAAGTATGTGAAAGTATTGAATGTTATGGCTGGATTGTTGTAATCGGGCAATAATGAATTACCAAATGTATAATTAGAGTTTGGAAATGGAAATAAAAGAAGTGAAATTGTAAGTAAATAATTATAGAAAAGTTGAATAAATTTATAAATGAACTGGGAAGAAAATAAGTGACTTAACAAATAAATTTTGAGTATGGTAAGGAAAATTTAAATGAACAGAAAGTTAATGAAAGTTAAACTTCAATGTTTTTGTTTAAAAGAACAAAGCATTTATTTTGAATTTAGGATTTAAATTATTTAAGAAGAATAAAGAAGAAATTGGGAATAACCTGAAATTTGTATATTTCAGCTAAAAGATTTAAAAATCAAACTGAAATAATAACAAAGTTCATAATTAATGAATTTCGAAATGAACTGATAAGTAAAGAAATTATTTCAAATGGAATAAATTGGGAATCAATTTGGAAAATTGATCTAAGTGATTGAGATTGGAAATTTCTCTCTGAATAACCAAGTACGTTTTCAAAGTAAATTTTTAAATATAAATTAAAAGTTTAAAGTTGTTTTAAGAAGTATGTTTTGAAAAATTTACTATTTCTACATATTTAAATTCTAACGTAAGTATTTCCTTTTAATCTATTATAGAAATAATTAGTTAAAGAGTGACTTAGTATTTTATTTTTAAAAATGAAAATCTAGTTTTATATTTTATTTAGTAACCTTATTTTCAAATATTCATATAATATGTATTTTCTTACAAATCATTGAAGTAGTTTTAAAACAAATGTTTTAAAGTATATTTCCAAGTAAAGTGTTTTAAATTATTTTAAAATCTAGTTTTGTGCTTGGTGATTTCAGAGGAGATAGAAAATAATTGGGAAAGTTTATTTTGAAAGGAAAGATGGATTCGGAACTGTTTTCAAAGGATGGAAAATAGAAAAATATCTTGTGAAGATATTTCGAGGTTAATAAATAATTTGGGAAATTATTTATTGTTGGATGGATGTTTGTGAATATTAATTGATAGTTAAGTCACCGACTATCAATATTGGCCAAATGCGTTGATCGTTTCGAAGAGACCGGAATCGAGATTTATTTCTCGAGAACCACTTCGATCCGATTTGTACGTTTCATGAAAAATGATTTTGGATTCGAAGATGAAGCAGTGAAGTGCAAGGGCTAGCCGCTACTAATCCTGGGGATATTTCCAAAATGGATGTAGTAGGAATAGTGCCTTCGGTTCCGTTCGGACCCGGAACGGACTTGTATGGATGAATGCTTGCGAAACATCGTCAGGTGGACGATGGGTATTCTAAGGGATATATTCTATAAAAGGTAACGCTTAGCCTCAAGCCTCATCGAATGGGAATGACTGAAAATCAGGGGATATGCAGCAAGGCTAGGTGGGTAGCACCGAAGCATGGTGAGGTCATTCCAGTCTAGACGTCCCTTATTATTTCCGCTTAGTGGGCGGTTTCTGATCCCAACCGCGGGGTAATCTCACTCGGGATTATCCAGTAAGGGGTAGTCCCGGCCTTGTGTTGCAGGGGAGCGGGCGTACTCCTCGGTACGGTGATCTAGGCCCCGTACTGTGACAGGTGGTACCCCAGTGCCTAGTCATTGGTTGGAAATCCATTCTCCCTACGAGCCTTGTACGAGTTTTGTTTGTATTACCCACTCTGCGGCTAGTAGCTGGAATTTAATAATGTAACAATTTCGGCTATTTATAAGTATTTGTAAATAGACCCTATTATAATATCAGAGGATTTCTATAAAAATTGTTTTAGCTATCGTAAGGTAAAAACCCGACATGTTTATTTGTGGCGTGGTCTTACGAGATGCTTTTGTTTTCAAAGGATTTTTGAAACTTTAATAATCAATTGGGTGTGATTTTCTCGCGCTGGTATTCCAGACTGACTCGGGTATTATTTAACTGTAATGCTCGGGTCAAACCGAGTATTATAGAATACAGGATATGATGCTATGGAGCTCAAAGACGAGCTGGATGACGACACGTACTCTTTTACTTGTGTGTGTGTGTGTGTGTGTATATTCCGCTGTGTTTCGATCTTACACCTATAACATGTCCCTCTAAATCTATCATGGGGAGTGTAATGAGGAGGTAGTCAGAACAACATTGTAGTGACTGAAAAATTACATACTTTACCTAAACACTGATTTATGCCGATTGATTTCTATTTAAGTGTTGTATCCATTATTCACGGCTATTTCATGTAATTCCATCTATGCATATGATATGCCTAACTCTCTTCGAGATATAACTATATATGTATGTATGTATACATACATATGTATATATATATATATAACATTGTACTACCCAAAAGAATAACCCGACTACATAATACTTCTTAAATGAGGCCGGCCTATCGGCCATTTAGTACCCCATCCCCGAAGCGGGCCCTCTGTAACATAGTCGCTAATCAATTGGTTCTAGCTACAGAGACCGCTGACCCCTAGATACGGTTTAATAATTTAGTCATCGTATTACTAACACATCTCAAAGGCTTATCTAAGGGTTAATTAGGCTACCTTCTACAAACAAATAACTAATTAAGTAATTAGATCTCTTTGTGTACCATACGAATTCTATAGTAGTAGGAAGCGAAATCTATCAAGGCATAACCGAAGCCTTTGCGACAACCATTCGGTATCGCTGGTAGTCATAGATGTCAGACCTACTACTAAATACGAGTACAATAACAATACTAACATAGCCTACCGACCTCCCACAACTGGTATCCCGTTTCGACTAACCTAATGTAAGTCAAGATAAATGCCAATTCTAGTTACTTAGTAACACTTGTTAGAATTGACACGGACCCTATTTCCCTATTAGGTACCGTCATAGGTTATTTAAGATTTCTTAAATATGGAGGAGGCAGACCAATGGCCATTTAACACCTTCCTACCCGAAGTTAAAACCCTTGACATCCCTAATGATATCGAGTCATTTAATACTTCAAATCCAAGAATAACGCTTAGTATAATTTTCCCTATCTATACATAAACAGATATCTCTTCTTTTTGGGCCCTACAGTTAGAGGAGTCCGCATTACTGGTAAGTTTACACAACTGTTGGCAGCTTCTAAGTGAAGGGTAGACTTTTACTATGTAACTCTACTGACCTCGCATAACTGCCCGTTCTAGACCAAACCAATTATTCCAAGGCCTAAATATTGGGCTACGCCCACTAATTTACGCTCGTCTTAAACGTATTATGGAGGCTGCTTAATTTTCTACTACTAAAATGATATTGCCTCCAAGCATTTAATTCCTATCTTATTTACTTATTACATATAGGCTCTATTTCTCTCTTACGTCCTGTTATTGCCAATTTCCCGTAATAAAGGGTCATTATTATTCAAATTCGACAATCACTAATGACATTTATTTATTCGATCTAATTAAACCTTTTATGCATGTTTCATTTTCCCATAATGCCATTTTAACTCCTTAATTTGTCCTACTAAACGCATTTATGACCCTATTTAATTTCTACAACTCCATATTAATAACTCGTTGTGCTAATTATAACTAATATGAATACTATCGTATATTACACTATTTATATTTTTAATTGGTAGGAGCAATTATACGTGTATGTGTGCGTGTGTATTCCTACTTCTAAACCATTAATTCATATGCTTCGGAATTCCAAAGCATGTTTATATGCACATGTTGTAAGGAACATTTATTTCCACATTTTAATATATAAGATCTATCCTTCCTAAAAAAGGAATACTTAATAACTTTTCATAAATTACCCAAAAATGAGACTTTGCTCTATTTGAAATTACAAGGAACTGGTTCTTTTCTTTTATCAAAAAAGACAGTGCAAACTTCGGAGAAGAACATCCGTACTTTATGGTCTCTTACATTTTAGGTATATTCCTTGTTATTTCGAATGACGTGCCTTTTATACATAATTGTGGAATCAATTAATTTATGGAAATTACATAGTAATAGATACAACTAAACTGTACGCCCAACGTTCCTAAATTAGAACATAGAAACTCATGTTCCAAGTCAAATTAGGGCAATCTAAATTTATACCAACAATTTAAAACCCGATTATCATAAATCTGGAATATATCTTGTAATTGTCTAAATATTCTACTTTAACTAATTTATAGACATATTTTCATGTTTCAAGATTAGGGTATAAGTACCATTCACGTTCCAGTTATTACACTTGTAGAATATGTAGGCGAGATTTCAATTGAGTATGCCCTTCCTAAGCCTATAACTCAACCGATCTTGCATAAGAATAATAATTGAATAAAACTCAATGACATTAATTTCTATATAATTTATAAATAATACAATTTCCTACTCATCTTTCTAGCTTTCCAAATCTCCCAAATCCGAATTCACCCATTTAATTTGACTCCTTTTCCATTCTAATCCAAAAGAAAATGTATAACAAGATATATACATACTATTAGAATTATAGATCTGAGAAGAAATTTGGGGTTAAGGGGAATACAGATTTATAAACATGAAATTTCCTTTTTTCGTAATATCGATTCGCCCCTTCTCTTCTTTGCTTTTATTTTCTGAACTTCTTCGATTATATATAAACGTATAATATAACGTTAATAAATAATAGAAATAGCGGATAAGGGAAAATGGTAGAGCTCTTCTGCTTTGATCAGAAAATACGAGAAGAAAAGTGAAGGGCTATACTTGCATTTATAGACGCTCGAGTTAATTATATCCTAGATTTAGAATGATAAAATTTGTGCCATTCGACTAAGGTTCAACTCTAGCCGCCACTCGATAACTTGTCGACTGACATAAGGAGGTGTCAACAGGTAGGATCCATGCAATTATTAATATTTGTTTCCTTTGGTTCCCTTTTTACTATTTTCATTTCAAAAACTTCAAACACCGATAATTTCTTTGTTTGAATTTCGATCGCAAAACTTTATACATGAAAGTTACTAAGAAAACCTCCACGAACACAATAGTGCAAATTTCATGGCCAAATTATGATATTTGCTCAAATTCTGTTTTTGAGCCTCAATAATTATTTACTAATTATCGTTAATTTTATAGTTGGATACACAGTCTAATCCTGGCCAACTTGGTCCACGTTAGCTTGTAATCTAACTGTTGCTAGGGGCGGGTTAATTGGGCCTTCTGTATGCGATGGTAGATTAGATCCAGCTTTGGCCTACATCAGCTCACTTGCTTAATTGCCATGAACCTTTTGGCTAAAAAAGCCTCCCAGCTCAACAAACCCAGCAATCAGTTCGCCTGTCAAAACATAGAGCAAGCCCAGATCGTCTCATCTCCCATTAACAAACTGATTCCCTCTCTCTGACCAGCTTGCAGTCCAATAACAAGCTAGCCTGGTTGCTTAAGCATCTCTTCCTCGGCTATCTCCTAATAAAAAAAGTTCAAGACCCTCTCAAGTGCGGCCGGTCATCAATCTAGCTTCAATATCGCCATCTTTGACCTTTGCTCCATCTTATCTAGCTTGGTACGGACCCTTGGCTTTTATCTGCTCCCCTTCTTCTTTATCGTCTCAATAGATCATTCGACTTGTTCTTGGTACCTACTTCTAACAAGAAACCTATCCCATTTCATACAAGCATACTGCAAGTTTAAGCTAGCTTAATGCAAAGCATGCTCTTGATACTGTTCTGTCGGCCTATATATCAACCATACATTCCTTTCTTTCACCAGTTTTGTCCTATCAAATCCATTCAACCATATTATTAGCCAACTATGGTTTTCACCTTTTTTGCGGCATGATCATTGCCATCTAAGTATCAGTTCAACAACTATAGGAACCCTATGTATGGCCACTTCCGAGAAGTGGATTGGACCCTCGGTAAAGGGGACCCTTGTTTGGTTTGGCCCCTAGCGGAGGCAACCCTAAGGTGGTTTGGGCCCTTGGTGAGTGTACCAAGGTGGATTTGGAAGTCGAAGGTTAGAATCCATGATCCACCACTTAATCTCCATGAGATTAGTAGCACCTAGAGCTTAGCAGCTTTTTTAGTCATAGGCGCTTGATCTTTTCTCATTATTTTTTTGTAATTCCTTACAATTGTAAGAGGGCCATATAATAAGAGAATTATACGGTGGAATTAGGTAGCTTGGCCAAACCGCTTTACATCTAGTGTCATATGTGTTTGAATGATTCTTTCCCTTTATTTTTTCCATCATTAAGATTAACAATTGGCAAGTTACATTTTCTCTTCATCATGTATTGTAATAAATCTAGGGTTAACAAAAAATATCATCAACATTTTATCTCTAAAAGGAGGGCCAAGCTCCGATCTTGTGGTTAACAGTTTTATATGCAAGCACTTTCTCCTCTTGGTACGTCGCATCCAACATCAACAGTGGCAAAGGTGGATGGTGCACCACTGCCTCCTCTACTCACAAAGAAGAGTCTTTAACTATATCAGTTTGACTTCAAGTCATGCGCAGTCATTTTATGTGCCTGTGCATCTCCTCACAATATTGGTGCTACCAACTAAATTGTGGAAACCAAGCTCCGCCCAATGTGAGGGCCATACCCACTTGCTTAGGCCTTTGCCTGAAGATTAGACTCTTCTGGTCTGCCTGAATCATGGCATGGTCCGAGTGTAAGGTGACCTCCCATGAAATCTTGGCTACCCGCCAAGTACTTCCACATTGAAATCCTAGATACCCAACACTCTCAATAGTGCCCAAGCTGCCCCCTGATGGCCAAATAGTCCTCTCATTCGTCTAAACTCTCAACGGCGTTTGAAGATGACACGCCTGCATGTCTCAAGATGCCTAGACTCCATCTTATTATCTTTATCAAGCTCACTTTCGTGTCCTTAATCTCTTATGAAGAATGCATCGATGATCGCAAAGCTAGGACATTTCAATACCTTCACAAGGTTATCCAATAAGGATGAGTTATCATGTGTCATTACCTTGTTTTGGGACAACTGACCTTTGCCTCCTCAAACTACGCATGTCGTCACTCCCTACTTGTCCGATCGGCTATCTGCAAGGGTATGTCATGGAGAATCCATTTCCTTGTCACCGACTTCTAGGGTATTCGGCAAGATTGAATCATTACGCAGACAACAAATTACTCGAGGATTGTCTCCTTTCCCTTGAGTTTAGCTTAGAGGTCTCTCACTTTGTGCTAGGGTTCATCGATAATCGGATAGGTAGCTGCAAATGTTCGTGCCCTCGCCCATGATGTCGTCCATCCTCCATATGGGATAGGACACTATTGAACGGATGGGTGCTGTTATCGTGAGTACTGTCAAAGTCAAGCATCTATCATTTTCCCATAGAAATAAGTCAAGTGCAGTTCTTTATTGCAGCATGCCGATTTGGAGAACCTTCGAGCCTCTTAACGCATAGGTTCAAGCAAGCCTTACCTATAACTCCCTATTGCAGCCTGTCACCCAAAAGAACCTTCAATACCCCATTGCTTTGGCTTGAGTGAGGCTTTCTATAGCTTCTAATTGTAGCGTGTCACCTTGAAGAATCTTCAGGTCCCTCATTGCTTAAGTTCGAGTCGAGCCCCGTTGTAGTTTCTTATTTCAGCGTGTCACCCTTGAGAACCTTCATTCCCCTCAGCATTTAGTTTTAAGTAGGGCCTGCCCATTTCTCCCTATTGTAGCATGTCACCTTCGAGAACCTTCAAGCCTCTAAATGGTTAGGTTCGAGCCCAGCTGACCTGTAGCTCCTTATCACAGCATGTCACCTTGAATAACCTTCAAGCCCCTCAGCGTTTAGGTTCGAGCTAGGCCTGTATATTGCTCCTTATTGTACCATGTCACCTTAGAAAGCCTTCAAGTCCCCATCACTTAGGTTCGTGTAGGACTGCACAAGAGTAGAGAGGCTGTGGATAAGTTCACTCTTTACCATTTCTATCTGCTAAATTTTTATGAACAACAATGCATGTCGCTCGTCTTACCATTATGACACACCCTTATCATGAGTATTTGAGCAGCCATGTGGCCAAGTTCGAACCGTGACCTGGTGTCACATAACGACAAGATATGTGTCACCCAAGTGAACCCTCTGGTCTCACATGTACTCCAAATCAATCCAGTTCTATCCACCACTTTATGCATGACTGCTTATCACTTAGAAACCTGATGGGCCAACATGTGCTTTATTCTATGCCAATCCCACACCTAACTTAGTACCTTGTCGGCACCTAGATCTTATCAACGACTAGATTTAGCCCATCTCATGACAATGTTACTATTTGGTATGTCTTAAATAGGGAACTTTTCTAAAAATAATGCAAGAACTATTCCTGAACATGTGTCACCTAAGAGGACCTTAAGCTACTCAACACTCAGATCTGTTACCGGGATCGCTCAATAACAAAGCAGCACGGTGAAGCTCAACTGTCATTTCCCTTGGCATTTGCCAACAAATTTTTCTGCAATCTAAGATATGCTACCCTACCAGTCATAGGAAAATAATCGAAGACAACTAGTTTCTTAGATAATAAGTTTTTAATAAAAGATCTGTTCTTATTTTGCTAAAAAAAAGGCAGGGACATAATGGCCGCTCCCTAGGCTTGCAAAGATTTTCAATCGCTAATTAGTTGAAAAAAATAAAAATAAAAGGGAATTAGAAGCACGTCAGCCATGCTCTTCAAAGGCTAGCTGGTTGTTGCTTTTATTTTCCAAACTGTGCTTGGCTACACCTTTGCACGCCCAACACTTCATGTATTCGAGAACTTGTTTAAGGAAACTGAGGATGCAACAGCGAGAGGCCATGGAAAGCTTCCAAATAGCGTAGCCAAAGTGCAGACCACGGCTTCGGCCATGCCAGAAGTAGCAGAGGCGACAACTACTGCTCTTTTCAACAAGCTGTTGGAGCACACACGTTAACCTAAGGCCGAGAATGTAAATTCATCAATGCAAGGAATACTACTGTCTTTACTTTGATCATTATTCTGAGACCAATAGGCAATCACCATCAGAGAGATAGCCAAAAAGCGTAAGCACGAATCTAAGGTAATGGATGGATCTATCTCAAGAAGTGAAATTCAGGCAAGAGATCAAACTATAATTGACAAACACAGTTAAGCCCCTATAGAGCTAACTCCATCCTTTCAATCCCAACCAAATTTCATGAAACAAAAGCACATAAGTGTAATGGAAGAGGAAGGGGAAGGTGAAGTAATCTCTTTTTATAAATGAAAAATCATGTAATGTTTGAATTTGCTAGAAAATTACGTCAATACCTCATGGGCTAAGGGGAGAAGAAGAGGCTTATACACCACAACTTTAGATCAAAATCGTTATGTTCAAAAAGGCAAAAAGGATCTTAACCATTCAATAGTGATAAGTTGTGTGTCACACCTTGTTCGTGGCAAAATGACATATCCATGCTATGCATCAAAATTTATGCAATACGCCGATATCAAATGAAAGCACCAAAAATATAGATCTATAAAATAGAAAAATGAAATGAACATGAATATTATAGTGGTTTGGAAAATTCTCCGGCCTACATCCACTTAAATTTTATTACTTATGTTTTCTTTATGGAATACAAAGATTCTAACTCAAACCCAACCACAATCTACTAGGTCATGTATTTAAGAAGGTTTAAGGAGGAATACGAAGAAAAGTTTCTAAATGCCAAATGTCCAATGGAAAATTAGTCCTCTCCAAGTTGCTACGGGCTAGTTATTTATAGGAAAGCATCCCATACAAGTCGCTGGACCATGAAATACCAAGTCAAACTCTAGATCCAAGAAATTAGAAGAGGAGTAAAGGTCTTCAACGGCCTATGCAGTTAAAGCCCTGCAAAATCCTTGCTATAACATGTAGCATTCTATGACCACTATGCTTTTTCAATATGACACTACATAATAGTAGATCGTCTTTAAGCCCCGCTACACCCGCTAAATCAAAGACTTTTAGCACCCGCTTTTGTAAAATTAACATGAAATTGTTGATCTGACTAGATTTCTTTTAAACCATATCAACAAAGCTAATGTAAAGACATAACTTAAGTGCTCATCATAAGTAAAAAAATCTATTATAGTCACCATATCTGGGCTGCATAAATCATGATGTTATTTATTTTTATTATATGAAATTAAACAATATTACTTTTTTCCACATAAATTATGTGATAATGAGAATAAATTAACGTTAAATATTTGGTTTTACATCTAATGAATTTTTTTGCACCTCTACTATTTTCCGCTATATTCCTGCTATATTCACGCTATCACCTTTTGCATCTTCACCGCTATGGAACAACATAGCGCTCTAACTACACAGCCTATAGCTTAAAAGAAGATCGGTATCGACATGATTTATTTTGGCAATGATATGATTTTCTTGTTACAAATCATCCGGTCTACTATCTTGTCTTCTAGCATCAATTCAGTAAGTTCCAAGCACTTTTGCCTCTGAAATCAGGTTTTTCGAAAGATGTTTTGACATGTCTAGTACTAGTCCTTTGTTGTTGAGTTTTTCGGAGTGGACCAAACACTTCTTGAGAAAATAGATTCCATGATGATCAATATTGCCAACCACTCCTTAACAAAGGCTTCAAAGCCTTCCAATGTGCATGAAAATAGGTTGGTACCGACATGAAAGTGGTTGGTACCAACCACTACTTTTGACGTCCTTTGTATTAAAACATATTAAAGTCTTTACTATTTCCATCTCAAGCTTTATTCCTAGTCTCTAGAGCCATTCCTTCATCATACAGAAGTCCAATGCCTCCATTTGAGTTTATTTCAAGGCTGTAGAAAATTTAGCTATAATACTTGCCCCCTAAAGTATGCTTTATGAATGTAAGATATGCTTTGATAAAGAAAAAGTTCCATGAGTGATTAGCCATTAGTAGTTGAGCTCTCCAGTTATCCATTGATCCAAATTGCACTAAATCATCCAGTTTCTTTGGATTCACCTCTAAATCAAAGGTCGTTCCAAAACCATTATAGATAAGGACTCTAGTCCTTGCTTAAGTGTTAATCGTAAATCATAGTTATGCCATATTCATCTAAAGTCATCATTTCAAATGCAATGACCAAAGCCATCCCTTGTTTCTCGGGGTTAAGTTATCATATTTCAGTATCATCCCGTGTTTGCCTGAGATTTAGGTTATCATATCAATATCTATATCATATCGTGTTCACGCGTGATTTATCTATCTTTGGTTAATTATATATATTATGCAATCATGCATTGTTAACTGTAGGGGTGCATTATAACCAATTGAAACGTTACTTTTAAGTCATCTAGTATCGCATCCCATTATCAGTAAGCCTATCCAAATTGGGATGGTGAAAATCATTAATTAATAAGTTGTTTTATCAAATCAAAGGCATTCAAATCTCACCACCAAGTTTGGATCTCTTCGGATCACATATTCAACGTCAAACCTTGGTTCTGATCTATTCATATCGTTCTTTTTTCAATACTTGATCTCTCTATATCTTACGTAATCCTACTCGTGGTCTCTCTGGATCATATATTCATTATAAGTCCAATCTGCTCGCTCTTCGATGAAGGGACCCAACATCCAAGCATCTCCATTTACTGACTCTCTGGTGAGGGGACTTACTTTTCTGTACAAGTCCATTCACTCATTCTCCACCAAGGAGACTTGCACCTTATTGTTTATTGCCCCATCTCTTTGGTCGAGAAAACCATATCCAATCAGTTTATAAATCAGTGATCATGTTAAAATGATTTTTAAAATCAAATATTTATTTCTAAAATCCAAATCTAAACAATAAGCAAATATCCTGAACATCATGTTATCAGTGTTTACTTCTAGACATCTAACCTAACACATGCCTATAGACCAATCGAGGTCCCGTGCAGGTGTAAACAACCTAAGAGTAACATTGTCTTATTTATTCAAAGAAGATGAAAAATAAGGGACGTGAACCTAATTCATATGCATCTCGATCATGGGATAATCATTCTCTGCCCAGATCCACGATCATATCCTGATGTATACATTAAAGATGGTGGTTGCTCCTACTTCATCACTGTAGTTTGATTCCTTATGTACTGTTGTAGCCGATTGTCCCGAACCTGCTCCTCTATTGAATCATGAACGTATGCACACTTGTTTGTTTCATGCCCAACCATCTCATAAAATGCCAAAATCTTCCATATCTTTTCTCCAGACCCGAGGGTTCCCTCATAATTGGCCTCCAATGCGGGATCTACTCCTTATTATCCAGATATATCCTCTTCAAGATTTTCGATAGATCGGTGTAGGAATAGAATTTTGGTTGCCTTCTTTGTCGCTTTTGTCCTTCAAAGCCTTCATCAGCTTTCTGCTTTTGTTTATCTTTACTATATCCTACTCTGGGCTATCTTTTGTTATCCACATCATTAACTTCATCATTTTCAATCTCAGCATCTTCATAATGCAACTATCTCTTAGCTTTATGCTAAAACTCCACAAGATCCATCGACGAATCCCTTTCCAAAGAAATTTAGAAATCTGCCTTACTCCGGACTCTAAACAAAGTTGCCATTAGAACCATCGATCTATACGGTTTATGAACTACAGCGAATGCGACATTACATCTAGTCAATTAACTTCTTTAGATCTCTCTGGCCCTCTTCTTCGTGCTCGAAAGTATCCTCATATTCTTCAATTGAGAATTAAGAAATCTAAGTTATATTAAGAATCTGTCGACCAATCTGGCCAACGTGTGTTAACCCAGTTTCCTCTACGAGTTAAGGAATCTATGAGATAAGGTCTACGACTTAAGGCCTTCACGGGTTAAGGAATCTACGAGATAGGATCTACGACTTAAGGCCTCTACGAGTTAAGGAATCTACGACTTAAGGCCTCCACGGGTTAAAGGGTCTACGAGATAAGGTCTACGACTTAAGGCCTTCACAACCTAAGAACATTACGGCCCGACGACCTAAGGTCTGCATAATCTTACTAGTTAAGGATGACACGACTTAAGGAAGTTTACGACTTAAGAAATTACAACCTAAATGACCCAAGGGAGTAACGGTCCAACAACTTAAAGGGACTATGACTTAACGACTCAAGGGACGAGGAGTTAAGACGACTGCACCTAAGTCGTGACAGACTTACGACCATTGCTAGATCGTTCACGACCTAAGGCTACAGAGGCAAATTCAATACTGCACCATGACTCGTTAACTCCAGCTAAGCCACAAGCCGAGAATCAGTTTGGGTCGGTCACGACCTACGACATATGGTAAGTCGTACACGACTTAAGACTATGGTAAGTCGTACACGAGAATCAGTTCAATGCCGCATCACTTATGAGAGGACCGGTTAACTCATTTGCGACTTAGGACTTGTGATATATCTAGGGTTCAGCAAGGATGCCTTTAAGAAGTTTGGACCCAGCATTTAAGTGACAACTGACCCACGACTTAGTTTAAGTCATCCACGACCCAACTTAGGTCGGTTACGACTTAGGACTTAGTAATGTTTCCTGCCTAGAATTGCCTATAAATACGACCCTAGCTCCAACTAGAGGGGGACTTTTTTTGGCTCATTTCCTTCAAACACCGTTACTCTGCTGCATTCCAAACCAATTCAATCCAACACTTGAAGCTCTCAAGACATTAAGAACGCTACAGACAACTTCAAGAAGAGATCACATACATCCAACATGGATTCGAAAACTCTCATCTTCATCGAAGTTTAAGCTATTTGTTCTAAGTCTCTTGTAATTCAAAGTGTATTGTATTTGGAAAGAATTGTATCAGCTTGTAACGAGATTATTAATAAAAGTACTTAAAGTGGACGTAGGCTATACCCTTAAGCCGAACCACTATAAAATTGTTGTTGTTTACCGCTTTTCTCCTATTATCTGCTTATAATCTGTTCCCGAGTCGTCGGGTGGTGCTTTCACAACTACAACTCATACACCGGGGTGTTAGCGTTCAAATTTTAGCGTTAACATTTTTGGTGCTTTCACTGAGAATTGAACTCAGGCAAGTTATCATCATTGCTTCACAGTGGTTTGTAGAAAGAATTTCCCTGAAAACCAGAAGTCTATCCGAGATAACGGCTCCTGGAAGGAAGAGTAGATCTGTCAGATCTGGGAATATTCAAGAGGGAACCTCCACTTCCCCTGTACCTAATCAACCCACTCCGTTTGCTGGGGTTACGAAAGCAGAGTTGGATGCTGTAATATTAGGGCTGAACCAGCAGATAAATGCCCAGAATGCACAATTAGAGGCTCAGAGTGCCCAAAATGCTCTAATTCTGAATAAGTTGAATGATTTGCTCGGGGCAAACAATCAACCGGCTGGTAATGGAAGGAATTATGCTGGCAACATTCATGATGCTAATGAAAGGAATGCTCCAGAAAGGGCTGCCAGTCCCTTTGAGCAAACGCTTCCTGAGGTTGGTGGATCTGGAACTCGACATGATGAGGAGTATCTTTCTGGAATGGTCCGGCAAATCATGAGAGAAAGTATGCAAAGGGTTGAAGATGAGAAAGAATGGGGTTTCGCCCCAAGTAAAACTCCATTTACTGAGAAAATCTTAAAGGCAGAATTTCCAAGGAAGTTTGTCCCTCCAACTATCCCAGCTTACAAAGGGACAAGTGATCCGAATGAATTCTTGTATAAATATGATTGGCACATGACAGGTGCCAGAGCCTTAGACGAGATAAAGTGCCGATATTTCCCCGTATACCTTGAAGGTGTGGCTCTACTGTGGTTCACCAAGTTGCCAGTCCGATCTATTGATCAGTTTTCAGACATGACCCGAAAGTTCAAGGAACAGTTTAGACTATATGCTTCAAAGGCCAAGGACATCATGTCATTGTCAAGTATAGAAAAGAATCCTGGTGAATCTATCAGATCCTTCTTGAACCGCTTTAATATAGCGCTGGCAGAGGTGGACAATGCTGAACCGCGAATGATATTGACTTATCTGATGAGGGCTATTGATAAGCCGAGCGAATTTGGGAAATGGCTAAACATGAAGGAGCCAACCTCCCTCGAAAAGTTCTACAAAAAGGCAGATGAATTCATACGCCTGGAAAGCCGTCCTGTACCGGTGAAGGCAGTGTCGGAAAAAGCTGAAGATAACACTGTTGCTCCACGCAAGAATGAATCTGTAGGGCAAAAAAGGGAAAATAACAACGGGAAGAAACAGAGTAACCCGAAGAAGCCCCGATTCTTCAAACCATCAGAGTATACTCCTTTATCAGACACGCCGGAGCATATTTACCTTGCCATTAAAGATTCTGTTGACCTCCCTAAACCTATCCCTTTGAGGACCGGAAAAAAGGCTATACAAAGTGGGAAGTTCTGCCGCTTCCACAATCAACCCGGTCATGAGACCGATGAATGCCGCCAGTTGAAAAATCTGATTGAAGAATTGCTAAGAGAAAACAAGCTGCAACAATTCGTGAAAAAGAATAGCAACAACCCTGCATCGTCAAGTCAGGGGCAACAGGCTCCTGTTCATCAGCCTAGGATAGGTGAGAAAGCTACGGGGCATGAATCTGGAAGGCCCGTTATCAATGTCATTACAGGAGGGCCTCACCCAGCTGGCAAGAGCAGGGGAGAGATGGAAAGATATACCAGGGCTTTGAAATATGTTCCAGCCGAAGAAGACGTCTTTGTTTTAGAAGACACTACGCCCCTGAAACAACAGAAAACTTTCAGTGATGATATTATTTTCAGAGCCAGAGATTCCTCAGGTATCGAAGCTCCTACCCTAGATCCCTTGGTCATCTCAGCTGGTATCGGACCGGCCATTGTCAGAAGAATTCTCATTGACTGCGGAGCATCATGTAATATCCTCTTCAAGAAGACATTCGACCAAATGAAAATCCCTATGGTCGATGTACAAGCCTCATCGCAGAAGATAGCTGGCTTCACCGGGGAGCCAAAGCAACCAATAGGAACCATCGATCTGCTTGTAGAACTTAGGGAAGGAGAAAGGAAAGTAGTCCGCAAGCAAACATTTGTGATTGTCGATGAATTTTCTACTTATAATGCTTTCCTTGGCCGTCCAACGCTCGCAGCTTTCAAAGCTATCCTAGCCCCGTGGTGCCTCACTATTAAATTCCCTACAGACAATGGAGTAGGAGTTATAAAAGGGGATCAAAATGCTGCGCGAGAGTGCTATTTGACAGAGTTGCGAGAGTCAAGAAAAAGGGAAATGGGAAAGGATGCGGCCACCCCGGTTCGCATCAAAGAGCCAGCCTTGTAGCAATTACATGGCAGACCCTGCACTGGCGAGCATAGCGGGGCACGGAAAGAGATGGATCCCAGAAAATCCAGTGCAGGGGAGAATAGAGTGGTGCCGGTTGAAACGACGGTACCGGTACCTGTTGACCCGAAGGACCCAAATAAGGTGTTGAATGTGGGTTCACAACTTAATGTGTCAATTCGGAATATCTTGATATCTTTCCTGAAAGCAAATCTGGATGTCTTCGCTTGGACTCATGCTGATATGTGTGGAATATCTCCAGAAGTTGCAGTACACGCTCTGAATATCGACCCAAAGTTTACACCAGTAAAACAGAAAAGAAGAACCCAAGGTCCAGAAAGGTCAGCAGCATTAAAAGAGGAAATTGATCGACTCATGGAAAATAACTTCATCAAAGAATCTACATATCCGAATTGGGTTTCAAATCCTGTGTTGGTTAAGAAAGCTAATGGAAAATGGAGAGTGTGCATCGATTTTTCAGATCTGAACAAGGCCTGCCCCAAGGATTGCTTTCCTTTACCCAGGATCGATCAACTGGTAGATGGAACAGCGGGACATGAATTGTTATCTTTCATGGATGCCAACTCCGGATATAACCAGATCATGATGCATGAACCGGATCAGGAGGACACGAGCTTTATCACCGATGTTAGTCTTTATTGCTACAGAGTTATGCCCTTCGGTTTGAAGAATGCAGGGGCAACCTACCAAAGACTTGTTAATGCTATGTTCAAACCGCAATTGGGCAAAACTATGGAAGTCTACGTCGACGACATGTTAGTAAAGTCTAAGAAAGCAGCGGATCACATTGAACACTTGGCAGAAATGTTCGTAGTCCTCCGGAAATACAGAATGAAGCTTAACCCTCTGAAATGCACGTTTGGGGTCGAGTCCGGAAAGTTCTTAGGGTTTATCGTCAGCGCTAGGGGCATTGAGGCTAGTCCAGCTCAAATTACTGCCTTGAAAGAAGTCAAAGCTCCTAGAACAAAGAAGGAATTGCAAAGTCTCAATGGAAAAGTTGCCGCCTTGAGTCGGTTCATTTCCAAAGCCACAGATAAATGCATCCCATTCTTTGACGCCCTAAAGAAAGGAAAGAAGAACTTCGATTGGACTCCCGAATGCCAAAAAGCCTTTGATGAATTGATTCGCCATATGGAGACGCCTCCAATACTTTCTAGGCCTGGCGATGGCGAGGATCTTCTTATATACTTGGCAGTATCATCTCACGCTTTAAGTGCAGCGCTGATACGGGAAGACAAAAGGATTCAACATCCAGTTTACTATATCAGCAAAAGACTCACTGGGGCAGAGATGAATTACTCTAAGTTGGAAAAACTCGCCTATTGCTTACTAATTGCGTCTAGGAAATTGAGGCAATATTTTCAAGCTCATCCTATTAGAGTCCTCACTGATCAACCTTTAAAGCAAGTCCTGTTTCGCCCTGAAACTTCGGGTCGTCTTCTAAAGTGGAATATTGAACTCAGTCAGTATGACATCACTTATCATCCCCGGAAAGCAATCAATGGACAAGCTTTAGCTGATTTCATTGCAGAATTTACAGATAAGGGTAACAGTGAGGAAGAAACGTTCGACAATTCCCTTATCCAATGGAAGTTATATGTCGATGGTGCAAGGAATGATTACTGTTCTGGAGCCGGAGTTGTACTTGAGACTCCTGAAGGTCGGTCATTATGCTATGCACTGAGATTGGAATTTCCTTCAACAAACAATGAAGCCGAATATGAAGCTCTTATCGCAGGACTGAAAATCGCTAAAGAACTAAACATACGAGCATTACAGATCTTTAGCGATTCTCAGCTTATCGTATGCCAAGTCAAGAAGGAATTTCAAACGAAAGGGGGAAACCTTCCCGCTTACTTGTCAAAGGCTTGGGAACATCTGTGTGAGCTCGATCACTATTCAATAAGCCACATTCCTCGGGAAGAGAATATGAAGGCAGATTCCCTCGCAAAGTATTCAAGTTCTGGTGAAGCTCAACTATTGGGATTGGTCCCCGTAGAAGTCCTTTCAGCACCAAGTATAGATGAGATGGATATTGACTGGATTATGAATGTATCTCAAGAACAAGAGTCATGGATGACTCCAATACTGGGCTACCTACTCAGAGGTTCTCTGCCAGAAAATTCGATAGAGAGACGGAAGCTACTAAGGAAAGCCTCTCGCTATGTAATTCAGGATGGCCGATTATACAGACGGGGATTCTCAATGCCATTGCTTCGATGTGTGTCCAGGGAAGAGTCCAAAACAATCCTAGCTGAGGTACATGGAGGAGAATGTGGTGATCATTCAGGTGGTCAAACATTAGCAAACAAAATTCTCCGATACGGATACTTTTGGCCAGAAATTTATCATGATGCTGCAAGCTATTCCCGAAAGTGTGACAGATGCCAAAGATTTGTCAAAATTCCTAGAGCACCTTCAACTGAACTCACACAAATGGTCAGTCCATGGCCATTTGCAATTTGGGGAATGGATCTCATTGGGCCGCTACCGATTGCCAAATCAGGGATTAAATATGCTATTGTTGCAGTTGATTATTTTACTAAATGGGCTGAAGCTGAACCATTGGCTACTATCACCTCTAAGAAGATGATAAGTTTCGTGACCAAGAATATCATTTGCAGGTATGGTGTGCCTCAGAAAATAATCACAGACAATGGTACTCAGTTTGAAAGCGAGGAATTCCAAGATTTTTGCAGGCGATTCAAAATCCGGAAAAGCTTTTCAGCAGTTGCTCATCCCCAGGCAAGCGGGCAAGTGGAAGCAGTAAACAAGATCATCAAATCAACCATCAAAAAGCAAGTTGAAAGAGCAAAAGGGGGTTGGGTCGATAAGCTACCACTTGCACTATGGGCATACAGAACCACTCACAAAACTGCGACTGGGCACACTCCTTTCTCATTACCATACGGGTCGGAAGCAATGATCCCGGTAGAAACAGAGGTTCCTTCACACAGAAGGATCCATTTCAACCAAGCAGAAAATGAAAGGCTACAGCTTGAAGCGCTAGACTTCCTTGATGAAAAAAGAGATGAGGCTAATCTCAGAATTGCAGCTCATCAGCAAAGAATAGCCAGACATTTTAATTTCAAAGTTCGCCAACGCAGCTTTGAGATTGGAGACCTAGTCCTGAAGAGAATTATGACAGCGACAGGTGTGTTTGGGCCAAATTGGGAAGGACCGTATGTAATAGGTCAGAAGCTTCTTGACGGCACATTCAAACTCACTACTGTTGATGGAGATCAAATTCCAAGGGCATGGAACAGCAACCATTTGCGTCCATACTTTACTTGAAAATTTTGTTGAAATATTGTAAAAAAGAATTATGAATGTATGATTCTTGTAATTGAAAGCAATTGTAAAACTGATGCAAATAAATAATGAAAGAATATAAAGTGGACGTAGGCCCAATTTCCTGGCTGAACCACTATAAATCTTGTGTTCCTTACTATTATTACATGTTTGCTTTATTTGCGATATAAAAAGTACATAGAATGTATTGCTGAAATGTCGATTTAAATTTTTGCAGACAATGGAAGTGAAACTTGCACATAATAAGACCCAGTGATTTTCGCCAAATTTCAAGTCACAAAAGCTCCAAATTCAAATCCTAGATAGGAAATACTTCAACTAAACAGCCTATGCTTTCGATAGAAACGAGCCTTTGCTAATAAATTGAGATCGTTTGAACAAACAAACATCCAATTAAGAAGCTGATGCTCGTTCTCACGAACTGGCCTGACAATGAAGTACATTTCCTTCGATTAAACGAGTCACTTGTAAAAAAAAATAAAAAAAAATAAAAAAATAGGATCACTGAAAAAGCATAAGCAAGTGGACAAAGGAACAACCAAGGCCATCATCGGCAGCATAAATCCTCTTCGGAGGCACAACTCTTCGGAGGATAAAGACCTCTAATGGGTCATACGCCACAAAAAAGAAAGTTCTCTACTCAACAAAAAAGATTGGAGGAGTCATGACCCTCCAACCATGAGAGAGTAACTTCCAGGCGATGAAAACCCTTTTTGAGGCACATTTCACCAGGAGTTGAAGTGTAACAACCGCCCTTCGGAATTTCACTTCACCAGAGTTGAAATGCAAACAAAAATAAAAGCCCTCTTCGGAGGCCCATTTCACCAGGAGATGAACTGTTATAACCGCTCTTCGGAATTTCACTTCACCAGAGTTGAAATGCAAACAAAATAAAAGCCCTCTTCGGAGGCACATTTCGCCAGGAGTTGAAGTGTAACAACCGCTCTTCGGAATTTCACTTCACCAAAGTTGAAATGCAGAGACAAAATAATAGACCTTCCTGAAAGCCCACGTTTCACCGAGATTGAAATAAAATTTCCAAGTGTTGAAACGTGAAAAGGCTTTCTTCAAAGGCACAACTCTTTGGAGGTACACGTTTCACCGAGATTGAAATAAAACTTCCAAGTGTTGAAACGTGAAAAATCCCTCCTCAGAGGTACAACTTTGTATATAAAAAAAAAAGAAGTTAAAGTGCCCTTCAGAGGTCCGCTTTACCACATAGAAGAATTCACTTGGTAAAATATGCACATAAGTAAAAGAAAAAAGTGATTTCTTCGAACGACAAAGCGTAGAAACTTATACGAAGGGAGTTGTACTCTACAAAGATTTTCTTTAAAAAGAATAAAATAATTATTCTTTAGCAAATAAGAGTGCAAGTCCCCTCGAAGTATAAAATATTGCAGCAAGCTTAAGGTATGGGGGCAACATGTTATAATAGTATAGCTGCATCAGTAAAGTAATACTCAAACAACATACCATAAGCCCGCTGCAATATCACATAAATAAACTTGTGCAAAAATGAATAATAAATGCATTCAAACAAAAGTCTGTACAAACAAAGGATCATTTTGTTCAATTGAAATGCAGGTACAGGTTTCAAAATAAAGAAAAGCGGGGGCCGGTACCCGCACAATTCTCGACCAGTACATAAAAAGGCAAAAAGCTAAAATGTTCACTTCTTTTTACTGCCTTTGGACCCTTTTCCCGGCCGAATGATAAGCTTTTCAGGCCGGTCAGTTGGCACAAGGGAAGAAGGAGGGGTAGGTGCAGCTGGTCCAACTTCTGTCTCCCCTTCAGTAACAGTGATTATCTTCCCCCTCCTCTTTGACGTTCTGTGCTTTTTCCTCCTCTTTGAGGAAGACTCACTTCCCGGAGTGGCAAGTTTAGACAAAGTTATGTCATCAGAAGGGGTCCGCTCCGGAGATATCTCACCTCCCTCAAGTCCCTCGTCTCTATGCTCTTGCGAAGCGATGGGATCGTCTAAACCGTGAAGGGCTTCTATTTGTTCCTCTTGCGACCCGGGCTGAGAAGCAGAAGGAGGAGCCACTTGGAGAGACGGAGGAGGGATAACCGGAGGAGGAGAAATCTGAGCGGTGCTTGATACTTTCTCTGTAGAAGAAAAGAGGTTAAAGTCAGTAAAGAGAGGAGATGAAGGCTCATCAAGGTTGAGAAAATAGTCAAGGAGCTCATTAAACCCATGTGAAATAAATGAGCAATCCACTTGAGCGAAATTTACAGTGGAATTACCTGCAGAAGTTGTCTTTATTACGTCAATTTCATAGTCCGGGGCTTCAGCACTCTCTTGCGATTCATCTGTAACTTGAGTAATTTTGGCCCCGGTATCAGTTTGAGTAGGGAACGGTACATAAGAGCTAGAGCCAATAGTGCCAGCATCAGCCGAAGTTGAAGGAGGGACAGGAACGGTCAAATTTGTTTCTTTTTCTTGATACTCTTCCCCCACTATTTCAACCCGCGATCTGGCGAGTTGCTCCTTCCCTCTGGCAAGGGCTGCGCGAGCCTCAAAGTCTAAGTAGTGCACCTCCAACTCCTCTTCAGTGTACCCGGCCCCTTTAAACATATCTAGTGCGGCCTCCCACACTTCGGCCAGGGTAATCTCATACTTGGGGCCCAGGAATGCAAGACTGCCACGCCCTAATATACATTGCAAGTAGAAATCAAATAGTGTCGAGCCAATATCAGCTTTGGTAGCTTCATGGGCCTCTTCAGCTGTAATTCTACCCGCAACAGCCTCATCCCGCTCTCTCTCGACTTTGGATAACTGGGCTTTCAATTTTTCAATCTCTGCAGCCTGAAGGCCAGTTTGTCCTCGTAACTGAGTAATGTCAGTACGGTTGCCCTCTATAACCCGCTCCAACTCATCAGCCTTGGCCTCAGCATCCCTTTGCGCGGCATGAGCATCCCGCACCTGTTGAAGAAGCACACTCTCCCTTTGAGAATAAGAAGTGGAAGAAGTAGCAAGCTCCTCTTTAAGTTTCCCAACTTCTGCCTCAAGTTTCTCATTATAATCGGCGATACTCCTCATTTCTGCATCATGCTGTTTAAGGATCTTTTGCCATTTAGTTTTGTCGTTCTCCATGGTAAGCATAGCTTCGAGATTGGCCCTATTCACCCTTTGGAGCTCATCAACGAGTTTCTGCCAAGATGACATCCTCTCAATATCGGTTCTGACTGCATCAAGGTTCCGTAGCATAGCACTTTTATCTATGGGAACCAGAACGAGGTCAAAGCGAACTCCTTTTAAACACCAATTAGGAAATCGGCGTTGAAGAGTGGCTGGACCTGGTCCAACTTGGTAAGATGGCCTATTAATGATTGCTTGGATATCAGTAGGGGAAGGGGCAGGAGATTGAGAAGAAGTAGGAGCAGTAATCTTCTCTGAAGGCACAGGCATTGGTTCCTCAATAACTTTGGCTCGTTTGCTCGAGTCATCAGTTGTGTGACTCTTCCCTCTATCATCATGAGATTTGCGTTTAAGGGAGTCACTCTCTCTGTGGGAGGAATAATGTCGACTATCTGGTCTTCCAAAGCGTTCTTCATAATCACGTCTTTCCCGAGCCTTCCGGGCTGCCCTTTCCTCATCAGTCTCTCTATGAATAGGAGGATAGGATTGATAGCCATACTGGCTTCGTTTCCCATATCGCTTAAAGTCATCATAGTACGAGCTGCCTCGCCTCATTGGTAAACCTAAATTTAAAAAGAAGAAATAAAACTTGAGAATCCTTCAAACGTTTAAAAAAGAAAAGAGAGAGCATAAAAGTGCCAGGAATTCTAAGTGTGTGTGATGTGCAAACTACGCGCTTCAGTCTACGAACCACTCTTTAATTGCGGAGTAGTTGTGGGTGTAATAGATAGCGTCAACTCTTGAGTCGACGGCAACTGTTGCAAAGAAGAAGTAGCTTCAACTACTGAAGAAGAAATCCCAGCAGTGATAGGATCTTCTTTAAAGATCTCTTGTGAAGTAGCAAAAAGGTCGCTCAGTCCTTCGAAAGTATCGTCCCTGCTTTGCTTAACAGGACTGGATTTCTCAGCTTTTTCACCAGATTCTTGTGAATGATGGGAAGATCCCTGAGGCTCTTCTTCCTCGATAACCGGGGAAAGTTTGTCGGATGGCCCTGCAGCATCAACAGAAGTGGAACACTTCACTAGCGAAGTCTCAGGAGCAGGTTCTTTAGATATGGATGTGCTAGTAGAAACTGAGGCATCCAACACTCTAGCTGGGGAGTCTGGAATTTCATGAGGACGCGTAGAACGAGAAGTATGCAAAAGTCCGTACTGATGCAGAAACTCATCTTTCAACAGAAATTGAATATCTCTCTTCTCAACCGGCACGGCCTTAAGCCTCTCAAAAGTCGACTTGTGACTGGGATTCCTAGAGGGAGGAGGCAGCGCTAAAAATAAAAGAAGCAGAGTTAACACTTAGCAGGTCAGTCTCACAAAGGCCAGATAACAAACGAAGCAAGGATGGGTGATCTTACTTCCTTCCCTCCACAGAGCATAAAACCCCGGGGGGCAACGAACGAAGAAGAACTGGGTTAGAAACCCGTGAGCAGTGTCAGGAAGGCCAACAATTAATTTGCGGTTTCGGGCGCTTCTCACAACGGTAATAGAAGGATGATCTTTGGTCCGGCTAAAGAAGCATAAGTAACAAATTTCATCAAAGCTCGGAAGTCGATCAAGTGTTCTCCTAAATAGCACACACAACCCCATTAGAATGGCGTAGCCATTGGGGTGTAGTTGGGATGGAGCAATGGCCAATTGATGAAGAAGTTGTTGGAAAAAGTCATTGAAAGGAGGAACGCCCCCACTTAGGCACATTTGCCGGTTAAATGTCACAAAGCCAGAAGGTGCTATGTCAGCAGTGTTACTTCTCTCAGGAAGAATGGCATCTGATTCAGCAATGCCAAACTGAGCACACAGCTGGCGAAAAACTTTATATGATAGTGTAGTAGGAACTCTTTCGGGAGGATTAACTAGTGGAGCTGGAAGAACAGTTGCCTCTCCCGTCTGAACTGTTGCATCTCCTTCCTGAGAAGTCATTCTACACAAGCAACTAGATATTCAAATATGAAGGTGCACGTTTCCTAAAAGTGTGAAGTGTCGTGCAAAACTGATAAAAATAACAAGTAAATATAACTGGAATTAAACTGGTCGACGATTGATCGACTACGGTAATTTCAGAACTTGTTAATTTAAAGTTCAAGCATAATATTAGTGCAGGCTGGCCAGTTTCAATTGACTATTTCAGTGTTGCTTTAATATTCTACTTGAAATCGATAGCACTTCGTTCACACAATTTACTTAAGTTAATTATCTATTATTAACTAATCTGTCATTTGATGTGGGCGGTCGATGGCAGTATATTCGTCCCAATTTTCTGTAAATATCATATTAAACAGATTGTTAACCCACAAGTTAAAGTAACCTGTAAGAGAATGCAGCAAAGTTCAACAGTTCAAAATCCATGCAACAGTTCAAGGTCTAAACAGAGTTTAAAAATGCAAGTGCTGAGTCGTAGATGACTCAAGAGCTAAGTCGTAAACGACTCAAGTGATAACTCGACAACAACTCAAGTGCTAACTCGTCTACGAGTTAAGAATTTTTCCTTCGGTTTAAGTTAAGTCGTTGGTTCTCTGGTTGACTCGTCCACGACCTAAAGGATTATGAGGAGAAACAGGATAGGTCGCTTCACTTTTGAGTCGTTGAGGCTTTGAGTCGGTAGTCCTTTGAATCGTGAGTCATAAAAGAGAGACAAGACTTCAAGTCAGAAAGATACGAATTCTTCTAAGTCTTAACTCAGTTACGACCTAAAACTCATGCCTCAACTAGACGAATAACCTTATCTCCACTCCTAAATCCATAAACCGTCTCACCCCTAAACCGATGAACCCACTAACTATTATCTCGTCTTCTCCAAACCCCTAACAGCCTGATAAAAATAAAATATAAATAGATTGAAACCCATTATCCTCTCCTCGCGAATTATCCAAAACCTAATTAAACTTCCTCGAGCTCACCAGCAATCGATCGTGGCAACAGTCGTGATGAAGCGTGGTATAAGGAACTGGATTAAATTCGCAAGTTAATAGCTATCGCGGAATCAAATGAACTGCGGATTTACTTACGCGATGTGATGATGAGGATTATAGGGACTGATTCAACGGTAAGATGAACTGGTTGAATTCGTTTCCGAAAGCTCGAGGACGTGTTAATGGCAGAAATAGCTCAGAGGTAAGTAATGAGAAGAAGGAAATAGGAGGAACGACCCAAGCATTTTATACCTCAGGAAAGTGGAACTCGAATCGGCACACCAGGGTTATGATGAGTCGAAGCACACGACTTACGACTTAAGGCATGTGCTTCGAGGGGCAAGTGTTAACCCAGTTTCCTCTACGAGTTAAGGAATCTATGAGATAAGGTCTACGACTTAAGGCCTTCACGGGTTAAGGAATCTACGAGATAGGATCTACGACTTAAGGCCTCTACGAGTTAAGGAATCTACGACTTAAGGCCTCCACGGGTTAAAGGGTCTACGAGATAAGGTCTACGACTTAAGGCCTTCACAACCTAAGAACATTACGGCCTGACGACCTAAGGTCTGCATAATCTTACTAGTTAAGGATGACACGACTTAAGGAAGTTTACGACTTAAGAAATTACAACCTAAATGACCCAAGGGAGTAACGGTCCAACAACTTAAAGGGACTATGACTTAACGACTCAAGGGACGAGGAGTTAAGACGACTGCACCTAAGTCATGACGGACTTACGACCTTTGCTAGATCGTTCACGACCTAAGGCTACAGAGGCAAATTCAATACTGCACCATGACTCGTTAACTCCAGTTAAGCCACAAGCCGAGAATCAGTTTGGGTCGGTCACGACCTACGACATATGGTAAGTCGTACACGACTTAAGACTATGGTAAGTCGTACACGAGAATCAGTTCAATGCCGCATCACTTATGAGAGGACCGGTTAACTCATTTGCGACTTAGGACTTGTGATATATCTAGGGTTGAGCAAGGATGCCTTTAAGAAGTCTGGACCCAGCATTTAAGTGACAACTGACCCACGACTTAGTTTAAGTCGTCCACGACCCAACTTAGGTCGCTTACGACTTAGGACTTAGTAATGTTTCCTGCCTAGAATTGCCTATAAATACGACCCTAGCTCCAACTAGAGGGGGACTTTTTTTGGCTCATTTCCTTCAAACACCGTTACTCTGCTGCATTCCAAACCAATTCAATCCAACACTTGAAGCTCTCAAGACATTAAGAACGCTACAGACAACTTCAAGAAGAGATCACATACATCCAACATGGATTCGAAAACTCTCATCTTCATCGAAGTTTAAGCTATTTGTTCTAAGTCTCTTGTAATTCAAAGTGTATTGTATTTGGAAAGAATTGTATCAGCTTGTAACGAGATTATTAATAAAAGTACTTAAAGTGGACGTAGGCTATACCCTTAAGCCGAACCACTATAAAATTGTTGTTGTTTACCGCTTTTCTCCTATTATCTGCTTATAATCTGTTCCCGAGTCGTCGGGTGGTGCTTTCACAACTACAACTCATACACCGGGGTGTTAGCGTTCAAATTTTAGCGTTAACAACGTGCTTATAGACCGATTCTCTAAATGTCCAAACCACATTATAGCAAACTCAATCAGGTATAATGTAAAACAGCATCCTATTTCTTCCTCAAAATCACCTAACACCTGAATGTGTTGGATATATCTCATCATACAAACGATCGAATTTGTCCTCTCGTTATATAGTTCCAACATCGGTAGTTTGACATTGGGTGGGTTCCACGCTTACCGGATGTTAGAGATGAATGGATTACCATTTATGTCTTCCAAACTCTAATCTGGAGGTCCATCTATCACTATTCTCTTGATCATTTTATCTGTTCGGTCGTCGTCATCTAATGGAAGTCCTTGATCCATAGCTTTGTTCTTTCCCCCGTTCCTATGGTGAACTTTTAGTTCAAACTTCTATTGTTTTGCACCCGCATTTTGATCTACATTTATGGCTCAAGTTTTGTCTGCTCTCGGCATCCACCCTTGTCCTAAGTTAAGATCCACTATGCCTTTTGTGAATTCATATCGGTACCGATTTGGTTCTGGTCGGTACCAATATGGACTGTTTGTCGAGGCTCAATTTGAGCTTGCTCTGCTCTAAACCCAAATGCTCATTCATTGGTTTCCGACCTTTAGTTCCAAATTTTAACTTCTATGGTTGTTCTTTGTTGATCCATCCTTCTTAAAGTACCGCTAGCATTCCCTTCCATCGAGCCATCATCCCGTCTTGCATCTCTTTCATCATTCCCTCCATCTCCTCTTTGTTCGCATAGACGGATGTATTTGAACTTGAGGACACCTCTTACTTACCCCTGCACTCTAGTTGACTTCCTTCGATGATCGCTCTAGTAATAGGCCTCATGATCTCTTCTAAACTTTAGGTTTGAACTTCAAGTCTTCAAATCTAGTTCATTCTCAATGAAAGCACCAAAAAAGTTATGCTAAAAATGGACAAAACACCTCGATATAAAATGAAATTACCAATACAATTGATATATCAAATAAAAGAAAGGAAAGAACATGATTTTTATAGTGTTATTGCAAATTCTCCAGCCTACGTCCAATTTAATTTTACTATCTTATGTTTTCTATTTGAATATAAAGATTCCAACCATAATCTAGTATATCTTAGATTTAAGAAGGTTCAGAAAAGAAGAAAGTAGAAAATTTTCTAAGTGCCAAATGTCCTAAGGAAAATAAGTTCGCTTTGAGTTGTTATAGGCTTAATATTTATGGGAAAATCATCCATCAAAGTTGCTGGATCATGAAATACAAGCTCAAAATCCAGATTTGAAAAAATATAAGAGGAGACGAGGCCTCCATGGTCGAAAATCAAATTGATACTAACATAAATCAGGTTAGCACCGATATTTATTCCTAATCATCCACTCTTCCACTATCTTATCTTCTAGCTTTGATTCATCAAGTTTTGATCACTTTTTACTTTGAAATCAGGTTGTTCTTGGAGGTTTTGACATGTTTAGTACAAGTCCTCTGCTGTTGAGTTTTTTGGAGTTCTCCAACCACTTTTTAAGAAAATAGGCTCTAGGACGATCATGGTATCTAACCACTCCTCAACCAAAGCTTTAAAGCCTTCCAAAATGGATAAAATAAGTCAGTACCGATCTGAAAGTGGTCGATACTAACATCTCGTTTTGAGGTCCTTTTAAACTTTATAAATCATTACTATTGCCATCTCAAGCTTAATTCCAAGTCTCTAGAGCGATTCCTTGATCATTCTAAAGTCTAATTAAATTGCATCCTTATTCGTCGACATGCTCACTCGAACCTACCACCTCTCATAGGAACCCCCTGACTCCCCTCAATCAAGCCAACAAACTATCGAGCACCTTTAACTTTGGAGATGCACCATCTGTGCCAAATTGTGGGGAGGTCAGTCTCCACTAGAGTGGCTCATTTGACAGAGTTGTTGTTGTGATTAGCACCTCATGTATTATGCCGAAACTCTAGTACCTATGCTGCATCCACCACCTATTACACATCTTCCGCCGCATTTAGGGACGTTTCCATATTGTAGCTTGGTAGCTGTCTATGTCTACATCATGCAGGCCACCTGCCATCCCAATTGCCATAATTGTTAATTGCACATCACAACAGTGATCTAGAGTGTTTCAAGGACTAATTTAGGTTAATCTTAGCTGTCCAAACGTCGAGTTCAGCAGTATAAATACATCATATGTTGCCACTTCAAGAAAAAAGAACACATTGGCCTAAGTTGAGAAAAGAGCATCTTTGTATTTTAGTCACTTAACCATAAAAAATTTGGCTGTTGTAACCAAAATGATAGAAAAAAAACTCGTAATAGTCGACGTAGACCATCTTTAGTCGAACCACTCGAAAAAATATTGTCTCTTTACTTTTTCTCATATAAGTATTGCCTTATTTCCAATCTCTTAATCAAGGTATCAGCTATCCGTTCTTTCTAATACCACCCCACAAAATCAATTTCGATGTTGGTAAAGAATTTATTTAATAGATATGCATATACATGACAAGACGATTGCATTTGAAATTTCGAGGATGAAATTATTTTTCAATGTAGAACAATGTAATATCCCGTAAAACGTCAATTTTTACCTATAAGTGTGTTTTCGTAATTTTATTTAACAAGGATAAAATGGTAATTTTTGCAACATTAGGATTATATTATATGGATTTTTCTTATCTATTTCGATTATAAGAATGTCCAAGTCGGAGTTCGTATGCAAAAAACATAAAGAAATTTAGAATCCTGAATCTAAAGTACTTTAATTGTGCTCCTATGCACATGTATATCTGCATATGGACATGGATATGTCGACATATATGTGATTAGGTAGTTAGACAAGTACATCACAAAACGTTCATGGATGTCTACATATGTGCGGTTAGGCAATTTATTTTAGGCAATTATGTCAACGTATAGATATGGATATGTCGATGAATATACGGTTAGGTAATTTTCTTATTTTGAGTTCAAATGTTTGAATTCGCCATCCATTCTTCTCCAATTTCCATATCTA
The DNA here is from genome assembly GCA_030765085.1 of Allium cepa. NCBI lineage: Eukaryota > Viridiplantae > Streptophyta > Magnoliopsida > Asparagales > Amaryllidaceae > Allium > Allium cepa. The sequence continues at coordinate 854,455,676 of CM060931.1, forward strand.
TTAACATTCTATATATAGAGGAAAGAAGAACAAAATTTTGAACATAATTATTGATCTCTTTTACTTCTAAATTATAATTAACATATTTCCATCACTCCTACATTCATTTTAACAAACTTCGTATCAAAAGGAAATAAATCGAGGGCTATGCATAAATATTGCTTTCAAGTCGATTAGAGGAATTCTCGGATATTTTGACTTTAGATTAGTGGTGGATTTAGTGGATTTCATCAACGTTTCGGAGCTATAAGAATGTATCAGGAAGAGAAAATTCTTTTGGGAACCAATTAAGAGATAAGTTACCTTATGGGTTAAACACAGTCGTAACAATAGACAAGTGAAACATGAACATTTGAAACCAAAATCAAGTAGCTTAAATCAACCATTGGGAATACAACTTCGGAGATAGGATTCCACATCTATGAATTTTTTGATGGGTTTCTAAGGACGAATTAGGGAAATAAGAGCATTTGAGTCATATTTGATAAATTGACCAAGAGTGCGCATTACATACTTGGTAAGTCAACATAAGCGACACCTACTTTATCTAACTATTTATGAAGAATATGTTAAGGCTTCATGTAATGGCATGTATTTTACATTTCGGTGGATTATAAGATATTATTACTTATTTCATATGAGGTCATGTGACTATAAAATTTTAGGAAATGGCTATTAGGAACATTTTTCATCTATAGAATTTTATCAAAGATTTTGAACCTGGAATTTCTTTTTAGGCCTATTACTTTCAATAGGGATTGAATTAGGCTCTCAAACTACTTCTATTGGATCAAGCTTATGGTTTCTCTTTTTATAGTATGGTCATAATAGGAAACATACTTATTATTTACAATATATGATCGTTTAAGGCTTGTTTTCTACTGGATAGATTAGTAGGTAGGCCCAAAGCTCAGCCCATAAACTAATTTAAGAAATTGTTGCAAGCTGAGGTTGAAGGGACTGATCCCATTCATTTCCCTCTTTCATCCTAACTTCCATTAGTCCTTACTTCATCAAAATGCTTTCATTTGACTTACTAATCGTAGCCTAAATCATCTTTAGAAGAGTAATTTGCAAAGAAGACTGTAGATCTATCATTTGGCTGCCTTAGGATCCAAATTGTTGTTGTTCATATCAGATTTGAGGAGAATTTTATGGTGAGTGGTTTCTGACCTTTCACTATTATATACAAGTTCATATAGTCAAGTTATATGTTTTTAACATGATGTCGATCTTTAAATATTTTCTAAATTTAATTACATCTTCAAAAATATTTATGGCTAATATTAAAAAAGAATTGATTTTAAATGGTTTTGCAACCTCTTTGATCATGTTGACACGCTATTGTAAATGTTAGATCTTGGTTATGATATGTACGATAATAATGTTTTAACGAATTTCATATGTATATGGATGTGTATGGACGATATTTTAGATTTGTATATTGTATTTTGATAAGGTTTGCTTGTATTTTTAGGTGCTCAGAAAAGATGTTGTCGAATTGGGAAAATTAAATGCAAGGGTGGTTAGAATTGGATGAAACTTTAAAGGGGGCTTTGGAGCATGGAAGGAGTCCAAGGTTCAAGTCGCATGAAGATTGGACAAAGTGATTCAGCTTAGTGATGAATTGATTGCTAGATGGGGAGTTTGCAAATCTATTCAATGAGAAGGCAAAATTAGAGGACTTAGGATAAAAAACTTCAGGGAGGACTTCAGGTTAAAGGTGGGAAGAGGTTTAGAAACTCAAAATTTGAATTTTAGCTCAGGAGAGTGATAGATAACGACCAATTTTCTAGCCAAAAGTGGAATGCCGAAGGATTTGGGGAGTTTCGCACTGTGAAAGGGTTCCAAAGAAAGAAAGGAAAAAAATGATCAGAGTGTGAATCTTGGTTGGTGCTGACCTAAATTTATGTAGCCAACTGAGACCAAACTTCCCATGGATGCTTCAGGGGCTCTACAAGTCATGCTGAAGGTGTTTATTTGTTCGCTTGGAGTTTGACGGTGATTTAGTAGCATGATGATAGCTTTAAGACTTAGGTGATGGTAACTCAATGATAAATGGAGTTACGTTCCAATGATCATGGCTCAATGTTGAAAAAAGTCGTAATAATGGTTATAAAAAAAGGATGGGTTCTAGGAAGGGGAACCCATGGATGGAATGTTGAATTGTTATATCATGGAAAGAAGGAATGTGAAATGGTTCATTATGGATAAAGGGAACTAGATAATGCAAGGAAAAGGCTCTAATATGCATGTTATAGGATCGTTGATACTTAGAGTATTTCCTGATATACTAAAAAATAATGTTATTTTGAGGATGATAATGAAGATTATTGATAGATGATAACTTTTTTTTGATTACTTTCTACTGTAGTCTGTCACCCTCTAGGGATATCACTTGAGATAGGTATTGGGAAAGGAATAAAAGACACTTGTGATTGTACATAGGTTGTAGTATAGCAATATGATGTTTGTAGAGTAGCATATTATGTTTGTTATGCATTAACACTTTGGTTGTAGAGCCAGGTGAGGTATGGTTGATATACTATTGATCTTTACTATATCGACTTATGTAGTACTTTTTGATTAATTTACCACTCACACCATATTATTGTTTGAATTAAGGTTTTATGCTTTGCCTCTTAATTTCTCTAATACTCTAAAGTGACTAGATAGCAGACCTGTATGATACGCTTTGGCTGTGTAGAGGATGAGCTAGATGGAGTTTTCTCGTATTATATATAGATATTTTATTGTTTATTCTATTTTGCAACACTATGAAGCCTAACCAGTGTTTGTTTTACTATCATGAGACGGTTTATTTGAGTTTATTTCCACTTCTTATAAACTTTATTACTGTGTTGAATAACTCTGTGCTCTGATATTTTTTTCACTTCGTTATTGTTGTCTCTACATTTATATCTGAGATGACTATTATATTCTATTCGATGTGATACGAGATATACGGTAGGGTCTATGATTTCTTATTTCTTTTAACCCTTGATAGTCATCCTACATCGGCCAGGCACAGTAACAGTGCGCTATCTAGTTATACTAGGTGATAGTGGTGTAGGGTGGTCATCGCATTTAGTGTTAAAAAGATTTATTGTCACCATCCCCAATGCAATTTGAAAGACTATTAGATTAAGATGAGTCCAAATAATCAGATGGATCCTGTTAACGTAAAAATCAGACGCTAACACCCCGGTGAGTATAGAATTAACGTGAAAGCACCACCCGTTGGGACGGGAACAAAGTATAAGCAGAGAAATTACAGAAAAGCAGTAAAATACAACAGTTTTATAGTGGTTCGGCTTAAGATCGATCCTACGTCCACTTTAATTTCCTTTATTGATGATTTGATTACAATTCTTTACAATGCACTTCGATTACAACACACTTTTCGACTAGTAGCTCAAACTTCGATGTAAAAGGATCTCTTGAGTTCATGTTGAATGATCTAGATTTCCTCTTGGAGTTTGTTGTAGCGTCTTTGGTGTTTGGAGTGCTTGAAGTACTGTTTAGATCGGGAGAATGACAGAGTATCGGCACTTCGGAGAATGATCCAAAAGTCCCTTCAATGTTGGAGCTTAGGCCGTATTTATAGGGAATTCTGGACAGGCCCTTAAGTCGTGAGCGACTTAAAGTAAGTCGTAAGTCATAAGGTACGACCTAAGATAGGTCGTAGGTAATCAGCAAGTTAAGGAGATATGAGTTACGACCTAACTGGTTCGCACTTGGCCATCTGAACTAACTGTTAGGTTCTAACGACTTATGGGAAAGCGGCATAGTTTAATCACTAAGTGCTAAGTCGTGAACGACTTAAAGTAAGTCGTGAAAGCATTATGTCGCTGCCGCTTTAACTCTTTAGGTCGTGAAGTACTTAAGTCGTTAAGTCGTCCACCTCTTAAATCGTTAGGCCGTGCCATCTCTTAAGTCGTTAGGTCGTCCAATCCTTAAGTCGTTAAGCAGTTGGGTCGTAAGTCCTTTTATCCTTCTAGGTCGCTAACTCCTTTAACCCTTTAGGTCGTTACCCCGCTTCATCAGTTAGGTCGCTTGGTCGCTTCATTGGTTTGGTCGTTAGGTCGTCCCACTTCTTAAGTCGTTAAGTCGGTAGGTCGTAGGTCGTTGAACCACTAAGTCACCTAGTCTTCAGATAGTTAGGTCGTTGTGCCACCTTAGGTCACTGGAACCACTAGGTTGTAGGTCGCTCCATCCTTTAAGTCGTATACCGTTTTGGACGGGGCGCTGCCCCCTAGACCCCTGCGACCTGACGGGGCAGGTCGAACACCGTAGCGGTGGTGTTGGCCCCGCACCCCCACCTTGGGGGGTTGGCACCCCCTGGACCCCACCTCCGTAGGGGATCTTATCTGAAAAACCACTCAATAGAACTTGCTTTGTTGAGATGTTGAGTTGACCATTCTTCGAGACGAACTATCATTGGCTTCTCCGTCGATTTTTTTTATATCACGGCCTTGCTGAAAAAGTGGAGTTAACAGATCCACTCTTTTGGAAGCATACCTTTCGACTTGATTGACTCAGTGGAAAGGTTTTAAGGTGATAACTTCACCTTTCAATTGAGATGGCTTAATCGAATGAGCCAATAAAGTCATCCCTACCTTTCGACCAAGTTGGCTTAGTCGAAAGGCTTCAAGGAGTCGACTTGGGATATAAACTTAGGAATACATCATTCGTATGTGCTCTCTCTTTTAAGTGTGTAGAAAGTAGCTGATCATTCTCTTTTCTTATTCCTTTCAATCATGTCGAAACGTAACATTAAAGACTTTTCAATCATGTCAAAAGGGAGGTTATGTTCTTTGGAATGTCACAGCCACTTTCGACAATATGAGTTTGCTGTCTTTGCAACGGAACTCTTTTGAAAGGTTCTTTGAAGTTTTGAAGGAATGATCCCCTACGAATGATTCCTCTTCTTATAATTGATAGTCCATAAGAATTCCTTTTGAGAACAACCATTTCAATTAGGTCGACATGGTTATTTCTCTTTTGATATAGTCTTAACCTTTTATTGACTAAATTTAACTTGGTATTCCTAGTACAAGATTGATTTAGGTATTTTCAAAATCTTTTGAGATCACCATGGTCGAAATCCAGACATCATTTTGGTTTTTGATATCAAATGCAGGTTTCGAAAATTATGTGTTTCGACCAGAAATACCTAAGTCAGCCTTATACAACGTTTTGACAAAAAGAGATAAAGAGAATAGGTTAGAATCATGTGCAATGGATCATTAGTCTAGCTAATGATCTGAATGATTTTCCTCATCGCCAATATCCTTAATGATCAAATCATCCCCCTTTAATTCATAATCCACAATGAGTTGCAAGATTTTAAGCTACTTTACCCTAATTTTATTTAGGGTTTCTTGAGTATACGATTATCACTAAGAAAGTAGAGTAAGGAAAATGAATTTAGGATTCAAGAATTTGGTCCCCAAAACTGGACCCTTTGGTCTTATTCATAGATGCAGGCGGCTTCCTTTTCGCACCCATGCTTTCGACCGGGTCGAAAGGACCGCTATTTATATGCAGTTTTTAAACCTTTCGACTAGGTCAAAAGGCCATGACCCCTTTCGACGCTGTCGAAAGGATTTCAATTTATATCCACTTCAAACCTTTCGACTTGATCGAAAGGCCACGACACCTTTCGACGCTGTCGAAAGGCATTATTTTTATATGTCGCTTCAAACTTTTCCACTTAAATGAAAGGCGATGACCCTTTCCGATGCCATCAAAAGTCATCCTTTTGTTCACCTTGGTTTGCTCTTATGCTTCCTTCATCCTTTTTCAGACCTTTCAACTAAGTCGAAAAGGTCCTTTACTATCATTTCGTCTTTTTGGTCTGTAAGTGCTGCTTTCTCCACCACACCTTTCGACATTGTCGAAGGATTCAATATGCATATTCTCCTTCACGTTGCTTTGTTCTTACTGGAAGTAAGATTAAAGACTTCGAATTTGTCGATAGCTTGTTCACATTATTTTCAAAGATATGTAAGTACCAATGGTTTCGATGATGTTGAGTAGCCTTCGAATGCATCCTTGAGAGCTAAGGCGGAACCTCCCCTTATTATTGTCCTCAACTAGTTCGAAAGGCATGTATATGCTTTCGAAAAGGTTGTGAGGGGGGTGAAACCTTTGACTATAAAAGGTTTAGAGTGTAGTTGGGAGAGCACCATTGGTTACCTTCGAAAGGTGTTCCGAAGCCATCCTTGCTTGTTTATCTATGTCGAAAGGTCGATAGTGGCATAAGGGTCTATTTATTCTCAACTAGGTCGAAGGCCTTTGCATTGTATGTGTAGTCGATGCCTTCGATTCTATCGGTACCTATTCAATGCCTTCAAAACACCCTTTTTATGTCCTTTATGATGTCTTGTCCTCTTTCTTCCGTAATCTTATTAACCTTGTTACATAATTCTGTTCTTAAGTAGGCTTTATGGCCAACATTTGCTATTAGAGCTCTAGATTACATGATTAACCTTAGTTGATACCAAGGTCCGATAGAGATAGGGAAGGAGTTGTCAAACTAGACTGGAATGAGAGTATATATACGAGAGAATGTGCGCTTATTATCTATTTTTGTCTAAAACTTCATAGTAGAATATATAGTATATAAGTCACATGCATACAAGAGTATTGTTGATGTAGTTTTCTTATATACGAGACTGATCATTCCTGTAAAGATAAAGAATGAGCTAGCATACAAGAAACAATATGAGGAACTCTATCTTTGGGTTTGAAAAAGGAGCGGGCTCGGGTTTGCTAACCCCAACTTTCATGCAATGTTCAATGCAATGACGGAAAACATGCTACAAAATGCACAAATAGCCACTCGAGAATGTTGTTGTTGGTGGTGGTACTCAAGTACAGGTACGCAGAGTAGATTTTGTTAAGTTGAATAATGATTTTTCAATTCATGGTGTCAAATGGGAACAGAAATAGAAATAGAAGTAAGGGATTCGTTGGGCACCTATGAAAGGATATTTGATGACCTTGAATTGGATGACGCTATAAATTAGAGGTTGGCTTCACGATAACTTCAAGGGAGTGCCATGAACTAATGGAACGCCACTAGAGTTGCTGCACTTGATGAAAAATTTACTCAGGACTAGTTCAAAACCCAATTCGAGGAGAAATCCATCTTGGCTGCTCAAAAGTCGGTGCTGTTCAAAAAAATTATGGACATGCACTAGGGACACATGTTGGCCTTCGAGTATGTTACTGAGTTCGAAGCTTTGATGAAATTTGGAATATCCTTCATCGACGCTCCTTTAAGGAAGAATAAGAAGTTTCTTTTGGGTTTGGTCGATTGTCCAGGGGAGAAGCATGTGAGTCATATCAATGATCCATTCAAGAGAACTATCAAGAAATCTCTTCGCCAAGGGAGTTTCTACCTAAGTCCATATTAGTTGCTATGTTTTGTGAAGAGCCAAAAATGCAATAATGTGGTCGAAACAAGAAAAAATGGAATTGTAAGAGAAAGAAGTTTCGGGGAAAGAATGTTCAAAAGAAGGCTAAGTGGGATCATGTCTGTTAAGGTTATGGAGACAAGGGTCACTTGATTAGAGACTATGAAGCTAGCGCAATGAAGAAGTGTTACAACTATGCAAGTTCGAACATATGCAGAAGAATTGCCCAGAACCAGCATGGTAGGAACACATTGTGAAGGCATATGCTTTGGTTGTTGTCCCAACTTCGTCAAGTGCTACCTCGCAAAGGTAAAGGGGAAGAGCATCGTTATTCAAGATATGATTTTCATTGACGATGTTTCTATACATATTTTTTACGATGCCAGGGCTTCACATTCCTTCATATCTAGTGATTTAGTAGACATATTAGGATTGAAACCTGAAATAGTTGACTGACGTTTGATTGTGACGTTGTTTGAGGCTTAACTAACCTGTGTATGGTCAATTATGGTTTGGTCTTATCAAGTCATGGGTGCTCTTTTGTTTGTGATTGCTAAGTTTTGAATTATGCTGGGTTTTGGGTTATCTTAGGAATGGACTAGCTACGAAAGTATGCAGAAGTGGTGGATTGTGAAATGCGATTGGTGAGATTGTGCCCATGGACGGGCAAATAGTTGTTATTGGATGCCTGTCAGATGATAGGTTTATGGTTAGCTTTCTATATTCGCTTGAGGTTCCACTGGATGAGTTGTTATTTGTGCTTATTGTGAGAGATATCAAGGCATGTTTGAAGAGGTGGCTGGATTATCACCACACCTAGAAATTGTGCTCTTCATATACTTAATAATTCCAAGCCGATAGTTATTCTTTTGAGGCTTATGGTGACCAGAGAGCTGAAGGCGTTGGTGGTGCAAGTGGGTGACCTTTTGAAGCGAGGTTCATTTGTAAGAGCATATCTGAGTAGGGTGAATCTTTAGTATTCACCACTAAGGTGGATGGCTCTTTGAGGTGGTGTGTAGATTACTATGAGCTGAATAAGGTGATAAGGAAGAACAAGTATCCAATGTCGTGTATTCATGACTTATTTGATTAGCACCAGGGTTCGAAGTAATCTCTCATTTAGATCCAGCGATAGGGTTTCACCTACTAAGGGTAGCAAAAAAGAGTGTGCCAGTCACTACATTTCTTACACTGTCTAATTTCTACAGGTGGTTGGTTATGCCATTCGAGCTAACCAATGCATGGGCATACTTTGTTGATCTCATGAACTTTTTTTTCAAGGATCAGCTAAACAAGCTTGTGTTTGTGTTTGTGGATGATATTTTGGGATGTTCTAGGACAGAGGAGGAACATAAGATGCACTTGGGAATTGTGGTTATAGTGTTGAGGAAGCATAAGTTGAAAGCAAAGTTTTCAAAGTATCACTTCTGGAAGAGGCAAGTAGGAATCTTAGGTCATGTTGTCTTTGAGTAAGGCATTGCAGTAGATCCTGCCAAGGTGGCAGCGGTTTCGGTTTGGAACCAACCCTAGAACGCTACTGATATGAAAAGCTATCTAGGATTGGTGGGATATTATAGACATTTTATCAAGGATAACTTGAAGGTAGTAGCACCGTTGTTCATTGTGACGAAGAATAATCATACTTCTAATTGGTATGTGAAATGTGAGCTTGCGTTCATGAGTCTGTAGGAGAGGTTGACGAGTGCACAACTATTGAATATTTCGAGCGGGAATGAGGCTAACAGTATACACATACATATGTGGTACTGGTTTAGATGTGATGTTGATGTAGAGGGGAAAGTTGTCGCCTACACTATTCGACAACTGAAACCCCATGAGAGGAAGTTTCACTCTCATGATTTGGAGTTGGTGGTAATAGAATTAGCTTTGAAGATTTGGAGGTATTATTTATTAGGAGAATGGTTCAAGCTATTCACGCACCATAAGTACATGAAATATTTTCTCTAAGAGAGATCTCAACCTTTGCCAGTAGAGATGGTTGGAATACTTCACCTCCTACGACTTTGACATGTCCTATATGTCCGGTAAGGGAAATGCAGTCCTCGATGCATTTAGTAGACGACATGTCAGTTACGGAGCGATGATCCTAGAGTGGTATTGGAGGATGTTTCTAGCTATGACTTCAGACCTCATTTCGAGTTCGAGCTAGGGATGTTGGTGAGTTTGACCATAATACCTACTTTGATTGGGAGGATCAATACTGGTCAAAACCAAGATGCTAGACTATCTAAGATCATAGGAAAAATAGAAAAAGGAGCAGAATCTGAAGAGATAAAGCAATAAGATTTGACCAAGATGGCTAGCTTCACAAGGATGATAGATTATTTGTTCCTAATGTCGATGGGTTGAGGGATGAGGTACTACAAGAGTGCCATCATTCGAGATTGACTATACATGCCGACGGTAAAAGGATGTACCGTGACATGAAGCAGACCTATTATTTAAAGGGGATGAAGAAGGACATCAGGGCGGTGGTTAAGGTAGAGCAGAAAAACCCAAATGGGTTGCTACAACAACTTGAAGTTACTGAGTGGAAATGGAAGCATGTTTCGATTGAATTTATTAATGGATTATCGAGGAACAGATGAGGGTATGATGACATTTGGGTCATTATCGATAGATTTATGCAGAGTGCCCAATCATTCCCATTAAGCCTAGTAGAACGGCATCCAAATTGGACGAGTTTTATGTGAAGTTAGCATTGTGATTCTTGGAGTTTCGAAGAGAATTGTGATTAAACGAGACCCTTTGTTCACTAGTGGGGTATGGAAGAGCTTGCATAAGGCATTGGGGGCCAAGCCGCATCTCAGTACAGCTTATCATCCACAAATCGATGGGAAGACCGAAAAGCTAAACCACAAATTAGAAGATCTCTTACCAGCTTGCATACTCGAGTTTTGAGGCTCATGGGACAATCACTTGCATTTGGTAAAATTTTGGCTACAATAATAACTATCAGTCTACTATTGGTATGGCACCGTACGAAGCATTGTAAGGCTGACCGTGTATTGCTCCTTCATGTTGGAGGAAGCTGGCGAGAAATTGATACTTAGGCTAGTTATTGTTAGCAAATTTCTTCACTAAAATAATATGCAAGGCAAATTAAGGTTGATTGGAATAAGGGCTTAAATGGCCTTATGCAAATTCAAGAGAATATGCAAGTCCAAGCTTAAGTCTAAGTCTAAAGATAAGTCACAAGTCATATAGATTTCCGTATTTCAATAATAGTCAAGTATACACATTCGAAAGGAGTATGTTATGAAAAATTTATTATCCAAGTATTTATGTCTAAAAATTCAAGAGTTATTAGCTTCTAAGGAAATATGCTATGCAACGTTAAACGTCCAAAGCCTTATATGTAAAAGATTCAAGTGTTATAATCGACTCTAAAAATCCCAAATAAATTTTGGATTTACAACTTGAAAAGGTAAGAAATAATGAAAGAATCATTCGCCCTCTCTAAGTAACGATGGGAGTCTATTTATATAGGTTCCAATCACACAGTCTGATTGACATATGTCATGGTTTTGGATTCAAGGGCTCTGATAGCACCTTCCTAAAGAAGCTTGTCATTCCTTTGTAGAGACTTGATATCACTTATTCATAGAAATTCTACAACACAATCTCCATTGTAGAAACTCAACAACCTTTGCATCTTTAGGGCTTTAGCATATATTGTTGGTTGTAAAACATGAAATCCTTTATTAATGTTGAAGCTCATTTTTCCTATAGAATTCATTACCCTTGTAAAAGCACAATATCCCTTACTCTTTGTAGATGCTCTATGATGGTTACTATTGTAAAGGCTCGATAGCAGTTGCTATACCAAAGGCTTGCTTTCCGTTGAAACTCCATATCCTCCAATTATGACTAGATGCTTGACATTGTATAATGGTGCGCCATCCCTCCTTTATGACATACACTACAACACATTGCGTTATAGAGGTTCGGCTTCCAATGTCTTTAACAACCTTGATGTCTTTAAACTCGGCAACCTTATGCCGTACAAGTTCGACATTTGTTACAGCTTGATATCTCTAAACATTTACTGGTTTAACATCTATGTACTCTTACAAGCTCGAATCCCTTCTTCATTTTTAATGTTCGACATCACCTTCTACCTGGTAAATGCTTCAGAAACACTTGCTATTATAGGGGCTCATTACCCCTAAAAGACTCGATGCCTCTTTACTATTAGATATTCGATACCTCTAGAGATTTGGCACCTTTTTGTTATTAGATATTCGATCCCTTTAGAGAGTCAAAACCTCTTTATTATTAGATATTCGAAAAGCTCTTGTTATTGCTTAAGGCTCACTATCCTTTCTTGATATGTTTACCTTCTTTAGGTTCATCATCTTGAAAATCGACATGCTCTCTTTAGTGGCTCGATACTCATATGTGTAGTAACATTTACCCCTCCCTCTTTGTGTAGAGGAATCCTATTATGCTTTAGTATAATTGCACTTTTCATATTGCCGCCTATTGGTATTTTGAATCCTTTAGTCTCATTCGTCCATTTAAATAGGAACCAAGTTTCCTACTGCTCTCCCTTCATCTATAAATACCTTACTTTTGTTCTCTCAAAAGTTTTACCTAAAACTTAAAACTGAAATTTCAATTATAATTTTTTTTCAATATTACAACTTAAAAAATATTTGATTTCTATCGTGTTCAAACACGATTTAAGGTTAGATTTCTATTTCAATCGTGCAAAAAAGGGTATTTTGGGTTTTAAAATAAGGTTTTATGAATTGGGTACTTATGAATTGTTTAGGTTTTATTGGCAATTTGAATTCGAATATTCCTGTGATTTGGCCTTTCTCGCATTTGAATTTAAAAGCTATTTGCAATTCATATCCTTAATTATTAACAAAAATTTGATGAAAAATAGAATTTTGATAACTATCATAGATCCGAAAACTTTCTAGAAATTTGATAATTAATTGACGCTTGGATAATTGTAAAAGACCCGACGTCTGCTTAGAGACTCAATAATTATTAGGGACTTGACACCTTGCTAAATGTTTGCTAATTAGTTATAGTTTCACTGACAAGTTATGAATTCAACAATTAGTTAGAGACTCGACAACTTATTTAAGACTCGATAACTAATTATAGGATCACCTGCTAGTTGTTAATTCGCAACTAGCTAGTGATTCGATAACTAGTTATGAATCCTACAGCTATTTAGCAAATCACTAACTTGTTACAAACTTGATAACCCATTAGAGAATTGTTAACTGGTTACAAATTCATCATATCTTATAAGTTTGTTATCTTATCATGAAAAATAATCTTTAATACGATCTCACTAACTGTTTTTGAGTTCAACATCTTATTATAAGCCCAATAACTAGTTACAAGTTCGATATGTTGTTATAAACTATATAACTAATTAAAAAACCTTCAACTTGTTATGAACTCACTAACTATTTATGAGTTTGACACCTTGTCGTGAACTCAATAGCTAGTTATGAATTCAATATGTTGTTATGAACTTATTAATTAATTAAGGATTCTTTAACTAGCTATGAACACATTAACTACTTATGAGTTTGACATCTTGTTATCTATTTATTTAGATCTCTATTTAAGGAATTAATTTTTCCTTAATATTTTCTTAAGTACTATAGACTTTCATAAGACATATGCTTTTTCCCTAATTTCTAGCAAGAAAGGATCTAGATCCTCTCATGCTTAAGAGAAAGGAGACTATAGACTTATTCAGTCTTCTATAACTACTCATGATGAGGTTGGCATTATTCTTCAGCAATTTGGGATAACCAACGTAGAAGCTAAAATGGCTGGACCATCCAAAAGGATAGATAATCCCCAAGAAGGTTTCTTTACTTTTACTCCTACTCATATCTTGCATTCGAGATATTGTCCCTTCCCAGGAATCCTTGCATTAATTATTGGATCATTTAGGAATTTCTTTGATTCAACTACCTCCTAACTTCTATACTTATCTAAGCTGCTTGGAAATACTGGCCAACGAAGCTGGCCTCTCCTTAGTCGATGTTGAAACTCTTCATTCATTAATGAACCCTGTTAAAGTGAGGAAGTAACCAGTGAGTACCTTATATCGCCTTCTTCCTCATCCGAATAGAATAATTATTAATTTGATTAGTAGAATTAGGGACTGGGGAACCCAATTCTTTTATATCAGGAGTCATACCCCTAGATTCAAGGGGTCCTTCTCCACCCTAAGTAAGACTTGTTGTTTTTCCCCTCTATTGTTTATGTTGTATTATGTTGTTCTCTTATAATAGTTGTTCTCTTTCAAAACATGCTTCTAATTGGATGAATCCTTTTGTTGCTAGTATAATCAGTGCTCCGAACTTCGTCCCTCAAATTATTAGTGATAGGCTTAAATTCTTGACCGATGCTAATCTTTAAAAGTATTCTTTGATTCTAGGGAATCAAAAAGTGCATGTGGATCCCGCAATGGTAGAAAAGGATGCACATGGAAACTAGGCTCTTTTTATTAGATATCAAACTCCCTATTCTCCATCTTTTCCCATCCAGCGGGACTCTTCCAGTAATCTCCTGACATGGTTTTACTATGACTTCTTATACCTCCATCTTATGATTCTTTCTTTTACTTAGGTTTGACTCTTAGCACCTTGGTTGCTAATCCAAAGAAAGCTAAAGCTCCTACATCCTCCTCTGTTATGACTTATAAATTTTTCCCCATTATTGATTCTATTGCGACGCTCTTAAAGCTACTGAGATTTGCAAAAGAAAGAAGGATCTTGGCAATCCGTTTAGTGCTTCCATTTTGTTACTAATAAAAAAGGCCAAACTTAGAGATGATCAAACGCTGACTGCTACTACTAAGGATTCAAATGCAGCTACAATTAATATTAACCATGATTTTAATATTATTGATTTAAGTTACTTGATCAGAATCCTTAGAAACAAATAGAAGTTATTTACACCTCGAGGCCTGCTATAGATATCACGAATCCTTTGTATGCAATTGTCATATAGTGTTTGTATCAGGATTTAGGCATGACTTCTCCTTCCTTTGAATTTCTATCTTGCAAGGCTCTGGGTCAACACATTCCTTTAGGTTTCGACAATCCTGTTGGTTTAATCATCTAGTCCGCAACCATAGCTCTCTAATGCCACTGCAGCCCTTTGCCTTTTCTAGGGACTATCTCTACATTCTTTTTCAACGGCTTCCTATGATGTGTATCTTTACGTGGCTGGCTAATATAAATTTTAGTTTTTTATTTTTTATTTATTATATATAAATATATATTTATATATGTTAGGTGGCCAAGCACATGTTTTTCTACAACAAGTTCCTCATGAATCTTCCAATCAAATTCCAAATTTTGAAGAGCAGATTTCGTCATTGACGGATTAAGCTAGGTCCCTTGAGCCCCAAATTCTTGAGTTCACCACAAAGTGAGATGAAGTTACCATTGAAAAGAATAAATTTGCCAACAATTCTGGAGGAGGAGAGAAAAACGAGGATGGTGGCTGAAGAAAGAGTGAAATTGTTAGAAAATAAACTTGTGCAAGACAAAACGGAATATTACACCTTGAAGGTTGTTCTAGAAAACAAGGAGGCTACTCTTATTTATACAAACAATATTATTAAGAATTCCAAAAAGAAGGTTTCTTTTTTTATAGACCAAGCCCTTCGTCAACTGAAGGAGCAGTGCTATGAGGAGGCCTTCTTCATCACATATTTCGACAACATAGACCACTACTCAAAGTTAGATTTTCGTTCACTACCAACATTAAAAGGAAAGTTCAAAAGGAAGTTGATCGTAAATAAGGGAGAGTTCCTGGGTAATTCGAAGTCGAATTTCTAGAAGAGGAAGCCATCAATCCTCAGGAATTACTATTTTTGATGATCTTCTACCTAATGAAGCCAAGGACGATGATAATAGAGGGAATGGTGATAAAGATGACAACGATGGAGATGAAGATGAAGATGATGATGATGGTTGTAATGACCCGAAATTTTCGAACCCGAGAATTTTAGACAGTTATGAAAAAGAAGAAAGAGATAGAAGAAGAAGAAGAACAGAAAGACCAAACATCTCACATTCGCAGCGGATAAAATATAATAATAAATAATAATAGCCTACACGAGAATACTATATCTGCCAATTACATTTAAATACATCAGAGTCACATATATACAGACATTGAATTTACTCAATTATAAAGTCACGAATACACAACAATATTATACAGTGGAAATACTCTATACGCTCATGCCATCCAGCTTGCCTCCTGAGCTTCAGAACGTCCTTACCTGAAAATATGTAATACTCGGTCTGACCCGAGCATTACACCAAAGTAACACCCGGTTCAGGCTGGAAACCAGCGTGAGTAAACCCAACTAACATGGAATGCCAAAGCAAACAACTTATATAAACCCGGGGTAACTTATATCAATTTAACAAATTCACAATTTGCTATAGATAACACTTATTCCACACATAAATTTCTAAGTACCAAACTTAGATAAAATAATCCAATTCACTTAAATCCTTTCATTCCAGCTTATTGATTTCACAAATCAATATATTAAAAATTTGAAGTGGTTCCGGGTATTTCCCAATACCCGACCCCAGTCTCTTTGAAACTCATGTTATCTACCCCAAGATATTCAAATGAAATACACAACATTTCATATCAGAGATATTAACTCACCCAAAACATCCAATACCATTCAATCATCCATAAGCAAAGCTTAATCTCACAAATCTATTCAGTTGATTCTAATTGAATTTCAAACCTCAATCACTTAATTCCTTCATTTACCTTAATTAATTCTAAATCAATTAATTAGTCAACCCATCACTATTCATCTTAATTAATCACCCCGAATTAATTATTTTCCAATTAAATTCAAATAATTATCTTTAACTAATTTACCGTTATTAAGTATCCTTAATTCCAATCAATAAGTAATCCTAATTACTTCATAAGTTTTTTTAACAATATTAATTACATTAATCCTTAATTACTTGTATTAATTAACTTCTCATAAGTCACTTATATTCATTTATTTTATAAACTAATTAATCTCTATTTACATCATTGATTATATAAATTAATGATTTCTCATTTACATTTCAATTTATTCTAATCTGATTTAATTACTCTTTTTATAATGGAAGCTTAAAGGAATTTAAATCAAATTTATTTTTAAATTCAATTCGGTTTACAATTGCACTTTGACATTTAAGTTATTAAAACACTTAATTTTTAAAACTTTATTTGTCAGATGGTTTTAGAACTTGTTTTAAATCTCTACTTAACAATTTAACTCCGGTCTTTAAACATCACTTTCATTCTTTCCAGTTCATTCTTATTTTTATTCTAGAATTATTTCACTTTCAGAATTCACCTTATATTCCTTTCAAAAATCCAATATATATATATATATATATATATATATATATATATATATTTTGATAACTCAGGGTACCGAAATATTCAAACAGCTCACAGCATTCCTTATTCCAATTTCCAATAAATATCATCCCAAACGACCAATCATTCCAATATATTCTAGATATTACTATATAATATAGCATATCAATTCAATTCAACCATTCAATCAATCATTTCAATTAATCATCTAAATTTAAATAAAAACCCCGGAAGCGTGAGATTTACTCACCTTTAATTTCGCCTTTTTGCAACCCATTCCAACTAGCTTATTTTCTTTTCAGATTTCAAACCTTGAATAAACATTAGATAATTTTATTAATATTCGAACAACTTGAATAGTTAATTTCCATTTTGATAAATTTAATTAACTACTAATGATTTAATTTGAACAAGTAATTAAGTTTTAAACTGATTTTCCTTTTAAAAAAAAATCTTTTAGTGATTATAATAATTTAAATACACTAATAAACCAGTTAGTCACCAACATACCCCTTTTTTTTTAAAATAATCTAGTAAACTAAAAGGTGTGTACATATTATCTTATTTTCGAAATAATATATATAGGTTCTTTTTATTTTATTGTTTATTAAAATAAATCTGATTTTATATGAAATGTCATATTTTAAAACTCTATATTTCCAAAATCTTACATATATACTTATTTATTTATTTTATTATTACAAAAATCATTCATGTATAAAATTTTCTTATATCTGTTTGTCTAAAATTTAAATCTAGATAGGTATGTGTACATTCTTATTTATATTATTCCTTAATAAATTTAATTAAAACTGAAATAACCATACCTCCACGGCCGAGTTCAAAATTGAACAAAACCCTAGCTTGACATCTCCAGTTCGCCGCAAACCACCACGCACGTTCGACTCAAAGCCTCCTTCGATGCTCGAGATCGAATCCCTCCGCTGCAAATCTCCTCCAACATGACCACGTCGCGCCGTCGTCGCCGTGCTCATGAAAGCGAGCCCTACCACCGCGACTACCCAGCCTCTACCGTGCGTGCGCGAAATCCAATCGCGATCCCTTCTCCATCGAGTTCGAACTTGAATATGAATTCGATTTGAAGAGGCTGGCTTCGGCCATTCTCTTCTTCTTCTTTTTTTCAATCGAGAACTGGAATTCGCAAGTTAGGGTAAGGACTCGAGTGTGGAGTTACGAAAAGGAAGGACAAACTTGAATTGGGAATTTTTCATTTGAAGACGGATTCGGAAACGATGATGTACCGAAGAAGTTCGGCCCTCCTTTCTTAATTTTTTTTTATTTATTTTTTTCCTCGCTCATTTGATTCGGTTTCAAACTTGGGGGAGACGAAGATAATTTATCGATTAGGGATGGCTTCCTGCGTACGCTTGTCAAAAATATCTCGTGGTGTTAAAAAATATCTTGACTTGTTAACTTTAAATTATATTATATTATAAAACTTTCAAAACGTCTCATTAATCCCCACTTAAAACTTTTGAACTCTTCTTAATGAATGCCGCTAGGCAATTATAAGGTTTTACCCGTATTCCGAACACAATGGAATGCGTTTCGGAGGCTAATTCAATCGTATGCGTGAGTTACAGAAGAAAACGATCAAATTTAAATTAAATCTACAAGAATAGTTTCTAAGCGTTTTGAGCTGCCTGGGTCAAACGACAATTCTGGTTGCTATGAAAATTGAAATCCGATAATAACTAACTATTACGGATCCAATGAAACTGGTTTCGTCGAATTCCGAGACTGTGCCTCGGAAGGCAATTTTTAAATTTAATTTAAACGATATATTTTTAAAACTAAACATAACACTTCCGAACACAATTTCAACACTTTCACTACCTTCAGTGCTGTCAGTATAAATTTTATAAGCCTTCAAATTATTTTTAACAGACTTAAAACTCCAAATTCAGCGTTTACCCAATTTCAAATTATATGATTCAATAGTTAAACTATATAATTCAAAATTTAATTATCAAGTAAATATTGATATTTTGAAATTCAAGTTAAAAATTAACTTTTTAAATATTTAAAATCAATTAATTATTCCAATTTTAATTGTTAGAAATTTTGGGTCATCACATTCCTCCCCCTTAAAAGAATTTCGTCCCCGAAATTACTAGTTAGGAAGAATGGAACCATACCCGTTTATTATTTTTTTCTCCAAAACTCACAATTCAACATCCTACCAACTATCCTTTATTAAAGACTCACTATCACCTTAACCAACTTTCCAAAACCTTCTATAGTTTCAAACAATTCCTTTTTTTCTCAATCATCTAAATTTCAATTGAGAACCAAATTTTGAATTATCAAAATTTTCTCAAAATTTTTCTAACTTTCTAAATTTCCGAAAATTTTTACCAACGTCTCCTTTGCGCGGCTAGCTCGGTACAACTACAAAAGGCATCTACGGGCTCCCGAATTCCAAAAGAAAACAAAAGCCAAGTGGCTACATCAAAAACCCAATTCAATTTCATCTAGAAATTTAAATACGTACCTTTTTTTCGGGCAATACAAATTTATCTTTTGGAATCAAATCCAATTCCTTTTCTCCTTAATACCTGCATATCTTACTTAGCAACAATATTCGATCGAAACTTTACAAATCATTTTATACGTTCTCTTATATAGGTTTTCATATTTACTTCTATTCAAATTTGTTTTTCCCGTTCACATACGAATTCAATTTACCTTAAAATTTGAATGTTGAGTTTTATCTTTCAAGTATATCTGATTCATATTAGTTTCATTTACTGATTTATATTAGTTTTTGTCGTTAACCAAATTTTTCTCAAAAAATTTCAAAAATTTTCTAACTCCCAAAATTTTCGAAAATTTTTGACAGAATCTCCTTTGTACGGAGGAGCTTTTGCAATTTGACAAGAGATATAAATATGTATACATCGACCCACCCGGCCGGAAAAAGCAAAAACAGTTCATGTTTTCTATTTGTATTGCGTAGGCGTACCTATATTTAGCGTTTTAAGCAAGTAGCGTATTAATTTTAGCAAATAGCGCAATCCAAGTCCAGCCAAACGGTCTCCCGGTACCTGTACTCACTCAATTTAAATATGTAAGTGCTACATAAATAAAATCTATTAGAATTTCACTTATATTCAATAGCTAAACACATGTGTTACATACACAACAAGTGCCAAACGCTTCCCATAAGCGATTTATATGAATTTAAAGCTTATTCAATTGTTTTCAACCAAATTTATATGTCATTTCATTCAATTTTAATGGCTTGCAACTCAATTTCCTACATTCAATTTATTTTTAACCCAAACAAATCCCCATTCACTTCAAATGATTTCAAATGAATTTTATTTAACCTCTATCAACACATAGAATTTTAATTACTTTTATTTACGCCAAACGACAACTATTTTTATGCAAATTTCGATGATATTCGCTTCACAGAGTATTTATTTTTAGTCTATAACCACTTCAAATTAATTTCAACTCATTCTACATTTAATTCCATTTCTTTTCTAAATTATCTACGAACCATTCATTGCATTTCATCTTATCTCGGCCTTGGATTCATCCAAAACAATTTATTAGGCTTTGCTCATTCAAACTTATAAATTAACGACCATTTTCAACTTAATTTAATCCAAGCTTTCATTAATTTAAGAAATCTTACTTCATATTTAATCGTCTCATAACTTAAGTCCATTCTGACAAACCAATTCCAACTAAAACCTTTATTTAATTTCCATTCAATCAAACTTCATCCATTTATTATTTAACTCAGTCAACCCAATTTTAAAATTTTTAATTTACTTACTTAATTCATTATCGAATTTATTTTATTAATATAAGGCCATTCTCAATTTATTTCTATTCACTCGGGTTTTGTTTTGCAACTCAAACCATTTCTATTAAAATCACTTTTCTTATATCCAATTTACTTGGAAATTTCATTAAATATTATTCAAATCACCTTCGAAATTTATTTGTAATTCAAACCATCGCATTTTTTTCAATCCAACTCTATTTTATTTTTATTTTACAATATCTCCTCTTATTTAATTCATTATCAAATCTAACTCGAATTCTATTTACAATTCTAATACATTTCCAAATTCCATTATTAAATTACAATCCATTTATTTACCAAAGTTAAATTTTATTAACATACTCACTCAAACAATTATTTAACCAATTAGCTTACTTTCAATTTCTAATCAATTTTCGTTTTTATTACAAAATTCACTTCATTAAATTTTCCTGAGTTCAATTATATTTTATAATTCCAGTTTGGAATTTCTTTTTAGTTTTCCTAAAATTCCAACACTTCTATTTTAAATTTTTAGAATGCCTTTAAATCCCTATAATACTATTAAAATAGCCCTTTATAAAAATATTTCTTATAACTCGATGTCTCAACCAGTCCATCCTTGTTCTCACAGGAATTCAGTCATACGTTGATCAGGCGTAGGACTGAAAATCTATAAGTACTTGGTAAACCCGTTTTCAACACCCAGTGAAAATATTTGGAAAATAATTTTATTGAAAATATAGAAAACAGTTTTTGAAAATTGAGGAAATATCTTTGGTGAGAATTCTCTGAAAATCATCACCCCCATCCATGGTCGCAGTCACATTCCAGGGTTACGTTGCCATCACAGCAAAAGTCCATGCAACTGCAGGCTCTCCGCGGCCTCTCGATTACGCTATGGAACCCACAACAGATCATAGTTACATCCACGGTTACGTTGCCGTTACAGCAAAAGTCCATGTAACTACAGGCTCTCAGCGGCCTCTGATTTTCGCTGTCGAAATGAGACCCCTCCACTCCTACATCGGTCGTAGTCTACCGATATAAAATCAAACGCAGACTGTTGGCTCTCAGCGGCACACACGACTTTCGCCATGTTATACCATAGGTCGCAGTTACATCCTGGGTTACGTTGCCATCGCAGCAAAAGTCCATGTAACTGTTAGCTCTCAGCGGCACACACGACTTTCGCTATGGTATACTCTACTCATAATCCTCAAGAATTAGTTTTTTCCGGACTCCTCACAGGATCTACTTTAGAACCCTCACTTGGGGGTCAAGGCAGCACCACCCGGTGGCACTCCTGAGAAGTTCATTTCAAGGGAGCGCCTTTTTCCCCAGAGCCATCATCAAAACACTTTATACTATACATATATAGTATCTTCCAAATCATCACCTAGTATGATATCATACAAAGCTTCTTTACACAAAATCGATTATCCCAAAATCGATAATTCTCAAACTAGGCTTTCCAAATTCAATATTAATTTTACCCAAAAATCAAAAGCCTTTCCAATCCAAAGGTTCCCAAAACCTTTTTCTAAAATCCTCATAAGATCCTTTTTATATATTCAGATATATATAAAAAAAAATTTAAAAAAACTTTGAATTCTTTCAAACTCGTATAAAACTCCTTTTATACTTCAAACACCTTCAAAAATCCTTTCTTCCGGCAATAGATTTAACAAGGGGAGTTTCACCTTACATATAACAAAGATATATAACTTTGTTTATTCAAATCAAACATTCCAATTTGATTACTCTTTTCAATATCAATTTCTTTTCCATTCACTTACCCACCTTTACATTAATCCCCATTTGGATTATCACTTCAATTCCTATCTCAGTTGGGTATTAAATCCATAACAGTTTGAACTTCGACCAGTTTATATTTAGAAAATAGCTTTTTTAAAAATAGATAAGTAGTTGAAAAATAATTATTAGCTTGCAAAATAGCTATAAAATAGGTAACTAACTGTAAAATAGTTGAGAAATAGCTAAATAGTTCCAGAAATTTTTGATAATTGCAAAATAGTTGGAAATTAATAATTTATTTATAAAATAGTTGAAAAATAGTAATTAATTTAGAAAACAATTGAAATATGGTTAAATAGCTCCAAAAGTAATGGTAAAACAAATATAAAATAAGTTAGGTTTAAAAAGAAAAGTTGTATATATTTAATAGCTTAGAAAAATAAGTTTACATTAAAACAATTTACATTAAAAATAGTCAAGAGTCAAACTATTCACTTCCCCAGCTAATTTCCATTTAATTGACCCAATTCTAACTTGAATAAATTCAATTTCTATTGAAATTTATTTAAACCCAATTCAAGTTGAATCAATCTTGATTCATTTCCCAATTTAAATCAAATTCCATTTGATTTTAATCCTGCTCAACTTTAATTATTATTTCAAATTATTCCAATCACTATGAATTATTATCAATTAAACCCATTTCAAATTTAAATAATTTCAATATAATCCAATTCAATTTCCCATTTAAATTCTTAAACTTATACATCTTCAATCACCAGTCCAATTAACTCAAACCAAATTCAATTTTCGAACTAATTCAATTTAAATCTTGAATTTAAATTACCTTGAATTATATAAATTCGAGTTAAATTCTCAAAGGTTGTTTAACTTTTTAAACCAAATTAACTTTTACTAAAAGTTTTTAATCAATTTAATTTCTGAGTTTAATTCCCAAAATTCCAATTTAAATTACCTTAATATATGTATTTCTAGATTCAAATAAGAGTTCAGTGCGATTTTATTTTAACAATTTAATTATTACTAAATTTTATCTTCCAGTTGAAGCCAGTTCTTAAACAAGTTTATTTTACAATTTAATTATTCAAATTTATTTTATTGATACATATTTATTTCTTGGCCCTCCCAGCCATGTTTTAAAATTTTAAACCACCCTTGGTTTTAAATCCAAATCAAAACTCCAAACAACCCATTGTTTTCAACAAGTCCCAATTATCCAAATAAGACTTATTTATTATTTTTCATTACTTTGAAACAAAATTTTCAAATGCTGGGACCAGATTTAGAATTTTGTCTTCAATCAAATAAATTTTAATTTTGTTATATTTCTATTTCTACTTAATTTAATTCCAATTCAAGATTTAATTTCAGTTTGAATCCATTTCAAACTTATCTTTATTTAATTTTAGTTTGGTTGTATTATATTAGTTCTAAATTTTCATTTCAATAAATTTAACAACCAATCGTTTTAATATTTATTAGAAGGAAGTATTTCTTTATATATAAAAATATATTTTATATAAAATCATTTAAAATCTTTATATAAGAAAATAACAAGTACGCTTATATATATATATATATATATATATATATATATATATTCTCAACTCATTCTAGAGTACTACAGACTCTATTAAATGAGTAATCCCCACAAGAGCCAAGGTTCTCGCTTAACCGTTCCGCTTTAATACCAAATGTAACGACCCGAAATTTTCGAACCCGAAAATTTTAGATAGTTATGAAAAAGAAGAAAGAGATAGAAGAAGAAGAACAGAAACACCAAACATCTGACATTCGCAGCGGATAAAATATAATAATAAATAATAATAGCTTACCGGAGAATACTATATCTGCCAATTACATTTAAATACATCATAGTCACATATATACAGACAATGAATTTACTCAATTATCAAGTCACGAATACACAACAATATTATACAGCGAAAATACTCTGTACGCTCATGCCATCCAGCTCGCCTCCTGAGCTCTAGAACGTCCTTACATGGAAATCTGTAATACTCGGTCTGACCCAAGCATTACACCAAAGTAACACCCAGGTCAGGCTGGAAACCAGCATGAGTAAACCCAACTAACATGGAATGCCAAAGCAAACAACTTATATAAACCCGGGGTAACTTATATCAATTTAACAAATTCACAATTTGCTATAGACAACACTTATTTCACACATCAATTTCTAAGTACCAAACTTAGATAAATTAATCCAATTCACTTAAATCCTTTCATTCCAGCTTATTGATTTCACAAATCAATATATTAAAAATTTGAAGTGGCTCTGGGTATTTCCCAATACCCGACCCTAGTCTCTTTGAAACTCATGTCATCCTAACCCAAGATATTCAGATGAAATACACAACATTTCATATCAGAGATATTAACTCACCCAAAACATCCAATACCATTCAATCATCCATAAGCAAAGCTTAATCACACAAATCTATTCAATTGATTCTAATTGAATTTCAAACCTCAATCACTTAAATTCCTTCACTTACCTTAATTAATTCTAAATCAATTAATTAGTAAACCCATCATTATTCATCTTAATTAATTACCATGGATTAATTATTTTCCAATTAAATTCAAGTAATTATCTTTAATTAATTTCCCGTTATTAATTATCCTTAATTCCAATCAATAAGTAATCCTAATTACTATATAAGTTTTTTTAACAATATTAGTTACATTAATCCTTAATTACTTGTATTAACTAACTTCTCATAAGTCACTTATATTGATTTATTTTCTAAACTAATCATCTCTATTTACATCATTGATTATATAAATTAATGATTTCTCATTTACATTTCAATTTATTCTAATCTGATTTAATTACTCTTCTTATAATGGAAGCTTAAAGGAATTTAAAACCAAATTTATTTTTAAATTCAATTCGGTTTACAATTGCACTTTGACATTTAAGTTATTAAAACACTTTATATTTTAAAACTTTATTTCTCTGATGGTTTTAGAACTTGTTTTAAATCTCTACTTAACAATTTAACTCCGGTCTTTAAACATCACTTTCATTCTTTCCAGTTCATTCTTATTTTTATCTAGAATTATTTCACTTTCCGAATTCACCTTATATTCCTTTCAAAAATCCAATATATATATATATATATATATATATATATATATATATATATATATATATTTCGATAACTCAAGGTACCGAAATATTCAAACAACTCACAGCAGTCCTTATTCCAATTTCCAATAAATATCATCCCAAACTACCAATCATTCCAATATATTCTAGATATTACTATATAATATAGCATATCAATTCAATTCAACCATTCAATAAATCATTTCAATTAATCATCTAAATTTCAATAAAAACCCAGAAGCGTGAGATTTACTCACCATTAATTTCGCCTTTTTGCAACCCTTTCCAACCAGCTTGTTTTCTTTTCTGATTTCAAACCTTGAATAAACATTAGATAATTTTATTAATATTCGAACAACTTGAATAGTTAATTTCCATTTTGATAAATTTAATTAAATACTAATGATTTAATTTGAACAAGTAATTAAGTTTTAAACGGATTTTGCTTTAAAAAAAATCTTTTAGTAATTACAATAATTTAAATACACTAATGAACCAGTTAGTCACCAACATAACCCCTTTTTTTAAAAATAATCTAGTAAACTAAAAGGTGTGTACATATTATCTTATTTTCGAAATAATCTATATAGGTTCTTTTTATTTTATTGTTTATTAAAATAAATCTGATTTTATATGAAATGTCATATTTTAAAACTCTATATTTCCAAAATCTTACATATATACTTATTTATTTATTTATTTTATTATTACAAAAATCATTCCTGTATAAAATTTTCTTATGTATGTCTGTCTAAAATTTAAATCAAGATAGGTATGTGTACATTCTTATTTATATTATACCTTAATAAATTTAATTAAAACTGAAATAACCATACCTCCACTGCCGAGTTCAAAATTGAACAAAACCCTAGCTCGACATCTCCAATTCGCCGCAAACCACCACGCACGTTCGACTCAAAGCCTCCTTCGATGCTCGAGATCGAATCCCTCCGCTGCCAAACTCCTCCAACATCACTTCGTCGCGCCGTCGTCGCCGTGCTCATGAACGCGTGCCCTACCACCGCGACTACCCAGCCTCTACCGCACGCGTGCAAAATCCAATCGCGATTCCTTCGCCATCGAGTTCGAACTCGAATATGAATTCGATTTGAAGAGGCCGGCTTCGGCCATTCTCTGCTTCTTCTTTTTTCAATCGAGAATTGGAATTCGTGAGTTAGGGTAAGGACTCGAGTGTGGAGTTACGAAAAGGAAGGAAAAACTTGAATTGGGAATTTTTCATTTGAAGATGGATTTGGAAACGATGATGTACCGAAGAAGTTCGGCCCTCCTTTCTTAATTTTTTTCCTCATTCGTTTGATTCGGTTTCGAACTTGAGGGAGACGAAGATAATTTATCGATTAGGGATGGCTTCCTGCGTACGCTTGTTAAAAATATCTCGTGTTGTTAAAAAAATATCTTGACTTGTTAACTTTAAATTATATTATATTATAAAACCTTCAAAACGTCTCGTTAATCGCCACTTAAAACTTTTGAACTCTTCTTAATGAATGCCACTAGGTAATTATAAGGTTTTACCCGTATTCCGAACACAATGGAACGTGCTAATTCGATCGTATGCACGAGTTACAGAAGAAAACGATGAAATTTAAATTAAATCTACTAGAATAGTTTCTAAGCCTTTTGAGCTGCCAGGGTCAAACGACAACTCCGGTTGCTACGAAAATTGAAATCCAATAATAACTAACTATTACGGATCCAATGAAACTGGATTCGTCGAATTGCGAGACTGTTCATCGGAAGGCTATTTTTAAATTTAATTTAAACGATATATTTTGAAAACTGAACAAAACACTTCCAAACTCAATTTCAACACTTTCGCCACCTTCAGTGCTATCAATATAAATTTTATAAGCCTTTAAATTATTTTTAACGGACTTAAAACTCCAAATTCAGCTTTTACCCAATTTCAAATTATATGATTCAACAATTAAACAATATAATTCAATAATTTAATTATCAAGTAAATATTGATATTTTGAAATTCAAGTTAAAAATTAACTTTTTAAATATTTAAAATCAATTAATTATTCCAATTTAAATTGTTAGAAATTTTGGGTCATCACAGTGGTAATGGTTTTAGGTAGGATGGTAATAAAGATCCTAAAGGACCAGGAAGTGGCAATAATAGATTAAGTGGTTATGACTTGGAGTCATCTGCTTATGATGCGAACTTTTCTAACCTTCATGAGTTCCAGAATGTTGCTCAAGGAGACATTTCATCAAAGGATATCCATGCCTTCGGCCATCAAGGTAAAGAGGAAATTCAGGCCTTTGCCTTTAAGCTCCTAAAGTACAGGTATAAGGTTTATCCTCTTTAGATTCTTACAATTATCCACTAGCTTTAGTTAATAATTTTACTAGAAATGAAACAAATATCACTTAGTGAATTTGCATGAGAAGAGTGAGAAGGATGTACTACGATTAAATAGAGAAATTGAAAATTTGATTAAAATTCGTAATAGTTTATTTGAAAAGTATAGGCATCTTCTCATTTATGCCAAATGAGTAAAAGATTTCAAATAAAAATAGGTAGCCCAGTCCTTGAAAAGATCCCGCCTTCATCGAGAAAGAGTTTTAAAGGAGAATGTGGATGTAGCTACACTCTTTTGGATACTTATTCAAGATAGGGACACATAGTGGAATTCCTCTATAAAATCAGTACTAGGAATCTTTTTACTAACTATTCCTTCATATGGAAAGAGAGTATGGATTTACTTACGGGTCTTCATAGTAGGTATTTGAAAGATCATGGGATTAATCCTCATCTTGTAGAATGCTGGAACCTTCCCAAGATCATGACTGTTCCACTTTCCTCTAATACTCTTCCTCCTAAAATGGTCAAGTTCGACAATGATAAATTCATTTTTGAATTTTACGAAGGGTCCATATTGTATGAATCTAAGTTATTTTGAGGTCGTATCATGTAATTCAGACAATTTTATAAATTTCAGCATCCTTAATTCTTTGCGGCTTAGTTTGCTTTTTTTAAATGCACACTGATTAAGGAACTATTGAGCATTTCTGTTCCAAAAGAATTGTTATGTAAATTTGTCAAGTTAAAAAGGGATATGGAGGAGAAAACCGTAATTATCAAAACCATTTGATTAGTAAAATACCGCTTTCTTAGGGATCTTCAGGAAATTTACACGCAACTCTCCCACCTATATTTCGATTTCCTACGTGACGAAAAGGATAGTTAACTTAAATAAATTCGGTCAGATTATGCTAAAGTATTATGTGAGGATACATATCCTCCTACCGAGAGATACGATTAATACCTGTTCCCCTCGGTTAATAATCCTCATGGGTTTAATGTTGCCTTTATCTCCACTTTCCATAGCTATGATTTCACTCAAAAAAGCTAAGACTGTAACTTTTAAAATTATAGATTGAATGTATAAAACTTGAGTTGTTGACGTAATTTAAACTTGTTCATGCTTGTAGTACTTCGTTGTTGTTAATGAAAGCACGTATTTTTCCTCAAGTGTTGATTTTTCTTCTGTTTATTACTTTTTACGAGGAAAAACGACTAACGCTTGCTTCCAACGGTCCTCACCTCATCTCTCGACAAAACAACTCAAAATTAGGCTAGTGTTAGATATTAGAAGAGCTCTTCTAAAGAAGCCTCGATCATACCATTTCTGGACAGCTCGAAAGGATGAAAATTCTACAATAAATATTATAAATTAAGGTAAACATTTAATAGTACAAATGCGGTGACCTTGAGTTTAGACGAGAAAAAAGAAGACAAGGGGATTAGAGAGTCGAAAGAGAGCATAAGTACAATTGGTCGATTTTGACCTTCAAGCTAAAGGATTGAGGCTGATGTATAAATTGCTCAATTATATTAGAAAATCAAATATTTTGAAGTTGACTTATTAAAAAGCCAGGTACCATGCTAATCTCTAGAACTTATTGCAAGTGGAGGAAAATCCAATCGCACTCCTACCCCTACGAAGATGACTAGATCCAAATCTGTAGCTAAAAACGAAATTTTCTTCCTTGCAAAACCCAGTCCAGGTTTGGGTGATGGAGAAATTGCAAGATGGAGCCGAGAATATAAATATGAATACACCAAGTTTCTAAAAGGAAAGTGGGACGAACAAGTTTCAAAATATCTCAACAACTATCAATGTCAGGTTGAGGAATTAGGACGTGAGAAATACAATCTCGAACCGAAAGTTAAAATTTTAAAACGGACTAACAAAATGCTTGAACATGCATTAAGGATATAGATTGGCTCTGCCGATGATATAAATATTATTCGAAAGAAGGAGAGGAAACTTAATGAGCTCTAGGATGCAGCAATTCATCATACTACTGAACCCTCCTCATCCGTTGAAGTCTTGAAGGGGAAAATGCAGGACCTTGAGTTTCATCTGAAAATAATCTAGGTGCCATCGTTTGAACCACCAATTGGATTCAATTTTAGATTATTTGCTTGAAATAATAATTGCTTCTGGCTTAAAATCGACTATTCCTTCTTAGGTCAAGAAATGAATCAAAGGCTGAGTAAAGTGGTAGAGGGAGGATATAGACGTTATCAACACTTCTTTTTATATGGGTGTGCTGACCATGTTAAGAATATTGGTGTTAACCCCGTTCCAGCCTACAAGTTAAAGGAGTCAACGAGTTAAGGCCTCGGATGAGCCATGACTTAAGGTGTTTAACGGCTCAGGAAGGATCTACGACTCAGGAAGCCTCACAACTCATCGAGTCACCGACTCAATAAGTTAATGACCTAAAGCTCAAAGCGACTTAAAGGGTTACGACTCAAGGGGTTAACGGTTCACAAGGCAGGACGGCTCAATAAGTTACCGACTCATCAAGACTATCGTCTCAACGACTCATGGTAAGCGGCGACTCAGAGTTGACAACGACTCAGTGGATCAACGACTCAACGACTTGAAGGAGCAGAGTGGCTTAACTAGTTAACGGCTCACAAGACAGACCGACTCAATGCATTACCGACTCATCAAAGGTATTGTCTCAGCGACTCAAAAAGTCCACGACTCATCATAAGAAACGACTCAGGACTTGGCTTAGAATCCAGCAAGAGAATGAGCTAGTGAGAAGACCAAATGCTTAATCAGATAAGCCGGCCACGACTCAACTTGACTCGGCCACGGCTTAGCCTGAGTCCGTCACGACTCAGGACTTGGGCGAAAAATTTCTATCCAGATTTGCCTATAAATACATGGCCACCCCCAACATTCATGGGACTTTTGGGCTCATTCATTTCAAGCGCCGTTACTCTGCTGCATTCTGAACTACTTCAATACCTTCAAGGAACTTCACGAAGAAATCAAACATGTCTAACATGCGTTCAAAGATTTGGATCGACATTGAAGTTTAGGCTACTTGTTCTAAGTCACTTGAAACTCAAAGTGTGTTGTAATCAAAGTGTAACTGCATTGACTTGTAATCAAATCGTCAATAAAGATATTCAAAGTGGACGTAGGCTCTCTCTTAAGCCGAACCACTATAAAATTGCTGTTGTCTACTATTTTTTCACTATTATCTGCTTATAATCTGTTCCCGAGCTATCGGGTGGTGCTTTCACAATCTCACTTCATACACCGGGGTGTTAGCGTTCAAATTTTAGCGTTAACATTTTTGGTGCTTTCACTGAGAATTGAACTCAGGTGAACTATCATCATTGCTTCACAGAGGTTTGTAGAGAGAATTTCCTTGAAAACCAGAAGTCTATCCGAGATTATGGCTCCTAGAAGGAAAAGTAGATCTGTCAGATCTGGAATATTCAAGAGGGAACCTCCAGTTCCCCTATATCAAATCAAGCCACTCCAGCTATCGGAGTTACAAAGGCAGAGCTGGATGCTGCAATCTTAGGGCTGAACCAACAGATCAATGCCCAAAATGCACAATTCGAGGCTCAGAATGCCCAGAATGCCCTAATTCTGAATAGGTTGAACGATTTGCTTGGGGCAAACCGTCAACCGGCAGGTAATGAAAGGAATTTTGCTTGCAACATTCATGAGGCTGAAGAAAGGAAAGCTCCTGAAAGGGCTGCTAGCCCCTTTGAACAAACACTTCCTGAGGTTGGTGGATCTAGAACTCGACATGATGAGGAGTGTCTTTCTGGAATGGTCCGACAAATCATGAAAGAGAGTATGCAGAGGGTTGAAGACGAGAAAGAATGGGGTTTCGCCCCAAGTAAAACTCCATTTACTGAGAAAATCTTAAAGGCTGAATTCCCAAGGAAGTTTGTCCCTCCAACCATTCCAGCTTACAAGGGGACAAGTGATCCGAACGAATTCTTATACAAGTATGATTGGCACATGACAGGTGCCAGAGCCTCTGATGAAATAAAGTGCCGATATTTTCCTGTGTATCTCGAAGGTGTAGCTCTGCTTTGGTTCACCAAGCTTCCAGTCCGATCTATAGATCAGTTTTCTGACTTAACCCGGAAATTCAAGGAGCAGTTCAGACTATATGCCTCAAAAGCCAAGGATATCATGTCACTGTCGAGTTTGGAACAGAATCCAGGTGAATCTATCAGATCTTTCTTAAACCGCTTTAATATAGCGCTAGCTGAGGTGGACAATGCAGAACCGCGAATGATATTGACTTATCTGATGAGGGCTATTGACAAGTCAAGCGAATTTGTGAAATGGCTAAACATGAAGGAACCAAATTCCCTTGAAAAATTCTATAAAAAAGCAGATGAATTCATACGCTTGGAAAACCGTCCCGTACCGGTAAAGACAGTATTGGAAAAAGCTGAAGATAACACTGTTGCTCCACGCAAGAATGAATCTGTAGGGCAAAAAAGGGAAAATAACAATGGGAAGAAACAGAGTAATCTGAAGAAGCCCCGATCCTTCAAGCCATCAGAGTATACTCCTTTATCAGATACACCGGAGCGTATCTACCTTGCCACTAAAGATTCTGTTGACTTTCCTAAACCTCCTCCTCTAAGGACCGGGAAAAAGGCTATACAGAGTGAGAAGTTCTGCCGCTTCCATAATCAACCCGGTCACGAGACCGACGAATGCCGCCAGTTGAAAAATCTGATTGAAGAGTTGCTAAGGGAAAACAAACCGCAGCAATTTGTGAAAAAGAATAGCAACAATCCTGCTTCATCTAGTCAGGGGCAACAGGCTCCTACTCATCAGCCTAGGACGAGTGAGAAGGCTGCAGGGCATGAATCTGGAAGGCCCATTATCAATGTCATTACAGGAGGACCTCACCCAGCAGGCAGAAGCTGGGGTGAGATGGAAAGGTATACCCGAGCTTTAAATTATGTACCGACCGAGGAAGAAGTATTCGTTCTGGAAGGTGCTACGCCCTTGAAGCAACAAAGAACTTTCGATGATGATATTGTGTTCAAAGCTAGGGATTCCGCAGGTATTGAAGCTCCTACCTTGGATCCCTTAGTCATCTCGGCTGGTATCGGGCCAGCTATTGTCAGAAGAGTTCTCATTGATTGTGGCGCATCCTGCAATATCCTCTTCAAGAAAACATTCGACCAAATGAAGATCCCTATGGCTGATGTGCAAGCCTCATTGCAAAAAATTGCCGGCTTCACTGGGGAGCCAAAGCAGCCGGTAGGAACCATTGATTTGTTTGTGGAACTTGGAGAAGGAGAGAGAAAAATGGTCCGCAAGCAAACTTTTGTGATTGTCGACGAATTTTCTGCTTACAATGCTTTCCTTGGTCGTCCAACTCTGGCAGCGTTCAAAGCTGTTCTTGCCCCGTGGTGCCTCACTATTAAATTCCCTACAGACAATGGAGTAGGAGTTATAAAAGGGGATCAAAATGCTGGGCGAGAGTGTTATCTAACAGAGCTACGAGAAACCACAAAAAGAGAAATGGGAAAGAATACGGCAGCCCCAGTCCGCATCAAAGAACCAGCCTTGTAGCAATTACAGGGCGGACCATGCACTGGCGAGCACAGCGGAGCAAGGAAAGAGATGGACCCTAGAAAAGTCAGTGCAGGGGAAAATAGAGTGGTACCAGTGGAAACGACAATACCAATACCTGTTGACCCAAAGGACCCAAACAAGGTGTTGAATGTGGGTTCACAACTTAATGCGTCAATTCAGAATATCTTAACATCTTTTTTAAAGGCAAATCTGGATGTTTTTGCTTGGACTCATGCCGATATGTGCGGAATATCCCCAGAAGTTGCAGTACACGCTC
The DNA here is from genome assembly GCA_030765085.1 of Allium cepa. NCBI lineage: Eukaryota > Viridiplantae > Streptophyta > Magnoliopsida > Asparagales > Amaryllidaceae > Allium > Allium cepa. Next base: position 854,489,430 of record CM060931.1, read on the forward strand.
TAAATATTGATCCAAAATTTACACATGTGAAACAGAAGAGGAGAACTCAAGGTCCAGAAAGGTCGGCGGCATTAAAAGAAGAAGTTGATCGGCTCATGGAGAATAATTTTATCAAAGAATCTACCTATCCGAATTGGGTTTCAAATCCAGTGCTGGTTAAGAAAGCCAACGGAAAATGGAGAGTATGCATCGATTTTTCAGATCTAAACAAGGCCTGCCCCAAAGACTGCTTCCCATTACCCAGAATCGACCAACTGGTAGACGGGACAGCGGGACACGAATTGTTATCTTTTATGGATGCTTACTCCGGATATAACCAGATCATGATGCATGAGCCAGATCAGGAGGACACGAGCTTTATCACCGACACTGGTCTTTACTGCTACAGAGTTATGCCCTTCGGGTTGAAGAATGCAGGGGCAACATACCAAAGACTTGTTAATGCTATGTTCAAACCGCAACTGGGCAAGACTATGGAAGTCTACGTCGATGACATGTTAGTAAAGTCTAAGAAAGCAGTGGATCACATAGAACACTTAGCAGACATGTTCGCAGTCCTTCGAAAATACAGAATGAAGCTCAATCCTTTAAAATGTTCATTTGGAGTGGAATCCGGTAAGTTTTTAGGTTTCATCGTGAGCGCTAGGGGCATTGAGGCCAGTCCAGCTCAAATTACTGCATTGAAAGAAGTCAAAGCCCCTAGAACAAAGAAGGAATTGCAAAGTCTCAATGGAAAAGTCGCCGCCTTGAGTCGGTTCATTTCCAAAGCCACAGATAAATGCATCCCATTCTTTGACGCCCTAAAGAAAGGAAAGAAAAACTTCGATTGGACTCCCGAATGCCAAAAAGCCTTTGATGAATTGATTCGCCATATGGAAACGCCTCCAATACTTTCTAGGCCTGGCGATGGCGAGGATCTTCTTATATACTTGGCAGTATCATCTCATGCTTTAAGTGCAGCGCTGATACGAGAAGACAAAAGGATTCAACATCCAGTTTACTATATCAGCAAAAGACTCACTGGGGCTGAGATGAATTACTCTAAGTTGGAAAAACTCGCCTATTGCCTACTAATTGCATCTAGGAAGTTGAGGCAATATTTTCAAGCTCATCCTATCAGAGTCCTCACTGATCAACCTTTAAAGCAAGTCCTGTTTCGCCCTGAGACTTCGGGTCGACTTCTAAAGTGGAATATTGAACTCAGTCAGTATGACATCACTTATCATCCCCGAAAAGCAATCAATGGACAAGCTTTAGCGGATTTCATCGCAGAATTCACAGATAAGGATAACAGTGAGGAGGAAACGGTCGACGTTTCCCCAATCCAATGGAAGTTATATGTCGATGGTGCAAGAAACGACTACTGTTCTGGAGCCGGAGTTGTACTTGAGACCCCTGAAGGCCGATCATTATGCTATGCACTAAGATTGGAATTTCCTTAAACAAACAATGAAGCAGAATACGAAGCGCTTATCGCTGGCTTAAGGATTGCTAAAGAATTAAACATCCGAGCGTTACAGATATTCAGTGATTCTCAGCTTATTGTATGCCAGGTCAAAAAGGAATTCCAAGCAAAAGGGGGGAATCTGCCCGCCTACTTGTCAAGGGCTTGGGAACTCCTGGGTGATTTTGATCATTACATGATAAGTCACATTCCTCGAGAAGAAAACATGAAAGCAGATTCTCTCGCAAAGTATTCTAGCACAGGCGAAGCTCAATTTCTGGGGTTAACTCCAGTGGAGGTCCTGTCGACTCCTAGCATTGATGAGATGGACATTGATTGGATCATGAGCATGTCTCAAGAGCAAGAATCATGGATGACTCCGATAACAGAATATCTGCTCAATGGATCCTTACCAGGGAACTCAAAAGAACGACAAAAGCTACTGAGAAAAGCCTCTCGATATATAATCCAGGATGGCCGATTATACAGACGGGGATTCTCAATGCCATTACTTCGATGTGTATCCAGGGAAGAGTCCAAAGCAATCCTAGCGGAGGTACATGGAGGAGAATGTGGTGATCATTCTGGTGGCCAAACATTAGCAAAGAAAATTCTCCGATACGGATATTTTTGGCCAGAAATTAATCGAGATGCAGCAGAGTATTCCCGAAAATGTGACAGATGCCAAAGATTCGCCAAAATTCCTAGAGCTCCTTCCACTGAACTCACACAGATGGTCAGTCCATGTCCGTTTGCAATATGGGGGATAGACCTTGTAGGACCATTACCAACTGCCAAATCTGGAATTAAATATGCCATTGTTGCTGTAGATTATTTTACTAAGTGGGCAGAAGCTGAACCACTGGCTACTATCACCTCAAAGAAGATGATAAGTTTTGTGACTAAAAACATCATTTGCAGATACGGTGTGCCTCAAAAAATAATTACAGACAATGGTACTCAGTTTGAAAGTGAAGAATTCCAAGATTTTTGCAAGCGATTCAAAATTCGAAAAAGCTTCTCAGCAGTGGCTCATCCGCAGGCAAACGGGCAAGTGGAAGCCGTGAACAAAATTATTAAGTCAACCATCAAAAAGCAACTTGAAAGTGCAAAAGGTGGTTGGGTCGATAAGCTACCACTGGCACTATGGGCATACAGAACCACTCACAAAACTGCGACTGGGCACACCCCGTTTTCATTGGCATACGGGTCAGAGGCAATGATTCCGGTAGAAATAGAGGTCCCTTCACATAGAAGAATCCATTTCAATCAAGCAGAAAACGAAAAGCTACAGCTTGAAGCGCTAGATCTCCTTGATGAAAAAAGAAATGAGGCTAATCTCAGAATTGCAGCTCATCAGCAAAGGATAGCCAGACATTTCAATTCCAAAGTTCGCCAACGCAACTTTGAGATTAGAGACCTAGTCCTGAAGAGAATTATGACAGCGACAGGTGTGTTTGGGCCAAATTGGGATGGACCATATGTCATAGGTCAGAAGCTTCTTGACGGCACATTCAAACTCACTACTGTTGAAGGAGATCAAATTCCAAGGGCATGGAACAGCAATCATTTGCGTCCATACTTTACTTGAAAATTTTGTTGAAATATTGTAAAAAGAATTATGAATGTATAATTCTTGTAATTGAAGGAAATTGTAAAACTGATGCAAGTAAATAATGAAAAAATATAAAGTGGATGTAGGCCCAATTTCCTGGCCGAACCACTGTAAATCTTGTGTTCCTTATTATTATTACATGTTTGCTTTATTTTCGATATAAAAAGTGCATAGAATGTATTGCTGAAATGTCGATTTAAATTTTTGCAGACAATGGAAGTGAAACTTGCACATAATAAGACTAAGTGATTCTCGCCAAATTTCAAGTCACAAAAGCTCCGAATTCAAATCCTAGATAGGAAGTACTTCAATTGAACGGCCTATGATTTCGACAGAAACGGGCCTTTGCTAATAAATTGAGATCGTTTGAACAAACAAACATCCAATTAAGAAGCTGATGCTCGTTCTCACGAACTTGCCTGACAATGAAGTACACTTCCTTGGATTAAACAAGTTACTTGTAAGAAAAGGGAATGAAAGTTTAAAAAAAAAAAAAAAAAAAGAGGATCGCTGAAAAGGCATAAGAAAGTGGACAAGGGAACAACCAAAGCCATCACCGGCAGCACAAGTCCTCTTCGGAGGCGCAACTCTTCGAAGGATAAATACCTCTAATGGGTCATACGCCACAAAAAAGAAAGTTCTCTACTCAACAAAAAAGATTGGAGGAGTCATGACCCTCCAACCATGAGAGAGTAACTTCCAGGCGATGAAAACCCTCTTTGAGGCACATTTCGCCAGGAGTTGAAGTGTAACGACCGCTCTTCGGAATTTCACTTCACCAGAGTTGAAATGCAAACAAAATAAAAGCCCTCTTCGGAGGCCCATTTCACCAGGAGTTGAAGTGTTACGACCGCTCTTCGGAATTTCACTTCACCAGAGTTGAAATGCAAACAAAATAAAGACCTCTTCGGAGGCCCATTTCACCAGGAGTTGAAGTGTAACAGCCGCTCTTCGGAATTTCACTTCACCAAAGTTGAAATGCAAAACAAAATAAAGACCTTTCTGGAAGTCCACGTTTCACCGAGATTGAAATAAAACTTCCAAGTGTTGAAACGTGAAAAGGCTTTCTTCGAAGGCACAACTCTTTGGAGGTACACGTTTCACCAAGATTGAAATAAAACTTCCAAGTGTTGAAACGTGAAAAATCCCTCCTCAGAGGTACAACCCCCTCCCGAGGACACAATCAAAAAGAAAGACCTCTTCGGAAGCCCACATTTCACCGAGATTGAAATAAAACTTCCAAGTGTTGAAACGTGAAAAGGCTTTCTTCAAAGGCACAACTCTTTGGAGGTACACGTTTCATCAAGATTGAAATAAAACTTCCAAGTGTTGAAACGTGAAAAATCCCTCCTCAGAGGTACAACCCCCTCCCGGGGACACAATCAAAAAGAAAGACCTCTTCAGAAGCCCACGTTTCACCGAGATTGAAATAAAACTTCCAAGTGTTGAAACGTGAAAAGGCATTCTTCAAAGGCACAACTCTTTGGAGGTACACGTTTCACCAAGATTGAAATAAAACTTCCAAGTGTTGAAACGTGAAAAATCCCTCCTCAGAGGTACAAATTTCTATTTTAAAAAAAAAATCCTCATCAAGGGCATACTTTAACTTTCAAAGGAAGAGTGATTTACCTATTCTAGAAAATAACCTTCCTCAAAAAAAAAAGGAAGAAAGTTAAAGTACCCTTCATAGGCCCGCTTTACCACATAGAAGAATTCACTTGGCAAAATGCGTACATAAGCAAAAGAAAAAAAAAAGTGATTTCTTCGAAGGACAAAGCGTAAAAACTTATATGAAGGAAGTTGTACTCTACGAAAAATTTCTTCAAGAATGAAGTAATTATTCTTCAGAAAATAAGAGTGCAAGTCCCCTCAAAGTATAAAATATTGCAGCAAGCTTATGGTATGGGTGCAACATGGTATAGTTACATACAAAATGGTATAGCTACATCGGTAAAGTACGCTCAAACAACATACCACAAGTTCACCGCAATATCATATAAATAAACTTGTGCAAAAATGAATAATAAATGCATTCTCAAATTCAAACAAGAGTCTATACAAATAAAGGATCATTTTATTCAATTGCAGATACAGGTTTCAAAATAAAAAAGCAGGGGTCGGTGCCTGCACAACATCCGACCATTACACAAAAAAGGAATCAAAAAGCCCGAAGCCCGACTCTTCACTTCTTCTTACCACCTTTGGACCCTTTGCCCGACCGAATGATTAGCTTTTCAGGTCTATCTATAGGCATAAGGGAAGAAGGAGAGGGAGGTGCAACCGGTGCAACTTCCGGTTCTTCTTCAGTAGCAATGATTTTCTTCCCCCTCCTCTTCGATGTTCCGTGCTTCTTTCTTCTCTTCGAAGAAGACTCACTCCCTGGAGTAACAAGAGCGGACAAAACTACGTCATCAGAAGGAGTCCGCTCCGGAGAGATCTCGCCTCCTTCAAGTCCCTCGTCTTTCTGCTCTTGCGAAGCGATAGGGTCATCCAAGCCATGAAGAGCCTCAATTTGCTCCTCTTGTGACCCGGGCTGTGAAGCAGAAGGAGGAGTCACCTGAAGAGACGGAGGAGGGATAACCGGAGGAGGTGAAGTCTGCACAGCTCTTGGTGTTTCAACTACAGAAGAAGAGAAATTAAAAATATTAGTATCTCCCCAAAAGAAGGGAGATATGGGTTCGTCGAGATTCAAGAAGTAATCGAGAGGCTCATCAAACTTTTGAGGAGCAAGCAGGCGATCCACCTGAATCGGACCAATGTCAAAATTACCTGAAGAAGTTTGCTTCGTTAGTTCAATCTCATAATTTTGAGCCCCGATATCCTCCAAAGCCTCATCATCAGTAGGGGTAATTACCCCGGTTTTTGTAGGAGGCAGCGAATGAGCACTGGAACCTGTGATGTCAACTTCAGAAGAAACTAAAAGACGTTCAGAGGTGGTAGGTGGTATTTCTTTTTCAGAACGTTCCCCTTCCGCCATTCCGGCCCGCACTCTGGCGAGTTGCTCTTTTCCCTTGGCAAGAGCGGCACGGGCATCATCATCAAGATAATTCTCTTCAAGAGCTGACTCAGCATAGCCAGCACCTTTACCACCGAGCATATCGAGTGCTGCCTCCCAAACTTCAGCTAGTGTAATTTCATACTTAGGGCCTAGAAAGGCAAGGCTGCAACGCCCCAAAATGCTATGCAGATAAAAATCAAATAGTGTGGAGCCAATGTCAGCTTTGGTTGTTTGATGGGCCTCTTCGGCCGTGAGTTTACCAGCAACAGCCTCGTCACGCTCCTTTTCGGCCATAGCAAGTCGAGCTTTTAACATCTCTATCTCCGAGCTTTGAGAGCCGGTCTGTTCTCGCAGCTGTAAAATTTCAGCGCGATATTCTTCTATGACCTTCTCCTTGTGTGTAAGCTTATCTTCGACTGCCCTTTGACTGGCATGCGCATCTCGTACTTGTTGCTGAAGCATGCTCTCCTTTTGAGAATAGGAAGTAGATGAAGTAGCTAATTCTTCCTTAAGCTTTTCTACTTCCGCTTCCAGCTTTTCATTATAGGAAGCAATACTTCTCATTTCGGCGTCATGCTGTTCGAGAGTCTTCTGCCACTCAGCCTTATCGTTCTCCGTTGTGAGCATGGCCCCGAGATTGGCTCGGTTAACCCTCTGAAGCTCGTCGACAAGTTTTTGCCACTTCGATATTCTTTCAATATCGGTCCTGACAGTATCAAGATTTCGCAGCATAGCCGATTTGTCGAGAGGAACCAAGTCGAGATCAAATCGAACCCCTCTTAGGAACCACTGAGGGAATCGACTTTGAAGAGTGGGAGGACCTTGGCCAACTTGGTATGCGGGCCGGTTGATGATTGTTTGAATGTCGGAACGAACGGGGGCAGGAGATTGAGCAGGAACATTTTCAGAAACTGTCGGCATTGTTTCTTCAGTAAGTTAAGCCCGCTTGCTAGAAGAATCATCCATGTGACCTTTACCTCTCTCATCGTGAGTCTTTCTTTTTTGGGTATCATCATCTCTGTGGGGAGGGTCATGTCTTTCTTGTTCTCTTCGGTGACGTTCTTTATATGCTCGTCTCTCGTCTGCTTTCCTGATGGCCCTCTCTTCATCGGATTCTCTGTAAGAGGGGAGGTGACGCCTATAATCATATTGGCTACGCCTCCCATAGCGCTGGAAATCATCATAGTAGGAGCTGCTGCGCCCCATTGGAGAATCTGGAATAAAAATAATAAGCTTTAGAAATCTTTAAAGTATAAGAAGATGGATGCGTAGAAGTGCTGAAAAATCCTAAGTGTTGGTTAACGTGTAAACTACACGCATCAAGTTACAGACCACTCTGTGGAGTAGAGGTAGTGATAACTTGAGTAGAAGGAGTTGACATTTGTTGTAGAGAAGATGTCGCCTCAATTACAGAAGAGATAGTTTTGAAAACATCATCTTTGAAAAGTTCTTGAGAAGTCACAATTAAATTGCTCAACCCCTCGAAAACATCATCACCATCATGTTTTTTGGGACTTGCTTTCTCAACTCCTTCGTTAGCAGATCTTCCGGAAGATCGTGGAGGTTCTTCCTCTTCGATAACTGGGGCAAGTACAGACTTGTCAGACGGCCCCGCAACATCCTTCGGAATTGAACACTTCACTAGTGGAGTTTCTATAAAGGTTCCTCCCTGCATGTGCTCTTTAGTAGAGACCGGGGCATCAGGAGTTTCCGTCGGAGAATCGGGAATTTCAGTTGGGACTTCACGAAGCTGAGTGAAGCGAGAGGAATGAAGAAGCCCATATTGATGTAAAAATCCATCATTTAACAAAAACTTTATACTCCTCTCTTCTGCCGCCACGGCGTTCAATCTCTCAAAAATTTGCTTATAGTATGGATCTCTTGAGGGAGGAGGAAGTGCTAAAACAGGAAAAAAGAACAAAGTTAGCATTTAGCAACTCAGATTTCGAAAAGCCCAAGAATGGAGAAATAAAAACAGGAAAATCTTACTTCCTACTCTCCAGATGGCATAAAACCCTGGAGGGCAGCGAACAAAGAAATACTGATTTAGAAATCCATGAACGCTTTCAGGAAGATCGGTGATGAGTTTGCGGTTTCGAGCACTCCTTATAACTACGATAGAGGGATGATCTTTAATTTTTGTGAATGAGCAGAAGTAACAGATTTCCTCAAAGCTCGGTAATCGGTCCAGAACTCTACTAAATAGCACACATAACCCCATCAGAATGGCATGGCCATTGGGGTGCAATTGGAATGGAGAGATAGATAATCGAAGCAGGAACTGCTGAAGGAAGTCAATAAAAGGTGGTATGGCACCGCTCAAGCACATTTGGCGATTGACAGTAATAAAGCCAGAAGGGGGCCTATCTGCAGTATCATTTAGCCCCGGCAGTAAGGCATCAGCTTCGGCAATGCCAAACTGGGTGAGCAATTGGTTAAACACCCGCTGATTCAGAGTTATGGAAGTTCTCTCCGGAGGATTATCCAACAGGTTGGCTACTGGGAAGACATCTTCAGCCTGGCCCATCGGTTCTTCTTGTTGAGATGTCATTCTACACAAGCAACTGGATGTTCAAATGCGAAGGTGCACGTTTCCTAAAAGTGTGAAGTGTTGTGCAGAACTAATGAAAATAACAAGTAAATATAACTGGAATTAAACTGGTCGACGAATGATCGACTACGGTAATTTCAGAACTTGTTAATTTAAAGTTCAAGCATAATATTAGTGCAGGCTGGTCAGTTTCAATTGACTATTTCAGTGTTGCTTTAATATTCTACTTGAAATCGATAGCACTTCGTTCACACGATTTGTTTAAGTTAATTATCTGTTATTAACTAATCTGTCATTTGATATGGGCGGTCGATGATAGTATATTCGTCCCAATTTTCTGTGAATGTTGTATTGAACAGATTGTTAGCCTGCAAGTCAAAATAACCTGTGAATGAATGCAATAAAATTCGACAGTTCAAAGTTTATGCAATGGTTCAAAGTTCGAGCAGAATTCGCGCAAGTCCTAACTCGTCAACGGCTCAAAAAAAATTTCCTACGGGTTAAGAGTGATCGCTGATTCTATGGCTAGCTCGTCCACGACCTAAGGATTGGGAAGCGAGTTAAGTCAGGTCACTTCTATTTTGAGTTGTTGGTGTTTTGAGTCGGCAGTGCCCTAAGTCGTAAGTCGTAGAAAAAGGGAAAAGCTCTGGTTCAAAGTAATAAGAAAATCTCCAAGTCTTATCTCGGCCACGACTCAAGGCTTAGGTCGTGAAGCATGTTGGGTCGGATCATGGTTAAATCGCAAAGGTTGCTGGATCATACAAAAATGGTCGAGTCATACCTAAGGCAGTATTCGACTCTATCAGGCCAACTCATCACCTAACTCCTAACCAGTTTACCTTCTAACTTTTAACCCATAAACCATTTCACTCCTAACCCGTTAATCTTCCAACTTTTAACCCATTAACCCAATAAAACTATCAATCAACAACCCTGGTCTTATCACGCCACTAAATCACCTCAAGACGTAAATCATCAGATCGGACAACCCTACATCCATTGATGGTTAGAGTGACCAAACTTGCAAGACTCAAGGGAGTAAATTGGAGGTAAGGACGGAGCACATAGGTTAATGATGATCGATAATCGGAAGGGAAGCAAGATTGCTTACGTAATGTGGTGTCAGAGATGATCAGAGGAGAATCAAGTTGGAATCGCCTGTGAGAACTTGGAGATGCGTTAATGGCGGATGCGGTTTAGAGGATCGCTGATAAGAAGTGGGAGATAGGAGGAACGAGTCAAGCGTTTTATATCTGGAAGAGCTGGAACTCGAATCGGCACGCCCGAGTTATGATAAGTCGAAGCACACGACTTACGACTTAAGCGTGTGCTTCGAGGGGCAAATGTTAACCCCGTTCCAGCCTACAAGTTAAAGGAGTCAACGAGTTAAGGCCTGGGATGAGCCACGACTTAAGGTGTTTAAAGGCTCAGGAAGGATCTACGACTCAGGAAGCCTCACGACTCATCGAGTCACCGACTCAATAAGTTAATGACCTAAAGCTCAAAGCGACTTAAAGGGTTACGACTCAAGGGGTTAACGGTTCACAAGGCAGGACGGCTCAATAAGTTACCGACTCATCAAGACTATCGTCTCAACGACTTATGGTAAGCGGCGACTCAGAGTTGACAACGACTCAGTGGATCAACGGCTCAATGACTTGAAGGAGCATAGTGGCTTAACTAGTTAACGGCTCATAAGACAGACCGACTCAATGCATTACCTACTCATCAAAGGTATTGCCTCAGCGACTCAACAAGTCCACGACTCATCATAAGAAACGACTCAGGACTTGGCTTAGAATCCAGCAAGAGAATGAGCTAGTGAGAAGACCAAATTCTTAATCAGATAAGCCGGCCACGACTCAACTTGACTCGGCCACGGCTTAGCCTGAGTCGGTCACGACTCAGGACTTGGGCGAAAAATTTCTATCCATATTTGCCTATAAATACATGGCCACCCCCAACATTCAGGGGACTTTTGGGCTCATTCATTTCAAGCGCCGTTACTCTGCTGCATTCTGAACTACTTCAATACCTTCAAGGAACTTCACGAAGAAATCAAACATGTCTAACATGCGTTCAAAGATTTGGATCGACATTGAAGTTTAGGCTACTTGTTCTAAGTCACTTGAAACTCAAAGTGTGTTGTAATCAAAGTGTAACTGCATTGACTTGTAATCAAATCGTCAATAAAGATATTCAAAGTGGACGTAGGCTCTCTCTTAAGCCGAACCACTATAAAATTGTTGTTGTCTACTGTTTTTTCACTATTATCTGCTTATAATCTGTTCCCGAGCTATCGGGTGGTGCTTTTACAATCTCACTTCATACAACGGGGTGTTAGCGTTCAAATTTTAGCGTTAACAATTGGAGGCCCTCCTTTTTTTTCTTGGAGATCCCCCTGCTTCAACTGAAAGTCATCCATGTCTTCTTGTGGTTAAGGGGAAGAAGAAAAAAAAAGTACACCAATATTATCTGCTCCCTTAGCCTCCTCCTTAGGAAGACTAGGATTGGCTTCCTTGATATCTGTAACTTTGTTATGTAATTAGTAAATAACTTTTGTATAGAATAGTTGATATCTTGAATAAACCTTGTATTCTCTTCCTTATTTTGCCTTGTATTTGAACTTGTTGAGTTGTTTGAGATTTGTGATTCACTTTGAACCTTTAATTTGATTCAGTATGATCGGTGATCTATGGTTAAGCATAAATCCATTTGCTATTTATTTCTTCGAAGAATGCTTTTTGGCAGCCTTAATATTAGAGCTATTTGTTGGGCCTTGTAGCATTTGTTTACTCCCTTCATTGTATAAAAGAAGCTTTTTACACTATAGTGTCAACACCTAAATATCGTCTTAACTTTCTAGCTCTCACACCTCTTTAGATCCCTTTTTGGTTGAGAAATATAAAGTAAAGTGATGAATTCATAATTCAAGAAATTATTTTTTCTAAAAACTTATTATCTTGTTTTCTGAATGCCGAAGAAAATTGTGAATAAGTTTCCATATTAAACTCTGAATTATTTTGAAAGCTTTGAAAATCTTTTTTGGAATGATTACTAAATCGGTAGAATAAGCTTTTTAAAAATGCAGATCGATTTTCCTTCTATCTTCCTAGGATGAATAAATTCACAAGCGAATTTTCGTTTCTCAAATATTATTACTCTAGCATGCGTTGAAACTTCGTACTCCAGGTTTGGGTTTCTTAGATGGCTATTCGATGGCTTTTTTGTCATTTGACGTTATATGAGCATAAAAAATGACTTGTCCTGGTGCAAGATTGATTCATGTCAAACTGTTCTTCCTCTAGATGATTATTTTGGACTATCTCTAAGATGAAATTAGACTTGCCTAACTGATTCTATTGCCCCTTTTTACTTTTAGGTAAAGATTTAGGCTTTGATTCATTTTTTTGCCCCTTCTAACCTTTTATTGGTAAGGATTTAGGCTGTTCCGTGCACCACCTTAGTTAGAACCAAAATCTTACCCGTCCTCCCCCTAAGAGCGCTCCCGTAAAGCCTTATAGGATGACAGTGCTTTGGGTAGGCAATCTTTGGTTGGACCAAAGGCTTACTTCATTCTCCCCTAGGAGGTGCTCTAGCCAAGCCACGTAGGTGAGACTAAAGGCTTGCGGTGCTCTGGACAGGCCTTGTAGGTAAGACGGAAGGATTAATCCGACCTGCCTCTAGGAGATGCTTCGACCAGGCCAAGTAGGAGGGGCTGAAGGCTTGCAGTGCTCTCACCAGGCCTTATAAGTAGGACCAAAGGCTTACTCTAACATTCCTCTATGAGGTACTTTGACTGGACCCTTATGGTGGGACCGAAGACTTTTCCATTATTTTATAAATCCTTTTCATTAAGCACTTGATCTTTGTAGATACATTGGTCCTTTTCTCAAATTTTTTAACAAACTCTTGGAGCTTCCAGTTTCCCAAAAGAATTCTGTATCATCCATTTTAGGGCTTGACATTGATTGGTTTCGTGTCTATTCATTTGGTGATGTTGGTAATAAGCACCTCCAAGATTTCTTTCATTTCGTTATAACTTCTTTTTGGAAGGCTAATAGCCCAACCTCTCTTCAGTTAGGAGATATATTTACATCGGAGGTGGTATGGAAATGAGCTCTAACATATCAGGAACTCCTCAGGATTATGCCTTTGGTTGCCATTTGGCTTTTTTGTAACACTGGATAGGCTTATTAGCTCCAACAGTATGTTTTTCCTTTAAAAATTATCGAGTTCTGATTAGTCTAGTAGGCCAATCGATTACTCCGTTCCACTTATGGGAAAACTCGTCGAAATTCTTTATCATTTCATTTTTGAAGATAGTTCCTTTAGCTTGGAGCTGTATAGTTTTTCTTATTTCCAATAATGAGTCATTCCTTCTCTTATTCTCTTTTATTAAAGAAGTATAATAAGCAAAGATCGAGGTAGATCCCATATGGAATGGATTTATACTCCAGTTATCCGAGTCATAAAGAATTACTCGACTAATTTTTGTTATAGTCCTTAGTGCCAAGTTTCTCAACTTCAATACTTATTCCTAATGGAATTAAAGGTTATGAGTGACTTGATAAGCTGAATTGGTAAAGTAAGGCTCGGACGATTCTTGTTCGAAGATAGTCATTATGCGGTTTAATAGGTTATGCAGGATACAGAAAATCCTTAAGAGGAATATGAGGTATGAAAGTCCTCTATAGGGATATGTTGGGAGTCGAAGGTTCAAGCCCTCCTTCTGGCGCCAAAAATGTTAGCAAATTAATTTGCTAACCTAATATTCAAGATATACTGGGGCTAGTTGGAACAAGAGCTTAAATATCCTTATGCAAATTCAGGAGGATATGCGAGTCCAAGTGTGAAAATAAATCATAAGTGATATGCATGTCCATAGTTAAATATAACAGGACTCGGGTGCAATATAAAACAAAACATCACAGGATGATCATGTACAAAGCAGCTGGAACAAGACTTAATGCAACATGAAATCAAACCAGATCAATGAAGCTTGCAACTGCACTAGATCAAACCATACATGCAACTTGTCAAAGTACTCAAATGTACAAAACTCAATGGCAAGAACACAGCATATAAACGTTGGAACATACATATGAACAGTGCAGACTCAAAGTGGTGAAGCAGTTCAATACTTCAACTCCATATTAAAACCAAACTTGCTCAAGGTTGCAAAGCATGCAGTTCACACAAAGGCAATGGTTGGTGCACTACCAGTTCTACACATGCAAAGCGATGAACACACAGGGGCAAAAACATGCTCATACTGGAGCCAGACTCAGGGATGATAACACCATGAAGTACATATGGCGACTCCAAGCAGAATCATAATGAAGACAAGTATGGATATGCAAGCATTCTACAAGTTCATGCATCAAGTTCACCAAACAAAATGAACCAGTGATGCAACATGAAGAATTGATACCATAGAATGCAAGACCACAAATGCATATAGATTCAACAATGAATTGATCAGGAGCAACAAAGGCAACCGGACTAGACTTCAACTCAGGGACCATATACAATAATGACTACAATACAAGCATGGTGACAGTGATCTAGTGAACACACACATATGAAAACATGAAACCAAGAAGTGAATTAAAGAAAATGCAAAACAAACCTAGGCCAGTCAAGAAGCAGAAACCAAATAGGAAGGTGAGGCATGATAACCAGACGGTATCAACTAGACCACCATCAAATACAATACAGCCAAAATTGATGTCGAGCCATCATATACACCTATATATACATATATGTATGTACATACATGGAGATAACACACAACAAAGCAGTTTACATGTGTATAACAGTGAAGCAGTAGACTTATTTACAGTAAAAAACAATTGCATTTCGAACAAAATCAAGGCAGTAAAAACAGAGAATGGTCATACGAAGGACAAGTCAAAGTCCAGTTTATCAAAAATTTAATGCCAAAGTTAAAGCCAGAAATGGGACTCAAAGTTGATAAAATAATGAACATGTCAAAGGAGAAATAAACAAAGAAAAATTCAAATCATGGAATAAAAGGTACGAATTGAAGAAGTCATAAGTCATCACCAACATTCAGTCGTAATCGAATGGCCAAGCAAAATATTTGAAGAATTCAATTAGAATTATACAAATGTAAATTTAGGGTTTTCATCCTTATTTAACCCAATCATCATTATCTACAAAAGCACTCAAGTTCAAGCAAATACCAGAGAAAGCCAACGAATCACAATCCAATAACATGATTCAAAGTCGAGTATTATCGAATATCGAAAAAGGAAAAATTCACATACCATTTTAAAATTCGAGCTAGACATATTTGAAGCAGCCGTGAACAATTCAACTGATCAAGGAAGCATCAAAGAGAATTGAAAGTATACCCACAAACGTTTCGAGCATAAATTTTTCAAGTTGCGGCTTAAATGGTCAGAACCCTAATTTGAGAAGGAGAACGAAAATAAAAGAGGCGGCGGAAGTTACTACAAAAGGAAAATGGAAGACATTTTGTTTTATTTTGATTTGGCGGTCCTTTATTTAATATTAGGATTTAGTTTTAAAATAATATGGTTTTGGTTTTTTATTTTGTTTAGTTGTTTAATTTTCCATTTAAAAATTATAACTTTCTAGTTTGTAACTAGGTATAAACTACAGAGAGCAGTTTGAGAATTTGCAACTCAGTGGCTGAGTTGTGGCACTGTATTGAGCTTTGAGTTAGGTTAGTCAAGTTAGCAGGTGTCGCAAGTTTAAGTATGTAAGCATCTGACTACTTAATTTCTAATAGAAACCTTAAGTGCAGCACGTAGGCAGGTTATTGGTGAAGCTGGGCAGATATGTGTGTGATCTCTACTGCATTATTTTCTGTTATTATTTTTATTTCCACGATAATTTTTATTTTTCTTAGTACAACCTATTCACTCACTGGGGTGAAAATGATCCAACAATCGGTATCAGAGCTAGGAACAAAAATCAATTTTTTTAGAAAAAATATATTTTTAATTGCTTCTTTAATATGCTTTTGCTGAAGGTCAGTCGATAGTTAGACCATCCATGTTGAGTCATGAATATACTTGTTGGAAAAATAGAATAAATTTTTTTATGAAAACCATAAATGCATGGAATTTTGTTGAATCAAGATATAGCACACCAACTGTAGTGGTGGATAATCCAAAAGTTGAAAAACCTATGGACTAATGGACGGATCTTGAAAATAAATTGCAAAATTCTAATGCTAAAGCTATGAATTTATTATTTGTTCATTAGATCAAATTGAATTTATCATGTCTCACATTGTCAAACTGTGCAGGAAATTTGGCATGCGCTGACAGTGACTCATGAAGGAACATCCCAAGTCAAAGAATCTCGCCTTGCCATGCTTAGTAGCGAGTACGAGAACTTCACAATGGAAAAGGATGAAAGTGTGAAAAAAATGTATGGACGACTTTATAATCTAGTATAGAAATCAAAATCATTCGGAAAGCCATATACAGAGCTAGAAATAGTTCGAAATATAATCAGAATTCATTCACAAAATTTTGAAGCAAAAGTTACTGTCATTGAAGAATCAAAGGATCTAAAACAAATTAAAGTGGAAGAACTTACCGGATATCTCACGACTTATGAGCTAGAAATCAAATTCAAGGAAGAACGTGAAGGAGGTAATAAGCGAAAGAAATCAATAGCTCTCAAAGGAACAACGGAAAGTGAAGCTGATGATGATGATGGAGCAGTAGAACTAGCCTCGATAATAAAGAAATATAGAAGGTGGAACTACAAGTATGGAATCCATCCCTAAATCAACAATTAAAGAACATAATAGTGAAAGTTTTAGCCGACTCAGAAGAGCAGGAGATCATTTTCCACAACTGCAATAAACCTAACCATATCAAGCCAAATAGTCCTCAAAATCAATTCAGCAGAGGAAAGAAACCAAAAGGGAGAAGTTTTGCATCTACTTGGGATGAAAGTGATGAAGTTGATTAAAGCACTGGCAGTGAGGGCGATAGAGAAAATCAGTATCTTCAAGGAGAAACAAATGACGGCGATGATGACGAGCCAAGCGATGCATCAAAACTTACCCAACCGCAATTACTTGTATATTTTCATGAAGTAAATGGCTGTTTTAAATGACTTAGGGAGAAGTATGCTAAAATTGAACCACAAAAAGTAGTTTGATAGATCTAAGCAGCTTGATCGATTGGTTAAAACTATCAATAATAGCCCTAAGTGTGTGAACTATCCATCATTAGAAGATGAAATAAAAAAATCAGAAACTAAAATTAAATCATTTGAAAATGAAATTGTGATTTTGAAAGAAAGTGAAAATACTAGAAGAGAGAATCTACTAAAAAATGCACTTTGTTATCGAAAGATATTGAATCTCTCAAAACACAAGTCCAACAATTGTGTACAACTTTAGGAAAATTTTCCAAAGGAAAAATATCACTATATGTGCTATTAGTGAAACAAAATTTTAATACTATTAGACAAGAACTTGGGTATACTCAATCTGAAAGAGTTAGAAGTGAAACTAATCATGTAAACTCCAAGTGCACGATTTGTAGAAAAATTGGGCACAATCAAACAATTGCTGGTTTAGACCCAAACACATGAAAACCATATCGATTTCGGTTCCCAAAGGCATAAACGTGAAATCCCTTAAAGTCAAACAAATCTGGGTGCCAAAAGGAACAAACATAAACTGTTTTGGTTCTATGCAAACTTGTTTTTCAAAATCACTTATCACTAACAATCATGGAACTATAAAAACAAATAGGTCATAAAAATCTTTTCACATGTAGATGTGTTGATAGGCTAAGGAACATCAACAGTGGTACCTAGAATTTGATTATTCGAGGCACATGATGGTCAATACATCAAAGTTCCTTCGCCTAGAGAAATACAAAGGTGGTAGAGTCACAATGGGTAACAATGATGTATTATATGTTGAAAATTTGCACCATAATTTGATTTCAGTCGGCCAATAAAAGGAAAGTTTGTTGATCCAAAGAAATATTGAGGTATGATTGAATCACTCCTTTATCTTATTGCTTCTAGACATTATGCTCTCTGTTAGCTCATGTTCATGGTTTTATTCCAATCTAAAAGAATCTCATTTAAGAGCTGTAAACAGAATTATAATGTATTTGTTGCACATCTCACTGTTTGGTCTTTGGTATCCAACTTATAACTTTAAGCAAAAAGGGTATTCAGATGCAGATTATGCTGGTAGTCTAGTTGATAGACAAAGTACTAGTGGAATTCGTCTTACATTGAGACATTCATTAGTTGCATCACATTTTCAAAGAAAATATCTGCATAATTTTCGTTTCAACTGATTTTCAATTGGCAGACATTTTTACAAAACCCCTTCGAGAAAATATATTTTTTTGTGGACTTCATCTCAGATTAGGCATTTTAGAAATTCGATTTTATAATTTTGGATTTGATCTTAAAAGAATACTTAACTAAACAGACTCCCTACAAATTATCAAAAAGGAAAACAGTGACTGGAAAATTTCGGTGAGTGTTGATATTAATCATACTTATGACTTGAGACAGTATATTTAGTAAATTTCTATAAAAATTTAAACAAAATTTGTAATAACTACTTTTGGTAAAAATTTCATGATGGTCTCTATTTCTATCATATTTCTAACGACCATCACTCATCAAAAATCAATACAACATGTCAAAATGTTGTATTTAAACAGGAAATTATTCCTTCTTTAATTAACTAGCAATAAAATTATGCAAAAGCACTCACTCTCATTTAAAAGTCCTCACGATTGTGCATGTGTGAAGTGCTTGGAATATTTGATTATGTGCTTCCATGCTCATTTAAAGTCCTCACAATTATGCATGTATGGAACACATATCAAAATTGATTATTAGTTAGGCGAGTGGATTCTACCCCATTTAAAAGTCCTCACGGTTATGCACGGTAAGAGGATGCTTGAAATTCATTTTTTAATAAAAATTAGGAATACTATTAGTCACATTTAAAAGTCCTAACGGTTATGCATGATTAGTACGTATTCAAATTCCAATCATAAATATACCACAAATAGACACAACTATATGTTTTCTATACCAACATCACCCTTATCACTCTAAAATGGATTATACCCCTGACAGAGTATGTATGACTTTGTTTGATTTTTTATTGAAATTTAATATTTATACTCGTTTAGATGTTAATGTTGTATTAATGTCTATCACTTTATCTCCGTTTTCTGACACAATTACTCTTTTGCTGATAACAAAAGGGGGAGAGAAGTTAAGATTCTGGCAAGCATATTCTCATATAGGCTCATTACATTTGTTTTTAATTTAGTTTCATTTTTTCTCATGCATATGTGAAGGAGGAGCTTTATTGTAGGGGGAGCATTCAAATAGGGGGAGCCAATAGAATTCATCAAGACCAAATACATTTAATAAAGTCAAAATTTTAATGTATGTTTGTTATCATCAAAGGGGAAGATTGTAGAATACAATAGCCTATGATTTTTGTTTGATGATAATAAACACACACACACACATATGTATGTATGTATGTATGTATGTATGTATGTATGTATGTATGTATGTATGTATGTATGTCCATTTCAATGTATTTGTTATTATACAATTTCATTTTTTTTACATAATTAAATAAATATTTGTTGAATAAAATAAATAAATCAGAATTCAACAAATATTTTATTCAAACAAATATTTTATTACAAATTCAAATATTATGAATTTAAGCTCTCACTACATTTACACATTTTTAATTACAATACAATTTCAATTACAACACATATTTCACTCTACAATTTTCATCTCACTACATATATTCACTTATCGCTCATAATTAATCTTCAACTCGGCTCCAGCCATTATCCAGCATCTGAACAATCTGCGAAATAAACACTGACGTGATAAAATTGAAAAAGAAATATTTTATAATGCAAAATGAAGTCTGTGTTTGAAAATATTGTTTGCCTTAGTTCTTTTGGTTGTTCGTCATTATATTCCTTTTAATCATCATACACGAACAACTTGTGACATGTACAGTGTCACTGTACATGCCACAAGGCCATGTACATGATATACACTTGCTTGTTAAAACTGCAGGGACAGGTGAGCACAAGTCAAACCCGAGCCTAGGTTGGATTCAACTCAGGTGCAATATAAAAACAAAACATCATAGAATGATCATGTACAAAGCAGTTGGAACAAGACTTAATGCAGCAGAAATCGAACTAGATCGGTGAAGCATGCAATTGCACCAGATTTAACCACGCATACAACTGGTCAAAGTGCTCAAATGTACAAAACTCAAAGGCAAGAACAGAGCATATAAACATTGGAGCATACATATGAAAAGTGCATATTCAAGGTGGTGAAGCAGATCAATATTTCAACTCCATATGAAAACCAAACATGCTTAAGTTTGAAAAGCGTGCAGTTCAAACAAAGAAATTGGTCAGTGCACCACCAGTTCTACACATGTGAAGCCATGAACACACAAAGGCAAAATCATGCTCATACTAGAGACAGACCCGGTGGATGATAACACCATGAAGTACACATGAAGACCCCAAGCAGAATCATAATAGAAACTAGTATGGATATGCAAGAATTCTACAAGTTCAGGCATCAAATTCACCAAAAAATGAACCGGTGATGCAACATGAAGAAACGATACAAAAGACTACAAGACGGCAACAACATGCATACAGACCCAACAATGAATTGATCAAGAGCAACAAAGGCAACCGGACTAGACTTCAACTTGAGGACCATATACAACAATGACTATAATACAAGCACAGTGATCAAGTGAAGACACACGCATGAAAACATGAAACTAAGAAATGACTCAAAGAAAATGCAAAACTAACCAAGGTCAGTCCAGAAGCAGGAAGCAAACAGCAAGGCTAGGCATGATAACCAGACAATATCAACGAGACAAACATAAATGCAACACAACCAAAATTGATGCCGAGCCATCACATACACATACATATATGTACGTATATACATGAAGATAACACACAACAAAGCAGGTTACATGTGTATAATAGTGAAGAAGTCAACTTGTTTACAGTAAAAAACAGCTGCATTTCGAACAAAGTCAAGGCAACAAAAAAAAGAATGGTCATATTAGTTGGACAAGTCAAACTCCAGTTTATCACAAATTTAATGCCAAAGTCAAAGCCAGAAATGGGACTCGAAGTTGATAAAATGATGAACAAGTCATAAGAGAAATAAACGGAGCAAAACTCAAGTTCATGGAATAATTAGCATGAATTAAATAAGTCAAAAGTCATCACCAACATTCAATCGTAATCGAACGGCCAAGCAAAGTGTTTGAAGTATTCAATTAGAATTGTACAAACTTAAATATAGGGATTTCATCCCTATTTCAACCCAATCATCATCATCGGCAAAATCATTTGAGTTCAAACAAATACTAGAGCAAGCATTGAAATAAATCACAAGCCAATAATCCGAATCAAAGTTAAGTATTATCAAATACCGAAAAAGGGAAAATTCGCATACCATTTTAACATTAGAGCATGACATGTTTGAAGCAGCCATAAACAATTCAACTTATCAAGGAAGCATTGAAGTGAATTGAAAGCATACCAGAAAATGTTTCGAGCATCAATTTTTTAAGCGGCGGCTCAAATGATCAGAACCCTAATTTTAGAAGAAGAACGAAAATAAAAGAGGCGGCCAAAGTTACTACAAAAAGTAAAAGGCATCTTTGTTTTTTTTATTTAGGTCGTCCTTTATTTAATATTGGGTTTTAATTTTAAAATGATAGGGTTTCGGTTTTTTATTTATTTTATTGTTTAATTTTCCTTTTAAATTGCATGACTTTTAATTTTTTAACAAGGTACAAACTACGGGGCGTAGTTTGAGAATTCGCAACTCAATGGCTAAGTGTGGCAGGGTTTTGAGCTTACAGTTAGGTTAGTCAAGTTAGCAGGTGTTGCAAGTTTACGTGTGTAAGCATCTGACTACTTAATTTCTAGTAGAACCCTTAGGGGCCGTACGTAGGCAAGTTATTGCCGAATCTAGGAAAATCTTTGTGTGATCTCTACTACATTATTTTCTGTTATTGATTTTATTTCCGCATTTGTTTTTATTTTTATTAATACACATATTCACCCCCCTCCCTCTAGGGTGAAAACGATCATACATATTTGAAAAACAAAGGCAGGTTAGTTGAAAAGTTATCCTTGTAAGTTAAATACAAAGGATTCATACTTTTAGCATGTTTCAGCCTATTATACCAGAAATCTTTTAGCATGTCAGAAGGTTGCTGCCACTTTGTTTTGTTTTGAACTTTTCGACAAAGACAAAAAGTATACTTGTTTTAAAACCAACTGTTTCTCCTAATGCTTTTGAAAGGAAGCTTTCGACTTAGGTGTCTTACCCTTGTTTTATAAACTGAAGTACAACCCAAATCTTTTGAAAGAGTTGTTGTAAAGCATATGTTTAAATCTTTTGAAGTAGAGCTTTAGACTTAGTCGAAAGGTTGCTCCCAATGACTTCTAAAGGTTTTAAAAGAAAGTTTTCCATTTGTTTTGAATTGAAATCAGTGAGCCTTCGAAAGGTTTAAGTAAATAAATTTGAAAGGTTTTAGCTAAATGATTTCGAAAGGTTGAAGATTGATTTTGAAAGGTTAAACCCAAGGGTTTCAAAAGGTTTTAATTGAATGATTTGGAAAGGTTTGAAGATTGATTTAAAAAGGTTTAGTTCAATGGTTTCAAAAGGTTTGATGATCAACCATGAGAAGTTTAAGTTCAATGATTTCGAAGGATTTAAATGATTGATTGCGAAAGGTTTAAATGAACGACTTCGAAGGTTCTGTTGAATTACTTCGAAAGGTAGGTTAAAATTATGATTACACACCGAAAGGAATATATGTTGTATACAGATATGTTATTGGTGAGCCTGAAAAACCACTATGATCGGGAAGACCTAGGAAATGATTAAGTTGGGGACAAACCATTCAGAAGTGAAGTATTTAACAGATAGTTAAGATTAGATGACCCAGAAGAAGAATACCCAATAGGTTTTAGGTTAACTTTGATTATATTGTCCGGTGGGCATGAGTCAGCCAAAGGTTAAAAGTTATCCAAGCAAAACTTATGTATTTGAACAGATTGTTCATTATTAACTGAGGTTTATGTATATTTACATAATGATTACTTTGCAATATTTAACCACTGTGGATGTAGGAGCACAGTATATGGTTCTGTAAAAGGATTGGAAAAGATATGTTTTAAAAAGGATGATAGTGAGGGGAAACCCGTTCCGTTAAGCGTCGTAGTCTCACTTAACATGTTTAACTGGGATGTATAGTATTATTCATACCAGGCTTTATGTCTGACTCAAAGTTTATGTTTTTCTCTAAAGCTCTCGAGTGCTCAAAATTAATTTAAGTAGGTTGAAGGATTAAGGTCTTTTTCAGGTTTAGTAGGATGATAAATAAGGCTACCGGAGGCATGTGGGAGGCAAATAGATAGCTATTTAGGATTCGCAGTTCTTGTTATGTTTTGATGTATTTCCACTGTGCTTGTGTTAGGTCTATTATGACTATATGACTCTAATCAACAAAGGGGATATCATCATATACCGATCTTGGCTTATTTTATAATGACTATATATTATTTGTGCCTAGGAACGATTTGGGATTTGTGTTGTGAATGTGAAACATTTGCTTTTGAAATGTACTGAAGTAAAAGTGGTTTTTCTGAAATCTTTGTTTTGTTTCATATTCAAGTGCTTCTAATATTATTGATACCATTAACATAGCCATATTTAGTCTTCAGAAGCTAACACTATAGATGACTGCAGTATCTGTAGCTCTTAGTTTTGGGCCTCTAAATAGGGGGTGTCACACTTATCTTCAAAACACTCTTTTAAAGATCTATTTTAATTCAAAATTATAATAAAAAAGGGTTAAAGACGAATGCTAATAAAACTTTTTTATAACAAACCCAAAGCAATTTCATACTTACATCATCCTTAAAAACATTCTTTTAAAGATCTAAGATAAATTTGGTTAAGTTTGATGGTCGAGTAATCACTTATCTAGTTAGAATAATTGCATATACAAGTCAATGTTCGTATACTTAACTCGTATCTGACATTTCAACTTAGCTATTCCTTAAATTAGAGTGAAGCCAGAGCACTGGTTGCATCAAAGCCTTGCATAGAAACTTCATTCTTGAAACTCACAAATAGACAAGCATACTCGTCTGCTTTTAGTGTTAAGTACAGCATTAATGGTTTCCATAAACAAGTAATAAAAAACATTATCAATGCATTTTTCACATTCCCGACTTTACTTTTCCTCATTCAAGAGAGAAGCCTAGTAGGTTAGAGTTCTACTGCTCCATCCCTACTCGATATCGATCGTAACTCCCATAAATAGATAAGCCTACTACATCAACTTTTAATGTTAAGCAAAGTTAATTACCTTTTAATCAAGTAAGTAAACAACAAGATTAACACGTTTATGACATTCCAACTTAACTATTCTTCATTCAAAAGGGAAGCCCGGTAGGATAACACTCTACTGCTCTGTCCCTATTCGACATCAATATTGACTCTTAGAAATTGGGAAGTCTATCTCGCCAACTTTTAGTGTTAAACCTAATCAATTGTCTATTTCAAAACTATCTGTAAATAGGCTTTAAATATCTATGTAAAATATTAATTGAAAATAATTAATTTATAATTTAATCAAAAAAATGTTTTATATTATAAAACCTCTTTACTTTGAAAATACATATATAATTATTAATAATATGTTTAAACTTCAAACTAACTTTAAAACACTTCAAAATATGTTAGAAAACATCTCTAAAAATATTAGAGAAAAACACAAAATTTAAATATCGTTTTTCGACAATTAAAACCATAGTGAATTGCTACAGCATTTATAAATGTTGTTGAAAGTCCTTGTTAATAAGAACATTGAAAAAGCACGATTTTTCCAACTAGTTTTAACCAATTTAACAAAGGATTTAAGATTTAAATTTTTTAAATTAACTAAAACCATTAGGGTACTTAAATGCTATGAAAATAAAAATTCTTAGAAAATCTTTCCACTTATTTAGAAAATTCCCAAAAATAAGGGATTCGGAAGTGCACTTATAATGACTATTCTCGCCCTCTCGCATTTTCAAACTTACTTCAATTTAACATGTAAGTTAAACAGCCATTTAAACATGAATTCAAGGCTACACCACATGTTTAAGATGGTAATAGAAGTGATGTATATAATATAAATTTATCATTTTCTTTCAAAAGCAAGAGGGGTCCAAAATTTATAGCTTTACTTAGTTAATGTCACTTTAACTATTATACTTTGCAAACAACATATATATACATAATATATACTACTAAGATAGTGAGATAATTCACTTAGATCCATTAATAACCTAAGCACAAAGGCACAATAGCAAAGAACCACATCCTTCCATCATAAAAAACCTAAAGATCTAACCTTTAGCACTTCTAAACCAAAGCCACACCTCTCCTCCTCCTTCCATGCTCACGACCCCTTCCTAGATCCTCCTCTTCCCCTCATCTTCTCCTACTTATTCCTTGCGAATCATGGTTTCCATGATGTCTTAGGCCTAAAGCGAAAGTTTACAAGAAATTGGAGATGATTTGATTAAGACTTGAAAAGGTTAGAGAATTATTAATGGATTAGTGTTTAAGCACTTCTACCATTTTTAATTCTAATACTTCATCTCAAACTTAGTGAATTAGTGATTATTATGTATAGTATGCCTCTCCTTATATAGGACTTTACAAGAGGTCATAACCACCTCTTACCTTCCATGAATGGTCATAATGAAGCCTCCTTATCACATGTTAACTTTACACCTCTCTTCTTTTATTCAGAAGCTAAGTATTACAATAAAAGGTCACATTCTAAATATCTTTGATAACATCACACATGACATCACCCAAAAACTTTATTTCCATAAATGGAAAAAGGTTTTTATACAAGTTTCTTAATTTTCTAAGAAAATAAGTGTATGTAAAAAAAAATTGAACAACCTCTGACGGTTAAAACGCTTCTTATTAGTAAAATAATTTTCAATCCCATTATCGATGTTTTTTCAAATTATTTACTTTTGCAAAAAATTTCCCAAAACTAGTTTATCATCATTACTTATGAATTAAAAGGGGTTTAAAATATTATTAAATTATTTTAATAACATTTAATCAAAGATTTAAATATTTAAACAATTCAAATATTTAAATATGAACTGTTCGAAATTTCGGGTCATTATATTAGGGATTTCTTTGCATTTTTAATAATTACTATTTGTGTACTTATTAGTGGAAAATAATTGGTTTTTAAAAGATTTTGGAACTGGTCAAACAAAGTGGTTAAAGTTAGAGCAAAAGGATGGTAATAAATACACTTTATAAATATAGCTTATTTTCGGGAATTTTTATGAATAAAATAGAAGATATCTTTAGGGTTTTCTTTCCATGATTTTTAAATACCTAAGACTAGTACTTATAATTAAAATTTCAAGTCTTAAATCACTTGCTAAAGTGGTATAAACTGGGCACAAAGATTGTGCTTTTCAAAGTTGTTTTTTAGTAGGGACTTTAATAGCATTTATAAATGTTGTAGTAAGTTGCTTATGGTTTCAAGCGTTGAGAAATGATATTTAAATTTAGTATTTTTTGCAAATCTTTTTAGGGTTGTTTTCTAACATATTTTCTAGTATTTTAAAGTTAGTTTTAAGTTTAAATATATTTTTAATATTTATTTATGAATTTTGGAAATAAAGGAGTTTAAAATTTTAAAACATCCTTCTATTTAATTTTATCAAATTGTATTTAGTTATTCTCAAGTAATATTTTACATAAATATATAAAAGATATTTAAAAATATTTTTATACATTCATATACATTTTTAAAAAGGAAATTAACTATGCTTAACACTAAAAGCAGACGAAGTTTGCTTACCTATTTGTAAGAGTTAAGATTGATGTTTGAGTAGAGGCAGAAGCAGTAGTGTTCTTACCTACTAGCTTTCCACTTGACTGAGGAATATTTAAGTTGGGAATGTTGAAATCGTGTTACACATGTTGATTTCTTACTCGTTTATGAAAGTCCTTAATACTATACTTAACACTAAAGACCGATGAGGTAGATTTTTCTATCTATCAGATTTTAGAATGATGTGTCTAGGCAAGGCTTTGATATGCAACCAATACTCTAATTTACCTGACTTCACTCTTGAATTAGTGATATTATAAGTTTTAGTGTCAAAAATGAGATAACTAAATGGATCGTGATTTCTGTTAGCGATCATTTTTAACTTGATAGACGATTAGTCGACTATCGAACTTAACCAAATATTAACTTAGATCTTTGAAAGAATATTTTAAAGATAAGCATAAGTGAAATGGTTTTGGTTTGTTGTGATAATATGTTAATAAAATTTGTCTTTAACCCTTTTTTTATTATACTTATGAATGTAAATAATCTTTAAAAGAATGTTTTAAAAATGAGCATAAGCGAAATGGTTTTTCGGTTTGTAGTGACAATGTTAAGCAGTATTAGTCCTAAACTGTTTTGAATGGAGTAGTGAAAGTACTTAGACCCTTAAAATGGATATTTGAAGGAAATAACAAGTATGGAAGCTTTTGAAAAGGATAGAAAAGTAAAGGTTTGAGGTAAGAAATCTTATCAATGATTTGTGAATATACTTGTATCATTTGAGATAAGTATATGAATACATTATGAAGTATTGAAAGAGTACAAATGAATAGTAAAAATTCCTAAATGAAGTTCTACAAGATAAAAGAAGTTTTACTAATAAAAGAGTTTAAATTAATAAAAGGTTAATTTAATAAAAAAAAGGGATTAGAAGCCGCTTATGTGACTTGATCCAGCCTTATGTGACTTGATTATGTTTTGTGTGTTTACTCATTAATGGTAAGTATTTAGTCATGTTCTTAGCTCTAAATGTTTGAAAATGTGATAAGTATATGAGCCTTAGTTCCTATATGCGATCGTTCTCGTTATTGTTGAATATAATCAAATTTTTCGATTCAGTCTTGAAGAGACCGGGATCGATAAGTGTTTTGCTTATCAAAAACCACTTCAAAAATTTAGATACGGCTCTTTTCTCTTAAAAGTGAATTTGTTCGAGATGTTGTAATCCATGTGTGGTTTTGAAATCTATTCAAGATGTGGGAATACATTCGGGATTTGTATTCTACTCGAGTAATTAAGACTCATATGGGAGTTACCAAACTTGACCTTGACATCGGATATGACTAAAGACAAAGTAGGCATTATAACTATTTTTTGATTTATATTCTTTACCCTAGACATTATCTGCTATATTACCTTATATTCTTACTAAATGAGTGGTTCTTTTAAGGGGATAGCTATCACGACATTCCATGCGGTCTCAAAAGTTATGTTATATGTTGGCTGCATATTTCTTCAGTATCTCATCCTAGACTTATGTTTGATGCATGGTTTTTGTTTTTCATAAATTCCTTGTGTGTTTTTTAAGTAGTTTGAGAAAGGCCGGTTTTTTATGATGTTCATTGGATCTCAATCATACGAGTTGTGTGACTACCCACGTTTTGGAAGGTTTAAATCGAAAATAAACCACACATGTCTAACTTAAACAATTCGAAACATAGATGATCATTGCGGTTAATTAAGAAAATAAGAAAAGAAGAAAAAACAATTAAAGGATCTCACAACGGAATGATAAAATATAATAATCAAATAAACAGTTCATTAAGCTGTTTATATTATACATTTGATTATAATTTATACAACATTTATTAGTGTTATATACATATAACAGAACAATATAACAATGTAGTAGAACCACATAATGCAGGAAATAAATAGTAATAATATTCCAAATCTTCGTCTTTTCACTCTAGAATAAATCTTTAATAAGTCAAAAATTTAGGGCTAAACTGCGCATAATGAAAAGACAAAAAACTTGAGTCGGGACTAAAATATCCTTATTTGAGTCAAATCGATATCACAAAACATGAGTGTAATAGCGTCAGAGATGCTTACAGGATTTTATATCTTCTATCAAGTTAACATACTTCAATAACTCAAGAGATGTTGCGTGATTTTCCATCTCTTAAGGATCCATCAAAATTTTTATATATAGTAGAATATGCTATATATAATGTCTAATCGGTAAAATAAATATTTTTATTAGCATTAAGGCTTTACATTGATCCCCTTCACGCATTTTTAAGCAATGGCATATAGTTTGCATTTGACACAACCAATAGCACATTGGTGATCAATGATGCACCATGATACGACAAAACTAAACCAAAATCGTAGGGGTCTCGTATAGGGATAAAAGTATAACAAGGCACATGAGGCAATGCCCAAGGTAGGATGCTACCAGTTTACCCTTCCCGGTTGGTGGCAACTCCTAATGGCCCACCACATCCAACACTCCCAAAATCTGAGGGTGACCACCATTCAATAAGAATGTCATGACAGCAATACGAAGAAGTGTGTCCGATGGAGGTAGCTAACATCACTGGACGGTACGGCTCCTATTTTAGTCATTTCAAATTGACATAAGTGTCAGATGAATCCATCGTCGTCCTATTTCTTCAAATCCAGCAAATGATGCCAAATCCAACCGCTTCGTTTTTGAAGCCACCTTCACATACACGGTTGTTAATTAGTTCCATTATTGAAAGAGAGTATGCCAATTAGTGGCCCTAGTCTCTTTAACAACCAAACGTCATTTTACACGCTGAAAGTCACTTTTATATTTCGAAAACAGTTCGTACTTGATATCAAAATATCATATTCGCTTCAAAATCAAACCCATTTCGAAATCATCATGTTTATTCATAATAAACCATTTCACTTACAAATCATTTTCCCCATAATATCTCAACTTTGCTTCTAATATTGTTTCGATTTCAATTTTGGTTATAACTTCATTTTATCCAATTCGTATTTAAATCCATGATTTAAATATAAATAATTCCCACTCTAACCAGTTTGAATTTTTTGAAAATAGTTTGGAAAAAAGTTTAAATTGTTTAAAAATAGTTTAAATAGTTAAAAGCAGTCTGATATAAAGTGACTTAAGTATTTAAAATGTTTTATAAAATAAAATAGTTTTGAAAATCAAAAATAATTTGAATATTTAAAAAATAGATTTTAAACAGTTTATATTAAAATAGTTTATTTCCCAAGTAAATTTCCACTTTTCACTTTACCAGTCTAGACCTAAGTCCAAATTCCAAAAAAAATTCAATTTCAATGCCAAATAAATTTCAATTTAACTATCTGATTCAATGATTTAATTTCAACTCAATTCTCAAATTTAGACCATTTCGATTTATATCAATTTCGAGTTCGATTTTTAAAATATCGATTCAAATCACTTAAATAAAATTAACTTTCAATATTCAATTAAAAATCCAAATATTCAAATATAATTCAATTTCGGGCTAAATTTTGAAATATCGCTGTACATTACTTTTATTAGCAATATTCAAAATTCGAATAGTAGTCAAATCCTTTAAAACAAATCAATTTCTGGAATTCAAATCATATTTTGATTATAACTTCAAAATCTCAACTTCGATTATTTAAACAATTCCGGTTTCTAAATTTAAATTTCAACATTCTAGGCTAAGTTCGAAAATAATTCGATTTCCATAAATTTGATTGTTTTCTCTAAATAAAATCATTTAAACAATATTCAAATAATAATCTTTAAATCATTTAACTTAAACAATCCGGTGTCCATATATAATTTTCTATCCTATGGTCAAGTGAATCGATTATTTCAGTTTAATTCCAAGGATGGATATATATCATTTCAATCCAAAATAAATGTCACATGTTAATATCATTTCAACCTATTTCTTAATTTATTCAAAATAATTTGATTTATAGTTTTATATACTATAAATAATATACAAGATGGTAACATGATATATATAAAGTAAATAAATATCCAATCACTCAAATATCAACCAATTTTCGTCCACCACAATCAATCATCCAAACAATCAATAATTCACAACAATTAACCAATTATAAAAAATCAAAAAAAAATTTAGCAGTTAAATTCTAATTCGATTTTAACTATCAATTCAAATTCTATTAATTAATCCATATGTCAATTAAATGCCAATTAAATTTATCAAACAACCATCAATAAATTTAATCACTTCATGATATAAATTTTACTAACATAAAAATATACTAGTCAAACGTGAGCGAATTAAGCACTCACCTTTTATTTGAAACTGAAAAATTTCGGTTTCAAATAAATGCCAATTCGACTCCATGCTGTAGATGACTT
Organism: Allium cepa; assembly: GCA_030765085.1. NCBI lineage: Eukaryota > Viridiplantae > Streptophyta > Magnoliopsida > Asparagales > Amaryllidaceae > Allium > Allium cepa. Next base: position 854,520,414 of record CM060931.1, read on the forward strand.
CGCCTAATGCAACGCGAAAGGCAACACTGAAATCCGACCTCGTATGAATGACATACGAATAAATTAGTAAAACGAATAATTAAACAAAATTAACTAAAATAAATCAACTAAAAAAATAAAAATAAAAAACAAGATCTCTTCTTCGGCTCGAAGCCCAGGCTGCACGCGACATCTCTTGTCTACGGGATACGAGAATCATGACTTCATCCTTTTTTCGATCAAACAACATCGCTCCACCATCATCGATCGCCACCCAGGCTGCTGCCATCCTTCAATAATAGTGCCTGCAAGCTACGCACATGCCTCCATCGTGTACAAAACCCTAGAACTCGCGACCAAAGTCGTCGCCTGTACCAACCCTCGGCGCTACCCTTCACAACCGTAGTTTGCCCCGCCATGTCCTCCACCAGCGCTTCCGGCCATCGCGAGCATGTTGTCCATCATGATTTTATTCGTAGTTTATTTTTCTTTCACTAATGCGCGATTTGAAATATGAAATGGGAGAGGGAGTATTGGAAACAAATACGAGTAGCTTGATGTCAAGTTCTGACTGAATATACAATATTATATTAGAAAATATCAAGCCAAATACCGATGAAAATTCCGAACTCCAAATGACGTATGCCGTCTGACGTTCATAATGTTTTACCCTCATTCCGAACACAATGAAAATAGTCTCAAGTCCTAGTTCGGTCGTATTCATAAGATAGCTTTTCAAAATCAATTTATTTTAATTAAATTCTACACGTTTCAAGCTCGCGCGACCAAACAACAAGTTTGATTGCTACCAAACTTGAAATCCTATAATAATTCACTATTATGGATCTAATTAAATTGGTTTTGTCGAAATACAAGACAGTGGCCAAAATGGTTATTTTTACTTGTCAATTAAAATATAAAATTTCTAATTTCTAATTATTCACTTTTAAATCTAATTTTAAATGTTATAATCTTCATTCATATTTAGATAAATTTTAAATCAATATCCGATACTAATTTCATTCACATTACTTCAAGAGTCAATTATTTAAATAATCGCAATATTAAATTTAAACAATTTTAATCATTCAATAGATCACTATTAATAAATAATTCAACATTTATTTACAATCATTTTATTATCATTTAAATGATTCATCATTTATTATTCAATTACAAACATCGATTTCAAACACTTTCAATAAATAGAATTTCATTTCAATGTTGTTATTCCTAAATCTTTAGAATTTATTATTTCAAGATTTATCCAAGTACATATTAAATAAATAACATAAATAATACATTAAATTTTATTTCTAACCGTTTTTATCCAATAATCATACTTAAAAATACAGATTGTTACAAGCTGGATACAACTACCGTTGTATTCTTATTTCTACTACATTATTATTGGATATATCAGCATTTATGAGGATATGTTGTTAATACCGTCCAGGCTCATGATAATATTTAGAGTTGTAACTCTAAAAAGTTATGAATCTTAGAGTGGCAGTTTGTACTAATATTATATGTTATCGCTCCGCTGTGAAACTCTGATATTGCGTTCCTTCTTTCTAGTTTTGTTTCTTTTTATTTTATCATAACAATCTTCCTTTCCAGGACTTGGATGCTTGGCACACTTGTGACGACCCGCCTTTCATTCCATAGAAAGACGTATCGTAGATTGAAAAGAAATAGGTAGAAAAGAAAGTAGACAGAAAGAAAGAACTAAACAACCTCAGAATCTCACAGCGGAAATAGAAAAAATATATTACTTCACATAGATATTAGATAGTATTCATCATGTAACAAGAGTCATATAGTTCCACAACATCACATTAGGCAGTCGTGAAGACCGGTCGATACATTGAAATCCAATAGTACAAACAAATGATATCAACAGTGGAATAGATATATATATAGGTATGCCAAGTCTCCTGCTTCAAGCCTTTTTCAAAATTCGTTAAGCCAAACTGATCACTTGGCTACTCATAAAAATTTAAGTACCCAAGAGTTTAAGAAAATAGAAATAAACCCTGGGTCAGACATGGGTCTGGTGTGAGTAAACAGTTAAGTTGTTTAATTTGAAAAACATTTGAAATAAAGGTTTCTCGTAAGACACTCCGCAAATAAACACGGTCAAGTTTTTCCCTTACGATAACCAAAACATTTGATAGGAAATCCAATTATATTATAATAGTGTCTAAGGTTTTCAAATAAATTATTCACATAGCCGAAATTGTTACATTATTAAATTCCAACATAAATAGGTATGCAATCAAGTCCGAGATCACTTATTGGAGATTGGATTCCATACAATGGCAGGGCTACTGGGGTACTGCCCATCACAGTACGTGGTCTAGATTACTGTACCGAGGATTCACCCTGATCCCCTGCAGCACAAGACCAGAGCTACCCCTTACTGGATAGTCCGACTAAGACAACCCTGCGGTTTATGGCCAACAACTGCCCATGCAGCCGAATAAAGGGACCTCTAGATGGGGTAAAATCTTATCCTACTTGGGTGTTACCCACTTAGCCTTGCTGCACCTTCCTTGTTTTAGCCATTCCCGGTTGATGATCCTTTAGGCTACGATTACCTTTTAAGAACACATATCTTGGAATGCTCATCATCTTACATTGATAATGGTCTGATAGCATTCATCCATTCAAGTCCATTCTGAGTCCGAACGAAACCAAAGGCACTATCTCTGTTACACTCATTTTGGAATCACCCTCAGAGTTAACGACAAATAGCCCTTGCACTCTGAATCTTCATCTTGATCTTCATTTGAGATTTCACGACCTATCGTTTAATTTGGATCGATGTGGTTTTCGAATAACCATTTGGAATCCGATCCCGGTCTCATCGAAATCCAAACGTTTCTTTTAAGGCCAAGTTGTTTAATTTAATTTCAATTCAGAACATTATATTCACATAGCATTTCATCAGAGATAAATAACTTACATTTATCACAGGTCAATCCAAAGCAATTCATATCACAAAATATTACACTTTGACATATAAGAGATATTAATCAATCCAAACATTCTATACAATTAATCATCCATAAGAAAGATTAATTAATCACATAATTATAATTAATCTAATTTAAATCAAATAAACTAATTACTGATGAACTAGTTACCGAACCCTGCTTAATAAACATTAATTAATCACAAACCATTTGCTATTATTTTAATTAATTAATGGAACTAATTAGTCGTACTTAATTACTTACATTAATTAATTATCCTATAATTACTGATTAATTACCTTTTAATCTATTAATTAATTGACCTTTAAATAATTAATCTTTAATTACTAAATAATTAATTACTTATTATTTAATTACTTTCATTAATTAATTAATCTTTAATTACCCAAGACCTTAATTAATTTAAGATAAACCATATATCATAATTAATTACTTAATTATCATTTAAATCTTATTTAATAAACCTTTTGAATTAATTTATCATTAACCTATAAATTAACTTAAGACCTTAAGTTTAATTAACGATTAAAATATTTACCTTCTTTAATTAACTACTCAATTACACTATTAAGTTTTGTTTTAAATAAACTTAAGAATTAATTAAAATAAAGGATATATATTAAAACACTTTAAACTTAATTAATTTTAAAATAATAACCTTTAACTAAATCCAAATTAGAAAAAACAATTATTATTTTGAAAGAATCAGTTTAGAAATTTGTTTAAACTTGATTTATTTTAACGTTTTTATAAAGTTGTTAATATACGTTTAAAATAACCCTAGACTAACCCGTGTACTTCCCTTACTCAAACCCTAGTCAGAACCTTCTTCTTTTTCCTTTCGTTTTATTTTAAACTTGTTTTGGTTTAAAATTAAAAAACTGTTGAAATTGTCAAAATCACTTGCGTATACTCGGTCTAGACCTGAAACTATCCTCATGTCCAACCCGAGCTCTCTCCTTCTTCTCAACAGCAACCTATTCTACTGATGTGTCTGACATTCGTGCACGTGCACAGACGAGCGCCGCAGCTTCAGTCATCGCCACCACCTCCAACACGTCAACGACAACCTCGCCTAAGATTCCGACCACTCAGAACCCCGTATTGATCACAAAATAAAAATAGAGCACAATCGAACCCACTAGAACGAAACATATCGTCCAAGAACCACCTCGACCCTCACATCAGGTCACCTGAGCGTTCGAAACTCTATCCAAAGCTTCGTCGCAGTCCCACGCTCCGATTCCCCCTTCAATTACCCACTCCGATGAACTAACGGCATCGCAAACATCTCGCCAACTCAGTCGACCACAATAGGCGACAAAACCCTACAACGACGCTGTGCTGCCACCACGATGATCACTAAACTCACCGATCATTTTTGCCGAGATTCTTGACCAATAAGCAACCTTTGGCAATGACCACGAGATCCATCTCTTCGTCGTTCGTCAAAAATTAAGGAAACATTCGATTCGTTCAACCCAAGAATCCTCAATCAATACTTTCCTAAAAATCTTGATTTTACTATTAAAAATCATAATTTTTAAAACGAATTAGATGATATAATCAAAATCCCAGATTTAAACACCTAATTTTTGAACTTAATTTGATTTTTACTGTGTTACTATCTCCCAGTAAATCCACTTGTTACTTTTACTTAAAAGTATTTTTAAAATTAAGATCTTGTAAATTCAAGCATGTATTGTTTAAACGTCAAAGCCTATAAGAGAATAAGTGAAGAGAATTTTATTTTTGATCCTGTTTTGGGCCTGTAAATACAAAAATTGGGATATATATACGTTTGTGTGTATAGACACGCACACAATCATTTACATATATATAGACATGCAGGCATATTTTACACTCATACAAACATTTTTCATAACATACTTTAAGTATTATCACATGCATCAGGTTATCAAACTACTTTAGCTTTTGTTTTAAGAAAATCTTTACCCACCGTTTTTGCATTGGAACAGAGAAGCTTCTTTATGAAACCTGTAAATGTTTAATTTTGAAAACTGGAAAATGATGTTGCTACTTTGATTATGATCTGCTTGCTTCAGGTTTGAGATTTATGAAGAGTTGTTTTGTCTTAGTTTCTAATCTCTGGTTTTGCATAGGTTTTTGGTTTTGATAAAATTTGAAAATGAAAGATAGAAGAAATGAAAGAGTAGAGTAGAGAAGTGTATATATATAGCCTTGATTTTAATATTTTTTAAAATAAAAGAAAATAAATAATATGACACTTGTTAAATTGCATGCTATAATGTTACACTTGTTAATTTGCATGCATTAATATTTTAGTATGTTTTTACATAATTTTATATTATATTTCCTATGTTTATTAATACATTTCCATTTATTAGTATTTATATAATCTTTAAAGAAAATGATTTAAAACCAATTATACACTAATAAATAGTATATATGTATATATACACACACACACTATTTTTTAAAATATATAGTGTTTTAAATCCAATTTATTTTTATGGTATTTACCTTCGAAATTTCAAAATCAAATCTTTATTTACAATGTACTTATATATATACATAAACAAATGCATATTTTATTTGTTTTTAAAAGAATAATTTTGCACATTATAACTGATAATAAAAGAACATTATCAAATTAATTTTTCCCAAAAATTACGGGTTACCACATTCCTTCACCCTTAAAAGAATTTCGTCCCCGAAATTTAAAAGCAAAAGATAATCTAAAGTTTTAATTTCAAACAATCAAGCATACATATCTGCCATAAACTAACAACCAAGGAAATAATTCATTCAAACAAACATTCCTAACTATCCTGACAGAAATTCGGATAGGCTTTCCTGATACTATCTATAGTTTCCCGGGTACAATCTCTGGGATCCTCGCTCCACTGAATCTTGACCAGCTTCACCACTTTTTTCCTGAGCTGCTTCTCATCTCAATCAACTATCTGGACTAGATGCCTGACCACAGTTAAGTACGGTTCGACCTTTAAATCTTCCTACACTGCCGGTTTTACAACTAAAGATGGATTGTACACGTACTTCCTCAGATGAGATACGTAAAAACATTATGAATTCCAGCTATCCGGTCTGGCAATTCAATCCTGTAGGCCAATGCACCAGTTCTCTCGAGCATATAGAAAGGTCCAATATATCTCGAGGAAAGCTTTCCCGTTTTACCAAATATGATCACTCCTTTTATCGGGGAAAGAATGATTAAAAAAAATTCTCCGACTTAGAATTCCTATTGCCTTCGTCTCTTGTCTACATAACTCTTCTGACGATGATGGGTCACCTTCATTCTTTCCTTGATCAGCTCCACCTTCGTCGATGCCTCTCGAATCAAATCTGGACCAAGAACAAAACTATCTCCGGATTCTACCCAATAAGACGGTGATCTACAAGGTCTTCCGTGCAATGCTTCGTAGGATGCCATCTTAATACTTGCCTGATAACTATTATTGTATGAGAATTCCACTAAATGTAGATGGCCCTCCCAAGATCCACTGAAATCCATAACACAAGCCCTCAACATATCCTCAAGAATATGATTCAGCCTTTTTGTTTGACCGTCGGTTTAGGGATGATAACCTGTACTTAAACTCAACCTAGTTCCCAAAGCTGCGTGCAGAGCTTCGCAAAATTTACTGGTAAATATTAGGTCACCGTCACTTACTATGCTGACGGTAACTTCGTGCAACCTGACGATCTCTTTCAAGAAAATCTCCACTAAAGGCCATGTAGTTTTGATTGCCTTAACGAGGACAAATTGGGCGCTCTTGGTCATCCTATCTACGATCACCCACACTCCCTCGTTTCCTTTTCTAGTCCTTGGCATCCTATCGACGAAATCCATTGATATCATTTCCTATTTCCATTTTGGGACTTCCAGAGGCTGCAACAATCCCACGGACTTTAGTTGATCACCCTTTACTTGTTGACACATTGCATATCCATTCACGAAGGTAGCAACATTCTTTTTCATGTTTGGCCACTAGAAAACTCTTTTCATATCCCTGTACATCTTCGAGATCCCTGGATGGATGCTCAACCTGGAGCGATAACTCTCTGACAAAACTTCTTGCTTCAGATCCTTGATATTTGAAACACAAATTATCCCGTTGTTCCTCAAAGTCCCTAGTCATCGATCTCAAAACTGGTGCACGGCCCGCTCTTAACTTTGCTAATGATTGCTCTCAATCTCATATCCAATCCTTGCTTGCTTGCAATCCTTTCTAGTAGACATGGAATAACTTCCAAAATAGCCAAAACTGCATTTCTAATCAAAGCATCTACCACTAAATTCGCTTTCCTCGAAGTATAGAGAATATCTAGATCATATGATGCCAAAAATTCCACCCGTCTTTGCTGCCCCAAATTCAGATCCTTTTAGGAGAAATGATACTTTAATGGTTATGATCCTTGAAAAGCTCGAACTTCTCTCCCAAAAGATAATGCCTCCAAATCTTCAAAGCAAATACGATAGCCAACAATTCCAAATCATGCGTAGCGTAATTCTTCTCATACGGCTTCAACTGCCTACTTGCGTACACATTCACTTTCCCATTCTACATCAGTATAGCACCCAGCGCTATTCCACAAGAATTAGTATAGACTTCGAACCTACTCTTACCATCAGGAATAGCAAGAACAGGTGCACTGCTCAGCCTCGCCTTCAAATGCAAAAATGCTACTTCACACTTAGGGGTCCACTTAAACTTTACTCCCTTCCTAGTCAATTTGGTCAAGTGCTAAGAAATCTCAGAGTAGTCACAGAAAAATTTGTTGTAGTACCCTACCAAACCAAGAAAACTACGAACTTCTGTGGGAGTCTGCGGTTGCTTTCACTCTTGAATAGCTGCTACCTTCGCCGGATCCACAGAAATACCTTTTCCAGATACGATATGCCTTAAAAATTTAACTTCCGACTTCCAGAAATGGCACTTCGAAAAATTAGCTTTCAGGACATGCCTCATTAATGTCTCCAATACTATCTCCAAATGATGCTTATGCTCCTCCTCGGATTTGGAGTAGAAGAGAATATCGTTGATGAACACGAGCACAAACTTGTTCAGAACATCACGGAAAACAAGATTCATCATATATACAAAATAAGATGGAGCGTAGGCTAGCCCAAAAGGCATAACCAACCACTCATAAAAACAGTTGGGTCCTGTGAATGCAGTCAAGGGTATACTGTCTTCGACTACCCTTAGCGGGTGAAAACCTAAAGCTATATCAGATTAGGAGAAAACAGAAGCTCCGTGAGCTTGATCAAAAAGACCGTCTATATGAGGCAAGGGATACTTATTCCTAATAGTTACCTTATTCAACTCCAGATAATCCATATAAAATCTTAAAGATCCATCTAACTTGGTCATAAAAACTACAACGGAACCTCGGCTAGAACGACTAGGCGGGATCAATCCCTTTTCCAAGAAATCCTAAGTCTACTTCACCAATTCTTCTCTCTCTCTCTCTCTCAGCGCCATCCTTCTACTGGGTTGAACTACCAGTATCGCTCTTGGAACCATGTCGATACGGAACTCTATTTCTCGATGCGGGGGCAAACCTTTGGCTTCTTCGAAGATATTTGGAAAATCTCTTACTACTTCGATGGATCCTATGTCTTCTTGAGATGCATCGATTCCATGCAAAAGACTACTCAGGCAAACTCCTGAATTATCGTAAGTCACTTTTGCAATCCTTCCCAACTTATTTTCCAAAGATACAATTCTCACTTGACAAATCAAAACAGCCTTATGCTTGCCCAACAAATCCATTCCCAAAATAAGGTCAAATCCCTTAAAATCCAATATAAATAGGTCGCACGAGAAACTATAGGATAGACAAGAAATTCTTAAGCCTCTACAGATCAAATCTAACTAAGTCACTTCCTCTATGGGATTAGATAAAAAAATAGGATGGTCCACAACACTAGGGGTAAGGTGAAATCTATCTACCGTTTCCAGCGAAATAAAACTAAGAGAAGCACTAGAATAAAAAAACTCCAACAAAAATTCCATCTAAAAGCAAAGTACTTTCAAGAGTGCCTTTTCCTTTCCCATCCGTAGAAGTTGACATTCCTCCTTGAATAGAAAACACCTTTGTCGGTTGAGCTTTCTAAATAAGTGGGAAAAGCTTTCACTATATGCCCTGGTTGTTGATAGTTGAAGCATAAAGACTTCTGAATCATTGCAGAGATGGGTCCACTCTGACGCTGCTGTTGTTGAGCTCTGCCTCTGGGACACTGCTTAGCCAAATGACCTTCTTGCTGGCACACATAACACTTCCGAGCTACATTATTGCCTCCTGGTTTCCCTTTGCCTTGCTTCTTCCAATTAGGGTTGAATTTCCTTTTATTCGGATTGGAAGAAGTTCCACTCGGTGCTGCCACAGATGGAAAGGGTTTATTCTCCATAGGCTCCTCATACCTCAATTCCATATCTATAAATTCCACGAAGGATCCCTTGAGATGAGCAGTTATCTTCTAGTGAAACTCCAGCCTCATTCCAAGTACAAACATCTCATTCTTCTTGAGGGGTGTATTGATAAGACCAGGCCCATAGCGGGATAATTCGTTGAACTCAGTCTCATATTCGGATGCAGACATACTTCCTTGCTTAAGATCCAGAACATTCCTATACAGACGAGTCTTCCCTACTATGGGCATAAACTATTCCTCAAACAGTTACTTAAACATGCTCTAAGAGATGTCGTCCTTGAAAATATTCATTGTAACTGCATCCCACCATGCAGCTAACACCTTCTTGAAGTTGCCACGATACCATTACTCTCTTTTGCTCATATGATAGATCCAAACTCTTAAAAATCCGCTCACACGAGTGCAACCAAGCTGGAACTTCAATGACGGACTCTGTTCCTTTAAAAGGATTCCCTCCGAGATTAGTAAAGTCCTTACACAATGCTATAAAGCTTACTCAAGGGGGTATTCGATTTACAGCCTCGCCAATTACGCTTCCTCCATTAGCATTCAGACATCTTCCATTCGTGGTCATCGTGCTGCTCACACCTCTGCCTCTTCTTCCTCTAGAACTCATGTTGGCAACCTGAACAGGTAACCCAACAATTTAGATAGGTACATAGAGATACAAAAATTTACAAGTATGCTCTCTCAAGATAGATATTACTCCAAAGCCTAGGTATTATCTCAACCTAGCGCTCTGATACTAACTGTGACGACCCGCCTTTCATTCCATAGAAAGACGTATTGTAGATTGGAAAGAAATAGGTAGAAAAGAAAGTAGATAGAAAGAAAGAACTAAACAACCTCAGAATCTCACAATGGAAACGGAAAATATATATTACTTCACATAGATATTACATAGTATTCATCATACAATCAGAGTCATATAGTTATACAACATCAAATTAGACAGTCGTGAAGACCTATCGATACATTACAACCCAAAAGTACAAACAGATGATATCAACACAACGAAATAGATATATATATATATATACATAGATACGCCAAGTCGCCTGCTCCAAGCCTTTTTCAAGATTCGTCAAGCAAACCTAATCACTTGGCTATCACAAAAATTTGAGTACCCAAGAGTTTAAGAAAAGAGAAATAAACTCCGAGTCTGACATGGGTCTGGTGTGAATAAACGGTTAAGTTGTTTAATTTGAAAAACATTTGAATTAAAGGTATCTCGTAAAACTCTCCGCAAATAAACATGGACAAGTTTTTCCCTAATGATAACCAAAACATTTGATAGGAAATCCAGTTATATTGTAATAGTGCCTAGGGTTTTCAAATAAATTATTCACATAGCCGAAATTGTTACATTATTAAATTCCAGCATAAATAGGTATACAATCAAGTCCGAGATCACCTATTGGAGATTGGATTCCATACAATGGCAGGGCTACTGGGGTACCGCCCGTCATAGTACGTAGTCTAGATCACTGTACCGAGGATCCAACTTGATCTCCTGCAACACAAGACTGGAGCTGCCCTTACTAGATAGTCTGAATAAGACAATCCCACGGTTGTGGCAAACAACCGGCCACACAGTCAAATAAAGGGACCTCTAGATGGGGGAAAAACTTATCCTACTTGGGTGCTAGCCACTTAGCCTTGCTGCACCTCCCATGTTTTAGCCATTCTCGGTTGATGAGGCTTGAGGCTACAATTATCTTTTAAGACCAGATATCTTGGAATGCTCATCGTCCTCCATTGACGATGGTCTGATAGAATTCATCCATACAAGTCCATTCCGGGTTCGAACGAAACCAAAGGCACTATCTCCGTTGCACTCGTTTTGGAATCACTCTCAGAGTTAATGACAAATAGCCCTTGCACTCTGAATCTCCATCATGGTCTTCACTTGATATTTCACGACCTATCGTTTAATTTGGATCAATGTGGTTTTTGGATAACCATTTGGAATCCGATCCCGGTCTCATCGAAATCCAAACGTTTCTTTTAAGGCCAAATTGTTTAAGTTAAACAATTTAATTTCAATTCAGAACATTGTATTCACACAGCATTTCATCACAGATAAACAACTTACATTTATCACAGCTCATTCTAAAGCAATTCATATAACAGAATATTACATATTATATACAAGAGATATAAATCAATCCAAACGTTCTATATAATTATTCATCCATAAGCAAGATTAATTAATCACATAATTATATTTTATTTAATTTAAACGAAATAAATTAATTACTACGAATTAATTACCTAACCCTGCTTAATTAACATTAATTAGTTACAAACCATTTGTTATTATTTTAATTAATTAATGGAATTCATTAGTAATCCATAATTACTCACATTAATTAATTATCCTATAATTACCGATTAATTACCCTTTAATTTATTAATTAATTAACTTTTAATTACTAATTAATTAATTATTCTTTAATTACCTTTATTAATGATTTAATCTTTAATCACCCAAGACCTTAATTAATTTAATATAAACCATTTATCTTAATTAATTACTTAATTATCATTTAAATATTATTTAATAAAGCTTTGGAATTAATTTATCATTAACCTATAAATTAAGTTAAGACCTTAAGTTTAATTAATGATTAAAACATTTACCCTTCTTTAATTAACTACTTAATTACACTATTAATTTTGTTTTAAATAAACTTAAAAATTAATTAAAGTAAAGGATATATATTAAAACACTTTAAACTTAATTAATTTTAAAATAATAACCTTTAACTAAACCCATATTAAATAAAACAATTATTATTTTAAAAGATTTAGTTTAGAAATTTGTTTAAACTTGATTTATTTTAGCCTTTTTTAAACTTGTTAATATACTTTAAAAAAAACCGGAGACTAAGCTGTGTGCTCCCCTTACTCAAACCCGGGTCAGAACCTTCTTCTTCTTTCCTTTCCTTTTCTTTTAAACTTGTTTTGGTTTAAAATTAAAAACTACTGAAATTGTTAAAATCACTTGCATACACTCGGTCCAAACCCGAAACTATCCTCGTGTCCAACCCAAGCTCTCTCCTTCTTCTCAACAACAACCTATTCTACTAATATGTCTGACATCCATGCATGTGCACAGATGAGCGCCACAGCTCCGGTCATTGCCACCACCTCCAGCACGTCGATGACAACCTCGCCTAAAATTTCGACCACCCAAATCTCCATATTGATCATGAAATCAAAAACAAGCACGATCGAACCCACCAGAAAAAAACAGATCATCCAAGAACCACCTCGACCGGTTGCCTCAGGTCACCAGAACCTTCGAAACTCCGTCCAAGCTTCGCCACAGTCGCATGCTCCGATTCCCCTCATACCGATCCACTCCGATGAATTAACGACGTCGTAAACACCTCGCAAACCTAGTCGACCACAACAAGCTACAAAACCTACAACGATGCTGTTCCACCACCACGATGATCGTTAAACTCAATGATCATTTTTTCCGAGACCCTTGACCCATAAGCAAGCTTTGGCAATGACCACGAGATCCATCTCTTCGTTGATCGCCAAAAATCGAGGAAACACTCGATTCAACCAACCCGAGAATCCTCAATTGATACTTTCCCAAAAATCTTGAGTTTACTATTAAAAATCATAATTTTTGAAAACGAATTAGATGATGTAATCAAAACCCAAGATTTAAAAAAATATTTTTTGAACTTAATTTGATTTTTACTCTGTTTTCTATCTCCCAGTAAATCCATTTTTTATTTATACTTAAAATTATTTTTAAAATTAAGATCTTCTAAATTCAAACATTGTCTTGTTTAAACATCAAAGCCTATAAGAGAATAAATGAAGAGATTTTGATTTTTGATCTTATTTTAGTAAATACACAAACATGGATATATATATGTACTAACATGCACACAATCATTTGCATATATATATATATATATATATAAATAGACATGCGTGCATATTTTTCATTCATACAAACATTTTTCACAACATACTTCAAGTATTATCACATGCATTAGGTTATCAAACAACTTTAGCTTCTTAATTAAGAAAATGTTTACTCATCGTTTTTGTGTTTGAACAGAGAAGCTTCTTTATGAAATCTGGAAATGCTTGATTTTGAAAACTGGAAAATGATGTTGCTACTTTGATTATGATCTGCTTGCTTCAGGTTTGAGGTTTATGAAGAGTTGTTTTGTCTTAGTTTCTAATCTCTGGTTTTGCATAGGTTTTTGGTTTTGATAAAATTTGAAAATGAAAGATAGAAGAAATGAAAGAGTAGAGTAGAGAAGTGTATATATATAGCCTTGATTTTAATATTTTTTAAAAATAAAAGAAAATAAATAGTATGACACTTGTTAAATTGCATGTTATAATGTTACACTTGTTAATTTTCCTGCATTAATATTTTAGTATGTTTTTACATAATTTTATATTATAATTCCTATTTTTATTAATACATTTCCATTTATTAGTATTTATATAATCTTTAAAGAAAATGATATAATAATAATTATACACAAATAAATAATCATATATATATACTAGTTTTTAAAATATATAGAGCTTTAAATCCAATTTATTTTTAAGATATTTACCTTTGAAATTTCAAATTCAAATCCTTTTTTACAATCTACTTATATATATACATAAACAAATACATGTTTTATTTGTTGTTAAAAGAATAATTTTGCACATTTTAAATGATTATAAAAGAAGATTACCAAATTAATATTGCCTAAAAATTCCGGTTATCACAACACTAACACAGGGATGTATTAATGTCGACATTTGAGGGTCGAAAATGAAAACAGTTACATGGTATGTAGTTATTGATTGTGGCTTCAATGATGATTTAGCCTCTAATTTATGTGAGTAGTGTGCTCAAACATTGAACCCCATGTCTATACTTAAGTAATGAATATATGCAAAAATAAGAAGAAAACACATAAAAAAGTAAGACAACAATTTTATAGCGGTTAAACAATGCCTATGTCTACTTCATGATTATTTTATTATTATTATTCTTAAGATTCCATAGGTAAATGTAATGTAAGCTCAAAGTCATAGTGAAGTCCATACTCAAAAATGGTAGCACATGCCCTTAATATAAAAAATAGTTTGATCCTTTGCTAAATGCATGTCCCCCTGCATTTGTAGGCATAAGTGAGCGAACTGGGCCTTGGAGTCGAGATCTTCTCTTTGAAAATTCATCAAAATTCTATCCAATCCAGTTCCAAATTCATTTGAGACATAATAGGGGCATAATGAGTAAGTCAATAGATCAGCACAAACCCATGCATGGATTGGTACCAATCAATATAATTGTATGATTTGTCTTGTTTTATTAGTATATTTCTACTTTATGCTTTTACCTTGTTTCATGTTCCAAAGCTAGTGTTTAACAAAAATTTACTGAGAATTGAAGACTCTATAGATAATCATCGATCCATTTATAGATCGGTACCACTCAATGCACTTGGCCAATTTTTCCTTCTCCTCCATCTGCATTTTCCTTTGCTCAATTGTCTAAGAAACTAGTATGCATTCCTTCATCATTTTGAAGTCTAGTATTATCGAAATTTCTCTTATGAAAAATCATAGATAACACTTAAACCTAAAGTATGCTTCCATGAATATAAAGTTCGCTTTATTCAGTATAAGAAATTGAATCTCTAACTAAACAGATGCTTCCGTTACTCTAATCATCTCTATGGAGAGTAATGTCATTCAAAAACACACCTCTACTCTGCATAATCACTAAGTCATGTCCTTCCAATCAATATACTTTTCTAAGATGTGCGGTCCAGAAAAATCACCCTTTTGGATAGAATTTCATCAATCCTTAAGTAAGTTGACGTCTATAACCTCTAAACTCCATTTATAATCACCAATATCTATGTTTCTTGAGAATAGGTCAAAACATTCAATTTTTATGGATCTACACCGATTTATATGATGGATCGGTATAACCGAAATATATACAATTTTGGTATTTAGTCATTTTTCTTCATCGTTTTCATTTCTTCACGACGGCCATTGTTCTTGCGTAGGGCTTATCTTTAGCAACTCCAAAGCACCATATCTCCTATCCAAATCAACATGGTAAAGGAATCTCATTTAACATCCATGTATCATCGCATCGATCTATGTCATTTCCAATGATCCACAAATTAGGGTCTAGTGGTTTAACCTACACTATCTTAATGATTTGTAGTGCATTTTTGGTTGATTGGATCCTATATGGCCAAGTTCAATCATATTGCATCCATTCCACAGTGATTTTAACACTT
Organism: Allium cepa; assembly: GCA_030765085.1. Lineage (NCBI taxonomy): Eukaryota > Viridiplantae > Streptophyta > Magnoliopsida > Asparagales > Amaryllidaceae > Allium > Allium cepa. The sequence goes on from CM060931.1 coordinate 854,536,136, forward strand.
CGGATCATCACTAAAACCTTACGATTGATGTCGATTGTTGTAGGTCAAATATTGTGAACTCGAGAACTTTGTTTGTTTATCGTTGAAATGTCTGAAAATACACATTCATAGCCATTCACCTTTAATGATTCAAGAATATCCAATTTCTTTAATACCTCATCGGGAAAAGCTCGACTGGTCCAGAACAAAAGTACCTACCTATATGGATTAGTCTTGGACTATTAACCTAGTCTCTATGTTAATAGTTTCCATCCAACACGTAATCCCATTGCGTGTTTAATACATTTGCAAGCATGAGTGAATATTCATAACATGTTGCGCACTACACCATACCATACACAAAATGTTGCATATTTGCAAATGAAGGCACCACTTTCAGTGGTCGATGTGCAAAGCCTAGGGGTAGACACATGTCAACATTTGTTAGGCATTGTACATCGACTACCCTAGGGCATAACACACAATAACCACATGTATACGTATAGGAATTAAATAAAAAATAAATCGTGTTTTATATGATGTCCGTCCTTTGATTTTGCGTTCAGCATGGATATTTTCTATAGATCATCAATGTTCTACAAGATCCGCGGCTTTCTCTACATTTACATCTCCTGTAGCAGCATCTAGCTCAAGCTTCCTCTTCTACAATTGTTGTTTGGCCATTGACTACCCCTTATGCACTTGCGGTTGCATCTTCTCTCATGATTGCTGCTTATCCTTTTGGTCGTTGTCGAGGGACTTTTTGTTTGGTTGATTTTCTTATGAATTAATAACATTTCTCTTAATACCTATCATTTTATGGGACTTTCAAAAACCATAGAAATAATGCAGATGGTTAGAAGAATGTATCCTTGAGATATTTTTATTTATGATTCATATTTTGTTGTTTAAAAATTGTGTTTTGGGTTTCAATTTATGTGAATTGTCGTCATTATGATTAAATTTTAAAAATTATTGATGAGTAAAAATTGGCACAAGCTTGTTAACGACCTCTTTATATTGCTAAATAGAAAAAATTTAAGTAATAAAATTTTCTAAATAAACAAAACTTAAGTAATAAAATTTGTTAGGCATTAAATGTCTATTAACAAAGTATCACATATTAGTAATCAGTAAAATGTTACAAACCTTTATTTTTATTTTGTTGTTATACAAAAGTTTCTATATGAATAAATATGTAAATTAGATATCTATTTTCGAAATGAGACTTTGTACGACGAGTCCCTATTTTTAATTAAAATGAACGAAACACCCTTACGTAATAATTTATGTAAATTAGGTCCCTGTGCATACATTTCTTTCATATGTGGCTGTTTGTCATACACACTTATTTAATATCCACACTCTATTAATTATCAATCTTTAAAACACTATAACTATTTTTTTAGAAATATTGGATTAGCAAACCGTTTTTACCGTTAAATAATAAATTTTATTATCTTTCTAATGATATGTATTATGGATATGTAAAAACCAAAATTCTAAAACTCATTTTTTTTCAAAATCATATTTTTTGTGAATTTCAAAATGCAATCATATTGTATATTATATTCACTTTAAAAAAATATAACAATTGATGTAGTTAAAACTGCATCTTACTGATAAAATTATAGTTGTATCCAAGGCATGTAGATTTTAACTACATTTTAGCAATGCAGTTAAAACTGCAATATTAGCATTTTAGTGGTGCGGTCTTTAATTACATTTTAGCAATGAAGCTAGCAACATACAAGAAATAACAGTATTTTGACGTCTATAAACCGTTAATGGTAGTCGATAGCCATGGAAAATGCCTTGGAACAAAGGTTATCGAAGATCGGGCTACCTATTGGCTCCGCCAATCTATTTTCGTCGGCTATCGACGACATTTCCGATGGTCTTTAACAACCCATCGTGTACATGTGGAAGGATATGGTTTGCCCAATTGGTGTCGCAAGCCGTTGATAGCCGTCGAAGTATACCTGTAGAAAGCCGTTGGTTAGTTGATACACAAAATCCAACAGAAATCTAGAGGTTTTTCTTATTTCTGCGGCCTTTCAACCCCAAACAATACATATAAATCGATATATATTGCCGCTCGGTTTCACACATAGAAATCATACATATCAAAGTCAAAATTACATATATAACATCAATAATAAAAAAACATCAACATTTACAGTAAATGAAAATCAAACAACCCACAATGCACTCAAACATCCAACATCTTTACATCCCAAGATGTATCAAATGTATCTAATAACATTTCGAAATAATTCAAATCAAACTCACACATCCAACATCACCAAATATATAAAACATATCAAATCATATCAATCTTACCCATCTTAAATTATATATATAACTCTCAAGTACTGTAGCAACAAAGTCAAACTACCTTATCCATCTCAAAGTGCATATATGTACAATGTTTCAACACAAATATAAAGAATCATATCTATCAATCTTGATCATCACATTCGGATCTCGTCGATGAAGGAAATGTTCCATACTCCTGCATATACGTAGCATTGTGCTCGTCCATCAACTTGGTCATCTCCATATACCACTGCATGTCTCATTCCTCTATGTAACAACCCTAGATTTTCTGGTAATTTATTTCTTTTAACTTTTAAATCCTGGAATTTATGTTAATATATATATATATATATATATATATATATATATATATATATGATGTAAATCTTTTTCCAAAGGTACAAATAAAATATAAAAGTTTTGAAGTTTTTACCTTGTTAAAAAAAACAATTAAATTTGCAATGTTAATAAATTGAATTGTGTATATATATAATATTTTGTAAACCAATAAAATTATAATAACTGTGAAAATTTAAGCTATTTTGGACTATTAAATTTCGCGTTTAAAGGGCGCGTAGAATTTATGGTAAGTAACGTAATAAAACGTATAAAATTTAAAACGTTATTTTATATATATTTTTGATGATTTGTATTACGTCTGTTTGACGTATTTCTAAAATCATATTTTTAATATCTTTGGATTTAAAATATCAGTCAGTGATTTTTATACCAAACGTTACTTTGATTAGCTGACAATTTGGTTTCGAAATATTGTATACGTTCTCATTCCTAAAGTCTTGCATAAATTCTTGCCATTTCATTTATTTCTACCAAACTAAAAATCAAATTTTCGTGTAACGTTCCAAACGTATAAAACTGGAAACAGATCACATCTTCCCCTCATTACCGTTTCCTACCTTTAATCAAGAATAAATAGCATTCAACAAAGGAAACTGGAAACATATCTCAGCCTTCCACTTTATCAACTGAGAAACTCTCGCCCTCTATTTATTTCGAAAACAAAATCCTTTTGCAAACTAAAAATGAGTAAATCACGCATATATGCAATAGCTCAGATTACAAATCAATGCTCACTGCCTTGCCGTTTCTTTTACGTTTGAATTTGCACATATTCTTCTTGCCGTTTTCCCCTGAGATCTCGCAACTCGTTTATTTATAAACCAGAGACCCACATCACAAGTTCACCACTTCAATTTTCCATTTGCATTTTTCTCTGGTCTCTGCGTACAAGCGTCGGGTATGGCAAATTATCTCTGTCTCTTCCTCCTTTTATATTTTTTCTCTTTTGCTTTGTTTCCCTTTTATTCTTCCAGTTCTTCTTTTGTGTTTCTGATTTGCCTTGCTCGGCCATTCTACCATCTCTCCACCTTGTTTTTCTCCGAAATATTTACCATATGTCTTAAAACAAACTTGTGGGATCTGGATAGATAAAGTTTTCCTCTTGATAGTTCTCGTATGCATTTGTGGCTGACGGGTGCGTGCATATATGTTAGCTGTTTTGGTTAGAAGCCTGGAAGCACATGGTTGCGTGTGTAAATATTAATATGATGTTTAAAGGTCATATGCCTCCTTTTAAACCATTGAGAGTTTGCATAGAAGTTGGACACGTTTTATAATCTAGGATAGAAGAACAACAGAGAAAAGAAATTAAATTTCTAAACAAAACAAAAAAAAATTATATATATAGATAATACGAACAGAGGTAGGAGAGGAAGAGAGTTACCTGTACATGCATGTATCACGGCCACAAGAATATTTAAAAGCATGCATTTTGTTTTGGAAGCTTTGGCCAATATGTGAAACTCTGTTTCCTTCTACATACATAAAATTTTAAACGCTAGGGAGTAAAGTGAGAGAGTTGTAGTTGAGAAGAGAAGGAGTAAGTGTTCAGTTTCATGCGTACATGCCTCTCTGTGCACTTCGGATCTGAAGCTCGGTCCAAAACATTCTTGTTTTTTTCCTTTCGGTGGTAGTTGGGTAAATGAAGTTTTAAAGGAGATTAGTATATATAATAGAGTATAGGGATCTTAAAGGTAGAAAATGGGCAGGTCGTGTTTTTCCGTCGAGTCGAGTAGTGGGAGTGGTCGAGCAAAGCTGAACTAAATTTTCGTTCTATTTTAAAATTTTGATTTGACCATAAATTTTTAAGTCGTGTATCTGATATTTGAAGGATTTGAATATAGGCGTGGCATCTGAGGAATTTTGATCGTTACTCTCTGTTCGTTTCTTTCGGTGGATTTTCATTTTCGTTGAATCAAAAAAAAAAATCTGCAGCATTCAGGTGAGTATTTCTCACCAGACATACGTACATATATTTTTGGTGAATTATCGCAAGTGTATGTGTAAAATTTTAATATTTTCGGTCTGTAATATACGTAGGATGTTAAACCCCATTTAAATTGACATCTCATCAGTTATTTATCTGTTGTAATATTATTGCTGTTATATTATTAAATGTTTATTTACTGTTTTAAATCATCACTGCAAGTTCCCTGTAAATTTTAATCGTTAAGGCTGAAATAATAGGCCTAAAACGATGATCATTATTCATTTATTCAGTTAACTGTTTAATTTTAACTTGGGATTGCGGGTTTGAAATGATAGAACCCGTGGTTTATAAAATTGCGGATTGAAATGATATAAATCCGTATCACTTGACCTAGGCTAGGAAATTTTATACAGACCCGTGGTTCCTATAATATTTTTCTGAAATATTTTTAAATTATTTTAAATGGAAGTTTATAATATTGTGGTTTAATGTATTTAAATAAAGATTTAAAAATGATTTTCGAATGAGTTAAGATGTTAAATAGGTAAATGTAACTTATTTGGGAAAATCCTGGATTTTGTTAAAGATAAGATTTCAGTTGAGAAATAATTGATAATAAGTTATATTTAGAATTTAAAACTAAATTGTTAAGAAAAGAATCTATTACAGCATTTAAATGCTATCTTTTAAGATTGGACTGTTTTAACCCGTGAACTTTAGGTAACATTTCATAAGTGCTGTAGAAACTGGAATTTGATTTTTTTTTAAAAATTATGGAAATTAATTTTGGGAAAAGGTGTAAATTTTGGAATTTAATATGTAATTAGTAAAAATTTAAGAAATTGATTTTAATGGTTTTAATGGAAGAATTTAACTTAAAAATTTTGTAAAGGCAAACAAAATCAAAAATAAATTGAATAAATTTAAATGGTATAAAGTGAAAGGTTTAAATCAATATTTGATATTGAAGGAGTTTGAAATATATTTTGATTGTAAAGTATAAATACCATTTTAAACTGTAACCACGGGTTATAATAACGTTTGGTTGGCAAAGAGACCGGGATCGGATATGGACATACTCTCTGTCGATACCGAAAACCACTTTGACTAACCGTGTACGCGGTGGAGATTCCAGAATGAAGTAGGATGGTGGTGACGGTTTCTTGAAGGTAAATACGTGGACCCGACTCCCGTGAGTTGGCATAAGGTGGCTTAAACAGGAGTGATTCTCGGATTAATGAGGTAGCACCTCTGATCGAATGCACTTCTTCGTATGCCATTCTATTACTCTTGAGATTGTTTTGGTGCGCACCTTTGATTTGGGAGTGTTGTTCGAGGTGGGCGGTAACTGCGGCTACGCGTTTCCACCGGTCCGGATAGCAATTGGTATATCTGTTATCCCGCTTTTTGGGCAAAAGCCGTGATACCAAAGGATTGGTCAAAAACAGAAAACAGTTCACCTCAGAGATTGGTCGTATTTCACTTCACTATGGATATCGATGAATTCTGTCCGAGCCCGGATCGGGCCGCAATTGATAAGGCATGACAAGAAAGACCATAGAAGCCAGCATTTCAAATTTCAAGTCAATCCGAGGTCATACGCTCAAGTTATGATGGATTCAAGTTAAGAAGGTGCACATTGCTCGGTTCGAACCCATCATGTTCGAACCCATCATATTCGAACCCATCGTGTTCGAAACCATCATGTTCGAAACCATCTATTTCGAACCCATCATATTCGAACCCATAGGAAGAGGCGACATTCGAATCCATCTAAGGAACTCCCTACTTCGAATCCATCACAAATTCGAGTCCTTCCTATGCTTCGAATCCACCACAGCTTCGAATCCATTAATAGCTTCGAACCCATCACAGCCTCGACTCCATCGCTCACCTTCGAATCCATCCATCATCTTCGACTCCATCACTCACCTTCGACTCCATCGACTTAGACAACTTCGAATCGATCCAGGGCGCATTTGGATCGATTCGAACGAATCCACTCCATCGATTCGAAGACGACCTTCGAATCCAACAAAGCGGCTAAGCTAGCACGAACATGGATCGGCTCGAAGACAGGCGCGCCCCAATCGATTCGAAGTATTCGCTTCGGCCATGCATCGATTCGAACGAATCGATTCCATCGATTCGAACCAAACAGCACGCCGAACACCCAATTTCGAACCGATCATAACTCCCAATCTACTAATCCAAATCCCATGAAATTTTTACAGAAGTTTGTCTACATGATGAAGAACGTCCACGCCAAGTTTCATCGCAATTGGACAATTTTTTGATCGATTCGAAGTTCACTTCGAATCGATCCCAAACTGGGCACGCACTTCAAGAACGCGGGCCTGTGGGCCCCCCGTCACGTGCCAAGCAGCCTCTCCATGATTTAGGCGGGATTTCAGCCTTCCACGCCTATAAATAGAGCCCCTGGTCATTCAGAAAAGGGGTCGGAGAATTTGGAGAGAAAGAGTACGCCTAAACGCTGCCAGAATCACTCCATACCACCATCTTGGCTGCTGATTTCGAATTTAAGTCTGTTGTCTGCTGTAATTTGCTTCAAAACACTTGTAACCTTCAAGTATTAAGCAATAAAGTGATCAAGCTTCATAGTGGACGTAGGCGCATCGCCGAACCACTCTAAATTCTTGTCTTCTATGCAATTTACTTTTCTATAACTTGGTGTTTTTGTTAGATAATTTTCATTTCCAGTTTAAGTTCTTCACTTATTATCTCTTCAAAGACTTCCGAAGGGTGTTGCCCCATTTTGGTGCAAACATTTTGGTGCTTTCACTGAGAAAACCTAGATTTTCTCCTGCTCGTTGGATCTGTCATCGATACCGGATTGAATAAATCTAAGAGAGAGATCCAGATCTATCGTTCATGGGTTCCTTCTATTCTATTCAGATTGCTCTAAAATCTAAGAAGAACCATATTCATCATGCAGTCCGTACCCCTATTTTCGAATCCAGAAAAAATGCTGTTTTTCGTACCCATATTTTCGTATCCATGAAAATATGATCATTTTCGAACCCATATTTTCGAATCTAGAAAATGTGGTGAAGTTCGTATCCATAGGTTCGAATCCAGAAAATGTGGTGAATTTCGTATCCATAGGTTCGAATCCAGAAAATGTGGTGAATTTCGTATCCATAACTTCGAATCCAGGAAATGTGGTGAATTTCGTATCCATAGCTTCGAATCCAGAAATGCGGTGAACTTCGTATCCATCACGGAGCGCTACTTCGTATCCATCACGGAGCGCTACTTCATATCCATCAGGGAGCGCTACTTCGTATCCATCATGGAGCGCTACTTCGTATCCATCCATCTGCCTCCAATTCGAATCGATACTCACAGGTACTTCGTACCCATCCATCTGCCTCCATTTCGCATCAATACGCACATGCAGTTTGTATCCATCTATCTGCCTTTAGTTCGATCCATCATTTAAGCGCTCGAACCATCGATGCGAACGAACATTTCGTATCCATCATTTAAAAAAAAAAAAAAATCGCGTACGATCTAAATTTCGCCGAACCCTAGCCGCAGCGCAGAGCACCAGCATAGTTAATCCAAACCTCAACTTAAATAAAGGAACATTCAGGTCGTTCCATGACTGGACGGGAAGTAGGAGATTACAATAGCAATTTTTGAGTTGCAATCAAGGAATGGGTATTGAAATACTATTCAAATGGTGCTCCCAGAGGCTGGAGAACCTAGCTAATATGGCACAAACTAGGGTTGATTAATGTATCATGCTTCTAAAGTGAACTGCAACTTCCTCCAATTAACCAACTTTTAGAACTCCTAAACTGACAATTATGGTGCGATGGCTAGTATTACGACTACCCTGCCTCGTCTACTCTGACAACTCAAAACATAGTTGTTCACCACTGAACCATCTTCATATGCCCATATCTTAATCATTCCATGTCCATATGACCAAAAGCATGACATACAACTCTAAGAGGACTTCCTAACTATCTTATGCGAGCCTCCTTCATGGTGAAAATTAGAAATAATCACCAATCAATGAGCCCATATTAATCCACTCACCATCCGATCGACATTACCAACCACTCAACATTAGGCAGTCGGGCATACATCATTCACCAGTATCACAAGACCCCGTAACCATAAAATGGACTTGATAATGTTGATTCGAGTATCGTTCCCAGTCAGGGCCTATTCATTGAGACCATCCTACACGTAGAATTTCTAACTAAAATTCAGCATGCCGACTATGTCCGTGTACTATGGAAATTCAACCTCCACCACTTCCTCATGAAGTGAGAATGGTGAATGGAGTCCACGAAAAGTGATGAATACCATCAAATGCGTTGTATCCCCTATTTCTCAAAGAAGACTGTCAATCGTAGTTAGGCATATCATTTCTACTTCTCATATTGCTAAAGGGAATAAAGAAGCTGGCAGCCAATGAACTGATCAAAATCTACAGCCCGTTGCTGCCAACACTAATAAATGAAATCAGCACAAAAGCTTATTTCCAGAGTTTGATAACAGAATTGGTGGATAGCCGCCGACGACTACACCAACATGTCCAGGCCAACATTACGTTGATGAATCAGACGAAGGATCAACTTGGCGACATACAAGGGAACCTGCTCCATACTCTAAATCGGGAAGCTCCTTTTCTTTATATGACTATCATGGATGCCAACGCCATAAGGCTGCTCCAGAAAGGATAGCTCTGGCAATATGTTCAAGCCCCATAAAATGAAGAGCCGGGAACCCCCGACCTCAATTGGAACTTTGATCAAACTGAACCATTTGCGTTAGACTCCCAACTGTGAAAGGCTGGACCGAAGTGCAATAGCGAGCATACGACGCCGCTTCACTTATCAATGAGATTTTATTCGATCTCTTTTGAATTATTTCTATTTCTATTTCGTTTATGTTGCAAGATATAATCGACTTGAATTAAACTACTTGCAAATGATGCAGGTAACCGAGTACTTAAGGACGGGTGCAAAACAACCTCCGTGGACTATGATAAAGTCATTTAGGTATCATCATGGCGAGCATAATTCAACCACTCGTCGGTTGCTATACGCACCTGACTTGGGGCAGGCCATCAAAGTGGAAGAGACAGACAAGTTTAGGGCTCCAGTACGAAGTGGATGCAACCGACCATCCACTCACATGCCTGTGCAATTTAGTTAGAAGATTTGAGAAAGACTTGGAGTTATGTAGCCCAACCATGCACTCTCCATCTCTTACTTGAAGCTCACCAAAATACTTATGCTTCCTCGGATGCCCAATAAAATTTAAATCACACCGAGAGTCGACGTGACATGGCCATCTATGCATCCAATCCTACATTAGAACTTGGGGTAATTTGAGGACATATGTTTAAAGTGGATATGATTTGATCATTCACTCTCCAGTTTGCATCTGTGATTCGGCAAAACAATCATGCCTTAAACCAACTTCATCAGGGGCCAACCATCAATCTATAGTCATCAATGAATGACTACCTACTCACAAACCATCATGAGCCATCGTTCCAACTCTCTTCATCAACTCGACTGGAAGAGTGCAAAGCGTAAAGTGGACGTGACTCGACCGTCTACTCTCCAACTCTTGCCCCCAACTTAAGGGAAAATACACAACTCAAAGTGGATGTAGTTCAGCCATCCTCTCCTCTGCTCGAGCTCAAAGCTTGCCAGAACACTAATCTTACTCCTTAGGCTTGGCAGAAGCGGGATCCAAATGAACACGGATGTGATTCATCCGTCCATAAACCAAGTCTCCTCCTTCGTTGATGGAAGATAAGTGGAAAGTAATCGAGATCCCACCGATCATTTGCTAAGCGAAACCCACCTCTCGGGGGCAAGCCATCACATCAATGGCCGAACTGGACTGACACACGACAGTCCTGCAATCAACTCTAGGTTCCCAGAGTGCGAACCGGAGTATAAACATCCAATAAATCGTTCCCAGAGTGCGAACGGACTCCAAATTCCCATAGTGTGAATTGGAGTATAAACATCCAATAAATCGTTCCCAGAGTGCGAACGGACTCCAAATTCCCAGAGTGTGAATTGGAGTATAAACATCCAATAAATCGTTCCCAGAGTGCGAATGGACTCCAAATTCCCAGAGTGTGAATTGGAGTATAAACATCCAATAAATCGTTCCCAGAGTGCGAACGGACTCCAACTTCCTAGAGTGTGAATTAGAGTATAAACATCCAATAAATCGTTCCCAGAGTGTGAACGGACTCCAACTTCCCAGAGTGCGAATTGGAGTATAAACATCAAATCCATCGTTCCCAGAGTGTGAACGAATTCCTAAAAAGCCCAAATAGGTGTGACTGGCCATCTATTGGCTGACTCCAACTTCCCAGAGTATGAATTGGAGTATAAACATCTATTCCAGGTTCCCGGAGTGCGAACCAACCCATCAATGCAAACTCCGGGTTCCCAAAGCATGAATTGGAGTATAAACATCCAATAAATCGTTCCCAGAGTGCGAACGGACTCCAAATTCCCAGAGTGTGAATTGGAGTATAAACATCCAATAAATCGTTCCCAGAGTGCGAACGGACTCCAAATTCCCAGAGTGTGAATTGGAGTATAAACATCCAATAAATCGTTCCCAGAGTGCGAACGGACTCCAACTTCCCAGAGTGTGAATTGGAGTATAAACATCCAATAAATCGTTCCCAGAGTGTGAACGGACTCCAAATTCCCAGAGTGCGAATTGGAGTATAAACATCAAATCCATCGTTCCCAGAGTGTGAACGAATTCCTAAAAAGCCCAAATAGGTGTGACTGGCCATCTATTGGCTGACTCCAACTTCCCAGAGTATGAATTGGAGTATAAACATCTATTCCAGGTTCCCGGAGTGCGAACCAACCCATCAATGCGAACTCCGGGTTCCCAAAGCATGAATTGGAGTATAAACATAAATTACAGGTTCTCGGAGCACGAACCGAAGCATCCATGCTAACTCCAGATTCCCAAAGCGCGAGTCGGAGTACAAACATCAATTCCAGGTTCCCGGAGTGCGAACCAAAATGCAAATGCTAACTCCAGGCTCCCAGAGCGTGAATCGGAGCATTAACATCAATTCCAGGTTACCGGAGGGCGAATCGGAAAATACAAATGTCAACTCCAATTCCCTAGAGCATGAAGTGGAGTATAAACATCAATTCCTGGTTCCCGGAGCGCGGACCAAAATACAAATGCCAACTCCAAATTCCCAGAGTGTGAATTAGAGTGCGAATGCCAAGTCAAAGTTGCGAACTGGAGTATAAACATTTAATAACTCTAAGTCCCCAGAGTGCGGACTGGAGTATAAACACTAAAATGGGTGTGAACGGCCATACATCAACTAACTCCAGATTCCCAGAGTGCGAACTGGAGTATAAACATCAATAAACTCCAGATTCCCAGAGGATGAATTGGAATATAAAACAACGACTCACTCAAGTCCTGAGAGCACGGATTGGAGCACGAATTCCAAATGGGTATGACTAACCACCCATCAACTAATTCCAGATTCCCAGAGTGTGAACTGGATTGTAAACATCAACCACCTCCAGTCCTCGAAGCATGGATTGGAATATAAATACCAGAAGGGATGCAATTTTATTGTCCATCTATCAATTCTAATTCCGCAGCAAGTTCTGTAGTACAAAAAGCGGATGTGGTTAGACTTTCTTCTTTCCAACTCTTCCCCTGACATGGGGGCACACTTATCATAAAAAATCGGTTGTGATCTGACTAACTAGCACTAAGCGGGCACGACATGACCGTTCATGCATCAACACTTATTCCCAGCACGGGACCTATAACATAATCTTTTAGAGATGCACTCCAACCGAGCATGACAAGATTTCTTCCTTGATTCGACAGGGAGATGTAGATTCGCAAAACGGACCTAGCTGAACGCCTTATCCTAAATGGATATGACTACCCATCCTACCGCAAATGAACATGACACGACCGTACATCCGCTAACTCTAGCCAACGATCTGGCGAGTTGTGCATGCAACATGGACGGAGGTGACCCAACCATCTGCCAATCAACTCCTTCCTCCAATTCAATCGGAGAAACATCAAATTAAAGTTGCCGCAATGTGACCGCAATGTGCCAGAGGAATTAATCGAGGAAAATGCGGTTGACCATTTTCTACTAAAACTCTTAGTCCCCAGAGTAGGGACAAGGGTATGAACATCAAATAGGTGTGACTAATGGCCCTTCAACTGCCTCTAGTCCCCAGAGTGCGACTGCGACGATAGACAGATAAAGAATGTGATTCGACCGTTCATTTACCAACTCCGACCTAAAGTCGACAAGAGGAGTATAAACTCGCTACAGATGCAATTGGACCGTCCACAAACTAACTCTGCTAAAACCACGACTGGGGGCAGAAGAACAAATCATTGAAAGAAGAGAAAGGTGACTCACTACATTGCTAGCTTAGGGTCCTTCACAACTTAAGGCAATGACTACAAGGAGGCCTTAATGCTAACCAATTAGAACGATGCCCGAAGTTACAGGAAGCCAATTACACCATACCGCCTGATCGACAGGCAATATCGATCTGCACCATTCATGTCATACCCCTGTATCGATATGCTATGAGGTCCGTACATTCTACATTGTGTCGCTAAATCCACGGCCAATATCGATCCTCTTCGACTGCAATTCGATGTGACATGAGCGCCCATCGAATACCTACGACCACCAGAGCATGGATAGAACCACGAATGAGTGTGACTTGACTATTCGTCCTCCGTCGCCTTCCTTCGATCCACCAGGAAGGGCATGAGACTGGATGAGCATGACTTGACTGCATTTGATCTAATTTTGTCTGTAGAATCTGACGGGAGAACGTAATTCAAAACTGACATGGTTGATCACCCAACTCCGAAAGAATGCAATGTGACCATTCATTCATCGACTCTTACCATAATCCGACTAAGCGAGCTTTTCACAACGGGTGCAACAAAACTGGCCACGCACCGATTCTTACCCTCGGTCCGATAAGGGAAGTATCAATCCTACATTGGATCTTACTGGACGATTCACTCTTCAATTTCTGCCCAGAGAATGACGACATAAGCAACAAAGTGAATGTCTATGAGGCAACAAAGTATTCTACCTAGAGGAAAGAACTAGGACAGAATGCAGAATATGGCACGGCTCGGCCTTCCATCGGTTAACTCGATATCACGGTTTAATGGGATAGAGTGTGAAATTGAAGCGAACACTATCTACCTGGCTGTTTATCGAGATATTCCCCAGGCTTGGGGGCATGCACGAGAAATGAGATGAATATAATTTGATCTTTTATCAAACAACTCTAGCTCTTACAACTTGGACTACAGTATAAACACAATAGAATCTAGGCTCGATCATTCATGCAATACACCCATCAACCCAAGACTGGGGACATGAATGTAATCATCCAAGAGCTGGATACAACTACTCAACCCAATAGCTTGTCCCTAGTATTTATAACAGCTTGACGTTACAACCGAAATGATGCTTAGAGGTAGAATCCTCAGATTAATGCCTGGACTTATGTGCAGTAGATCATCATTCCGACCCTTCTAATGAGCAATGGATCGTGAGTACATTGAATGGAAAACGCATTGCTTGGAAACACATATAGATTCAAACTCGTAGTTGGAGCCAGCTATGCAGCAGCACACAATACGGGGCTAAAATTTACTAAGCCTTTGGTTTAACACACCTATAAGGCTAACCATTTACCATTGCAGATAAGCACATGGAGTGTATACAACCCATCATGAGAATTGTAGATCAGATCACAACTCTACGCCATGATTGTGCAAGAGTCAACTGCATCGCTCCAGTGAATAAAAACGAAGCGACGTGGATCTAGGAAGATCTACTGCACTTAAGGAGGAGGCGAATCTACTCAAAACCAATAGGTTTATCCACGGTGTCCTCTACCCAAAATGAGTATTCATTCCTTTGCTTGTGCGAGAAACAAAAGGAGAGTAGTGAACGTACGCCGACTACTCAGATTTGCACAAGGCATGGCAAAGCATAGCTTTCCACATCTAATGATCAACCAACTAATAGACTCAACCATCATACATGAATTACTCTCATCCATGGATGCAAACTCCAGATACAATCAGATACCGAAACATATCCCAGACTAGGAATACAACTGTTTCATTACTGATGCGAGCCTATAGTGCTATGCTGCATTCCTTGGATTCAAACTTTGGAACGCTTATGCTACTTACCAAAGGACGATTAGCAAATCATTCAAAAATCAGATTGGCCGATCAATGAGAGTATATGTAGTTAACATGCTTGTGAGATCACGACCATCAAGCGACCGCATCGATCACTTGACAAAGATATTCAGTGCTATCCAACAACCGCATAATGAAATTTAATCCTTTGAAAGGCTCTTTTCAGCGTTGTATAAAATGAATTCTCGGGTTTCGTCATCAATTCCCGTGGGATTGAGGCTAATGTTAGAAAATGCTGAAGATTAGAGTCATCCGTATATGGAGGAAACCAAGCAGCTCTAATAGATCGCTCAGAGAGGCCTCCCATTTTGCCCAAGATCTTGGATCGTGAAGATCTACACTTCAATTGGGTCATGTCAACACACGCCATAAGCATCGCAATGCTATGTGAAGATAAACTAATCCAAAGACTAATATGCAATGAAAGCTGGCTATTGACAAGCTTACCCTGTTAATGTTTGTACCGACCAACCGTTACGATGGGACCAATGGCAACCTTAAATGTCTGAAAGTTTATTCAAATGGAATAATAAAGCTAAGTATGAAGCCTTAGTCGCCAAGCTAAGACTTACAAAAAGAATAGGAATGGAAGCTTTACATATCTTATACGATTTCTTCTTAATGTGCCAAGTCAGGGAGGACTATCTGACTAGGGGGCAACGTCTTACTCCTTATCTCAGTTGTATCCTAGAGATACTAGCCGACTTCTAGTATTACGCCACTATCCCAATCATTAGAGAACAAAACGAAAAGGCTGAATCATTGGCTGAGCTAGCCAACTCTGGGGATGCGCAACAAACAGACTTTATCCCAGTAGAGATATTTACTATTCCAAGCGCTGAAAGATGAAGATCGACTAGATTTTAGAGATGGATCCAAGAAAGGGGTCATGGGTGACTCCTATCAAAGGCTATCTACCGTGGGGAATTCTTCTTGAATAGACGAATGAGAGATGGCATATCCTCCGCAAACAATCCCTGCACGATTATGTCTGGATCGTTCAACTCCATCAACACAAAACATTACACTTGTATCCATCAATCCAAGATCCAATATTACATATCCATCGATACGAAGCATACATTCTAACATCCCAAATCGATCCAGGAGAGGATCGGTACAAAAGGAAGGACTTAAAACAACCATCGAACGTTGTTACAACTCAAATTTCACTTCGAATCCATTGCCTTCCTACCTTTACACGATCGAATCCATCCCAACTTTATCGGTGTGAGGAATCATCGATTCAAGGAAGCACTAAGCAAAGGCTGGATTAAAAAACCGTCGACTCGAAGACGATCAATCCGAACAGACGTGACCTCGAATCCATCAAAGGACGTCTATGAGAGCAAATGAATCGCTATGATTTGAAAAATAACTTGTCTACCTTGTATACCGATTCAGGAGAGGATCGATACAAGAGGATAATCATAGACAACCATAAAAACAATGCTTTGACTTGAACCTAAAATCGATTCAGGAGAGAATCGATACGAAATTCAATAGCGAACAAAACCGACATGACTCGTGAACGCACGACGTTAACAAGGGTCAAACTAGTATATGTGCATCCCATCGAACTAACATTTGATTTTAGACATTTACAGGGATCAAACAGTCATCCTGTTACAACTACAACAGCCAACGGCTAAGCACAGTCGCACAGTAATCAATCATATCAAGGCAAGGTTACGGCAATACGGTATATGAGTCTCAACGAAAAGGGAGCAATAATCTTCAGAATAAAATGGCGACTATTCAAAGCACGTCATGTTCCCACAAGACGTACTTTGGGGGGCAAAATGTTATCCCGCTTTTTGGGCAAAAGCCGTGATACCAAAGGATTGGTCAAAAACAGAAAACAGTTCACCTCAGAGATTGGTCGTATTTCACTTCACTATGGATATCGATGAATTCTGTCCGAGCCCGGATCGGGCCGCAATTGATAAGGCATGACAAGAAAGACCATAGAAGCCAGCATTTCAAATTTCAAGTCAATCCGAGGTCATACGCTCAAGTTATGATGGATTCAAGTTAAGAAGGTGCACATTGCTCGGTTCGAACCCATCATGTTCGAACCCATCATATTCGAACCCATCGTGTTCGAAACCATCATGTTCGAAACCATCTATTTCGAACCCATCATATTCGAACCCATCGTGTTCGAAACCATCATGTTCGAAACCATCTATTTCGAACCCATCATATTCGAACCCATAGGAAGAGGCGACATTCGAATCCATCTAAGGAACTCCCTACTTCGAATCCATCACAAATTCGAGTCCTTCCTATGCTTCGAATCCACCACAGCTTCGAATCCATTAATAGCTTCGAACCCATCACAGCCTCGACTCCATCGCTCACCTTCGAATCCATCCATCATCTTCGACTCCATCACTCACCTTCGACTCCATCGACTTCGACAACTTCGAATCGATCCAGGGCGCATTTGGATCGATTCGAACGAATCCACTCCATCGATTCGAAGACGACCTTCGAATCCAACAAAGCGGCTAAGCTAGCACGAACATGGATCGGCTCGAAGACAGGCGCGCCCCAATCGATTCGAAGTTTTGCTTCGGCCATGCATCGATTCGAACGA
Organism: Allium cepa; assembly: GCA_030765085.1. Lineage (NCBI taxonomy): Eukaryota > Viridiplantae > Streptophyta > Magnoliopsida > Asparagales > Amaryllidaceae > Allium > Allium cepa. The sequence goes on from CM060931.1 coordinate 854,553,607, forward strand.
ATCGATTCCATCGATTCGAACCAAACAGCATGCCGAACACCCAATTTCGAACCGATCATAACTCCCAATCTACTGATCCAAATCCCATGAAATTTTTACAGAAGTTTGTCTACATGATGAAGAACGTCCACGCCAAGTTTCATCGCAATTGGACAATTTTTTGATCGATTCGAAGTTCACTTCGAATTGATCCCAAACTGGGCACGCACTTCAAGAACGCGGGCCTGTGGGCCCCCCGTCACGTGCCAAGCAGCCTCTCCATGATTTAGGCGGGATTTCAGCCTTCCACACCTATAAATAGAGCCCCTGGTCATTCAGAAAAGGGGTCGGAGAATTTGGAGAGAAAGAGTACGCCTAAACGCTGCCAGAATCACTCCATACCACCATCTTGGCTGCTGATTTCGAATTTAAGTCTGTTGTCTGCTGTAATTTGCTTCAAAACACTTGTAACCTTCAAGTATTAAGCAATAAAGTGATCAAACTTCATAGTGGACGTAGGCGCATCGCCGAACCACTCTAAATTCTTGTCTTCTATGCAATTTACTTTTCTATAACTTGGAGTTTTTGTTAGATAATTTTCATTTCCAGTTTAAGTTCTTCACTTATTATCTCTTCAAAGACTTCCGAAGGGTGTTGCCCCATTTTGGTGCAAACATTATCTACCCTGGCATTGCCTAGTTGTGCCGTGTCACCTACCATACCGAGCCTTGTACGAGTTTGGATTTCTCCCGTAGCCCGTGTGGTATCCTCTGGTGGCTTCCCGATCAGGAGGGACTATGATATTGGATGGACTACTGGGACTATTACGTGTTAAGGGGAATATTGGGTCACTCCTTAACGCTATTTAAAAGTAAGTTTATTTTATATATAGACACTATTATAATAGCGCAATATACTACATAGTAAATAGTTTAACGGATCCTTAGAGGATGGGCGATCCCAAGCATCCTTTAAGTTACTTGCTTTATATTACAGTACACTTGAATTAGCTTACATTATATAAGTATGTATGTCCTGACTCGAGTGTTTATGTTTTATTTTACGCTCGGGTCAGCCTGAGTTGCAGTTTCAGTTTCTCTCCGGAGCTAGGACATCCCGTAGATCATTCGTGCTGCCGAAAGCTTTCTAGTCTTTATCCCTTTTTGTAATCAAGACCTTTGAAGACTCTGTTTCTATTTATGTTTAAAACTGTATTGAAGATTTTGAACTATGTAATTATGTTTGGTTAAAGTTTTTTAGTGGCTTCATGAACCACCGAATATTTTTAATTCCGCTGTGAGTTTCTGATATCTGTGTCTGTGATTCTGTGTTTTTGATTTCATTTGCTCCTAAGTTATTTACAATCTATTGTTTTGAACTATTCAAGCTTGACATGCTTTATTTATTGTCGAATTTGAATGGTACAAAATAGTGGGTCGTTACAGTTGGTATCAGAGCCAGGTTTAACCATAGCCTAAGGAACAAAAAAAAACTCATTAGAGATAGGGTAGCAATACCCTAGAATGAGTGAAGTCAAATTCCAGAATTTTTCCTTGTGAGAGGACGTATTATAAAGTATAAAATGATTTTCAAAAGGGTTTTAAAAGAAGCATTTTAATATAAAAACTTCCTGTTTTAAAATGAGTTTTCCAAACACTTCTTCCTTCTCTCCATCATTTATATTTCGAGCCTTTGTTAACTGCTTGTCTAAATTAAACTTTATCTTATCCTAGAATATCTTAATATTTCTCCTCTGCCCTTAACAATTCATTCTCGATCTTTCAGGATGAATAGAGGAAACAATAGAGGTCGAGGGCAAGCTGCTCCTCCACCTGCTGCCCCTGTCAGATTCACTAAGTTATGCAAGGACTATGTTGAGCTAGGTGGCACTAAATTTATGGACTCAGAAACCATTATAGAAGCCCAGCAATGGCTACGAGACTTGGAGAGGATTTTCTCCTGTCTCGAAATCACAAATGCCCAGCAGAGGCAACTCGCAGCCTAGCAGATGAAGGGCGCTGCTTTAGATTGGTGGCTATCTATTACTGCTCACACTAATGAGGCTGACCTCACTTGGGAGCAATTTAGGTATCTCTTCAGTTGTCCAAATTCGGATTCAAATTTTCCCATTTTTGAATCTATCTTTTAATCTCTTATCGTGCTTAGGGAGGCCTTTCTGGCAAAATGGATGCCCGAAGCGGGCAAGTCTCAGCTCTATCGAGACTTTATGGATCTGAAGCAAGGCAGCATGACCTTTACAGAATATGAGAGAAAGTTTAATGAGCTCTCCCAGTATGGTCTAAATCTGATTGACACCCCGCTCAAGATGAACGAGAAGTTTATCGCTGGAGCTCGACCTGAGTTCTACGATCGACTCATTACTCATGTTCATGGGTCCTTCACGGCATTGATGGATATGGCTCTTCGGTATGAGAACCCTACATCTAAGACCACTCCAGCTGCCCAGTCTGCATCAGCCCAGTCTTCCGGTAATTCAAGAAAGAGGAAGTCAAATTTCTACCGCAATAAGAGGAATAAGACTCAAGGGTTAGGATCATCATCATCTTCTGCATCTGCAAGGCCACCTGTAGACCTGTCTACCATCACCTGCCATAGGTGCCATCAGAAGGGACATTTCGCAAATCGCTGTCCTACTTTGGGTGCTGCCATTCCACCTCCCCAGTTGCTAGACGAGACCTATGTCACATCTGCCTTCAGCCGGGGCACTTCAAGAAGGATTGCCCCACTCAAAAGAAGGGAACAGCATCAGGGATCTTCGCAGTGACTTCTGCATCCTCACCAGCTCCACAGCCTGCACCTGCACCCGCTCCAGCTCCGAATGACTCTCAAGGTACTCTTCAAGGATCTTTTACTTTGTTCAAATCACCTGTTCGCGTTTTATTCGATACCTGAGCTTCCCACAGCTTCATTTCGTCCGACCTCTGTAATAGATTTGAACATCGACTTTCACCTGAATTTTCCTCCGTACCTTTATGTGTTTCAAACCCCATCGGTGGTCCTGCGAACCTTAGTAAAGTTTGTAGAAATGTGAAGCTCCTCCATTTCCAACAATGCTTCACTGGAGACTTTTATGTTTTGGGTTTCGACGCTTTCGATCTTCTACTCGGAGGCAATTGGTTAGATAGGCATGGTGCAGATATCTCTTGTAGTTCTCGTACTGTTGCTCTTAAAGATGATTTAGGAAATCCATTAGAAATCCAGTGTAGATTGCCTCAGGAGTTTGCTGGTAGTTTCATCTATTCTCTCGACACTTTCCCAGATGATATCCATTCGACCCCTGTAGTCAAACTTTTTCCCGACGTATTTGGTGAAGTCACTTTTTTACCTCTAAAGCGGGAAATTGATTTCCGCATCGATCTTATCCCTGGAGCACGACCTATAGTCCTCCCACCCAGAAGAATGGCACCGCGGGAAAAGAGCGAATTAAGGAAGCAGATCCAAGACCTATCCTCCAAAGGTCTGATCAGACCTAGCTTCTCAGAATGGGGAGCAGTTGTAGTCTTTGTCACCAAATCTGATGGTTCCCTCCGGATGTGTGTCGACTATCGGGAACTCAACAATCTTACCATGAAGAACAGATATCCTATGCCCCGCATAAACGATATGTTCGATCAACTCTATGGAGCAACTGTTTTCTCTCAGCTTGATTTAGCCACAGGTTTCCATCAGCTTAGAATTGCTGAGGAGAGCATACCCAAAACTGCTTTCCGTACTGAAAATGGTTTCTTCGAATGGCTTGTTATGCCTTTTGGCTTGACTAATGCCCCTGCTTTCTTCGTAGACTTGATGAATCGTGTCTTCCGCGATGTACTCAATAAATTTGTCCTTGTCTTTATTGATGACATCCTTGTCTTCTCCAAGTCTGAGGAAGAACATAGAGTTCATTTGAGTTATGTTTTAGAGACTCTTCGGAACCACCAATTAAAGGCTAAGTTCTCTAAATGTCATTTCTGGGAAGAAGAAGTCCGATTCCTCGGACACATTGTCTCTAAAGAAGGAGTTTCTGTTGATCCGGTCAAGATCACTGCAATCAAAGAGTGGGAAGAACCTAAGACTCCTACTGATATTCGCAGTTTTCTAGGCCTTGCTGGTTACTACCGAAGGTTCATTGAGAACTTTGCTCGGATTTCGGCGCCTTTGACTGCTCTAACCCGGAAAAATGTTAAGTTTGTATGGAGCAATAAGTGTAAAGCTGCATTCCAAGAGTTAAAGGATAAGCTCACCTCCGCACCAGTACTTACTGTACCAAATGGAAGTGAAAGATTAACGGTATTCACTGATGCTTGTCGAGAAGGTTTGGGAGCAGTGCTAATGCAAGATGGGAAAGTAATTGCATATGCTAGTCGTCAGCTGAAGACACATGAAGCTAATTACGCTGCTCACGATTTAGAATTGTTGGATGTTGTCTTTGCCCTGAAGCTTTGGAGACATCATCTCTTGGGAGCTAAGTTTGATCTCTTCACCGATCATCAGTCTCTGAAATATATCTTTACCCAGAAGGATTTAAATTAGAGACAAGTCAATGGCTCGAGTTTCTTGCTTCTTATGATCTCGACATCAATTATACTCCCGGGAAAGCAAATGTAGTGGCCGATGCGCTGAGTAGAAAGAAATCTTTGTTGTGTCAGCTTATTGTTTCTTCTCCTCTGTTGGATCGTATCGTGGATAAGCAGGACGAAGATATGAAACTTAGAGATATGAAGGAGAATGTCCGGAGCAGAGGTAGTAGTAGTCTTGACGGTACTGGAGCTCAGATTGATGATAAAGGGATTTTAAGGATTAATGGAAGAATTTGTGTCCCGAATGTTGATGGATTAAGGCAGGAGTTACTCCGGGAACATCATCAGTCCCGACTTTCCATTCATCCTGGCGTAGCAAAGATGTATCAGGATTTGAAGAAACTCTATTGGTGGAGAGGCATGAAGCGGGATGTCTCTATCTTTGTGAGTAGATGTGCGACTTGTCAGCAAGTCAAGGCGGACCATCAGAAGACACCGGGTTTGTTGCAGCCTTTGGAGATTCCAAATTGGAAGTGGGAGCAAGTTTCTATGGATTTTATCGATGGTTTGCCGAGATCTAGGAAGGGAAATGAAAGCATCTGGGTTATTGTGGATAGACTGACTAAGTCCGCTCATTTTATTCCAGTCAGATCTACCCGCACAGCTTCTAGCTTATCCGAAATTTATATGAGGGAGATTGTTCGCCTCCATGGCGTTCCCCTTAGCATTGTTTGCGATCGTGACCCTATTTTCACTAGTCAGTTTTGGAAAGCATTCCAAGAATCCTTGGGTACTCGGTTGAACCTGAGCACCGCTTACCACCCACAGACTGATGGTCAAACTGAAAGGGTAAATCAGATTCTTGAGGATCTTCTTCGTGCTTGCATCTTGGACTATGGAGGATCTTGGGAAGATCATCTCCATCTTGTGGAATTCACCTATAACAATAGTTATCAGGTATAATTTCCAATCCCTTGTTCTTATCTTACCTTTTTCTCTATCGATCTCATTCCATCTTTTCAGGCTAGTCTTGATATGTCCCCTTTTGCTGCTCTATACGGGAGACCGTGTAGATCTCCTTCTTGTTGGATTGAGTCCGGAAACCACTTAGTTCTTGGCCCTGAGATGATTTTGGAAGCTTCGGAGAAAGTGGAGGAGATTAAGAGGAGGTTAAAAGTTGCTCAAGATAGACAAAAGAAGTGCGCTGATCGGCGTAGAAGAAATTTGGAGTTTGGTGTTGGTGATTTGGTATTTCTTAAAGTCTCTCCTTTAAGAAACGTGGTTCGGTTTGGTCGAAGAGGAAAGCTGGCCCTAGGTTCATCGGTCCATTCCGTATCTTGGAGAGGATTGGATCTCTTGCTTATAGACTAGATCTACCCGAGAAGTTTGCTGGAATTCACAATGTATTTCATGTATCTCACCTCCGGCGCTGTCTTCACGACCCATCTCTTGTCATCTAGCCTGCTGCTCTTGATGGTCTGGACATCGAGCCTGATTTAACTATTGAAAGAAAGCCGCTTCGTATCGTCGATCGAGGTACGAAACAGCTTAGAAGAAAATCTGTCCAATTGGTCAAAGTGCAATGGAGCACCGATGAGCGAGATTGCACATGGGAAACGGAGGAGAGCATTCGTGCTTCAAATTCGAAACTATTCGTTTAAGGTACTTGCTTTACTATCTTATCTTCCTTTGTTTTCCTTTTTTCGTTCCTTTTCGAGGACGAAAAGTTCTGAGTGGGGGAGAGTGTAACAACCCTAGTTTTTCTGGCAATTTATTTCTTTTAACTTTTAAATCCTGGAATTTATGTTAATATATATATATATATGATGTAAATCTTTTTCCAAAGGTACAAATAAAATATAAAAGTTTTGAAGTTTTTACCTTGTTAAAAAAAAAAACAATTAAATTTGCAATGTTAATAAATTAAATTGTGTATATATATAATATTTTGTAAACCAATAAAATTATAATAACTGTGAAAATTTAAGCTATTTTGGACTATTAAATTTCGCGTTTAAAGGGCGTGTAGAATTTATGGTAAGTAACGTAATAAAACGTATAAAATTTAAAACGTTATTTTATATATATTTTTGATGATTTGTATTACGTCTGTTTGACGTATTTCTAAAATCATATTTTTAATATCTTTGGATTTAAAATATCAGTCAGTGATTTTTATACCAAACGTTACTTTGATTAGCTGACAATTTGGTTTCGAAATATTGTATACGTTCTCATTCCTAAAGTCTTGCATAAATTCTTGCCATTTCAGTTATTTCTACCGAACTAAAAATCAAATTTTCGTGTAACGTTCCAAACGTATAAAACTGGAAACAGATCACATCTTCCCCTCATTACCGTTTCCTACCTTTAATCAAGAATAAATAGCATTCAACAAAGGAAACTGGAAACATATCTCAGCCTACCACTTTATCAACTGAGAAACTCTCGCCCTCTATTTATTTCGAAAACAAAATCCTTTTGCAAACTAAAAATGAGTAAATCACGCATATATGCAATAGCTCAGATTACAAATCAATGCTCACTGCCTTGCCGTTTCTTTTACGTTTGAATTTGCACATATTCTTCTTGCCGTTTTCCCCTGAGATCTCGCAACTCGTTTATTTATAAACCAGAGACCCACATCACAAGTTCACCACTTCAATTTTCCATTTGCATTTTTCTCTGGTCTTTGCGTACAAGCGTCGGGTATGGCAAATTATCTCCGTCTCTTCCTCCTTTTATATTTTTTCTCTTTTGCTTTGTTTCCCTTTTATTCTTCCGGTTCTTCTTTTGTGTTTATGATTTGCCTTGCTCGGCCATTCTACCATCTCTCCACCTTGTTTTTCTCTGAAATATTTACCATATGTCTTAAAACAAACTTGTGGGATCTGGATAGATAAAGTTTTCCTTTTGATAGTTCTCGTATGCATTTGTGGCTGAGTGTTGACGGGTGCGTGCATATATGTTAGCTGTTTTGGTTAGAAGCCTGGTAGCACATGGTTGCGTGTGTAAATATTAATATGATGTTTAAAGGTCATATGCCTCCTTTTAAACCATTGAGAGTTTGCATAGAAGTTGGACACGTTTTATAATCTAGGATAGAAGAACAACAGAGAAAAGAAATTAAATTTCTAAACAAAAAAAAAAATTATATATATAGATAATACGAACAGAGGTAGGAGAGGAAGAGAGTTACCTGTACATGCATATATCACGGCCACAAGAATATTTAAAAGCATGCATTTTGTTTTGGAAGCTTTGGCCAACATGTGAAACTCTGTTTCCTTCTACATACATAAAATTTTAAACGCTAGGGAGTAAAGTGAGAGAGTTGTAGTTGAGAAGAGAAGGAGTAAGTGTTCAGTTTCATGCGTACATGCCTCTCTGTGCACTTCGGATCTGAAGCTCGGTCCAAAACATTCTTGTTTTTTTCCTTTCGGTGGTAGTTGGGTAAATGAAGTTTTAAAGGAGATTAGTATATATAATAGAGTATAGGGATCTTAAAGGTAGAAAATGGGCAGGTCGTGTTTTTCCGTCGAGTCGAGTAGTGGGAGAGGTCGAGCAAAGCTGAACTAAATTTTCGTTCTATTTTAAAATTTTGATTTGACCATAAATTTTTAAGTCGCGTATCTGATATTTGAACGATTTGAATATAGGCGTGGCATCCGAGGAATTTTGATCGTTACTCTCTGTTCGTTTCTTTCGGTGGATTTTCATTTTCGTTGAATCAAAAAAAAAAAAAAATCTGCAGCATTCAGGTGAGTATTTCTCACCAGACATACGTACATATATTTTGGTGAATTATCGCAAGTGTATGTGTAAAATTTTAATATTTTCGGTCTGTAATATACGTAGGATGTTAAACCCCATTTAAATTGACATCTCATCAGTTAGTTATCTGTTGTAATATTACTGCTATTATATTATTAAATGTTTATTTACTGTTTTAAATCATCACTGCAAATTCCCTGTAAATTTTAATCGTTAAGGCTAAAATAATAGGCCTAAAACGATGATCATTATTCATTTATTTTGGTTAACTGTTTAATTATAACTTGGGATTGCGGGTTTGAAATTATAGAACCCAGGGTTTATAAAATTGCGGATTGAAATGATATAAATCCGTATCACTTGACCTAGGCTAGGAAATTTTATACAGACCCGTGGTTCCTATAATATTTTTCTGAAATATTTTTAAATTATTTTAAATGGAAGTTTATAATATTGTGGTTTAATGTATTTAAATAAAGATTTAAAAATGATTTTCGAATGAGTTAAGATGTTAAATAGGTAAATGTAACTTATTTGGGAAAATCCTGGATTTTGTTAAAGATAAGATTTCAGTTAAGAAATAATTGATAATAAGTTATATTTAGAATTTAAAACTAAATTGTTAAGAAAAGAATCTATTGCAGCATTTAAATGCTATCTTTTAAGATTGGACTGTTTTAACCCGTGAACTTTAGGTAACATTTCATAAGTGCTGTAGAAACTGGAATTTGAATTTTTTTAAAATTTATGGAAATTAATTTTGGGAAAAGGTGTAAATTTTGGAATTTAATACGTAATTAGTAAAAATTTAAGAAATTGATTTTAATGGTTTTAATGGAAGAATTTAACTTAAAAATTTTGTAAAGGCAAATAAAATCCAAAATAAATTGAATAAATTTAAATGGTATAAAGTGAAAGGTTTAAATCAATATTTGATATTGAAGGAGTTTGAAATATATTTTGATTGTAAAGTATAAATACCATTTTAAACTGTAACCACAGGTTATAATAACGTTTGGTTGGCAAAGAGACCGGGATCGGATATGGACATACTCTCTGTCGATACCGAAAACCACTTTGACTAACCGTGTACGCGGTGGAGATTCCAGAATGAAGTAGGATGGTGGTGACGGTTTCTTAAAGGTAAATACGTGGACCCGACTCCCGTGAGTTGGCATAAGGTGGCTTAAACAGGAGCGATTCTCGGATTAATGAGGTAGCACCTTTGATCGAACGCACTTCTTCGTATGCTATTCTATTACTCTTGAGATTGTTTTGGTGCGCACCTTTGATTTGGGAGTGTTGTTCGAGGTGGGCGGTAACTGCGGCTACGCGTTTCCACCGGTCCGGATAGCAATTGGTATATCTACCCTGGCATTGCCTAGTTGTGCCGTGTCACCTACCATACCGAGCCTTGTACGAGTTTGGATTTCTCCCGTAGCCCGTGTGGTATCCTCTGGTGGCTTCCCGATCAGGAGGGACTATGATATTGGATGGACTACTGGGACTATTACGTGTTAAGGGGAATATTGGGTCACTCCTTAACGCTATTTAAAAGTAAGTTTATTTTATATATAGACACTATTATAATAGCGCAATATACTACATAGTAAATAGTTTAACGGATCCTTAGAGGATGGGCGATCCCAAGCATCCTTTAAGTTACTTGCTTTATATTACAGTACACTTGAATTAGCTTACATTATATAAGTACGTATGTCCTGACTCGAGTGTTTATGTTTTATTTTACGCTTGGGTCAGCCTGAGTTGCAGTTTCAGTTTCTCTCCGGAGCTAGGACATCCCGTAGATCATTCGTGCTGCCGAAAGCTTTCCAGTCTTTATCCCTTTTTGTAATCAAGACCTTTGAAGACTCTGTTTCTATTTATGTTTAAAACTGTATTGAAGATTTTGAACTATGTAATTCTGTTTGGTTAAAGTTTTTTAGTGGCTTCATGAACCACTGAATATTTTTAATTCCGCTGTGAGTTTCTGATATCTGTGTCTGTGATTCTGTGTTTTTGATTTCATTTGCTCCTAAGTTATTTACAATCTATTGTTTTGAACTATTCAAGCTTGACATGCTTTATTTATTGTCGAATTTGAATGGTACAAAATAGTGGGTCGTTACACTCTAGCTCAGCAATCCTAGCTCTCAACTCTGCGATCTTCGCGTTATCTTGAACTTTTTTATAGCCGTTTTGCCTGTGTCTAGCCTATAGCATTTTTTTAATAAAGTGTACGAGTTTCATATAGGGTGATTAATAAAATCGATATACTTAACGTTATTCATACTTATGTATATTATACATAAACATTACATCTTGGTTCCCATAACTATAGAGCCCATTCCACGTTATCGGCTCCATGATAGCATCAAAGATCTAGTCCTCCCCCTTGACGATCAGGTCTTCCTATCTTGTTCCCTCAAGCAATTTCTCTCGTTCTTTCATGAATTTTTCCTGCGATTCTAAACCAAATTACAATTAAAATGCATACTACATTATTAATAACTTATATTTTAAAATATTTTTACCGTGTCTTGTGGTTGTTTTGAGTCGTACTATGTGTATGCTACTATGCCATCTTCATTTTCATGCTCGATGGGATGAGTACAAACAAATACGTCCATGTAGGAGACGGGATGACTACGCTCTCATTGTTGAAATAATTAATGTGCATTATATACATAGTAGGTTATGATTTCATGACTATTTATAATCACAACTAATAAATTTAACGATCTTGACAATAACACTAGAATGACTTTGAACCCCCGCATTGTGTGACTGGAATTTATATTTGTATTTGCAGAGTTCCTGTCCGACTCTGCCTGTATATTTTAATAAACGGCGTATTTCACATTTGTAAATTAATGTAGTTATTATATAGTTCTACTAAATTTTTAGCAAATATACAAGACTAGTAAACTTATCTTCATTTTGTCGCTTTCCTGAAAAGCAACCCAAGCTTACTACGTTTCCACTCATTCAGTCGAGCTTTTCTCCTCTTTCTTTATGATCGACATCGTACCACTGCAGTTTTTCGTCATTTTTTCATTCAGTAATTTCTGAGAAGGTCATGTTCTTATAAGTTTACTGTCCTCTGCACAAAAATAAGTTATAACTTTATATTTAGTCAACAAATTGTATGGTGGTTATATGTAAAATGAAACACAAATTTATACTTACGATGAAATCCTATCGGATACACTCTATGCTGTGGGGTGGGATATTAGCCCACTAGGCTAGCATGTGGTCATTCTTCTCTTATAAGTAGCCTTGGAAACATCAAGGACAACTTCCGAGGGCTCAAGCTCAAAGCTCCAATATTGAATGTGATATAAATCTTTAAGAAATCATGAATAACATATCATACATCAAAAGAAATTATGATGTTGCAATAAATTTAATATTTATCCACTTGCTTTAACAGCTAATATTATTATAGGGTGCTCTACATACTGTGATGGGCCGCTACCATCGTCTCCCGCACTGGTCCCTTTTTAACCAAAAAAGGTAGAACTAGATGAATTGGAAGATCTCCAACGTCGAAACATAATACCTGTCATAGACATATAATTTTATTAGGAAGAACATATTATTTAAAATATAGGAAAACATATATTTTTTATGAGGAAAATGTAACATTAATAATCACATAAATTGCATTCTATCATAATGTACATTATTAATTAGTCTTCATCACTTTCTGATTCAGACACGGCCTTATACTCTGTATTGGTTTCCTCTGTAGTCTCAAAGGCTTCTACTAAAACATTTGATTTATTACTTAGAGGCCCAAAATTAGTATGATCATCGGTTATTAGTATTTTATTATTTCGCTCAAAATCTGCCTGACAAGCTTGTTCGTGTGGAATATTCTTTCCGTTGAACTAATTTATTTATATTTTAATGCCTTATTAATTATATAATATATTATTCTTTTAATTTTTTATAAAATCTTATATATTTTCAAATTTCAAATTATAAATAATTTTATATTTTCACTTTTTTTCTACTTTGATGGTCGGTCATTCAACTTTCTGTAACAAACACAATAATAATTACATTTCGTAAATTATTTCATTTTAAACGATTCAACAAAATTTAGGCAGTACTTCCCCATTGTTCCTATATCGTGCACATACGCATGTACACAAGGAATAAAAAGGAAACGTTGTTGAAATTTTGTAAACCGTTTAAGATAAAATGATTTATAAAATGTAATTACTTTATTTTGTTTGTAACTTGTCCAATACATGGACAAATCCGACATGTATCAAATGAATATTTATATCCGTTTTGTAATAGAAACAAATATCTATAGAACTAATCATATACAATACTTGTTAAACGAGGCCAAAAACTCTCTAAGGAATTTAAAAATATAAAGTACGTTATACACTAATTTGTTTATATTACCACTATCATTTTAATGTTTTATTTCCATATAACATATTAGCATTTATATTTAATGTTTTTATTAACTATATAATATATTATTCTTTTGTGCCTTTTTTATAAAATAATATATATTTTCAATTTTAAAAAATTATGAGTATAATGTTATATTTTAAAAAATAAAGTACATTATACACAAATTTTTTTATATTAGCATTATACATACCAATTCATTATTTGAATTCGTAGCAATTGCAAAGTAAATAGAAATTATTTTTTATGGGTATAAACTAGTTAAGGATTATGTAATAATTAGTTTTTTTCAATATTTTAGCTAACATATAGAGTAAATTACACTAAATTATGTTACGCTAATAGGCATATATGCTAATCAACCCAAATTAGCCTTAATTATACATCAATTTTCATATTTAAACACTAACAACCGTTATTAACATATCTCAATCAACAAATTTACAAATGTAAACAATCAATAACCTATTATCAATAAATATAACCACAAATTAACACTAATTTTAACACAATTTGGATTAATTAGTTTAGGAGAAGAGTATACATGGTTTTTGATGAATTGAATATGTAGATGGTTGTAGATTGCAAGGTAATGAAGATTCTGACGAATGGCGATGGGGTGCAGTGGTCGTCGATAGAGATGGTGTAGTTTGGAGGATAATTTGGGTTTTGGAAGTCGGGAAGAAGAAAATGAATCAGGTTTGGTCATGGCTGCGGTATAATCGCAATTTTTCGGCAATGCTCGACGGCCATCGATGCTATTATTAGTGACGACTTCCGACGATAAATTTATATATTTAGTTAAAATTCACTCGTTTTATAGTAAATATAGTGAAAATTGGACTGGTAGAAAATTTTAATTTGTTGTAAAAATTGAAGTTTATATTAGTTATCAGTGAATATGAAATTAATATCAATGATTACAATCTCATATTGGCCTTTTCAAATTAACATAATTTTTTTAATTATAGTTAAACAATGGATAATAAATATATTTAAATCCATAAAAGTGTTATGTATCATAAATTTCATCAATGTTGTATAATTGAAGGACGGAAAGTTGCCTAAAATGAATGTTTGTATTTGATTTTCGACAAAATTAAATATCGAGTATATTTATACAACAAAAGGTTATCGACAACACTAATTTAATTAAGCACAAACCGTCATAAATTTGAATAATCGAATAAAACTATCTTTTCTAATTTTCAGGATTCAAATTAGTATTTTCAAACAAATTTCAAACGTATATGAATATATATATACAAAACCTTACTCCAAAGAGTATAGCTAGAAAATCTGGTTGGCGCGCCCCAACTGACCCCAGTTTTAGTTGAACTCTCGCAGAGGCATTTTCGATATCGAGATTTTTAACTCATTTTAAGGATTATTATAAGTTTCCGCAAATTACAAGCTGCTAAAGTATAGCTGTCGGGTCTCCAACCCTCTCGTTTTGCTGAGAGCAAGGACCCTTGTCGACCATACTAATATGTTATAATAAGTAATAAATTTAATCAAATAAAATAAGCAGCTGTCGAAAGCCATCAAAAAATGAACGACGGAGCCGTTGAAGGTCTCTAGCAATGATAGCGTTGCAGTTTTTGACTGCGTTTTAAATGTAGTTAAAAACAACATTATTATTATGTAGTTTTTAATTGCATTAACTACAGTTTTTTATTTTATTACTAAAATACAATTGAAAATTGTACCACTAAACTACAGTTAAAACCTGCATTTTAATGATATGTTAAAATGCAGTTTTTAAATGTATTTTGGTGACGCGGTTAAAAACTGCATTTTGCAGGTTTTAACTTTATTACTAAAACGCACTGAAAAACTGCTATGTAAAATTATATTCTTCAAAGTTTTATTTTTAGATTTCAAAATTTTACTTTCAGATATCAACAAAGGATTCATTGGAAAGTATTAAATTTGTGATTTAATAGTGAATCGATTCTTAAATCCAATTAGTTTATAAAACGATTTCGCATTTTAAAGAATGAAAATAAACGAGTTGGCGAATGTTGATAATTATCAGGAGTGATGTTAGGAAAAGTTTGGATTTAACTGATATAATAGCGATTAAGACATTCGATCTTGAGATATAGACCCGAGATTAATATACAAGGTAAGGGGAAGGTAATTTACACTTTTTGGATAGAAAACACGGCTCAACTTCCACCTTTTGGAAAAGAATTCAAAATTCTACACATAAAATCAGATTGTTTTTTTCAAATAAATCAAAAATAGAGACCTAATGTGTAAAACCCATTGCGTATACTATGGGCCTTCAAACTTCAAAATGAACTCTTACCCTTTGATAAGTTTATGATTATCAAGTGGCTTACCAAATTATCTTCTAACAATCTTCAAATACCAATGAAACCAATGAATTGGTGTTATGATTTTCATTATTTATTACGGATACAACCTGTATGATGACTGTGATCATATTTTCTAAATATGTTTCCAAACCGACCTAACTTATAACTGCACAACATGAATCTTATATAATAATGGTTGAAAGGGTAGGGGAAAATTCGAATCTTATATAATAATGGTTGAAAGGGTAGGGGAAAATTCCTCAATTGAATGGTGATTAATACACAACTACCATTGACGCTTAATTTTAATCCATTCCCTCCACTAAAAAAAATTATAGGAATAGTAATTCAACCCTACAAGTCCACTTCAAACAAATTTAGCACACTGAAACATTTATGGAAAGTAATTACATAGAACTCACCAACATGCTTTACCACATTGAAACACCTATTTAACACATATTTAGTGGGTTGCAAATCAACTGAACCCAAATTAGATGTCTTCCGATGTGTTCAACCAATCAATACAAGACAAATAAGCGGTATTTTGCACATAAATCTATGGCTAAAAGTAACATGGACTTATTTGCAAAATTTAAAGTGCCGTGATTAGATGGTCGTCCTACGACACCAAACTTTGGATCACCTAATTTAGTAGGTATTCAAGTCGTCAAGTTAAGACGAACGCATAAAGTCAACCAGTTTGGATGAACAATCAAACTTGCATCCTACAAACTACGACCCCGTTTGACTCGCCGTTTCTAGTTGTGTTTTCGTTTATACAAAAGCACGTTCGTCGCATGTATTATTGAAAAACAAATAATTTTGAATAATAAAATTAATACGTAAAATAGAAAACTGGTTTATTTTGTTTTTCGTGTTTCGAACGCTAACAAAAGCATGAAGAACAATCCAACTTTTTTATTGTCCATTGATCGTCGCATGGCTAAGAATTATAAATATTCTTCGTTTATTTTTTGATATTTCCTAGTGCAAGTTGAAAACGCAAAACTCAAAATACAAAATGAAACCAAATACGCTCTACGTTTTTTACTTTTCTACGTAACTCCATGCCCATTTTAGAATGTCTTTTTCGTAACATACAAAAATGTTTCTCTTTAGCTAAACTTACCATTTTGGTATCTTTTTGGCATTGTGTAAGAAAGCACGCTTACAACAAAAGGTAAAAAGTATTGGTAGAACTTTGGAACCAGTAGTGCTATTTGGCCAAATTTTGATCTGTATTCCACTCACATCCACTTTTTACTTATATAGAAAGAAAAAGGCTTAATTATAAAAGCGATTATTCCATTTTCCATCTATATATTAACATAATTAGAAACAAAAGTAAAATCAAACATATTAAACATTTTATTAAACAAAATTGCAACTTCACAAACAACTAAAACAAGCAAGTCCACTCTCAGCATAACAACATAAAGCAAACTTATCAATCAGCAAGCAGGCAAGCACTTATTTATTTGCTATTTATTTACTATTTATATAATAATTATTATTAACAAATAGAAGCTCAAATAGCAAGAACAAGACCAGGAAGCGATTTCCCCGAGATGTTGGTCAACTTACTCTGCCAAACCGGCAAGCAATTCGACGCCGCCGCACGTTTCTCGCCAACGATGATGACCGTCACGGTAGTATTGAAATACTCCCTGACCTGGCTGATTATCCCATCCGAGTTCACGGTCCAAGCATGAACCCAGTAAACCGAGTTGGTGCGGTCGGTTCCTTCTACGAGGACGGTGGGGCCGATGGATTCGATTCTGAGGGGCACGAACTGGAAAGAGTCGTCGGGTTTGGAGCCGGTGAGGAGTTGCATCATGACGCAGCGGATTAATCGAACAAACTTCAATCGATGAAATGTAGAAATCGATGGAATGAAGATACCGAAATGCCCAAATTCGTTGATCCGAAGATACCGAATTCTAGCTATCTCAAACACGTTGATAGCGCACTATACCGTGTTCAAAGACCTACGATTCTTCGCACGTTGATCTAGCGCACTAGATTCCGTGAATCGACTTCAACAAACGTGGATTCGAGCGCACTCGAATGACGTAAGTGGAGATAGGAGATTACACTCAACTACCAATTGGAGAAGAAAGCACAAAGCAATCAACAAGAAATTTTATTTCAAAATCAACCACCACAAATGTACAACACACGCCCCTATTTATAGAGTTTTCGACCCAGTCCCTAAGTCGGCAACCGACCTACGACTCAACTTAAGTCGTGACCGACTTAAACACAAAGCGACCTAAACCCATTACAACATAGCACAACATGACCGACTCACACATGGCCGACTTAACTAAGTACGACCTAACATACATGACTGAGTTAAAGTAATACAACATATGTACACGACTAAACTCATTACCGACTTAACATATAACGACTCAAAGATTCGCGACTTAGCACCCAACACAGCCCCTAGGTCGGTAACGACCTAAAATACAACACGACCCTCAGCTTCACCGACTCATGACCTAACACCGGTACAACAAAGCACATATACAACACCTTCCTTTAGGTCGCTGCCGACCTAAGACCTTAGGTCGTTAACTCGGCTCCTTTTTCCCCTCTGTCAACCAGTTAGCTCGGAGACGACTTAAGCCTTCAACAACTTCTGTTCTGTTAAGTCGTGAACGACTTAGACCCGTGTCGTTAACTCATTTGTGACTCATCAGGCATGAACGACTTACGCTCCCATCAACTCGCAGCTTCTTTTCTCGTGGATCTTTAGATCGTAGCTTCTCTGACTCGTCCCCCTTTACTTTGTTAAGTCGCGGACGACTTAGGATCTCCTCCTTAGGTCGTGAGCCTTGTCCCTTAAGTCGGTAACGACTTAAAGTTCTCAAACGAGTTAGCTCCGTAGCTTCCTCCACACGACCAAGAGCGAAGTTAACTCGTGTTGCCTTCCCTTTTTGACTCGTACACGACTTAGGAGATTGAACTGAAGCTTCATTAACTTGTGAATGGTTTAACTTCTGGACTTCTATAGGTCGTGCTACATCATCCTCCCCTGGTTGAGAAAAATTCGACCTCGAATTTGTAAATTCTTCCTCAACAATCTCACCCCCATGATATGGAATTAAATGTTTGACGTTAAAAACATCAGAAGTATAAACATCATCTGGTAACTTTAATCGATAAGCATTCTCATTGATTTTCTTCAAAACTTCAACTGGACCAATTTTCCGCGCTTTCAATTTATTGTATGTTCCCACTGGAAAACGGTCTTTTGTCAACACTGCATAAACTAAATCGCCTTCGTTAAATTCAACATTTCGTCGCTTCAAATCTGCAGACTTCTTATACTTCTCATTCGATTTCTCCAATCGTTCCTGAACGATTTTATGACATTCAGTCAGCTTATCAACAAAATCAACAGCTCGTTTAACTGTCCCCTTCGACTGTGGTACTACTGCCAAATCCAACGGTCCCCTGGGTAAATTTGAATAAACAATCTGAAACGGACTGAATCCCGTGCTACGATTCACTGCATGATTATGTGCAAATTCAGCTTGGCATAACTTCATGTCCCAACTTCTCAAATTATCCTGTACAAGACATCGCAACAAATTTCCCAATGACCTGTTAACAACTTCTTTCTGTCCATCAGTTTGTGGATGATAAGCACTACTAAATTTCAGCTTCGTTCCCACCATCTTCCACAAACTCAACCAAAAATGACTCAGAAAACGAGTATCTCGATCAGAAACAATAGATTCTGGTAAACCATGAAGTCGATAAATCTCCTTGAAAAATAATTGAGCAACACGAACAGCATCCGCCGTCTTTTTGCAAGCAACAAAATGTGCCATCTTTGAAAATCTGTCCACCACAACAAATATCGAATCATTTCCCCTTTAAGTTCTAGGCAAACCCAAAACGAAATCCATGCTAATATCAACCCATGGCTTAGACGGTACAGGCAACGGCATATACAACCCTGCATTCGTCGCTGTTCCCTTTGACACCTGGCAAATATGGCATCTCTCCACGAATCTTTCAACCTCTTTTCTCATCGACGGCCAAAAGTAAGACTGTGAAATCAATTTCAAAGTACGATCACGGCCCACATGCCCTTCCTCGTGTAACTCTTTGACAATTTTTAACCTCAAGCTACAGTCTGGAATACACAAACGATTCCCTTTAAACAGAAAACCATCAACCAACGTAAATTCATCGGTACTCTCATCCTTCACTTTCTCAACATATTTCACAAAGTAAGGATCTTCATTAATCATTTCCGGCAACATCTCAAAACCCGTCACTTCAACTTTCATTGTCGTTAATAAATGACTCCTCCTACTCAAAGCATCAGCTACTCGATTTGTTACCCCTGATTTGTGCTTAACGACAAAAGTAAACTGCTGTAAATATGCAATCCATGATGCATGTCTCGCTGAAATTTTATCCTGCCCCTGTAAGTGCTTCAATGCTTCATGATCAGTGTAAAGAACAAATTCCTTCTGAAATAGGTAGTGTCTCCAATGCTTAACAGCTTGTACAACAGCATAGAATTCAACGTCATATGTACTGTATCTCATCTTTGCTCCTGACAACTTTTCGCTGAAATAAGCAACTGGCTTCCCATTCTAACTCAGAACTCCTCCAATACCAACCTTCGAAGCATCAGTATGCAATTCAAACAATAACTGAAAATTCGGTAAAACAAGAATTGGTGCTGTCGTCAATAATTCTTTGATCTTCTCAAAGGCAACCCCCGCTTCTTCTGACCATACAAACTGTTTCCCTTTCATGCAATCAGTCACTGGAGCCGTCACGCTACTGAAGTGTGGAATGAATCTTCGGTAGAATGATGCTAGCCCATGAAAACTTCTCACTTCTGTAATTGTCTTTGGCTGTGGCCAACTCCTGACTGCTTCAACTTTACTTTGGTCAACTTGAATACCTTCTCCTGAAACAACATACCCAAGAAATAAAACAGTATGCGTCATAAACACACATTTCTTCGTTGCAGCATAAAATTGTTCCTTACGAAGAATGATCAACACCTCCCTCAAATGTAGAACATGCTCCTTCATACTTCTGCTGTAAATCAGAATATCATCGAAATAAACCACAACGAACTTCCCAATGAATGGTCTAAAGATTTGATTCATCACCCGCATGAATGTACTAGGTGCATTTGACAAACCAAATGGCATAACCAACCATTCGTACAACCCCTCTCTCGTCTTGAAAGCTGTCTTCCATTCGTCTCCAGGTCTGATTCGAATTTGATGATAACCACTCTTCAAATCGATCTTCGAAAATATAGTTGCCCCACTCAACTGATCTAGCAAATCATCCAACCTTGGCATAGGAAATCTATAACGAACAATAATCTTGTTCAATTCTCTACTATCTGTGCACATTCTCCATGTTCCGTCCTTCTTTGGTACTAACAATGCTGGCACGGCACAAGGACTCAAGCTTTCCTGAACACGTCCCTGTTCCAACAACTCTTCCACCTGCCTTCGTAACTCCTCATGTTCCTTCGGACTCATTCGGTAATGTGGTCGATGTGGTAACACTGCTCCCGGAACAAGATCAATTTGATGTTGAATGTCTCTAAGTGGCGGTAACTCCTTAGGCAACTCCTCTGGAAAGACATCTTCAAATTCTTTCAAAACTGGCTTTGCTGCTTCTGGAATTTCAACTTCTTCACTACTCTCTCTCCCCATTAACAAAAACACTTCAGGTTCTTCCTCCACTTCCTTGACAAAATCCTTCAAAGTCAACAGAGTTTTCAATTCTTCAATCTCTTCTAGCTTGCTCTCCTTCTGTTGTTGCTTCTTAGGAACCAAAGTGATTTTAGTACCCTCGAACATGAAACTGTAACTGTTGGCTCGACCATCATGTTGTACTGCTCTATCAAACTGCCACGGTCTGCCCAACAACAAGTGACAAACATCCATGTCCACTACATCACACCAAATTTCATCTTTGTACTTCTTCCCAATAGAAAAATTAACACAAGCTCTTCGACACACCTTCACTTCACCACCCTTCCTTAACCATGCTAGCTTGTACGGTTTAGGATGCTTCTCAGTCTTCAAGTTCAATTTTCTCACTGCTTCTGTAGAAATAATGTTATCACAACTCCCAGCATCAATAACGAACTTGCAAACTTTTCGCAGAATAGTGCATGTCGACTGAAATATGTTACTTCTCAACCAACTACAATCCTCCTCTTGCTTTGGTGTAAGACATGACCTCCTCATCATAAGATTACAACCTTCATCTCCACACAATTCTTCTTCCTCCTCAACATAAGGTATATTTGAACATTCTGCTTCCTCACCATCATCCTCCTCAACTTCTGCAACCATGGTTCTCTTCTTCGGCTTCGGACATTCATTGCTCTTATGACCCAACTCATGACAATTATAACATTTGAAAATACTTCTAGCCTTTGCCTTCTCAGCCTCCTTCACCACTGGCTTTGAAACAGGTTTAGGAACATTAGAACTTCCACCAACACCCCTTGCTTGATTATTGGAATTAGTAAACACACCACCTCCACGCCTTCCTTGTTTCTCCCAAGCCAACGCTTTCTGATGTGCCTCTGCAACTGATCTAGGATCAAACATATTAACCATATCCTGGATCTGCATTCTCAATCCCCCAATGAATCTAGCAGTTAGCTGTTCTTCCGTTTCCATAATATCATTCCTGGCAATGAGTTGGTAAAATTCATCAGCATAATCACTAACCGACTTCGTCCCTTGCCTCAGATTCTGCAACCTCTGATACATAAGTGATTGATAGTTGTAAGGTAAGAAAGTAGATCTCATCAACTTTTTCATCTTATCCCACGATTCTATCTTTGACTTCCCCATTCTCTCCCTTGTAAGTTTAGTTTGCTGCCACCATGCCAAAGCTCTCCCCCTCAACCTAGTAGCAACCAACTTCACCCTTCGATTCTCCGGGACCTCCTTGAAATCAAAGATTTCCTCCACATTAGACAACCAATCTAAGAACTCTTCAGCAACCATCCCGCCTTTAAATTCCGGAATCTCCATTTTCATACCCGATTCCCATCGACGATCATCTTCAACATCCCGATAAGAATTTCGAACTTGGTCTCAATCTCGATAATGAATACTAGCTCTATCACCCTCTTCAACAAAATCAAAAGTACGCCTACATCGATCTCGACCATTATCATCCCTTCGCTCATGCATGCTTCTTTGACTATGTCTCTCTTCATCTCTATATGCTTCATGGTCAAATTCACGTTGACTTCTTTTCTCTTCATGTGCATAGTCATGATGATCTCTTCGTGATGAAATTGACGTTTCTCTTCTATCTCTACAAGAATGTGGTGATACCCTCCTCGCTTCCGTAACCGATGGCGAAACTCGGTTTCCTCCATGGTTCGAGTTTGGTGATCTCCTCCTTTGATTCAAATCATTCATCAATTTCTCCAATTTTCCAATGCCTTCATCAAACTTTTCATTAATACGTTGTTCCATAAGCTCGGCTTCTTCTCTACGATACAAAGCTTCAACGTTTTGATGACGATTAGCTCTCCTTGGTGGCATGATTGAAAACTTCACAAACTTCTACAATTCAAACACAAAATTCAAAGCTTCAACAATGCAATAAGTCACGGCTCAACAATGACTCGGCTATAATTTGTTTCGGCCTCCACTTGTCTCGGTTTGCTTTGTACGACTCAAAGTAACTCGGTCCAACACTTCAAACCTTGGCGCGCAAAACCCAAGACCAAATTCAAACAATGTCCATCACTTCAATCCAAAATGAAATGAATCAAACACTCTAATGTTGTTACAAATTCAACAAGAACACAATGAACTCCTTCAAACTTCAAAACTTCAAAAACTTCAAAAACTTGGCTCCAAGAATCAACTTAGCTATGATTGGCTAAGTATGGCTCTGATACCAAACAATGACGCAGCGGATTAATCGAACAAACTTCAATCGATGAAATGTAGAAATCGATGGAATGAAGATACCGAAATGCCCAAATTCGTTGATCCGAAGATACCGAATTCTAGCTATCTCAAACACGTTGATAGCGTACTATACCGTGTTCAAAGATCTACGATTCTTCGCACGTTGATCTAGCGCACTAGATTCCGTGAATCGGCTTCAACAAACGTGGATTCGAGCGCACTCGAATGACGTAAGTGGAGATAGGAGATTACACTCAACTACCAATTGGAGAAGAAAGCACAAAGCAATCAACAAGAAATTTTATTTCAAAATCAACCACCACAAATGTACAACACACGCCCCTATTTATAGAGTTTTCGACCCAGTCCCTAAGTCGGCAACCGACCTACGACTCAACTTAAGTCGTGACCGACTTAAACACAAAGCGACCTAAACCCATTACAACATAGCACAACATGACCGACTCACACATGGCCGACTTAACTAAGTACGACCTAACATACATGACTGAGTTAAAGTAATACAACATATGTACACGACTAAACTCATTACCGACTTAACATATAACGACTCAAAGATTCGCGACTTAGCACCCAACACAGCCCCTAGGTCGGTAACGACCTAAAATACAACACGACCCTCAGCTTCACCGACTCATGACCTAACACCGGTACAACAAAGCACATATACAACACCTTCCTTTAGGTCGCTGCCGACCTAAGACCTTAGGTCGTTAACTCGGCTCCTTTTTCCCCTCTGTCAACCAGTTAGCTCGGAGACGACTTAAGCCTTCAACAACTTCTGTTCTGTTAAGTCGTGAACGACTTAGACCCGTGTCGTTAACTCGTTTGTGACTCATCAGGCATGAACGACTTACGCTCCCATCAACTCGCAGCTTCTTTTCTCGTGGATCTTTAGATCGTAGCTTCTCTGACTCGTCCCCCTTTACTTTGTTAAGTCGCGGACGACTTAGGATCTCCTCCTTAGGTCGTGAGCCTTGTTCCTTAAGTCGGTAACGACTTAAAGTTCTCAAACGAGTTAGCTCCGTAGCTTCCTCCACACGACCTAGAGCGAAGTTAACTCGTGTTGCCTTCCCTTGTTGACTCGTACACGACTTAGGAGATTGAACTGAAGCTTCATTAACTTGTGAATGGTTTAACTTCTGGACATCTATAGGTCGTGCTACATCACATCATGTGCTGGTGGTCGGGTGGGCCATGGAACCACCACTCGATGTCGGGTTTTGGAAGCTTGTGGACGAGGCTTGCGTCTCGGGTGTTTATGGCCTCATAGAGGGAGAGGATGGCCGCTTGTTGGGTTCGGTTTCCGGGTTCGGCTTCCGGCTGGTTTTCTGGGTTTCTTCCAGAATTTGGGGTTGATTCGGTTTAGCCAGCTGTGGGGTGTGGGTTTCTTGTTGGAGCGGTTTGGTTTTTTTTATTTTATGTTTCTCGTTGCTTCGGAGTGAGAGATTCTGAAACTAAGGGGCGCTTGGTTTGGTATTTATTTGTATTTTGTAGGGGTATTTTGGTAATTTTGAGGATATTTGGGTGCACATGCTAGTAATGTGGAGCCGTGATCACAGTGATTTGGTGGTGTGATGTCCAGTTTCTGAATTTCTCAGTCGGAAAGTGTGGAACATTTTTCAATGCTATTAATGTTGATTTTTAATTTCTTTTGTCCCATGTAAAAAACTACCACAAAACAAAGAAAATATAAAACAATTAAATTCCGAGACAGAGGAATTAATGTCAGTGGCTTGTAAATTTTTTTACTTCACATGTTAATGCTATTAATTATTTAATTTGTTAAGTTCATAATAAAATTAAATGAATGCTTTACTTTCTATGGAGTATTACTCGTTTTTATAACAAAACAACATTAATAATAACAATATAAAATAAGTGTTATAATATATGTAAATATAAAAGTGAATATACTTTTTTTGTTTTTCTATTTAGTCCTACATCATGAGATATGTTCCATCTCATGCTCCAAGACATATATATAAAGAATCATATGTAATGTAATTGTATGAGTCAATCCTTATGTAAATGATATCAACATGGATAACATTTTCTTCTCTTCCCTCTTTTCTAATGATTCATTATCTCTTTTTAGTTTATAATAGGTTATCAGCACGATCTCTAAATAAAAGAAAAATTTTAGATCTATGTAAAATATATGTAGATTTTAATCATCAGATCTCTTATTAATTTTTATTAATGTACATCCATTTTTTTATGATAATTTTGAGTTTGATATGAAATTAACATTGTTTCATAGACTAAATGTAATTTTAGACCTCATTCTGTTAGTATTCTTTTTCGATCTTATTTATCATATATCTAATTTTTCAGATTTCATTATATATATATATATATATATATATAATAGATCTTACTCTATTAATATTATCATTTTAGATCTCATTATAACGTAGATCTAAACTTTTAGATATCATTCCAGTGACCGAAAAGAGTTTAGAGCTTTTATCCCTCCAAAACATTTTTTTGGAATTCCATTTCAAATTACAAATCACATTTACAATTCATATTCTAAAATTCCATTTATATATGGATTATTTTGTTTCTTAGCTTTTGATTTTGATTTCAATTTCTTATTCAATAATAAATGATAATAATTTAATATTATCACTTCCTAACAACCAAGCAACCATATACTATAATGATTCACAAAGATTATCTCCTTTATCTACGAAAATAGTTTTGGGCAAAATTATTTCATTCACCCTATTTTAAAAGTGTCGATTCATCTTGTTTAAGAGTTTAGAAACCCCTATCGATACAGTTAGCTAGACGGCACCGACCAGAATCTATAAACACTCAACCGATAAGTCAACACAACATAAAACAATTTTATATTCACTAACAAATACGCACGCATATCTATTATTACACTCACACTCATTCTAGAGTACTACTGACCCTATCTCTAATGAGTAACATGCAACGACCCGTAAATTTTCGATAATTAAAATAGCTAATTTAATATGATTTCGTGATTTAGTGTTAGAAAAAAATTGTAAGTCGTTTGGAATAATAATAACTAGAATGAAATGCAACAAATTTTATCTAAGTTAATTATTTATGAATTGAATGGAGTCCCAAATCAATTGAAATAATATGTAGTCAAAGGTAATTGAATGAATTTGTATTGTATAGGTAGTTGTGACACTTGTTTGTAAATAATAAACTTATAAGTAATTAAAAGTTAACGGTGATAATTATTTAAGTTACCTATTCATTTAGTTAGTCGAATTGAATTTGTGAACCAATTGCAATTGAAATGAAAGTTTATATATTAGTTGAGTGCATTATCTCTAACTGTAGTTAAATAAAAATATGGAATTCATTTGATGTAATATAGTAAATCGTCTGATAATGAAATTTTATTTAAAAATCCAATATTGAAATCCGTCAAATATTGAACAATTAAATTGTTTAAATTTAATATTTGGAATTTATTGAATAATTGAACAACGGGAATTGAATAATTGTTTTAATGAAAATGGTTGTTTTATAATTTGAATTTGTTAAATTTTATAAGTTCGTTTTGAATATTTCAAAAGATAGTGATTTAAGAATAATCAAATTTGTTTAAATTTAATATTACAAACGTTTGAATAATTAAATTCCGAATTTGATACGATTAATTTGATGTGGAAATTTAATGTATGAAAATAGAGTGAATAATTGAAATTTTATTTAATATGATTAAAATTGGTTTCCAAGTGAATGTAAGTTATATTGGTATTATAATAGAGTTAATAAGATTTTGAAATTGGAATTTATTGGATAATTGAATAACGGATTTAATATGATTAAAAATGATTTGTAAAATTTTATTTTATCATATTAAAGTTAGAATGATGTTGTAGAACTTTTAAAATCGAATTAAAAGTAAATTTGTGAAAATTGAATATTTTAATATTTAATTGACGAGTTAAAATAGTCATTTTTCAAACAGTCTCGGATTTCAACGAAACCAGTTTCATCGGATCCGTAATGTCATATTATTGTAAGGTTTCAAATTTCGAGTCAATCGGATTTACCGTTTGTCCCGGGCGAGCCCAAACGCACAGAAATTTGAATAAGCGATTTAATTTCAAATCGATCGTTTATTGCCGTAACTCACACATACGATCGAATTAGCTTCCGAAACCTATTCCATTGTGTCCGGAACGTGGGATAAACCCTAGAAACGCCGGTTACCGCACGTAAATCGAAGTTTGGAAAATCCGGGATGAATAGTGTCGCGTATTTTTCTATAAAAGGACTTCATAATTCACAAATTTCTAAAACCCTAGGTCAAAAGGTGATAGTCGCCACTTTCATTTCAATGGCCAGAAAATTTCGGAACTTCTTCCTCATTTTTCTCTCAATCCATCAACAATTAGCAAAAACTCTCAACTACAAAGTTGTAGAGGGCATCAAGATCTAGTTATCCAACGATGGAGATCGGAAACGGAGCCACGGATTGACGGCAAAACGTGATGGAAGCAGCTGCGTTTTTCACGCAATTCGAGGCAGAGGATGAGGCCGAGCTTGGAGCTATTTGGGGTGAAGGTGGAGTAAGGCGGTGGCTTCGAAGTGGTGTAACCTGATCGTCTTCAAGATGGTGGAGTTGGTCGTATAATTAGCTTAAGCATCGGCGGCTGTGGGTTGAAATTGTACGTGCTTTTCACGTTTTGGAGAAGATGGAAGGAAGGGCCCAGATCTGCAGTTGAGAAAATGAAGGGCTGAGATTGAAAGTAGGGTTTGAAAAAAATATGTGTATATATTTATATATATTTAAATTCGCAAATGTTTAAAATGCATAACTTTTTCATACGAGGTCCGATTGGAACGAAACTTTTTGCGTTGCGATCGTAATGACGAGAGCTTCGAAATGAAACTGGTTTGGATGGATTTGGAGGCGGTGGAAATTTGGGCTAAAATTGGACATCGTCTAGTTTTAGTTCCAAACCGGAACTAAAACGGCGACAACAGAATATCAATGTGAGTGTTTTATAACGCTCACAACATACTGAATATCTTTATGCTAGTTAAGTTTAATATTATGAAGTGATATGAATTTTATTTGTTGTTGTTTGATAAAATTTAATTATCGTATAAATTGTCATTTGAATTCACCGTTGAAAATTAAATAGACGGTCAAGTTAAAATTAGAATTGAATTGTGATTAAATTACCTAACATTGATAACTATGAAATTGCCGTGAATTGTATTGCCTATTGGATGATGTAGTTCGATGGATGCTATTGGTTGATATCTAAATGTTTGGATGTTTATTTGCTTATATATATTCTGTTATGCATACATATGATACTGTGATTTTTTTAAGTGACATATATTCATCCCTGACATTTAAATTGAAATAAATAATCACTTGGCCATAGGATAGAAAATTATATACGGACACCGGATTGGCTAAATTAATAATTTTTAAAATCGTCGATTTGGAATTTATTTAAATGTTTTGATTTAAAGTTACAAGTAAAATCAATTTATAGAAATCGAATTTATCGAAAATTTGAGTTTGGAATGTTGAAATAAATTTTGGTTAAAGGAAATTGTTAAATAATTTAAGTTGAGACTTTGAGATAAAAATTTGGCATATGATTGTATTTCGAAATTTATTTGTTTAAAGATTGAACATTATTTCGAGCTTTGAATATTACTAAGTAAAAGTGATATAAAAATGATATTTTGAAATTGAACTTGGAATTGAATCATATTTGAAATTTGGATTTGAATTTGAATATTAAAGGAAAATTTTGTTAAGTGTTATAAATTGATATTTTGAAAAATCAAGCTCCAAATCGATATAAATTGTAATTGAATTTATCAGAGATGAATATAGAATCGAATTGATCTGAAGTCAAAGTTGACATTGATTTGAATTGAAATCAAAATTGAATCGGTAGAATGGAAATTGAAATTGATTTGAATTGAGAAGTTATAATTGAAATGTTTTGGTTTCGAAGCTGTTTCATTTTGTTTTCCAAATTACTCTGTTATATAAACCATCTTTAAATACTTAAACTATTTTAACCTATATTAATTATTTTAAATTATTTTATCTATTTGAAATCCATTTAAATATTTTAAGTATTTTTTAACTATTTTAATTATTTAAAACTACTTTTAAACTACTTAAAACTATTTTCAAAAATTTCAAGCTAAGCGATAAGGTGAAATGTTTATGTTTAAATCTTGAATTTAAATATGAATTGGGTTAAATGAAGTTGCAACCTAAAGTAAATTGGAAATGATTTTGGAAATCGAAATGAGATATTGAGGCGAAAAATGATTTTTGAAACGGAACCTTACATTTTAAATAGATGCGATGATATTTGAAATGGATATGATTTTTTGAAGCGAATATGATATTTTGATATCAATTATGAATCTATTTGAAATGTAAAAGAGCCAACGGTGTAATGATACGTAGTTATTAAAGAGTCCGGGATCGAATATGGACATACTCTCTGTCGATACCGAACACCACTTTAATAACTATTATATGCGGAGTGTTGATCCAGAATGAAGTGGATGATTTGGTGAACGCGTTGACTGAAGAAAGAGAACGATATTGGATGACCCCTGACATGACTAAAACAGGAGCCGCGCCGGGCCATTGAGGTTCGCCACCTCTAGCGGACACGCTTCTTCGATACCATTTCTATTACATTTGTGATTCGATTTGGGTGCACCCCTTGATTTGGGAGTGTTGTTTCGCGGTGTAGGGGTAGCTGCTGGCTATGCTCAACATCAGTCTGGATCACACAACTACTAGTATCCTAGTTGGTATCGCCTCATGTACCTTGTCATACTGATTATCCTATTCGCGACCACTACGTTTGGTTTTGTGTTATACCTATGGGGTACCCTCTGATAACCACCAGTTTACGGTGGGGCTTACGGTGCTGTATAGATTATGGCATTATAAAACGTGTTAAGGGGGATTATGGTAACGCCTTAACGCTATTTTGATACTTTATATTACTGATAGACATTATCTACTTAACGTACATTACTAGCTAGTAGATAGTTTAACGGATCCTTGAGAGATGGAAAATCCCGTAACATCTCTTGAGTTATTGCACGCATGTTGACACTGGATATGAGATGTCAAATCCCGTAAACATCTCTGACGCCGTTGCACTCATACTTATTTACGATTGATTTAACTTTCATAGGGATATTTTAGTCCTGACTCGAGTGTTTTGTCTTTTCATTACGCTCGGGTCAGTCCTGAGTTTTCAGATTTTTGAAGATCTATTCTGGAGGACGAAGACGAAGATTTGGTATACTATTACTATTATTACCTTTGCATCATGCTATCTACTGGAGTATTTTATTTGTTCTATTGTATATGTATAACTCTGATAAACGTTGTATAAATAATGATCAAAGTATTGTAAACAGCTTCATGAACTGTTTATTTGACTATTATATTTATCGTTCCGCTGCAAGATTCTGTGTTGTTTCATTTCCTTTATTTCCCTTCCCTTTCTTTTCTTATTTACCCCAATAACCATCTGCCCTTTTGAATGGTTTGGAATCGGCATGTGTATTTGTAACGACCCTAGATTTTTATTTAATTTAAATTAATAATTAAATGATTTTTTTGAATAAAAATTTGTAGAATTAATTATAAATGGAAGCGAGTTTCCTCGATTCAAATAGAAAATATGTAAAGTCATATGGATTTGACAATTTGTATATATGTGAATATATATTAAATTGGATTTGAAATATAATCTTAAATAAATGGTTTTAAAAATAAATATAGAGATATATATGTATATACATTAAATTATGAATTATTGAAAAAAATGTATTTAAATTAAATTGAATTGAGATTTATAAATAATATAAAGATATTTGAAGTCAATCCTATGAAATGGGTTTTTGAAGTTGTGTAAATATAACAAAATTTTTGGAATAAATGTTTAAGTCAAAATAATAATAATAATAATAATAATAATAACAACAACAACAACAAAAGATAATACATATACTCAAGAATAAACGAAAATTTGCTAAATTCAAACAACACAATAACTATAGAATTTCATTTATAGTTTAAAGTATGGAGATAATAACGTACAAAAGTATACAAAAGAAAGAATATAAGTATAAGTATGTAGGAATATGAACAAGACAAAAATCTGCAAATTATCAACATAAAAATGTATTTAAGTAATAAAGCAATGTACAATAGCATGTTAAGGAAAAACAAGAGGAAAAATAAAATTAAAAAAAAAATCTACTTAGCTAACAAATAAACAAAGCAAACAAAGTATCATCAGCCACAAAACCAAAACTGCATAGTCAACAAGTATGAGCAAAATAATATTAAAATGCAAACATATCAGCCGAGCAAATACATGCAAGTAGAAAACAAATAAATAAAAATAATAACAACAAGTATGGAGAGGAAAGTATATATGTACAAGGCAATAAATGCCATACATCTCAATAATTAATGCAACATACTTCAGCCATGCCTATTATACTAAAATATATAATTAACCTGTACACTTTTCCTATATATCACCTCACATAGAAATAATAACAACCCTGCACACTTCTTTGTTTATATTACTTCATCTCAGTTTCAAGTAGAATATGAAGTAAAATCCATTTCAAACTAAAACAAACTTGAGGAATTCAAACAAGGGTGCTCAATCTTCATTCTTCAAAACTGTGAGTAACCTCACTCTTAAATGGTTAAGCGTATATATCTGTTGAATATTCATCTTGTGTAAGTATGAAATGTGCAAATATAAATTCAATACTATTTGGTACATAGGCAAGAATGATATGTAATGCAGGTGAATTAACAAAGTACTCTCTGTATTTAGCTTTCAAGTTTTGCTTTGCAAAAGAAAATCAACTTAGAATTTAACTTTCACTTCATTAAATCACCATTAGACTTTGAAGTTTAAACAAAACAAGTTTGTTTATACTTAATTTAAGATCTGGAGAAGGTCATCAGTAAAATAGAGCTTTATAACATCTGAAAAATTTATTTTACAGGGAAAATCTTAACTTTATGATTAATGCGAATATCATGAAACTTGAATCAAATTATATAACTTGAATTCATACTGAAAATGATGATTTTTAAGATGGGTTTCGTGATTTTTAGTGGGGTAGTTTGGTAGCAGTTTGAAGTTGAACGGAGATGGGTTTTTGGGGGATTTCTGGCGATCGGGGGTACTAGAGGTGCTAGGGTTGTTCGGGGAGGTGGAGGAGTGATCGATGGAGTCGGGAAAAATATCAGGAAGGCGAACAAGTTGTGGCGGCGAGGGTGGTTGACCGTGGTAGATTTTAACCCTAGTTTTTATGGTGCGTGAATATGAGATCGCCGCGCCTCCTCTCGTGCATCGAGCTGCACGAAATTTCAGGAGGAGCTAGGCGAGAGTGTGTCAGGGACGAGGCCGGAGGGTGGTGACGTTCAGGTGGTCAGAGGAGGAGGAGCGCGCGATTTTGTGATGGTGGCTTTTGCTTCGATTTCGCATCAGGGGCTCGATTTCATTGTAGCAATGATTATTGGTTTTGGGATGTACGAATCGGAGGTTGGGATGACCTTCGACTTGTTTGAGGTGTTGGTGGCGATCGGAAGTGGACATGGTGGTGTGCACGGTGCACTGACACATGTAGTATCTGGGTTGTTGCAAACTTTGGGGAAGAGGATGTTGTGCTCGAGTTTTTAGGTGGGTCGCTTCGGGGTTTTGATCGCGCATAGATTTTGAACCTGATGCTTTAATTTATAGCTTAGGTAAAACTTAAACTACAGGAAAGAAACAAAAGAAAAAAAAGAGGGGAGAAGAAGAAGAACTGCAGGAAACTCGGGAGGATGGGGTGATTAACTCGAAGTGTAACTCGAGTTTTAAATAGGGGAAGTCTCAAGTTTTTTTTTCTTTTCTAACTGAAGTATAAAATAAAAAAATAAAATATAAAGTAGTTAAGCAATTTGTGTTTCAATAGGATTTAAGCATTTGAATTTAATAAATGTTTAACAACTTAAGTTTTTAATTTTCTTAATTAATGCTTAACAATGTTTTAAACACTTAATTATTATTTTAAATTAAGTTAATACTTTAAGTTAAATATAAAATTTATTGACATTAAAGTTTTGTAGTTAATAATAATTTGATTTTCAAAATTTAAAGAAGAGCTTTAAATTGACTATTAAGAAGAATAATTAATATAAATTGTTTTAGTATTCAATTAATTAACTAACAAATGTTTTGAAATAATTTAGTATTAAATTTTAATTAATCAATTTTCTAGTATGGAAATGATTCCAAGTATTTAAATTTAATAGATTCAAATGATAAAACTAAGTAGATTGGCTTAAAAACTTTTCTTATATAAGAAATAAATGTTATTTACATTCATTTTTAAGAATTATAAAGTGAACTTCAAAATGGAACTTATGTTTAAAAGAATAATCATTTTTGAATTTTAAATCCCAAATGCAATTTAAACCTAAATTTAAAGTGTAATGTTTAAAATACACTTAAATGTGAATGAAATCATCAATGCAGAAATTAATTATCTTAGAGATAATTAAGAAGAAAATATATATGATTTAACCAATAAGGAAATTAAAGAATGATTTACTTAATTTTATAAATAAATAATTAAGGATTAATCACTTGTTGTAATTAAATTTGGATATTTTGATTAATTAAAGTTAATTTATTTTAATTAATTTAAGAAAATCATTAGATAAATTGGTAACATATGATTTGGAATTTATAAATCAGAATTGGATAATAAATTCATAAGTAATTAATTAAATTGGAAATGAATTGAATTAATTAGAAAATTAATTTAACTAATCCTGTTTATAAATGATTATTAAGTGCTTGACCTTACTTATGAATGATTGTATTGTATGAGATGCTTTGAATTGATTGCCCTAACTGATCTGTGACATTTTGTTTTGTGGATTGAATTGAGTATTTTATTCTTTTATTGATGATACATCTGCATATTATCTGTGAATTGTGAATAGACGATAAGCATTATAGCTTATATCGCTTATCAACTATAATTCTATGTTTTAAATCTGTGATGATTGAATGATGTTGCACTATTGTGTTAAACCCCTTGACCACACTTATACACACACAATTATGGATTTCACGAGGAAATCGATTAAGTCACAGATTTTAAAATGATTTTTAAAGTTGAATATTTAAATTCAA
This sequence comes from Allium cepa, assembly GCA_030765085.1. Taxonomy (NCBI): domain Eukaryota; kingdom Viridiplantae; phylum Streptophyta; class Magnoliopsida; order Asparagales; family Amaryllidaceae; genus Allium; species Allium cepa. The sequence continues at coordinate 854,587,842 of CM060931.1, forward strand.
ATGTTTTGGAAATGGAATCGGAATAAATGTGAAAAGCTTTTGGAATGAAATTTCAAGTTAAAATTTATTTTAATTTACTTGATTAAGTTTGAAATTTAAACAATTCAATTTAAATTTGAAATTCGATATTTGGAATTGAATTCGATGATTGGAAATTATGGTTAAAGATATTATAAACAGGTTTGTATGAATTTAAACCATTTTAAAAGGTATGGTTTTGGGAATTTGAATTTAACCCAAGGATTTCAACTCGTATAAATGAATCAGATTTCCAAAATGAAAACTGTTGTTTTCAAATGATAAACACTTTTAAATAAGAACTGAGATTCCAGTTAATTAGGGGAATTTCAAGATTGAATGGAGAAACGATTTTCCTAAGTTATGAATGAATTCTTTTTGAAAGCTATGAATTAAATCTGTTTATTTTTAACAGATTTAAATTGATGATTTGTTTAAATCAAATTGAAATGAAATTGTTTTGAAGGCTATAAGTTAAATCTTTGATTTAGAGAATTAACGAGTTAATCGAATTGAAATGAAAATTGATTTGGAAAATCTGTGAATGAATCTTTTGTTTAAAAGATTAAAATGTGAAAATTGTTTAAACCGTTAAAGGTTGTGAAAATGAATCTTTTTGTTTAAAAGATTTGAAATGGTAATTTGTTTAAACCATTTGAAAGAAAAGTTTTGGATTATTAAGTTGTGACTTAATTGAAATTCCTTATCCATATGTTATAAATATTGCGCTTACTATTCGGGTTAGCCGGGAAAGGACCTTTGGGTCGTATAATCCATTCCGAATATGTGATACGTCGTTATGGATAGCATTTGAAGACCGGTGGTGAAGACCGGGTATTTGCGAGAACGATAGGATGACCAATCGATTGTCTCTGCACTGAGTTGCAACGGTATAGAGACTCCCTAAGTGATGGGAAATCCGATCGGGATTGTGAATATCCGGATTGCAAGGACTTCTTTGTAAGTGCCTTCGGTTCTGTTCGAGCCCGGAACAGACTTGTATGGATTGTATGTCTGACATTACAAATTGAGATGTAAAGCCGATTTCTTTCAAATATATTTCTGTTGGTGGCGGAGAATTTATTCTTTTAGCTTAACACCCTTCTCTGAGACGTACGAGCTCAGAGGTTATGTAGTTGAATGTTATCAGCGATATATTCCCAATTTGGTAATGTGACATGCTGAGTGTTGCTGTGAAATGATCATTGTGTTGATTATTTGTGATAGGATCGTTTATTTGATCGTCTATCCTGGTGATCATTTCTATGATCGTTTGTTAACCCAAAACATGGCTTTTGTATAAAGTATGTTTTTGTGGACGTGACTTCGTCGAGCCTCACACCCCGTGAATGGTCAAAACAGGAAAGATGCAGCAAGGTTATGAGGGGTAGCGCCCTTTAGGATATGTGCATTTCCTTCTGGAAAAGGGTGGTATCATGGTATGGAGCCCAGATACTTACTCATGTTGAAAACACTTTATGATTGTGTGAATTGATTACGAGCGCTCGGTTGAAAGGTCCCAAAGGACCGGGGGATGGCATATTCGGTCAGTTGTTACTCAGTTAGGGGTAACCCGGCCTTGTGTTGGTAGAGATCCGGTTTGGTTCTCGGGGATGTCCATCCAGAGGCATTCTCATGTGGCAATGGGAAGTTCCTTGGCCTGATCATTCGTTGGAAATCCAATTCCGAATACGAAACTTGTACGGTATTAGTTGTAGAACCCGCCATTTACTTATGGTGGTCACCACTGTTTAGATGGTAGCTATAGTAGGCATACGATAATGGTCGTATGTTGGCTAAGATTTATATTCTACTTTTGAAATGAATTTTTCTCTACACTATGCACTAGTAATAATATAAAATGTTCTTTGTAATACGTATCAAGCATCTTTGACTATAATAAGGAGAAATCTCCTCCGATTCTGCGTTTGCATTGTGTGTGTGTGCGGGAGGCCTTATGGTAGTCTCATTTTTAAAAAGCATTGCGAATTGACTTTGAAAATCTTTTGTTGAATGTTTTAAAAGATAAACTGTTTTTGTTGCTCACACCAGTCCCACGACTGATCCGGAGTTTATTGTTTATTTCGTAAACTCTGGGTGCTCATTATTTTCTACACGAGTAGTCTAGAGTTGGGTTTTACAGATAGTCAGGTTTAGTAGATTATCTAGAGTTGGTTCAGTCTTTGGACCACACCAGTCTTGCTTAGCTTGGTGCATCGTTATTGGGGGTTCGAGCTATTGCTGGATTGATTCTTGGAAATGGAGTTGCAGTTCTAGGAGTTCTCTTTTGAAGACTATCTTAGAGTTATATTGTTCCGCTGCTAGAGGACACCTATTTTCTTTTCCGCTGCTATTTATTGTATCATATCTCTGTTGTATATTGATATCTATTGGATCATCTGTTGTATCAGATATTGTATCAAAGCTGTATATCAATGTATTATTCTTTTATTCCGCTGTGTTATTTACTTAATGTTGTTATAAGCTCCGGCGAATCGGATTTGAATGGTCGAATCTATGACATTCGAATACGATTTGAAGTATGGACGTCGATTTTCGAGCGGGCAAAATCCTAAACGTTACATTTGGTATCAGAGCTATGGTGAAACTTTAGCCCAGGAGTATAACACATTAAGTAGCTCATTAGAGATAGGGTGAAGTAAACCCTAGAATGAGTATATCCTTAAGATATTCGTTTGAATGTCTCAGTAAATTCTCTTATTATCCAGTGATAGTGAGTATGAGTGCAAGAAGAGAACGAGATTGGGGACGGGAGAATACGACTATAAATGGTCGATACTCTGTAACAACAGTGGAAACATCTTTCTTATCAATTTCTTTTGATTCGTTTTCAAATTTCTTTTGATTGCTTCGTACCAGCTACAAGAAGAAGTTTTGGTGTGGAGATGCTCTACGAATCGTTGTATGAAATTCTTACTTCGTATCTTCATCGGTTTCTTATCAGCATTTTGATTTAAACCTTAATGAATATGAATTAGAAATTTTGAATAAATTAGAAATTTTAAATTGAGTTAAAATTGATTAACAAAAGATGAAGCTAAATCGAATTGTATCGATAAAACGATTTCGTTTAAAACCAAATTTTGAAATTCTGTTGAAATTTCTTGGGTTGGTTGAAGTCCGAAGAGGGACAAATTGGTATGTATTCTAAGATATTCTGACTGGAGTTTGGAATTCATATCTTAAGTTTGAGGAATTATAGGAGATCTAATCTGTCTACCTCTGTGTTGTTTTCGTGCCTGCGAATTTCGAGGACGAAATTCTTTTAAGGAGGGAAGTTTGTAACGACCCTAGATTTTTATTTAATTTAAATTAATATTTAAATGATTTTTTTGAATAAAAATTTGTAGAATTAATTATAAATGGAAGCGAGTTTCCTCGATTCAAATAGAAAATATGTAAAGTCATATGGATTTGACAATTTGTATATATGTGAATATATATTAAATTGGATTTGAAATATAATCTTAAATAAATGGTTTTAAAAATAAATATAGAGAGATATATGTATATACATTAAATTATGAATTATTGAAAAAAATGTATTTAAATTAAATTGAATTGAGATTTATAAATAATATAAAGATATTTGAAGTCAATCCTATGAAATGGGTTTTTGAAGTTGTGTAAATATAACAAAATTTTTGGAATAAATGTTTAAGTCAAAATAATAATAATAATAATAATAATAACAACAACAACAACAAAAGATAATACATATACTCAAGAATAAACGAAAATTTGCTAAATTCAAACAACACAATAACTATAGAATTTCATTTATATTTTAAAGTAAGGAGATAATAACGTACAAAAGTATACAAAAGAAAGAATATAAGTATAAGTATGTAGCAATATGAACAAGAAAAAAATCTGCAAAATATCAACATAAAAATGTATTTAAGTAATAAAGCAATGTACAATAGCATGTTAAGGAAAAACAAGAGGAAAAATAAAATAAAATAAAATCTACTTAGCTAACAAATAAACAAAGCAAACAAAGTATCATCAGCCACAAAACCAAAACTGCATAGTCAACAAGTATGAGCAAAATATTATTAAAATGCAAACATATCAGCCGAGCAAATACATGCAAGTAGAAAACAAATAAATAAAAATAATAACAACAAGTATGGAGAGGAAAGTATATATGTACAAGGCAATAAATGCCATACATCTCAACAATTAATGCAACATACTTCAGCCATGCCTATTATACTAAAATATATAATTAACCTGTACACTTTTCCTATATATCACCTCACATAGAAATAATAACAACCCTGCACACATCTTTGTTTATATTACTTCATCTCAGTTTCAAGTAGAATCTGAAGTAAAATCCATTTCAAACTAAAACAAACCTGAGGAATTCAAACAAGGGTGCTCAATCTTCATTCTTCAAAACTGTGAGTAACCTCACTCTTAAATGATTAAGCATATATATCTGTTGAATATTCATCTTGAGTAAGTATGAAATGTGCAAATATCAATTCAATACTATTTGGTACATAGGCAAGAATGATATGTAATGTAGGTGAATTAACAGAGTACTCTCTGTATTTAGCTTTCAAGTTTTGCTTTGCAAAAGAAAATCAACTTAGAATTCAACTTTCACTTCATTAAATCACCATTAGACTTTGAAGTTTAAACAAAACAAGTTTGTTTATACTTAATTTAAGATCTGGAGAAGGTCATCAGTAAAATAGAGCTTTATAACATTTGAAAAATTTATTTTACAGGGAAAATCTTAACTTTATGATTAATGCGAATATCATGAAACTTGAATCAAATTATATAACTTGAATTCATACTGAAAATGATGATTTTTAAGATGGGTTTCCTGATTTTTAGTGGGGTAGTTTGGTAGCAGTTTGAAGTTGAACGGAGATGGGTTTTTGGGGGATTTCTGGCGATCGGGGGTACTAGAGGTGCTAGGGTTGTTCGGGGAGGTGGAGGAGTGATCGATGGTGTCGGGAAAAATATCAGGAAGGCGAACAAGTGGTGGCGGCAAGGGTGGTTGACCGTGGAAGATTTTAACCCTAGATTTTATGGTGCGTGAATATGAGATCGCCGCGCCTCCTCTCGTGCATCGAGCTGCACGAAATTTCAGGAGGAGCTAGGCGAGAGTGTGTCAGGGACGAGGCCGGAGGGTGGTTACGTTCAGGTGGTCAGAGGAGGAGGAGCGCGCGATTTTGTGATAGTGGCTTTTGCTTCGATTTCGCATCAGGGGCTCGATTTCATTGTAGCAATGATTATTGGTTTTGGGATGTACGAATCGGAGCTGGGGATGACCTTCGACTTGTTTGAGGTGTTGGTGGCGATCGGAAGTGGACATGGTGGTGTGCACGGTGCACTGACACATGTAGTATCTGGGTTGTTGCAAACTTTGGGGAAGAGGATGTTGTGCTCGAGTTTTTAGGTTGGTCACTTCGGGGTTTTGATCGCGCATAGATTTTGAACCTGATGCTTTAATTTATAGCTTAGGTAAATCTTAAACTACAGGAAAGAAACAAAAGAAAAAAAAAGAGGGGAGAAGAAGAAGAACTGCAGGAAACTCGGGAGGATGGGTTGATTAACTCGAAGTGTAACCCGAGTTTTAAATAGGGGAAGTCTCGAGTTTTTTTTTTCTTCCTAACTGAAATATAAAATAAAAAAATAAAATATAAAGTAGTTAAGCAATTTGTGTTTCAATAGGATTTAAGCATTTGAATTTAATAAATGTTTAACAACTTAAGTTTTTAATTTTCTTAATTAATGCTTAACAATGTTTTAAACACTTAATTATTATTTTAAATTAAGTAAATACTTTAAGTTAAATATAAAATTTATTGACATTAAAGTTTTGTAGTTAATAATAATTTGATTTTCAAAATTTAAAGAAGAGCTTTAAATTGACTATTAAGAAGAATAATTAATATAAATTGTTTTAGTATTCAATTAATTAACTAACAAATGTTTTGAAATAATTTAGTATTAAACTTTAATTAATCAATGTTCTAGTATGGAAATGATTCCAAGTATTTAAATTTAATAGATTCAAATGATAAAACTAAGTAGATTGGCTTAAAAACTTTTCTTATATAAGAAATAAATGTTATTTACATTCATTTTTAAGAATTGTAAAGTGAACTTCAAAATGGAACTTATGTTTAAAAGAATAATCATTTTTGAATTTTAAATCCCAAATGCAATTTAAACCTAAATTTAAAGTGTAATGTTTAAAATACACTTAAATGTGAATGAAATCATTAATGCAGAAATTAATTATCTTAGAGATAATTAAGAAGAAAATATATATGATTTAACCAATAAGGAAATTAAAGAATGATTTACTTAATTTTATAAATAAATAATTAAGGATTAATCACTTATTGTAATTAAATTTGGATATTTTGATTAATTAAAGTTAATTTATTTTAATTAATTTAAGAAAATCATTAGATAAATTGGTAACATATGATTTGGAATTTATAAATAAGAATTGGATAATAAATTCATAAGTAATTAATTAAATTGGAAATGAACTGAATTAATTAGAAAATTAATTTAACTAATCCTGTTTATAAATGATTATTAAGTGCTTGACCTTACTTATGAATGATTGTATTGTATGAGATGCTTTGAATTGATTGCCCTAACTGATCTGTGACATTTTGTTTTGTGGATTGAATTGAGTATTTTATTCATTTATTGATGATACATCTGCATATTATCTGTGAATTGTGAATAGACGATAAGCGTTATAGCTTATATCGCTTATCAACTATAATTCTATGTTTTAAATCTGTGATGATTGAATGATGTTGCACTATTGTGTTAAACCCCTTGACCGCACTTATACAAACACAATTATGGATTTCACGAGGAAATCGATTAAGTCACAGATTTTAAAATGATTTTTAAAGTTGAATATTTAAATTCAAATGTTTTGGAAATGGAATCGGAATAAATGTGAAAAGCTTTTGGAACGAAATTTCAAGTTAAAATTTATTTTAATTTACTTGATTAAGTTTGAAATTTAAACAATTCAATTTAAATTTGAAATTCGATATTTGGAATTGATTCGATGATTGGAAATTATGGTTAAAGATATTATAAACAGGTTTGTATGAATTTAAACCATTTTAAAAGGTATGGTTTTGGGAATTACAATTTAACCCAAGGATTTCAACTCGTATAAATGAATCAGATTTCCAAATGAAAACTGTTGTTTTCAAATGATAAACACTTTTAAATAAGAACTGAGATTCCAGTTAATTAGGGGAATTTCAAGATTGAATGGAGAAACGATTTTCCTAAGTTATGAATGAATTCTTTTTGAAAGCTATGAATTAAATCTGTTTATTTTTAACAGATTTAAATTGATGATTTGTTTAAATCAAATTGAAATGAAATTGTTTTGAAGGCTATAAGTTAAATCTTTGATGTAGAGATTTAACGAGTTAATCGAATTGAAATGAAAATTGATTTGGAAAATCTGTGAATGAATCTTTTGTTTAAAAGATTAAAATGTGAAAATTGTTTAAACCGTTAAAGGTTGTGAAAATGAATCTTTTTGTTTAAAAGATTTGAAATGGTAATTTGTTTAAACCATTTGAAAGAAAAGTTTTGGATTATTAAGTTGTGACTTAATTGAAATTCCTTATCCATATGTTATAAATATTGCGCTTACTATTCGGGTTAGCCGGGAAAGGACCTTTGGGTCGTATAACCCATTCCGATTATGTGATACGTCGTTATGGATAGCATTTGAAGACCGGTGGTGAACACCGGTTATTTGCGAGAACGATAGGATGACCTATCGATTGTCTCTGCACTGAGTTGCAATGGTATAGAGACTCCCTAAGTGATGGGAAATCCGATCGGGATTGTGAATATCCGGATTGCAAGGACTTCTTTGTAAGTGCCTTCGGTTCTGTTCGAGCCCGGAACAGACTTGTATGGATTGTATGTCTGACATTACAAATTGAGATGTAAAGCCGATTTCTTTCAAATATATTTCTGTTGGTGGCGGAGAATTTATTCTTTTAGCTTAACACCCTTCTCTGAGACGTACGAGCTCAGAGGTTATGTAGTTGAATGTTATCAGCGATATATTCCCAATTTGGTAATGTGACATGCTGAGTGTTGCTGTGAAATGATCATTGTGTTGATTATTTGTGATAGGATCGTTTATTTGATCGTCTATCCTGGTGATCATTTCTATGATCATTTGTTGACCCAAAACATGGCTTTTGTATAAAGTATGTTTTTGTGGACGTGACTTCGTCGAGCCTCACACCCCGTGAATGGTCAAAACAGGAAAGATGCAGCAAGGTTATGAGGGGTAGCGCCCTTTAGGATATGTGCATTTCCTTCTGGAAAAGGGTGGTATCATGGTATGGAGCCCAGATACTTACTCATGTTGAAAACACTTTATGATTGTGTGAATTGATTACGAGCGCTCGGTTGAAAGGTCCCAAAGGACCGGGGGATGGCATATTCGGTCAGTTGTTACTCAGTTAGGGGTAACCCGGCCTTGTGTTGGTAGAGATCCGGTTTGGTTCTCGGGGATGTCCATCCAGAGGCATTCTCATGTGGCAATGGGAAGTTCCTTGGCCTGATCATTCGTTGGAAATCCAATTCCCAATACGAAACTTGTACGGTATTAGTTGTAGAACCTGCCATTTACTTATGGTGGTCGCCACTGTTTAGATGGTAGCTATAGTAGGCATACGATAATGGTCGTATGTTGGCTAAGATTTATATTCTACTTTCGAAATGAATTTTTCTCTACACTATGCACTAGTAATAATATAAAATGTTCTTTTTAATACGTATCAAGCATCTTTGACTATCATAAGGAGAAATCTCCTTCGATTCTGCGTTTGCATTGTGTGTGTGTGCGGGAGGCCTTATGGTAGTCTCATTTTTAAAAAGCATTGCGAATTGACTTTGAAAATCTTTTGTTGAATGTTTTAAAAGATAAACTGTTTTTGTTGCTCACACCAGTCCCACGACTGATCCGGAGTTTATTGTTTATTTCCTAAACTCTGGGTGCTCATTATTTTCTACACGAGCAGTCTAGAGTTGGGTTTTACAGATAGTCAGGTTTAGTAGATTATCTAGAGTTGGTTCAGTCTTTGGACCACACCAGTCTTGCTTAGCTTGGTGCATCGTTATTGGGGGTTCGAGCTATTGCTGGATTGATTCTTGGAAATGGAGTTGCAGTTCTAGGAGTTCTCTTTTGAAGACTATCTTAGAGTTATATTGTTCCGCTGCTAGAGGTCACCTATTTTCTTTTCCGCTGCTATTTATTGTATCATATCTCTGTTGTATATTGATATCTATTGGATCATCTGTTGTATCAGATATTGTATCAAAGCTGTATATCAATGTATTATATTCCGCTGTGTTATTTACTTAATGTTGTTATAAGCTCCGGCGAATCGGATTTGAACGGTCGAATCTATGACATTCGAATACGATTTGAAGTATGGATGTCGATTTTCGAGCGGGCAAAATCCGAAACGTTACAGTATTTGATCGTTGGTTTAAACTGTCCAAAAAGGCGGGTCGTTACATAACACCCAACAGAGCCAAGGTTGTCGCTTAACCAATTGCTCTGATACCATAATGTAACAGCCCAGTTTTTTTTCGACTTTCGAAAGTCGACATTAATACGTCCACTGTATCAATTGCCGAACGATCGAACATCGGAAAACCAAACCATTAGGGTTTAAGAAGAAGAGGTAGAAGAAGAAGAAAGAAGAAACAGAAACAATAATAGAATTTCACATTTCGCAACGGAACAACATATAATATATACGTGAATAATCTTTAAAACAAAGAATCGTATCTGTTATTACATAACATCACATTCCATTATCAGAGTGTACAAAAATAAATAGCGGAAAGAAATATTACATATATAAGTGATACGCTTCGCCATCCAGCTCGCCTCTTGAGCTCCACGGCACCTCCTGAATTCCAGAATATTCTGATAACCTGACTCTTGACTCCTTGTGTGGAAATTTGTGGGCACCCAGAGTTTAGAAAGGGAACAATAAACTCTAGGTGAGTCATGGGGCTGGTGTGAGATCTTAAAACAATTATTTTCACAAAGAAAATAAAAAGAATTTCGCTATGCTTTTGAAAAATGAAACTACCATAAGGCCTCCCGCAACACACAATGAAAACGCAGAATTGGAGGAGAATTCTCCTTATGGTAGTCAAATATTCTCGAAATGAGAAGATTTCTTATATATTATTATTATAAGTGCACAGTGTAGAAAAATCTTTTCGAAAGTATAATATTAATCTTAGCGAACATACGACCAGTATTGTATGCCTACTATAGCTACCATCTAAACAGTGGGGCGCCATCATAAGTAAATGGCAGGTTATACAACTAAAACCGTACATGGCTCGTATTGTTTTGTTTGGATTTCTAACAAATGGTCAGGCTAAGGAACTTCCTACTGCCACATGGGTATGCCTCTGGCGGGACGTCCCGAGAACCTACCGGGATCTCTGCCCACACAAGACCGGGTTACCTCTGTAACTAGGTATCTACTACTCGAGTATGCCATCCCCCGGTCCTTTGGGACCTTTATTCGAGGATCCTCTACACCAACAACCACAAAGAAAATTATTTGCAGTAACCACACGGTTAAATATCAGGGCTCCATACCTGACACCACCCTTTTCCAGAAGGAAATGACATACCCTAAAGGGCGCGACCCTCATAATCTTTGCCGCATCTTTCCTGTTTTGACCATTTCCGAGGTGTGAGGTCCGACGTAGTATCATCCACAAAGCTACACATTTCACAAAGTCATGCTTTGATCAACAAATGATCAGCAGCACTTCGTGTGCCACATTACCAAATTAGGAATGTATCACCAGTAACTATCAACTGCAAAACTTCTAAGCTCGTACGTCTCAGAAAAGGGTGTTAAGCTAAGAGAATAAATTCTCCGCCACCAACAGAAATGTATTCGATAGAAACTAGCTTTACATCTCAAAGTGTAACGCCAGCCACACATCCATACAAGTCCGTTCCAGGTTCGAACGGAACCGAAGGCACTTCCAAAGAAGCCCTTGCAAATCCGGATATTCACAAATCACGTCCGGAATCCCCATCACAAAGGGTGTAAAATCTCTATACCGGAGCAACTCGGTGCAGAGACATTCGACAGGTAATCCTTTCGCTTTCGAAAAAACCCGGTTTTCAACACCGTTTTCAAATGCAATCCCAATTCGTCGTATCGTTATTCGGAATGGGTTTTATGACACAAGGTCCTTTCCCGGCTAATCCGAATAACGAGCGCTTTTTTTAAAAAATAAGTGTTCAATCGGATTTCAAAAAAATCACAACAATTTTCACTTCGATCTTTTCAATAAAAGATCTATCACAAATCACAAAGGTTCGATGTGGTTTTCGGATATCCACTTGGAATCCGACCCCCGGTCGTATCGAAATTCAAATGTCCTTTAAAGTCAAATATTGATAGTCGGTTATTTAACTATCAATAAATATTCACAACAACACCAAGATTTAAATAATTTTCCAAATTATTTATTTCCAAAACATCTTTGCAAGATATAAAATTTTAACACTTCATCTATTTAAAAACAAATTTCAAATCACTTTACGCCTTTCAGTCCGTTGGAAACAAATTTCAAATCACCATCCTCACTTGGAATAAATTTCCAAATATTTATTTGATTCCACTGAAAATTTGCCAAGTTAAAATACTTTAAAACAATTTAAATTACTTATCCAACATATATACTTGAAAATATTTAAAACAAAACTATTCTTAAAACACTTACTTAAATATTAGTTATGAAAATATATACTAGTATCTCATATAACTTCAAGTCCAAACTAATTTTAAAATAAAATTAGTAGATAGGATATCACCTACTAAAAATATACTCGGCTTTCTAGGGAAGAATTCTCTTTCCGTTTATATCAATTAATAAATCTTTCGATTTATTTAAATTTACATTCCAAATCTATGAATTCCTTTTCACACCTTTTAAAATAAACCAATGTTTATTTTTAAGTCAAAATTCCTTTTCCGTTATAAAATTCTCATTCTGAATTTAAATTCCCAAATATCCACTAATATGTGATTTTTAAATCGATTTCCAAAAATCATGTACACACACCAAATAAATCTCCCATTTGATTTCTAAATTAATTTACTATAAATTTTCTACTAGATTTCAAAAATCAAATTTTTATTTATTTCTGGTATCCTACGATACCAAAAACATATTCGTTAAATTATAGCCTATAATAATTTCAATTATAATATAATCACACAAAGATTATCAACACACCACATATGAAACAAATTCAATATCTAAGAAATCCAGTTTGATCCCACCAACCTGTTTTCCCTGCATCCAAAAATGTTAGCACAACAATTACATACCAATTCCACTTCGAGGTGGAATATCACGGTATATGGGATTTATAAATATTATCCGCTATTATGCGGTGCAATAGGGTCTCATCTGCTATATAATGCAGGAAATCAATCACCCAATATATACTAATACTATTATATATATAATATTGTGCAATGAATAATTATTATAAATCAATTTCCCAAGCACGCAGTTAACAATTAAATTTAACTACCATAATCCAATCATCAATCAATAACTGAAATTTCAATTATCAAAATTTTGAGTGAGAAGATCTCACCTTGGATTACGCATGCAATCCATTTTCCATTCTGGTTTGTTTCTCGATTTATACCTTGTATAAATATTTACACAATTTATCAATATTCGAATTAAATTGAACAATTAAATTATCGTTTAATTTTTACTTAACCAAAAATTTTATCTTAACTAATTTTCCTTTTATAACTAATTTGGTAACTAAATAATTGAAATAAATTCATTAACCACATAAGCTACCTTAATAAATTATCTCCAAAACAAACTTACTGTTGATGTTTGATAGCTAAATGAATTAGCAGTTTATTTAAATTAAATTAAAGTTCACTTAATCTCATATTTTAAAATATTGAAATTCAAAAACAAAGAAACTAATACCTTAAATTTTAAACAACTCTTTTTTTCATAAATTTATTTAACTCAAAATTTTATTTTTAAAACTAAATTCCCTTTATTTAAATTTTCTTTAGTAATTTAAATAGTTTTAGATGATCAATTAAACAATACATCTATACTTTATTCTCTGTAAATAAAAAACAGTAACCATTTGCCTTTCTTTTTACTGTAGAATTTAGATGTAATCAAATTGATTTGAAAATAGGAATTGAATACCTTACTGCCCAAAACAAAAATTTCCATCGGTAAACTCTAGTTTGCATGCATCGACCACTGCCCTAGATGCCGCAACTGAAATCGCCATCGAATTCGCCATCACATCCATCGCGCAACCTCGCAATCAATCGCGACCACGCCTTCGTCACCGCCAATCGCTCACGGCTTCGATCACCATCATTCACATGTGCCTCTCCACTTTCACGCGAGTTCGAGCCAAACGATCCAAAATCGATCGGCAAACATCCGCCTAGCCTCCCCCAAATCTGCCGTGAAACCCTTGCAACAATTCCCCTTATCGTGAGCTTCGCCAGTGCCTCACCTGCGTGAGCGCGCGCTTCCTCTCCAGTGACGAATTCGAGCTTTGATTGAATCGATTTCGATTTGATTTGGTGTATTTGAATTTCGAATCGATGCTGGGTTGTTTTTGGAGTGGAAGAAGGGTTTTCATTTTCAAACAATAATAGACCATTTGTAGACGAGAAGAGGGGAGTTTCGAACGGTAGTTGTTTTGAGGAGAGCGGCCATTATTTCCTTTGGAATTGTCGAGTAGATTTCGAAAAGAAGCAGCGTGTTTTAAAGTTGAACGAGATGCTCCAGTGTTTTTTTAAAAACAGAAGAAGAAGTCGTGAGTTTTAAGGTGGAAAGGGGGGACAAGAAATGATGGTTGCGTGTATACAGTTGTCTAAGGCTGTTGGAAAGAAAAGTTGTCGGGAATGATTTGACCAATCAAACAAACAAGTATATTTGAATTCCAATTAAATTTAAATTGTCCTCAATTCGTAACTTAAAATTTCGAACTCCTATCGAGGCGTGCCGCTAGGCGTCTATAAGGTTATACCCGTATTCCGAACACAATGGAATGTGTTTCGGAGGCTAATTCGATCATATATGCAAGTTATGGAAGTAAATGATAAATTTTAAATTAAATCCATTAAAATAGTTTCTATGCGTTTTGAGCTGCCAGAGTCAAACAGCAACTCCGTTTGCTTCGAAAGTTGGAATCCGATAATAACTAACTATTACAGATCCAATGGAACTAGTTTCGTCGAATTCTGAGACTGTGCCTTGGAAAGCTATTTTCAAATATCGATTCAAACGATAAAATTTCAATACTGAACAAAATAGTTTCAAATTCAATTCTGAAGCTTTTATTATCTCCAGTATTATCAATATAAATTTTCTAAGCCTTTAAAAATATTTTTAACTAGTTTAAAAATCAAGATTCAATATTTTAACCAACTTAAATAAATTAAATTCAATAATTTAATTGCCAAATTCAGTATAATATTTGAAATTCAAGTTTTAATCAACTTCCAAATATTTAAAATCAATTAAATATTCCATTTCAACTGTTCAAATTTTCCGGGTCGTCGCATCCTTTCCCCCTTAAAAGAATATCATCCCGAAATAACTAGTTAAGAAGAATGATCCTCAACCCGTTTAATATTTCGAAACCAAACAGTTTTATCAACTTTCCAAAATAAATCTTTTATTAAAGACTCGTTATCATTTCAACTAATTTCCCAAATTCAACCATAAGTTTCCAAACAATCTTGTCTACTTAATCAATTCAAATTTAATTTAAATTCAAAATTTTAAATTATCCAAAATTTCTTAAAATTTTTCTAACACCCTAAATTTCGAAAAAATTCGCCAGCGTCTCCTTTGTGTGGCTTGCTCGGTACGACTATAAAATGGCACCACAGGCCCTCAGATTCCCAAAAGAAAACAAAAAGCCAAGTGGTTGGACAAGAAAATTACCAAATTTCATATAGAAATTTAAATACATAACTTTTTTCAAGAAATTAAATTATCTTCAAAATCAAATCCCAATTTATCTTTTTCCTATAACACACCTGTATATTCTACTAGCAATAATATCCAATTACAACATTCAAATATCATTTTTTTTCCATATTCCCTTACGGAATTTCAATGTAGACTTCTTATACCATTTTTTCTTCACTATTGAAGTTATATATTCATTTTCATTCAATCTTGCTTTTTCAGTTTCATTTGAATTCGATTTACACTTTCAATTCTATTTGAATTCAATTTATCTTCCGAATATTGAATTTTGATCAATTATCTTTCATTCACAACTGCACTATTTTAGATTAGTTTCATTCAATAATTCACTTCAATTTCCAATTTCAAATCATTTGTCGCTAACAAATATTTTTTCAAAAATTTTCTAACTCTCAAAATTTTCGAATTTTTTTGGCAGAGTCCCCTTTGTACGGAGGAGCTTTTGCAATTTGATAAAAGATATAAATATATATACATCGACCCACCCGATCGGAAAACAACAAAACAGTTCATATTTCCTATTTTTATTGCGTAGGCGTACATTTATTAGCATTTTTAAGAAAATTGGTTTATTATTAACATTTTAGCATGACCAAATCCAGCCAAACTGGCACCCCCCCTCGTCGTACCTGTATTTACTTAATTTAAACACATAAGTGACATATATAGGAAATTTATTTACATTTAACTTATTTTTGATAATAAACACATAGTTATGAAAATATATACTAATATCTCATATAACTTCAAGTCCAAACTAATTTTAAAATAAAATTAGTAGATAGGATATCACCTACTAAAAATATACTCGGCTTTCCAGGGAAGAATTCTCTTTCCGTTTATATCAATTAATAAATCTTTCGATTTATTTAAATTTACATTCCAAATCTATGAATTCCTTTTCATACCTTTTAAAATAAACCAATGTTTATTTTTAAGTCAAAATTCCTTTTCCTTTATAAAATTCTCATTCTGAATTTAAATTCCCAAATATCCACTACTATGTGATTTTTAAATCGATTTCCAAAAATCATGTACACACCAAATAAATCTCCAATTTGATTTCTAAATTAATTTACTATAAATTTTCTACTAGATTTCAAAAATAATTTATTTATTTATTTCTGGTATCCTATAATTCCAAAAACATATTATTTAAATTATAGCCTACAATAATTTCAATTATAACATAATTACACAGAGATTATCAACACACAACATATGAAACAAATTCAATATCTAAGGAATCCAGTTGGATCCCTCCAACCTGTTTTCCTTGCATCCACAGATGTTAGCACAACAATTACATACCAATTCCACTTCGAGGTGGAATATCGCGGTATATGGGATTTATAAAATATTACCGCTATTATGCGGCGTAATAGGGTCTCATCCGCTATATAATGCGGGAAATCAATCACCCAATATATACTGTATACTATTATATATATAATATTATCCAATGAATAATTATTATAAATCAATTTCTCAAGCACGCAGTCAACAATTAAGTTTAACTATCATAATCCAATCATCAATCAATAACTGAAATTTTAATTATCAAAATTTTGAGTGAGAGGATCTCACCTTGGATTATGCATGTAATCTATTTTCCATTCCGATTTGTTTCTCGATTTATACCTTGTACAAATATTTACACAATTTATCAACATTCGAATTAAATCAAACAATTAAATTATCGTTTAATTTATTTACTTACCAAAATTTTTATCTTAACTAATTTTCCTTTTATAGCTAATTTGGTAATAAATAATTGAAACAAATTCATTAACCACATAAGCTACCTTAATAAATTATCTCCAAAATAAACTTACCGTTAATGTTTGATAGCTAAATGAATTACCAATTTATTTAAATTAAATTAAAGTTCACTTAATATCATATTTTAAAATATTGAAATTTAAAAACAACGAAACTAATATCTTAAATTTTAAACAACTCTTTTTTTCATAATTTTATTTAACTCAAAATTTTATTTTTAAAACTAAATTCCCTTTATTTAAATTTCTTTAGTAATTTAAATAGTTTTAGATGATCAATTAAACAATACATTTATGCTTTATTCTCTGTAAATAAACAACAGTAACCATTTGCCTTTCTTTGTACTGTAAAATTTAGATGTAATCAAATTGAACTGAAAATAGGAATTGAATACCTTACTGCCCAAAACAAATATTTCCACCGGCAAACCCTAGCTTGCGCGCATCGACCACTGCCCTAGTGCCGCAATTGAAATCGCCATCGAAGTTGCCATCACATCCATCGCGCGACCTCCCAATCAATCGCAACCACGCCTTCGTCACCGCCAATCGCTCACGGCCTCGATCACCATCATGCACATGCGCCTCTCAACTTGCACGCGAGTTCGAGCCAAACGAATCCAAAATCGATCGGCAAACATCGGCCTAGCCTCCCCCAGATCTGCCGTGAAACCCTTGCATCAATTCCCCTTGTCGCGAGCTTCGCCAGTGCCTCACGTGCGTGAGCGCGCGCTTCCTCTCCAGTGACAAATTCATGCTTTGATTAAATCGATTTCGATTTGATTTGGTATATTTGAATTTCGAATCGTGCTAGGTTTTATTTTGGATTGGAAGAAGGGTTTCGTTTTCAAACAATGCTCGGCCATTTGTAATGAGAATAGGGGAGTTTCGAATGGTAGTTGTTTTGAGGAGAGCAGCCATTATTTCCTTTGGAATCGTCGAGTAGATTTCGAAAAGAAGCGGCGTGTTTTAAAGTTGAACGAGATGCTCGAGTGTTTTTTTGTAAAACAGAAGAAGAAGTCGCGTGTTTTACGGTGGAAAGGGGGGACAAGAAATGAGGGTTGTGTGTATACAGTTGTCTAAGGCCATTCGAAAGAAAAGTTGTCGGGAATGATTTGACCAATCGAACAAACAAGTATATTTGAATTCAAATTAAATTTAAATTGTCTTCAATTCGTAACTCAAAATTCCAAACTCCGATCAAGGCGTGCCGCTAGGCGTCTATAAGGTTATACACATATTCCGAATACAATGGAACGCGTTTCGGAGGCTAATTCGATCATATACACAAGTTACGGAAGTAAATGATAAATTTTAAACTAAATCCATTAAAATAGTTTCTATGCGTTTTTAGCTGCCTGGATCAAACGACAACTCCGTTTGCTACGAAAGTTGGAATCCGATAATAACTAACTATTACGGATCCAATGGAACTGGTTTCGTCGAATTCCGAGACTGTGCCTCGGGAAACTATTTTCAAATACCGATTCAAACGATAAAATTTCAATACTGAACAAAACAGGTTCAAATTTAATTCTGAAGCTTTTATTATCTCCAGTATTATCAATATAAATTTTCTACGCCTTTAAAAATATTTTTAACTAGTTTAAAAATCAAGATTCAATATTTTACCCAACTTAAATAAATTAAATTCAATAATTTAATTGCCAAATTCATTCTGATATTTGAAATTCAAGTTTTAATCAACTTCCAAATATTTAAAATCAATTAAATATTCCATTTCAACTGTTCAAATTTTCCGTGTCGTCATAATTCCTGAAGAATATATATAACTTTTATAGTAATAAAGAATGCAAAAGATACAAAGAGTAGATTACAATCTTCTCCTGAGTATTGTTGTAATGGAAATCTTGATATACTTCAAGATGAGTAGATTACCTCCTGCTTTTAGTAATGTTGTAATGAATTTTTCATATTCATGAAAGATGTATGGTCGCAATACGCAAAACTGATTTGAAGCACAACAATGAAAGCACATGAAGTGTTTTTCATGAAAGTAGCATACAAATGCATAAAATGCAAATAATGTTTGGAAGAAACAATCTTAGAAAATTTGATTGTATCGAAGGAAAATATTAATAAATTGTATTATTAATGAGATTCATATTTATAGATCCAGAAGTATCTATGTAACGACCCGTGTAAATTCGATGTTTAAAATGAATGTAATTAATAGGATTTTTAATTTAAATTTAGAAAGGAATAAAAATCTTGGTTATTTATATGAAAGAGTAGGTGAAATTTGATGTACCAAGGGAAATTAGAATTTACAAATTTAACTATATATTGTAATTAATAGAAATAGTGGAAATTGTTGCATGGGATATAAGTTAGAATAAGTAAAGTAATGCAAGTATTGGATTTAACAATGAAATAAAATATTGATTATGGGTATTGAATGTAGATGGGTGAAATAAAAAAATGCAGGACAATAAATAATTTATTTAATACAATCCCTTTTATTTGTACACTATTGTAAGGGTTAATTAATTATGAAAAATTGGAAATAGGTTCAAATTGTATGTTAGACAATCAAATTTCAATAATTAAAGTTAGTAAATCAATGGATTAAATGGAATAATTAATTGGAGTTAAGATCTAAATTTGTATGTGAGCATTCATTGATATTGGAATATAAAAGGGTAAATTTATAGTATAAAATGTAGACATCACCTTTAAGATGATGAGTTTATAATTGATGCATAATAGGGAAATCAAATGAATTGGTTTAATTGAATAACAATTAGCAATTAATGAATGAAGAGAAATTTTAAGGGCGTAATTGTTTTCGTTAAATTAATTTTGGTAACAAATTGTATTGAATATAGATTTAACGTTGGGTGATGTATTTAGGTAATAATTGGAGAACAATGTAAATTATATCCGTGAATGGTCAATTCAAATAAACAACAAGATTTTTAAATAAATAAACGTTTTTATTTAGGTTTCAATTTGTTAATTTATGAAGTTTAATGGGAAATCAATTGCAATAAATTGCCCTAATTTATGCAGTTAGAGGAGATTTGGATTTGCATTATAGATGGAAGTATAATCTAAATTGATAGGTAACAAACTTAAGAATAAAATTTAGAGCTAATAGGTGGCAAATTTATATATTTGTTTATTTACGTAATGTGTACGTAAGCTTTGGTAAACCGATTTCTATCGATCCAAATCTAACGATTTGTTAATATAGATTTAAGTATAGGAGCAGTATTTATTAATTAAATTGAAGTATTATCGGTTGATATAAAATGACGAATAAATTTGAAGTAATGTAAATGGTTATACTAGGATAAGAAGAGAATATAGGGAAACAAGGGTAAGATGTGAATTTATTTAAATGAATTAATATTATTAGATAGTAAATTGAATTAGATCAATGTCCTGTATGGTTTAGTAAAGAAAGCTTTTAAAGGAAAACCTTTAATTTATAAATTAAAATCAATGCATTAAATTAGGTGTAACTGAATGTATGCAAATAATTTTGTAAGAATAAGTTAATAAACAATTTATTTGCACATACCCGATTTAAATAGGAATAACAGAAAGGACAAGAACTTGATTTGCCTAGGCATTTATATATCTATATACTATAACTAAATAGAAAGTTTGGTAGTAAATAGGATATAAGAAGACAAAAGAAACAAGTAAATTTATAAATGAATTCCTAATAATAAGTAGTAATTAATGCATATATATTTGGCATTAGTGATAATTACAAAACTTTACCCATTTATCTAATTTATTTAATTAAATCTAAATCTATGGCAACATTGTTGTAATGATGGTCGTAAGTGAATTTGAATGTAAAAGGGTAACAATTATTTAGGTTAACCATTTTGAGTATGTTAAGTTAAGAATGGCAATCGATTGAAATAAATCTAAATTAATTATTTTGTTTTGGTTAATGTGTTCTAGTTAATAAAGGGGAGTTTATAAGAAATGAAGCTTGCACTAATGACGTGTGTTATAATTCAAATGTTATTTATACCCATAAAATGTCTATTTACTGAATAGAAAGATTTTAAATCAATAAGCGAATTTATTGAGGTTCCAATTTATAATTTATAACATTAAATGTAGACTCAATTACAATTAATTGACTTAAATCGTGCAGTTAGCGTAGATTTGTTTTGTAATTGGAGTAGTTAGTCCTATAAGATGAAGTTAATGCTAATTCTATTTATAATTGGACCATTTGTTGATATAGATTATAGAAAGCAAGATGTATAAATTTAATTAAAGTATCAACATTCAACAATTGTAATTATTGAAAATTAAAATGGAATTTGAGGATAATAAGGGGAAACCATGAACAAATGTTAATGCATCCTTATTACTGGTAAAAGATGAGTATATAAAAGTTTGAAAATTAAAAATAGGTTTTTGAAAACTTAATTTATAATTTCTAAATATAAGGAAGTGGAGAAATTAAAACTGCAATGGATAGGCTTATCAGCTTTTAATTTACATCTAAATTTGTTTAGATCAATTTGGAAATTAATAAAATTGTGGATATATTTTGAAATGTAAACGAAACGTCTAGATTTACAAATACGTTTAAAATAAAATGTAAATGATAAGGAATTTATTTATTTCCTAAATCCGTAACGTGTGTAATTAATATTATTTATCTTTTGGGACCACTTCCGTTTGCACGTTAAAATTCGTGCACACCTATTCTTTTGCGATCTATTTATAAATAGACGATCAAAAACCCTAGCCTCCATCTTCTATCATTTGTCTGTACGTTCTTTTCTTCAACTCCTTCTCCTCCTCAAATGGATGCAAACCTAGATCTATTTCTATTCAAATTTCAAATGAAAATTCAAACATCTCAGAAAAATTCCAAAAAAAATATATGTTGTAGATTTCATCCATACGAATCGACGCGTAGTCTCTGTTTTCGAAATCGATACTCGAGTCAGCGGCAAATCGCGGTCAAAATCAGGAAATTCGAAACCTAATTCAATTTGGGCGTTTTGATTTGGAGCGACAATTTGCAAATTGGTTTCTGGGTATTGGAGAGCTCGGCTAGGGAAGTCGTAATGGTGGAGGCGCGTCACCATCTGGTGGCCTGGGGCGGTCTAAAGGCACGGTCAAAGATGGGGAGGGCGTGCGTTGAAATGGGTTCATTCCCTGGACGAGCATACGTGAGTTGAGAAGAAGCTTTATGACGTGAAAAGCTTTAATTAGGTTGTTGTTTATTTGTTTTATTTAATTTTTGTTTCAACTCATTAAAATTGAATAACTTTCTCATACGACCTCGTATTCACGCGAGATTTTTTTTATTAGGATCGAAATTAAATTCTGGATCTATTGGCACTGGTTTGGACAGATTTGGAGACTATGAAATTTTTGGGTTTAAATCGAATTTAAATTCGATTTAAATTCAAAAGGTGAGTGTTTTAACCCACTTACAATTTCTAAAATTTCTTGTGTTTGTTAAATTAATTTTAGATATGAGTAGAAATTTATTTATGACTGCTTGGCATGTTTTATTCATTATCTCTGATAAATCGCATTCATTTAATATAAGTGTTAATTTTATTTATTGCATAAATTTGACAGTTAGAATTTATATAATTTCATATTAACTGCCAGTCATAGTTATGTTAAATTTTTATGTCATATTAACTGCCAGTTAAATTTACGTTTATTTTTGCATATAAACTGCCAATTAACAGTTATTAAATTTATTTTGAGTGTAAACTGATAATTGATACCATTATTTATCACATGTTATGTATTGATGATTGTTTGAGATTAGATGATGACTGTGATAAATGGATGTATGATTTGATGGATGATTGGATGATTAATTTTATTAATTGCAAGTTGCTATGCATTTCATTCATTCGGGATTGCGGTTTGAAATGATATATAACCGCATTTTTTTTCATTTTAAATCGCGGATTGAAATGATAAACATCCGTATCACTTGACCATAGGATAGAAAATTATATACAGGCACCGCGGTAAATATATAAAATTATTTTTGAAATGTTTTTCTATGGTTTTTGCAAAGCTATATATATATGGTTCATGGGTTTTTGATTTGGTTATTAATAAAGGTTTTTATATATAGTAATTTCCGGTTTTAAGCTTTGTATAAATTGTTTTGAAGTATAAAATAAAGGTTGATTTTTAAGATCAAATACAATTAAGCATTTATTTAAAATTTAAGTTCTGGAGTTTTATTGACTTAAATGAGAATAAGGTCGGAAGATGAATATTGAGTAAAATTTGGAATTAAATAAAAAGGTTATTAATTTTTAAAGGGTATGATTTTTATAACTTGATTTTTTGTGTAGAGTGATTTAAATGAATATATCAAGTTTAATAAAATTGAAAGATTATCCAGTTATGTGAAGTTAAAGGTTTTTACTTAAATCATATTGAATTCATTAAGTAAACATTTCAAGTCTAAATAAGAAGTAATTGAATTTAATATACATGGGATTGTCAAATGAGTTTGTTTTGAAATGGTGAAATATTTAAAGCTTTGAAACATAAGAATTGAAATGGTATTTGGAAGTTTAAATCGATTTTTGAAATTGATTTGTGAAATCTAAAGAAGCTATTGTGTTTTATAAAGTAATTTAATATTTAACCATTTAAGAGATGGAAATTTGTTTCGAAGTTATGATTTTCAAGGTAGTATGATTTGGAATTATTATATACAAGAGTTGTGATTTCTAAATATTTCACTTTGGAAACCCTATGATTTTGGAAAAGAATATATATTGGAAAATAAAATGACATTATATGATTTTGGGTCTAAATGATATCGTATTGATTTGGGGTTTTGAAAATATAAACGATATCGTATTTATATGGGTTTAAAATGGATTTTTGTTCTGGTTTTAAAGTATAATTATTTTAAATGACCGCGGTGTTATAATAACGGTTGGTTGTTGAAGAGACCGGGATCGGAAGTTGTCATACTCTCTACCAACTCCGAAAACCACTTTAACAACCGTGTACGCGGTGAAGATTCCAGAATGAAGTAAGTTGGTGCGGCGTTTCCTGCAAGGTAAATACATGGACCCGACTCCCGTGAGTTGGCATAAGGTGGCTAAAACAGGAGCGATTCTCGGGCCAATGAGGTCATTCCTCTGATCGGACACTCCTCTTCGATATTATACTTTGACTTTGGATTGTTTCAGTGGCCACTTTTACTTTGATTTTTAGGGGAGTTTGTTCGAGGTGGGCGGTAGCTGCGGCTATGCGTTTCCATCAGCCCGGATAGCAATTGGTATATCTACCCTGGCATTGCCTAGTTGTGCCGTGTCACCTACCCTAGCGCGCTTTATACGATTTTGGTTTTGTACCATACCTATGGAGTGCCCTCTGACGACGCCCAGTACGGGGGAGATTACGGTACTGTATAGACTATGGGAATATATAAATGTGTTAAGGTGGAAAATGTAAAGCCTTAACGCTATTTAAAAGTAAGTTTATTTTACAATTACACACTATTATAATAGCGCAATATACTACATAGTAAATAGTTTAACGGATCCTTAGGAGATGTAAATCCCGAGCATCTCTTGAGTTACTGCACTCATATTTATTTCTGTTAATTTAACTCACATAAGATCTTTTAGTTCTGACTCGAGTGTTTTTGTCTTTTCAAATTCGCTCCGGTCAGTCCGAGCGTTTCAGGATTGGAAGATTTAGCTCTAGAGGACGAAGACGAAGATTTATATTATTATTATTTATATTAGTGCACTACACACTGTTCCACTGCATTGTTATTGGTATGTGTAACTCTGATATGTATTATATAAATGGTTTTGTAAACAGATTTATAAACTGTATATTTGATTATTATATTTTATCCTTCCGCTGTGAGATTCTGTTTAGTTTTTTTTTTCTTCTCTGTTTTTCTTATTTACCCCATAACAATCCGCCCTTCCGTATGGTTTGAATTGGCACGTGTGTTGATTTAAAGTGTGCGAAAAAGCGGGACGTTACATTTGGTATCAGAGCTTTGGTTTAGCGATAAAGCTTAGCTTTGTGGGGTTTGACTCTTTACTAATAGGGTAGTAATACCCTATGGGAGTCGCTGAGTGTATATATATGAGAGAGCGTATTTGTTAGTGTTATAAAAAGGTTTTAATATTGTGTTAATCTGTTCCGTTTTGTATTTATAAATTCTGGTTGATGCATGGGACGCTGTGACATCAATAGGGGTTTCTAAACACTTAATAGGACAGACCGACATAATATTTGTTTTAATATAGGTGAATGAAATAATTTTACCTATTATATTTTGTATAAAATTATCTTTCAAAATAATATATATATATTTGGTTGTAATAGATTGGTTGTTAGGTAATGAAGGTTTTGAATAATGATAGAAATAAGATTTAAAAATAAGATAAATGAAATTTGGAAATTTAGGACTTAAGATCCGGGGTTTTGGGATTTTTCGTAAAATTTTTGGAATATAATTGTTATAAGTATTTTCTGATATGAATATTTAATATAATTTAAGAGAAATTGTTTTAAAGAAGATTTTTGGAGAAAATAAGTTTTGTACTTTCCTCTTTGTCGTTGGAAAATAATTTCGGTGATGGCGGCCGCATCATCGACTTTCATTTTCGAGTTTCGAAGGGGAAATGCCACTGTAGTAAATTCTACTACAGATTCATTTTTAAAATATCTAAATTTTAAATTGTTTTAAAATAATTAGAGATATATAAGCTGTAAGAATATATTTATCAATTATTTTAAAATAAAGTGAAAATTTAACCCGGTATTAAATTCTTAAATTTCCATTAATTAATTGTTTCAATTATTGTAGTGAATCGAAACATAGGTAATTAATAAATTAAAACCTCTAAAGGAAATAAGAGATTTAATGATAGGTTAAAAATGGTCTTAAATGAAAGTTGAAATTATAACTTATGAAATAAAGAATATTATTATTAAATGTTAAATTTACCATTGGAAATGAGAAACTTGTATAACTTTCAAGTATATTCTTTAAAAACATATATAACTTACAAAATATTAAAAGTTGAAATGTTTAATCGGGAATATAATGAAATTGTACAAGTAAAAGTAGGTAATGAAGTATTCAATGAATTTGCTATTATAAATGAGAATTTAATGTTTAAACTTAAATATTAATTGAAATTTTACCAAGTAAATATAATTAAAGCTAAGTATGACAAATAGATGATTTAAACTTAAGTAATTAAAGGGTAACTAAATGAGGTCATGCGATAATAAATAAATGAATAATTATAGTGAAAAAGGGGGGAAACTGGAATGACCTTATTTAATGGAATTGAGAAATTTTAAGTAAAAAGAAAAATAAATGACTGCAAAACATTAGTGAATGAATTAACAAAATCCTTTACTTATGAGAATGGATATTATAAGGTTAAGAATTTAAGTGTAATTAAAAAGGGTTACTATAATTAATTATAATAGAAATGTAAGCGTTAAATAAATGATTGAAATTGAGAAGTGCATTAAATATAATACAAATAAAAGAAACTTACATGACCCGAATAAATGAAAATGAATAATTGTAAGTAATAAGTAGAAATAAAGGAAACAACCACTGAATGAGAAAATAAAATTTAAAGTTTGTTAGAAATAAATATAAATTATAAAAGGAAAATTTATGTGGTTTAAATAAAAAGAGAAAATCAAATAACAAAGGTATGAGATGAAATTATTAATAAGCTAAGTTGATTGTTGTTTGAATTTGTTGTTGATGGTTGTTTGGGCAAGGGTACTTTAAAATTTGATTTGGGGTGAATGAATAATCTATTTGGTTTTATCTAAGACTGTTGAGTAAATGATGCGCTAGTAGTTATTCTTCATTCCGAACAATTTAAAAGTTTTGAACCCGAACAACTATTTGTTTGTTTTATTTAATGGTTGTTTTGTATGTGTGTGTATGTTGTTTGTTGAACTGATGGTTGTTGTATTGATTTGTTGTTAGGATTGAAACCACTTAAATATTTCACTTTATATAAATTGTAACCCTTTGGATTATATAAGAAATTGCAGTATCTTAGAAGTATTTTGAAAATGTTTTCTCAGACTTTAATAATCTAAATATAAAGGATTAAATAGTTATAAATTAGGATATCTTATTTAAAGTAATTAATTTTGTAAATTTAATTGTTTATAAGTTAAATATTTTGAATAAGATGCATTGTATTTAATTCTTCTTTTCCTTCATTTCCTTTTCGGGGACGAAAAGTTTTGAGTGGGGAAGAGTGTAACGACCCGCGTAAATTAGATGTTTAAAATGAATATAATTAATAGGATTTTTAATTTAAATTTAGAAAGGAATAAAAATCTTAGTTATTTACATGAAAGAGTATGCGAAATTTGATGTACCAAGGGAAATTAGAATTTACAAATTTAACTATATATTGTAATTAATAGAAATAGTGGTGTTTGTGTCAAAATTGGGCACAACACTCTTCGGGAGTCGTTGAAGAGATAATAGTCAAGAATGCAAGTTCAAAACAGATATTATCTAACAAAAACTCCAATCAACAGTAAAGTAAATGTGTGGACAAGCGATTTATAGTGGTTCGGCGTGTTGCCTACGTCCACTGTGAAGTTTTTTAATGTTTTATTGATTCTCTTTTAGTGATTACAAGTTGTTACAGCGATCCACAGCAAGTTACAACTGGAAATTCGAAATCAACAATAGGATTATGATGTAGGATGATGGAGATCTTGATCCGGCAGAGTCTCGGCGTCTCAGAGTTAGCAGATCCCCTTTTATGTTGGCCCTGGGGCTCTATTTATAGGTGTAGGCTGCTGGTATCTTGGTGAAAACTCGGGAGACCACTTCTGGCACGTGAGGGGGCCCACACGTACGGTCTCAGGAAGTTTGGGCCCACTTTGGCATCGGTTCGAACTCCATTCGAACCGATCAAGAATTCATCCAATCGAGGTGAAATTTGGCGTGGACATTCTTCAACATGTATGCAAGCATCTGTGAAAGTTTCATTTCATTTGGATCAGTAGGTTAGGAGATATGTTGGGTTCGAAATAGACTTCACGGCAAGGCTGTTTGGTTCGAAACCCTGTTACTCGAAACGATGGTTTCGAAACCAGTGTGGCACGCGACCTCGTGGTGACGTGGAGCGCAAGTTTCGAATCGATCCGGACTTCTCTCCGTGTTGACCGCTTCGACTCCGTGTATCTCGGTGATTTCGAACCGATGGAAGACACGTGGGTTGACCCAGTGGGTTCGAATAAGGCAGCACAGGATGGGTTCGAACATGGCATCAGGGATGGTTCGAACACGACTCTGTGATGGGTTCGAAGATGGCACTGTGATGGGTTCGAACATGATTCCAGGGATGGGTTCGAACGAAGCATATCGATGGGTTCGAAGCATGCTTGTCTGGTGGATTCGAAGTTAGGTCGTGGATGGATTCGAAGCAAGGCTATCTGGGGATTTACTTGATGGAGTCGAAGCGAGGTTCTAGCTGATGGATTCGAACGTCGTCCCTTCTTGTCGATTCGAACATGGTGGGTCCGAACTAGTTGGGTTCGAAGTGGAGTCGAACCGATGGATACGAACTCATCGATTCGAACTTTGGTATATGTGCATGGATTCGAGGCGCTGCCTCACTTCTTGGGTTCGAACCAGATGGGTTCGAACATAGGTAAGGTCATGGTTTCGAACAGAGCAACGTCCATCTTTCTCAACTTGAATCCATCATAACTTGAGCATACGACCTCGGATTGACCTGAAATTTGAAATGCTGACTCTTGTAGCCTTTCTTGCCGTGTCCTATCAATTGTGGCTCATTCTAGACTCGGATAAAATTTAGTGATATCCATGGCTAAAGGAAGTACGAGCAACCTCTGAGGCGAATTGTCCTTCGTTTTTCGATCAATCTTTTGGTATCGCGGCTTTGCCAAAAAGCGGGATAACATTTTGCCCCCCAAAGTACGTCTTGTGGGAACATGACGTGCTTTGAATAGCTGCCATTTCTCTCTGAACAATCATTGTTCTCTTTTTTGTTGAAACTCGTATGCTGTACTGCTGTAACCCTGAGTTGATATGATTGACTGCTGTATAATAGTGCTTAGCCGTTGGCTGTCGCATTTGTAATAGGATGAGTGTTTGATCCCTATGAATATTCAAAATCGAACGTTAGTCCGACATGTATGCACGTATGTTAATATGATCCTTGTTAACGTCGTGCGTCCGCGAGTTGTTGTCAGTTTTGTTTGCTATAGAATTGCGTATCGATTCTCTCCTGAATCGATTTTTGAAATTTGAATTTGAAACAACGCTTGACGATTGTTTTGAAAAGTTCCTTCGTATCGATCCTCTCCTGAACCGACATTGAAGGTTGAAGAAATTGAATTTGAATTGCGCAAGTGTAATGTTTCGAACCGATGCACTTGAGCATTGATGGGTTCGAAGTTCAATTTTGTATGGACGCAATATGCCTGTGCAATGATGGGTCGTGTGAATATGAGATTTCGAATCGATGCGTTGGAGCATGGATGGATTCGAAATTGACATTCGACCCAACGGAGTATACTCGTGTCATGATGGGTTCGAAGTTGACTTTCGAACCGATGTTAGAAGATGGAGTATTCTTTGTGCTGTGATGTGTTCGAAACTAGCATTCGAACCGATGTGAGAGGATGGTTTCGAACAAGTAGTTCGTTTCGGTGGGTTCAAAACTGATCTTCGAACCGATGACTTGGATGGGTACGAAACTATCGTTCGCGGCAGTGGTCTGTGTGCTTCACAAAATGGAGCCTCAAGCATTTGGGTTCGAAGATAGGTTTCGAAACCATTCTGCCCTCTGACCTGTTGTACTCGGTCAATTTTTACCGGAATTCGAATCGACTCGGTCATCTTCAACCCCCCATATAAATAGCAGTGGACCTGCCCCATTTTCACTTTTTACTTTTTCACTTCTCTATTCGTCGCTTCGAAGCTTCTAAGGATAAAACACTGCGTTGCGTTTTCGAATCCATCAAGATCTAAGACTTAAATCTCTCGAATCCATTGCTTAAACTAGGTAATTAGCCTCGGTTTCAAACGGCGAAGCTATTTCGAATCCACTTCTGTTCATCGATATGCTTAACCTAGAATTTGGCAAAAACAGATCTGGTTTAGGGAGGATTCGAACCGATGAGTAGGGGCGAGTTCGAATCGATGACGGTGGTGTGTTTCCATTAGATTTCGAATCGATCCCTGGACTGTCTTCGCTGGGACGCGTAGTTCGCACCGATTGGGGGATTCGAGGGATCCTTTCGAATCGATGGATTCGAACCCATAGGCTATCGCTTCGAAGTCTGCAACCTCGTATCGATTCGAAGTGGATGGTTTCGAACGCGACCGATGTCAAGTTAAGGGTTTCTGTATCGGTTCGAATTTGTCATTTGGCCATCGTTTCGAAGCGCGCCTGAATGCATGGTTTCGAAACGATGTCAGGATGGGTTCGAACGCATGGGTTCGAAGCACTGTCATGATGGTTTCGAACGCATGGGTTCGAACGGAGTTTGGATGGGTTCGAAGGAAGAGGTGTTCGGTTGGGTTCGAACGAAGCCTCTGTGATGGTTTCGAACCCTATATGATGGATTCCAAAATTTGAAATTTTTCAAGCATAACTCCGGCGAGCTTCATTCCTGCATACTTGGACTTGAATATTGAACTGCATACTTGACTGCCCTTTGAAGCTCGTCGATGGAACTATAACAACTTCCATTCGAACCGACTTCCATCATATAAACGATTTAGTGATGACGGTCAGCGATGACGGTCATTATAGCTGGACTTCGTAGCTTTGTCGTTTGAATATTCACTTTAACTCTGCAACATTTGTTCCAGTAATGCATGGCACGGTACCACACACATTCATACACTTTACACTGGGGAACACACGGGTTCTTTGTCGTCTAACGATGGTTTCTCATGAGTTAGTTGGTTATGGAATCTTCAAGTTCACAGCAGCAGGAGATTCAAGGTGCAGCCTCTCCGAGGCTAGAAGTTCCGGATATAGATCCTGAGATCATCGGTCCGGCTCCGGACGAACTTCCTGATGCGTCGTTCATTGCCAATCCATCGGATTCCGTTCCATCGAATATCTCTGAAGACATGTTGGGGAGAATATGTTTGAGGCACGGCTTGTCACTGGACGATGTATTACTGCCGGGGCCGAATGATAGACCACATAACCCGCCAGAAGGGTATACAGCATTTAATCGCCACGCATGTGCGGCCGGGACACTTCCCCCGTTCAACGAGTATATAAGAGAAGTATTGTCGTTTTTGAGGATCGCCCCATCTCAGTTGCATCCGAACGGATATGCGTCGATCAATAGCTTGTTCATTGCATTTATGGAATGTCTCCATCGACCGCCGCTTCCAATCGAAATTAGATACTTGTTCAACTTCAAAACTCGTGGTGATTATCCTTCTTTCACATTTCTGGAGGCGGTGAGAAATTGTCAAGTGGTCACCGGATCCTGGACAAGGCTGAGTTACTATAGGACAGAATGGTTTTATGTCAGATGTCCTCCAGGATTTGCCCGACGATGGTTATTCAGACGTGAGTATAACCAAGTTCTTAAATAGTTACTACGACAACTGCTGCCGAAGTGGAACTTATATTAATTTTTTCTTTTTACAGCAACGATCTCGCGACCCGAAGGCGAAGAGTTTAAGGAGATGGTGCGAGTACTTCGAGAAGTCCCGAGCGAAGATAGGGACATCGAGTTGCTTTTGACCGATAGGAATCTCCGGACTTATGGGCTGATTGAACGAAGGCAGAGTATAAGATTTGAGGTGGCACAAAGGATCGTTCCTAAGAAACGAGTCAAACATAAGGAGCCCGAAGTTGTCATAGCCGAGGAGGCTGATTCTGAAAGAACTCACACTGATGATGAGCCGCTGACTGAGCCTACGGATGTGGCTTTGGATGTCGCGGAGCAGAAAAAAGGCAAGGCTGCCATGGTTAAGCCAACTAAGCGGGGGAGACGGAAATCGGTTGTCATTGCCCGGCCCTCTTCCGGAGTTAGAATCCCTGAGATGTCTCCTCTGCGTACCGAAAGTCTCTACGAAGGGCTTGCCGACCTTCCAATCCCGGAAGATGTGTCTTTTCAACATGATGCCGGGTTGGAGGAGTTCCATCGAAATCTAGAATTGAGCGAGCCTCTTGTTACTAGCGAGGTCGACATTTCTGGTTGGTCGGGGGGAATGCATATTCACACACACTTCACGACACTGCATAACCTTTGATTGTAAACTACCTGATTCGAAGAGTGACTAATTCGATTTTACTTTGCTTTGCAGATACTATGTCTAAACGAGGTTCAATGCTTGGGAGTCTTCGACATGCCCGCAAGTCTTCTTATTATGATTCGTGCAGGTGAGAGGGGGATAGAGACTATGACCAAAGACGCTCCGGGTATCATGACCAGGGACGTTCCGGATATTCTAGTCATGAGAGATATGATTCGGACAAGGGCCATAGGCGTCAATCGCGATCGCGCACCCCTCCTCCTTCCAGAGATCCCGTACAACCTCCCGTTCGCGTCCCTCGTGATTCTTCTCGACATGTGTCGGTTTCTCAAGCTTCTAGATCTGAGGTGTCGGCGCCGTCAGTTGCGGAGGAACCTCCTACTGAAATTACGGGAGAAGGAGCGATTAGGCTTGCGCAGCTGAAGAGAGAATTCCCGAATATCTGCTTCGACAATTATGTCTTTTCCCCGAACTTGAAAAGAATCCCACCGGAGGCCGAGCGGTGGGCGCTTGATTATGTGCACGACTTCTACACACAGTATAAGGTGTGGTATAAGACAGCTGAAAAAGCATCGGCGCTGGCCTTCGAACGGGCGGCCACCATTGAAAAATTGCAAGCCGAGTTAGCACAAAGAGATCGCATCATCCAAGTGCTGAATACTGAGGCTGAATCATCCCGTAAATCTGAAATAGAGGCCACTAAAAAAGCCGATGAAGCCCAGGCAATCATGGATAGGATGAAACGCGAACACTACGCCACGGTTGAGGACATGGGTCATCGAAACACATTGGTTACTGCAGAGAGGGACGCTGCCCTGAAGGAGTTGAACGAGCTTAAGTCAAAATTTGCTGAAATTGCCAAGGAAAGGGATGATGCGAATAGCGCAGCTCAGGAGGCGTGCGAACAAGCTGTGATTCTTCGCACCGAAAGGGATGCTGTGGTGGCGAAAGTTCAAGTGGTCGAGACAGAGGTGGAGGAGAAAGTTCAACAGGCAGAGGCCAGGCTAGAGGCCGATATCGAAGATCTGCTTATAACTTATAACGCCAACGTGTTAAAACACCGAAATTTAGCCTGGCCTCAAGATTATCCCGTTCACCTTCGCAGCGCTTGGGAGCGATTGGTCGAGGAAGAGGGGGAAGCGCATCCGGGCGAATCGGTTGACCGATTTGAGCTTGAGAACCGGTTATTAACTGAGGATGAAAAGAAGGTCCTTCACGATGCTATCATTGCTCATGAGAAGGAGATGGTGGGTGGTCGTTCCCTGGAAGTCGGAGAGGGATCGGGTGTTGAGCACCATTCTGAAGTTACTGAAGTCATCACATCGCCTTCGTCAGTGCATGCGTCTGCGGTCAGCTTGCCACCAGTTCCTGCTTACGACCCGGAGCAGCCGCACTTATCTCCTATCCATGAGCACACTTCCGAGGTCGTTCAGCCGTCTGCGAGTCAAACTGGGGAAGGTATTTCGAAATTATCTCAAGTGTTTTCTAAATAAAGAGTTTGTTTTGAAGAAGTTACTAATAACTTATTGTTTTTGCCTAGTGACGGAGGTTGCGCCGACAGTCACGGCTCAAGAATCAAGCCAAAAGGTTAAGGCCATCGCCACCGAGACCACTGCTGTAGCTGCGATATCGACCGAGGCGGCACAGGGGAGTGGGTTATCTCTCGAGGAACAGATGGTGAGCGAGCTGCTCGGTGAGCCGGGCGGTTTCTCCACGGACTTACCGTTTATCATCGTCAGTGATCCCCCGCCGACCTCAAGCTCTTCGATGCAAGTTGCGGATGCCCCCAGCCAAGCCCAAGCGACTCGAGAAGAGGAAATTTTGGCTGAAATCAGCGCTGAAATAGAAGCTGCGGGGCACAGTGGTAGCGCCGGTGGCAGCGCGACGGCGCATAGCTCAACACCCGCTAGGATAGTACCATCGGGTGGCACTATCTCAATTTCCGTCACAGATCCAGTCCCCCCTACTCCTCCGGCGGGAAGCCTCCCTGTAGATTCGAGCTCTGAGGAGGACATCGATATCATGCCCCCAGCCGAAGAGTCACTGCCGAAGAGGAGGCACTCAAAAAGAATTTCTGTCGCTAGTGATTCTGATAATGATGAGCCACTAATAAGGAAGACGAAAAAGAGGAAGAAATAGACTGGCTTTACAAGTAGATGTTTTGGTGGATAAGTACTTGTTTTTGTTTTTTATTAGTAAGCCGTGTATAGATGCAGGTTCGGCTCCTGCTAGTAGGGATTGTTTTTGGGAAAACTTTTTCATATGTAAGCCCTCATTTTTGGTTAGTTGAAATAAACTTTAGTTTCTTTGTTTCAACTCTTGTTTTATTTGTGCTTAAGTACTTGCAATGCCTTGTTTTCGGTCCGGTGTACTTGTGGTGTTTTTACCGTTTAAGTAGAGCTCGTTTCATTTGCCACGCCTGAGAACCTTGGTCACAAGTTGCGATTGATGTATGAGCTGAACTTTGGACGTTGTATCACTTCGGTGAGTGATTGACACTTAGCTTTCGTGCCCCCCAGTCTTGGGGAACAACACTTATATTTTTGGCAGTCGGTTGCACTTGTTGCAAATCTTAAGTACACGTCCGCCTTCCGGGGACTTAGAGTAATTTGAGATCGATAACCTGGGTTGCATTCCAGGAGTTCAAGTGTTATTGATGCTTGTAACATGGTTCGCGCTCCGGGAACTTGGGAATGGTGTTCACATTCCAACTTGCACTCTACTAACTCGGAGTTAGTATTAACGCTTTAGTTCGCACTACGGGAACTTTGACTTGGTGTTGGTGCTCCAATTCACACGCCGGGAGCTTGGATAACACATGTATGTTTGGGCTCGTACTTCAGGAACCCGGAATTGACATTTATACTCCAACTCGCACTTCGGGAATATGGAGTTTGCACGGATGCTTCGGTTCGCGCTCCGGGAACCCGTAACTTATGTTCATACCCCAATTCATGTTTTGGGGATTCGGAGTCCGCATTGATGGGTTGGTTCACGCAGTGGGAACGAATTATTAAATGTTTATACTCCAATTCACGCTGCGGGAAGTTGGAGTCCGTTCGCACTCCGGGAACGAATTATGGAATGTTTATACTCCAATTCATGCTGTGGGAAGTTGGAGTCCGTTCGCACTCCGGGAACGAATTATTAAATGTTTATACTCCAATTCACGCTGCGGGAAGTTGGAGTCCGTTCGCGCTCCGGGAACGAATTGTTAAGTGTTTATACTCCAATTCACGCAGTGGGAAGTTGGAGTCCGTTCGCACTCCGGGAATGAATTGTTAAATGTTTAT
The DNA here is from genome assembly GCA_030765085.1 of Allium cepa. Taxonomy (NCBI): domain Eukaryota; kingdom Viridiplantae; phylum Streptophyta; class Magnoliopsida; order Asparagales; family Amaryllidaceae; genus Allium; species Allium cepa. The sequence goes on from CM060931.1 coordinate 854,623,352, forward strand.
ACTCCAATTCACGCAGTGGGAAGTTGGAGTCCGTTCGCACTCCGGGAACGAATTGTTAAATGTTTATACTCCAATTCACGCAGTGGGAAGTTGGAGTCCGTTCGCACTCCGAGAACGAATTGTTAAATGTTTATACTCCAATTCACGCAGTGGGAAGTTGGAGTCCGTTCGCACTCCGGGAACGTTGGAGTCCGTTTGCACTCCGGGAACGAATTGTTAAATGTTTATACTCCAATTCACGCAGTGGGAAGTTGGAGTCCGTTCGCACTCCGGGAACGAATTGTTAAATGTTTATACTCCAATTCACGCAGTGGGAAGTTGGAGTCCGTTCGCACTCCGGGAACGAATTATTAAATGGACTGTCGTGTGTTGGTCCGGTTCAGCCTTCGATGTGTTGACTTGCCCCCGAGCTGGGGTTTCACTTAGTGAGTGGCCGGTTGTAACGCAGTCACTCGCTATTTGAATAAATTCCATTGTTCGATGGAACTTAGCTCTTCGTGTGTCGTGATTGTTGAATGTTGTATTCGATGAATCACAACTTTAGCTTGAAGAGATAATGTTTTATTGCTGAAATGAGAAAATATGGCAAAGTCAGTGCCTTATTACAAAATCAAATTTCAGAATGTAAATGAAATTGCAAAATATTCATAGATTGAATGAGCCTGTCATGTGTGACGGTGACGAAGATCCTCGTCGTCCCAGGCTCCTGAGAAAGTTGGTCCGCCACTGATGGCGTTTATCACCAATCTCCCGCGAGGACCATTGGAGTCCTCATGCCTCGGTCGATCGGGTTCACTGTTTTGATTTGATGGACCTGCTTCCCTGGGTTGCGGTGTTCGCACAAATCGATCAAGCTTCCTCTCCCTGATCAGTTTTTCAACGAGGTCCTGTAAGTGACGACACTCGTTCGTATCGTGCCCGTAGCTTTCATGGAACCTGCAAAACTTTCCTGTTTGGATTTGTCTCTCTGACGACGGTCTCGGAGCAGGTTTTTCATATTGAATTGTACTACGGGTTTGTAAATACAAGTCCTCCAATGAAGTATTCAATGGAGTATAACTGTCGAACTTTGGATTTTTGCGTTGCGGACCGCTATTTTGATCTTGTTTTTTAATTTGATTCACGCTCTCTCTTCGCCGAGCTTGTTTATTTTTAATGTTCAACTGAAATTTTCCAGAGCTCTCACCGGATTGTTTTATTGCAACATTGCTTTGGGTTCCTCCCGCGTTTGATCCTGCGTCAGTTTGCTTCCTAGATTGTTTTGCGTCTTCCCGTCTCAGGAATTGAGCTGCTTTGGCATGGAAACGGTCCAATGACGCAGGTGGTTTTCCAGCCAGCCAATTGCCGAATTCAGAATCGGGGTCGATCCCCTTGGTCAGCGCCATAAGGATGGAATTGTCGTTCGGATTGCTGATCTCCGCGCATGCAGTATGGAATCTTTCTAAGTAGTGTCTGAGCGTCTCTCCGGGAGCTTGCGTGACACTAGATAGAGTGTTGACATCTTTCGGCCTTGCGACGTGCATGCGGAATTGCTCAACGAATTTTGTGGCCAGCTGGTCGAATGAGGAGACGGATCGAGGAGGCAATCGGGTGAACCACATGGTGGCGATGCCCCCCAGGGATATGGGGAAACTACGACATTTCATAGCGTCGTCGGCTCTGGCAGCCGTCATCGACCATTCATATTTTAGAATATGTTGATTGGGATCGGAGTTTCCCTCATACATGGGCAGAGTGGGCATTCGGAATCGCCGTGGGGGTTCAGCATTAAGAATGTCGTCCGTAAAGGGAGTGTGACTTCGGGAAACCCCCCAATCGTCGTTTGTGAATCCCTGACTCTCACGAATCATCTGTCGTATCATAGTTGATAGATCCGGCATTTGCGCCGGAGTATGGTCACGTTCCATACTTTGGGTTTGAGCCGGATATCGTTGACGGTTCAAATCTCGCCTTCTCGGCTCATAGTCCTCTGGGACATACGGTTCAGGAGTATGACCTCTTTGACGACGGTCCGGGTCCGACTGATCTCGAGCGTCGACCCCTGGTACAGCCGCAACGCTAGCGGTGCGGTATTCAGCGGCGTGGTGAGGAATGGCACCCCCTCGGGAGGAGGGTCCGGTTTGAAAGCTGGCTGACGGACCAACTCTTATTTGTCCAACGGTCAATATCGGTTGGTTTCCAGTGGATGGCATACGACCCTCATCTAACCGGGGTCGTGGAGGTCGGTTATGATAATCAGAAGATGAAGAACTTTCGCTAGAAGAGCGATAAGCACGATCTCTCGTGGATCGTTTTCGTTTCTGGCGATCCAGCTGGTTGATTAGCTCAGCGTTGGCGCGTAGCTGTTCTTCTAGTTGTCGCCGACTCTGGGTCAGCTCTTGAAGTAACAACTGCAGTTCTTGTCGGGTAACCGGACCCGACGGTTCGGAGTGCTCAGCGGCATCTTGATTAGGTGGAGGCAGAGGGGCAGGATTCTGTCTATCCTGTCCTTCTTGATTGACGGCGTTCGAGGTGGTTCTTGTGCTAACCATTTTTACAGTTGAGTTCCTTTCCTAGACTTTATGCAAATCTGAATAGAAGGGAAGGAAGTTGGATTTAACAATCTGGATCTCTCTCTTAGATTTGTTCAATCCGGTATCGATGACAGATCCAACGAGCAGGAGAAAATCTGGGTTTTCTCAGTGAAAGCACCAAAGTGTTTGTGTCAAAATTGGGCACAACACTCTTCGGGAGTCGTTGAAGAGATAATAGTCAAGAATGCAAGTTCAAAACAGATATTATCTAACAAAAACTCCAATCAACAGTAAAGTAAATGTGTGGGCAAGCGATTTATAGTGGTTCGGCGTGTTGCCTACGTCCACTGTGAAGTTTTTTAATGTTTTATTGATTCTCTTTTAGTGATTACAAGTTGTTACAGCGATCCACAGCAAGTTACAACTGGAAATTCGAAATCAACAATAGGATTATGATGTAGGATGATGGAGATCTTGATCCGGCAGAGTCTCGGCGTCTCAGAGTTAGCAGATCCCCTTTTCTGTTGGCCCTGGGGCTCTATTTATAGGTGTAGGCTGCTGGTATCTTGGTGAAAATTCGGGAGACCACTTCTGGCACGTGAGGGGGCCCACACGTACGGTCTCAGGAAGTTTGGGCCCACTTTGGCATCGGTTCGAACTCCATTCGAACCGATCAAGAATTCATCCAATCGAGGTGAAATTTGGCGTGGACATTCTTCAACATGTATGCAAGCATCAGTGAAAGTTTCATTGCATTTGGATCAGTAGGTTAGGAGATATGTTGGGTTCGAAATAGACTTCACGGCAAGGCTGTTTGGTTCGAAATCCTGTTACTCGAAACGATGGTTTCGAAACCAATGTGGCACGCGACCTCGTGGTGACGTGGAGCGCAAGTTTCGAATCGATCCGGACTTCTCTCCGTGTTGACCGCTTCAACTCCGTGTATCTCGGTGATTTCGAACCGATGGAAGACACGTGGGTTGACCCAGTGGGTTCGAATAAGGCAGCACAGGATGGGTTCGAACATGGCATCAGGGATGGTTCGAACACGACTCTGTGATGGGTTCGAAGATGGCACTGTGATGGGTTCGAACATGATTCCAGGGATGGGTTTGAACGAAGCATATCGATGGGTTCGAAGCATGCTTGTCTGGTGGATTCGAAGTTAGGTCGTGGATGGATTCGAAGCAAGGCTATCTGGGGATTTACTTGATGGAGTCGAAGCGAGGTTCTAGCTGATGGATTCGAACGTCGTCCCTTCTTGTCGATTCGAACATGGTGGGTCCGAACTAGTTGGGTTCGAAGTGGAGTCGAACCGATGGATACGAACTCATCGATTCGAACTTTGGTATATGTGCATGCATTCGAGGCGCTGCCTCACTTCTTGGGTTCGAACCAGATGGGTTCGAACATAGGTAAGGTCATGGTTTCGAACAGAGCAACGTCCATCTTTCTCAACTTGAATCCATCATAACTTGAGCATACGACCTCGGATTGACCTGAAATTTGAAATGCTGACTCTTGTAGCCTTTCTTGCCGTGTCCTATCAATTGTGGCTCATTCTGGACTCAGATAAAATTCAGTGATATCCATGGCTAAAGGAAGTACGATCAACCTCTGAGGCGAACTGTCCTTCGTTTTTCGATCAATCTTTTGGTATCGCGGCTTTGCCAAAAAGCGGGATAACAAGTGGAAATTGTTGCATGGGATATAAGTTAGAATAAGTAAAGTAATGCAAGTATTGGATTTAACAATGAAATAAAATATTGATTATGGGTATTGAATGTAGATGGGTGAAATAAAGAAATGCAGGACAATAAATAATTTATTTAATACAATCCCTTTTATTTGTAAACTATTGTAAGGGTTAATTAATTATGAAAAATTGGAAATAGGTTCAAATTGTATGTTAGACAATCAAATTTCAATAATTAAAGTTAGTAAATCAATGGATTAAATGGAATAATTAATTGGAGTTATGATCTAAATTTGTATGTGAGCATTCATTGATATTGGAATATAAAAGGGTAAATTTATGGTATAAAATGTAGACATCACCTTTAAGATGATGAGTTTATAATTGATGCATAATAGGGAAATCAAATGAATTGGTTTAATTGAATAACAATTAGCAATTAATGAATGAAGAGAAATTTTAAGGGCGTAATTGTTTTCGTTAAATTAATTTTGGTAACAAATTGTATTGAATATAGATTTAACGTTGGGTGATGTATTTAGGTAATAATTGGAGAACAATGTAAATTATATCCGTGAATGGTCAATTCAATTAAACAACAAGATTTTTAAATAAATAAACGTTTTTATTTAGGTTTCAATTTGTTAATTTATGAAGTTTAATGGGAAATCAATTGCAATAAATTGCCCTAATTTATGCAGTTAGAGGAGATTTGGATTTGCATTATAGATGGAAGTATAATCTAAATTGATGGGTAACAAACTTAAGAACAAAATTTAGAGCTAATAGGTAGCAAATTTATATAGTTGTTTATTTACGTAATGTGTACGTAAGCTTTGGTAAACCGATTTCTATCGATCCAAATCTAACGATTTGTTAATATAGATTTAAGTATAGGAGCAGTATTTATTAATTAAATTGAAGTATTATCGGTTGATATAAAATGACGAATAAATTTGAAGTAATGTAAATGGTTATACTAGGATAAGAAGAGAATATAGGGAAACAAGGGTAAGATGTGAATTTATTTAAATGAATTAATATTATTAGATAGTAAATTGAATTAGATCAATGTCCTGTATGGTTTAGTAAAGAAAGCTTTTAAAGGAAAGCCTTTAATTTATAAATGAAAATCAATGCATTAAATTAGGTGTAACTGAATGTATGCAAATAATTTTGTAAGAATAAGTTAATAAACAATTTATTTGCACATACCCGATTTAAATAGGAATAACAGAAAGGACAAGAACTTGATTTGCCTAGGCATTTATATATTTATATACTATAACTAAATAGAAAGTTTGGTAGTAAATAGGATATAAGAAGACAAAAGAAACAAGTAAATTTATAAACGAATTCCTAATAATAAGTAGTAATTAATGCATATATATATTTGGCATTAGTGATAATTACAAAACTTTACCCATTTATCTAATTTATTTAATTAAATCTAAATCTATGGCAACATTGTTGTAATGATGGTCGTAAGTGAATTTGAATGTAAAAGGGTAACAATTATTTAGGTTAACCATTTTGAGTATGTTAAGTTAAGAATGGCAATCGATTGAAATAAATCTAAATTAATTATTTTGTTTTGGTTAATGTGTTCTAGTTAATAAAGGGGAGTTTATAAGAAATGAAGCTTGCACTAATGACATGTGTTATAATTCAAATGTTATTTATACCCATAAAATGTCTATTTACTGAATAGAATGATTTTAAATCAATAAGCGAATTTATTGAGGTTCCAATTTATAATTTATAACATTTAATGTAGACTCAATTACAATTAATTGACTTAAATCGTGCAGTTAGCGTAGATTTGTTTTGTAATTGGAGTAGTTAATCCTATAAGATGAAGTTAATGCTAATTCTATTTATAATTGGACCATTTGTTGATATAGATTATAGAAAGCAAGATGTATAAATTTAATTAAAGTATCAACATTCAACAATTGTAATTATTGAAAATTAAAATGGAATTTGAGGATAATAAGGGGAAACCATGAACAAATGTTAATGCATCCTTATTACTGGTAAAAGATGAGTATATAAAAGTTTGAAAATCAAAAATAGGTTTTTGAAAACTTAATTTATAATTTCTAAATATAAGGAAGTGGAGAAATTAACACTGCAATGGATAGACTTATCAACTTTTAATTTACATCTAAATTTGTTTAGATCAATTTGGAAATTAATAAAATTGTGGATATATTTTGAAACGTAAACGAAACGTCTTGATTTACAAATACGTTTAAAGTAAAATATAAATGATAAGGAATTTATTTATTTCCTAAATCTGTAACGTGTGTAATTAATATTATTTATCTTTTGGGACCACTTCCGTTTGCACGTTAAAATTCGTGCACACCTATTCTTTCGCGATCTATCTATAAATAGACGATCAAAAACCCTAGCCTCCATCTTCTATCATTTGTCTGTACGTTCTTTTCTTCAACTCCTTCTCCTCCTCAAACGGATGCAAACCTAGATCTATTTCTATTCAAATTTCAAATGAAAATTCAAACATCTCAGAAAAATTCCAAAAAAAATATATGTTGTAGATTTCATCCATACGAATCTACGCGCAGTCTCTGTTTTCGAAATCGATACTCGAGTCAGCGGCAAATCGCTGTCAAAATCAGGAAATTCGAAACCTAAGTCAATTTGGGCGTTTTGATTTGGAGCGACTATTTGCAAATTGGTTTCTGGGTATTGGAGAGCTCGGCTAGGGAAGTCGTAATGGTGGAGGCGCGTCACCATCTGGTGGCCTGGGGCGGTCTTAAGGCACGGTCAAAGATGAGGAGGGCGTGCGTTGAAATGGGTTCATTCCCTGGACGAGCATACGTGAGTTGAGAAGAAGCTTTATGACGTGGCAAGCTTTAATTAGGTTGTTGTTTAATTTTGTTTTATTTAATTTTTGTTTCAACTCATTAAAATTGAATAACTTTCTCATACGACCTCGTATTCACGCGAGATTTTTTTTATTAGGATCGAAATTAAATTTCGGATCTGTTGGCGCTTGTTTGGAAAGATTTGGAGACTGTGAAATTTTTGGGTTTAAGTCAAATTTAAATTCGATTTAAATTCAAAAGGTGAGTGTTTTAACCCACTCACAATTTCTAAAATTTCTTGTGTTTGTTAAATTAATTTTAGATATGAGTAGAAATTTATTTATGACTGTTTGGCATGTTTTATTCATTATCTCTGATAAATCGCATTCATTTAATATAACTGTTAATTTTATTTATTGCATAAATTTGACAGTTAGAATTTATTTAATTTCATATTAACTGCCAGTCATAGTTATGTTAAATTTTTATTTCATATTAACTGCCAATTAAATTTACGTTTATTTTTGCATATAAACTGCCAATTAACATTTATTAAATTTATTTTGAGTATAAACTGATAATTGATACCATTATTTATCACATGTTATGTATTGATGATTGTTTGAAATTAGATGATGACTGTGATAAATGGATGTATGATTTGATGGATGAATGGATGATTAATTTTATTAAGTGCAAGTTGCTATGCATTTCATTCATTCAGGATTGCGGTTTGAAATGATATATAACCGCATTTTTTTTCATTTTAAATTGCGGATTGAAATGATAAACATCCGTATCACTTGACCATAGGATAGAAAATTATATACAGGCACCGCGGTAAATATATAAAATTATTTTTGAAATGTTTTTCTAGGGTTTTTGCAAAGCTATATATATATGGTTATGGGTTTTTGATTTATTTATTAATAAAGGTTTTTATATATAGTAATTTCCGGTTTTAAGCTTTGTATAAATTGTTTTGAAGTATAAAATAAAGTTTGATTTTTAAGATCAAATACAATTAAGCATTTATATAAAATTTAAGTTCTGGAGTTTTACTGACTTAAATGAGAATAAGGTCGGAAGATGAATATTGAGTAAAATTTGGAATTAAATAAAAAGGTTATTAATTTTTAAAGGGTATGATTTTTATAACTTGATTTTTTGTGTAGAGTGATTTAAATGAATATATCAAGTTTAATAAAATTGAAAGATTATCCAGTTATGTGAAGTTAAAGGTTTTTACTTAAATCATATTGAATTCATTAAGTAAACATTTCAAATCTAAATAAGAAGTAATTGAATTTAATATATATGGGATTGTCAAATGAGTTTGTTTTGAAATGGTGAAATATTTAAAGCTTTGAAACATAAGAATTGAAATGGTATTTGGAAGTTTAAATCGATATTTGAAATTGATTTGTGAAATCTAAAGAAGCTATTGTGTTTTATAAAGTAATTTAATATTTAACCATTTAAGAGATGGAAATTTGTTTCGAAGTTATGATTTTCAAGGTAGTATGATTTGGAATTATTATATACAAGAGTTGTGATTTCTAAATATTTCACTTTGGAAACCCTATGATTTTGGAAAAGAATATATATTGGAAAATAAAATGACATTATATGATTTTGGGTCTAAATGATATCGTATTGATTTGGGGTTTTAAAAATATAAACGATATCGTATTTATAAGGGTTTAAAATGGATTTTTGTTCTGGTTTTAAAGTATAATTATTCTAAATGACCGCGGTGTTATAATAACGGTTGGTTGTTGAAGAGACGGGGATCGGAAGTTGTCATACTCTCTTCCAACTCCGAAAACCACTTTAACAACCGTGTACGTGGTGAAGATTCCAGAATGAAGTAGGTTGGTGGCGGCGTTTCCTGTAAGGTAAATACGTGGACCCGACTCCCGTGAGTTGGCATAAGGTGGCTAAAACAGGAGCGATTCTCGGGCCAATGAGGTCATTCCTCTGATCGGACACTCCTCTTCAATATTATACTTTGACTTTGGATTGTTTCAGTGGCCACTTTTACTTTGATTTTTGGGGGATTTTGTTCGAGGTGGGCGGTAGCTGCGGCTATGCGTTTCCATCATCCCGGATAGCAATTGGTATATCTACCATGGCATTGCTTAGTTGTGCCGTGTCACCTACCCTAGCGCGCCTTATACGATTTTGGTTTTGTACCATACCTATGGAGTGCCCTCTGACGACGCCCAGTACGGGGGAGATTACGGTACTGTATAGACTATGGGAATATATAAATGTGTTAAGGTGGGAAATGTAAAGCCTTAACGCTATTTAAAAGTAAGTTTATTTTACAATTACACACTATTATAATAGCGCAATATACTACATAGTAAATAGTTTAACGGATCCTTAGGAGATGTAAATCCCAAGCATCTCTTGAGTTACTGCACTCATATTTATTTTTGTTAATTTAACTCACATAAGATCTTTTAGTTCTGACTCGAGTGTTTTTGTCTTTTCAAATTCGCTCGGGTCAGTCCGAGCGTTTCAGGATTGGAAGATTTAGCTCTAGAGGACGAAGACGAAGATTTATATTATTATTATTTATATTAGTGCACTACACACTGTTCCACTGCATTGTTATTGGTATGTGTAACTCTGATATGTATTATATAAATGGTTTTGTAAACAGATTTATAAACTGTATATTTGATTATTATATTTTATCCTTCCGCTGTGAGATTCTGTTTAGTTTTTTTTCTTCTCTGCTTTTCTTATTTACCCCATAACAATCCGCCCTTCCGTATGGTTTGAATTGGCACGTGTTTCGATTTAAAGTGTGCGAAAAAGCGGGACGTTACAATCTATAACAAATTTGAGTCATCGAAAGACGAACACAAATTCAGAGGGAAATTTTGAATCAGAGGGAGCATCCATAAGTATTTTATAATGCACTCTTTTTCCTTAACTAAGATTTTCCCACTGGGTTTTTATTAGTAAGGTTCTAATGAGGCATTATCTTGATTCAAAAGTTCAACCCCCCAGTAACATTTGAAATAAGTTATAATATACTCTTTTTCCTTATTTAAGATTTTTTCCACTGGGTTTTTCTTACTAAAGTTTTAACGAGACATTATCTTTATCTATAAGAATCAAACATCTTTTCAAGAAATAACATCTTAAATATGGTATATAAGTTAAACTGTATTTTTCCTTGTCTAAGATTTTTCCCATATGGTTTTACTTAGTAAGGTTTTAATGAGGCATTATTTTGATCCAGAAGTATCAAGCTTCATTTGAAGAAATAAGAATATAAAATATGTCATTGTACTCTTTTTCCTTCACTATGATTTTTCCCATTGGGTTTTTCGTAGTAAGGTTTTAATGATACATTGTTTTGATCCCCAAGTATCAAACTCATTAAAAGGAATATCATTGTATGATATCTATGATTTCAAGTTGCACTCTTTTCCTTGTTGAAGTTTTTTCCATTAGATTTTCCTAGAGAAGTTTTTAATGAGGCAACAGACAATATTCATAACAACTGAATGAATGTATGAAAGCAAGATAATAATGAAGGGGAGAAATTATCATGGATTCTTCAATAGGAACAATATCTAGCTACCATAGGAGCATCCAAGATTTTGAAGACGCATATTCAAGGGGGAGTGTTATAATATATGTAAATATAAAAGTGAATATGTTTTTTTATTTTTTTATTTAGTCCTACATCATGGGATATGTTCCATCTCATGCTCCAAGGCCTATATATAAAAGAGCCTATATAATGTAATTGTATGAGTCAATCTTTAAGTAAATGATATCAGCATGAATAACATTTTCTCCTCTTCCCTCTTTTCTAACGGTTCCTTATCTCTTTTTAGTTTATAACAATAAGCTAATAATTGCAACTCCAATTTAACAACAATATGTATCTTTTATCATAAACACTCAACTATAAACACCCAACTGTCCGTTATGTTCTCTAATGAAAAAGAAAGGTAAGGATTTGCAATTTGTTGAACAAACATCAATCTTTATAGGTTTGTATTAAATAAGCATTTAGGTTGAGACACTTTCTTAACAAATGATTATGGTAGGCATTATTTCATCAAACATTCAAATTTTCTCATTCACAATTAGTGGAAAATAGTCTGGAGGAGAAACAATTCAATTATTTGGGGAAAAAACGCGCATGGAAAATTTTGGGCTGAAATCCAAATATCTTTATTTTATTTGTCGAACAAACATTATTTCTTCTTCTTTATTTTCTTCTCTCTTTCCCTTCAAATTTTTACGCAAATTATAATCCGTCTCTAATGTCGTCGAATCATGATTACTGATTTGGATTTCTTGCCTTTTCTTGTTCTTTTGTTCTAACTGTATAGCAATAAAGATGATTTTAAACTAATTCTTCGATGTCGATTTGAATTATTGCTTGATATGGCTTCTTTTCTTTTTCTTTTCTTTTCTTACTATTTTATTGTCGTTTAGCAATTTGTAAGCTATTGCGTGCAGTATGTCCAATTTGGACTCAAGCTTGAGGGCGGCTGCGGGCGTGATTTTATTATGTTTGATGCTATGTACAGCTAGCATTTTCAAACCGTTTGATGTTATAACAATATTTTATATGCATATTTACCATTTTCTATTGTTAGTATTTAGTAGTGCTTACACATTCTATATTATGTCTAACAGCGTTTGCATTCAACTTATTCTTTTACCTTTTAGTTACATTTTGCCTTTCTTATTCGCTCTTTTTTTAGCAGAAATATTGATGATGGAATTCTTGTATTGTTTTTACTCAACGAGAATAGCTATGCTATTCGACTTAACATGGCTTGTTCTTTAATTGGTGTTAAAAATAGTATATGTGAACATTGTCCATATCTTACTCCTTGTTCTATTGGTATATCATGTAATTTGGAAAATAAGCCTATCATGGTTGATACTGATTCGGATTTGCATATATTTTGTGCTTTCAAATGTATAAGAAAAATTCTTATTCTGTTTTTACTGTTAAGTCCAGCATTTGTGTATTGGAGTTCAATGTTGGTAATAGTTTCTGGATTACTTCTAATCATCAAAGTAGTTCGGTTTCTTATGATTGTTTGAATATTACGTCTTGTGGTGAGTCAAGATCTTATTTAAATGATATTATAAAGAAAGGATCACAGATAAATCTTATGGACTTTATTGGTTATTGTTTAAATGGAGCAAATTATTTTAGGGAATTTCTAATGGCTTAGGAAATAAAAGAAGGGCATGAACTGAATTTTGTTAAAAATTATCCTAAAAGAATATTGATTATTCGTTCATTGTTCAAGGAAGGTTGTAAGTTCAACATGCATGCTTCTTTGGATCCTGGACATCTTTTACTTTTTTTTTATTAGAACTTATAAGTTTGAACATTCAGGTGTGTTTGCGTCAAAAATGGTGACAAACCTCCAAGTATCGTGAAGCACCAAACTTTGAATATAAATCAGCAATATTCCAAACAAAAGTCACAGATCTAAGTAAGCAACAAATAGAAATCCAGAAATAACGAACAGAAACCCAAGATTTATAGTGGTTCGGCTATTTCCAGCCTACGTCCACTTCAAAGTTTTGTCTTTTATTGATTATCCTTGCTGGTTACAAGTGATTACCGCGATTACAATGAAGTAATTTGAATACAACAGCGATAGTAAGGTGTAGAAATGAATTTGGCAGAGTCTGGACGTAGAATAGCCAAAAGATCCCTATTCTGTAGGTTTCAGGGGACTATTTATTGGCGTAGGAGGCTGATATCGCGCTCAAACTTCGGGAGACTTCTTCTGGCACGTGAGTGGGCCCATGCGACCGGTCCCACCAAGTTTCGACTCGATCTGTGATCGATGCGAATTTGCTTCGTATCGATCAAGAAATTGTCCGATCGAGCTGAAACTTGGCAGTGACATTCTTTAGCATGTACGCAAGCTGCTATGGAAATTTCATTGCATTTGGATCAGTGGTTTAGGAGATATGACCGATACAAGTTATGATTTTTGGAAGGCCGTGCGCTTCGAATCGATCAATTCGCATCGATATTTTCGAATCGATCAGGGCACGTGAGTATGCAGTGACGTGTTGTGCAATTCCAGGATCTATCCACTTTGTGGGCCGAGTTTGACTGAGTTTTCCGCATCCACTTCCGAAGCTTCATTCGCACCGACCATTGATTCGTATCCACTCACTTCAGTCCTTCCTCGAATCAATTATCAATTCACACCCGTTCATTGATGCCCTTGTTCGTATCGTTAAATGTCGGCACACTTCGTATCGATCGCTTATCGATACAAAACAACTCACTTGAGCATGATGGATGCGAATGTGGACTCCGGCGCTATGGATTCAAACAACCACGAACTGGATGGATACAAACTATGCTTACCTGCGACCGATGCAAACTGAACTAGCCCCTGATCGACACGAAGCAATCCTACCATGTTGGATACGAACCGAAATTGACTCGATGCTGTTGTCTGGATCGATGCGATGACCTTGATCGATTCGAACTCGGGGATACGAACCGGGTTTTTCTTTGATCGGTGTGAACCTGATGGATTTGAACTGCACAAAACTCGATGGATTCGAACATACTGAGGCGATGCCATTCCGATGGATACGAACCTGATGGGTTCGAGTCACCTCAACTTTTTGATGGATACAAACAACATATTCTTTTCACCTTGTATTAATCATATCTTCTTCATACAAACTCCGATTAACCTGAAATTTGAAATATAGCTTCTTCTTGCTTTGATCATCATCTCCAATCGATTCCGTCCTGATCGGATCTCGGTCAAATTTTAATGACATTGATTACAGCCTTGTTTCCAATCGATCTCCAATCCTCATATCCATTCTTCCTTGCCAATTTGTTGATATTCCAGGCTTGACCAAAAGGTGGGATAACATTTTTCCCTCCAAAACATGCCTTGTAATGATAATGCATGTTTTGAATAGCTCTGAATCCGATATCCGAAGTCCATAGCCATATCATCAGAGTACATCATCCTTGACTACTCCGAGTCGATTCCCAATTCCAAATCCAATAACCAAGGCCTTTAGTCAATTCCGTATCCGTCTGAACCCGACAACCGATTCCTAATCCATCTTTATCCGATAGCCAATAACCGAATCCAGAACCTCTCCGGGTCGATATCCAAATCCATAACCTCTCCGGGCTCTTGCCAAGCGCAATCAACACTTGACGACCGTGGTCCAGTGTCCCTGGACGCTGAGCTAACCTCTTTGGGTTCTTGCCAAGTGCAATCCACACTTGACGACCGTGGTCCAGTGTCCCTGGACGTTGTACAATGCCATGGCTTAAGTCCTAAGCCAAATCCTGGTCTCTCCGGACCCTTGCTGAGCATAGTCCATACTCAGCGACCTGAAACAATAATCGATAATATGGGGCCTAAGTCTTAGGCCAAATCCTGGTCACTCCGAACCTTATTGAGCATAGTCCATACTCAATGACCTGAATAAACCAATTCGCCACATACGGACGAAGAGACTTACCCCTTGCCAGATATAATCCATACCTGACGACCATTTACCAAAAACCGGATAAAAATCCAATCAAAATCCAATCCGAAATCCAAATCAAATTAGAAAATCAGAAATCAAAATCATCATCTAAAATAGAAAACAATCGTCCAAACGGAAATCCAAACCAGAAAGCAAACAAAACCAGGAGTTCAAACCAAACTCCAAAACCAAACCAGAAAAGCGAGTGCCCAATCCAAAAACAAAAAGAAAGATTTCACAAACCATAGTATCGCGGTTCATCATCATTCAGAGCATGCCTAGGGGCTATCTCCATCCCCATACATGTGTGAATGACTTTGCCGTTCGCCAGTAGCTTGTTACTTATATCATATTAGCCCAGTCAATTGATAACCAATCGACCATCATTCCTAGGCCTCACACCATCGTTGCTCGAGGTAGGCAGTGGTTGCTCCTGCTCCACCGCTACATTACGAGTTCCGATATATTGTCGCAACTATCCATTCCTTACATGCTCCTCGATTATATCCTTTAAGTTCCTATAGCTGTTGGTATCATGCCCATCCAAATCATGAAAGAGGCAGTGCCTTCCCGATGCCCACTCCCGTTCAGAAGGTTCTCTCCTAGCTGGCCTTCAGTAGGGAGGGCGATTCCAGGTTTCTAAGTATATCTGCTCTAGCATCCCGTTTTATCCTATGTATGTGGAAAACTTTCGATCCTTCCATCGTTTCCTAGCTTTTCCAAAATCATCATCCAACTTCCTTTTTCCTTTATCTTTATCCGAACCTCTGTTGGATGGTCCTCCACCCTCAGTCGCATTCACTTCCTTTAACTTTAAGTCCATACGTGCGTCTTCTTGCCGAAGGAACCTTTCAGCTTCATGAAAGAATTCCCCGAGATCCAGTGGTGGGTCTCGTATTAAAGATACCTTGAAATCCGAATCCTCCCTGACTCCTGACACTTCTGCCATTAAAACCATTAATGGATCCGGCCGATCCACCGAAGCAACCGCCACGTTGAATCGAGTTAGAAAAGCTCTAAGTGATTCATCCGTCCTTTGCTTTGCCGACGTTAGCATTATTACGTTCTTAGGCCTCTTAATATGAACCCGAAATTTCCTTAGAAACCTATCCACCAACTCCGTCCATGATCTGATAGATCCTTCCTCCAGCTGCCTAAACCACATTGCGGCTATATTCGTTAAGTACAGAGGGAAACATCGGGCAAAAACTTCCTCCGATGCCCCTAGCACTTCCATGTCTCTAGTGTATCTCATTAGATGATCAGTTGGATCGGCATTGCCATTGTATCCACGCCAGGTAGCTTGAAATCAGGCGGATTTCGAGCCATCCTGATTTCCTGTGTAAACAGACTCCTATTCACTCCTTCCAAATCTCTATTGGTCAGGCCTCCATGCATAGTTCTCCTTATAATTTCAGCTAATCTAGCATTATCTGTCAAAGATTTCCCCCGTGCCCCCGAGGGAATTCTGATACATACTCCTCATGTGGTTCACTAATGTTAGCGCTCGCTCTAGACTGTTGAGCTCCATCCAAAGGCCTCCCAGTGTCAGATCCCGTAGGCCTGTCACCAAGCCTTTGTTGATTGCCATCAGGTTATGTATTCTGTCCACCATTGGGTTCTGCGACCCTAGTTCCTTGTTCCACATCCGCAGTCACTATAGTCGGTCTGAGGTTTTGTGTTCCTATAGCTCTCATCTGTTCAAAGAAAGTCTGCATCATGTCATGTTGACTTTTCAACAATCTCTCCTGCAACGAGTTGGCCATCGCCTCCATTTCATCCCTAGTGATGTAGATCGAAGCTTGTCCTCCAGCTCTGAAGGATGCTTCTTGACTTTCTTCCTGTTGGCTTCCCTTAGCACTTTGTCTTCTACTGGCTTGTCGAGTCATTCTCTCTAAATCCGACCCTTCACGCTTTTCAAATCTGAACTTCAATCCATGTAGCGGGTGCTAGTCCTTCTCAGTGAAAGCACCAAAGTGTTTGCGCCAAAAATGATCACAAACTCCCAAGTATCATGAAAGCACCAAACTTTGAATATAAATCAACAATATTCCAAACAAAAGTCACAGATCTAAGTAAGAAACAAATAGCAAACCAGAAATAAGGAACAGAAACACAAGATTTATAGTGGTTCGGCAATCTTCGGCCTACGTCCACTTCAAAGGTTTTGTCTTTTATTGATTATCCTTGCTGGTTACAATTGATTACCGCAATTACAATGAAGTAATTTGAATATAACATCGATAGTAAGGTGTAGAATTGAATCCGATAGAGTCTGGACGTCGAATAGCCAAAAGATCCCTTTTCTACAAGCTTCAGGGGGATATTTATAGGCGTAGGAGGCTGATATCGCACTCAAACTTCTAGAGACTTGTTCTGGCACGTGAGTGGGCCCACGCGACCGGTCCCACCAAGTTTCACATCGATCTGTGATCGACGCGAATTGATTTCGTATCGATCAAGAAATTGCCCGATCGAGCTGAAACTTGGCAGAAACATTCTTAGCATGTACGCAAGCTGCTATAGAAATTTCATTGCATTTGGATCTGTGGTTTAGGAGATACGATCGATACGAGTTATGATTTTTTGGCAGGCCGTGTGGTTCGAATCGATGAATTCTCATCGATACCTTCGAATCGATCAGGGCACGTGAGTATGCAGTTACGTGTTGCGCAATTCAAGGATCTATCCACTTTGTGTGTCGAGTTTGACCGAGTTATCCGCATCCAATTCCGAAGCTTTAATCACACCGACCATTGATTCATATCCACTCACTTCTGTCCTTCCTCGAATCAATTATCAATTCGCACCCGTTCATTGAATCCCTTGTTCGTATCGATAAATGTTGGCACACTTCGTATCGATCGCTCAACGATATGAAATGAACTCACTCGAGCATGATGGATGCGAACAAGGACTCCGGCGCTACCGATTCGAACAACCACGAACTGGATGGATACAAACTATGCTTACTTGTGACAGATGCGAACTGAACTATCCCCTGATCGATACGAAGTAATCCTACCATGATGGATACGAACCGAAATCGACTCGACACTGTTGTTTTGATCGATGTGATGACATTGATCGATGTGATGACATTGATCGATTCGAACTCAGGGATACGCACCGGGTTTTGCTTTGATCGATGCGGGCCTGATGGATTTGAAAGGCACAAAACTCGACGGATTCGAACATACTGAGGCGATGCCATTCCGATGGATACGAACCTGATGGGTTCGAGTCACCTCAACTTTTTGATGGATATGAACATCATATTCTACTCACCTTGTATCGATCATATCTTCATCATACGAACTCCAATTAACCTGAAATTTGAATAATAGCTTCTTCGTGCTTTGATCATCATCTTCAATCGATTCCGTCCTGATCGGAGCTCGGCCAACTTTTAGCGACATCGATTGCAGCCTTGTTTCTAATCGATCTCCAATCTTGATATCCATTCTTCCTTACCAATTTGTTGACATTCCAGCCTTGACCAAAAGGAGGGATAACAATGCGGTGCTGTGTTAAGGGATGTTAAGAAAGTTCATATAACTAGTAGATTTGTGAAATCTCTAATTATTGATCAAATTAGAGATATCCTGATGAAGAAACCGAAAGACATTATTAATGGGTTCAGAAGAGAATTTAATTCACGCCTTCTTATTATTATGCATACACTGGGAAATAATTGGAATTGAGGAAATTATGGAGATGATGCTATGTCGTATAACGATTTGAATTGGTATTTAGATGCTATACAAAAATAACAATCTATAAAGTTATGTTTCTTTGGATGTGGATTCGTCAATCAATCGATTTTAATGAGTTTGCATTTGGTTCATTGCTTGTTTACTTAGGTTTAGGCACTGTCGTCCCTTGATATTTTTATATGCAGCATTTTTGAAGGGCAGACCAGGTGTTCTATTAGCTATTATAGTATAGCAATTATGGTTTGTTTTTTTTTCCATGTGTTATATGGTATATTGTTTCACTTATGTAGTATGGGAAAATTCGGTGGATATTCATATATTTTAGTACTCCATTGCCAGTTTATCTTTGTTAAGTGTATTGTTATTCCATATGAAATCATAATACTACATAAATTTAACATTTAATATTGTATTATATGTGATAATGCTAGTGCATTTTAGCATTTATTATTCTGTATATTATTTGACTCTACTATCAAACACATAATGGTATATTAATTTAGCATTAATCATATATATTCTTTTCGCTACTACAGTCATGTAAAGCTCTGAAATTTTATGTTGTGACAGTAACATACTATGAGTATCATATAATAACTTAATAATGTTATCACCTCTTAATAAGGTATATGTGTTAATAGTTTTTAATATTGATGTCGTTTATTGAAGTATTGAATAACATGGTTGTTTCATAATTTAATATAATTTTGATTACATTGATATCATATTAGTAGAATTTTTTTGGTTACCGTAGTATTTACAAGGTATGTGTGATTGCATTTGATAGTCTTGAATACTTGACTAATATCAGTATTTCATTTTCTTGTATTAGCATTTGAAAAAATAAATAATGTTTTTTAAGGTTTATTTCAACTTACTATGGGAGTTGTTTCGCATGGGAACGAGTCGAACTGGTCTTGGTTTTTGGAGCATTTAAAAGAGATGCTCAACGAATATCGTGGATTGGTTTTCATGTCTAATCGTCAGTGGGGTTTGCTTTTAGGTGTTCCAAAAGTATTTCTGTCTTCTTTTCATAGTTACTGCACATTTCATATGGAGCAAAATATTGGTTCAATGGTAAAAGCTTACAATGGTGATACTTTCATTGTTTATTTGTTTAAACTTTTGACTCGAGCTTCAAATCTATATTATTTTGATCACTATATGTTAAAGTTCAAAGCAATTAACTTTTTAACTATTAAACCTCTAGGACATTGGGCTGACCTATTTTTTCAAGGCAAGATATATGGAGAATATTCATCTAACGGGGTTGAAAGCTTTAACTCTTGGATTGTTGATGATAGATTTATGCCTATTATGTCTTGCCTAGATGAAATCTACGTTAAAGTAATGGAACAAATGGCGAAGAGGAGAGAAGAATGTCATAAGTGGACTATTACTTTATGTCTAGTTATAGAGAAACGGTTGTCGCAATTAGAGTGTGAAGGTTTTGGATGGGATATATAGGGGTCTTCGAAAAATGTTTTTGAAGTTAGATCTCCAAAAGCACATCACGTTAACCTTGAAAAAAAAATATTGTGTAGTTGTAATCGGTGGAGAGTTACCAATTTTCCATGTGCACATGCCATTAAGTGTACGAATAGGTTAAGGCGATCAGTACCTGACTATGTGAAATATAATTTTACAGTTGATGCTTTTAGATCCTGTTATGTGCATCCTATTAATCCAATTTCTAATGTTGGTA
The DNA here is from genome assembly GCA_030765085.1 of Allium cepa. Taxonomy (NCBI): domain Eukaryota; kingdom Viridiplantae; phylum Streptophyta; class Magnoliopsida; order Asparagales; family Amaryllidaceae; genus Allium; species Allium cepa. Next base: position 854,643,349 of record CM060931.1, read on the forward strand.
AGCCAATTGTTAGTGAAGCTGACATCATAATTAAACCACCTAAAAAGATTCATGGTGTTGGAAGACCTTCTACTAAAAGATATGGCGTCTTTTCTTATTCTTTGAGTAAACGGCATAAATGTAGTAAGTGCAATCAAGTTGGACATAACAATAAGAATTATCAAGCTTCAATGAAGATTTAAAATTGAATTTTATTTTTTCTTTTATATCTGTCATTTTATTTAAGGCATATCTTTATTGTTTACTTGTTTTCTATAGTCAGGCTTTTTTTTATTGGAACACGTTTTAGGATGATTGGTCATTTTAATAAGAAGTTTACTTTTATTTGTGGATTTTATGTGATTGTTATTTGATTATGGAGCATATTATTTTCTTTTGTATATAATTTGTTTTTCTAGTGTAATACTATGTTTGTGAGAAAAGAATATTGATATTTTATTTTCAGATGTTTTACATGTTAACGCTAAAATTTGAACGCTAACACCCCGGTGTATAAAGTGTAGTTGTGAAAGCACCACCCGATGATTCGGGAACAGAGTATAAGCAGAAAGTCACAGAAAAAGCAGTGAATAACAACGATTTTATAGTGGTTCGGCTCAAGGCAAGCCTACGTCCACTTTAATTCTCTTTATTGCTAAACCGATTACAACTTTACAACAATCTTCAATTACAATTATGACGAGACAAACAACTAGAACTTTGGTAGAGATGAATTCTTCGAATCCATGTAGATTGCGTTAGATTTTCCCTTGAAGTTAGTTGAGATGTCTTTCGAACTTGAAGTGTCGGGTGAGTTGAGAATTCAGCAGAGTATTGGCACTTGAAATGATTGGCCAAAAGTCCCTTGAATGTTGGATATGGTCATGTATTTATAGGCAAAATTTTCCCTTAGGCCGCAAGTCGTGACCGACTTAAGTTGGGTCGTGGACGACTTAACTAGTTGCAACCGGTTTAAAGCGAGCCCGGGCTTCACAGAGGCATTTTCGTTCAAGTCCCAAGTCGCCTCCGAGCTAACTCCTCCCCTACCTAGTAACACGGCATCGGGTTCTTCATTCAGTGGCTTTTAGGTCGCGGCCGAGTTAGTCTGGTAAGTCGTAAGTCGCGACCCAACTGATGAGTCCAAGGTCGTGTACGAGCTAAGAGATCACTGTGCCCTGTAGCGGCATTGACTTCCTTTTATCAATTCATGTCCAGCCTAACATTGGTCATAGGTTGGCTGCATTTTAGGGTAACCTTGTCAAGGCGTTAAATCGGCATCCACGTTAAAGCTTTAGGTTGGCATGCCCCTCTAACCTGTTAGGTCGGTAACCTTATTAAGGTGGTTAAGTCGGCGACCTTGTTAAAGTGTTAGATCGGCACCTCTCTTAGGTCTTAGGTCGGTCTCCCTTTGAAGCCTTAGGTCGGTCTCCCTTTGAAGCCTTAGGTCGGTCTCCCCTTGTTGAATCGGCAGAACATTTGCTCGCTCATTATTCTGGATCGGTGAGCTACAGCCGAGGCGGGGTTAACATTTACCCCTCGAAGTACACGCCTAATGGTTAGTTCGTGTGCTTCGATAGCCTTTAACTCGTCCCTTTTAAGTCGGTAGGTCGTATGCGACCTAACAGTTAGACTGTACGTGTCGCTTCAAGTCTTCCATTGCAGGGTATAAGTTAGCCTTCTTCCTCTTTCTTCGTCACTTACTCTCTTTCTTAATTCCGCCATTGAAGTATTCTCAAATTTCTAAAGGCGATTTCATCCCAACTAATCACCGATAACCTCTACTATCCATCGCGTAAGTAATTTCACTCTTCTCTCGATCGTAGATTACTGTCAATTCATTAGTCCTACCGCTCGAATTCGAATCGTCCTCTTGAGCAATGCTCCACCACGAATCCCATCATATTTGTAGTTGACGAAGCTTAGGTTGCTCAAGATGATCGCTGATTCAACGAAGGCAGTTTACCACCTCAAGTTCGATGATGTCTGATGGCAGAATGCTGGATTTATAACGATTTCGAGTTGTTTAATTGGGTGATTCGATAGCATGAGTAGAGGCGGATGCTGATGAAATGGTTATTGGGTTAACGGGTTGAATGCCATGAGATGTTGGTTTGGGAACGAGTTAGTGAGTTTAGGTGACTTAGTTTTTGGCCGACCTGGCTCTTATGTCGTGGCCGAGATAATACATGGAGAAATTCCTGCCTTTCGAATCGGAGCTTGCTTTCTTATCTCCCCCTTGCGACCTAGAGGAATGAGTTGCCGAACTAAACTATCCAGGCTTCGACCCACTACCGACTTAGTTCTATCCTGCAAGAGACCTTTAAACCGTAGCCGAGTTGACCCTTGGGAGAAAATTGCCAACTTCTGCTGATCCAACCTTTAAACCGCAGTCGAGTTGACCCTTTGAGGAATTTCACACCACTTTTTGAATCGTAGCCGAGTTAACACTTAAGCTTTGGGCGTGTTGACATTTTAAGAGCATAGATCCACTTTGAGTTTCTGACTCGAACTGCCAAACTAAGTTGCCTAAATTTTGAACTGCCCCAACTTTAAATTTGTTTGAATCTCATTGTATTATTTCACAGATTGTATTAACTTATAAGCTGCCAACCTGTTGAAAATAATAAACAAAGAAAACCAAGGCGAAAATACTGCCATTGACTGTCCACATCAAATAACAGATTAGTCGAGACAAGATAAGCAACTTATATACACTGTATAAAATGTTGTGAATCAATCGACTAAAGTGAAGTATTAATGCAAATCATCGCTAACTTAAACCGACCTGTTTGCATCAACATTACACTTGCATGTTAGAATAACGAACTCCGGATTTTATAACTGACAAGTACTTTGCTAGTTTTTTATTCCAGTTGCATTTTCTTATTGTTTGATTGATTTTACACTACACTCCACACACTTTAGGAAACGTGCACCTTCATGTTTGAATATCCAGTTATTTATGTAGAATGACTTCCCATCAAGAAGAAATGGCAGCTCAAGAGGAAGAAACCTTTCCGGTAGCTTTACCTATAGAGAACCCTCCAGAGAGAACTCCAACCATTCTAACCCCGAGAGCATTTACTCAGCTGCGCACTCAATTTGGTTTTACTGAAAGTGATGTCCTGCTCCCTGGGCCAAGTGATACTGCCGACAATCCTCCCCGTGGCTTTATTGCAATCAATCGTCAAATGTGTTTAAGCAGAGCGATCCCTCCTTTTAATGACTTTCTCCGAATTCTTCTCCTTCGGTTGTCAATCTCTCCATCCCAACTTCATCCTAATGGTTATGCCATCTTGATGGGGTTGTGCGTTTTGTTCAGAAGAACTTTTGATCGCTTACCAAGTTTTGAAGAAATCCGTTACTTATGCTCGTTTGCAAAGAGTAGAGATCATCCTTCCCTTATACTTGAGAGGAGTGCTAGAAACCGCAAACTTATTTCCGACCTTACCGAAAGCGTTCATGGATTTCTGAACCAATTTTTTCTTGCTCGCTGCCCCCCAGGGTTTTATGCCGATTGGAGAGTAGGAAGTAAGATTACTTGTCTCCATTTTTAAACTTTCTCGAGATCCGAATTACCAATTGCTAATTTCATTCTTTGCTTTTTTCAGCACTTCCTCTTCCCTCTAGAGATCCGGTCCATAAGCAGACTTTCGATAGATTGAGTGCCGTGGCTGTAGCAGAGAGAAGCATCAAGTTTTTGTTGGGGGATGAATTATTGCACCAATACGGGCTTTTGCATACTTCTCGTTGTACACATCCTCATGAAATCCCAGACTCCCCGGCTAGAGCATCGGATGATCCAGTTTCTACAGATACATCCAAACCAAAAGGACCTGCTCTCGAGGCTTTGCCAGTGAAATGTTCCACTTCTGTTGATGTTGCGGGGCCATCTGACGAACTTGCCCCGGTTATTGAGGAAGAGGAGCCTCTGGGATCTCCCCGACGTTCACAGAAATCCGGCGAAGAAGCCGAGAAAACTAGCCTTGCCAAGCAGAGCAGGGATGATACTTTCGAAGGGTTGAGCGACCTTTTTGCCACCTCGCAAGAAATCTTTAAAGATGATCCTATCACTACTGGGGTTTCTTCTTCAGTAGTTGAAGCAACTTCTGTCCTGCAGCAGACTCCGTTGACTCAGGAGTTGACACTGACTATTACACCCACAACCACTACTAAATTAAACAGTGGTTCGTAGTTTGATGCGCGTAGTTTGCACGCCACACACACTTAGAATTTCTTTGCGGCACTTTTATGTTTCTCACTTTTTGTACTTTGAAGACCTCTAAAACTTATCTTTTTTTATTTCAGATTCTCCGATGGGGCGCAGCAGCTCATACTACGATGATTTCCAGCGCTACGGGAGGCGTAGCCAATATGATTATAGGCGTTACCTCCCCTCTTACAGAGAATCTGATGAAGAAAGAGCCGCCCGAAAGGCTCAAGAGAAGAGGGCTCAAGAGGAGCGCTACGAAAGAAGAGAGAGGGAAGAGCGCCACGATTCTTCACAGAGAGGTGACGATTCCCATAAAAGAAAAACCCATGATGACAGAGGACAAGGTCATGTGGTTGAAGATTCGAGCAAGCGAGCCCGACATGGTGAGAAGCACACCACTACAACTCCTGAAAAGGTTACCGCCCCTGCCTCGCTTGATATTCCTTCCGGCTCTCCCGCTCTCGGGAAGTCAGACATCCAAACTATAATTAGCAGACCCAAATTCCAAGTTGGACCGGGTCCTGCCACTTTGCAAAGTCGATTTCCTCAGTGGTGTCTGAAGGGAGTAAGGTTTGACCTTGACTTGGTCCCCATTGACAAGTCTGCCATGTTACGAAACCTTGACGCCGTTAAGCTTGATATTGAGAGGATGTCGAACTGGCAGAAACTTGTTGACGAGCTTCAGAGGGTTAATCATGCAAACATAGAGGCCATGCTCACCATGGAAAATGATAAAGCCGAATGGCAAAAGGTGCTCGAGCAACATGACACCGAGATGAGAAACATTGCTTCTTACAATGAGGAGCTTGAAGCAAAAATTGAAGAACTGAAACAAGAGCTTGCTGCTTCCTCTACTTCTTATTCTCAAAAAGAAGAAGTGCTCCTCAAACAAGTGAGAGATGCCCATGCTGGCCAAACGGATGCCGAAGACAGGCTCGAAGTGCAGAAAAGAATTAGCGAGGGCTATGTCGCTGACATTGAAGAGCTTCGGAAGAAGAATAACTCCCAAGAGGCGGAGATCCAAATGCTTAAGCTTCAACTTTCTAAAGTTGTAATTGAGCGTGATGAGGCCGTTGCCGGCAAAATTGCAGCTGAAGAATCTCACGAGGCAACGAGGGCCAACATCAGCTCAACATTATTTGATTTCTATCTGCATAGCATCTTGGGGCGCGGTAGCCTTGCCTTTCTAGGCCCTAAGTATGAAATTACACTAGCTGAAGTTTGGGAGGCAGCACTCGATATGCTCGGTGGTAAAGGCGCTGGCTACGCTGAGTCAGCTCTTGAAGAGCATTATCTTCATGATGATGCCCGCGCCGCTCTTGCCAAGGGGAGAGAACAGCTTGCAAGATTAAGGGCCGAAACAGCGGCAGGAGAATATTTAGGAAAAATCACCTCAACTACTCCTATTCAACCTTCTCCTTCAGCCGAAATTGACATTATCGGTTCTAGTTCTCATTCCCCATCTCCTACTAAAGTCACCACTGATATTACAAGCATACAGGGTGGAGATGAGGGCGGCAAGAGTGCCGAGGCACAGGCTTACGAAGTTGACATCAAGGAACCGACTTCTGCAGGTAACCCTACTGACAATCTTGCCTAAGTAGACTGCTCATCTGTTTCTTATGAACTTGATGGGCTTTTTGACTACTTCTTGAATCTCAGCGAACCTTTATCTCCGCTTTTTGCTGACTTAAACTTTTTTCCTTCTGCAGAGAAAACGTCGGGCATTGTTCAAGCTTCTCCTCCTCCAATTATTCCTTCTCCGCCTCCTAAGGTCACTCCTCCTTCTGCCTCGCAACCCGGGTCACAGGAAGAGCAAATAGAAGCCCTTCACGGCTTAGATGATCCCATTGCTTCTCAAGATCTGAAAGGAGAAGAAACTGAAGGAAGCGACAGGACGCCAGAACCCACTGGCTCCGACGCTGAACCACTATCCAAACTTCTTTCTCCAGGGAGTGGGCCTTCCTCCAAGAAGAGAGGGAAGCAGGGAGTTTCCAAGAAGAAGAATAAGAAGGAATCTTTAACTGGCGGAGAAGAGACGGAAGAAAGTCTGATCGAGCCCCTTTCTCCTTCATCCCTTACCCTTACAAGCCGACCTAAAAAGTTGGTCATTCGGCCAGGTGCGGGCTCAAAAGGTGGGCGGAAGAAGAAATGATGGCTCTGGTTCTGTGGCTTTCATATCGCTTTTTTTGCCTTTTTTTTGCATGCAATGACCGGAAATTGTGCGGGTACCGGCCCCCCGCTTTTCTTTTGTTGGAACCTGTACCTGTATATAAAATAGTGTTGAATAAAATGATTCTTTTTCTTTGTATAAACTTCTGTTTATATCTGAGAATGCATTTACTGTTTACTTTTGTACAAGTTTCTTTGTACGATATTGCAGTGAGCTTGTGGTATATATTGTTCGAGCGCAATTTTACCGATGTAGTTACGCCATGCTGCCCCTTTACCATAAGCCCATTGTAATATTTTATTTTATAAGGAACTTGTGCTTTTATTTTTTAGAGAATAATTATTCCACATTTGGAGGAATATGATTTCATTAAAAAATAGAGCACAAATAAGTTTCTTCGCTTCAACTTTCGAAGATATCACTCTTTATTTTGTGCATATACACATTTTATGGAATGAAATCTTCTATGTGGTAAAGCGGGTATTTGTAAAGTACTTCAACTTCTTTTTGAGGAAGAGAATTTTCTAGAACAAGTAATTCACTCTTCCTTTGAAAGTTAAAGTGTGCTTTTAGTGAGGATTTTTTTTTCTTACTTGCCACAGTAAAGGGCTTCTTGATTTTTGTTTCTTTGAAAAGTTGCACCTCTGAGGAAAACTTTTTCACGTTTCAACACTTGGAAGTTTTACTTCAATCTTGGTGAAACGTGTGCCTCCGAAGAGGTCTTTTCTGCTTGATTGTGCCTCCGAGAGGAGGTCTTTTCATTTCTGCCTCTGGGAAGAGGTTTTTCTGTCTTATTGTGCCTCTGGGAAGAGGTCTTTCTGTCTTATTGTGCCTCTGGGAAGAGGTCTTTCTGTTTCTGCCCCTTGGGAGAGGCTCTTTTTTTTTAGCATTTCATCTCCGGTGAAGTGAAACTCCGAAGAGCGGTTGTTACACTTCAACTCCTGGCGAAATGGGCCTCCGAAGAGGACTTTTATTTTGTTTTACATTTCAACTCTGGTGAAGTGAAATTCCGAAGAGCGGTTGTAACACTTCAACTCCTGGTGAAATGGGCCTCTGAAGAGGGCTTTTATTTTGTTTTACATTTCAACTCTGGTGAAGTGAAATTCCGAAGAGCGGTTGTAACACTTCAACTCCTGGTGAAACGGGCCTCCGACGAGGGCTTTTATTTTGTTTTATATTTCAACTCTGGTGAAGTGAAATTCCGAAGAGCGGTTGTAACACTTCAACTCCTGGTGAAATGGGCCTCCGAAGATTGCCTGGAAGTTACTCTCTCATGGTTGGAGGGTCATGACTCCTCCAATCATTTTTGGTTGAGTAGAGAACTTTCTTTTTTGTGGCATATGCTTCGTTAGTGGTCTTTATCCTCCGAAGAGTTGTGCCTCCGAAGAGGACTTGTGCCTCCGAAGAGGGCTTTAGTTGTTCCTCGTCCACTTGCTTATGCCTTTTCAGTGATCCTCTATATTTTATTTTTTTAAGCCTGCACTCCCTTCTCTTACAAGTAATTTGTTTAATCCAAAGAAGTGTACTTCATTGCTAGGCCAGTTCACGAGAACGGACATAAGCTTCTTAACCGGATGTTTGTTTGTTCAAACTTCTCAATTTTTTAGCTAAAGCCCGTTTTCGGCGAAATCATTGACCGTTCAATTGAAGCTCTTCTTATCTAGGATTTAAGCTCGGGAATTTTGTGACTTGGAATTTGTTTGTTGAATGATTACAAGAATCACTTGGTCTTGTAATGTGCAAGTTTTGTTTTTGTTACCTGCAAAAATTTAAATCGACATTTCAGTAATACATTTAATGTACTTTTCATATCGAAAATAAAGCAAACATGTAATAATAATAAGGAACACAAGATTTATAGTGGTTCGGCCAAGAATTTGGGCCTACATCCACTTTATAGTCTTTCATTATTCACTTGCATCGGTTTTACAATCGCTTTCAATTACAGGAATCATACAATCATAATCCTTTTTACAATATTTCAACAAAGCTATAAAGTAAAGTATGGACGCAAGTGATTGCTGTTCCAAGCTCTTGGAATTTGATCTCCTTCGACAGTAGTGAGTTTGAATGTGCCGTCAAGAAGCTTCTGACCTATGACATATGGTCATTCCCAATTTGGCCCAAACACACCTGTCGCTGTCATAATTCTCTTTAGGACTAGATCTCCAATTTCAAAGCTGCGTTGGCGAACTTTGGAATTGAAATGTCTGGCTATCCTTTGCTGATGAGATGCAATTCTGAGCTCAGCCTCTTCTCTTTTTCATCAAGGAGATCTAGTGCCTCAAGTTGTAGTTTTTCATTCTCCGCTTGATTGAAATGGATTCTTCTATGTGAAGGGACCTCTGTTTCTACCGGAATCATTGCCTCTGATCCGTATGCCAATGAAAACGGAGTATGCCCAGTCGCAGTTTTGTGGGTAGTTCTGTATGCCCATAGTGCTAGTGGTAGCTTATCGACCCAACCACCTTTCGCTCTTTCAAGCTGCTTTTTGATGGTTGACTTGATAATTTTATTCACTGCTTCCACCTGCCCGTTTGCCTGCGGATGAGCTACCGCTGAGAAGCTTTTTTAGATTTTGAATCGTTTGCAAAAATCTTGGAATTCTTCACTTTCGAACTGAGTACCATTGTTTGTAATTAATTTTTGAGGCACACCATATCTGCAAATGATACTTTTAGTCACAAAACTTATCATCTTTTTTGAGGTGATAGTAGCCAGTGATTCAGCTTCTGCCCACTTAGTAAAATAATCTACATCAACAATGGCATATTTAATTCCAGATTTGGCAGTTGGTAACGGTCCTACAAGGTCTATCCCCCATATTGCAAACGGCCATGGACTGACCATCTGTCTGAGTTCAGTGGAAGGAGCTCTAGGAATTTTGGCGAATCTTTGGCATCTGTCACATTTTCGGGAATAGTCTGCTGCATCGCGATTAATTTCTAGCCAAAAATATCCGTATCGGAGAATCTTTTTCGCTAAAGTTTGACCACCTAAATGATCACCACATTCTCCCCCATGCACATCAGCTAGGATTGTTTTGGACTCTTCCCTGGATACACATCGAAGTAACGGCATTGAGAATCCCCGTCTGTATAACTGGCCATCCTGGACTATATAGCGAGAGGCTTTCCTCAGTAGCTTCTTTCGTTCTTTTGAATCTTCCGGTAAAGAGCCATTGAGCAGATATTCTGTTATTGGAGTCATCCATGATTCTTGCTCTTGAGAGACGCTCATGATCCAATCAATATCCATCTCATCAATGCTCGGAGCCGACAGGACCTCCACTGGAGTCAACCCCAGAAATTGAGCTTCGCCTGTGCTAGAGTACTTTGCGAGAGAATCTGCTTTCATGTTTTCTTCTCGAGGAATATGACTTATCATGTAATGATCGAAATCACCCAGGAGTTCCCAAGCCTTTGACAAGTAGGCGGGCAGATTTCCCCCTTTCGCTTGGAATTCCTTCTTGACTTGGCATACAATAAGCTGAGAATCACTGAAGATCTGTAACGCTTGGATGTTTAGTTCTTTAGCAATCCTTAAGCCAACGATAAGGGCTTCGTATTCTGCTTCATTGTTTGTTGAAGGAAATTCCAATCTTAGTGCATAGCATAATGATCGACCTTCAGGGGTCTCAAGTACAACTCCGGCTCCAGAACAATAGTCGTTTCTCGCGCCATCGACATACAACTTCCATTGGATTGGGGAATCGTCGATCGTTTCGTCCTCACTGTTACCCTTATCTGTGAATTCTGCGATGAAATCCGCTAAAGCTTGTCCGTTGATTGCTTTTCGGGGATGATAAGTGATGTCATATTGACTGAGTTCAATATTCCACTTTAGAAGACGACCCGAAGTCTCAGGGCGAAACAGGACTTACTTTAAAGGTTGATCAGTGAGGACTCTGATAGGATGAGCATGGAAATATTGCCTCAACTTCCTGGATGCAATCAGTAGGCAATAGGCGAGTTTTTCCAACTTAGAGTAATTCATCTCTGCCCCAGTGAGTCTTTTGCTGATATAGTAAACTGGATGTTGAATCCTCTTGTCTTCTCGTATCAGCGCTGCACTTAAAGCATGAGATGATACTGCCAAGTATATAAGAAGATCCTCGCCATCACCAGGCCTAGAAAGTATTGGAGGCGTTTCCATATGGCGAATCAATTCATCAAAGGCTTTTTGGCATTCGGGAGTCCAATCGAAGTTTTTCTTTCCTTTCTTTAGGGCGTCAAAGAATGGGATGCATTTATCTGTGGCTTTGGAAATGAACCGACTCAAGGCGGCGACTTTTCCATTGAGACTTTGCAATTCCTTCGTTGTTCTAGGACCTTTGACTTCCTTTAAGGCGGTAATTTGAGCTGGACTAGCCTCAATGCCCCTAGCGCTCACGATGAAACCTAAAAACTTTCCGGATTCCACTCCAAATGAACATTTTAAAGGGTTGAGCTTCATTCCGTACTTTCGGAGGACTGCGAACATGTCTGCTAAGTGTTCTATGTGATCCACTGCTTTCTTAGACTTTACTAACATGTCATCGACGTAGACTTCCATAGTCTTGCCCAATTGCGGTTTGAACATAGCATTAACAAGTCTTTGGTATGTTGCCCCTGCATTCTTCAGCCCGAATGGCATAACTCTGTAGCAGTAAAGACCAACGTCGGTGATAAAGCTCGTGTCCTCCTGATCTGGCTCATGCATCATGATCTGGTTATATCCAGAGTAGGCATCCATAAAAGATAACAATTCGTGTCCCGCTGTTCCGTCTACCAGTTGATCGATCCTGGGTAATGGGAAGCAGTCTTTGAGGCAGGCCTTGTTTAGATCTGAAAAATCGATGCACACTCTCCATTTTCCGTTGGCTTTCTTAACCAACACTGGATTTGAAACCCAATTCGGATAGGTAGATTCTTTGATAAAGTTATTCTCTATGAGCCGATCAACTTCTTCTTTTAACGCTGCTGACCTTTCTGGACCTTGAGTTCTCCTTTTCTGCTTCACAGGTGTAAATTTTGGATCAATATTTAGAGCGTGTACTGCAACTTCTGGGGATATTCCGCACATATCGGCATGAGTCCAAGCAAAAATATCCAAATTTGCCTTTAAAAAAGATATTAGGATATTCTGAATTGACACATTAAGTTGTGAACCCACATTCAACACCTTGTTTGGGTCCTTTGGGTCAACAGGTACTGGTATTGTCGTTTCCACTGGTACCACTCTATTCTCCCCTGCACTGGCTTTCCTAGGATCCATCTCTTTCCGTGCTCCGCTATGCTCGCCAGTACAGGGTCCGCCCTGTAATTGCTACAAGGCTGGTTTTTTGATGCGGACCGGAGTTGCCGCATCCTTTCCCATCTCTCTTTTCCTTGTTTCTTGTAGCTCTGTCAGATAACACTCCCGCCCAGCATTTTGATCCCCTTTTATAACTCCCACTCCATTATCTGTGGGAAATTTAATGGTGAGGCACCATGGGGCCAGAACAGCTTTGAATGCTGCGAGAGTTGGACGGCCAAGGAAAGCATTATAAGCAGAAAACTCGTCAACAATCACAAAAGTTTGCCTGCGGACCACTTTTCTTTGTCCCTCTCCAAGTTCTACAAGCAAATCAACGGTTCCTATCGGCTGTTTTGGCTCCCCAGTGAAGCCAGCGATTTTCTGCGATGATGCTTGCACATCAGCCATAGGGATCTTCATTTGGTCGAATGTTTTCTTGAAGAGGATATTACAGGATGCGCCACAATCAACGAGAACTCTTCTGACAATAGCTGGCCCGATACTAGCCGAGATGACTAAGGGATCCAAGGTAGGAGCTTCAATACCTGCGGAATCCCTGGCTCTGAACATAATATCATCATCGAAAGTTCTTTGTTGCTACAGGGGCATAGCACCTTCCAAAACAAATACATCTTCCTCGGTCGGTACATACTTCAAAGCTCGAGTATACCTTTCCATCTCACCCCAGCTCCTGCCTGCTAGGTGAGGTCCTCCCGTAATGACATCGATAACAGGCCTTCCGGATTCATGCCCTGCAGTCTTTTCACCTGTCCTGGGTTGATGAGCAGGAGCTCGTTGCCCCTGACTAGTCGAAGCGGGATTGCTGCTATTCTTTTCCACAAATTGCTGCCGCTTGTTTTCCCTTATCAATTCTTCAATCAAAATTTTCAATTGGCGGCGTTCATCGGTATCATGACCGGGTTGATTATGGAAGCGGCAAAACTTTCCGCTTTGTACAGCTTTTTTCCCGGTTCTCAGAACGGAAGGTTTAGGATAATCAACAGAATCTTTAGTGGCAAGGTAAATATGCTCCGGCGTATCCGATAAAGGAGTATATTCCGATGGCTTGAAGGAAAGAGGCTTCTTCAGGTTTTTCTGTTTCTTCCCATCGTTATTTTCCCTTTTCTGTCCTACAAATTCACTCTTGCGTGGAGCAACAATGTTATTTTCATCTTTTTCCAATGCTTCCTTTACCGGTATAGGACGACTTTCCAAGCGTATGAACTCATCTGCTTTCTTGTAGAATTTTTCAAGGGAATTTGGTTCCTTCATGTTAAGCCATTTTCCAAATTCGCTCGACTTGTCGATGGCCCACATCAGATAGGTCAAGATCATCCATGGTTCTCCATTGTCTACCTCGGCCAGCGCTATATCAAAGCGATTCAAGAAAGATCTGATAGTTTCACCCGGATTCTGCTCTAAACTTGACAACGACATGATATCTTTGGCTTTTGAAGCGTATAGTCTGAACTTCTCCTTGAATTTTCGGGTTAGGTCAGAAAACTGATCTATGGACCGAACTGGTAGCTTGGTGAACCAAAGCAGAGCTACACCTTCCAAATATACAGGAAAATATCGACATTTTATTTCATCAGAAGCTCTGGCACCTGTCATGTGCCAATCATACTTATACAAGAATTCGTTCGGATCACTTGTTCCTTTGTAAGCTGGGATAGTTGGAGGGACGAACTTCCTTGGGAACTCAGCCTTTAAGATTCTTTCGGTAAACGGGGTTTTACTTGGAGCGAAACCCCATTCCTTCTCATCTTCATTCCTTTGCATGCTTTCCTTCATGATTTGTCGAACCATTTCAGAAAGATATCCCTTATCATTTCGAGCTTTAGATCCACCAACTTAAGGAAATGTCCGCTCAAAGGGGCTGGCAGCCCTCTCAGGAATGTTTCTTTCTTCATCCTCATGAATGTTGCCAGCAAAGTTCCTTTCATTACCCGTTGGTTGACGGTTTACTCCAAGCGAGTCATTCAACTTATTCAAAATTAGAGCATTTTGGGCGTTCTGAGCCTCCAATTGTGCACTTTGGGCATTTATCTGCTGGTTCAGCCCTAAGATTACAGCATCTAACTCCGCTTTTGTAACCCCAACAGGTGGAGTGGCTTGATTAGGTACTGGGGAAGCGGAGGTTCCCTCTTGAACATTTCCAGATCTAACAGATCTACTCCTTCTCCCCGGAGCCATGATTTCAGATAAACTTCTAGTCTTCAGAGAGGTTACTTCAACAAACTTTCGTGGAGCAATGATGATAATACTCCTGAGTTCAGTTCTCAGTGAAAGCACCAAAAATGTTAATGCTAAAATTTGAACGCTAACACCACGGTGTATAAAGTGTAGTTGTGAAAGCACCACCCGATGATTCGGGAACAGAGTATAAGCAGAAAGTCACAGAAAAAGCAGTGAATAACAACGATTTTATAGTGGTTCGGCTAAAGGCAAGCCTACGTCCACTTTAATTCTCTTTATTGCTAAACCGATTACAACTTTACAACAATCTTCAATTACAATTATGATGAGACAAACAACTAGAACTTTGGTAGAGAAGAATTCTTCGAATCCATGTAGATTGCGTTAGATTTTCCCTTGAAGTTAGTTGAGATGTCTTTCGAACTTGAAGTGTCGGGTGAGTTGAGAATTCAGCAGAGTATTGGCGCTTGAAATGATTGGCCAAAAGTCCCTTGAATGTTGGATATGGTCATGTATTTATAGGCAAATTTTTCCCTTAGGCCGCAAGTCGTGACCGACTTAAGTTGGGTCGTGGACGACTTAACTAGTTGCAACCGGTTTAAAGCGAGCCCGGGCTTCACAGAGGCATTTTCGTTCAAGTCCCAAGTCGCCTCCGAGCTAACTCCTCCCCTTCCTAGTAACACGGCATCGGGTTCTTCATTCAGTGGCTTTTAGGTCGCGGCCGAGTTAGTCTGGTAAGTCGTAAGTCGCGACCCAACTGATGAGTCCAAGGTCGTGTACGAGCTAAGAGATCACTGTGCCCTGTAGCGGCATTGACTTCCTTTGCTCAATTCATGTCCGGCCTAACATTGGTCATAGGTCGGCTGCATTTTAGGTCGGTAACCTTGTCAAGGCGTTAAATCGGCATCCATGTTAAAGCTTTAGGTCGGCATGCCCCTCTAACCTGTTAAGTCGGTAACCTTATTAAGGTGGTTAAGTCGGCGACCTTGTTAAAGTGTTAGATCGGCACCTCTCTTAGGTCTTAGGTCGGTCTCCCTTTGAAGCCTTAGGTCGGTCTCCCTTTGAAGCCTTAGGTCGGTCTCCCCTTGTTGAATCGGCAGAACATTAGCTCGCTCATTATTCTGGATCGGTGAGCTACGGCCGAGGCGGGGTTAACATTACATTAATTTAAATATTTATCGGAATAATGCTATTTGTATTTAGCATTTTTTATTCAGTGCAGACTAGAAAGGATGTCCAACTTGATTAAATGTTTACAACTATGTGATGCTTGATCGTATGAAGTGACGGTAATAATTTTATAAAACTATGAATTTTTAGTTTGGAATCCATGTAGATAAATTTGATGCTAATTCAATATAGAATATTCCAATAGTTCACATTTTGATGTTAGTTCTTCCTCATATCAATTTACAGTTAACAATTCATTATACAAATTACAGTAAAGAATGCCAGATGATCCCACAATGTCAAATAATTAAACACCAGAGCGGACAAAAACAGAAGGATAAAAGTGCAAAAAAGATAAACCTCTACTTGCTGTGGAAAATCTTAAAGTGTAGCGAGAGCTTCCTTTAATTCGAAGATGGCTTCTACTAAAAGATTGTGTAGTTGTAATCAGTGGAAAGTTACCGGTTTTCCATGTGCACATGCCATTAAGTGTATGAATAGGTCAAGGCGATTAGTATATGACTATGTGAAATACAATTTTACAGTTGATGCTTTTAGATCCAGTTATGTGCATGCTATTAATCCAATTTCAAATGTTGGTAAGCCAACTGTTAGCGAAGATGAAGTCATAATTAAACCACCTAAAAAAATTCATGGTGTTGGAAGACCTTCTACTAATAGACATGACGGCTTTTCTTATTCTCAGAGTAAACGGAATAAATGTAGTTAGTGTAATCAAGTTTGACGTAACAAGAGGAATTGTCAAGCTTCAATGGAGATTTAAATTTTATTTTTCTTTTTTCTTTTATGTCTGTCATTTTATTCAAGGTATATCTTTATTTCTTATTTGTTTGCTATAGTTAGGTTTTTTACTGGAACATGTACTATGATGATTGGTCATTTTAATATGAAGTTTACTTTTATTTATGGATTTTATGTCATTATTATTTGATTGTGGAGCATATGATTTTCATTTGTATATTGTATGTCTTTTTAATGTAATACTATGTTTGTGAGGAAAGAATATTGATATTTTATTTTCAGATGTTTTACGTTAATTTAACTATTCATTAGAGCAATGCTGTTTGTATTTAGCATTTTTTATTTAGTACAGATAAGAAGGATGTCCAACTTGATTATCTATTTACAATTTTGTGATTCTTATTCGTATGGAGTGATGATAATAATTTTATAGAATTATGAATTTTTAGTTTACAATTCAAGTATATAAAATTTATGCTAATACAATATAGCATATTCCAATAGTGCATATTTTGATGTTTGTTCTTTCTGAAATCAATTTATAGTTAACAATTCATTATATATAAGTTATAGCAAAGAAGTTACATCAAAGAAAGCAAGTTGATCCCAAAATATCAAATGATAAAACACCAGAGCAGACAAAAACAAAAGGATAAAGTGCTAAAAATATAAACTTCACTTGCTATGGAAAATATTATAGTGTGGCGAGAGCTTCCTTTAATTCGAAGATGAGTTCTATAAGATAACTCCATACAAAATAATATAGAATTTTTTTGTATAAAAATTTGTTTATAAATTTAAGTTTGTACCAAAAAAATTCAAATATATTATTGAAATTTCATAATGTTCTTGATAGTGAAACCTTTTAAATTATGATTGAACAATTTTAGTTAAGGTAATTCAGCAGCTAGTACGATCATGAAAGGAAATCCAGAAGCTTGTGTTAATACCATAAAAGTAGCCGCTTTAAAATATTTGTGAACATATCCCTGTACATTTTAAGCATAGATACACTGTTAAGTTGAGAACATTTTGTCTTAACGGTAGTAATTTTGTTATCAAAAGAAACACACAAACAATAAAATAAGCATTGTACTGAAATAAACATAGAAGATTGGAACAATGTACTAGATTAAGCATGCAAAAGTGTCAGAATTGTAGGATCTAGATTAACCCTAGAGGGGGGGGTGAATAGGGTTATAGCAAATTTTCTCGATTTAAACACAGAAATAAACTGCAGAAATAAATATGCTAAAAAGTAAATCACACACAAAATTTACCCAGCTTCGACAACCCCTGCCTACTGCTGCATTCACAGATTTCTATTAGAATTAAACAGTATCACGCTTACAACAACTCTACTAGACTCGCAGACTCTTTTGCTCCCGCTCACAAACACTCTACTAGACTCGCACACCCTCCTCCCGCCTATAGAGTTTCGCTCACTCGCAAACACTGCTCCCGCCTATAGAGCTTTGCAAACTCGCACACCCTGCTCACTGAACTAATTCAAAATAGACAATCTGACACTACCTAACCTAGGTGGCGATTTACTAACTTTTTGGTTCGTAAAATAAAAAACAGTAAATTAAAAAACAATAACTCTAAAACAATATTAATAAAGCCTATAGAAACAAAACCCCTTCTATAAAATTTAAAAGCTAAACCCCCTTTTTAATAATTAAGCCGGCCCACTATTCTTTCAACCCGTTCCCTTCTTTTTCTTGTGAAAAATGTCGGCCTCTCTTTGTTGAATTAGGGCTTCGGCTCTTTCTCGAATTAGGGCTTCGTTCTGATGCTCGATTCTCTGATTTGGTGGCTTGCGTCGCTTGTTCTCTGATATTCGATTGTGGTTAACTTTGAAATTGTGAATTGTTCGGCTTGCTCGTTGATCGAATTCCTTTCTTGCTCGGTATGTAATGCTTTTGCTTTTACTGATTTTGTGCTTTCTGGAATTCGATACATTGATTGCCGATGATGATTGGGTTATATATGCGTTTAATTTCCTGAATCTTCGATCGTATATATTTATTTGAATTTGTCAATTTTGTGCTTCGGCCATTCGATTATACTTGGATCCTCGTGATTTTTCCTTGACCAATTCATTCGTGTAAATCCTCGATTGCTTGATTGACACGGCTTTAAAATTAATTTCGTGATTTTCTCTGGTTGACTTCGAGTTGGATTTTGTGATGATCACCGGCTTTGACTTGGTTATATTCCTTCATTGCTTGACATTCACGGTTTTGAATTGCGGCATTGAATTGCCGTGCTCATCACGGTGTTGATTTTTGACTTTGTCAATACTGCATACGCACTTGAATTTTTACTTTCAATATACATTCATGAATTCTTCTTTGACTTCGATATTTTGTAAATTGGCTTCGGCCACTGTCTGCATTCCTGTTGCACTTTCACCTGCTAACTAATCTTCATTCACTTCAGTATTCTTCACTGCCTGTATTTGTGTCATTCACGGCTTCAACTTGAATATGTTGTGATGCTTGTGATTGTCACTATGTTGCATTGTTATTGATACATGGTTGTTCTGTTGGTTCTTCTCATCCTGATGCCGAACTTGATATGAAATTCTGGTGGCATTGCTTTGTTGTATCATGATACTTGATCGAGTTGATTGTTGCATTGTCACTGGTTCGTTTGATAGCACTGTACTTGTAGTTGGTATCGCTTGATATTTATTCCTGTAGTTTGCATTGTTGCTGTAGCTTTTTGAAGCTTGAGTTTCTGGTCACTGCACTTGTACATATTCACTATCACTTGCATTTTTATCTTAGTACCATAGCTTCTCTGTTCCACTCGAGTTTAGTTGTGCACTTGCATTTGTGTACTGTGTCTTGTTCTCCTGTGGCTTTGGATATTTGCAGTTGGTATTTTGTGCATTTGTGCATTGACCACTTCGACTTGTGTTTTTCACTATTGCATAATTGTTTCTGACCTGTTGCATGCATTGCTATGACTTGTACTTGTACTTTGTTGTAACTGGATATTGATCATGTATCAATATGCCACTGTCACTGTTTGTACTGTCATTTTGTATTCATCCCTGTAGTTCCATCTATGTCGTAGCCTGGACTGGTGCATACTGTTGCTTATTGCATTGATGCTGCTGGCTTCGACATCTTATATTCATGAGATGTTTATTTTGAAGCTTGGTTTACTGTCTGTATTCACTACAGTTTGTACATGCTTCACTGTTCTTTTGCATTTGTGAACATTGTCGAGTCTGCACTTGTTTGATATGAAAATCTGGTCTTTTCATTCATGTTGCAGCTGTTCCACTGCAGTTTCATTGTGACTGCGACTCCATGACTTGATCTTTGTTGAACTGGCTTTGTTTGGTCATTTCTTGGTCATTGCACGGGTCATTGCTTGTGAAGTTTGATAATTCGTTAGCATGCTACTGATTGGTCTTTGTTGCCTCTTGCATGTAGTTGGTTGTAACTGTGCACCTGCCCTGTGTTGAACTCAGTTTTGCAGCTCGGGTTTGACCTTGTGCTTGTGTCGTGATTTTAAATATATTGCACATGCGTTGAACCCGGCTTTGCATTTGGGTTTGACCTGTGCTCACCTGTCCCTGTAGCATTATCAAGTGTATATATCGGTGTGCACGGCCTTGTGGCATATACAGTAATATACTGTGTATGTCACAAGTTGTTCGTGTATGATGAATTCAAATTTAAATGATGACGAACAACCCAAATAACTGAGGCAAATATTATTTTCAAAAACCATATTTTATTTTTGAATTGCAAAAATATTTCTTTTTCAATTTTACTGCGTTAGTTTATATTTTTGCAGATTGCTCAGATGCTGGATTCAAACCGGAATGCAGTTGAAGACAAAAATACGAGTGTGAGTGATATGTAGTGAGGTTATCAATGTAAATGTGATGTGATTGTAATCAAAAATGTATATGTATAGTGAGAGCATGAATTTGTACTATTCAAGTTTGTAATAAATATTCGTTTGAATAAAATATTCGTTTGAATTCAAAAACTATGTAACTTGTTCTGTTTGAATTCAAATTCAAATTCTGTGTAATTTATTTTATTCAACAGATATTTATTTAACCAAATACATACTATACAAAATATTTGTTTGAATAAAATTTCTGTTTGAATTCAAAATCTGTTTAACTTGTTTTGTTTGAATTCAAATTCAAATTCTGTGAAATTTAATTTTATTCAACAAATATTTATTTAAACTATGAAAAATAAAATAGTACATTACCAAATACATTTATATGAATGTATATATGTTTATTATCATCAAACAAAAATCATATAGCGCAAAGCGCATATTCAACAATCTCCCCCTTTTGATGATAACAAACATATATTTAAGATTTTGAATATATTAAATGTATTTGATAATTTCATTTGCTCCCCCTATTTGAATGCTTCCTTTATATGTGATACTCCCCTACATATATGGCTCCCCCTATATATATGCATACAAATAAAAATATGTAAATGAGCCTATATGCAAATTGAAAGTTATTTGACCTTTGCTTGATTCTATTTGACACCTTTGCTTGATTCTATTTGACAAAATCTTAACTTTTCTCTCCCCCTTTTGTTATCAGCAAAAGAATAACAGTGTTATAAAAATAGGGATGAAGTGATAGACATGAATCAAACATTTAACTCAATTAAATATAAATATCAAATTTCAATAAAACTCAAACAAAAATCATAATTACCCTTGTCAAACGCATATTCCACTTTCAGAAGTGATGGAGATAGAATCATCAAAAATTCATATAGATATGTCTATCTGTGGTATATTTATTTCTGGAAATTTGAATATCTACTAACCATGCATAACCGTTAGGACTTTTAAATGAGATTAGTAGTATTCCAATTTAATTTAAAAAATGAAATCAAGTACCTTCTAACCACGCATGACCGTGAGGACTTTTAAATGGGATTAGAATCAACTTGTCTATTAAATCAATTATTTTTAATATGCGTTCCATACATGCATAACCGTGAGGACTTTTAAATGAGCATGGAAGCACATAATCAAAAATCCAAGTAATTCACCCATGCATGACCGTGAGGACTTTTAAATGAGAGTGAATACTTTAGATATTTATTTTTAATTGCTGAATATAAGAAATTGAAGCACAAATAATTTCCTTCACCGATTTAAAGATATTGAAGAACAAATGATTTCCTTTGTAAACTACCACAAATTTACATATTAAATATGATTTTGATGAGTGATGTTCGATAGAAAGATGATAGAAATAGAAATGGTCATGGAATTATTATCCAACAAAAAGTTTTTATAACTCTTGTTATGAAATTCTAAAGAAATTTTTAATTATACTTTCTCGAGTTATAATATATGATAAATATCAACACTTATCTCTTTTTCAATCACTATTTATCTTTTCGATAATCAAAGGGAGTCAGATTAGTCAAACTTGTCATTTAAAATCAAATTAAAAATTATAAAATCAATTTTTCAAAAATAATTAAGCTGTAAATATGGTCAAACATGATTTCTTGAGGGAAGTTTTATAAGAAAATTTTCTGCTATTTAAAAATTATTTCAAGTGAAAAATATGCAGATATTTTTTTTTTAAAAAAAACGATGCAGCAAATAAATGTTTCACAAATTAATCACGTTACACTAATAATTTTTCTATCAACTATATTACCGGTGTAATCCGCATCTGAATTTAAATTTCACTCAATATTCACTTGTTGAATCAAACCATGAGATGTGCACCAAAAATTTCAAAAACATCATTCTTTTGAATTTTGAATTTAAGCCGTGTTAACACTCAAATTAAATATCATGATGATAAATTCAGAAACCAGAGGATAAACAATTATTTTCATGAGTAATCAACAGTCAATCAACATCATAATTATTTCAAAAACAATTTCTTAAAATCCTTTTTCTCATGAATTTGAAATCGTGCAAATTTACAAGAAGTGATCAAAATGTCAGAACCAATATATCTACGTGTAGCATGAGTAACCAGCATTTGACAGAACAAATTTATATAAATTAGTTCAAAAATTTAAAATCTGGTTGGTCATCAATTAAGCACAAATTAATGTCATAAATAAGAACAAGTCAAAAAATCATATCAATTAAGTCCGAATCAGTCAACCATCATAATTACTCCAAGTAATTCTATTTAAAGATGGTTAGTCATTATTTTTTTTTAAAAAAAATATAGCATCAAAATCATCATCTTTTGTTCATCTCAATATTGGCTGATTTTAATTTAGAGTATGGTGCAGATAATCACATTTAAAAAACAATTACCTGTTTTACCTTTACGATAATTTTTCGTGATTGCCCATTGTGATTCTGTCACCTTTATACTAGGCTAAGGAACTTTGTTTTGTCGCCCGTTGTGCTTCTGGAACAGCCGAAATCCAGAGAACACTGTTGTTGTTCCTTTGCCTGCCACCACACCTACACGATAAAAGATTTATGTGACCTATTTGTTTTAATAGGTCCATTGTTGTTAGTGGCAGAATATGAAAAATCTGTTTTTGGAGACTCAAAACTATTTATACATGTTCCTTTTGGCACCCAAATTTGTTTGACTTTCAAAGATTTTATATTTGTGCCTTTTGGAACCCAAATTGGTATAGTTTTCACGTGTTTGGGTTTATACCAACAATTATTTCGATTATGTCCAAATTCTCTACAAAACGTGCTCATTAAATTGACTTGATTAAATTTTGTGTTCCTATGACTATGATTTTCAACATGATTTCCAATTATTTCAGATCGAGCAGCACTTTTACCTTTATCATCATCTTGTGATTTTCCAAAACCTAGTCCTTTTCTATTGTTAGCAAAAATTTGATTTCCCAATAGCATGTTGAAAGATTTTTCGCCTCTTGAAAAGTTATTCAAAGATTTCTCAAGATTTTGGACTTTGGTTTTTAATGTTGAATTTTCAGCGACAAGTGAGGTGCATCGATTTATAAAGTCCTTTTTTCTAGCGTCAATGTTTTCTTTAAGACTCAAGTTTTCTTTTTCAAGATTCTCAGAGTTATTCCTAATTTTTGATAGTTCCGAATCTAAAATTTTACATTGGTTACATTCTAGGTTTTGAATATTTTCAAGTTCAGTTTTTAACCTAAAATTTTCACGAGCAAATTCTCTCCTATCAGATTTCAGTTTTTCAATTTTAGATTCAAGAGTATCCACTACCTTAGTAAGATCAGAACACATAAAAACAAGTTCTTTATAAGAAAACTCACCTGCCACACTA
The DNA here is from genome assembly GCA_030765085.1 of Allium cepa. Lineage (NCBI taxonomy): Eukaryota > Viridiplantae > Streptophyta > Magnoliopsida > Asparagales > Amaryllidaceae > Allium > Allium cepa. Next base: position 854,666,395 of record CM060931.1, read on the forward strand.
GATTCGTCGGAGGTTGCTTCTGATTCTGATTTTTCCATGCAACACAAGTTAGCCTCCTCTGGGCTGCTATCCGAAGCTTCCTCTCCTTCTTCATCATCCCAAGTCGCTGCAAATACCTTCTTCGCCTTTTTCTTTTCTTTGTTGTTTTTGAGAAGTGGGCATTTTGGTTTGATGTGGCCAGGCTTGTTGCAGTTATAACATATCAGTTCATTATCGGAATTTTCGGAATCTTTTGACCTATTGCCCTTGGTTTTCTTCTTGCGTGGCTTGAATCTAGACCATCTTCTAAGATTATTGACAGCCATTGCAAGCTCTTCAATTGGATCTTCTTCATCGCTTTCTTCTTTACTTTTTAAGGCAATCGTCTTCTTCTTTGGTTCGGAGTTGTTGCGTTCTTCCTTTGCTTTTAACTCAAGCTCATATGTCATCAGGTTGCCAATCAACTCCTCCATGCTTAGTTTGCTCAGATCTTTTGATTCTTGGATTGCTGTGACTTTTGCCTCAAAGTTCATTGGTAAAACTCGTAGTATCTTCCGCACAAGCTCTACCTCAGTGAATACCTTCCCAAGCGCTCTAGCATTGTATACCAAGGTTGAAAAGCGTCCAAACATATCCTTTATGCTCTCGTCTTTGTCCATCACAAAGTTTTCGTATTCATTGCTGAATAGGGCTAGCCGAGACTCCTTGACTTGAGAAGTTCCTTCATGTGTCACCTCCAAAGTATACCATATTTCCTGTGCTGTTGTACAATGAGAAATTCTATTAAATTCATTTTTATCAAGAGCACATATCAAAGCATTCATGGCTTTAGCATTTGTCGTTTTCAATTTCTTATCGTTTGCATCCCACCTATCCTTAGGTTTAGGAATCTCAGTACCACTAACGATTATAGTGGGAGGTTTATAGCCAGTTTCAATAATATCCCAAACATCATAATCAACGGAACTAAGATAAATACTCATCCTAACTTTCCAATAAGCATAATCGTTCCCGTTAAACATGGGTGGCCTAGCAATAGATTGCCCCTCAGAAAAAGCATTATTTTGTAGACTCATGACTCTAGAGTTAATATAAACCTCGCTCTGATACCACTTGTAGGATCTAGATTAACCCTAGAGGGGGGGGTGAATAGGGTTATAGCAAATTTTCTCGATTTAAACACATAAATAAACTGCAGAAATAAATATGCTAAAAAGTAAATCACACACAAAATTTACCCAGCTTCGGCAACCCCTGCCTACTGCTGCATTCACAGATTTCTATTAGAATTAAACAGTATCACGCTTACAACAACTCTACTAGACTCGCAGACTCTTTTGCTCCCGCTCACAAACACTCTACTAGACTCGCACACCCTGCTCCCGCCTATAGAGTTTCGCTCACTCGCAAACACTGCTCCCGCCTATAGAGCTTTGCAAACTCGCACACCCTGCTCACTGAACTAATTCAAAATAGACAATCTGACACTACCTAACCTAGGTGGTGATTTACTAACTTTTTGGTTCGTAAAATAAAAAACAGTAAATTAAAAAACAATAACCCTAAAACAATATTAATAAAGCCTATAGAAACAAAACCCCTTCTATAAAATTTAAAAGCTAAACCCCCTTTTTAATAATTAAGCCGGCCCACTATTCTTTCAACCCGTTCCCTTCTTTTTCTTGTGAAAAATGTCGGCCTCTCTTTGTTGAATTAGGGCTTTCGCTCTTTCTCGAATTAGGGCTTCGTTCTGATGCTCGATTCTCTGATTTGATGGCTTGCGTCGCTTGTTCTCTGATATTCGATTGTGGTTAACTTTGAAATTGTGAATTGTTCGGCTTGCTCGTTGATCGAATTCCTTTCTTGCTCGGTATGTAATGCTTTTGCTTTTACTGATTTTGTGCTTTCTGGAATTCGATACATTGATTGCCGATGATGATTGGGTTATATATGCATTTAATTTCCTGAATCTTCGATCGTATATATTTATTTGAATTTGTCAATTTTGTGCTTCGGCCATTCGATTATACTTGGATGCTCGTGATTTTTCCTTGACCAATTCATTCGTGTAAATCCTCGATTGCTTGATTGACACGGCTTTAAAATTAATTTCGTGATTTTCTCTGGTTGACTTCGAGTTGGATTTTGTGATGATCACCGGCTTTGACTTGGTTATATTCCTTCATTGCTTGACATTCACGGTTTTGAATTGCGGCATTGAATTGCCGTGCTCATCACGGTGTTGATTTTTGACTTTGTCAATACTGCATACGCACTTGAATTTTTACTTTCAATATACATTCATGAATTCTTCTTTGACTTCGATATTTTGTAAATTGGCTTCGGCCACTGTCTGCATTCCTGTTGCACTTTCACCTGCTAACTAATCTTCATTCACTTCAGTATTCTTCACTGCCTGTATTTGTGTCATTCACGGCTTCAACTTGAATATGTTGTGATGCTTGTGATTGTCACTATGTTGCATTGTTATTGATACATGGTTGTTCTGTTGGTTCTTCTCATCCTGATGCCGAACTTGATATGAAATTCTGGTGGCATTGCTTTGTTGTATCATGATACTTGATCGAGTTGATTGTTGCATTGTCACTGGTTCATTTGATAGCACTGTACTTGTAGTTGGTATCGCTTGATATTTATTCCTGTAGTTTGCATTGTTGTTGTAGCTTTTTGAAGCTTGAGTTTCTGGTCACTGCACTTGTACATATTCACTATCACTTGCATTTTTATCTTAGTACCATAGCTTCTCTGTTCCACTCGAGTTTAGTTGTGCACTTGCATTTGTGTACTGTGTCTTGTTCTCCTGTGGCTTTGGATATTTGCAGTTGGTATTTTGTGCATTTGTGCATTGACCACTTCGACTTGTGTTTTTCACTATTGCATAATTGTTTCTGACCTGTTGCATGCATTGCTATGACTTGTACTTGTACTTTGTTGTAACTGGATATTGATCATGTATCAATATGCCACTGTCACTGTTTGTACTGTCATTTTGTATTCATCCCTGTAGTTCCATCTATGTCGTAGCCTGGACTGGTGCATACTGTTGCTTATTGCATTGATGCTGCTGGCTTCGACATCTTATATTCATGAGATGTTTATTTTGAAGCTTGGTTTACTGTCTGTATTCACTACAGTTTGTACATGCTTCACTGTTCTTTTGCATTTGTGAACATTGTCGAGTCTGCACTTGTTCGATATGAAAATCTGGTCTTTTCATTCATGTTGCAGCTGTTCCACTGCAGTTTCATTGTGACTGCGACTCCATGACTTGATCTTTGTTGAACTGGCTTTGTTTGGTCATTTCTTGGTCATTGCACGGGTCATTGCTTGTGAAGTTTGATAATTCGTTAGCATGCTACTGATTGGTCTTTGTTGCCTCTTGCATGTAGTTGGTTGTAACTGTGCACCTGCCCTGTGTTGAACTCAGTTTTGCAGCTCGGGTTTGACCTTGTGCTTGTGTCGTGATTTTAAATATATTGCACGTGCGTTGAACCCGGCTTTGCATTTGGGTTTGACCTGTGCTCACCTGTCCCTGTAGCATTATCAAGTGTATATATCGGTGTGCACGGCCTTGTGGCATATACAGTAATATACTGTGTATGTCACAAGTTGTTCGTGTATGATGAATTCAAATTTAAACGATGACGAACAACCCAAATAACTGAGGCAAATATTATTTTCAAAAACCATATTTTATTTTTGAATTGCAAAAATATTTCTTTTTCAATTTTACTGCGTTAGTTTATATTTTTGCAGATTGCTCAGATGCTGGATTCAAACCGGAATGCAGTTGAAGACAAAAATACGAGTGTGAGTGATATGTAGTGAGGTTATCAATGTAAATGTGATGTGATTGTAATCAAAAATGTATATGTATAGTGAGAGCATGAATTTGTACTATTCAAGTTTGTAATAAATATTCGTTTGAATAAAATATTCGTTTGAATTCAAAAACTGTGTAACTTGTTCTGTTTGAATTCAAATTCAAATTCTGTGTAATTTATTTTATTCAACAGATATTTATTTAACCAAATACATACTATACAAAATATTTGTTTGAATAAAATTTCTGTTTGAATTCAAAATCTGTTTAACTTGTTTTGTTTGAATTCAAATTCAAATTCTGTGAAATTTAATTTTATTCAACAAATATTTATTTAAACTATGAAAAATAAAATAGTACATTACCAAATACATTTATATGAATGTATATATGTTTATTATCATCAAACAAAAATCATATAGCGCAAAGCGCATATTCAACAAGAATAAATTTTAGAGACTCATATAGACTTGGTGTAGAGACAAAAATATGAATACCATATGAAGAAAAATTACATAGGGTTAAATACAATATGCTGCTGATTATAAAGATGCCACGTAGTAAAAATTGTCAACATATTGAAGAAGAAAACTTTTGCTAGTAGTCACCATTTCACTACATTTCAATAAGCAAAATAAAATAAAAAATGCATGAGTGCTTTATAGTATTGGGAATCAAAAGTAAAAGTTGGAAGAGGAGAAGCAACCTCATTATCTTCAACAATGGTGGCTTTTCCATCGTAGTTAGTATCCTATGTCGAAAACGTACATATTCATAGTTATAGGACAATACTAATAGTCTAAGTAAAATACTAACTCGATATAGCATTTTCCAAAATTGATGCTAATTAAATATAACATTTCAATCCAGTCCTATTCTCAGTAATCATGATATACAAAAACAGCAAGCATGAAACTTTCAAAGCAAAATAGTGATTAACTAATTACATTTTTTCTAGTAGCAATACATGACAACTTTAGCATAAGAAGGAAACCTTTAAAACAATATACATATAACCAATCATAGTTTTGCAAGTATTAACTCGATTCCCTTCGATTAGCCTACAGTAAAATATAAGTTCCAATTCAACTTCAATTAGCACTTCATCTCACTTCTGCTAATTCGTATTCAATTTCAATTAGCACTTCAACTTCAATTCAGCTAATTCATATTCAACTATAATTAGCACTTTAATCGATCTAATTCAAATTAACTATAATTAGCACTTGTTTGAATTTCCAATTCTTTAAATTTCTGTTTACTTGAGTTCTTTTTTTCATTGCTTTTTCAGCTTCTTTAGGAGATGAGTTGTAAAGAAATTCACCACATTCCAACTTCACTGTAGATCATTTAGTACATCATACACTACTTTAGCTCGCACTAGTTTGATATCTTTCTTACGTCTTCATTTGGAAGGTTCAAGTCTCGATCCAATCTTTGGATGAGTTTCATCACAAATAGTGCACAGTCATTCCTGTTGATTTAAAAAAAACAGCAAAGATTGTTTGTAACAAACAATCAATTATGCTAGTAATTATAACATTACACATAGACTAAAAATATTTATACATGGTAAATATTTAATAATTATGATCTGCTAAGAGAATTCACTACAAGGTGAACAGTGTTTTCTGATGGCAGAAAATCGTTGGCGGCCGTTAGAAGCCGTCGGAAAATACGGCGTCGGGGAGTAATGTTGCCGACAGCTTCCGACACAGGGCGTCGAACATATTTCCGACAGTTTCTGACGGCTTTCGAAGGTTCCGACGGATTCCGACACTTGTCGGAATCCGTCGAAAACCGTCGGAAAAAATGACCTACAGGCTGTCGGAATCCGTCGGAAAAAGGCCACTGGAAGCCGTCGAAAGCCGTCGGAAATCTGCTATATTTTTTTATTCCTACTGCAATATAGCCTACCATCCAAATTTCCTCTGAAGGGATGATTTACATGAAGAAAACATCGATGACAGTCAAACCATGAAATTTTCTTACCGTGAGGTAAAGAAAACGCTCGTGTTTCATCCATGCAATATGGACATGCTAGATGACCGGTAGTACTCCATCCTGAAAGCATTGCATAGGCAGGAAAATCACTTATAGTCCACAAAAAAGAAGCAAACATACGAAATTTTTTCTTCTTGGACACATTGTATGTTTCTACTCCTTCGTTCCACAGTATTTTTAACTCCTCAATCAACGGTTGTAAATATACATCGATTCCTTGTGTCGGATCGTCGGGGCCAGGATCGACAACAGTAAGAAACATACATTTCATTTTCGTACACATCCATGGAGGTAAATTATACGGTGTAACGATAATGGGCCAGGATGAATATTTAGAACCAAATTGAGAAAATGGAGAAAAACTATCCGTACATAATCCTAATCTAACATTTTGACACTCCGCTGCAAAATTTGGATACGTTTTATCGAAATGCTTCCATGCTTCTCCATCGGTCGGAGGTGCCAACGTACCCTCTTCCTCCGTTCTCACGCTATGCCATCTCATATTAGATGCAGTTACAGAAGATACATATAATCTTTGAAGTCTTGGAAGCATACGCTTGTACGAAACTTCCTACCCCTTCTTTTTTCTTGGTTTGTATCTCTCCTGGTTACAAATTTTACAATTTCTAAGGTTTGCGTCTTCTTTCCAAAACAACATGCAGCCTTTTAAACACGTATCTATTTTTTGATAAGGTAAACCAAAAGCCGACATAAGTTTTTTAACTTCGTAGTGATTTTCACACATTTGATTATCGGGCGTCATATGTATTTTTGTAGCTTGTACAACAGCCGCAAACCCAGCTTTAGTGATGTTGTATTTTGACTTCATCGCAATGTATTCTGCGATTACTGACAGATGAGTGCCGCTTTTACAGCCATCCCAAATAGGTTTCTTAGCAGCATCTAGTAAATCATAAAAAAAATTTGATTCAATATTTGGTTCTTCAACATTTCAATCATCTTCGTCAACTTCAACCATAGGAAACATTGATCGTGCTGCATCTTCGACCATATTTTCTATAAGGGCCGTCATAACTATTTCGTTAACGATACTTTCAGACTCTATAGGAGTATTTGCTACAACTTCTCCATGCTGATCCCAAACATAATACTAGGGTACGAAACTATTTTGGCACAAATGAACTTTCACAATATCTGATAACAAATACTTCAAATGTCTACACCTACTACAGGGCCAACGAATTTCTGGACCATTTCCTTTATTACTTAAAGAAAATTCAACAAACACGTTTATACCATTATAAAAATCTTCTTTTATTGAGCCACTCATTCCTTTTCTTTGGCACATCCTTCTCCTCCAATCAAAAAAATAATCAATCATTTTTCGTATTTGACAAAATGTGAAGTTCAAAATTTAATATTTATTTTCAAGAATACAAATTTGAAAAAGATTATTTTCATAGTTGTATAATATTTGAATTTAAAGAACAACTTCACAAATTTAAAAATATTTTCAAATAGGGCACATTTTATTTTTTAACGTATCGATGTAAAAAATTGTATAAATTTTTTTTCCGTGGTCAGGCATCCTACTTCCCATTACAAACAAAGTAAGCATTTACATTTCATATATTACTTCGTCTCAAACAATTCAACAAAATTTCGGCAGCATTTCCCTTTTGTTCCCTGCATTATACACAAACGCATGTACGCAGGAAACAAAAAACAAAAGTTAGGCCAAAATTTTATGAACCGTTTGAGACGAAGTAGTATACAAAATGTAAATGCTTATTGTGTTCACAACTTATCCAATACATGGACAGATCCAACAGACATTGTACCAGATGAATATAAATGGTCGTTTTTTGAAATAAACGACTATTTACATAATGATCATGTACAACACTCGTCAGGCGGGGCCAAAAACTGCCTAAGGGACATTATTTAGCTAAATGTGCGTATTTTACTAAAAAATACAGTTTTACTATATTTTAATTTAACACATTTATTCGACGTATTACATCAACTTAAGGCTGGCTTAACATTTTTGTCATTTTTCAATACACACAATTATAATTTTAGACTTATGCATTTTTTTGTTTCATAAGTCAATACGTGCACAATATAATACTCCTAGCTCGTTCATTCATTTTATCTTATTCCAACTAACACAATACAATGATAGTAGCGCTACATACATATACAATCGTAGAATTAGGCATACACAATGATTTACATATACATGAATAACCACAAATTTTACATGTTTTTCACAATTCAACGATAAAAGATGAAATAAGTATACCATGTGATGCTATAAAACGTTCTTACGCTATTGGAAACAATTGCAATTACTAATTAATCCTAATTTATCAACTTATGTAAATTTAGATTTAGGGTAAAAATTTGATTTTTGATGAAAATAAGATATTATACCTAAGATTGAGAGCAATATAGGTTGATTAGACAGCCGTGGAGGATCCTAAAGCTCGAGATTAGAGATTGAAAGCTTGGCGAAGCGAATTAGGGTTTTTTTCTACAAATTTTCGTATGTAACACCGAGGAAGAAGAAGGCTCGGCTGAGCCCTATAATTCACGAATTTCCGATGGCTTCCAACGGCCGTCGACGGCCCGTTCAATGCCGTCGAAAAACAGCCGTCGGAAGTCGTCGCCCCTTGCTGTCGGAATTAGAGCCTTTTTAGTAGTGATTATACATCAGCTTGAGGAACATAGGCTGGATACATAAGGACTTGTACAGGTATTTATGAAGGAGCTTTCAGATTAACAGAGTAGAAGAGCAGCGGCATAAAAAAAATATAATACTACGATCATTTAGCATTTTTCTTAACATATAAAATTGGGATTCATATAGGAATTTAAGAAGATCCTATCACATTAGCAGATTAAAAGGATAGTGGTATGATATTATAATGATATGGTCACTTAACATTTACAATAAGTATATAGTATAACATATTATATATTTTTACTCCTATTACCATTTAGCGCTTTGATAACACTATATGCATATCAATAACCATGTATGTCCTATTATATAATCATAATGCAACATGTCATATTTTTTGGTGTATTGAACATTAGAGCATTGCAATGCTATGATCATTTAGCCTTTACATGAAAATACATAGTGTAACAAATTGTACTTTTTTACTGCTATTACAATTTAGCACTTTGTTAAAATATAGTATAACTTGTCCTTTTTTTTGATGCATTGAACATTATAGCATTGCAATTGTTAATATAATCCATGTGTAGTTTTCTTGAAGAAAATTAACTACTTAATAATGCTTGTGAAGAAAATTCATGTATGGACATTGTGATTGCTTTATCTGCTTTTCCCAATTTCTTTATTTAAGATTCCGTTTTTCTTCTAATATATTTGACATCTTTTTTCTATTTAAAAAAAGGAAAAAAGTGTTCTATTTTTTTTGGTTGTAAAATATAATCTTACAAGTAGCCAAGCTTTTTATAACGTTGATTTGATGTTGTGGTTGATCTTCTTGGCCTCAAAGAATCATAATTTCACCATTGTCTTTGATTATAATCCAATGTGAGTAAAGACCAGTTTCTGATATTTATTTTTTATTTTTTTGGTGACTGTGTCAAGGTGGGCGCGGTAAAGCTTGAAGGCCAGGCTGGTTAGTGGCTTACGTGAAGCTGAGTCGGAGGCGATCTAGGTTGTGAGGCGGTGAGGCGGCGGAGATGGATAGGGGAATGGCGTGTGATGCCTGTAGGGAGGAAAGAAAGAGAGAGGGAGGTGAGGTTGGAAATAAAGGACGTGAGAAGGCTTGCAAACATATACTTATTCTAAAATCTCTCTTTTCTTTCTTTTTTTTGTATGAATATGAATAGAAGAACAAGAAAGTATGCAGGGAGGTGACTTCCAGGCAAAAGAATGACTTTAAAGCAAAAGAATGACTTTAAAGCAAAAGAATGACTTTTTTATATATATTATTCCTATCAAATGAATAGTAAAGCCAAAGAATTGAATGCACATGGTCATAAAGTAGAGTGTGAATACGAATGAAATGGCTAACACATAAGAAATAGAAAAATGGAAGCACGAATTCCAAGATTATAAATGCTAAAGGATTTTTGATTTCAACTAGTAGAAAATGGAAAGACACACAAGAAAACCAAAAGCCCCAAATACGGAACCGATACGAAAGATCGTTTTGTCGATTTCGCCACGTATCGGGCACCGAAATGCACAAATGAAGATACTTTGTAGATCAGCATGACAAGATGAATAGAACGATACACATATATCAATGACATGAACATCCTATCAAAAGTCGATATTCGGTACCGAAAATGCTGCTAAGACAACGAAAATAAGACAATATGCATATCAAAAACCATATATGGCCTATTATACAATCATAATGCAACCTATCATATTTTTTGGTGTACTGAGCATTGTAGCATTGCAATGTATCATTTAGCCTTTACATGGAAATACATAATGTAATACATTATGCATTTTTACTGCTACTACAATTTAGCACTTTGTTAAATATAGTGTAACTTGTCCTTTTTTGATGCATTGAACATTATAGCATTGCAATTGTTAATATAATTTATGTGCAGCTTACTTGAAGAAAATTAACTACTTAATAATGCTTATGAAGAAAATCCATGTATGGACATTGTGGTTGCTTTACCCGCATTCTCCCAATTTCCTTATTTAAGATTCTGTTTCGCTTCCATTTTTCTTCTAATATCTTTTACATATTTTTTCTATTAAAAAAAGGGAAAAAAAGTGTTCGATTTTTTTCACTTTTTTGGGTTGTAAAATATAACCTTACAAGTAGCCGACCTTATTTATAATGTTGACTTGATGCCGTGGTTGATCTTCTTGGCCTTAAAAATTCATAATGGCACCATTATCTTTGATTGTAATCCAAGGTAATTGAATTCCAGTGGTTGATGTAATATGAGGGGAAGAATATTAGCTCTGTAAATGCATCCGTGACTATATTTTGCGCCATAGGGTAAACCAATGATTGGATTACATTTTTAGTGTTTGTTTTTAAAGCATGTTGTAAATGAAGATTGGATATTAGTTTACTTTTCCATTATATATGATTACATAACAAAATAATATTGTTTACCATCATGATTTTAATAAAAATGTAGTTGTGTTCATATGTTATTATATTTTCAACGAACCAGCTGATAATCTGCATTAAGAATATTTGCTTAGCGTATAGTAATAAAGGATTTTGAATTTTTATGGACATGTTAGAATACTTATACACTACCCGAGTTATATACACACAAACACAGATAATGATAGATATATACTATCAGCTTTTAATAGTTTTACATAATGCTGGGAGAAGTTTGCATTTTATAAAGAGTGCATTATGTAATCAAACTATCTATATCCATTCTACACTTAAAGGCTAATATTATTGAGTTGCTATTAAAAAAATTATTGATGCCGTTATTACTAACCAAAAAAATCATATCAGCGGTGTATTGTTATAATATATAATACTGGTGCTATTTATCATTTTATAACAACTATACATATTTTGCTACAAGTAATAAGTTTGTTTTGTATTTGTTTATATGTAGCATTTTAGTACCTTATTTTTTATGTAAATGTATTGTATTCAAAAAAAATATTTACGAAATATGCACAAAACAAGAGTCAAATCATGAATGTTAACGCTAAAAATGTACGCTAACACCCCAGTGTGAGTTGTGATATAGCGAAACCACCACCCGTTGGTACGGGAACTAAAAGCTAGTAGAAAATAGCAGAAAATAGTAAAGAGACAACAATTTTTATAGTGGTTCGGCTCAAAGTCAAGCCTACGTCCACTTAATCTCTTCTATTATTGACTTGATTACAAGTTTCACAATAATTCTTCAATTACAACACCATTAAGGCAAGTAGTTAGAACTTTGATGCAGAAAAGCTCTTTGAATTCCTGTTGAATGAATTTGATCTTTTCCCCAGGGTTCTTTGAAGTGTCTTTGGCGTTTGAAGTGTTTTAGAAGTCGTGAAAACAGCAAAAGTCTTGGCCTTCCATAAAATCTTCCAGAAAAAATCCCCCTTCAATGTGGAGTAGGCGGGCTATTTATAGGGGAGTTTTGGAGTTAGGTCGTATGGTGTCATAGGTCGTGAGCGACCTAGGAAGTTGCGACCTAGGGAGATCCTGAGGTAGCATAAGTCGTTAGCGACTTAATGGAGCCATCCTGGACGAGATATATGCTGTGAGCGACTTAGCATGTGTAACACAAGAGTTATCTCGGCTTGCTTAGGTCATGAGCGACCTAATGGAAGAGGCAGCGTGCATGCGGCTTAACTCTGAAGTTTGCCAGGTTGTTAGGTCTCTCTATCCTTAACTCGTTGAGTCATGCCATGTTGTGCCGCTCTATGCTTTAGGTCGTTAGGTCGTGCCCTGCTATAGGTTGTTAAGTCGTTGAATCCTTGGATAGTTAAGTCGCTTATTCTCTTAGGTCGTTGAGTCGAACAAGTCGTTAAGTTATGAATAAGAGAGGTGTTAACACTTGCCCCTCGAATTATACGCCTAGGGGTTAGGTCGTATACTTCGATACCTCTTAACTCACGCCATCCTGAGTCGCTAAGTCGTGAGCGACTTATGAGAGAGCTAGGTCGTTCGTGCCAATTCGAGTTCCATTGCCCATGTATATAAGTCGCTTAGGTTGCTCCTTCTTCTCTTCACCTGCTCTAACACTCTAATCAGCCATTGAAGAATCTCCGAGCTCTCGAAGACGAATTCAAGCTAACCAGTCGTTGATCATCTTCACCATCACATTACGTAAGTGAATCCGATCATTATCCAACCTTGACCATCACCGTACCGTGAATTCCCCATTTTTCTATCCTAATCCGATTTCATGTGCCGCTTGCACCACGAGTCATGTTACGATCGATATTTGATCGTCATTGAACATGTTGTCATTGTAATTCATGAGAACACAGCAGTGCATCAGATCTATGATGGATCTGAGGTGAGTTGAATCGGTCTTGGATGATTTGGTGGTGTGGAGAGATGATGGATTTCATTGTGGAGATGCTAATGGGTTATTGGGTTTGGCGAGTTGTTGAATGAAGAGGAGTTAGCGGGTTAAGGAAAGTTAGGAAGTGCCCGACTTAGGAGCTTCGAACGACCTAGGGCTTAGCAGTTTGGACATGAATCGCGCGACTTAACTAAGTGAACGACTTAAAGAATCAACACGACCTAATTTAAGCCGCTGTATAGCTTTAACTCGTAGGAACATGATGATGAATTGCCAGAATGAACCGCTTGAACTTGTTGCGCTCTTTCATAGGTTGTATTAACTTTAAAGCTAACAACCTGTTAAATACAATATTTGCAAAAACCTAGGGCGAATATACTACCATTGACTACCCACATCGAATGACAGACTAATCGATAAAGAGTGATCAACTTAAGGGAATTACGTGAACGAAATGCTGTGAATTAACCAGTTCAAGTGAAGTATTAAAGCAAAGCTAAGTTAATCAACTAAAGCTGATCTGTTTGCATCAATACTGTACATGGACTTAAAATAACAAGCCTTCAAACTTTATAATCGACAAACGCCAACTAGTTTAATTCCAGTTATATTTGCTTGTCATTTTATTAGTTTTGCACAACACTTCACACTTTTAGCAAACGTGCACCTTCATATTTGAATATCCAGTTCCTTGTGTAGAATGGCTTCTCAACAAGTGCGAGAAGAGATAGCTGAGTGGGCCGATGAGGTTTTCCCAATAGCTGACCCTTTTGAGAATCCTCCGGAAAGAGTTTCAACTTCATTGAACCAACGGGCTTTCAGCCAACTATGTATTTAATTAGGCATTGTTGAAGCGGAAGCTCTGCTTCCTGGGGTAAATGACACTACCGATAGGCCGCCTCCTGGCTTCACTGTAGTCAATCGTCAAATGTGTCTGAATGGAGCTATTCCCTCCTTCAACGATTTTCTTAGAACACTCCTCCTTCGACTAACTATTTCTCTAGTCCAGTTGCACCCTAATGGCTATGCCATTTTGATGGGATTGTGCATACTATTTAGGAGGACACTTAACCGCCTCCCAAGCTTCGAGGAGATCTGCTATTTGCGTTCATTCGGGTAGAACAAAGATCACCCTTCCATTACTCTTGTAAGGAGTGCAAGAAACCATAAGCTGATTACAGATCCGCCCGAGAGCGCTCACGGGTTTTTAAACAAGTTCTTCTTTATCCATTGCCCTCCGGGATTCTACGGTATCTGGAGAGTAGGAAGTAAGACCACCTATCTCCGTTCATTTCATTTCCGAGCCTTTCAAAATTTGAGTCGTCAAGTGCTAACTTCGTTCTTTACTTTTGTAGCACTCCCTCCTCCCCCTAAAGATTCTAGCCACAAATCAACTTTCAAAAGATTGAGTGTCATGGCTATCGATGAGAGAAGTATTAAGTTTTTATTGAAGGACGAATTTTTGCACCAATTCATACTCTTGCACTCTTCTCGATCCATTCAGAATCGTGATGTCCCTAGTTCTCAAGAAGAAGTGTCAGATGCCCCAGCCTCTGCAAAGGAATTCACACTGAAGGAACCTATTGTAGAGGCTTCATTAGTGAAATGCTCCAGTTCTGTTGACGGTGAGGGATTATCTGGAAAATCTAAACTTCCCCCAGTTATCAAAGAAGAATAATTTCCTCAATATTCTGGGAAGGCTACTGGAGATGCTGATGAGGGAGCTGGGAAAGAAAGTTCTGTTACGAAGAGTGTAAAGCGTGCAGAAGAGAGCACTGCTGATGTGACCCATTCTATTGGGCACGATGGTGATGATATCTTTGGAGGACTACGCGATCTTATGGTGACTTCCCACGAACTCTTTAAAGATGCACCACCACTTCTAAGCTAGTTTCTCCAGCAATCGAAGCGACATCCGTTTTGCGATCAACTTGATCAACCCAAGAGTTGACTCCTGCTGCAAAAGCCGACATCACTCCTAAGACGAAGAGTGGTTTGTAGCTTGATGCGCATAGTTCGCATGCCACACACACTTAGGATTTTTGGCAATTATGTGCACTTAGCCTCTTTATTTCGAAGATTTCTAAATTTTAACTCTTCTTCAATTTCAGGTTCTCCCATGGGACGCAGCAGCTCATGTTAGGATGACTTTCAGCGCTATGCGAGGCGTGATTCTTATGACCCTAGGCGCTAGCTTCCTGCCCCTACGGTGACTGATGAGGAAAGAGCAGCTAGGAAAGCTCGTGAGAGGCAAGCTCATGAGGGGCGTTATGGAAGGAGAGACGACCGACATGTCTCTTACCAGAGGGATGATGACTCCCATAAGAGAAAGTCTCATGACGATAAGGGGAAGAGTCATATAGCCGAAGATTCAAGCAAGCGAGCCAAGCTTAGCGAAAAGTCTTCATCTGAAGTTTCTAAAGGGCCCGCTGCTCCTATCTCTCTAGACATCTCTTCTAGCTCTCCTGCCCTTAAAAGAGATGAAATTCAAGCAATCAATAATAGCTCCTTATCAAGTTGAGAAGTCTCCGCCTGCACTCCAAAGCTGATTTTCGTATTGGTGTTTGAAAGGAGTACGTTTTGATTGGACTTGGTTCCAATTGATAAGCAGGCCATGTTGAGAAATCTCGACGCTGTCAAGCTTGATATTGAAATAATGTCCGGTTGGAAAAAACTAGTTGATGAGCTTCAAAGAGAAATCGCTTAAATCTCGAGGCCATGCTGACAATGGAAAGCGATAAGTCTGAGTGGCAGAAAGTTCTTGATCAGAATGATACATAGATGAAGAGCATCACTGCCTATAATGAGAAACTTGAGGCTGAAGTCAAGAAGCTTAAAGATGATCTTACCACCTCTTCCACTTCTTATACTCAAAAGGAAGAGGTTCTTCAAAAGCAAGTAAGAGACGCCCATGCTTCTCAACGAGATGCTGAGGCTAAACTGGAGGCGCAACAGAAAATCATGGAAATCTACCGCAATGATGTTGCTCAGTTGCGGGAAAAGACTAACTTTCAAGATTTGGAGATTACAATGTTAAAGGCCCAGCTTTCTAAGGCTGAAAAGGAGCGTGACGAGGCCATCGCAGGGAAAGCAATAGCTGAACAATCACATGAGGCGACTAAGTCCAACATCAGCTCCGCTCTATTCGAGTTTTATATTCGCAGCGTCTTGAGGTGTGGCAGTCTTTCATTTTTGGGCCCAAAGTTTGAGGTTACCCAGGCTGAAGTGTGGGAGGCAGCAGTTGAAATGTTTAGAGATGCTGGCTATGCTGACAAGGATTTTGAGGCTTATTATTTGGATGATGAGGGTCGTGCCGCCCTTGCCAGAGGGAAAAAACAACTTGCCAAGGAGCGAGCCGAAGCGGCGGAAGGAGAGCATCTAGGGAAGGCACCTTTGAACGACCCAACTTGTCCTTCGGCTGCGGTTGATATCGATATTATTGGCTCCAGTTCCTAGTCTCCGCCTCCTGCCAAACCCGAAAATGAAACTACAACTGCTCATGCCGAAGACAAGGCCCAAGAAGACACTGAAGCCCAAGATTTTGAAATTGACGTGATAAAGCCGATCTCTCCAGGTAACTTCAATACTGATCCTGCTCAAGTGGACTACTCGTTTACTTCACATGAGCTCGATGAACTTCTTGCTTAATACTTAAACCTCTACATGCTACTGTCTCCTCTCTTTGCAAGAAATACTGATGTTAACTTTTCTTCTTCTGTAGTGAAAACAACAAGTGTTGTACAGGCTTCGCCTCCTCTAGCTGTTGCCCCTTCACCTCTTCAAGTTATTCCTTCTACTGCTTCTCAACCGGGAACGCAAGAAGAACAAATAGGAGCTTTTCAAGGCTTAGATGACCCGGCCGCTTCACAAGAGCAGAATGCTAAAGAACTTGAGGAGGGTGAGAGGACCCCGGAGAAATTTACTGTCGATAATACAAAGCTGGTTGATCTTATCACTCCGGGCAGCGAGTCTTCTTCAAAGAAGAGGGGAAAGCATGGAATTTCGAAGAAGAAGAAGGGCACTTCTGCTGGCGATGAGAAAGCAGAAGAGGACCCAATTGCACCTCTTTCTCCTTCTTTCCCGACTCGTTCGGGCCGACTCAAGAAGTTAACCATTAGGCCGGGCGAGGGCTCCAAAGGCGACGGGAAGAAGAAGTAACGGGCCTGGTTTTATCCTTCTTGTTCTGCTTTTTTGTTTTTTGCTTGTATTTAAAGACTTGTATTGACCGGAGATTGTGCGGGTACCGGCCCCCGCTTTTTGAAACATGCACATGTATAATAGTATGGAATAGAATGACTCTTTTTACTTGTAAAAACTTTTGTCTGTATTTGTAAATGCATTTATTCCTTATTTTCATACGAGTTTCTTTATTTTCTTTGTACGATATTGCAGTGAGCTCATGGTATGTTGCTTGAGCGTTGCTTTTATTAATGCAGCTATATTATATTGCCCCCATATCACGGCTCATTGCAATCTTCTTCATTTTGAGAGGACTTGTACTCTTACTTTGGATAATAATTCTTCCATTTTGAGGAAATATTATTTTGCTCTAGTAGTGTGTGCCTTGTAATGGAGAAGTTTTCTTCTCTCTCTTTTTTTAGAAAAAGCTTTTATACTTCAACTTCGGAGATGGTCACTTTTATTTTTGAGAAGTGGATTCCCCTACACGGTAAAGCGGGCCTCCGAAGAGGGCTTTGATTTGTTTGCCAAAATGTTATATCTCATCGCTAAGTGGGCCCACGGGACTGGCGTCAGCTGCTTTATCAGATATTTGTTTGCACAAAGGATCGCGAGCAGTCAGCTGCGGCCTAGAACCTTCATTTTGAGAAGGTGCCCCTTTGGTGGTTCCATCAACGACTTTTTCAAGAGATACATTTCATATTTGGGCGTGCCTCGTTAGAGGGCTTTATTTGGCACTTCAACTTTTTTGGGGAAGAATATTCTCATTATAGAGAAATTGATCTTCCCTTGAGAGTAGAAGTGTGCCTCCGAAGAGGGCTTTTTTGTTTGTGCCTTCGAAGAGGGCTTTTTTGTTTGTGCCTCCGAAGAGGGCTTATTTGTTTGTGCCTCCGAAGAGGGCTTTTTTGTTTGTGCCTCCGGAGAGGGCTTTTTTTGTTTTCCTGAAAGATACTTATCGCAGTTAAGTGGATCCACGGAGCAGACGCAAGCTACCTAATTGGATGTTTGTTTGCACAAACAATCGCAATTAACTAGCGAGGGTCTGGTGCCTTCACTTCGGGAAGGTGCTCCTTTGGTGGTTCCACCAACTTTTTTGTTCGAGAAAACCATTTCATTTTTGGGCGTGCCTTGTTAGAGGGATTTATTTGGCACTTCTCCCTTGAGAGTAGAAGTGTGCCTCCGAAGAGGGCTTTTTGTTTGTGCCTCCAAAGAGGGCTTTTTTGGTAATTCTCCCTTGAGTGTAGAAGTGTGCCTCCGAAGAGGGTTTTTTATTTCGCTTGCGAGGAAGATTGCATCATACAGTTGAGTGGATCCACGGAGCAGACACAAGCTACTTAACCGGATGTTTGTTTGCACAAACGATCACAATTAACTAGCGAGGGCCTGGTGCCTTCACTTCGGGAAAGTGCCCCTTTGGTGGTTCCACCAACCTTTTTGATTGAGAGAAAATATTCCATTTTGGCTGTTTTTTGTCTGCTTGCCCATGTCTTTTCACCATCTGCCCCTCAGCGATTCCTCGTTATCATTTCCAAGCACATGCTCCTTTCTTTTTGCAAGTTGTTTGCTTTCTTTCCCTTTTTTTTCCAGAGAAGTGTATCTCAATGTTAAGTGAATCCACGAGGCAGACGCAAGCTACCTAACTGGATGTTTGTTTGCACAAACGATCTCGATTAACCAGCGAGGGCCTGGAACCTTCACTTTGGGAAGGTGCCCCTTCGGTGGAACCACCAACTGCTTGTGAGAAGCACTTCTTATGTAGGAATTGAATCAGGAATTTTTGTGGCTTGACATTTGTTTGTTGAGTGATTTGTAGGAATCGCTTGGCCTTGTGATGTGTTGAATAGGTAAGCTTTACTTTGATAGCCTGCAATATTAAATCGAAATTTTAGCAATATATTTAAGATATTTGCACATCGAAATGAGACAGGCATTTTATAGCAGTAGAGAACACAAGATTTATTGTAAAATCAGTGTGAATCAATATGAGAATGATACATCCACAATCATTTTACAAATTTAAGCATAGCTTCTAAGTAAAATATGGACACAAGTGATTGCTGTTCCAGGCTCTCGAAATTGGATCTCCTTCGATAGTTGTGAGCTTGAAAGTGCCATCAAGAAGTTTTTTGCCTATGATGTATGGCCCTTCCCAGCTTGGCCCAAACACTCCTTTTGCTGTCATGACCCTTTTCAAGACTCGATCTCTAATTTCTAAGCTGCGTTGGAGAACTTTAGAATTGAAGTGCCTGGCTATCCTTTGCTAATGGGCTTCAACTCTGAGCTCAGCCTCTTTCCTTCTTTCATCAAGCAAGTCAAGTGCTTCAAGTTGCAGCTTTTCATTTTCAGTTTTGTTGAAATGAATTCTCTTTTGTGAGGGGACCTCTATTTCCACTGGAATCATTGCTTCTGATCTATATGCTAATGAGAATGGAGTGTGCCTAGTCGCATTCTGGTGGGTAGTTCTGTATGCCCAAATTGCTAGTGGCAGCTTGTCAACCCAACCTCCTTTTGCGTTTTCCAGCTGTTTTTTGATGGTTGATTTGATAATTTTGTTCACTGCTTCCACTTGCTCACTTTCCTGCGGATGAGCCACTGCTGAGAAGCTTTTTTGGATCTTGAATCGCCTATAGAAGTCCTGGAATTCTTCGCTTTCGAATTGGGTACTATTGTCTATGACTACCTTCTGAGGCACACCATACCTGCAAATGATATTCTTAGTCACGAAGTTTATCATCTTTTTAGAGGTAATAGTAGCCAATGGTTCAGATTCAGCCCATTTAGTGAAATAATCAGCAGCAGCCGTAACATATTTGATTCCGGACTTAGCAATCGGTAAAGGCCCAATGAGATCTATTCCTCAAATGGCGAATGGCCATGGACTGACCATCTGTGTTAGCTCGGTGGAAGGTGCTTTTGGGATTTTTGCAAATCTCTGGCATCTATCACACTTTCGGGAGTATCTAGCAGCGTCTCGATTAATTTCCGATCAAAAATACCCATAGCGGAAAATTTTCTTTGCTAGAGTTTGGCCACCTGAATGATCCCCACACTCTTCTCCATGCACCTCAGCTAAAATTGTCTTAGCCTCTTCCTTGGTTACACATCAGAGTAATGGCATCGAGAATCCTCGTCTGTACAACCGGCCGTCTTGAATTACATATCTCGGGGCTTTCCTTAACAGTTTCTGGCGCTCTTTTGAGTTTTCTGGCAGGGAGCCGTTGAGTAGATATTCCTTGATCAGGGTCATCCACGACTCCTACTCTTGAGATACAGCCATAATCAAGTCAACATCCATCTCATCAGTACTTGGAGCTGACAAGACTTCCACAGGGACCAATCCCAATAATTGAGCTTCGCTAGAGCTTGAATATTTAATCTGCCTTCATGTTCTCTTCCCGGGGTATATGGCTTATTGTATAATAATCAAAATCATCGAGAAGCTTCCAGGCCTTTGACAAGTAAGCAGGAAGATTTCCTCCTTTAGCTTGAAACTCTTTCTTGACTTGGCATACAATAAGCTGGGAACCACTGAAGATCTGCAATACTTTGAAGTTCAGTTATTTAGCAATCTTCAAGCCGGCAATAAGAGCTTCATATTCTGCTTCATTATTTGTCGAAGGAAATTATAATCTCAATGCATAGCACAATGTCCACCCTTTGAGGGTTTCAAGTACAACCCCAGCTCCAGAACAATAGTCGTTTCTTGCACCATCAACATATAATTTCCATCGGATCGGGATGTCATCAGTCACGTCTTCCTTACTGTCACCTTTATCTGTGTATTCTACAATGAAATCTGCTAAAGCTTGTCCATTTATTGCTCTTCGGGGATGGTAGGTGATATCGTATTGGCTGAGTTCAATATTCCACTTCAGAAGACGACCCGAAGTTTCAGGGCGAAATAGGACTTGCTTTAGAGGTTGATCAGTGAGGACTTTAATAGGATGAGCTTGGAAATATGGCCTCAACTTTCTAGATGCAATCAACAAACAATAAGCGAGCTTTTCCAGCTTTGAATAATTCATCTCTGCCCCAGTGAATCTTTTGCTGATGTAATAAACCGGGCGCTGAACTTTTGCGTCTTCCCGTACCAATGCTGCACTGAGAGCATGAGATGAAACCGCTTAATATATGAAAAGATCTTCACCATTGCTGGGCTTAGAAAGTACTGGAGGCGTTTCCATGTGACGAATCAGTTCATCAAAAGCTTTCTGACATTCAGGAGTCTATTCAAAGTTTTTCTTCCCTTTCTTCAGAGCGTCAAAGAAGGGAATGCATTTATCAGTGGCCTTGGAAATAAACCGACTCAAAGCAGCGACTTTCCCGTTGAGGCTTTGCAATTACTTCTTTGTCCTGGGGGCTTTTACTTCTCTTAAAGCAGTAATTTGAGCGGGATTAGCTTCGATGTCCCTAGCACTCACAATGAAACCCAAGAATTTTCCGGACTCTACCCCGAATAAACATTTCGGAGGATTTAGCTTCATCCCATACTTTCGAAGGACCGCGAACATTTCTGCCAAATGATCCATGTGGTCTACTGCCTTCTTTTATTTCACCAACATATCATCAACATATACTTCCATAGTCTTGCCAATCTGGGGTTTGAACATGGCATTAACAAGTCTTTGATAAGTTGCCCACGCGTTCCTTAGTCCGAAGGGCATGACTTTATAGCAGTAAACACCAACATCTATGATGAAGCTCGTGTCCTCCTGATCTAGTTCATGCATCATGATTTGATTATATCCTGAGTAAGCATCCATAAAAGACAATAATTCATGCCCGGCTGTTCCATCCACCAACTGATCAATCTTGGGTAACGGGAAACAGTCCTTGGGGCATGCTTTGTTCAAGTCCGAAAAGTCGATGCATATTTTCCACTTTCCATTTGCTTTTTTAACCAACACCGGATTAGAAACCCAATTTGGATAAGTGGATTCTCTGATGAAACCATTTTCCATGAGCCGGTCTACTTCTTCTTTTAATGCTGTCGACCTTTCAGGACCCTGGGTTCTTCTTTTCTGCTTTACGGGTGCGAATTTTGGATCAATATTCAAAGCATGCACTGCGATTTCTGGAGATATTCCACACATGTCGGCATGAATCCAAGCGAATACATCCAGGTTTCCTTTCAAGAATGATATCAACATATTCTGAACCGTTAAACTGAGTTGTGAACCCACATTTAGCACCTTGTTTGTATCATTCGGGTCAACAGGTATTGGCACCATCACTTCCACCGACACCACTCTACTCTCCCATGTACTTGTTTTTCTGGGATCAATCTCTTTTCATGCACCACTATGCTCACCAGTGCAGGGTCCACCCCGTAATTCCTACAAGGTGGGCTCTTTGATGTGGAGCGGAGCTGCCACACCCTTACCCATTTCTCTCCTCTTTGCCTCCCGTAACTCTATGAGATAGCATTCTCGCCCGGCATTTTGGTTCCCCTTCATAACACCGACGCCATTATCAGTGGGGAACTTCATAGTCAAGCACCATGGGGCGAGAATGGCCTTGAATGCGGCAAGAGCCGGTCGACCCAAGAAGGCATTGTAAGTGGAGAATTCATCAACAATCATAAAAGTTTGTTTTCGGGTCACTTTCTTTTCCCCTTCTCCAAGCTCTACAAATAAGTCAATAGTCCCTATAGGCTGTTTTGGTTCTCCAGTGAACCCAACGATTTTCTGTGAGGAAGCTTGGGCATCAGCCATGGGAATTTTCATTTGATCAAATGTCTTTCTGAAGAAGACATTGCAAAAGGCGCCGCAATCAACAAGCACCCTTCTTACAATGGCTAGTCCGATGCCTGTAGATATCACCAAGGGATCCATGGTGGGAGCCTCAACACCAATAGAGTCTCTAGCGCGAAATATGATGTAATCGTTAAAAATTCTTTGCTGTTTTAAAGGCGCAGCATCTTCCAAGACAAAAACATTTTCTTCCACCGGGGCATATCTCAAAGCGTGAGCATATCTCTCCATCTCGCCCCAACTTCTGCCCGCTGGGTAAGGACCCCATGTGATAACATTAATGACAGGCCTCTCAGATTCCTGCGCTGCAGTCCCCTCACTTGAACCGGATTGATGAGCAGGAACTTGTTTCCCCTGAGTAGATGAGGTTGGGTCACTTCTGTTTCTCTTCACATATTGTTGTAGTTTATTCTGCCTCAACATCTCTTCAATTAAATTCTTTAAATGGCGACATTCATTAGTGTCATGGCCAGTTTGATTGTGGAACCGACGGAATTTCCCATTATGCACAACATTTCTCCCAGGCTACATCTCAGGTGGTTTGGGGTATTCAACAACATCCTTGGTTGCGAAAAAATATTTTCTGGAGTATCAGTTAATGGAGTAAAATCTGAAGGTTTAAAGCGGCGAGCTTTCTTCGCATCCTTCTGCTTTTTTCCACCGTCATTCTCCCTCTTCTGGCCATCAGATTCCTTTATGTTAGAAGTAACATTGTTATTCTCAACTTCAGTCACGACTACTTTTGCTGGCGCAGGAAGGCTTTCTAAGCGCAAAAATTCATCGGCCTTCTTATAGAACTTCTCAAGTGAATTTGGCTCTTTCATCTTTAGCCATTTTCCAAATTCACTTGATTTGTCAATAGCTCGCATCAAGTAAGTCAGAATCATCCGAGGCTCTGCATTGTCAACTTCGGCCAAGGCTATATTAAAGCGGTCTAAGAAAGATTTGATAGATTCTCTGGGGTTTTTTTCAAGGCTGGATAGTGACATTATGTCCTTGGCCTTCGAAGCATATAACCTGAACTGATCTTTAAATTTCCGAGTTAGGCCGGAGAACTGATCCATGGATCGAACTGGCAGCTTCGTAAACTAAAGCAGGGCCACTCCCTCCAAGTACACAGGAAACTATCTGCACTTGATCTCATCTATTGCTCTGGCACCTGTCATATGCCAGTCATACTTTTATAAGAACTGGTTAGGATCGCTTGTCCCCCGATAAGCTGGAATAGTGGCGGGAACAAATTTCTTCGGGAATTCAGCCTTCAGAATTCTTTCAGTAAAAGGAGTCTTGCTTGGAGCAAACCCTCAGTCACTTTCATCTTCCTCCCTTTGCATGCTTTCCTTCATAATTTGTCGAATCATTCCCGAGAGGTACTCCTCATCGTTTAGAGGCCCTACGGGATAGACGTCAGCTACTTTTTCGGAAGTATGCCTGGAAAAACGTTCACGAAGAGTTGGCTGCGGCCTTGAACCTTCAGCTTGGGGAGGTGCCCTTCGGCGGTGCCAGCTGCCCTCCGAGGAATACTTTTCCCTTGGGAATCATGAACATCCTCAGCAAAGGCTTCTTCATTATTTTCTGGTTGCTGGTTAACTCCAAGCAAAGCATTCAACCTGTTCAACATCAAAGTGTTCTGGGCTACCATTTGTTGACACAACCCAGACGCTACAGCTTCCAATTCCGCCTTGTGAGTCCAACACTTGGAGCCGCTTGATTTGACGCGGGAGAAGTAGCGGTGTTGTCATAAGCATTTCCAGATCTAGTAGATCTACGTTTTCTTCTAGGAGCCATAATTTCGGAGAGACTTCTGGTTGTTAGGGAGAATCTTTCAACAAATCTTTTTGAAGCAATAATGAGAGCACACCTGAGTTCAATTCTCAGTGAAAGCACCAAAAATGTTAAAGCTAAAAATGTACGCTAACACCCCAATGTGAGTTGTGATATAGCGAAAGCACCACACGTTGGTATGGGAACTAAAAGCAAGCAGAAATAGCATAAAATAGTAAAGAGACAAAAAAATTTATAGTGGTTCGGCTCAATGTCAAGCCTACGTCCACTTAATCTCTTTTATTATTAACTTGATTACAAGTTTCACAATAATTCTTCAATTACAACACCATTAAGGCAAGTAGGTAAAACTTTGACGCAGAAAAGCTCTTTGAATTCATGTTGAACGAAATTGATCTTTTCCCCAAGGTTCTTTTCTTTGGCGTTTGAAGTGTTGTAGAAGTCGTGAAAACAGCAAAAGTCTTGGCCTTACAGAAAATCTTCCAGAAAAAAACCCCTTCAATGTGGAGTAGGCAGGCTGTTTATAGGGGAGTTTCGGAGTTAGGTCGTGTGGTGTCATAGGTTGTGAGCGACCTAGGGAGTTGCGACCTAGGGAGATCTCGAGGTAGCATAAGTCGTTAGCGACTTAATGGAGCCATCCTGGACGGGATATATGATGTAAGCGACTTAGCATGTGTAGCACAGGAGTTATCTCGGCTTGCTTAGGTCATGAGCGACCTAATGGAAGAGGCAGTGTGCATGCGGCTTAACTCTGAAGCTTGCTAGGTTGTTAGGTCGCTCTATCCTTAACTCGTTGAGTCATGCCATGTTGAGTCGCTCTATGCTTTAGGTCGTTAGGTCATGCCCTGCTCTAGGTCATTAAGTCGTTGAATCCTTGGATAGTTAAGTCGCTTATTCTCTTAGGTCGTCGAGTCGAACAAGTTGCTAAATCGTGAATAAGAGAGGTGTTAACAATGAATCTACTATATACATATGTAGACGTATTATTTCATATTTATCTGTCCGTCCGTAAATTCACCAAATAGCAATGCTTCTAGCATGGATTGAACAACTGTTATCCCTCCTCTCTTACCATCATCTTTGTGCCATGCTACCATGCTATATAATTTTTTAATTTCAAAAAATTAAAAAACTATAAATCCTACTAAATTATTTATGTTTTTATTTGGTATGAACAACTTACTTCGATGTGACCCCATATGCAAAGAAAGATCTTATTATATCCTTCTTGTGTGTTACTAACATTTGAAAAGTGTGGCTCTTACTATATTTCTTTGACAATATTGCTTTCTTTCAGGTAGGTAATTATCAAAATCCACAAATTCTTCCTCTTCATCTTCATCAACCACGTTAGTTTTTTCTTCACTATGTTCATTCTCATTCGTATATTCTTCTTCAGACCGTTTATCTTCTTTATTGTCTTCTTCAACTTGTTTGTTTTCTTCACTGGATACTTGCTCATTTTCTTTACCATCCTTTTCACTCTCTTCATCATCTTCTCTACTCGCTTCTCTTTCATCTTCTTTCCTATTTTCAATTTTCACCTGTTTAGTTTCTTCGTTGCCTTCTTTTGCACTTTTTTATTCATTGTGGTGATTTTCTACTGCTTCATCCTCATTTTCTATTTTATCTTCATTTTTTTCCTTTTCCTTTTCATTATCTTCTTCACATTTCGCTCTTTTCTTAGGGTACACTACCTTAAATTGATAATGAGGATTTACTTTCTAGTTTTTTTTTAATTTTACTCTTTGAACCATTGAAATGGTAAGATATTCTTCAATCGATGACTTCTTGTTTTCTCATTCTTATCAGTTTGTCTATCTTCTTCTTTGTACTGTTCTTTATGTATTTCAAAATCCTATGTGTTAAATAGCTTGCATGATGGGGGATAATATTTTCAAAAGCTTCTTTTGCTTTTCTTTTTTGTTTCTCTTTTTCATATTGTTGGAGTTTTGATTTCAAAAATTCAATTTCTTTCTCCATTTCACTTAACTCCTTTTCCCTCTATTTTATTAGTTCTTTTTCCTTCCCCGTTTCTCTATTCACCTGATTTAGATCATTATCCAACTACATATGGTAGTTCTATGTCTGAATTTGTTTTTCCTTATCATTCAAATCAGATTCTCCTTTAGCATCAATTGCATTATTTTTTTGTTTCCATAATTGTCATTTGCAATTTTGAACCATCAAGCAGTAACCTTTCTTTGGTGGTTGTATTTTTAATTCCAACTGAGATATGTATTCGATAGGCATCATATATCTTATTAATGCTAAAATTATGTATTATTTTCTATCAATTATTCTATTTCAGTAACATATAAATCCTTTTTGAATGTCAAAAATGAGAATATAAAATCTGTCAAGATATCATTGATTGCTTCCATAATTAACTGTGATAAACTAATTAGTAATTTCCTAAAAACTATATGCAAAAATGTCATAAATGAAGGCGTAGAAAAAAAATACTTTTTATATTCTAATTTTGTATACTGTATATCACATTATAATGATATCATCCTCTAGCATTTTTTTGTTTATATGTATGTTTACAAAATCTAATGCACCACAAAAATGCTAATACCATATAACATTTTTTTATAGTGTCAAATGTAATATAAGCATAGTATTATGTTATAATGCTATCATCATCTAAAATTTTATTTCTATTTATATATATGTTTGCATAATCTAATAAACTATAAAAATGCTACAATCATATAACAGTTTTTGTTTATAGTTTCAAATGTAATGTAAGCATAGTATATTATATTAATGCTAGTATCATCTAACATTTTTTCTACTTATTTGTGTTTGCATAACCTAATGCACCATATAGCTAAGCATAGTATGCTTCATATACAGGCAGATAGAAAGTCTAATTGGTTTGCATCTTGATGCACAAACAACAAGCAAGTGATACTAGTTATTTTGAACCAATCCTAAGAGCTGCCTTATGTAGGCATTACCGACCTTAGACTTTTATTTTTATTTTTTATGTTTATTGGCTAGATATGGTATGCTCTTTAGAGGTCCGAGGGATTGTGAGTGCAAGATGAGGCGTATTTGTGTATATGTGTTGTAAATTTATGTATACTTTGAAAGTCTATAGAATCATTACAGATAATGCAATTGATACACACACACACATGTGAGGATGTATATTTCTAACTATATAAAGCAGAGAACAATAATAAAATATAAATAAGATAAATAATAAAAACAATCACAACAGATATTTTATACTGGTTCGGACCTCCCATTCTATGCCTAGTACCGAAGCTCCCCTTGGTATTTTCATTAACCAAATAACCCTCGCTTCGCCCAGAGGAACATGCTAATACAAAAGTATATGTCTGACAATTTTCTGTTCCAAATAACATGGATTTTGACTAATAGTACAAATCTTCCAATGATCACCTTTAAGTATGTGAATGTGAATGCTTCGAGTTGTAGGAAGTGGTTAAACCAAAATTGTATTTTAGTTATGATAGATTAAGAGTATGTAAGCAATTATATGCATAAGTGAGTAATAAGAAATCAAGAGAGGAGAGTTTAAGTTAATTCAATTCTGTTAAATTCTAAATCTCAACCATGGTAGTATTTATGAATCTAAAGAGATTCAAATGAAAAGTTGGTACTATCAGATAAGGTCTATTCATTTTAATGGCTACAAACTTTCGATGAAGAGTTAATTTCTATTCATTCAATAGAAGTGTCAATTTAGAGTTTTGCAGTTTTTCAAACGATGGACGTCTATGGAAAAACCTCAGACCTTTATGGCTTCAAGAAATAATTTACCGAGGATTGTCACAGATGTTTGTGATTGTTAACGCTTAAATTTGAACGCTAACACCCCGGTGTGTGAAGTGTAGTTGTGAAAGCACCACCCGATAGATCGGGAAAGAATTATAAGCAGGTAATAACGGAAAACAGTAAACAACAGCAATTTTATAGTGGTTCGGCTTATGGGTATAGCCTACGTCCACTTTAAGTACTTTTATTGATGATCACGTTACAAGTTGATACAAATCTTCTCAAGTACAATACACTTTGAATTACAAAAGACTTAGAACAAGTAGCTCAAACTTCGATGTTGACAAAAATCTTCAAATCCATGGTGGATGTAGATGATTTCTTTATGAAGTTCTTTTAGACGTTCTTTGAATCTCAAAAGCTTTAAGTGTTGAAGTAGTCTGGAATTCGGCAGAGTAATGGCGCTTGAAATTGATCGACCAAAAAGTCCCCTTAATGTTGGAGGTAGGTTGGTATTTATAGGCAAAGACCTTGGACCTAAGCTAAGTCGTAACCGGTTCTGAATCGCCCCCGACCCAGCTAAGTCGTGGCCGACTTATGGGAGCACCACTATGATCTAGCTGAGTTGATCTTTCTTCGCTGAATTTGCACAAGTCCAAAGTCGTCACCGGGTCAAGCTAGGTCGTAGGTCGTTCCCTCTCTCTGATGCATGGCCTCCGACTTAAATGGGAAGTGCATGCCCAAATAGGTCGTTGCCGATTTAATGAATTGACGAGCTAAACGTGAACTAACTCCCTTGCCCAGGTCGCGCACATCCTAGCACAGACCATGAGTCGGTCACGACACAAGTGTAAGTCGTGAACTTGTTCCACTCAGTTAGGTCGGTAAACATGTTAAGTCCTTAAGTCGGATCGAATTAGGTCGGCAACTCCATTAGGCAGTTAGGTCGGCACCATGTTAAGTCGGATCCTTTGTTATTTCTTGAGTCGTTAGGCCAGTTCCTTCTGAAGCACTAGGTCGGCATCTATGTGAAGGCATTGGGTCGGCATGCTCCTTAACCAGTTAAGTCGGTATCGATTTAAGTCGGCCACCTTGTTAATCAGTTAGGTCGGCTATCCCTTTAAGTCCTGAGTCGGCGCCATCTCCACATACTGGACCACTGAGTCGTAACCGAGGCAGGGTTAACATTTGCCCCTCGAAGTATACGCCTTGGGATTAAGTCGTGTGCTTCGATACCTTTTAACTCGGTCACTTTTAGGTCGGTAAGTCGTGAACGACTTATCAGCTAACTCGTGTATGATGACCCGTATCATTTCACTTCAGAATATAAGCCGGCCTCCTTCAACCTTCTTCGTCACTTATTCATTCACTCAATTTCGATTCTGCCATTAAAGTTCTCCTGAGTTCTTTAGGCGATTCCATCCTACCTGATCACCAGTAATTCCTACTATTCATTGCGTAAGTGATTCTACTCCTCCCTTGATTGTAGATTACCTTCGGTTCTCAAACTTTATCGCTTGAATTCGAACGGCCTGCTTGCATGATGCTTCATCACGAATTCTATCATATTTGCCGTTGATGAAACTCAGGTTGCTCGATTAAAAGTTCGATGAAATGATGAAAGTGGCTCGTCGTCTTAGGCTAATCGTTTGAGATTACCATGCGACAAATTTATGATAACTTCGAACTGATTTAGTGGACGGTCTGGCAGCAGGTAATGGTATGAATGGAATAGGGGTTTTTGCTGGTGGAGGAGCGGTTAGCGGGCTTATGGGTTGAGTGGAGTGAGGTATTGGTTTAGACGCGACCCAGTGATTTTAGGTGACTCATCTTTTGGCCGATTCAAATCATAAATCATGACCGTGTTAGTGCTTGAGTGAGACCCACCGACCTACCATTCTGCCGATCTAAGCTTTAAACCGTGGCCGAGATAATGCCAGAAAGAAGCTTACCGATATAAACTTTTAAAGCTTGAATCGTGACCGAGCTAACACTTGAGAAATTCCTGCCTTTTGAACCAGAGCTTGCGACCTAGGGGAACGAGTTGCCAAGTTAAACTATTTAGACCTTGACCTGCTACCGACTTAGCTTTATCTTGCAAAAGAATTTTAAACCGTAGCCGAGTTAGTACTTGAGCTTCAGACATGTTATCATTTAGGAGCATGGGCCTACTTTGAGCATTTGCCTTGAGCTAAAGAACTAAATTGTCTGAATTTTTGAACTTTAAACTTGCCTGAATCTCCTTGTATTATGCCGCATTAACTTATAAGCTGCTAACCTGCTAAAAATAACAAACAAAGAGAACCAAGGCGAAAATACTGCCATTGACTGCCAACGTCAGATGTCAGATTAGTCAAGACAAAACAAACAACTTAATTATATTGCATGAAATGTTTGCGAATCAATCAATTAGGGTTAAGCATTAGTGCAAAGTATCAACAATCTGAACTGATTTGTCTGCACCAACATCTTACTTGCATATTTAGGCTTAAAACAATAATCCCTGAATTTCATAACTAACAAATGTTTGCTAGTTTTTATTCCAGTTATATTTGTTTACCGCTTGATTGATTCTACACAACACTTCACACACTTTAGGAAACGTGCACCTTCATGTTTGAATACCCAGTTGTTTATGTAGAATGACCTCCCATCGAGAAGAAGAAGTGGTAACTCAAGAAGAAGAAACTTTCCCGACAACAGTTCCGATAGAGAATCCTCCGGAAAGAACTTCGACTATTCTATCTTTGAGAACATTTATTCAGCTGCGCACTCAATTTGGCTTTGCTGAAAATGATGTCCTATTCCCTGGGTCAAATGATACTGCTGATAATCCTCCCTATGGTTTCGTTGCAGTCAACCGCCACATGTGCTTAAGTGGGGCGATTCCTCCTTTTAATGACTTCCTTCGAACTCTTCTTCTCCGGTTGACAATCTCTCCATTTCAACTTCATCCTAATGGTTATGCCATCTTGATGGGGTTGTGTGTTTTGTTTAGAAGAACTCTTGATCGCCTACCGAGTTTTGAAGAAATTCGTTATCTGTGCTCGTTTACAAAGAGTAAAGATCATCCTTCACTCATTATTGTGAGAAGTGCTAGAAACCGCAAGCTCCTTTCCGATCTCACTGAAAGTGTTCATGGATTTTTGAACCAGTTTTTCTTTGCTCGCTGTCCTCCAGGGTTTTATGCCATCTGGAGAATAGGAAGTAAGACTAGTGTTTCCATTTTTTCGTTTTTGAGACTTTTTTCGAGATCCGAACTTTCAGTTGCTAACTTCATTCTTTGCTCTTTTCAGCACTTCCTCTCCCTTCTAGAGATCCGATTCATAAACAAGTTTTTGAGAGGTTGAGTGCCGTGGCTGCGGAAGAAAGGAGCATAAAATTTCTGCTGAAGGATGAATTTTTACACCAATACGGGCTTCTACACGCTTCTCGTTCTACGCATGCTCATGAAGTTCCAACAGAAGTTCCCGATTCTCCGATGAAAACTCCTGACGCCCCGGTTACTGTCGAACAACTCACATCAAAAGAGTCTAATATTGAAGCTTCATTGGTGAAGTGTTCCACTCCTACCGACATTATGGGGTCATCTAGTAAGACGGTGCTTGCCCCGATCGAGGAAGAAGAAGAACCTTCACGGCCTCTCGGGGGATTAGCTGATGTAGGAATTGAGAAAACAAGCCCCACCAAGCATGATGGTGACGATGTTTATGAGGGGTTGAGCGACATAATAGTGACTTCGCAGGAGCTTTTTAGAGATGACGTATCTAAAACTATCTCTCCTGTAATTGAGGCGACGTCTCTTCTTCGACAAACACCAACACAAACATCAACTCCTCATACCCAAGCTATCATCACCTCTGCACCAAAGAGTGGTTTGTAGCTTAATGCGTGTAGCTTGCACTTCACACAACACTTAGGATTTTCCAGCACATTTATGCACTTATCTTCTTATACTTTAAAGATTTCTAAAGCTTATCTTTTCTTATTTCAGATTCTTCAATGACACGCGGCGGATCATATTATCAGGATTTCCAACGCTACGGGGGGCGTGGTCAATATGATTATCGGCGTTACTTTCCCTCCTATAGAGAGTCTGACGAAGAGAGGGCTGCTCGAAAGGCTCGTGAAAGGAGGGATGCAGAAGAGCGTTATGACAGAAGGGATAGGGATGAGCACCATGATTCCCTGCAGAGAAGTGACGACTCCTACAAAAGGAAATCTCACGACGACCGAGGAAAGGGTCATGCAGCTGAAGATTCAGGCAAACGAGCCCGATATGGTGAGAGACATGCTTCCACTATTCCCGAAAAGCCTACTGCCCCTGCCCCTCTCGACATTACTTCCGACTCTCCTGCTCTCAGGAAGGATGACATCCAGACAATAATAAGCAGGCCTAAATTTCAAGTGGGACCTGGCCCAGCCACTTTACAAAGTTGTTTTCCACAATGGTGCTTAAAGGGTGTGAGATTCGACCTAGACTTGGTCCCCATCGACAAGTCTGCTATGTTGCGCAATCTTGATGCAGTCAAGCTCGATATCGAGAGGATGTCAAACTGGCAGAAGCTTGTTGATGAGCTTCAAAGAGTTAACCGTGCCAACTTAGAGGCCATGCTCACCATGGAAAATGATAAGGCTGAGTGGCAAAAGGTCCTTGAGCAGCACGACACCGAAATGAGGAGCATTACTTCCTACAACGAGGAGCTCGAAGCAAAGGTTGAGAAGTTGAAAGATGAGCTTGCTGCTTCCTCTACTTCATACTCTCAAAAAGAAGAAGTGCTTCTCAGACAAGTTAGAGATGCTCATGCCAGTCAGAGGGATGCCGAAGACAGGCTCGAGGCACAAAAAAGAATCAGTGAAGGCTATGTCTCTGATATTGCTGAGCTTCGAAAGAAAAACAACTCCCAGGAGGCGGAGATACAAATGCTTAAGCTTCAGCTTGCCAAAACTGAAAGGGAGCGCGATGAGGCTGTCGCCGGCAAAATCGCAACCGAAGAATCTCATGAGGCGACCAAAAACAGCTTCGGCTCAACATTATTCGACTTCTACTTGCATAGCGTCTTGGGGCGTGGAAGCCTCGCCTTTCTTGGTCCCAAGTATGAGATCACCTTAGCTGAAGTGTGGGAGGCCGCCCTCGATATGCTTGGTGCTGAAGGTGCTGGTTATGACGAGTCAGCCCTGGAAAGGCATTATTTTGATGAAGACGCTCGCGCTGCTCTCTCCAGGGGAAAGGAACAACTTGCCAAACTAAGAACCGAAGTGACGGAAGGGGACCAGCTGGGGAAAACCACTTCAACTACTCTAGTCCAGCCACCTTCTTCGTCTGAAGTCGACATTATTGGTTCCAGTTCCCATCTCGCATCTCCCACCAAAGTTACTGCTGATATTACAAGCACACAAGGCGGAGACGAGGGTGAAGAGAGCGCTGATGCGCAAGCTTATGAAGTCGATATCAGGAAACCAGCTTCTCCAGGTAACTTCACTGTTAATCTCGCTACTGTCAATTCTGCTCAAGCGGGTTACTCGTTTATTTCGCATGAGTTTCACGAGCTCCTTGGCTATTTTCTCAACCTTGACGAGCCTTCATCTCCTCTCTTTACTGACTTTAACCTTTTTTCTTCTGTAGAGAAAGTACCAAACACTGCTCAAACTTCTACTCCTCCGGTCATCCTTCCTTCATCTCTTCAGGCGGTGCCTCCTTCTGCCTCGCAACCTGGATCACAGGAGGAACAAATAGAGGCTCTTCACGGCTTGGATGATCCCATCGCTTCGCAAGAGCAGAAAGATGAGAGACCTGAGGGAGGTGACATATCCCCGGAACGGACTCCTTCTGACGACATTGTTCTATCAAAACTTGTCACTCCGGGGAGTGAGTCTTCCTCACAAAGGAGAGAGAAGCGTGGGACATCAAAGAGGAGGGGGAAGAAAATCACCGCCACTGAAGAGGAGCCGGAAGTTGAACCGGTTACACCTACCTCTCCTACTTCCCTTATACCCACTGGCCGACCTGGAAAGCTGGTCATTCGACCGGGTAAAGGGTCCAAAGGAGGGAAGAAGAAGTGAAGATTTTAGCTTTTTGTCTTTTATATCAACTGGCCGAGAGTTGTGCGGGTATCGGCCCTCGCTTTTATTTTGAAAACCTGTATCTGCATTATAGTTGAATAAAATGATTCTTCGTTTGTACAAACTTCTGTTTGAATTTGAGAATGCATTTACTATTTATTTTTGCACAAGTTTATTTATATGATATTGCAGCGGGCTTATGGTATGTTGTTTGAGTATTACTTTACTGATGCAGCTATACTACTATACCATGTTGCCCCCATACCTTAAGCTTGTTGCAATATTTTATACTTCGAGGGGACTTGCACTCTTATTTGTTAAAGAATAATTATTTTATTCTTTAAAGAAAATTTTTATAGAGTACAACTCCCTTCGTATAAGTTTTTACGCTTTGTCGTTCGAAGAAATCACTTTTTTCTTTTGCTTATGTGCATATTTTACCAAGTGAATTCCTTTATGTGGTAAAGCGGACCTCTGAAGGGTACTTTAACTTCTTTTCTTTTTACGATCATTTTCCATTCGAAAGTTAAAGTACGCTTTTGATGAGGATTTTTTTTTTATACAAAATTGTACCTCTGAGGAGGGATTTTTCACGTTTCAACACTTGGAAGTTTTATTTCAATCTCGGTGAAACGTGTATCCCCAAAGAGTTGTGCCTTCGAAGAAAGCCTTTTCACGTTTCAACACTTGGAAGTTTTATTTCAATCTCGGTGAAACGTGTGCTTCCAAAGAGGTCTTTTTTCTTGATTGTGTCCCCGGGAGGGGGTCGTACCTCTAAGGAGGGATTTTTTACGTTTCAACACTTGGAAGTTTTATTTCAATCTCGGTGAAACGTGTACCCCCAAAGAGTTGTGCCTTCGAAGAAAGCCTTTTCACGTTTCAACACTTGGAAGTTTTATTTCAATCTCGGTGAAACGTGGGCTTTCAAGAAGGTCTTTGTTTTTGCATTTCAACTTTGGTGAAGTGAAATTCCGAAGAGCGGTTGCTACACTTCAACTCCTGGCGAAATGTGCCTCCGAAGAGGGCTTTTATTTTGTTTACATTTCAACTCTGGTGAAGTGAAATTCCGAAGAGCGGTTATAACACTTCAACTCCTGGTGAAATGGGACTCCGAAGAGGGCTTTTATTTTGTTTACATCTCAACTCTGGTGAAGTGAAATCCCGAAGAGCGGTTATAACACTTCAACTCCTGGTGAAATGGGCCTCCGAAGAGGGCTTTTATTTTGTTTACATCTCAACTCTGGTGAAGTGAAATCCCGAAGAGCGGTTATAACACTTCAACTCCTGGTGAAATGGGCCTCCGAAGAGGGCTTTTATTTTGTTTGCATTTCAACTCTGGTGAAGTGAAATTCCGAAGAGCGGTTATAACACTTCAACTCCTGGTGAAATGTGCCTCAGAGAGGGTTTTCATCGCCTGGAAGTTACTCTCTCATGGTTGGAGGGTCATGACTCCTCCAATCTTTTTTCTTGAGTAGAGAACTTTCTTTTTTGTGGCGTATGACCCATTAGAGGTCTTTTATCCTCCGAAGAGTTGCGCCTCCGAAGAGGACTTGTGCCGCTGATGGTAGCTTTGGTTGTTCCTCTGTTCACTTGCTTATGCCTTTTCAGCGATCCTCTTTTTTTTTCTTTTCAAGTTTTCATTCCCCTTTCTCTCACAAGTGGCTTGTTTAATCCAAGGAAGTGTACTTCATTGCCAGGCAAGTTCGTGAGAACGGGCACTAGCTTCCTAATTGGATGTTTGTTTGTTCAAACAATCTCAATTTATCAGCAAGGGCTCGTTTCTATCGAAATCATTAGCCGTTCAATTGAAGTATTTCCTATCTAGGATTTGAATTCGGGGTCTTTGTGACTTGAAATTTGTTTGTTGAATGATGGTGAGAATCGCTCGGTCTTATTATGCGCAAGTTTTATTTCCATTGTCTGCAAAAATTTAAATCGATATTTCAGCAATACATTTTATGTATTTTTATATCGAAAATAAAGCAAACATGTAATAAAAATAAGGAACACAAGATTTATAGTGGTTCGGCCAAGAATTTGGGCCTACATCCACTTTATATTCTTTCATTAATCACTTGCATCGGTTTTACAATTGCTTTCAATTACAAGAATCATACGTTCACAATCCTTTTTTACAATATTTCAACAAAATTTTCAAGTAAAGTATGGACGCAAGTGATTGCTGTTCCATGCCCTTGGAATTTGATCTCCTTCAACAGTAGTGAGTTTGAATGTGCCGTCAAGAAGCTTCTGACCTATCACATATGGTCCTTCCCAATTGGGCCCAAACACACCTGTCGCGGTCATAATTCTTTTCAGGACTAGATCTCCAATTTCAAAGCTGCGTTGTCGAACTTTGGAATTGAAATGTCTGGCTATCCTTTGCTGATGAGCTGCAACTCTGAGATTAGCTTCATCTCTTTTTTCATCAAGGAGATCCAGCGCTTCAAGTTGTAGCTTTTCATTTTCTGCTTGATTGAAATGGATTCTTCTGTGTGAAGGGACCTCTATTTCAACCGGGATCATTGCCTCCGATCCGTATGCTAATGAAAAAGGAGTATGCCCAGTCGCAGTTTTATGAGTAGTTCTGTATGCCCATAGTGCAAGTGGTAGTTTATCGACCCAACCACCTTTTGCTCTTTCGAGTTGCTTTTTGATGGTTGATTTGATGATCTTGTTCACTGCTTCCACTTGCCCGTTTGCCTGCGGATGAGCTACTGCCGAAAAGCTTTTCTGGATTTTGAATCGTTTGCAAAAATCCTGGAATTCCTCGCTTTCAAACTGAGTACCATTGTCTGTGATTATTTTCTGAGGCACCCCGTATCTGCAAATGATATTCTTGGTCACAAAGCTTATCATTTTCTTTGAAGTGATCGTAGCCAATGGTTCAGCTTCAGCCCACTTAGTAAAATAATCAACTGCAACAATAGCATATTTAATCCCTGATTTAGCAGTTGGTAGCGGCCCAATGAGATCCATTCCCCAAATTGCAAATGGCCATGGGCTGACCATCTGTGTGAGTTCGGTAGAAGGTGCTCTAGGAATTTTGGCATATCTTTGGCATTTGTCACATTTTCGGGAGTAATCTGCAGCATCCCGAGTAATTTCTGGCCAAAAATATCCGTATCGGAGAATTTTCTTTGCTAATGTTTGACCACCTGAATGATCACCGCATTCTCCTCCATGCACTTCTGCTAGGATTGTTTTGGACTCTTCCCGAGATACACATCGAAGCAATGGCATTGAGAATCCCCGTCTGTACAATCGGCCATCCTGAATCACATAGCGGGAGGCCTTCCTTAGTAGCTTTCGTCTTTCTATCGAGTTTTCTGGCAGAGAACCTCTGAGTAGGTAATCCAGTATTGGAGTCATCCACGACTCTTGTTCTTGAGATACATCCATGATCCAGTCTATATCCATCTCGTCTATGCTTGGTGCTGAGAGGACTTCTACGGGAACCAACCCCAATAGTTGAGCTTCACCAGAACTTGAATACTTTGCGAGGGAATCTGCCTTCGTATTCTCTTCCCGGGGAATATGGCTTATTGAATAATGATCGAGTTCACATAGGAGTTCCCAAGCCTTTGACAAGTAGGAGGGCAAGTTTCCACCTTTTGTTTGAAATTCCTTCTTGACTTGGCATACAATAAGCTAAGAATCACTGAAGATCTGTAATGCTCGAATGTTTAGCTCTTTAGCGATTTTCAGACCTGCAATAAGAGCTTCATATTCTGCTTCATTGTTTGTTGAAGGAAATTCCAGTCTTAGTGCATAACATAATGATCGACCTTCAGGAGTTTCAAGTACCACTCCGGCTCCAGAGCAATAGTCATTTCTTGCACCATCCACATACATCTTCCAATGGATTGGGGAATCATCGACCGCTTTTTCCTCACCATTATCTTTCTCTGTGAATTCTGCAATGAAATCAGCTAAAGCTTGTCCGTTGATTGCTTTTCGGGGATGATAAGTGATGTCATATTGACTGAGTTCAATGTTCCATTTTAGAAGGCGACCCGAAGTTTCTGGGCGAAATAGGACTTGCTTTAGAGGTTGATCAGTGAGTACTTTGATAGGATGAGCTTGGAAATATTGCCTCAGTTTCCTCGATGCAACTAGTAGGCAATAGGCGAGTTTTTCCAACTTGGAGTAATTCAGCTCTGCCCCAGTGAGTCTTTTGCTGATATAGTAAACTGGATGTTGAATCCTTTTGTCTTCCCGTATCAGCGCTGCACTTAGAGCATGAGATGATACTGCCAAGTATATAAGAAGATCCTCACCATTGCCTGGTCTAGAAAGTATCGGAGGCGTTTCCATATGACGGATCAACTCTTCAAAAGCTTTTTGGCATTCGGGAGTCCATTCAAAGTTCTTCTTTCCTTTTTTTAGGGCATCGAAGAATGGGATGCATTTATCAGTAGCTTTGGAAATGAACCGACTCAAAGCGGCGATCTTTCCGTTGAGACTCTGCAATTCCTTCTTTGTTCTAGGAGCTTTAACTTCTTTCAAGGCAGTAATTTGAGCTGGACTAGCCTCAATGCCCCTAGCACTGACGATAAAACCTAAGAACTTTCCGGATTCGACCCCAAATGTACATTTCAGGGGGTTAAGCTTCATTCTGTATTTCCGGAGGACTGCGAACATTTCTGCTAAGTGTTCAATGTGATCCGCTGCTTTCCTGGACTTCACTAACATGTCGTCGACATAGACTTCCATAGTTTTGCCCAATTGCGGTTTGAACATAGCATTAACAAGTCTTTGGTAGGTTGCCCCTGCGTTTTTCAATCCGAAGGGCATAACTCTGTAGCAATAAAGTCCAACATCTGTAATAAAGCTTGTATCCTCCTGATCCGGCTCATGCATCATGATTTGGTTATAACCGGAGTAGGCATCCATGAAGGATAACAATTCATGTCCCGCAGTTCCATCTACCAGTTGATCGATCCTGGGTAATGGGAAGCAATCTTTGGGGCAAGCCTTGTTTAGATCAGAAAAATCGATGCACACTCTCCATTTCCCATTAGCTTTCTTGACCAACACAGGATTTGAAACCCAATTCGGATATGTAGATTCTTTGATGAAGTTATTTTCCATGAGTCGATCAACTTCTTCTTTTAATGCTGCTGACCTTTCTGGACCTTGGGTTCTTCTTTTCTATTTAACTGGCGTAAACTTTGGGTCAATATTCAGAGCGTGTACCGCAACTTCCGGGGATATTCCACACATATCGGCATGAGTCCAAGCAAAGACATCCAAATTCGCCTTCAGGAAAGATATCAAGATATTCTGAATTGAAACATTAAGCTGCGAACCCACATTCAACACCTTATTTGGGTCCTTTGGGTCAAAAGGTACCGGAACTGTTGTTTCCACCGGTACTACTCTATTCTCCCCTGTACTGGCTTTTCTGGGATCCATTTCTTTCCGTGCCCCGCTGTGCTCGCCAGTGCAGGGTCCGCCCTGTAATTGCTACAAGGCTGGTTCCTTGATGCGGACTGGGGTTGCCGCACCCTTTCCCATTTCTCTTTTTCTTGACTCTCGCAGCTCTGTCAAGTAACATTCTCGCGCAGCATTTTGATCCCCTTTTATAACTCCTACTCCATTATCAGTAGGGAATTTAATAGTGAGGCACCACGGGGCTAGGATAGCTTTGAATGCTGCGAGTGTTGGACGGCCAAGAAAAGCATTATAAGCAGAAAACTCATCGACAATCACAAATGTTTGCTTTCGGACCACTTTCCTTTCTGCTTCTCCAAGTTCTACAAGCAGATCGATGGTCCCAATTGGTTGTTTTGGCTCCCCAGTGAAGCCAGCGATCTTCTGTGATGAGGCTTGCACATCGATCATAGGGATTTTCATCTGGTCAAACGTCTTTTTGAAGAGGATATTACATGATGCTCCGCAGTCAATGAGGACTCTTCTGACAATGGCTGGTCCAATACCAGCCGAGATGACCAAGGGATCTAAAGTAGGAGCTTCAATACCTGTAGAATCTCTGGCTCTGAAAATAATATCATCACTGAAAGTTTTCTGTTGTTTAAGGGGCGTAGTGTCTTCTAGAACAAAGACGTCTTCTTCGGCTGGAGCATATTTCAAAGCCCTGGAATATCTCTCCATCTCACCCCAACTCTTGCCAGCTGGGTGAGGTCCTCCTGAAATGACATTGATAACGGGCCTTCCAGATTCATGCCCCGTAGCTTTCTCACCTGCCCCAGGCTGATGAACAGGAGCCCGCTGCCCCTGACTCGACGATGCAGGATTGTTGCTATTCTTTTTCACGAATTGCTGCAACTTGTTTTCTCTTAGCAACTCTTCAATCAGATTTTTTAGCTGGCGGCATTCATCAGTTTCATGACCTGGTTGATTGTGGAAGCGGTAGAATTTCCCACTTTGTATGGCTTTTCTCCCGGTTCTCAAAGGGATAGGTTTAGGGAAATCGACGGAATCTTTAGTGGCCAGGTAGATGTGCTCCGGTGTATGTGATAATGGAGTATATTCTGATGGCTTGAAGGATCGGGGCTTCTTCAGATTACCCTGTTTCTTTCCATTATTATTCTCCCTTTTCTGCCCCACCGACTTATTCTTGCGTGGAGCGACAGTGTTGTCTTCAGCTTTTTCCAACACTGCCTTTACTGGCAAAGGACGACTTTCCAAGTGAATAAATTCGTCTGCTTTTTTGTAGAACTTCTCGAGAGAGGTTGGCTCTTTCATATTTAACCATTTCCCAAATTCGCTTGACTTATCAATAGCCCTCATTAGATAAGTCAAGATCATTCGTGGTTCAGCATTATCCACTTCCGCCAGCGCTATATTAAAGCGGTTCAAGAAAGATCTGATGGACTCACCAGGGTTTTGCTCTAAACTGGACAATGACATGATATCCTTGGCCTTTGAAGCATAAAGTCTAAACTGCTCCTTGAATTTTCTGGTCAAGTCTGAAAACTGATCTATAGATCGGACTGGCAGCTTGGTAAACCATAGTAGAGCCACCCCTTCAAGGTATACGGGGAAATATCGGCACTTTATTTCGTCAGAAGCTCTGGCACCTGTCATGTGCCAATCATATTTATACAAAAATTCGTTTGGATCACTTGTCCCTTTGTAAGCTGGGATGGTCGGAGGGACAAACTTCCTTGGAAATTCCGCCTTTAAGATTCTTTCAGTAAACGGAGTTTTGCTTGGAGCGAAACCCCATTCCTTCTCATCTTCAACCCTTTGCATACTTTCTTTCATGATCTGCCGGATCATTCCAGAAAGATATTCTTCATCATGCCGAGTTCTAGATCCACCGGCCTCAGGTACCGCCTGCTCAAAGGGATTAGTAGGCCTTTCAGGAGCATTCCTTTCATTAACATCATGAACGTTGCCAGCATAGTTCCTCTCATTACCAGCCGGTTGATTGTTTGCCCCAAGTAAATCGTTCAACTTATTCAGAATTAGAGCATTCTGGGCACTTTGAGCCTCTAGTTGTGCATTTTGGGCGTTTATCTGCCGGTTTAACCCTAGAATCACAGCATCCAACTCCGCTTTCGTAACTCCAACAGATGGAGTGGGTTGATTAGGTACAGGGGAAGCGGAGGTTCCCTCTTGAATGTTTCCAGATCTGACAGATCTACTTTTCCTTCCAGGAGCCATAATCTCAGATATACTCCTGGTTTTTAAGGAAATTCTTTCTTCAAATCTCTGCGAAGCAATGATGACAGCTGTCCTGAGTTCAATTCTCAGTGAAAGCACCAAAATGTTAACGCTTAAATTTGAACGCTAACACCCCGGTGTGTGAAGTGTAGTTGTGAAAGCACCACCCGATAGATCGGGAAAGAATTATAAGCAGGTAATAACGGAAAAGCAGTAAACAACAGCAATTTTATAGTGGTTCGGCTTATGGGTATAGCCTACGTCCACTTTAAGTACTTTTATTGATGATCACGTTACAAGTTGATACAAATCTTCTCAAGTACAATACACTTTGAATTACAAAAGACTTAGAACAAGTAGCTCAAACTTCGATGTTGACAAAAATCTTCAAATCCATGGTGGATGTAGATGATTTCTTTATGAAGTTCTTTTAGACGTTCTTTGAATCTCAAAAGCTTTAAGTGTTGAAGTAGTCTGGAATTCGGCAGAGTAATGGCGCTTGAAATTGATCGACCAAAAAGTCCCCTTAATGTTGGAGGTAGGTTGGTATTTATAGGCAAAGACCTTGGACCTAAGCTAAGTCGTAACCGGTTCTGAATCGCCCCCGACCCAGCTAAGTCGTGGCCGACTTATGGGAGCACCACTATGATCTAGCTGAGTTGATCTTTCTTCGCTGAATTTGCACAAGTCCAAAGTCGTCACCGGGTCAAGCCAGGTCGTAGGTCGTTCCCTCTCTCTGATGCATGGCCTCCGACTTAAATGGGAAGTGCATGCCCAAATAGGTCGTTGCCGATTTAATGAATTGACGAGCTAAACGTGAACTAACTCCCTTGCCCAGGTCGCGCACATCCTAGCACAGACCATGAGTCGGTCACGACACAAGTGTAAGTCGTGAACTTGTTCCACTCAGTTAGGTCGGTAAACATGTTAAGTCCTTAAGTCGGATCGAATTAGGTCGGCAACTCCATTAGGCTGTTAGGTCGGCACCATGTTAAGTCGGATCCTTTGTTATTTCTTGAGTCGTTAGGCCAGTTCCTTCTGAAGCACTAGGTCGGCATCTATGTGAAGGCATTGGGTCGGCATGCTCCTTAACCAGTTAAGTCGGTATCGATTTAAGTCGGCCACCTTGTTAATCAGTTAGGTCGGCTATCCCTTTAAGTCCTGAGTCGGCGCCATCTCCACATACTGGACCACTGAGTCGTAACCGAGGCAGGGTTAACAGTGATTTTTCCTGAGACGTCCATGAATGTTAAATGCAATTTTTCACGTTATGCTTAGTGTATATGAAATCATGTGTGATCACGTGCACATATACACTCAAGGAGACCTCACAATGTTTTATCTAAGACTCTTTACACTAAAATATCCTTACCAATTATAGTATGGTCGATAGATTTTTTTCGTCTTCAAGTCCCAATATCTTCGAGCATGATGACCTCTCATAGTATATCCATATTATCTAGATAAGATGAAAATAATATACCTGATTATGTGTACTTGTCATTGAAACATTGAATGGAGGATCTAACATTCTCCCCCATTTTGATAACGACGAATATACAATCAAATTAGAAAAAATATTAATCAAAATAGAGAATGTTCGCATAAAGTAAACTTTGTCCCCCCTTAAGTATATACTTAAATTTCTCCCCTTTTGTCATTATCAAAATAGAAGAGGGGATATAGAAGATAATAGCATGTTATAGATGATATCACGAATAATTAAAAATAAATAAGTAAGTCCAAATTGAAACAGAGACTAACGTAGTCGGAGATAAAAGTAAAATAGACAAGCATAAATTTAAATGCTAAATAAAATAGTCAAAATAACTAAAAGAGATGCTAGTTGTACTAATTGGAAGAGTAAGAAAGGCCTCCATAATTTTTACAGTATTCCCAATAAGACAAAGAAAACTTGATCATAAATTCCTGGCCAATTGGTTTGATCGTCATACTCCTCATCTTGTTGAATGGAGAGCACTTGGAACACAATGTATGATTGATGTTGAAATTTCTATGTATTTGATACATAGGTATCAACGTTAGCTTCTTCCTCCTCATGTTTCTCTTGCATAGGAGTCTTTCCTCCGTCGTGAGAAGTTCCATCAGGAGAAGTATGAGACCGATAAACTAGTGTTTGTGCTTGAGGAGGTGGTGTCGGTGATGGCGAAGATGATGAGTGAGAGGACGATCTACCATAGACTTTCTCATACTTTTTCCTAAAGTGGAACAACCTTTTCTAAAGTCTTTTTCATTTTAATCATTCTCATCAGAAAAGAACTTCCATACCTGTCATCTTTTTGTTTAAAGCTCGTTGGTTGACCGTGATTAGTTTATAGTTTTTAAGCGCTAAATCACGAAGTGATTCGTTTTACAACGGTTCAATGCGGGCTTCTTGAATTTCCAA
This sequence comes from Allium cepa, assembly GCA_030765085.1. Lineage (NCBI taxonomy): Eukaryota > Viridiplantae > Streptophyta > Magnoliopsida > Asparagales > Amaryllidaceae > Allium > Allium cepa. The sequence continues at coordinate 854,710,781 of CM060931.1, forward strand.
ATTCGAATAATATTCGGTTGTATGACTGGAGGAGGTAGGTAGTTGAAAAGAATGAGGTGAATAAGTATGTTGAGGAGCAGGAGTAGGATGTGGATCATGATGAACTTGTTGTTATTGTTGAATAGTCCATTGGTTGAAAGGGATGACAAGAGGCGAGTTTTTTGGGAAGTTGCATTAAGGATAAATATCTTGGACCACTATTTTCGTTGGAATTTCCTCGTGTTGTAAGAATTATGAAGGAACACCAAGAACTTGTAAGATACGCATAATGTATGGAGCATATACAATTGTCCGTCAACGATGTGTCCCAAAACCTTTGATTTGATCATGAACAAATTTTGTCCAATTTACCGAGAGAGGAACAAGTATTGCATATAAAGCTCGATGATCATTGGGATAAACTTGTTCGTGGTTACCTAGACATTGAATGATTGTGTTTATTATCATTGTATTAAGTATTTTAGCACGTGGTCGTTGGTAAATTGATTTCCATTAGGGCATCCTTTATTCCCAAATTTGATGGGTAACTTCGTCTCGGAGTAAAAGACTATGATTCGGTATTTCTGTTAGAGTGATTCCCTCATGAGAACATCCTAATATACATCCAACTGTATATACATCAATTTTTATTTCTTTAATATAAACACTTGACCACAACTATCTTTCCTCATTTTTCGAATCCCATATTTCCAAATTGCATAAGTTGGAATACAAAAGATAACATGAGGATCGATAATTAACTTGTTTTCATTATAACTAACGAGGTCGCGGCAACCGTCATCCATTGTTAATCCTTGAATATCGTATTCTATTACATTTCCAAGGTGATAGAACGAACCAATATGGATTTTCTACTTGGAAATCACCTGAAATAGATTTAAGGCAATGGGATCATTTTAGAGCCATTGATATATGTGAGATTGGGTAACGGGGGATTGAGAAGAGGAGTAGGATTGTCCTTATTTTTGCTTTTTAGAAACAGTTTTTTCTTAGCAGCCACTAGTTTCTAAATTTAATGTTCATGGAGGCCAGGTTATTAGAATTGAGGAATTAGATTGGAGGTAAAAGTTAAGATTGGGGTAAAATCATTTATATATGGCTGCTGAAAAAGTAAGGTCGGAGAAACTACAGATGTCTGTGGGGGAGTTACAGATGTTTGTGGTTTCAGTAGAAAATAAACAAAAACATATGACATACATCTGTGAGTTTTCCACAGATATCTGTGGTATCTGAAAAAATAAACAAAAAGATATCACAAACGTTTATGAGAGGTTTCAGGAAAATGTTTTCTCAAAACCTTTGACAGACTTCTGTGGTATTGTGACAAACAGTGTGGTCTATTTTCTTATGAAATTATACCAAAAATTGAATATCAATCATTTTTTTTATTGAAATATCAAGAGAATAAAACTATATATATATTAAAAATTAACAAAGAAACTTATTTTGACAATATGCTTAGCATAAATTTAGAATTTTTCAGAGTGGTCAAATTTTTTAATTTGTTGTACATCCCATGAATTCGATTCAACCCGTATGTCATCAATTAACTGCTTTAGTGGAGACCAACTCGGACGAGTTGGTGTGTTGTTTCAATCTTGGTTTTATATTCCTGGCTTGCACAGATTTCTTGTAGTAATGTTATGTGCTTTTATTGGAGTCTCTTGTAATTGAGGTGATTTTTAATGAATGCAATTTTTTGTTGGTGAATGACCACAAATTGTTAAAATACATTTTTTGAGAAAATTTAGATGAGATACTTGACATCGTTGGTCGTAATACATTTCATGTTGAACTCCTGTACAAACGACCTAGATTTTTAGCCATCTGATATTGGGTAATTAACTAATTTTAATTTTGAAATATTAATTTTTATTTGTCAATAGGTGAATTTTCTGATATTTAAAGTATCTGAATGTACAAATTGATAAAACTATATTTAATTATGTATTATAAATTTCTGAACATAATATATTTTATAGATATATGTATAAAACTCCACCATTAACATTTAAATAGAATATCCATATATGTATATATGTATATATATACAAGCTATATGACGTTTAAAAATATATACAAGTTATATATGTGTATCTATATTTATCAAAATATTGTACATGTATATAAATATATTTACATGAATGTATAAACTTTATAATGGCTAAATTTCAAACTTTTGACTATGTGTGTGTATATATATATATATATATATATATATATATATATATATATATATATTGGTATATGTTGTAGAATAGATGAACATGAAGGTATGTATGTGAGGATACGAATATATATATGTAAATATGATAAAATAAATATGTATATTTATATGTATGCATATCCATATATACAAATTTACATGATGGCAAAATGTGTAAGTATGTATGGTAAACACACACACACACACACACACATATATGAATGTATATACATAACTTTTGTTATAAAATAAAAATAAAATACCAACATTTGAATTGAATGCTTGTAAATAGAAATTTTATGTTTTTATGTTAACTAAGGTGTATATGTAATAATTTATACAAGAAGATTAACCTTAGCATGTTAAATATAAGTTAGTAAGCAAAAACATGTGTATATAGTTTAAGTGTATAGGAGAATCAATATATATATATATATGTATGTATGTATGTATATGTATATATGTGTGTGTGTGTATATATATATTATATGCATATGTATACTCTCAAGGAGACATCATAATGTAGTAAATCTAGTCAAGCATATAATTAATCTAATCACTCAGTCTTCAAGTCATTAGGATATCAAGCCATTTTTTTCAAATCAAGTCTTCATATTTTCAATACAATTAAAAAATGAAATAAAAAGAAAGGTGCTATGCATGTGCAATAGGCTTCAGCCAGTCCATCTCCCTCTCTCTATATATATGTACATAAATGGGATATATATGCATGTCTATATACATATGATTTCAAAGTTGATTTGAATTAATTATTGGGTGTTTGAATTCTTTGATTCCCATTAAAAGGAGAAGTATAACCAAAGGGAAAATAAGCTTTTGGAACTTATAAGTGGGAAATGATGTTAATAAGAAAAGAAGTTATGTATGTATGAATGATTTCAACACAATTTTTGAAATAATACAGGTTTTGAATTCTAAAAATTTGATGGATGTAATTGATTGATGTTTTATATGATTTGGACGTTTATTTATTTTGATATATCCTGCTATCATCATGTATGTTATTTACAATATATAAAACTATAGATTGAATTATTCAAATAAATTAAGAAATAGGATAAAACGATATATATCCATCCTTGAAATTAAATTGAAATAATGGATTCACTTGGCTATAGGATAGAAAATTGTATACGAACACTGGATTCGTTAAATTATATGATTTTAAAAATATAAAAAAATTGTTTTGCAATTATTTAAATGATTTTGATTCGAAGAAATAAAATCGAATTTATAGAAATGGAATCATATTTGAACTCGAGTTTGAAATGTTAAAAATTTACTTGTCAACCAGAATTGTTTAAAGAACCAGGTTGAAATTTTGAAGTTATAATTGAGAAATCACTTGAATTTCGAAAATTGATTTTTTTTAAAAAAGGATTTGAACTCTTATTCTAACCTTTAAATAATTCCAAGTAAAAGTAATTTAAAAGGATATCTCGAAATTTGGGTTCGGAATTGAATTTTTTTAAAATTTTGATTTTTAAATTGAATATTGAAGGTTAATTTGATTTAAATGATTTAAATCGATATTTTGAAAATAGAACTCAAGTTTGTATAAATCGAAATGGCTTAAAATTGGGAATTAAATTGAAATTAATTCAAATTGGAAATGAGTTGAATTAATTAGAATTGAAATCGAAATTGAATTAATTTGAAATCGAAATTGAATTAATTTGAAATCGAAATCGAAATCGATTTGAATTAAAATTGGAATCAAAGTTAATTCAAATTGAAATCAGAATTAAATCAATTTAAATGGAAATGGAAATTGAAATTTATTTTAATTGGAAGATTGGGAATGGAATTCGTATGACCTTGAAAATATTTCAAATAAATTATTTTAATATAAACTGTATAAAGTCTATCTTCTTAAATTTTCAAATTATTTTGATTTTTCCGAGCTATTTTACTGTATAAACCATTTTTGAAACTCAAACTATATTATGTTAATTATTTAACCATTTTAAGACTATTCAAGTTATTTTCTGAATTCAAACTGGTTAGAGTGGAAATGTTTATATTTAAATCGTGGATTAAATACAAATTGGGTTAAATTGGAGTTATAACCTAAAAGGAAATTCAAAGCAATTTTGTATTGGAATCAGAATCGAGATATTAAGGAAAAAATGATTTTGAAAAGAAATAGAATATTTTGAGTAAATATGATGATTTTAAAATGAAGGTCTAGTAGTTATTATAACTGAAACTACTTTACAAGAGTTAAGAAACATTACAAATAAGGGTGTAAATTAATCGAACTTGGGAATTTTTGATCGGAATTGATGAGACTATATATGTTAGTTATATAATCAAACTCCCCTTGTTGAATTTATAACCAGAAAGAAATGATCTTTGAAAGATATTTGAAATATTAAACGGAGTTTACATAAGTATGAAGCGGACTCATAACTATTGATCCTTAAATTATTTGAGTTGGAAAGAATGATATTATTTGTATATGAAAATGAAATTGAAATAGTTTAGGAACCTAATGATTTTTAAAGGCATTGAATTTACCAAATAGTCAATTTGGGAAATTGGGTAAACCGAATTTAAAAACTATCGATTTTAAGGATATCAATTTTATATAGGTAAAATTTATATGTGATACATATGAAGTGTATGATTTGAAAGGTACTATGTATATGGTATGATATGTTTTAAGACTAAAAGTATGGATAGGCACCCCCACGAAATTTGAAATTTAGAGTAAGAGATCCACTGGGTGGTTTACCTAGGAATCCATAGGGTAGGTTCAACGACAATTCGGTTTCTAGAGGACATACGGACAAAAATCATGAGCCGTTGATGATCATTTGTTTGTATAGCGTAAATCGAGGGGTATTGTACCAACAGTTATGTATGTTTTTTCTGTGATGGTAGCATAACCTTTGTATAACTGCGATCTATCATGGTTCCATAACGTAATTCGGGAGGCAACGATTGCCTACAATCTACGTTTGATTTTGCTGCGATAGCGATGTAACATCAGTAGATTGCGATCTATGTGGTTTGGTTCCATAACGTTATTCAGGAGGCAGAGATTGTCAGCAGTCTACGTTTGGTTTCACCGGGATAGTGATGCAACCTTTGTGTAGCTGCAATTTATGTGGTTTATTTTCATTTAGGTAGCGTAATTTGAGGAGGGAAAGGATTGCCTACAGACTACTTACGGTTTTACTATGATAGCAATGCAACCTTTGTGCATCCATGGACTATTGTGTTCCCATGGCGCAAGTCGAGGGGCGTTGATGCCTAAAGTTTACTTATGATTTTGCTGGGATGGCGACACAATCATCATGTTAACTACAATCCATGGTGGTAAAGAAGGAAAGTGAGTTGATACTTTCCATGCTGTTTTGAAAAGGATTATTCAAGTATTTTCACTGGGTGTTAGAATAGGTCTACTAACTAGCTTGGTAATACTATGTAATTTAAAGTGTATGTATCTTGAAATGAAGGATAAAGGAGTAAGAGGTTTTATGTTTGAAGAATGATTTATTTAGTGGTATACTTCAAAATTCTTGTTCTTGTTTCGTCCTTTTTTAGGATGAAAAGTTTTAAGGGGGTGGATTGTAACGATCCAGATTTTTATCCATCTGATATTGGGTAATGACTTATTTAATTTTGAAATATTAATTTTTGATAGTCGAATATATGAATTTTCTAATATTTAAAATATCTAAATGTATAAATGGATAAAACTATATTTAATTTTAAATTGTAAATTTTTGAATATGATAAATTTAATAGATATATGTATACAAATCCACTATTAAAATTTAAGATATAGTATCCATATATGTATATATGTAAATACGCACAAGCTTTATGATGTTAAAATATATATATAAGTTACATATGTATATATATGTTTATGAAAATATTTTATACGTATATAAATATATTTACATGAATGTATGAACTTTATAATGGCAAAATTTCAAATTTTGAATATGTGTATGTATGTGTGTGTGTGTGTGTATATATATATGGTATATGTTGTAGAATACATGCATATGAAGTAATGTATGTGAAAATATGCGTATATATGTAAATACGATAAAATAAATATGTATATTTTATATCTATGCATATCCATATATATAAATTTAAACGATGGCAAAATGTGGAAGTATGTATGGTAAACATATATATATATATACATGTATATACATAACATTTGTTATAAAATAAAAATAAATACTAACATTAGAAATGAATGCTTGTAAATAGCTATTTTATGTTTTTATGTTAATCATGGTGTACAAGTAATAATTTATACAAGAAGTATTAAACTTAGCGTGTTAAATGTAAAGTAGTAAGTAAAAACATGTGCATACGGTCTAAGTGTATAGGAGAATCAATATATATATATATATATATATATATATATATATATATATATATATATATATATATATATATATATATATTATGCGTGTATGTATACTCTCAAGGAGACATCATAATGAAATAAATCAAGTCAAGCATATAATAGACCTAATCACTCAATCTTCAAGTCACTAGGATATCAAGTCATCTTTTTTTCAACTCAAGTCTTCATATTTTCAAAGAAATAAAAAAATTGAAATAAAAAGTAAGGTGTTGTGCATGTATAATAGGCTTCATCCAGTCCATCTCCTATATATACTAGTATGGGCCCATGCTTCGCACAAGGGCATGGGAATTTTTGAAATTTCAAAAAGATACCGAGTAGATTAGTTCAATGAATTTTCTTTATTAGTAGTGTGTGTGTATATATATATATATACACATACGTATGCCTTTGTGTTGTTATTAACGTTTACCATTCACACATAAAAAAGAAGAAGAAGGAGAAAACTACCATTTTGAAAGCCTTAAGGAACTAGTGCTCAGAGCTATAAGGATCAACGCAAAAGCAGTATCTCATTTTTTTTCAGAAGAATAGGTTAGTAAAACCTGAACTTTAACCTATTGGAAAATTAGTATGCATCCATATGTTTATAAATTTAGATAAATTCTTTTATTTGTCATGTATTTGTGTGTTAGTAAGTTTTCTATGCCTTACATACATACATATATATATATATATATATATATATATATATATATATATGTATATATATTTGTGTGTGTATGCTTGTGTGTTAATCTTGGGAATACACTCTATAACTCAAAGGAAACATATATAGCAGCTCTGTTCCTTGAAAAAGTTCATATCCTTCAACTTTAAAAATCTGGATCTCACTATCCATTTAATTTTAGTATATGATTACAAAAGAAAAATCGATTGTTTTTAGTATAGATTAATGTAGAAATTATTTTATTCGATATCATTAAGTATAGAGGAAGAAAAGAACATATTATAGTAAACAACTTAGAAATAAACAATTCTCAAACATCATAATTTAATCTCTGGTTTATATGAGTGTGTTTGTTTTTGAAAATGATGATTTTTAAAAATAAGTTGGTGAATTTTAGTGGTATTTCGAATGTGATAGGGGAATGAAGGGTTTTTCATGTAAAGTCAAATTCAGGCGATATAGTTGATTTCGTTACTTGTGATTTGACATGGAGGAGGCTTGGGTGGTGGGAAGTCCATGAAAAACGTTCGACGATTTTTACATGCTTATGGTGGTCGGTCATGATGAAAATAGGGTTTTTGGTTGTTTTATGTTGGATCTCAGTTCGTGGAACGTGGTCGACGCGGCCAGGGAGAGGCGTTTCACTGGGTTGGGTGGTTCCAGCTTTTTCTTTGGGTTGATTGTCGAATCGACGAACATGGTATATCATGGACTTCTGGGTGGAGGAATGAGATGTTGGGGTCGACGACGACTCGTGGGGATGGTTGGCGGCTAGAGGCGATGGTCGTGGGTGAGTGCACATGCACACGTACAAGCACGATTGGTTTTATCGAATAGAAGGAAGGAAGAAAGAAAGGGAGGAAGAAAGAGAATTGGAGAAGAAAAAGAGAAGGGGTCGGTCTTGTTCTTTTGGGGCAGGTCTAGTGTGTTTAGGCTGGGTATTTAAATAATTTTTTAGTAAAGAAAACGAGAAAGTTTTTATGTTAATAACCTTTTCACTTTAAAAGCATTTTTCTCTTTCATTTAAAATCCAATCAACATAATATTTTTGCATTGCAATCCTGTCACCTAGTATTTTAAGCTAAATTAATTTTGTTAATTTTTTTGGTAATATAAAATTAAATTATACAGCAATTGGAGTAAATAAATAATTAAACTCTTATTTGATTTAATTGTATGTTGATTAATAAATTAGTTACTAAATAGATTATTTAATTTTAATTAACTAATAATAATTCGATTTTATAATTTCTTAAATTTATAAGTAATTTTGATTAAAATATGAATGGATTCAGTTAATTAAAGATAATCAAATTCTGATTGTGAACTGTGTAACATTAATTATAAATCTTTAAATTGGTTAACGATCTATGGTTTGGCTTATTTCTCTTGGATATTTGTTGTTCTTGTCTGAGATATTAAATTTCCAAACAAACTAAAGTAAAAAGAATAAATTGTTGACATGTTTTTGCTTGAAAGTAAATCGACTCATACTGACCACTATTTCAATTTCTGAAAAATGTAATGGTTACAAGCAAGTAAATCTCGATAAACTGGCCATGATAAAGTAAGTATACAGAATGAATTTCCAAATTTGATTGTGAAGTTTTTTATTTAATGACTTGGCTTATAAAATTTATTTCTTGGATTCGATGAGATTGAGATCGAATATCTACGTTATCCGGAACCACTACGATCAAATAACCACCATGAAACTTTATGGTTCGATTATAGAGTATTCTATGTCGGGATTTAATTAATTCTGTTTTTTAATAAGTATTTAATACTTAAACACTATTATAGTGTCACTCGATTTTCTAAAAAAGTGTTTTGGTTAACGTAAGATAAAAACCCATCATGTTTATGTATGATGTGGCCTTACGGGTTACCCGTTGTTTTTCGAAGCATTTTGATAACTTTAGCAGTTCAAATTAAGTGTGTTTTACTCACGCTAGTTTCCAGCCGGACTCGGTGTAACCTTATTGTAATGCTTAGATCAGACCAAGTATTACAGATTCAGGTTAGGATGCTTTAGAGTTCAGGAGATGAGCTGGATGGCAGAGACGTATTACACATATTTGATTATATTTCGTTGTGTGTTGTAGGATGTATATTCAGTATTTTGAGGACAAGTTATTATAACTATCCAAATTTATGTGTTGATGATTGTACTCTGATAATTTATATGTAATTAACAGTTACGGTTTTTCTTCTGTATAAAAAGCTGTTATTGTAAATTATATTTTGTTCCGCTGCGTTTGTGAGATTATATGTTGTTATTTCTATTTCTTCTTCTATATCTTTCTTCTTAACCCTAACAAACTGGTATTTTTGGCACTCAATTGCTCGTCACTCTATACAATGAATGTATTAGTGTCCATTTTAGAGAGTCGAAAATCACTCGGTCATCACAACTCCAATCATTTCTTGTTGATAGTGGTATATTTCATCAACTTTGTCCGTGAAAGATGTTGATTGTAGATCAACTGACTGTTTGGCTTTCTTTTCCTTAGAAGAAAAGCCAGTGTGATATGTAGGTGATGCAATAAATTTAGGGAGGCTAAGTGATTTGATAGAGATGAGGATTTAGTTGGTGAAACATTGGTGTTGTTTGATGAGGGTGATTTATAGTCGACAGTTGAATAAGTGGAGTTGTGATAGGAAGACTTTTTTTGGAGTAAAAATGGTCTTAATAAACTATTTGTATTTTTTTAGGAGGAAAATAACCTGATTTATTATTTATAAGAGAGATTTTTTACTATATGTAGAAGTCTATTTAAAAAAAAGTTTAACCATATAACTTTTAATAGAAGGTAGTTAAGTTTCAAGTGGTTAGTATTAATTAAGTGTACAAATTTAACCCTGTGTAGTTTTATATAAAAAACTATAAGTGTACAAATCTAATCCTAAATATTTAGTTAATTAATTCATTATATTAACATATTTTTAGATCTCGTCTTAATTTAATAAATGTTAATTTGTATGGTTTAGTAAAAATATCATCTATTTGATTTTCGGTATTCATAAATTTCAGCGATATAATTCCCTTTTCCACATTATCTCGTACAAAATGGTGATGAATATCAATATGTTTTGTTCGAGAATGGTTAATAGGATTTTTTGATAAATTAATGGCACTAGTATAATCATGATATATACTAGATTTTGTTTCGATTTTACCGAAATCTAGAAGAGTTTGTTTCATATAGATTATTTGTGCACATGCTAACGCCGTTGAGATGTATTTGGCTTCACATGTCGAGGATGAAACACAATTTTTTTTACTAAACCATGAAACTAAAGACTGACCGATAAAATGACATGTGCCACTTGTGCCTATACTATCCATCTCAAAACCACCGAAATTAGCATCCTATATGACACGAGATCGAATGAGCTTCCTTTTGGGTAGAAAAGTACATAATCTTTAGTGCTTGTTAAATATCATAAGGTTTGTTTTACCGCTCGATGATGTGATTCTTTTGAAATCGAGCGCGTAAACATGCATTTATCATAATATCTGGCCTACTAGCTATTGAGTGTAACATTGATCCTATCATACTTCGATATAATTTTTGGTCGAAATCTTCTCCATTTTCATCTTTACCTAAATGTAGAGTAGGATTCGTTAAAGTTGTTTTACTTGAAACATTTTCTATTCCAAAACGTTTTATTAAATCTTGATAGTATTTTTCTTGATTTATAAAAGTTCCATTTTCTAATTGTCTTATTTGAAAACCTAAGAAATAGTTATTTCTCCCATATGTGACATTTCAAATTTGACTTTCATTATATTAGAAAATTCAATACACAATTTTTCATCAATGGATCCAAATATAACATCGTCAACATATATTTGTACGACTAAATTATTATTATTTTCTTGTTTTATGAATAAAGTGGAATCAATTTTACCAAGTTGAAAATTGGAATTTTGTAAATGAGTTTTTAATCTTTCATACCAAAGATGAGGTGCTTGTTTTAATCCATATAAGGCCTTTTTAAGTTTAAATACATGATCGGAATATTTCTCATGAACAAATAAAGGATGTTGTTCAACATACACTTCTTCTTTTATTAATCCATTTAAAAATGCACTTTTTACGTCCATTTGAAAATGATTAAGATTATTATGACATGCAAAAGCCAGTAATGTTCATATTCCTTCGATACGTGCTACAATGTTTTGTCATAATCAATTCCTTCTTCTCGATTATATCTTTGAGCTACCAACCTTAATTTATTTTGTACAATATTTACATTTTCATCCGCTTTATTTTTAAAAAAACCCATTTTGTTCCATTTACAGATTGATCATTTGGTTTCAGTACAAGTTCCCAATCATCATTTCTTTCAAATTGATTAAGTTCTTCTTGCATTGCAATAATTCAAATATAATCTTTCGATGAATCTTTATAATTTTATGGTTCAAAATTTGATATAAATGCAATATGAGTCATTTGATTTAACTTTTTTCTGGTTGATACTCTTATATTTAAATCCCCAATAATATTATTAGTAGGATGGTCTCTTAATATACTAGGTGATGGCATTATAAAATTATCTTTATTGTTATTGAAATTATTACTATTTTCATGTATAGATATATGTGTTTTATTTATAATTTCTTCATCATCGTCATTTTTATTATGTTTAAAGTTTTCATCAAATGGGTCATGAAGGCTTTCTTCTATAATATTTATTCGTTTGTTAAAGATTCTATAAGGTTTGCTTCGATCCTAATAACCAACAATAATTCCTTCATCGGCTTTAGGATCAAATTTTCCTAGATAATCTTTAGTATTTAAAATGTAGCATTTTGACCCGAATAAGAAAAAATATCGACACTTTTGGTTTTTCGTTCAATTTTTTTTCATAGCGTATTTTTTAATCATTGGTCTAAGTGTTACACGATGTAATATGTAACAAGTAGCAATGATGGCGCCAGCCCAAAATTTTTTTGGTAGGTTACTAATATTTAGTAGAGTTCATGCACATTCTTTTAAAGTTTGATTCTTCCTTTCTACAAAACTGTTTTTTTGTGGTGTTCGAGGAAATGAGAAATTATCACTAATTCCCTTTTTGTTACAAAAATTTGTAAATAGTTCATTTTCAATTTCACCTTCATGATCACTTTGTATACTTTTAATTTTTAAATTCATTATATTTTTTATTCGTTTAGCAAAACTTGTGAACATTTCAAAAATGTCACTTTTATGTTTTAAAAATAATGTCCAAGTACATCTTGAAAAATCATCAATGATTTATTGAACATACTTGAGTTGGTCCGAATAAATATAGATGGAGTAATTTGAGAGGTTGCTTTGTGGAAATTTTCTTTTTAGCTTTAAAGAAATTTCTTTAATTTTTCAAATTGACAAGCGTCACACAAGTTTTTAACCTTGTAGTTGATCTTTGGTGATCCTCTAACTAATTCATTTTTAGCTAGTTCGTTGATATTCTTAAAATTTATATGACAAAAACGTTTATGCCATAACAATGGATCATCATGAATCATGGCTAAGCGTAAGTTAGTATTGTATTGACATTTATGTTCAAAACATATATGTTTTGAGATTTCTAATTCCTTTCAGAAATTAAAAGTTTTTTATGATAAAAAATATTGCATTTATTTTTGTCGAAATCAATTTTAAATCCTTTATCACAAAATTGACTTATACTTAATAAGTTATATTTCAAATTTTTTACTAATAAAACATTAGTAATTATAGAAGAGTTAGAAATACCGACATTGATGACTTCTCCAAGCCCGATGATAAATCTTCTCTGGATGTTACAGTGCCACTATCGATATATATTATATTTGATAACATGTTAGCATTTCCATTCATGTGCTTTGAATAACCACTATCAAGTATACATTTCTATATAGTCTTTATTTTTAATTTTGTGTACCTGCAAAATTAGAAAAATTTAATTGACACCCACATTCTTTGATTAGGGTCATACGTGTTAGTGGAGCAAGGTAGCCATATCCACAAGCATTTTGTTCCTTTAGAAATGTAATATTTGTTATATACAACTTTCTGTAAATATTCATTAATATATTTTTGTTTAATTAGCTTATTATTTATTTTTGGAATCCATATTTTGACCTTATTTGTATATGAATTCTTAAACTTTTGTTTTTTGAATTTGTGTGTAATGTGCTATATTTCTTTGACTTTTGTTTATTTTTAAAACCTAATCCACTTCGATTTCCATACGGTTTAGATACGTAATTAAATTTTCTAAATTTTGTTTTCAATTGTTGAATTTTATCACATTATTTGTTATTTTATCTGACTTATTTTTAATATCACAATTTTAATGTTTCTAGAATCTACATTTGTTTGTAATTAAATTTTTAGTTTTTCCGGATTAAGTTTTTCTAACTTATAAGTTTCTAAATCATTTAATAATTTTTCATTTTGAGATAATAATGTTGCATTTTTTTGAACAATTTCTAATTCTTCTTCTAAGATAATTTTTCATCTTTTAATAATCCGGTTTCTAATTCTGATCAAGTTAACTTTCCTACATATTCCATATTTTTTTGATTCTCCATATTAATCATCTAATTCAATGCTTATTTCCATTATTTCATCATAAGCAAGTTCAGGATGTACCTCATCAGTGTTAGCCATAAAACACACATTTGCTTGTTTCGAGTCCCTTTCACTATTACTATCTAAAGAAGAAGATGAATCCGAATCATCCCATGTTACTTGAAAATCTTTTCTATTTCTTAAATTTCTCTAATTTTCTTTTTTTATCATTATTGAGATGTGGACAACTTTCTTCATGAGGCTAATATTTTCACACTCATAGCATTTAATCGATGTTTGATTTGAGGAGTTTGGTTTGCCACCATTTTGAAATTTGGTCATCTTCTTAAACTTCTTGAATTCGTTGTAGTTCTTGGCAATAAAGACAATCTCTTCTTCACCTAAGTCTGATGCTTCATTTCATACTTAGAGCATAATTTTTTCCTTTTCATGATTTTGATCCTTTCTGGCCTACAAGTTAGCTTCGTACAACATCAGGTTTCCTATTAACTCTTTTATTTTTAAGTTGAGAAAGATCATTAGCTTCTTCGATAGCTAAAACTTTACTTTCCCATTCATTTGTCAAAGAGCTTAAAATTTACATGACTAAATCAAAATCTGTGGATTTGAATCCAAGTGCCATGAGATTGTGTCGAATGGTTTGAAATCTTGCATAGATATCAATAGTTGATTCACTTGTTTTCATTTTGAAAGATGAGAATGGTTCTATAAAATCAAAATTTTAGTTTGCTTGATTCGTGACGTCATGTGTGGTTTGTAAAGTGCGCCATATATCATATATTGTGATGCCCCACCTCTATGCTCACACTAGCCAAAGACACTACGAGGTAATGCCGTCGACTAGTACGAAGAATAAGGCTATTGAGGAACAACCATCTGTGTAACTGCTTTGTGCGAGTACCCATATGTCACATAATATGACATGCATTTTAGTTCAAATCTGACATATCAAATATAAATTCAAAGCTACTACACATTGGCAATGTGGTCTTGGGAAATAAATATAAAATAAGCATAACGCAAATCAATCACGGATATTTATATCACTAAGGCAGAAATATGTATAAATATATCACATAGAAGGGTACATCAATGTAGTGGTCATACAAGATCCACTACATCACAAAAGAATGGGTACACGTACTAGATAAAAAATTATGTATACATCAAGGAGGCTCTATCTCGAATGTTTAAAAGCAAAAACTACTAAGCTAAAGTAGCTAGCCAAAAGTCAGAAGCTTGTCCCCGCTAAGAAGTCAAGTGGAAGCACTTGAAACACCTTGGTCTTACCCGAGTATTATTTAAGAAGAAAAAATAATAAACGGATTAGTCCAACTATAGATATCATATAAAATGGGATATGATAAGAGATATGACAAAAATAATGATAATAATAATGTCATATCGTGACAAGTTTATGCTTGATAATAATGAAAATCATACAATATCTCAAATCTTCTCAAACACCAAAAAGAATGTCAGATTCTTTCGCTTATTCACCAAACCTCCAATATTGACAGAACATATTAATGCCAATTCACATAAGTTAATGAAACACAAATTCTATAAATCAACAATTACAAATCTAGAAAAACAAAAATGGTGAGGCCTATCACAAACGGGAGCATGAAAACACACCAAAACGTGTATCACAAACGGAATGCTATTCCATGGTCGCTAACCATCGAGCCCATGCAATGATGTAGTACAACGGTACGCCCGAGGAACTTGAAACTCAAATAAACCAGAACAATGATGTAGTACAACGATACGCCCGATGAACCAAACTCCACAAAACGGTTAAAAGACCATGGGTCGCTAGTCCATAAAAATGAGATGAATCTCTACAGTTCGGGGTATAGTCCTCTATGTAGACAAAGATACATCGCATAATGCTAGTCTAAATCATAAAATGATCACCATTAATCAATAAGAAGTGTAAATTACGCTAGGCTAATAAATAAATGAGTATAGCTTCATGTCCCATAACCACTGGCTTAACTTAAGTATTTACGAACAAATTGTAGATTTGCACTCAAAAATTGTCACGAGATTTCAATCGAACAAGTCCAAGAATTAACGACGAAGTAAACGTAAGCGTTTCATTCTACTTGTTTTGCTAAGCCTTTTAATTAGATTTCTCATATGATTGAGGTAAAGATTTATATACACTAATAGATTGGAAAGCAGTTTTAAAAATGAACTTCGTATTAAGAATAGTATTGAAATCATTTTTATGAACGATTTTTAGTATTTACTACTAGTATTGAAACCTTTATATTTTAAAGTGACAAATCATAGAAATGGTTGTAAAAACAATCGATAACAAAAAATTCGCATTAGGCGACGTGAATTAAATTATGAAAATTGATATTAAAAACATCAAATGGATATTCTAAAAAAATAGAAAAGAAATCATAATATAGGATATTCTAAAAAACATCAAATGGACATTCTAAAAAAATCCACATTAAATAGGCAAATTGGCTGAAATTGTCAGTGCCAGACATCTAGTGGTTCTCCCATTCGTCCGAGCTGAGAATCTGGAAATTTTCTTGCAGATCACCCAGACGTTAGGAGAGTAACGTCATACATCTAAGCTAAAAGCTAAAAATTTTATTCCATAGCTCTAGACGTGTGAGCATTTTACTATACGTCTGCGCTGAACCTTGGGGCATATTTTGCCTAGGCCATTGATGGCCAAATCAACTTCGAAGCAATCAAATGAGCGACGATGGCTAAGAATTTATGCCAAGCGACAACCTAGTCCTATAGACTCATCAATACACTCTAAACAACATATTCAAACATCCATAGTAGAATTTTCATAGATTTTGACTTTTAAATACCAAAAATTGAAAAATTCACCAAACAAATTCAATTCGAAAGCAAATGGACATGAAATAGATGTTACGAATTCATACCTAACAATAATGAAGCCTATAGACATAGATGTGAGTTCAAGAACTCGCCTTTAAACTCATAAACGGGGAGTGAGAAGCTCTAAAACAAAGCAAGACCAATTCCTCTTCAACAAGTCCTCAAGAATCCCCAATCTATTATCGGATGAAATGGGTTGTTAAGTTAGGTTATAGGAATTTCCGTAAATTGAAGAGAGATTGAGATGGAGAAGATGAAGAGGATGCTTACCTAAGCGTCTCCTTGATTTTGGGCTTGAATTAGAATTTCCTAATAAAACTAGGGTTTAGGAATTTTGATTTCTTTTCTTTTCCCCCATTTTCCTTTTAGCTTGAGAGTGTTAGGAAACTTAGAAATGAAATGAATGAAGGGGAGAGGAGTGGAGTGCGATGTATATAGTAAGGGGTTTGGGTTCTCTTATTGGGTTAGTAGGTTACAACACAACCCAACGCCTAAACAAAATACCAAATTTCTAAGCGACTCCAAACATATCGATGTTTATGCTGAAAGAAGTTGTAAACGCCATTTTGAAATCAATGGAAGTGGTCTCGATTCCAAATTCGACCATTTACAGAAAGTCACATTGCGAAAGTTATTCCAACTAACGATGCATATTTAAATAAAACATCGAAATATGAAAATCGTAACATATGCGGGTTGTTACAGACTTCCTTCCTTAAAGAAATTGTGTCCTTGCAATACTTGAGGAGAAAATAAAGAGTAACTACCGTATAAAGGTATAACAACACAAAAGAAAATTTTGATGTGAGAAGTTCACCTTAAAGAGCACGAGAGAGTAAGTAAGGATGCGTTCGCTTGATGGATTCTCTTGATTCCCAAGAATAATTCTTAGGATTTATGGACCATTGAACTTTCAATAGTGGAACATCTTTATTACGCAAGCGTTTAACCTCCATAGTAATGATACGATAGGATGTTGCTCATTAGTCAAATTAGGTGAAACTTCAATTTCTTTAATAACACCAGGCTCAAGAATAAAATCGGAATCTCTAAGGAACTTTCGAAGTTGAGGGACGTGGAATACATCATGAATTGCAGAAAACTGAGCCGGTAATAAAAGGAGATAAGCCATAGAACCAATTCATTCAGTGATACGAAATGAGCTAATATATCGGGGTGCTAATTTTTTCGATCGATTGAAACACACAACACCTTTCATAGGTGAAACACGAATAAACACCAAATCTCCCACAGAAAATTCTAATTTCCTTATTCGGTTATCGGAATAGGATTTTTGTTTACTTTGAGCTTCTTTCATCCTATGACGAATAAGGTCAATCTTTTCTGTGGAATCACGAATAAAATCTGGACCTTAAACTAGCTTCTCACCGGCTTCAAGCCAACATGAAGGAGATCGGCATGGCCTTTCGTAGAGTGCTTTGAAAGATGCCATACCAACACTAGATTGGAAGCTATTATTATAAGAAAAGTTGACAAGAGAAATATGATCTTTCCAACTTCCACCAAAATCAAGAACACATACAGAAGAAGATCTCCAAGATTTTGATTCACACGCACTGTTTGTCCATCGGACTGAGGATTATAAGTGGTGCCAAAGTTAAGCTTCGTTCCCAAAGCTTTTTGAAGACCCTTCTAAAATCCACTAATAAATAATGGATCACAATCGCTAACAATAGAAGTAGGAAGTCCATGCAATTTAATAATTTCTTTAACATAGAGTTTGGTCAAAAGAGGTATGGACCAATTGGACCGAACAGGAATAAAATGGGTATATTTTTTTAGTCTATCTACAATCACCCATAGACTGTCATGACCCGAAGGGAAACAGGGAAGACCGTCAATAAAGTCCATGGAAATTTGATCCCATTTCCAAACGGGAATATCTAAAGGTTACAACAACCCACTCGGCCTTTACGAGTTGGTAAGTCATGCAACACTTAATAAAGTTAGCAATATCAGATTTCATTCCATCCCAATAATAGAGTATTTCCATGTCCGCATACATTTTACTACTACCAAGATGAATGGTAAATTTAGAATGATAAGAATCTTCTAAAATGTCTTTACGAAGATCATTAATATTTGGCATAATAAGTCTATCAAATTTTTGAATGCCTTCACGAGCATCAATATCAAAATCTTTCAAACCGTCAAAATTTCTATCCCTATAACTTTGGCTAAGATGAGCCAATTTGGGATCATGTTTTTGAGCTTCAATAATGTGGTCTAAAAGAGATGGATGAGCCTCAAGGCTACATAAAATAAGAGATGAACATGAATCGGATTTGCGATCTCAAATCCCACAATTGGACAAAGTCTCGAGATCATTCCATTTGGATATCATAATGGAAACAACCGCTTGTTGCTTTTGGTTAAGGGCATCGGCAACACGATTTCCCTTTCCAAGAGTATAGAGAATATCAAGATCATAGGATGCAAGGAATTCAAGCCAACGTTGTTGATGCAAATTAAGTTCCTTTTGAGATAACAAACACTTCAAAGAATTATGATCGGTGTAGAAAAGAAATTTCTCTCCCAAAAGATAATGACATCAAATTCTAAAGGTTAAAACAATTGCCGTGAGCTCTTGATCATGAGTGGCGTATCTAGTCTCGGATGGCTTTAATTGCCTAAAAGCATAAGCGATAACACATTCTTTAACACGAGAACGGCTCCAAAACCGATATGACTAGCATCGGTATAAACAATCAAGTCTTGGTTCCCCTTAGGAATCATAAGAATAGGAGCATCGGAATGGAGTTCTTTTAATTTCTGAAAAGCAGCTTCACATTTGTATGACCAAATATACTTAACTCCCTTCTTTGTCAAACTTGTAAAAGGTACGAAAATTTTAGAAAAGTCTTCTATGAATCGATGGTAATAACCCAACAATCAAAGAAAGTTAAGAATTTCCATCACACTCTACGGTCTCTTCAAATGTTGAATCGCTTCAACCTTTGAAGTATCCATCAAACTTTCGGATTCAGAAATAAGATGCCTTAGAAATTTCACATGAGATTGCCAAAGGTGGCACTTGGAATTTTTTTCTTTCAATTGATTGCTTCTATGAGTTTCCAATACAATCCGAAGATGTTTTTCATGACAGTTTAATAATAACAATAATATCATCTATAAAGATGAGAACAAATCGATCGAGGAAGTCTTTGAAAGCTCAATTCATAAGGTCAATGAAATAAGCTAGACCATTCGTTAGACCAAAGGGCATAACAAGCCATTTATAAGATGCATAACGAGTATGGAACGATGTTAAAGAAATGCTATCCTCTGCAATGTGATGCTGATGAAAACTGGTTGCTAAGTCAAAATGTGAAAAGATTCTAGCATCGCTAATTTGATCAAATAGATCATCATCCGAGGTAAGGGGTATTTATTCTTGATGGCAAGATCATTAAGCTTATGGTATTCAACGCAAATTCTAAGTGTACCATCGGGTTTCTTCACACAGATACTGAGCTAACCATGGAGAGCAACTGGAACGAATAAATTGTTTTGTTTCCAATTCGTTGTTTATGCATCTCCTTATTTTCCTTATTGAACATACGATAAGAATGACGAGTGATAGGTAGAGCTTCAGGAATTAGATTAGTTCTAAACCCAATTGCTCGCTTAGGTGGTAATCCTAAAACAGCCTTAAATATATCGAGAAATACACGAACAATGTGAATGAGGGAAATGACATCATCCTCATCATCATTATCGTCATCATGTGGATTTAGAGAATATATGAATGCTACCGAATTGGCTGAATCTTTTAAGAACAATAGAAATATGCTTAACAGATTGAGGATGTCAAAGATGGATAGTCTTCTCGGGACATAAGAGTTGGCTTCATAACGATTAAGCCAATCCCTTTCCAAAATCATTCCAAAACCTAAGTAATGCACAACATGCAAATCAAAACGGAAACCATAAGCACCTAAAATAATCTCGACATCTTT
Organism: Allium cepa; assembly: GCA_030765085.1. Lineage (NCBI taxonomy): Eukaryota > Viridiplantae > Streptophyta > Magnoliopsida > Asparagales > Amaryllidaceae > Allium > Allium cepa. Next base: position 854,731,509 of record CM060931.1, read on the forward strand.
ACAACATAAACCGAGTGTTGCGGATGCACCAACCGGATTCACAATTCTCGGTGAAGTCATCAAGCCCATAACATTTAAAGAAAAAGTACCAACAAGTTCTTTGATATAAAAGAGTGAGATGCATTCGTATCAAAAAGAACTCGATTAGGATGATCATAAAACATAATAATGCCATCAAGGATAGAATGAGAAATACCTTGTCCAAGAGAAGTGTTAGTAGGGGCTTGTATAGCATTTAGCTTTCCTTCTTTCCTACTTTGAAGTTTGGACCATGAATATATAAGCTGACCCAAACTTTTGCAACGGCGACAGTAAAGGGGTTGCGGACAACCATTAGCATAATGGTCCGTAGAACTAAAATTGTAGCATTGTCCACGACTAGTGGTAGGAGTCTTTGCTACCGAAGTTGCTTGCTTCCCTTTCTTGTTAGGAGTAGAATCTTCGAACTTGATATGCCTCTTCTTGTTCATGTTGAAGTTCTATTTAGCACCCACAACATCAACATCACTTTCTTTATCGGCCTCTCCAAGTCGAAGAGCGATATCTACAAGCCGATCGAAATAGTTTCAGAAGTAAAGGCATTTTGAGATTCTTATTCAACCCATAGATGAACCTTTGATTTTTCTTCAATACGGTATTAATATACTCGACCCTATATTTAGAGAGAGATTCAAAAGATGCGACATAATCAATCATAGAAGATTCACCATGGACAAGGTCAATAAAGCGTCGGGAGAAAGTTAATTTTTCAGCTTCCAACATAAATTTCGACTCGAACATTTCCCTAAATTGCTCCCAAGTAAGATCCGCTTCAATAATTTCCAAAATCAAAAGCTCATACCAATCTAATGCTCTTTTATGGAGCATGCTAGAAGCCACTTGGACTTGATGTTGATCCACAAGATTCATGTGAGAAATGATGCGGTCGCGTGTTCTAAGCCAAGCTAGAACTTATATAACGCTTTCGAAACCCTTAAATGGCCTTCCAACCGAATTGGTATAATCACCGCACAAGCGTGCAAACCAAGATTTAGGATAAATGTGCTCTGGAATGGGCCTGGGATCTTGGGCATTCTTTACAAGATCTAAAAGCTGTTGGGTAGACATAAATACGCCATCCTGAGAAGTAGCGCTGGATTGACCGACGTGGGGACGACCAAGTCTAACCATTTATCTTCTTTAAGAAAGAAAGAAAGAAGAGGAAAAAGGTTATTCTCAAAATGAATATAAAACGAGCTTGATTGATAAAACAAGGCATCATAAAAGAAAAATTGGATAGAACAGTACAAAGACTCAAATTTTATCCTATGGCATGACTCCTATGTGAGACTTAGGATAATGGTCCTTGCTATATTATTCTATATTGTTACCAAGTTTGGCTCTGATACCAGGCTGTAACACCCCATCTCTATGCTCACACTAGCCAAGGATACTATGAGGTCATGTCGTCGACTAGTACGTAGGATAAGGTTATTGAGGAGCGACCATCTGCGTAATTTCTTTGTGCGAGTACCCATATGTCAGATAGTATGACATGCATTTCATTTCAAATCTGACATATCAAATAGAAAGTCAAAGCTACTACACAGTGGCTATGTGGTCTTTGGAAACAAATATAAAATAATCATAACACAAATCAGTCACGGATAATCATATCACTAAGGTGGAAATAGATATGAATATATCATATAGAAGTGTACATAAAAGTAGTGGTCATACAAGATCAACTACATCGTAAAGGAATAGGTATAAGTGTTAGACAAAAGAATATGTATACATCACGGAGGCTTTATCCCAAATGTACAAAAGGAAAAACTACTAAGAAAAAGTAGTTAGCCAAAAGTCAAAAGCTAGTCTCTGCTAAGTAGTCAAGTGGAAGCAGATGAAACACCCCGGTCTGACCCAAGTATTATTTAAGAAGAAAAATAATAAATGGATCAGTCTAGCTATAAATTTAATATAAAATGAGATAGGATAAGAGATATGACAAAAATATATCATAACAATAATGTCATACTGTGACAAGTATATATTTGATAACAATGAAGATCATACAATATATCTAATCTTCTCAAACACCAAAAAGAATGTCATATTCTTTTTCTTATTCACCGAGCCTCAAATATTGACAAAACACATTAATGCCAATTTGCATAAATTGGTGACACACAAATTCTAGAAATCAATAATTAGAAATCCATGAAATCACAAAGGAGGAGGCAAACGGAAGCATGAAAATTCACCAACAAGTGTATCACAAACGGAACACTATTCCATGGTCGCTAACAATCGAGCCAGTGCAACGATGTAGTACAACCGTACGTCCAAGGAAGCTGAAACTCAAATAAGGTGGAACGATGACGTAGTACATTGGTATAGCATCATTGGAGATCTTAACTCTAGAGTAGTTAGAAATCAACTTAACCAAATAAGTCATATAGCATTTGTGTCAAATTTTGAACCGAAAAATTATGAAGAAGCTTCAAACGAATAATTTTTCGATAACAGCCATGAAAGAAGAATTAAATCAATTTGAACGTAATATTGTTTGGGAATTAGTACGAAGATCAGAAAATCAATCACGTATTTGAATAAAATGGGTATTTAAAAATAAAGCAGATAAAAATGGAAATATAGTTGAAATAAACATGTTTAGTTGCTTCAGGTTATAATCAAGAAGAAGTTATCGACTACGACGAAACATTTGCTTCAGTAGCAAGATTCGAGGCCATATGTACATTACTTGCTTTTACAAGTCATCACAATTTAAAATTATTTCAAATGGATGTCAAAAATGCTTTTTTAAATCTTTTTATTAATGAAAACGTATATGTTCAACAACTTCCATTGTTTGTTCACGAAAAATATCCCGATCATGTTTTTAAATTTCAAAAAGCCTTATATGGTTTAAAGCAAGCCTCCCGTGCCTGATACGAATATCTTAAATAATTTAATTACATCTAGTTTCCAAATAGGTAAAATCCATATGACTTTATTTATTAAACGAAAAAATAATTACATTTTAGTTGTACAAATTTACGTAGACGGTATTATTTTTTGTTTAACTAACGAAAATCTTTGGACTCAATTTTCAAATATTATGAAAAATGAATTTAAAATGTCTCACATTGAAGAATTAAATTTCTTTTTAGGTTTACAAATAAACAACTTGAAAATGGTATTTTTATCCATCAGGAAAAATATTGTAATAATCTATTATGTCGTTTTGAAATGGATATAACTTCAAGCAAACCAACACCAATGAGTATGAGTGTTCATTTGGAAAAAGATGATAACGGAAAAGATTTTGATGAAAAATTATATCATAGTATGATTGGCTTCTTACTTTATATGACGGCTAGTCGACCTGACATTATGATGAGCATATGTCTTTATGGCCGATTTCAAGAAAAACGAAAAGAATCTCACCAAAGAGTTGTTAAACATATCTTATGATATCTATGTAGTACTAGAGATTATGTTTTTTTTATCCTAAGGGATCATCGTTCTAACTAGTTTGGTATAGTGACGTAGATTTCGGTGGATGTAAAACAGATCGTAAGAGTACTAGCAGAACGTGTCACTTTATCCGACAATCATTAGTTTCATGGTTTAGCAAAAAGAAAAATTGCGTCTCCATGTCCACTTGTGACGCAGCGGATTATTCAAAATAAACTTCAATCGATGAAATGTAGCAATCGGTGAGTTGAAGATACCAAAATGCCCAAGTTCGTTGATCCAAAGATACCGAACTCTAGCTATCTCAAACACGTTGATAGCGCACTATACCGTGTTCAAAGATCTACGATTCTTCGCACGTTGATCTAGCGCACTAGATTCCGTGAATCGGCTTCAACAAACGTGGATTCGAGCGCACTCGAATGACGTAAGTGGAGATAGGAGATTACACTCAACTACCAATTGGAGAAGAAAGCACAAAGCAATCAACAAGAAATTTTATTCCAAAATCAACTACTACAAAAATTACAACACACACGCTATTTATAGAGTTTCCTGACCCAGCACCTTAAGTCGTCGCCGACTTACGACATAGCTTAAGTCGTGACCGACTCAACACACGCGACTTCACCTCTTTACAACAAAACACAAAGCAAACGACTCATGCAAGATCGTTACCGACTTATCATCAACACAGTTCGCATGACTCATACATATCCGACTCATCTACTTAAGTCGGCAGCGACTTAAATCACACGACTCAACAAACCCGCCTTATTACCACACCTCCGACTCAAGAAACAAATAACGACTCATCTTACAAACGACTCAAGACTTACATCATATCACAGTACACGACTCTCCTCTGGGCGACTCAACTCCATGCCTTCCTTGGGTCGTATAACCATAGGTCGCAGCTCATATGGCACTACCTTCTCCAGTTCCTTGTTAAGTCGTTGACGACTCATGGATGAGTTGTGTCGTGGACGACTCATCAGACTCGAACTCCTCCAAGCTTCGTTAAACCGGCACCGACTCATGCTTCCACTATCCCGTGACCGACTCATCAAGCATGCACGTCTTAAGCTCGTGTACGACTTAATATGGTTTAACTTTTGAATTCCCATATGCCTTGCTGCATCATCCTCCCCTGGTTGAGAAAAATTCGACCTCGAATTTGCAAATTCTTTCTCATCAAAATGTTCATCCTCATAATATGGCACCAGATGCTTAATATTGAATACGTCAGAAGTGTAAATATCCTCCGGCAGCTTCAACTTATAAGCATTGTCATTAATTCGCTTCACAATTTCGACAGGACCAACTTTTCTGGCTTTCAACTTATTGTAAGCACCCACTGGAAAACGATCTTTGGTTAACACGGCATAACCCAAATCACCTTCTTTAAATTCAACATTTCGACGTTTCAAATCTGCCGACTTCTTATACTTCTCATTCGATTTCTCCAATCGTTCCTGAACGATTTTATGACATTTAGTCAGCTCATCAACAAAATCGACAGCTCGTTTAACTGTTTCCTTCGCCTGTGGTATTACTGCCAAATCCAACGGTCCCCTGGGTAAATTTGAATAAACAATCTTAAATGGACTGAATCCCGTGCTACGATTCACTGCATGATTATGTGCAAATTCAGCTTGGCATAACTTCATGTCCCAACTTCTCAAATTATCCTGTACAAGACATCGCAACAAATTTCCCAATGACCTGTTAACAACTTCTGTCTGTCCATCAGTTTGTGGATGATAAGCACTACTAAATTTCAGCTTCGTTCCCACCATCTTCCACAAACTCAACCAAAAGTGACTCAGAAAACGAGTATCTCTATCCGACACAATAGACTCTGGCAATCCATGAAGTCGATAGATCTCCTTGAAAAATAACTGTGCTACTCGAACTGCATCCGCTGTCTTCTTGCAAGCAACAAAATGTGCCATCTTCGAAAATCTGTCCACCACAACAAATATCGAATCATTTCCCCTTTGAGTTCTAGGCAAACCCAAAACGAAATCCATGCTAATATCAACCCATGGCTTAGATGGAACTGGTAATGGCATATACAACCCTGCATTCGTTGCTGTTCCTTTTGAAACTTGGCAAATATGGCATCTCTCCACGAATCTTTCAACCTCTTTTCTCATTGACGGCCAAAAGTAAGACTGTGAAATCAATTTCAAAGTACGATCACGGCCCACATGCCCTTCCTCGTGTAACTCTTTGACAATTTTCAACCTCAAGCTACAGTCTGGAATACACAAACGATTCCCTTTAAACAGAAAACCATCAACCAACATAAATTCATCGGTACTCCCATCCTTCACTTTTTCAACATATTTCACAAAGTAAGGATCTTCATTAATCATCTCTGGCAGTAATTCAAACCCCGTTACTTCAACCTTCATTGTCGTTAGTAAATGACTCCTTCTACTCAAAGCATCAGCTACTCGATTTGTCACCCCTGATTTGTGTTTAACGACAAAAGTAAACTGCTGTAAATATGCAACCCATGATGCATGTCTCGCTGAAATTTTATCCTGCCCCTGTAAATGCTTCAGTGCTTCATGATCTGTGAAAAGAAAAAATTCCTTCTGAAATAGATAGTGTCTCCAATGCTTAACAGCTTGTACAACAGCATAGAATTCAACGTCATATGTACTGTATCTCATCTTTGCCCCTGACAGTTTCTCACTAAAATAAGCAACTGGCTTCCCATTCTGACTAAGAACTCCTCCAATACCAACCTTCGAAGCATCAGTATGCAATTCAAACAATAACTGAAAATTAGGCAGAACAAGAATTGGTGCAGACGTCAACAATTCCTTGATCTTCTCAAAGGCAACCCCCGCTTCTTCTGACCATACAAACTGTTTCCCTTTCATGCAATCAGTCACTGGAGTCATCACGCTACTGAAGTGTGGAATGAACCTTCGGTAGAATGATGCCAATCCATGAAAACTTCTAACTTCAGTGATAGTTCTCGGCTGTGGCCAATTTCTAATAGCTTCAACTTTACTTTGATCAACTTGAATTCCTTCTCCTGAAACAACATAACCCAGAAATAAAACAGTATGCGTCATAAACACACATTTCTTCGCAGCAGCATAAAATTGTTCCTCACGAAGAATAATCAACACTTCCCTCAAATGTAGAACATGCTCCTCCATACTTCTGCTGTAAATCAGAATATCATCGAAATAAACCACGACGAACTTCCCAATGAATGGTCTAAAGATTTGATTCATCACCCGCATGAATGTACTAGGTGCATTTGACAAACCAAATGGCATAACCAACCATTCGTATAACCCCTCTCTCGTCTTGAAAGCTGTCTTCCATTCATCTCCAGGTCTGATTCGAATTTGATGATAACCACTCTTCAAATCAATCTTTGAAAATATAGTTGCCCCACTCAACTGATCTAGCAAGTCATCCAACCTTGGCATAGGAAATCTATAACGAACAGTGATCTTATTCAAAGCTCTACTATCTGTGCACATCCTCCATGTTCCATCCTTCTTTGGCACCAACAATGCTGGCACTGCACAAGGACTCAAGCTTTCCTGAACACGCCCCTGTTTCAACAATTCTTCCACCTGCCTTCGTAACTCCTCATGTTCCTTCGGACTCATTCGGTAATGTGGTCGATGTGGTAAAACTGCTCCTGGCACAAGATCAATCTGATGTTGAATGTCTCTAAGTGGTGGTAACTCCTTAGGTAACTCCTCTGGAACGACATCTTCAAATTCTTTCAAAATTGGCTTTGCTTCTTCTGGAATTTCAACTTCCTCACTACTCTCTCTCCCAATCAACAAAAATACTTCAGGCTCCTCTTCAACTTCTTTCACAAACTCCTTCAAAGATAATAAAGTTTTCAATTCCTCAATCTCCTCCAGCTTGCTCTCCTTCTGCTGTTGCTTCTTGGGAACCAAAGTGATTTTAGTACCCTCGAACATGAAACTGTAACTGTTGGCACGACCATCATGTTGTACTGCTCTATCAAACTGCCATGGTCTGCCCAACAACAGATGACACACATCCATGTCTACAACGTCACACCAAATTTCATCTTTGTACTTCTTCCCAATAGAAAAATTAACACAAGCCCTTCGACACACTTTCACTTCACCACCCTTCCTTAACCATGCTAGTTTGTACGGTTTAGGATGTTTCTCAGTCTTCAAGTTCAACTTCCTTACTGCTTCTGTAGAAATAATGTTATCACAACTTCCAGCATCAATAACGAACTTGCAAACTTTCCCCAGAATAGTGCATGTCGACTGAAAAATATTGCTTCTCAACCAACTACAATCCTCCTCTTGCTTTGGTGTAAGACATGACCTCCTCATCATAAGATTACAACCTTCATCTCCAAACAATTCTTCTTCCTCCTCAACATAAGGTGTATTTGAACATTCTGCCTCCTCACCATCATCCTCCTCAACTTCTGCAACCATAGTTCTCTTCTTCGGCTTCGGACATTCATTGCTTTTGTGACCCAACTCCTGACAATTATAACATTTGAAAACACTACTAGCCTTCGCCTTCTCAACCTCCTTCACCACTGGTTTTGTAACAGGTTTAGGAACACTAGAACTTCCACCGGCACCCTTCACTGGATTATTAGAATTAGTAAACACACCACCCCCACGTCTTCCTTGTTTCTCCCAAGCCAACGCTTTCTGATGTGCCTCTGCAACGGATCTAGGATCAAACATATTAACCATATCCTGGATCTGTATTCTCAATCCCCCAATGAATCTAGCAGTCAGCTGTTCTTCTGTCTCCATAATATCATTCCTGGCGATGAGTTGGTAAAATTCATCAGCATAATCACTAATAGATTTTGTCCCTTGCCTCAGATTCTGCAACCTTTGATACATAAGTGATTGGTAGTTGTAAGGTAAGAAAGCAGATCTCATTAGCTTCTTCATCTTATCCCATGATTCTATCTTTGACTTCCCCATCCGTTCACGAGTAAGTTTAGTTTGCTGCCACCACGCCAAAGCTCTCCCCCTCAACCTAGTAGCAACCAACTTCACCCTTCTATGCTCAGGAACCTCCTTGAAATCAAAGATCTCTTCAACATTTGAAACCCAATCTAAGAACTCTTCAGCAACCATCCCGCCTTTAAACTCCGGAATCTCCATTTTCATACCCGATTCCTATCGACGATCATCTTCAACATCCCGATAAGAATTTCGAACTTGGTCTCGATCTCGATAATGAATACTAGCTCTATCACCTTCTTCAACAAAATCAAAAGTACGTCTACATCGATCTCGACCATTATCATCCCTTCGTTCATGCATGCTTCTTTGACTATGTCTCTCTTCTTCTCTATATGCTTCATTGTCAAATTCACGTTGACTTCTTCTCTCTTCATGTGCATAGTCATGATGATCTCTTCGTGATGAAATTGATGTTTCTCTTCTATCTCTACAAGAATGTGGTGATACCCTCCTCGCTTCCGTAACCGATGGCGAAACTCGGTTTCCTCCATGGTTCGAGTTTGGTGATCTCCTCCTTTGATTCAAATCATTCATCAATTTCTCCAATTTACCAATGCCTTCATCAAACTTTTCATTAATACGTTGTTCCATAAGCTCGGCTTCTTCTCTACGATACAAAGCTTCAACGTTTTGATGACGATTGGCTCTCCTTGGTGGCATGGTTAAAAACTTCACAAACTTCAACAATTCAATCACAAGACTTCTAAATTTTCACACAATCTCACAAGGCTCGGCCTTGAACTTAACTCGGCAACACAATGCTTATACGACTCAAATAAGGTCGGCTTAACTTGACTCGGCTACCTCTCAAACACTTCTCTAGGCTCGGCTACTTCCCAAGTATACACGGCCTAACTCCCTTCAAACACCTTTCAACACTTAGATCCAAAAAAAACAATGGATTCAAAAACTTTCACAAACAACAAGGCACGGCTTCCCTTGTCTCGGTTTGCTTTGTACGACTCAAGTAACTCGGTTCAACACGTCAAACCTTGGCGTGCAAAAACCCAAGACCAAATTCAAACAATGTCCAACACTTCGATACAAAATGGAATAGATCAAACACTCCAAACTTGATGCAACTTCAATATGAACACGATGAACAACTTCAAACTTCAAACTTCAAAAACTTGGCTCCAAGAATCAACTTAGCTATGATTGGCTAAGTATGGCTCCGATACCAAATAAATGACGCAGCGGATTATTCAAAATAAACTTCAATCGATGAAATGTAGCAATCGGTGAGTTGAAGATACCAAAATGCCCAAGTTCGTTGATCCAAAGATACCGAACTCTAGCTATCTCAAACACGTTGATAGCGCACTATACCGTGTTCAAAGATCTACGATTCTTCGCACGTTGATCTAGCGCACTAGATTCCGTGAATCGGCTTCAACAAACGTGGATTCGAGCGCACTCGAATGACGTAAGTGGAGATAGGAGATTACACTCAACTACCAATTGGAGAAGAAAGCACAAAGCAATCAACAAGAAATTTTATTCCAAAATCAACTACTACAAAAATTACAACACACACGCTATTTATAGAGTTTCCTGACCCAGCACCTTAAGTCGTCGCCGACTTACGACATAGCTTAAGTCGTGACCGACTCAACACACGCGACTTCACCTCTTTACAACAAAACACAAAGCAAACGACTCATGCAAGATCGTTACCGACTTATCATCAACACAGTTCGCATGACTCATACATATCCGACTCATCTACTTAAGTCGGCAGCTACTTAAATCACACGACTCAACAAACCCGCCTTATTACCACACCTCCGACTCAAGAAACAAATAACGACTCATCTTACAAACGACTCAAGACTTACATCATATCACAGTACACGACTCTCCTCTGGGCGACTCAACTCCATGCCTTCCTTGGGTCGTATAACCATAGGTCGCAGCTCATATGGCACTACCTTCTCCAGTTCCTTGTTAAGTCGTTGACGACTCATGGATGAGTCATTGTGTCGTGGACGACTCATCAGACTCGAACTCCTCCAAGCTTCGTTAAACCGGCACCGACTCATGCTTCCACTATCCCGTGACCGACTCATCAAGCATGCACGTCTTAAGCTCGTGTACGACTTAATATGGTTTAACTTTTGAATTCCCATATGCCTTGCTGCATCAACTTGCGATTTCAGCGGCTTTAGCATGTGATAAGTGATATATATGCAACAAACACTTAAGGATTTCGGTAAAGTTATCAATAAATCGCCAATATATTGCGATAATATAAGTGCAATAAATCTGTCAAAAAACCCAGTAAATCACTCACATACTAAACACATAGACATACGAATCATTTTTTACGTGATAATGTAGAAAAAGGAATTATTACATTAGAATACGTAAATACCGAGAATCAAATAGCATATATTTTCACAAAACCACTAAATGAACAAACATTTGTTAAATTGCGATGCGATTTACGAATATGTTCTCTTAATGATCTTCTAAACTAATACTACATTTTTATTCATTCTATTTTTGGCAAAAATTTTATTATCCATAAATCAAAATTGTTAACACTAACCAACTTTTTTAGAAATATGTTTTCTGAAATTACCTATTTATAACCTCTAAAATCATGTATAAATAGCCTTCTTACAAAACAAAAAGCAAAGAATATATAGGTCTCATTAACACAAGAAAATAAAAGCATATCTTCCGGCAACTCTCATCTCTCCTTCTCAACACCAACAATGGATGGTTCAGTGGATACACCTCATCGCCTTCCTACTCCTACACCAGATCAGGAACCGACATATGATTGGTCCTCCTACCACACGGGATTCACTCCCGATACAAAGCGATCCAAACGATCTCTATTTGTCTCTCCTAACATCAAGGAGAAAATCGATGAGATACATCACTAGCAAAAGCAACAAATAGATTTACAATGAGAATTATACTTTGAACACAAGGTCACTGCTTGGCGATTAAGTTTTCTAGAGCAAGTAGTGATCAAATTTTGCCATTCACGAAAGAAAGATGTACATGAACCACTTCTGATTCCTTGCCATCCTTTGGATCCCTCTACATCTTATCGTACAACTTTGGATCCTTCAACTAGACAAATCTTAGGTTCCTCGAGAACCAACAAACGTGGAAATATATACCACTCAAGCCATGGAGGGATGACAAGTCTGAAGATCGCAATGCTCCATCATCATCTAAATAAATTTACTTATTCTCGTTGTGTTTTTATCTACGTATATTAGTAGTCTATTTCATAAATAATAATATTATGTTTTATTAAAATCAATCTCTAGAAAAATAATCAACATCCTTCAAAATTAGGCTATTTTAAGACAAACTGGCCATTTCAGACGTCTAAACATTGCCGTCAGACGTTTGACACTCCTGTATCACACAAAATTTTAACCATCGTGCATATATCAGACGTCTGATAACCTTCCGGATGTCTGAAAATTATCTCTACCTAATAGAAAATACAAACCAGTCTATTCCAAACGCCTAAACTATTGACCAGGCATCTGAACAAAGTCTGTGCCTCCTTAAGATACAAACTCAGGCCATTTTCAGACGTCTAATATTATATCCAGACGTTTGAGAAAACCATCCGTCCTGCAAAAATTACACTTTGGCCTATTCCAGACCACTAATTCTGCATCTAGATGTCTGATAAGTCTCTCTGCCTTTCAAAATTTACAAATCGATCTATTCCAGACATCTACTACCAACAACCAGACGTCTTAACATATATACTATCTTAAAACTAGGTTAAATCAGATGTCTGATTCACCTTTCAAACGTCTGAAATTCAATCGACACTCTAAAGTACCCTGCTAACGTCTATTTTTTCACTTTTTCTCACTTACATTTTATTTCATCTCTACTGCAAAGGTCGATTCTCTAATTCTTGAACTTGCTTTTTCCTCCAAACACGCTTGAATTTCATGGCCCCTAAGACGAAAAACCCTAAAATCTCTAAGCACAAGCAAGATTAATCTACTTCATCCAACTTGCAAGTTTGCTGTGAGGATCAAATTAAGCGATGGATGAATCGTGTACCACATTCAATCAAGACATACGAGGATATTCAAAAGAAAAAGCTCTATACATTTCCATTCTATAATTTGCTAAAGTTCCCAATGTACGATGTGGACGAAATGGGCAAAAGTATTGTATTAGAAACATTTATATCCTTTAATCCTAATAATATGCAAATTGATCAGCTAGCCATATTTCTTTTCTATGCTAATTTAGATAGCAAAGCAGTTTGGAACACCGACAACGATGATAATTGGCTATGGTCAAGTGTTTACGGCAACACAATTAGACTTACTCCAGGGATCATAGGCCGAACTCTCGGATGTTCTGACACTGGAGAAGATTTATGTAATATTCCGAATATGCGTCTCAAACAAAGAGGTAATATCGCATATCAAATATGGGAAGATGAAATTTTTAGATTTACATCAAAATACCTAAGACCTAAGGCTAGACTTCTCACTAGAATGATAATCAACACTATCGTTCCTCGCATTGGTAGTCATGAGCAAATCACGGAGTTGGAGCATAAGGCCATATATGCTATATTTAGTGGAACAAGGGTTAATTGGGAAAAATTTATATTTGACGAGCTCAAACAATTTTGGACTCGATCACACCCATCCATCATCAATCCTGCATACATCATGAGACTTCTAAGAGCTCACAACATCCCTTCATATTTATCCAATTTTGAACAGATTTCTCCAAAATATGCATCCGCAAAAAATTTCTCCTTAATGCACTTACTAGAAGATCCATCGGAATTTATATCATTTGAAAAGTGGATGCAATGTCGTCAAGCCAGACAAGCTAGGCCTGCACCTCAAAACAACCTAAACCATCATAAGGGGTAGAGCAACATCACGAAAACACTCCTCTTCCTGCACCTTTTTATTATATGTCTCAAGATTATATTTTGGTGACTCACACTGAGATAAATCCAAATGGAAGTGTTCGCGACTTAACCCTCCAAAATCAACTTATTTTGTCTCAAAAAAAATTATTGCCTAAGCATATTGATAGTTTTGAAACATCCTTTTGTTCTCACCTTGCCACAGTTGAAGCATTGCTTTCAACTACATCATTCATTCTAAAAGAGGTTCTTCAACGGGTTCGTGGTGCTATACCACTTTCAGAAGATTGGCCAACCCCTGTGCCTTCCCCTCCTCCTTCAAAACATGCCAAAATTTTTGACGAGGAGAAACAACCTCTCGAACACACTCCGGCATCTCCTGAAAACAAGCTAGCTCTGCCAAGAATGAAGATGAAGGAGATGATCAGTATAAAGCTTCCCCGAAAGATCTTTAGATTTTTTAAGATTCCTTCTTTTGTATAGAAATGCTAAAAATATTATGCATGTACACAATTAATATGATTAATGAAAATTACCTTTCGATGTGTTATTTTTGTGTATATTCATGTAACCTTACAACGATTGGTAAATACTAAATGGTATGAACATGATGTCTACAATTAAAAAATTATTAATGATTATCTATAATGCCAAAGGGGGAGAAATAATAAAAGGCACAATAAATAGTGGAAAGCACATATTCAGGGGGAGATTTATAAATTATATGTAAGTACATTGAATAGTTGTCATCATCAAAAAAGGAGGAGATTGTTAGGAAATCAAATCTATGGTTTCGATGACAATAGCTATACAATAAAAATCGAATATGCGTATATATTTATATATACAGATATTTGCTAGAACATCAGTAGAAAGAACAGAATAGGGCTCACAGAACACTACAAGAAACTACAAGTCGATAGGAACAAAGAAGCACAAGAAAAAGAGCATAAAAACTGATATGTACAATATCAGATTTCTGGGTGCATAAGCGAGACGTCTGAAACAATTCTCTGGAAACAATAGAATGGCCAAACCAAATGTATGGTAATTACACTCAGAAGTCTGATCTACAACTATATTCAAAAATATATATAGTATCAAACGTCTGAAACATATTCCAAAAGTCTGATTTCAAACTTGGATTTCAAATAAGAATTTCAACTGCCACATTCGAATGGACATCTCTACGTCTCTTCACTGCAGCTCTTCATCATTAACAGAAGCAACTGTAGTGTTAATGGATGCAACTACTCAAGATATCTATCTACAACTATATATAGCATCAAGAATCAAGAAGAACTTACCTTACTCACTTACGCTCTCTAATTATATACTCTATCATATATTCTTGATTTCTGCACTCTACCAGTCTGTAATTGTATTCACTCTTTCATATATTCAGTTCTTCACAGACAATACTCTCTAGATAAATATTGAAATAAATTGTACTAATTAGTTAATATCCTGTTATACAAGAACACACATTTGATGAGAACAACTTATTGTAACCAAGCCTATTCCTCCTGGCGAAGCGAGGGTGTTCGATAGTCGAATTCCGAAGGGGAGCTTCGGGACTGGACGTTGGACGGGAGGTCCAAACCAATATGAAGTCCTGAAGTGCTTATTCTATATTTACTAAGATTAATATATTTTTTAGTTGCATCTTATATTTTGTCACATATACTTGCATATACACTACACAATCCACCCTGTAGACTTTCAATTGTATGCAAGCGCACACCTGATCAATAATTGGAATAATTCATCTTATGAGAACAATGTCAAAACTAACCAACCTACTCCCCTCAAAGTTAAGGAAATAGTTAACACCATAAGTTGTACATTCATGGAAATCCATAGGAAACCCTTAAGAATTTTCCTATGGCAAGAAAACTCCATGATTGGGGAGTTAATCTACATGTCAAGCTATCAAAGAGAGTATAATAGGATAGAAGAGAATAAAAATAGTAAGTCATTTAGAAAAAATAGAATGATTGTTCATGCTGTATAGGATATTCCGAGAGAAAAAATTGAGCTTGATCTCGATCTGCGATAAGAGATTGAGACAACTTTAATAGCCAAAACTTCAAAAGAAGTGTCCCTTAATGAAAATGACAAGTCTAAGACAGTTTAGATAGGGCCTTATTTTCATCCATTTGTCTGAGAAGAGCTAATTTCCTTTCTCACGCATAACCAAGATATATTCGCTTGGACTTAGGATGACATGGCAGGAATCGACCCCTCGCTCAATTTCCATTGCTTGAATATAGGACCAAATTTTGCTTCCATAAGGAAAAAAATGAGACTTTAAACAAGGTCAAAAATATGACCCTACAAGAAGAAATCGAAAGGTTGTTGAAGAATAACTTCATCCAGGATGTTTACTATCCAAAGTGGATCACTAATCTGGTGTTTGTAAAGAAACCATATGGGAAGTGGAAGACTTGTATTGACTTCATTAATTAAACAAAGCTTGCCCAAAGGATTGCTTCCCTTTTCTGAGAATCGATCAGTTGGTAGATGCTTCCAGTGGGCACCAACTGCTTTCATTTATGGATGTTTATTCCGAGTATAACCAAATTCCAATGTCTAAGCTTGATGAGGAACATACGAGTTTCTTCACCAATATGGTTTTGTTTTGTTACAAGGTAATGTCATTCAGTATTAAGAATGCAGAGGTAACACATCAAAGGTTAGTTAATCAAACGTTCCCTAAGAAAATAGGTCAAAAAATTGAAGTGTATGTCAATGACACGTTGGTCAAATCCAACGAATGAAAAAGTCATGTTTCAAACCTATCCAAGACATTTGAGGTTCTTAAGGAAAATCAAATGAAGCAAAACACTTAGAAGTGTATCTTCGGTATGGAATCAAAAAATTTGTTGGGTTTTATAGTAAGTGATAAAGGGACAGAGATAAACCCAAATCATGTAATAGATATAACCAACATGAATGCTCCAACTAAGGGAAAGGAGTTACTGAGCTTAAATGGAAAGATCGCTTATTTTTACAGGTTCATAAGTCGCTCATTCGACAAGTGTGTTCCCTTATTCAATCTCTTAAAGAAGAATGCCAAAAAGGCATCGAAAACGTGGAAAAGCACCTTAGTTCTCATCTATATTGTCTAAACCAACAGATGGATAAACCTTGTTCCCATATTTGGCTGCCTCGGATCAGGCCATAATTTCGGCATTAGTGAGAAATGATAATGGAATCCAGAGACTCATGTATTATGTAAGTAAAAGGCTAGATCCAGCCGAGAAGCAGTACCTACTAATCGAAAAGCATACCGATAGCTTGGTGTTCACAACAAGTAAGCTTCGGCGGTATTTACAAGCCCGTCCTATTAAAATCCTTTTGGATCAACCGCTTCGACAAGTTTTTAGCAAACTTGAAACTGTAAGGAGATTAATTAAGTGCGCTATAGAACTTAGCCAGTACGAGATATTATATGAGCATAGGACGACAATCAAGGGTCAGGCACTAGCTAACTTCATTACGGAATGCACTAGTTTCAGAGCCGAAGCCGAAAAAGAAGAAAGAAAAAATAAACAACTCTCTTGGAAACTTTATGTTGACGAAACTTCAAATAAAAAAACGGCCGAGGTCGGCTATATCTTGGTGACCTCGAACAACCCCCAATTTTTTTGCGCAATCAATCTCGCCTTCTCAACATCCAATAATGCCAGGCTAGTATGAATCCTTAATCACTGATTGAGAATGGCTATTTCCATCAAGATTTCAGAGATCTGAATATATAATGACTCCCAAATGGTGGTTAAACAAATTCTTGGTCACTACCAAGTCCGAGACCCAAGGTTAGTCCTCTTTGCTAATAGGTAAAGCTGCTGCTTGATGCTTACGGCAATTTTCATATAGAAAGCATTCCCAGGGACAAAAATGCCGGGACTGATGCCTTAGCAAAATATGCGAGCACAAGAGGTGTAAGAGAGCTTAATTTCAACCTAGTCGAGATCTTAGAGCAATCTAGCATAGAGATACCTGAGAAAGTATTAGTCATAACAAGAGCCTAAGCTGCCTAAAGTAAATCTACAACACCAATTATAACCGAAGTGAGTTGGATGTCGCCATTTATCCGATTTAACTGAAGGTATTTTAACTTCGGATGCAACTAAAGCATGATGGGTTAAGTATAATGCTGTATGATTCAAATTATAGATGGAATATTCTAAAGAAGGGATTCTCAACTCCATATTCCTAATGTGTGACAATCTCAGAAGGTCATCAACTATTGAAAGAAGCCTAAGACAGAATTTACGAGGACCATTGTGGAAGACAGAAGTTGCAAAGAAAATACTCAAGTAAGGATTCTACTAGCCAACAATAAATCAAAATGCATTCGACTATGCAAGAAAGGGTGATAAGTGCCAATTTTATGCAAAAAGGCCGAGAGCTCCCCCCAGTGCACTCATCCAAAAGACGAGTCCATGTCATTGCCCTTCAGTACCTAGGGAATCTATCTTATAAGGCCCCTTCCAACTGCTAAAGGATGGCGAGTTATGCCATATTGGCAATTGATTACTTTACAAAATGGGTTGAGGCCAAACCTTTGGCTACCATAACCTCCAATCAAGTGATAAAGTTTATAATGAAGAATATAGTGTTCAGATTTGGCCTTTCTCATAGAATTATCACAGATAATGGCACTCAATTCAAAAGCTGAGAGTTTTCAAAATATTTCCAATGTCATTGTATTATTAGGAGTTCTTCTTCGGTAGCCCATCCATAAGAAAATGGAGCCGTAGTGACAACCAACAAAACTATCAAAGCCTGTTTGAAGAAAAGATTGAACAAGGCTAGAGGCAACTGGGTAGATGAATTTCCTTTCATTTTGTGGCTTATAGGACAAGCTCCAAGACTTTGGCAGGGCATACTCTGTGACGACCCATCCTTCTATCACCAGAAAGACGTATCATCAATAAGAAAGAAAGGGATAGAAATAGAAAAGAAAGAGAAAGAAGGAACAACAAACACGAAATCTCACAGCGGAATGGAATAAAATATAATACATCACATAATAATTACATAGTTTTACATATATCAGAGTTATACAATATTATACACTTGACATATTTTATATACATCTGTCACTACATACATCACAATATACAACATACTCTAACTAACACAGCGGAACTAGATAGATATCTACGACGCTGAAGCCTCCTGCTCCATTGCTCCCCCAGAATTCGTCAAAGCTAACCTGAATCCCTTGACTACCCGTAAAAATTTGGGTACCCGAGAGTTTATGAAAAACAAAATATAAACTCCGGGTCAGACATGGGTCTGGTATGAGTAAACAGTTTAAGGTTGTTTAACTTGAAAAATATTTGAAAATAAAGGTATCACGTAAGACTCCCCACTCATAAATACGGGTAAGTTTTTACCTTACGCAAACCAAAACATTTCATAGGAAATTCTGTGATATTATAATAGTGTCTAGGGTTTTCAAGTAAATAGAAAATA
This sequence comes from Allium cepa, assembly GCA_030765085.1. NCBI lineage: Eukaryota > Viridiplantae > Streptophyta > Magnoliopsida > Asparagales > Amaryllidaceae > Allium > Allium cepa. The sequence goes on from CM060931.1 coordinate 854,750,373, forward strand.
GCCGAAATTGTTACATGATTAAATTCCAGGTACTAGCCACAAAAGTGGGTAATACAATCAAAACCGTGGGCACTTATTGGAAAATGGATTCCATACAATGGCAGGGCTACTGGGGTACCGCCCGTCACCGTACGGGGCCTAGATCACCGTACCAAGGATTACTCCCTTCATCCCCTGCAACACAAGGCCGGAACCATTCCTTACTGAACAGTCCCGAACAAGATAAACCCCGTGGTTGGCGCGCCCAACCACCCACTAAGCCGAATAAAAAGGGACATCTAGACAGGGGAAATATCTTGTCCTGCTTGGGCATGACCCACCTAACCTTGCTGCATCTCCCCTGTTTTAGCCATTCCCGGTTGATGAGGCTTGAGGCTACGATTACCTTTAGAGAACAAATTTCTTAGAATGCTCATCGCCCGCCTGACGATGTGTTGAAAGCATTCAATCCATACAAGTTCGTTCCGGGTTCGAACGAAACCGAAGGCATTATCTCGTTACACTCATTTGGGAATCACCCTCAGAGTTAACGACGACAACCCTTGCATTCTGAACCTTCATCTTCACATCAGATTCACGACCTAATGTTAATTTGGATCGATGTGGTTTTCGAATGTTCCAAATGTGGAAACCCGATCCCGGTCTCATCGAAATCCAAAACGTGTCTTTTAGGGCCAAGTTGTTTTAGAGTTATAAAACAATTCAATTTCAATTATCCATATACACACAGATAGATAATTCACAGTATCACAATAGATAATCAACATTATCACCATAACAGATAAGCAATATTATCATCACAACAGATAATCCATATTACTATCATACTACAATCAGGCATATATTTCATACAACATCATTTATCTCATGCTAGGAATTTCAAACCATTCAGAGTAAACAATATCTTCCACCCATATATAAGCAATCATATCAGCTATAATTAATTTAAAATGAATTGAATTAATTACTTGCATCTCTAATTAATTTAAAGTAAATTTAATTAATTACTTAACCATTGTAATTCTTGCTTATATAATTATTAACCAATTATCAATCAATTTATAAATCCGTTTCACCTAATCACACTTGATTAATTATCATTTGATTTTATTCTAGTAACCATCTTTAATTATTATTTTCCAAACTAATTATCTTATCCAAATATAGAAATTAACTTTCAATTACATACATTACATTACTTCTTAATTTCACCAATTAATTATTCTTTAATCTTTCATTATTAATTTCATTATTTAATGATTGCTAATTACACTTCATTTCATTATCCTATATTAAATTAATTACCTTAAGTAATTAAATCTTCAATTAAACTATATTTATTAATCACCCCTGATTAATACTATTCAGTAATCAATCACCTTTAATTACTCTTATCACATCACTTAATTACTCCTCAACTGATTTTCTTTAATCAATCCCTTGATTAAATTGCACAAAGTAATTTTACTCAAATTACTTCCATTATCAAATCATCCTCATTCAATTATATCCAGTCATTATCCTTAATTACTTCTCCAAGTAATTTTACTTATCACATCATCAAATAATTATTTAAATTAATTAAACTTGATTAATTAACTTAAACAATTCACTTTAAACTTCATTAATTACAATAAGAAATTAATTCCTTAATTACTTAAATACTTAATTAGCTTTTCCTTAATCACTGAATCACTTAATCAATTTGTTTAACCTTAAATACTTAATGAACTATTCTTAATTATTCAATTGTTAATCACCAATTATTTAGTTAATTTATTTATTTATTCTTAATTAGATTACTTAAGTAATTCATAAGTAGTTAATTACACTTTATTAACCACATAATCATTACCTAATCCTTAATTACACTTGTAAGTAATTATTCTCAATTAACTATTTATTTTATTTTAAAAATAGTTTATTGACATAAACTTGCTTAACTTGATTGAACATTAAAAGTCTTCTTTAAAATTTTGAAAATAGAATGGACTACAAATTTTAATGTTAATCCATTTCATACTTAATTTAATTATTAAAAATAATAATTAAATGTTAAATACATGGTTGCTTATTAACCTAATAACTTAAAAATTGTATTTAAATCTGTTAGACATTCTTCCAGGTTTACTGATAAAACAAGATTCACAAAACCTTATTATTAATATACTTCTTCCTGATGATTAAAGAAACCCGAGACTCCCCCTAAGAAATCCCGTGTGCAACTTCGAGTTGTTTACCCTTCTTCCCCTTGTCCTTTACGCTCCCCTCCTCCTTGTTATCTTTTTTTTTTTAAAGTTTTAATAAGAAGACAACTAAAGCATCAGGCTCAACCCAGAAACTCGATTCAAACCCGAAGCCCCAATCCCAAAAACTCGTGCACAACTCGAAGAACCACACTGACCGATCGTCAACCTCCTCCTCCACGCCATGCACGTGCACGGCGCCTCGGCCATGCTGTGGCGAACCGCACACCTCTCGGCAAATCACAATTCACTCAGCGACACAAAATCGAATCTCCAATTACCATATAAAAATCGAAATCAAAAACTAGCCATTGAGCAGAAAAACTGGAAACCCGACCATCCATATAAACGCCTCGCGATCGCCGCCGTGACCACCGGAGTTGCCGACACTTCGCCCACACTACAACAACGTGCTATAACGTCATTCTCCAAGAGTTCGTACGGCTCGATCATCTATTGAGGCCGAAACCAAAATTTTAACATTGTACAACAAAACACGTTTCAAACCCTATACTTGCTTCATCGAAGAATTTCTTGCATTAAAAAAAATATTTGACATTTTTCTTATGTTAATTCATCTTTGAGCTTGCTTCAACTAAAATTTTAACAATAAAAATTGATTGAATCAACAGTTATTGACAAAAAATCAGATTCAGTTCCTTTTTAAACTGCATTTTAAATTCTCACTTAAAAATCATTGTTTTTATGCTAAAAATCCTAACTTTGTTTGTTGAATCAAGATATGAAATCAGATTAACAAATTTAAATATTTGAATTTTAACATATTGATTTCTATTTACTGTAACTTGATTATACAGTGTTTAAGTTTCACTGTCCACCTCCAACAATCCTTCCAGGCCGTAATTACAGTTTAACAAATGTGTTTAACTTAAATTCTTAAGTATAAAATATGTGTATGAAGAAGTATTTAATTTTTTTCTCTGCTTTACTTTGTTCTGAAACTTGAAATACTGAAAAACAAACCATATAAATTCCCAGTGCAACAGAATATTCACAGAGTAGTTTGTTTAAACTATAACAATCACATATCATCCAAAAGAAAATACCCAAATTAAATTTTGGAAACAGAGTTTACTCACCAAAAACAACTGTTGAACAGAGCACTCTGAGGTTCTAGAATCTGTAGTTGAATCCCTGGAAACTCTCTCTGTTTGATGTTGAGTTTGTTTGCAGCTTGAGGTTTTGAACAAAAACTGAGTTTGCTTACATTTTTTTCTTTTTCTTTCAGTTATACTTATGTTAAAACTAAATAAAGAATGCATACACACATAGATATATAGGAGATAGGAAGTTATGTATGTATGGAAAAGTTTTAACCAAGTCAGGAATTATCTACAAGTACACTGTTTCAACTTTGTTTTATCAGGTAAGCTCTTTTTTTTTATGATCTTGAATTCGGCTGAGATGCTAAAACATTAAATGCTAATGTACTACTTGTCTACACTTAATCCATTAGTACATAGATATTTATAGCTTGCTTAGCATAATCATTTGCAGGTTTCATATATTTCAAGCCTGTTATATTTTATTTTATTTTTATACTTAACTCAATTATGTTGATTTGGTTTCATTACTGCAAAATAAGATTTGCATAATACAAATAGACACAAAGATGTGCTCGAATCAGAGGAGCATTGAATGTTTGTGTTGCTTAATAGGTTTACATAATTATGATTTGTATTGAGTATATAGATTTAGTATGCATTGGTATGAAACTATGTACGCAGCAAGTAGCTAAAGGCTTGCATAGGAAGATAAGTTATTATAAATGTTTATATTTCAATCTTCCTTAGTTGGTCAAATTTCTTTCTTTTTTTCATGTTTGCAGATATTTGTATTAAAACAATATGTGTCAGGTTGTGTTTATACTTTATAAATGAGGATCATACCCTTTGCAACATTTGTTTTATTATTGTATATCCTATGTTTAAATTTATATGAGAAAATATGGTGTAAAACTTAACCATGTTTTATGAATTGCTTACTTGAAAAATAATTATGTTTGGGTCAGATGTAATTTTACTTTGGTTTGCTTGTAAAAATAAATTGTTTTATTGTTTCTAACTTGAATAATTAATATACAATATAGTTGTTGTCAATTTGTATATGAAAATATTTTGTTTAGTTAACTTCTTATTTATATAAGTTATACATGATAGTTAAAGTTTGGTTTTACATTGTATTTGATGTCATTTTACTTTACTTTGAATCTTATACTTTGTTCTTATTTTAGATTGTTAAATTATGTTGTATAAAATCTTAACTAATTAATCCTTATTTTAAATTTTACATTAGTACTTTATATTTAATCGTCAATATTCAAGTCATATTCAAAAATAAATTTCTCTCTTATATTTGAATTCTACTATTACTTATTTAAATTGAGTTATATACACATATTTGTTTTATGTTTTACATTTATATTTTACATTTACATTTTATTTTGATAGAATTAGATTTTAAATTTTAAACATTATCATCCATATATATATATCTCCAAATGTAAACAAGGTACAGCATTTTAATTTAGTTACATAAGGTCAATATTATTAAAAGGTTCTATTTAAATTTCCAAAATCAAATTCCCTTTTTAAAATACAAATTTATATAAACAATTGGCAATTATCCCAAAATCATATTCATTTGAAAATAATCAGTACACATTTTATCTAATCATATTAAATATTTATTAAAATAAACGGGGCCAAAATTCAGGGTCGTTACATACTCCCTTCTCTCTAGATTATGGTTTCGAAGCTGTGCTCTCAGTTGAGTTTGAAATTGCCTATCACCAATGGAATTATTATAACACACAACAAAATGTAGAGCTCCAAGAGGAACCGTTATATTTGTAACTCAAGCTTCGAGGCCAAGCCGCTTTGAGAATAAAAGAATATATTTGAAAGCCGACCCGATACTATAAGCAGATGGTTCGGGCTAGAAAATTCGAGAAAGGAGACCACTCCGAAAGATATTACCTAACACCATGGATCCAGTAGATGGACCTCTCGGCCCAAACTGGGAAAGTCCAACGATAATTCATGATGTCATCCCTCTAGGAATATATAGATTAAAGAGGCTAGATAGCAATATAATACCTCGAACTTGGAATGTCGTGCATTTAAAACATTACCATAATACAAGATTGCTGCCTGAATAAATTTTTTATCAAAAGCTTGAGGTAGTGATCAAGCTTTTAGCCGTAACTCAGGTATATCATATGGGATTTCAATCTTCTTAAGTCTTAAGCATTTTAAACAATGTATCAAAATGTTTTAGTCGTGATTATTTTTGTGATCAAGCAATATCACACAATTTCCAAAAAAATGTATAAAATGTTTTAGTCATGATTATTGTCATGATCAAGAAATATCATGGAACGTCCAGAAAGTATATCCAAATTTTTATTTGTCATTATTTCCTTGATCAAGCAATCTAACACAACTTCCAAAAAGTGCATCAAAATGTTTTAGCTGTGGTTATTTCCATGATCAAGTAATATCACGCAACTTTCAGAATTACGTCAAAATGTTTTTGCTATGGTTATTTCCATGATCAAGTAATATTATGCAACTTTCAGAAGTACATCAAAATGATTTAGTCATGATATGGTAATGATCAAGTAGTATCATGCGAATTTCAAAAGCCATGCTTTCACGATCGAGCAAATAAATAGTTTTTCTTCTCAGCAATTTTTTAGTTTTGCCTCCATAAAAATAGTCTCGCCCATCGGGCAAACTACCGAAAGAAGAGTTTATCAACTTTTAGCCATGACCTTATAGTAACATACAGGAAATAAGCGCTTAATAACCCTTTTTATAGTCATTAGCCATGGTTAAGTAGTACCATGCATTGGGTAGATTCTCTAAAAGATTAGAAAATTGGGTGGATTCCCAATATAGTGAGCCATGGTCAAGAAAAACCATGCGCTGGGTAGATCCATAATAATATGAGCCATTGTCGATGGTGTCTACAAGAAGTGTGTCGTGGGAAGTCGACCATGTCGAACGAACATAGTGAGCCACGACAAAAGTGCTATGCAAAAGAGTGAGCCAAGGCCGTATAGTGTCATTCAAAGAGTGAGCCATGGTCAAAATACCATGTACAGTGCTTTATAGTGAGCCAGTCCTTATAGTAGCATGTAAAATATAGGCAATATATCGCCATTAGTAGTTTTCAAAACCGATACCTATATAAGACCAAGTCCAGATGACTGGAGCAAGATATAAGAGTATTTTCGACTCTAGACATTCATTTCAAATTATTTCCAAAACCCTCTAGATGAGATTAGATTTCAAATCATTTTTGAAACCCACTAGATGAGGATAGATTTCAAATTATTGCCAAAACCCTCTAGATGAGGTCAGATTTCAAATTATTTACAAAACCGTCTACGTGAGGTTAGATTTTAAATTATTCCCAAAACGAGGTCAAATCTTCACAAGTTGACTTGGTAAAGCAATACTTGAGAGAAAGTTCTTAAGACAACTACTTCATATGAAGGCTCAGATCAACTTTATAATGGGAATGGAACAAACATGCCAAGTACTAAGCATGATGTGACACCATTCTTTCCAAATTCCACTTCACACCAGCCGTATAAGGTGAACAATATGGGGACATGTGTTGCGCCATAATTTCCATAAAGTGCAAATTATGAACATTTGAAAAGAAGATTCCTTGGATTCCAATTTGGAAACCCATTGCTTAGTTTCTATCTAGAGCTTAAGTGTGGGGCTTAGTATCCAAGAATATATATTCCGAGAACATGGGTAAAAGCACCAACTAAGATCAAGACCATTGTCCAACTAGATAACTAGCTTAGCCTTGGTCAAATAGCCTTGGTCAAGACCAACAGTCAAGATAGGTGGAAGATATCCCAGAAGCTATATATAAAAAGCACCACTTCATCAGTTTGTGTCAAAACGCTCTTAGTTAGATAATGAAAATTGTTCAAATCCAAGCCGCACATAGCAATCCAAGTCATTAATCCAAAAGGAAATGCCTACACCAATTGGAGAACCTTAAATTTGCCATAAATAGTGGATCTTGTGCCACTAAAAAAGGGCGGAAGATATTTTAGCATTCAACAATAATTCAATATGCCTTACTCCTTGTAGAAAGCTTTGATATAAAGATCATCAGCAGAGGATTTTGTTATAAATGTAATTATTACTAGATTTAGGAATAATGCTAGAAGTGGAATATTTAAAGTGCAGGTAAGTATCTCTATCCCGAGCGACTATAAATCTTTTATCTCTTTTACCTTTTGGCGCTTACTATCTGTAGAGTCTCAGCATTCACTCAATTTACCTACGTCCTTTCGGAACAAGCTTTTGAAAAATTTAGTGTGTTAGTTAGAAAAAAAATCTATCTAACAATCTTAGTTAAATGAACCAATAGAAAACTATCGAGTGAGTCGTTCCATGGTTGCCCAATAACTATCAGTACTTAACCCTAAGGTGCCCCTAAGCAGCCATGAGTAATACACCGCTTAACATTTGCACAGCTTTACATACTCTAATCTCAACGGATACATCGATATCCAGTGTTGATGCAACATGACGAGGAATATTCAAAATTGTATATTTATTTTTATGATGATAGGTTACTCATGGTTACCACACTTTGTAACTATTATCACAAAACATATCAATTATTGATTTTCTATTAAACATAGATTTAATCAGATTAATTAATCAATTGACCACATTAACCAAGTATATTATTAAAAAATACCTTTATTTGAACAAGATTGGTCAATGAGTTAAATATATGCAACAAATTACATAATTGCCCTTGGGCATACCCCTAACTCTATCATGATCGTTAATGGTTGAATAAATAAAATAAACACAGAACAATTGTAATAGAGAATAAACCTGGTATTAATTATGTAAAAAGTTGATACTGCAGACTTTTATTACATTTTCTTGATAAGTGTAACATTGTCCTATTATATGGTTGAGATTTTGATTTATTTATTGTGTTGGATGTTAGTTTAATGGTTTATTTTAAAGTAGAGTGCGTTAGTTGGTAAAAACTATCCAATCTTGTTGTCCAGCTAAGCAATGGAAATTGATCTATTGGGATATAAAATATGTTGATTGTTTATTGCATTGGATACCCTGCAAGTAGGAACTGGCCAATTTTTCTATTTGCACCATTCAGCTAAAGCAATGGAAATTGATCTATTGGAATGTGATGCATCGAAAGCGACATGTCCTAAAGATTTTATTGTGAACATCCTATTTTATAGCTTATATAACTCTCACTTCTCTCCTTTTTCCTTTACTGAGCTCAAAACCCTCAAATATGAACTTCCCAAGAACTTTTCATGTTCATAATGATAGAACTAAGGGCATACCCTTGGAGCGATTATGTACTTATTATGTAATCTTAATTATGTAAATAATCTTGTTCGAAATAAAGTATATTTTTTGGTTTTGTTTTCTATTATGTGTGTTGTTATATTGTGATACAAGAAAGAAACTAATAACATTAAACGTATAAAAATAGAAAACTTTTAGAAGTAGTGTTTTACCGATTTCACTTACGAATAAGTTCATATCATGAGTATTAAATCCAATAAACTAAACACCAACTCTTTAAATATAATTTGTCAGGAAGTATCAAGAAAATTATATAAATACGTCTATTATGACTAGTATACATAATGCTCTCTATACAATGGATGTTGCTTTACTCATGGTCGTTAGGAGCACTAAGGGTTACATACTTATAATTGTTTGGAATGGTCACAGAACAACTCAACGTGAGTCTGTTATGGGTTATTATTACTAAGTCAAAATAGAACATCTTAGGGTAATGACATACAGTAGTCTTCTAACTCGAGAGTACTAACAATCTTGAGTATGTGGAGTATATTTTGACTATGGTTAATCATGTAGCATGTGGATCATGTTACGGGCATTGTTAGGTATACGTCAAAATAATCGAAGTGAAATATTAATCAAGAGAGGAATTATCTCCTTTATTATAAAAAGGTCAGTGTCACTATATTGGTATGTCAACTTAAAGACAAAATCTCTAGCTATTGTAGATTGGTTAATCGATAGACATTCTGCATTGAACCAAGGAATTTCTTGTGACATACGCAATTAATGTGGGTATTGATGGAGTTTATGGCCTTTGACCGAACTCTAGATTCTAAGTGACAAATTGTTGCTACTAGGTGAGTTTATATTAAATCAAAATTACATCGAAATAATCTATAGTTGTTGCTCAAATTTTTCATAAGAAGGCGGACTAATCAAGGTATCTTAGTTTGACCTAATCTATAGCAAGCCACACCCTAATGGGTCCGAATATCGACTAAATTGAAACTTATGTCCATTAGGGAATGGATCATCAGTTTTGGTAACTTAAAACAAATATAAGCCTATCAGAGCATTGCCTACATAAACTCATTGAAATAGAAAAATATAATGGAACGTATATATTGACCAAGACTACTATCTTGGAATCAATATTATTCCTTTACTATATGATGATCCTGCTAGCACAGAGCATGAATGTGAAGACTTCATCATCTGCAGTTTCGATCTTACACAGATAACATGTCCCTCTAAATCTGGCATATGGAGTGTAATGAGGAGGTAGTCAGAACAACATTGTAGTGATTGAAAAATTACATACTTTACCTAAACACTAATTTATGCCGATTGATTTCTATTTAAGTGTTATATCCATTATTCATGGCTATTTCATGTAATTCCATCTATGCATACGATATGTCTAACCCTCTTCGAGATATAACTATATATGTATGTATGTTATATGTATACATACTACCCAAAAGAATAACCCGACTACATAATACTTCTTAAATGAGGCGGGCCCATCGGCCATTTAGTACCCCATCCCCGAAGCGGGCCTTCTGTAACATAATCGCTAATCAATCGGTTCTAGCTGCAGAGATCGCTGACCCGTAGATATAGTTTAATAATTTAATCATTGTATTACTAAAGCATCTCAAAGGCTTATCTAAGGGTTAATTAGGCTACCTTCAACAAACAAATAACTAATTAAATAATTAGATCTCTGTGTGTACCATACGGATTCTATAGTAGTAGGAAGCGAAATCTGTCAGGGCATAACAAAAGCCTTTGCGAAAACCATTCGGGATCGCTGGTAGTCATAGATGTCAGACCTACTACTAAATACAAGTACAATAACAATACTAACATAGCCTGCCGACCTCCCAAAACTGGTATCCCGTTTAGACTAACCTAATGTAAGTCAAGAAAAATGCCAATTCTAGTTACTTAGTAACTCTTGTTAGAATTGAAACGGACCATATTTCCCTATTAGGTACCGTCATCGGTTATTTAAGATTTCTCAAATATGGAGGAGGCAGACCAGTGGCCATTTAACACTGTCCCACCCGAAGTTAAAACCTTGACATCCCTAATGATACCTAGTCATTTAATACTTCAAATCCATGAATAACCCTTAGTATATTTTTCCCTATCTATACATAAACGTATATCTCTTCTTTTTAGGCCCTACAGTTAGAGGAGTCCTACATTAGTAGTAAGTATATACAACTGTTGGTAGCTTCTAAGTGAAGGGTAGTCTTTTACTATGTAACTCTACTGACCTCGCATAACAGCCCATTCTAGACCAAACCAATCATTCCTAGGCCTAAATATTGGGCTACGTCCACTAATTTACGCTCGTCCTAAACGTATTATTGAGGCTGCTTAATTTTCTACTATGAAAATTATATTGCCTCCTAGCATTTACTTCCTATCTTATTTTCTTATTACATATATGCCCTATTTCTCTCTTACGTCCTATTATTGCCAATTTCCCGTAATAAAGGGTCATTATTATTCAAATTCGGCAATCACTAATGACATTTATTTATTCGTTCTGATTAAACCTTTTATGCATGTTTCATTTCCCCATAAATGCCATTTTAACTCCGCATTTAGTCCCACTAAATGCATTTATGACCCTATTTAATTTCTATAACTCCATATTAAGAACTCGTTGTGCTAATTATAAATAATATGAATACTATCGTATATTACACTATTTATATTTTTAATTGGTAGGAGCAGTTATACGTGTATATGTGCATGTGTATTCCTACTTCTAAACCATTAATTCATACGCTTAGGAATTCCAGAACATGTTTATATGTACATTCTGTAAGGAACATTTATTTCCACATTTTAATATATAAGAGTTATCCTTCCTGAAAAGTAATACTTAATAACTTTTCATAAATTACCCAAAAATGAGACTTTGCTCTATTTGAAATTACAAGGAATTTCCTCTTATCTTTTATCGAAAAAGACAGTGCAAACTTCAGAGAAGAACATCCGTACTTTATGGTCTCTTACATTTTAGGTATATTCCTTGTTATTTCGAACGACGTGCCTTTTATACATAATTGTGGAATCAGATAATTTATGGAAATTGCATAGTAATAGATACAACTAAATTGTACGCCCAACATTCCTAAATTAGAACATAGAAACTCATGTTCCGAGTCAAACTAGGGCAATCTAAATTTATACCAACAATTTAAAACCCGATTATCATAAATCTGGAATATGTCTTGCAATCTTGTCAATATTCTAATTAATTTATAGACTGATTTTCATGTTTCAAGATTAGGGTATAAGTACCATTCACATTCAAGTTACCACACTTATAGAATATGTATGCGAGATTCCAATTGAGTATGCTCTTCCTAAGCCTATGACTCAACCGATCTTGCATAAGAATAATAATTGAATAAAACTCAATGACATTAATTTCTATATTATGTATAAATAATATCATTTCCTACTCATCTTTCTAGCTTTCCAAATCTCCCAAATCCGAATTCATCCATTTAATTTGAATCCTTTTCCATTCTAATCCAAAAGAATATGTATAACAAGATATATACATACTATTATAATTATAGATCTGAGAAGAAATTTGGGGTTAAGGGGAATACAGATTTATAAACATGAAATTTCATTTTTTTCGTAATATCGATTCGCTCCTTCTCTTCTTTGCTTTTATTTTCTGAACTTCTTCTATTATATTTAACGTATAATATAATATTAATAAATAATAGAAATAGCGAATAAGGGAAAATGGTAGAGCTCTTCTGCTTTGATCCGAAAATACGAGAAGAAAAGTGAAGGGCTATACTTCATTTACAGATGCTCGAATTAATTATAACCTAGATTTAGAATGATAAAATTTGTGCCATTCGACCAAGGTTCAAATCTTGTCGCCACTCGACAACTGGTCGACTGGCATAAGGAGGAGTCAACGGGTAGGATCCATGCAGTTATTGCTATTTGTTTCCTTTGGTTCCTTTTTTACTATTTTCATTTCAAAAACTTCAAACACTGATAATTTCTCCATTTGAATTTCGATCGTAAAACTTTATACATGAAAGTTGCTAAGAAAACCTCCACGAACACAATAGTGCAAATTTCATGGCCAAATTATGATATTTGCTCCAATTCTGTTTTTGAGCCTCAATAATTATTTACTAATTATCGTTAATTTTATAGTCGGTTACGTAGTCCAGTCCTGGCCAACTTGGCCCAAGTTAGCTCGTAAGCTAAATGTGGCTAGGGGCACGTTAAATTGGCTTTATGTATGCGATGATAGATTTAATCCAGCTTTGGCCTACATCAGCTCATTTGCTTAATTATCATGAAGCGTTTAGCTAGAAAAGCCTCCCAGCTTAGAAAACCCAGCAATCAGTTCGCCTGTCAAAAAGTAGAGCAAACCCAACTCGGCTCATCTCCCATTAACTAAGTGATTCCCTCTCTCTGACTCACTTGCAGTATAATAACAAGCTAGAACGGTTGCTTAAGCATCTCTTCCTCGGCTATCTCCTAATCAAAATAGTTCAAGACACTCTTAAGTGCGGCCACTCATCAATCTAGCTTCAATATCGCCATCTTTGACCTATGCTCCATCTTGTCCCGCCTGGTACGGACCCTTGGCTTTCATCTGCTCCCCTTCTCCTTTATGGTCTCAATAGACCATTCGACTTGTTCTTGGTACGTACTTCTAACAAGAAGCCTATCCCATTTCATACAAGCATACTGCAAGTTTAAGCTAGCTTAATGCAAAGCATGCTTTTGGTACTATTTTTTTGGCCTTTATATCAACCATACATTCCTTTCTTTCGCCCGTTTTGTCCTATCAAATCCATTCAACCATATTATTAGCCAACTATGGTTTTCACCTTTTTTGCGGCATGATCATGGCCATCTAAGTATCAGTTCAACAACTGTAGGAACCCCATGTATGGCCACTTCGAAGAAGTGGATTGGACCCTCGGTCGAGGGGACCCTTGTTTGGTTTGGCCCTAGCAGAGGCAACCTAAGGTGTTTTGAGCCCTTGGTGAGTGTACCAAGGTGGATTTGGTACTCGGAGGTTAGAATCCATGGTCCACCACTTAATCTCCATGAGATTAGTAGCACCTAGAGTTTAGCAGCTTTTTTAGTCATAGGCGCTTGATGTTTTCTCATTATTTTTTGTAATTCCTTATAATTGTAAGAGGGCTATATAATAAGAGAATTATACAGTGGAATTAGTTAGCTTGGCCAAACCACTTTACGTCCAGTGTCATATGTGTTTGAATGCTTCTTTCCCTTTATTTTTTCCATCATTAAGCTTAACAATTGGCAAGTTACATTTTCTCTTCATAATGTGTTATAATAAATCTAGGGTTAACAAAAAATATCATCAACTTTTTATCTCTAAAAGGAGGGCCAACTTCTGATCTTGTGGTTAACAGTTTTATATGCAATCACTTTCTCCTCTTGATACGTCGCATCCAACATCAATAGTGGCGAAGGTGGATGATGCTTCGCTGCCTCCTCTACTCACAAAGAAGAGTCTTTAACTATCTCAGTTTGACTTCAAGTCATGCACAGTCATTATGTGTACCTGTGCATCTCCTCACATTATTGGTACTACCCACTAAATTATGGAAACCATGCTCCGCCTAGTGTGAGGGCCATACCCGCTAGCTCAGACCTTTGCCTCAAGATTAGACTCTTCTGGTCTGCCCAAATCTTGGCACAATCCAAGGGTGAGGTGACCTCCCATGAAATCTTGGCTGCCCGCCAAGTACTCCCGCATAGAAATCCTAGATACGCAACACTCTCAATAGTGCCCAAGCAGCCCCCCGATGGCCATATAGTCCTCTCATTCGTCGAAACTCTCAACGGTGTATGAAGATGACACGCCTGCATGTCTCAAGATGCCTAGACTCCATCGTATTATCTTTCTAGAGCTCACTTTCGAGTCCTTAATCTCTTATGAAGAATGCATCAATGATCACAAAGCTTGGACATTTCAATACCTTCACTAAGGTTATCCAATGAGGATGAGTTATCATGTGTCATTACCTTGTTTAGGGACTACTGACCTTTGCCTCCTCAAACTGTGCATGCCATCACTCCCTACTTGTTCGATCGACTATCTGCAAGGGTATGTCATAGAGAATCCATTTCCTTGTCACCGACTTCTAAGGTATTCGGCAAGATTGAATCATTACACATTCAACAAATTACTCGAGGATTGTCTCCTTTCCCATGAGTTTAGCTTAGAGGTCTCTCACTTTGTGCTAGGATTCATAGAAAATTGGATAGACACCTACAAAGGTCCGTACCCTCGCCCATGATGTCGTCCATCCTCCATATGGGATAGGACACTATTGAATGGACGGGTGCTGTTATCGTGAGCACTGTCTAAGTCAAGCATCTATCATTTTCCCATATAGAAATAAGTCAAGTGCAGTTCTTTAATGCAGCATGTCGGTTTGGAGAACCTTCGAGCCTCTTAACGCATAGGTTCGAGCAAGGCTTACCTATAACTCCTTATTGCAGCCTGTCACCCAAAAGAACCTTCAATACCCTCATTGTTTTGGCTCGAGTCAGGCTACCTATAACTTTTAATTGAAGTGTGTCACCTTGAAGAATCTTCAAATCCCTCTTTTCTTAGGTTCGAGTCAAGCCCCGTTGTAGTTTCTTATTGCAGCGTGTCGCCCTTGAGAACCTTCATTCCCCTTAGCATTTAGTTTTAAGCAGGGCCCGCCCATTGCTTCCTATTGTAGCATGTCACCTTCGAGAACCTTCAAGCCTCTCAATGCTTAGGTTCGAGCCGAGTTGACCGGTAGCTCCTTATCGCAGCGTGTCACCTTGAATAACGTCCATGCCCCTCAGCGTTTAGGTTCGTGCTAGGCATGCATATTGCTCCTTATTGTACCATGTCACCTTGGAAAGCCTTCAAGTCCCCATCATTTAGGTTCGTGCAGGACTGCAAAAGAGTAGAGAGGCAGTGGATAAGTTCACTCTTTACCATTTCAATCTGCTAAATTTTTATGAACAACAATGCATGTCGCTCGTCTTACCATTATGACACACCCTTATCCATGATTATTTGAGTAGCCATGAGGCCAAGTTCGAACCATGACCTGATGTCACCTAACGACAAGTAATGTGTCACCCAAGAGAACCCTCTAGTCTCACATGAGATCCGAATCAAGCCAGTTCTATCCACCACTCTATGCATGACTGCTTATCACTTAGAAAACTGATGGGCCAACATGTGATTTATTCAATGCCAATCCCACACCTAACTTGGTACCTTGTCGGCACCTGGATCTTATCATCGACTGGATTTAGCCCATCGCATGACAATTTTACTATTTGGTATGTCTTAAATAGGGAACTTTTCTAAAAATAATGCTAGAACTCTTCCTGAACATGTGTCGCCTAAGAGGACCTTAAGCTACTCAACGCTTAGATCTGTTACCAGGATCGCTCAAAAACAAGGCAGCACAGTGAAGCCCAAATGTCATTTCCCTCGGCATTTGACAACAAATTTTCCCACAATCTAAGATATGCTACCCTACCTGTCATAGGAAAATAATCGATGACAACTTGTTTCTTAGATAATAAGTTTTTAATAAAAGATCTGTTCTTATTTTGTTCAAAAGAATGCAAGGACATAATGCCCACTCCCTAGGCTTGCAAAGATTTTCTATCGCTAATTAGTTGAAAAAAAAGAAAAAGAAAAGGGAAATAGAAGCATGTCAGCCATGCTCTTCAAAGGCTAGTCGGCTGTTGCATTTATCTTCCAAACTGTGCTCGGCTACACCTATGCACGCCCAGCACTTCAAGTACTGGAGAACTTTTTGAAGGGAACCGAGGGTGCAACAACGAGAGGCCATGGAAAGCTTCCAAATAGCATAGCCAAAGTGCAGACCATGGCTTCGGCCATGGCAGAAGTAGCAGAGGTGACAACTACTACTCTTTCCAACAAGCCGTTAAAGCACCCATGTTAACCTAAGGTCGAGAATGTAAAATCATCAAAGAAAGGAATCCTACTGTCTTTACTTTGATCATTATTCTGAGACCAATGGGAAATAACCATCAGAGAGAGCCAAAAAGTGTAAGCACGGAACTAAGATAATGGATGGTTCTATCTCAAGAAGTGAAATTCCAAGCAAGAGGTCAAACTATAGTTGACAAACACAGTTAAGCCCCTATAGAGCTAACTCCATCCTTTGAATCTCAACCAAATTTCATGAAACAAAAGCACATAAGTGTAATGGAAGAGGAAGAGGAAGGTGAAGTAATCTCTTTTTATCAATGAAAAATCATGTAAATTTTGAATTTGCTAGAGAAATTACGTCAATACCTCATGGGTTCAGGGGAGAAGAAGAGGCTTATAAACCTCAACTTTCGATCGAAATCGTTATGTTCAAAAAGGAAAAAAGGATCTTAACCATTCAATAGTGATAAGTAGTGTGTCAAACCTTGTGGGTGGCAAAATGATATATCTGTGCTATACATCAAAATTTATGCAATACGTCGATATTAAATGAAAGCACCAAAAATATAGGTCTATAAAATAAAAAAAGAAATGAACATGATTTTTACAGTGGTTTGGAAAATTCTCCGACCTACGTCCACTTAAATTTTATTACTTATGTTTTCTTTATGGAATACAAAGATTCTAACTCAAACCCAACCACAATCTACTAGGTCACGTATTTAAGAAGGTTTAAGGAGGAAGTAAGTAGAAAAGTTTCTAAATGCCAAAAGTCCAATGGAAAATAAGTCCTCTCCAAGTTGATACAGGCTAGCTATTTATAGGAAAGTCTCCCATACAAGTTGCTGGACCATGAAATACCAAGTCAAACTCTAGATCTAAGAAATTAGAAGAGGAGACAAGGTCTTCAACGGCCTATGCAGTTAATGCCCTGCAAAATCCTTGCTGTAACGTGTAGCCCTATATGACCACTATGCTTTTTCAATATTACACTACTAAAATTAGATCATCTTTAAGCCCCGCTACACCCGCTAAATAAAAAAAAATTAGCACCCACTTTTGTAAAATTAACATGAAATTGTTGATCTGACTAGTTTTCGTTTTAACTATATCAACAAAGCTGGTGTAAAGACATAACTTTATGGCATAAGTGCTCAGCATAAGTAAAAAAAACTATTATAGTCACCAAATTTGGGCTGCATAAATCATGATATTATTTAGTTTTATTATACAATATCAAGCAATATTACTTTTTTCCACATAAATTATGCGATAATGAGAATAAATTAACTTTAAATATTTGGTTTTACATCTAATGAATTTTTTTGCACCTCTACTATTTTCCGCTATATTCCTGCTATATCCCCGCTATCACCTTTTGCATCTTCACCGCTATGGAACTACATAGTGCTTTAACTACATAGCCTATGGCTTAAAAGAAATCCGTATCGACATGAATTATTTTGGCAATGATGTGATATTCTTGTTACAAATCATCCGGTCTACTATCTTGTCTTCTAGTATCAATTCAATAAGTTCTAAGCACTTTTGCATCTGAAATCGGGTTTTTCCTAAGATGTTTTGACAGGTCTAGTACTAGTCCTTTGTTGTTGAATTTTTTGGAGTAGACCAACCACTTCTTAATAAAATAGATTCCATGATGATCAATATTGCCAACCACTCCTTAATAAAGGCTTCAAAGCCTTCCAATGTGCATGAAAATAGGTTGGTACCAACCTGAAAGTGGTCGGTACCAACCACTACTTTTGACGTCCTTTGTATTAAAACATATTAAAGCCTTTCCTATTGCCATCTCAAGCTTTATTCCTAGTCTCTAGAGCCTTTCCTTCGTCATACAGAAGTACAATGCCTCCATTTGAGTTTGTTTCAAGATTGTAGAAAATTTAGCCATAATACTTGCCCCCTAAAGTATGCTTTATGAATGTAAGATGTGCTTTGATCAAGAAAAAGTTCCATGACTGATTATCCATTAGTAGTTGAGCTCTCTAGTTATCCATTGATCCAAATTTCACTAAATCATCCGGTTCCTTTAGATTCACCTCTAAATCAAAGGTCGTTTCAAACCATTATAGATAAGGACTCTAGTCCTTGCTTAAGTGTTAGCCGTAAATCATATTTATGCCATATTCATCTAAAGTCATCATTTCAAATGTAATGAACAAAGCCATTCCTTGTTTCTCGGGGTTAAGTTATCATATTTCAATATCTTACCACGTTTACCTAAGATTTAGGGTGTCATATCAATATCTATATCATCTCGTGTTCATGCATGATTTATCTGTCTTTGGTTAATTATATATATTATGCAATCATGCATTGTTAACCATAGGGGTGCATTGTAACCAATTGAAACGTTACTTTTAAATCGTCTAGTATCGCATCCCATTATCAGTAAGCCTAGCCAAATTGAGATGGTGAAAATCATTAATTAATAAGTTGTCTTACCAAATCAAAGGCATTCAAATCCCACGGCCAAGTTTGGATCTCTTCGGATCACATATTTAACGTCTAGTCTTGGTTCTGATCTATATCGTTCTTTTTTCAATACTTGATCTCTCTATATCATACGTAATCAAATTCGTGGTCTCTTTGGATCATGTATTCATTATAAGTCCAATCAGCTCGCTCTTCGAAGAGGGGACCTAATATCCAAGGATCTCCATTTACTCACTCTCTGGTGAGGGGACTTACTTTTCTCTACAAGTCCATTCACTCGTTCTCCGACAAGGAGACTTGCACCTTATTGTTTATAACCCCATCTCTTTGGTCGAGAAAACCATGTCCAACCAGTTTATATATCAGTTATCATGTTAAATGGTTTTTAAAATCAAATATTTATTTCTAAAATCCAAATCTAAGCAAAAAGCAAAAATCCTGAACATCATGTTATCAATGTTTACTTCTAGACATCTAACCTAACACATGCCTAGAGACCAATCGAGGACCCATGCAGGTGTAAACAACCTAAGAGTAACATTGTCTTATTTATTCAAAGAAGAGGAAAAATAAGGGAACCGAACCTAATTCATATACATCTCGATCATGGGATAATCATTCTCTACCCAGATCCACGATCATATCCTGATGTATACATTAAAGATGGTGGTTGCTCCTACTTCATCACTGTAGTTTGATTCCTTACATACTATTACAGCCGATTGTCCCGAACCTTCTCCTCTATTGAATCATGAAGGTATGCACACTTGTTTGTTTCACTCCCAACCATCTCATAAAATGGCAAAATCTTCCATATCTTTTCTCTAGACCCGTGGGTTCTCTCCTAGTTGGCCTCCAATATGGGATCTACTCCTTATTATCTAGATATATCCTCTTCGAGATTTTGGATAGATCGGTGTAGGAAGAGAATTTTGGTTCCCTTCTTTGTCGCTTTTGTCCTTCGAAGCCTTCATCGGCTTTGTGCTTTCCTTTGTCTTTACTATATCCTACTCTGGGCTATCTTTTGTCATCCACATCATTAACTTCAGCATTTTCGATCTCAGAATCTTCATAACGAAACTATCTCATAGCTTTATGCTAAAACTCCACAAGATCCATTGGTGGATCCCTTTCCAAAGCAATTTTGAAATCTCCCTTACTCCGGACTCCAAACAATGTTGACATTAGAACCATCGATCTATGCGGTTTATGAACTACAGCAAATGCATCATTAAATCTAGTCAAATAACTTCATAGGGTATCTCTAGCCCTCTTCTTCGTGATCGAAAGTATCCTCATAGTCTTCGATTGAGAAATATGAACTCTAAATTATCTTAAGAATCTGTCAACCAATCTGCCAACATGCTTATAGACTGATTCTATAAATGTCCAAAACACATTATAGCAAACTCCTTCAGGTATAATGTAAAACAGCATCCTATTGCTTCCTCAAAATCACCTAACACCTGAATGTGTTAGATGTATCTCATCAGATAAACGATCGAATTTGTCCTCTCGTTATACAGTTCCAACATCGGTAGTTTGATATTGGGCAGGTTCCTCACTTACCGGATGTTAGAGGTGAATGGACTACCGTTTATGTCTTCCAAACTCTAATCTGGAGGTCCATCTATCACAATTCTCTTGATCATTTTATCTATTCGGTCGTCGTTGTCTAATGGAACTCCTTGATCCATAGCTTTGTTCTTTCCCCCGTTCCTATAGTGCACTTTTATTTCTAACTCCTATTATTTTGCACCCGCATTTTGGTCTATATTTATGGATCAGTTTCATCCACTCTCGGCAACCCCGCTTTTTCTAAGTTAATATCCACTATGCCTTTTGTAAATTCATACCAGTGCCGACTTGATTCTGGTAGGTACCAATATGGACTGTTTGTCGAGGCTCAATTCGAGCGTGCTCTGCTCTAAACCCAAATGCTCATTCATTGGTTTTCGACCTTTAGTTCCAAATTTTAACTGCTATGGTTGTTCTTTGTTGATCCATCCTTCTTAAAAGTACCCCTAGCATTACCTTCCATCGAGCCATCATCCTGTCTAGCATCTCTTTCATCATTACCTTCATCTCCTCTTTTTTCACATAGACAGATGTATTTGAACTTAAGGACACCTCTTACTTACCCCTGTACTCTGGTTGACTTCCTTCGATGATCGCTCTGGTAGTAGGCCTCATCATCTCTTCTAAACTTTAGGTTCGAACTTCAAGTATTCAAATCTATTTCATTCTCAATGAAAGCACCAAAAAAGTTATGCCAAAAATGGACAAAACAGCCTGATATCAAATGAAATTACTAATACAACTGATATAATCATATAAAAGATAGAAAAGAACATGATTTTTAAAGTGTTTCGACAAATTCTCCAGCCTACGTCCAATTTAATTTTAGTATCTTATGTTTTCTATTTGGAATATGAAGATTCCAACCACAATCCAGTATATCTTAGATTTTAGAAGGTTCAGAAAAGAAGAAAGTAGAAAAGTTTCTAAGTGCCAAATGTCCTAAGGAAAATAAGTCCTCTTTAAGTTGTTATAGGCTTAATATTTATGGGAAAATCATCCACCAAAGTTGCTGGATCATGAAATACTAGGTCAAAATCCAGATTTGAAAAAGTATATGAGGAGACGAGGCCTCCATGGCTTAAAATCAAATTGATACTGACATAAATCAGGTTAGCACCGATATGATTTTTTTATTCCAAATCATCCACTCTTCCTCTATCTTATCTTCTAGCTTTGATCCATCAAGTTTTGATCACTTTTTACTTTGAAATCAGGTTGTTCTCGAGAAGTTTTGACATGTTTAGTACAAGTCCTTTGCTGTTGAGTTTTTTGGAGTTGTCCAACCACTTTTTCAGAAAATAGGTTCCAGGATGATCTTGGTATCTAACCAATCCTCAACCAAAGCTTTAAAGCCTTCCAAAATGGATGAAATAAGTCAGTACCGATCTGAAAGCGGTCGATACTAACATCTCATTTTGAGGTCCTTTTAATTTAAACTTTATAAATCATTTCTATTGTCGTCTCAAGCTTAATTCCAAGTCTCTAGAGAAATTCCTTCATCATTCTAAAGTCTAATTAAATTGCATCCTTATTCGTCGCCATGCTCACCCGAACCTACCACCACTGATAGGAACCCCTTGACGCCCCTCAATCATGCCAACAAACTATCAAGCACCTTTAACTTAGGAGAAGCACCATCTGTGCCACATTGTGGAGAGGTCTGTCTCGACTAGCGTGGCTCATTTGACAGAGTTGTTGTTATGATTAGCCCCACACGTATTATGCCGAAACTCTAGTACCTCTACTGCATCCACCACCTACTACACATCGTCCGCCGCATTTAGGGATGTTTCCATATTGTAGCTTGCTAGTTGTCTATGTCTACATCATGCAATCCCCCTGCCATCCCCATTTCCATAATTGTCAATTATACATCACAACAGTGACCTAGAGTGTTTCAAGGACTAATTCAAGTCAATCTCAACTGTCCAAACGTCGATTTCAGTAGTATAAATACATCATATGTTGCCACTTCAAGAAAACCCAACACATTAGCCTAAGAAGAGAAAAGTGCAACTTTGTATTTTAGTCACTTAACCATAAAAAATTTGGCTGTTGTAACCAAAATGATAGTAAAAAAACTCTTAATATTCGACGTAGACCATCTTTAGTCGAACCACTCTAAAAACTATTGTCACTTTACTTTTTTTATATAAGTATTACCTCATTTCCAATCTCTTAATCAAGGTATCAGCTATCCTTTCTTGCTAATACCACTCCACAAAATCAATTTCGACGTTGATAAAGAATTTAACTAATAGATATGCATATACATGACAAGACGATTGCATTTGAAATTTCGAGGATGAAATTATTTTTCAATATAGAACAATGTAATATCCCGTAAAATGTCAATATTTACCTTTAAGTGTATTTTTGTAGTTTTATTTAATAAGGATAAAATGGTAATTTTTGCAACATGGAATTAGATTATATGGATTTTTCTTATCTATTTCGATTATATGTATGTCCAAGTCGGAGTTCGTATGCAAAAAATATGAAGAAATTTACAATCCTGAATCTAAAGCACTTTAATTGTATTCCAATGCACACACACACACACACACACACACACACACACACACACACACACATATATATATATATATCAGCATATGGACATCGATATGTCGACATATGCTCGATTAGGTAGTTAGACAATTACATCACCATACGGGCATGGATGTTCACATATGTGCGGTTAGGCAATTTATTTTAGGCAATTATGTCAATGTATAGATGTGGATATGTCGACGAATATACGGTTAGGCAATTTTCTTATTTTGAGTTCAAATGTTTGAATTTGCCATCCATTCTTCTCCAATTTCCATATTTATTCACATTCTATGTATAAAGGAAAGGAAAACAAAATTTTGAACATAGCTACTGATCTCTTTTATTCCTAAAATATAATTAACATATTTCCATCACTCCTACATTCATTTTATCAAATTTCATATCAAAAGGAAAATAAATCAAGGGCTATGCACATATATTACTTTCAAGTCGATTAGAGGAATTCTCAGATCTTTTGACTTTAGATTAGTGGTGGATTTAGTGAATTTCATCAACGTATCGGAGCTATGAGAATGTATCAGGAAGAGAAAATTCTTTTAGGAAGCAATTAAAAGATAAGTTGCGTTATGGGTTAAACACAGTCTTAACAATAGACAAGTGAAACATGAACATTTGAAACCAAAACCAAGTAGCTTAAATCAACCATTGGGAATACCACTTTGGAGATAGGATTCAACATCTATGAATTTTTTGATGGGTTGCTAAGGACGGATTGGGGAAATAAGAGCATTTGAGTCATATTTGATAAATTGACCAAGAGTGCACATTTCTTACTTGGTAAGTCAACATAAACGATACCTAATTTTTCTAACTATTTATGAAGAATATATTAAGGCTTCATGTAATGGCATGCATTTTACATTTTAGTGGATTATAAAATATTATTACTTAATTCATATGTGGTCGTGTGACTATAAAATTTTAGGAAATGACTACTAGGAACATTTTTCATCTATAGAATTTTATCAAACATTTTGAACCCGGAAATTCTTTTTCGGCCTATTACTTTCAATAGGGATTGAACTAGGGTCCGAAACTACTACATTGGATCAAGCTTATGGTTTCTCTTCTTATAGTATGGTCATAATAGGAAAACATACTTATTATTTGCAAGA
Source organism: Allium cepa (assembly GCA_030765085.1). Taxonomy (NCBI): domain Eukaryota; kingdom Viridiplantae; phylum Streptophyta; class Magnoliopsida; order Asparagales; family Amaryllidaceae; genus Allium; species Allium cepa. The sequence continues at coordinate 854,774,707 of CM060931.1, forward strand.
TATGATCGTTTAAGGTCTGTTTTATAAAGGATAGGTTAGTATGTAGGCCTAAAGCTCAGCCCATAAACTAATTTAGAAATTGTTGCAAACTAAGGTTGAAGGGACTGATCCCATTCATTTCCCGCTTTCCTCCTAACTTCCATTAGTCCTTACTTCATCAAAATGCTTTCATTTGACTTACTAATCGTAGCCTAAATCATCTTTAGAAGAGTAATCAGCAAAGAAGACTGTAGATCTATCATTTGGTTGCCTTAGGATCCAAATTTTTGTTTTTTATATCAGATTTGAGGAGAATTTTATGGTGAGTGGTTTCTGACCTTTCACTATCCTATACATGTTCATAAAGTCAAATTATATGTTTTTAACATGATTTCGATCTTAAAATATTTTCTAAATTTAATTACATCTTCAAAATTATTTATGGCTAATATTAAAAAAAATTGATTTTAAATGGTTTTGCAACCTCTTTTGATCATGTTGACACGCTATTGTAAATGTTAGATCTTGGTTAGGATATGTACGATAATAATGTTTTAACGAATTTCATGTGTATATGGATGTGGATGTATGATATTTTAGATTTTTATATTGTGTTTTGACAAGGTTTTCTAGTATTTTTAGGTATTTAGAAAAGATGTTGTCGAATTGGAAAAACTAAAGGCAAGGGTGGTTAGAATTGGATGAAACTTTAAGGGAGGCTCTGGAGCATGGAAGGAGTCCAAGGTTCAAGTCACATGAAGATTGGACAAAGTGATTCAGCTTGGTAATGAATTTATTGCTAGATGGGGAGTTTGCATATCTATTCAGTGAGAAGGCAAAGCTAAAGGACTTAGGATAAAGAACTTCAGGGAAGACTTCAGGTTAAAGGTGGAAAGAGGTTTACAAACTCAAAGTTTGAATTTTGGCTCAGGAGAGTGATAGGTAACTACCAATTTTGAGGCCAAAAGTGGAATGCCGAAGGATTTGGGGAGTGTCGCACTGTGAATGTGATTCCAAAGCAAGAAAGGAAAAAAGTGATCAGAGTGTGAATCTAGGTTGGTGCCGACCTAAATTTATGTAGCCAACTAAGACCAAACTTCCCGTGGATGCTTCAGGGGCTCTGCAAGTCATGCTTAAGGTGTTTATTTGTTCGCTTGGAGTTTGATGGTGATGTAGTAGCATGATGCTAGCTTTAAGACTTAGGTGATGGTAACTCAATGATAAATGGAGTTACATTCCAATGATCATGGCTCAATGTTGAAAAAAGTCGTAATAATCATTATAAAAAAAGGATGGGTTCTAGGAAGGGGAACCCATGGATGGAATGTTGAATTGTTATATCATGGAAAGAAGGAATGTGAAATGGTTCATTATGGATAAAGGGAACTAGATAAAGTAAGGAAAAGGCTCTAATATGCATGTTAAGGGATCGTCGATACTTAGTATTTTCTGATATACTAAAAAATAAGGTTATTTTGAAGATGCTCATAGGTACTTTGTATGGATACCTTGGATCACTTGAATTGATCTATGTACTTAGGTTCATTCGAATATGTCTAGTATTACCTTTAGGCTAAAGGCAATTAGACTGAAAATTGGGATTTATCTGTTAATCCCTAGCAATGGAAAGGTTGTACAAGCTATCATATATCAAAGGCACAATGGATGATAATGAAGATTATTGATAGATGATAATTTTTTTTGATTGCTTTCTACTGTAGTCTATCACACTCTAGGGATATCACTTGAGATAGGTATTGGGAAAGGAATACAAAGACACTTGTGATTGTACATAGGTTGTAGTATAGTAATATGATGTTTGTAGAGTAGTATATTATGTTTGTTATGCGTTAACACTTTGGTTATAGAGCCAGATCAGGTATGGTTGATATGCCATTGATCTTTACTGTATCAACTTATGTAGTATTTTTAGATTAATTTATCACTCATACCATATTATTGTTTGAATTGAGGTTATATGCTTTGCTTCTTAATTTCTCTAATACTCTAAAGTGACTAGATAGGCAGAAGATGGGCTGGATGAGTTTTCTCGTATTATATATAGATATTTTATTGTTTATTCTGTTTTACAACACTATGAAGCCTAACAATGTTTGTTTTACTATCATGAGACGGTTTATTTGAGTTTATTTCCACTTCTTATAAACTTTATTACTATGTTGAATAACTTTGCGCTTTGATATTTTTTTCACTTCTAATTGTTGTCTCTACTAATTATATCCGAGATGACTATTATATTCTATTCGATGTGATGCGAGATATACAGTAGGATCTGTGATTTCTTATTTCTTTTTACCCTTGATAGTCATCCTACATTGGCCAGGCATAGTAACAGCGCGCTATCTAGTTATACTATGTGCCAGTGGTGTAGGGCGGTCGTCGCATTTAGTGTTAACAAGATTTCTTATCAGCAACCCCAATGCAATTTGAAAGACTATTAGATTCAGATGAGTCCAAATAATCAAATGGATCCACTCTTTTGGAAGCATACCTTTCGACTTGATTGACTCAGTCGAAAGATTTTAAGGTGATAACTTCACCTTTCAATTGAGATGGCTTAATCAAATGAGCCAATAAAACCATCCATACCTTTCGACCAAGTTGGCTTAGTCCAAAGGCTTCAAGGAGTCGACTTGGGATATAAACTTAGGAATACATCATTCGTATGTGCTCTCTCTTTTAAGTGAGTCGAAATTAGCTGATCATTCTCGTTCCTTATTCCTTTCAATCATTTTGAAAAGTAACATTCAAGACTTTTCGATCACGTCGAAAGGGAGGTTATTTTCTTTGGAATGTCACAGCCACTTTCAACAATATGAGTTTGTTGTCGTTGCAATGGAACTTCTTCGAAAGGTTCACTGAATTTTTGAAGGAATGATCCCCTGCGAATGATTCCTCTTCTTATGATTGATAATCGATAAGAAACTGAGATTCCTTTTTAGAACAACCATTTCGATCAGGTCGAAAGGGTTGTTTCCCTTTTGATACAGTCTTAGCCTTTTATTGAATAAAACTAACTTGGTTTTCCTAGTACAAGATCGATTTAAGTATTTTCAAGTCTTTTGAGATCATCATGGTCAAAATCCCGACATCATTTTTGTTTTGATGTCAAATGCAGGTTTCAATAATGATGTGTTTCGACCAGAAATAACTAAGTCAGCCTTATACAACGTTCTGACAAAAAGAGTAAAGAGAATAGGTTAGAATCATATGCAATGGATCATTAGTCTAGCTAATGATCTAAATGATTTTCCTCATCGCCAATATCCTTAATGATCAAAACATCCCCCTTTAATTCATAATCCAAAATGAGTTACAAGATATTAAGCTTCTTTTCCCTAATTTTATTCAGAGTTTCTAGAGAATACGATTATCGCTAAGAAAGTAGAATAAGGAAAATGAATTAAGGATTCCAGAATTTGGTCCCCAAAACTGGACCCTTTTGGTCTTATTCGTAGATGTAGGCGGCTTCCTTTCGCACCCATGTTTTCAACCTGGACGAAAGGACCGCTATTTATATGTTGTTTTTTAACCTTTCGACTTGGTCAAAAGGTCATGATCCCTTTCGATGCTGCCGAAAGGATTTCAATTTGTATGCCGCTTTAAACCTTTCGACTTGATCGAAAGGCCACGACACCTTTCGACACTGTCGAAATGCATTATTTTTATATGTCGCTTCAAACGTTTCCACTTAAATGAAAGGCCATGACTCTTTCCGATGCCGTCGAAAGGCATCCTTTTGTTCTCCTTGGTTTGCTCTTGTGCTTCCTCCGTCCTTTTCTAGACCTTTCAACTAAGTAGAAAAGGTCTTTTACTATCATTTCGTCTTTTTGGTCAGTAAGTGCTGCTTTCTCCGCCACACCTTTCGACATTGTCGAAAGGTTTCAATATGCACCTTTTCCTTCACGTTGCTTTGTTGTTACTGGAAGTAAGATTGAAGCCTTCGAATTTGTTGATAGGCTATTCATATTGGTTTCAAAGATATGCAAGTACCCATGGTTTCGATGATGTTGAGTAGCCTTCGAATGCATGCTTGGGAGCTGAGGTGGAACCTTCCCTTCATGTTGTCCTGAACTAGTTAGAAAGGCATGTATATGCTTTTGAAAAGGTTGTGAAGGGGGGGGGGTGAAACCTTTGACTATAAAAGGTTCGGCGTGTAGTTGTGAGAGCACCATTGGTTACCTTTGAAAGGGGTTCCGAAGCCATCCTTGCTTGTTTATCTGTGTCGAAAATTTGATAGTGGCGGAAGGGTCTATTTGTTTGCAACTGGCTCAAAGGCCTTTGCATTGTATGTGTAGTCGGTGCCTTCTACTCTATCGATACCTGCTCAATGCCTTCGAAACACCCTTTTTATGTCCTTTATGATGTCTTGTCCTCTTTCTTCGATCAAAGCCTTAATCTTATTAACCTTGTTTCATAATTCTGCTCTTAAGTAGGTTTTATGGCCAACATTTGCTATTAGAGCTCTAGATTACATGATTAACCTTAGTTGATATCATGGTCCGATAGAGATAGGGAAGGAGTGGTCAACCTAGACTGGAACGAGAGTATATATATATGACAGAGTGTGTACATATTATCTATTTTTGTTTCAAAACTTCATAGTAGTATATATAGCACATAAGTCACATGCATACAAGAGTACCATTGATGTAGTTTTCTTATACAAGAGACTGATCATTCTTGTACAGGTCAAGAATGAGCTAGCATACAAGAAACAATATGAGGAATCTATCTTTGGGTTTGAAAAAGGAGCGGGTTCGGGGGTTGAAAACCCCGACTTTCATGCAATGTTTAATGCGATGATGGAAAACATGCTACAAAATGCACAAATAGCCACTCGGGAATATTGTTGTTGGTGGTGGTGCTCAACTACAGGTACGCAGAGTAGATTTTGCTAAGTTGAATAATGATTTTTCAATTCATGGTGTCAAATGGGAATAGAATTAGAAACAGAAGTAAGGGATTGGTTGGGCACCTATGAAAGGATGTTTGATGACCTTGAATTGGATGATGCTATAAATTGGAGGTTGGCTTCACGATAACTTCAAGGGAGTTCCATGAACTAATGGAACGCCACTAGAGTTGCTGCACTTGATGAACAGTTTACTTAGGACTAGTTCAAAACCCAATTCGAGGAGAAATCCATCTCGGATGCTCAAAAGTTGGTGCTGTTCAAAAAAATTATCGACATGTAGTAGGGGCGCATTTTGGACTTCGACTATGTTACTGAGTTCTAAGCTTTGATGAAATTTAGAATGTCCTTCAATAACACTCCTTTAAGGAAGAATAAGAAATTTCTTTTGGGTTTGGTCGATTGTCTAGGGAAGAAGCATGTGATTCATATCAATGAGCCATTCAAGAGAACTGTCAAGAAATCTCTTTGCCAAGGGAGTTTGTACCCAAGTCCATATTAGTTTCTATGGTATGTAAAGAGCCAAAAATGCAATAAGGTTATAGAAGAAAGAGAAAATGGAATTGTAAGAGAAAGTAGTTTCAAGGAAAGAATGTTCAAAAGAAGGCTAAGTGGGATCATGTTTGTTAAGGTTGTGGAGACGAGGGTCACTTTATTAGACACTATAAAGCTAGCATAATGAAGAAGTGTTACAACTATGCAAGTTCGAATATATGCAGAAGAATTGCCCAGATCCAGCATAGTAGAAACACATTGTGAAGGCATATGCTTTGGATGTTGTCCCAACTTCATCAAGTGCTCCCTCGCAAAGGTGAAGGGGAAGAGCATCGTTATTCAAGATATGATTTCCATTTACGATGTTTCTATACATATTTTTTTTCGATGCCAGGGCTTCACATTCCTTCATATCTAATGATTTAGTAGATAGATTAGGATTGAAACCTGAAATAGTTGACCGACGTTTGATTGTGACGAACCTTGTTGGAGGCTCAACTAACCTGTGTATGGTCAATCATGGTTTGGTCTTATCAAGTCATGGGTTCTCTTTTGTTTGTGATTGCTATGTTTTGAGTTATGCTGGGTTTCGGATTATCTTAGGAATGGACTGGCTACGAAAGTATGCAGTAGTGGTAGATTGTGAAATGCTATTAGTGATGATTTTGCCCGTGGAAGGGCAAATAGTTGTTATTGGCTACCTGTCAGACGATAGGGTTATGGTTAGCGTTCTATATTTGCTTGAGGTTCCACTAGATGAGTTGTTATTTGTGCTTATTGTGAGAGATATCAAGACATGTTCGAGGAGGTGGCTCGATTATCCCTACACCCAGAAATTGTGCTCTTCATATACTTAATAAAGGATTCCAAGCCGATAATTATGCCTTTGAGGCGTATGGTTCCCAGAGAGCTGAAGGTGTTGGTGGTGCAAGTGGGTGACCTTTTGAAGCAAGGGTTCGTTCGTAAGAGCATATCTGAGTTGGGTGAATCTGTAGTATTCACCACTAAGGTGGATGGCTCTTTGAGATGGTGTGTAGATTACTGTGAGCTGAATAAGGTGATAAGGAATAACAAATATCCAATGTCGTGTATTCATGACTTATTTGATCAGCTCGAGGGTTCGAAGGTATTATCTCATTTAGATCTAGCGATAGGGTTTCACCAACTAAGGGTAGCGAAGGAGAGTGTGCCAATCACTACATTTCGTACACTGTCTAGTTTCTACAAGTGGTTGGTTATGCCATTCGAGCTAACCAAGGCGTGGGCATACTTTGTTGATCTCATGAACTGTTTTTTCAGGGATCGGCTAAACAAGCTTGTGTTTGTGTTTGTGGATGATGTTTTGGTATATTCTAGGATAGAGGATGATCATAAGATGCACTTGAGAATTGTGGTTATAGTGATTAGGAAGCATAAGTTGAAAGCAAAGTTTTCAAAGTATCACTTCTGGAAGAGGGAAGTAGGAATCTTAGGTCATGTTGTCTTTGAGCAAGGCATTACAGTAGATCCTGCCAAGGTGGCAGCGGTTTAGATTTGGAACCAACCCCAGAACGCTACTAATATGAAAAGCTATCTAGGATTGGTGGGATATTATAGACATTTTATCAAGGACAACTCGAAGGTAGTAGCACCATTGATCAATGTGACGAAGAAGAATCATACTTCTAATTGGGTTGTGAAGTGTGAGCTTACATTCATGAATCTGAAGGAGAGGTTGACGAGTGCACTACTATTGAATATTTCGAGTGGGAATGAGGGGATAACAGTATACACAGACATATGTGGTATTGGTTTAGATGTGATCTTGATACAGAGGGGAAAGTTTTCACCTACACTACTCTACAACTGAAACCCCACAAGAGGAAGTTTCTGACTCATGATTTGGAGTTGGTGTTGATAGCATTAGCTTTGATAATTTGGAGGCATTATTGATTAGGAGAAAGGTTCAAGCTGTTCACGGACTATAAATACATGAAGTATATTTTCTCTAACAAAGATCTCAACCTTTGCCGGCTGTTAACACCACTTTTTTATGACTTAGCGACTCAAAGACCAATGGACTCAACGACCTAAAAGAAGGCTTGCGACCTAGCGACCTAAAGGCATAGGCACCTTAACGACCTACAGCAGGGCACGACCTAACGACTTAAAGCAAAGTGCGGCTCAACCGAGTTAATGACCTAACGAGTTAGAAGGGAAGCGACCTAACGAGTTAGAAGGGAAGCGACCTAACGAGCTAGCAAGTTAAAAGGAAAGCGACCTAACGACTTAGCGAGCTCTAGGGTAAAGCCGCATGCACACTGCCTCTTCCATTAGGTCGCTTGCGACCTAAGCTAGCCGAGATTACTCCTACATTACACATACTAAGTCGTCCAAAGCGTATATCTCGTCAAGGATGACTACACTAAGTCGTTAACGACTCATGCTGCCTCAGGATAACTCTAATGTCGCAACTCCTTAGGTCGCTCACGACCTATGACCAGCCCGACCTAAGCCCAAACTCTCCTATAAATACCTCACATGCTCCACACTTAAGGGGGGATTGTCCTGAAAAAGCTGACACTCTGCCACTTTGAAATTCAAGCAACTCATTCTCCAAGTCCTACAACATCATAACAACTTCAGAGATCAATTTGAGAATGGATCAAACTTCTTCATCGACTCGATTATACTTTGGAAGCTCAAGTCTTTGAAGTTTGTTGTACTTGAAGTCTAGTTGTAACAAAGTGTACTCAAAGATCATAATAAAAGATATAAAGTGGACGTAGGCTTGACTTTGAGCCGAACCACTATAAAAGTTGTCGTCTCTTTACTATTTTCTTCTATTCACTGCTTGCTTTTAGTTCCCGTACCAACGGGTGGTGCTTTCACTATATCATAACTCACACTGAGGTGTTAGCGTATATTTTTTGCATTAACATTTTTGGTGCTTTCACTGAGAATTGAACTCTGGGTGCTCTCTTCATTGGTCCATAAAGATTTGTTGAAAGACTCTCTCTAAGAACCAGAAGTCTATCCGAGATTATGGCTCCTCGAAGAAAAGGTAGATCTACTAGATCTGGAAGTGCTTATGTGAATACCGCCACTTCTTCCGCGTCAGATCAAGTGGCTCCTAGTGTTGGAATCACAAGAGCCGAATTGGTTGCTGCAGTGTCTGGGATGTATCAACAAAAGGAAGCCCAGAACACTTTGATGTTGGACAGATTAAATGCTTTGCTTGGAGTTAACCATCAACCAGAAAACGATGAAGAAACCTTTGCCGAAGATGTTCATGATTCCCAAGGGAAAAGTATTCCTCAAAGGGCAGCTGGCACCGCCAAAGGGGCACCTTCCCAAGCCGGAGGTTCAAGGCCGCAGCTAACTCTTCGTGAATGTTTGTCCAGGCAAACTTTCGAAAAAGTAGCTGACGTCTGTTCCGCGGGAACTCTGAATGATAAGGAGTACCGCTCGGGAATGATTCGACAAATTATGAAAGAAAACATGCAAAGGGAGGAAGATGAAAATGACAGGGGGTTTGCTCCAAGAAAGACTCCTTCTACTGAAAGAATTCTGAAGGCTGAATTTTCAAAGAAGTTTGTTCCCCCGACCATTCCAGCTTATCGGGGGACAAGCAATCCAAACCAGTTCTTACACAAGTATGACTAGCATATGACAGGTGCTAGAGCAACAGATGAGATCAAGTGCAGATACTTTCCTGTATACTTGGAGAGAGTGGCTTGCTTTGGTTCACAAAGCTTCCAGTCCGATCAGTAGATCAGTTATTCGACCTGACTCGAAAATTCAAAATCAGTTCAGGTTATATGCTTTGAAGGCCAAGGACATATTGTCACTTTCCAACCTTGAACAAAGCCCCGGAGATTCTATCAGACCTTTCTTTAATCGCTTTAATATAGCCTTGGCTGAAGTTGATAATGCAGAGCCTCGGATGATTCTAACTTACTTGATGCGATCTATTGATAAATCAAGTGAATTTAGGAAATGTCTAAAGATGAAAGAGCCGAATTCACTTGAGAAGTTCTACAAAAAGGCCGATGAATTTATGCGCCTGGAAAGCCTTCCTGTGCCGGCAAAAGTAGCTGTGATTGAAGTTGAGAATAACATTGTTTCTTCAAACAAAAAGGAATTTGGTGGCCAGAAGAGGGAGAATGACGGTGGAAAGAAGTAGAGAAATGCGAAGAAAGCTCGCCACTTTAGACCTTCAGATTTTACTCCCTTAACTGATACTCCAGAAAATATCTTTTTCGCAACCAAGGATACTGCTGAATACCCCAAACCACCTAAGATAAAGCCTGGGAAAAATGTTGCGCATAATGGGAGATTCTGTCGGCTTCACAATCAACCTGGCCAAGACACTAATGAATGCCGCCATTTAAAGAATTTGATTGAAGAGCTACTGCGACAGAATAAGTTGCAACAATATGTGAAGAGAAACAGAAGTGACCCGAGCTCATCTACTCAGGGGCAACAAGTTCCTGCTCATCAATCCGGCTCAGGTGAGAGGACTACAGTGCATGAATCTGAGAGGCCTGTCATTAACGTTATCACAGGGGTCCTCACCCAGCGGGAAGAAGCTGGGGTGAGATGGAAAGATATGCTCATGCCTTGAGATATGCCCCGGCGGAAGAACATGTTTTTTTCTTGGAAGATGCTACACCCTTAAAGCAACAGAGAGCTTTTAATGATGACATCATATTCCGGGCTAGAGACTCTGCCGGTGTTGAGGCTCCCGCCACAGATCCCTTGGTGATATCTGCAGGCATCGGACCAGCCATTGTCAGAAGGGTGCTTGTGGTCTGCGGCACCTCTTGCAATGTCCTCTTCAAAAAGACATTTGATCAAATGGAAATTCCCATGGATGATGTCCAAGCTTCCTCGCAGAAAATTGTTGGGTTCATTGGAGAACCAAAATAGCCTGTTGGGACTATTGATCTATTTGTAGAACTTGGAGAAGGGGAGAAGAAGGTGGTCCGAAAGCAAATTTTTGTGATTGTTGATGAATTCTCTGCTTATAATGCCTTCTTGGGTCGACCGGCTCTCGCCGCATTCAAGGCCATTCTCGCCCTGCCTGACTATGAAGTTCCCCACTAATAATGGAGTTAGTGTTGTGAAGGGGGACCAAAATTCCGGGCGAGAATGCTATCTTACAGAGTTGCGGGAGGTGAAGAAGAGAGAAATGGGTAAGGGTGCAGTAGCTCCGCTCCGCATCAAAGAGCCTACCTTGTAGCAATTACAGGGTGGACCCTGCACTAGAGAGCATACTGGTGCACGAAAAGAGATTGATCCCAAAAAACCAGTGTAGGGGAGAGTGGAGTGGTGCCGGTGGAAGTGACGGTACCACTACCTGTTGACCTGAAAGATCCAAACAAGGTGTTGAATGTGGGTTCACAAGTCGGTGTGATGGTTCAGAATATGTCGATATCATTCTTGAAAGCAAACCTAGATGTATTCGCTTGGAGTCATGCCGACATGTGTGGAATATCTCCAGAAATCGCGGTGCATGCTTTGAATATTGATCCGAAATTCACACCCGTAAAGCAGAAAAGAAGAACCCAGGGTCCTGAAAGGTCGGCAGCATTAAAAAAAGAAGTAGATCGGCTCATGGAAAATGGCTTCATTAGAGAATGCACTTATCCGAATTGGGTTTCTAATCCAGTGTTGGTTAAAAAAGCAAATGTAAAGTGGAGAGTATACATTGACTTTTCAGACTTAAACAAAGCATGTCCCAAGGACTGTTTCCCGTTACCCAGGATTGATCAGTTGGTGGATGGAACAGCCGGGCATGAACTATTGTCTTTTATGGATGCTTACTCGGGATATAACCAAATTATGACGCATGAGCCAGATCAGGAGGACACGAGCTTCATCACTGATGTTGGTCTTTACTGCTATACAGCCATGCCCTTCAGACTGAAGAACGCAGGGGCAACTTATCAAAGACTTGTTAATGCCATGTTCAAACCCTAGATTGGCAAGACTATGGAAGTATATGTTGGTAAAATCGAAGAAGGCAGTAGACCACATGGACCATTTGGCAGAAATGTTTGCAGTCCTCCGAATGTATGAGATGAAGCTAAATCCTCTGAAATGCTCATTCCGGGTAGAGTCCGGAAAATTTTTGGGTTTCATTGTGAGTGCTAGGGGCATTGAAGCCAATCCTTCTCAGATTACTGCTTTAAGAGAAGTTAAAGCCCCAAAGACAAAGAAGGAGTTGCAAAGCCTCAACGGGAAAGTCGCTGCTTTGAGTCGGATTATTTCCAGGGCCGCTGATAAATGCATTCCCTTCTTTGATGCTCTGAAGAAAGGAAAGAAAAACTTTGAATGGACTCCTGAATGTGAGAAAGCTTTTGATGAACTGATTCGTCACATGAAAACGCCTCCAATACTTTCTAAGCCCAGCAATGGTGAAGATCTTTTCATATATTTAGCGGTTTCGTCTCATGCTCTCAGTGCAGCATTGGTACGGGAAGACGGTAAAGTTCAGCTCCCTGTTTATTACATCAGCAAAAGATTCATTGGGGCAGAGATGAATTATTCAAGGCTGGAAAAGCTCGCCTATTGTTTGTTAATTGCATCCAGAAAGTTGAGGCCATATTTCCAAGCTCATCCTATTAAAGTCCTCACTGATCAACCTTTAAAGCAAGTCCTATTTCGCCCGGAAACTTTGGGTCGTCTTCTGAAGTGGAATATTGAACTTAGACAATATGATATCACCTACCATCCCCGAAGAGTAGTCAATGGACATGCTTTAGAAGACTTTATTCCAGAATACACATATAAAGGTGACAGTGAGGAAGAGGTAACTAATGACATCCCGATCTGATGGAAATTATATGTTGATGGTGCAAGAAATGACTATTGTTCCGGAGATGGTGTTGTGCTTGAAACCCCCGAAGGGTCGTCCTTGTGTTATACTTTGAGATTAGAACTTCCTTCGACAAATAATGAAGTAGAATATGAAGCTCTTGTTGCTGGCTTGAAGATTGCAACGGAACTGAACATCGAAGCATTGCAGATCTTCAGTGATTCCCAGCTTATTGTATGCCAAGCCAAGAAAGAGTTTCAAACCAAAGGAGGAAATCTGCCTGCTTACTTATCAAAGACCTGGGAGCTTCTCGATGATTTTGACCATTATACAATAAGTCATATACCCTAGGAAGAGAACATGAAGGCAGATTCTCTTGCAAAATATTCAAGCTCTGGTGAAGCTCAATTATTAGGATTGGTCCCTATAGAAGTCTTATCATGAGATGGATATTACTAGATTATGACCGTATCTCAAGAGCAGGAGTCGTTGATGACCCCGTCAAGGAACATCTACTCAACGGCTCCCTTCCAGAAAACTAAAAAGAGCGTCAGAAATTATTAAGAAAAGCCTCGAGATATGTAATTCAAGACGGCCGGTTGCACAGACGAGGATTCTCGATGCCATTACTCCGATGTGTAACCAAGGAAGAGGCTAAGACAATTTTAGCTAAGGTGCACGGAGGAGAGTGTGGGGATCATTCAGGTGGTCAAAATCTAACAAAGAAACTTCTCCGCTATGGGTACCTTTGGTCAGATATTAATGGAGATGCTGCTAGCTAATCCTGAAGTGTGACAGATGCCAGAGATTTGCAAAAATCCCGAGAGCACCTTCCACCAAACTAACACAGATGGTCAATCCATGGCCATTCGCCATTTGAGGGATAAATCTCATTGGGCCTTTGTTGGTTGCCAAGTCCGGAATCAAATATGCTATTGTTGCTGTTGATTATTTCACAAAATGGGCAGAATCTGAACCATTGGCTACTATTACCTCTAAAAAGATGATAAACTTTGTGAATAAGAATATCATTTGCAGGTATGGTGTGCCTCAGAAGATAATCACAGACAATGGCACCCAATTCGAAAGCTAAGAATTCCAGGACTTTTGGATGTGATTCAAGATCCAAAAGAGCTTCTCAGTGTAGGATCTAGATTAACCCTAGAGGGGGGGTGAATAGGGTTATAGCAAATTTTCTCGAGTTAAATGCAAAAACAAACTGCAGAGAAATAAATATACTGAACAGTAAATGTAACGATCTCGAATTTTATTTAATTTACATTGATAATTTAATTTAATTTTTGTATAAAATTTGTGAAATAAATTTGTAATTGATATGAAAATATCAGTTATATTATGAAAAAAGGGAAATTTTGTTTAAATTAAATTTGAATTGGGATCTGTTGATAATGTAAAGAACAAAATATGTTTTGTAACATATAAGATAAGAAGTATTAAGGGATAAAATAAATATCTAAAGATTTTGGTTATGTAAACTATAAAATATAAGATATACACATTAAACAAATTTGTAAAAAAAAAAAAATTCAAACAACATATTAAAATGGAACTTCATTATATTCAAAAGTAAAAAGGCAAGTAAGATATATACATGCAAAGTAATAAGGCAAAAGAAAAATATCATAATGAAGACATGAAGGACTTAAGCCATTAATGCAAAGATGTCCTTAGTACACAATATAATATCTAACATTATCTTCAGCCGAAATGAAATCTGTTAGCCACCATAACATATCCCTGCAGCCATGCCTATGGTACAAACAACCACCCTGTTTACTTTCTTCATATACATCAATTCCCTTATTCTATTTTGTTCATCAAAGCTTGCATTCCAGTTTCAAAGGTCTGCATTTTTTTCATAAGCTAAAGAAAACAAAACCAAAGCAAAAGCTTGTAAAGCAAGTACAAATAAAAGCAAATACATTTAGGTAAGCAAAACAAAGAAAATAAATGAGATAAATAGGCAGCCTGTAGAGTTTAATGTACTTGGCAAAAATAAGAAAGGTAAGGTTGTAAACACACGGCAGTACTTGGCAATTAATGCAAGTTTCTCTAGCCATAACTAAAAACATTTCAGCCATGCCTTAGTACAAAACAAATCAATGTTCACACTATTGTACTAGAAAACATTATCAACCTGCACACTGATTATATTTTTATATATATACATCAAACTCTCGTTTTAGTTCGTCCATCATAAATGAAAGAAAAAAATGAATGAAGTAAATAAAACTAAAACAAAACATAACAATACAAATCAACTCAACCAAGAAAAAATATAAGAAGAAGAAGCTTTAGCCTGCAAAATTTCAAACTGCTGTTTCAACATAGATACAAATCAGTTCTTCTTTCCTGGAAATCAAGTGAGTAACCTCACTCTTAAATGATCAAGTATATATATCTGTTGAATATTCATCTTGAGTAAGTATGAAATGTGTAAATATCAATTCAATTCTATTTTGTACATATGCAAGTATGATATGCAATGCAGGTGAATTAACAGAGTACTCTCTGTATTTAGCTTCCAGGTTTTACTTTGCAAAAGAAAGTCAACATAGAATTCAACTTTCACTTCATTAATTCATTATTAGACTTTGAAGTTTAAACAAAATAAGTTTGTTTATACTTAATTTAAGATCTGGAGAAGGTCATCAGTAAAATAAAGCTTTATAACATCTGAAAAATTTATTTTACAGGGAAAATCTTAACTTTATGATTTATGCGAATGTCATGAAACTTGAATTAAATTATATAACTAGATTTGTTATCAGAAGATAGGATTTTTCAATTAAAGATGGAAATTTTTCATCGAGTATGCGAAGGAAAATTAGTAGATGACCTGGAAATGATCTTTGATCAATTTCCGGCTATACGTTGAACTGGGGAGAACGAATTTGTGCATGAGGGTGGAGGAACCTACTGAGATGTTGGGAAAAATCATCGGAGTTGCTCTCGATCAGTGAGGTGATGGCGGTGTGGATTTTGGGTTTCTAAACCTAAAAATTCTGATGCTCGAAAATTTGTACGCCACGGCCTCATACGAGTACCGAGTGGCTCGTGCCCTTGGGAAATGACGTCTAGGTGGATGACGACGCGAAGTCTGGAGTTGCGCGAATTCCAGTGGACGAGGCATCGAAGACGAGGCGCTGACAGGAAGAAGGGTGGTTCCAGTTTTTGTCTTCCAGGTTCAAGTGAAAGGCTCGAATTCAAATTTGCGTTTGAATCAATGATCTGAAGTTTGAAATGGAGTTAAAGTATGATAGCCGACTTGAAGAGATCATCGTTGGTGATCGGCGTGGACGAAGTCGTTGGTGCAGGTGCACATGTAGTTGCGTGTGCCAGAGTTTAAGAAGATAGGTTTAGGGTACTGGAGTAACTCGTGTAAAATGTGGTTTTGCCTCGGGTCATTCGAGTGTTTACTCGGAGTTAGTTTGGGTTGGCTCGAGAAAGTGGAGCATTTCAGATTTTTGCAAACCTGACTGTTTCAGGTTTTAAAACTCAGTTCAATTTTTTTTTGAAGCAGGATGAAACAGTGTTTTGAAATTTAAATTCAGAATTTGATCTAGGTTTTAAAAAGCGTTTGAATTCAAAGTTAAAGTAAAATTTGAGATGAAACTTTTGAATCTTAAAATTGAAAAAAATAAAATTTGGAATTTGAAACAAGGTTTTAAAACAAGTTATCAAATGTTTAAAACTTGAATTTACAAGTTAAATAGTTTATCTATTTTAAAAATCTGAATTTACATAGTTAAACAAGTTAATTTAAAAGCAATTGAATGTATGAGAAAAATTTGAATTTAAAATAGATTAAAATTGCATAGTTAAATTTGTAGTTATTTTAAATTCAAAAAGCTTTTGAAATGGAATTTAAAAGTGAATTTGAAACAAAATGTTTTCAAAAGTGTTTGAGAAATGATAATTGAATCAATTATAAAAAATTACGATTTCATCTCAAAGATAGTTCATTAAAATGTTAAGTTAAATTAATTAATTTGGATTTAATTAATTAAGAAAGTAAGGGTTTAATTTAATAAATTAAAGGTTTAAGTGAATAAATCAAGAATTAATTAATTTTAATCAAGAAATCATTAATTAGATAGGATTAGATTATTAGATAATGGTTAAGAGTTAATTAATAAAACAATTTAAGATTCATTAAGTTACAATTAACATTTAACCAATTAATAAATTAGGATTAATTTATGAATTATTTATAGTTAGTAAATTTTTATAAAATATGGTTAAGGTTGATTAATCAAGTAATTAAGCAATAATTAATTCAAGGAAATGTAATAAATTAATTAAGTAATTAATTTGAGATTAACCAATATAAGTAAAAGGTTAATTAACTAATGAAAATGATTAAAGGTTTAATTTCTTAAATGAAATTGAAATTAAGGTTAAAAGATTATGAAATCAACTTTAAAGTTAATCAAATTAATTTATTAATTAAGAAGAATTAATTAAAGTGTTTGATAAATTAATTTATATCAAATTATTTGTAATTAATTAATAAATCAGGATTGGATAATTAATTCATAAGTAATAAATTTACTTGGAAATAAATTGAGTTGATTAGGAAAAAAAAATGATTTAATTAATCCTGCATATAAATAACTATTGAATACTTGACTTACTCATGAATGATTGTATTGTATGAGATGCCTCGAATTTACTGTCCTGACTGATCTGTGATATTTTGTTCTGTGGATTTAGATGTGCATAATTTATTCATTTATTTACATTTGTAAATTACCTGTGAATCTGTGAATGGACGATAAGCGTTATAGTTATATCGCTTATCAATTACATTTCTGTATTTTAATCTGTGATAATTGAAATAATGTTGCACTATTGTGTTGAACCCCTGGACCACACTTATACGCACACAATATGGATTTCACGAGGAAATCGATTAAGTCACAGTTTTTGAAAAGATTTTTAAAGTTGAATATTTGAATTCAAATGTTTTGGAAATGGAGTGGGTTTAAAGTGAAAAGCTTTTGAAATGGAATTTCAAAGACGAAATATATTTTGAATAACTTGATTAAGATTTGAAATTTAAATATTTTGATTTAAATTTGAATTCAATACTTGAAATTGAATTCCATGATTTGAACTAGGGATTATAACGATGTTATACTAGTTATATATGAGTCAAACCATTTTTAAAGTATTGTTCTTTTGACAATTTGAATTAACCCAAAGATTATAAATTGTATAAATGAAATAAGGTTTTTTTTCTTCGAAATAACACTGTCGTTTCTAAATGATAAAAGAAAGCATTCATAGGAGAAATGAATTTCAAATTATATTAAAAGGATTTCAAGTTTAAACCGAAATAGTCTTCCAAGTTATAGATGAATATTTGGAAATGAATTTTTGAAAGAAAATATTTGGGAACGAACTTTAAAAGATACCAGTTAAATCTTAATTTAAAGATTTAATGAATTAAATCCAATTGAATTGGAATTGTTTTGAAATCCAGGAATAAATCTTTGAGAAACTAGGTGAACTTTATGAAATAAATCTTTTGTTTAAAAGATTTGAAATGGTAATTGGATTAAACCATTTGAAAGAAAGTTTTGAATTATTAAGTTGTGACTTAATTGAAATCCCAGTATCCATATGATTTTGAACTATTTCGCTCACTATTCGGTTTAACCGGGAGAGGACCTTTGTGTCGTATAACCCATTCCGAATATGTGATTCATCGTTATGGATAGCATTTGAAGACCGGTGTTGAAGACCGGGTATTTGCGAGAGCGATAGGATGACCTGTCGATTGACTCTGCACCGAGTTGCTCCGGTATAGAGTTCTCCATATGTGATGGGGAATCCGATCAGGATTGTGGATATCCGGATTGCAAGGACTTCTTTGTAAGTGCCTTCGGTTCTGTTCGAGCCCGGAACAGACTTGTATGGATTGTGTGTCTGACATTA
Source organism: Allium cepa (assembly GCA_030765085.1). NCBI lineage: Eukaryota > Viridiplantae > Streptophyta > Magnoliopsida > Asparagales > Amaryllidaceae > Allium > Allium cepa. The sequence goes on from CM060931.1 coordinate 854,792,883, forward strand.
CAAGTTGAGATATAAAGATGATTTCTTTCAAATATATTTCTGTTGGTGGCGGAGAATTTATTCTCTTAGCTTAACACCCTTCTCTGAGACGTACGAGCTCAGAGGTTATATAGTTGAAGTTATCAGCGATATATTCCCAATTTGGTAATGTGACATACTGAGTGTTGCTGTGAAATGATCATTGTGTTGATTATTTATGATATGATCATTTATTTGATCGTCTATCTTGGTGATCATTTCTATGATCATTTGTTGACCCAAAGCATGGCTTTTTGTATAAAGTATGTTTTTGTGGACGTGACTTCGTCGAGCCTCACACCCCGTGAATGGTCAAAACAGGAAAGAAGCAGCAAGGTTATGAGGGGTAGCGCCCTTTAGGATATGTGCATTTCCTTCTGGAAAAGGGTGGTATCATGGTATGGAGCCCAGATACTTACTCATGTTGAAAACACTTTGTTATGATTGTGTGAATTGATTAGAGAGCTCTCGGATAAAGGTCCCAAAGGACCGGGGGATGGCATATTCGGTCAGTTGTTACTCAGTTAGGGGTAACCCGGCCTTGTGTTGGTAGAGATCCGGTTTGGTTCTCGGGGATGTCCATCCAGAGGCATTCTCATGTGGCAATGGGAAGTTCCTTGGCCTGATCATTCGTTGGAAATCCAAAGAAACAATACGATCTTGTACGGTTTTAGTTGTAGGACCTATCATTCACTTATGGTGTCGCAACACTGTTTGGATGGTAGCTATAGTAGGCATATGATAATGGTCGTATGTTGGCTAAGATTTATATTATACTTTCGAAATGAAATTTTCTTACACTATGCACTAGTAATAATATCAAATGTTTCCTTTTAATGCGTATCAAGCATCTTTGACTATCATAAGGAGAAATCTCCTCCGATTCTGCGTTTGCATTGTGTGTGTGTGCGGGAGGCCTTATGGTAGTCTCATTTTTAAAAGCATTGCGAATTGACTTTGAAAATCTTTTGCTGAATGTTTAAAAGATAAACTGTTTTTGTTGCTCACACCAGTCCCACGACTGATCCGGAGTTTATTGTTTTCCTTCCTAAACTCTGGGTGCTCATTATTTTCTACACGAGCAGTCTAGAGTTGGGTTTTTTTCAGATAGTCAGACGTAGTAGATTATCTGGAGATTAGTTTAGTCTTTGGACCGCACCAGTCTTGCTTATGCTAGGTGATATGTGATGGGGGGTTCGAGCTATTACTAGATTGATTATTGGAAATGGAGTTGCAGTTCTGGAGTTCTTCCTTGAAGACTATCTTAGAGTTATTTGTTTCGCTGTTAAATGTTATCTATTTTCTTTCCGCTGCTATTTTATTGTATCATATCTCTGTTGTATATTGATATCTATTGGATCATCTGTTGTATCAGATATTGTATCAAAGCTGTATATCAATGTATTATTCTTTTATTCCGCTGTGTTGTTTACTTAATGTTGTTATAAGCTCCGGCGAATCGGATTTGAACGATCGAATCTACGACATTCGAATACGATTTGAAGTATGGGTGTCGATTTTCGAGCGCGCAAAATCCGACTCGTTACAGTAAATCACACACAAAATTTACCCAGCTTCGGCAAACCCTGCCTACTGCTACATTCCCAGATTTCTATTAGAATTAAACAGTCTCCCATTTACAAACACTCTAACAGATTCACACACCCTGCTACCGCCTATAGAGTTTTGCAAACTCGCACATCCTGCTCACTCAACTAATTCTAACTAGACAATCTGACACAACCTAAAACCTAGGTGGTGATTCACCAAGATTTGAACCTTAAAAGAGAATTTAAAACAAACTTAAAAATAATTTAAAACTAAAAACCTATTTAAAAAAAATAAACTAAAGCCTTTTTAAAAGCAAGGCCGGCCCAATTCTATTCTTTCACCCAATCCTCTTTTCTCTGGCTTGAAGAAAATGGTGGCCTCTGTTGTATCTTCGTTCGATCTGAATTAGGGCTTCGTTCCCTTGCGAAAATTAGGGATTTCTCAGTATTCGATTCTCTGGTTTGTGTTGCACTTGCTCGCTACTTCTCTGATGATCGGCTGCTTGCTTCACTTGCGGTCGTTCGCAGCTGCTCCTCTGTTGATCGAGTTCGATAGATTGTGGTATGTAATCTCTTCCCTTTCGTTGCTTGTTTAATGCTTGCGCGAACTCGATTGATTGATTATTTTGCCGATGATGATTGTCGGTTTATATTTTGATTTGATTCGATTTTTCCACACTTTTTGATGATGATTTGTGTGACTTATTTATATGAATTCCGAGACCCTAGAATTTGTTTGTATCAATTCAACACTTTCCTTATTCTTGCTTTCCTGATATTGTGACAGCTTGGTACGCACGGTTTTGATTTGTAGCGTTCGATTTTTTCTTGGTTGATACGGCAGATACTTTCCTCTTTTACTTGGATTTGACTTTTGACTTTTTCAATGATACGCACTTGAATTTTATACTGCGTTGATTTCTGACTTAATTAAAATTCGACTTGTTTAACATCTTGATTGCCACGGCTTCGGCCATCTTTGTGTTCATCCCTGTCTTCGGCTTTGACCTTTTCTGATGATGTTCATTTCACTATGACCTTGCTTTGTTCAGTGTGACTTTGGTTCATTATATTGTTCGAACTTGTTCAGGTGATTCCATGGTAGCATTTGGTATTGCTTCGACCACTGTCTTGCATTCACTCTATATATTGATGATATTGGGTTGTATTGAGCTCGACATGCTTTATGTTGCCTTCATGTGCTGTTGACTTGTGCATTTGTCTTTGTGATTTGTACTTGCACACTGCTTCTTGTTGCACTTGTGTACTTCATATACATGTGTGTCTGCACTATGATATCTTGTATTACATCACTGGTCTTTACATCCATTCTGGTTGTTACTGCATTCATGTTGTTGTGCATTGATTTGATATCATTATTTCAATGTTTCTGATCATTTGTATACATACATTCATGTATGTATATATGTGTATGTCTACACTCATATTGCCTCGAGCTTTTTCCATACTGATGCACTTCATACAAGCACTGTGTTGTTCTTGCTTGCTACCTGGTCGACACTTGATGTTTGTAACTTGGTTTGTGATGTTTCTGTATATTTGCCTGAGTCACTTGTTCATATTGCCTCTGTACACTTGTTGCTTCCTTGACCTGTGCCCATTGTTGGCTTAGTCCTGGCCATTCTCTGGTTATTTCATATCAATTTGAATTGTGCATTTGTCTGCACTGTGCATTGAGCACTTTGTCATCTGGATGCATTCTGTTGTTCATTGCTTGGTCTCTGTTGCCTTGAATTTCTGGTTGGTGCATTGCCACACTATACATATGAACTTGGTCTCTGTTGCATGCATTGCTGGTTGCTTTGGGATTGAACTTGAGCTTTGTACTGTCGATTTTTGCACTTGTGTTTCTCACCATGTTGCATTGTCGTTCACCTCTCTTGTATCATTGGTGTTTCTGTGTTCATGCTTGTGACATTCATGTTGCAACTGGTTTGAACCAGATTTTGTTTTAGCATACTTGGTGGTCATTTTGTACTTCTTGTCTTTGTTTGGTTCTTGATCATTTCATGTTGATTTTTGAAATTTCACTTGAGTTGAATCCAGTTTCAAAACTCGGGTTTGACCATGTGCTCACTTGTCCCTGTAGCATTATCAAGTGTATATCGATATGCACGGCCTTATGGCATGTACATTTGTTAACGCTAGAATTTGAACGCTAACACCCCGATGTATGAGTTGTAATTGTGAAAGCACCACCCGATGACTCGGGAACAGATTACAAGCAGATAATAGTAGAAAAGCGGTAAACAACAACAATTTTATAGTGGTTCGGCTTTAGGGTATAGCCTACGTCCACTTTAAGTACTTTTATTAATAATCTCGTTACAAGCTGATACAATTCTTCCCGAATACAATACACTTTGAATTACAAGATACTTAGAACAAGTAGCTTAAACTTCGATGGAGATGAGAGTTTTCGAATCCATGTTGGATGTATGTGATCTCTTCTTGAAGTTGTTTGTAGCGTTCTTAATATCTTGAGAGCTTCAAGTGTTGGATTGGATTAGTTTGGAATGCAGCAGAGTAACGGTGTTTGAAGGAAATCAGCGAAAAAGTCCTTTACTAGTTGGAGTTAGGGTCATATTTATAGGCATTTTTCGGAGTAAGGTTGTAGGTCGTGACCGACCTAAGTAAGGTCGTAGGTCGTGACCGACCTAAGTAAGGTCGTAGGTTGTAGTCGACCTGAAGAGCATTGGCCCCTCCTTCCACAAGAACACGCATGCTGATTTGCACAAGTCCTAGGTCGTGAGCGACCTATCCCCCCTGTGGCACAACATAGTCAACTTTTTTACTCTGGCATTTAGGTCGTTAGCGACCTACCCTAGGTCGCGAGTACTTTCCTTTAGCCATAGCTGATCTTAGGTCGCTGAATCCCTTAGGTCGCGACCTTCCTTAGGTCGAAGCACTCCTTTAGGTCGTGAAAGCTTTAGGTCGCTAAGCCAATCATGCCGTTAGGTCGCAGAGTTCCATAAGTCGAGACCGTCTTTAGGTCTCATTCACTCTTAGGTCGCGAAGCTTGATAGGTCGAAACATCTTCTGAGTCGCAGCCTTCCTGTTAGGTCGCGAGGCTTCATAGGTCGCGGCCTCCTTTAGGTCGCGAAGCATTTTTAGGTCGTTCTCCTTTTTAGGTCGAGCCATCTTTAAGTCACAGCCTTTTTTAAGTCGCTAGGTTCTTGAATTGGCTAGGTCGCTACATTTTCCTTAAGTCTCTTACAGAAGGGAGTCAACATTTGCCCCTCGAAGTATATGACTTAGCCATAGGTCGTGTGCTTCGACCTTCTTAACTCGCGTTCTGAAGAATTGTTAGGTCACAAACGACCTAAGGAGAAAGTTAGGTCGCGTAGTGTCGGTTCGCGTTCTACTGCCCCAGAATATAAATACCGTAGGTCGCTCCCTCCCTTCTTCATCTTCTTCAGCATCCATTCTGCCATTAACAAGCTTTTGAACTTTTCGAGGACGATTCAAATCAGCTCAATCCTTAGACTTTTCCATCATAAGATTGCGTAAGTGAATTCTATCAACATTCAACTACATCCATCATCTAACCGCGAATATTCCACTTGTGATTCTTAATACATTTTCTTATGCTGCTTTTTTCCATAAGTCGCGACTCGATTAACCTTTTGATTGAGTTATCGTGGTGATTCTTGTGAATTTAGCAATACATCCGATGTATGGTGGTTTTGAGGCAATTCGAGTTGGTTTTTTCGAGTCATTTGTGATGATGTGGGAGGAAGATGGTAAATTACAGTGATTCGAATTAGCTGGTTTGTAATTTTGGAAGAGATGAGGAAGGCTCTAATGGGTTAACGGGTTAATGGTGGAGATGATATGGCAGCGTGTGAGTGGAGAATCGACCTTAGGGGTGTCTGTTTGAATGTGAACCATGCGACCTAATACTAGCGATCTAACTCTCTCTTGAATGAGATAAAACTTAAAGCAGAGCGACCTCAGAACGACCTAAGAAAGTAACGACCTAAGTTTAATGATGATTGAAATCTTAGGTCGCGGCTGACCTTATACTTAAAACAAATCTGGACCATCTTAATCTGAACCAAGGTGCGACTTAAGAACTTGTTGACCTAAATCCCTGAATGACTGCAGAGGGACTTAACATGTCAACGACCTAACTCTTTTGCGCCATAGGCTCTAGGTCGCGGCCGAGCTAGGACTTGAACAAATCTGCATTGTTTTGAACCTCTTGAACTTGCACAGGGCGACCTAATATAGCCTTGACCTATACTAAGTCGCGGGGGACAGTTTGGATGATCTATGACCTGTAAAAAATTTGAGAGAATTTGATTGAACTGCTTGGACTTGAATTGTTTGAAATTCATTACATTCCTTTGCAGATTGCTCTAACTTTTAATCTAACAACCTGTTTAAACATAACATTTGCAGAGAAATGGGACGAATATACTGTCACTGACCGCCCACATCGAATGACAGATTAGTCGATAAAGAATAATCAACTTAAATGAATTGTGTGAATGAAATGCTGTGAACCATTGAATTCAAGTGATGTGTTAAAGCAAAACTAAAATATCCAGTTAAGGTTGATTCGTTCGCATTAACACTTCACTTGAGCTTTATATTAACAAGTCCTGAAATCTCATAGTCGACTAATTGTCAACTAGTTTAACTTCAGTTATGTTTGCTTTCCTTTTTTTTTTTTAAAGTTCTGCACAACACTTCACACTTTTTAGGAAACGTGCACCTTCTCATCTGAACATCCAGTCGCTTATGTAGAATGATGTCTCAACAAGAAGAGATGATAGAACACGTTGAAGGGGTTTTCCCGATTGCTATTCCACTAGAGAATCCTCCGGAAAGAACTCCTACCCTTTTGAAACAGCGGGCGCTTAATCAATTATGCGTTCAATTTGGCATTGCCGAGGCAGAAGTTCTACTCCCTGGACCAAATGACTCTGCTGATAGACCACCTTACGGTTTTGTTGCCATTAATCGACAAATGTGCTTGAGTGGAGCAATTCCTCCTTTTAATGAATTTCTCCGGCAAATCCTACTTCGACTGACGATCTCTCCTTTTCAGCTGCACCCCAATGGCTATGCTATTTTGATGGGATTGTGTGTTCTGTTCAGGAGGACTCTTGATCGTCTTCCGAGTTTAGAGGAAATCTGTTACTTGTGCACTTTTGCGAAGAACAAGGACCATCCTTCAATTGTACTTGTAAGGGGTGCGCGGAACCGCAAACTTATTTTGGATTTGCCGGAGAGTGCACATGGATTCCTGAATCAATACTTCTACATTCGTTGCCCCGCAGAATTTTACGCAGACTGGAGAGTAGGAAGTGAGATCTTTTTTCTCTTTAATTTTATTCTAAGTTTTACCTGGTTCGTATTGCTAGATGCTGATTCCATTCCTTATTTTTCAAGCACTTCCTCCTCCTTCTAGAGATTCCAGCCATAAGTCAGTTTTTGAAAGGCTAAGCACTGTGGCTGCTGAAGAAAGAAGCGCAAAATTTCTATTGACAGAAGAACTTCTTCATCAGTTTGAGCTTCTACATCCTTCTCGTTCCACTCAAATACATGAAGTTCCAACGGAGGTTCCTGATTCTCTGACGAGCACTCCTGATGCCCCAGTCTCCACTAAAGAGCACTTGCAGGGAGGAACCTCTATAGAAACTTCACTAGTTAAGTGTTCAATTCCGAAAGATGTTGCGGGGCCATCTGACAAGTCTGTACTTGCCCCAGTTACTGAAGAGGAAGAACCCCCTCAATCTACTAATGAAGGAGTTAAGAAAGCAAGCTCCAAAAAACAAGATGGCGATGATGTTTTTGAGGGGTTGAGCGATTTAATTGTGACATCTCAAGAACTTTTCAAAGATGATGTTTCTAAAACTGTCTCTTCTGTAATCGAGGCGACATCTTCTTTTCAACAGATGTCAACTCCTCCTACTCAAGTTATCACTACCTCTATTCCACAGAGTGGTTTGTAACTCGATGCGCGTAGTTTACACGTTACACGACACTTTGGATTTCTCATCACTTCTATGCACTTATCTTCTTGTACTTTAAAGATTTCTAAAGCTTATTATTTTAATTCCAGATTCTCCTATGGGGCGCAGCGGCTCGTACTATGATGATTTCCAGCGCTACGGGAGGCGTAGCCAGTATGATTACAGGCGTTACCTTCCTTCTTACAGAGAGTCGGATGAAGAGAGGGCCATCAGGAAAGCCGACGAGAGACGAGCATATGAAGAACGTCGCCGAAGGGAACAAGAAAGACATGATCTTCCCCACAGAGATGATGATACCCAAAAGAGAAAAGCTCATGATGAGAGAGGAAAGAGTCACATAGACGATTCTTCTAGCAAGCGGGCTAGACTTACTGAAGAAACAACTCCTTCAGCTTCTGAACATGTCCCTGCTCAATCTCCTGCTCCCGTTCGCTCCGACATTCAAGCAATCATCAACCGGCCCGCATACCAAGTCGGGCAAGGTCCTCCCACTCTTCAAAGTCGATTTCCTCAGTGGTGCCTGAGAGGGGTTCGATTTGATCTCGACTTGGTTCCTCTCGACAAACCGGCTATGCTGCGAAATCTTGATACTGTCAGGACCGATATCGAAAGAATGTCGAACTGGCAAAAACTCGTCGACGAACTTCAGAGGGTTAACCGAGCCAATCTCGAGGCCATGCTAACAATGGAGAATGATAAGGCTGAGTGGCAGAAGACTCTCGAACAGCATGACGCCGAAATGAGAAGTATTGCTTCCTACAATGAAAAGCTGGAAGCGGAAGTAGAAAAACTTAAGGAAGAATTAGCTACTTCATCTACTTTCCATTCACAAAAGGAGAGCATGCTTCAGCAACAAGTACGAGATGGGCATGCCAGTCAAAGAGCAGTCGAAGATAAGCTTGCATACAAGGAAAAGGTCATAGAAGAATATCGTGCTGAAACTGTACAACTGCGAGAACAGATCGACTCTCAAAGCTTGGAGATAGAGTTGTTAAAAACTCGACTTGCTATGGTCGAAAAGGAGCGCGACGAGGCTGTTGCTGGTAAACTTGCGGCCGAAGAGGCTCATCAAGCAACCAAAGCTGACATTAGCTCCACATTATTCGATTTTTATCTGCACAGCATTTTGGGACGTGGCAGCCTTGCCTTTCTAGGCCCCAAGTATGAAATCACACTGGCTGAAGTTTGGGAGGCAGCACTTGATATGCTCGGTGGTAAAGATGCTGGATATGCTGAGTCAGCCCTTGAAGAGCATTATCTTGATGATGAAGCCCGTGCCGCTCTTGCCAAGGGAAAGGAGCAGCTTGCCAGAGCGCGGGCCGGGATGGCGGAAGAGGAGCGTTCTGAAAAAGAAGTACCGCCTACTACCTCTGAACGTCCTCTAGTTTCTCCCGAGGTGGACATTACAGGCTCTAGTGCTCATTCGCCGCCTCCTACAAGAACCGGGGTAATTACCCCTACTGATGAAGAGGCTTTGGAGGACATTGGGGCTCAGAATTATGAGATTGAACTGACGAAGCCAACATCTTCAGGTAATTTCGACATTGGTCCGATTCAGGTGGATTACCTGCTTATTCCTCAAAAATTTGATGAGCATCTCGATTACCTCTTGAATCTCGATGAACCCATATCTCCCTTCTTTCGGGAAGATACTAACATTTTCAATTTTTCTTCCTCTGCAGTTGAAACAACAAGTGCCGTGCAGACTTCGCCTTCTCTGGTTATTCCTCCTCCATCTCTTCAGGTGACTCCTCCTTCTGCTTCACAACCTGGGTCACAAGAGGAGAAAATTGAGGCTCTTCATGGTTTGGATGACCCTATTGCTTCGCAAGAGCAAAAAGATGAGGGACTCGAAGGAGGCGAGATCTCTCCGGAGCGGACTCCTTCTGACGACGTATTTTTGTCCGCTCTCGTTACTCCGGGGAGTGAGTCTTCTTCGAAGAAAAGAAAGAAGCATGGGACATCGAAGAGGAGGGGGAAGAAAATTATCACCACTGAAGAGGAACCGGAAATTGCACCAGTTGCACCTCCCTCCCCTTCTTCCCTTATGCCTTCAGACCAACCTGAAAGACCTGAAAAGCTAACCACTCGTCCGGGTAAAGGGTCTAAAGGCGGCAAGAAGAAATGAAGAGTTGAGCTTTTTGATTCCTTTTTTGTGTAATGGCCGGATGTTGTGCAGGCACCGGCCCCTGCTTTTTATTTTGAAACCTATATCTGCAATTGAATAAAATGATTCTTTATTTGTACAGACTTTTGTTTGAATTTGAGAATGCATTTATTATTCATTTTTGCACAAGTTTATTTATACGATGTTGCGGTGAGCTTGTGGTATGTTGTTTGAGCGTACTTTACCGACATAGTTATACCGCTTTGTATGTAACTATACCATGTTGCCCCTATACCATGAGCTTACTGCAATATCGTATACTTTGAGGGGACTTGCACTCTCGTTTTCTAAAGAATAATTACTTCATTCTCGAAGAGAATTTTCGTAGAGTGCAACTTCCTTCATATAAGTTTCTACGCTTTGTCCTTCGAAGAAATCACTTTTTCCTTTTGCGTATGTATATATTTTGCCAAGTGAATTCTTCTATGTGGTAAAGCGGACCTCTGAATGTACTTTAACTTTCTTCCCCCCCTTTTTTTTTTAGAATAGGTAAAGTCATCAAGTACGCTCTTGATGAGGATTTTTCTCTTTCTTCTTTTTTAATAAAAATTTGTGCCTCTGAGGAGAGATTTTTCCACGTTTCAACACTTGGAAGTTTTATTTCAATCTCGGTGAAACGTGGGCTTCTGAAGAGGTCTTTCTTTTTAATTGTGTCCCCGGGAGGGGGTTGTACCTCTGAGGAGGGATTTCTCACGTTTCAACACTTGGAAGTTTTATTTCAATCTTGGTGAAACGTGTACCTCCAAAGAGTTGTGCCTTCGAGGAAAGCCTTTTCACGTTTCGACACTTGGAAGTTTTATTTCAACCTCGGTGAAACATGGGCTTCCAGGAAGGTCTTTATCTTGTTTTGCATTTCAACTTTGGTGAAGTGAAATTCTGAAGAGCGGTTGTTACACTTCAACTCCTGGTGAAATGGGCCTCCGAAGAGGGCTTTTATTTTTTTTGCATTTCAACTTTGGTGAAGTGAAATCCCGAAGGGCGGTCATGACACTTCAACTCCTGGTGAAATGGGCCTCCGAAGAGGGCTTTTATTTTGTTTGCATTTCAACTCTGGTGAAGTGAAATTCCGAAGAGCGGTCATAACACTTCAACTCCTGGTGAAATGGGCCTCCGAAGAGGGCTTTTATTTTGTTTGCATTTCAACTCTGGTGAAGTGAAATTCCGAAGAGCGGTCATAACACTTCAACTCCTGGTGAAATGTGCCTCAGAGAGGGTTTTCATCGCCTGGAAGTTACTCTCTCATGGTTGGAGGGTCATGACTCCTCCAATCTTTTTTGTTGAGTAGAGAACTTTCTTTTTTGTGGCGTATGACCCATTAGAGGTCTTTATCCTCCGAAGAGTCGTGCCTCCGAAGAGGACTTGTGCTGCCGATGATAGCTTTGGTTGTTCCTCTGTTCACTTGCTTATGCCTTTTCAATGATCCTCTGCCCCCCTCTTTTTTTTTTTTTTTTTACAAGTAACTTGTTTAATCCAAGGAAGTGTGCTTCATTGTCAGGCAATTTCGTGAGAACGAGCACTAGCTTTTTAATTGGATGTTTGTTTGTTCAAACGATCTCAATTTATTAGCAAAGACCCGTTTCTGTCGAAATCATAGGCTGTTCAATTGAAGTACTTCCTATCTAGGATTTGAATTCGGGGCTCTTGTGACTTGAAATTTGGCGAGAATCACTTGGTCTTTTTATGTGCAAGTTTCACTTCCATTGTCTGCAAAAATTCAAATCGACATTTCAGCAATACATTCTATGTACCTTTTATATCGAGAATAAAGCAAACATGTAATAATAATAAGGAACACAAGATTTATAGTGGTTCGGCCATGAAATTGGGCCTACATCCACTTTATATTCTTTCATTATTTACTTGCATCAGTTTTACAATTGCTTTCAATTACAAGAATCATACATTCATAATTCTTTTTACAATGTTTCAACAAAATTTTCAAGTAAAGTATGGACGCAAATGGTTGCTGTTCCATGCCCTTGGAATTTGATCTCCATCAACAGTGGTGAGTTTGAATGTGCCGTCAAGAAGCTTCTGACCTATTACATACGGTCCTTCCCAATTTGGCCCAAACACACCTGTCGCTGTCATAATTCTCTTCAGGACTAGGTCTCCAATCTCAAAGCTGCGTTGGCGAACTTTGGAATTAAAATGTCTGGCTATTCTTTGCTGATGAGCTGCAATTCTGAGATTGGCCTCATCTCTTTTTTCATCAAGGAAATCTAGCGCTTCAAGCTGTAGCCTTTCATTTTCTGCTTGGTTGAAATGGATCCTTCTGTGTGAAGGAACCTCTGTTTCTATCGGGATCATTGCTTCCGACCCGTATGCTAATGAGAAAGGAGTGTGCCCAGTCGCAGTTTTGTGAGTGGTTTTGTATGCCCATAGTGCAAGTGGTAGCTTATCGACCCAACCACCTTTCGCTCTTTCGAGTTGCTTTTTGATGGTTGATTTGATGATCTTGTTTACTGCTTCCACTTGCCCGTTTGCCTGCGGATGAGCAACTGCTGAAAAGCTTTTCTAGATTTTGAATCGCCTGCAAAAATCTTGGAATTCCTCGCTTTCAAACTGAGTACCATTGTCTGTGATTATTTTCTGAGGCACACCATACCTGCAAATGATATTCTTGGTCACGAAACTTATCATCTTCTTAGAGGTGATAGTAGCCAATGGTTCAGCTTCAGCCCATTTCGTAAAATAATCAACTGCAACAATAGCATATCTAATCCCTGATTTGGCAGTCGGTAGCGGCCCAATGAGATCCATTCCCCAAATTGCAAATGGCCATGGACTGACCATTTGTGTGAGTTCAGTTGAAGGTGCTCTAGGAATTTTGGCAAATCTTTGGCATTTGTCACACTTTCGGGAATAGCTTGCAGCATCATGATTAATTTCTGGCCAAAAATATCCGTATCGGAGAATTTTCTTTGCTAATGTTTGACCACCTGAATGATCACCACATTCTCCTCCATGCACCTCAGCTAGGATTGTTTTGGACTCTTCCCGGGATACACATCGAAGCAATGGAATTGAGAATCCCCGTCTGTATAATCGGCCATCCTGAATTACATAGCGAGAGGCTTTCCTTAGTAGCTTTCGTCTTTCTATCAAATTTTCTGGCAGAGAACCTCTGAGTAGGTAGTCCAGTATTGGAGTCATCCATGACTCTTGTTCTTGAGATACATTCATAATCCAGTCAATATCCATCTCGTCTATACTTGGTGCTGAAAGGACTTCTACAGGGACCAATCCCAATAGTTGAGCTTCACCAGAACTTGAATACTTTGCGAGGGAATCTGCCTTCATATTCTCTTCCCGAGGAATGTGGCTTATTGAATAGTGATCGAGCTCACACAGAAGTTCCCAAGCCTTCGACAAGTAAGCGGGCAGGTTTCCCCCTTTCGTTTGAAATTCCTTCTTAACTTGACATACAATAAGCTGAGAATCGCTAAAGATCTGTAATGCTCGTATGTTTAGTTCTTTAGCGATTTTCAGTCCTGCGATAAGAGCTTCATATTCGGCTTCATTGTTTGTTGAAGGAAATTCCAATCTTAGTGCATAGCATAATGACCGACCTTCAGAAGTCTCAAGTACGACTCCAGCTCCAGAACAGTAATCATTTCTTGCACCATCGACATATAACCTCCACTGGATAGGGGAATTGTCGAACGTTTCTTCCTCACTGTTTCCTTTATCTGTAAACTCTGCAATGAAATCTGCTAAAGCTTGTCCATTGACCGCTTTCCGGGGATGATAAGTGATGTCATACTGACTGAGTTCAATATTCCACTTTAGAAGACGACCCGAAGTTTCAGGGCGAAACAGGACTTGCTTTAAAGGTTGATCAGTGAGGACTCAGATAGGATGAGCTTGAAAATATTGCCTCAACTTCCTAGACGCAATTAGTAAGCAATAGGCGAGTTTTTCCAACTTAGAGTAATTCATCTCTGCCTCAGTGAGTCTTTTGCTGATATAGTAAACTGGATGTTGAATCCTTTTGTCTTCCCGTATCAGCGCTGCACTTAAAGCGTGTGATGATACTGCCAAGTATATAAGAAGATCCTCGCCATCGCCAGGCCTAGAAAGTATTGGAGGCGTCTCCATATGGCGAATCAACTCATCAAAGGCTTTTTGGCATTCGGGAGTCCAATTGAAGTTTTTCTTTCCTTTCTTTAGGGCGTCAAAGAATGGGATACATTTATCTGTGGCTTTGGAAATGAACCGACTTAAGGCGGCAACTTTTCCATTGAGACTTTGCAATTCCTTCTTTGTTCTAGGAGCTTTGACTTCTTTCGAGGCAGTAATTTGAGCTGGACTAGCCTCAATGCCCCTAGCGCTGACGATAAACCCTAAGAATTTTCCGGACTCGACCCCAAACGTGCATTTCAGAGGGTTAAGCTTCATTCTGTATTTCCGGAGGACTGCGAACATTTCTGCCAAATGTTCAATGTGATCCGCTGCTTTCTTAGACTTTACTAACATGTCATCAACGTAGACTTCCATAGTTTTGCCCAATTGCGGTTTGAACATAGCATTAACAAGTCTTTGGTAGGTTGCCCCTGCATTCTTCAAACCGAAGGGCATAACTCTGTAGCAATAAAGACCAACATCGGTGATAAAGCTCGTGTCCTCCTGATCCGGTTCATGCATCATGATCTGGTTATATCCGGAGTAGGCATCCATGAAAGATAACAATTCATGTCCCGCTGTTCCATCTACCAGTTGATCGATCCTGGGTAAAGGAAAGCAATCTTTGGGGCAGGCCTTGTTCAGATCTGAAAAATCGATGCACACTCTCCATTTTCCATTAGCTTTCTTAACCAACACAGGATTTGAAACCCAGTTCGGATATGTAGATTCTCTGATGAAGTTATTTTCCATGAGTCGATCAATTTCCTCTTTTAATGCTGCTGACCTTTCTGGACCTTGGGTTCTCCTTTTCTGTTTTACTGGTGTAAACTTTGGGTCAATATTCAGAGCGTGTACTGCAACTTCTGGAGATATTCCACACATATCAGCATGAGTCCAAGCGAAGACATCCGGATTTGCTTTCAGGAATGATATCAAGATATTCTGAATTGACACATTAAGTTGTGAACCCACATTCAACACCTTATTTGGGTCCTTCGGGTCAACAGGTACCGGTACCGTCATTTCAACCGGCACTACTCTATTCTCCCCTGTACTGGCTTTTCTGGGATCCATCTCTTTCCGTGCCCCGCTATGCTCGCCAGTGCAGGGTCCGCCCCGTAATTGCTACAAGGTTGGCTCTTTGATGCGGACCGGAGTGGCCGCATCCTTTCCCATTTCCCTCTTTCTTGACTCTCGCAACTCTGTCAAATAGCACTCTCGCGCAGCATTTTGATCCCCTTTTATGACTCCTACTCCATTGTCTGTAGGGAATTTAATAGTGGGGCACCACGGGGCTAGAATAGCTTTGAATGCTGCGAGCGTTGGACGGCCAAGGAAAGCATTATAAGCAGAAAATTCATCGACAATCACAAATGTTTGCTTGCGGACCACTTTCCTTTCTCCTTCCCCAAGTTCTACTAGCAGATCGATGGTTCCTATTGGTTGCTTTGGCTCCCCGGTGAAGCCAGCGATCTTCTGCGATGAGGCTTGTACATCGACCATAGGGATTTTCATTTTGTCGAATGTCTTCTTGAAGAGGATATTACATGATGCTCCGCAGTCAATGAGAACTCTTCTGAAATGGCCGGTCCAATACCAGCAGAGATGACCAAGGGATCTAGGGTAGGAGCTTCGATACCTGAGGAATCTCTGGCTCTGAAAATAATATCATCACTGAAAGTTTTCTGTTGTTTCAGGGGCGTAGTGTCTTCTAAAACAAAGACGTCTTCTTCGGCTGGAACATATTTCAAAGCTCTGGCATATCTCTCCATCTCTCCCCATCTCTTGCCAGCTGGGTGAGGCCCTCCTGTAATGACATTGATAATGGGCCTTCCAGATTCATGCCCCGTAGCTTTCTCACCTATCCTAGGCTGATGAACACGAGCCTGTTGCCCCTGACTTAACGATGCAGGATTGTTGCTATTCTTTTTCACAAATTGCTGCAGCTTGTTTTCTCTTAGCAATTCTTCAATCAGATTTTTCAACTGGCGGCACTCATCAGTCTCATGACCGGGTTGATTATGGAAGCGGCAGAACTTCCCACTTTGTATAGCCTTTTTTCCGGTCCTCAAAGGGATAGGTTTAGGGAGGTCAACAGAATCTTTAATGGCAAGGAAGATATGCTCCGGCGTGTCTGATAAAGGAGTATACTCTGATGGCTTGAAGGATCGGGGCTTCTTCAGATTACTCTGTTTCTTCCCATTGTTATTTTCCCTTTTTTGCCCTACAGATTCAATCTTGCGTGGTGCAACAGTGTTATCTTCAGCTTTTTCTGACACTGCCTTCACCGGTACAGGACGGCTTTCCAGGCGTATGAATTCGTCTGCCTTTTTGTAGAACTTTTCGAGGGAGGTTGGCTCCTTCATGTTTAACCATTTCCAAATTCGCTCGATTTATCAATAGCCCTCATCAGATAAGTCAATATCATTCGTGGTTCAGCATTGTCCACCTCTGCCAGCGCTATATTAAAGCGGTTCAAGAAAGACCTGATAGATTCACCAGGATTCTGTTCTATACTTGACAATGACATGATGTCTTTGGCCTTTGAAGCATATAGTCTAAACTGTTCCTTGAACTTTCGGGTCAAGTCTGAAAACTGATCAATAGATCGGACTGGCAACTTGGTGAACCACAGTAGAGCCACGCCTTCAAGGTATACGGGAAAATATCGGCACTTTATCTCGTCTGAGGCCCTGGCACCTGTCATGTGCCAATCATATTTATACAAGAATTCATTCGGATCACTTGTCCCTTTGTAAGCTGGGATAGTTGGAGGGACAAACTTCCTTGGAAACTCCGCCTTTAAGATTTTCTCAGTAAATGGAGTTTTACTTGGGGCGAAACCCCATTCCTTCTCATCTTCAACCCTTTGCATACTTTCTCTCATGATTTGCCGGACCATCCCAGAAAGATACTCCTCATCATGTCGAGTTCCAGATCCACCAACCTCAGGAAGCGTTTGCTCAAAGGGACTGGCAGCCCTTTCTGGAGCATTCCTCTCATTAGCATCATGAATGTTGCCAGTATAATTCCTTCCATTACCAGCCGGTTGATTATTTGCCCCGAGCAAATCATTCAACTTATTCAGAATTAGAGCATTTTGGGCACTCTGAGCTTCTAATTGTGCATTCTGGGCGTTTATCTGCTGGTTCAGTCCTAATATTACAGCATCCAACTCTGCTTTCGTAACCCCAGCAGACGGAATGGGTTGATTAGGTACAGGGGAAGCGGAGGTTCCCTCTTGAATATTCCCAGATCTGACAGATCTACTCTTCCTTCCAGGAGCCATTATCTCAGATAGACTTCTGGTTTTCAGGGAAATTCTCTCTACAAACCTCTGTGAAGCAATGATGATAACTTGCCTGAGTTCAATTCTCAGTGAAAGCACCAAAAATGTTAACGCTAGAATTTGAACGCTAACACTCCGATGTACGAGTTGTAATTGTGAAAGCACCACCCGACGACTCGGGAACAGATTACAAGCAGATAATAGTAGAAAAGCGGTAAACAACAACAATTTTATAGTGGTTCGGCTTTAGGGTATAGCCTACGTCCACTTTAAGTACTTTTATTAATAATCTCGTTACAAGCTGATACAATTCTTCCCGAATACAATACACTTTGAATTACAAGATACTTAGAACAAGTAGCTTAAACTTCGATGGAGATGAGAGTTTTCGAATCCATGTTGGATGTATGTGATCTCTTCTTGAAGTTGTTTGTAGCGTTCTTAATATCTTGAGAGCTTCAAGTGTTGGATTGGATTAGTTTGGAATGCAGCAGAGTAACGGTGTTTGAAGGAAATCAGCAAAAAAGTCCTTTACTAGTTGGAGTTAGGGTCATATTTATAGGCATTTTTCGGAGTAAGGTTGTAGGTCGTGACCGACCTAAGTAAGGTCGTAGGTCGTGACCGACCTAAGTAAGGTCGTAGGTTGTAGTCGACCTGAAGAGCATTGGCCCCTCCTTCCACAAGAACACGCATGCTGATTTGCACAAGTCCTAGGTCGTGAGCGACCTATCCCCCTGTGGCACAGCATAGTCAACTTTTTTACTCTGGCATTTAGGTCGTTAGCGACCTACCCTAGGTCGCGAGTACTTTCCTATAGCCATAGCTGATCTTAGGTCGCTGAATCCCTTAGGTCGCGACCTTCCTTAGGTCGAAGCACTCCTTTAGGTCGTGAAAGCTTTAGGTCGCTAAGCCAATCATGCCGTTAGGTCGCAGAGTTCCATAAGTCGAGACCGTCTTTAGGTCTCATTCACTCTTAGGTCGCGAAGCTTGATAGGTCGAAACATCTTCTGAGTCGCAGCCTTCCTGTTAGGTCGCGAGGCTTCATAGGTCGCGGCCTCCTTTAGGTCGCGAAGCATTTTTAGGTCGTTCTCCTTTTTAGGTCGAGCCATCTTTAAGTCGCAGCCTTTTTTAAGTCGCTAGGTTCTTGAATTGGCTAGGTCGCTACATTTTCCTTAAGTCTCTTACAGAAGGGAGTTAACAACATTGATACACTGTGTATGTCACATTGTTCGTGTGTGATGAATTCAAATGTAAATGATGACGAACAACCCAAATAACTGAGGCAAATAATATTTTCAAAAATCCATATTTTATTTTATATTGCAAAAATATTTCTTTTTCACTTTTACTGCGTTAGGGGATATTTTTGCAGATTGCTCACATGCTGGATTCTAACTGGAATGAAGTTGAAGATAAACTACGAGTGTGAGTGATATGTAGTGAGAAATTTATGTAAATTGAATTTTGATGTAATTAGAATCAAAATTGTATATGTATAGTGATAGATTGAATTTGTACTATTCAAAATTGTAATCAATATTTGTTTAAATAAAATTTCTGTCAGAATTCAAATTCTGTGTAATTTATTTTATTCGACAAATATTTATTTATCTATGAAAAATAAAATAGTGCATTAATAAATACATTTAAATGAATATATATATATATATATATATATGTTTATTATCATCAAACAAAAATCATATAAGCGCATATTCAACAATCTCCCCCTTTTGATGATAATAAACATATATTTAAGTTTTTGGCTGTGTTAAATGTATTTGATCAATGATATACTCTAATTGCTCCACCTATTTAAATGCTTCCTCTCTACACGATGCTCCCCCTACATATATGCATACAAATAGAAATATACAAATGAGCCTAGATGCAAATGGAAAATTATTTGACCTTTGCTTGATTTTATTTGACAAAATCTTAACTTTTCTCTCCCCCTTTTGTTATTAGTAAAAGAATAATAGTGTTAGAGAAAATAGAGCTAAAAGTGATCGATATTAATCCAACATTAAAACTCAATTGAATATACATATGTTAGGCGCATATTCCACTTTTAGAAGTAATGGAAATGATGTCATCATATAAAACCATACAGTTGTATCTGTTTGTGGTACACTTATATCAGGAATTTGAAAATCTACTAATCATGCATAACCGTTAGGACTTTTAAATGAGATTAGTAGTATTCAAATTTAATTTTAAAAATGAATTCAAGTATCTTCTAAGCACGCATAACCGTGGGGACTTTTAAATGGGATTAGAATCAACTTGTTTATTTAATAAATCAATTTTGATATGCGTTCCATACATGCATAACCGTAAGGACTTTTAAATGAGCATTGAAACACATAACAAATTCCAAGTAATTCACGCATGCATAACCGTGAGGACTTTTAAATGAGAGTGAATACTTTGGATTTTATTTTGTTTTATAAAATGAAAAACGAATGATTCCTGTTTAAAGTACCACATATCGACTAACTATATTGAATTTTTGATGAGCGATGGTTAATAGAAATATGATAGACAAAGAAATGGTTATGGAATCTTTACCCAACAAAAGTTTTATAACTCTTTTTTGAATTTCTAAAGAAATTTTTCTAAAATATACTGTATTGAGTAATGTACGAAAAATATCAACACTCACCACTTTTTTTTTCAATCACTATTTATCTTTTCGATAATTATTAGGGAGTTAGACTAGTTAAAATTGTCATTTAAATCAAATTCAAAAATAATTATGAAATCAACTTTTCACAATGACTAATCTGAAAATATGATTAAAAATGATTTTCTCGAGGCGGTTATATGAGAAAATTTTCTGCTATTTGGAAATTATTTGAAATGAAAAATATGCAAAAATTTTCTTTGAAAAACGATGCAGTTACTAAATGTCTCCAAAATCACGTTCAACTAGTAATTTTTCTATCAACTAGATTACCAGTGTAATCTACATCTGAATTTCTTTTTCACTCAAAAATTATCATTAATTGAATTTGATCGACCAAACCATGAAGTGTGCATCAAAAATTTCAAACTCAATTTTAACAACAATTTAAATGACATTCTTTGAATTTGAATTGAAGCCGTGTAAATAATCAGAAACTGTGAATATAGAGTTAGTCGTATTATAACCAAAAATATTATCATCCAAAAAAACACTATTTTTAATCCAAACTAATATATATGAAGTAAATCCAAGAATCTAGAGAATATAATTGGCCAACTATGTCAGAATCAAAAAATCATCATCCCTTTATCATCACATTATTATTGGCTGATTTAATTCAAAATACGGTGCAGATTATCACATTTAATATATCGATCAAATAAATATACCTTCACCTGTTTTACCTTTACGACAATTTTTTGTGGTTGCCCATTCTGTCACCTTTGTACTAGGCTAAGGAACTTTTGCTTTATTTCCCGTTGTGTTTCTGGAACAGCCAAAATCCAGAGAACACTGTTGTTGTTCCTTAGCCTGCCACCATACCTACACGATGAAAGATTTTTGTGACCTATTTGTTTTTATAGGTCCATGATTGTTAGTGGCTGAAGCATTGTGAATAAACAATCCCTTTGGAACCCAAACTTGTTTAGTCCTTTTATTCTTGTTCCAATAGACATTAAATTTGTTTGTAGAATTCTTAGGAACCCAAACTTGTATAAATTTTGTGTTCTTGTTCCTATGACTACAATTTTCAACGCGGTGTCCAATTATTTCACATCTAGCAAAGACACTTTTAACTTTTGCATTATCATCAACTTGTGTTTTCCCAAATCCTAGTCCTTTTCTGTTGTTAGCAAAAATTTGATTTCCCAATAACATGTTGAATGATTTTTCTCCTCTTGAAAAGTTATTCAGAGATTTCTCAAGATTTTGGACTTTGCTTTTTAGTGTTGTGTTTTCAGTTACAAGTGAGGTGCATCTATTTATGAAATCCTTTTTCCTAGAGTCAATGGTTTCCTTAAGACTCAAGTTTTCTTTTTCAAGATTCTCAAAGCTATTCTTAAGTCTTGATAATTCTGAATCTAAAATCTTACATTTTTTACAATCTAGGTTTTGAATATTTTCAAGTTCAGTTTCTAACCTAAAATTTTCATGAACAAGTTTTCTCCTATCAGATTTCAGTTTTCCAATTTTAGATTCAAGAGTATTAACTATTTTAGTAAGATCACAACACATCAAAGCAAGTTCTTTATAAGAATAGTCAGCTCCCTCACTAGATTCCTCTGAGCTTACTTCTGAATCTGATTTTGCCACAAGACACAAATTAGCCTCCTCTGAGCTATTATTCGAAACTTCCTCTCCTTCTTCATCATCCCAAGTCGCTGCAAAGGCCTTCTTCTTATTTTTCTTTCCTTTCTTGTTTTTGAGAAGTGGGCATTCTTGTTTGAAGTGGCCAGGTTTCTTGCAGTTAAAGCACGTCAGTTCATTATCGGAATTGTCAGAATCTTTTGGCCTATTACCACTTGTTTTCTTCTTGCGTGGCCTGAATCTTGACAATTTTCTAATATTATTGACAGCCATTGCAAGCTCTTCAATTGGATCTTCTTCTTCTTCATCGCTCTCTTCTTTGCTCTTTAAGCCAATCGTCTTCTTCTTTGATTCGAAGTTGTTGCGGTCCTCCTTTGCTTTTAGCTCAAGCTCATATGTCATCAAGTTGCCGATCAACTCCTTTATGCTTAGTTTACTCAGATCTTTTGATTCTTTTATTGCCGTGACTTTTGCCTCAAAGCTCATCGGTAAGACTCGTAGCACCTTCCTTACAAGCTCTACCTAAGTGAATACCTTCCCAAGCGCTCTGGCATTGTACACCAAAGTTGAAAAGCGTCCAAACATGTCTTTTATGCTCTCGCCTTTGTCCATCACAAAGTTCTCGTATTCATTGCTGAATAGGGCTAGACGAGACTCCTTGACTTGAGAAGTTCCTTCATGTGTCACCTCCAAGGTATGCCAAATTTCCTGTGCAGTTTTACAATGAGAAATTCTATTAAATTCAGTCTTATCAAGAGCACAGATCAATGCATTCATGGCTTTAGCATTTGTAGTTTTTAATTTCTTATGGTTAGCATCCCACCTATCCTTAGGTTTAGGAATCTCAGTATCACCAACAGTTATAGTGGGAGATTTATAGCCAGTTTCAATAATGTCCCAAACATCATAATCAACAGAACTAAGATAAATACCCATCCTAACTTTCCATTAACATGGGTGGCCTAGCAATAGATTGCCGCTCAGAAAAAGCATTATTTGGTGGATTCATGACTCTAGAGTTAAAGAAAAATACCGTGCTATGATACCACTTGTAGGATCTAGATTAACCCTAGAGGGGGGGTGAATAGGGTTATAGCAAATTTTCTCAAGTTAAACACAAAAACAAACTGCAGAGAAATAAATATGCTGAACTGTAAATCACACACAAAATTTACCCAGCTTCGGCAACCCCTGCCTACTGCTGCATTCCCAGATTTCTATTAGAATTAAACAGTCTCCCTCTTACAAACACTCTAATAGACTCGCACACCCTGCTACCGCCTATTGATTTTTGCAAACTCGCACACCCTGCTCACTGAACTAATTCTAACTAGACAATCTGACACAACCTAAAACCTAGGTGGTGATTTACCAAGATTTGAACCTTAAAAGAGAATTTAAAACAAACTTAAAAACAATTTAAAACTAAAACCCTATTTGAAAAAAAAAAACTAAAGCCTTTTTAAAAGCAAGGCCGGCCCAATTCTATTCTTTCACCCGATCCTCTTTTCTCTGGCTTGAAGAAAATGGCGGCCTCTGTTGTATCTTCGTTCGATCTGAATTAGGGCTTCGTTCCCTTGCGGAAATTAGGGCTTTCTCAGTATTCGATTCTCTGGTTTGTGTTGGACTTGCTCGCTGCTACTCTGATGATCGGCTGCTTGCTTCACTTGCGGTCGTTCGCAGCTGCTCCTCTGTTGATCGAGTTCGATAGATTGTGGTATGTAATCTCTTCCCTTTCGTTGCCTGTTCAATGCTTGCGTGAACTCGATTGCTTGATTATTTTGCCGATGATGATTGTCGGTTTATATTTGGATTTGATTCGATTTTTCCACACTTTTCGATGATGATTTGGGTGAAGTATTTATATGAATTCCGAGACCCTAAAATTTGTTCGTATCAATTCAACACTTCCCTATTTCTTGCTTTCCTGATATTGTTACAGCTTGATACACACGGTTTTGATTTTGTAGCGTTCAATTTTTTCTTGGTTGATACGGAGAAGCTTTCCTCTTTTACTTGGATTTGACTTTTGACCTTTTCAATGATACGCACTTGAATTTTATACTGCGTTGATTTCTGACTTAATTAAAATTTGACTTGTTTAACATCTTGATTGCCACGGCTTCGGCCATCTTTGTGTTCATCCCTATCTTCGGCTTTGACCTTTTCTGATGATGTTGATTTCACTGTGACCTTGCTTTGTTCACTGTGACTTTGGTTCTTTATATTGTTCGAACTTGTTCATGTGATTCCATGGTAGCATTAGGTATTGCTCTTGCATTCACTCCAAATATTGATGATACTGGGTTGTATTGAGCTCGACATGCTTTATGTTGCCTTCATGTGCTGTTGATATGTGCATTTGTCTTTGTGATTTGTACTTGCACACTGCTGCTTGTTGCACTTGTGTACTTCAAATACATGTGTGTCTGCACTATGATATCTTGTATTGCGTCACTGGTCTTTACATCCATTCTGGTTGTTACTTCATTATTGTTGTTTTGCACTGATTTGATATCATTATTTCAATGTTTCTGATCATTTGTATACATACATTCATGTATGTATATATGTGTACGTCTGCACTTATATTGCCTCGAGCTTTTTCCATACTAATGCACTTCATACATGCACTGTGTTGATCTTGCTTGCTACCTGGTCGACACTTGATGTTTGTAACTTGGTTTGTGTTGTTTCTGTATATTTGCCCGAGTCACTTGTTCAAATTGCCTCTGTACACTTGTTGCTTCCCTGACCTGTGCCCATTGTTGCCTTAGTCCTGGCCATTCTCTGGTTATTTCATATTCATTTGAATTGTGCATTTGTCTGCACTGTGCATTGAGAACTTTTTCATCTGGATGCATTCTGTTGTTCATTGCTTGGTCTCTGTTGCCTTGAATTTCTGGTTGGTGCATTTCCACACTGTACATATGAACTTGGCCTCTGTTGCATGCATTGCTGGTTGCTTTGTGATTGAACTTGAGCTTTGTACTGTCGACTGTTGCACTTGTGTTTCTAACCATGTTGCATTGTTGTTCACCTCTCTTGTATCATTGGTGTTTCTGTGTTCATGCTTGTGACATTCATGTTGCACCTTGTTTGAACCAGATTTTGTTTTAGCATACTTGGTGCTCATTTTATACTTCTGGTCTTTGTTTGGTTCTTGATCATTTCATGTTGATTTTTGAAATTTCACTTGAGTTGAATCCAGTTTCAAAACTCGGGTTTGACCTTATGCTCACTTGTCCCTGTAGCATTATCAAGTGTATATCGATGTGCACGGCCTTGTGGCATGTACAGTGATACACTGTGCATGTCACATTGTTCTTGTGTGATGAATTCAAATGTAAATGATGACGAACAACCCAAATAACTGAGGCAAATAATATTTTCAAAAATCCATATTTATTTTATATTGCAAAAATATTTCTTTTTAAATTTTACTGCTTAGTGGATATTTTTGCAGATTGCTCAGATGCTGGATTCTAACTGGAATGAAGTTGAAGATAAACTACGAGTGTGAGTGATATATAGTGAGAAATTTATGTAAATTGAATTGTGATGTAATTAGAATCAAAATTGTATATGTATAGTGAGAGCTTGAATTTGTACTATTCAAAATTGTAATCAATATTTGTTTGAATAAAATTTCTGTTTGAATTCAAATTCTATGTAATTTATTTTATTCAACAAATATTTATTTATCTATGAAAAATAAAATAGTGCATTAACAAATACATTTAAATGAATATATATATATATATATATATATATATATATATATGTTTATTATCATCAAACAAAAATCATATAAGCGCATATTCAATACTCAGTAGGGGCTCATCCGTAGGCAAACGGGCAAGTGGAAGCAGTGAACAAAATTATAAAATCAACCATCATAAAACAGCTGGAAAAAGCAAAAGGTGGTTGGGTCGATAAGATGCCACTAGCACTATGGGCATACAGAACTACCCACAAGACTGCGACTGGGCACACTCCATTCTCATTAGCATATGGATCAGAAGCCATGATTCCAGTGGAAATAGAGGTTCCCTCACACAGGAGGATTCATTTCAACCAAGCTGAAAATGAAAAGCTGCAACTTGAAGCACATGACTTGCTTGATGAAAGAAGGAAAGAAGATGAGCTCAGAATTGCAGCCCATCAGCAATGAATAGCCAGGCACTTCAGTTCTAAAGTTCGCCAACGGAGCTTTGAAAATGGAGATCTAGTCTTGAAAAGGGTCATGACAGCAACAACAGTGTTAGGGCCAAACTGGCAAGGGCCATATGTCATAGGCAAAAAACTTCTCGATGGCACTTTCAAGCTCACAACTGTCGAAGGAGATCCAATTCCGAGAGCCTGGATCAGAAATCACTTGCGTCCATATTTTACTTAGAAGCTTTGCTTAAATTTTTAAAATGATTATGGATGTATCATTCTTGTATTATAAACCATTGTAAAATCAGTGTAAATCAATAATAAGAACTATAAAGTGGATGTAGGCCCAATTCTTGGCTAAACCACTATAAATCTTGTGTTCTTTATTACTATAAAATGCTTGTCTCATTTCGATGTGCATGTATCTTAAATATATTGCTAAAATGTCGATTTAACAATGCAGGCTATCAAAGCGAAGCTTACCTATTCAACACATCACAAGGCCAAGCGATTCCTACAAATCACTCAACAAGAAAATGTCAAACCACAAAAATTCCACATTCAATTCCTACATCAAAAGTGCTTCTCACAAATAGTTGGTGATTCCACCGGAGGGGCACCTTCCCAACGTGAAGGTTCCAGGCCCTTGCTAATTGATTATGACCGTTTGTGCAAACAGACATCAGGTCAAGTAGCTTGCATCTGCCCCGTGGATTTACTTAACAATGAAATGCTCTTCTCTGGAAAAAAGCAAACAACTTGCAAAAGAAAGGAACATGTACTTGGGAATGATAACGAGGAATCGCTGAGAGGCACGGAAAGACATGGGAAAGCAGACAAAGAACAACCAAAATGGAATCATGTGTCTCAACCAAAAAGGTTGGTGGAACCACCGAAGGGGCACCTTCCCAAAGTGAAGGCCCAAGCCCTTGCTATTTCATTGCGATCGTTTGTGCAAACAAACATCCAATTAGGTAGCTTGCGTCTGCTCCGTGGATCCACTTAACTGTGAGATGCAACCTTCAAGGCGAACAACAAAGCCCTCTTCAGAGGCACACATCTCCTCTCAAGGAGGGAGTGCCAAAGCCTCTTCGGAGGCACACTTCTCCTCTCAAGGGGGGAGTGCCGAAGCCCTCTTCGGAGGCAAAAGTCATCTTCGGAGGTACGCTTCTCCTCTCAAGAGGGAGGGCCAAAGCCCTCTTCGGAGGCATAGTTCACCAAGTTGAAGTGCCAAAACCCTCTTCGGAGGCAAAAGCCCTCTTTGGAGGCACACTTCCCCAAGTTGAAGTGCCATACCCTCTTCAAAGGCACACTTCTCCTCTCAAGAGGGAAGTGCCAAAAAGCCCTCTTCGGAGGCACGCTTCCCCATGTAAAGGGAAAAAAGAAAGCCCTCTTCAGAGGCCCACTTCACCAAGTTGGTGTGCCAAAAAAAAAGAGAACCTCTTTGGAGGCACACTTCTACTCTCAAGGGAATATTAATTTCTCCATAATGAGAACATTCTTCCCCAAAAAAGTTGAAGTGCCAAATCAATGCCTTCTTTGGAAGCCTTCTTCACCGTGTAAGGGAATCCACTTCTCAAAATAAAAGTGACCATCTTCGAAAGTTGAAGTGTAAAAAACTTTTTCCAAGAAAGAAAGAAAACTTCTCCAATACAAAGCACACTCTACTAGAGTTGAATAATATTTCCACAAAATGGAAGAAGTATTCTCCAATGTAAGAGTGCAAGTTTTCTCAAAACGGAGAAGATTGCAATAAGCCATGGTATGGGGCCAATATAATATAGCTGCATTAATAAAAGCAACACTCAAGCAACATACCACAAGCTCACTGCAATATCATACAAGGAAAATAAAGAAACTTGTGTGATAGAAAGGAATAAATGCATTTATGAATACAAACAAAAGTTTGTACAAGTAAAAACGAATCATTTTATTCCATACTATAAAAAATCTGTATGCATGTGCAGCTTTTAAAAAGCGGGGGCCGGTACCCGCACAATCTCCGGTCAATACAAGTCTTCAAATGAAAGCAAAAAAGCAAAAAAAGAGGATAAATCCAGGCCCATTACTTCTTCTTCCCGCCGCCTTTGGAGCCCTCGCCTGGCCTAATGATTAGCTTCTTGAGTCGGCCTGAACGAGTCGGGGAAGAAGGAGAAAGAGGCGTAATTGGGTCCTCTTCCGCTTTCTCTTCACCAGCAGAAGTGCCTTTCCTTTTCTTTGAAATTCCACGCTTTCCCTCTTCTTGGAAGAAGATCCACTGCCCAGAGTGATAAGATCAATCGGCTTTGTGTCATCGGCAGTGAATTCCTCCGGGGTCCTCTCACCCTTCTCAAGCTCTTTGACTTTCTGCTCTTGTGAAGCGGCCGGGTCATCCAAGCCTTGAAGAGCTTCTATTTGTTCTTCTTGTTACCCCGGTTGAGAAGCAAGAGAAGGAGTAACTTGAAGAGATGGAAGGGCAACAGCTGGAGGAGGCGAAGCTTATGCAATACTTGTTGTTTTCACTACAGAAGAAGAAAAATTAACGTCAGTATTTCTCGCAAAGAGAGGAGATAGTGGCACGTCGGGGTTTAAGTAATAAGCAAGAAGTTCATCGAGCTCATGTGAAGCAAACAAGTAGTCCACTTGAGCTAGATCAGTATTGAAGTTACCTGGAGAGGTTGGCATTATCACGTCAATTTCAAAGTCTTGAACTTCAGTCTGTTCTTGGGCCTTCTCTTCGGTATGAGCAGTTGTAATTTCAGTTTCGGCTTTGGCAGGAGGCGGGGAGTGAGAACTGGAGCCAATAAGTCGATGTTAATCGAAGCCAAAGGACAAGTTGGGTCGGTCAAAGGTGCCTTCCCCAAATGCTCTCCTTCCGCCGCTTCGGCTCGCTCGTTGGCAAGTTGCTCTTTCCTTTTGGCAAGGGCGGCACGACTCTCATCATCCAGATAATAAGCCTCAAGATCCTCCACGGCGTAGCCAGCGCCCCTAAGCATATCAACTTCTGCCTCCCACACTTCAGCTAGGGTTATCTCATACTTCGGGCCCAAGAATGAAGGACTGCCACGTCCTAAGACGCTGTGAAGATAAAACTCGAATAGAGTGGAGCTGATGTTGGCCTTAGTCATTTCATGTGATTGTTCAGCTGCTACTTTTCCAGCGATGGCCTCATCACGCTCCTTTTCAGCCTTGGAAAGCTGGGTCTTTAGCATATCAATCTCAAAATCTTGGAAGTTAGTCTTCTCTTGCAACTGAGCAACAAATTACGGTAACTTTCCACAATTTTCTGCTGCGCCCCAAGTTTAGCCTCGGCATCCCGTTAAGCAGCATGGGCGTCTCTTACTTGCTTTTGAAGCACCTCTTCCTTTTGAGTATAAGAAGTGGAAGAGGTGACAAGATCTTCTTTAAGCTTCTTGACTTCAGCATCAAGTTTCTCGTTGTAGGCAGTGATGTTTTTCATCTTTGTATCATGCTGATCAAGAAATTTTTGCCACTTAGATTTATCACTTTCCATGGTCAAGATGGCCTCAAGGTTTAAGCGATTTACCCTCTGTAGCTCATCAACTAATTTTTGCCAGCTTGACATTCCTTCGATATCAAGCTTCACGGCGTCAAGTTTCTCAGCATGGCCTGTTTGTCAATGGGAATTAAGTCCAAATCAAAGCATACTCCTTTCAAACACCAATGTGGAAATCGGCTTTGGAGTGCAGGCGGATGTCTCTGAACTTGATAAGGAGGCCTATTAATGATTGATTGAATGTCAGCTCTTTGAAGGGCAGGGGAGCTAGAGGAGATGTCTATAGAGATAGGAGCAGCGGGCACTTTGGAAACTTCAGATGAAGGCTTTTCGCTTAGCTTGGCTCGCTTACTTGGATCTTCGGCAATATGACTCTTTCCTTTGTCGTCATGAGACTTTCTCTTATGGGAGTCATCGCCATGTCGGTCATCTCTCCTTCCATAGCGCCCCTCATGAGCCTGCCTCTCACGAGCTTTCCTAGCTGCCCTTTCTTCATCAGTTTCCCTAGAGGCAGGAAGATAGCGCCTGGGGTCATAAGAGTCACACCTTGCATAGCGCTGAAAGTCATCATAATATGAGCCGTTGCGTCCCATGGGAGTACCTGAAATTTAAGAAGAGACAAAACTTAGAAATATTCAAAATAAAGAAGCTAAGTGCGCATAATTGCCAAAAAATCCTAAGCGTGTGTGACGTGTGAACTACGCGCGTCAAGCTACAAACCACTCTTCGGCTTCGTAGTGATGTCGGCTTTTGCTACAGGAGTCAATTCCTGGGTTGATGGAGTTGATCGCAAAACAGATGTCGCTTCAAGCTTAGAGGTGACGGTGTCATCTTTAAAAAGATCTTGGGAAGTCACCATAAGGTCGCTTAGTCCCCCAAAGACATCATCACCATCGTGCCCAACGGCATGAACCACATCAGCAGTGCCTTCTTCAGCACGCTTTGCACTTTTCGTAGCAGAACTTTCTTTCCCAACTCCCTCATCGGCTTCTCCAGTAGCCTTCCGAGAATGTTGAAGAAATTTTTCTTCTTCAACAATTGGGGAAAGTTTAGATTTGCCAGATAAAACCTCGCCGCCAACGGAACTGGAGCACTTCACTAATGAAGCCTCTACAATAGGTTCCTCTGGTGTGAATTCCTTTACGGAGGCTGGGGCATCTGACATTTCTGCTTGAGAACCAGGGGCATCACGAGATTGAGTGGATCGAGAAGGATGCAAAAGTCCGAATTGGTGCAAAAACTCGTCCTTCAGCAAGAACTTAATACTTCTCTCATCGGCAGCCATGGAACTCAATCTTTCGAAAGTTGGTTTATGGATAGAATCTTTAGAGGAAGGAGGAAGTGCTGCAAAAGTAAAGAATGAAGTTAGCACTTGATGATTCGAATTTTGAAAGGCTCAGAAGTAAAGTGAACAAAGATAGGTAGTCTTACTTCCTACTCTCCAGATGCCATAGAATCCTGGAGGGCAACAGACAAAGAAAAATTGATTTAAAAACCCGTGAGCACTCTCGGGAAGATCCGTAATCAGTTTACGGTTTCTTGCACTCCTCACAAGAGTAATCGAAGGGTGACCTTTGTTCTTCCCGAATGAACACAAGTAGCATATCTCCTCGAAGCTTGGGTGTGGGTTAAGCATCCTCTTGAATAGTACGCACAACCCCATCAAGATGGCATAGCTATTAGGGTGCAACTGGAATGGAGAGATAGTAAGTCGAAGGAGGAGCGTTCTGAGAAAATCATTGAAAGGAGGAATAGCTCTGTTCAAACACATTTGACGGTTGACTGCAACGAAGCCAGGAGGTGGCCTATCGGCAGTGTCATTTACCCCTGGAAAAAGTGCATCCGCTTCAGTAATGCCGAATTGAGTGCATAGCTGGCTGAAAGCCCGTTGGCTCAATGAAGTTGTAACTCTTTCCGGAGGACTCTCTAAAGGATCAGCTATTGGGAAGACCTCATCGGATCGCTCTGGTGCCTCTTCTTGCGTTTGTTGAGAAGTCGTTCTACACAAGGAACTGGATTCAAATATGAAGACGCGCGTTTCCTAAATGTGTGAAGTGTTGTGCAAAACTAATAAAATGACAAGCAAATATAACTGGAATTAAACTAGTCGGCATTTGTCGATTATAAAGTTTCAGGGCTTGTTATTTTAAGTCCAAGTACAGTGTTGATGCAAACAGATCAGCTTTAGTTGATTAATTTAGCTTTGCTTTAATACTTCACTTGAACTAGTTAATTCATGGAATTTTGTTCACATAATTCCTTTAAGTTGATTATTCTTTATCGACTAATCTGTCATTTGATGTGGGCAGTCAATGGCAGTATATTCGCTCTAGTTTTCTGCAAATGTTGTATTTAACAGGTTGTTAGCTTAAAAGTTAATATAATCTACGAAAAAGTGCAACAAATTCAAGCAGTTCATTCTGGCAGTTCAAGTTGGAAGTTCAGTTTTTAACACCATCCTGAACAGCGACTTAAGTACTTGAGGTGACCTAACTAGTTCAAAGACAAGCGACCTAACGACCTAAAGATATCCCGACCTAACGACCTAAGGAAAAGAGACTAAGCGACCTAACGGGTTAGAAGGTCCAGCGACCTAACAATCTGAAGAATAAGCGAGCTAACATAGAAGCAAAACCAGCAGCGAGTTGGTTTGGCAACGACTTAGCGATATGCTCGACCTAGCGAGTTAGCGACCTAATGACCCCTAGCGACCTAACTGCTTAAGCGACCTAGCAACCTAACTGTTTAAGCGACCTAGCTGCTTAAGCGAGTTAGCGACCTAAAGCATGAAGCGGGTTAGCGACCTAAAGGTGTAAGATAGAGTAAGGTCGCGTGCTTACTACCTCTTCACTAGGTCGCTCACGACCTAAGTCCACCGAGCCAACTTCCTATGCCGCTTCTCTCCTAGGTTGTTACGACCTACCAACTTGTTCAAGTAACCAAGTGCAAGCCTGTTAAGCCGTAACCCACACCCCCTAGGTCGCCTACGACCTGTAACATAGCTAACCAAACCCCTAGGTCGCTCATGACCTACGACCTACCCCTAGGTCGCCCACGACCTACGACTTACTCCAGAAATCTCCTATAAATACCATGCTTACACCACCGAAGAGAGGACCTTTTGGCACATTTCTGAAACGCTTATACTCTACTGATTTCCTTACTCATCCGACACTTCAAACATCAAAGATACCTCAGTGAACTTCAAGAAGAAATCTAACACATTCGACATGGATTCAAGAGTTCTTCTACATCGGAGTTCTAGCTATTTGTCTTAGTAGTGTTGTAATCGAAGATTGTTGTAAAATTGTAATCGATTCAGCAGTAAAGAAGATTAAAGTGGACGTAGGCTTAACTTGAAGCCGAACCACTATAAAACTGTTGTCTCTTTACTGTTTTTTTTGTAATTCCTGCTTGTTTCTAATTCCCGTATTGACGGGTGATGCTTTCACTTTTCCTCTACTTACACCAGGATGTTAGCGTTCAATTTTAGCGTTAACATTTTTGGTGCTTTCACTGAGAGCCCAACTCAGGCTGTTTTCATCAATGCTTCGCAAAAGTTTGTTGAAAGAATCTCTCTCAAAACCAGAAGTCTATCAGAGATTATGGCTCCTGGAAGAAAGCGCAGATCTGTTAGATCCGGTGATGTTCATGAGAATACTGCCACTTCTCCTCCGTTAAGTCAAACAGCTCCAAGTGTTGGAATTACACGAGCAGAGTTGACGCTGCTGTTTCTGGGCTATATCAGCAAATGGAAGCCCAAAACACTTTAATGTTGGAAAGGTTGAACGCTTTGCTAGGAGCTAACCATCAACCGGTGAATAATGAAAAAAACTTTGCCGATGATGTTTATAATGTTGAAGCAAGAAATATTCCTCAAAGGGCAACTGGCCCCGTTGAAGGGACACCTCCCCAAGCTGGAGGATCAGGGCCGCAGCCAACCCTCCGCGAACGCTTGTCAAGACAAAGTTCCGAGAGAATGGCTGATGTCTGTCCTGTAGAGCCTCTAAATGATGAGGAATACTTCTCTGGAATTGTTCGACAAATCATGAAAGTGAGCATGCAGAGGGAAGAAGATGAAAAAGAATGGGGATTCGCTCCGAGCAAGACTCCGTTCACCGGGAGAATTCTGAAAGCGGAATTTCTAAGGAAGTTTGCTCCCCCCACCATTCCGGCTTATCAGGGGACAAGCGACCCTAATTAGTTCTTGTACAAGTATGACTGTCACATGATAGGTGCTAGGGAATCGAATGAGATCAAATGCCTGTACTTTCCTGTATATTTGGAAGGAGTGGCTCTACTTTGGTTTACAAAGCTACCAGTCCGATCTATAGACCAATTTTCCGACTTAACTCGAAAGTTCAAGGAACAATTCAGAATGTATGCTTCAAAGGCGAAGGACATAATGTCACTGTCCAGCCTGGAACAAAATCTCGGAGAATCTATTAGATCTTTCTTAAACCGCTTCAACATATCTTTGGCTGAAGTGGATAATGCAGAGCCACATATGATTTTTACATACTTTATGAGGGCAATCGACAGATCGAGTGAATTTGGGAAGTGGCTGAAGATGAAAGAACCGAATTCGCTTGAGAAATTCTATAAGAAAGCTGATGAATTCATGCGCTTGGAAAGCCTTCAAGCACCGGCCAAGGTGGTATCGACAGAGGTTGGGAATAATAATGTTGCTCCAAATAAGAAGGAATCTGGAACTCAGAAGAGGGAAAACGATGGTGGGAAGAAGCAAGGAAATGCGAAGAAAAATCGTCCTTCCAACTTCACTCCATTAATCGATACCCTAGAAAACATTTTCTTCGCAACCAAGGATACTGTCGAATACACCTCACCAGTAAATTGAGGCTTGGGAAAAATGCCGAGAAAAGTGGAAGATTCTGCCGATTCCACAATCAACCCGGCCATGATAAAAATGAGTGCCGCCATTTGAAGAACTTAATCGAGGAGCTATTGAAAGAAAATAAACTTCAGCAATATGTGAAGAGGAACAGGAACGACCCAACTTCCTCAACTCAGGGGCAACAAGTCCCTGTCAATCAACCCACCTCGAGTAAGAGGGCGGCAGCACATGAGTCAGAGAGGCATGTTATTAATGTGATTACGGGAGGTCCTCACCCAGTAGGCAGAAGCTGGGGTGAGATGGAAAGATATGTCTGTGCCTTGAAGTATGCACCAACAGAAGAGAGTGTTTTTGTGTTGGAAGATGCTGCACCTTTGAAGCAGCAGTAAACTTTTAATGATGATATTGTGTTCTGAGCCAAGGACTCTATGGGCGTTGAAGCTCCTACCATGGATCCCTTGGTCATCTCTGCGGGCGTTGGGCTGGCTATTGTAAGGAGAGTACTTGTTGATTGCGGCGCTTCTTGCAATATTCTCTTCAAAAAGACGTTCGATCAAATGAAAATTCCGATGGCTGATGTTCAAGCTTCTTCGTAGAAAATTGTTGGGTTTACTAGGGAACCAAAGCAGCCAATTGGAACTATTGACTTGTTCGTGGAGCTTGGAGAGGGGCAGAAAAAGGTGGTTCGAAAACAGACTTTTGTAATTGTTGATGAATTTTCTGCCTACAACGCCTTCCTAGGCCGACCAACTCTTGCGGCATTTAAGGCAATTCTCGCCCCGTGGTGCCTTACTATGAAATTCCCCACGGATAATGGAGTTGGTGTTATTAAGGGGGATCAGAATGCTGGGCGAGAATGTTATCTTATAGAGTTACATGAAGCAAGGAGGAGTGAGATGGGAAAAGATGCGGCGGCCCTAGTCCGCATCAAAGAATCAACCTTGTAGCAATTACAGGGTGACCCCTGCACTGGCGAGCATAGTGGTGCCCGAAAAGAAATAAATCCCAGAAAAGCCAGTGCAGGGGAGAATAGAGTGGTGCCAGTGGAGGTAACGGTGCCAGTACCTGTTGATCCGAAAGACCCTAATAAGGTGATGAATGTGGGTTCACAACTTAATGCGACGGTTCAGAATATTTTGATATCATTCTTGAAAGCAAATCTGGATGTATTCGCTTGGACTCATGCTGATATGTGTGGAATATCCCCAGAAGTTGCAGTACATACTCTGAATATTGATATGAAGTTTACACCTATAAAGCAGAAAAGAAGAACCCAGGGTCCTGAAAGTTCAGCAGCATTGAAGGAAGAGGTAGATCGGCTCATGGAGAATGGCTTCATCAGGGAGTCAAATTATCCGAATTAGGTTTCAAATCCAGTACTGGTTAAGAAAGCTAATGGAAAGCGGAGAGTATGCATTGACTTTTCATATTTAAACAAAGCCTGCCCCAAAGACTGCTTTTTGTTACCCAGGATAGATCAGTTGGTGGATGGAACAGCAGGGCATGAATTGTTATCTTTTATGGATGCTTACTCCGGATATAACCAGATCATGATACATGAGCCAGATCAGGAGGACACGAGCTTCATCACCGATGTTGGTCTCTACTGCTATAGAGTCATGCCCTTTGGACTTAAGAATGCAGGGGCAACTTACCAAAGACTTGTTAATGCTATGTTAAAATTGCAGATTGGCAAGACTATGGAAGTTTATGTAGACGATATGCTGGTGAG
This sequence comes from Allium cepa, assembly GCA_030765085.1. Classification (NCBI taxonomy): domain Eukaryota; kingdom Viridiplantae; phylum Streptophyta; class Magnoliopsida; order Asparagales; family Amaryllidaceae; genus Allium; species Allium cepa. Next base: position 854,828,560 of record CM060931.1, read on the forward strand.
ATCAAAGAAGGCAGTAGACCATATGGATCACTAGGCAGAAATGTTTGCAGTCCTCCAAAAGTACGGAATGAAGCTTAATCCTTTGAAATGTTCATTTGGGGTGGAGTCCGGAAAGTTCTTGGGTTTCATTGTGAGTGCTAAGGGCATTGAAGCTAATCCTGCTCAGATTGCTGGCTTAAGAGAAGTCAAAGCTCCTAGAACGAAGAAGGAATTGCAAAGTCTCAATGGAAAAGTCGCTGCCTTGAGTCGGTTCATTTCCAAAGCCACTGATAAATTCATTCCGTTCTTTGATGCTCTGAAGAAAGGAAGGAAAAACTTTGACTGGACTCCTGAATGCCAGAAAGCTTTCGATGAGTTGATTCTTCATATGGAAACACCTCTAATGCTTTATAAGCCCAACAATGGTGAAGATCTTTTCGTATATTTGGCAATCTCATCTCGTGCTCTCAGTGCAGTGTTGGTACGGGAAGACACAAAAATTAAGCGCCCGGTTTATTATATCAGCAAAAGATTCACTGGGGTAGAGATGAATTATTCAAAGTTGGAAAAGCTAGCCTATTGTCTACTGATTGCATCAAGAAAGTTGAGGCCATATTTCCAAGCTCATCCTATCAAAGTCCTCACTGATCAACCTCTGAAGCAAGTCCTGTTTCGCCCTGAGACTTCGGGTCGCCTTCTGAAGTGGAATATTGAACTCAGCCAATATGACATCACTTATCATCCCCGGATAGCAATCAATGGACAAGCTTTAGCAGATTTCACCGCAGAATGTACAGATAAAGGTGATAGTGAGGAAGAGGTGACTGATAATACCCAATTCGATGGAAATTGTATGTTGATGGTGCGAGAAATGATTACTGTTCCGGAGCTGGGGTTGTGCTTGAAACCCCTGAAGGGCAGCCACTGTGCTATGCATTGAGATTAGAGTTCCCTTCGACGAACAATGAAGCAGAATATGAAGCTCTTATTGCTGGCTTGAAGATTGCTAAGGAACTGAACATCAGAGTGTTGCAAATTTTTAGTGATTCTCAGCTTATTGTATGCCAAGTCAGGAAAGAGTTTCAAGCTAAAGGAGGAAATCTTCCTACCTACTTGTCAAAAGCCTTGGAACTTCTTGATGATTTTGACCATTACACGATAAGTCATATATCCCGGGAAGAGAACATGAAGGTAGATTCTCTCGCGAAGTATTCCAGCACTGGTGAAGCTCAATTATTGGGATTAGTTCCTGTGGAAGTCTTGTCAGCTCCAAGAACTGATGAGATGGATATTGACTGGATCATGACTATATCTCAAGAGCAAGAATCGTGGATGACTCTGATAATGGAATATTTTCTCAACGCTTCTCTACCAGAAAATTCGAAAGAACGATAGAACCTGCTAAGAAAAGCCTCTAGATATATAATTCAAGATAGCCGATTGTACAGACGGGGATTCTTAATGCCATTACTCCGATGTGTGAACAAGGAAGAGGCTAAGACAATTCTACCTAAAGTATACGGAGGAGAGTGTGAAGATCATTCAGGTGGTCAAACTCTAGCAAAGAAAATTCTCCGTTATGGGTATTTTTGGCCAGACATTAATCGTGATGCTGCTAGCTACGCCCGAAAATGTGACCGATGCCAGAGATTTGCAAAAATTCCAAGAGTGCCTTCCACCGAGATAACACAGATGGTCAGTCCATGGCCATTTGCTATTTGGAGAATAGATCTCATCGGGCCTTTGCTAACCGCCAAGTCTGGAATCAGATATGTCATTGTTGCTGTTGATTATTTTACTAAATGGGGTGAATCTGAACCATTAGCTACTATTAGCTCTAAAAAGATGATAAACTTTGTGACTAAGAATATCATTTGCAGGTATGGTGTGCCTCAAAAGATAATCACAGACAATGGAACCCAATTCGAAAGTGAAGAGTTTCAAGATTTTTGCAAGCGATTCAAGATCCAAAAAAGCTTTTCAGCAGCGGCCCATCCGCAGGAAAACGTGCAAGTGGTAGCCGCAAACAAAATTATCAAATCAACCATCAAAAAACAGCTGGAAAAGGCAAAAGGTGGTTGGGTCGATAAGTTACCACTAGCACTATGGGCACTACATAACTACCCATAAAACTGCGACGGGGCACACTCCGTTCTCGTTAGCATATGGATCAGAAGCAATGGTTCCGGTGGAAATAGAAGTCCCTTCACATAGAAGAATCCATTTCGATCAAGTTGGAAATGTAAAGTTGGAACTTGAAGCATTAGACTTCCTTGATGAAAGAAGGGAAGAGGCTCAGCTCAGAATTGTAGCCCATCAGCAAAGAATTGCCAAGCACTTCAATTCCAAAGTTCTCCAACGCAGCTTTGAGATCGGGGATCTAGTCTTGGAAAGGATCATGACAGCAACAGGAGTGTTTGCGCCAAACTGGGAAGGGCCGTATGTCATAGGCAAAAAACTTCTTGATGGCACTTTCAAACTGACAACTATCGAAGGAGATCCAATTCCAAGAGCTTGGAACAGCAATCACTTGCGTCCATATTTTACTTACAAGCTTTCCTTAAATTTGAAAAATGATTATGGATGTTTCATTCTTGCATGTAAACCATTGTAAAAGCAGTATGAATGAATAATAAGAACTATAAAGTGGATGTAGGCCCAGTTCTTGGTCGAACCACTATAAATCTTGTGTTCTCTACTATTATAAAATGCCTGTTCTATTTCAATATGTAAAGTACTTTAATTGTATTGCTAAAATGTCGATATAATATTGCAGGCCATTAAAACAAAGCTTACCCATCGCAAGATCAAGCGATCCCTGACATCACTCAACAAACGAATGTTAAGCCACAAAAATTCTAGATTCAAATCCTATATAAGAAGTGCTTCAAACAAACAGTTAGTGATTCCGCCGGAGGTGGGCCCTGGCTAACTAATTGTGATCGTTTGTGCAAACGAACATCCGATTAAGTAGCCTGTGTCTGCCCCTGCGAACCCACTTAACAACGAAGTACACTTCTTTGGATAAAACAAACTACTTGCAAAAGAAAGGAATGTGTGCTTGAAAGTGATAATAAGGAGTCGCTGATATGAGCAAATGGCAAAAAGACATGGGCGAGCAGGCAGGAAACAGCTAAAGACCTCTTCGAAGGCACAACTCTTTGGAGGATAAAGACCTCTAACGGGGCATGCCAGAAAAAGAAAGTTCTCTTTCTCAACCAAAAAAAATTGGTGGAATGACCGGAGGCACCTTCCCAATTGGAAGGCACATGGCCCTTGTTAACTAGTTGCGATCGTTTGTGCAAACAAACATCCAAGTAACTTGTGTCCGCCCCGTGAATCCATCCAACCATGAGAAAGGAACTTCCAGGCAAAAACCCTACCCGGAGGCACACATTTCACCGAGATTTGAAGTAGACACTTCACAAGAGTTGAAATGTGAAAAGCCCTCTTCGGAGGCCCATTTCACCAGAGTTGAAATGTCAAAAAAAACCCTTCGGAGGCCTACTACACCGCATAAAAAGAAAGAAAGGGAAAAGCCCACTTTGGAGGTGTACTTCTACTTTTAAGAAAAGATCAATCTCTCCATAATGAGAATATTTTTCTCCGAAGATTGATGTACCAAATCAAAGCCTTCTTTTGAATCCCACTTCGTCGCACAGGAGAATTCAATACTTTTCTTTAAACAAAAGAGAAAAAGAGTGATCATCTCCAAAAGTTGAAGTGTAGAAACTTTTCCTAAAAAAAAGAGAAAGAGAAGACTTCTCCAATACAAGGTGCATTCTACTAAATCAGAGAAATATTCCCTTCAAATGGAAAAATTATTCTCTAAAGTACGGATGCAAGCCTTCTTAAAATGGAAAAGTTATTCTCCAAAGAAAGTGTACAAGTCTTCTCGAAACAAAAGAGTTGTTCTCCAAAATTTTGCCAATGTGAAAGAGATTGCAATAAACCGTGGTATGGGGGCAATATAATATAGTTACATTCATAAAAGCAATGCTTAAGCAACATACCACAGGCTTACTACAACATCACACAAAGAAAATAAAGAAACTTGTATGAAAAACAAGACTAAATGCATTTTCAAATACAGACAGAAGTTTGTACAAGAAAAAGAATCATTTTATTCCATACTATGAAAATTTTATACATGTGCAGGTTTCAAAATAAAAGAAGGTAGGGATCGGTAACCTCACAATCTTCGGTCAACATTAGCCTTTATATATATAAGCAGAAAGAAAAAAGCAAGACGAAAAACATAAGACCAAACCCCTCACTTCTTCTTCCTGCCCCCTTTGGAGCTCTCACTTTGTCGGATGATTAGCTTTTTGGGTCGGCTTGTAAGAGTAGGGGAAGAAGGAGAAAGGGGTGTAATTGGATCTTCTTCTGCTTTTCTTCGCTGGCAGAAACTTCCCTCTTTTTCTTTGAGATTGCACGCTTCCCATTCTTCCTTGAGGAAGACTCACTGCCCGGGGTGAAAACTGCAGACAACTTTATGTCGTCAGAAATAGTTTGCTTCGGAGTTCTTTCGCCTTCTTCAGGCTCCTCGTCCTTCTGTTCTTATGAAGCGACCGGGTCATCCAAGCCTTGAAGAGCTTCTATCTGCTCCTCTTGTGACCCCGGTTGAGAAACGGAAGGAGGAGTATACTGAAGAGGCGAAGAGGGAACAGCTGGATGAGAGGAAGTCTGAACAACACTTGGCGCTTTCACTACAGGAGAAGAGTATTTAAAGTCAGTATCTCTCATAAAGAGAGGAGAAAGTGGCGCATAAAGATTTAAGTAATAATCAAAAAGTTCATCAAGATCATGTGAAGTAAACAAGCAGCCCACTTGAGCAAGATTAGCATTGAGTTTACCTGGAGAAGTAGGCTTTACTACGTCAACTTCAAAGTCCTGTGCTTCAGTTCTTTCTTCAGTCTCATCTCCAATGCGAGCGATTGCACTTTCAACGACAGCTTTAGCAGGAGGTGGAATGGGAACTGGAGCCAACAATATCGATGTCGGCCGAAATGGAAGGTTGAACTGGGTCGATCGAGGTTGCCTTCCCTAAATGTTCACCTTCCGCCATTCCGGCTCGCTCTATAGCGAGTTGCTCCTTTCCCCTGGCAAGAGCAGCACATGCATCGTCATTTGGATAGTGCGCCTCCAAATCTGATTCAGCATATCCAGCGCCTGCAAGCATATCAAGTGCGGCTTCCCATATTCGGCCAAAGTGATTTCGTACTTCGAACCTAAAAACGAAAAGCTACCGCGCCCCAGAACACTATGAATGTAAAACTCAAATAAGGTAGAGCTGATGTTGCCTTTGGTCGCTTCATGAGATTCTTCGGCTGCTGCTTCGTGGGCGACAGCTTCATCACGCTCTTTTTCAACTTCAGAAAGTCGAGTTTTTAACATTTCGATTTTCAAGTACTGGGAACTGGTTTTTTCTTGCAACTGCGCAACGTCAGTTCGGTAGCTTTCTACAACTTGCTGCTGTGCTTCAATTTTAGCTTCAGCATCTCTTTGCTCGACGTGAGCATCTTTCACCTGTTTTTGAAGCACTTCTTCTCTTTGAGAATAGGTAGTGGAAGAAGTGGCAAGCTCTTCTTTAAATTTTCAACTTCTACTTCAAGCTTCTCATTGTAAGCAGCGATGCTCCTCATCTCTGCATCATGCTGATCGATAGTTTTCTGCCATTCGGATTTATCGTTTTCCATAGTCAGCGTGGCTTCGAGATTTGCGCGGTTTACTCTTTGAAGCTCGTCAACAAGTTTTTGCCAACTAGACATTCTCTCGATATCGAGTTTGACGGCATCACGATTTCGCAACATTGCTTGCTTGTCGATTGGGACTAAGTCAAGATCAAAATGCACTCCTTTTAAGCACCAGTGCGGAAACCGGCTTTGAAGAGTAGTCGGACCCTGTCCAACTTGATACGGGGGCCTACTGATGATTGTTTGAATATCAGCTCTTTGAAGGGCAGGAGATCTGGAAGGGATTTCCAAAGACATGGGAGCAGCGGGCTTTTCAGAAATTTCAGATGTCGGCTTTTCGCCAAGTTTGGCCCTTTTACTCGGATCTTCAGCGACGTGACTTTTCCCTTTTTCATCACGAGATTTTCGTTTGTGAGAATCATACTCTCTCTGGGAAGAATCATGTCGTTCATCCCTTCTTCCGTAGCGTTCTTCATAAGCGCGCCTCTCACGAGCTTTTCTTGCAGCTCTTTCTTCGTCGGTCTCCCAGGAGGCAGGAAGATACCTCTTGGGGTCATAGGAGCCGCGTCTTCCATAGCGCTGGAAGTCATCGTAGTATGAGCCACTTCGCCTCATTGGAAAACCTGAAAGTGAAGAAGAGACAAAACTTAAGAATCTTTCAAGAAAAGAAGCAAAGTGCGTATAAGTGCCGTAAAATCCTCAATGTGTGCAACGTGCAAACTACGCGCGTCGAACTACGCACCACTCCTCGATTGGGGGGTGATGACGGATTTTACAGCAAGTGTCAACTCTTGGGCTGATGGAGTTTGTTGCAAGATAGATGTCGCTTCAACTGCTGGAGAAATAACTTTATTAGCAGTGGTATCGTCTTTAAAGAGCTCCTGTGAAGTAATCATCAAGTCGCTCAATCCCTCAAGAATGTCATCGCCATCGTGCCCAGCTTGACCCTTCCCCTCAGCTCCTTCATCGGCAGTCTTCTAGGATTGGTGAGGAGGTTCCTCTTCCTTAATGACCGGGGTAAGTGCAAATTTGCTGGATGACCCCGTAACGTCAATAGAAGCAGAATACGTCACCAGTGAAGCCTCACCAGTAGGTTCTTTCGGTATAAGTTCTTCGGCGGACACTGGGGCATCTGGTGTCTCTGTTGGAGAATCAGGGACTTCATGAGGCTGAGTGGAACGGGAAGAGTGCAGAAGTCCGAATTGGTGAAGAAACTCGTCTTTCAGCAAAAATTTAATGCTTCTCTCCTCAACCGCCACAGCATTTAGTCTTTCAAAAGTCGGCTTGTGGCTGGGATCTTTAGAGGGAGGAGGAAGTGCTATAAAAGTAAAGAATGAAGTTAGCACCTAGCAACTTAGACTTTGAAAAGCTCAAATGGAAAAAACGGGGATAAGCAATCTTACTTCCTACTCTCCATATGGCATAAAATCCTGAGGGGCAGCGAACGAAGTAGAATTGATTCAAAAAACCGTGAGCACTTTCAAAAAGGTCAGTGATAAATTTACGGTTTCTGGCACTTCTCACGAGAATAATAGAAGGATGATCTTTATTCTTTGCAAATGTGAACAAGTAGCAGATTTCTTCAAAGCTCGGAAGACGATCAAGTGTCCTCCTGAACAGCACACACAGTCCCATTAGGATGGCGTAGCCATTGGGATGCAACTGGAAGGGAGAGATAGTTAATCGGTGGAGTTGTTGAAGAAAATCATTAAAAGGAGGAATAGCTCCACTCAAGCACATTTGGCGATTGACAGCGATAAAACCGAGAGGTGGCCTGTTAGCATTATCGTTTGGCCTAAGAAGTAAAGCATCTGCTTCAGTAATACCAAACTGAATGTGTAGTTGCTTGAATGCCCGATGATTCAGGGTAGTTGAAGTCCTTTCCGGGGGATCATCCAGTGGATTGGCTATCGGGAAGGCCCCTCCAGCTTGCCCTACTACTTCTTCATGTCGAGAAGTCACTCTACACAAGGAACTGGATATTAAAATATGAAGGTGCACGTTTCCTAAATGTGTGAAGTGTTGTGCAAAACTAGTAAAACGTCAAGCAAATATAACTGAAATTAAACTAATATGCATTTGTCAATTATAAAGTTTCAGGGCTTGTTGTTTTGGGCCCAAGTACAAGTGCAGTGTTGATGCATACAAATTAGCTTTAGTTGATTAGTTTTGCTTTACTTCAATACTTCACTTGAATTTGGTGATTCATAGCATTTCATTCGTATAATTTCCTTAAGTTTATTATTCTTTATCGACTAATCTGTCATTCGGTGTGGGCAATTAGTGGCACTATATTCGCCCTAGTTTTTTGCAAATGATGTATTTAACAGGTTATTAACATCAAAGATAATATAATCTGTAAAGTAGTACAACAAGTTCAGACATGTTATCACGGCAGGTCAAGTTGAGAATTCAGTTCAACAACGTCATGTTCATTCGAATTGAAAAGTGTTCAAGTCCTTAAGTCGCAGGAACGACTCAAGCTAGCTCGGGGATTATTTAGGTCGTCCAGGTTAAATCCAACGACCTAACATAAGTCAAACTCTGTTAAGTCACATTGTTCGAGCCAAGGAGTTTAAGGCAGTCCAAAATTGTCTAAGTATTAGCTCATCCTCGACCTACAGGCCGTGTGACAAAGAGTTAGCTCGCCTCCAAACCCTAGTGCGACCTAAAGCTAGGTCGTTAAAAGGGATAACTCATCCAAAGCAACATGCCATATGTCATAAGTCGCAAAGTTCATAAGTCGATTAAGATAGGTCGGTCTCATTTCCTTAAGTCACAGATACGTAAGTCGCTCGGTTTCTCTTAGGTGGCAAGGCACTTGGGTCGTTCGATTTATTAGGTCGTTCGATTTAATAGCTCGGCAGTGTAACATTATCTCCCATTAACAAACCCTACCTGTCCTCCACTCAAGTGCTGCCACGTGTCCATCACCACTGCATCACCCAAAGGCACCACGGCGTAACTCGCTATCCACTAACCCGTTAACCTAACATCTACTTGTCTTCCCCAAACGCCTAAAACTCCATTATCTCCTCCAAGTTTCCAGGAAAAGCTGTAAACTCCTCAGATTCAAAGCATTCGCCAAACAACTATGAGAATGATAGGCCGATTCATTTCTAAGAGCAATTGCAAACAATTCAATGGTGATCAGAGGGCGAATCAAGAGGAAGTCTTACGGCGGGGTGACAAAAACCGTATGGAAGTGGTTACAAGGAAATCAACGGAAAATACAATGGAGAGGGGATCGATTTACCTAAAATTGTTATTAGGAGTGGTGGCTGGAGCAGTAAGGATCTTTGCTGTGACGATTCTCGAGCTCAAAGATAGCAATGGCGGCGGCAGAATACAAGCAATTGAATAAGGAAGAAGAAACGACCTAATGGATTATATAGGGGGAAAAGAAAGGAAGATATAGCGGCACGCGACCTACCGAGGATAATGAGTCCTCTACGACCTAAAGCAGTTAAGTCGAAGCACACGACCTATGACATAGGCATTGACTTCGAGGGGCAAATGTTAACATCATCCTGAACAGCGACTTAAGTACTTGAGGCGACCTAACTAGTTCAAAGGCAAGCGACCTAACGACCTAAAGATATCCCGACCTAACACCTAAGGAATAAAGCGACTCAGTGACCTTACGGGTTAGAAGGTCCAACGACCTAACAATCTGAAGAATAAGCGAGCTAACATGGATGCAGAACCAGCAGCGAGTTAGTTTGGCAACGACTTAGCGATATGCTCGACCTAGAGAGTTAGCAACCTAATGACCCCTAGCGACCTAACTGCTTAAGCGACCTAGCAACCTAACTGTTTAAGCGACCTAGCTGCTTAAGCGAGATAGCGACCTAAAGCATGAAGCGGGCTAGCGACCTAAAGGGGTGAGATAGAGTAAGGTTGCGTGCTTACTACCTCTTCACTAGTTCGCTCACGACCTAAGTCCACCGAGCCAACTTCCTATGCCGCTTCTCTCCTATGTCGCTACGACCTACCAACTTGTTCAAGTAACCAAGTGCAAGCCTGTTAAGCCATAACCCACACCCCCAAGGTCGCCTATGACCTGTAACATAGCTAACCAAATCCTTAGGTCGCTCACGACCTGCGACCTACCCCTAGGTCGCCCACGACCTACGACTTACTCCAGAAATCTCCTATAAATACCATTCCTACACTACCGAAGAGAGGACCTTTTGGCTCATTTCTGGAACGCCTATACTCTGCTGATTTCCCGACTCATCCGACACTTCAAACATCAAAGATACCTCAGTGAACTTCAAGAAGAAATCTAACACATTCGACATGGATTCAAAGAGTTCTTCTACATCGGAGTTCTCGCTATTTGTCTTAGTAGTGTTGTAATCAAAGATTGTTGTAAAGTTGTAATCGATTCAGCAATAAACAAGATTAAAGTGGACGAAGGCTTATCTTGAAGCCGAACCACTATAAAACTGTTGTCTCTTTACTGTTTTTTCTGTAATTCCTGATTGTTTCTAATTCCCGTATTGACGGGTGGTGCTTTCACTTTTTCTCTACTTACACCGGGGCGTTAGCGTTCAATTTCAGCGTTAACATCTGTCAAGTTCTATCAAATTCTACAGGTGTTCAAGTCCTATTCATTCCTTAAGTCACAGGAACAATTTAAGTTAGCTCGGGACTCTTCAAGTCGTCCAGATCATGCCCAAACGACTTAACATAGTGTAGGATCGATTTCACCCTAGAGGGGGGGTGAATAGGGTGATAGTGTCAATTATAAAAATTAATCGCGGAAGCATATAAAATATTCAATTCAGATCACAGAATAGCAGCACAGATATCGCAGAATATAAATAACAGAAAAAACAGAACAACACAGAATTTACCCAGCTTCGGCAAAACCCTGCCTACGTGCTGCCCCCAAGGTTTCTACTAGAAATTAGATAGTCCCTCGCTTACACACGTAAACTCGCTATACCCGCTATTGACTAATCTAACTCTACGCTCAAAACCCTGCCACAACTCAACTACCGAGTTGCGAATTCTCAAGCTACGCCACGTAGCTTGTCCCCTAGTCACAAGACTAGAAAAATAAACGGTTTAAAAAAGGAAAATACAATTAAAAACAATTAAAATGAAATAACCCTAATTTTACTTAAAAGCCCTTAAATAAAATATAAAGGCCGGCCCCTTTTATTATTTTGACCCGATCCCTTTTTTCGTTCCTTTGAGATAATGGTGGCCGTTCCTCTCGTTCCTCCTGATTGCAAAATTAGGGCTTTTGCTCCTTTCGCTCTTTGTTCCAAATTAGGGCTTCGGGAGGAATTTCCGCTTGATAGTTGATGATTCGGTTTGCTTGCTTCAATTGTTTGCGGCTTCTCCTCCTTGATCGAGTTCGATTGCTTCGGTATGTAATTTGTGCTTTTTGCTTCTTCTAATCTTTCGTACTTGAACTCGATGATATGCCGATGATGATTTGTGGTAATTTATAGGATTCCAGTTCCTATAATTTCGTCGTATATATTTATTTGACTTCGTCTGATAATTATGCTTGAATTCTTCTTGGCTGTACGATTTTGATCGAATGCTGTGATTCATTTTTGACTTATTCAAATTCGTATAACTGATGGCTTGGCTACCTGATAATCACGGCTTTGAATTATTCTTATGATGATCACGGCTTGATCATTTCTGACTTTGACTTTGGTCATTTTTAATTTTTTAAATTGCACTTCATTATATTGATTGAACCTGTACACATGCTTGCTTCGGCTTCAGCTCGATCATTTACTTTGTCAATTACCTTTGCTACCTCGATTTTGACTTGTTCATTATATGACTTCGGTCATGATTCGTTCATCTTGAAATTGTTTTGATCACGGCTTTGAATTCTGATGCTTGATAAAATTGATTTGCTATTTTTTGTAGCATACTCGACTTTGGTCATTTGTTTTGAAAAACTGCAGCTTGATGAAATGCATCCCTCTTGCTGTTGTTTGGATTGGCTTGTATATGTATACTGCTGTGTCCTTTACTTGGTGTTGTAGCAGTTTGTATTTGTTGAGCTTTGATGCATATTGCAACTTGGACATTGTTTCATCTGACTTCGATCTTGGTTTTATTGCTATAGCATGCACTCGACTCTGTAGTTGTAACTGGACATTTGAGTTTGTTGCATTTAGTTGCTGTTGTCTGCACTTGCTTGAGTTTCACTGCCATAAGTCGTGTTGTTGCATTGTACTTGCCTGTTGCACTCTGGTCTGTCCACTGCAGTTTGTGTCTTGCCACTGACTTGCTGTTTCGACATGAGTCCACTGTGCTTGGCCTTGGTTATATTGATTTTGGCCCATATCTGTTCATCTGCCCTTGTGTATATAATTGTTGTTGTCATTGATTTGAATTGTGCATTTGAGGCAGGTTGTGTCCATATTGTATTTGATACTGTTGCACTGCTGTGTTATGTAGTAATCGAGTTTCACTTGCATTGCCGAGTTATTCTGATGCATCCTTCATGTATACCCTTGATAATCATGTGCCACTGCATCACACTGTTGCAAGTGTTTTTGTTGAGCATGATTTGTCATCTCTGGTATTTCATGTTGGCCATGTTGCATTTGTGCATTGCCTTGCTGATTCATTTGTTTACACTCATGTGTTTGGTCTGCAGTTCATGTTGCCTTGATGCAGTTTGATTGTTTTGTAGTTGTTTGTGTCAATTGCATCGAGTTGTAGTTGTACTGTCTTGAACTATCCATTTCACTTACTTGGTTGTTGACACTGTGTTATTTGGATTGCTGAATTTTTCATGTAACTGCTGACGTCGCTATGCAGTTGCTATGCCTACGGTCATGTTGCCTTGTGTTGAATCCAGTTTCAAAACTCGGGTTTGACCTTGTGCTCGTATCGTAATTTTGAATATACTGCACGTGAGTTGAACCCGGTTTTTCATTTGGGTTTGACCTGTGCTCACCTGTCCCTGTAAAAACAATCAAGTGTATATATCGACGTGCACGGCCTTGTGGCATATACAGTAATATACTGTGTATGTCACAAGTTGTTCGTGTATGATAAATTCAAATATAAATGATGACGAACAACCCAAATAACTGAGACAAAAAAATATTTTCAAAATTCATATTTTATTTTTGAATTTGCAAAAATATTTCTTTTTCAATTTTACTGCGTTAGTTTATATTTTTGCAGATTGCTCAGATGCTGGATTCAAATTGGAATGCAGTTGAAGATAAATACGAGTGTGAGTGATATGTAGTGAGGTGAATATGTAAAATAGTGATGTAATTAGAAATTGTAATTGAGAATGTATAGTGAATAGTGAGAGCTTGAATTTGTACTATTCAATGATGTAATAAATATTTGTTTGAATAAAATATTTGTTTGAACTCAAATTCTGTGTTATTTAATTTATTCAACAAATATTTATTTAATCTGTGAAAAATAAAATAGTATATTATCAAATACATTTAAACGAATATATATATGTTTATTATCATCAAACAAAAATCATATAAGCGCATATTCAACAATCTCCCCCTTTTGATGATAACAAACATATATTTAAGATTTTGAATATGTTAAATGTATTTGATCATAGATATATCCTAATTGCTCCCCCTATTTAAATGCTTCCTCTCTACACAATACTCCCCCTACAAATATGCATACAATTAAAATTTGCTAATGAGTCTAGATGCAAATAGAAAATTATTTGACCTTTGCTTGATTTTATTTGACAAAATCTTAACTTTTCTCTCCCCCTTTTGTTATCAGCAAAAGAATAATAGTGTTAGAGAAAATAGAGATAAAGTTATCGATATTAATTCAACATTAAAACTCAATTGAATATAAATATTAAATTTCAATAAAAAATCAAACAAAAATCATAAATATTTTGTTAGGCGCATATTCCACTTTTAGAATGATGGAAATGATGTCATCATATAAAACCATAGAGTTGTGTCTATTTGTGGTATATTTATATCAGGAATTTGAATAACTACTAACCATGCATAACCGTTAGGACTTTTAAATGAGATTAGTAGTATTCCAATTTTATTTTAAAAAAAATGAATTCAAGTATCTTCTAACCACGCATAACCGTGAGGACTTTTAAATGGGATTAGAATCAACTTGTTTATTTTTTTTAAAAAAACTTTTGATATGCGTTCCATACATGTATAACCGTGAGGACTTTTAAATGAGCACGGAAGCACATAACAAATTCCAAGTAATTCACCCATGCATAACCGTGAGGACTTTTAAATGAGAGTGAATACTTTGGTATTTATTTATTATTATTATTATTATCTTTTTTTAAAAAAAATGTGAAAATGAAAAACGAACGATTCCTGTTTAAAGTACCACATATCGACAAACTATATAGAATTTTGATGAGTGATGGTCGTTAGAAATATGATAGATATAGAGATGGTCATGGAATTTTTACCAACACAAAGTTTTATAACTCTTGTTTAAATTTCTAAAGAAATTTATTAATTATATCGTCTCGAGCCATAATATTTGATCAATATTAACACTCATCACTTTTTCAATCACTATTTTTCTTTTCGATAAACATCAGGGAGTCAGATTAGTCAAAATAGTCATTTAAAATCAAATTCAAAAATAATTATGAAATTAATTTTTCAAAATGACTAATCTGAAAATATGGTCAAAAATGATTTTTTTTTTCGAGGGGGATTTAAAAGAAAATTTTCTGCTATTTGAAAATTATTTGAAATGAAGAAAATGCAGATATTTTCTTTGAAAAACGATGCAGTTACTAAATGTCTCAACAAAAATCACGTTTCACTAGTAATTTTTCTATCAACTAGATTACCAGTGTAATCTGCATCTGAATTTCTCTCTCACTCAAAATTATCATCAATTGAATTTGGTTAACCAAACATGAAGCGTGCACCAAAAATTTCAAACTCAATTTTAAGGCAATTTAAATGACATTCTTTTGAATTTGAATTGAAGCCGTGTAAATAATTAGAAAACCGTGAATAAGGATTTAGCCATATTATAACCAATTGTATTATCCAACAAAACACTATTTTTAATCCAAACTGATATATATGAAGTAATTCAAAGAATCTAGAGGTTTTTATAGTGTTTTTGGCATAAGAATATAATTGACCAACTATGTTGAATAAGTCAGAGTCAAAATCATCATCTCAATATTGGCTGATTTTAATTCAGAATACGGTGCAGATTATCACATTTAATATATCGTTCAAAACATACCATTACCTGTTTTACCTTTATGATATTTTTCGTTGTTGTCCGTTGTGATTCTGTCACCTTTATACTAGGCTAAGGAACTTAGCTTTGTCGCCCGTTGTGTTTCTGGAACAGCCAAAATCCAGAGAACACTATTGTTGTTCCTTAGCCTGCCACCACACCTACACGGAAAAGGATTTATGTGACCTATTTGTTTTTATAGGTCCATGATTGTTAGTGGCAGAATATTGAGAAAAATAATTTTTTGAAGACCCAAAACTATTTATAATTGTTCCCTTCGGCACCCAAATTTGTTTAACTTTGAGAGATTTTATATTGGTGCCTTTAGGAACCCAAATCGGTATAGTTTTCACATGTTTGGGTCCATACCAACAACTATTGTGATCGTGTCCAAATTTTCTACAAATTGTGCACATTAAATTTTCTCGATTAATCTCGTTTCTAACATTTTTAGAATGACTATATCCAAGTCCTTGTCTAACCGTATTAACAGTTTGCTTTCCTAATAGCATGTTCAACGATTTTTCACTTTTGGAAAATTTATCTAAAGTCGTTGACATATGTTGGACTTGTGTTTTGAGAGATTCATTTTCATTTAACAATTGAGTGCACTTTTTGATAGAATTCTCTCTCCTTGTATTTTCACTTTCTTTTAAAATCAGAATTTCAATTTCAAGTGATTTTATATTGATTTCTGATTTTTTAATTTCGTTTTCAAATGTTGGACACTTATCACACTTAGGGATCCTACTTTGATAGGTTTTAACTAATTGGTCAAGTTGTTTATTTAAATCTATCAAAGTATCTTTTTGTGATTCAAGTTTGGCATACTTATCCCTAAGTCGTTTAAAACAGCCATTTACTTCGTGGAAATAAATAAGTAATTCAGAGTGAGTAAGTTTTGATACCTCGCTTGGCTCGTCATCGTCGCTATCGGTTATATTCCCATGAAGGCATATATTTGCTTTCCCACTCTCACTGCTATCGCTTTTATTCCACGTGGCTGTAAAACATCTTCGTTTTGATTTCTTTTCTTTGTCGAGTTGAAGTCGGGGATAATTGGGCTTGATATCACCGGGTTTGTTGCAAATGATCCCGTGTTCTCCCAAGTTGTCCAGTGCTTTGATTATTCTGCTTTTAAATTTTTTATTTAGAGCTGGATTTCCATATTTCTGATTCCTCCTTTTGAATTTCTTCATTATTAATGCCAGCTCGGCTGCTCCATCATCATCATCCTCATTACAACTGCTATTTACCAATCCTGTTAAGCATATTTCTTTAACTGAGTCGGTTGTGGAGGACTTCTCATTGCTGTTGACTTTTGCTCCATATATTGCATCGAAAGTATTCCAGATTTCCCGTGCATTTTCACAACGAGAAATGAAATTAAAATTATCTTGATTAATATGAGAATATATTATATGCATAGCAAGAGCGTTAATCGAGATAATTGTCTTATCTGTTATATCACACCCATTTTCAATAATATCCCAACATTTAATATTAACAGATTTTAAATAAAATTCCATTTTCAATTTCCAATTCAAAAAATCTGTTCCATCAAAAATAGAAGGAATAATATTGGAATGACCCTCAAAATTATTATTAAAAGAAGCCATTTTAAAAATTCAAATTTTTAAAACAAAAACCGATTTTTTTTTTTGAAACACGAATTTTTAAAACAAAAATTGATTTTTGAAACCCGAATTTTTAAAACAAAAAATTGGTTTTTGTAAAATCAAATTTTTAAAACAAAAACGGCTTTTGTTCCTAGCTCTGATACCACTTGTAGGATCGATTTCACCCTAGAGGGGGGGTGAATAGGGTGATAGTGTCAATTATAAAAATTAATCGCGGAAGCTTATAAAATATTCAATTCAGATCACAGAATAGCTGCACAGATATCGCAAAATATAAATAACAGAAAAAAACAGAACAACACAGAATTTACCCAGCTTCGGCAAAACTCTGCCTACGTGCTGCCCCCAAGGTTTCTACTAGAAATTAGATAGTCCCTCGCTTACACACGTAAACTCGCTATACCCGCTATTGACTAATCTAACTCTACGCTCAAAACCCTGCCACAACTCAACTACCGAGTTGCGAATTCTCAAGCTACACCACGTAGCTTGTCCCCTAGTCACACGACTAGAAAAATAAACGGTTTAAAAAAGGAAAATACAATTAAAAACAATTAAAATGAAATAACCCTAATTTTACTTAAAAGCCCTTAAATAAAATATAAAGGCCGGCCCCTTTTATTATTTTGACCCGATCCCTTTTTTCGTTCCTTTGAGATAATGGTGGTCGTTCCTCTCGTTCCTCCTGATTGCAAAATTAGGGCTTTTGCTCCATTCGCTCTTTTTTCCAAATTAGGGCTTCGGGAGGAATTTCCGCTTGATGGTTGATGATTCGGTTTGCTTGCTTCAATTATTTGCGGCTTCTCCTCCTTGATCGAGTTCGATTGCTTCGGTATTTAATTTGTGCTTTTTGCTTCTTCTAATCTTTCGTACTTGAACTCGATGATATGCCGATGATGATTTGTGGTAATTTATAGGATTCCAGTTCCTATAATTTCGTCGTATATATTTATTTGACTTCATCTGATAATTATGCTTGAATTCTTCTTGGCTGTACGATTTTGATCGAATGCTGTGATTCATTTTTAACTTATTCAAATTCGTATAACTGATGGCTTGGCTACTTGATAATCACGGCTTTGAATTATTCTTGTGATGATCACGGCTTGATCGTTTCTGACTTTGACTTTGGTCATTTTTAATTTTTTAAACTGCACTTCATGATATTGATTGAACCTGTACACATGCTTGCTTCGGCTTCAGCTCGATCATTTACTTTGTCAATTACCTTCGCTACCTCGATTTTGACTTATTCATTATATGACTTCGGTTATGATTTGTTCATCTTGAAATTGTTTTGATCACGGCTATGAATTCTGATGCTTGATAAAATTGATTTGCTATTTTTTGTAGCATACTCGACTTTGGTCATTTGTTTTGAAAAACTGCAGCTTGATGAAATGCATCCCTCTTGCTGTTGTTTGGATTGGCTTGTATATGTATACTGCTGTGTCCTTTACTTGGTGTTGTAGCAGTTTGTATTTGTTGAGCTTTGATGCATATTGCAACTTGGACATTGTTTCATCTGACTTCGGTCTTGGTTTTATTGCTATAGCATGCACTCGACTCTGTAGTTGTAACTGGACATTTGAGTTTGTTGCATTTAGTTGCTGTTGTCTGCACTTGCTTGAGTTTCACTGCCATAAGTCGTGTTGTTGCATTGTACTTGCCTGTTGCACTCTGGTCTGTCCACTGCACTTTGTGTCTTGCCACTGACTTGCTGTTTCGACATGAGTCCACTGTGCTTGGCCTTGGTTATATTGATTTTGGCCCATATCTGTTCATCTGCCCTTGTGTATATTATTGTTGTTGTCATTGATTTGAATTGTGCATTTGAGGTAGGTTGTGTCCATATTGTATTTGATACTGTTGCACTGCTGTGTTATGTAGTAATCGAGTTTCACTTGCATTGCCGAGTTATTCTGATGCATCCTTCATGTATACCCTTGATAATCATGTGCCACTGCATCACACTGTTGCAAGTGTTTTTGTTGAGCATATTTGTCATCTCTGGTATTTCATGTTGGCCATGTTGCATTTGTGCATTGCCTTGCTGATTCATTTATTTACACTCATGTGTTTGGCCTGCAGTTCATGTTGCCTTGATGCAGTTTGATTGTTTTGTAGTTGTTTGTGTCAATTGCATCGAGTTGTAGTTGTACTGTCTTGAACTATCCATTTCACTTACATGGTTGTTGACACTGTGTTATTTGGATTGCTGAATTTTTCATGTAACTGCTGACGTCGCTATGCAGTTGCTATGCCTACGGTCATGTTGCCTTGTGTTGAATCCAGTTTCAAAACTCGGGTTTGACCTTGTGCTCGTATCGTAATTTTGAATATACTGCACGTGAGTTGAACCCGGTTTTTCATTTGGGTTTGACATGTGCTCACCTGTCCCTGTAAAACCAATCAAGTGTATATATCGACGTGCACGACCTTGTGGCATATACAGTAATATACTGTGTATGTCACAAGTTGTTCGTGTATGATGAATTCAAATATAAATGATGACGAACAACCCAAATAACTGAGGCAAAAAAATATTTTCAAAATTCATATTTTATTTTTGAATTTGCAAAAATATTTATTTTTCAATTTTACTACGTTAGTTTATATTTTTGCAGATTGCTCAGATGCTGGATTCAAACTGGAATGCAGTTGAAGATAAATACGAGTGTGAGTGATATGTAGTGAGGTGAATATGTAAAATAGTGATGTAATTAGAAATTGTAATTGAGAATGTATAGTGAATAGTGAGAGCTTGAATTTGTACTATTCAATGATGTAATAAATATTTGTTTGAATAAAATATTTGTTTGAACTCAAATTCTGTGTTATTTAATTTATTCAACAAATATTTATTTAATCTGTGAAAAATAAAATAGTATATTATCGAATACATTTAAACGAATATATATATGTTTATTATCATCAAAAAAAATCATATAAGCGCATATTCAACATATAGGTCGGGCTTCCCTAAGTCGTTTTGTTTGAAATTCATGTGCTATTCTGGCAAGTTAAGTCATGAAACAGTTAAGTTGCAAGTCATGTAAGTCGCTGGTCATATGAACTGCAGTCCCTCATGTCCAAACCGCTAAGTCCCGAGTCGCTTGAGTTCTGAAGTTATTCCACCGAGCTCCAACGACCCAAGTTAAGTCACAAGCTCCCTAAGTCGCTCTGGCCTCTTAATTCATCAAAACCCTTAGGCCGTTCAACCTAGCTCCTGCTCTCCACTCACACGTTGCCACGTGTTCATCCCCCTTACCTCACCAGAAATGCCACAGCATAACCTGAAATCCCTTAACCTGAAACCTCCTCGTCTCCTCCAAAAATGCCATATTCGCCCAATAACTTCATGAAACCCTAAGCCAATACGATTCTCGAGAATAACTCAGTTGCCACATTTCAACGGTGATCGAAAGGCGGGTCGGAACATGATCTTTCAACACGGTGACGAAAATTGCGTGAAATAGGTTATGGGAAAATCGATGGTGAGTACGATGAATAAATGATCAGATTTACCAAGGTTAGATGTTGGAAATAATGATCGAAGATAACGAGGAAGGGAATTTCGTTTTAAGTGCTTGAGCTTGAAATTAACAATGGCGACAAGATGATAATAGTAAAGTGAAGAGGGTTACACAGCTTAGTGTCTTATGTAGAAGAAAACGGGGAAGATAAATAGGCACGCGAGTTAGTGAGGTCCTTGAGTCGCCCATGACTTAGTAGGGTTAAATCGAAGCACACGACCTAGCCCCTAGGCGTGTACTTCGAGGGGCAAGTATTAACATCACTTTTTTATGACTTAGCGACTCAATGACCTAAAGGACTCAACGACCTAAAAGAAGGCTTGCGACCTAGTGACCTAAAGGCATAGGCAACTTAACGACCTACAGCAGGGCACGACCTAACGACTTAAAGTAAAGTGCGGCTCAACCGGATTAGCGACCTAACGAGTTAGAACGGAAGCGACCTAACGACCTAATGAGTTAGAAGGGAGGCACCTAACGACCGAACAAGTTAAAAGGAAAGCGACCTAACGACCTAGCGAGCTCCAGGGTAAAGCCGCATGCACATTGCCTCTTCCATTAGGTCGCTTGCGACCTAAGCTAGCCGAGATAACTCCTACATTACACATACTAAGTCGTTCAAAGCGTATATCTCGTCAAGGATGACTCCACTAAGTCGTTAACGACTCATGCTGCCTCAGGATAACTCTTATGTCGCAACTCCTTATGTCGCAACTCCTTAGGTCGCTCACGACCTATGACCAGCCCGACCTAAGCCCAACCTCTCCTATAAATACCTCACCTGCTCCATACTTAAGGGGGGATTGTCTTGAAAAAGATGACACTCTGCCACTTTGAAATTCAAGCAACTCATTCTCCAAGTCTTACAACATCATAACAACTTCAGAGATCAATTCGAGAATGGTTCAAACTTCCTCACCGACTCGATTCTACTTTGGAAGCTCAAGTGTTTGAAGTTTGTTGTACTTGAAATCTAGTTATAATAAAGTGTACTCAAAGATCATAATAAAAGATATAAAGTGGACGTAGGCTTGACTTTGAGCCGAACCACTATAAAAATTGTCATCTCTTTACTATTCTCTGCTATTCTCTGCTTACTTTTAGTTCCCGTACCAACGGTTGGTGCTTTCACTATATCATATCTCACACCGGGGTGTTAGCGTATATTTTTTGCGTTAACACCAGCAGAAATGGTTGGAATACTTCGCCTCTTACGACTTTGACATTTCCTATATGTCCGGTAATGGAAATGCAGTCCTCGGTGCATTGACTAGAAGACATGTCAGTTAGGGAGCGATGTTCCTAGAGTGGTATTGGAGGATATTGCTAGCTATGACTTCAGACCTCATTTCGAGTTCGGGCTACAGATGTTGGTGAGTTTGACCATAATAACTACTTTGATTGGGAGGATCGGTACTGGTCAAAAGCGAGATGCCAGACTAACTAAGATCATAGAAAAAATAGAAAAAGGAGCAGAATCTTGAGAGATAAAGCAATAAGATTTGACCAAGATGGCTGGCTCCACAAGGATGATAGATTATTTGTGCCTAATGTCGATGGGTTGAGGAATGAGGTACTATAAGAGTGCCATCATTCGAGATTGACTATGCATCCCAACGGTAAAAGGATGTACGATGATATGACGCAGACCTATTATTTAAAGGGGATGAAGAAGGACATCAGGGCGATGGTTAACGTAGAGCAGAAAAACCAAAATGGGTTGCTACAATAACTTAAAGTTGCTGAGTGGAAATGGAAACATGTTTCGATTGAATTTATTAATAGATTACCGAGGAACAGATGAGGGTATGATGACATTTGGGTCATTATCGGTAGATTTATGCAGAGTGGCCAATTAATTCCCATTAAGCCTTGTAGAACGACATCCAAATTGGGCGAGTTTTATGTAAAGTGGATAGTGTGATTCTTGGAGTTTCGAAGAAAATTGTGATTAAACGATACCCTTTATTCACTAGTAGGGTGTGGAAGAGCTTGCATAAGGCATTGGGGACCAAGCCCATCTCTGTACAGCTTATCATCCACAAACCGATGGGCAGACGGAAAAGCTGAACCATAAATCAAAAGATCTTTTACGAGCTTGCATACTCGAGTTTGGAGGCTCATGGGACAATCACTTGAATTTGGTAAAATTTTGGATAAAATAATTACTATCAGTCTACTACTGGTATGGCACCGTATGAAGCATTGTAAGCCGACCATGTATTGCTCCTTCACGTTGGGGGAAGCTGGCGAGAAATTGATACTTGGGCTAGATATTATTAGCAAATTTCTTTACTAAAATAATATGCATGGAAAACTAAGGTTGACTGGAATAAGGAATTAAATAGCCTTATGCAAATTCAAGAGAATATGCAAGTCCAAACTCAAGTCTATGTCTAAAGATAAGTCACAAGTCATATAGATGTCTGTATTTCAATAATAGTCAAGTATGCTCATTCGAAAGAAGTATGTTATGCAAAATTTATTATCCAAGTGTTTATGTCTAAAAATTCAAGAGTTATAATCCTCTAAGGAAATATGCTATGCAAGGTTAAACGTCCAAGGCCTTATATGTAAATGGTTCAAGTGTTACAATCGACTCTAAAAATCCCAAAATAGATTTTGGATTTACAACTTGAAAAGGTAAGAAATAATTAAAGAATCATTCGCCCTCTCTAAGTAATGATGGGAGTCTATTTATATAGGTTCCAATCACGCAGGATGATTGACACATGTCATGGTTTTGGATTCAAGGGCTCTGATGGCACCTTCCTAAAGAATCTTGGCATTCCTTTATAGAGACTTGAGATCACATGTTCATGGAAATTCGACAACACAATCTCCATTGTAGAAACTCAACAACCTTTGCATCCTTAGGGCTTCGGCATATATTGTTGGTTGGAAAAACATGAAATTCTTTTGTTAATGTTGAAGCACATTATTCCTTTAGATTTCATTACCCTTGTAAAAGCACAATATCCCTTGTTGTTTGTAGATTCTCTATGATAGTCACTATTGTAAAGGCTCGATAGCAGTTGTTATACCAAAGGCTTGCTTTCCGTTGTAACTCCATATCCTCCAATTATGAATAGATGCTTGACATCGTATAATGGTGCGCCATCCCTCCTTTATTACATACTCTACAACACATTGCGTTGTAGAGGTTCGGCTTCCAATGTCTTTAACAACCTTGCTGTCTTTAAACTAGGCAACCTTATGTCATACAAGTTCGACATCCGTTGCAGCTTGATATCTCTAAACATTTGCTGGTTTAACATCTTTGTCCCCTTATAAGCTCAAATCCCTTCTTCATTTTTAATGTTCGACATCACCTTTTACTTGGTAAATGCTTCAGCAACACTTGCTATTACAGGGGCTCATTACCCCTAAAAGACTCGATACCTCTTTACTACTGGATATTCGATACCTCTAGAGATTTGGCATCTCGTTGTTATTAGATATTCGATACCTTTAGAGAGTCAAAACCTCTTATTATTAGATATTCGATAACCTCTTTTTATTGCTTAAGGCTCACTATCCTTTCTTGATAACTTTACCTTCTTTAGGTTCATCATCTTCAAAATCGACATGCTCTCTTTAGTGGCTCAATACTCATATGTGTAGTAACATTTACCCCTACCTCTTTGTGTAAAGGAATCCTATTATGCTTTAGTATAATTCCACTTTTCATATTGCCTCCTATTGGTATTTTGAATCCTTTAATCTCATTCGTCCATTCAAATAGGAACCAAGTTTCCTACTGCTCTCCCTTCATCTATAAATACCTTACTTTTGTTCTCTCAAAAGTTTTACCTAAAACTTAAAACTCAAATTTCAATTATAATTTTCTTTTCAATATTACAATTAAAAAAAATTTTGATTTCTATCGTGTTCAAACACGATTTAAGGTTAGATTTTATTTCAATCGATTTAAATATGCAATAAGGGGTTTTTTGGTTTTAAAATAAGGTTTTATGAATTGGGTACTTATGAATTGTTTAGGTTTTATTGGCTATTTGCATTTGAATATTTCTGTGATTTGTCCTTTCTCGCATTTGAATTTAAAAGCTATTTGCAATTAATATCCTTAATTATTAACAGAATTTGATGAAAAATAGAATTTTAATAACTATCATAGATCCGAAAACATTCAAGAAATTTGATAATTAATCGACGCTTGGATAGTTGTAAAAGACTCGACGTATGCTTAGAGACTCAATAATTATTAGGGACTTGATACCTTGCTAAATGTTTGCTAATTAGTTATAGGTTCACTGACAAGTTATAAATTCAACAATTAGTTAGAGACTCGACAGCTTATTTAAGACTCGATAACTAATTATAGGATCTCCTGCTAGTAGTAAATTCGCAACTAGCTAGTGATTTGATAACTAGTTATGAATCCTACAACTATTTAGCGCACTAACTTGTTACAAACTTGATAACCCATTAGAGAATTGTTAACTAGTTACAAATTCGTCATATCTTATAAGTTTGTTATCTTATCATGAAAAATAATCTTTAATACAATCTCACTAACTGTTTTTGAGTTCAACATCTTATTATAAGCCTAATAACTAATTACAAGTTCGATATGTTGTTATAAACTCGATAATAATTAAAAAACCTACAACTTTTTATGAACTCACTAACTATTTATGAGTTTGACACCTTGTCATGAACTTAATAGCTAGTTACGAATTTAGTATGTTGTTATGAACTTATTAATTAATTAAGGATTCTTCAACTAGCTATGAACTCATTAACTACTTATGAGTTCGACATCTTGTTATTTATTTATTTAGATCTCTACTTAATGAATTCATTTTTCTTTAATATTTTCTTAAGTATTGTAGACTTTCATAAGACATATGCTTTTTCCCTAATTTCTGCATGATATTGCTTGGCAGGAAAATGGATAGCAAGAAAGGCTCTAAATCCTCTCATGCTTAAGAGAAAGGAGACTATAGACTCATTCAATCTTCTATAACTACTCATGATGAGGTTGGCATTATTCTTCAGCAATTTGGGATAACCAACGTGGAAGCTAAAATGGAAAGACCATCCGGAAGGATAGATAATCTTCTAGTAGGTTTCTTTATTTTCACTCCTACTCATATCTTGCATTCGAGATATCTTTCCTTCCCAGGATTCCTTGTATAATTATTGGATCATTTAGGAATTGCTTTGATTCAACTACCTCCTAACTTCTATACCTATCTGAGCTGCTTGGAAATACTGGCCAGCGAAGCTTACCTCTCCTCGGTCGATGTTGAAACTCTTCATTAATTAATGAACCTTGTTAAAGTGAGGAAGTAGCCAGTGAGTACCTTATATCGCCTTCTTCCTCATCCGAATAGAATAATTATTAATTTGATTAATAGAATTAGGGACTAGGGAACCCAATTCTTTTATATCAAGAGTCATCCCCCTAGAATCAGGGGGTCCTTCTCTACCCTAAGTAAGAGTTGTTGTTTTTCCCCTCTATTTTATGTTGTATTATGTTGTTCTCCTATAATAGTTGTTTTCTTTCAAACCTGCTTCTAAGGGGATTAATTCTTTTGTTGCTAGTATAATCAGTGCTCTGAACTTGGTCCCTCAAATTATTAGTGATAGGCTTAAACTCTTGGCCGATGCCAATCTTTAAAAGTATTCTTTGATTCTAGGGAATCAAAAAGTGCACATGGATCCCCCAATGGTAGAAAAGGATATGCATGGAAACTAGGATCTTAGCATCTAGCGGGAGTCTTCCAGTAATCTCCTGACATGGTTTTACTATGACTTCTTATACCTCCATCTTATGATTCTTTCTTTGACTTAGGTTTGACTCTTAGCATCCTGGTTGCTAATCCAAAGGAAGCTAAAGCTCCTACCTCCTCCTCTGTTATGACAGTTAAATTTTGCCCCATACCTGGTTCTATTGCGACGCTCTTAAAGCTATTGAGATTTGCAAAAGAAAGAAGGATCATGGCAATCCATTTAGTGCTTCCATTTTTCTACTAACAAAAAAGGCCAAACTTAGAGATGATTGAACGCTGACTGCTACTACTAAGGATTCAAATGCAGCTACAATTATTATTAATCAAGATTTTAGTATTATTGATTTAAGTTACTTGATTAGAATCCATAGAAACAAATAGAAGTTATTCACAGCTCGAGTCCTGCTATAGATATCACGAATCCTTTGTGTGCAATTGTCATACAATGTTTGTATCAGGAGTTAGGCATGACTTCTCCTTCCTTTGAATTTCTATCTTGCAAGGCTCTAGGTCAACGCATCCCTTTAGGTTTCGACAGTTTTGTTCGTTTAATCATCTAGTCGGCAACCATAGCTTCTCTAATGCCACTACAGCCCTTTGCCTTTTCTAGGGACTATCTCTACATTCTTTTTCAGCGGCATCCTATGATGTGTATCTTTATGTGGCTGGCTAATATAAATTTTAGGTTTATATTTTTTATATATTATATATAAATATATATTTATATATGTTAGGTGGCCAAGCACATGTTTTTCTACAACAAGTTCCTCATGAATCTTCCAATCAAATTCCCA
The DNA here is from genome assembly GCA_030765085.1 of Allium cepa. Classification (NCBI taxonomy): domain Eukaryota; kingdom Viridiplantae; phylum Streptophyta; class Magnoliopsida; order Asparagales; family Amaryllidaceae; genus Allium; species Allium cepa. Next base: position 854,855,204 of record CM060931.1, read on the forward strand.
ATTTTGAAGAGCAGATTTTATCATTGACGGATTAAGTTAGGTCCCTTAAAGGCCAAATTCTTGAGTTCACCATAAAGAGAGATGAAGTTACCATTGAAAAGAATAAATTTGCCTACAATTCTGGAGGAAGAGAGAAAAACGAGGCTGATGGCTGAAGAAAGAGTGAAATTGTTGGAAAATGAACTTGAGCAAGACAAAACTGAAAATAATAAAATGGCTACACAAGTTACAATCTTGAAAGTTGTTCTAGAAAGCAAGGAGGCTGCTCTTATTTATACAAACAACATCATTAAGAATTCCAAAAAGAAGGTTTCTTTCTTTATAGACCAAGCCCTTCGTCAACTAAAGGAGCGGTGCTATGAGGAGGCCCTCTTCATCACATATTTCGACAACATAGACCACTACTCAAACTTCACTATCAACATTAAAAGGAAAGTTCAAAAGGAAGTTGATCATAAACAAGGGAGAGTTCCTGGGTCATTCGAAGGCGAATTTCTAGAAGAGGAAGCCATCAATCCTCAGGAATTACTATTTTTGATGATCTTCTACCTAATGAAGCTAAGGATGATGATAATAGAGGGAATGGTGATAAAGATGACAACGACGACGATGAAGATGAAGATGATGATGGTGGTAACGATTTTAGGAAGGATGGTAATAAAGATCCTGAAGGACCAGGAAGCGGCGATAATAGATTAAGTGGTTATGACTTGGAGTCATCTGCTCATGATATGAACTTTTCTAACCTTCATGAGTTCCAGAATGTTCCTCAAGGAGACATTTCATCAAAGGATATCCAAGCCTTCGGCCATCAAGGTAAAGAGAAAATTCAGGCCTTTGCCTTGTAAGCTCCTAAAGTATAGGTATAAGGTTTATCCTCTTTAGATGCTTACAATTATCCATTAGCTTTAGTTAATAATTTTACTAGAAAAGAAACAAATATCACTTAGGGAATTTGCATGAGAAGAGTGAGAAGGATGTACTGCGATTAAATAGAGAAATTGAAAATTTGATTAACATTCACAATAGTTTATCTGAAAAGTATAGGCATATTCTTATTTATGCTAAATGATTAAAAGATTTAAAATAAAAATAGGTAGCCCAGTCCTTGAAAATATCTCGCCTTCATCGAGAAAGAGTTTTAAAGGAGAATGTGGAGCTAGCCACACTCTTTTGGATACATAATGAAGATTGGGACGCATAGTGGAATTCCTCTATAAAATCCATACTAGGAATCTTTTTACTGACTTTTCCTTCCTATGGAAAGAGAGTGGGGATTTACTTAGGCGTCTTCATAGTAGGTATTTGAATGATCATGGGATTAATCCTCATCTTGTAGAATGTTGGAACCTTCCTAAGATCACGACCGTTCCACTTTCCCCTAATACTCTTCCTCCTAAGATGGTCAAGTTCATCAACGATAAATTCATTTTTTGAATTTTACGAAGGGTCTATATTGTAGAATCTAAGTTATTTTGAGGTTGTATCATGTTATTCAGACAATTTTATAAATTTAAGCATTCCTAATTCTTTCCGGCTTAGTTTGCTTTTTCTATATGCACTGGTTAAGGAACTATTGAGCACTTCTGTTCCAAAAGAATTCTTAAGTAAATTTGTCAAGTTAAAAAGGGATATGAAGGAGAAAACCATAATTATCAAAACCATTTGATTAGTAAAATACCGCTTTCATAGGGATCTTCAAGAAGTTTACACGCAACTCTTCCACCTATATTTGGATTTCTTACGCGATGAAAAGGATCGGTCTGATTTTGCTAAAGTATTGTGCGAGGATACCGACCCTTCTTCCGAGAGATACGATTAATAACCGTTCCTCTTAGTTAATATTCCTCATGGTTTTAATGTTGTCTTTATCTCCACTTTCCATGGCTACGGTTTCACTCAAAAAAGGTAAGACTATAACTTTTAAAATTACAGATTGAATGTATAAAACTTGAGTTGTTGATGTAATTTAAACTTGTTCATGCTTGTAATAATTCGTTGTTGTTAATGGAAGCACGTATTTTCCCTCAAATGTTGATTTTTCTTTTGTTTATTACTTTTTACGAGGAAAAAAGACCGACGCTTGCTTCCAACGGTCCTCACCTCATCTCTCGACTGAACAACTCAAAACTAGGCTAGTGTTAGATATTAGAAAGAGCTCTTCTGAAGAAGCCTTGATCTCTGGACAGCTCGAAAGGATGAAAATTCTATAATAAATATTATAAGTTAAGATAAACATTAAATAGTATAAATGAGATGACCTTGAGTTTAGAGGAGAAAAAAGATGACAAGGGGATTAGGGAGCTGAAAGAGAACATAAATACAATTGGTCGATTTTGACCTTCAAGCTAAAGGATTGAGGATGATGCAGAAATTGCTCAATTATATTAGAAAATCAAATACTTTGAAGTTGACTTATTAAAAAGCCAGGTGCCATGCTAATCTTTAGAACTTATTACAAGTGGAGGAAAATCCAATCGCACTCCTACCCATACAAAGATGACTAGATCCAAATCCTTAGCTAAAAACGAAATTTTCTTAGTTGCAAAATCCATGTTCAGGTTTGGATGATGGAGAAATTGCAAGATGGAGCCGAGAATATAAATATGAATATACCAAGTTTCTAAAAGGAAAGTGGGACGAACAAGTTTCAAAATATATCAACAATTATCAATGTCAGATTGAGGAATTAGGACGTGAGAAATACAATCTCGAACAGAAAGTTAAAATGCTCGAACATGCATTAAGGATACAGATTGGCTCTACTGATGATATAAATATTATTCGAAAGAAGGAGAGGAAACTTAATGAGCATTAGGATGTGGCAATTCATCATACTACTGAACCCTCCTCGGCCGTTGAGGTCTTGAAGGGGCAAATGCAGGACCTTGAGTTTCAAATGAAAATAATCTTGGTGTCATTGCTTGAACCACCGATTAGATTCACTTTTAGATTATTTGCTTGAAATAAAAATTGCTTTTGGCTTAAAAATCGACTATTCCTTCTTAGGTCAAGAAATGAATCAAAGGTTAAGTAGAGGGGTAAAGGGAGGATATAGATGTTATCAAAACTTCTTTTTATATGGGTGTGCTGACCATGTTAAGAATATTAGAGGCCCTCCCTTTTTTCTAGGAGATGCCCCTGCTTCAACTGAAAGTCATCAATGCCTTCTTGAGGTTAAGGGGAAGAAGAAAAAGCATACCAATATTATCTGCTCCCTTAGCCTCCTCCTTGGGAAGACTAGGATTGGCCTCCTTGATATTTGTAACTTTGTTATGTAAATTAGTAAATAACTTTTGTATAGAATAGTTGATATCTTGAATATACCTTGTATTCTCTTCCTTATTCTTGCCTTGTGTTTGAACTTGTTGAGTTGTTTGAGATTTGTGATTCACCTTGAACCTTTAATTCGATTCAGTATGATCGGTGATCTATGGTTAAGCATAAATCTATTTTCCATTTGTTTCTTCGTAGAATGCTTTTTGACAGCCTTAATATGAGAGCTATTTGTTGGGCCATGTAACATTTGTTTACTCCCTTCATTGTATAAAAGAAGCTTTTTACACTATAGTGTCAACACCTAAATATCGTCTTACCCTTCCAGCTCTCACACCTCTTTAAATCCTTTTTTGTTGAGAAATATAAAGTAAATAGTGATGAATTTCATAATTCATGAAATTATTTTTTCCAAAAACTGATTATCTTGTTTTCTGAATGCTGAAGAAAATTGTGAATGAATTTCCATATTAAACTTTGAATTATTTTGTAAGCTTCGAAAATCTTTTTTGGAATGATTACGGAATTGGTAGAATAAGCCTTTCAGAAATGCAGATCGATTTTCCTTCTTATCTTCCTAGGATGAATAAATTCATAAGCGAATTTTCGTTTCTCAAATATTATTACTCTGGCATGCTTTGAAACTTCTTTCTCCGGGTTTGGGTTTCTTAGATGGCTATTTGATGGCTTTTTTGTCATCTGAGGTTATATGAGCATGAAAAATGACTTATCCTGGTGCAAGATTGATTCATGTCTAAATGTTCTTCCTCTAGATGATTGTTTTGGACTATCTCTAAGATGAAATTAGACTTGCCTGACTGATTCTATTGCCCCTTCTTGCTTTTAGGTAACGTTTTAGGCTTTGATTCATTTTTTTGCCCCTTCTTACCTTTTTTGGTAAGGATTTAGGCGGGACGGTGCACCACCTTAGTTAGAACCAAAATCTTACCCGTCCTCCCCCCAAGAGCGCTCCAGTAAAGCCTTATAGGATGACAGTGCTTTGGGCACGCAATCTTAGGCTAGACCAAAGGCTAACTTCATCCTCCCTCTAGGAGGTGCTCTGGCCAAGCCACGTAGGTGAGACCAAAGGCTTGCGGTGCTTTGGCCAGGCCTTACATGTAGGACAAGAGGATTAATCCGACCTCCCACTAGAGATGCTTCGACCAGGCCAAGTAGGAGGGGCCGAAGGCTTGCGGTGCTCTCGCTAGGCCTTATAAGTAGGGCCAAAGGCTTACTCCAACCTTCCTCTATGAGGTACTTTGACTAGACCCTTATGGTGGGACCAAAGCCTTTTCCATTATTTTATAGATCCTTTTCATTAAGCCCTTGATCTTTGTAGATACATTGGTCCTTTTCTCAAATATTTTAACAAACTCTTGGAGATCCCAGTTTCCCGAAAGAATTCTATATCATCCATTTTAGGGCTTGACATTGATTGGTTTCATGTCTATTCATTTGGCGATGTTGATAATAAGCACCTCCAAGATTTCTTTCAATTCCTTATCACTTCTTTTTTGAAGGACAATAACCCAACCTCTCTTCAGTTTGGAGATATATTTACATAGGAGGTGGTAAGGAAATGAGCTCTAACAAATTAGGAATTCCTCGGGGATTGTGCCTTTGGTTGCCATTTGGATTTTTTGTAACACTGGAAGGCTTATTAACTCCAACAGTATGTTTTTCCTTTAAAAATTATCGAGTTATGATTAGTCTAATAGGGCAATCGATTACTCCCTTCCACTTTTGGGCAAACTCATCGAAATTTTTTATCATTTCATTTTTGAAGATAATTCCTTTAGCTTGGAGCTGTATAGTTTTTCTTATTTCCAATTATGAGTCATTCCTTTTCTTATTCTCTTTTATTAGAGTAGTCTAATAAGCAAAGATCGGGGTAGATCCCGTATGGAATGGATTTATACTCTAGTTATCCGAGTCATAAAGAATTACTCGTCTATTTTTTGTTAGAGTACTTAGTGCCAAGTTTCTCAACTTCAATACTTGTTCCTCATGGAATTAAAGGTTATGAGTGACTTGATAAGCTGAATTGGTAAAGTAAGGCTTGGACGATTCTTATTCGAAGATAGTCATTATGCAGTTTAATAGGTTATGCAGGATACAGAAAGTCCTTAAGAGGAATATGAGATATGAAAGTCCTCTGTAGGGATATGCTGGGAGTCGAAGATTCAAGCCCTCCTTTTGGCGCCAAAATTGTTAGCAAATTACTTTGCAAACCTAATATTCAAGATAGACTAAGGCTGGTTGGAACAAGAGCTTAAATAGCCTTATGCAAATTCAGGAGAATATGCGAGTCTAAGTCTGAAAATAAGTCATAAGTGATATGCACGTCCATAGTTAAAGAGTATTCTAGTATACACATTTAAAAAAAGTATGATATGCAAAATTTATTATCCATGTCCTTATGTGTAAAAGTTCAAGAGTTACAATCCTCCAAGGAAATATGATATGTAAGGTTAAATGTCTACGACCTTATATGTAAAAAGTTCAATTGTTACAATCGATTCTAAAATCTCCAAATCAATTTAGCTTTTACAGTTTCAAAAACTAAGAAATTAAAAAAGAATCATTCTCCACACTGAAGTGATGATGGAAGTCTATTTATAGATGGCCAATCACACGAGCTGATTGACATATGTCATGGTTTTGAACCCAAGGGCTCCGATAGCACCTTCCTAAAGAATTTTGGCATTCTTTTGTAGAGACACGAGATTACTTGCTTATAGAAATTCAATAACACAATCTCCCTTAAAGAAACTCGATAATCTTACATCCTTAGGCCTTTATCATCTTTTTCTATTTGTAAATACTCAAGAACCTAGCATATAGGGTCGACATGCCCCAGAAGATGGCAGTCGTGCACAATGTCTTTTGTATCTCTCATCTGCGAAAGTTTACACACGACTCTTGCATGACAATTACATCGGATCTGATTGATAATATCGTGATTGAACCAAAAACATTGAGAACTCATAGGTCGGTTTATATTGTCGAACGAGATATGGATCCTCTTTGGAGGAAGACAGTAGGGTTAGTGAAGGTTTAATGAGACGAAAGTATAGGCGATTATACATGGGAAACCAAGGAGAAATGAGGGTTGCATATCCGAAGCTCTTTTCATGGTAGGACCTATTTTTTATTATATTCGTTTTCACCTATGATGTCATATGTGATTGTTAAGTATCTTGCATGATAGGATAGGATTATCTATACTATCGGTGGCATGGTTGTTTATTCGATATGTTTTATGATTGCATGTGGTTTTAAGCATGCAGGGTAACTGTGGCCGATTATTCTTTAACTTATTTGGGGATTTCAAAAGCGAAATCCCTAAAGTGGGGAGAGCGTACCAACTAATGTTTTGTGTATCACATATTCGTATGAGGTTGCTTGACTCCAAAACTTTAGGAAATGTCTACTAGGGACAATTTATGCCTTTATAATTTTTGTCAATTGGACCTAGAAATTCAGGTAAGACCTATAACGTTCAATAAAGATTGAATTAGGTTATGAAACCACTTCCACTAGATCGTGCTTGTTGTTTCTCTTTCCTTAGAGTAGTCATACTAGGAAAACAGACTTACTATTTAGAAGATATGGTTGTTATAAGTTCGGTTTACTAATGGACAGGTTAGTACATAATTAATTAGGCCTAAAGCTTAGCCCACTAACTAATTTTGGGAATTTTGCCAAATTGGGGCCTCTTACCCAAAATAACTCCTAACCTTTATTAGCTCTAATTTCATAGAAAAACTTCCCTTTTCCTTACTAATTATAGCATAAATCATCATTAGAAGAGTAATTACAAAGAAGATTGCAGATCTGTCATTTTGACTGCCTTAGGATCCAAACTGCTGCTGCTCATTTTGGATTTGAGGAGAAAATTTGGTATTTTGGGTATTCGATTAGTGGATATTGACCTCTAACTATCCTATGCATGTTTATATAACTAAATTAGATGTTTTCAACTTGATTTTGATCTCAAAATGTTTTATAACTTTAATTGCATCTTTAAAAATATTTATGGTTGAAATTAAAAAGATTAAATTTGATTTTAATTGGTTTTGCAACCCCTTTTGATCAATTTGTCATACTACCGTAAAAGTTAGATCTTGGTTACGATTATGGTAATCATGTTTTGATGAGTTTCTTGTATGTACGGATGATATTTCATATTTATATGTTGTGCTCAGATATGATTTGATAGTGTTTTTAAGTAGTTAGGAAAGAGGTTATCGAATTGGGCAAATCAAAGGAAAGGTGGTCTGAACTAGACAAGTCTTAGAGACGAGGCTCTGGAGCATGGAAGGAGCCTAATGTTCAAGTCTCAAGAAGTTTGGACGAAGGGATTCGGGTTGGCAATGAATTGATTACTGAATGGGTAGTTTGCAAATCTATTTGACGAGAAAGTAAGGCTTGGAGACTTAGGCAGACAAACTTCAGGGAAGATTTTGGCTTAAAGGTGGGAAGAGGTCCAGAAAGTCAAAGTTGAAATTTTGGCTAAGGAGGGTGATCGGTACCGACCACTTTTTGATTAACACCAATCACTTTTTAAGCCAAAAGTGGAATGTCGAAGGATCTAGGAGTGTTGTATTGAGAAGAAGAGTCCAAATTAAGTAAGGAGGAAAGAGATCAGGGTATGAATTCAAATTGGTACTTATTTGAATTTATATGGCCAACTGAGATCAAACTTCTAAGTGATGCTTCAGGGGCTCTACAGGTCATGTTGAAGGTGTTTGTTTGCTTGGAGTTTTATGGAAATGTAGTAGCACGATGATAGCTTTAGGGATTCAGTGGAGGCAACTCAATGGTTAATGGAGTTAGGTTATGATGATCACGGCTCGATGTTGATACAAGTCGTGAGAATGGTTATCCACAAAAGGGAGGGTTCTAGGAAGGATGACCCATCGATGAAATGTTGAATGGTCCTATCGTGGAAAGAAGGAATGTGAAATGGTTCCTTGAGGATAATGGAAACTAGATGGAGAAAGAAAAAGGTCAAACACTCATGCTAAGGGATCACTGATACTCATAGTGTTTCCTGATTTATTTAAAAGCAGGGGTATTGTGAGGATGCCCATGGGTACTTTGTTTGAGTACTCTGAATTAGTTAAATGGATCCATGTACCCTAGACCAGTAGAATGAGTCTAGTATCACCTTTGGGCTAAAGACGAATACACTAAAAACTTGGATTTATCCATTAATCCCTAGTAGAGGAATGGTTACATGATTTATCGTATGTCCAGGATATAATAAGTGATAGTAAGAATTATTGATGGATGGTATTTTTGATTTGATTATTTTCTTCTATATTCTATCACTCTCGGGATATCACTTAATATAGATATTGGGGGCAGGAATACTTGGACACCCATCATTATACTTAGATTGCAGTACTCCCTTGTGATAATTGCATAGTAGTATATTATGTTTGTTATGTGCTAACTCTTCGATTGCAAGGGTAGGTCAGGTTTGGTTTAGATACCCATTTTCTTATTTTGTCGACTTGTGTAGTATTTTGAGATTCATTTATCGCTCACAACAGATTGTTTGCCGACTTGAGGTTTTATGATTTACTTCTTATTATCTTGAGTCCTCTTAAATAAGTAGGCGAGACAGTAAGACTATGTAATACGCGGTGGCTATACAGAGGAAAAGCTGGATGGAACTTTCTCGTAAATATATAGATATGTACCCTATTGCTAATTCAGTTGTGCAACATTATGGGGACAAGGCTATGTTTGATTTTATCATGAGATGGTATATTTGAGTTTATTTCCGCGTAATATAAACTCTATTACTATATTGTATAACTCTTTGCATCTGTGCTCTGATATTTGGTTCACTTTGTTATCACTATCTTCTATTTTATATCTTAGATGAATGTTATATTTTATTTGATGCACTATGGGATATACGATATGTTTTGTTATTTTTAATTTCTTTTAAACCTTGATTATTGTCCAATACCGACCAAGCACGGTAGCTGTGTACTATCTAGTTATACCGGTGCCAATGCTGAAGGGTGACCATCACACTTCATGATACTTCAAGTAGTGTTGTAAGTGGCGTTGATCCCTTGTCACTGGTGGATTTTGGAAATGCTTATAGGATATTACAGGCGTTATCCAAAATATTTCATCTAACACCTCTAATGAGGCTATGAAGAACCAATGACATGGTATGTAGTAACCGGGAATTTCGGACACTTCGTATTTAAATATATGAATTATTCAAATATTTGAAATATAGCTTAAATGTTATTAAAGTAATTTAATAACCTTGTTAACAACCTTTTATTATCATAAGTAATGATGTTAAAGTTGTTTTGGAAAAATGTTTGCAAAAATAATTACTTCAAAAAATATCGATAATATGACCAAAAATCATTTTATCGATAAACGGATTTTTACCCCAGAAGTTGTTTGGATTTTTTACATACACTTATTTGCTTAAGAGAACATTAATATGAATTAAAAATATTTTTCCATTTGGGGAAAATAAAGTTTTCGATGATGTAATGGGTGATGTCATAGAAAATATTTTGCAAATGAGCTTTTATGGAAAATCCTAAGTATTAAGTGAAGAAAATGAGGTATAGAGATAGCATAGGGAGGGAAGCTCCTTTGTGACCTTTTATGGAAGGTAAAAACGGAGGTTGCGTTCTCTTGAAAAGGCCTACAAATACATCCTTAAGTGTTTCAATAATCACTTTTACAAATTAAGAAAATAGTCGAAGTGGATTAACACTAATCCACTTTATTCTTCACTTACTTTCTTTAATTAACTCAAATCACATTCAAACTTCACTAAACCTTGGCTACGTGCCTAAATATCATAGAAAGCATGAATATCAAGTTAAAAAGTGAAAGACATCAAGTGGAAATTTGGTTTCCACCTTGGACCGGAGCACGAGGAAAGGGAGGTCGGGGGTGGTGGCTTGGCATGGAAGTGCTAAAGCTTGGATCTTTGGAAATTTGGTGATGGTAGGAAGTGTTCATGGCTTTGTGAGTGCTTTAGCATGTGTTTGGCTTGGATCTAAGTGAGTTACCTCACTATATTGTTTGTATATATTGTGTATATGCTTTGTGGTTGAAATATGAATTTAAAGTGACATTAACCAATTAAAGTTATGACTTTGGGACCCTCTTTCTTTTGAAAGAAATGACAACTTTATGTTATATAAAATCACTACTATTACCCTCTTAAACATGTGGCATGGCCTTAACTTGATGTTTAAATGGTTGTTTGGATTGTGTGTTGAATTTAAGTATGTTTGAAATTGTTTGAAGCAAGAATAGTTGCTATAAGAGCACTTCGATATCCCTTAATTTTGACTTGTGTAAATGAAAGATTTATGATCTTAATTTAATATAATTTGATTCATTTATTCACTACACATATTTTGGCGTACTGGATAGTAAATAGTTGGTTTGGAAAGTTATAGAAATTGTGAAACAAAGTTGTGAAAGTTAGAAGCCAAAAGGTCGTTATGGACGCACTTTGAAAATCGTTATTGAAAATGCCTTATGTTCAGCGATTTTCAAACTTAAATTTGAGAGACATCCTAGGGCCTTCTTTGAATTTTTAATAAGTATTAGGAGTGTACTTATTACTGGAAAAATATGGAAGTTTAAATCGTTCATTAACTTGTGAAATAAAGTTGCAATATGTTATAGCGAAAAGAAGGTCGCTATATGAGTACTTTGGAAATACTCTGTTTTTGGGAAATTTTTTAATTAGTTTGGACATAATTAGGTGTAACGACCTGCCTTTCGACCCTTAAATACTGACACTAATACATCCATGGTAATCGTGTGCTGAGCATCCAAGTGTCGGAAGGATGAATTGTTTGGGTGAAATAATAAAAAAGGAAAACATAACAAGTAAGAAAGAACAAAGTATCAGAATCTCACTAGCGGGACGGTAATATAATATCAATAGAACCGCTTAAAGGGTTACTCCGATGTAGAAATTTCATATTTACAAAGCCTAAGTACTATCATCAGGTTGGATAGTCATAATAACATGTCTTCGCTAGTGCAGATATATAAAATAGTAATGCAGTGGAAATAAGAATACTATAGTAGGTGAAACATCTAGGTCATCTCCTCGGGCTCCAATGAACATCAACAAAAACATATCTTTCTCAAACTGCTCGAAAGAGAACATGATGAATTTAGGGAAAACAAGAACCAAGCTTTAAACATAAGTATAGTATGAGAAACTCAAAAAATATGTACTTAGCATATAATAATAATTTTGAGACCATATAGAATGCCATAGCAGTTATCCCCTAAAAAACATCATCCAATAAGTACATAAGTTGATATATCATATAATGTCTACGGTTTGCCAGCCAACAATCGATATATATCTCCAGATATAGAGTTGATAATATCTGATATAGTTTGCTAACCCCGGGTTGTGAGGCCTACTTTGTTTTTTAGTCATTTCTAATGTCGAGGTTACGTTGGAATTTTGCACACGAGTCTTCATCACTCAAAAAGAACACGAATCCCCAAATGAATTTGCACATCTCGAATAGATCTTAAAAACACACATGGATTTTAGCATCTCAAATAGATCTACTTCTAAGGGATAGAACACGTGTCTTGGTCTTGAAGTCGTTTCCGATAAGTAAAACACTTACGATCCTGGTCTTTTCAAGACTAAAACGTTGAGTTTGATCATTCAATTATAATGAGGACGATCACATATGGAAGCTAAATCTTTTATACTTATCACAAATCTGATATTTTCATCTCACACTATCCCTTGATCAAGAGTGGAGCCGGTAGGTTAGAGTTCTATTGATCATAACCTCCACGAACATCAATCTTAATTATAACAAATAGACAAGCCTTCTTCATCGGCTTTTAGTGCTAAGTATACGACTAATTTTTTTGGTAAATGAGTAAAAATACAAAGTATGATCAAGTTATAAAAAGCATAATTAAGTCACAAAAGCGACTTTTAGTCCCTTTTTTGTTTAATTTGCCTTTTATTAATTAAAACCCCTTTTATTAGTCCAACTTCTTTTTCTTATAAAATATCATTTAAAAATTTCTAGTATTCATTTATACTCTTTCAAATACTTCAAAACGTATTCTTGTACTTGTCTCAAATGGTATAAGTGTATTCACAAATCATCAACAGGATTTCTTACTTCAGACTTTTGTTTTTCTATCTTTTTTCTAAAATATTCCTTACTTGTAGTTTCCCTCAAAATATCCATTTTAAGGATCTGAACAATTACACAAATCCATTCAAAAGGATTAAGACTAATGTTACTTAACATTGTCACTACAAACCCAAAACCATTTCATTTATTGTAACGCCCTATATTTATACAACAGTATTTAGAAAAATTAATTGGGTAATTAAATAAATAATGTGGAGATTAATAAGTTGATAATTTATTAGCTAAGGGTAGCCGTTCCATGTTAATGTGCAATCTAAAATGAAATAACCGAAGCAAAGGTGTTAGGAAATAACAAGGACAACATGGGGAATAGGTGGAGTTTATACCCTAAACCCTTAGGAGGTAGAAACTCATGTTCATTTCATTTTACTCAAACTAAAAAACTAAGGTTAACCACCATTATCATTCTCAAGAAGAAGCTTAAGCTAAGAACCAAGAGAAGGAAGATAATCACCTTAATCAACATTTAATCTCACATCTTATATCTTAAAGCTAAAGTGAATAACCACTACATCATATTTTCATTTAGTTTTTGGTTTTAAGAATTGATCCGAAATGTTTTTGCAAGTATATGCCATGCTTTGATGATTAAAGTTATATATATGCTTGTTGATGAATTATGTAAGTTTATGTTAAATTTTTATGATATGTTTGGCATTAAAATCCTATTTAATGACATCAAAATGCCTTGGAAATTTAAATATAGGTCGGAAATGATATTCTAGAGATGGTTATCAATTCTCATAATTTTCTGAATTAACATGGACTTTATAATAATTTTTTAGTGAAGGAAATTATTTATTGGGTTATATATTATTTTCGGCTAATCTAATAATTATTTGGGGTTTGAAATTTTTATATGTTAGGCAACATAATAAAATAGATTTTCAGAGATTTTTCCAGATTTTTCCCAAGTGTTTTGGTGAATATATAAAATTATTTAAGGTATGAGACTTAATTGGTTTATATATTTAATTAAGGGGAAGGGGCATTTTGTAAAAAAAAAAATTATTTCAATTTGAAAATAGTGGCAGCACAATTCTGAAAAGATTTTATTAACCAATGAGGATTTTGTAGAATGCAACAGCCTATGATTTTTGTTTGATGATAGTAAACATATATATATATATATATATATATATATATATATATATATATATTCATTTAAATGTATTTATTGTACTATTTAGTTTTTCCACATAATTAAATAAATATTTGTTGTATAAAATAAATAACTTAGAATTCATATTCAAACAAATATTTTATGACAAATTGAAATACTACAAATTTGAGCTCTCACTACATTTACATATTTTCAATTACAATACAATTTCAATTACAACAAATTTTTCACTCTAGAATTTTCACATCACTACATATATTCACTCATCACTCGTAATTAATCTTCAACTCTGCTCCAGCCTGTATCCAGCATCTGAGCTATCTGCAAAATAAACAGAGATGCAGTAAAATTGAAAAAGAAATATTTTGCAATGCAAAATGAAGTGTGTGTGTGTGTGTATGTGTAAATATTGTTATCCTTAGTTATTTGGGTTGTTAATCATCATATTCTTTTAAATCATCATACAGGAACAACTTGTGACATGCATAGTGTATCACTGTACATGCACAAGGCCATGCACACTGATATACACTTGCTTGTTAAAACTGCAGGGACGGGTGAGTACATGGTCAAACCTGTGCCTAGGCTGGATTCAACTCAGGTGCAATATAAAAACAAAACATCACAGAATGATCATGTACAAAGAAGCTGGAACAAGACTTAATGCAACATGAAATCGAAACAGATCAATGAAGCTTGCAACTACAATAGATCAAACCATACATGCAACTGATCAAAGTACTCAAATGTACAAAAGTCAAAGGCAAGGACACAGCATATAAACATTGGAGCATACACATGAACAGTGTGGACTCAAAGTGGTGAAGCAGTTCAATATTTCAACTCCATATTAAGACCAAACTTGCTCAAGTTTGCAAAGCATGCAGTTCACACAAAGGCAATGGTCAGTGCACTACCAGTTCTACACATGTGAAGCCATGAACACACAGAGGCAAAAACATGCTCATACTAGAGCCAGACTCAGGGATGATAACACCATGAAGTACATATGAAGACTCCAAGCAGAATCATAATGAAGACCAGTATGTATATGCAAGCATTCTATAAGTTCATGCATCAAGTTCACCAAACAAAATGAACCAATGATGCAACATGAAGAATTGATACCAGAGACTGCAAGATCACAGATGCATATAGATTCAACAATGAATTGATCAGGAGCAACAAAGGCAACCGGACTAGACTTCAACTCAGGGACCACATACAATGATGACTATAGTACAAGCACGGTGACAGTGATCAAGTGAAGACACACACATGAAAACATGAAACCAAGAAGTGACTTCAAGTAAATGCAAAACAAACCAAGGCCAGACCAGAAGCAGAAACCAAACAGCAAGGTGAGGCATGATAACCAGACGGTATCAACTAGACCACCATAAAATACAACGCAACCAAAATTGATGTCGAGCCATCATATAAACCTATATATGTATGTATATACATGGAGATAACACATAACAAAGCAGTTTACATGCATATAACAATGAAGCAGTTTACTTATTTACAGTAAAAAACAATTGCATTTCGAGCAAAATCAAGGCAGAAAAAATAGAGAATGGTCATATGAAGGACAAGTCAAAGTCCAGTTTATCACAAATTTAATGCTAAAATCAAAGCCAGAAATGGGACTCAAAGTTGATAAAATAATGAACAAGTCAAAGGAGAAATAAACAGAGCAAAATTCAAATTTATGGAATAAAAGGTACGAATTAAGGAAGCCAAAAGTCATCACCAACATTCAATCGTAATCGAACGGCCAAGCAAAGTATTTGAAGAATTCAATTAGAATTATACAAATGTATATATAGGGTTTTCATCCTTATTTAACTCAATCATCATTATCAAAAAAATCATTCAAGTTCAAGCAAATACCAGAGCAAGCCATTGAAATAAATCACAATCCAATAACTTGATTCAAAGTCGAGTATTATCGAATATCGAAAAAGGGAAACATCGCATACCATTTTAAAATTCGAGCTAGACATATTTGAAGCAGCCGTGAACAATTCAACTGATCAAGGAAGCGTCAAAGAGAATTGAAAGTATACCAACAAATGTTTCGAGCATAAATTTTTCAAGTGGCGGCTCAAATGGTCAGAACCCTAATTTAAGAAGAAGAACGAGAACAAAAGAGGCGGCGAAAGTTACTACAAAAAGAAAATGGAAGACATCTTTATTTTATTTTGATTTGGCGGTCCTTTATTTAATATTAGGATTTAGTTTTAAAATAATAGGGTTTTGGCTTTTTATTTTGTTTAGTTGTTTAATTTTCCATTTAAAATTTATAACTTTCTAGTTTGTAACTAGGTATAAACTATTGGCAGTAGTTTGAGAATTCGCAACTCAGTGGCTGAGTTGTGGCACTGTATTGAGCTTTGAGTTAGGTTAGTTAAATAAGCAGGTATCGCAAGTTTAAGTGTGTAAGCGTCTGACTACTTAATTTCTAGTAGAAACCTTAAGTGCAGCACGTAGGCAGTTATTGGCGAAGCTGGGCAAATATGTGTGAGATCTCTACTGCATTATTTTATTTTACTATTTTTATTTCCACATTAATTTTTATTTTTCTTTCTACACCCTATTCACCTCCCTATGGTGAAAATGATCCTACAAGCGGTATCAGAGCTAGGAACAAAAGCCAATTTTGTTAGAAAAAAAATATATTTTTTAGTTGCTTCTTTAATATGCTTTTGCTGAAGGTCAGTCGATAGTTAGACCATCCATGTTCAGTCGTGAATATACTTATTGGAAAAATAGAATGAAAATTCTTATGAAAACCATAGATGCATGGAATTTTGTTGAATCGGGATATAGCACACCAACTGTAGTGGTGGATAATCCAAAAGTTGAAAAACCTATGGATTAATGGACGGATCTTGAAAATAAATTGTAAAATGGTAATGCTAAAGCTACGAATTATATTATTTCTTCATTAGATCAAATTGAATTTGATCGTGTCTCACATTGTCTAACTGTGTAGGAAATTTGGCACGCGCTTACAGTAACTCATGAAGGAACATCCCAAGTCAAAGAATTTTGTCTTGCCATGCTTAGTAGCGAGTATGAGAACTTCACAATGGAAAAGGATGGCAGTGTAAAAGAAATGTATCGACAACTTTATAATCTAGTATACAAATCAAAATCATTTGGAAAGCCATATACAGAGCCGGAAATAGTTCATAATATCATCGGAATTCTTTCACGAAATTTTGAAGCAAAATTGACTGCCATTCATGAATCAAAGGGTCTAAAACAAATTAAAGTGAAAGAACTTATCGGAAATCTCACCACTTATGAGCTAGAAATCAAATTCAAGAAAGAACGTGAAAGAGGTGATACACGAAATAAATCGATAGCTCTCAATGGAATAATGGAAAGTGAAGATGATGATGATGATGGAGCAGTTGAACTGGCCCTGATAATAAAGAAATATAGAAGGTGGAACTGCTAGTATGGAAATCCATCCCTAAATCAACAATTAAGGAACATAATAGTCAAAGTTTTAGCCGACTCAGAAGAGCAGGAGATCATTTTCCACAACTTTAATAAACCTGGCCATATGCAACGACCCGGAAATTTTCGATCCCGAAAATTCCAGGTTGTTATGAAAAAGAAGAAGAGATAGAAGAAAAGAAGAAACAGAAACATCAAAACACAGAAACCTCACATTCGCAGCGGATCAAAATATAATATCACATAAATAACAGTTTTACAAAGAAGAACTGCACGGGTACACTTATATTTTTATACATTAGAGTTACAACATTTACACAACAATGGACAGTTTAAAACAACATGTCCCAGACAATCGACAATAATACACACAGAGGAAAGCGCTCCATACGTTCCTGCCATCTAGCTCGCCTCCTGAACTCCAGAACGTCCTTTCCTGAAAATCTGCAATACTCGGTCTGACCCGAGCATTACATTAAAGTAACACCCTGGTCAGGTTGGAAACCAGCATGAGTAAACCCATCTAACATGGAATGCAAAAGCATAAAACTTATATCAATTTACAACTTCGCACGTTCTTATAGACTTCACTTATTTCACACATCAATTTCTAAGTACCAACTTAGAGTAAATGGTCCAGTTCACTTAAACCATTCTAGTCCAGTATATAGATTTCACATATCAAATCTGAACAGAATTATTATAGATCACAAATCGTAGTGGTTTCGGGTATTTTCTGATACCCGACTCCGGTCTCTTCGAATTCAATACCATCTTAACCCATGTTATACATGTGAAATACAATTTAACTTTAAACACAAGATGTCACTTTTTTTTACATAGCAATTCATTATCGGCAGATAACCACATAATCACTGTTCAAGACAAACATATTATATCACAAATATTTTATATCAGAAATATCAACCAATCATTCATAAGCAAGATTAATTAGTCACCCATTTCTAATTAAACCAAATTAATTACTTAAATCACATTAATCTTGCTTACCTAACAATAATTAATTGCAAACCATTAATTATTTATTCCCTAATTATACTTTCTAATCACATTCAGTAATTAGCCTTTAATTAGTTTACCACATTCATTAATCAACCTTGATTAATCACATTAAGTAATTAATTATTCTTAACTTTTTTACATTAATTAATTAACCTCTTAATTAATTAATTAATCCTTTAATTAACTATTGAAAAATTTAACACTTAATTACTTCCTCTAAGTAATTATTCTCTAATTACTTCCCACCAAGTAATTACCTATTCATTAATTTCATCCTATAATTCTCCATTAATTACTTCACAAAGTAATTTACACTTCATTTATTACATTTATTCATAATTAACTATTCAAATTAATTATCTCTTACATTGATTAATTATCCTTTAATTAATCACCTACATTAATTAACTAACCCTCTAATTACTTTCCTTAATTAATCAATCCTTTATTATACAAGGTCTTAATTACCCTTAAGATATTTAATTTGTTAATTATCATAATCATATTTAAACCATTGATCTTTATAATTAACTTGTTTAATTAAATCATTTAATTTAAGTTAATTATAACCTAAGCATCTAACTTAACAAGATAAAACAAACCATATAATTTCCTTAATCCATTATTTAAGACATCAATTATATAAAGACATAAATTTTAAGAAATTGATCTAAACTAGATTCAGAAACTTATTTATATTTAAACTTAAAACTGTACAAATTTCTCTTTGGGTCAAACCCTATACACTTCGAGTCCTTACCCGAGAAACCTACCTTTCTCTTCTCTTTTATTTTATTTTTTAATTTTTTAAACCTGTAACTACAATAACCCGAGACTAAGCCAATCAGTCTTCAAGCAACAACCCGGGTTAACAAAACATTTGAAACATTTTACTTTTAAATTTACTTTTAAATTCTTTTCAAATTAAAGATTTAAAACAACTTCAAATTTGACTTTACCAAAAATTTAAACCAATTTAAAAACCTTTTAAATCACTTGTTAAAGAACACATATCTTATAAAAGAAATTTATAAGCGTTTTTAAAACGAATTCATTTAAATTCAAATCATTTTAAATATACTTTAACATTCAAATTTGAGTTGAACATTTTAATTTTATGAAACTTATCTATTTCAAAACTAGGATATAAATTGCAATTGAATTCATACTTCTAAAAATTAGTTTAAACTTATTAAATTTTTAACCACCTTTAAACTTTCTTTTTTTTGAAACAAATTATTTTAATAACTTAAAATTTGTTTTAAATACTTGATATAAAACTTTATAGAATATTTATCTTGGAAAAACATGCGTTATCTTGATTTAAATTTTGACCTTTATTTCTTTTCACAAAATTTTGAAAACCTATCAAAATCAATCTCGAGCTTTCACAATAATTTCCCGAGACAAACTCGAGGCACTCGAGTAACCCTATTACTTCGAGACATCACGCACTCGAGTTCGTCCCGAGACCTAGCCTTCTTTCCCAAAACTTGAACAAAACCCAGCCACCATTGCTTGTGTGCACGTGCACACGCAACTGCCGCAGTTCAGATCACCTCCGACGATGCCTGCAAGACACCAACGATCTCTTCCAACGTTCAGACCGTCCATCCCTGTCGATCTAACCGTGGGTTGAAATCGAAGAAGTTTGAACGACCAAAACTCAAACCATCATTAGAAGATCGATTCGCTCCACATATTCTGACCACCAAAAATTCGGCCAATCCACCCAGAGGCATGCCATGATGCGACGAACCCCTTCTCCCTCATGCGATCGACCACGATGAACCACCTCTACCACATTTACCTTGAATACTTGACCTACTCTAACAGATGATTAAACCCTAAATCACCTCAAACTGGCTACCATGGTCAAAAATAAAATCCTTCACTATTTTTTCTATGACCTCCCATCTACTTGCCATCTCTAGCCTTGATCCTGACCAAAATAATTGCATCGTTTGTCGCAAATCGACCAAATACCCAAAGTTGATCATCATCGATTATCTCAGTTATTTTTAAACTAAAAATTTATACCTAAATTCATGTTTTACAATAACACATCCGATAATAGATTCCAATTCTTAAATCAAGATGTTTGATTTTTAACCCAATTTGATTCCTCTCTGAATTTTCCCAAATTTGATTTAATCACAAAATATGAAATCCTGAAATTATTTTTAGAATTGATATAATGCTGTAACAAATATTTTTCATTTAAAAATCAAAGGCTAATATGGATTCAAATTAGTGATAGGATTTTTAAAGAAAACAAAACCTGTATTGTCACAGCAGAGCCTATTGTTATGTTTACCCAGACATTCATCACTAATACACATGCATGCATTTCATTTCAATCCAGATATCCAGGCTAACACTTGATTTTCATTCACATACCAAAGTGAAATCAAGATTTAAACTGTTTTTAAAATTTAAGTTACTCACCTATTAATGAATGAACAGAACTTGGAATTTTTTATGTAACTGAAACTTGATTTTTTTTCTTAAAACTGGAGTGCTTTGAAGAATCATGGCCTCTTTGAAACGGAAAACTTGTAAACTTTGATTTACTCCAGTTTGCATTGGAAAATAAATCTTGTTGCAGGCTTGTTGTTTGAGTTGATTCTTGCATTCATCTGAAGATCACAGTTTTTTTCCAGGTTTGCACTTGATTTTCTCATTCCAAGTTTTCTTTTTAAAATTTTAGAAAGAATGAGAAGAAAGAAGATGAAGGAAGAAAGAAATTTTTGGACTGAAAAGGATTCCAATAAATTTCTCTATCATATTTTACTTATTTTTATTTAAATGAGAAATTTCCACTTGCTTACAAATGTGACAAATGTACCATTCATTTGTTCCTTAATTGACAAATGTATTTCTTATTGCTTCTTAAGTTAACAAGTGTTTTGGACTTACTTATATATAAATTTCTATATTTACATATATATATATATATAATGTATTAGATTTTAATATATATATATATACAATTTATTTTATACATATGTCTTAAAACTTTGAATGTTTACACTATGGTTTAAATGTATACAAATAAAATAGTGCTTTATTCATAAGATGTTTTAAAAGAAAGAATAATTTAAACCTATATATATACACTTTATAAACTATTCTTGTTTAAGAACTTTCAAAATAGAAATTTTATTAAATTTGTATAAGCTATCATACCCTCTTTTTTTCTATTATTTTTTTTAAATAAGTATTTATCTTATGTTTGCAAATATGAATTCAATTTCGATCTAAAATTCAAGAAATTATATTAGGATATTATCACATAAATATTTACCCAAGTATAAATATTTATGATCAGATTTATTTGTTCAACCTATAAATCAGCATTTCAATAGTTAAAATCGGATAATTATTCAATTATCTGATACTCAAAAATTCCGGTTATTACACCATATCAAGCCAAATTGTCCTCAAAATCAATTCAGCTGAGGAAAGAAACCAAAAGGGAGAAGTTTTGTATCTACTTGGGATTAAAGTGATGAAGTTGATTAAAGCACTGGCAGCGAGGGCGACAGAGAAAATCAGTATCTTCAAGGAGAAACAAATGACGACGATGACGACGAGCCAAGCGAGGTATCAAAACTTACTCAACCGCAATTACTTATATATTTTCATGAAGTAAATTGCTGTTTTAAACGACTTAGGGAGAAGTACGCTAAAATTGAATCACAAAAAAATAGTTTGATAGATCTAAGTAGCTTGATCAATTGGCTAAAACTATCGAAATAATTGCCCTAAGTGTGAGAAGTGTCCATCATTAGAAGATGAAATAAAAAATCAAAAACTAAAGTTAAATCGTTTGAAAATGAAATTGTGATTTTGAAAGAAAGTGAAAATACTAGAAGAGAAAATCTATTAAAAATGCACTTTGTTATTTAAAAATGATGAATCTCTCAAAACACAAGTCCAACAATTGTGTACGACTTTAGGAAAATTCTTCAAAGGAGAAAGATCACTATATATGCTATTAGTGAAATAAAATGTTAATACTATTAGACAAGAACTTGGGTATACTCAATCTGAAATAGTTAGAAGTGAAACTAATCATGTAAACTCCAAGTGCACGATTTGTAGAAAAATTGGACACAATCAAAAAATTGCTGGTTTAGACCCAAACACATGAAAACCATATCAATTTGGGTACCTAAAGACACAAATGTGAAACCCTTACAGTCGGACAAATCTAGGTGCCAAAAGGAACAAACATAAACTGTTTTGGTTCTATGCAAATTTGTATTTCAAAATCGCTTATCACTAACAATCATGGACCTATAAAAACAAATAGGTCGCAAAAATCTATTCACATGTAGATGCGTTAACAGGCTAAGGAACAACAACAGTTGTACCTGGAATCTGGTTATTCGAGGCACATGACGGTCAATAAATCAAAGTTCCTTAGCCTAGAGAAATACAAAGGTGGTAGAGTCACAATGGGTAACAATGATGTATTATATGTTGAAAATTTGCACCATAATTTGATTTCAGTTAGCCAATAATAGGAAAGTTAGTTGATCCAAAGAAATATTGAGGTATGACTGAATCACTCCTTTATTTTACCAATTCTAGATATTATGCTCTCTGTTTGCTCATGTTCACAATTTTATTCAAATCTAAAAGAATCTCATTTAAAAGCGGTAAACAGAATTATAATGTATTTATCGCACATCTCACTGTTTGATCTTTGGCATCCAACTTATAACTTTGAACAAAAAGGGTATTCATATGTAGATTATGTCGGTAGTCTAGTTGATAGACAAAGTACTAGTGGAACTCGTTTTATGTTGAGACATTCATTAGTTGCATCACATTTTCAAAGAAAATATCTGCATAATTTTCATTTCAACTGATTTTCAATTGGCAGACATTTTTACAAAACCCCTTCGAGAAAATATATATTTTTTCGACTTCATCTCAGATTAGGCATTTCAGAAATTTGATTTTATATTTTTGGATTTGACGTTAAAAGACTACTTAACTAAACAGACTCCCTACAAATTATCGAAAAGGAAAATGTGACTGAAAAAGTTCGAAGAGTTTTGATATTAATCATACATTATGACTTGAGACAGTATATTTAGTAAATTTCTTTAAAAAATTAAACAAAATTTGTCATAACTACTTTTGGTAAAAATTTCATGATCATCTCTATTTCTATCATATTTCTAACGACCATCACTCATCAAAAATCAATACAACATGTCAAAATGTGGTATTTAAACAGGAAATTATTCCTTTTTAAATTAACTAGCAATAAAATTATGCAAAAGTACTCACTCTCATTTAAAAGTCCTCATGATTGTGCATGGGTGAAGTACTTGGAATCTTTGATTATGTGCTTTCATGCTCATTTAAATTCCTCACAATTATGCATGCATGGAGCACATATAAAAATTGATTATTAGTTAGGCGAGTTGATTCTACCCCATTTAAAAGTCCTCATGGTTATGCATGGTGAGAAGATGCTTGAAATTCATTTTTTAATAAAAATTGGGGATACTATTAGTCACATTTAAAAGTCCTAACGGTTATGCATAGTTAGTAAGTATTTAAATTCCTATCATAAATATACCACAAATAGAAACAACTTATGGTTTTCTATACAGACATCACCCCTATCACTCTAAAATGGATTATACCCCTGACAGAGTATTTATGATTTTTGTTTGATTTTTATTGAAATTTAATATTTATACTTGTTTAGATGTTAATGTTGTATTAATGTCTATCGTTTTATCTCCGTTTTCTGACACTATTACTCTTTTGCTGATAACAAAAGGGGGAGAGAAATTAAGATTCTGGCAAGCATATTCTCATATAGGCTCATTGCATTTGTTTTTCATTTAATTTTAATATTTTTTTCATGCATATGTGAAGGAGGAGCTTTATTGTAGGGGGAGCGTTCAAATAGAGGGAGTTAATAGAATTCATCAAGGCCAAATACATTTAATAAAGTCAAAATCTTAATGTATGTTTGTTATCATCAAAGGGGAAGATTGTAGAATACAATAGCCTATGATTTTTGTTTGATGATAATAAACATATATATATATATATATCCATTTAAATGTATTTGTTATTGTACTATTTCATTTTTTCACATAATTAAATAAATATTTGTTGAATAAAATAAATAACTCAGAATTCATATTCAAACAAATATTTTGTTACAAATTCAAATAGTACAAATTTAAGCTCTCACTATATTTACACATTTTCAATCACAATACAATTTCAATAACAGCACATATTTCACTCTACAAATTTCATCTCACTAAATATATTCACTCATCACTCGTAATTAATCTTCAACTCGGCTCCATCCTGTATCTAGCATCGTAGTTATCTACGAAATAAACGCTGATGTGGTAAAATCGAAAAAGAAATATTTTATAATACAAAATGATGTGTGTGTTTGAAAATATTGTTTGCCTTGGTTCTTTTGGTGGTTCGTCATCATATTCCTTTTAGTCATCATACACGAACAACTTGTGACATGCACAGTGCTATTGTACATGCCACAAGGCCATGTACATGATGTACACTTGCTTGTTAAAACTACAGGGATAGGTGAGCACAAGGCAAACCCGAGCCTAGGCTGGATTCAACCCAGGTGCAATATAAAAATAAAACATCATAGAATGATCATGTACAAAGTAGCTGGAACAAAACTCAATGCAACAGAAATCGAAACAGATCAGTGATGCATGAAATTGCACCAGATTTAACCATGCATGCAACTGGTCAAAGTGCTCAAGTGTACAAAACTCAAAGGCAAGAACAGAGCATATAAACATTGGAGCATACATATGAAAAGTGCATATTCAAGGTGGTGAAGCAGATCAATATTTCAACTCCATATGAAAACCAAACATGCTTAAGTTTGAAAAGCGTGCAGTTCAAACAAAGGAAATGGTCAGTGCACCACCATTTCTACACATGTGAATCCATGAACACCCAGAGGAAAAACCAAGCTCATACTGGAGACAGACTCGGGGATGACAACACCATGAAATACATATGAAGACTCCAAGCAGAATCATAATTAAAACTAGTATGGATATGCAAGCATTCTACAAGTTAAGGCATCAAATTCACCAAAAAAATGAACCAGTGATGCAACATTAAGAAACGATACCAAAGACTACAAGACCGCAACAACATGCATACAGACTCAACAATGAATTGATCAAGAGCAACAAAGGCGACCAAACTAGACTTCAACTTAGGGACCATATACAACAATGACTACAATACGAGCACAGTGACAGCGATCAAGTGAAGACACACACACATGAAAACATGAAACCAAGAAATGACTCGAAGAAAATGCAAAACTAACCAAGGTCAGTCCAGAAGCAGGAACCAAATAGTAAGGCTAGGCATGATAACCAGACAATATCAACGAGACAAACATAAATGCAACATAACCAAAATTAATGTCGAGCCATCACATACACATACACATACACATACACATATGTATGTATATACATGAAGATAACACACTACAAAGCAGTTTACATGTGTATAATAGTGAAGAAGTCCACTTGTTTACTATAAAAAACAGCTGCATTTCAAACAAAGTCAAGGCAGTAAAAAATAGAATGGTCATACTAATTGGACAAGTCAAAGTCCAGTTTATCACAAATTTAATGCCAAAATCAAAGCCAGAAATGGGACTCGAAGTTGATAAAATGATGAACAAGTCATACGAGAAATAAAAGGAGCAAAATTCAAGTCCATGGAATAACCAGTACTAATTAAACAAGTCAAAGGACATCACCAACATTCAATCGTAATCGAACGGCCAAGCAAAGTGTTTGAAGTATTCAATTAGAATCGTACAAACTTAAATATAGGGATTTTATCCCTATTTAAACCCAATCATCATCATCGGCAAAATCATTTGAGTTCAAACAAAAACTAGAGCAAGCATTGAAATAAATCACAAGCCAATAACTCAAATCAAAGTTAAGTATTATCAAATATCGAAAAGGGAACAATTGCATACCATTTTAACATTCGAGCTCGATATATTTGAAGCAGCTATGAACAATTCAACTTATCAAGGAAGCATCGAAGTGAATTGAAAGCATACCACAAAACGTTTCGAGCATCAATTTTTCAAGCGGTAGCTCAAATGATCAGAACCCTAATTTTAGAAGAAGAACGAAAATAAAAGAGGCGGCCGAAGTTACTGCAAAAAGTAAAAGGAAAACATCTTTGTTTTTTTTGATTTGGGCCGTCCTTTATTTAATATTGGGCTTTATTTTTAAAATGATAGGGTTTCGGTTTTTTATTTTTTATAGTTGTTTAATTTTCCTTTTAAATTGCATAACTTTCTATTTTGTAACTAGGTACAAACTACGGGGCTTAGTTCGAGAATTCGCAACTCAATGGCTAAGTGCAGCAGGGTTTTGAGCTTACAGTTAGGTTAGTCAAGTTAGCGGGTGTTGCAAGTTTATGTGTGTAAGCGTCTGACTACTTAATTTCTAGTAGAAACCTTGCGACCGTACGTAAGCAGGTTATTGCCTAAGCTGGGAAAATCTTTGTGTGATCTTTACTGCATTATTTTCCATTATTGTTTTTATTTCCACATTAATTTTTATTTTTATTAATACACCCTATTCATCCCCTCCCTCTAGGGTGAAAACGATCATACATATTTGAAAAACAAAGCAGGTTAGTTGAAAAGTTATCCTTGTAAGTTAAAAACAAAGGAATCATACTTTTAGCATGTTTCAGCCTATTATAGCAGAAATCTTCTGGCCAGACCTTCCGATCTGGTGAAGTGGCTAAAAGCTTTAGGCAAGGTCAAACCAACGCATATGGTATCAAGTAACTTGGTACGTAATGAATTGGGCAAGGTCAAAAGGTTCTAAGTCGAAAGGTTAATGGCCAAAGAGGTTGGGGTATGTTTGTTGTATAAACCAAAGGCTTTCACCTACTTTGCTTTCGAATTAGAGCTTTTGATCTGGTTGATTTCGACCAGGTCAAAGTTTAAACAAAGGTTTTTAAACCTTTTGAGATGTCAAAAGGTTGCTGCCACTTGTTTTGTTTTGAACTTTTCGACAAAGATGAAAAGTATACTTGTTTTAAAACCAACCGCTTCTCCCAATGCTTTCGAAAGGAAGCTTTCAACTTAGGTGTCTTGCCCTTGTTTTATAAATTGAAGTACAACCCAAATCTTTTAAAAGAGATGTTTTAAAGCATATGTCTACATCTTTTGAAGTAAAGATTTAGACTTAGTCGAAAGGTTGCTTCTAATGACTTCAAAAGGTTTTAAAAGAAAGTTTTCCATTTGTTTTGAATTAATATCAGTAAGCCTTCGAAAGGTTTAAGTAAATAAATTTGAAAGGTTTTAGCTAAATAATTTCAAAAGGTTGAAGATTGATTTTGAAAGGTTAAACCCAATGGTTTCAAAAGGTTTTAGTTGAATGATTTGGAAAGGTTTGAAGATTGATTTAAAAAGGTTTAGTTCAATGGTTTTGAAAGGTTATGGATGAATGATTTCGAAAAGTATGATTATCAACCATAAGAAGTTTAAGTTCAATGATTGCGGGGGATTTAGATGATTGATTGCGAAAGGTTTAGATGAATGACTTTGAAGGTTCTCTTGAATTACTTCGAAAGGTAGGTTAAAGTTATGATTACACACTGAAAGGAATATATGTTGTATACAGATATGTTATTGGTGAGCCTAAAAAACCACTAGGATCAGGAAGACCTGGGAAACGATTAAGTTAGGGAAAAACCATACAGAAGTGAAGTATTTAATAGATAGTTAAGGATAGATAACCCAGAAGAAGAATACCCAATAGGTATTAGTTTAATTTTGATTATATTATCCGGTAGGCACGAGTCAGCCAAAGGTTAAAAGTTATCCAACCAAAACTTATATATTTCAACAGATTGTTCATTATTACCTGAGGTTTATGTATGTTTACATAATGATTACTTTACAGTATTTAACCACTGTGGGTGCAGGAGCATAGTATATGGTTTTGTAAAAGGATTGGAAAAGATATCTTTTAAAAAGGATGATAGTGAGGGGAAACCCATTCTGTTAAGCGTCATGGTCTCACTTAACATGTTTAACTGGGATGTATAGTATTATTCATACCAGGCTTTATGTTTGACTCAAAGTTTATGTTTTCCTCTAAAACTCTCGAGTGCTCAAAATTAATTTGAGTAGGTTGAAGGATTAAGGTCTTTTTCAGGTTTAGTAGGATGACAAATAAGGCTACCGGAGGCATGTAGGAGAAAATAGATAGCTATTTAGGATTTGTAGTTCTTGTTATGTTTTGATGTATTTCCATTATGATTGTGTTATGTCTATTATGACTATATAACTCTAATCAACAAAGGGGATGTCATCATATAACGATCTTGGCTTATTTTGTAATGACTGTGCTTGGGAATGATTTGGGATTATGTGTTGTGAATGTGAAACATTTGCCTTTGAAATGTAATGAAGTTAAAGTGGTTTTTTTTTTGAAAACTTTATTTTGATTCATATTCAAGTGCTTCTAATATTATTGATACCATTAACATAGCCTTATTTAGTCATCAGAAGCTAATACTATAGATGACTGCAGAATCTGCAGCACTTAGTTTTGGGCCTCCAAATAGGGGATGTCACACTTATCTTCAAAACACTCTTTTAAAGATCTATTTACATCCATAAGTATAATAAAAAAGGATTAAAGGCGAATGTTAATAAAACTTTTTTATAACAAACCCAAAGCAATTTCATACTTACATCATCCTTAAAAACATTCTTTTAAAGATCTAAGATAAATCTGGTTAAGTTCGATAGTCGAGTAATCGCTTATCTAGTTAGAATAATTGCATATACAAGTTAATGTTCGTATACTTAACTCGTATCTGACATTTTAACTTAGTTATTCCTTAAACTAGAGTGAAGCCAGGTATTTAGAGCATTGGTTGCATCAAAGCCTCGCCTAGAAACTTCATTCTTGAACCTCATAAATAGACAAGCATACTCGTCCGTTGTTAGTGCTAAGTATAGCACTAATGGTTTCCATAAACAAGTAATAAAAACATTATTAATGCATTTTCAACATTCTCGACTTTGCTTTTCCTCATTTAAGAGAGAAGCCCTGTAGGTTAGAGTTCTACAGCTCCATCCCTACTCGACATCGATCGTAACTCTCATAAATAGATAAGCCTACTACATCAACTTCTAATGTTAAACAAAGTTAACTACCTTATAAGCAAGTAAGTAAACAACAAGATTAACACATTTATGACATTCCAACTTAACTATTCTTCATTCAAAAGGGAAGCCCGGTAGGATAGAGCTCTACTGCTCCGTCCCTATTCGACATCAATATTAACTCTTAGAAATTGGGAAGTCTATCTCGTCGACTTTTAGTGTTAAGCCTGATCAATTGTCTATTTAAAAACTATCTGTAAATAGGATTTAAATATTTATATAAAATATTAGTTGAAAATAACTAATTTATAATTTAATCAAAAACATGTTGTTAACTCCACTTTTTCAGCAAGGCCGTGATATCAAAAATCGACCGAGAAGCTAATGATAGTTCATTTCGAAGGATGGTCAACTCAACCCCCCAACAAAGCAAGTTCTGTTGAATGTATTTTCAGATAAGATCCCCTATGGAGGGGGGGTCCAGGGGGGGTGCCAACCCCCCAAGGTGGGGGTGCGGGGGCAACGCCACCGCTTACGGTGTTCGACCTGACCGGTCAGGTCGCAGGGGCCCAGGGGGCAGCGCCCCCGGCGGGGTGCGGGGCAGCGCCCCGACCAAAACGGTATACGACTTAAAGAATGAAGCGACCTATCTTCTATTCGAGGCCAGCAACCTAACTGCTCAAGAAGTGGGCGACTCAATAAGTGGCGACTCAAGAGGTGGCACCGACTTAAGGAGTTAAAGGGTCAACCGACTTAACGAGATAAGCGGGTGCCGACCTAGTAACATAGCATGGAATGCCGACCTAAGGCTAAAAGGGATGCCGACCTAAGGCTAAAAGGGATGCCGACCTAAGGCCTGATGGAATGCCGACCTAAGGCTAAAAGGGATGCCGACCTAAGGCTAAAAGGGATGCCGACCTAAGGCCTGATGGGATGCCGGTCTAACGAGGCTATGCCGACCTAAGGAGAATTCCGACCTAGTATGGAAGCCGACCTATTTACTCGAACTAATGGCCGACCTAAATGCTAAAAGTAAAGTGGTTCATACTTATCTCGGCAACGACCCAGAGCTTAACCTATCTCAGCCCCGACCTAGGACTTCAACCTAAAACCGGAGACCTCGCATTAGAAAAGGAAAATAACCTGCGACCTAGCCTAACCCGGAGCTGACCTACGACCCAACTTTAGACCGGTCTAAAGTTGCGACCTAACTCCGAGCAGAGCCTATAAATACGCAA
Source organism: Allium cepa (assembly GCA_030765085.1). Lineage (NCBI taxonomy): Eukaryota > Viridiplantae > Streptophyta > Magnoliopsida > Asparagales > Amaryllidaceae > Allium > Allium cepa. Next base: position 854,885,771 of record CM060931.1, read on the forward strand.
CCACCTATAACATTGAGGGGACTTTTTGGCCATCACTTTCTTGAAGAAAACTACACCCTGCCACTTCTGAATTCAAGCAATACAATGAACTCCGAGAAAGGATCTACATCATTCATCATGGATTCAAGAGATTGCTTTTCATCGAAGTTTGAGCTATTCGTCAAAATGTGTTGTAATCGAAGTGTTTTGTAAAGAATTGTAATCGAATCAGTAATAAAGGAGATAAAGTGGATGTAGGCTTGATTATAAGCTGAACCACTATAAATATCGTGTCTCTTACTGCTTTTCTGCTAGTTTTCTACTTGTTTCTAATTCCCGTACAAACGGGTGGTGCTTTCACAATTACATCCTATACACCAGGGTGTTAGCGTTTAAATTTTAGCGTTAACATTTTGGTGCTTTCACTGAGAACCCAACTCAGGAATACTTTCACCATTGCTTCGCGAAAGTTTGTTGAAAGAATCTCTCTAAAGACTAGAAGTTTATTGGAAATAATGGCTCCTGGGAGAAAGCGAAGTTCCGCAAGATCCGATAATGTTCAAGAGAATACTGCTACCTCTCCTCCTTCAAGTCAAGCAGCTCCAAACGCTGGAGTTACACGAGCAGAATTGAACGCCGTAGTTTTGGGATTGAATCAGCAATTGAATGCTCAAAATGCGCAGTTGGAAGCCCAGAATGCCCAGAATGCCTTGATTATGGATAGGTTAAACACCCTACTTGAGGCAAATCACCAACGACAGGATAATGAAACAATCTATGCTGAAGATGCCCGTGACCCCCAAGAGAAAGGTATTCCTCAAAAAGCAGACAACACCACTGCAAGGGGACCTTCCCAAGCTGAAGGTTCAAGGCCGCAACCAACTTTTCGCGAATATTTGCCCAGGCAAACTTCCGAAAGAACAGCGGACGCAGACGTCTGCCCGGCAAGACCTTTGAACGATGAGGAGTACCTATCAGGGATGGTTCGCTCGATTATGAAAGAAAGCATGCAAAGGCAAGAGGATGAAAATGATTGGGGATTTGCCCCGAGTAAGACACCTTTCACCGAAAAAATCTTAAAGGCAGAGTTTCCCAAGAAATTTGTACCTCCTACCATCCCAGCTTATCGAGGGACAAGTGACCCTAACCAATTCCTGTACAAGTACGATTGGCATATGACCGGGGCAAGAGCAATAGATGAGATCAAGTGCCGTTACTTTCCGGTATACTTAGAGGGAGTGGCCTTACTTTGGTTCACAAAGCTGCCAGTTAGATCCGTGGATCAATTCTCTGACTTAACACGGAAGTTCAAGGATCAGTTCAGGCTATATGCTACAAAAGCCAAGGATATAATGTCTCTCTCTAGTCTAGAAAAAAACCCCGGAGAATCTACCAGATCATTCTTAAATCGTTTCAATATAGCCCTAGCTGAAGTCGAGAACGCAGAGCCAAGGATGGTTTTGACTTATCTAATGCGGGCTATCGATAAATCGAGTGAATTCGGTAAATGGCTAAAAATGAAGGAGCCAAACTCACTTGAGAAATTCTATAAGAAGGCTGATGAATTTATGCGTTTGGAAAGCTTTCCTGCGACATCAAGAGCAATCGAGGCCGAAATTTTGAATGTCGGTGTTACTTCTGATAAAAGGGAACCTAGAGGACAGAAGAGGAAGAACGATGGTGGAAAAAAGCAGAGAGACTTGAAGAAAGCTCGCCGCTTTAAACCCTCAGACTTTACTCTCTTAACTGATACCCTGGAGAACATCTTTCTCGCAACCAAGGATGCTTTTGATTATCCTAAGCCACCTGAGTTGAAGGTTGGGAAAAATGCTATGCATAATGGGAGGTTCTGTCAGTTCCACAACCAACCTGGTCATGACACCAATGAATGTCGTCATTTAAGGAATTTGATTGAAGAACTATTGAGACAGAATAAACTTCAGCAATATGTCAAAAGAGGCAGGAATGACCCATCCTCATCCACTCAGGGGAGGCCCTCACCCGGCAGTCAGGAATCATGATGGGATGGAAGGACACGCTCATGCTCTAAGAAAAGCCCCGAAGGGAGAGAATGTTCCTGTTCTCACACCGGGGATTCGATCCCGAGGAGCTTGGGACAGCAATGATTTGCATCCATGTTTTACTTTATGGCTTTGTTACAAATTTGTAAAAGAATGATGGATTTATCATTCTCATATTAAAAGTCATTGTAAAAACATTGCAAATGAAATATAGGAACTATAAATCTTGTGTTTTCTATTACTATAAAAGACCTGTTTCATTTCGATATGCCAAATATCTTGAATATATTGCTAAAATGTCGATTTAATATTGCAGGCAATCAAAGCAAAGCTTACCTAGTCAGCACATCGCAAAGCAAAGCGATTCCTATAAGTCATTGAGCAAATAAATGTCAAGCCAGAAAAGGTTCCAAATTGAATTCCTGCATAAGAAATGTTCCTCATGAACAGTTGATACAACCAAAAGGGCACCTTCCCCACGCGATGGTTTCAGGCCCTCGCTAACCGACAAAGATCGTTTGTGCAAACAGACATCTAGTCGGGTAGTTTGAGTCTGCCCTATGGATTCACTTAACATTGAGGAGCATTTCTCTGGAAAAGAGACAAATAACTTGCAAAGAAAAGAACATGGCTGTGGAAATAATAACGAGGAATCGCTAAGGAGCGGATGGTGAAGAGGCATGGGCAAGCAGACAGAAAACACACAAGCCCTCTTCGGAGGCACAAGTCCTCCAATGAGGCACACTTCCCAAGTTTGAAGTGCAAACTCAAGTCCTCCAATGAGGCACACTTCCCAAGTTTGAAGTGCAAACTCAAGTCCTCCAATGAGGCACACTTCCCAAGTTTGAAGTGCAAATTAAAGCCCTCCAATGAGGCACACTTCCCAAGTTTGAAGTGCAAATTAAAGCCCTCCAATGAGGCACACTTCCCAAGTTTGAAGTGCAAACTAAAGTCCTCCAATGAGGCACACTTCCCAAGTTTGAAGTGCAAACTAAAGCCCTCCAATGAGGCACACTTCCCAAGTTTGAAGTGCAAATTCAAGCCCTCCAATGAGGCACGCTTCCCATGTTTGAAGCTTAAACTAAAGCCCTCCAATGAGGCACGCTTTCCATGTTTGAAGCTTAAACTAAAGCCCTCCAATGAGGCACGCTTCCCATGTTTGAAGCTTAAACTAAAGCCCTACTCAAAGGCACAACCCTTCAGAGGATAAAGACCTCTTCGGGGGCACATTTCACCAGAACTGAAGTGCAAACTCTTCGGAGGCCCACTTCTCCAGAGGTGAAGTGCCAAATAAAGACCTCTTCGGGGGCACATTTCACCAGAGCTGAAGTGCAAACTCTTCGGAGGCCCACTTCTCCAGAGGTGAAGTGCCAAATAAAGACCTCTTCGGGGGCACATTTCACCAGAGCTGAAGTGCAAACTCTTCGGAGGCCCACTTCTCCAGAGGTGAAGTGCCAAATAAAGACCTCTTCGGGGGCACATTTCACCGGAGCTGAAGTGCAATCTCTGTGGAGGCCCACTCCTCCAGAGTTGAAATGTCAAATCAAAGCCCTCTAGCGAGGCGCAACCCAAAAAAAAAAAAAAAAAAAAAAAAAAAAAAAAAAGGGAAAAAAGGCTTCTCCAATACAAGGCACACTCTAACAGAGCAAGAATAATATTTCCTCAAAAATGGAAAATTATTCTCTAGAGAAAGAGTGCATGCCTTGTCAAAATGGAAGAGTTATTCTCTAAAGAAAGAGTACAAGTCTTTTAAAAACAGAAGAATTGTTCTCCAAAAATTTCCTCAAAATGGAAAATATTACAATGAGTTGTGGTATGGGGCAATATAATATTGCTACAATAATAAAAACAAAACCTAAGCAACGTACCACAAGCTCACTACAATATCATGCAAAGAGAATAAAGAAACTTGTTTGAAAATGAGGAGTAAATACATTCTCAAATACAGACAAAAGTTTCTATAAAATTTGTTATGCACGTGCAGGTTTCAAAAGGCAAAACAAGAAGGATGACCCCACACCGTCAAACGGAGTAAAACATTACACCAATAAGGCTTCCGCAATAGGTTTCATTGATGCAAGTTCCTTTGCGAAAGCTGGGGCATCTGAAGTTTCTGCTTGAAAAACCAGGGGCATCGTGAAGCTAAGTCGACCAAAAGGAGTGCAAAAGTTCGAATTATTGCAAGAATTCATCTTTCAGCAAAAATTCAACACTCCTCTCCTTAACCGTCACAGCACTTAGTCTTTTAAAAATTGACTTGTGACTGGAATATTCGGAAAAAGGAAGGAAGTGCTGCAAAAGTAAAGAATGAAATTGGTACCGGACAACTTGGATTTTGAAAATCCCAGAAATGGAAAGATCCAGTTTGCCCCACTACTCTTCTTATCGAAAGGATATTCTATATGAAGAACTGAATATTCAAAAGTAAAGGTGCACGTTTTCTAAAAGCGTATGAAGTGTTGTGCAAGGCTACTAAAATAACAAGTAATTAAAGCAATACTTGAAATAATACTGGTTGGCATATGTCAATTCAGAAAAATTCGAGGCTTGTTATTTGAAAGTAAGTGCGGTGTCAATGCAGATAGCAGTTATAACCGTGTAAACTTTGTGTTGATACTTCATTCAAGACAGTTGATTCGCAACACTTCATCAAAACCATACTAATTTGCTTACAGTAAAATACCAGTTCTTCGATCTAATCCATCACTCGATATGGGCAATCGGTGATGAGTATATTCGCCCTATTTTTCTACAAATGTTGCGTTTAACAGGTTGTTAAAATAATCTGTAAAGAGATGCAGCAAGTTCAGGTCAAAGTTCCATTGAATCGCATTGGTCAAGTTTAAAAGGCTTCAGTTCAAAAGCAATGCAAAGTTGCCTAAGTACAAGCTCAGCAGCTCAGTAAAGCACGAGTTAAGAAGAATCGAAGCACACGACCTAGTCCCTAGGCGTATACTTCGAGGGGCAAGTGTTAACTCCACTTTTTCAGCAAGGCCGTGATATCAAAAATCGACCGAGAAGCTAATGATAGTTCATTTCGAAGGATGGTCAACTCAACCCCCCAACAAAGCAAGTTCTGTTGAATGTATTTTCAGATAAGATCCCCTATGGAGGGGGGGTCCAGGGGGGGTGCCAACCCCCCAAGGTGGGGGTGCGGGGGCAACGCCACCGCTTACGGTGTTCGACCTGACCGGTCAGGTCGCAGGGGCCCAGGGGGCAGCGCCCCCGGCGGGGTGCGGGGCAGCGCCCCGACCAAAACGGTATACGACTTAAAGAATGAAGCGACCTATCTTCTATTCGAGGCCAGCAACCTAACTGCTCAAGAAGTGGGCGACTCAATAAGTGGCGACTCAAGAGGTGGCACCGACTTAAGGAGTTAAAGGGTCAACCGACTTAACGAGATAAGCGGGTGCCGACCTAGTAACATAGCATGGAATGCCGACCTAAGGCTAAAAGGGATGCTGACCTAAGGCTAAAAGGGATGCCGACCTAAGGCCTGATGGAATGCCGACCTAAGGCTAAAAGGGATGCCGACCTAAGGCTAAAAGGGATGCCGACCTAAGGCCTGATGGGATGCCGGTCTAACGAGGCTATGCCGACCTAAGGAGAATTCCGACCTAGTATGGAAGCCGACCTATTTACTCGAACTAATGGCCGACCTAAATGCTAAAAGTAAAGTGGTTCATACTTATCTCGGCAACGACCCAGAGCTTAACCTATCTCAGCCCCGACCTAGGACTTCAACCTAAAACCGGAGACCTCGCATTAGAAAAGGAAAATAACCTGCGACCTAGCCTAACCCGGAGCTGACCTACGACCCAACTTTAGACCGGTCTAAAGTTGCGACCTAACTCCGAGCAGAGCCTATAAATACGCAACCACCTATAACATTGAGGGGACTTTTTGGCCATCACTTTCTTGAAGAAAACTACACCCTGCCACTTCTGAATTCAAGCAATACAATGAACTCCGAGAAAGGATCTACATCATTCATCATGGATTCAAGAGATTGCTTTTCATCGAAGTTTGAGCTATTCGTCAAAATGTGTTGTAATCGAAGTGTTTTGTAAAGAATTGTAATCGAATCAGTAATAAAGGAGATAAAGTGGATGTAGGCTTGATTATAAGCTGAACCACTATAAATATCGTGTCTCTTACTGCTTTTCTGCTAGTTTTCTACTTGTTTCTAATTCCCGTACAAACGGGTGGTGCTTTCACAATTACATCCTATACACCAGGGTGTTAGCGTTTAAATTTTAGCGTTAACACATGTTTTATGTTATAAAACTTATTTATTTTGAAAATACATATATAATTATTAAAAATATGTTAAAACATCAAACTAAATATAAAACACTTCAAAATGTGTTAGAAAACATCACTAAAAATATTAGAGTAAAATACCAAATTTAAATATCATTTTTCAACACTTAAAACCATATGCTACAGCATTTATAAATGTTGTTGAAAGTCCTTGCCAATAACAACATTGAAAAAGCATGATTTTTCCAACTAGTTTTAACCAGTTAAACAAATGATTTAAGGTTTAAATTTTTTTATACTAAGTAATACCATTAGGGTACTTAAATATTATGAAAATAAAAATTCTAAGAATATATTTCCACTTATTTAGAAAAATTACCAAAAATAAGGGATTCGAAAGTGCACTTATAATGACTATTCTCGCCCTCTCGCATTTTCAAACTTACTTCAATTTAACATACAAGTTAAACAACCATTTAAACATGAATTCAAGGCCACACCACATGTTTAAGATGGTAATAGAAGTGATGTTATGTAATATAAATTTATCATTTTCTTTTAAAAGCAAGAGGGGTCCAAAATTTATAGCTTTACTTAATTAATGTCACTTTAACTATTATACTTTGCAAACAACATATATATACATAATATATACTACTAATATAGTGAGATAATTCACTTAGATCCATTAGTAACCTAAGCACAAATTCACAATAGCAAAGAACCACATCCTTCCATCATAAAAAACCTAAAGATCCAACCTTTAGCACTTCTAAACCAAAGCCACACCTCTCCTCCTCCTTCCATGCTCACGACCCCTTCATAGATCCTCCTCTTTCCCTCACCTTCTCCTGCTTATTCCTTGCTAATCATGGTTTCCATGATGTCTTGGGCCTAAAGCCAAAGTTTAAAAGAAATTGGAGATGATTTGATTAAGACTTGAAAAGGTTAGAGAATTATTAATGGATTAGCGTTTAAGCACTTCCACCATTTTTAATTCTCATACTTCATCTCAAACTTAGTGAATTGGTGATTATTATGTATAGTATGACTCTCCTTATATGGGATTTTACAAGAGGTCATAACCACCTCTTACCTTCCATGAAAGGTCATAATGAAGCCTCCTTATCACATGTTAACTTTACACCTCTCTTCTTTTGTTCAAAAGCTAAGTATTACAATAAAAGGTCACTTTCTAAATATCTTTGATAACATCACACATGATATCATCCAAAAACTTTATTTCCATAAATGGAAAATGATTTTTATATCAGTTTCTTAATTTTCTAAGCAAATAAATGTGTGCATAAAAAATTTGAACAATCTCTGACGGATAAAAAGCTTCTTATCAGTAAACTAATTTTCGATCCCATTATCGATATTTTTTCAAATTATTTACTTATGTAAACATTTTCCCAAAAAAAGTTTATCATCATTACTTATGAATTAAAAGGGTTTTAAATGATTATTAAATTATTTTAATAACATTTAATCAAATATTCAAATATTTAAACAATTCAGATATTTAAATATGAACTGTTCGAAATTTTGGGTCGTTACATTAGGGATTTCTTTGGATTTTTAATAATTACTATTTGTATACTTATTAGTGGAAAATAATTGGAGTTTAAAAGATTTTAGAATGGGTCAAACAAAGTGGTTAAAGTTAGAGCAAAAGGATGGTAATAAATACACTTTGTAAATATAGCTTATTTTCGGGAATTTTTATCAATAAATTAGAAGATATCTTTAGGGTTTTCTTTCCATGATTTTTAAATACCTAAGACTAGTAATTATAATAAAAATTTCAAGTCTTAAATCACTTGCTAAAGTGGTAGAAACTGGGCACAAAGATTGTGCTTTTCAAAGTTGTTTTTGGCAAGGACTTTTAATAGCATTTATAAATGTTGTAGTAAGTTTCTTATGGTTTCAAGCGTTGAAAAATGACATTTAAATTTAGTATTTTTTCCAATTCTTTTTAGGGATGTGTTCTAACATATTTTTCAATATTTTAAAGTTAGTTTGAAGTTTAAATATATTTTTAATATTTATTTATGAATTTTGGAAATAAAGGGGCTTTAAATTTTAAAACATGCTTTTATTTGTTTTTATCAAATTGTAATTAGTTATTTTCAAGTAATATTTTACATAAATATATAAACATGTTTAAAAATATTTTTATACATTTGTATACATTTTTAAAAAGGAAATTAACTGTGCTTAACATTAAAAGCAGACGAAGTTGGCTTATCTATTTGTAAGAGTTAAGATTGATGTTTGAGTAGAGGCAGAAGCCGTAGTGCTCTTACCTACTAGCTTTCCACTTGACCGAGGAATATATAAGTTGGGAATGTTGAAATCGTGCTACTCATTTTGATTTCTTACTCGTTTACGAAAGTCCTTAACACAATACTTAACACTAAAGGCCGACGAGGTAGACTTTTCTATCTGTGAGATTTAAGAATGAAGTGTCTACGCAAGGCTTTGATATGCAAGCAATGCTCTAATTTACCTGACTTCACTCTTGAATGAGTGATATTATAAGTTTTAATGTCAAAAATGAGTTAACTATGCAAACCATGATTTCTATTAGCGATCATTTTTAACTTGATAGTCGATTAGTCGACTATCGAACTTAACCAAATATTAACTTAGATCTTCGAAAGAATGTTTTAAAGATAAGCATAAGTGAAATGGTTTTGGTTTATTGTGATAATATGTTAATAAAATTTGTCTTTAACCCTTTTTTTATTATACTTATAAACGTAAATAGTCTTTAAAAGAATGTTTTAAAAATGAGCACAAGCGAAATGATTTTTGGGTTTGTAGTGACAAAGTTTAAGCGGTATTAGTCTCAAACCGTTTTGAATGGAGTAGTGAAAGTACTTAGACCCTTAAAATGGAAATTTTGAAGGAAATAACAAGTATGTAAGCTTTTGAAAAGGATAGAAAAGTACATGTTTAAGGTAAGAAATCTTATCAATGACTTGTGAATATACTTGTATCATTTGAGATAAGTATATTAATACGTTTTGAAGTATTGAAAGAGTACGAATGATTAGTAAAAATTCGTAAATGAAGTTCTACAAGATAAAAGAAGTTTTACTAATAAAAGAGTATAAATTAATAAAAGGTTAATTAAATAAAAAGGGGATTAGAAGTCGCTTATGTGACTCGATCCTTCCTTATCTGACTTGATTATGTTTTGTGTGTTCACTCATTAATGGTAAGTATTTAGTCATGTTCTTAGCTCTAAATGTTCAAAAATGTGATAAGTATATGAGCCTTAGTTTCTATATGCGATCGTTCTCGTTATTATTGAATATTATCAAATTTGTCGATTCAGTCTTGAAGAGACTGGGATCGATAAGTGTTTTACTTATCAAAAACCACTTCAAAAATTTAGATACGGCTCTTTTCTCTTAAAAGAGGATTTGTTCGACGTGTTGTAATCCATGTGTGGTTTTGAAATCTATTCAAGATGTGGGAATCCATTTGGGATTTGTATTCTACTTGAGTGATTAAGACTCATATGGGAGATATCAAACATGACCCTGACATTGGATATAACTAAAGACAAAGTAGGCATCATAGCTATTTTCTGATTTATATTCTTTACCCTAGACTACTATATTACCTTATATTCTTACTAGATGAGTGGTTCTTTTGAGAGGATAACTTTCACAACATTCCATGCGGTCTCAAAAGTTATGTTATATGTTGGCCGCATATTTCTTCAGTATCACATACTAGACTTATGTTTGATGCATGGTTTTTGTTTTCCGTAAATTCCTTGTGTGTTTTTTGAGTAATTTGAGAAAGGACGGTTTTTGATGATGTTCATTGGATCTCAACCAGACGAGCTGTGTGACGACCCACGTTTTGGAAGGCTTAAATTAAAAATAATCCACGCATGTCTAACTTAAACAATTCGAAACATAGACGATCATTGGGGTCAATTAAGTAAATAAGAAAAGAAGAAAAAAATAATACAAAATCTTACAACAGAGTAACAAAATATAATAATCAAATAAACAGTTCATTAAGCTGTTTATATTATACATTTGATTATAATTTATACAACATTTATTAGAGTTATATACATATAACAAAACAGTATAACAATGTAGTGGAACTACATAATGCAGGAAATAAATAGTAATAATATACTAAATCTTCCTCTTTGCCCTTTAGAATAAATCTTCAATAAGTTGAAAATTTAGGGCTAACCTGAGCATAATGAAAAGATAAAAACTTGAGTCGGGACTAAAATATCCTTATTTGAGTCAAATCGATATCACAAAACGTGAGTGTAATAGCGTCAGAGATGCTTACAGGATTTTAAATCTTCTATCCAGTTAACATGCTGCAATAACTCAAGGAATGTTACGGGTTTTTCCATCTTTTAAGGATCCATCAAATTATTTATATATAGTAGAATATGCTATATATAATGTCTACTCGGTAAAATAAATATTTTTCTTAGCATTAAGGCTTTACATTGATCCCACTTCACGCATTTTTAAGCCATGGCGTATTATTGTTTGTATTTGACACAACCAATAGCACGTCGGTGGTCAGTGATGCACTATGATACGAAAACACTAAACCAAAATCGTAGGGGTCTTGTATAGGGATAAAAGTATAAGAAGGAACATGAGGCAATGCCCAAGGTAGGATACTACCAATTTACCTTTCCCGGTTGGTGGTAACTCCTAACGGGCCACCGCATCCAACACTCCCAAAATGTGAGGGTGCGCACCATTTACTAACAATGTCATGATAGTAGTACGAAGAAGTGTGTCCGCTAAAGGTAGCTAACGTCACTGGCCGATACGGCTCCTATTTTAGCCACTTCAAATTGACATGTGTCGGATGAATCCGTCATCTTCCTATTTCTTCAAATCCAGCAAACGACGCCGAATCCAACCACTTCGTTTTTGGAGCCTCCTCCACGTACAAGGTTCTTAAGTGGTTCCAATATTAACAAAGAGTATAAAAATTAGTGGCCCTTGTCTCTTTAACAACCAAACGTCATTTTACACACTGGTTGGCACTTTTATACTTCGAAAACAGTTCGTACTTGATATCAAAATATCATATTCGCTTCAAAATCAAACCCATTTCGAAATCATCATATTTATTCAAAATAAATAATTTCACTTACAAATCATTTTGCCCATAATATCTCAACTTCGCTTCCAAATTTGTTTCGATTTCAATTTGGGCTATAATTTCATTTTACCCAATTCGTATTTAAATCCATGATTTAAATATAAATAATTCCCACTCTAACCAGTTCGAATTTTTTTGAAAATAGTTTGGAAAAAAATTTAAATTGTTTAAAAATAGTTTAAAAAAGTAGTGTGATATAAAGTGATTTAAGTACTTAAAATGTTTTATAAAATAAAATAGTTTTGAAAATCAAAATAATTTGAATATTTAAAAAAATAGATTTTCAATAGTTTATATTAAAATAGTTTATTTCCCAATTAAATTGCCGCTTTTCACTTTACTAGTCTAGACCTAAGTCCAAATTCCAAATAAATATCAATTTCAATGCCAAATAAATTTCAATTTAAACTATCTGATTCAATGATTTAATTTCAACTCAATTCTGAAATTTAGACCATTTCGATTTATATCAATTTCGAGTTGATTTTTAAAATACTGATTCAAATCACTTAAATCAATTTACTTTCAATATTCAATCAAAAATCCAAATCTTCAAATATAATTCAATTTCGAGCTAAATTTTGAAATATCGCTATAAATTACTTTTATTAGCAATATTCAAAATTCGAATAATAGTCAAATCCTTTAGAACAAATCAATTTCTGAAATTCAATCATATTTTGATTATAACTTCAATATCTCAAATTCGATTATTTAAATAATTCTTATTTCTAAATTTAAATTTCAACATTCCAGGCTAAGTTCGAAAATAATTCGATTTCCATTAATTTGATTGTTTTCTCTAAATCAAATCATTTAAATAATATTCGGAAAAAAAAAATCTTTATATCAATTAATTTAACCAATCCGGTGTCCATATATAATTTTCTATCCTAGGGTCAAGTGAATTGATCATTTCGGTTTAATTCCAAGGATGGATATATATCATTTCAATCCAAAATAAATGTCATATGTATATATCATTTCAACCTATTTCTTAATTTATTCAAAATAATTTGATTTATAGTTTTATATACTATAAATAATATACAGGATGGTAACAGGATATATATAAAGTAAATGAATATCCAACCATTCAAATATCAACCAATTTTCGTCCACCACAATCAGTCATCGAAACAATCAATAATTCACAACAACTAACCAACTATAAAAAATCGAAAGTTTTTTTAGCAGTCAAATTCTAATTCAATTTTAACTATCAGTTCAAATTCTATTAATTAATCCAGATGTCAATTAAATGCCAATTAAGTTCATCAAACAACCATCAATAAATTTTATCACTTCATGATATAAATTTTACTAACATAAAATATACTAGTAAAAAGTGAGCAAATCAAGCACTCACCTTTTATTTGAAACGAAAAATTTCAGTTTCAAATAAATGCCAATTCGACTCCAGGTTGTAGATGATTTTGACGAACGGAACACGAAAGGCGACATTCAAATCCGAGCTCGTATGAATGATATACGAATAAATTAGTAAAACGAATAATTAAACAAAATTAACTAAAATAAATCAAATAAATAAAACAAGATCTCTTCTTCGGCTCAAAGCTAGGATGCACGCGACATCTCTTGTCTACAGGATACGAGAATCACGACTTCATCTTTTTTTGATCAAAGAACGTCGCTCCACCATCGCCAACCGCCACCCAGGTTGTTGCCATGCTTCAACAGTGGTGCCTCCAAGTTACGCACACACCTCCATCATAGTCCAAAACCCAAGAACTCGCAACCAAAGGTGTCGCATGTACCAGCCCTCGGCGCTACCCTTTACAACCGTAGTTTGCCTCGCCACGTCCTCCACCAGCGCTTCCGGCCTTCGCGAGCATGTTGTCGGTTAATATTTTATTCATAGTTTATTTTTCTTTCACTAATGCATGATTTGAAATATGAAATGGGAGAGGGAGTACTGGAAACAAATACGAGCAGCTTGATGTTAAGCTTTGACTGAATATATAATATTATATTAGAAAACATCAAGCCAATTACCCACAAAAATTCCGAACTCCAAATGAAATGTGCCGCCTGACGTTCATAATGTTTTACCCTTATTCCGAAAACAATGGAAATAGTCTCGAGTCCTAGTTTGGTCATAATCAGAAGATAGCTTTTCAAAATCAATTTATTTTAATTAAATTCTGCAATTAAATTCTACAAGTTTCAAGCTCGCACGACCAAACAATAAGTCTGATTGCTACAAAACTTGAAATCGTACAATAATTCACTATTACGGATCTGATTAAATTGGTTTCATAGAAATGCAAGACAGTGGCCAAAATGGTTATTTTTACTTGTCAATTAAAATATAAAATTTCCAGTTTCTAGTTATTCACTTTTAAATCTAATTTTAAATGTTATAATCTTCATTCATATTTAGATAAAATTTAAATCAATTTCCGATACTATTTTTATTCACATTAAAATTTAAATCAATTTCCGATACTATTTTTATTCACATTAATTCAAGATTCAATTATTTAAATAATTGCAATATTAAATTTAACAATTTTAATCATTCAATAAATCACTATTAATAAATAATTCAACATTTATTTACAATCGTTTTGTTATCATTTAAATAATTCATCATTTATTATTCAATTACAAACATCGATTTCAAACACTTTCAATAAGTAGAATTTCATTTCAATAGTTGTTATAGCTAAATCTTCAGAATTTATTATTTCAAGATTTATCCAAATACATATTAAATAAATAACATAAATAATATATTAAATTTTATTTCTAACCATTTTTATCCAATAATCATACTTAAAAATACAGGTTGTTACAAGCTGGATACAACTACCATAGTATTCTTATTTCTACTACATTATTATTGTATATATCAGCATTTATGAGGATATGTTGTTAATACCATCCAGGCTGATGATAATATTTAGAATTGTAACTCTAAAATGATATGTAGCTTAGAGTGGCAGTTTGTACTAATATTATATGTTATCGCTCCGCTGTGAAATTCTGATATTCCGTTCCTTCTTTCTACTTTTGTTTCTTTTTATTTTTATTTTACCATAACAATCTGCCTTTCCGGGACTTGGATGCTTGGTACACTTGTGACGACCCGCCTTTCATTCCATAGAAAGACGTATCGTAGATTGGAAAGAAATATGTAGAAAAGAAAGTAGATAGAAAGAAAGAACTAAACAACCTTAGAATCTCACAGCAGAAACAGAAAAAAATATTACTTCACATAGATATTACATAGTATTCATCATATAACCAGAGTCATATAGTTACACAACATCACATTAGACAGTCGCGAAGACCTGGCGATACATTATAATCCAACAATACAAACAGATGATATCAACAGTGGAATAGATATATATATAGGTATGCCAAGTCTCCTGCTCTAAGCCTTTTCCATAATTTGTCAAGCCAACCTGATCACTTGGCTACTCATGAAAATTTGAGTACCCAAGAGTTTAAGAAAATAGAAACAAACTCTGGGTCAGACATGGGTCTGGTGTGAGTAAACAGTTAAGTTGTTTAATTTGAAAAACATTTGAAATAAACGTATCTCTTAAGACACTCCGCAAATAAACACGGTCAAGTTTTTTCCTTACGATAACCAAAACATTTGATAGGAAATCCAATTATATTATAATAGCGTCTAGGACTTTCAAATAAATTATTCACATAGCCGAAATTGTTACATTATTAAATTTCAACCTAAATAGGTATACAATCAAGTCCGAGATCATTTATTGGAGATTGAATTCCATACAATGGCAGGGCTACTGGGATACCGCCCATCATAGTACATGGTCTAGATTACTGTACTGAGGATCCATCCTGATCCCCTACAACACAAGACTGGAGCTACTCCTTACTGGATAGTCCGAAAAAGACAACCATGTGGTGTGGCCAGCAACCGCCCATGCAGCCGAATAAATGGACCTCTAGACGGGGGAAAATCTTATCCTACTTGGGTGCTACCCACTTAGCATTGCTGCATCTCCCCTATTTTAGTCATTTCCAGTTGATGATGCTTGAGGCTACGATTACCTTTTAGGAAAATATATCTTGGAATGCTCATTGTCCTCCATTGACGATGGTCTGATAGCATTCATCCATACAAGTCTATTCTAGGTCCGAACGAAACCAAAGGCGCTATCTCTGTTACACTCGTTTTGGAATCACCCTCAGAGTTAACGACAAATAGCTCTTGCACTTTGAATCTTCATCTTGATCTTCACTTGAGATTTCACGACCTATCGTTTAATTTTGACGCAGCGGATTAATCAAACAAAACTTCAATCGATGAATGTAGCAATCGGTGAGTTAAAGATACCAAAACGCCCAAGTTCGTTGATCCAAAGATACCGAACTCTAGCTATCTCAAACACATTGATAGCGCACTATACCGTGTTTCAAGATCTACGATTCTTCGCACGTTGATCTAGCGCACTAGATTCCGTGAATCGGCTTCTACGATCGTTGAATCGAGCGCACTCGATTAACCGAAAGAGGAGATAGGAGATTACACTCAACTACCAATTGGTATGAAAGCACAAAGCTAACAAAAGAGAAATTTTATTCAAAATCAACAACCCAAAAATTTACAACACACCCGCTATTTATAGGCATTACAACTCAACACAACATACAACACTCAACTCCTAGGTCGGCACCGGCTCAACAAATACGACTCATCTCGGCCGACTCAACATAAGTCGCTGCCGACTCAACAAGGCACGACTTAAAGACACAGCGGGTCACACGACCCAACACATGTACAGCCCCAACAATACACGACTCAAAAAATGCAACCGACTCATCAAACTCAGCAACCCACGACTCAATTATATACCGACTTAAAAACTCGCGACATACGACTCATACAAGACCGACTCATATAGTATATACATGACTCGTCTCAACACGACCGACTCAAGATACACAGCTTATCTCCTTGCCGACTCATCTTAGGTCGTAGCCCCTTAGCTCGGTCCCGACTCATCCTTTCTGCATTAACTCGCACCTTTCCTTCCTGTGTTCCATTGAATCGGGAACGACTCATACTAAGTCGTAAACGACACATCTCCGAAGCCCACTTTGCTCGACCTATGTTATCTCCCCCTTGTAAACTCTTAAACCGGAAACGACTCATCACTTTAAATTGTGGACGACTCATCAAGCAGGAACTCCTCCAAGCTTTGTTAAATCGGCACCGTCTCATGCTCCCCCTATCTCGTGACCGACTCATCAAGCATGCATGTTTTAAACTTGTGTACGCCTTACGAGTTAAATCCGAAGCTCCTTGACTCGTGCATGATTTAATATGGTTTAACTTCTGAATTCCTATATGCCTTGCTGCATCATCCTTCCCAGGTTGAGAAAAATTCGACCTCGAATTTGCAAATTCTTTCTCATCAAAATGTTCATCCCCATGATACGGAATTAAATGTTTAACGTTAAAAATATCAGAAGTATAAACATCATCTGGTAGCTTTAATCGATAAGCATTCTCATTAATTTTCTTCAAAACTTCCACTGGACCAATTTTTCTGGCTTTCAACTTGTTGTAAGCACCCACTGGAAAACGATCCTTTGTCAATATAGCATAAACCAAATCACCTTCGTTAAATTCAACATTTCGACGTTTCAAATCTGCAGACTTCTTATACTTCTCATTCGACTTCTCCAATCGTTCCTGAACGATTTTATGACATTCATTCAGCTCTTCAACAAAATCAGTAGCTCGTTTAACTGTTCTCTTTGACTGTGGTACAACTGCTAAATCCAACGGCCCCCTGGGTAAATTTGAATAAACAATCTGAAACGGACTGAATCCTGTGCTTCGATTTACTGCATGATTATGAGCAAATTCTGCCTGGCATAGCTTCATGTCCCAACTTCTCAAATTATCCTGTACAAGACAACGCAACAAATTCCCCAATGACCTATTAACAACTTCTGTCTGCCCATCAGTTTGCGGATGATAAGCACTACTAAATTTCAGTTTCGTTCCTACCATCTTCCACAAACTCAACCAAAAGTGACTCAGAAAACGAGTATCTCTATCAGAAACAATAGATTCTGGTAAACCATGAAGTCTATAAATCTCCTTGAAAAATAACTGTGCTACTCGAACTGCATCTGCTGTCTTCTTGCAAGCAACAAAATGTGCCATCTTCGAAAATCTGTCCACCACAACAAATATCGAATCATTTCCCCTTTGAGTTCTCGGCAAACCCAAAACGAAATCCATGCTGATATCAACCCATGGCTTAGATGGTATTGGTAATGGCATATACAACCCTGCATTCGTTGCTGTCCCTTTTGAAACTTGGCAAATATGACATCGCTCCACAAATCTCTCAACTTCTTTTCTCATCGATGGCCAAAAGTAAGATTGCGAAATCAACTGTAAAGTACGATCACGGCCCACATGCCCTTCTTCATGTAATTCCTTCACAATCTTCATCCTCAAACTACAATCCGGAATACATAAACGATTTCCTTTAAACAGAAAACCATCAACCAACATGAATTCATCGGCAATCCCATCCTTCACTTTTTCAACATATTTCACAAAGTAAGGATCTTCTTCAAGCATCTCTGGCAACATTTCAAACCCCGTCACTTCAATCTTCATTGTCGTTAGTAAATGACTCCTCCTACTCAAAGCATCTGCTACTCGATTCGTCACCCCTGATTTGTGTTTAACGACAAAAGTAAACTGCTGCAAATAAGCAATCCATGACGCATGTCTCGCAGAAATCTTATCTTGCCCCTGTAAATGTTTCAAAGCTTCGTGATCAGTGTACAGAACAAATTCCTTCTGAAATAAGTAATGTCTCCAATGCTTAACCGTCTGAACAACAGCATAAAACTCAACATCGTATGTACTGTATCTCATCTTTGCCCCTGACAACTTTTCGCTGAAATAAGCAACTGGCTTCCCATTCTGGCTCAGAACTCCTCCAATACCAACCTTCGAAGCATCAGTATGCAATTCAAACAACAACTGAAAATTAGGTAGAACAAGAATTGGTGCAGACGTCAACAATTCCTTGATCCTTTCAAAGGCAACCCCCGCTTCCTCTGACCACACAAACTGTTTACCCTTCATGCAATCAGTCACTGGAGCCATCACGCTACTGAAGTGTGGTATGAACCTTCGGTAGAATGACGCTAGCCCATGAAAACTTCTCACTTCTGTAATTGTCTTTGGCTGTGGCCAATTCTTGACTGCTTCAACTTTGCTCTGGTCAACTTGAATACCTTTCCCTGAAACAACATAACCCAGGAATAAAACAGTAGGTGTCATAAACACACATTTCTTTGTAGCAGCATAAAATTGTTCTTCACGAAGAATAAGCAACACTTCCCTCAGATGTAGAACATGCTCCTCCGTACTCCTGCTATAAATCAAAATATCATCGAAATACACCACGACGAACTTTCCAATGAATGGTCTAAAAATTTGATTCATCACCCGCATGAATGTACTAGGTGCATTAGACAAACCAAATGGCATAACCAACCATTCGTACAACCCCTCTCTAGTTTTGAAAGCTGTCTTCCATTCGTCTCCAGGTCTGATACGAATTTGATGATAACCACTCTTCAAATCAATTTTCGAGAATATAGTTGCCCCACTCAACTGATCCAACAAATCATCCAACCTCGGCATAGGAAATCTGTAACGAACAGTGATCTTATTCAAAGCTCTACTATCAGTGCACATTCTCCAAGTTCCGTCCTTCTTTGGTACTAACAATGCAGGTACAGCACACGGACTCAAACTTTCCTGAATACGACCCTGTTCAAGTAATTCTTCCACCTGCCTTCGTAACTCCTCATGTTCCTTCGGACTCATACGGTAATGTGGTCGATGTGGTAACACTGCTCCGGGAACAAGATCAATCTGATGTTGAATGTCTCTAAGTGGTGGTAACTCCTTTGGCAACTCCTCTGGAAAGACATCTTCAAACTCTTCCAAAACTGGCTTTGCTTCTTCGGGAATCTCAACTTCTTCACTACTCTCTCTCCCAATCAACAAAAACACTTCCGGTTCTTCCTCCACTTCTTTAACAAACTCCTTCAAAGTCAACAGAGTTTTCAATTCTTCAATCTCTTCTAGCTTGCTCTCCTTCTGCTGCTGTCTCTTAGGAACTAAAGTGATTTTAGTACCCTCGAACATGAAACTGTAACTGTTGGCACGACCGTCATGCTGAACTGCTCTATCAAACTGCCATGGTCTGCCCAACAATAAGTGACAAACATCCATATCTACGACATCACACCAGATTTCATCTTTGTACTTCTTTCCGATTGAAAAATTCACACAAGCTCTTCGACACACTTTCACTTCACCTCCTTTCCTTAACCATGCTAGCTTGTATGGTTTAGGATGCTTCTCGGTCTTCAAATTCAACTTCCTAACTGCCTCTGTAGAAATAATATTATCACAACTCCCCGCATCAATAACGAACTTGCAAACTTTCCCCAGAATAGTACATGTCGATTGAAAAATATTGCTTCTCAGCCAACTACAATCCTCCTCTTGCTTAGGTGTCAAACAACTTCTCCTCATCATAAGATTACAACCTTCATCACCCGACACTTTTTCTTCCTCCTCAACATAAGGTACATTTGAATACTCTGCCTCCTCACCATCATCTGCTTCAACCTCTGCAACCATGGTTCTCTTCTTCGGCTTCGGACATTCGTTGCTTTTGTGACCCAACTCCTGACAATTATAACATTTGAAAATACTGCTAGCCCTTGCCTTCTCAGCCTCCTTCACCACTGGCTTGGTAACTGGTTTAGGAGTATTAGAACTTCCGCCAACACCCCTTGCTTGGTTATTCGAATTAGTAAACACACCACCTCCACGCCTTCCTTGTTTCTCCCAAGCTAACGCTTTCTGATGTGCCTCTACAACGGATCTAGGATCAAACATATTAACCATATCCTGGATCTGCATTCTCAAACCCCCAACGAATCTAGCTGTCAGCTGTTCTTCTGTCTCCATAATATCGTTTCTAGCAATGAGTTGGTAAAATTCATCAGCATAATCACTAACAGACTTCGTCCCCTGCCTCAGATTCTGCAACCTCTGATACATAAGTGACTGGTAATTATAAGGTAAGAAAGTAGATCTCATCAACTTTTTCATCTTCTCCCAAGATTCTATCTTTGACTTCCCCATTCGTTCTCGAGTAAGTTTAGTTTGCTGCCACCATGCCAATGCTCTCCCCCTCAGCCTTGTAGCAACTAACTTCACCCTTCGATTCTCCGGCACCTCCTTGAAATCAAAGATTTCCTCCACATTAGACAACCAATCTAAGAATTCCTCAGCAACCATCCCGCCTTTAAACTCCGGAATCTCCATTTTCATACCCGACTCCCAACGACGGTCATCCTCCACATCACGGTAAGAATTTCGAACTTGGTCTCGATCTCGATAATGAATACTTGCTCTATCACCCTCTTCAACAAAATCAAAAGTACGCCTACATCGATCTCGACCAATGTCATCCCTTTGTTCATGCATGCTTCTTTGACTATGTCTCTCCTCATCTCTATATGCTTCATGGTCAAATTCACGTTGACTTCTTCTCTCTTCATGTGCATAGTCATGATGATCTCTTCGTGATGAAATTGATGTTTCTCTTCTATCTCTACAAGAATGTGGCGATACCCTCCTCGCTTCCGTAACCGATGGCGAAACTCGGTTTCCTCCATGGTTCGAGTTTGGTGATCTCCTTCTTTGATTCAAATCATTCATCAATCTCTCCAATTTACCAATGCCTTCATCAAATTTTTCATTAATACGTTGTTCCATAAGCTCGGCTTCTTCTCTACGATACAAAGCTTCAACGTTTTGATGTCGGTTAGCTCTCCTCGGTGGCATGGTTAAAAACTTCACAAAACTTCACACAATACAACCAACAATGTCTCGGCTATGCTTATATACGGCTCTACCTTAACTCGGCGCACTTGTCTCGGCAAGGCTTCACGACTTAACTTGGCTCAGTCCAAACTTGTCTCGGCTACCCATTACAAACACTTCAATGCACACAACAAGGCACGGCCACTCCCAAGTATACACGGCCTTCACACTTTAATCCTTGGCGCGCAAAAACCCAAGACCAAATTCAAACACCTTTGCTCCTTTTGATCCAAAATGAAATGGATCCAACACTCCAAACTTGATGCAATCCAATATGACACGATGAACTACTTCAAACTTCAAAAACTTGGCTCCAAGAATCAAACTTAGCTATGATTGGCTAAGTATGGCTCTGATACCAAACTGACGCAGCGGATTAATCAAACAAAACTTCAATCGATGAATGTAGCAATCGGTGAGTTAAAGATACCAAAACGCCCAAGTTCGTTGATCCAAAGATACCAAACTCTAGCTATCTCAAACACATTGATAGCGCACTATACCGTGTTTCAAGATCTACGATTCTTCGCACGTTGATCTAGCGCACTAGATTCCGTGAATCGGCTTCTACGATCGTTGAATCGAGCGCACTCGATTAACCGAAAGAGGAGATAGGAGATTACACTCAACTACCAATTGGTATGAAAGCACAAAGCTAACAAAAGAGAAATTTTATTCAAAATCAACAACCCAAAAATTTACAACACACCCGCTATTTATAGGCATTACAACTCAACACAACATACAACACTCAACTCCTAGGTCGGCACCGGCTCAACAAATACGACTCATCTCGGCCGACTCAACATAAGTCGCTGCCGACTCAACAAGGCACGACTTAAAGACACAGCGGGTCACACGACCCAACACATGTACAGCCCCAACAATACACGACTCAAAAAATGCAACCGACTCATCAAACTCAGCAACCCACGACTCAATTATATACCGACTTAAAAACTCGCGACATACGACTCATACAAGACCGACTCATATAGTATATACATGACTCGTCTCAACACGACCGACTCAAGATACACAGCTTATCTCCTTGCCGACTCATCTTAGGTCGTAGCCCCTTAGCTCGGTCCCGACTCATCCTTTCTGCATTAACTCGCACCTTTCCTTCCTGTGTTCCATTGAATCGGGAACGACTCATACTAAGTCGTAAACGACACATCTCCGAAGCCCACTTTGCTCGACCTATGTTATCTCCCCCTTGTAAACTCTTAAACCGGAAACGACTCATCACTTTAAATTGTGGACGACTCATCAAGCAGGAACTCCTCCAAGCTTTGTTAAATCGGCACCGTCTCATGCTCCCCCTATCTCGTGACCGACTCATCAAGCATGCATGTTTTAAACTTGTGTACGCCTTACGAGTTAAATCCGAAGCTCCTTGACTCGTGCATGATTTAATATGGTTTAACTTCTGAATTCCTATATGCCTTGCTGCATCAAATTTGGATCGATGTGGTTTTCAGATAATCATTTGGAATCCGATCCCGGTCTCATCGAAATCCAAACGTTTCTTTTCAGGCCAAGTTGTTTAATTTAATTTCAATTCAGAACATTATATTCACACAGCATTTCATCATAGATAAATAACTTACATTTATCACAGGTAAATCCAAAGCAATTCATATCACAGAATATTACAATTAACATATAAAAGATATTAATCAATCCAAACATTCTATACAATTAATCATCCATAAGCAAGATTAATTAATCACATAATTATAATTAATTTAATTTAAACCAAATAAATTAATTACTGATGAAATAATTACTTGACGCGGCTTAATTAACATTAATTAATTACAAAACATTTGTTATTATTTTAATGAATTAATGGAACTAATTAGTCATACTTAACTACTTACATTAATTAATTATCCTATAATTACTAATTAATTGCCCTTTAATTTATTAATTAATTAACCGTTAATTAATTAATCTTTAATTACTAATTAATTAATTACTTATTCTTTAATTACTTTCATTAATTAATTAATCTTTAATTACCCAAGACCTTAATTAATTTAAGATAAACCATTTATCTTAATTAATTACTTAATTATCATTTAAATCTTATTTAGAATTAACTTATCATTAACCTATAAATTAACTTAAGACCTTAAGTTTAATTAATGATTAAAATATTTACCCTTCTTTAATTAACTACTTAATTACACTATTAAATTTTGTTTTAAATAAACTTAAGAATTAATTAAAATAAAGGATGTATATTAAAACACTTTAAACTTAATTAATTTTAAAATAATAACCTTTAACTAAACCCAAATTAAATAAAACATTTATTATTTTAAAAGAATCAGTTTAGAAATTTGTTCAAACTTGATTTATTTTAACGTTTTTATAAACTTGTTAATATACTTTTAAAAAAACCCGAGACTAACCCGTATACTTCCCTTACTCAAACCCTAGTCAGAACCACCTTCTTTTTTCCTTTCTTTTTCCTTTAAACTTGCTTTGGTTTAAAATTAAAAAACTGTTGAAATTGTTAAAATCACACCGCGTACACTTGGTCCAGACCCAAAACTATCCTCGTGTCCAACCCGAGCTCTCTCCTTCTTCTCTAAAGTAACCTATTCTACTGATACGACTGACATTCATGCACTGCACAGACGAGCACCGCAGCTCTGGTCATCGTCGCCACCTCCAACACATCAACGACAACCTCGCCTAAGATTCCGACCACCCAGTACCCTGTATTGATCACAAACTCAAAAAAGAGCACGATCGAACCCACTGGAACAAAACATATCATCCAAGAACCACCTCGACCCACACCTCAGGTCACTAGAGCCTTCGAAACTCCATCCAAAGCTTCGCCGTAGTCCCATGCTCCATTTCTCCCTATACCTATCCACTCCGATGAACTGACGGTGTCGCAAACACCTCGCCAACTCAGTCAACCACAATAAGCTACAAAACCCTACAACGACGCCTTGCTGCAGCCACGATGATCGCTAAACTCACCGATCATTTTTGCCGAGACCCTTGACCCATAAGCAAGCTTCGGCAATGACCACGAGATCCATCTCTTCGCCGATCGCCAATAATTGAGGAAACATTCGATTCCGTTCAACCCGAGAATCCTCAATCAATACTTTCCTAAAAATCTTTATTTTACTATTAAATCATAATTTTTAAAAACAAATTAGATGATAAAATCAAAACCCCAGATTTAAACACCTGATTTTTGAACTTAATTTGATTTTTACTATGTTTTCTATCTCCCAGTAAATCCACTTATTATTTATTCTTAAAAGTATTTTTAAAATTAAGGTCTTGTAAATTCAAACATGTCTTGTTTAAACATCAAAGCCTATAAGAGAATAAGTGAAGAGATTTTGATTTTTGATCTTGTTTTTGGCCTGTAAATACAAAAACAGGGGGTGTGTGTGTGTGTATGTGTGTGTGTATATATATATATATATATATATATTATTGTGTGTGTACAGACACGTACACAACCATTTACATATATATAGACATGCAGGCATATTTTACATTCATATAACATTTTTCACAACATACTTCAATTATTATCACATGCATTAGGTTATCAAACTACTTTAGCTTTTGTTTTAAGAAAATGTTTACTCACCGTTTTTGTGTTTGAACAGAGAAGCTTCTTTATGAAATCTGGAAATGCTTAATTTTGAGAATTGGAAAACGATCTTGCTACTTTGATTATGATCTGCTTGCTTCAGGTTTGAGGTTTGTAAAGAGTTGTTTTATCTTAGTTTTTAATCTCATGTTTTGCATAGGTTTTTAGTTTTGATAAAATTTGAAAATGAAAGAGTAGAGTAGGGATGTGTGTATATATAGCCTCGATTTTTTGATTTTTCAAAAATAAAAGAAAATAAATAATATGACACTTGTTAACTTGCATGTTATAATGTTTACACTTGTTAATTTGCATGCATTAATGTTTTAATATGTTTTTATACACTTTTATATTATATTTCCTATTTTTATTAATACATTTCCTTTTATTAATATTTATATAATCTTTAAAGAAAATGATTTAAAACTAATTATACACTAATAAATAATATATATATATATATATACACGCTATTTTTTAAAATATATAGAGTTTTAAATCCAATTTATTTTTAAGATATTTACCATTGAAATTTCAAATCCTTTTTTACAATCTACTTCTATATATACACACATAAACAAATACATATTTTATTTGTTGTTAAAAGAATAATTTTGCACATTTTAAATTATTATAAAAGAAGATTATCAAATTAATATTGCCCAAAAATTCGGGGTTGTCACAACACTAATACAGGGATGTATTATTGTCGACATTTGAGGGTCGAAAATGCAAATCGTTACATGGTATGTAGTTATTGATTGTGGTTTCAATGATGATTTATCCTCTAATTTATGTGAGTAGTGTGCTCAAACATTGAACCGTATGTGTATACTTAAGTAATGAATATATGCAAAAATAAGAAGAAAAAGCACAAAAAAGTAAGACAACAATTTTATAGTGGTTAAACAATGCCTATGTCTACTTCATGATTATTTTTATTATTATTTTTCTTAAGATTCCATAGGTAAATGTAATATAATCTCAAAGTCATAGTGAAATCCAAACTCAAAAATGGTAGCACATGCCCTTAGTATAAAAAATAGTTTGATCCTTTGCTAAATGCATGTCCCCCTATATTTGTAGGCGTAAATGAGCGAATTTGGACCTTGAAGTCGAGATATTCTCTTTGAAAATTCATCAAAATTCTATCCAATCCAGTTCCAAATTCATTTAACACATAATAGGGGCAGAATGAGCAAGTCAATGGATCAGCGCAGACCCATGCATGGATTGCTACCAATCAATATAATTGTATGATTTGTCTTGTTTTATCAATATATTGCTACTTTATACTTTTACCTTGTTTCATGTTCCAAAGCCAGTGTTTAACAAAAATTCACTGAGAATTGAAGACTCTATAGATCAATATCGATCCATTTATAGATCGGTACCACTCAATGCACTTAGCTAATTTTTCCTTCTCCTCCATTTGCAGTTTCCTTCGCTGAATTGTCTAAGAAACTAGCATTCATTCCTTCATCATTTTGAAGTCGGTATTATCGAAATTTCGCTTATGCAAAATCATAGATAACACTTACCCCTAAAGTATGCTTCCATGAATATAAAGTTTGCTTTGTTCAGTACAAGAAAGTGAATCTCGAACTAAACAGATGCTTTCGTTACTCTGATCATCTCTATGGAGAGTAATGTCATTCAAAAACACGCCTCTACTCTACATAATCATTCAGTCGTGTCCTTCCAATCAATATACTTTTCTAGGATGTGCAGTCCAGAAAAATCACCCTTTTGGCTAGAATTTCATCAATCCTTAGGTAAGTTGATGTCTATAACTTCTAAACTCCATTTATAATCACCAATATCTGTATTGCTTGAGAATAGGCCAGAACTTTCAATTTTTGTGGATCTGCACCGATTTGTATGATGGATGGGTATAACCGATCCAAATATATACAATTTTAGTAGTTAGTCATTTTTTCTTCATCATTTTCATTTCTTCATGACTGCCATTGTTCTTGCTTAGGGCTTATCTTTAGCAACTCCAAAGCACCCTATCTCCAGTTCAAATCAATTCAAATCAACATGGTAAAGGAATCTCCATTAACATCCATGTATCATCGCATCGATCTATGTCATTTCCATTGATCCACAAATTAGGGTCTAGTGGTTTAACCAACACCATCTTAATGATTTGTAGTTCATTTTTGGTTGATTGGATCCTATATGGCCAAGTTCAATCATATTGAATCAATTCCACAATGATTTTAACACTTCGGATCATGACCAAAGCCTTACGATTGATGTCGATTGATGTAGGTCAAATACTTTAAACTTGAGAACTTTGTTTGTTTATTGTTGAAATGTCTGAAAATACACATTCCATAACCATTCACCTTTAGTGGTTCAAGAATATCCAATTTCTTTAATACCTCATTGGGCAAAGCTCGACTGGTCCAGAACAAAGGTTCCTACCTATATGGAACAGTCTTGGACTATTAACCTAGTCTCTTTGTTAATAGTTTCCATCCAGCACGTAATCCCATTGTGTGTTTAATACATTTGCAAGCATGAGTGAATATTCATAACATGTTGCGCATTACACCACACCATACACAAAATGTTTCATATTTGCAAATGAAGGCACCACTTGTAGTAGTCGATGTGCAAAGCCTGGGGGTAGACACACATCAACATTTGTTGGGCATTGTACATCGACTACCCTAGGGCATAAATACAATAACCACATGTATATATATAGGAATTATATAAAAAATAAACCGTGTTTTATATGATGTCCGCCCTTTGATTTTGCGTTCAGCATGGATATTGTCTATAGATCTACAATGTTCTACAAGATTCGCTGCTTTCTCTACATTTACATCTCCTATAGTAGCATCTACCTCAAGCTTCCTCTTCTACAATTGTTGTTAGGCCATTGACTACCCCTTATGCACTTGCGGTTGCATCTTCTCTCATGATTGTTGCTTATCCTTTTGGTCGTTGTCGAGGGACTTTTGTTTGGTTGATTTTCTTATGAATTAACAACATTTCTCTTAATACCTATCATTTTATGGGACTTTCAAAAACCATAGAAATAATGCAGATGGTTAGAAGAATGTAGCCTTGAGATTTTTTATTTTCGATTCATATTTTGTTGTTTAAAAATTGAGTTTTGTGTTTCCATTTATGTGAATTGTCGTCATTATGATTAAATTTTAAAAATTATTGATGAGTAAAAATTGGCACAAGCTTGTTATTAAAACGACCTCTTTATATTGCTAAATAGACAAAATATAAGTAATAAAATTTGCTAAATAGACAAAATATAAGTAATAAAATTTGTAAGGCATTACATGTCTATTAACAAAGTATCACATATTAGTAATTAGTAAAATGTTGCAAATCTTTATTTTTATTTGTTGTTATACAAAAAGTTTCTATATGAATAAATATATAAATTAGATATCTATTTTAGAAATGAGGCTTTGTACGACAAGTCCCTATTTTTAATTAAAATGAACGAAACACCCTTACGTTTATGTAAATTAGGTCCATGTGCATACATTTCTTTCATATGTGGCTGTTAGTCACATATACTTATTTAATATCTGCACCCTATTAATTATCAATCTTTAAAAACTATAACTATTTTTTAGAAATATTGGATTAGCAAACCATTTTTACCGTTAAATGATAAATTTTATTATCTTTCTAATGATATGTATTATGGATATGTAAAAATCAAAATTATAAAACTCATTTTTTTTTCAAATTCGTAATTCTTGTGAATTTCAAAATGCAATCATATTTTATATTATATCATTTTAAAAAAAATATAACAATTGATGTAGTTAAAACTGTATCTTACTGATACAATTATAGTTGTATCCAAGACATGTAGATTTTAACTACATTTTAGCGATGCATTTAAAACTGCAATATTAGCATTTTAGTGGTGCGGTTTTTAATTACATTTTAGTAATGCAGCTAGCAACATACAAGAAATAACATTATTTTGACGGCTATAAACCGTTCAAGCTAGTCGATAGCCATCGGAAAATGCCATTGGAACAAAGGTCATCGAAGATCAGGCTACCTATCGGCTCCGCTAATCTACTTTCGATGGCTATCGACGACATTTCTGATGGTCTTTAGCAACCCATCGTGTACATGTGGAAGGATACGGTTTGCCCAATTGGTGTCGCAAGCCGTCGGTAGCCGTTGAAGTATAGCCGTCGAAAGCCGTCGGTTAGTTGATACCAAAATCCAACAGAAATCTAGAGGTTTTTTTATTTCTGTGGCCTTTCAACCCCAAACAATACATATAAATCAATATATATTGCAGCTCGGTTTCACACATAGAAATCATATATAGCAAAGTCCAAATTACATATATAGCATCAATAATAAAAAAAACATCAACATTTACAGTAAACCAAAATCAAACGACCCACAATACACTCAAACATCCAACATCTCAAGAATACATCTCAAGATGTATCAAACGTATCTAATAACATTTCAAAACAACTCAAATCAAACTCACACATCCAACATCACCAAATATATAAAACATATCAAATCACATCAATCTTACCCAGCTTAAATAGTATATATAACTCTCAAGTACCATAGCAACAAAGTCAAACTACCTTATCCATCTCAAAGTGCATATATGTACAATGTTTCAACACAAACATAAAGAATCATATTTATCAATCTTGCTCATCACATCCGGATCTCGTCGATGAAGGAAATGTTCCATACTCCTGCATATACGCAGTAATGCGCTCGTCCATCAACTTGGCCATCTCCGTATACCAATGCATGTCTCGTTCCTCTAGCTCAGCAATCCTAGCTCTCAACTCTGCAATCTCCGCGTTATTTTGAACTTTTTTATAGTCGTTTTACCTGTGTCTAGCCTATAGAATTATTTAATAAAGTGTACGAGTTTCATATAGGGTGATTAATAAAATCGATATACTAAACGTTATTCATAAATATATATATTATACATAAATATTGCATCTTGGTTCCCATAACTTTAAAGCTTATTCCACGTTATCGGCTCCATGATAGCATCAAAGATCTGGTCCTCCCCCTTGACTATTAGGTCTTCCTATCTTGTTCCCTTAAGCAATTTCTCTTGATCTTTCATGAATTTTCCTGCCATTCCAAACCAAATTACAATTAAAATGCATACTGCATTATTAATAACTTATATTTTAAAATATTTTACCACGTCTTGTAGTGGTTTCTTGTTGTACTATGTGTATGCTACTATGCCATCTTCATTTCCATGCTCGATGGCATGAGTACAAACAAATACATCCATGTAGGAGACGGGATGACTACGCTCTCACTGCTAAAATAATTAATGTGTATTATATATATAGTAGTATATGATGTCATGACTATTTATAATCGCAACTAATAAATTTAACGATCTTGACAGTAACACCAGAATGGCTTTGAACCCCCGCGTTGTGTGACTGGAATTTATATTTCTATTTGCAGAGCTCCTGTCCGACTCTGCTTGTATATTTTAATGAACGGCGTATTTCACATTTGTAAATTAATGTAGTTATTATACAGTTCTACTAAATTTTTAACAAATATACAAGACTAGTAAACTTATCTTCATTTCGTCGCTTTCCTGAAAAGCAACCCAAGCTTACTACGTTTCCACTCATCCAGTCGAGCATTTTCCCCTTTCTTTATGATCGACATCGTACCGCTGTAGTTTTTCGTCATTTTTTCATTCAGTAATTTGTGAGAAGGTCATGTTCTTATAAGTTTACCGTCCTCTGCATAAAAATAAGTTATAAGTTTATACTTAGTCAATAAATTGTATGGTGGTTATATACAAAATGAAACGCAAATTTATACTTACGATGTAATCCTGTCGGATACACTCTAAGATGTGGGGTGGGATATTATCCCACCTAATCTAGTATATGGTCATTTTTCTCTTATAAGTAGCCTTGGAAACATCAAGGACAACTTCCAAGGGCTCAAGCTCAAAGCCTCTATATTGAATGTGTAGGATTGATTTCACCCTAGAGGGGGGTGAATAGGGTGATAGTGTAAATTATTAAAATTAATCGCGGAAGCTTATTAATTTCAATGCAGATCACAGAATAGCAGCACAGATATCGCAGAATATAAATAACAGAATAAAACAGAACAACACAGAATTTACCCAGCTTCGGCAAAACCCTGCCTACGTGCTGCCCCCAAGGTTTCTACTAGAAATTAGATAGTCCCTCGCTTACACACGTAAACTCGCTATACCCGCTATTGACTAATCTAACTCTACGCTCAAAACCTTGCCACAACTCAACCACCGAGTTGCGAATTCCCAAACTACACGCCGTAGTTTGTCCCCTAGTCACACGACTAGAAAATTAAAACGGTTAAAAAGAAAATACAATTAAAAACAAATAAAATAAAATAAAACCCTATTTAAAAAATTTAAAACCCTTAAAAATAAAAAAGGCCGGCCCTCTTTGTAATCGGTCTCCTTTTATTTCTTCGGCTGGCCCGTTTCTTTGCTTGTGAGATAATGGTAGCCGTGTTCTTCTCGTTCCTCCTGATTGCAAAATTAGGGCTTTTGTCCTTCTCTTCAGAAACTAAGGTTTTTGAAATTCGAAGCTTGCGACTGTAAATACTCGATTGGTTGATTTGGCGTTCCTTTGTTAATCGATGGTTTCCTTTGGTGCACTTCGACTGCTCGAATTGATCGAATTCGAAAGGCTTCGGTATGTACTTTCTGTTCTTTTGCTTTTCTGTTTTTATGCTTGAATTCGATGGAATAATTGCCGATGATGATTGTGTTTAAATAGGAATCGAATTCCTATATTCTCGTTCGTTCTGATGATTTGAATTTGTCAACTATTTTATTTCTGACCATTCGATGTTGCGTGAATGTTTATGATCTCTCTGACTTTGTCACTTCGTATATATTCTGTGATGCTTGCTTACTTGATTTTCACGGCATCAATTTTCTTTGACTTCCGTATCCTTTGTTGGCCACGGCTTCGATTTTTGACTTTGTGATGAAGATTGACTCATTCATCATTGACTGTGATGATTTTTGGTTGACTTTGGCATTGGATATTGTGTATGCAACTCCATGACTCTGTATTAACTTTGGTCATCGCCATTTGTTGATTTTCTGCCTTGACTCTGTTGTTCATTGTTACCTGACGTGATTTTGAAATCTGGTTGCAATATGAACTGGTTCATGTAGCATAGCATATCGAACTGTTGTATACTTTGTATATGAGGTGATTTGTATTCACTCCACTATACACATTTGTTTTTGTTGAAAACTACATCGTTACTGTTAGATTGAACTATTTTGCATTGAATTGTAGTCACATATGTGAACTTGAAATCTTGTGCCTTATTTGGTTTATTTATGTAGCCTGGTTGTCATTTATGCTTCAGTGTTGCATTGACTTTATGTAGTTTGTATTGGATTGATGCGTGCACCACTTGTGTACAATATGGAGCTTGTTATATATATGCTAGCTCGAGTTCTTTGCACACTGATGCACTGCCTTTGTGGTCTTCATATAGTTGAAGCTTGCTGTTGTTTTGTACTTCCCTGTGTTGTTGACTTTGGTTTTCATGCACTTGTACATGCTTTACTTGGTCCTTGATGTTGTGCACTGTCATGTACATTTGTGTTCATGCTTGTGACATTGGTGCATTGTCGTGAGTAGTTTGTAGTTGCTTCTGTGCATATATATTGGCCGTTTAATTGATGCTGCAGTCTTCAAGCATTGTTGATTCATTGGTCTTTGCTGTGTACATGTTGTAAGTGATTTGTGCTTAGTTGCATCACTGGTATTTGCATATTTGTTCACCTGCACTTGCACATTGCTGCTTGTAGCACTTGTGTACTTGGTCGAGTTCATTTGCATTCTGCAGTTTTGTTCCATATATGTATGTTCATTCATTGGTTGGGATTTGCAGTGTTGGCTTGATGGTTTGTGTTTGCATTTTACTTGAGTCACTTCACTACTGCCTGTCTGAACTGTGTACATTGTTGCACTTTGGTTGTTTATCATGTTGCATTCACTCCATTTTGCATTGGTGCATTGCTGTCATGTTGGTTCGAATTGCACTTGTCACTGCTGCAGTCGCTATGCAGTTGGTATGCCTTCGGTCATGTTGCCTTGGGTTGAATCTAGTTTCAAAACTCAGGTTTGACCTTGTGCTCGTGTCGTAATTTTGAATATACTGCACGTGAGTTGAACCCGGCTTTTCATTTGGGTTTGACCTGTGCTCACCTGTCCCTGTAAATCGATCAAGTGTATATATCGGTGTGCACGGCCTTGTGGCATATACAATAATACACTGTGTATATCACAAGTTGTTCGTGTATGATGAATTCAAATTTAAATTATGACGAACAACCCAAATAACTGAGGCAAATCATATTTTCAAAAATTATTTATTTTTGAATTGCAAAAATATTTCTTTTTCAATTTTACTGCGTTAGTTTATATTTTTGCAGATTTCTCAGATGCTGGATTCAAACTGGAAGGAAGTTGAAGATAAATACGAGTGTGAGTGATATGTAGTAAGGTGAACTGTAAATATGACATGTGATGTTATTGTAATCAAAGTTGTATAGTTATAGTGAGAGCTTGAAATTGTACTATTCAAAGTTGTAATAAATATTTATTTGAATAAAATATCTGTTTGGATTCAAATTCTGTGTAATTTATTTTATTCAGCAAATATTTATTTAATCTGTGAAAAATAAAATAGTATATTATCAAATACATTTAAACGAATGTATATATGTTTATTATCATCAAACAAAAAACATATAAGCGCATATTCAACAATCTCCCCCTTTTGATGATAACAAACATATATTTAAGATTTTGAATATGTTAAATGTATTTGATCATTGATATATCCTAATTGCTCCCCCTATTTAAATGCTTCCTCTCTACACAAAGCTCCCCCTACCTATATGCATACAAATAAAAATATGCAAATGAGTCTAGATGCAAATAGAAAATTATTTGACCTTTGCTTGATTTTATTTGACAAAATCTTAACTTTTCTCTCCCCCTTTTGTTACCAGCAAAAGGATAATAGTAATGGAAAAGTAGAGATATAGTGATCGATATTAATTCAATATTAAAACTCAATTGAATATAAATATTAAATTTCAATAAAAAATCAAACAAAAATCATAAATATTTTGTTAGGCGCATATTCCACTTTTAGAATGATGGAAATGATGTCGTCATATAAGACCATATAGTTATGTCTATTTGTGGTATATTTATATCAGGAATTTGAATATCTACTAACCATGCATAACGTTAGGACTTTTAAATGAAATTAGTAGTATTCCAATTTTATTTTAAAAAAATGAATACAAGTATCTTCTAACCACGCATAACCATGAGGACTTTTAAATGGGATTAGAATCAACTTATTTATATAAAAAAAATCAACTTTTGATATGCGTTCCATACATGCATAACCGTGAGGACTTTTAAATGAGCATGGAAGCACATAACAAATTCCAAGTAATTCACCCATGCATAACCGTGAGGACTTTTAAATGAGAGTGAATACTTTGGTATTTATTATTATTATTATTACCTTTTTTTTTAAAATGTGTAAAATGAAAAACGAACGATTCCTGTTTAAAGTACCACATATCGACAAACTATATAGAATTTTGATGAGTGATGGTTGTTAGAAATATGATAGATATAGAGATGGTCATGGAATTTTTACCAACAAAAAGTTTTATAACTCTTGTTTAAATTTCTAAAGAAATTTATTAATTATACCGTCTCAAGTCATAATATTTGATTAATATTAACACTCATCACTTTTTCAATCACTATTTTTCTTTTCGATAATCATTTGGGAGTCAGATTAGTCAAAATGTAATTTAAAATCAAATTCGAAAAATAATTATGAAATTAATTTTTCAAAATGACTAATCTGAAAATATGGTCAAAAATGATTTTCTCGAGGGGGTTTTATAAGAAAATTTTCTGCAATTTGAAAATTATTTGAAATGAAAAATATGCAGATATTTTCTTTGAAAAACGATGCAGTTACTAAATGTCTCAACAAAAATCACGTTTCACTAGTAATTTTTCTATCAACTAGATTACCAGTGAAATCTGCATCTGAATTTCTCTTTCACTCAAAAAAATTATCATCAATTGAATTTTATAGACCAAAACATGAAGTGTGCACCAAAAATTTCAAATTTAATTTTAACAACAATTTAAATGACATTCTTTGAATTTGAAATGAAGCCGTGTTAATAATCAGAAAACTATGAATATAGAGTTAGCCGAATTATAACCAAATGTATTATTTTCCAACAAAACACTATTTTTAATCCAAAATGATATATATGAAGTAATTCAAAGAATCTAGATATTTTTATAGTGTTTTTGGCATAAGAATATAATTGGCCAACTATGTTGAATAAGTCAGAATCATCATCTTTTCATCATCTCAATATTGGCTGATTTTAATTCAGAATACGGTGCAGATTATCACATTTAATATATCGTTTAAAACATACAATTACCTGTTTTACCTTTACGATATTTTTCGTCGTTGTCCATTGTGATTCTGTCACCTTTATACTAGGCTAAGGAACTTTGCTTTGTCGCCCGTTGTGTTTCTGGAACAGCCAAAAAATCCAGAGAACACTATTGTTGTTCGTTAGCCTGTCACCACACCTACACGAGAAAAGATTTATGTGACCTATTTGTTTTTATAGGTCCATGGTTGTTAGTGGCAGAATATTTTGAAAAACAATTTTGTAAAGACCCAAAACTATTTATAATTGTTCCCTTCGACACCCAAATTTGTTTAACTTTGAGAGATTTTATATTTGTGCCTTTTGGAACCCAAATCGGTATAGTTTTCACATGTTTGGGTCTATACCAACAATTATTGTGACTGTGTCCATATTTTCTACAAATCGTGCACATGGAATTAACTTGACTAATATTGCTTTCAACAATTTTCGAACTATTATATCCAAGTCCTTGTCTAACCGAATTAACAGTTTGCTTTCCTAATAGCATATTCAACGATTTTTCACTTTTTGAAAATTTATCCAAAGTCGTTGACAATTGTTGGACTTGTGTTTTGAGAGATTCATTTTCGTTTAACAATTGTGTGCACTTTTTAACAGAATTCTCTCTCCTAGTATTTTCATTCTCTTTTAAAATCAGAATTTCATTTTCAAGTGATTTTATATTGATTTCTGATTTTTTAATTTCTTCTTCGAATGTTGGACACTTATCACACTTAGGGATTCTACTTTGATAGGTTTTAACTAATTGATCAAGTTGTTTATTGCATTCTATCAAGGTATCCTTTTGAGATTCAAGTTTGGCGTATTTTTCCCTAAGTCGTTCAAAACAGCCATTTACTTCGTCGAAATAAATAAGTAATTCAGAGTGAGTAAGTTTTGATACCTCGCTTGGCTCGTCATCGTCGCTATCAGTTATATTCCCTCGAAGACACATATCTGCTTTCTCACTCTCACTGCTAGTACTTTTCTCATTCTCATCCATTTCATCCCAAGTGGCTGCAAAACTTTTCTTTTTCTGTTTCTTTTCAAAGTCGCGTCGATTTCGAGGACAATTGGGCTTGATGTGTCCGGGTTGGTTGCACTTATGACAGATGATCTCCTGTTCTTCTGAGTAGTCAAGTGCTTTGTCTATTCTGCTTTTCAATTCCTGATTTCGAGCTGGATTTTCGTATTTGCGATTCCACCTTTTGAATTTCTTTATTAGTAGTGCCAGCTCTGCTGCTCCATCATCATCATCTTTATCATCGTCACTTTCGGTTGTTCCTTTGAGCGCTATTGATTTCTTTCGAGTATCTCCTCCTTCACGCTCTTCCTTGAATTTCATTTCTAGCTCATAAGTGGTGAGATTTCCGATGAGTTCTTCAACTTTCATTTATTTCAAATCTTTTGATTCTTGAATGGCAGTCACTTTTGCTTCAAATTTTCGCTGAAGGACTCTAAGGATTTTTCGGACTATTTCCAACTCTATGTATGATTTTCCAAGAGCTTTTGATTTATAAACGATATTGGAAAGTCGTCCATGCATCTCTTTGACATTTTCTTCCTTCGCCATTGTGAAGTTCTCGTATTCGCTGCTTAGCATGGCAAGGCGAGATTCTTTGACTTGAGATGTTCCTTCATGACTCACTTCTAGTGTGTGCCATATTTCCTGTGCAGTTAGACAATGTGAGACACGGTTAAATTCAAATTGATCTAATGAACAGATAATAGAATTCATAGCTCTAGCATTAGCATTTTGTAATCTATTTTCTAGTTCTGTCCATTCATCTTTTGGTTTCTCTATTTCCTGATTATCCACAGTTATAGTTGGTATTCTATAACCTGTCTCAACAATATTCCAAGCATCAATGGTTTTCAGAAAAATTTGCATTCTATTTTTCCAGTAAGCATATTCACCATTGAACATTGGTGGTCTAACTATGGATTGACCCTCAGCAAAAGCAGTATTAAAAGAAGCCATTTTAAAAATTCAAATTTTTAAAACAAAAACTGATTTTTTCAAAAAAATCAAATTTTTAAAACAAATGTTGACTTCTAGACCTTGCTCCGATACCACTTGTAGGATCGATTTCACCCTAGAGGGGGGGTGAATATGGTGATAGTGTAAATTATTAAAATTAATCGCGGAAGCTTATTAATTTCAATTTAGATCACAGAATAGCAGCACAGATATCGCATAATATAAATAACAGAATAAAACAGAACAACACAGAATTTACCCAGCTTCGGCAAAACCCTGCCTACGTGCTTTCCCCAAGGTTTCTACTAGAAATTAGATAGTCCCTCGCTTACACACGTAAACTCGCTATACCTGCTATTGACTAATCTAACTCTACGCTCAAAACCTTGCCACAACTCAACCACTGAGTTGCGAATTCCCAAACTACACACCGTAGTTTGTCCCCTAGTCACACGACTAGAAAATTAAAACGGTTAAAAAGAAAATACAATTAAAAACAAATAAAATAAAATAAAACCCTATTTAAAAAATTTAAAACCCTTAAAAATAAAAAGGCCGGCCCTCTTTGCAATCTGTCTCCTTTTATTTCTTCGGCTGGCCCGTTTCTTTGCTTGTGAGATAATGGTAGCCATGTTCTTCTCGTTCCTCCTGATTGCAAAATTAGGGCTTTTGTCCTTCTCTTCAGAAACTAGTGTTTTTGAAATCCGAAGCTTGCGACTGTAAATACTCGATTGGTTGATTTGGCGTTCCTTTGTCAATCGATGGTTTCCTTTGGTGCACTTCGACTGCTTCGAATTGATCGAATTCGAAAGGCTTCGGTATGTACTTTCTGTTCTTTTGCTTTTCTGTTTTTATGCTTGAATTCGATGGAATAATTGCCGATGATGATTGTGTTTAAATAGGAATCGAATTCCTATATTCTCGTTCGTTCTGATGATTTGAATTTGTCAATTATTTTATCTCTGACCGTTCGATGTTGCTGAATGTTTATGATCTCTCTGACTTTGTCACTTCGTATATATTCTGTGATGCTTGCTTACTTGATTTTCACGGCATCAATTTTCTTTGACTTCGGTATCCTTTGTTGGCCACGGCTTCGATTTTTGACTTTGTGATGAAGATTGACTCATTCATCATTGACTGTGATGATTTTTGGTTGACTTTGGCACTGGATATTGTGTATGCAACTCCATGACTCTGTATTAACTTCGGTCATCACCATTTGTTGATTTTCTGCCTTGACTCTGTTGTTCATTGTTACCTGACGTGATTTTGAAATCTGGTTGCATATATGAACTGGTTCATGTAGCATAGCATATCGAACTGCTGTATACTTTGTATATAAGGTGATTTGTATTCACTCCACTGTACACATTTGATTTTGTTGAAAACTACATCGTTACTGTTAGATTGAACTATTTTTCATTGAATTGTAGTCACATATGTGAACTTGAAATCTTGTGCCTTATTTGATTTATTTCTGTAGCCTAGTTGTCATTTATGCTTCAGTGTTGCATTGACTTTATGTAGTTTGTATTGGATTGATGCGTGCACCACTTGTGTACAATTTGGAGCTTGATATATATATGCTAGCTCGAGTTCTTTGCACACTGATGCACTGCCTCTGTGGTCTTTATATAGTTGAAGCTTGTTGTTGTTTTGTACTTCCCTGTGCTGTTGACTTTGGTTTTCATGCACTTGTACATGCTTTACTTGGTCCTTGATGTTGTACACTGTCATGTACATTTGTGTTCATGCTTGTGACATTGGTGCATTGTCGTGAGTAGTTTGTAGTTGCTTCTGTGCATATATATTGGCCGTTTAATTGATGTTGCAGTCTTCAAGCATTGTTGATTCATTGGTCTTTGCTGTGTACATGTTGTAAGTGATTTGTGCTTAGTTGCATCACTGGTATTTGCATATTTGTTCACCTGCACTTGCACGTTGCTGCTTGTAGCACTTGTGTACTTGGTCGAGTTCATTTGCATTCTGCAGTTTTGTTCCATATATGTATGTTCATTCATTGGTTGGGACTTGCAGTGTTGGCTTGATGGTTTGGGTTTGCATTTTACTTGAGTCACTTCACTACTGCCTGTCTGAACTGTGCACATTGTTGCACTTTGGTTGTTTATCATGTTGCATTCACTCCATTTTGCATTGGTGCATTGCTGTCATGTTGGTTCGAATTGCACTTGTCACTGCTGCAGTCGCTATGCCTTCGGTCATGTTGCCTTGTGTTGAATCCAGTTTCAAAACTCGGGGTTGACCTTGTGCTCGTGTCGTAATTTTGAATATACTACACGTGAGTTGAACACGGCTTTTCATTTGGGTTTGACCTGTGCTCACCTGTCCCTGTAAATCGATCAAGTGTATATATCGGTGTGCACGGCCTTGTGGCATATACAGTAATACACTGTGTATGTCACAAGTTGTTCGTGTATGATGAATTCATATTTAAATTATGACGAACAACCCAAATAACTGAGGCAAATCATATTTTTAAAAAATTATTTATTTTTGAATTGCAAAAATATTTCTTTTTCAATTTTACTGCGTTAGTTTATATTTTTGCAGATTTCTCAGATGCTGGATTCAAACTGGAAGGAAGTTTAAGATAAATATGAGTGTGAGTGATATGTAGTGAGGTGAACTGTAAATATGTCATGTGATGTTATTGTAATCAAAGTTGTATAGTTATAGTGAGAGCTTGAAATTGTACTATTCAAAGTTGTAATAAATATTTATTTGAATAATATATCTGTTTGAATTCAAATTCTGTGTAATTTATTTTATTCAGAAAATATTTATTTAATCTGTGAAAAATAAAATAGTATATTATCAAATACATTTAAACGAATGTATATATGTTTATTATCATCAAACAAAAATCATATAAGCGCATATTCAACGGAATGTGATATAAATCTTTAATAAATCATGAATAACATATCATACATAAAAAAATTTATGATGTTGCAATAAATTTAATACTTATTGACTCGCTTTAACAGCTAATATTATTATAGGGTGCTCTACATATTGTGATGGGTCGCTGCCATCGCCTCCCGCACCGGTCCCTTTTTGACTGAAAAAGGTTGAACCATATGAATGGGAATGTAACGACCCGGGATTTTGGACATCCCGAGTTGTGAATATTAATTTATAATATTCAATAATATTATATTTTTATATACAATATTTCCATAAATTAGTAATTAAAAATCTTATGAAATTTTTCCAAATCAACATAATTTAAATTTTCTAGTCTATATTTAATTTTAGATTGGTTTAAGTGAAATAATTAAGTAAATTAAATAGTATGTGCAGATTGTTTTGGAAACATATATGCATTTTGTTTAGAAATTAAATGTGTATATTTTATCTTATAAGATAAACTATTAGAGGGTATAAACTTATTGAAATCAAATAGTTATGTATATCGGGAACGATAAATTTATACATAACTAGAATATGAAGTTATGACATTAAATTAAATAGAGATGTATATAGAATTTGGATAAAATTAATAATAAAGTAAAGTGAAATATGAGATTCCGGTATATGTATATATGTATATATATATACAATATTGTCTGTATTAAGTAAAAAGAAGTATTAAGTATTTCTAAATAATGGTATATATTAAATTAGAAATGTGTAAAGGTGTGATGATTAGTTAAATGAAACTATATACACCTAGATAACAAGTAATTTAGAACATTCATAGATAATATATGTCTATATTGTAAATAAAATTTTAAACATAATCATATATATATATATATATATATATTATATACTTATAAGAAGGATTTAATAATAGTTTTATACTACTATGAAGTTTTATAACACATTGAGAATTTAATATTGGTAGTCATTCTATTTTTAACATATGTATATGGTTTATTTAATATAGAATGATACGTTTTGTTTAAAAACCCTTTGTATTCTTATAAAAATAAATAAGATAAGAGGTTATTTTAATTTACTAAGTTTTCGCCTTTATTTCATAATATGAATGACAAATGGAAATTTTAATTAAGTCAAATGCAAAGATAATTTTCAAACTACTTTGCGACCTTTGTTTAAGTAACATATATTTGCATAGGTATATATACTATGTAGTATTGTTTTCTTATTTTTGCAAGTATTGTTTTCTTATTTTTGCTTTAAGATATAGATAATGTGTTGAAACAAATGTTAAAACATTAATAACTATAGGCTGTCTATAGGCTGTCCATTTTCTGAAGTATACATTCATATACTTTAAAAGGGTTTTATAGTTTACATAATAATAAAAGACTTTAAGTCATGATCTGTTAAGATAAATGCTTAATAAAAACAGTTTTGTATTAAGTTAAAACTTCGTGTAAGATAGTGAAAAAATCTTTGGTCAGTAAAACAAACATTTTTGTAAACAAAGAGGCTGTAACTTAGTTTGGAAGCTAGCAAAAACCTATTACTGTAAGTAGAAAGAAAAAAATTAGAAGGTAAGTTAACCTATTACTGTAAGTAAAAGAAGTAATGAAGCAAACAAGATCACGGCAGAAATTGTCTGAGGAAAGTAAGAAAATATCTAACAAAATTCTATCACAATCTTTTCAACAGAAGTAAAATCAAATTGCAGACCAACAAAATGGCAACTCCAGCATATATTTTTGCCAACTCTGTTCCCTGTTCTCAGGTGCAGCTGCATCTTTATAACTGAATCATCTCACTTTCGAACGATTGAATATTGAAAACATATAATTCAAGAAAACCAAGCTCTATTAATGTCTTAAGAAATTAAAGATTAAGAAGAAGGGAAACAGTGTTCATTTTATCTAGAAGAAACAGTTTGGAGTTTTCTATTCAAAGCATAGGGAAATAAAAAAAAAACTGTTCAAATTTCAGATTTCAATTTTAGTTAAGATTTCAACTTCAAGTTTTGAAGCTTCTGGAATCGATGTGGAAGGTGAGAAACTAATTCGTTAAACCCTGAAAGTTTTAAATTTCTCTGTACTGTAAAATTTGATGTTCAATCTGCTTGCAAAATTCAAAATCACTTCACCCAAGCTATATTACAGGTTGATGTAAACTAGGAAGTTGTTCATTTTAAGTATAATATGTGGGAAAAATAAATTCGTGTGGAATTGGTTTGTATGACACGAGAAAATACTGTTTTACAGTGGGAACTTAACTAAAATCAAAATTTAATGTTTTTATTTTAGGATTCAAGTATGCAATCTCGATCCTTACATGAAAATATGATTTTTAGTGATTAACTCATGAATTGTAGTGATGATTATGTTGAGAAATCGAAAAATAAACAGTTTTCAATTAAAAATATTTTTCCGACAACATAGACGACGAGGGGTGACGTGGGTGGTTCTGATAGGGGTAGGCG
The DNA here is from genome assembly GCA_030765085.1 of Allium cepa. Taxonomy (NCBI): domain Eukaryota; kingdom Viridiplantae; phylum Streptophyta; class Magnoliopsida; order Asparagales; family Amaryllidaceae; genus Allium; species Allium cepa. The sequence continues at coordinate 854,928,726 of CM060931.1, forward strand.
ATCATGGTGGAGGCTTCTACCGTGGCCGTTTTTCGATTCTGAGTGTGGTTCGGCGGTGCGTATCAAATTTAGGGTTTTATTGTAGTTTTTGAAATGGTGGAATCGTTTACGATTTTAGGAATGATGAGGTAACCGAGCTCTCTGATTTTTGGCAGGAAGTAGGAGTGATGGAGTGGCTTTCGATCTGGATAGGTGGCGCACCCAGTAGGGTTCGGTGGTGGTTGCGGTGGGTAAATGAGTGGGAGTAGGTTGGTTTTATGGTTACAGGGAGTGGTGTCGATGTCGAAATTTTTATCAAAGGGCAAGGGGACTTCGGCGAGGCGGTGGTTGTTTTCTAGGGATGAAGCGTGATCGGTCTAAGGCATCGCGGCAACTTATTGGGGTTGTCGTGGTTCGTACACGTGCACACCGTGCACGGGGAGGGGGAATGTTCTGTTGTTTTTTTCGAGGCATGGGTACGATCTGCGTTCGTTCTTGGCTAGGGTCAAGTTGCGTAATGAGTTGAGTTCGTATACGATGAAGTGTCGATCGAAGTTGATGTCTTCGACGAGGCAAGGGAATGTAAGTATTTGATGGAAGTGTGAAATCTGGAGATAGAAGGGAGTAGAGATGATGATGAATTGGATTTTGCTGCACGTTTTTAGGAATTGGGCTCGGCCCATTTGCTGTGTTTATATTGGTTGTAAATATGGGTCATTTGTGATGGAGTTGCAGCCTTGGATTTGGTTTTGTTAACTGAATTCAATCAGTAATCAGTGATCATAGTAGTGTGGAAGTAATGTTCACAAATTAACTTCCAGGCATGAAATTAGAAATGGTCAGAGTGTTTGTGGTAAACCAAAACTTTGTTCTAAAAATAATAATTATAAAAAAAAAATGTGTTGCTTATGTTTAAATATAACAAGAAAGTCTGGGAACAAGTTGAATTTAATTTAAGTTATTTAATAAGCCTCTTTATTACCAAATAGACAAGCTTTAAATAAGTAATTTATTTAATGGTTTAACGACCCTTAAGTTTAATTGTAAAAAAGGAATAAGCATAAGTGAAATGATAAAGAAAATTAAATAAACATTACATTTTTTTTGAATTAACGCAAATGTTTAAGTAATTTTAAAATAATTTCACAATTTCCCGTATAGTAAAGTGTTATTAAGAGTTTATTCCATCGCTAGATCTTACGGCGTTAAATGATATAATGTGTAGAGTAAATAAGAAAAATTTTATAAGCCTAACAGACAGAATTAAAATACCATTTGAATTTATGTGCCGTTATGAAATTTTACACGGCTTATCTCTCCAAATGTACCCAAACTGAAATATATGTGTTAATAATAGATTATTTTAATTGATTGACATCCTGACAGCGGAAACTGACACCATTCCGCTGAATAGTAAAATTTAACACCTGTTGATTATGTAGGCTATCTATCTGATCTTATCTGTGTAATTGAATCTACATTGCTAAATTATGAACTGATGTTCATACATGTACCTGTATTTCCCTATTTCCCTGTTAATTATATTTGGAAATATAGTGACAATCTATGGAAACTGAATGATTGGATATTTGAAATTGTGAAATGTCAATGGTAAATTGATAAGTACCGTTGAGATTGATAAGCCTTATTCTGTTTTGATTGATTTTGAACCTAGTTTTGGTTTAAAAGTAAATGTTTGACTAGAATGTATTAAAAAGAATTAATGAAAATTTAAAAAATCAAACGTAGTTTATATATTATTGTGAATATCATTTTAAAAGGGTATAATTTCTATAAGTATGTCTTATTTAAATTATATCAAGTATTAAACTATTTTGAAATTGGTTCCTTAAATGATGATTTTTACTAAAATAATTTTCAAGTATATCTTCTTTAATATACACCTATGTTATAAAAATGTTGTTCAATTAATATTTAAAATAACCTTATAAAGAGTATTTTATTAAAACTTATGAATAATATTTGAAAACTTCACAAGTATGTTTTGGACAGAAATGGTTTTATATATATATCGAAAGGAATAAGCTTTCTTAGTAAATTTTAATCCGTTTGGATTTGAAATGTGAACAAGGCTTTAGAGTTGCAATGGGAAATAACTTAGTTGTATTGGTTGATTATTTGATAGTTAAATAACCGACTATCATTATTGGACAATACGCTAATCGTTTCGAAGAGACCGGGATCGAGATTTATTTCTCGAAAACCACTTTGATCCGGTTTGTACGTTTCGTGAAACGTGTTTGGATTCGAAATGGAGCAGTGAAGTGCAAGGGCTAGTCGCTACTAATCCTGAGGATATTTCCAAAATGGATGTAGTAGGAATAGTGCCTTCGGTTCCGTTCGAACCCGGGACGGACTTGTATGGATGAATGCTTTCAGAACATCGTCAGGTGGACGATGAGCATTCTAAGGGATATGTTCCGAAAAGGTAACGCTTAGCCTCAAGCCTCATCAAATGGGAATGACTGAAAATCATGGGTTATGCAGCAAGGCTAGGTGGGTAGCACCCAAGCAGGGTAAGGTCATTCCAGTCTAGATGTCCCTTTTTATTTCGGCTTAGTGGGCGGTTGCTGATCCCAACCGCGCGATGATCTCACTCGGGATTATCCAGTAAGGGATAGTCCCGGCCTTGTGTTGCAGGGGAGCGGGCGTACTGCTCGGTACGGTGATCTAGGCCCCGTACTGTGGCTGGTGGTACCCAGTGCCTAGTCATTAGTTGGGAATCCATTCTCCCTACGAGCCTTGTACGAGTTTTGTTTGTATTACCCACTCTGTGGCTAGTAGCTGGAATTTAATAATGTAACAATTTCGGCTATTTTATAAGTATTTGTATATAGACCCTATTATAATATCAGAGGATTTATATAAAAGTGTTTTAGCTATCGTAAGGTAAAAACCCGACATGTTTATTTGTGGCGTGGTCTTACGAGATGCTTTTGGTTTCAAGGATTTTCTAACTTTAATAATCAAGTTGAGTGTGTTTCTCACGCTGGTTTACCAGACTGACCGGGCTTGGTGTTTTTCCTATACGCTCGGGTCAGACCGAGCATATTTATTCCAGGGTTTAACTAGAAGAGTGGAAGCTGATCAGGAGAGGAGCTGGATCAGGAACGTATCCCCGTAGATGTTTATATTTAGTCTGTTTGGTCATGTGGTTATGATTGTAATGACAGGATTGATATAACTGTCCGAGATGTATGGTTGTAACTCTGATGTAAAACATGTATATGGTATATAAAGTAACAGTTTTGGTTTCATGTAAAGATTTGTTTATATTATAATTTAATCGATCCGCTGCGAGATTCTGATTTGTTCTCTTTCCTTCTATCTTCTTTCTATTTCTATCTTCATTCTTTCTTTCATTATCCGTCTTTCCGTACTATTTAGCTGACAAGAGTGGTTTAATGTCCGTTTAAATCGGTACGGAAAAATAGGTCGTGACATTGTTGTATCAGAGCCTAGGTTGAGTGAATACCTAGGTTCGAGCGAGTTGCTCCTTAAGGAATAGATCTGTAGTAGCTTGGTTAGTCTGAGCGTGTATATATATATATATACACACACACACATACATACATATACGAGAGCGCGTACTTGTTAATGGTATAAAAATGATTTTTATATTGTGTTAATTGATGGAATAAGTGGCATATAGATTCTGGTCAATACGAGTAGCTAACGTTATTGATAGGAATCTCTAAACACTTGAACCAGGCCAACGGACACAATAATGTTTTAAAGGGGTAAATGAAATTATTTTACCCAAAATATATTTTCTATATAAAGCACATTTTTTTCTAAATATATATGGAATGAAAAAAAATGTTTTGGTTGTGATGATAATAATTCATCATCCAGGATTTAGTGACCTTAGTTGTTAACCTTGTGTATTTCCATGGGTTGCCCTCCTTGACTTGAACATACCCTTAGAAATAGGACCCTTTAGAATTTGAATCTTTAGAAAAAGAATTTGCTGAGTTTATTACTAAAGAAATTTGGAATTTTAGACTAGTAAATTTTAAAGATAATTTTCAAATAACGAGTTCCTTAGAAAAAAAATGTTGAAATTTAAAGACCCTATAACAATTTAACCGTTATGTAGAGATATGAATCTATGAATTATAGAAATAAGTTGTTTATAAAACTAACTATATAAAGATATAATTTCTCCATCTCATAATCATTTTTTCGAATATGGATTTAAATTATTTTCAAACAATGGTTTTATAAAAAAAATATCTAGGATATAAAAAAAAATTTGAAGGTGAATAAATTTTGAAATATAACCTTTGATGTATTCTTTAGTTTATAAAATTCTAAAACCTTTGGATCTCATAATTGGGTTTTGATTTTTATTATAGAGAACTCGAAGTATTAGCCGGGGTGGGGCAGTCTTTAAGAAAAGTAGGGATAGTGATTATGATTCGGCTCGAAGTCCTCAGGAGGTTCCAGGAGAAACATCAATGTCTGGGGAAATGCCAATAGAGCATATCGATCAGCCTCAGCCTTGTGAAAAAGAGCCAGATGAGGAATTTGAAACTGAAAAAGAGCCAGAGGAGGAATTTGAAACTGAAGAAGAGCCAGAGGAGGAATTTGAAACTGAAGAAGAGCCAGAGGAGGAATTTGAAACTGAAGAAGTGCCAGAGGAGGAATTTGAAACTGAAAAAGAGCCAGAGGAGGAATTTGAAGCTGAAGAGGAATCCGAGGAAGTATTCGACAAAGAGGAGGAGTTTGAAGTTGAAGAGGAAAAAGAAGAGTTTGAGGATGAAGAATTTGTCGAATCAGAGAATGAAGATGCAGTTATTTGGGATCTTGATAATGGCGTTGAGATCGAAGATGATGAGGAAGAGCTCGAGGATGAGGAGGGTGGAGGTTACATTCCGGGAGGGCCAGATCCAGGGGATGTTTGGGAAACTGATAGTGAGGTTGAGGTCATCAAATTATCGGGACCGGAAATAGAAGACTCTGATAGTGAGAGTCCATAGTTAGTTGGGTTGTTTCTGTTAGTAGGTTTTGCTTTTTGTAGGTGTTTATGACCTAGGGACGTCATGGTTGTTGATATTTAATGTGTGGTAGTGTAATATATATATGTAGGGTTGAATGAATGATGGAACAGCTGAAGAAATGTTCTAGATAGTGATTAATGTAATATATAAATGGTTTGAATCTACGTACTTACTGGTTTGGCTTGTTATTGATCTGTTCTAACCTATGTAGATAAATTTTACTAAATTAATAATGGAATTTCGGGGACGAAATTCATTTAAGGGGGAAGGAATGTAACGACCCGGGATTTTGGACATCCCGAGTTGTGAATATTGATTTATAATATTCAATAATATTATATTTTTATATACAATATTTCCATAAATTAATAATTAAAAATCTTATGAAATTTTTCCAGATCAACATAATTTAAATTTTCTAGTCTATATTTAATTTTAGATTGGTTTAAGTGAAATAATTAAGTAAATTAAATAGTATGTGCAGATTGTTTTGGAAACATATATGCATTTTGTTTAGAAATTAAATGTGTATATTTTATCTTATAAGATAAACTATTAGAGGTTATAAACTTATTAAAATCAAATAGTTATGTATATCGGGAACGATAAATTTATACATAAATAGAATATGAAGTTATGACATTAAATTAAATAGAGATGTACATAGAATTTGGATAAAATTAATAATAAAGTAAAGTTAAATATGAGATTCCGGTATATGTATATATGTATATATATGTAATGTTGTCTGTATTAACCAAAAATAAGTATTAAGTATTTCTAAATAATGGTATATATTTAATTAGAAATGTGTAAAGGTGTGATGATAAGTTAAATGAAACTATAAACACCTAGATAACAAGTAATTTAGAACATTCATAGATAATATATGTCTATATTATAAATAAAATTTTAAACATAATCATATATATATATATATATATATATATATATATACTTATAAGAAGGATTAATAATAATTTTATACTACTATGAAGTTTTATAACACATTGAGAATTTAATATTGATAGTCATTCTATTTTTAACATATGTATATGGTTTATTTAATATAGAATGATACGTTTTGTTTAAAAACCCTTTGTATTCTTATAAAAATAAATAAGATAAGAGGTTATTTTAATTTATTAAGTTTTCGCCTTTATTTCATAATATGAACGACAAATGGAAATTTCAATTAAGTCAAATGCAAAGATAATTTTCAAACTACTTTGCGACCTTTGTTTAATTAACATATATTTGCATAGGTATATATACTATGAGGTATTGTTTTCTTATTTTTGCAAGTATTGTTTTCTTATTTTCGCTTTAAAATATAGATAGTGTGTTGAAACAAATGTTAAAACATTAATAACTATAGGTTGTCCATTTTCTGAAGTATGCATTCATATACTTTAAAAGGGTTTTATAGTTTACATAATAATCAAAGACTTTAAGTCATGATCTGTTAATATAAATGCTTAATAAAAAATAGTTTTGTATTAAGTTAAAACTTCGTGTAAGATAGTGAAAAAATCTTTGGTCAGTAAAACAAACATTTTTGTAAAAAAAGAGGCTGTAACTTAGTTAGGAAGCTAGCCAAAACCTATTACTATAAGTAGAAAGAAAAAAATTAGAAGGTAAGTTAACCTATTACTGTAAGTAAAAGAAGTAATGAAGCAAACAAGATCACAGCAGAAATTGTCTGAGGAAAGTAAGAAAATATCTAACAAAATTCTATCACAATCTTTTCAACAGAAGTAAAATCAAATTGCAGACCAACAAAATGGCAACTCCGGCATATATTTTTGCCAACTCTGTTCCCTGTTCTCGGGTGCAGCTGCATCTTTATAACTGAATCATCTCACGTTCGAACGATTGAATATTGAAAACATATAATTCAAGAAAACCAAGCTCTATTAATGTCTTAAGAAATTAAAGACTAAGAAGAAGGGAAACAGTGTTCATTTTATCTAGAAGAAACAGTTTGGAGTTTGCTATTCAAATTCAAAGCACAGGGATTTAAAAAAAAAAGCTGTTCAAATTTCAGATTTCAATTTTAGTTAAGATTTCAACTTCATGTTTTGAAGCTTCTGGAATCGATGTGGAAGGTGAGAAACTAATTCATTAAACCCTGAAATATTTAAATTTCTCTGTACTGTAAAATTTTGTGTTCAATCTGCTTGCAAAATTCAAAATCACTTCACCCAAGCTATATTACAGGTTGATGTAAACTAGGAAGTTGTTCATTTTTAAGTATAGTTTGTGGGAAAAATAAATTCATGTGGAATTGGTTTGTATGACACGAGAAAATACTGTTTTACAGTGGGAACTTAACTAAAGTCAAAATTTAATGTTTTAATTTTAGGATTCAAGTATGCAATCTCGATCCTTACATGAAAATATGATTTTTAGTGATTAACTCATGAATTTTAGTGATGATTACGTTGAGAAATCGAAAAATAAACAGTTTTCAATTAAAAATATTTTTCCGACAACATAAACGACGAGGGGTGACGTGGGTGGTTCTGATAGGGGTAGGCTATCATGGTGGAAGCTTCTACCGTGGCCGTTTTTCGATTTTGAGTGTGGTTGGGCGGTGCCTATCAAATTTAGGGTTTTATTGTAGTTTTTGAAATGGTGGAATCGTTTACGATTTTAGGAATGATGAGGTAACCAAGCTCTCTGATTTTTGGCAGGAAGTAGGAGTGATGGAGTGGCTTTCGATCTGGATAGGTGGCGTAACCAGTAGGGTTCGGTGGTGGTTGCGGTGGGTAAATGAGTGGGAGTAGGTTGGTTTTATGGTTACAGGGAGTGGTGTCAATGTCGAAATTTTTATCAAAGGGCAAGGGGACTTCGACGAGGCGGTGGTTGGTTTCTAGGGATGAAACGTGATCGGTCTAAGGCGTCGCGGCAAGTTATTGGGGTTGTCGTGGTTCGTACATGTGCACACCGTGCACGGGGAGGGGGAATGTTCTGTTGTTTTTTCGAGGCGTGGGTACGATCTGCGTTCGTTCTTGGTTAGGGTCGAGTTGCGTAATGAGTTGAGTTCATATATGACGAAGTGTCGATCGAAGTTGATGTCTTCGGCGAGGCAAGGGAATGTAAGTATTTGATGGAAATGTGAAATCTGGAGATAGAAGGGAGTAGAGAAGATGATGAATTGGATTTTGCGGCACGTTTTTAGGAATTGGGCTCGGCCATTTTCTGTGTTTATATTAGTTGTAAATATGGGTCGTTTGTGATGGAGTTGCAGCCTTGGATTTGGTTTTGTTAACTGAATTCAATCAGTAATCAGTGATCATAGTAGTGTGGAAGTAATGTTCACAAATTAACTTCCAGGCATGAAATTAGAAATGGTCAGAGTGTTTGTGGTAAACCAAAACTTTGTTCTAAAAATAATAATTATAAAAAAAATGTGTTGCTTATGTTTGAATATAACAAGAAAGTCTGGGAACAAGTTGAATTTAATTTAAGTTATTTAATAAGCCTATTTGTTACCAAATAGACAAGCTTTTAATAAGTAATTTATTTAATGATTTAACGACCCTTAAGTTTAACTGTAAAAAAGGAATAAACATAAGTGAAATGATAAAGAAAATTAAATAAACATTACATTTTTTTGAATTAACGCAAATGTTTAAGTAATTTTAAAATAATTTCACAATTTCCCGTATAATAAAGTGTTATTAAGAGTTTATTCCATCGCTAGATCTTACGCCGTTGAATGATGTAATGTGTAGAGTAAATAAGAAAAAATTTATAATCCTAACAGACAGAATTAAAATACCATTTGAATTTATGTGCCATTATGAAATTTTACACGGCTTATCTCTCCAAATGTACGCAAACTGAAATATATGTGTTAATAGTAGATTATTTTAATTGATTGACATCCTGACAGCGGAAACTGACACCATTCCGCTGAATAGTAAAATTTAACACTTGTTGATTATGTAGGCTATCTATCTGATCTTATCTGTGTAATTGAATCTACATTGCTAAATTATGAACTGATGTTCATACATGTACCTGTATTTCCCTATTTCCTTGTTAATCATATTTGGAAATATAATGACAATCTATGGAAACCGAATGATTGGATATTTGAAATTGTGAAATGTGAATGGTAAATTGATAAGTACCGTTGAGATTGATAAGCCTTATTATGTTTTGATTGATTTTGAACCTAGTTTTGGTTTAAAAGTAAATGTTTGACTAGAATTTATTAAAAAGAATTAATGAATATTTTGAAAAATCAAACGTAGTTTATATATTATTGTGAATATCATTTTAAAAGGGTATAATTTCTATAAGTATGTCTTATTTAAATTATATCAAGTATTAAACTATTTTGAAATTGGTTCCTTAAATGATGATTTTTACTAAAATAATTTTCAAGCATATCTTCTTTAATATACACCTATGTTATAAAAATGTTGTTCGATTAATATTTAAAATAACCTTATAACGAGTATTTTATTAAAACTTATGAATAATATTTGAAAACTTCACAAGTATGTTTTGGACAGAAATTGTTTTATATATATATCGAAAGGAATAAGCTTTCTTAGTAAATTTTAATCCGTTTGGATTTGAAATGTGAACAAGGCTTAATAGTTGCAATGGGAAATAACTTAGTTGTATTGGTTGATTATTTGATAGTTAAATAACCGACTATCATTATTGGACAATACGCTAATCGTTTCGAAGAGACCGGGATCGAGATTTATTTCTCGATAACCACTTCGATCCGGTTTGTACGTTTCGTGAAACGTGTTTGGATTCGAAAATGGAGCAGTGAAGTGCAAGGGCTAGTCGCTACTAATCCTGAGGATATTTCCAAAATGGATGTAGTAGGAATAGTGCCTTCGGTTCCGTTCGAACCCGGGACGGACTTGTATGGATGAATGCTTTTAGAACATCGTCAGGTGGACGATGAGCATTCTAAGGGATATGTTCCAAAAAGGTAACGCTTAGCCTCAAGCCTCATCAAATGGGAATGACTGAAAATCAGGGGTTATGCAGCAAGGCTAGGTGGGTAGCACCCAAGCAGGGTGAGGTCATTCCAGTCTAGATGTCCCTTTTTATTTCGGCTTAGTGGGCGGTTGCTGATCCCAACCGCGGGATGATCTCACTCGGGATTATCCAGTAAGGAATAGTCCCGGCCTTGTGTTGCAGAGGAGCGGGCGTACTCCTCGGTACGGTGATCTAGGCCCCGTACTGTGGTAGGTGGTACCCCAGTGCCTAGTCATTAGTTGGGAATCCATTCTCCCTACGAGCCTTGTACGAGTTTTGTTTGTATTACCCATTTTGTGGCTAGTAGCTGGAATTTAATAATGTAACAATTTCGGCTATTTTATAAGTATTTGTATATAGACCCTATTAATATCAGAGGATTTCTATAAAAGTGTTTTAGCTATCGTAAGGTAAAAACCCGACATGTTTATTTGTGGCGTGGTCTTACGAGATGCTTTTGGTTTCAAGGATTTTCTAACTTTAATGATCAAGTTGAATGTGTTTCTCACGCTGGTTTACCAGACTGACCCGGGCTTGGTGTTTTTCCTATATGCTCGGGTCAGACCGAGCATATGTATTCCAGGGTTTAACTGGAAGAGTGGAAGCTGATTAGGAGAGGAGCTGGATCAGGAACGTATTCCCGTAGATTTTTATATTTAGTCTGTTTGGTCATGTGGTTATGATTGTAATGACAGGATTGATATAACTGTCCGAGTTGTATGGTTGTAACTCTGATGTAAAACATGTATATGATATATAAAGTAACAGTTTTGGTTTCATGTAAAGATTTGTTTATATTATAATTTAGTCGATCCGCTATGAGATTCTGATTTGTTCTTTTTCCTTCTATCTTCTTTCTATTTCTATCTTCATTCTTTCTTTCATTATCCGTCTTTCAGTACTATTTAGCTGACAAGAGTGGTTTAATGTCCGTTTAAATCGGTACGGAAAAATGGGTCGTGACAGGGAAGATCTCCAACGTCGAAACATAATACCAGTCATAAACATATAATTTTATTAGGAAGAACATATTATTTAAAATATAGGAAAACGTATAATTTTTTTATGAGGAAAATGTAACATTAATAATCACATAAATTACATTCTATCATAATGTACATTATTAGTTAGTCTTTATCACTTTCTGATTCAGACACGGCCTTATACTCTGCATCGGTTTCCTTTGTAGTCTCAAATGCTTCTACTAAAACATTTGATTTATTGTTTAAAGGCCCAAAATTAGTATGATCATCGGTTATTATTATTTTATTATTTTGCTCAAAATCTTCCTAACAAGCTTGTTCGTGTGGAATATTTTTTCCGTTGAACTAATTTGTTTATATTTTAATGTCTTATTAATTATCTAATATATTATTCTTTTAATTTTTTTTATAAAATCTTATATATTTTCAATTTCAACAAATTAAGAATATAATATTATATTTTCGCTTTTTTTTCTACTTTGATGGTCGGTCATTCAACTTTCTATAACAAACATAATAATAATTACATTTCGTAAATTATTTCATTTTAAACGATTCAACAAAATTTCGGCAGCACTTTCCCATTATTCTTATATCGTGCACAAACGCGTGTACACAAGGAATAAAAAGGAAGCACTGTTGAAATTTTGTAAACCGTTTAAGATAAAATGATTTACAAAATGTAATTACTTTATTATGTTTGTAACGTGTCCAATACATGGACAAATCCGACAAATAGTGTATTACATGAATATTTATATCCGTGTTGTAATAGAAACAAATAGCTATAGAACAAACCATATACAATACTTGTTAAATGAGGCCAAAAACTCTCTAAGGAATTTAAAAATATAAAGTACCTTATACACTAATTTGTTTATATTACCACTATCATTTTAATGTTTTATTGCCATATAATATATTAGCATTATACACTAATTTTTTTATATTTAATGTTTTTATTAACTATATAATATATAATTCTTTTTTGCCTTTTTTATAAAATAATACATATTTTCAATTTTAAAAAATTATGAATATAATATTATATTTAAAAAAATAAAGTACATTATACACAATTTTTTATATTAGCATTATACATACTAATTCATTATTTGAATTCGTAATAATTGCAAAGTAAATAAAAATTATTTTTAAGGGTATAAACTAGTTAAGGATTATGTAATGATTAGTTTTTTCGATATTTTAGCTAACATATAGACTAAATAACACTAAATTATGTCACGCTAATAGGCATATATGCTAATCAACCCAAATTAGCCTTAATTATACATCAATTTTCATATTTAAACACTAACAACCGTAATTAACATATCTTAATCAACAAATTTACAAATGTAACCAATCAGTGGGTTATTATCAATAAATATATCCTCAAATTAACACTAATTTTAACATAATTTGGATTAATTAGTTTAGGCGAGAGTATACATGGTTTTTGATGAATTGAATATGTTGTTGGTTGTAGATTGCAAGGTGATGAAGATTCTGAAGGATGGCGACGGGGTGCAGTGGTCGTCGATAGAAATGGTGTAGTTTGGAGGAGAATTTTGGTTTTGGAATTAGGGAGGGAGTAAATGAATCAGGTTCGGTCGTGGCTGCTGTATAATCGCAATTTTTCGGCAATTTTCGACGGCCGTCGATGACTATTATTAGCGACGACTTCCAACGATAAATTTATATATTTAATTAAAATTCACTCTTTTATAGTAAATATAGTGAAAATTGGATTGTTAGAAAATTTTAATTTGTTGTAAAAATTGAAGTTTATATTAGTTATCAATGAATATGAAATTAATATCAATGATTACAATCTCATATTGGCCTTTTCAAATTAATACAATTTTTTTTAATTATAGTTACACAATGGATAATAAATATATTGAAATCCATAAAAGTGTTATGTATCATAAATTTCATCAATGTTGTATAATTGAAGGACGGAAAGTTGCATAAAATGAATGTTTGTATATGATTTTCAACAAAATTAAATATCGAGTATATTTGTACAACAAAAGATTATCGACAACACTAATTTAATTAAGCATAAACCGTCGTAAATTTGAATAATCGAATATCTTTTCAAATTTTCAGGATTCAAATTGGTATTTTTAAGCAAATATCAAACGTATATAGATATATATACAAAACCTTACTCCGAAGAGTATAGCTAGAGAATCTGATTGGCGCGCCCCAACTGACCCCCGTTTTAGCTGAACTCTCACAGAGGCACTTTTCGATATCGTGATTTTTAACTCATTTTAAGGATTATTATAAGCCTCCGCAAATTACAAGATGCTAAAGTGTAGTCGTCGGGTCTCGAACCCTCTCGTTTTGCTGAAAGCAAGGACCCATGTCGACCATACTAATATGTTATAATAAGTAATAAATTTAATCAAATAAAATAAGCAGCTGTCGGAAGCCATTAAAAAATGAACGACGGAGCCGTTGAAGGTCGCCGAAAGTAGCCCGTTTTCTAGTAATGATAGCTTTGCAGTTTTTGACTGCAACTTAAATGCAGTTAAAAACAACATTATTATTATGTAGTTTTTACTTGCATTGACTGCAGTTTTTTGTTTTATTACTAAAATACAATTAAAAATTGTACCACTAAATTGCAGTTAAAACCTGTATTTTAATGGTATATTAAAATGCAGTTTTTAAATGTATTTTAGTAACGCGGTTAAAAACTGCATTTTGCAGGTTTTAACTGCATTACTAAAATGCACTGAAAAACTGTTATGTGAAATTATGTTTTTCAAAGTTCTATTTTCAGATTTCAAAATTTTAGTTTCAGATATCAACAAAGGATTCATTGGAAAGTTTATAAAATTTGTGATTTAATAGTGAAATCGATTCTTAAATCCGATTGATTTATAAAATGATTTCGCATTTTAAAGATCGAAAATAAACGAGTTAGCGAATGTTGATAATTGTCAGGAGTGATGTTAGGAAAAGTTTGGATCTAACTGATATAATAGCGATTAAGGCATCCGCTTTACCATTCAATCTTGAGATAGAGACCCGAGATTAATATACAAAGTAAGGGGAAGGGTTGCATTTTTGGATAGAGAACACGGCTCAACTTCCACCTTTTGGAAAAGAATTAAAAATTCTACACATAAATTTTAATTTTTTTTCTTTTTCAAATAAATCAAAAATAGAGATCTAATGTGTAAAACCCATTGCATATACTATAGGCCTTAAAACTTCAAAATGAACTCTTACCCTTTGATAAGTTTATGATTATCAAGTGGCTTACCAAATTATCTTCTAACAATCTTCAACTACCAATGAAACCAATGAATTGGTGCTATGATTTTCATTATTTATTACGGATACAACCTGTATGATGACTGTGATCATATTTTCTAAATATGTTTCCAACCCGACCTAACTTATAACTGTACAACATGAATCTTATATAATAATGGTTGAAAGGGTAGGGAAAATTCCTCAATTGAATGGTGATTAATACACAACTACCATTGACGCTTAATTTTAATTCATTCCCTCCACTAAAAAAAATCAAAGGAATAGTAATTCAACCCTATAAGTCCACTTCAAACAAATTTAGCGCACTGAAACATTTATGGAAAGTAATTACATGCAACTCACCAAAATACTTTACCATATTGAAACACCTATTTAACACATATTTAGTGGGCTGCAAATTAACTGAACCCAAATTAGATGTCTTCTAATGTGTTCAACCAATCAATACAAGACAAATAAGCGGTATTTTGCACATAAATCTATGGCTAAAAGTAACATGGACTAATTTGCAAAATTTAAAGTGCCGTGATTAGATGGTCATCCTACAGCACCAAACTTTGGATCACCTCATTTAGTATGCATTCAAGCCGTCAAGTTAAGACTAATGCATAAAGTCGACCAGTTTGGATGAACAATCAAACTTGCATCCTACAAACTACGGCCCCGTTAGACTTGTTGTTTTTAGTTTTGTATTTTCGTATATACAAAAGCACGTTCGTCGTATGTAATGTTGAAAAACAAACAATTTTTAATAATAAAATTAATACGTAAAATAAAAAACTGGTGTTATCCATTTTTTGGTCAAAACTGGAATATCAATGTTGTGTGCATTTCCACCACGACCGAACCAAGAAGAAGCAGCCTGCAAGCGTATATAAGTCTAGGATTTCACTCAAGGTTCAGATATAAAAGTCCATTCAGTATCAAAGGCTTAAAGATTCATTCGGTAGTACATCACATGTCTCATTCGGCATAGTTCATCCGGCACTCCACCTACTACACACCACCGATCCAGGAGGAAGGCACCACCAATCCAAAAGCTTCTCCATCTTCCACCGAACTATCTCATCTCCTTGACCGAACCAGAGGCCTCTCCACCTCCCACCGAATCAACCTCCTTTCCATCCCCTGCCAAGTCAACCAAGACCGGACCACCATCACCGGACGACCATCTACCGAACCAACCACTCCAAGCACGGCCGAACCAAGCTCCGCCGAACCAGAAGTGCCAGGCCAGATTGCTTCAGCCCAGGCCCGCCAGCAGCTATATACATCCAGGACCCCTGCCCCCAGCCTCACTCTATAAATAGAGGGGCAGGGGTACAACAATGGCAGACAAGTTTGAGAGCTCAAGCACGGAAGGAACTTTCAAACAACATTCATATACTTGTATACAAAGCTTTATACATGTAATCTGAAAAGAAAGAGGAGAATAACATATAAAGTGGATGTAGGCACGTTCTGGCCGAACCACTATAAATTTGTGTGTCTTTTACAGTTTAGTCCCTGCTTTTTACATATTTGCATAAATCACCCAAATCGCTAAGAACAACATATAATCAACTAAATCGTACGACTTTGAGGTGTTTGTCCATTTTTTGCGGCGGCAGCATCTGTGAATCGACCAGATCCATCTATGGTCATGATGGCGGCTGTATCTGGAATAGCTGATAGTACAGAGTTCAAAAATTCATTAACCAAGGACCCGCCTATGAATGTGGGAGAGTTCTAACATGAGGCTGAAAAGTTTCTGCGTTTGGAAGATGCTAGTGCAGAAAGAGAGGAAGAAGATGACGTTTACGCAATCAAGAGCGGAAACCCACCTAGAAAGGGTGCGGAGACTAGCAAAGGAAAGAGAAAGGTTGAGGATAATGATGACAGGACAAAGCGGCAACGGAGGGAGTCGCGATTCACCACTCACACTGAGCTGAATGAGAGTCTGGAACGAATTTATCAGGATACCAAGGAGCATGTTCCGTATCGTAGACCAATACGAAGGGATCCAACCTCCGACGAAAGAAAATCAGATAAGTTTTGTGTATTCCATGAATTAAACGGTCATAACACTAATGATTGTAGGCATTTGAAGGACGAGGTGGAAGGGCATATCAGGAACGGTATGCTCCTTCAGTATGTGAGAAGGCGAACTCCAGCTGTGGAGCCAGAGCGACCACCGTCTACATCGGCTAGAGGTGACCCTGGATCGGGGCACCGTTTGATTATCCATTGATTGCTTGATTAAAATAACGATGAACAAGTTGTAAACCTCTCGCTAACACGGTTAAATAATTTACACATGTGAGCGATCGCGCACGATCCATAGGCATGCTCTGAATGACTACCAGCCGCGTTATAGCAAGAGTTTACGCTTTGACATCTTCATTCTGCTCTTTGCTTTGATTTTGATTTGAACATTTAAATTCTTCCTGTTTGGACATGTCTGCTGTAAGGTTCATATGATTATTGCTTTAACATTTACAATTCTATGAAAAAATTACTTGTATGCCCGTGGATAGCGAACGGTCCATGAGCACCTCTTGCATGGCAGTGAACTGCCGAAGTCTTTGATTTGGAAACTCCCCCAAACAATAACTCCGACACTGATAATATTAAGTCCCCCCGGGCACACACAACTCGCCTCGAACGACACCCGACTACGAACAATCACAATTCGCCTCGAACGACACCCGACTTCGAACAGTCACAATTCGCCTCGAACGGCACCCGACTACGAACAGTCACGGTTCGCCTCGAACGGCACCCGACTTCGAACAGTCACAATTCGCCTCGAACGGCACCCGACCCCAACGGTCAAAATTCGCCTCGAACGGCACCCGACTTTGAACAGTCACAAACTCGCCTCGAACGGCACAACTCATCTCGCCACAAATGGCTCGATCGCGAAAAGTCGCCATTTGAGGTCCACCTCCTGACCGCCAACAGTCGCACCTTACCATGAATGGCTCGATCTCGAACGATCGTCATCCGAAGTAAGGCGCTTGACCGCGAACGGTCCCATTCCATCTTTTGCCGCGAACGGCACCGGCGGTGAACGGTCACATTTCATCCCAAGTGGCTTGATCGCGAACGGTCGCCATTTGAGGTCCGCCCTCTGACCGGGCTCGGTCGCACATTACCTCGAATGGCTCGATCCCGAACGGTCGTCATTTGAAGTAAGCGCTTGACCGTGAACGATCACATTCCACCGCAAATGACTCGATCTCGAACGATTGCCGCATGGATTTAGATGCTTGACCGCGAACGGTCGCACTTCACCTCAAATGACTCGATCGCGAACGGTCGTCATTTGAAGTTAGGCGCTTGACCATGAACGGCCGCGCTTCATCCCAAACAGCTCGATCCCGAACGGTCGTCATTTGGGGCCATATAAAATATCAAGCTCTTTACAGGTTGTCAACAGGATATGAACATCCAGCTCATGGCATCACAAAACACGCCTTCCTATCGCAAGGCATGTTTTGGGGGGCAAAGCAAAGTGTTATCCCATTTTTGGTCAAAACTGAAATATCAATGTTGTGTGCATTTCCACCACGAGCGAACCAAGAAGAAGCAGCCAACAAGCGTATATAAGTCTAGGATTTCACTCAAGGTTCAGATGTAAAAGTCCATTCGGTATCAAAGGCTTAAAGATTCATTCGGTAGTACATCACATATCTCATTCGGCATAGTTCATCCCGCACTCCACCTACTACACACCACCGATCCAGGAGGAAGGCACCACCAATCCAAAAGCTTCTCCATCTTCCGCCGAACCATCTCATCTCCTTGACCGAACCAGAGGCCTCTCCACCTCCCACCGAATCAACCTCCTTTCCATCCACTGCCAAGTCAACCAAGACCGGACCACCATCACCGGACCACCATCTATCGAACCAACCACTCCAAGCACGGCCGAACCAAGCTCCGCCGAACCAGAAGTGCCAGGCCGGATTGCTTCAGCCCAGGCCCGCCAGCAGCTATATACATTCAGGACCCCTGCCCCTAGCCTCACTCTATAAATAGAGGGGCAGGGGTACAACAATGGCAGACAAGTTTGAGAGCTCAAGAACGGAAGGAACTTTCAAACAACATTCATATACTTGTATACAAAGCTTTGTACATGTAATCTGAAGAGAAAGAGGAGAATAACATATAAAGTGGATGTAGGCACGTTCTGGCCGAACCACTATAAATATGTGTGTCTTTTACAGTTTAGTCCCTTTTTTTAACATATTTGCATAAATCACCCAAATCGCTAAGAACAACATATAATCAACTAAATCGTACGACTTTGAGGTGTTTGCCCATTTTTTGCGGCGGCAGCATCTGTGGATCGACCAGATCCATCTATGGTCATGATGGCGGCTGTATGTGGAATAGCTGATAGTACAGAGTTCAAGAATTCATTAACCAAGGACCCGCCTATGAATCTGGGAGAGTTCTAACATGAGGCTGAAAAGTTTCTGCGTTTGGAAGATGCTAGTGCAGAAAGAGAGGAAGAAGATGACGTTTACGCAATCAAGAGCGGAAACCCACCTGGAAAGGGTGCGGAGACTAGCAAAGGAAAGAGAAAGGTTGAGGATAATGATGACAGGACAAAGCGGCAACGGAGGGAGCCGCGATTCACCACTCACACTGAGCTGAATGAGAGTCTGGAACGAATTTATCAGGATACCAAGGAGCATGTTCCGTATCGTAGACCAATACGAAGGGATCCAACCTCCGACGAAAGAAAATCAGATAAGTTTTGTGTATTCCATGAATTAAACGGTCATAACACTAATGATTGTAGGCATTTGAAGGACGAGGTGGAAGGTCATATCCTGAACGGTATGCTCCTTCAGTATGTGAGGAGGCGAACTCCAGCTGTGGAGCCAGAGCGACCACCGTCTACATCGGCTAGAGGTGACCCTGGATCAGGGCACCGTTTGATTATCCATTGATTGCTTGATTAAAATAACGATGAACAAGTTGTAAACCTCTCGCTAACACGGTTAAATAATTTACACATGTGAGCGATCGCGCACGATCCATAGGCATGCTCTGAATGACTAACAGCCGCGTTATAGTAAGAGTTTACGCTTTGACATCTTCATTCTGCTCTTTGCTTTGATTTTGATTTGAACATTTAAATTCTTCCTGTTTGGACATGTCTGCTGTAAGGTTCATATGATTATTGCTTTAACATTTACAATTCTATGAAAAAATTACTTGTATGCCCGTGGATAGCGAACGGTCCACAAGCACCTCTTGCATGGCAGTGAACTGCCGAAGTCTTTGATTCGGAAACTCCCCCAAACAATAACTCCGACACCGATAATATTAAGTCCCCCCGGGCACACACAACTCGCCTCGAACGACACCCGAGTACGAACAGTCACAATTCGCCTCGAACGGCACCCGACTTCGAACAGTCACAATTCGCCTCGAACGGCACCCGACTACGAACAGTCACAATTCGCCTCGAACGGCACCCGACTTCGAACAGTCACAATTCGCCTCGAACGGCACCCGACCCCGAACGGTCATAATTCGCCTCGAACGGCACCCGACTTCGAACAGTCACAAACTCGCCTCGAACGGCACAACTCATCTCGCCACAAATGGCTCGATCGCGAAAAGTCGCCATTTGAGGTCCACCTCCTGACCGCCAACAGTCGCACCTTACCATGAATGGCTCGATCTCGAACGATCGTCATCCGAAGTAAGGCGCTTGACCGCGAACGGTCCCATTCCATCTTTTGCCGCGAACGGCACCGGCCGTGAACGGTCACATTTCATCCCAAGTGGCTTGATCGCGAACGGTTGCCATTTGAGGTCCGCCCTCTGACCGGGCTCGGTCGTACTTTACCTCGAATGGCTCGATCCCGAACGGTCGTCATTTGAAGTAAGCGCTTGACCGTGAACGATCACATTCCACCGCTAATGACTCGATCTCGAACGATTGCTGCATGGATTTAGATGCTTGACCGCGAACGGTCGCACTTCACCTCAAATGACTCGATCGCGAACGGTCGTCATTTGAAGTTAGGCGCTTGACCATGAACGGCCGCGCTTCATCCCAAACAGCTCAATCCCGAACGGTCATCATTTGGGGCCATATAAAATATCAAGCTCTTTACAGGTTGTCAACAGGATATGAACATCCAGCTCATGGCATCACAAAACACGCATTCCTATCGCAAGGCATGTTTTGGGGGGCAAAGCAAAGTGTTATCCCATTTTTGGTCAAAACTGAAATATCAATGTTGTGTGCATTTCCACCACGACCGAACCAAGAAGAAGCAGCCAACAAGCGTATATAAGTCTAGGATTTCACTCAAGGTTCAGATATAAAAGTCCATTCGGTATCAAAGGCTTAAAGATTCATTCGGTAGTACATCACATATCTCATTCGGCATAGTTCATCCGGCACTCCACCTACTACACACCACCGATCCAGGAGGAAGGCACCACCAATCCAAAAGCTTCTCCATCTTCCACCGAACCATCTCATCTCCTTGACCGAACCAGAGGCCTCTCCACCTCCCACCGAATCAACCTCCTTTCCATCCATTACCAAGTCAACCAAGACCGGACCACCATCACCGGACCACCATCACCGAACCAACATCTACCGAGCCAACCACTCCAAGCAAGGCCGAACCAAGCTCCGCCGAACCAGAAGTGCCAGGCCAGATTGCTTCAGCCCAGGCCCGCCAGCAGCTATATACATCAAGGACCCCTGTCCCCAGCCTCACTATATAAATAGAGGGGCAGGGGTACAACAATGGCAGACAAGTTTGAGAGCTCAAGCACGGTAGGAACTTTCAAACAACATTCATATACTTGTATACAAAGCTTTGTACATGTAATCTGAAGAGAAAGAGGAGAATAACATATAAAGTGGATGTAGGCACGTTCTGTCCGAACCACTATAAATCTGTGTGTCTTTTACCGTTTAGTCCCTGCTTTTTACATATTTGCATAAATCACCCAAATCGCTAAGAACAACATATAATCAACTAAATCGTACGACTTTGAGGTGTTTGCCCATTTTCTGCGCAAACAACTGGTTTATTTTGTTTTTCGTGTTTCAAACGCTAACAAAAGCACGGAGAACAATCCAACTTTTTCGTTGTCCGTTGATCGTCGCAATGGCTGAGAGTTATAAATCTTCTTCGTTTATTTTTTGATATTTCTTACTGCAAGTTGAAAACACTAAACTCAAAATACAAAATGAAACCAAATATGCCCTACATTTTTTTTACTTTTCCACGTAACACCATGCCCATTTCAGAATGTCTTTTTCGTAACATAGAAAAATGTTTCTCTTTGGCTAAACTTGCCCTTTTGGTACCTTTTTTGCATTGTTTAAGGAAGCACCCTTACAACAAAAGGTAAAAAGTATTGGTAGAACTTTGGAACCAGAAGTCTATTTGGCCAAATTTTGATGTGTATTCCACTCACGTCCACTTTTTACTTATATAGAAAGAAAAAAGGCTTAATTATAAAAGGGATTATTCCAATTTCCATCTATATATATATTAACATAATTAGAAACAAAAGTAAAATCAAACATATTAAACATTTTATTAAACAAACTTTCAACTTCACAAGCAACTAAAACAATCAAGTTCACTCTCAGCATAACAACACAAAGCAAACTTAACAATCAACAGGCAGACAAGCACTTATTTATTTGCTATTTATTTACTATTTATATAATAATAATTATTAACAAATAGAAGCTCAAATAGCAAGAACAAGACCAGGAAGCGATTTCCCCGAGATATCGGTCAACTTACTCTGCCAAACCGGCAAGCAATTCGACGCCGCCGCCGCACGTTTCTCGCCTACGACAGTGACCGTCACGGTAGTATTGAAATACTCCCTGACCTGGCTGATTATCCCATCCGAGTTCACGGTCCAAGCATGAACCCAGTAAACCGAGCCGGTGCGGTCGGTTCCTTCTACGAGGACGGTGGGGCCGATGGATTCGGTTCTGAGGGGCAGGAACTGGAAAGAGTCGTCGGGTTTGGAGCCGGTGAGGAGTCGCATCATGTGCTGGTGGACGGGTGGGCCATGGAACCACCACTCGATGTCGGGTTTTAGAAGCTTGTGGACGAGGCTTGCGTCTCGGGAGTTTATGGCCTCATAGAGGGAGAGGACAGCCTGCTTGTTGGGTTCGGTTCCCGGGTTCGACTTCCGGTTGGTTTTCTGGGTTTCTTCCAGAATTTAGGGTTGATTCGGGTTAGCCAGTTGTGGGGTGTGGGTTTCTTATTGGAGCGGTTTGGTTTTTATAATTTGATGTTTCTTGTTGCTTCGGAGTGAGAGATTCTGAAACTGAGGGGTGCTTGGGTTGGTATTTATACGTATTTTGTGGGGGTAGTTCGGTAATTTTTAGGATATTTGGGTGCACATGGTAGGAATGTGGGGCCGTGATGACAGTGATTTGGTGGTGTGATGTCTGGATTATTCAGTCGGAAAGTGCGGAACATTTTTCAATGCTATTAATGTTGAGTTTTAATTTCTTTTGTTCCATCTAAAAAACTACCCCAGAACATAGAAAATATAAAACAAGTAAATTTTGAAGACAGAGAAATTAATGTCAGTGGCTCGTAAATTTTTTTACTTCACATGTTAATGCTATTAATTATTTAATTTATTAAGTTCATAATAAAATTAAATGAATGGTCTACTTTCTACGGAGAATTACTCGTTTTTATAACAAAACAACAACATTAATAATAACAATATAAAATAAATGTTATAATATATGTAAATATAAAAGTGAATATGCTTTTTTGTTTTTCTATTTAGTCCAACATCATGTGATACGTTCCATCTCATGCTCCAATGCATATATATAAAGGAGCATATGTAATGTAATTGTATGAGTCAATCTTTATGTAAATGATATTAACATGAATAACATTTTCTTCTCTTCCCTCTTTTCTAATGGTTCTTTATCTCTTTTTAGTTTACAACACGTCATTAGCACGATCTCTAAATAAAAGGAAAATTTCAGATCTATTTAAAATATATGTAGATTTTAATCATTAGATCTCTTATTAATTTTTATTAATGTACATCCATTTTTTGTGATAATTTTGAGTTTGATATGAAATTAAAATTGTTTCATAGACTAAAATATAATTTCAGACCTTGTTCTGTTAGTATTCTTTTTAGATCTTATCTATCATATATCTAATTTTCCACATTTCACATATATATATATATATATATATATATATATATATATCTGATGGATCTTACTCTATTAATATTATCATTTTAGATCTCATTTTACCGTAGATCTAAACTTTTAGATATCATTCCATTGTTTGGTAAAAAAAGGTTTTCATTTTGAAACTTTTTCGTTTGGATTTCGGTTTGAATGAGGACAACAAAAATGATTTTGCTACATGATTTATATTTCAAATAGGAATATTTTATTTTTTCTTAGAGAAACAAATATAAAGATAATACATATCCAGAAGATCTATTAAGTTTATATGCAAGAATAGGAAACTGAAGTTCATTTGTGCGAAGGTGAAAGATTAAGCTTTCATAAGCTGAAATAAAGCCTTGACGAAAATAAGCAAGCAATTCCAGAAGAAGATGTTCATATGTCCAAAAGGCATAACATAAAAACAATATGCTAGAATAACATTACAAATGTAGTAAATACCATTTCCTCGAAGAGAAATACTATTATGATTCTTATGTTCGAATACAATTATGAAGAGTCCTCTTGTTTCATTGTGTTTATCTAATATTGGAGACCTGAAGTTCTCAAATAAAATTTATGCTTATAAATTTGTATTCCTAAAATAGGGGATTATATATCGAAACTCTATGAATTTGAGATGTGAAGCGTTGGATTATTAGAAAAGCTAATTTAGACTATGGTAAATCCTAACCGTGTTTGCAATCAAAGCTGAAATTTGATAATGAAAATCAAATTGTACCATTTAGGATCTAAAATACTAAACAAAGACTTTACTTTAAAGTAAAATTGGAACCTGAAGTTCCAAAAATTTTTGCCAATATTATAAACTATTAAACCAAATGAATGTAAAGAAATTTGTTCACTCCAGAAGTGGTGATAATAAAAAAATCTCTAGAAGAGATTTGTATATTTAGCAATGATAAAATGTCTATAGAAGAAATTTGTTGATATATTTGGTGTTTTTACTAAATCAAATAAATACACAGAAATATATCTACTCTCCTGCTCTCTATCTTTTTACTAGAAAACAAGATATTCTAACAGAAAGTTTATTTCCTAAATTTTTTCCCTTCTTCCATGCATCCAATTATGCCTTTCAAAAGGTGAAATATAAAAGATCAAATTTCCTTCTTTTGGCTCATCAAGTAAGTATTTTGTATTCTTCATAAAATGAATGTTAATATTTATACACCCATCAATTCTGTTATATTATATATAAGACTCATTCATCTTTCCTCTTTCAGCAAAGAGGTATTCCAATGTCTACTATTTTATATGTGTACACCCATCAATTCTGTTAATTTTTATACACACATCAATTCTGTTATATTATATATAAAACTCATTCATCTTTTACCTATTATTGTCATGTCACAAAAATATACTTATTGATGTTATCAATAGTTATAACTCATACAATGTACTTTTTAGTTGCCAAGTCAAACTATTTTTTTTTCATGATATTATTCATACATTATGTGATGTACAAATTTCCTCTTAGCTTACAATATGTAAATAGCAACGTATATTAATTCATATATTAATTAGTAGCAATTAATAAATCATTAAATAAAATTAATTGATTAATGAGAATGGTCCATCAAAGATGCATATGAATACTTCATACATTTATTCTTCTTTTATATCTCTTATTGTTGACAAGGATCATAAGGTATATAGGTATATACATGGTATATATTTATGTCTCTCACTATTGCAGTTGTTATGAATTAATAAATGGTATTTAATACTACCTATTCATATTCTTGAATCTACCTATATTACGAAAGTAAACCTAATAAAGTCAGCACAATCTTTGATTATAATTAATCCCTTCTCCACCAATCAAAAAAGGCCTTTCCATATTTTCAAGGGTAGTTTTGCATTTTCAAGGAAATTAATGAATGTAATTAATGAGATTGGATCTAGAGCTATCAAAATGATGTATATAAGAAATTATAGTCGCATTTGTAGATTATATTTGGTTGTCTTTTAATATTCATTAATGTTTTTGTTCTTTCACTATAACCACTATCAGATATGGTTCTTATTTTATGAAATGCATTGATTATATACCCATGAACAATATTTGGATGCTTATGCATTTTTATTTCCATTTATAGTTGGTGATATGATAAACATAACCAAGCTTGAATTTAAAACTTTGGACTTATTAGCAGATAGCTTTTTCTCATGGATATTGGGTGATGACATTCAATTACAATCTAAATGGTCAGAAAATGCCATTAAAACTGATAATAACATGTTCCAATAGGATAAAATAAAGGCTCTTATTTTTTAAGGTGCCATATCCATGGCAATCTTAAAATAAGACATTTAACTGAAAACGACCATCTTTATTATGGAACTCACTGAAGGAGTGTTATAACCACTAGAAGATGATCACACTTTCAAACACTAGATAAGAGTGATTGAACCTGAAGTTTCAACCTATTGGAAGGTTGTGCTTGTATGTTTTTCTTTTCAGAACTAATTGAAATAATGTACCGATGAATGTTGTGTTTTAATCAGTAGTCTATTTTAAATTTTTTTGCTAAGTATTAGCATTTATTTAATGTTTACAAATCTTAATAGTTGACTAACTACATTGTCTTTAATTCTTAATATATGGATCATAAATATTTGAGTGATAATATATGCCTACTAGTTAGTGCAACTACTCATATGATTTTGAAAAACCAGAAGTTTTTCATTGAACCATCTGAAAATATTTTAGCTAAAAATTTCAACCATAGAAAATCTGCTAATATAATTGAAGGGTCCAGAAGAACCCAAATAGTATTATCATATGGCACATATATCTGAATTCAAAATACATTATACTCAAGCAAATTTATAAGAAACTTGTTGAGTTTTGAGGTTATATAAATGAATAGCTACCATATTGGAACTATAATGAAAACGTTAAAGAATATCTTTGCGTTATTTCTAAAATTGAAAGCCAGAAGCTTATTTTAGAAAAATTTGATACAATTTCAACTAGATCATATTTCATGAAATTTGGCATAATTGAATCCTATATTTAAACAGGAGCCAGAAGCTCACAACATCACTTGAATGAATCTTACCAATTGATAAAATAATTATCCTCCTATTATTAATATGTATGGTGTATTTGCTAGTAGCAATATGATATTGGATCAAAATAGGAATCCAAAGATGATTATTATTTAATGTGATAATGTTTGTCAACATTGAGGGGGAGGATAAAGGGATACAAGTTCATTTTGATCATCGGTGTTAAATATTTGTTAACTTGTATAATGATGCAAAATATTGATTAACTAGAATAAATTATCAATAATATCCCTATTTGACTTTCTCCAATATAGCTTTGAATCCCTGAAGGATCAAAATGTGTAAACCACATCTGAAATATGGTACAAAAGTCAGTTTGAAATACTTTTGAGTAAGTAATAAAGATGTAAAATAAAAGAGATGAGTGTTCTTAAAGAAACACTTAAGGGTGCTCTTGACAAGACTAATGACATCAATGACAAATAACCCTAGAAGTGGTTTAGGTACCTAAAAATGATAATTAAAGAGATCTCAATAATCATGTTTAGAACTGACAATAAATAATCATTGATTATAAATTTATGAATAATAAAGCGCTTATGTTTATTAATGGACTAAAGATCCTGGATTAGAGAAAAACATGATTGGCGATCATGAAATTCTCCTAAATAAGAAACGTGGACCTGTAGTCCCAAGATATTTTTATATGCAGCATTTTTGAAGGGCCGACCAGGTGTTCTATTAGCTGTTATGGCATAGCAATCATGGTTTGGTTTTTTATTTTTGTTTTTTTTTTCCATGTGTTATATAGTATATTGTTTTACTTATGTAGTATGGGAAAATTCGGTGGATATTCATATATTTTAGTACTCCATTGTCATTTTATCTTTTTGAGTGTATTGTTATTCCATATGAAATCATAATACTACATGAATTTAACATTTAATGTTGTATTATATGTAATAATGCTAGTACATTTTAGCATTTATTATTCTGTGTATTATATGATTCTATTATCAAACACATAATGGTCTATTAATTTAGCATTAATCATATATATTCTTTTTGCTACTGTAGTCATGTAAAGCTCTGAAATTTTATGATGTGACAGTAACATACTATTAGTATTATATAATAACTTAAAAATGTTATCACCTCTTAATATGGTATATGTGTTAATAGTTTTTAACATTGATGTTGGTTATTGAAGTATTGAATAACATGGTTGTTTCAAAATTTAATATAATTTTGATTACATTGATATCATATCACTAGAATTTTTTTTAGTTACCATAGTATTTAGAAGGTATGTATGATTGCATTTGATAGTCTTGAATACTTGACTAATATCATTATTTCATTTTCTTGTATTAGGATTTGAAAAAATAAATAATGTTTTTTAAGGTTTATTTCCACTTACTATGGGAGTTGTTTCGCATGGGAACAAGTCGAACTGGTCTTGGTTTTTGGAGCATTTAAAAGAGATGTTCAACAAATATCGTGGATTGGTTTTCATGTCTGAACGTTGGTGGGGTTTGCTTTTAGGTGTTGCAAAAGTGTTTCCGTCTTCTTTTCATAGTTACTGCCCGTTTCATATGGAGCAAAACATTGGTTCAATGGTAAAAGCTTGCAAGGGTGGTACTTTCATTATTGATTTGTTTAAACTTTTGACTCGAGCTTCAAATCTATATTATTCTGATCACTATGTGTTAAAGTTCAAAGAAATTGGTTGTGTTGCTATAATTAACTTTTTAACTGTTAAACCTCTTGGACATTGGGATGACCTATTTTTTCAAGGCAAGAGATATGGAGAATATTCATCTAATGGGGTTGAAAGATTTAACTCTTGGATTGTTAATGATAGATTTATGCCTATTATGTCTTGTCTGGATGGAATCTTGGTTAAAGTAATGGAACAAATGGCGAAGAGGAGAGAAGAATATCATAAGTGGACTATTACTTTATGTCCAGTTATAAAGAAACGGTTGTCGCAATTAGAGCATGAAGGTTTTGGATGGGATATATATAGGTCTTCGAAAAATGTTTTTGAAGTTAGATCTCCAAAAGCACACCACGTTGACCTTGAAAAAATAAAATATTGTGTAGTTGTAATTAGTGGAGAGTTACCAGTTTTCCATGTGCACATGCCATTAAGTGTATGAATAGGTCAAGGCGATCAGTACATGACTATGTGAAATTGTAACAACCCGTATATTTGTACATTTAAATTGACGATATTCCATACTTGCCAACTTAAATAATACAAAACACGAATCATTAATGGAGTACATATATAAATGAGAATCATCACAGAATCACAGAAAATATAACATCATAGAATAGTGCAGCGGAAATACAACATAGTCATAAGAGTAGTTCATGAAGCTACCCATAAATACAACAATGTCTCAGATAGAATAGAACAGAACAACATAGATGTCCAATAGTCCAAATGGAAAGAGCAATACTGATAAGATAAGATAATGATAGTCTTCTGTCTTCAGCTCCAAGTAAAACAACAACAGCAACCCTCAGTTTGATCCGAGCATAAGCATAAACAAACAACCGAATAAGGACATATATTCTAATACAGATAATATGATTCAAATTCAAATAACAATAACTCAAAGATGAATGGAATAACATCTTTAAGGATCCGTTAAACTATTTATACATAGTAGTGTATGATACATAGATAATGTCTAACAGTAAAGTAAAATATCAAAATAGTGTTAAGGCATTACCATTGTCCCCCTTAACACATTTTATATAGCATTATAGACTATACATCACTGTAAACTCCACCGTAAATTAGTGGGATATCAGGGAGTACTCCGTAGGTATAATACAAAACAAAGTCGTAGTGGTCGCATATATGAGAATACAAGTATGACAAGGTACATGAGGCAATACCCAATGTAGTGAAACTACCGTTTTCCTGATCCGAACTGGTGAGAACGCATCGCCGCAACAATCGCAACACCGCGAAACAACACTCCAAATTCAAGGGTGCGCACCAATCAATCACAAAGTAGATGAGTAGTTTACGAAGAAGTGTGTGCGCTCGAGGTAGCTAACCCCATTTGGCCTGGCACGGCTCCTGGTTTAGTCACTTCCAATTTGACACAAGTGTCAAGGCTATCCATTATCGTTCACTTTCTTCAATCATCAACGTTCGCCAATCCAACCACTTCATTCTGGATCACACTCCGCGTATAGTTATTAAAGTGGTTTTCGGTTTAGACAGTGAGTATGTCCCTAACAGATTCCGGTTCCTTTAATAAGCTTCGTAATTAATTTCCGATTGGCCGTTTAATATATTTCAAAACCAATTCAAATTCAATTTCAATTAGAATTCATAATTCAACATTTTGTTAGTCTTCCTAAATCAAATTCCAAAATTTACATTTCGTAACTTCCAAATCTCGTTTCAAAATTTCTACAAATCAATTTCAAATTCAAATTTAAAACAATTCAAATATTCATTTAATTCCGTATATAATTTCATTCCATAATTATTTAACTTAATTTAACGTTCAAATTGAGTTAAACTCATTTATCGATTTCATTCGATATTCATTAAATAATTCATCATTAAAACAACTTCCGTTCAATTTCCAATTCATTAAATTAATCACTTAAGTTTAACTTCATTATGTCAAGCTTACAAATTTAATTTAAATTAAATTTGTCGAATCCAATTCTTTAAATTACAAGTCTTTCATTTGCTTCGATAAACGCCTTTTATTTCTTATTAAAGAAATTCAATTTCATTTATTTATTTCCTTCCTTACAAATTTCGAAACTCAATTAAAGAAATTTTTCTCACATTTTCAAAAATTCAATTTCTCTTAAGAAAGAATATTCAATTCAATTTAATTATTAAATAATTCAATCTCATTACCATCAAATAATTTCAAATCTTAATCATCACTAATTCCAACTTAATTATTAATAATTTTAAAACTTAATTATTAATTATTTCAAACTTTAATTATTAATGATTTCAAATAATTAATAATAATTCCAAATTAATTATTACTAATTTTAAAACTTAATTATTAATAATTTCAAATAAATAATAATAATTCCAAATTAATTATTACTAATTTCAAAACTTAATTATTAATAATTTCAAATAATTAATAATAATTCCAAATTAATTACTACTAATTTCAAAACTTAATTATTAATAATTTCAAACAATTAATATTAATTCCAAATAAATTATTACTAATTTTAAAACTTAATTATTAAATAATTTTAAATTTAATTATTAAATAATTAAAATTTTAAACAATGTTCTTTTGTCAATTACGACGTTAATGTTTGTTTCAAATTCAAATATTCACATTTACATTCATTCGAAATTAAATTCCAATTTTATTCAAAACCATGTTATTAGTCAAATAAAATTTTATTTTATTTTAAATCGAAAATTTGACCAATCGGGTTTAATTTAACTTTCTATTATAAGTCAAAGTTATTTGGGTATCTATCATTTCAACCCGATTCCATTTCAATTCAAAATCAAAGCATACAAAGGGAACTTGCAGTGTGATAACTGGGATGGTGTCAATGTAAATAAACAAGCAATAGCATCCATACATAACAATTCAACAGTTTATTCAAATAATCCCGAAATAATCGTATTAATTTACATTTGTTATCTATGCAAATTACTATAATTATTTCTAGAATCTACACCATCATTTCATGTAGATTAAAGATTATTACATTATGGTTTTCACTTGTCGTTCAATTTCAATTTCAAGTTTACACTACAACAATTGATCCGGCATATGTTCAAAGGTTCAAAGTGTAATTTATCAAATTCTACGTGTCAATTAACTTAACAATTAAAGGGTCAAGTTTAGCTAATCAATTTAACATATGAAGGGGGTCAAGTTTAACAAATCAAAGTTCGACATATATAATCCATTTTAATTTGTTAACTATCCTATTTCAAATTTAACTTGCAAATTATTTGTCACTTAACAATAACAATTATCATCCAATTCAACATCACATAGCAATCATTCATCAATTCAAACTTGCATAGGAATATAGTCGTGAAAATTAATTCACCTTTCGTGGATAAGAAATTGGTGGCGAATCAAGAAAAGCACGAATAGAATCGGTATAATGCGAACAACGGACACTGTAATATCGACAAAAGAAAACGATATAAATACAATGAACGTTTGTATATAATTTATAAATTTATATAAATGCGCTTACCGACGACGGAGAAAAGAAGAAAAGCTGAGAGATCGATGCTGCCGCAAAAGAAACTCAGTCGGTTGCTGCAACAACAGGGAAAAAGTAAAATGGTTACTATTTACTCAACAAATCGATACCGTTCAATTTCATTTTTCTTTTTTCTTCTTCTTTTTTTTTAGTAACACACATACTTTTATGCACACATATTTCCACTCAGCTAAACAACACAACACGCATGCATGAATAAACATGCATATTTCACCCAATACAAGACGCATGCATGAATAAACATGCAGAAACCTTCCACTCAGCTAAACAACCCACGTCCACGTTCACGCATCCTCTCATTTTTTATATATTTATTTTATATATATCACAAGCTGATGCTCAAATGCATGAAATATACATGAAATACACATGCAGGAAATACACATGAAACTCCCCCTCGTATGCATGCATGTACAGTTTTGTACATGCACCATCTACCTTCCTCCCCTTCACTTGCTGAAACCTTCGCCCACTTTTCTTTTTTTACGCACACTCACAAACACACAAAACACCCATCACACATACACACACCATACACACACGTCACACATATACACACACTCGCGAGGCCAAGAAGTGTAGTGGAGGAGACGTGCGTGGTTCAGTGGTGAGTGATGGTTCGGTTGATGGGAGGTGATCGGTTTTGGGTGTGGAGCGACGCGTGATGGAGTGGGGCGGTGAAGATCTGGGTGGTGAATGACGTGCGTGTTTCAGGAGGGAGGGGAAAAGGTAGTGAAGGGTGAAAGAGTTGGCACTGCTGGGAAAAGTAGTGAAGGGTGCGTGTTTCATCATTCTTTTTTTTTCATTTTCAAAATTTGAGAAAGAAGTATGAAAGAAAAGAGAATAAGAGGAAGGAGAGGAAGAATAAACTCGTACCTGAAGAAAGTTTAGGAATGAGTGAAACGAAGTGATCAGAGAAGATAATGAAATGGTGCGAAATGGTGCGTGTTCAATTTAGTTTTATAATTCTTCAACAATAAATTTCATCTTAGTTTTTCAAAGAGCCACACACATTTCCAAGTTAAACCCATCTTCCAACTACAGCATTAATTCTACCAGCTGAGATAAATTTGTTTTCAATTTCAAGTGAATCCGGGTTAAGGAATTTGGGTTTCAATTGTTTACCCGGTCCGTTCGGAACGGTTAAATCAGCGCGACGATTTCCGTCGGACTCCGATTAGCACAAATAAATATACCGTCTTGATCAGTACGACGATGCGCTTCCAACGGTACACAGATTATTGCGATACGATGGTTTTATAAAAATTCGAATCCGCTTAAATTGTTCGTTTTGCAAAACAATTTAAACGGAATAGGCGATGACAGTTTCTGACAAAACGAATTACATAATCTTGATCAGAATATTTTTTACAACACAACTGTGTAAAAATATTTGGATTTGAAAGATAAATTTTACGCAGCTTTTTATGAACTGATATACAGTAAAACGCGAACGAAATTTACTGTAATATTCTGCGACAAAACTTTTTCTATATTCATATCTAACTAGACGTATCTCATAAATAAAGTTTGGACGTTAATTGAGATCGTTTATAAATTTCAAAATTTTTATACTGAAACGATGAATTTAAAATTCTAAATTGGGTCAAAAATTCAGGGTCGTTACAATCTCCCCCACTCAAAACTTTTTGTCCTCGAAAAGGAACGAGACTAGTGAAGTGGGAATGGAATAAGTAGAAAAGTCAAGATAAATTTTGAGAAATTTGAATTTTACCTGAAATTAGTAGTTTGGGGTTTGAATCCCAAATATTATCCTCGGTTTCCCATGTACAATCTCGCTCATCTGCACTCCATTGGACTTTGACGAGATTTACAGACTTCCTTCTTAGTTGCTTTGTCTCACGATCGACTATCCGAATAGGTTTCCGCTCAATAGTCAAGTCATGCTCAATAACTATATCTTCTAACTGATCGGTAGGGATGATCATAGACGGATCGTGTACAACTTTGCGCAGATGTGAGACGTGGAACACGTTGTGCACACCGGCGAACTTCTCCGGTAATCCAACTCTATAGGCCAATGTTCCAACTCTTTCGGTAATCTCAAATGGACCAACCAATCTCGGAGCTAGCTTCCCTTTCCTTCCAAATCGAACAATATTCTTCAAAGGCGACACTTTCAAAAATACTTTGTCCCCTACACTGAATTCAAGATCTCTTCTCCTTTTGTCAGCGTAGCTCTTCTGTCTATCCTGTGTCGTCTTAATCTTCTTCTTGATTTCTTCGACTTTTTCAGAAGCTTCCATAATTATTTCTAGTCCAAGCACTAATCGATCACCCGACTCAATCCAGCAAGCTGGCGATTTGCACGGCCGTCCATATAAGGCTTCAAACGGTGCCATACCAATGCTTGCCTGATTTATAAAGGACAATTAATTCAAATTCAAATATATTTGTCTAAATTTGAAATTTAAATTCTTTACCTGGTAACTATTATTATAAGTGAATTCTACCAAGTGAAGATGGTCTTCCCAGGATCCACCAAAGTCAATAATACAAGCTCGGAGAAGGTCTTCCAAAATCTGATTCACCCTCTCAGTTTGGCCATCTGTCTGAGGGTGATATGCAGTGCTCAGATTAAGTGGTGCCCAAAGTATCCTGAAATGCTTTCCAGAATTTACTGGTGAAAATAGGATCTCGATCGCATACTATACTGGATGGTACACCATGAAGTTTAACAACTTCTCTCCTGTATATCTCGGCCAAACTCGAAGCAGAACGAGTAGACTTGACTGGAATAAAATGAGCAGACTTCGTCAGTCTGTCGACAATCACCCATATGCCTTCGTTACCCTTTCTAGTCCTTGGCAGTCCATCAATGAAGCCCATAGAAATCTGCTCCCACTTCCAACCTGGAATCTCTTGTGGCTGAAGCAAACCTGCTGTCTTTCTGTGGTCGGCCTTAACTTGCTGGCAAGTTGTGCATCTGCTAACATAGGTAGAAATATCGCGCTTCATCCCACTCCACCAATATAACTTCTTCATATTCTGGCACATTTTAGTAACACCGGGATGGAATGAAAGCGAAGATTGATGGTTTTCTCTCAGCACTTCCTGCTTAAGACCATCAACATTAGGAACACAAATTCTATTATCAATTATCAAGACTCCATTACTATCAACATGTGCACCCAATTTATTATAAGCATTTCCAACTCTTCCGAGAATTATTTCTTTGATGCGATAAAGCAAAGTGTCCTTGTATTGCTTGGCTATAATAGGATCCATAAGAGCTTGGGAGACGGAAAGCTGGAATAACATTCCTTCAACAAGATTACAACATGTTATTGCTTAGTTTCTGCTTAAAGCATTGGCTACGGCATTTGCTTTCCCTGGAGTGTAATTAATATCAAGATCATATGAAGCTAAAAATTCGAGCCATCCGACTTGTCTCTGATTCAAATCATTTTGTGAGAATATATATCTCAATGACTTATGGTCAGTGAATAGCTCGAATTTGGTTCCCAATAGATAGTGCCTCTATAGCTTAAAAGCAAATACAACCGCAAGAAGCTCTAAATCGTGTGTTGCATAATTTGCTTCATGGTCTTTAACTGACGACCCACATAGGCAATAACCTTTCCTTTCTACATTAAGACTGCTCCAAGACCATCACGACTGGCATCTGTATATACGGTCTTTCGCTACCATCAATAACTGTAAGGACTGGGGCAGATGTCAACCTTCGCTTCATCTCATTGAAAGATGCTTCGCACTTTTCACTCCAAATAAATTTCACATTCTTTCTGGTCAGTGCAGTAAGTGGGGTAGCAATACGGGCAAAGTTTTCTATGAATCTGCGATAATAGCCGGCCAAACCCAAGAAACTGTGGATATCTGTAGGAGTTTTGGAAGTCTCCCAATCTTGCAAATTCCAAGGATTTGAATTTAGATATTGATAAGCTATTTAGATAGAATTAACACGTAAGAATAGAACTTACATTGATTACGACGATCTTAGCTGGATCGACCGAAATCCCATTCTCCGAAACAATTTGGCCAAGAAAACGAACTTCATCTCTCCAAAAGTGGCATTTCGTAAACTTGGCTTTAAGCTGATGTCTGCGAAGAGTTTCAAGAACAAAAGCCAAATGTGACCTATGCTCTTTCTCATCTTTAGAGAAGACAAGAATATCATCGATGAAAACAAGAACGAATTTGTTAAGAACATCCCAGAAAACTCTATTCATCAAGTCGATGAAATAAGCTGGGGCATTAGTGAGACCGAACGGCATAACTAGTCATTCATAGAATCCATTTTCAGTGCGGAATGCTGTTTTAGGAATACTATCCTCAGCGATTCTGAGTTGGTGAAAGCCGGTAGCCAAATCAAGTTGGGAGAAAACTTTACCTCCATGAAGCTGATCGAATAGGTCGTTGATGCGGGGCATCGGATACCTGTTCTTGTGTGTGAGCTTTTTTAGCTCTCTATAGTCCACACACATTCTAAGAGAACCATCAGATTTTGTGACAAATACAACTGCAGCACCCCATTCTGAATGACTTCTCTGAATCAAGCCTTTAGAAAAAAAATCTTTAATTTGAACATTCAACTCTGCCTTTTCTTTAGGAGCCATTATCCTTGGAGGAATAACTACTGGTCGTGCACCAGGAATAAGGTCAGTGCGGAATTCGATTTCCCGCGGAGGTGGTAGAGAATTGACTTCTCCAAATACATCAGAAAAGAATTGGACCACTGGAGTAGAGCTTAGTTCATTTGGATGAGAGTCAAGAGAGAATATAAAACTCCCAGCATATTCTTGAGGTGATTTGCCTTTAATGACTAAAGGCATACTCTTGTCGTCAATAAGACAGATGGTTCGAGCTTTGCATGAGATAACGGCTTCGAACTTTCGCAGCCAATCAATGCCTAATAGTATATCGAATGCCTCGAACCCAAGGACATAGAAATCCCAAGTAAAACGGTGAATGCCATGCATAAGAGTGACATATTTGCAAACCCTTTTGAGGTTAGCGGGCCCTCCAATAGGGTTAGATACACATAAGGAAATATATGCAAGAGTGGGTTCCAAACCAAGTTTATTACATAAATCAATAGATATGAAGCTGTGTGTTGCTCCGGTGTCAAATAGAACTCTAACAGGCAAGGTATGCAACATAAAAGTACTTTGCAAAGTACCGTGATTATCAGGAACTTCCGGAGCGGGAACTTCCAGGGCAGGTTTGGAAAGAGCAAAGACTCTTGATGGTGTACCTCTCTTCTGTGTTGGGCAGTCTTTCTTGAAGTGTCCAGGTTGTAAGCAGATATAACACACATCCCTCCAAGTCATCTGTGCCGGTGGCGGAACAGCTGCACCCTTTGGGAATGGGCAACTACTGGCATAGTGACCTTTCTGGTTGCAGTTGAAGCAAGTAATAGATGATATGTGAATGGGCCTCTTCTGAGAATAGCCAAGCCCAGATTTCTTCTGCCGGTTCTTCTTCTGTTTCTCAAAGTTTGGCTTTCTCTTCCCAGTCTGACTAGAGGATGGCTGAGTAGCTGGAGCCTTAGCGACTGATGTTCCCTTTGGCTTTCCCTGATATCGAAGAGCAAAATCCATCAACTCGGTGAAAGTTCCATGGACGTGAGCGGTGAGGAGCTCGTAATACTCAGGGCGTGTGCCATGTATGAACTTCTCATTCTTAAGAAGAGGTGTGTCGATCAAGTAAGGTCCGAACTTAGATAGTTCGTTGAATTTCCTTTCATACTCAGTGAAGGTCATGTTGCCCTGCTTGAGATCCATAAAAGACCGATAGAGTTGGGCCTTCCCAGCAGCTGGCGTCCACTGAGCCATAAAGGAATCCCTATTTACAAGTGATATAAAGATGAGTCAAAGTTTGACGAGATAAAAGAAATTTTGTTTAGATGAAATTTTAGATAGATTACTACCTAAACTGGGCCCAAGTGATGGTTTCCTCATTAGTACGAGAAGTGACTGACTCCCACCAATCCTGTGCAGCATCCTAAAGCTGCCAAGCGGCCAACTTACGCTTCTGAGCGTCAGTGATCTCTAAGCCAGTAAAGATCCTCTCCAAACTCTTTAGCCATTGTTGAGCTTCGATGATACTCTCGGAGCCAGTGAATTTGACTCTGCAAAGCTGAGTGTACTCCTTGCTAAGAGTGGAGAATCTGACTGCAGGAGCTGGGGCATGTGGTTCGGGAGCGTTTCCCCTACCCCTGCCTCTAACATTTCTTCTGATAGCCATCCTGGAATACCAAAAGTGATTTTAGAATCAAAGATAGAAATTTATGGAACTTAAAAAAATTCAAATCGAATAAATTCAATAAGAAGAATGGAATCAAAGGATATGGGTTCTGAAATGATTCTCCTCATTCTAGGATATGTTTACCCTATCTCTAATGAGCTTTAAAACTCCACAGGCTAAGGTTATCGGGAACCAATACTCTGATACCAACTGTAACAACCCGTATATTTGTACCATTTAAATTGACGATATTCCATACTTGTCAACTTAAATAATACAAAACACGAATCATTAATGGAGTGTGTGTGTGTGTGTGTATATATATATATATATAAATGAGAATCATCGCAGAATCACAGAAAATATAACATCACAGAATAGTGCAGCGGAAATACAACATAGTCATAAGAGTAGTTCATGAAGCTACCCATAAATACAACAATGTCTCAGGTAAAATAAAACAGAACAACATAGATGTCCAATAGTCCAAATGGAAAGAGCAATACTGATAAGATAATGATAGTCTTCGGTCTTCAGCTCCAAGCAGAACAACAATAACAATCCTCAGTCTGATCCGAGCATAAGCAT
Organism: Allium cepa; assembly: GCA_030765085.1. Taxonomy (NCBI): domain Eukaryota; kingdom Viridiplantae; phylum Streptophyta; class Magnoliopsida; order Asparagales; family Amaryllidaceae; genus Allium; species Allium cepa. The sequence goes on from CM060931.1 coordinate 854,967,365, forward strand.
AAACAAACACCCGAATCAGGACATATATTCTTATACAGATAATATGATTCAAATTCAAATAACAATAACTCAAAGATGAACGAATAACATCTTTAAGGATCCGTTAAACTATTTATACATAGTAGTGTATGATACATAGATAATGTCTAACAGTAAAATATCAAAATAGTGTTAAGGCGTTACCATTGTCCCCCTTAACACATTTTATATAACATTATAGACTATACAGCACTGTAAACTCCACCATAAACTAGTGGGATATCAGGGAGCACTCTATAGGTATAATACAAAACAAAGTCGTAGTGGTTGTGTATATGGGAATACAAGTATGACAAGGCACATGAGGCAATACCCAAGGTAGTGAAACTACCGTTGTCTGATCCGGACTGGTGAGAACGCATCGCCGCAACGATCGCAACACCGTGAAACAACACTCCAAATTCAAGGGTGACACCAATCAATCGCAAAGTAAATGAGTAGTTTACGAAGAAGTGTGTTCGGTCGAGGTAGCTAACCTCATTTGGCCCGGCACGACTCCTGTTTTAGTCATTTTCAATTTGACACAAGTGTCAAGGCTATCCATTATCGTTTACTTTCTTCAATCATCAACGTTCGCTAATCCAACCACTTCATTCTGGATCATACTTCGCGTATAGTTATTAAAGTGGTTTTTGGTTTAGACAGTGAGTATATCCCTAACCGATTCCGGTTCCTTTAATAACCTTCGTAATTAATTTCCAATTGGTCGTTTAATATATTTCAAAACCAATTCAAATTCAATTTCAATTAGAATTCGTAATTCAACATTTTGTTAGTCTTCCTAAATCAAATTCCAAAATTTACGTTTCATAACTTCCAAATCTTGTTTCAAAATTTCTATAATTCAATTTCAAATTCAAATTTAAAACAATTCAAATATTCATTTAATTCCGTATATAAGTTCATTCCATAATTATTTAACTTAATTTAACGTTCAAATTGAGTTAAACTCATTTATCGATTTCATTCGATATCCATTAAATAATTTATCATTAAAACAACTTCCGTTCAATTTCCAATTCATTAAATTAATCACTTAAGTTTAACTTCATTATGTCAAGCTTACAAATTTAATTTAAATTAAATTTGTCGAATCCAATTCTTTAAATTACAAGTCTTTCATTTGCTTCGATAAACGCCTTTTATTTCTTATTAAAGAAATTCAATTTCATTTGTTTATTTCCTTCATTACAAATTTCAAAACTCAATTAAAGAAATTTTTCTCACATTTTCAAAAATTCAATTTCTCTTAAGAAAGAATATTCAATTTAATTTAATTATTAAATAATTCAATCTCATAACCATCAAATAATTTTAAATCTTAATTATCACTAATTCCAACTTAATTATTAATAATTTTAAAACTTAATTATTAATTATTTCAAACTTTAATTATTAATGATTTCAAATAATTAATAATAATTCCAAATTAATTATTACTAATTTTGAAACTTAATTATTACTAATTTCAAATAATTAATAATAATTCCGAATTAATTATTACAAATTTCAAAACTTAATTATTGATAATTCAAATAATTAATAATAATTCCAAATTAATTATTACTAATTTCAAAACTTAATTATTAATCATTTCAAATAGTTAATAATAATTTCAAATTAATTAATAGTAATTCCAAATTAATTATCACTAATTTGAAAACTTAATTATAAAATAATTCTAAATTTAATTATTAAATAATTAAATTTTAAACAATGTTCTTTTGTCAATTACGACGTTAATATTTGTTTCAAATTCAAATATTCACATTTACATTCATTCGAAATTAAATTCCAATTTTATTCAAAACCATGTTATTTGTCAAATAAAACTTTATTTTATTTTAAATCAAAAATTTGATCAATCGGGTTTAATTTAATTTTCTATTCTAAGCCAAAGTTATTTGGGTATCTATCATTTCAACCCGATTCCATTTCAATTCAAAATCAAAGCATACAAAGGGAACTTGCAGTGTGATAACTGGGATGGTGTCAAAGTAAATAAACAAGCAATAGCATCCATACATAACAATTCAACAGTTTATTCAAATAATCTCGAAATAATCGTATTAATTTACATTTGTTATCTATGTAAATTAATATAATTATTTCTAGAATCTACACCATCATTTCATGTAGATTAAAGATTATTACATTATGGTTTTCACTTGTCGTTCAATTTCAATTTCAAGTTTACACTACAACAATTGATCCGACATACGATCAAAGGTTCAAAGTGTAATTTATCGAATTCTACGTGTCAATTAACTTAAGAATTAAAGGGTCAAGTTTAACTAATCAATTTAACATATGAAGGGGGTCAAGTTTAACAAATCAAAGTTCGACATATATAATCCATTTTAATTTGTTAACTATCCTATTTCAAATTTAACTTGCAAATTATTTGTCACTTAACAATAACAATTAACATCCAATTCAACATCACATAGCAATCATTCACCAATTCAAACTTGCTTAAGAATATAGTCGTGAAAATTAATTCACCTTTCGTGGAAAAAAAATTGGCGGCGAAGCAAGAAAAGCACGAATAGAATCGGTATAATGCGAACAACGGACACTGTAATATCGACAAAAGAAAACGATATAAATACAATGATCATTTGTATATAATTTATAAATTTATATAAATGCGCTAACCGACGACGGAGAGAAGAACAAAAGCTGAGAGATCGATGCTGCCGCAAAAGAAACTCAGTCGGTTGTTGCAACAACAAGGAAAAAGGAAAACGGTTACTATTTACTCAATAAATCGATACCGTTTGTTAACGCTCAAATTTAAACGCTAACACCCTGGTGTATAAGATGTGATTGTGAAAGCACCACCCGTTCGTACGGGAAACAGAAATAAGCAGAAAGTATGCAGAAAAACAGTAAGAGACACAGTATTTATAGTGGTTCGGCTTATAATCCAGCCTACGTCCACTTTAATCTTTTTATCACTAGTTTGATTACAATTCTTTACAAGATCTTTCAATTACAACACACTTCAAGTGATAGGATATGTGAAACAAGTAGCTCAAGCTTTGATGTTGACAATCATCTTCAAATCCATGGCGAATGTGGATGATTCCTTCATGGAGTTCCTTTAGAAGTTTGTTGGATCTAAAAAGCTTTGAAGTAGTCTGGAATTCGGCAGAGTAATGGCGCTTGAAGAGAATGAGCCAAAAAGTCCTTTGCATGTTGGAGATGGTTTCATATTTATAGAGAGTTCTGGGCGGAAAAAGTGCTAAGTCCTAACTCGTGGCCGACTTAAGATAAGTCGTGTTCGACTTAAGGTAAGTCGTCCCCGGGTCACTGAGCCGAGTCTATGGCAGTTCCCCTTTTTTGAACCCATCCCTAAGTTCTAAGTCGTGTGCGAGTTATCTGGCTGCAATTGCTAATTTCCTTTCTTAAGTCGTATACGACTCTTTTTATGTCGTAAGTCGTAGTCGACTTAACTAATTGCAACTGGTTTAAAGCAAGTCTTAACTCGTAGACGAGTTAAGAGGTGTGTCTTTAGGTCGTATCCTCCTTAAGTCGTATAACTTCTTTAAGTCGTAAGGGTCTTAAGTCGTACAAACTGCAGTTATCATTAAGTCGTAGGCCATCAATTTCCTTAAGTCGTAAAGACCTTAAGTCGTTAGCTTTTCTTAACTCGTATGCCTGCTAACTCGTAGAAGATCTTAACTCGCAGAGGATTAACTCGTAGAGGCTTAACTCGTGGAGGATTAACTTGTGGAAGATCTTAACTCGTACACTTGCTAATTTGTAGATATGCTAACTCGTAAAGGCTTATCTCGCAAGTAGCTTAACTCGGGTACTCCTTAACTCGTAGGCTGCTTATCTCGTAAGCTTGCTAACTCGTAGAGGTCTTTAAGTTGTAGGAAGTTGCTGACTCATGTATCCTTTAACTCGTACATGCCTTGAGTCGTACATGCCTTGAGTCGTACATGCCTTAACTCGTGGACCTGTTAACTTGTGAACGAGTTAGGGTTAACATTTGCCCCTCGAAGCACACGCTTAAATCGTAAGTCGTGTGCTTCGACTTATCATAACTCGGTCATGTCGTTTCAAATCCCAACCTTTCCAGATATAAAAGCCTGAGTCGTCCTTCTTCTCATCACTTAACCTTTTAAACTGCTTTCTGCCATTAACGCATCTTCAAGCTCTCCGAGGCGATTTCGACCCGATTCATCTCTGATTCTTTCTAGCATCAAACAATCGTAAGAGATCTTGCTTCAAACTTCGACCGTTAACCATTGTTACTTTATGTATTCAGTTCATCATCTTTGGTTTGCCCCATTCAAACCCTGCGAATTCTATTCGAATTGATTACCGATGAACTAAAATTCATCTGATTTGGCCTATGGTGATTCGCGCTTTGGGGCGATTCATAGTGTAACGGGTTAAGGTTGTCGCTGCTGAAGAAGCCAAGGATGAACAGGTTAAGAGATTTGAAAGGGAGGCGAGTTGGTCGAATAGGTTGATTGAAAATAACAAGGGATCGTCTCATATATGACTCGGCTTCTTCCATGTGACTTAGCGATTTCCATGAGCCGTAGCCGGGTTAAGACTTGGAGGATTTCTAGTTGTTTTGGATCAGAGCCTTTCTCCTGTTCCCCGAGTTACGACTTAGGACTTAGAGGATAAGCAGCTTGATGTGTTTGATGGCTGAGGATAGGAACGACTCATCCCTTGAGTCGGTTGCGACTTAGTACTTGAGTCGGTTTTGACTTAGCACTTGAGTCCGATACGACTTAGCACTTGTGTTCGATACGACTTAGCACTTGTGTTCGATACGACTTAGCACTTGTGTTTTTTTTTAGGATCTGCTTAAACCTTGAATTGTTGCAGTGATGTTGAACTGTTGAACTTTGATGCCTTCTTTTACAAATTACTTTGACTCGCAAGTTAACAACCTGTCCAATACAACATTTACAGAAAAACCGGGGCGAATATACTGCCATTGATCGCCCTCTTCGAATGACAGATTAGCTAATAACAGTCATTAAACTTAAACAGATTGTGTGAATGAAGTGCTCAACTTATTAACTTCAAGTAAAATACTAAAGCAATACTGAAATAGTCAATTAAAATTGACCAGCTCGCATTAATATTATACTTGAACTAAAGACTAACAAGTTCTGAAATTTTTGTAATCGATCAATCGTCGACTAGTCTTATTTCAGTTATATTTACTTGTTATTTTTTTTTTATTAGTTTTTTGCACAACACTTCACACTTTTTTAGGAAACGTGCACCTTCATATTTGAATATCCAGTTGTTTGTGTAGAATGACTTCTCAGGAAGGTGATGCAACAGTTCAGACTGGAGAGGTAACTGTTCTTCCGGCTCCACTGGTTAATCCTCCCGAAAGAGCTCCTACTTCACTATCATACAAAGTTTTTCGCCAGTTGTGTGCTCAGTTTGGTATCGTTGAATCAGATGCCATTCTTCCCGAAAGAAATAACACTGCCGATATAGCTCCTTCTGGCTTTGTGACAATTAACCGGCAAATGTGCCTAAGTGGAGGCATTCCTCCTTTCAACGACTTTTTCCAACAACTTCTCCGTCAACTGGCCATTGCTCCATCCCAGCTACACCCCAATGGCTATGCCATTCTAATGGGGTTGTGTGTGCTTTTTAGGAGAACACTTGATCGACTTCCAAGCTTTGGTGAAGTTTGTTATCTATGCTCTTTTACTAGGACTAAGGATCATCCTTCCATTACTGTTGTGAGGAGCGCCCGAAACCGCAAACTGATTGTTGGCCTCCCTGATACTGCTCACGGGTTTTTAACCCAATTCTTCTATGTTCGTTGCCCTCCGGGGTTTTATGGTGTGTGGAGAGTTGGAAGTAAGGGCGTTCAGCTTTATTCCTGACACATGTTTTCCTTATAAAATCTTTTCATAGCCTGAGTAGTTAGATGTTAATTTCCCTTTTTACTTTTCAGTGCTTCCACCTCCTTCTAGAGACCCAGGCTATAAGCAAATTTTTGAAAGATTGAATGCTGTGCCAGTAGAAGAGAGGAGTATAAAGTTTTTGCTGAGAGATGACTTTTTACATCAATACGGGCTTCTTCACTCTTCTCGCTATACTCAGCCTCATGAAGCCCCGACTGAAGTTCCCGATTCCCCGACTGAAGCATCGGATGCCCCCGTTACTATCGAACAACCTTCATCAAAAGAGTCTAACATCGAAGCTTCATTGGTGAAATGTTCCACCCCTACCGACATTATGGGGTCATCTAGTAAGACGGCACTTGCCCCGATTGAGGAAGAAGAAGAACCTTCACAGCCTCTCGGGGGATTAGCTGATGTAGGAACTGAGAAAACAAGTCTCACCGAGCATGATGGTGACGATGTTTATGATGGGTTGAGCGACATAATAGTGACCTCACAGGAGCTTTTTAGAGATGACGTGTCTAAAACTATCTCTCCTATAATTGAGGCGACGTCCCTTCTTCGACTAACACCAACACAAACACCAACTCCTCATACCCAAGCTATCATCACCTCTACACCAATGAGTGGTTTGTAGCTTAATGCGCGTAGCTTGCACATCACACAACACTTAGGATTTTTTGGCATTTGTTCATATTTAACTTCTTTTCTCCGGAAGTTTCTAAGACTTGCTATTTTTGCCTTTTCAGATTCCTCTATGGGGCGCAGCGGCAGCGGTTCTTATTACAAGGACTTTCGACGCTATGGAGGGCGTGGCAGCTATGACTACAAGCAATACTATGCCGATCCCAGAGAAACCAATGAGCAGAGAGCTGCGCGAAAAGCTGAAGAGAGGAGAAGGTATGAAGAACGTCATGAGGGAGCGGGCACGCGACATGAATCCTTCCCAAGGGATGATGACTCCCATAAACGTAAAACGCACGATGATAGGGGGAAGAGCCATATTGAGGATTCGAGAAAGCGGACCAAACTTGGCGAGGAGCACGTGCCCGTGACATCTGAGAGACCTGGTGCCTCAGTTTCTATTGACGTCCCTTCCAAATCTCCTGCTCTTGAAGGAAGTGCCATCCAAACACTTCTCAACAGGCCTTCGTACCATGTTGAAAGGGGCCCCCCGACTTTGCAGAGCCGATTCCCGAACTGGTGTTTGAGGGGGGTACGCTTCGACCTCGATTTGGTCCCCATCGACAAAGAAGCTATGTACAGAAATCTCGATGCTGTCAAGCTTGATATCGATAGAATGTCTGGATGGAAAAAGTTGGTTGATGAACTTCAAAGAGTTAATCGGGCTAACATCGAAGCAATGCTGACCATGGAAAATGACAAATCAGAATGGCAGAAGATTCTTGATCAACACAACGCTGAGATGAAGGAGATAGCCGAATACAATGAAAAACTCGAAGCTGAAGTAAAGCAGCTCAAAGATGATCTTGTCTCTTCTACTAATACTTACACCCAAAGAGAAGAGGTATTGCAAAAACAAGTGCGAGATGCGCACGCCAGCCAGAGGGACGCTGAAGCTAAAGCTGAGAGGTTGGAACAAGCTGTAGAGAACCACCGCACTGATGTCACCCAGCTGCAGAATAAACTGAGCGCCCGGGACATGGAGATTGAAGCGCTAAAAGCCCAACTTGCTCAGACCGAAAAAGATCGAGATGAGGCCATGGCTGGCAAAATTGCAGCCGAAGAAACTGCTCAGACCATGGAAAACGATATCAATTCGACTTTATTCGATTTTTATTTACATTGTGTCTTGGGACGCGGCAGCCTCTCTTTTCTTGGTCCTAAGTATGAAATCACCCTGGCCGAGGTGTGGGAAGCTGCTCTTAACATGTTTAAAGACGCCGGGTATGGCGATGAAGATTTTGAGGCGCGTTACCTGGATGAGGGAGCTCGCGCTGCTCTTGCGAAGGGGCGAGAACAACTTGCCAGGATGAGAACTGGAATGGCGGAAGAGGAACGTTCTGGAAAGGAATTAACGCTTACTTCCTCTGTCCAACCTCCAGTTTCTCCTGTGGTTGACATCACGGGTTCTAGCTCCTCTACTCCGCCTGCAACTAAGACAGTAACTGAAACTACAAGTGCACAAGGCGGGGATGAAGGTGGTGAAAGCAACGAAGCACAGCGATATGAAATCAGCCTCAGAGATCCAACTGCCCCAGGTAAACTTGACACCGGACCAGCCCAAGTGGTGAACTGCTCGTTCGCTCCTTGTGAACTTGACGATCTTCTTGATTATTTTTCAAATGTCAATGAATTCCCGACTTTTGATTATTCCTCAAATGTTAATGAATTCCCGACTTTTGACGAGCCGTCATCCCCTCTCTTTTCGAAAGATACTGATATTTTAAGTTTTTTCTCCTTTGTAGAGAAAGCACCGAGTCAAACTCAAGCTTCTTCTCCCCCGGTGATCCTTCCTCCATCTCTTCAAGTGGCGCCTCCTTCTGCCTCGCAACCTGGGTCACAAGAAGAACAAATAGAAGCTCTCCATGGCCTGGATGATCCCATTGCTTCGCAAGAGCAAAAAGATGAGGGACTTGAGGGAGGTGACATATCTCCGGAGCGGACTCCTTCTGACGATATAACTTTATCTAAACTTGTCACTCCAGGAAGTGAGTCTTCCTCAAAGAGGAGAAGGAAGCAAGGAGCATCAAGGAGGAGAGGGAAGATAATCACTGCCACTGAAGAGGAGCCAGAAGTTGGGCCAGCTGCGCCTACCTCTCCTTCCTCCCTTATACCCACTGGCCGACCTAAAAAGCTGGTCATTCGGTCGGGTAAAGGGTCCAAAGGCAGTAAAAAGAAGTGAAGACTTTAGCTTTTTGTCTTTTGTATGAACTGGCCGAGAGTTGTGCGGGTATCGGCCCCCGCTTTTATTTTGAGAACCTGTATCTGCATTATAGTTGAATAAAATGATTCTTCGTTTGTACAAACTTCTGTTTGAATTTGAGAATGCATTTACTATTTATTTTTGCACAAGTTTGTTTATATAGTGTTGCAGCGGGCTTATGGTATGTTGCTTGAGTATTACTCTGCTGATGCATCTATACTACTATACCATGTTGCCCCCATACCTTAAGCTTGCTGCAATATTTTATACTTCGAGGGGACTTGCACTCTTATTTGCTAAAGAATAATTATTTTATTCTTTAAAGAAAATTTTTATAGAGTACAACTCCCTTCGTATAAGTTTTTACGCTTGGTCGTTCGAAGAAATCACTTTTTTCTTTTGCTTATGTGCATATTTCATCAAGTGAATTCCTCTATGTGGTAAAGCGGACCTCTGAAGGGTACTTTAACTTCTTTTCTTTTTACGATCATTTCCCATAGTAGGCAAATTACTTTTCCTTTGAAAGTTAAAGTACGCTTTTGATGAGGATTTTTTTTTTATAGAAAGTTGTACCTCTGAGGAGGGATTTTTTCACGTTTCAACACTTGGAAGTTTTATTTCAATCTCGGTGAAACGTGTACCTCCAAAGAGTTATGCTTTAGAAATCCTTTTCACGTTTCAACACTTGGAAGTTTTATTTCAATCTCGGTGAAACGTGGGTTTCCAAAGAGGTCTTTCTTCTTAATTGTGTTCCCGGGAGGGGGTTGTACCTCTGAGGAGGGATTTCTCACGTTCCAACACTTGGAAGTTTTATTTCAATCTTGGTGAAACGTGTACCCCCAAAGAGTTGTGCCTTTGAAGAAAGCCTTTTCACGTTTCAACACTTGGAAGTTTTATTTCAATCTCGGTGAAACGTGTGCTTTCAAGAAGGTCTTTGTTTTTGCATTTCAACTTTGGTGAAGTGAAATTCCGAAGAGCGGTTGCTACACTTCAACTCCTGGCGAAATGGGCCTCCGAAGAGGGCTTTTATTTTGTTTACATTTCAACTCTGGTGAAGTGAAATCCCGAAGAGCGGTTATAACACTTCAACTCCTGGTGAAATGGGCCTCCGAAGAGGGCTTTATTTTGTTTACATTTCAACTCTGGTGAAGTGAAATTCCGAAGAGCGGTTATTACACTTCAACTCCTGGTGAAATGGGCCTCCGAAGAGGGCTTTATTTTGTTTACATTTCAACTCTGGTGAAGTGAAATTCCGAAGAGCGGTTATAACACTTCAACTCCTGGTGAAATGGGCCTCAGAGAGGGTTTTCATCGCCTGGAAGTTACTCTCTCATGGTTGGAGGGTCATGACTCCTCCAATCTTGTTTTGTTGAGTAGAGAACTTTCTTTTTTGTGGCATATGACCCATTAGAGGTCTTTTATTATCCGAAGAGTTGCGCCTCCGAAGAGGACTTGTGGCGCTGATGGTAGCTTTGGTTGTTCCTCTGTTCACTTGCTTATGCCTTTTCAGCGATCCCTTTTTTTTTTTTTTTCTTTTCAAGTTTTCATCCCCCTTTTTCTCACAAGTGGCTTGTTTAATCCAAGGAAGTGTACTTCATTGCCAGGCAAGTTCGTGAGAACGGGCACTAGCTTCCTAATTGGATGTTTGTTTGTTTAAACAATCTCAATTTATCAGCAAGGGCTCGTTCCTATCGAAATCATTAGCCGTTCAATTGAAGTATTTCCTATCTAGGATTTGAATTCGGGGTCTTTGTGACTTGAAATTTGTTTGTTGAATGATGGTGAGAATCGCTCGGTCTTATTATGCGCAAGTTTTATCTCCACTGTCTGCAAAAATTTAAATCGATATTTCAGCAATACATTTTATGTATTTTTAAATCGAAAACAAAGCAAACATATAATGATAATAAGGAACACAAGATTTATAGTGGTTCGGCCATGAAATTGGGCCTACATCCACTTTATATTCTTTCATTATTTACTTGCATCAGTTTCACAATTGCTTTCAATTACAGGAATCATACATTCATAATTCTTTTTACAATGTTTCAACAAAATTTTCAAGTAAAGTATGGACGCAAGTGATTGCTGTTCCATGCCCTTGGAATTTGATCTCCATCAACTGTGGTGAGCTTGAATGTGCCGTCAAGAAGTTTCTGACCTATTACATACGGTCCTTCCCAATTTGGCCCAAACACACCTGTCGCAGTCATAATTCTTTTTAGGACTAGATCTCCAATTTCAAAGCTGCGTTGACGAACTTTGGAATTGAAATGTCTGGCTATCCTTTGCTGATGAGCTGCAACTCTGAGGTTAGCTTCATCTCTTTTTTCATCAAGGAGATCCAGCGCTTCAAGTTGCAGCTTTTCATTTTCTGCTTGATTGAAATGGATTCTTCTGTGTGAAGGGACCTCTGTTTCAACCGGGATCATTGCTTCCGATCCGTATGCTAACGAAAAAGGAGTATGCCCAGTTGCAGTTTTGTGAGTAGTTCTGTATGCCCATAGTGCAAGTGATAGTTTGTCGACCCAACCACCTTTTGCTCTTTCGAGTTGCTTTTTGATGGTTGATTTGATGATCTTGTTCACTGCTTCCACTTGCCCGTTTGCCTGCGGATGAGCTACTGCCGAAAAGCTTTTCTGGATTTTGAATCGTTTGCAAAAATCCTGGAATTCCTCACTTTCAAACTGAGTACCATTGTCTGTGATTATTTTCTGAGGCACACCGTATCTGCAAATGATATTCTTGGTCACAAAGCTTATCATTTTCTTAGAAGTGATAGTAGCCAATGGTTCAGCTTCAGCCCACTTAGTAAAATAATCAACCGCAACAATAGCATATTTAATCCCTGATTTAGCAGTTGGTAGCGGCCCAATGAGATCCATTCCCCAAATTGCAAATGGCCATGGACTGATCATCTGTGTGAGTTCGGTAGAAGGTGCTCTAGGAATTTTGGCATATCTTTGGCACTTGTCACATTTTCGGGAGTAATCTGCGGCATCCCGATTAATTTCTGGCCAAAAATATCCGTATCGGAGAATTTTCTTTGCTAATGTTTGACCACCTGAATGATCACCGCATTCTCCTCCATGCACTTCAGTTAGGATTGTTTTGGACTCTTCCCGGGATACACATCGAAGCAATGGCATTGAGAATCCTCGTCTGTATAATTGACCATCCTGGATTATATATCGAGAAGCTTTTCTCAGTAGCTTTTGTCGTTCTTTAGAGTTTTCTGGTAAAGAGCCATTGAGTAGATACTTTGTTATTGGAGTCATCCATGATTCTTGCTCTTGCGACATACTCATAACCCAATCGATATCCATTTCATCAATGCTCGGATTTGACAAAACTTCCACTGGAACTAACCCTAAGGATTGGGCTTCGCCAGAACTTGAGTATTTTGCGAGAGAATCTGCTTTCATGTTTTCTTCTCGAGGAATATGACTTATCGTGTAATGGTCGAATTCACATAAAAGTTCCCAAGCCTTTGACACATAAGCGGGCAGATTTCCTCCTTTCGTTTGAAACTCCTTCTTGACTTGGCATACTATAAGCTGCGAATCACTGAAGATCTGTAACGCTCGAATGTTTAGTTCTTTAGCAATTTTCAAACCAGCAATCAGAGCTTCATATTCTGCTTCATTGTTTGTTGAAGGAAATTCTAATCTTAGCGCATAGCATAATGACCGGCCTTCAGGAGTTTCAAGAACAATTCCAGCACCTGAACAGTAATCATTTCTTGCGCCATCTACAAATAACTTCCATTGGATTGGGGGGTTCTCGATTGTTTTTTCCTCGCTGTTACCCTTGTCTGTAAATTCTGCAATAAAATCTGCCAAAGCTTGTCCGTTGATCGCTTTTCTAGGATGATAAGTGATGTCATATTGGCTCAATTCAATATTCCACTTTAAAAGGCGGCCCGAAGTCTCGGGGCGAAACAAGACTTGCTTTAAAGGTTGATCAGTGAGGACTTTGATAGGATGAGCTTGGAAATATTGCCTCAACTTTCTTGAGGCAATCAATAGACAATAGGCGAGTTTTTCCAACTTGGAGTAATTCATTTCTGCCCCAGTGAGTCTTTTGCTGATATAGTAAACTGGATGTTGAATCCTTTTGTCTTCCCGTACCAGCGCTGCACTTAAAGCATGAGATGAAACTGCCAAGTATATAAGGAGATCCTCGCCATCGCCGGGCCTAGAAAGTATTGGAGGCGTTTCCATATGTTGAATCAATTCTTCAAAAGCTTTCTGGCATTCGGGAGTCCAGTCAAAGTTTTTCTTTCCTTTCTTTAGAGCGTCGAAGAATGGAATGCATTTATCAGTAGCTTTGGATATGAACCGACTTAAGGCGGCAATTTTTCCATTGAGACTTTGCAATTCCCTCTTTGTTTTAGGAGCTTTGACTTCTTTTAGAGCAGTGATTTGAGCTGGACTAGCTTCAATGCCCCTAGCGCTCACGATGAAACCCAAGAACTTCCCAGATTCTACCCCGAAAGAACATTTTAAAGGGTTAAGCTTCATTCCGTATCTTCGGAGAATTGCGAACATTTCTGCTAAGTGTTCGATGTGATCCACTGCTTTCTTAGATTTTACTAGCATGTCATCAACGTAAACTTCCATAGTCTTTCCCAACTGCGGTTTGAACATAGCATTGACCAGTCTTTGGTATGTTGCCCCCGCATTCTTCAACCCAAAGGGCATAACTCTGTAACAGTAAAGACCGACATCGGTGATAAAGCTTGTGTCCTCCTGATCTGGCTCATGCATCATGATCTGATTATATCCGGAGTAGGCATCCATAAAAGACAACAATTCATGACCCGCTGTTCCATCTACCAGTTGATCGATCCTGGGTAATGGGAAGCTGTCTTTGGGACAGGCCTTGTTTAGATCTGAAAAGTCGATGCACACTCTCCATTTACCATTGGCCTTCTTAACCAGCACTGGATTTGAAACCCAATTTGGATAGGTAGATTCTCTGATGAAATTATTCTCCATGAGCCGGTCAACTTCCTCTTTCAATGCTGTCGACCTTTCTGGACCTTGGATTCTTCTTTTCTGCTTTACTGGCGTGAACTTTGGGTCAATATTCAGAGCATGTACCGCAACTTCTGGGGATATTCCGCACATATCGGCATGGGTCCAAGCGAAAACATCCAGGTTTGCTTTCAAAAAAGATATCAAGGCATTCTGAACTGACACATTAAGTTGTGAACCCACATTCAGCATCTTGTTTGGGTCCTTCAGATCAACGGGCACCGGTATCGTTGTTTCTGCTGGTACCACCCTACTCTCCCCCGCACTGGCCTCTCTAGGATCCATCACTTTTCGTGCCCCGCTATGCTCGCCAGTGCAGGGTCCGCCCTGTAGTTGCTATAGGGTTGGTGTTTTGATGCGGATTGGGGTTGCCGCATCTTTTCCCATTTCTCTTTTTCTTGACTCTCGCAGCTCTGTCCAATAACATTCTCGCGCAACATTTTGATCCCCTTTTATAACTCCTACTCCATTGTCAGTAGGAAATTTAATAGTGAGGCACCACGGGGCTAGGATAGCCTTGAATGCTGCGAGTGTTGGACGGCCAAGAAAAGCATTATAAGCAGAATATTCATCGACGATCACAAAAGTTTGTCTGCGGACCACTTTCCTTTCTCCTTCTCCAAGTTCAACAGGTAGATCAATGGTCCCAACTGGTTGCTTTGGCTCCCCAGTGAAGCCAACAATCTTCTGAGATGAGGCTTGCACATCCGCCATCGGGATTTTCATCTGGTCAAACGTTTTCTTGAAGAGGATGTTGCAAGATGCGCCGCAGTCAATAAGAACTCTTCTGACAATAGCCGGTCCAATACCGGCCGAGATGACTAACGGGTCCAAAGTAGGGGCCTCAATGCCCGTGGAATCTCTAGCCCTGAACACAATATCATCATTAAAAGTCCTTTGTTGTTTCAGGGGTGTAGAGTCCTCTAAAACAAAGACATTCTCTTCAGTTGGCACATGTTTCAGAGCTCGAGTGTACCTCTCCATTTCACCCCAGCTTCTGCCTGCTGGGTGGGGTCCTCCTGTGATGACATTAATAACTGGCCTTCCAGATTCATGTCCTGCGGCCTTCTCATTTGTCCTGGGATGATGAGCAAGAGCTTGTTGCCCCTGACTTGACGAAGCAGGATCATTACCACTCTTCTTCACAAATTGCTGCAGCTTATTTTCTCTTAGCAATTCTTCGATTATATTTTTCAATTGACGGCAGTCGTCTGTGTCATGACCAGGCTGATTATGGAAGCGACAGAACTTCCCACTTTGCACAGCTTTTCTTCCGGTTCTGAGAACAGGAGGTTTGGGATACTCAAAAGAATCTTTTGTAGCCAGGTAGATGCGCTCTGGTGTCTCTAACAAAGGAGTATATTCTGATGGCTTGAAGGATCGAGGCTTCTTTGAATTGTGTTGTTTCCTTCCATCATTATTTTCTCTTTTCTGTCCCACAGATCCATTCTTACGTGGCGCAGCAGTGTTGTCTTCAGCTTTCTCTACTGTTGCCTTTGCCGGGACAGGACGGCTTTCCAAACGCATGAATTCATCCGCCTTTTTGTAGAACTTTTCCAGAGAATTTGGCTCCTTCATGTTCAGCCACTTTCCGAATTCACTTGACTTATCAATAGCTCTCATCAAATAGGTCAAGACCATGCGGGGTTCTGCATTATCCACCTCAGCTAACGCTATATTAAAGCGATTTAAAAAAGACTTGATAGTTTCCCCCGGATTCTGTTCCAAACCGGATAACGACATGATGTCTTTTGCCTTTGAAGCATATAGCCTAAATTGCTCTTTAAATTTCCTGGTTAGGTCTGAAAACTGATCGATGGACCGGACAGGCAGTTTTGTGAACCAAAGCAGAGCTACCCCTTCCAAATACACAGGAAAATAGCGGCATTTTATCTCGTCAGAAGCTCTGGCACCTGTCATGTGCCAATCATATTTGTACAGGAACTCATTTGGATCACTTGTCCCTTTGTAAGCTGGAATGGTCGGAGGGACGAACTTCCTTGGGAATTCAGCTTTTAGGATCTTTTCAGTAAACGGAGTCTTGCTCGGAGCGAAACCCCACTCTTTCTCATCTTCGACCCTTTGCATACTTTCTTTCATAATCTGTCGAACCATACCAGAAAGATATTCTTCGTCATTCCTATTTCTGGATCCTCCAACCTCAGGCAATGTCCGTTCAAAGGGGCTAGCAGCCCTTTCGGGAATGTTTCTAGTTTCAGCATCATGGACATTACCGACAAAGTTCCTTTCATTATTCGCAGGTTGACGGTTTGCCCCGAGCAAATCGTTTAACCTATTCAGAATCAGAGCATTCTGAGCATTCTGAGCTTCCAATTGCGCGTTCTGGGCATTTATTTGCTGATTCAACCCAAAGATAGCAGCGTCCAATTCCGCTTTTGAAACTCCAACAGCTGGAGTGGCTTGATTTGGTGTTGGGGAAGCGGAGGTTCCCTCTTGAATGTTTGCAGATCTCACAGATTTACTTTTCCTTCCAGGAGCCATGATTTCGGATAGACTTCTGGTTCTTAAAGAAACTTTATCTACAAATCTTTCTGAAGCAATGATGATAGATGTCCTGAGTTCAATTCTCAGTGAAAGCACCAAAATGTTAACGCTCAAATTTAAACGCTAACACCCTGGTGTATAAGATGTGATTGTGAAAGCACCACCCGTTCGTACGGGAAACAGAAATAAGCAGAAAGTATGCAGAAAAACAGTAAGAGACACAGTATTTATAGTGGTTCGGCTTATAATCCAGCCTACGTCCACTTTAATCTTTTTATCACTAGTTTGATTACAATTCTTTACAAGATCTTTCAATTACAACACACTTCAAGTGATAGGATATGTGAAACAAGTAGCTCAAGCTTTGATGTTGACAATCATCTTCAAATCCATGGCGAATGTGGATGATTCCTTCATGGAGTTCCTTTAGAAGTTTGTTGGATCTAAAAAGCTTTGAAGTAGTCTGGAATTCGGCAGAGTAATGGCGCTTGAAGAGAATGAGCCAAAAAGTCCTTTGCATGTTGGAGATGGTTTCATATTTATAGAGAGTTCTGGGCGGAAAAAGTGCTAAGTCCTAACTCGTGGCCGACTTAAGATAAGTCGTGTTCGACTTAAGGTAAGTCGTCCCCGGGTCACTGAGCCGAGTCTATGGCAGTTCCCCTTTTTTGAACCCATCCCTAAGTTCTAAGTCGTGTGCGAGTTATCTGGCTGCAATTGCTAATTTCCTTTCTTAAGTCGTATACGACTCTTTTTATGTCGTAAGTCGTAGTCGACTTAACTAATTGCAACTGGTTTAAAGCAAGTCTTAACTCGTAGACGAGTTAAGAGGTGTGTCTTTAGGTCGTATCCTCCTTAAGTCGTATAACTTCTTTAAGTCGTAAGGGTCTTAAGTCGTACAAACTGCAGTTATCATTAAGTCGTAGGCCATCAATTTCCTTAAGTCGTAAAGACCTTAAGTCGTTAGCTTTTCTTAACTCGTATGCCTGCTAACTCGTAGAAGATCTTAACTCGCAGAGGATTAACTCGTAGAGGCTTAACTCGTGGAGGATTAACTTGTGGAAGATCTTAACTCGTACACTTGCTAATTTGTAGATATGCTAACTCGTAAAGGCTTATCTCGCAAGTAGCTTAACTCGGGTACTCCTTAACTCGTAGGCTGCTTATCTCGTAAGCTTGCTAACTCGTAGAGGTCTTTAAGTTGTAGGAAGTTGCTGACTCATGTATCCTTTAACTCGTACATGCCTTGAGTCGTACATGCCTTGAGTCGTACATGCCTTAACTCGTGGACCTGTTAACTTGTGAACGAGTTAGGGTTAACACCGTTCAATTTCATTTTCTTCTTCTTCTTCTTCTTTTTAGTAAC
Source organism: Allium cepa (assembly GCA_030765085.1). Lineage (NCBI taxonomy): Eukaryota > Viridiplantae > Streptophyta > Magnoliopsida > Asparagales > Amaryllidaceae > Allium > Allium cepa. The sequence continues at coordinate 854,985,101 of CM060931.1, forward strand.
ACGCATACTTTTATGCACACATATTTCCACTCAGCTAAACAACACAACAGCATCCATGAATAAACATGCATATTTCACCCAACACAACACGCATGCATGAATAAACATGCAGAAACCTTCCACTCAGCTAAACAACCCACCTCCACCTTCACGCATCCTCTTTATATATATATATATATATATATATATATATATATATATATCACAAGTCGAGACTCAAATGCATGAAATACACATGAAATACACATGCAGGAAAAACACATGAAACTCCCCCTCGTACGCATGCATGTAAAGTTTTGTACATGCACCACCTACCTTCCTCCACTCCACTTGCTGAAACCTTTGCCCACTTTCTTTTTTATTTTTTATTTTTTTTGTTTTTACGCACACTCACTAACACACAAAACACCCAGCACACACACACACACCATACACACACGTCACACATATACACACACTCGCGAGGCCAAGAAGGGTAGTGGCGGAGACATGCGTGGTTCAGTGGTGGTTCGGTTGATGGGAGGTGATCGGTTTTGGGTGTGGAGCGGCGTGTGATGGAGTGGGGCGGTGAAGATCTGGGTGGTGAATGACGTGCGTGTTTCGGGAGGGAGGGGAAAAAGTAGTGAAGGGTGAAAGAGTTTGCACTGCTGGGGAAAGTAGTGAAGGGTGCGTGTTTCATCATTCCTTTTTTTTTTCATTTTCAAAATTTCAGAAAGAAGTATGAAAGAAAAGAGAATAAGAGGAAGGATAGGAAGAATAAACTCGTACCTGAAGAAAGTTTAGGAATGAGTGAAACGAAGTGATCAGAGAAGATAATGAAATGGTGCGAAATGGTGCGTGTTCAATTTAATTTTATAATTCTTCAACAATAAATTTCATCTTAGTTTTTGGAAGAGCCACACACATTTCCAAGTTAAACCCATCTTCCAACTACAACATTAATTCTACCAGCTGAGATATCTTTGTTTTCAATTTTAAGTGAATTTGGCTTAAGGAATTTGGATTGCAATTGTTTACCCGGTCCGTCCGGAACGGTTAAATCAGCGAGACGATTTCCGTCAAACTCCGATTAGCACAAATAAATATACCGTTTTGATCAGTGCGACGATGCGCTTCCAACGGTACACAGATTATAGCGATACGATGGTTTTATAAAAATTCGAATTTACGCCGCTTAAATTGTTCGTTTTGCAGAACAATTTAAACGGAACAGGCGATGACAGTTTCTGACGAAACGAATTACATAATCTTGATCAGAATAATTTTTACAACATAACTGCGTAAAAATATTTGAATTTGAAAGATAAATTTTACGCAGCTTTTTATGAACCAATATACAGTAAAACGCGAACGAAATTTACTGTAATATTTTGCGACGAAACTTTTTCTATATTCATATCTAACTAGACGTATCTCATAAATAAAGTTTGGACATTAATTGAGATCGTTTATAAATTTCAAAATTTTTATACTTAAACGATGAATTTAAAATTATAAATTGGGTCGAAAATTCATGGTCGTTACAAAAATATAATTTTATAGTTGATGCTTTTAGATCGTGTTATGTGCATTCTATTAATCCAATTTCTAATGTTGGTAAGCCAATTGTTAGTGAAGCTGAAGTCATGATTAAACCACCTAAAAAAAATTCATGGTGTTGGAAGACCTTCTATTAAAAGACATGGCGGCTTTTCTTATTCTTAGAGTAAATGGAATAAATGTAGTAAGTGCAATCAAGTTGGACATAACAAGAGGAATTATCAATCTTCAATGAAGATTTAAATTTGAATATTATTTTTTCTTTCATATTTGTCATTTTATTTAAGGCATATCTTTGTTGTTTACTTGTTTGCTATAGTTAGGCTTTTTTTTATTGGAACATGTTTTATGATGATTGGTTATTTTAATAAGAAGTTTACTTTTATTTGTGAATTTTATGTGATTTTTATTTGATTATGGATCATATTATTTTCTTTTGTATATAATTTTTTTTTCTAATGTAATACTATGTTTGTGAGAAAAGAATATTGATATTTTATTTTCAGATGTTTTACATTAATTTAACTATTTATCGGAATAATGCTATTTGTATTTTGTATTTAGTATAGACTAAAAAGGATGTCCAACTTGATTATCTGTTTACAACTCTGTGATGCTTGTTCGTACGAAGTGACGGTAATAATTTTATAAAATGATGAATTTTTAGTTTACAATCCATGTAGATAAATTTGATGCTAATTCAATATAGAATATTCCAATAGTTCACATTTTGATTTTAGTTCTTCCTCATATCAATTTACAGTTAACAATTCATTATACAAGTTACAGCAAAGCAAGTTACAGTAAAGAATGCCAGATGATCCCACAATGTCAAATGATTAAACACCAGAGCGGACAAAAATATAAGGATAAAAGTGCAAAAAAGATAAACCTCTACTTGCTATGGAAAATATTAAAGTGTAGTGAAAGCTTCCTTTAATTCGAAGATGGCTTGTACTAAAAGATTGTGTAGTTGTAATCAATGGAAAGTTACCGGTTTTCCATGTGCACATGCCATTAAGTGTATGAATAGGTCAAGGCGATCAATATATGACTATGTGAAATATAATTTTACAGTTGATGCATTTAGATCCAGTTATGTGCATGCTATTAATCCAATTTCAAATGTTGGTAAGCCAATTGTTAGCGAAGATGAAGTCATAACTAAACCACCTAAAAAAATTCATGGTGTCAGAAGACCTTCTACTAGAAGACATGACGGCTTTTCTTATTCTCAGAGTAAACGGAATAAATGTAGTTAGTGCAATTAAGTTTGACATAACAAGAGTAATTGTCAAGCTTCAATGAAGATTTAAATTTAAATTTTATTTTTTCTTTTATGTTTGTCATTTTATTCAAGGTATATCTTTATTGTTTACTTGTTTGCTATAGTTAGTTTTTTTTTACTGGAACATGTACTATGATGATTGGTCATTTTAATAAGAAGTTTACTTTTATTTGTGGATTTTATGTCATTATTATTTGGTTGTGGAGCATATGATTATCATTTGTATATTGTCAGTCTTTTTAATGTAATACTATGTTTGTGAGGAAAGAATATTGATATTTTATTTTCAGATGTTTTACGTTAATTTAACTATTCATTAGAACAATGCTATTTGTATTTAGCATGTTTTATTTAGTATAGACAAAAAGGATGTCCAACTTGATTATCTATTTACAATTTTGTGACGCTTATTCGTATGGAGTGACGGTAATAATTTTATAGAACTACAAATTTTTGGTTTACAATTCAAGTATATAAAATTTATGCTAATTCAATATAGCATATTCGAATTACGCACATTTTGATGATAATTCTTTCTGAATTAATTTATAGTTAACGATTCATTATATATAAGTTATAGCAAAGAAGTTACATCAAAGAAAGCAAGTTGATCCCAAAATATCAAATGATAAAACACAAGAGCAGGCAAAAACAAAAGGATAAAAGTACAAAAAATATAAACCTTCACTTGCTGTGGAAAATATTATAGTGTGGCGAGAGCTTCCTCTAATTCGAAGATGAGTTCTACAAGATAACTCCATTCAAAATAATATAGAATTTTTTGTATAAAAATTTGTTTATAAATTTAAATTTCTACCCAAAAAATTCAAATATATTATTGAAGTTTCATAATGTTCTTGATATCGAAACCTTTTAAATTGTGATTGAACAATTTTAGTTAAGGTAATTCAGCAGCTAGTACGATCATGAAAGGAAATCCAGAAGCTTGTGTTAATACCATAAAAGTAGACGCTTTAAAATATTTGTGAACATACCCTGTGCATTTTAAGCATAGACACACTATTAAGTTGAGAATTTTTTGTCTTAACAGTAGTAATTTTGTTATCAAAAGAAATGCACAAACAACAGAGTAAGCATTGTACTGAAATAAAAATAGAATATTGGAACAATGTACTAGATTAAGCACGCAAAAGAGTCAGAATAAATTTTAGATACTCATATAGACTTGGTGTAGAGACACAAATATGAATACCATATGAAGAAAAATTACACAGGATTAAATACAATATGCTGCTGATTATAAAGATGCCACGCAGTAAAAAATAGTCAACATATTGAAGAAGAAATTTTTTGCTAGCCGTCACCATTTCACTGCATTTCAATAAGCAAAATAAAATAAAAAATGCATGAGTGCTTTATAGTATTGGGAATTAAAAGTAAAAGTTGAAAGAGGAGAAGCGACCTCATTATCTTCAAAAATGGGGGCTTTTCCATCGTAGTTAGTATCCTATGTGGAAAACGTATATATTCATAGTTATAGGACAATACTAATAATCTAAGTAAAATACTAATTCAATATAGCATTTTCCAAAATTGATGCTAATTGAATATAACATTTCAATCCAGTCCTATTCTCAGTAATCATGATATATAAAAACAGCAAGCATGAAACTTTCAAAGCAAAATACTGATTAACTAATTACATTTTTTCAAGTAGCAATACAAGACAACTTTAGCAGAAGAAGGAAACCTTTAAAACAACATACGTATAACCAATCATAGTTTTGCAAGTATTAACCCAGTTCCACTTCGATTAGCCTACAGTAAAATATAAGTTCCAATTCAACTTCAATTAGCACTTCATCTCACTTCTGCTAATTCGTATCCAATTTCAATTAGCATTCAACATCAATTCAGCTAATCCATATTCAACTATATTTAGCACTTTAATTGATCTAATTCAAATTAACTACAATTAGCACTTCTTTGAATTTTCCAATTCTTTAAATTTCTGTTTACTTGAGTTCTTTTTTTCATTGCTTTTTCAGCTTCTTTAGGAGACGAGTTGTAAAGAAATTCACTACATTCCAACTTCACTGCGGATCATTTAGCACATCATACACTATTTTAGCTCGCAATAGTTTGATATCTTTTTACGTATTCATTTGGAAGGTTCAAGTCTCGGTTCAATCTTTGGATTAGTTTCATCATAAATGGTGCGCAGTCATTCCTGTTGATTTAAAAAAATAACAAAGATTGTTTGTAATAAACAATCTACTATGCTAGTAATTATAACATTACACATAGACTAAAAATATTTATACATGGTAAATATTTAATAATTGTGATCTGCTAAGAGAATTGTACATCAGCTTGAGGAACATAGGCTGGATACATAAGGACTTGTATAGGTATTTATGAAGGAGCTTTCAGATTAACAGAGTAGAAGAGCAGTGGCATAAAAAATATATAATGCTATGACCATTTAGCATTTCTCTTAACATATAAAATTGGGCTTCATATAGAAATTTAATAGGAACCTATCACATTAGCAGATTAAAAGGATAGTGGTATGATATTATAATGGTATGGTCATTTAACATTTACAATAAGTATATAGTATAACATATCATATATTTTTACTGCTATTACCATTTAGGACTTTGATAACACTATATGCATATCAATAACCATCTATGTCCTATTATATAATCATAATGCAACATGTCATATATTTTGGTGTATTGAACATTGGAGCATTGCAATGCTATGATCATTTAGCCTTTACATGAAAATACATAGTGTAACAAATTGTACTTTTTTACTGCTATTACAATTTAGCACTTTGTTCAAATATAGTGTAACCTGTCCCTTTTTTGATGCATTGAACATTATATCATTGCAATTGTTAATATAATCCATGTGCAGTTTTCTTAAAGAAAATTAACTACTTAATAATGCCTGCGAAGAAAATTCATGTATGGACATTGTGATTGCTTTATCTTCTTTCTCCCAATTTCCTTATTTAAGATTCTGTTTTGCTTCCATTTTTCGTCTAATATCTTTTACATCTTTTTTTCTATTAAAAAAGGAAAAAAAGTGTTCTATTTTTTGGTTGTAAAATGTAATCTTACAAGTAGCCAAGCTTATTTATAATGTTGATTTGATGCTGTGGTTGATCTTCTCGGCCTCAAAGAATCATAATTGCACCATTGTCTTTGATTATAATCCAATGTAAGTAAAGTCCAGTTGTTGATATTTTTTTTTTGGTGATAGTGTCGAGGTGGGCACCGTAAAGCTTAAAGGCGAGGCTAGTTAGTGGCTTACGTGAAGATGAGTCGGAGGCGATCTAGGTTATGAGGTGGTGAGGAGGCGGAGATGGATAGGGAAATGACGCGTGATGTCTGTAGGGAGGAAAGAAAGAGGGAGGGAGGTAAGGTTGGAAATAAAGGATGTGAAAAGCTTGGAAACATATACTTATTCTAAAATCTCTTTTTTTTCTTCTTCTTTTGTATGAATATGGATGGAAGAACAAGAAAGTATGCAAGGAGGTGATTTCCAGGCAAAAGAATGACTTTAAAGTTTCCCTGATACACAAACAATACAATATATATACGTTTTTTATATTTATTCCTATCAAATGAATAGTAAAGCCAAAGAATTGAATGCACATGGTCATAAAGTAGAGTGTGAATACGAACGAAACGGCTAACACATAAGAAATAGAAAAATGCAAGCACGAATTCTAGGGTTATAAATGCTAAAGGATTTTTGATTTCAACTAGTAAAAAATGGAAAGACACATAATGTTAACGCCTAAATTTGAACGCTAACACCCCGGTGTGTAGATGACTGTTGTGAAAGCACCACCCGTGAATACGGGAACAAGATACAAGTAAAGAGATTGCAGAAAAGCAGTAAAAACACAAGTTTTATAGTGGTTCGGCCCAAAATCAGGCCTACGTCCACTTAGATTCTCTTTATTGCTGATATGAGTACAATTTATATCACTTTCTTCAATTACAATTAACTTCAGACAAATAGCTCAAACTCCCATGAAGAATAATCTTTCGAATTCATCTTGAATGATTGTGATTCTTCTTTGAAGTGTGTAGTAGCGTCCTTGGAGTTTGAAGTGCTTGGAATGTTGCTTGAGTTGAGAAAATGGCAGAGTAACGGTGCTTCGAGAATTAGCCCAAAAGGTCCTTTGAATGTTGGTGATGGTCGTGTATTTATAGAGGTTCTCGGTGTTGAGTTATAGGTAGTAGCCGGGTCAAACTGGATCGTGAGTTGGTGCCGAGCTAGGCTAGGTCGTAGGTCGCCCCCTCTCTCTTATGCATGGTCTTCAGTTTAAGTTGACGTCATGTGCTAAGTCCTAGGTCGTTACCGAGATAATGTGTTACGTGTTAAACTCCTGCGCAACTTCACTCCTCAAATCCATAGATCGGTCACGACTCATCATAAGTCATAAGCCGGCCACGGTTTAGATTGGATGAGTTTGTGCCTGATAGTTAAGTCGGCAAGCATCTTGGATAGTTAAATCGGTAAATAGGTTAAGTCGGTGGGCTTTTATAAGTTTTTAGATCGGGTCCTTCTAAGGCACTAGATCGGTAGCTGCCTTAGGTCGTAAACCTTGTAAAGTACTAGGTCGGCTTCCATACTAGGTCGGAACTCTCCTTAAGTCGGCATAGCCTTGTTAGACCGGCATCCCTTCATGCCTTAGATCGGTATCATTTGGGTTAGCATGCTTCATAAGGTTAAACAGTTAAGTCGTCATTCCTTCAAGCCTTAGGTCGGTGTCTTTGTAATTCCCCTTAGGTCGGTAACCCTATTAGGCAGTTAGGTCGGCAACTATGTTAAGTCGGACCCTTTGTTATCTCTTAAGTCGTTAGGCCAGTCTCTTCTGATGCTCTAAGTCGGCACCCGTGATAAGGCATTGGATCAGTACGATTCTTAACCAGTTAGGTTGGCATAGCCTTAAGTCGGCAACTCCTCTGGGTCGTAACTTTCGGCCGAGGCAGAGTTAACATTTGCCCCTCGAAGTACACGCCTATTGGTTAGGTCGTGTGCTTCGATATTCTTTAACTCGTCCTCCACCAAGTCGGTAAGTATTTAGACCGTACGCGATCCAACAGTTCTCCCCAATGTAAGGTATAAAACATCCATCTTCTTCTTTCTTTTCATCACTTACTCCTTTGCTCGATTTCGCCATTAAAATTTTCTCAAGCTCTTACAAGCGACCTCATTCCAGTCGATCACCGATAATCACTACTATCCATTGCGTAAGTGAATCCGTCCCCTTCTCAATCATAGGTTGCTGTCGGTTCATGAATTCTGTCATTTGAATACGAATCGTTTCTTTGCGCAACGTTCCATCACGAATCCCACTATACCTGTAGTCGATGAAGTTTAGGTTACTAGGTTCGATTTTAACTGACCGATGAAACGATGAAGATGGTTCACTGATTCAGGCTAGTGGATTTTGATGTGTGCTAGGATTGCAAGGTTTCGAATTTGCAGAGGTTTTGAATTGGTGCAATGGATGATCTGAAAGTATGAACTAATAGGAATGAAGTGTGGGTTTTTTGATTTGAGGGGGTAGCTAACGGTTTGAGTGGGTCGAAGTATTGATTTTGATGCGACCCGTTGATTTCAGGCGACTTAGCTTTTGGCCGATTCACTCCTTAAATCGTGGCCGTGTTAATACATGTGGGAAACCCACCGACCTACCATTCTGCCGATCTAAGCTTTAAACCGTGGCCGAGATAACACTTGAGAAATTCCTGCCTTTCGAACCAGAGCTTGCGACCTAGTGAACGAGTTGCCAAGTTAAACCATCTAGACCTTGACCCGCTACCTACTTAGCTTCATCTTGCAAAAGAGTTTTAAACCGTAGCCGAGTTAGTTCTTAGGCTCTGGGTGTATTGTCATTTAGGAGCATAGGCCTACTTTAAGTATTCTGACTTGGACTTCCGAACTAAGTTGCCTATATTTTGAACATTTTGAATTGGCCTAACTTCAAGTTTGCTTGAATTTCATTGTGTTACTTTACAGATCATTCTCACTTTTAAGCTGTAAACCTGTTGAGAATAACAGACAAACAAAGAGAACCAAGGCGCACATACTGCCACTGACTGCCCATATCAAATGACAGATTAGTCAAGACAAGATAAGAGACATGAATATATTGCATGAAATGTTGTGAATTAATTGACTAAAGTAAAATATTAATGCAAAGTATCAACAATTTGAACTGATTTATCTGCATCAACATCCTACTTGAATATTTAGACTTAAAACAATAATCCCTGAATTTTATAACTAACAAATGCTTGCTAGTTTTTAATCCAGTTACCTTTGCTTATTGTTTGATTGATACTTGTACGACACTTCACACACTTTAGGAAACGTGCACCTTCATGTTTGAATACCCAGTTGTTTATGTAGAATGACTTCTCATCAACAAGAAGAAATGGTAGCTCAAGAGGAAGAGACTTTCCCAGTAGCTGTTCCCATAGAGAATCCTCCGGAGAGAACTTCAACCATTCTAACCCCAAGAATGTTTATTCAGATACGCACCCAATTCGGCTTTGCTGAAAGTGATGTCTTATTTCCCGGGCCAAGCGACACTGCCGATAATCCTCCTTACGGTTTTGTTGCAGCCAATCGCCAAATGTGCTTAAGTGGGGCAATTCCCCCTTTCAATGACTTCCTTCGAACTCTTCTTCTCCGGTTGACGATCTCTCCATTTCAACTTCATCCTAATGGTTATGCCATCTTGATGGGGTTATGTGTTTTGTTTAGAAGAACTCTTGATCGCCTACCGAGTTTTGAAGAAATTCGTTATCTGTGCTCGTTTACAAAGAGTAAAGATCATCCTTCACTCATTATTGTGAGAAGTGCCAGAAACCGCAAGCTCCTTTCCGATCTCACTGAAAGTGTTCATGGATTTTTGAACCAGTTTTTCTTTGCTCGCTGCCCTCCAGGGTTTTATGCCATCTGGAGAATAGGAAGTAAGACTAGTGTTTCCATTTTTTCGTTTTTGAAACTTTTTCCGAGATCCGAACTTTCAGTTGCTAACTTCATTCTTTGCTCTTTTCAGCACTTCCTCTCCCTTCTAGAGATCCGATTCATAAACAAGTTTTCGAGAGGTTGAGTGCCGTGGCTGCGGAAGAAAGGAGCATAAAATTTCTGCTGAAGGATGAATTTTTACACCAATACGGGCTTCTACACGCTTCTCGTTCTACGCATGCCCATGAAGTTCCAACAGAAGTTCCCGATTCTCCGATGAAAACTCCTGACGCCCCGGTTACTGTCGAACAACTCGCATCAAAAGAGTCTAATATTGAAGCTTCATTGGTGAAGTGTTCCACTTCTACCGACATTATGGGGTCATCCAGTAAGACGGTGCTTGCCCCGATCGAGGAAGAAGAAGAACCTTCACAGCCTCTCGGGGGATTAGCTGATGTAGGAATTGAGAAAACAAGTCCCACCAAGCATGATGGTGACGATGTTTATGAGGGGTTGAGCGACATAATAGTGACTTCGCAGGAGCTTTTTAGAGATGACGTATCTAAAACTATCTTTCCTGTAATTGAGGCGACGTCTCTTCTTCGACAAACGCCAACACAAACATCAACTCCTCATACCCAAGCTATCATCACCTCTACACCAAAGAGTGGTTTGTAGCTTAATGCGTGTAGCTTGCACATCACACAACACTTAGGACTTTTTGGCATTTGTTCACATTTATGCACTTATCTTCTTATACTTTAAAGATTTCTAAAGCTTCTCTTTTCTTATTTCAGATTCTTCAATGACACGCGGCGGATCATATTATCAGGATTTCCAACGCTACGGGGGGCGTGGTCAATATGATTATCGGCGTTACTTTCCCTCCTATAGAGAGTCTGACGAAGAGAGGGCTGCTCGAAAGGCTCGTGAAAGGAGGGATGCAGAAGAGCGTTATGACAGAAGGGATAGGGATGAGCACCATGATTCTCTGCAGAGGAGTGATGACTCGCACAAAAGGAAATCTCACGACGACCGAGGAAAAGGTCATGTAGCTGAAGATTCAGGCAAACGAGCCCGACATGGTGAGAGACATGCTTCCGCTATTCCCGAAAAGCCTACTGCCCCTGCCCCTCTTGACATTACTTCTGACTCTCCTGCTCTTGGGAAGGAGGACATCCAGACAATAATAAGTAGGCCTAAATTTCAAGTGGGACCGGGCCCAGCCACTTTACAAAGTCGTTTTCCGCAGTGGTGTTTAAAGGGTGTGAGGTTCGATCTCGACCTAGTCCCTATTGACAAGCCTGCTATGCTACGAAATCTTGACGCCGTTAAACTTGATATCGAGAGGATGTCAAACTGGCAGAAGCTTGTTGATGAGCTTCAACGAGTTAACCGCGCCAACTTAGAGGCTATGCTCACCATGGAAAACGATAAGGCTGAGTGGCAAAAGGTCCTTGAGCAGCATGATACCGAGATGAGAAGTATTACTTCCTACAACGAGGAGCTCGAAGCAAAGGTTGAGAAGTTGAAAGATGAGCTTGCTGCTTCCTCTACTTCATACTCTCAAAAAGAAGAAGTGCTTCTCAGACAAGTTAGAGATGCTCATGCCAGTCAGAGAGACGCTGAGGACAGGCTTGAAGTACAAAAAAGAATCAGTGACGGATATGTCTCTGATATTGCCGAGCTTCAAAAGAAAAACAACTCCCAGGAGGCGGAGATACAAATGCTCAAGCTTCAGCTTGCCAGAACTGAAAGGGAGCGCGATGAGGCTGTCGCCGGCAAAATCGCAGCCGAAGAATCTCATGAGGCGACCAAAAACAGCTTCGGCTCAACATTATTCGACTTCTACTTGCATAGCGTCTTGGGGCGTGGAAGCCTCGCCTTTCTTGGTCCCAAGTATGAGATCACTTTAGCTGAAGTGTGGGAGGCCGCCCTCGATATGCTTGGTGCTGAAGGTGCTGGTTATGACGAGTCAGCCCTGGAAAGGCATTATTTTGATGAAGACGCTCGCGCTGCTCTCGCCAGGGGAAAGGAACAACTTGCCAAACTAAGAACCGAAGTGACGGAAGGGGATCAGCTGGGGAAAACCACTTCAACTACTCTAGTCCAGCCACCTTCTTCGTCTGAAGTCGACATTATTGGTTCCAGTTCCCATCTCGCTTCTCCCACCAAAGTTACCGCTGATATTACAAGCACACAAGGTGGAGACGAGGGTGAAGAGAGCGCTGATACGCAAGCTTATGAAGTCGATATCAGGAAACCAGCTTCTTCAGGTAACTTCACTGTTAATCTCGCTACTGTCAATTCTGCTCAAGCTGGTTACTCGCTTATTTCACATGAGTTTCACGAGCTCCTTGGCTATTTTCTCAACCTTGACGAGCCTTCATCTCCTCTCTTTACTGACTTCATTGGTGAACCCTCATCTCCTCTTTTTACTGACTTTAACCTTTTTTCTTCTGTAGAGAGAGTACCAAGCACTGCTCAAACTTCTACTCCTCCGGTCATCCTTCCTTCATCTCTTCAGGCGGTGCCTCCTTCTGCCTCGCAACCTGGATCACAGGAGGAACAAATAGAGGCTCTTCACGGCTTGGATGATCCCATCGCTTCGCAAGAGCAGAAAGATGAGAGACCTGAGGGAGGTGACATTTCCCCGGAACGGACTCCTTCTGACGACATTGTTCTATCAAAACTTGTCACTCCGGGGAGTGAGTCTTCCTCACAGAGGAGAGAGAAGCGTGGGACATCAAAGAGGAGGGGGAATAAAATCACCGCCACTGAAGAGGAGCCGGAAGTTGGACCGGTTACACCTGCCTCTCCCACTTCCCTTATACCCACTGGCCGTCCTGAAAAGCTGGTTATTCGACCGAGTAAAGGGTCCAAAGGAGGGAAGAAGAAGTGAAGATTTTAGCTTTTTGCCTTTTGTATGAACTGGCCGAGAGTTGTGCGGGTACCGGCCCCCGCTTTTATTTTGAAAACCTGTATCTGCATTATAATTGAATAAAATGATTCTTCGTTTGTACAAACTTCTGTTTGAATTTGAGAATGCATTTACTATTTATTTTATTTCTTGCACAAGTTTATTTACACGATATTGCAGCGGGCTTATGGTATGTTGTTTGAGTATTACTTTACTGATGCAGCTATGCTACTATACCATGTTGCCCCCATACCTTAAGCTTGCTACAATATTTTATACTTCGAGGGGACTTGCACTCTTATTTGTTAAAGAATAATTATTTTATTCTTTAAAGAAAATTTTTATAGAGTACAACTCCCTTCGTATAAGTTTTTACGCTTTGTCGTACGAAGAAATCACTTTTTTCTTTTGCTTATGTGCATATTTTACCAAGTGAATTCCTCTATGTGGTAAAGCGGACCTCTGAAGGGTACTTTAACTTCTTTTCTTTTTTTTTACGATCATTTTCCATAGTAGGCAAATTACTTTTCCTTTGAAAGTTAAAGTACGCTTTTGATGAGGATTTTTTTTATATATATAGAAAGTTGTACCTCTGAGGAGGGATTCTTCACGTTTCAACACTTGGAAGTTTTATTTCAATCTCGGTGAAACGTGTACCTCCAAAGAGTTATGCCTTAGAAATCCTTTTCACGTTTCAACACTTGGAAGTTTTATTTCAATCTCGGTGAAACGTGGGTTTCCAAAGAGGTCTTTCTTCTTAATTGTGTCCCCGGGAGGGGGTTGTACCTCTGAGGAGGGATTTCTCACGTTCCAACACTTGGAAGTTTTATTTCAATCTTGGTGAAACGTGTACCCCCAAAGAGTTGTGCCTTTGAAGAAAGCCTTTTCACGTTTCAACACTTGGAAGTTTTATTTCAATCTCGGTGAAACGTGTGCTTTCAAGAAGGTCTTTGTTTTTGCATTTCAACTTTGGTGAAGTGAAATTCCGAAGAGCGGTTGCTACACTTCAACTCCTGGCGAAATGTGCCTCCGAAGAGGGCTTTTATTTTGTTTACATTTCAACTCTGGTGAAGTGAAATCCCGAAGAGCGGTTATAACACTTCAACTCCTGGTGAAATGGGCCTCCGAAGAGGGCTTTTATTTTGTTTACATTTCAACTCTGGTGAAGTGGAATCCCGAAGAGCGGTTATAACACTTCAACTCCTGGTGAAATGTGCCTCAGAGAGGGTTTTCATCGCCTGGAAGTTACTCTCTCATGGTTGGAGGGTCATGACTCCTCCAATCTTTTTTGTTGAGTAGAGAACTTTCTTTTTTGTGGCGTATGACCCATTAGAGGTCTTTTATCCTCCGAAGAGTTGCGCCTCCGAAGAGGACTTGTGCCGCTGATGGTAGCTTTGGTTGTTCCTCTGTTCACTTGCTTATGCCTTTTCAGCGATCCTCTTTTTTTTTCTTTTCAAGTTTTCATTCCCCTTTCTCTCACAAGTGGCTTGTTTAATCCAAGGAAGTGTACTTCATTGCCAGGCAAGTTCGTGAGAACGGGCACTAGCTTCCTAATTGGATGTTTGTTTGTTCAAACGATCTCAATTTATCAGCAAGGGCTCGTTTCTATCGAAATCATTAGCCGTTCAATTGAAGTATTTCCTATCTAGGATTTGAATTCGGGGTCTTTGTGACTTGAAATTTGTTTGTTGAATGATGGTGAGAATCGCTCGGTCTTATTATGCGCAAGTTTTATTTCCATGGTCTGCAAAAATTTAAATTGACATTTTAGCAATACATTTTATGTATTTTTATATCGAAAACAAAGCAAACATATAATGATAATAAGGAACACAAGATTTATAGTGGTTCGGCCATGAAATTGGGCCTACATCCACTTTATATATTTTTTTTTTTTTCATTATTTACTTGCATCAGTTTCACAATTGCTTTCAATTACAAGAATCATACATCCATAATTCTTTTTACAATTTTTCAACAAAATTTTCAAGTAAAGTATGGACGCAAGTGGTTGCTGTTCCATGCCCTTGGAATTTGCTCTCCATCAACAGTGGTGAGCTTGAATGTGCCGTCAAGAAGCTTCTGACCTACTACATATGGTCCTTCCCAATTTGGCCCAAACACACCTGTCGCGGTCATAATTCTTTTCAGGACTAGATCTCCAATTTCAAAGCTGCGTTGACGAACTTTGGAATTGAAATGTCTGGCTATCCTTTGCTGATGAGCTGCAACTCTGAGGTTAGCTTCATCTCTTTTTTCATCAAGGAGATCCACCGCTTCAAGTTGCAGCTTTTCATTTTCCGCTTGATTGAAATGGATTCTTCTGTGTGAAGGGACCTCTGTTTCAACCGGGATCATTGCTTCCGATCCGTATGCTAACGAAAAAGGAGTATGCCCAGTTGCAGTTTTGTGAGTAGTTCTGTATGCCCATAGTGCAAGTGGTAGTTTATCGACCCAACCACCTTTTGCTTTTTCGAGTTGCTTTTTGATGGTTGATTTGATGATCTTGTTCACTGCTTCCACTTGCCCGTTTGCCTGCGGATGAGCTACTGCCGAAAAGTTTTTCTGGATTTTGAATCGTTTACAAAAATCCTGGAATTCCTCGCTTTCAAACTGAGTACCATTGTCTGTGATTATTTTCTGAGGCACACCGTATCTGCAAATGATATTCTTGGTCACAAAGCTTATCATTTTCTTAGAAGTGATAGTAGCCAATGGTTCAGCTTCAGCCCACTTAGTAAAATAATCAACTGCAACAATAGCATATTTAATCCCTGATTTAGCAGTTGGTAGCGGCCCGATGAGATCCATTCCCCAAATTGCAAATGGCCATGGACTGACCATCTGTGTGAGTTCGGTAGAAGGTGCTCTAGGAATTTTGGCATATCTTTGGCACTTGTCACATTTTCGGGAGTAATCTGCGGCATCCCGATTAATTTCTGGCCAAAAATATCCGTATCGGAGAATTTTCTTTGCTAGTGTTTGACCACCTGAATGATCACCGCATTCTCCTCCATGCACTTCAGCTAGGATTGTTTTGGACTCTTCCCGGGATACACATTGAAGCAATGGCATTGAGAATCCCCGTCTGTATAATCGGCCATCCTGAATTACATAGCGAGAGGCCTTTCTTAGAAGCTTTCGTCTTTCTATCGAGTTTTCTGGCAGAGAACCCCTGAGTAGGTAATCCAGTATTGGAGTCATCCATGACTCTTGTTCTTGAGATACATTCACAATCCAGTCTATATCCATCTCGTCTATACTTGGCGCTGAAAGGACTTCTACAGGGACCAATCCCAATAGTTGAGCTTCACCAGAACTTGAATACTTTGCGAGGGAATCTGCCTTCATATTCTCTTCCCGAGGAATGTGGCTTATTGAATAGTGACCGAGTTCACATAGGAGTTCCCAAGCCTTTGACAAGTAGGAAGGCAAATTTCCACCTTTTGCTTGAAATTCTTTCTTGACTTGGCATACAATAAGCTGAGAATCACTGAAATTTGTAATGCTTGAATGTTCAGTTCTTTAGCGATTTTCAGACCTGCAATAAGAGCTTCATATTCTGCTTCATTGTTTGTTGAAGGAAATTCCAGTCTTAGTGCATAACATAATGATCGACCTTCAGGAGTTTCAAGTACCACTCCGGCTCCAGAACAGTTGTCATTTCTTGCGCCATCAACATACATCTTCCACTGGATTGGAGAATCATTGACCGCTTTTTCCTCACCATTATCTTTCTCTGTGAATTCTGCAATGAAATCAGCTAAAGCTTGTCCGTTGATTGCTTTTCGGGGGTGATAGGTGATGTCATATTGACTAAGTTCAATGTTCCATTTTAGAAGACGACCCGAAGTTTCAGGGCGAAATAGGACTTGCTTTAGAGGCTGATCAGTGAGTACTTTGATAGGATGAGCTTGGAAATATTGCCTCAGTTTCCTCGATGCAACTAGTAGGCAATAGGCGAGTTTTTCCAACTTGGAGTAATTCAGCTCTGCCCCAGTGAGTCTTTTGCTGATATAGTAAACTGGATGTTGAATCCTTTTGTCTTCCCGTATCAGCGCTGCACTTAGAGCATGAGATGATACTGCCAAGTATATAAGAAGATCCTCACCATTGCCTGGCCTAGAAAGTATCGGAGGCGTTTCCATATGACGGATCAACTCTTCAAAAGCTTTTTGGCATTCGGGAGTCCATTCAAAGTTCTTCTTTCCTTTTTTCAGGGCATCGAAGAATGGGATGCATTTATCAGTAGCTTTGGAAATGAACCGACTCAAAGCGGCGACCTTTCCATTGAGACTTTGCAATTCCTTCTTTGTTCTAGGAGCTTTAACTTCTTTTAAGGCGGTAATTTGAGCTGGACTGGCCTCAATGCCCCTAGCACTGACGATAAAACCTAAGAACTTTCCGGATTCGACCCCAAATGTACATTTCAGAGGGTTAAGTTTCATTCTGTATTTCCGGAAGACTGTGAACATTTCTGCTAAGTGTTCAATGTGATCCACTGCTTTCCTGGACTTCACTAACATGTCGTCGACGTAGACTTCCATAGTTTTGCCCAATTGCGGTTTGAACATAGCATTAACAAGTCTTTGGTAGGTTGCCCCTGCGTTTTTCAATCCGAAGGGCATAACTCTGTAGCAATAAAGTCCAACATCTGTGATAAAGCTTGTATTCTCCTGATCCGGCTCATGCATCATGATTTGGTTATAACCGGAGTAAGCATCCATGAAGGATAACAATTCATGTCCCGCAGTTCCGTCTACCAGTTGATCGATCCTGGGTAATGGGAAGCAATCTTTGGGGCAAGCCTTGTTTAGATCAGAAAAATCGATGCACACTCTCCATTTTCCATTAGCTTTCTTGACCAACACAGGATTCGAAACCCAATTCGGATATGTAGATTCTCTGATGAAGTTATTTTCCATGAGTCGATCAACTTCTTCTTTTAATGCTGCTGACCTTTCTGGACCTTGGGTTCTCCTTTTCTGTTTAACTGGTGTAAATTTTGGGTCAATATTCAGAGCGTGTACTGCAACTTCTGGAGATATCCCACACATATCGGCATGAGTCCAAGCAAAGACATCCAGATTTGCCTTCAGGAAAGATATCAAGACATTCTGAATTGACACATTAAGCTGTGAACCCACATTCAACACCTTATTTGGGTCCTTCGGGTCAACAGGTACCGGAATTGTCGTTTCCACCGGTACTACTCTATTCTCCCCTGTACTGGCTTTTCTGGGATCCATTTCTTTCCGTGCCCCGCTGTGCTCGCCAGTGCAGGGTCCGCTCTGTAATTGCTACAAAGCTGGTTCCTTGATGCGGACTGGAGTTGCCGCATCCTTTCCCATTTCTCTTTTTCTTGACTCTCGCAGCTCTGTCCAATAACATTCTCGCGCAGCATTTTGATCCCCTTTTATAATTCCTACTCCATTGTCAGTAGGAAATTTAATAGTGAGGCACCACGGGGCTAGGATAGCTTTGAATGCTGCGAGTGTTGGACGGCCAAGAAAAACATTATAAGCAGAATATTCATCGACGATCACAAAGGTTTGCTTTCGGACCACTTTCCTTTCTCCTTCCCCAAGTTCTACAAACAGATCGATGGTTCCTACTGGTTGCTTTGGCTCCCCAGTGAAGCCAACGATTTTCTGTGATGAGGCCTGCACATCGATCATAGGGATTTTCATCTGGTCAAATGTCTTCTTGAAAAGAATATTACATGATGCTCCGCAGTCAATGAGGACTCTTCTGACAATGGCTGGTCCAATACCAGCCGAGATGACCAAGGGATCTAAAGTAGGAGCTTCAATACCTGTGGAATCTCTGGCTCTGAAAATAATATCATCACTGAAAGTTTTCTGTTGTTTAAAGGGCGTAGTGTCTTCTAGAACAAAGACGTCTTCTTCGGCTGGAGCATATTTCAAAGCCCTGGAATATCTCTCCATCTCACCCCAACTTTTGCCAGCTGGGTGAGGTCCTCCTGAAATGACATTGATAACGGGCCTTCCAGATTCATGCCCCGTAGCTTTCTCTCCTACCCCAGGCTGATGAACAGGAGCCCGCTGCCCCTGACTCGACGATGCAGGATTGTTGCTATTCTTTTTCACGAATTGCTGCAACTTGTTTTCTCTTAGCAACTCTTCAGTCAGATTTTTCAGTTGGCGGCATTCATCAGTTTCATGACCTGGTTGATTGTGGAAGCGGCAGAATTTCCCACTTTGTATGGCTTTTCTCCCAGTTCTCAAAGGGATAGGTTTAGGGAAATCGACGGAATCTTTAGTGGCCAGGTAGATGTGCTCCGGTGTATGTGATAATGGAGTATATTCTGATGGCTTGAAGGATCGGGGCTTCTTCAGATTACCCTGTTTCTTCCCATTACTATTCTCCCTTTTTTCCCCCACCGATTCATTCTTGCGTGGAGCGACAGTGTTGTCTTCTGCTTTTTCCAACGCTGTCTTTACTGGTAAAGGACGGCTTTCCAAGCGAATGAACTCGTCTGCTTTTTTGTAGAACTTTTCGAGAGAGGTTGGCTCCTTCATATTTAACCATTTCCCAAATTCGCTTGACTTATCGATAGCCCTCATCAGATAAGTCAATATCATTCGTGGTTCAGCATTGTCCACCTCAGCCAGTGCTATATTGAAGCGGTTCAAGAAGGATCTGATAGACTCACCAGGATTCTGCTCTAAACTCGATAGTGACATAATATCCTTGGCCTTCGAAGCATATAGTCTAAACTGCTCCTTGAATTTTCTGGTCAAGTCTGAAAACTGATCGATAGATCGGACTGGTAACTTGGTGAACCACAATAAAGCCACGCCTTCCAGGTATACGGGGAAATATCGGCACTTTATTTCGTCGGAGGCCCTGGCACCTGTCATGTGCCAGTCATATTTATACAGGAACTCATTCGGATCACTCGTCCCTTTGTAAGCTGGAATAGTCGGAGGGACAAACTTCCTTGGAAATTCCGCCTTCAAGATTTTTTCAGTAAACGGAGTTTTACTTGGAGCGAAACCCCATTCCTTCTCATCTTCAACCCTTTGCATACTTTCTTTCATGATCTGCCGGACCATTCCAGAAAGATATTCCTCATCATGTCGAGTTCTAGATCCACCGGCGTCAGGTACTGCCTGCTCAAAGGGACTAGTAGGCCTTTCAGGAGCATTCCTTTCATTAACATCATGAATATTGCCAGCATAGTTCCTTTCATTACCAGCCGGTTCATTGTTTGCCCCAAGTAAGTCGTTCAACTTATTCAGAATCAGAGCATTCTGGGCACTTTGAGCCTCTAGTTGTGCATTTTGGGCGTTTATCTGCTGGTTTAGCCCTAGAATCACAGCATCCAATTCCGCTTTTGTAACTCCAACTGACGGAGTGGGTAGATTAGGCACAGGGGAAGCGGAGGTTCCCTCTTGAATGTTCCCAGATCTGATAGATCTACTTTTCCTTCAAGGAGCCATAATCTCAGATATACTTCTGGTTTTTAAGGAAATTCTTTCTTCAAATCTCTGCGAAGCAATGATGACAGCTGTCCTGAGTTCAATTCTCAGTGAAAGCACCAAAAATGTTAACGCCTAAATTTGAACGCTAACACCCCGGTGTGTAGATGACTGTTGTGAAAGCACCACCCGTGAATACGGGAACAAGATACAAGTAAAGAGATTGCAGAAAAGCAGTAAAAACACAAGTTTTATAGTGGTTCGGCCCAAAATCAGGCCTACGTCCACTTAGATTCTCTTTATTGCTGATATGAGTACAATTTATATCACTTTCTTCAATTACAATTAACTTCAGACAAATAGCTCAAACTCCCATGAAGAATAATCTTTCGAATTCATCTTGAATGATTGTGATTCTTCTTTGAAGTGTGTAGTAGCGTCCTTGGAGTTTGGAGTGCTTGGAATGTTGCTTGAGTTGAGAAAATGGCAGAGTAACGGTGCTTCGAGAATTAGCCCAAAAGGTCCTTTGAATGTTGGTGATGGTCGTGTATTTATAGAGGTTCTCGGTGTTGAGTTATAGGTAGTAGCCGGGTCAAACTGGATCGTGAGTTGGTGCCGAGCTAGGCTAGGTCGTAGGTCGCCCCCTCTCTCTTATGCATGGTCTTCAGTTTAAGTTGACGTCATGTGCTAAGTCCTAGGTCGTTACCGAGATAATGTGTTACGTGTTAAACTCCTGCGCAACTTCACTCCTCAAATCCATAGATCGGTCACGACTCATCATAAGTCATAAGCCGGCCACGGTTTAGATTGGATGAGTTTGTGCCTGATAGTTAAGTCGGCAAGCATCTTGGATAGTTAAATCGGTAAATAGGTTAAGTCGGTGGGCTTTTATAAGTTTTTAGATCGGGTCCTTCTAAGGCACTAGATCGGTAGCTGCCTTAGGTCGTAAACCTTGTAAAGTACTAGGTCGGCTTCCATACTAGGTCGGAACTCTCCTTAAGTCGGCATAGCCTTGTTAGACCGGCATCCCTTCATGCCTTAGATCGGTATCATTTGGGTTAGCATGCTTCATAAGGTTAAACAGTTAAGTCGTCATTCCTTCAAGCCTTAGGTCAGTGTCTTTGTAATTCCCCTTAGGTCGGTAACCCTATTAGGCAGTTAGGTCGGCAACTATGTTAAGTCGGACCCTTTGTTATCTCTTAAGTCGTTAGGCCAGTCTCTTCTGAGGCTCTAAGTCGGCACCCGTGATAAGGCATTGGATCAGTACGATTCTTAACCAGTTAGGTTGGCATAGCCTTAAGTCGGCAACTCCTCTGGGTCGTAACTTTCGGCCGAGGCAGAGTTAACACATAAGTAAACCAAAAGCCCCAAATACGGGACCGATACGAAAGATCGTTCTGTCGATTTCGCCACGTATCGGGCACCGAAATGCACAAATGAATATACTTTGGTGATCAGCATGACAAGATGAACAGAACGATACACATATATCAATGACACGACCATCCTATCAAAAGTCGATATTCGATACCGAAGATGCTGCTAAGACACCGAAAATAAGACAACATGCATATCAAAAACCATATATGGCCTGTTATATAATCATAATGCAACCTGTCATATTTTTTGGTGTATTGAACATTGTAGCATTGCAATCCTATGATCATTTAGCATTTACATGAAAATACATAGTGTAACACATTGTGCATTTTTACTACTATTACAATTTAGCACTTTGTTAAATATAGTGTAACTTGTCCTTTTTTGATGCATTGAACATTATAGCATTGCAATTGTTAATATAATCCATGTGCAGCTTAGTTGAAGAAAATTAACTATTTAATAATGCTTACGAAGAAAATTCATGTATGGACATTGTGGTTGCTTTATCTGCTTTCTCTCAATTGCCTTATTTAAGATTCTGTTTTGCTTCCATTTTTCTTCTAATATCTTTTACATATTTTTTTCTATTAAAAAAAAGGAAAAAAAGTGTTCGATTTTTTCACTTTATTTTGGTTGTAAAATATAACCTTACAAGTAGCTGAGCTTATTTATAATTTTGAATTAATGTCGTGGTTGATCTTCTCGGCCTTAAAAATTCATAATGCCACCATTATCTTTGATTGTAATCCAAGGTAATTAAATTCTAGTGGTTGATGTAATATAAGGGGAAGAATATTAGCTCTGTAAATGCATCCGTGACTATACTTGCCCCATAAGGTAAAGCAATGATTTGATTACATTTTTAGTGTTTGTTTTTAAAGCATGTTGTAAATGAAGATTTGATATTAGTTTATTTTTCCATTATATATGATTACATAACAAAATAATATTGTTTACCGTCGTGATTGTAATGAAAATGTAGTTGTGTTCATATGTTATTATATTTCAACGAACCAGTTGATAATCTGCATTAAGAATATTTGCTTAGCGTATAGTAATAAAGGATTTTGACTTTTTATGGACATGTTAGAATACTTATACACTACTAGAGTTATATACACACAAACACACATAATGATAGATAAATACCGTCAGCTTTTAATAGTTTTACATAATGCTAGGAGAAGTTAGCATTTTATAAAGAGTATGTTATGTAATTAAAATACCTATATCCATTCTTCACTTTAATGCTAATATTATAGAGTTGCTATTAAATTTTTTATTGATGCCGTTATTACTAACAAAAAAAATCATATCAGCGGCATATTGTTATAATATATAATGCTAGTGCTATTTAGCATTTTATAACAACAATACATATTTTGCTGTAAGTAATAAGTTTGTTTTGTATTTGTTTATATGTAGCATTTTAGTACCTTATTTTTTATGTAAATATATTGTATTCAAAAAAAAATATTTACGAAAAACGCGCAAAACATGAGTTAAATCATGAATCTACTATATACATATGTAGAAGTATTATTTCGTATTTATCTGTCCATCCGTAAATTCACCAAATAGCAATGCTTCTAGCATTGATTGAACCACTATTATCCCTCCTCTCTTACCATCATCTTTGTGCCATGCTGCCATGCTATATAATTTTTTAATTTCAAATAATTAAAAAACTATAAATCCTACTAAATTATTAATTATTTTATTGGGTATGAACAACTTACTTCGATGTGACCCCATATGCAAAGAAAGATCTTATTATATCCTTCTTGTGTGTTACTAACATTTGAAAAATGCGGCTCTTTACTATATTTCTTTGACAATGTTGCTTTCTTTCAGGTACGTAATTATCAACATCCACAAATTCTTCCTCTTCCTCTTCATCAACCACGTCAATTTTTCCTTCACTGTGTTCATTCTCGTTCGCATATTCTTCTTCGGACTGTTTATCTTCTTTATTGTCTTCTTCAACTTGTTTGTTTTCTTCACTGGTTTCTTGCTCATTTTCATTACCATCCTTTTCACTCTCTTCATCATCTTCTCTACTCGCTTCTCTTTCATCTTCTTTCCTATTTTCATTTTTCACTTGTTCAGTTTCTTCGTTACCTTTTTTTGCACTTTTTTCTTCATTGTGGTGATCTTCTACTGCTTCATCCTCATTTTCTGTTTTATCTTCATTTTTTTCCCTTTCCTTTTCATTATCTTCTTCACTTCTCACTCTTTTCTTAGGGTACACCACCATAAATTGATAACGAGGATCTAATTTCCGCTTTTTATTTTTATTTTTACTCTTTGAACCATTAAAGGTGGTAAGATATTCTTCAATCGCTAACTTCTTCTTTTTTCATTCTTATCATTTTGTCTATCTTCTTCTTCTTTGTTTTGTTCTTTATGTATTTCAAAATCCTATGTGTTAAATAGCTTGCATGATGGAGGGATAATATTTTCAAAAGCTTGTTTTGCTTTTCTTTTTTGTTTCTCTTTCTCATATTGTTGGAGTTTTGATTTCAAAAATTCAATTTCTTTCTCCATTTCACTTAACTCCTTTTCCCTCTATTTTATTAGTTCCTTTTCCTTTCCCGTTTCTCTTTTCACCCGATTCAGATCATTATCCAACTGCATGTGGTAGTTCTATGTCTGAATTTTTTTTTCCTTATCATTCAAATCAGATTCTCCTTTAGCATCAATTGCATTATTTTTTTGTTTCCATAATTGTCATTTGTAATTTTGAACCATCGAGCAACAACCTTTCTTTGGCGGTTGTATTTTTAATTCCAACTGAGATATGTATTCAATAGGCATCATATATTTTATTAATGCTAAAATTATGTATTATTTTCTATCAATAATTCTATTTCAGTAACATACGAATCCTTTTTGAATGTCAAAAAAATGAGAATATAGAATCTGTCAAGAGATCATTGACTGCTTCCATAATTAACTGTGATAAACTAATTAGTAATTTCCTAAAAATTATATGCAAAAATGTCATAAATGAAGGCGTAGAAAAAAATACTTTCTATATTCTAATTTTGTATACTGTATATAATATTATAATGATATCATCATCTAGCATTTTTTTATTTATATGTATGTTTACAAAATATAACGCACCACAAAAATGCTAGTACCATATAACATTTTTTTATAGTGTCAAATGTAATATAAGCATATTATATTATGTTATACTGCTATCATCATCTAGCATTTTATTTCTATTTATATATATGTTTGCATTATCTAATAACTATAAAAATGCTAGAATCATATAACATTTTTTGTTTACAGTTTCAAATGTAATGCAAGCATAGTATATTATATTAATGCTAGTATCATCTAGCATTTTTTTTCTACTTATTTGTGTTTGCATAACCTAAAGCACCATATAGCTAAGCATACTATGCTTTATATACTGGCAGATAGAAAGTCTAATTGGTTTGCACTTGATGCACAGACAACAAGCAAGTGATACTAGCTGTTTTGAACCAATCCTAAGAGCTGCCTTATGTAGGCATTACCGACCTTAGACTTTTAATTTTAATTTTATGTTTATTGGCTAGACATGGTATGTTCTTTAGAGGTCCGAGGGATTGTGAGTGCAAGATGAGGCTTATTTGTGTATATGTGTTGTAAATTTATGTATACTTTGAAAGTCTGTAGAATCATTATAAATAATGCAATTGATAGATATATACACACACATACACATGCGAGGATGTATATTTCTAACTATATAAAGAAGAGAACAATAATTAAATATAAATAAGATAAATAATAAAAACAATCACAGCAGATATTTTATAGTGTTTCGGACCTTCCATTCTATGCCTAGTACCGAAGCTCC
This sequence comes from Allium cepa, assembly GCA_030765085.1. Taxonomy (NCBI): domain Eukaryota; kingdom Viridiplantae; phylum Streptophyta; class Magnoliopsida; order Asparagales; family Amaryllidaceae; genus Allium; species Allium cepa. Next base: position 855,010,507 of record CM060931.1, read on the forward strand.
CCTTGGTATTTTCTTTAACCAACTAACCCTCGCTTCACCCGGAGGAACATGCTAATACAAAAGTATATCTCTGACAATCTTGTGTTTCAAATAACATGGATTTTGACTAACAGTTCAAATCTTCCTATGATCACCTTTAAGTATGTGAATGTGAATGCTTTGAGTTGTAGGAAGTGGTTTAACCAAAATTATATTTTAGTTATGATAGATTAAGAGTATGTAAGAAATTGTATGCATAAGTGAGTAATAAGAAATCAAGAGAGGAGAGTTTTAATTAATTCAATTCTGTTAAATTCTAAATCTCAACCATGGTAGTATTTATAGATCTAAAGAGATGCAGATGAAAAGTTGATACTATCATATAAGGTCTATTAATTTTAGTGGCTGCAAACTATCGATCAAGAGTTAATTTCTATTTGTTTAATAGAAGTGTCTATTTTGAGTTTTGTAGTTTTTCAGACGATAGACGTCTATGGAAAAACCTCAGACCTCTATGGCTTGAAGAAATAATTTACCGAGGATTGCCATAGATGTTTGTGATTTTTCCTCAAACGTTCATGAATGTTAAATGCAATTTTTCACTTTATGCTTAGTGTATATGAAATCATGTGTGATCGTGTGTGCATATACAATCAAGGAGACCTTACAATGTTTTATCTAAGACTCTTTACACTATAATATCCTTACTAATTATAGTATGGTCAATAAATTTTATTCGTCTTCAAGTCCCAATATCTTCGAGCATGATGTCTTCTAATAGTATATGCCTTTTATCTTGATAAGATGTATATAATATACCTGATTGTGTGTACTTGTCATTGAAACATTGAATGGAGGTTCTAACATTCTCCCCCATTTTGATGACGACGAATATATAATCAAATTAGAAAAATATTAATCAAAATAGAGAATGTTCGCATAAAGTAAACTTTGTCCCCCCTTAAGTATGTGCTTAAATTTCTCCCCTTTTGTCATTATCAAAATAGAAGAGGGGATATAGAATATTTAGATAATAGCATGTTATAGATGACATCATGAATAATTAAAAATAAATACGTAAGTCCAAATTGAGACAGAGACTAATGTGTAAAATTGACAAGCATAAATATATATGCTAAATAAAATAGTAAAAATAACTAAAAGAGATGCTAGTTGTACTAATTGGAAGAGTAAGAAAGGCCTCCATAACTTTTACAGTATTCCTAATAAGACGCAGAAAACTTGGTCGTAAGTTCCTGGCCAATTGGTTTGATCGTTATACTCCTCATCTTCTTGAATGGAGAGCCCTTGGAACACCATGTATGATTGATGTTGAAATTTCTAAGTATTTGATACCTACGTATCAAAGTTATCTTCTTCCTCCTCAGGTTTCTCTTACATAGGAGTCTTTCCTCTATCGTGAGAAGTTCCATCAAGATAAGTATGAGATTTAAAACTGGTGTTTGTGCTTGAGGAGGTGGTGTCGGTGATGGCGAAGATGATGAGTGAGAGGACGATCTACCATAGACTTTTCTCACACTTTTTCCTAGAGTGGAACAACCTTTCTAAAGTCTTTTCCATTTTAATCATTCTCATCGGAAAAGAACGTTCCAAACCAGTCGTCTTTTTGTTTAAAGCTTATTAGTTGATCGTGATTAGTTTCTAATTTTTAAGTGCTAAATCACAAGGTGATTTGTTTTACAGCGGTTCAATGTGGGCTTGTTGAATTTCCAAATTCGAATAATATTTTGTAGTATGACTGGAGGAGGTAGGTGGTTGAAAAGAATGAGGTAAATAATATGTTGAGGAGCAGGAGTAGGATGTGGATCATGATGTACTTGTTGTTATTGTTGAATAGTTCATTGGTTGAAGGGGATGACAGGAGGCGAGTTTTTGGGAAGTTGCATTAAGGATAAATATCTTGGACCGCTGTTTTCGTTGGAATTTCCTCGTATTGTAATAAGCATGAAGGAACACCAAGAACTTGTAAGATACGCATAATGTATGGAGCATATACAATTTTACGACAATGATGAGTCCAAAACCTTTGATTTGTTCATGAACAAATTTTGCCCAATTTACAGAGAGAGGAACAAATATTGCATATAAAGCTCGTTGATCATTGGGATAAACTTGTTTGTGGCTACCTAGATGTTGAATGATTGTGTTGATTATCATTCTATTAAGTATTTTAGCACGTGGTCGTTATTAAATTGATTTCCATTACGGCATCTTTTATTCCCAAATTTGATGGGTAACTTCGTCTCGGAGTAAAACACTATGATTCGGTATATCTGTTAGAATGATTCCCTCATGAGAACATACTAATATACATCCAACTATATATACGTCAATTTTTATTTCTTGACTATAAACACTTGACCACAACCATCCTTCCTCATTTTTTGGATTCCATATTTCCATATTAAATAAGTTGGAATATAAAAGATAGATAGCGTGAGGATCGATAATTAACTTGTATTCATCATAACTAATGAGGTCGCGACAACCGTCATCCATTGTCAATCCTTGAATATCATATTCAATTACATTTCCAAGGTGATAGAACGAACCAACATGGATTTTCTACTTGGAAAGCACCTGAAATCGATTTAAGGCAATGGGATCATTTTAGAGCCATTGATATATGTGATATTGGGTAACGGGGGATTGAGAAGAGGAGTAAGATTGTCCTTGTTTTTGCTTTTTAGAAACAGTTTGTTTCTTTACAGCCACTAATTTTTGAATTTAAAGTTGATGGAGGCTAGGTCTTTAGAATTGAGGAAGTAGATTGGAGGTACAAGTTAAGATTGGGGTAAAATCATTTATATATGGTTGCTGAAAAAGTAAGGTCGGAGCAACTACAGATGTCTATGGGGGAGTTATAGATGTTTGTGGTTTCAGTAGAAAATAAACAGAAACATATGACATACATCTGTGAGTTTTCCATAGACATCTGCGGTATCTGAAAAAATAAACAGAAAGATATGACAAACGTCGATGAGAGGTTTCAGGAAAATGTTTTCTCAAAACCGTTGACAGACTTCTGTGGTATTGTGACAAATGGTGTGGTCTATTTTCTTATGAAATTATGCCTAAAATTAAATATCATTCCTTTTTTATTGAAATATCAAGAGAATAAAACAATACATATATATATATATATTAAAAATTAACAAAGAAACTTATTTTGACAAAATGCTTAGCATAAATTTATATTTTTTCAGAGTGGTCAGAATTTTTAATTTGTTGTATATCTTATGAATTCGGTTCAACCCTTATGTCGTCAATTAACGGCTTTAGTGGAGACCAACTCAGATGAGTTGGTGTGTTGTTTCAATCTTGGTTTGATGTTCCTGGCTTGCGTCGATTTCTTATAGTAATGTTATATGCTTTTATTGGAGTCTCTTGTAATTGAGGAGATTTTTAGTGAATGCAATTTTTTTGTTGGTGAATGACCAAAAATTGTTAAAATACATTTTTTGAGAAAATTTAGACGAGATACTTGAGATCGTTGCTCGTAATACATTTCATGTTGAACTCCTGTAATGACCAAGATTTTTAGCCATCTGATGTTGGGTAATTAACTAATTTTAATTTTGAAATATTAATCTTTATTAGTCAATAGATGAATTTTATGATATTTAAAGTATCTAAATGTACAAATTGATAAAACTATATTTAATTTTAAATTATAAATATTTGAAGATGATAAATTTTATAGATATATGTATACAACTCCACCATTAACATTTAAGATAGAATATCCATATATGTGTATATGTAAATATACACAAGCTATATGATGTTTAAAAATATATACAAGTTATATATGTGTATATACGTTTATGAAAATATGTATATGTATATAAATATATTTACATGAATGTATAAACTTTATAATGGCAAAATTTCAAACTTTTGACTATGTATATATATATATATATATATATATTGGTATATGTTATAGAATAGATACACATGAAGTAATGTATGTGAAGATATGCATATATATATATATATATATATAAATAAATAAATATGATAAAATAAATATGTATATTTTATATGTATGCATATCCATATATATAAATTTATATGATGGCAAAATGTGTAAGTATGTATGGTAAACACACACACACTGACACACACACAATCATATATATATATGAATGTATATACATAAATTTTGTTATCAAATAAAAATAAAATACCAACATTTGAATTGAATGCTTGTAAATAGCAATTTTATGTTTTTATGTTAATTAAGATGTATATGTAATAATTTATACAAGAAGTATTAACCTTAGCATGTTATATAAGTTAGTAAGCAAAAACATGTGCATATGGTCTAAGTGTATAAAAGAATCAATATATATATATATATATATATTATATGCATATGTATACTCTCAAGGAAGCATCATAATGTAATAAATCTAGTCACGCATATAATTAATCTAATCACTCAATCTTCAAATCATTAGGATATCAAGCCATTTTTTTCAAATCTTCATATTTTCAAAACAATTAAAAAATGAAATAAAAAGAAAGGTGCTATGCATGTGCAATAGGCTTCAGCCAGTCCATCTCCTCTCCCTTCATATATATATATATATATATATATATATATATATATATATATATATATATATATATATATATATATGCACACATATATGTATGCCTCTGTGTTGTTATTAACGTTTATTATTCACACATAAAAAAGAAGAAGTAGAATAAGAAGGAGAAAACTACCATTTTAAAAGCCTTAAGGAACTAGAGCTCAGAGCTACAAGGATGAAAGCAAAAGCAGCATTTCATTTTATTTTTTCAAAATAATTGGTAATTTCTTATAGTAAAGAAAATGAGTAAGTATTTATGTTAATAACCTTTTCACTTTAAAAGCATTTTTCTCTTTCATTTAAAATCCAATCAATATAAATTATTTTGCATTGTAATCCTATCACCTAGTATTTGCGCTAAATTAATTTTGTAAATTTTTTTGGTGTTGGGCGAATTCCCACCACCGATCCAAAACATTTTTCAAGCAATGCCGAACCACCGTTTCTCCCAACAATGCCGAACCAACTTACATGATCAGCCTCTGCCGGTCAAAACTCCAACCTCATCCTCCACCGAACCAGCCAATCTCCAAGTCCTAGCCGGACCATCCCCCCCTGCCGAACCAGAGACACTCCACATCAATGCCGAACCAAGCCCCCAAGGGCAGTGCTGCCGAACCAAGCTCCCAAGGGCAGTGCTGCCGAACCAAGCCCCCAAGGCCAGTGCTGCCGAACCAAGCTCCCAAGGCCAGTGCTGCCGAACCAAGCCCCCAAGGGCAGTGCTGCCGAGCCAACACCCTACCGAACCGCTTCCCACCGAACCAACTAATACCGATCCACATCTCATCACCACCGAATCAACTACCTTACACCCCTATGCCCAACCAACCTACCTCCGGACCACATCCCTACCGAGCCCAAACATCTCTTCCCTGCCAGACCAAACCCCAACCTTCTCCAAGCACGGCCGAACCAAAGCTTCGTCGAACCAGAATGCTGCCAGGCCAGATTGCTCCAGCCCAGGCCCACCAGCAGCTATATACATCCAGGACCCCTGCCCCCAGCCTCACTCTATAAATAGAGGGGCAGGGGTACAACAATGGCAGACAAGTTTGAGAGCTCAAGCACAGAAGGAACTTTCAAACAACTTTCATATACTTGTATAAAAAGCTTTGTACTTGTAATCTGAAAGAAAAGAGAGAATAACATATAAAGTGGACGTAGGCACGTTCTGGCCGAACCAATATAAATCTGCGTGTCTTTTTACAATTTAGCCCCTGTTTTTTACTTATTTGCATAACTCACCCAAATTACTAAGAACAACATAAAATCAACTAAATCATACGACTTTGAGGTGTTTGTCCATTTTTTGTGCAAACATTTTTGGTGCTTTCACTGAGAGCTTGGAACTCGAAGCTTCAGCTTCCCTCACTCAACCTTCTTTCCCAATAGCACCCTTCATTGCCTAGGAAACATGACTTCCAGGCCGAGAAAAGACGCCAACAAGGGAAAGAACGTTGCAACCAGCAGCGTTTCGGATCCAGTAATCACAGATCAAGAGAATCATCCCATCCCAACAGCAGTACCGAACGAGGATCAGACAAACCCGACAGCCCCTGCCACAGAACAACCAGCAGCAATTACTAGGGCAGATCTAGACAGAGTTGTGGCTGAAGTAACTAACCGCTTCACATCCCAACAAGAAGCTTTGGTGGACCAACTCATGTCACGCTTAAGGGATGCTGAAGAATCCAACCGCGACACTGAATCATGGGGTGAATCCCAATCCGGAGGATCTGGGGGGCGACCATGGTCTTCCTTCTTCGAAGAAACTATCAACAGAAACAACAATGGTAGGAGCCGAGCCCGAACTCAGCCCGAACTCCGACCCGAGGAAACGTTTGGAACCGAACCCCGCAGGGGAGGTACCAGGCAAGGATCGGATGTAGCTGAGCCGGTCATGCTGCCTAGCCAGAGAAACACCAATGAACGTAGCCGAGCTAGAATCCAGCCCGAAGTTGACCCCAAGGAAATGCTTGAAATAGAACCCCACAGGGGAAGATCAAGGCGAGGACCAACTATAGCTGAACCTAGCATGCATCCGGACAGCCAAAGACAGCCGCTGGGAAACGTTGGGAGTGATAGACTATACCACCCCTACAGGCCATCCAGACAGAATCGATCCCGCAGGGAAGAACCAAGCTCTTTCTTATCTGCCCCATATTCTGATGAGAGGATGGCAAGATTGTTCAGAGAATGCGTCCGACGGGAGCAAAGAGATCGAGGGATAGGCGCTAGGGTAACCAGCCCTTTCACCCGCGACATCGAAACCGCCATCACCCCTCGAGAATGGAAAATGCCAACGATAGAACCGCACAAGGGAACTTCCGACCCCGTTGTACACCTGCAGAGATACACACAGCATATGCTCATGAGCAGAGCAACGAAGGAGTGTTGTGTAAATGCTTTCCTTTATTCCTAGCAGACCTAGCTACCTCCTGGTTCTGCCATCTACCCTAAGGATCTATCAGCTCATGGGAGATGTTGAAAGAAAAGTTCATTAGCCAGTTCCGCATTCATGTGGAACAACCCAAGGATGCTTATTCTCTATCCAATGTCAAACAGAAATCCGGAGAGACACTGCAACAATATCTAACCCGGTTCAACGCCGCAGCGGCCGCAGTCCAAGATGCCGATGAGAAACTCACCCTAATGGCCCTCTGTAGTGGTGTGCACCCAGATACCAAGTTTGCTAGAAGACTAACTAAAGAAAAACCAGCTACCTTGCCCGATTTCTTCCATGAAGTTGGGAAGTACATGAGACTCGAAGAGGCTGCCACTGAAAGGCAGACAGGACCACAGGCTAAGACGGCCCATGGAAACGCCCCCGCCGCAGCGAAGGACATTCGGAGAAACGACTCCAGAGACAATGCAGGGGGCAAGAAGGGAGAAAAGCGCTTGTACCGACCAGGACCGAGATTTGACGCTTACACTCCCTTGAATGAAACAGTCGAGAACATCTTCCTGGCCACCTAGGACGAACTTACATACAAGCGCCCCCCGTGCAAGAAAGAGTCAGATCGCGCAATCCAATCCGGAAAATTCTGCTGTTTCCACGAGTCTCATAGGCACGATACCAATGAATGCCGCCATCTCCGAGACCTAATTGAAGAACACATCAGGAGAAAGAGGCTGGAACGCTATGTAAAGGGCCAGGACAGGACTCCAGCTCCCGCCAAGGAAAACCCAAGGCAGCTCCACCCAGAAACAGGCGGAGGAAACCGCAACACCAGCAGTTCCAGCCAAGAGAAGGTAGTGGTTCATACAATATCTGGGGGGCCACACATCGCCGACAAAAGCTGGGCAGAAATGGAAAGATATGGAAACTCACTCAGAAGCGAGGGAGACTGCGTCAATTCTGTTATGGAAGAACGCCACCCTAAGCGGAAGGAAAATAATGAAATCACATTCAGTGGGCGCGAACTAGAAGGAAGGCAATACCCTCATATGGATCCTATGGTCATCTCTGCCTGGTTCGGCCCAGCTGAAGTTTTTCGAATCCTAGTAGACACTGGAAGCTCAGTAAATATTCTGTTCAAGCATGCTTTCGACAAAATGAAGCTGTCAATGAAGGACGTGTCTCCCTGCAACAAACCGCTACACGGTTTCACTGGAGAAGCAAAGATGCCCCTCGGACAATTGGATCTCTTTGTTGAATTGGGAAGTCATCCCCGTTCCGCCGTTCGAAAACAAACATTCATGCTAATAGACAACCACTCGGCCTACAATGCCTTTTTAGGAAGACCAGCCTTGTCCGACTTCCAAATTGTCCTTGCCCTATGGTGCCTGAAGATGAAGTTCCCAACGGATAATGGAGTGGGAGAAGTAAAAGGGGATCAAGACGCCGCTCGGGACTGCTATGTAACCGAACTTCGCAATAATCGCAGGAGAGATAAAGGGAAAAATGCAGAGACTATTCTCTGCATGAAAAGCTTGGAAGCATAGCAACTAAAGATAGCCCCTCCTCTTCGATATACAAGTGATCCCTTTAATGAATTAGACCCTAGGGACAGAGAGGAGGAGGCCACCGCCGATCCCGTAGAGGCTATGGAGTTTGTATCTGTAGACAAATGTGACTCGAGTAGACTACTGAGGATCGGGTCTCAGTTAAAAACAGAATTGAAAGACCAACTTATTGATTTCCTTCGCCACAACTTGGATGTGTTTGCATGGACACACGCTGATATGACTGGAATCTCCCCGGACATAGCATGCCATGCACTAAACATCGATCCTACCAAGGTACCGGTAAAGCAGAAGAAGAGAAGTATGGGGGAAGAACGATCGGCAGCCCTCGAAGAAGAGGTAAAGAACCTGCTTGCCAATAACTTCATACGAGAAGCCATCTACCCAGAATGGACCGCTAACCCGGTACTGGTAAAGAAGGCTAATGGGAAGTGGCGGACATGCATTGACTACTCCAACCTAAATGATGCTTGCCCAAAGGATTGCTTCCCACTTCCAAGAATCGATCAACTTGTGGACAGTACCGCCGGGCATGAGCTCTTATCTTTCATGGATGCCTACTCCGGATATAACCAAATCCCTATGCACGCCCCCGATCAGGACCACACCAGTTTCATCACAGACCGGGGGTTATACTGCTACAGAGTAATGCCTTTCGGCCTTAAGAACGCCGGAGCTACTTACCAGCGCCTCGTCAACAAGATGTTTGCGGAATTGGTGGAACGATCTATGGAGGTTTATGTGGATGACATGCTGGTTAAATCAAGAAAAGCCAACGATCATGTAAGCCACCTGGACGAGACGTTCCAAATACTCCGCCAATATGGAATGAAGCTGAAACCCCTAAAGTGCTCCTTCGGGGTGTCATCAGGAAAGTTTTTGGGATTCATCGTCCATGCCAGAGGGATCGAAGCAAACCCCGAACAAGTCCGAGCCTTGCAAGATATCAAGATACCATCCACTCGGAAAGAAATGCAAAGCCTAAACGGGAAGGTGGCCGCCCTAAGCAGATTCATCTCCAAAGCAACTAACAAGTGTGTCCCTTTCTTCGAAGCCCTAAAGAAAGACAAAGGAAAGTTCGAATGGACTGACGAATGCCTAACGGCCTTCCATAACCTAATCGAACATCTCCAGAGACCACCGGTACTCTCAACTCCTAGTGAAGGCGAAGAGTTATACCTATACCTTGCTGTGTCATCTCATGCTCTAAGCGTCGCTTTGGTGAGGGAGGATAACCGCACGCAACGGCCCGTATACTTCGTAAGTAAGAGGTTTACGGAGGCAGAAGCCAGATATCGTAAACTTGAGAAGCTAGCGTACTGCTTACTAATCACATCACGGAAGCTGCGACACTAGTTCCAGTCTCATTCCATCCGAGTTCTAACCGATCAACCACTAAGGAAAATACTTCATCGTCCCGATACTTCTGGGCGGTTACTTAAATGGTGCATTGAATTGAGTCAATATGATATCACTTACCATCCTCGCACCGCTATCAAGGGGCAAGCCATAGCTGATTTCATTGTCGAATTCACTACTAGCGAAGGTAAGGACCAATCTGAAATAGCAGAAGATATCAAGTGGAATCTCTTCGTAGATGGAGCGTCGAACGAACAAGGCTCGGGGGCAGGTGTTGTGATAATCACCCCTAGGGGAAAGAAGCTGCACTACGCCCTAAGATTGGAATTCGCTGCCACCAACAATGACGCAGAATACGAAGCAGTGATAGCCGGATTAGAACTTGCACTGGAAATTGGAGTCAGTTCTTTATGTCTCCATAGTGATTCTCAACTTATTGTAAATCAAATACTGGGAGAATTCCAGACTCGAGGAGAACGACTCACAGCGTATCAAAGTAGACCAGGCTACTGCTTAATCAATTAGATCACTATTTAATCAAACACATTCCCCGAGAAGAGAATCAAGAGGCCGACGAACTAGCAAAACCAGCTAGCATGAAGAACATCACTATTTTCGGAGCATTAACCATCTCAAAACAGCTGGCACCAAGTTTCGAGCAAGTAAATCTGGTAGCTGCAACCGAAGAAGAAACATGGATGACCCCTATCCGAGAATACTTACAAAACGGCACCCTACCCGACGGGAGAAATGAAATTAAGAAAATCCTAAGGAAAGCTTCCCGCTACACAATGCAAGAAGGCATCCTCTATCGGCGCGGCTTCTCTAACCCCTTATTGAGGTGCGTTGCTGGAAGAGAAGCCAAGGAAATTCTATCCAATATCCATCAGGGAAGTTGTGGAGACCACACCGGAGGGCAGACCGTAGCAAAAAGATACTCCGATATGGATATTTCTGGCCCACCTTGAACAAAGACGCCTTAGACTTCGTCAAAAAATGTGACAGATGTCAGAAATTTGCTAAGATTCCTCGACTACCAACCAATGAAATTACTCAGATGAGCAGCCCTTGGCCCTTCGCAATATGGGGAATTGACTTAATTGGTGAACTGCCGATGGGCCGAGGCGGGGCCAAGCATGCTATAGTGGCAGTTGACTATTTCACCAAATGGGTGGAAGCGGAGCCTCTGAATAAAATATCTTCAACTAAAGTTATCAACTTCTTGATCAAAAACGTTTTGTGCAGGTACGGGGTTCCACTCAGAATCATATCAGACAACGGGCTTCAATTTGACAGCGAGGAATTTGCCGACTGGTGCCAAGAGCACGGAATTCATAAGGGCTTCTCATCCGTAGCTTATCCCCAAGCAAATGGACAAGTCGAAGCTGTCAATAAGATTCTCAAGACTCTAATCAAGAAGAAGCTTGAAATGTCAAAAGGCGCTTGGGTGGACGAACTTCCTACAGCACTATGGGCCTACCGCACTTCTTTCAGAACATCAACAGGGCATACTTCGTTCTCTTTGGCATACGGATCAGAGGCCATGCTCCCAGTTGAAACTATTGTACCTTCCCATCGTAGGATCCACTACAACCCCGAAGAAAACGAAGAACTCCTCCACATGTCTTTGAATCTAATTGAGGAGAGAAGAAATGATGCAGCACTCAAAGCAGCAGCTCACAGACAAAAAGTGGCAGCACTATACAACTCCAAAGTCAAACATCGCAGCTTACAAGAAGGAGATCTTGTCCTCAAGCGAATCTTTCCGCGTCCAGGAGCGCTGGATCCAATCTGGGACGGACCATATGTAATTCATAAAGATCTCCACAACGGAGCTTATATTTTGTCAACAGTGGACGGAGAGGTGTTCCAAAGGGCATGGAACATCCGACACCTCTGTCGATACTTTTCTTAACTTATACTGCCCATATGAAGTGAATTAACAAAGAGAATCAGTCGACGTAGGCATTTTCGTGCCGAACCACTTTAAAAAACTTGGATCTTGTTAACTTGTTCCTTTATATCTTGGCTACTTGTTAAGCTTTATCCTTTGATGTTAAACAAAATCCTTTGCAGATGACATTTCAATTCAGAGCTTCACAACACAACACCACTTGGACAAAATCTAACAGGTACGCTACGATCCTATGCCCTCGCCAATGAGACACTTTGCTCCGGTATCCCTCTACCGCGAGTTAACTCATTGTTTGCCTCGGCCCTTAAGGCCAACTGTAATAAGCCGAGTATAAGCCACCGAGAAGGCCGATTATGCCATGGCAGCTCATTACAGCGATTCGGCTCGCCGGCAACTGTGAACCGACCATAAGCCCCAACATAAGGTGTGGCCAGCCAGGGCAGTTCACAGTTGACGATCGGCCCCCACGCTAACCGGCCACAGTAAATCGAATAATACCCGTGATTACGGGCCATAATGGCCCGGGTAGTTACTGTGCGCGATCGGCTCCGATGTGTCTTAAGTGCGGCTGTGGTAAAAAAGAAAACTCCCCGCAGAGGCGTAAGATGGGTGACAAATGTCTCCAAGACCCACAACTAGGGAAAGTGACTACAAAACCCGTTTGCCACGAACTTAAGCACATCGACGGCCTTCCGTGACTGGAAGTTTTACTTTTCCTATATTTCCATTTCATTTAAAACTTTTCTCCTATTCTCCGTAACGGTGCTTGAAAGTACATGACATAAAATAGGGAACGCTCGCTAATGGGAACAGAAACTTACAATCGGATGACGAGGCACTCAACAGCATTCCGTGCTTAGTCTTACAGGGCGCACAAAGTTTCCGTCCACAGCCGAAACATGAAGGGCGGTACCTTCTACTTTTATACATTAATGCGTAGCTGCAGTTCATATTCACACATCACATTTACGTTGCAAAATGAGAAAATTAAACTTTAAGCAAAAAACTTGGCATCAGGCATAGTCAAGCCACTAGTAACATGCATAGTTACATCACTTACACAGCACAACAAAATAGCGATAACATTCCAACATAAAGGAATCAGCTTATGTTATGAAATTACATAAAGTCATTCATCACAAACAATATTATTACAGTCACATCAATGTTTTGGACTAACATAAACAGCAATAAAAAGAAATCAAAAGGTGGCCGAATCCGGACAAGGAACCAGCTGCGTCCACGCTTCGCCCTTATCCTACCAACTCTCCAAGCCTACTTAGCCGCAGGGTCGGAGCTCCTAGGATGTTGATCGGAAGTCCCACCTGTCCAATTCAGAAGAGGAATTCATTAAACAAACAGCAAAAGATCAAGTTATGAAAACCTAAAAAGAAAAGAAGGGGAAGCAAGGCTTGAACTCAGAACACTCAAGATGAAATGCACATTCATTACCAGCTTCAATCTTCTTTGCATTGACTACACATTTCAACATCGTATATGAAATTACATGATCAGTCCTTCTGCGGTCATGAATAACCAATTGCACTACTTAGATGATCATAATCTTTGGAACGATATTGATGGTCTGCCTAGTGGATTTGATGATGCTCAACTAGATTTCAGTAAAGGATCATTCAGTGGTTTGAACAATGATGTACCAGATTTGGATGAAATAATCAATGCTATTCCTCTAAACCATCCTTCAGGTCCTCGTTTAGCTTCTCTGACCCTTTCTGAAGAGTTCAATATCATCTTCAACGACTTGAGTTATGAGATAGAGAAGTCCAAGTTGAGCTACAGGATATCTAATGATGATCAGAAGGAAGAATCAAAAGGCAAAAAAAAAGAAATAAGAAGAAATTAACGATGAACAAGGAAAAAACGGCCTTAACATTTGAACTAGTATTGAAGTACTTTTACTTGCCGATATCGCAAGCAGCGAAAGAATTAAACATAGGTCTAACTCTTTTGAAGAAGAAATGCAGAGAGTTGGGAATTCCTCGGTGGCCTCATCATCAAATGAAGAGCATGCAGACTCTCGTAAGGAATGTTCAGGAACTAGAGAGAGAGAATGGAGAAGAAGGAGAAGAGAGACTCATGGACTCTCTATCATATGGCATAAATCCAGCCCCTGGCAGCACCATGAGCGCTCTATCAATCCCAAAAGAACGAGATATGGCGTCGAGCTGCTCCTCTTTGAGGGAGCTAGGAAAACAGTCGGACGGGGAGTCCAGAAGCTCCTGGAGACCATATCCGTCCACTAACGAACTCAGGGCAGGTCAATGACGTTCTGGTCTTGGCTGAGCTGGGGGCACGGCGGAAGGCTCTTCCCTGCCCTGGGATCTCTTCTTCTTTGATTGGGTCTCCACTCTTAGAGACATTTATCTGCAAACACAAAAGCGAAAGACATGTTGCTAGAACAAGAAGTATGGAAATATAAGCAAGCAAGTGTATAAAGTGAGCAAGCGTATGTAAGTCTAAGATATCACTCAAGATTTAAATATAGAAGTTCATTCGGCAGAAGCAACCTCACCTGGAGCGGCAGTTAGGATCGACGCAGTACTTGGTTGATTCGACTGTTTCGAATAAACGAGTTGGATTCGGCACTCAAGTGATTCGGCTATATCAGACGGTAAAGGGATAACAGTAGTATGACACCCCTACTTATAGGCGAGCACAGGATAACCGGACCGGATGATTCGGCACTTGGAACCAAATAAAGCTATACCAACTGCAAGAAAACAAAGCGCGACACATATAGGCATGTGCCCGACTTTGGGGGGCAAATGTTGGGCGAATTCTCACCACCGATCCAAAACATTTTTCAAGCAATGCCGAAGCACCGTTCCTCCCAACAATGCCGAACCAACTTACATGATCAGCCTCTGCCGGTCCAAACTCCAACCTCATCCTCCACCGAACCAGCCAATCTCCAAGTCCTAGCCGGACCATCCCCCCCTGCCGAACCAGAGACACTCCACATCAATGCCGAACCAAGCTCCCAAGGGCAGTGCTGCCGAACCAAGCTCCCAAGGGCAGTGCTGCCGAACCAAGCCCCCAAGGCCAGTGCTGCCGAACCAAGCTCCCAAGGGCAGTGCTGCCGAACCAAACCCCCAAGTGCAATGATGCCGAGCCAACACCCTACCGAACCGCTTCCCACCGAACAAACTAACACCGATACGCATCTCATCACCACCGAATCAACTACCTTACACCCCTATGCCGAACCAACCTACCTCCGGACCACATCCCTACCGAGCCCAAACATCTCTTCCCTACCGGACCAAACCCCAACCTTCTCCAAGCACGGCCAAACCAAAGCTTCGCCGAACCAGAACGCTGCCAGGCCAGATTGCTTCAGCCCAGGCCCACCAGCAGCTATATACATCCAGGACCCCTGCCCCCAGCCTCACTCTATAAATAGAGGGGCAGGGGTACAACAATGGCAGACAAGTTTGAAAGCTCAAGCATGGAAGGAACTTTCAAACAACTTTCATATACTTGTATAAAAAGCTTTGTACTTGTAATCTGAAAGAAAAGAGAGAATAACATATAAAGTGGACGTAGGCACGTTCTGGCCGAACCACTATAAATCTGCGTGTCTTTTTACAATTTAGCCCCTGTTTTTTTTACTTATTTGCATAACTCACCCAAATTACTAAGAACAACATAAAATCAACTAAATCATACGACTTTGAGGTGTTTGTCCATTTTTTGTGCAAACATTTGGGTAATATATAATTGAATTAATTACAATAATTGAACAAAATAAATAGTTAAATTCTTATTTTATTTTGTGACGACTCGGAATTTTGGGCAATATCAGTTTAATAATGTGAATTAATAATTAAATTGATTTGATAATTTTTCTTTATAATTTTAATTTAAATTGGTAAATTTAATCTTTTAAAGGTTAATAAATATTTAATATGGTAATTTTGATCAATATCTTTCTAACAATTTAAAATGGATAAGATTTATTTTTCAAAGCTAATAATTTTTTTATTCTATTTATAATATATATATTTGATATATATTGTGGAGGGGAAAATCTTTCGTTTTAAAATAAAAGATTGTATTTTCAAATTGTAATATATATGTATGTATATTTATAATTTGGAATTGTTTTGAAATTTAATTTAATCTATTAATAACTTATATATGTATGAATTGTAATTTAAAGCTTTGTTTTAGAATTAATATTTTTAAAAGATAATTTAAGATTAATTCAATTATTTTCAAAATATAAGATAACTATTTATTTTAAATATGATAGTTTAAAAAGGGATTTAATCAAAAGTTTTATGTTTGTTTTCTTTTAAAATGCTTAAATTAAAAATGGTTATAAATATGTATATATAAATGTTCTAGATTTTAAATTACATGTATAAAGATTTATTTGTATTATAAGTAGTTTCATAATATTTTCTTTAAAATAATTATTGATTAACAAAGTAAATTAAATATGTAAGTTTATATTTACATTTAAATTAAATAAAAATTTATTAAAAATACTTAAAGACATGTGTAACCATGTTAATCATCCTAATAACACTTGCAAGGAAATTAAATACTATAGTGACAAATGTAAGTTTATCAACATGTGGCAACATTTCGATTTTAATTTTTAAATAAATGTTTAAGAAGAAAATTATTTTTTACAAACACTTTCATTCCTTTGCTTTCATTTCTTAACTCAAACTAATGGCAAAAACAGAAAACTTTTCTCAAATCCTGAAATTTAGAAGCAAAAACAAATCTGAAACTAAATCTGAAAATTGCAAACCTGCAATTCAAAAGGAATGTTCAAAAGCAAATCCGAAGCAAAATTTAAGATCCGTAGAGCTGCAGTTCAAATCTTCTGCAAATGCAAATGAAGTTCAACTTTAAGTCAGATCTGTTCAACACTTTTTTAAAAAATCATTTGTAAGCACGCAAAGGGATCAACTTCAACAGCAAAGCAAAATCCTAGATAAGAATTTTCCAGAGTGCAGATTCAAAGCCTGGAATAATAAATTTAAAACTGCTCTGCATATTAATGGTGAGTAAACCTCTTAAAAATAGTTAAACTTGATTTAACTTAATTGCATGTGATGATCTGTGATTAATCTTGATGTTGCATGGAAAATTTTCAGTTTTTACATTATTGGATTGATAGATTTGTATGTATATGTGTAGTGGTTTGTGTATATATACAGTCACTCTATTATCTGTTGCTTCCCAGTCCAGGATCGACATTGAAAAAATTAAATCCTCCATTAACAATCATCATTTGACATTGATGATTGAATACAAGTTGTCTGTTATTGTTTGTCAGTAATATTAAGAATAGTTTCTGTAAATTTAAATTTTCAAATAATTTTAAAAATGAAAATTACAGTGAAATCTTGATTCATGACAAAAATCAACTATCATGTTATTTGATTTGGATTTCATGAATGTGTTAAGGACTAAAAATTATGATTTTTAAAGTACATATCATAATTTTTAGTTGAGAAATTAATGAGAATTTTGGGTTTGTTCGAATTGGGGGTTTTGGTGTTTGCCGTTGATCGGCTTGATGATGGGGGTTGAAATCTTGGTTGAAGCTTGCTTGTGAGTTGTTGATGAGGGGAAAAATGCTATGGAATTTTTCCAATGGCCATGGTGATGGGATTTGATCAAAGTAGGGTTTAAGAATGATTTCGGCTGGGTTTGACTGTCGCGACTTTTGAGTCGAGGAGAATGGACCGGAAGCAATCGCGATGGTGGGATATTGGGCTAGAGGTCGTGGCTAGTTGATGTGAGTGACAGCGATGTTAACGGTGTTGGGATTGTCGGTGGTGATTGGGATTAGTGGTTCGATCTTTCTCTAGTTTTTCATGAATTGGTCGAATTTCGTTTTGTGCTTGGAACTTTGAATCTGGGTTCGTATTATTGCTCACGTGTGATAGTGTGATCGTCGTCGATAGTTGCGACGAACTATGGTGACCGGAGGCAGTGGGACATGTGCACAAGTGTACGTTGTGTGCACTGGAAGTGGAGCAGTTGGGAAAGAAAGGTTTCACCCGAAGTAGAGCTCGCGTTCCCGTCGTGATGGACTCGAAGTAGTTGGTGTTGGGTTTTGCTCGGGGTAGGCACGGGGTATTTAGGTGTTTGTCTCGAGTAATTTAGGTTCTGGGTTTTCTGGTTTATACTGTATAATTAAAAGATACAGTTGTTGATTTAAAACTTGTTGTTTGAATAAAAGAAAATTTATAATAGTTAAACTTGTTCTTTGAAATAAAATGTAAATCAAACTTCTAAAGGTGATAATTGAATTTATTTTGAAATTTTAAATTGTTTAAGATATTTGTTTTTGAAAGTAACTATCTTAATTTAATTTTGAATTTTTAATTTAAAAGAAGTGTTTTGAATTTAAAGTATTAAATCAAAGTTTTAAGCAAAATTTTAAAGTAATGAATTAAAACTAAGTTTCAATTTATATTGAAAATGAATAAGTTTAAAATTAGATAATTTAAAGTGTTTTAAATTTGAAATTGATTTCTAAATACTTTATCTTCAAGTAAGGTTATTATTATGATTTTGTAAACCAAATTAAATAATTTATCTTTAAGTTAATAGGATTTAATTTGTTCAAATAATTTATTTATGAAGATAAATAAGATTAAATTATTTTTATTTGAACTTAAAAATATTTAATTATTATGATTTGTTAATAAGTAAAGAGTTTAATTAAGATAAATGCTTATCTTAATTAATTAAGGATCTTGAAATATAAGAAGTTAATTAATTAATTAATTAATTTTAAATAATTAGTTAATTGTTTATTTAATTTTAAATAATCACTTAATTATGAATTAATTAAGTGTAATTACTTAATGAAGTAATTAATGGTTAATTATTGAAAGTAATTAAGAATGAAGATTACTTATGGAAGTAATAAATAGAAATTACTAATGATAGTAATTGAGTAAAGTGATTAATCGATAATCACTTGATGTTATTAATTAAGGAATTAATTGATAGTTTTGAAGTTAACTAATTATGGAGTAATTAATTAATTAAAGAATTAAGGATTATTTAATTACTTATTAAGTAATCATCTAGTGAAGTAATTAGAAGATAATTACTTATGTAAGTAATTAAGAATTAAATACTTGGTAAATTTTAGGTAATTAATTAATGTGATTAATTAATTAATGAATGAGATTAATTTAAGATTAATTACTAAGTGTAGTTAATTAAAAATGTAATTAATTAATAAAGTAATCAATTAACGATTTATTTATTAATTTAAATTGATTAATTGATTACTTGATGAAGTAATTAAAGATTAATTAATTAGATAATTAATCAAAGATTAACATAATTAATTAAGAAGTTAATTAATTAATTAAGTAATTACAAGTTGTTAATTACTGTTTATGATTAATAAGATGGTTAATTACAAGTTAATTATTTAATTAATCAAAAGATTATTAATTAATAAGGATCATTAGTTAATATAATTAATGAATTAATCAAGGTTGATTAATAAAAGTAATTAATTAAATTATGATTAACAAATTGAAATTAATAAAGGTTTAATGTGATTAATCATATTTAATTAATTAATGGAAGTAAATGAAGGATCATTAATTATTGTAATTAATGATAGTAATTAAAGGTTAATTACTGTATATGGTTAAGGCTAATTACTTGAATGTAATTAAAGTATAATTAATCAAGGTAGATTAATTTAGGAAGATCATTAAGAGATGATAAAATTATTTATTTGGAATAAATAAATGAAGAAGGATTAAACTAATCCAATTGATTTAGAGTTAATCAATTCTGCTTTTTTGATGAATGGTTAATATTGATTGATTGATATTGGATGATTGATATATATTGATTGATATTGGTTGATTGATTGATACTGGATGATTTAGATATCTCTGATATGTGTTATGCTGCTTTGTGAGATGAATGGTTGATATGAATTATCTATTGTGATAATATGATTCATCTATCTGTTTATATCATCCTGAATATCGGTTTAATTGTTTAAACCCTTAAAACAACTTGGACATTAAAATGGCGTTTCATTTCGATGAGACCGGGATCGACTTTCCATGTTTAGATATCCGAAAATCACATTGATCCAAATTAGACGTTAGGTCGTGAATCCAAGTGAAGCTTATTGAAGACTCGAGATGTAAGAATTATTCGTCAGTATAACTCTGGGGGTGATTCCGTGATGAGTTTGATGGAGATAGTACTTATAGGATCGAGATGGTGATTTAGAGTGCAAGGGCTATGGTCGTTGACTCTGAGGGTGATTCCAAAATGAGTGCAACGAGATAGTGCCTTGGGTTTCGTCCGAACCCGGAACGAACTTTTATGGATTGAATGCTTTTAGAACATCGTCAGGTGGACGATAAGCATTTTAAGATAGATGTATCCTATAAAGGTAATCGCAGCCTCAAGCCTCATCAACCGGGAATGGCTAAAACAGGGGAGGTGCAGCAAGGCTAGGGGGGTAGCACTCATTTCAGGGTGAGGTCATTCCTGTCAAGATGTCCCTTTATTTCAGTTTAGTGGGTGGTTGGTCGCACCAACCACGGGGTGATTTTACTCGGGACTGTTCAGTAAGGAGTGGTCCCGGCTTTGTGATGCATGGGATTGGGAGTAATCCTCGGTACTATGATCTAGGCCACGTACTGTGACAGGCGGTACCCCGGTAGCCCTGCCATTGATGGAAACCCATTCTTCCCCAAGACCCTACAGTTTTGTTTGCATTACCCACTTTTGTGGCTAGTAGCTGGAATTTAATAATGTAACAATTTCGGCTATTTCTTATTTACTTGAAACCGTAGACACTATTATAATATCACCGGATTTCTTATCAAATGTTTTGGTCAGCGTAAGGTAAAAACTTTTCCATGTTTATGTGTAGGAAGTCTTACGTGATACCTTTTCTTTTCAAAGGTTTTTCTAAAGTTAAGCAATTTTAATCCATTTACTCATACCAGACCCCTGTCTGACCCGAGTGTTTATTTTCTGTTTTATTAAACTCTTTGGTATTCATATTATGTATGAGTAGTCGAGGGATTCCGGTTAGCTTGACGAATTGTGGAGGAGATATGGAGCAGGAGGCTTCCACGTATAGATATATTATGGTTCCGCTGTATTTGTGTGATATCTGTATCTTGTGTATTGGAGTTGCATAGTTAGACAGATGTTTATAACTGTCTAATATGTGTTGTGTAAGTTGTGTACTCTGATGTATATGATACTATGTAATATTTTATGTGATATATTATATTTCATTCGTTCCGCTGTGAGTTATCTGATGTTGCCGTGTTTCTTCTTTCTCTTTCTTTTCTTCTTCTATCCCTTTCTTTCTTAATTAATGATGCAACTTTCTGGTGTTAGAAAGTTGGGATGCTACAAGTGGTATCAGAGCATTTGGTTGAGTGAATACCTAGGCTCTGGAGTGATGTCTTTCTTGAGAGAGCGTACTTGAAATTTTTATATATAATTATATATATATATATATATATATATATATATATATCTACCTGATCTGTTGGGTTAACTGTTCGGATTTTCCAACATAAGTTTTAGAGGTAGATGGAGTAGTAGTGGTGTGTGTGTAACACGACTACCACTGATGGAAGTGGTCCATATGTTTGAGGTTGGAAGTATTTGTCAAGATTGTAGACCTAATACCGTCTTGAGTGAGATTTGTAGTTTGGAGTAAGGATTTCTCTGATATCCGAAGGAAATCTTTTAAAGATTCGGAGTCCATCTTTGAAGTGTAAGTTTGGATCTGTCAGAAGTGCATAAGTAAGTGATGATATCATGATAAATGCGAGATGAGATGCAGTATCCATAGATATTTCAGAAGATGTTTTCTCTTGAAGCAGTTTAGAAGTAGTTGAGGAGCAGTCTTTACCAGCCACAAGGAAGATTCTTCTGTGTAGAAGTTGTCTGGATCTTTAGCATGGAGTTTGGCTGTTTGGAATATGAGACTAAGGTCTATAAGTTGTTCGCTTCGGCATGATCTCATTTGTCATTCCTTAAGGAGAGCGAGATGTTGATGCTTGGTTTGAAGCCCGAATTTCTTGAGAGGATGTCTTCCATCTCGAAGATCCGTTGTGTGGTTTGTTGATCATTTTGGTTTTCGAGGAGCCTTTTGGATTAGAAGTCTGTGGCTAGTTGTGGTAGTAGTTCAGCTCGAAGTGTTCGATGTGCTGACGAGAAGGTCTTTTAGCTTTGCAGTATCATCGAGATAGAGTTTGGAAGTAGAAGTATGGTCGTTTCTCCAATTTATCAGGAATCTAAGTGGTTCTTCTATTAGCAGTCCGGGAAGTGGTGAATGTTTTCTTGAAGGGTTAACCTTGTTTGGAGAAGCTTAAAGCTGTTCTAATTGGTAAAGTGAGGACAGTTTCTTTGGAATTCGAACTAGGTAGGATCGCAAAAGTGACTTGCGATTAGTTTGGGAATTTATCTTGGGCAATCTTTTGTTTGAGACTGAAGATTCTCATGTGGAAGTAGGAGCTACCGATGAAATCAGAAGTTTGTCTACATCTGGAGTTGAGTTCCATTTTATTTTGGTTCGAGAAGCGATTTTGGTGGTTAGTCTGGTAGTTGGATGGTTCCTGGAGAGAAGAGTTGGTGTAGCAGCTCAGAAATTTTTGCAATTTGGATTGGTCAGATCTAGTTTTTGAGTTTGGATTTCTGCTGTAAGGTTGTGTGACTGAGTCAGATGGGTCACTAAGATTTTATGGATTTGATGAACAAAGTTTCTATGATATATTGGATAAGTTTGTACTCGTGTTCATCAACAGTATTCTCATCTATTTCAAAATCAGAGTTGTGCAGCGCAAGCAGGGTAGCAGCTGTGCAAGGAAGAAAGCAAGATCAGTTTGCTTAGGCTTGGGAAGTAGAGCTTATGTTCTAGATTTCGACGGATTTTGGAAGACTTTTCTGTTGAATAGGATTCAAAAACTGGTTTGCTTTGGTCTAGTTGTTTCTGGAAGCATCAGCATAGGTTGAGCTGATCCGGAAGAAGATTGGCAGCCCAGGATTGTCTGTTGCGTTATGCAGATATGAGATAAGGAGTTTGGAATTCGAAGTTGGAGACTTCATTGTTGTTAAGATTTCTCTGGTTAAAAGAGCAGTAATTGGATAAGATTGGATGACTAGTTCTGAGGCATTTGGGATTTCTTATCTGTATTTTGGTAGGATAAGATTGAATTGCCGGTTTGGATAGCTGGAATTCATTGTATTTCACGTATCTCTGAGGGAATACGTGTATGATTCATCATTGGTTGTGGAATCTGCAATTCAGTTAGATTTGGAAGTTGTGCTAGACTTGAGTATAGTCCGATGTTCTGTTCAGATTGGTGGATCTAGATAAGAGAGGAACTTTGGATTTTAGTGGTGTAGTTTGTTAGTTTCTGTAGAGCGAGTCTCCCAGTGATTTGTACTTGGGAAACTCTAGATAGTGTTAGAAGATTTATTCTGATTTGTGTCTGGATAATTAGGTAGGTTTGTTTGTTTGATTAATTGATATGGTTGTTAGTAACTGGTTAATAGGTATGCTTTGCTGTTTAAAATTGAAATCTTTACTGGGTTATTAAATTACCTTTGCTTTTAAATTTCGGGGACGAAATTCTTTTAAGGGGGGAGGAATGTGACGACCCGGAATTTTGGGCAATATCAATTTAATAATCTGAATTAATAATTAAATTGATTTGATAATTTTTCTTTATAATTTTAATTTAAATTGGTAAATTTAATCTTCTAAGGGTTAATAAATATTTAATCTGGCAATTTTGATCAATATCTTTCTAACAATTTAAAATGGATAAGATTTATTTTTCAAAGCTAATAAATTTTTTATACTATTTATAATATATATATTTGATATATATTGTGGAGGGGAAAATCTTTTGTTTTAAAGTAAAAGATTGTATTTTCAAGTTGTAATACATATGTATGTATATGTTATAATTTGGAATTGTTTTGAAATTTAATTTAATATATTAATAATTTATATATGTATGAATTGTAACTTAAAGCTTTGTTTAAGAATTAATATTTTTCAAAAGATAATTTAAGATTAATTCAATTGTTTTCAAAATATAAGATAACTATTTATTTTAAATTGGATAGTTTAAAAAGGGATGTAATCAAAAGTTTTATGTTTGTTTTCTTTTAAAATGATTAAATTTAAAATGGTTATAAATGTGTATATATAAATGTTCTAGATTTTAAATTACATGTATGAAGATTTATTTGCATTATAACTAGTTTCATAATATTTTATTTAAAATAAGTATTTATTAATAAACTAAATTAAATATGTAAGTTTATATTTACATTTAAATTAAATAAAAATTTATTAAAAATACTTAAAGACATGTGTAACCATGTTAATCATCTTAATAACACATGTAAGGAAATTAAATACTATAGTGACAAATGTAAGTTTATCAACATGTGGGAACATTTCTATTTTAATTTTTAAATAAATATTTAAGAAGAAAATTAGTTTTTACAAACACTTTCATTCCTTTGCTTTCATTTCTTAACTCAAATTAATGGCAAAAACAGAAAACTTTTCACAAAACCTAAAATTTAAAAGCAAAAACAAATCTGAAACTAAAACTGAAAATTGCAAACCTGCAATTCAAAAGGAATGTTCAAAAGCAACTATGAAGCAAAATTTAAGATCTGCAAAGCTGCAATTCAAATCTTCTGCAAATGCAAATGAAGTTCAACTTCAAGTCAGATCTGTTCGACACTTTTAAAAAAAACCATCATTTGTAAGCATGCAAAGGGATCAACTTCAACAGCAAAGCAAAAACCCAGATAAGCATTTTCCAGAGTGAAGATTCAAAGCCTGGAATAATAAATTTAAAACTGCTCTGCATATTAATGGTGAGTAAACCTCTTAAAAACAATTAAACTTGATTTAACTTAATTGCATGTGGTGATCTGTGATTAATCTTGATGTTGCATGGAAATTTTTTTGGTTTTTACATTATTGGATTGATAGATTTGTATGTATATGTGTAGTGGTTTGTGTATATATACAGTCACTCTATTATCTGTTACTTCCCAGTCCAGGATCAACATTGAAAATTTTAAATCTTCCACTAACAATCATCATTTGACATTGATGATTGAATAAAAGTTGTTTGTTATTGTTTGTTGGTAATATTAAGAATAGTTTCTGTAAATTTAAATTTACAAATAATTTTAAAAATGAAAACTATAGTGAAATCTTGATTCATGACAAAAATCAACTTATCATGTTATTTGATTTGGATTTCATGAATGTGTTAAGGACTAAAAATTATGATTTTTAAAGTACATATCATAATTTTTAGTTGAGAAATTAATGAGAATTTGGGGTTCGTTCGAATTGGGGGTTTTGGTGTTTGCCGTTGATCGGCGTGATGATAGGGGTTGAAATCTTGGTTGAAGTTTGCTTTTGAGTTGTAGATGGGGGGAAAAATGCTACGGAATTTTTCCAACGGCCGTGGTGATGGGATTTGATCAAAGTAGGGTTTAAGCATGATTTCGGCTGGGTTTGATTGTAGCGACTTTTGCGTCGAGGAGAATGGACCGGAAGCAATCACGATGGTGGGATATTAGGCTAGTGGTCGTGGCGAGTTGATGTGAGTGACGGTGAAGTTAACGGTGTTGGGATTGTCGGCGGTGATTGGGATTAGTGGTTCGTGCTTTATGCAGTTTTTCGTGAATTGGTCGAATTTCGTTTTGTGCTTGGAACTTTGAATTTGGGTTCGTATTATTGCTCGCGTGTGATAGTGTGATCGTCATCGATGGTTGCGACGAACTACGGCGATCGGAGGCAGTGGGACACATGCACAAGTGTACTTTGTGTACAATGGAAGTGGAGCAGTTGGGGAAGAAAGGTTTTACCTAGAGTAGAGCTCGCGTTCCCATCGTGATCGACTCGAAGTAGTTGGTGTGGGGTTTTGCTCGGGGTAGGCACGGGGTATTTAGGTGTTTGTCTCGAGTAATTTAGGTTGTGGGTTTTCTGGTTTATACTGTATAATTAAAAGATAAAATTGCTGATTTAAAACTTGTTGTTTGAATAAAAACAAGTTCAAGCTTTATAAAAGAAAACAAATTTATAAAAGTTAAACTTGTTCTTTGAAATAAAATGTAAATCAAACTTTTAATGGTGATAATTGAATTTATTTTGAAATTTTAAATTGTTTAAGATTTTTTTTTGAAAGTAACTATCTTAATTTAATTTGGAATTTTTAATTTAAAAGAAGTGTTTTGAATTTAAAGTATTAAGTCAAAGTTTTAAGCAAAATTTTAAAGTAATGAACTAAAACTAAGTTTCAATTTATATTGAACATGAATAAGTTTAAAATTAGATAATTTAAAGTGTTTTAAATTTTGAATTGATTTCTAAATACTTTATCTTCAAGTAAGGTTATTATTATGATTTTCTAAACCAAATTTAATAATTTATCTTTAAGTTAATAGGATTTAGTTTGTTCAAATAATTTATTTATGAAGATAAATAAGATTAAATTATTTTTGTTTTGAACTTAAAATTATTTTATTATTATGATTTGTTAATAAGTAAAGAGTTTAATTAAGATAAATGCTTATCTTAATTAATTAAGGATTTTGAAATATAAGAAGTTAATTAATTAATTATTTGATTTATTTTAAATAATTAGTTAATTATTTATTTAGTTTTAAATAATCACTTAATTATGAATTAATTAAGTGTAATTACTTAATGAAGTAATTAATGGTTAATTATTGAAAGTAATTAAGAATGGAAATTACTTATGGAAGTAATAAATGGAAATTATTATTGATAGTAATTGAGTAAAGTGATTAATGGATAATCACTTGATGTTATTAATTAAGGAATTAATTGATAGTTTTGAAGTTAATTAATTATGGAGTAATTAATTAATTAGAGAATTAAGGATTATTTAATTACTTATTAAGTAATTAAGAGAGTAATCATCCAGTGAAGTAATTAGAAGATAATTACTTATGTAAGTAATTAAGGATTAATTACTTAGTAAATTTTGGTTAATTAATTAATGTGATTAATTAATTAATGAATGAGCTTAATTTTAGATTAATTACTAAGTGTAATTAATTAAAAATGTAACTAATTAATAAAGTAATTAATTAAGGATTTATTTATTAATTTAAATTGACTAATTGATTACTTAATGAAGTAATTAAAGATTAATTAATTAGATAATTAATCAAAGAATAATATAATTAATTAAGAAGTTAATTAATTAATTAAGTAATTACAAGTTGTTAATTACTGTTTATGATTAATAAGATGGTTAATTACAATTTAATTATTTAATTAATCAAAAGATTATTAATTAATAAGGATCATTAGTTAATATAATTAATGAATTAATCAAGGTTGATTAATAAAAGTAATTAATTAAAGTATGATTAATTAATTGTAATTAATAAAGGTTTAATATGATTAATCATAGTTAATTAATTAATGGAAGTAAATGAAGGATCATTAATTATTGTAATTAATAATAGTAATTAAAGGTTAATTACTGTATATGGTTAAGGCTAATTACTTGAATGTGATTAAAGTATAATCAATAAAGGGAGATTAATTTAGGAAGATCATTAGGAGATGATTAAATTATTTATTTGGAATATGTAAATGAAGAAGAATTAAATTAATCCAATTGATTTAGAGTTAATCAATTCTGCTTTTTTGATGATTGGTTAATATTGATTGATTGATATTGGATGATTGATTTATATTGATTGATATTAGGTGATTGGTTGATACTGGATGATTTGGATATCACTGATATGTGTTATGCTGCTTTGTGAGATGAATGGTTGATATGAATTATCTATTGTAATAATGTGATTCATCTATCTGTTTTTATCATCCTGAATATAGGTTTAATTGTTTAAACCCATAAAACAACTTGGACATTAAAATGGCGTTTGGTTTCGATGAGACCAGGATCGGGTTTCCATATTTGGATATCCGAAAACCACATCGATCCAAATTAAACGTTTGGTCGTGAATCCAAGTGGAGCTTATTGAAGACTCAAGGTGTAAGAACTATTCGTCAGTATAACTCTGGGGGTGATTCCGTGATGAGTTTGACGGAGATAGTACTTATAGGTGCAAGATGGTGATTTAGAGGGCAAGGGCTATAGTCATTGACTCTGAGGGTGAATCCAAAATGAGTGCAATGAGATAGTGCCTTCGGTTTCATTCGAACCCGGAACGAACTTGTATGGATCGAATGCTTTCAGAACATCGTTAGGTGGACGATGAGCATTCTAAGATAGATGTATCCTATAAAGGTAATCGCAGCCTCAAGCCTCATCAACCGGGAATGGCTAAAACAGGGGAGGTGCAGCAAGGCTAGGTGTGTAGCACCCATTTCAGGGTGAGGTCATTCCTATCTAGATGTCCCTTTATTTCGGCTTAGTCGGTGGTTGGTTGCGCCAACCACGGGGTGATCTTACTCGGGACTGTTTAGTAAGGAGTGGTACCGACTTTGTGATGCAGGGGATTGGGAGTAATCCTCGGTACTTTGATCTAGGCCACGTACTGTGACGGGCGGTACCCCGGTAGCCCTGCCATTGATGGAAACCCATTCTTCCTACTAGACCCTACAGTTTTGTTTGTATTACCCACTTTTGTGGCTAGTAGCTGGAATTTAATAATGTAACAATTTCGGCAATTTTTATTTACTTGAAAACCCTAGACACTATTATAATATCACTGGATTTCCTATCAAATGTTTTGGTTAGCGTAAGGTAAAAACTTTTCCATGTTTATGTGTGGGAAGTCTTACGTGATACCTTTTCTTTTCAAAGGTTTTTCTAAAGTTAAGCAATTTTAATCCGTTTACTCACACCAGACCCCTGTCTGACCCGAGTGTTTATTTTCTGTTTTATTAAACTCTTGGGTACTCATATTATGTATGACTAGTCGAGGGATTCAGGTTCGCTTGATGAATTCTGGAGGAGATATGGAGCAGGAGGCTTCCACATGTAGATATATTATGGTTCCGCTGTGTTTGTGTGATATCTGTATCATGTGTATTTGAGTTATATAGTTAGACAGATGTTTATAACTGTCTAATATGTGTTGTGTAAGTGTGTACTCTGATGTATATGATACTATGTAATATTTTATGTGATATATAATATTTCATTCGTTTTGCTGTGAGTTATCTGAAGTTGTTGTGTTTCTTCTTTCTCTTTCTTTTCTTCTTCTATCCCTTTCTTTCTTATGTAGTGATGTGACTTCTGGTGTTAGAAAATTGGGACGCTACAGATTTAATCTTATGTTGTTTAATAAATTAGTTATTTGATGGATTGTTTAATTTTAATTAACTAATAATAAATCGTTTTTATAATTTCTTAAATTTATAAGTAATTTGGGTTAGAAATATAAGTGGATTTAGTTAATTGAAGTTAATTAAATTCTGATTGTGAACTGTTTAATATTGATTATAAATCGTTAAAATGGTTAACAATCTATGCGTTGGCTTATTTCTCTTGGATACTTATTTTTCTTGTCTGAGCTATTAAATAGCCAAATGAACTAAAGTAAATAGAATAAATCGTTGACACATTTTTAGTTCAAAGTAAATCAACTCGTATTGTCCACTATTTCAATTTCTGAAAAAATGTAATGATTACAAGCAAGTAAATCTCGATAAACTAGTCATGATAAAGTAAACATACAGAATGAATTTCCAAACGTGATTGTGAATACCCTGATTGTTAAATTTTTCATTTAATGACTTGGCCTAAAAAAATTATTGCTTGGATTCGATGAGATCAGGATCAGATATTTGCATTTTTCGGAACCACTTCAATCAAATAACCGCTACGAACTTTCATGATTCGATTATAGAGTCTAAAATATCGGGATTTAATTAATTCTGTCTTTTAATAAGTATTTTACACTTAGACACTATTATAATATCACTTGATTTTTTGACAAAGTGTTTTGGTTATCGTAAGATAAAAACCCATCATGTTTATGTATGATGTGGCCTTATGGGTTACCCATTGCTTTCGAAGAATTTGGATAACTTTAGTTGTTTAACTTAAGTGTGTTTTACTCACGTTGGTTTCCAGCTTGACTCGGGTGTTACTTTGTTGTAATGCTCGGGTCAGACCGTGTATTACAGATTCAGGTTAGGATGCTTTGGAGCTTAGGAGATAAGCGAGATGGAAGAGACGAATTGCACGTATTTGATTATATTCCACTATGTATTGTAGGCTGTATATTCAGCATTATGAGGGAAAGTTATTAGAACTGTCCAGATTTATGCGTTGAGGATTGTACTCTGTTAATTTGTATGTAATTAACAGTTACAGTTTTTCTTCGGTATAAAAAGCTGTTATTGTATATTATATTTTGTTCCACTGCATTTGTGAGATTTTGTGTTGCTGTTATTTCTGTTTCTTCTTCTATCTCTTTCTTCTTAACCCTAACAACCTGGAATTTCTAGTACTCGATTACTCGTTATTTTGTACAGTGAACGTATTAGTGTCGATTTTCGGAGGTCGAAAATCGCCCAGTTGTCACACGTTGTATTTGAGCTGAAGGTTAAGCGAGAACCTTAGCTCTGGTGGGGACTACATATTAGAAATGGTCAGTAGTACCCTAGAATGAGTTGAGTGTATTATATATGAGGGCGTATTTGTTATTTTGTTAAATAATGAAAATAAAAATGGTTTAAAATAATTTTTACATAAGATTATATTTTGATACAAGAAGAAACAAATTTTTTGAACTATTATAGTATATTGAGGCGACTGGTTGTTATTATTGTCAAGATAGGATTATGAAATTTAAGTGGTTACACACACACACACACACACAGATATATATATAACAAAATAGAAATTTGGATAAGAATGGATTATATAAATGAGTTAAGCTAAAAATAGATTCAAACCAGAGTTTAAATCCCAAAAATATTGGGTAAGTATTTTCAAAAGTGTTTTGAAATGTGATAAGTTTACCATGATTAATTTGTATATAGAAATAATTTTTAAGAAAATTATTATGGAATATATGGTGTGCCTAGTTTCCAGGTATAGTAATATTGATTATTATCATAAATTGGCTGTTGTGCCTTAATAAAGGATGTTTTTTACAAAATAAACAATGATAAAATATTGTGAAATGTTTTAAGGAAGTGGAATTATATAAGCATAATTTGTAAATGTGACTTATAAATTAAAATGGATCTAAATTGAGAAGTTTTGAATCTAAGTCCTGAAAATTTTGAAATGTGTTTTGAACTAATAATAAGTAAGATATTTAGAATATTTTTGACATGAAAATTTTGGTTTGAAAACAAGGGTTGTTTGAAAATTTCAAAGGAATTTGCTTTAGATAGAAACCAAAGTTGGTAAAATTTAAAAGTGTGATTTGGTACATAAATGGGACATATTTGTGTGTCTATATATATATATATATATATATATATATATATATATATATATATATATATATATATATATATATGATTTCAAAGTCGATTTGAAATAATTACCGGGTGTTTGAATTCTAGGATTCCTATTAAAATGAGAAGTATAACCAAAGGAAAAATAAGTTTTTGGAGCTTATAATTTGGAAATGATGTTAATAAGAAAAGAAGTTATGTATGTATGAATGATTTCAACACAATTTTTGAAACTATATAGGTTTTGAATTCTAGAAATTTGATGGATGTAATTGATTGATGTTTTAGATGATTTGGATGTTTATTTATTTTGATATTTCCTGCTATCCTCATGTATATTATTTACAGTATACAAAACTATAGATTGAATTATTTCGAATAAATTAAGAAATAGGATGAAACGATATATATCCATCCTTAAAATTAAATTGAAATAATGGATTCACTTGGCCATAGGATAGAAAATTGTATACGAACAGCGGATTGGTTAAATTATATGATTTTAAAAATATAAAAAAAATTGTTATGAAATTATTTAAACGATTTTGATTCGAAGAAATAAAGTCCAATTTATAAAAATGGAATCATATTTGAACTTGAGTTTGAAATGTTAAAAATTTACTTGTCAACTGGAATGGTTTAAAGAATCAGGCTGAAATTTTGAAGTTATAATTGAGAAATCACTTGAATTCCGAAAATTGATTTTTTCTAAAAAAGATTTGAACTCTTACTCTAACCTTGAAATAATTCCAAGTAAAAGTAATTTAAAAGGATATCTCGAAATTTGGGTTCGGAATTGAATTTGTTTTTAGATTTCTATTTTTAAATTGAATATTGAAGGTTAATTTGATTTAAGTGATTTAAATCGATATTTTGAAAATCGAGCTCAAATTTACAAAAATTGAAATGGCTTAAAATTGGGAATTAAATTGAACTTAATTCAAATTGGAAATGAGTCAAATTAATTAGAATTGAAATTGAAATTGAATTAATTTGAAATCGAAATCGAATTAATTTGAAATCGAAATCGAAATCGATTTGAATTAAAATTGGAATCGAAGTTAATTCAATTTGATATCGAAATTAAATCAATTTAAATGCAAATGGAAATTGAAATTGATTTTAATTGGAAGATTGGGAATGGAATTAGTTTGACTTTGAAAATATTTCAAATAAATTATTTTAATATAAACTGTTTGAAGTCTATCTTCTTAAAATTTCAAATTGTTTTGATTTTTCCAAGCTATTTTACTGTATAAACCATTTTTAAAACTCAAACTATCTTATGTTAATTATTTAACTATTTTAAGACTATTAAATTTATTTTCTGAATTCAAACTAGTCAGAGTGGAAATGTTTATATTTAAATCATGAATTAAATACATATTGGGTTAAATTGGAGTTATAACCCAAAAGGAAATTCAAAGCAATTTTGTATTGTAATCGAAATCGAGATATTAAGGAAAAATGATTTTGAAAAGAAATAGAATATTTTGAGTAAATAAGACGATTTTAAAATAAAGATCTAGTGGTTACTATGACTGAAACTTACTTTATAAGAGGTAAGAAAAGTTACAAATAAGTGTGTAAATTAATCGAACTTGGGAACTTTTGATCGGAATTGATGAGATTATATATGTTAGTTATATATTCAAACTCCCCTTGTTGAATTTATAACCAGAAAGAAATGATTTTTGAAAGATATTTGAAACGTTAAATGGAATTTACATAAGTATGAAGCGGAATCAGAAGTATTGATCCTTAAATTATTTGAGTTGGAAAGAATGATATTATTTGTATATAAAAATGAAATTGAAATAGTTTTGGAACCTATTGATTTTTAAAGGCATTGATTTTGGCAAATAGTCGATTTGGGAAATTGGGTAAGCCGAATTTAAAAACTATCGATTTTAAGGATATCGATTTTATATAGATAAAATATATATGTGATACATATGAAGTGTATGATTTGAAAGGTACTATGTATACGGTATGATATTTTTTAAGACTAAAAGTATGGAAAGGTACCCCCACGAAACTAGAAATGTTGAGTAGGAGATCAACTGGGTGGTTTACCTAGGAATCCACAAGGTAGATTCAATGACAATTGGGATTCTAGAGGACATCCGGACAAAAATCATGAGTCCTTGGTGATTATTTGTTTGCATAGCGTAAATCGAGGGGTATTGTACCAACACTTATGTATGTTTTTGCTGTGATAGTAACATAACCTTAGTATAACTGCGATCTATCGTGGTTCCATAGTAATTCGAGAGGCAACGATTGCCTACAATCTACGTTTGATTTTGCTAGGATAGCGTCGTAATATCAGTAGATTGCGATCTATGTGGTTTGGTTCCATAACGTAATTCATGAGGCAGAGATTTCCAATAGTCTACGTTTGGTTTCACCGGGATAGTGATGCAACCTTTGTGTAGCTGCGATTTATGTTGTTTATTTTCGTTTAGGTAGCGTAATTTGAGGGGGGAAAAAAATGCCTACAGACTACTTACAGTTTTGCTATGATAGCAACGCAACCTTTGTGTATCCATGGACTATTGTGTTCCCATGGCGCAAGTCGAGGGGCGTTGATGCCTAAAGTTTACTTATGGTTTTGCTGGAATGGCGACGCAGGCATCAAGTTAACTACAATCCATGGTGGTAAAGAAGGAAGGGAGTAGATACTTTCCATGTTGTTTTGAAAAGGATTATTCAAGTATTTTCACTGGATGTTAAAATAGGTCTACTAACTATTTAGAGATTTTTAGTCCTACACTTGTTTAATGTATGACTCAATTTCTATAAGAACAAGGATGGACTAGTTAAGACATTGAGTTATGAAAATGTTTTAGTATAAAACTAGCTTGATAATACTATGTAATTTAAAGTGTATGTATCTTGAAATGAAGGATAAAGGAGTAAGAGGTTTTATGTTTAAAGAGTGATTTATTTAGTAGTATACTTCAAAATTCTTGTTTTAGTTTCGTTCCTTTTTTAGGATGAAAAGTTTTAAGGGGGAGGATTATAACGATCCGGATTTTTAGCCATCTGATATTGGGTAATTGACTTATTTAATTTTGAAATATTAATTTTTGATAGTCGAATAGATGAATTTTCTAATATTTAAAATATCTAAGTGCATAAATGGACAAAACTATATTTAATTTTAAATTGTAAATTTTTGAATAGGGTAAATTTATTAGATATACGTATACAAATTCCGCCATTAAAATTTAAGATATAGTATCCACATATGTATATATGTAAATATGCACAAGCTTTATGATGTTTAAAAATATATATAAGTTACATATGTATATATATGTTTTTGAAAATATTTTATACGTATATAAATATATTTACATGAATGTATGAAATTTATAATGGCAAAATTTAAAATTTGAATATGTGTGTGTATATATATATATTGGTATATATTGTAGAATACATGCATATGAAGTAATGTATGTGAAAATATGCATATATATGTAAATATGATAAAATAAATATGTATATTTTATACGTATGCATATCATATATAAATTTAAATGATGACAAAATGTGAAAGTATGTATGGTAAACAGATATATATATATATATACACACACACATGTATGTAAATGTATATGTAGGATCGATTTCACCCTAGAGGTGGGGTGAACAAGGTGATGCTATTAATTATAAAAATTTATTGTGTAAGTTTATATAAAACTATCTCAACACAGATATATCAAAATAATAGCAACACAGATAATAGCAGAATAATAAATGCAGAAATAGAACGACATAGAATTTACCCAGCTTTGGCAAGACCCTGCCTACGTGCTTCCCCCAAGGTTTCTACTAGAAATTAAACAGTCAGACGCTTACACACGTAACCTCGCAACACCCGCTAACGACTAGCCTTAACTCTACACTCAAAACCCTACCACAACTCAACCATTAAGATTCGAATTCTCCAACTACGCCACGTAGTTTGTCCCCTAGTCACACGACTAGTAAATACATAATTTTCAAAAGAAAAACAAAATTTAAAAACAATTTAAATAAAACAAAACCCTAATTTAAAAGGTTAAGCCCAAAAGGTCTTAATAAAACCGCCCAAAATAATTATCAATAAAATAATCCGGCCCTTTTCTTCTTTTTATTATGTTGGCCTGTTCTTTCCTCTTTGCTCTGTATAATAGCGGCTCGTTTCTTCTTCCTTATTTGATTTTCTCTGATGAATTAGGGCTTTGGAGAAAATCGATGAAGCTGATGGGTAGTTGGTCGATTACAATTGCTATTTCTCTATCTTGCTTCGGCAATCGACTCCTTCTTCAATTCGAACACGGTTCCTTCTTGTAGTAATGCTATATGCTTTAGTGGATGACCAACTCGGACGGGTTGGTGTGTTGTTTCAATCTTGGTTTGATATTCCTGGCTGGCATAGATTTCTTGTAGTAATGTTATATGCTTTTAATGGAGTCTCTTGTATTTTAGGAGATTTTTAATGAATGCAATTTTTTGTTGGTGAATGACCATAAATTGTTAAAATACATTATTTGAGAAAATTTAGATGAGATACTTGAGATCGTTGCTCGTAATGTATTTCATGTTGAACTCCTGTAACGACCTACATTTTTAGCCATCTGATATTGGGTAATTAACTAATTTTAATTTTGAAATATTAATTTTTATTAGTCAATAGATGAATTTTCTGATATTTAAAGTATGTGAATGTACAAATTGATAAAACCATATTTAATTTTAAATTATAAATTTCTGAACATGATAAATTTTATAGATATATGTATAAAACTCCACCATTAACATTTAAGATAGAATATCCATATATGTATATATTTATATATACACAAGCTATATGATGTTTAAAAATATATACAAGTTATATATGCGTATATATGTTTATGAAAATATTGTATATGTATATAAATATATGTAAATAATCATCTATTAATATAGCCTACCCTTTTCTTCTTTTTATTATGTTGGCTCGTTCTTTCCTCTTTGCTCTCTATAATGGCGGCTCGTTGCTTCTTTCTTATTCGATTTTCTCTAATGAATTAGGGCTTTGGAGAAAATCGATGAAGCCGATGGGTAGTTGGTCGATTACAATTGCTATTTCTTTGTTTTGCTTCGGCAATCGACTCCTTCTTCAATTCGAACATGGCTCCTCGATTTGATCGAGTTCGACTTTGACTCTAGTATGTAATTTAGGCCTTTTGCTCTCCTGGTTGAATGCTTGAACTTGATTGCATTTTTGCTGATGATGTTATAGGGCTTATATAGGAATCGAATTCCTTATTTTTCATTCGTATATTTCATACGAGTATGTCTGATAATTTTCGGCTTGCCGCTCGATTTTGCATTGATGATTGTGATGATTTCTGACATTTTCAATTCGTATAATTTGTTTACTTGATTGACACGGTTTGAAGATTTCTGACTTGATTCGAACTTGTTGCCTTGGTCATCACGGCACTGACTATGCTTGGCTATTGAATTCTTTGATGATGTTGATTTTGGTTTCGTGTTCTGACTTGATCATTTCATATATTTTCGTTTCTTGATACTCACGGCTCTGAATTGATTTTGAACTGTGGCCTGACATTGACTATTTTTCTGATGACTTCGGCCTTGACATTGCTTCTACTTCGGTTTTGACATCACTGAATTTCGGCTTTGATAAAACTATTAATTGATGTTCATGACTTTTGAACCATTTATGGCTTGTTCAAATTCTTTGACAACCGCGGCATTTTTTATACTATGATTTTGATACTGTTCTTGATTGCTTGCAAGTTTATATATGCATTCATGTATGTATATATGTGCTATCGTCTTATACATCTCTGTCTCAAGTAGTTCTGCATTGTTGTGGCTATGCATTTGTTCGAACTTTCCACTACTGTATCATTTTTCGATTTACTAGATTTCATGGTTCACCACTAAGACTGCTGTTTCATGACTTCGACACATATGTTGTTTGCAACTATTGTTTTCACTCAAGTCTGGGCTTGTTTAGTTGTGCTGCACTGAGTTCTTTGGTCGACACACTTCAAGTGGTCTGTAGTTGTACATTCACATATGTACCTGCATATGTATTTATGATGTGTTAATCATGCTGTTCATTCTTGTGGTATTTTCAACTTGATGCATTGTTCACTGTTATTTCATGTTTTCGGGTCTTGCTTTCATGGTTGGTTCATCACTTCGTTTCACTACGTATTCCAGTGTGCTTATGTAAATGACTCGTGTACTTGCTTTTGATCTGTTGGCACTGATTTGTGTATATGTGCAGATTCACGTTGTTGATGATTTAGTGATGCATTGTGGTGAGTTCGATGAGCATGCTTTGTACTTGTAGTCTTGTCTCACTTGCATTGCTTGGCCATATGTATGCATCGAGGCAGTTTGCATTTGTACAATAGCTGCTTTCCATTTTGGTTTTGCTAGCTGCACTTGTATATTTGAACTTGAATTATTCCTCTTTGTCTTTGTTCAATTTCAGCCTTGACATATCAAACTATTTATATGTTCGGTAGCTCTGCCTTGGGCTCGACTTGATACTTGTAGTTGTTTTCACTATGCATGTATATGCTACAGTTGAACTTGTCTGAACCTTTTGAAGTTTGCATCTGTTGGGTTCACTGTTTTATATGTTGGCTTCTTCGAGTCAGTGAATGTATATAGTCTGGTTGATGGTCTTGATGTTAAGGCCTGTTGCAGTTTGATATTGGTTGATGTTTTCGTGGACTTGACACTATAGCTCTGATTCCAGATCTGACCAGCTAGATTGTTTTCTTGTGCACGTCACTTTTCATTTTTGGAATTGCACCTGAGTTGAATCCAGCTTAAAGCTTGGGTTTGACCTTGTGCTGATATTGTGACGTTATTTTTATTGCACTTGAGTTGAACCCGGCGTTTTGGGTTTGACCTGTGCTCACCTGTCCCTGTAATTTTATCAAGTATATATATCGGTGTGCACGACCTTGTGGCATGTACAATGATACACCATGCATGTTACAAGCTGTTCGTGTATGATGAATTCAAATTTAAATGATGACGAACAACCCAAATAACTGAGGCAAATAATATTTTCAAAATTCACATTTTATTTTATACTGCAAAAATATTTCCTTTTCAATTTTACAGCGTCAGTATTTATTTTTGCAGATTGCTCAGATGCGGGAATCAATCTGGAATAAAGTTGATGATAAACTATGAGTGAATGAGCGAAATGTAGTGAGGTGTATTTGTAAATGATAGATTGTGATGTAATTGAATTTGTATTGTAACCAAAGTTATATATGTATAGTGAGAGCTTGAATTTTTATCATTCAAAATTGTAATATATATTTGTTTGAATAAAATATCCGTTTGAATTCAAATTCCATGTTATTTATTTTATTCAGCAAATATATATTAATTATGTGAAAAATATAATAGTTCATTAACAAATACAATTAAATGAATATATATATATATGATTATTATCATCAAACAAAAATCATATACTCGCATATTCAACAATGTCCCCCTTTTGATGATAATAAACATATATTTAAGATTTTGAATATGTTAAATGTATTTGATCGTTGATATACTCTATTTGCTCCCCCTATTTAAATGCTTCATCTCTACACAAAGATCCCCCTTCATATATGCATACAATTAAAAATAAGCAAATGAGCCCAGATGCAAATAGGAAATATTTGACCTTTATTTGATTTTATTTGACATATTCTTAACTTTTCTCTCCCCCTTTTGTTATCAGCAAAAGAGTAATAGTATTAGAAAAATAGAGATAAAGTGATGGATATTAATACAACATTAAAACTCAATTGAATATAAATATTAAATTTCAATAAAAAATCAAACAAAAATCATAGATACTCTGTTTGGCGCATATTCCACTTTTAGAATGATGTGAATGATGTCATCATGTGACAGCCCGCGAATCCGCACCCCTTGAGTCAACCTTATTCTACATCAATTAAATCAAGTGGAATAGAAAAACGAACCATTAAAGTTAAAGAAGAAGAGATAGAAGAAGAAGAACTAAACAATATCAGAATCTCACAGTCGCAGCGGAATAAAATATAATAGTAAATAATAGATCTTAACACAAAATGAAACTATATCTGTTTTATACATCATATCATCAGAGTATCTCATACAAACAATATTTAGTAATCAGACAATTCCATCCAATCATCGCAGCGGATATATATATATATATATATATATATATATATATATATATATAAATATGGGTAATACGTCTCGTACTTCAGCTCCTCTCCAGCTCCATAGCATCCTGACCTGAACATATAATACTCGGTC
The DNA here is from genome assembly GCA_030765085.1 of Allium cepa. NCBI lineage: Eukaryota > Viridiplantae > Streptophyta > Magnoliopsida > Asparagales > Amaryllidaceae > Allium > Allium cepa. Next base: position 855,050,184 of record CM060931.1, read on the forward strand.
TGACCCGAGCATTATAATGAAATAACACCCGAGTTAGTCTGGAATACCAGTTGATAATAATGCATCCAAATTGGTTATTAAATTTTCAAAATCCTTTTGAAAACAAAAGCATCTCGTAAGACCATGCCACAAATAAACATGTCGGGTTTTTACCTTACGATAGCTAAATTACTTTTTATAGAAATCCTCTGATATTATAATAGGGTCTATTCACAAATACTTATAAAATAGCTGAAATTGTTACGTCTATTAAATTCCAGCTACTAGCCACAGAGTGGGTAATAAATACAAAACTCGTACAAGGATCGTAGGGAGAACGAATTTCCAACAATGACTAGGCACTGGGGTACCACCTGTCACGGTACGAGGCCTAGATTACCGAGGACCACGCCCAATCCCCTGCAACCCAAGGCCGGACGCATCCCTTACTGGACATTTTCGAATAAGATCACCTCGCGGTTGGGATCAGCAACTGCACCACTAAGTCAAAATAAAAAGGGACATCTAGACAGGGATGACCTTACTCTCCAGTGGGGGCTACCCACGAAGCCTTGCTGCATATCCCCTGATTTTCAGTCATCCCATTTGATGAGGCTTGAGGCTAAGCGTTACCTTTTAGGACGTTTCACTTAGAATGCCCATCGCCCACCTGACGATGTTCCGAAAGCATTCGTCCATACAAGCCCGTCCCGGGTTCGAACGGAACCGAAGGCACTACTCCTACTACATCCATTTTGGAAATATCCTCAGTAATAGTAGCGACTAGCCCTTGCACTTCACTGCTCCATCTTCGACTCCGAACACGTTTTCCCACGAAACATATAAACAGGATCGAAGTGGTTTTCGAGATAAATCTCGATCCCGGTCTCTTCGAAACGATCAACGCATTTGTCCAATATTGATAGTCGGTGATTTAACTATCAATCAACATTCACAAACATCCGTCACACAATAAATAATTTCGCACATTATTTATTTGCCTCAAATATCTTTACAAGATATATTTCCAAATTTTCAAAACTCATTTGAAAACAATTTCCCAAAGTTCTTCCTTTACAAGTTAAATCCTTTACCATTTATTCCCATTGGAAATAACCAAGTTCAAAACAATTTAGATTTTTAACAAGTAAAGCACTTTATTCTTAAATATACCTTAAATATGGAAATTTACTACTAGCTATTTCACAAAAATATAATTTCTAATATGTAAAGAAAAATCATTTATTTGGATGTAAATCTTGATTGTAAATAAGGGTTTAGTTTAAACTAAACTTATAAGTAGAGTTTTAAAAAAAGTTAATACTAATTTCAATAACTTAGGTCAAAACTAGCCTTTTAAAACAATCCAATTGTAAAAAAAAATACTAGGGTATTCATAAAAATGTACTATTGCTAATTTCTTAATAGTTACTTCAAAACAAAAATTTTCAAAACACTCTTTTAAACAAGTTTGAACTTTAAACTTTCTTTTAATAAAATCTATTTAAAACTCGAACTTGGTTACCCAGGGAACTTACCTTCCATTCCTACATCCCAAAGGATACGTCTTAGAAATCCAGCCGATTTATTACCATTCAAATTCATGTTTTAATAACATAAATTTCCTTTCCATGTTTTAAAAATAACTTCTTTCGAAACCCAAGCATAGTTTTCCATTCTTGGAAATTTACTTTCAAAGTTCGGGTTTAAAAATCCCTTAAATAAACTTTTGAGAATTTATTAAAGGAAAATAATACTTATGAATTACTTAAATAAAATCCCAATGGTGAAAAATGCATTTCAAATTATTTTATTTACATTTAAAACCATTAATTTATATTTGGAAAAGCCTCTTTTAGATATATTTTAATTTCCAGGAAAACATCATCAAATAACCCCATCGTTATTTTTTTACAATTATAATATCTATAGAATTTATCTCCAGAAATCTGTACTTTCACATTTATCTACTGATAAATTTCCTCTTCTATTATAATTCCAAATTTACCAATTTCATTCTTCATCCAAACCAAATCCCAATTTTTATTTCTTTAAATCCTTTACTTAACAATTTCTTTATTTCTTTAAAATCCCAATTTATTTTATTTATGCTTAACAATTTCAGGTTTAAAACTTATCAATTCTTATCACAACAAATTGGATTCCATTATTAGCTATCACAGTGTATAAATAAAATACATTATCAGTTATAAGAATAACTCCTATATTGTGAGGAATCCAGTTGGTTCCTCCAACCTGTTTTCCCTGCATCCACAGATATTAGTACAACAAATATATATATCAATCCAGACTGATAACAACATTTATATTCAACCAATCACATAGACATTTATTTTAATCAGCTAACATTCTAGATGTGAGTAAGTTAAACTCACCTTGAGTTTCGTTGAGCGTTCAAATTTAAATTAAATCGAACGGCGTTGGATTTAATATAAATTTTTACTTGCTCAGAATAATTCTGAAACTGCTCCACTGCGTAGTACGCATCCCTGTGATTCCAGCGTAGCCAATTTCGTTGAAATCTGACAACGAACGCACGAGATATGAATTTTTAAACATGAATAAAATTTATAAACAAATTTTCTTAAATTCAAATAAAAACTATATACCCTCAATCGTGATCGTTCGGTTAACTCAGGAAATCATGGCCACTCCCACCTCGCTTCTTCCTCACGCGAACACAGTGTTCGAACAACCCATAGCCGCCCCAAGGGTTTTGAAACGCACCCTCTACGACAAGTTTCGGTACGATCAGCGACCACCACCACGAAGCCCGCGTCCAACTCCTCCACCGCCTCGAACCTTGGCCATCTCGGTCGCTCCCTCGCCTCGTGATTCATGTTTGAACGACCGGCAAACATAGCGTAATAGCACCTCCGATCGACGACTACAGCAACAATCCACCGTACGGATGTGCAGCTCGCGTTGACCTCTCCGTATCTCCAGTTGGAAGTTTCTGCTAATATCGAGAGGATTAAGCGAGATTTGAGGGAGAAAGTGATTCATTTCCGGCTCTTGAATATAAAGGAACGGCGGCTGGAACGAGATACTAGGGTTGTGACAAAGATAAATGTATACATAATAGAATTTAATATTATTTTATTTATATAATTCTCAATTTAATATCTTATGCAAACGAACTCCAAACTATGCGGTCCGATAGGCGTTTCTAGGGTTTTTCCACGTTCCGGACACAGTGGAACAGGTTTTGTAATCTAATTCGGTCATACATGCGAGTAACCGAATTAAACGATCAATTTAAAATTAAATCGATTAAACCGATTTCTATGCGTTTCGAGCTGCCACGGCAAACGACGACTCCGATTGCTACGAAAATTGAAATCCGATAATAACTAACTATTACGGATCCAATAAAAATGGTTTCGTCAAATTCCGAGACTGTGCCCCGGAAGGCTATCTTAACTCGTCGATCAAATCGAGCAATTTTCACAATCGTCGAAATCACTTAAAATTTCACTTTTAAAATTTGATTATTTTAATAATAAATCATATAAAATTTATAAATTACATTAAAAATTATTTTGACTCATTCCGGATTAAAATTTCACTAATTGCAATATTTTATTATTAAATTCTATGATTAAATTAATATAAAATTTCAAATAATAACTGATTAACTTTTAAATTCTTCTAAAAATTCAACAACCCTTTTTAAAATCCAAATGGACTAAAGATAAATTTAAAAAACATTTTGATCACTATTTACATCTAAATTCCCATATTGTTTCAGTCCAATATATAATTACTATTCAAAATTGAATTAAATTATCATATTTTAAAACCTATAACTTAATTTATAAATTGAACCTGATTCTCTTTGTTCCAGAATTAATTAAAAATCCTCGGTGAACATTTAAAATGAACTAAATGTTCAAAATTCAATGGCTCAAAAATCCGGGATGTTACATTCCTCCCCCCTTATAAAAATTTCGTCCCCGAAATTTGCTAAGGTAGAAGAATGCTCCCAAACCCAATAACAAACTTACTTAATGAAATCTAAATTTCACTACGCTCAAATTCAATTTGCCCAGATCCTTTAGTTTCAAATCGGAACTACTAATTCAATCCTATTCCAAAATCCTTTATTTTCAATTGTCATTTGAAATCGACTTGTCGCTAATGAAACAAATGCTCCTACACTCATTAACTTAACCCAAACTTCTTTAGTTAAAAGCTTATATACACTTCCCAAAATCCTTTAGCCCAAATCCAAACTCATTTGCTTTATTCGTACTCAAAAGCTTTTGTTTCAACATTATTTCAAAAAAATAACTTCCCAAGTTAATTAAATTTTTCCAAAATCCCAAAAAGTTTCTAACTCCCAAAATTTCTGAAATTTTTTAGCAGAGTCTCCCCTGCACGGAGGAGCTTTCGCGATATCGCGAGACAGATAAATATATATACATCGACCCACACGGTCGAAAACCAAAATATATCACAATATATATATATATATATATATATATATATATATATCATTTCCCAATTATATTTGCATAGGCGTACCTTTTTAGCAAATTTCAATAGCAAGCGGCTAATATAACGCATATACGCGCTCCGTCTCTATCGAACGCCTCACATACCTGTACTTACTCAACAAACTCATCAGTTCTCAAAGATATGAACATTGTTAACAACATTTCCAATATAAATGTAAGCCAACATATCCATTCATAGCCTAACTAAGCAAAATTCATAATTTACAAATGTTAACCATATTTTATCAACAATTCAAAGATCTCAATCACCTTTTAATTTCTTATTCAAGTCCAAACTTCATTTTGTTTCTCTTGAACGATTTATATTCAAGTTCACTATATACAATTCATATTTATTACCACCAATTCATATTCACTTCAATATTATGAACATAAGCTTCACTATTTTCAATTTACTTCCATTTAAATTCAAATTGATTCACAATCTAATGTACTTATGATTTATTTTCATTTCTTTTCCAAATTCAAACTTCATTATATTCCACTCAAATGATTTACATCTGAGTTGCAAATGTTAGATTCACATTCACTTAAGAGTAATACAAGCTTTTGATTCATTTACTTTTCTCCATAATTAATTTGCATACAACCCACTAAATAGATTTCAATCCATTTCCCGTTATTCAAATATCATTTTCATTTACTTCCTTTAATCCATTCACTTAAGTTTAATGACTAATTTCTATGCAGGTTAGGTTATTCAAACAAATAACCAATTTTTAAGCTTATAACCATTTACATTAATTCCAACTCTCATTCACCAATTTATTTTCGAATTTATTTTATTAATAACAGGGCCCCTTCACATTATTTCACCCACTAGAATTTATTTACAATTCAAGCCATCACTATTATAATCTAATTCCATTATTCATTCAAACTTCCAATATTTATTACCACAAATTTAAATCCCATGCCACAATTGGATTTTTATTTACTTTCCAAATTCTGTTAACAAACCCCCAAAATCTTATCCATGCCAATACAAATCCCCTTTAATTTAGTTTACACTAAATTCACCTTCAAACTTCACTTTATTTACTTTAGCTTACGCTAATTCATTCTCAAACAATTCCTTTGAATTTAGTTGTGTTAAAGTTTTATTCACATAATATCATTCTTACTTCTCTAAATTAAATTTCCTTTCAATTTAATTCTTTTTCAATTCTAATTCAAGTTCAACCAAATTTGTTTAGTCATCTTTAATTCATATACCATTTCCTTTACTACCTTAAATAAGAATTTAATTCTATTCATAATTATTTGTAACACAACTGGATTTTGATTTTGATTCAATCCAAATTCAACTCCATTTCATTTAATCGAAGTTAAATCCAATTCAATTTAATTCTCCATATACAAGTTCAAAACTTATTTACTAACTTAAGTCCATTTACATCTTTTATATTTTATAATTTCTTCACCTGATTTCAATTCACATTTCATTCTAGATTAGATTTGAATTCTCCATACCATTCAACTATTTCCTATTTGTGATTATAATCCCATTTCCTATTTATAAGTTCACCAACTTATTTACTTCAAGGTTTATATTGCTCATTAGAGTCATTTTCGTCTTATAATCACAATTCCAAATTCTATATATATATATATATATATATATATATATATATATATATATATATATCTGAATTCTTAAGGATACAACTTTTCTTTCACCTTAATCCTTTGCAAATTTTAAATTCACAATTCCATATTATAAGTATAATACTTAATAGCTTGTGGGTATAATTCATTACACCATAACCCACGATTTCAAAGTCAACTTACATTTTAATTTAATCCAAATCATTTAATTCTAAGTCTAATTTTTATTTAACTTATCCAAGTTAAATTCTAATTTTCTATTCACTTCAATATATTTTATTCACTTCCATTAACTCTAGTCAAATTTAAATTTTCAAGATTAAAAATTTCATTTCCTTTTTATTAATATCAACTTTACTTACTAAGTTCAGTAGTTGATTCATTTTACTTTACACATTACTTAAATAGAATTTTCCAGAATTCTATTACCCGGTTTAACTTCAAATCATTTTGAAATAATAATCAACATATTCCCACTTGCTAAATCAAATCAAACCCCAGATTCCAAAACAATCTGCTTTTACCAGACAATTTTCCCTTTTGAAATTTCAAAAGCAACTGGTATACCCAACAAGTCCAAACAATATCATAACCAACCACTTTGGTAGCAATCCATCACTTTAGAAACTCGAAAATGAATTCTAATGATGTGGCCAGCATCATCAGGATTATTTTCCAGCGACTGAAGTGAGTTCAGTGCTTCCTTATTCCCACAAATTCATTTCAAAACAGCTTCCATTCAAAAATAGTTTCCAAAAACAATATTCCATTATTGCCTTCAAACACCTTAACAAACATTTCAAACTTTCTCAGGATTTTAAATTTCCAAACCTTTAGTTTCATTACATTTTTTCAAAATTCCCGGGATTTAAATTCTGGTTTAATTTAAATTTAGTTATTCTCTTTTGTATAATTTATACCTATAGAGTTTTGCTAGACTACAACCATTTCAAATTTAAGATTAATTTTAGATTCTTATTTAATTATAGTATCGACAACCAACCATCCAAAAATATGAATAATAATTTCAGAAAAATTACTCCTTTTATATCAAAATATAATTTTGGGTAAAATTATTTCATTTACCCACTTTAAAAACAATACTATGTCGGTTTATCTTGTTTAAGAGTTTAGAAACCCCTATCGATATGGTTGTACTTCCCGCACCGACCCAAATTCATAAACTCTCAACCGATAAGTCAACACAGTATAAAAACAATTTTTATATTCACTAACAAGTACGCTCTCATATCTATTAATACACTCAACCCATTATAGAGTACTTCTGACTCTAATTAATGAGTAATTTCCCCACCAAAGCCTAGGTTGTCGCCAACCTAAGCTCTGATACCAAGTGTGACAGCCCGCGAATCCGTACCCCTTGAGTCAACCTTATTCTACATCAATTAACTCAAGTGTAACAGAAAAACGAACCACTAAAGTTAAAGAAGAAGAGATAGAAGAAGAAGAACTAAACAATATCAGAATCTCACAGTAGCAGCGGAATAAAATATAATAGTAAACAATATATCTTTACACAAAATGAAACTATATCCGTTTTATACATCATATCACATAGTATCTCATACAAACAATATTTTGTAATCAGACAATTCCATCCAATCATCGCAGCGGATATATATATATATATAAATACGGGTAATACGTCTCGGACTCCAGCTCCTCTCCAGCTCCATAGCATCCTGACCAGAACATATAATACTCGGTCTGACCCGAGCATTATAATGAAATAACATCCGAGTCAGTCTGGAATACCAGCTGATAATAATGCATCCAAATTGGTTATTAAAGTTTCAAAATCCTTTTGAAAACAAAAGCATCTCGTAAGACCAAGACACAAATAAACATGTCGGGTTTTTACCTTACGATAGCTAAATCACTTTTTATAGAAATCCTCTGATATTATAACAGGGTCTATTCACAAATACTTATAAAATAGACGAAATTATCACATCTATTAAATTCCAGCTACTAGCCACAGAGTGGGTAATACAAACAAAACTCGTACAAGGCTCGTAGGGAGAATGGATTTCCAACAATGACTAGGCACTGGGGTACCACCTGTCATGGTACGGGGCCTAGATCACCGTACCGAGGACCAAGCCCGATCCCCTACAACACAAGGCTGGACCCATCCCTTACTGGAAAGATACGAATAAGATCACCCCACGGTTGGGATCAGCAATCGCACCACTAAGCCGAAAGAAAAAGTGACATCTAGACAGGGATGACCTTACTCTCTAGTGGGGGCTACCCACGAAGCCTTGCTGCATATCCCCTGATTTTCAGTCATTCCCATTTGATGAGGCTTGAGGCTAAGTGTTACCTTTTAGAACGTTTCACTTAGAATGCCCATCGCCCACCTGACGATGTTCCGAAAGCATTCGTCCATACAAGTCCGTCCCGGGTTCGAACGGAACCGAAGGCACTACTCCTACTACATCCATTTTGGAAATATCCTCAGGATTAGTAGCGACTAGCCCTTGCACTTCACTGCTCCATCTTCAACTCCGAACATGTTTTCCCACGAAACGTACAAACCGGATCGAAGTGGTTTTCGAGATAAATCTCGATCCCGGTCTCTTCGAAACGATCAACGCATTTGTCCAATATTGATAGTCGGTGATTTAACTAACAATTAGCATTCACAAACATCCATCACACAATAAATAATTTCCCACATTATTTATTTGCCTCAAATATCTTTACACGATATATTTCTAAATTTTCAAAACTCATTTGAAAATAATTTTCCAAAGTTCTTCCTTTACAAGGTAAATCCTTTACCATTTATTCCCAATGGAAATAACCAAGTTCAAAACAATTTTGATTTTTAACAAGTAAAGCACTTTATTCTAAAATATACCTTAAATATGGAAATTTACTACTAGCTATTTCACAAAAATATAATTTCTAATATGTAAATAAAAATCATTTATTTCGATGTAAATCTTGATTGTAAATAAGAGTTTAGTTTAAACTAAACTTATAAGTAAAGTTTTAAAAAAGTTAATACTAATTTCGATAACTTAGGTCAAAACTAGCCTTTTAAAACAATCCATTTGTTAAAATAATTGCTAGGGTATTCATAAAAATGTACTATTGCTAATTTCTTAATAGTTACTTCAAAACAACAATTTTCAAAACACTCTTTTAAACAAATTTGAACTTTAAACTTTCTTTTAATAAAATCTGTTTAAAACTCGAACTTGGTTACCCAGGGAACTTACCTTCCATTCCTACATCCCAAAGGATACGTCTTAGAAATCCAGCCGATTTATTACCATTCAAATTCATGTTTTAGTAACATAAATTTCCTTTCCATGTTTTAAAAATAACTTCTTTCGAAGCCCAAACATAGTTTTCCATTCTTGGAAATTTACTTTCAAAGTTCGGGTTTAAAAATCCCTTAAATAAACTTTTGAGAATTTATTAAAGGAAAATAATACATATGAATTACTTAAATAAAATCCCAATGGTGAGAAATGCATTTCAAAATATTTTATTTGCATTTAAAACCATTAATTTATATTTGGAAAAGCCTCTTTTAAATATATTTTAATTTCCAGGAAAACATCATCAAATAACCCCATCGTTATTTTTTTACGATTATAATATCTATAGAATTTATCTCCAGAAATCTACTTTCACATTTATGTACTGATAAATTTCCTCTTCTATTATAATTCCCAATTTACCAATTTCATTCTTCATGCAAACCAAATCCTAATTTTTATTTCTTTAAATCCTTTACTTAACAATTTCTTTTATTTCTTTAAAAACCCAATTTATTTTATTTATGCTTAACAATTTCAGGTTTAAAACTTATCAATTCTTATCACAACAAATTGGATTCCATAATTAGCTATCACAGTGTATAAATAAAATATATTATCAGTTATAACAATAACTCCTATATTGTGAGGAATCCAGTTGGATCCCTCCAACCTGTTTTCCCTGCATCCATAGATATTAGCACAACAAATATATATATCAATCCAGACTGATAGCAACATTTATATTCAACCAATCACACAGACATTTATTTTAATCAGCTAACATTCCAAATGGGAGTAAGTTAACTCACCTTGAGTTTCGGTGAGCGTTCAAATTTAAATTAAATCGAACGACCTTCAATTTAATCTAAATTTTTACTTGCTCAGAATAATACCGGAACTACTCCACTGCGTAGTACGCATCCCTGCGATTCCGGCGTCGCCAATTTCGTTGAAATCTGACAACGAACGCACGAGATATGAATTTTTAAACTTGAATAAAATTTATAAACAAATTTTCCTTAAATTTAAATAAAAACTATATACCGTCAATCGTGACCGTTCGATCAACTCAGGAAATCACGGCCACTCCCGCCGTCCTCACGCGAACACAGTGTTCGAACAACCCATAGCCGCCCCTAGGGTTTAGAAACACACCCTCTATGATGAGTTTTGGTATGATCGGCGACCACCACCACGAAGCCCGCGTCCAACTCCTCCACCGCCTAGAACCTTGGCCATCTAGATCTGTCCATTGATCCTTTGGTTTATTTATTTCCTGGTTATTTACAGTTATATTTGGTGCTCTATACCCTGTCTCAACAATATCCCACGCGTCAATGGTTTTCAGAAAAATTTCCATCCTATTTTTCCAGTAAGCATATACACCATTGAATATTGGTGGTCTAACTATGGACCGACCCTCCACGAAAGCATTATTAAGAGAAGCCATTTTAAAAATTCTATTTTTTTTAAAGAAATTGGTTTTTGAAAAATCAAAATTTTTAAAAACAGAAATGGCTTTTTTACCTTGCTCTGATACCACTTGTAGGATCGATTTCACCCTAGAAGGGGATGAATAGGGTGAAGCTATTAATTATAAAAATTTATTACGGAAGTTCATATAAAATTATTTCAACACAGATATATCAAAATAATAGCAGCACAGATAATAGCAGAATAATAAATGCAGAAACAGAACAACATAGAATTTACCCAGCTTCGGCAAAACCCTGCCACGTGCTACCCCCAAGGTTTCTACTAGAAATTAAGCAGTCAGACGCTGACACACCTAAAGTCGCAACGCCCACTATCGACTAGCCTAAACTCTACGCTCAAAACCCTGCCACAACTCAGCCACTGAGTTGTGAATTATCAAACTACACCACGTAGTTTGCCCCCTAGTCACACGACTAGTAAATACACAATTTTCAAAAGAAAAATACAATATAAAAAAATTTAAATAAAACAAAAACCAAATTTAAAAGGTTATGCCCAAAAGGTCTTAATAAAACTGGCCAAAATAATTATCGATAAAATATGCTGGCCCTTTTCTTCTTTTTATTATGTTGGCCCATTCTTTCTTCTTTGCTCTGTATAATGGCAGCTCATTGCTTCTTCCTTATTCGATTTTCTCTGATGAATTAGGGCTTTGGAGAAAATCGATGAAGCCGATAGGTAGTTGGTCGATTACAATTGCTATTTCTCTGTCTTTCTTCGACAATCGAATCCTTGTTCAATTCGAACACGGCTCCTCGATTTGATCGAGTTTGACTTTGACTTTGGTATGCAATTTACGCCTTTACTCTCCTGGTTGAATGCTTGAACTCGATTGCATTTTTGCCGATGATGTTTTAGGGCTCATATAGGAATCGAATTCCTTATTTTTCGTACGTATATTTCATACTAGTTCGTCTGAAAATTTTTGGCTTGCCGTTCGATTTTGCATTGATGATTGTGATGATTTCTGACAATTTCAATTCGTATAATTTATTTACTTGGTTAACATGGTTTGATGTTTTCTAACTTGGTTCGAACTTTTTGCCTTGGCCATCACGGCACTGACTATGCTTGGCCATTGAATTCTTTGATGATGTTGATTTTGGTTTCGTGTTCTAACTTGTTCATTTCATATATTTTCGTTTCTTGATACTCACGGCTCTGACTTGACTTTGAACTGTGGCTTGACATTGACTATTTTTCTAATGACTTCGACCTTGACACTGCTTCTACTTCAGTTTTGACATCACTGAATTTCGGCTTTGATAAAACCGTTAATTGATGTTCACGACTTTTGAACTATTTTTGGCATGTTCAAATTCTTTGACAACCATGGCATTTTTATACTATGATTTCAATACTTTACGTGATTACCTGCATGTATATATATGCATTCACGTATGTATATATGTGCTATCATCTTGTACATCTCCGTCTCGATTAGTTCTGCATTGTTGTTGCTACGCATTTGTTCGAACTTGCCACCACTGTATCATTTACTGATTTACTTGATTTCATGGTTCACCGCTGAGACTGCTGTTTCATGACTTCGACATATATGTTGTTTGCAACTGTCGTTTTCACTTGAGTCTGAGCTTGTTTGATTGTGTTGCACTGAGTTGTTTGGTCGACCACTTCAAGTGGTCTGTAGTTGAACATTCACATATGTACCTGCATATGTATTTATTATGTGTTAATCATGCTGATCATTCTTGTGGCATTTTCAACTTGATGCATTGTTCACTGTTATTTCATGTTTTCTAGTCTTACTTGCATTGTTGGTTCATCACTACGTTTCACTACGTATTCCAGTATGCCTTTGTACATGACTCGTGTACTTGCCTCTGATCCGTTGGCACTGGTTCGTGTATATGTGTAGTTTCACTTTGTTGATGATTTAGTGATGCATTGTGGTGAGTTCGATGTGCATGCTATGTGCTTGTAGTATTGTCTCACTTGCATTGCTTGTCCATATGTATGCATTGAGGCAGTTTGCACTTGTGTTGTAGCTGCTGTCCATTTTGGTTTTGCTAGCTGTACTTGTAAATTTGAACTAGAATTATCCCTTTTGTCTTTGTTCAATTTCAGCCTTGACATATCAAACTATTTGCATGTTCGGTAGCTCTGCCTTTGCCTCAACTTGATACTTGTGTTGTTTTCACTACACATGTATATGCTACAGTTGAACTTGTCTGAACCTTTTGAAGTTTGCATCTGTTGGGTTCACTGTTTTATATGTTGGTTCCTTCGACTCAGTGAATGTATATAGTCTGGTTGATGGTCTTGATGTTGAGGCCTGTTGCACTTTGATATTGGTTGATGTTTTCGTGGACTTGAAACTATAGCTCTGGTTCCATATCTGACCAGCTAGATTGTTTTCATGTGCACGTCACTTTTCATTTTGATTTTTGGAACTGCACCTGAGTTGAATCCAGCTTAAAGCCCTGGTTTGACCTTGTGCTGATATTGTGACATTATTTTTATTGCACTTGAGTTGAACCGGCGTTTTGGGTTTGACCTGTGCTCACCTGTCCCTGTAATTTTATCAAGTGTATATATCGATGTGCACGGCCTTGTGGCATGTACAGTGATACACTGTGCATGTCACAAGCTGTTCGTGTATGATAAATTCAAATTTAAATGATAACGAACAACCAAAATAACTAAGGCAAATAATATTTTCAAAATTCACATTTTATTTTATACTGCAAAAATATTTCCTTTTCAATTTTCTACGTCAGTATTTATTTTTGCAGATTGCTCAGATGCTGGATTCATTCTGGAATAAAGTTGAAGATAAATTATGAGTGAATGAGCGATATGTAGTGAGGTGTATTTGTAAATGATAGATTGTGATGTAATTGAATTTGTATTGTAATCAAAGTTATAAATGTATAGTTAGAGCTTGAATTTGTATTATTCAAAATTGTAATATATATTTGTTTGAATAAAATATCCGTTTGAATTCAATTTCTGTGTTATCTATTTTATTCAGCAAATATATATTAATTATGTGAAAAATATAATAGTACATTAACAAATACATTTAAATGAATATATATATGTTTATTATCATCAAAAAAAAATCATATACTCGCATATTCAACAGTATAGACATAACATTTGTTATAAAATAAAAATAAAATACTAACATTAGAAATGAATGCTTGTAAATAACTATTTTATGTTTCTATGTTAATCTTGGTGTATATGTAATAATTTATACAAGAAGTATTAAACTTAGCGTGTTAAATATAAGGTAGTAAGTAAAAACATGTGCATACGGTTTAAGTGTATAGGAGAATCAATATATATATTGTTAACGCTAAAATTTGAACGCTAACACCCCGGTGTGTAAAGTGTAGTTGTGAAAGCACCACCCGATGATTCGGGAATAGAGTATAAGCAGAAAACCGCAGAAAAAGCAGTAAATAACAGCGATTTTATAGTGGTTCGGATCAATAGTTTGCCTACGTCCACTCTGAATATCTTTATTGATAATTTCGTTACAAGTCGATATAATTCTTCCCAAGTACAATACACTTTGAATTACTAAACACTTTGAACGAGTAGCTTAAACTTCAATGTAAGTGAAAGTCTTCAAATCCATGTCGGATGTATGAGATTCCTTCTTGAAGTTGTTGATAGCGTTCTACGTGTCTTGAAAGCTTTGAGTGTCGAGTTGGTTTGGAATGTAGCAGAGTATCGGTGCTTGGAAAGAATGAGCCAAAAGTCCCCTTCATGTTGGAGTTAGCCCTCTATTTATAGAGAATTCTAGGTAGAGGTTTTCGCAAGTCATGAGTCGTGTACGACTCATGGAGAGTCGTAAGTCGCACTCGACTCAAGGTTCAAGAGTCAGCAGGCAGTGGAGTAAGTGAAGTGGTTCTGAGCTTTTCCTCGTTCATCTGGATACAAGTCCTAACTCGTTCGCGAGTTAAGAGGTCACGGTTTTAAGTGAGACAACACTAAAATCTTGGCTCTGTGGTTTTAGGTCGTGTACGACTTAAACTAGGTCGTAAGTCGTCAACGAGTCATCTTATTAGGGCATGGTATTGAACTTGCTCTCCAAGTCTTAGGTCGTAACGTCTTTAAGTCGTGGACTTTCTTAAGTCGTGACATTCCCTAGGTCGCTTAGGTCTTAATCCTGTTAGGTCGTTAACTCCTTAACTCGTAAGCTTTTAACTCGTAGGCTCTTTAGCTCGTAGACTCCTTAACTCGTGTACCTCCCCTGAGACATGACATATCTTAAGACGCAGAGGCCTTAAGCTGTAGATTTCTTTGAGTTGTGAGTCGCTTAGTCTGTCAACTCATTAAGTCGTTCTATCCTTAAGCCGTAAACCGTTCACTTCCTTAAGTCGTAAGCCGTTCACCTCCTTAAGTCGTAAGTCGCACAAATCTTTAACTCGTGCATCTCCTTAATTCGTTGAGTCGGCAATCAGTTGAGTCTTGAAGTACCTTGAGTCGTAGATCCACTGAGTCGCTGAGAACTTTATCTGATGAGCCGGCCCAGGCCTTAACTCGTTGACAAAACGGGGTTAACATTTGCCCCTCGAAGTACGTGCCTAAGTCGTAGGTCGTGTACTTCGACTTATCTTGACTCGCGCGTATCGACTCATCTTCCACTACCCCGAGGTATAAATGGCTTAGGTCGTTTCTTCTCATTACTTTATCTCTTCAGTTGCATACTTCCGCCAATAACAAGTTTCTGAGCTTCTCGAAGAAGATTCTCATCATTCAATCATCAATCATCTCCACCATTATATTGCGTAAGTAAATTCCATCAAAAATTTAACCATGTTCATCATCAAATCGCGAATTCCCCACTTGCCGTCCATAATCCAGCTTTGTACACCACGCTTCGCCATGAATCATGTCACAACCGATCCTCGTCCATCTTTGGTTGCAACATTATTGTAGTAGCATACTGGATCCATGACGAATCTGAGGTGGTTTGAGTCGATTTTGGGTGATTTGGTGGTGGGAAGGTGAACTTTATGGTAGAGGTGATAATATGTTTTTGGGTTAACGGGTTTGTTCGTTAGGTCGTTTGCTGAGTGGGGAGGAGCAAAGGGAGTTAAGAAATAATTGGTTCAGGAGCTTCGGCCGACTTTAGGTTTATCGGCTTGATCATAAAACACGCGACCCAACTTACTTGCGACCTAGCTTGCTTGCGACCTAATTCGCTTGCGATCTATCTTGCCTGAATAACATAAAGCTTAAAGCAAAGCGACTTAACGACCTAACTTTCTACGGCAGAGGTTTTAGGTCGCGGCCGAGTTAAGACTTGGATAATTTTTGACTGTATGGCCTTGAACAATGCGACTTAAGAAGTTCAACTTATGTTAAGTCGTTTGACTTGATCTGGACGACCAAAATAATCCCCGTGCTAGCTTAAGTCGTTCCTGTGATCTAAGGACTTGAATACCTTTCATCTTGAATGAACATGACATTGTTGAATTGTACTCTCAACTCGAACTGCCGAGATAACATTTCTGAACTTGTTGCACTTATTTACAGATCTCATTAACTTTAATGCTAATAACCTGTCTAATTCAACATTTACAAAATAATGGGACGAATATACTGCCATTGACTGCCCACATCAAATGACAGATCAGTTAATAACAGATAATTAACTCAAATAAATTGTGTGAATGAAGTGCTTTCATCAATTTCAAGTAAAATATTAAAGCAACACTGAAATAGTCAATTGAAACTGACCAGCCTGCACTAATATTATGCTTGAACTTTATATTAACAAGTTCTGAAATTTTGTAGCCGATCAACCATCGACTAGTTTAATTCCAGTTACATTTACTAGCTATTTTTATTAGTTTTGCACGACACTTCACACTTTTAGGAAACGTGCACCTTCACATTTGAATATCCAGTTGCTTGTTTAGAATGACTTCTCAGGAAGAAGATACAACGGTTCAGACTGGAGAGGCAACTGTTATTCCGGCTCCACTGGTCAATCCTCCCGAAAGAGCCTCTTCTACTTTATCGTACAGAGTTTTTCGCCAATTGTGAGCTCAGTTTGGCATTGCTGAATCAGATGCCATTCTTCCCGAGAGAAGTAACACTGCTGACATAGCACCCCCTGGCTTTGTAACGGTCAATCGACAAATGTGCCTGAGTGGGGGCGTTCCTCCTTTCAATGACTTTTTCCAACAACTTCTTCGTCAATTGGCCATCGCCCCATCCCAATTACACCCCAATGGTTATGCCATTTTAATGGGGTTGTGTGTGCTGTTTAGGAGGACGCTTGATCGATTCCCAAGCTTTGACGAGATTTGCTTCCTATGCTCTTTCACCATGACTAAAGATCACCCCTCTATTACTGTCGTGAGAAGTGCTCGAAATCGTAAATTGATCATCGGTCTTCCTGACAGAGCTCATGGGTTTTTGACTCAATTTTTCTATGTCCTTTGCCCCCCGGGGTTTTATGCTGTGTGGAGAGAAGGAAGTAAGATCATCTACCTTTTGCTCCTCTATACTCTGAATTTTTTGAAGTTCAAATTGCCAAGTGTTAACTTCATCATCATTTTTTTTAATTTCAGCGCTCCCCCCTCCTTGTAGAGATCCCAGTCACAAGCGAACTCTGGAGAGGCTTGTAGCTGTACCGGTTGAAGAGCGGGATATGAAATTTTTGCTGAACGACGAACTCCTTCACCAGTTCGGACTTCTTCACCCTTCTCGCTCCACAAACCCCTGCGAGGTTCCAAACTCCCCACCTAAAGCATCAGATGCCCTGTTTTCTATAGACACATCCATACCAAAAGGACCTACTCCCGAGGCTTCGCTAGTGAAGTGCTCCACTTCTGTTGATGTTGCGGGGCCATCTGTCGAACTTACCCCGGTTACTGAGGAAGAAGAGCCTCAGGGATCTCCCCGACGTTCACAGAAATCTGGCGAAGAAGCCGAGAAAACTAGCCTTGTCAAGCAGAGCAGGGACGATACTTTCAAAGGGCTGAGCGACCTCTTTGCCACCTCGCAAGAGATCTTTAAAGATGATCCTATCACTACCGGGGTTTCTTCTTCAGTAGTTGAAGCGACTTCTATCCTGCAACAGACTTCGTTAACTCAAGAGTTGACGCTAACTATTACACCCACAACCACTCCTTAATTAAAGAGTGGTTCGTAGTTTGATGCGCGTAGTTTGCACGTCACACACACTTAGAATTTTTTCGGCACTTTTATGCTTCTGACTTTTTGTACTTTGAAGAATTCTAAAATTTAGCTCTTTTTTATTTCAGATCCTCCGATGGGGTGCAGCGGATCCTACTATGATGATTTCCAACGCTACGGGAGGCGTAGCCAATATGATTACAGGCGTTACCGCCCCTCTTACAGAGAATCTGATGAAGAAAGGGCCGCTCGAAAGGCTCAAGAGAAGAGGGCTCAAGAGGAGCGTTATGAAAGAAGAGAGAGGGAGGAGCGCCACGATTCTTCGTAGAGAGGCGACGATTCCCATAAAAGAAAATCCCATAATGACAGAGGAAAAAGTCATATGTTTGAAGATTCGAGCAAGCGAGCCCGACATGGTGAGAAGCACACCTCTACAACTCCTGAAAAGGTTACTGCCCCTGCCTCGCTTGACATTCCTTCCGGCTCTTCCTCTCTCGGGAAGACAGACATCCAAATAATAATTAGCAGGCCCAAATTCCAAGTCGGACCGGGTCCGGCCATTTTGCAAAGTCGGTTTCCACAGTGGTGTCTGAAGGGAGTAAGATTTGACCTTGACTTGGTCCCCATTGACAAGTCTGCTATGTTACGAAACCTCGATACCGTCAAGCTTGATATTGAGAGGATGTCGAACTGGCAAAAACTTGTTGACGAGCTCCAAAGGATTAATCGTGCAAACATAGAGGCCATGCTCACTACGGAAAATGATAAAGCCGAATGGCAAAAGTTTCTTGAGCAACATGACACTGAGATGAGGAGCATTGCTTCTTACAATGAAGAGCTTGAAGCAAAAGTTGAAGAACTGAAACAAGAGCTTGCTGCTTCCTCTACTTTCTATTCTCAAAAAGAAGAAGTGCTCCTAAAACAAGTGAGAGATGCTCATGCCAGCCAAAGGGATGCCGAAGACAGGCTTGAAGTGCAGAAAAGAATTAGTGAGGGCTATGTTGCTGATATTGAAGAGCTTCGGAAGAAAAACCGCTCCCAAGAGGCGGAGATTCAAATGCTTAAGCTTCAACTTTCTAAAGCTGAAATGGAGCATGATGAGGCCGTTGCCGGCAAAATTGCAGCTGAAGAATCTCACGAGGCAACGAGGACCAACATCAGCTCAACATTATTTGATTTCTACATGCATAGCATCTTGGGGCGCGGTAGCCTCGCCTTTCTAGGCCCCAAGTATGAAATTACTCTGGCTGAAGTTTGGGAGGCCGCACTCGATATGCTTGGTGGTAACGGCGCTGGCTATGCTGAGTCAGCTCTTAAGGAGCATTATCTTGATGATGATGCTCGTGCCGCTCTCGCCAGGGGGAGAGAACAGCTTGCAAAATTAAGGGCCGAAACAGCGGCAGGAGAATATTCAGGAAAAATCATCTCAACTGCTCCAATTCAACCTTCTCCTTCAGCCGAAATTGATATTATCGGTTCTAGTTCTCATTCCCCATCTCCTACTAAAGTTACCACTGAGATCACAAGCATACAAGGTGGAGATGAAGGCGGCGAGAGTGCCGAGGCACAGGCTTACGAAGTTGACGTCAGGGAACCGACTTCTGCAGGTAACCCTACTGACAATCTTGCCCAAGTAGACTGCTCATTTGTTTCTTACGAGCTTGATGGGCTTTTTGACTACTTCTTGAATCTTAGCGAACCTTTATCTCCTCTTTTTACTGACTTGAACTTTTTTTCTTCTATAGAGAAAACGTCGGGCATTGTTCAAGCTTCCCACCTCCAATTATTCCTCCTCCATCTATTCAGGTGACTCCTCCTTCTGCCTCGCAACCGGGATCACAAGAGGAGCAAATAGAAGCTCTTCAAGACTTGGATGATCCCATTGCTTCACAAGAACACAAAGGAGAAGAAACTGAAGGGAGTGAGAAGACTCCAGAAGCAACTGGTTCTGATGATGAACCATTAGCTAAACTTCTTTCTCCAGGGAGTGGGTCTTCCTCCAAGAAGAGAGGAAAGCAGGGAGTTTCCAAGAAGAAGAAGAAGAAGGGATCTTTAACTGGCGAAGAAGAGATGGAAGAAAGTCTGACTGAGCCCCTTTCTCCTTCATCCCCTACCCTTACAAGCCGGCCTAAAAAGTTGGTTATTCGGCCAGGTGCGGGCTCAAAAGGTGGGCGGAAGAAGAAATGATGACTCTGGTTCTGTGGCTTTCATATCGCTTTTTTCCTTTTTTGCATGTACTGACCGGAAATTGTGCGGGTACCGGCCCCCCGCTTTTCTTTTGCTTTTTACTTTGGAACCTGTACCTGTATAAAATTCTAATAGTGTTGAATAAAATGATTCTTTTTATTTGTACAAACTTCTGTTTGTATCTGAGAATGCATTTATTATTCATTTTTGTACAAGTTTCTTCGTACGATATTGCAGTGAGCTTGTGGTATATATTGTTCGAGCGCAATTTTACCGATGTAGTTATATCATGTTGCCCCTATACCATAAGCTCATTGTAATATTTTATTTTATGAGGAACTTGTACTTTTATTTTATTTTTTAAAGAATAATTATTCCACATTTGGAGGAATATTATTTCATTAAAAAACAGAGTACAAATAAGTTTCTACGCTTCATCCTTCGAAGATATCACTTTTTATTTTGTGCATATACACATTTTATTGAATGAAGTCTTCTATGTGGTAAAGCGGGTATTTGAAAGGTACTTCAACTCTTTTTGAGGAAGAGAATTTTCTAGAATAAGTAATTCATTCTTCCTTTGAAAGTTATCCTTTGAAAGGTTGCACCTCTGAGGAAGACTTTTTCACGTTTCAACACCTGGAAGTTTTATCTCAATCTTGGTGAAACGTGTGCCTCCGAAGAGGTCTTTCTGCTTGATTGTGCCTCCGGGAGGAGGTCTTTTCATTTCTGCCTCTGGGAAGAGGTCTTTCTGTCTCATTGTGCCTTTGGGAAGAGGTCTTTTTGTTTCTGCCCCTTGGGAGAGGCTCTTTTTTTTTTTGCATTTCAACTCGGGTGAAGTGAAACTCCGAAGAGCGGCTGTTGCACTTCAACTCCTGGTGAATGGGCCTCCGAAGAGGGCTTTTATTTTGTTTTGCATTTTAACTCTGGTGAAGTGAAACTCCGAAGAGCGGCTGTCGCACTTCAACTCCTGGTGAAATGGGCCTCCGAAGAGGGCTTTTATTTTGTTTTGCATTTCAACTCTGGTGAAGTGAAACTCCGAAGAGCGGCTGTCGCACTTCAACTCCTGGTCAAATGGGCCTCTGAAGAGGGCTTTTACTTTGTTTTGCATTTCAACTCTGGTGAAGTGAAACTCCGAAGAGCGGCTGTTGCACTTCAACTCCTGGTGAAATGGGCCTCCGAAGAGGGCTTTTATTTTGTTTTGCATTTCAACTCTGGTGAAGTGAAACTCCGAAGAGCGGCTGTTGCACTTCAACTCCTGGTGAAATGGGCCTCCGAAGAGGGATTTTATTTTGTTTTGCATTTCAACTCTGGTGAAGTGAAACTCCGAAGAGCGGCTGTTGCACTTCAACTCCTGGTGAAATGTGCCTCCGAAGATTGCCTGGAAGTTACTCTCTCATGGTTGGAGGGTCATGACTCCTCCAATCTTTTTTGTTGAGTAGAGAACATTCTTTTTTGCGGCAAATGCCTCGTTAGAGGTCTTTATCCTCCGAAGAGTTGTGCCTTCGAAGAGCACTTGTGCCTCCGAAGAGGGCTTTAGTTGTTCCTTGTCCACTTGCTTATGCCTTTTCAGCGATCCTCTATTTTTCTTTTCAAGCTCGCACTCCCTTCTCTTACAAGTAGTTTTTTTAATCCAAAGAAGTGTACTTCATTGCTAGGCCAGTTCGCGAGAACGGGCATAAGCTTCTTAATTGGATGTTTGTTTGTTCAAACTTCTCAATTTATTAGCTAGAGCTCGTTTTCGGTGAAATCATTGGCCGTTCAATTGAAGCACTTCTTATCTAGGATTTAAATTCGGGGCTTTTGTGACTTGGAATTTGTTTGTTGAATGATAACAAGAATCACTTGGTCTTGTAATGTGCAATTTTATTTTCGTTGCCTGCAAAAATTTAAATCGACATTTCAGCAATACATTTAATGTACTTTTCATATCGAAAATAAAGCAAACATGTAATAATAATAAGGAACACAAGATTTATAGTGGTTCGGCCAAGAATTTGGGCCTACATCCACTTTATAGTCTTTCATTATTCACTTGCATCGGTTTTACAATTGCTTTCAATTACAAGAATCATACATTCATAATTTTTTTTTACAATATTTCAACAAAGCTTTCAAGTAAAGTATGGACGTAAGTGATTGCTGTTCCAAGCTCTTGGAATTTGATCTCCTTCGACAGTAGTGAGTTTGAATGTGCCGTCAAGAAGCTTCTGACCTATGACATATGGTCCTTCCCAATTTGGCCCAAACACACCTGTCGCCGTCATAATTCTCTTCAGGACTAGATCTCCAATCTCAAAGCTGCGTTGGCGAACCTTGGAATTGAAATGTCTGGCTATCCTTTGCTGATGAGCTGCGATTCTGAGCTCAGCCTCTTCTCTTTTTTCATCAAGGAGATCTAGTGCCTCAAGGTGTAGGTTTTCATTCTCCGCTTGATTGAAATGAATTCTTCTATGTGAAGGGACCTCTATTTCTACCGGAATCATTGCTTCTGACCCGTATGCCGATGAAAACGGAGTATGCCCAGTCGCAGTTTTCTGGGTAGTTCTGTATGCCCATAGTGCTAGTGGTAACTTATCGACCCAACCACCTTTTGCTCTTTCGAGTTGCTTCTTGATGGTTGACTTGATAATTTTATTTACTGCTTCCACCTGCCCGTTTGCCTGCGGATGAGCTACTGCTGAGAAGCTTTTTCGGAATTTGAATCGTTTGCAAAAATCTTGGAATTCTTCACTTTCGAACTGAGTACCATTGTCTGTAATTATCTTTTGGGGCACACCATACCTGCAAATGATACTTTTAGTCACAAAACTTATCATCTTTTTAGAGGTGATAGTAGCCAGTGGTTCAGCTTCTGCCCATTTAGTAAAATAATCTACAGCAACAATGGCATATTTGATTCCAGATTTGGCAGTTGGTAACGGTCCTACAAGGTCTATCCCCCATATTGCAAACGGCCATGGACTGACCATCTGTGTGAGTTCAGTAGAAGGTGCTCTAGGAATTTTGGCAAATCTTTGGCATCTGTCACATTTTCGAGAATAGTCTGCTGCATCTCGATTAATTTCTGGCCAAAAATATCCGTATCGGAGAATCTTCTTTGCTAAAGTTTGACCACCTGAATGATCACCACATTTCGCCCATGCACCTCAGCTAGGATTGTTTTGGACTCTTCCCTGGATACACATCGAAGTAACGGCATTGAGAATCCCTGTCTGTATAATTGGCCATCCTGGACTATATAGCGAGAGGCTTTCCTCAGTAGCTTCTGTCGTTCTTTTGAATTTTCCGGTAAAGAGCCATTGAGCAGATATTCTGTTATTGGAGTCATCCATGATTCTTTCTCTTGAGACACTCTCATGATCCAATCAATATCCATTTCATCAATGCTTGGAGCCGAAAGGACTTCCACTGGAGTCAACCCCAGAAATTGAGCTTCGCCTGTGCTAGAGTACTTTGCGAGAGAATCTGCTTTCGTGTTTTCTTCTCGAGGAATATGGCTTATCGTGTAATGATCGAAGTCACACAGGAGTTCCCAAGCCTTTAACAAGTAGGCAGGCAGATTTCTCCCTTTCGCTTGGAATTCCTTCTTGACTTGGCATACAATAAGCTGAGAATCACTAAAGATCTGTAATGCTCGGATGTTTAGTTCTTTAGCAATTTTCAAGCGAGCGATAAGAGCTTCGTATTCTTCTTCATTGTTCGTTGAAGGAAATTCCAATCTCAGTGCATAGCATAATGACCGATCTTCAGGGGTCTCAAGTACAACTCCGGCTCCAGAACAGTAGTCATTTCTCGCGCCATCAACATATAACTTCCATTGGATTGGGGAATCAAATCAATCGTTTCCTCCTCACTGTTACCCTTATCTATGAATTTTGCGATGAAATCCGCTAAATCTTGTCCGTTGACTGCTTTTCGGGGATGATAAGTGATGTCATATTGACTGAGTTCAATGTTCCACTTTAGAAGACGACCCGAAGTCTCAGGGCAAAACAGGACTTGCTTTAAAGGTTGATCAGTGAGGACTCTGATAGGATGAGCTTGGAAATATTGCCTCAACTTCCTTGATGCAATCAGTAGGCAATAGGCGAGTTTTTCCAACTTGGAATAATTCATCTCTGCCCCAGTGAGTCTTTTGCTGATATAGTAAACTGGATGTTGAATCCTCTTGCCTTCTCGTATCAGCGCTGCACTTAAAGCATGAGATGATACTGCCAAGTATATAAGAAGATCCTCACCATCGCCAGGCCTAGAAAGTATTGGAGGCGTTTCCATATGGCGAATCAATTCATTAAAGGCTTTTTGGCATTCGGGAGTCCAATCGAAGCTTTTCTTTCCTTTCTTTAAAGCGTCAAAGAATGGGATGCATTTATCAGTAGCTTTGGAAATGAACCGACTCAAGGCGGCGACTTTTCCGTTGAGACTTTGTAATTCCTTCTTCGTTCTAGGAGCTTTGACTTCTTTTAAGGCGGTAATTTGTGCTGGACTAGCTTCAATGCCCCTAGCGCTCACGATGAAACCTAAGAACTTTCCGGACTCCACTCCAAATGAACATTTTAAAGGGTTAAGCTTCATTCCGTATTTTCGGAGGACTGCGAACATGTCTGCTAAGTGTTCATGTGATCCACTGCTTTCTTAGACTTTACTAACATGTCGTCGATGTAGACTTCCATAGTCTTGCCCAATTGTGGTTTGAACATAATATTAACAAGTCTTTGGTAGGTTGCCCCCGCATTCTTCAGCCCGAAGGACATAACTCTGCAGTAGTAAAGACCAACATCGGTTATAAAGCTTGTGTCCTCTTGATCTGGCGCATGCATCATGATCTGGTTATATCCGGAGTAGGCATCCATAAAAGATATCAATTCATGTCCCGCTGTTCCGTCTACCAGTTGATCGATCCTGGGTAACGGGAAGCAGTCTTTGGGGCAGGCCTTGTTTAGATCTGAAAAATCGATGCACACTCTCCATTTTCCGTTGCCTTTCTTAACTAGCACTGGATTTGAAACCCAATTCGAATAGGTAGATTCTTTGATAAAGTTATTCTCCATGAGCCGATCAACTTCTTCTTTTAATGCTGCTGACCTTTCTGGACCTTGAGTTCTCCTTTTCTGTTTCACAGGTGTAAATTTTGGATCAATATTCAGAGCGTGTACTGCAACTTCTGGGGATATTCCGCACATATCGGCATGAGTCCAAGCAAAAACATCCAAATTTGCTTTTAAAAAAGATATTAAGATATTCTGAATTGACACATTAAGTTGTGAACCCACATTCAACACCTTGTTTGGGTCCTTCGGGTCAACAGGTACTGGTACTGTCGTTTCCACTGGTACCACTCTATTCTCCCCTGCACTGGCTTTTCTAGGATCGATCTCTTTTCGTGCTCCGCTATGCTCGCCAGTGAAGGGTCCGCCCTGTAATTGCTACAAGGCTGGTTCTTTGATGCGGACTGGGGTTGCCGCATCCTTTCCCATTTCTCTTTTCCTTGCTTCTCGCAGCTCTGTTAGATAACACTCCCGCCCAGCATTTTGATCCCCATTTATAACTCCTACTCCATTATCTGTGGGGAATTTAATGGTGAAGCATCATGGGGCCAGAACAGCTTTGAACGCTGCAAGAGTTGGACGGCCAAGGAAAGCATTATAAGCAGAAAATTCGTCGACAATCACAAAAGTTTGCTTGCGGACTACTTTTCTTTCTCCCTCTCCAAGTTCTACAAGCAAATCAATGGTTCCTATCGGCTGTTTTGGCTCCCCAGTGAAGCCAGCGATTTTCTGTGACGAGGCTTGCAAATCAGCCATAGGGATCTTCATCTGGTCGAATGTTTTCTTGAAGAGGATATTACAGGATGCGCCACAATCAATGAGAACTCTTCTGACAATAGTTGGCCCGATACCAGCCGAGATGACTAAGGGATCCAAGGTAGGAGCTTCAACACCTGTAAGTTCTTTGTTGTTTCAGGGGCGTAGCATCTTCCAAAACAAAGACATCTTCTTCGGCCGGTGCATATTTCAAAGCCCGGGTGTACCTTTCCATCTCACCCCAGCTCCTGCCTGTTGGGTGAGGTCCTCCCGTAATGACATTGATAACAGGCCTTCCGGATTCATGCCCTGCAGCCTTCTCACTTGTCCTGGGTTGATGAACAGGAGCTCGTTGCCCCTGACTAGACGAAGCAGGATTGCTGTTATTCTTTTCCACAAATTGTTGCAACTTGTTTTCCCTTATCAACTCTTCAATCAAATTTTTCGATTGTCTGCATTCATCGGCATCATGACCGGGTTGATTATGGAAGCGGCAAAACTTCCCGCTTTGTACAGCTTTTTTCCCGGTTCTCAGAACGGGAGGTTTAGGATAACCAACAGAATCTTTAGTGGCAAGGTAAATACGCTCCGGCGTATCTGATAAAGGAGTATATTCCGATGGCTTGAAGGAACGAGGCTTCTTCATATTTTTCTGTTTCTTCCCATCGTTATTTTCCCTTTTCTGTCCTACAGATTCATTCTTGCGTGGAGCAGCAACGTTATCTTCAGCTATTTCCAATACTGCCTTCACCGGTACAGGACGGCTTTCCAGGCGTATGAACTCATCCTCTTTCTTGTAGAATTTTTCAAGAGAATTTGGTTCCTTCATGTTTAGCCATTTTCCAAATTCACTCGACTTGTCGATGGCCCTCATCAGATAGGTCAAGATCATCCGTGGTTCTGCATTGTCTACCTCGGTCAGCGCTATATTAAAGCGATTCAAGAAAGATCTGATAGTTTCCCCTAGATTCTATTCTAAACTTGACAACGACATGATATCTTTGGCCTTTGAAGCAAATAGTCTAAACTGCTCCTTGAATTTCCGGGTTAGGTCAGAAAACTAATCTATAGACCGAATTGGTAGCTTGGTGAACCAAAGCAGAGCTACACCTTCCAAATATACAGGAAAATATCGACACTTTATTTCATCAGAAGCTCTGGCACCTGTCATGTGCCAATCATACTTATAAAAGAATTCATTCGAATCACTTGTTCCCTTGTAAGCTGGAATAGTTGGAGGGACGAACTTCCTTGGGAACTCAGCCTTTAAGATCCTTTCGGTAAACGGGGTTTTACTTGGAGCGAAACCCCATTCCTTCTCATCTTCATTCCTTTGCATGCTCTCTTTCATGATTTGTCGAACCATTTCAGAAAGATACCCCTCATCATTTCGAGCTTTAGATCCACCAACTTCAGGAAATGTCTGCTCAAAGGAGCTGGCAGCCTCTCAGGAATGTTTCTTTCTTCAGCATCATGAACGTTGCCAGCAAAGTTCCTTTCATTACCCGTTGGTTGACGGTTTGCCCCAAGCAAATCGTTCAACTTATTCAAAATTTGGGCATTTTGGGCATCTGAGCCTCCAACTGTGCACTTTGGGCATTTATCTGCTGGTTCAGCCCTAAGATGACAACATCCAACTCCGCTTTTGTAACCCCAACAGGTGGAGTGGCTTGATTAGGTACTGGGGAAGCGGAGGTTCCCTCTTGAACATTTCCAGATCTAACAGATCTACTCCTTCTCCCCGGAGCCATGATTTCAGATAAACTTCTAGTCTTCAGAGAGATTACTTCAACAAACTTTTATGGAGCAATGATGGTAATTCGCCTGAGTTCAATTCTCAGTGAAAGCACCAAAAATGTTAACGCTAAAATTTGAACGCTAACACCCCGGTGTGTAAAGTGTAGTTGTGAAAGCACCACCCGATGATTCGGGAACAGAGTATAAGCAGAAAACCGCAGAAAAAGCAGTAAATAACAGCGATTTTATAGTGGTTCGGCTCAATAGTTTGCCTACGTCCACTCTGAATATCTTTATTGATGATTTTGTTACAAGTCGATACAATTCTTCTCAAGTACAATACACTTTGAATTACTAAACACTTTGAACGAGTAGCTTAAACTTCAATGTAAGTGAAAGTCTTCAAATCCATGTCGGATGTATGAGATTCCTTCTTGAAGTTGTTGATAGCGTTCTACGTGTCTTGAAAGCTTTGAGTGTCGAGTTGGTTTGGAATGTAGCAGAGTATCGGTGCTTGGAAAGAATGAGCCAAAAGTCCCCTTCATGTTGGAGTTAGCCCTCTATTTATAGAGAATTCTAGGTAGAGGTTTTCGCAAGTCATGAGTCGTGTACGACTCATGGAGAGTCGTAAGTCGCACTCGACTCAAGGTTCAAGAGTCAGCAGGCAGTGGAGTAAGTGATGTGGTTCTGAGCTTTTCCTCGTTCATCTGGATACAAGTACTAACTCGTTCGCGAGTTAAGAGGTCACGGTTTTAAGTGAGGCAGCACTAAAATCTTGGCTCTGTGGTTTTAGGTCGTGTACGACTTAAACTAGGTCGTAAGTCGTCAACGAGTCATCTTATTATGGCATGGTATTGAACTTGCTCTCTAAGTCTTAGGTCGTAACGTCTTTAAGTCGTGGACTTTCTTAAGTCGTGACATTCCCTAAGTCGCTTAGGTCTTAATCCTGTTAGGTCGTTAACTCCTTAACTCGTAAGCTTTTAACTCGCAGGCTCTTTAGCTCGTAGACTCCTTAACTCGTGTACCTCCCCTGAGACATGACATATCTTAAGTCGTAGAGGCCTTAAGTTGTAGATTTCTTTGAGTTGTGAGTCGCTTAGTCTGTCAACTCATTAAGTCGTTCTATCCTTAAGCCGTAAACCATTCACCTCCTTAAGTCGTAAGTCGTTCACCTCCTTAAGTCGTAAGTCGCACAAATCTTTAACTCGTGCATCTCCTCAATTCGTTGAGTCGGCAATCAGTTGAGTCTTGAAGTACCTTGAGTCGTAGATCCACTGAGTCGCTGAGAACTTTATCTGATGAGCTGGCCCAGGCCTTAACTCGTTGACAAAACGGGGTTAACATATGTTATGCATATGTATACTCTCAAGGAGACATCGTAATGAAATAAATCAAGTCAAGCATATAATAAACCTAATCGCTCAATCTTCAATTCACTAGGATATCAAGTCATTTTTTTCCAAATCACGTCTTCATATTTTCAAGAATAAAAAAAATTGAAATATAAAGAAAGGTGTTGTGCATGTACAATAGGCTTTATCAAGTCCATCTCATATATATACTAGTATGGGCCTGTGTTTCGCACACGGGCAAGGAAATTTTCGGAATTTCAAAAAGACACCGAGTAGATTAGTTCAATGAATTTTCTTTATTAGTAGTAGATACACACACGCGCGCACACACGCACACACACATCTACATATTCCTTTGTATTGTTATTAACATTTACCATTCATACATTAAAAAGAAGAAGAAGGAGAAAACTGCCATTTTAAAAGCCTTAAGGAACTAGTGCTCAGAGCTATAAGGATCAATGCAAAAGTAGTATCTCAATTTTTTTAGAAGAATAGGTGAGTAAAACCTAAACTTTTACCTATTGGAAAATTATTATGCTTCCATATGTTTATATATTTGGATAAATTCTTTGATTTGTCACGTATTCGTGTGTCAGTATGTTTTTTATGCCTTATACATATATTTGTGTGTGTATGCATGTTTGTTAATCTTGGGAATACACTCTATAACTCAAAGGAAACATATATAGCAGCTCCGTTCCTTGAAAAAGTTCATATCCTTCAACTTTAAAAATCTGGATCTCACTATCCATTAAATTTTATGCTTTGATTCCAAAATAAAAATCGATTGTATTTAGTACAGATTAATCTAAAAATTATTTCATTCGATATCATTAAGTATAGAGGAAGAAAAGAATATATTACAGTAAACAACTTAGAAATGAACAATTCTCAAACTTCATAATTTATCTCTAGTTTATATTAATGTGTTTGTTTTTGAATATGATGATTTTTAAAAGTAATTTGGTGAATTTTAGTGGTGTTTTGAATGTGATAGGGGGAAATGAACGGTTTTTCATGTAAGGTCAAATTCAAGCAATGTAGTTGATTTCGTTACTTATGGTTTGACATGGAGGAGGCTCGGGTGGTGGGAAGTCCATGAAAAAAAGTTCGACGATTTTTAGATACTCATGGTGGCCGGTAATGATGAAAGTATGGTTTTTGGTTGTTTTATGTTGGATCTCGGTTCGTGGAAGGTGGTCGAGGCGGCCAAGGAGAGGCGTTTGACTGGGATAGGTGGTTCCAATTTTTTAGGGTTGATTTTCGAATCAACGAACATGGGTATATCGTGGACTTCTAGGTGGAGGAACGAGATGTTGGGGGTCGGTGGCGACTCGTGGGGATGATTGGCGGCTAGAGGCGATGGCTGTGGATGAGTGCATGTGCAGACGTACGTGCACGATTGGTTTGATCAAATAAAAGGAAGTAAGAAAGGGTGGAAGAAAGAGAATTGGAGAAGGAAAAGAGAAGGGGTCGGTCTTGTTCTTTTGGGCCGGGTCTAGTGTGTTTAGGCTAGGTATTTAAATAAGTTTTTTTAGTAAAGAAAACGAGAAAGTTTTTATGTGAATAATCTTTTCACTTTAAAAGCATTTTCTGTTTCATTTAAAATCCCATCAACATAATTTGTTTTGCATTGTAATCCTGTTACATAGTATTTTAAGCTAAATTAATTTTGTTAATTTTTTCGGTAATATAAAATTAAATTATACAGCAATTGAAGTAAATAAATAATTAAACTCTTATTTGATTTAATTGTATGTTACTTAATAAATGAGTTACAAATGGATTATTTAATTTTAATTAACTAATAATAATTCGGTTTTATAATTTATCAAATTTATAAGTAATTTGGATTAAAATATGAATGGATTTAGTTAATTAAAGTTAATCAAATTCTGATTGTGAACCGTTTAATATTAATTATAAATCTTTAAATTAGTTAACGATCTATGCTTTGGCTAATTTCTCTAGGATATTTATTGTTCTTGTCCGAGTTATTAAATTGCCAAACAAATTAAAGTAAATAGAATAAATTGTTGACATATTTTTACTTGAAAGTAAATCGACTCATACTGACCACTATTTCAATTTCTGAAAAAATGTAATGGTTACAAGCAAGTAAATCTCGATAAACTGGCCATGATAAAGTAAATATATGGAATGAATTTCCAAAAGTGATTGTGAAGTTGTTTATTTAATGACTTGGCCTATAAAAAAATTTGCTTGGATTCGATGAGATCGGGACAGATATCAACATTATCTGGAACCACTTCGGTCAAATAACCACCACGAACCTTTATGGTTTGATTATAGAGTCTACTATGTCGGGATTTAATTAATTCTATTTTTTAATTAGTATTTAATATTTAAACACTATTATAGGGTCACTTGATTTTCTAAAAAAGTGTTTTGGCTAACGTAAGATAAAACCCGTCGTGTTTATGTATAATGTGGCCTTACAGGCTACTCATTGTTTTCGAAGCATTTTGATAACTTTAGTGGTTCAAATTAAGTGTGTTTTACTCACGCTGGTTTCCAGCCTAACTCAGTGTAACTTTATTGTAATGCTTAGGTCAGACTGAGTATTACATATTCAGGTTAGGATGCTTTGGAGTTCAGGAGATGAGCTGGATGGCAGAGACGTATTACACATATTTGATTGTATTTCGTTGTGTATTGTAGGCCGTATATTAAGCATTTTGAGGACAATTTATTGTAACTATCCAAATTTATGTATTGATGATTGTACTCTGATAATTTATATGTAATTAACAGTTACGGTTTTTCTTCTGTATAAAAAGCTGTCATTGTAAATTATATTTTGTTCCACTGCGTTTGTGAGATTCTATGTTGTTATTTCTATTTCTTCTTCTATATCTTTCTTCTTTACCCTAACAACCTAGTATTTTCGGCACTCAATTGCTCAGCACTCGATATAGCGAATGATTAGTGTCGATTTTAGAGAGTCGAAAATCATCCGGTCATCACAACTCGAATTTCTTTATTGATAGTGGTATATTTCATCAACTTTGTCGGTGAAAGATGTTGAATGTAGATCAATTGACTGTTTGGCTTTCTATTCCTTAGAAGAAAAGCTAGTGTGATACGTAGGTGATGCAATAATATTTAGAGAGGCTGAGTGATTTGATAGAGATGAGGATTTAGCTGGTGAAACATAGGTGTTGTTTGGCAAGGGTGATTTATAGTCGACAGTTCAATAAGTGGAGTTTTGATAGGAAGACTTTTCTTGGAGTAAAAATGGTCCTAATAAACTATTTGTATTTTGTTTGGAGGAAAATAACCTGATTTATTATTTATAAGAGAGATTTTTTACTATATTTAGAAGTTTATTTAAAAAAAATAAGTTTAACCATATAACTTTTAATAAAAGGTAGTTAAGTTTCATGTGGTTAGTATTATTTTAAGTGTACAAATTTAACTCTGTGTAGTTCTATATAAAAAACTATAAGTGTACAAATCTAGTCCTAAACATTTAGTTAACTTATTCATTGTAATAACATATTTTTAGATCTCGTCTTAATTTAATAAATGTTAATTTGTATAATGGTTTAGTAAATATATCACCTATTTGATTTCCGGTATTTAGAAATTCCAGCGATATAATTCCCTTTTCCACATTATCTCGTACAAAATGGTGATGAATATCAATATGTTTTGTTCGAGAATGGTTAATAGGATTTTTTGATAAATTAATGGCACTAGTATAATCATAATATATAAGAGATTTTGTTACGATTTTACAGAAATATAGAAGAGTTTGTTTCATATAGATTATTTACATGCTAAAGCCTTTGAGATGTATTTGGCTTCACATGTCGAGAATGAAACACAATTTTTCTTTTTACTAAACCATGAAACTAAAGACTGACCGATAAAATGACATGTGCCACTTGTGCTAACTCTATCCATTTCAAAACCGCCGAAATTAGCATCACTATATGACACGAGATCGAATGAGCTTCCTTTTGGGTATAAAAGTCCATAATCTTTAGTGTTTGTTAAATATCTTAAGGTTCGTTTTATCGCTCGACGATGTGATTTTTTGGCTTTTCTTTTGAAACCGAGCGCATAAACATCATAATATCTGGTCTACTAGCTATTAAGTGTAACATTGATCCTATCATACTTCGATATAATTTTTGGTCGAAATCTTCTCCATTTTCATCTTTACCTAAATGTAGAGTAGGATTCGTTGAAGTTGTTTTACTTGAAACATTTTCTATTCCAAAATGTTTTATTAAAACTTGACAGTATTTTTCTTGATTTATAAAAATTCCATTTCCTAATTGTCTTATTTGCAAACCTAAGAAACAGTTATTTCTCCCATATGTGACATTTCAAATTCAACTTTCATTATGTTAGAAAGTTCAATACACAATTTTTCATCAATGGATCCAAATACAACATGTCAACATATATTTGTACGACTAAAATATTATTATTTTCTTGTTTTATGAATAAAGTGGAATCAATTTTACGAATTTGAAAACTTGAATTTTCTGAATGAGTTATAATCTTTCATACCAAGCACGAGGTGCTTGTTTTAATCCATATAAGGCCTTTTTTTAGTTTAAATACATAATTGGAATATTTATCATAAACAAATAAAGGAGGTTGTTCAACATACACTTTTTCTTTTATTAATCCATTTAAAAATGCACTTTTTACCTCCATTAAAAGGCTTAAAATTATTATGACGTGCAAAAGCCAGTAATGTTCGTATTACTTCGAGACGTGCTACAATGTTTCGTCATAATCAATTCCTTCTTCTTGATTATATCTTTGAGCTACCAACCTTGCTTTATTTTGTACAATATTTACATTTTCATCCGCTTTATTTTTTAAAAACCCATTTTGTTGCATTAACATATTGATCATTTGGTCTCAGTACAAGTTCCCAATCATCATTTCTTTCAAATTGATTAAGTATTTCTTGCATTGCAATAATTCAAAAATCATCTTTTGATGAATCTTTTTAATTTTTTTGTTCAGCATTTGATATAAATGCAATATAAGTCATTTGATTTAACTTTTTTCTGGTTGATACTCTTATATTTAAATCCCCAATAATATTATTAGTAGGATGGTCTCTTAATATACTAGGTGATGACGTTATAAAATTATCTTTATTGTTATTGAAATTATTACTATTTTCATGTATAGATATATGAGTTTTATTTATAATTTCTTCACCATCGTCATTTTTATTATGTTTAAAGTTTTCATCAAATGGAACATGAAGGCTTTCTTCTATAATATTTATTCGTTTATTAAAGATTCTATAAGGTTTGCTTCGATCCTAATAACCAACAAAATTCCTTCATCGGCTTTAGGATCAAATTTTCTTAGATAATCTTTAGTATTTAAAATGAAGCATTTTCACCCAAATAAGCAAAAATACGACACTTTTTTTTTGGCAAAGCCAGCCGGTTTTATAGTGGACCGTCCACTTTTTATTACGAACGTAATAAAAATTGAAGTACAGGAGCAAGGTAAAAGCACCTTAACTACTAAATAAAATACAGAAAATACAGCACATGTTTTTAATCATTGGTTTAAGTGTTACACGATTTAATATGTAACAAGTAGTAGTTAAGGCGCCAGCCCAAATTTTTTTGGGTAGGTTACTAATATTTAGTAGAGTTCACGCACATTCCTTTAAAATTTGATTTATCCTTTCTACAACGCTGTTTTGTTGTGGTGTTCGAGGAAATCAGAAATTATGACTAATTCCCTTTTTGTTACAAAAATTTGTAAAAACTTCATTTTCAAATTCACCTTCATGATCACTTCGCATACTTTTATTTTTAAATTCATTAGATTTTTTTTTCCGTTTAGCAAAATTTATGAACATTTCAAAAATGTCACTTTTATGTTTTAAAAATAATGTCTAAATATATCTTGAAAAATCATCAATTATTTATTGAACATACTTGAGTTGGTCCGAATAAATATAGATGGAGTAAATCGAGAGGTTGCTTTGTGGAAATTTTCTTTTTGGCTTTAAAGACCTTTTCTTTAATTTTTCAAATTGACAAGCGTCACACAGGTTTTTAACCTTGTAGTTAACCTTTGGTGATCCTCTAACTAATTCATTTTTAGCTAGTTTGTTGATATTCTTAAAATTTATATGACAAAAATGTTTATGCCATAACCATGGATCATCATGAATCATGGCTAAGCGTAAATTAGTATTGTTTTTGACATTTATGTTTAAAACAAATATGTTTTGAGATTTCTAATTCCTTCAAAAATTAAAAGTTTTTTTTTGATAAAAAATATTGCATTTATTTTTCTCGAAATCAATTTTAAATCCTTTATCACAAAATTGACTTATACTCAATAAGTTATGCTTCAAATTTTTTACCAATAAAACATTAGTAATTATAGAAGAGTTAGAAATACCGACAATGATGACTTCTCCAAGGCCGATGATAAATCTTCTCTGGATGTTACAGTGCCACTATCGATATATTTTATATTTGATAACATATTAACATTTCCATTCATGTGCTTAGAATAAACACTATCAAGTATACATTTCTATTTATTCTTTATTTAAATTTTGCATACGTGCAAAATTAGAAAAATTTAATTGACACCCACATTCTTTGATTAGGGTAATACGTGTTAGTGGAGCAAGGTAGCCATATCCATGAGTATTTTGTTCCTTTAGAAATGTAATATTTGTTATATAAAACTTTTTGTAAATATTCATTAATTTTTTTTTAATTAGCTTATTATTTGTTTTTGGAATCCATATTTTGACCTTATTTGTATATGAATTCTTAAATTTTGGTTTTTTGAATTTGTGTGTAATGTGCTATATTTCTTTGACTTTTGTTTGTTTTTAAAACCTAATCCATTTCAATTTCCAGATGGTTTAGATACGCAATTAAATCTTCTAAATTCTATTTTCATTGTTGAATTTTTCCACATTATTTGTTATTTTATTTAACTTATTTTTAAGATCACAAATTTTAATGTTTCGAGAATCTACATTTGTTTGTAATTAAATTTTTAGTTTTTTCGGATTAAGTTTTTCTAACTTATAAGTTTCTAAATCATTTAATAATTTTTCATTTTGAGATAATAATGATGCATTTTTATGAACAATTTCTAATTCTTCTTCTAAGATAATTTTTCATCTTTTAATGGTCCGATTTCTAATTCTGATCAAGTTAACTTTGCTGCATATTACATATTTTTTTGATTCTCTATATTAATTATCTAATTCAATGCTTATTTCCATTATTTGATCATAAGCAAGTTTAGGATGTACCTCATCAGTGTTAGCCATAAAACACACATTTTCTTGTTTCCGGCCACTTTCACTAATGGTATCTGTGAAGACCCGCAAATCCGTACTCCTTGAATATACACTAATCTTCATTGATTAATTCAAGATGAACAGAAATACGAATTCTCAATGTTTAAGAAAAAGAAAGAAAGAGAAGAAAAAGGTAGAAGAAAATAGAAAGATAGAAAATAGAGAGAAGAGAGAAAAGAAGGTAGAACATTTTAAAATAGAAGAAAACAGAAAGAAAACGAAACACAACAGAACAACATCAGAATCTCACAATTCGCAGCGGAACAACATATAATAATAAATGAATAATCTTTAAACAAAGAACTATATCAGTTATTACATTTTATACATTACATTACATCATCTCATCATATCATCAGAGTATACAACATCAAACAAACAGCGGAAAAAGAAATACTATATAAACTAGTAATACGCCATGCCATCCAGCTTGCCTCCAGCAACTCCAGAATATCCAGAATATCCTGATAAACCTAACTCTTAACTGCCCGTGTGGAAATTGGTGGGCACCCAGAGTTTAGGAAGGAAAACAATAAACTCCGAGTCAGTCATGTGACTGGTGTGAGAACTCAAAACAGTTTATTTAACTTTAAAATCAAAATAGAGAAATATTTTTAAATTAATTCGCAATGCTTTTAAAAATGAGACTACCATAAGGCCTCCCGCACACACACACATGCAAACGCAGAATCGGAGGAGATTTCTCCTTATGATAGTCAAAGATGCTTGATACGCATTTAAAATAACATTTGATATTATTATTAGTGCATAGTGTAGAGGAAAAATTCATTTCGAAAGTAGAATATAAATCTTAGCCAGCATAGACATTCCGAACTATGCCTACTATAGCTAACTATGTTCAATAGCAGGTTACCGCCACATTCCATAGCAGGTTATACAACTAAAACCGTACAAGTCACGTATTGTTTCTTTGGATTTCCAACAAATGGTCAGGCCAAGGAACTTCCCATTGCCACATGAGAATGCCTCTGGATGGACATCCCCGAGAACCAAACCGGATCTCTACCAACACAAGGCCGGGTTACTCCTAACTGAGTAACAACTGACCGAATATGCCATCCCCCGGTCCTTTGGGACCTTTTCACCGAGCGCTCGTAATCAATTCACACAATCATAACAAAGTGTTTTCCACATGAGTAAGTATCTGGGCTCCATACCATGATACCACCCTTTTCCAGAAGGAAATGGACACATCCTAAAGGGTGCTACCCCTCATAACCTTGCTGCTTCTTTCCTGTTTTGACCATTCACGGGGTGTGAGGCTCGACGAAGTCACGTCCACAAAAACATACTTTATACAAAAGTCATGCTTTGGGTCAACAAATGATCAACACAATGATCACCAGGATAGACGATCAAATAAACGATCCTATCACAAATAATCAACACAATGATCATTTCAGCATCACTCAGCATGTCACATTACCAAATTGGGAATATATCGCTGATAACATTCAACTACATAACCTCTGAGCTCGTACGTCTCAGAGAAGGGTGTTAAGCTAAAAGAATAAATTCTCCGCCACCAACAGAAATATATTTGAAAGAAATCGGCTTTACATCTCAATTTGTAATGTCAGACATACAATCCATACAAGTCTGTTCCGGGCTCGAACAAAACCGAAGGCACTTACAAAGAAGTCCTTGCAATCCGGATATTCACAATCCTGATCGGATTTCCCATCACTTAGGGAGTTTCTATACCGGCGCGACTCGGTGCAGAAACAATCGATAGGTCATCCTATCGCTCTTGCAAATATCCGGTCTTCAACACCGATCTTCAAATGCAATTCACAACGACGTATCACATATTCGGAATGGGTTATACGACCCCATGGTCCTTTCCCGGTTAACCCGAATAGTGAGCGCTTATTCAAAAATAAGTGTGCATTCAAATTCAAACAAATCACATCAAATACCCATTCAAAGGGAAATATTGATAGTCGGTTATTGAACTATCAATGGATATGCATACATCACCAGATTCCAAATAATTTTCCAAATTATTTATTTTCCAAAATATCTTTACAAGATATATAATTTCAATACTTCAAAAATAAATCAATATTTATTTTCAAACAAATTCCACTTTTCATTTATAAATTCCATAATTAATTTATATTTCAAAATATCCATGCATATACGATTTCAATTCTTCATTTCAATTTATCTTCAAAAAGATAAATTCTAATTATTCATTTCATATTGGAAAACAATTCCATACTTATTTATTCATAAGTAATTCACAAACCTATTTATTTTCAACACTTAGAAAATATTCAATATACTTAAATCGAATTAAGTATATATTTCATTCTTTAAGAAAATCATTCTCTTAAACATATTTATTTGGGCCAAAACGAATGTTACGTAAAACATCGTTACGACAACCCAAAATCACTAGTATAGGGATTCGAAATTAAAATAGATATATAAATCCTAATACTATTCAAAACATTTCCTTTCAGAAATCATTTACTATAACAACAGTGTTATAGTCCACCATTTCCTTTTATTTCTCGAAACATCTGTTTCAACAATAAATGTTGAAATCTATGGTTTCGAATCTCAACACCTTTAAAACATCGTTAGATCTTTTTAATTCTGTTTAAAATATCACATTCTAAAACATTTCCTTTAACGTGTTATTCACTATTCAAAAATCGTGAACATACTTCGTTAACAAATTTCATCCTTTTATTCAATCTATTTTAAAGGATTATTCACCATTCAAAAATGTGAATATAACTCCATTAATAGGTTATAACAATTAACTTATCAAAATAAGTCGTTTGCGAATTTATAAAACAACGTTTATAAATTCCATTTCTATTTATTTCATAACAACTTCCTTTATAAATCTTCTTTATTTACCTATTCGATTTATAATCTTAATTATAAACCAAAAGTCCAAATTATAAGTCAAACACTTATAATTTATTTATTTGCAAAAATCGTTCCTTTGAACTGTACAAATTTTATAAACTATTGTTTATAAAATTCCATTTATAACTTCATCGTTATATAATTCTATAAATTTCCTTCATTAATGAAATTCATTTACAAATCATTCAAACACTTATAAAACTCGTTTTATAATGTCAATATTTCAATTTATAAATATCCATTTATAAATCTCTTAATATAAATCAGTTTATATTATTCTTTAAAACGTCTTTAAATTCCTTTAAAATTTCACCACTTCGATTTATAAAATAATCAAATTTTATAAATCCTATATTTAAACTTTTATAATATATTCAAAAATCCAATCTAAACTATTTTATAAAATCTTTAGTTCATATTTCTCAAAAATCAGCTTTTAACTGTATTTCTCAAAAATTATAATTTTTATAACTTTAAAAAAAATTATAACGTTCATTTATTTATAATGGATCAATTCCAAAAATATTTTATCTTTTCAAAAATCACTTTTAAAAACATTTTAAAATCCCAAAATCTGGGTCCAATGATGCTACACACCAAATAGTCAATCACGACTACAACGATATCATATATCAATATGAAAATCCATCAAATATCAAAATATTTGAAATTAAATAAAAACTGTTGAGGAATCCAGTTGGATCCCTCCAACCTGTTTCCTGCATCCAAAAACATTAGCACAATACCAATTTCGCTCCAGTACGAAATTATCGCGGTATATGTTCTTAATAAATATTATCCGCTTAATAACGGCGTAATAGGGTCTCATCCGCTAAACAAAAAATGCGGGAAATCAATCAACTGCAATATATACATATGCCAATATATATATTGATATTATATATAATACCAATTTCACTGTTTATGAAATATTCGCGGTATATGTTTTTATTAAATAACATCCGCTTACTAACGGCGCATAATGTCTATTTTAACAATCAATAGATAACAATCGACATTCAAACATGCATTCAAATATTTTAAATCTAACTATTTAAAATAAAAATCAAAATCTATTCGATTGAGTGAGAAGTTCTCACCTTGGTTTTAATTTCCGTTTTAGCTTTTATTTCGAATAAAATTAAACGCGCGTTTAATTTTACCCGAAATTCTCACTAACTCCAAACGACTCCAAACCAACTCCATCGCGTAGTGCTCGTCCATACGATTCCAACGCAACTGGGTTTGCATTTTTTCGACCTCGTATGAAAAAGTTATGAATTTATGAAGTTTGTACACGATTTATATAAACTTTTACAACATTTATTTAACTATCTTCATACCACAGCAAATCCTGGCCGTGAGATTCAAATCCTACGCTCCCAACATCTTCCCCCTCATCACGCGAATTGCTCCCAGGCAACACACATTTAGCCGAACCCATCACTTGATTTCTAGGGTTTGATTTTTCTTCCGATTCAAGCGACATGAACACGATCAAGCACCCCCAAATCGAAGCCACTCACCTCCTCCACGTTCGGCCCCAAGGAGATGCAACTCGGCCACCCCCTTCACGTTGAAATGCGTGCGCAAACCCCCCCAGGACGCGGCCAAAATTTGGCGTCTTCGTCGAGCTTCAAGCGATCTCCGCCATACAGATTCGAAGCTCACGCAATGCTCTACGATCTTCATGTTGACAACTTTTCGAAATAATGCATGGATTGAGAGAGATTGAGAGTTGAAATCGGGAAATTTCTGGCCCTAGATTCTAAGGGTGGCGGCTAGCTAATAAAATTAGGGTTTTGTTGTTTTTTTTTTTATTTTAGAGTGAGGGTGTATTTATAGGAAAAGCAAGCGTAAACACTATTCATCCCGGGAATTCCGAACTCCGATTTAGACGCCGTAACCAGCGTACCTAGGGTTTATCCCGCGTTCCGGACACAATGGAACAGGTTTCGGAAGCTAATTCGGAAGTATGTGCGAGTTATGGCTGAAAACGTTCAATTTAAATTAAACCGATTTAACTCGATTTCTAGGCGTTTTAATTTGTACCGGACAAACGGTAAATCCAATTGACTTGAAATTTGAAACCTTACAATAATATCACATTACGGATCCGATGAAACTGGTTTCGTCGAATTCCGAGACTTTTTGAAAAATGGCTATTTTGACTCGCCAAATTTAAATTAAAAATAAATCGATGCGTTTCGAGCTGCCACGATCAAACGATAACTCCGATTGACACGAAAATTGAAATCCGGTAATAACTAACTATTACGGATCCAATGAAACTGGTTTCGTTCAATTCTGAGACTGTTCAAAAATTGACTATTTTACAGTCGATTATTAAATATTAAAATATTCAATTTTCACAAATTAACTTTTAATTCGATTTTAAAAGTTCTAAAATATCGTTCTAACTCCAACATGATAAAATAAAATTTTAAAAATCATTTTCAATCATATTTAACCCAATTTTCAATTATTTCCATAATTTAACATATTAAATTATTGATTTAATTATCTAATTAAATCTAATAAATCAAATAAAAATTTATTTGACTTATAAATTCACTTATAAATATTTAAAATTAATTAAATATTCAAATTTTATTTAATAAAAATTCTGGGTCGTTACAGTATCTAAAGAAGAAGATGAATCAGAATCATCCCATGTTACTTCAAAACTCTTTTCAATTTCTTAAATTTCTCGATGTTTTTATAATTATTGAGCCGTGGACAACTTTCTTCATGGGGCCAATATTTTCACACTCATAGCATTTAATCAATGTTTGATTTGAGGAGCTTGGTTTGCCACCATTTTTAAATTTGGTCATCTTCTTAAACTTCTTTAATTTGTTGTAGTTCTTGGCAATAAAGACAATCTCTTCTTCATCTAAGTCTAATGCTTCATTTCTTACTTAGAGTATAATTTTTTCTTTTCATGTTTTTGATCCTTTCTAGCCTACAAGTTAGCTTCGTACGACATCAGATTTCCTATTAACTCTTCTATTTTTAAGTTGAGAAAGATCATTAGCTTCTTTGATAGTTAAAACTT
Source organism: Allium cepa (assembly GCA_030765085.1). Classification (NCBI taxonomy): domain Eukaryota; kingdom Viridiplantae; phylum Streptophyta; class Magnoliopsida; order Asparagales; family Amaryllidaceae; genus Allium; species Allium cepa. The sequence goes on from CM060931.1 coordinate 855,092,638, forward strand.
TAATTTCCTATTCATTTGTTAAAGAGCTTAAAATTTACATGACTAAATCAAAATCTGTGGATTTGAGTCCAAGTGCCATGAGATTGTGTTGAATGGTTTGAAATCTTGCATAAATATCACTGATTGATTCACTTGTTTTCATTTTGAAAGATGAGAATGGTTCTGTAAAATCAAAATTTTAGTTTGCTTGACTTTATTCGTGACATCATGTGTGGCTTGTAAAGTGCGCCATATATCATATACTGTGATGCCCCACCTCTATGCTGACACTAGCCAAAGAAACTACGAGGTAATGTCGTCGACTAGTACGAAGAATAAGGTTGTTGAGGGGCGAACATCTGTGTAACTGCTTTGTGCCAGTACCCATATGTCACATAGTATGACATGCATTTCAGTTCAAATCTGACATATCAAATACAAACTCAAAGGTACTACACAATGGCTATGTGGTCTTGGGAAATAAATATAAAATAAGCATAACGCAAATCAATCACGGATATTCATATCACTAAGGCAGAAACATGTATAAATATATCATATAGAAGGGTACATCAATGCAGTGGTCATACAAGATCCACTACATCACAAAAGAATGGGCACAAGTGCTAGATAAAAGAATATATACATCAAGGAGGCCCTATCTCGAATGTATAAAAGCAAAAACTACTAAGCTAAAGTAGCTAGCCAAAAGTCAGAAGCTAGTCCCCGCTAAGAAGTCAAGTGGAAGCACCTGAAACACCTCGGTGTAACTCGAATATTATTTAAGAAGAAAAAATAATAAATGGATTAGTCCAGCTATAGATATCACATAAAATGAGATACGATAAGAGATATGACAAAAATAATGATAACAATAATGTAATGACCCGGAAATCCGTACCCCTTGAGTCAACACTATTCAACAACAACAACTCAAGTTGCACAGAAATACGAACCATTTGGGGTAAAGAAGAAGAGGTAGAAGAAGAGAATATAAAACAACAGCAGAATCTAACCATCGCAGCGGAATAAAATATAATAGATAATAAATAATCTTTACTCAAAATCAAATAAATCTGTTTATATATTATCAGAGCCAAAAGGTTTAAGCGAGAACCTTGGCTCTGGTGGGTTTACTCGTCAGAGATCGGGTTAGTATTATCCTAGGATGAGTTGAGTGTATATGTATGAGAGAGTGTACTTGTTATTTTCCTATATAAAGATTTTAAATGATAAATGAATTTATATAAAAATATATTTTGATATATAAAGAAATATTTTTTCTTTCCAATAAATATTAGGGTAATTGATTGTTAAATTATTGGAATTAAATTAAGCGATAATGGAAATACAACCAAAATTTGCATTTAATAAAGATAAGTTTGAAATGAATTCAAACTGAAATTAAAATCTTGAATCTAGAAAAGAGATCAAAATAAGATAATAATGAATTAATTTTCAAATACGATAATCTTAGGTATTATCAGAAATGATTAATAAGATGAGTATTAATCAGTAGGTAAAATAAAATGTTGGAAAGTAAATCATAGGTAAATATGATTTATGAACTCGAACTAAAGATGATCTAAATTGTGAAGTTTTAAATCTAGGTCTAGAAATTAGAACTGTGTTCCAAAATGAAGTAATAAAAATTATTCAATGTATTTAATTAAAAGGGTCATATTTCAAATAAGAATTGTTAGAAGTCTTGAAGGAAACTGTTTTTAATTAAAACCCAAGGTGTTAAAATATGAGCTATAATTTGGTAAGAAAATTAATATATATATATATATATAAGAGTAAAAGTTGAATTCTTCTTAATAAGTTAAATTTGTATGTTAGGAAGTCCCTCTAGAATTCAATCTTCGAGAGAGATGGCTGGGAGTGAAGAATGGAAGGATAGATGCAGAGAGCAGAGAGCTGCTGGACGTAGGGATCGAGAGGAAGAAAATCAAGAGTATGAAAAAGGGGTTAAGGAAAGAGCTAAACCAGGACCTTATGATAATGTCACCTACTACAGATGTTTTAATAAAGGTCATTATGAGGCCAAGTGCAGTAAAACAAGGAAAGAATTGAAGGGTACATTTCATCGGTTTCACTCTGAGATCTCGTGCTTTAAGTGTCATAAGAAAGGACATTTCTTAAGTCATTGCCCGGAAGGGAGGAAGGCGTAGCGTAAACTAGTCGAACCAGTCAAGGAGTCAACTATTTGCTATCATTGTAAGAAGACGGGACACATTGCTAGAAATTATCCCGAGAGGCAGAAAAGGAGTAAAGCTATGGAACGTACTGTTGGAGGCGTGAAGGTTATCCAGATGGATGACAGTGTAGAAACATTTTGTGATAAATGTTATAAGTGGGGACACCCTGTTGAGAAGTGTATGTTCGGGCTTTGCCCTTTGGGAGGAAGTCCGTAGAAAGGATTCTTGTAAGAATATTAGGGCTTTGATCTTTCCGAACCTTTAGATAATAGAAAGGAAACGAGAGTTATGACCTGTGTAAGACTCTTATTTTGGATAGATGAATGCAATGTATGAACTACTAGTGTGTAGTATATTAATGTATGGAATATTTTGTGGTAGTAAAATCTAATATATTGTTTTCTTTATCTATAGAGTGTTTAACCCAGAGATTACTTGTCTAAAGATTTTGATTTTGAATTTTTAAACAAGGATAATCTAATTTAAGAGGTTAATCCAACATTGGGAAAGTTAACTCAAATTTATATAATTCGAGATGGTTTAAATTGAGATTTAATTAAATTAGGTCAAGTTAAATTGATTTGAATTAGTTAAAATTGAAAATGAATATGTTCTCTATCATAGGTATGGCTATGCGAGGAGAATAACGGTTTCTAATCAAGAAACCAGATCTGTGTCCGCACTAGGAAGTCGGGTGGACAATACTAGTTCCGAAGTGAAAATGTGTGATCGAGCGAGCGATCAGATTGGTATAGCGTACGGATAATATGTGTACATCGTACGGATTTGAATGAAATTGATATTGGGAGGAGTAATAAAATTTGAATATTTGATTTTGGATAAATAAAGTTATATATCTTAGTAATATAAGATAAAACTCCCATTGCTGAATCTTTTGCCAGAAGAAAAGGATTTTGAAAGTGTTTGTAGTATAAAAAGGATCTTATGAGGATTTTAGAAAAGGTTTTGGGAACCTTTGAATTTGGAAAGCCTAGTTTGAGAATTATCGATTTTGGGATAATCGACTTTATGTAAAGTAGCTTTGTATGGTATCATACTAGGTGTATGATTTGAAGATACTATATGTGTATAGTATAAAATGTTTTGATGATGGCCCTGGAGAAAAAGGCGCTCTCTTGGAATGAACTTCTCAGGAGTGCCACCGGGTGGTGCTGCCTTGAGCCCCAAGGGTGGTTCTAAAGTTGATCCTGTGAGGAGTCCGGACAAAACTAGTTCCTGAGGATTATGAGTAGAGTATACCATAGCGAAAGTCGTGTGTGCCGCTGAGATCCAACAGTTACATGGAATTTTGCTGCGACGGTAACGTAACCTAGGATGTATCTGCGATCTATGGTATAATATAGCGAAAAGTCGTGTGTGTCGTTGAGAGCCAACAGTCTGCGTTTGATTTTATATCGGCAGACTACGACCTATGTAGGAGTGGAGAGGTTTCATTTCGACGGCGAAAATCAGAGGCCGCCGAGAGCCTGCAGTTACATGGACTTTTGCTGTGATGACAACGTAACCCTGGGATGTAACTATGATCTGTTGTGGGTTCCATGGTGTAATCGAGAGGCCGCGGAGAGCCTGCGGTTGCATGGACTTTTGCTGCGACGGCAACGTAACCTAGGATGTAACTGCGACCATGGATGGGTGTGATGATTTCCAGAGCATTCTCACCAAGATATTTCCTCTATTTTCAAAAGCTGTTTTCTATATTTTCAATAAAATTATTTTCCAAGTATTTTCACTGGGTGTTGAAACGGGTTTACCAAGTACTTATAGATTTTCAGTCTTATGCCTGATCAACGTATGACTGAATTTCTGTGAGAACAAGGATGGACTGGTTGAAACATCGAGTTATAAAAAGTATTTTTATAAATTTAAATTATATACAAAGACTCTAAGAAATATTGTAATCGATAAATGAATTTGAAGTAGAGCAAAACTTTATCAAGAAATAAAGTAAATATAAACTTTAATAAGAAATAAAATAAAAGGAACCTTATTAAGAAATGAAATTTTGTTAAAGAACAAATAAGGAACTTTATTGAAGAATAAATTTATAAACTATTTTTGTAATACTATGTAGATTTTAAGTGTTTTGAAATGATTAAAAGATAATTTATCTGATTTTAAGTATTTAATAAATTCTGGCTTCGTTCCTTTTCGAGGACGAAAAGATTCTAAGGGGGGAGGAATGTGATAACCTGGATTTTTAGATATCTGTTAATTGGGAATTAACATGATTGAATTTATTAAAAACAATGATTTATTATTTGAATGTGATAATCTCCTTATAAATATATATATATTTTGAACTTGAATTTTAAATAGGTTTGAAAATTAAAAATTTCATTTTTTTTAAATATTCTTTCTTTTTAAAAGTTCTATCATAAGATATATTTGGTTTGGAAATTTTGTATATGAAGTTAAAATAAATTTCTCAAGCTTATAAAAGATGATACATTTAGTTGGATCAAAACATAAGTTATTTATGGATAATTATTTACTTGAATTCACATATGTATATTTATACAAGTCTAAAGGCTTTAATTTATTTAAAAAAAAGGTAAATACATTTTTATATACATATAGATATTACATAATTATATATACATAGCTTAAATAAATTTAATAAAAGACATGAATGACACTAGTAAGCACATAAGGCGCAAATAAAACCAGACAAATAATGTATGTGTAAGAAGTTATAGATATGCAAGGCAATAGAAAAAGGATATCTATGTACATACAAAATGAATGGATAAGTATGTAAACATAAGGGGAGACAAGCATTTAAAGCCTAGCACACAAAACTTTTAATCAAAGTCACACAAGAAAAATCTCAGCCTGTACAAAATCTGCAGCCTACCTTCTTCTATAAGCACCACTGCCTTGACTCATTTCTCTCATTCGAGCAAAAAAAACAAAAAAAGGGAGGGGGGAAAGCTTGCTGTGTACTACAAAGAGCAGTCTACTTTCTTATATTCCTCTACCTTGACTTCTTGTTCTGGATTCATTCGAAAGCAAGCTGAGTGGGAAAACAAAGATTCAAGCAACAAATTAAAATTTCCTATTCTCGAATTATTTCCAGTCTTTGTTTCAAATAATGCAACGTGAGTCAGTTTCTCGCCAAACCTATCTTTGAAATTTTAAGTGTTGTTTGATATTGAGCGCTGCATTGATTTTGTGCGTTTTGTTGTTGCTTTGCTTCGTGCGTTTTATTGCTACTCTGTTGCTAAAAAAAATTAGTAATGCACCCATTGATTTTTTCTTTTTTCATTCTTTTGTGCGTTAGTCTCTGCCTTGCTTCATGCGTCCCTGCCTTGTTCTGATGGATGGCAATGCATCATGCCTTATGCAGTAGAACACATTAAGTTAGACCTATGTTCAAATTGATTTCTTACGAATAGTACTTTTGTGCTTTGATTTGCTTAGTACGTTTCTCAATTTGCTTCATCCTTTGACTTATTATGTACTTGGGTTGCCATGTCACTTGTGAATGTGGTCATGAACCATGCTTTTTGTCCAATACTTTGAAAAGTAGTCAGGTACTCTTGCAATTATCTTAATTTTCTACGTTCCCTGATGTATATTGTTTGCTTTTAGCTGTTTTTTGCTTCTTTATCTAAGTTCCCTTCCATTTTGTCTAAAATACTGACATCTTTTGAAAGTTAGGTTTTTGTTTAAACTAACAACTTGGCATCTCTTAAATGGTATAATAACACATATAAATTGCACTGACTTATTACAAGTTTTTAATTAGCAGCCTATAATTCTTAAATACATAAAGTAAGTGTTGTTTGTTTTATATGTTATATGCCTAAGTTCTTATAAGGGTTTGATACATTTGAGATTTGAAGTTCTAATCTAGTCAATAGCCAATATATTTGCATATTCTAAACCTTGTTGTGTGATAAAATGGTTTTCTATGCATATCACAAGTTAGATTATGGCATATATTTGTTTCAAAATTTACATGCTTATATTCAAGAACCTGTCACATTTTGCCTGGGTGTGCATCCTTTCTCTATTATTTGAATTCAAAATGGGAGCTTTGCTTTAAACTAGTTCAACAATATGCCCAGGTAGTAAATGCTTTCACCTGTTATTTAGTAGCTCTGAAAATAGAACACATATATGTATATTTTGTATTTTCTGGTGTTGTTATCAATTTAGTACAATATTCAACAAGTTTATAATCTTACAACTTTATGTTCACTAAATAAACGCATTCAAAGAAGAAAGAAAAAAGCGTCAGGTATAATGGCCATGCTTTTGAAAATAGTAATAAAAGTGTCAGGCTGCATTTGTACTTAGATAGACTACGTAATAAAAAGTTAGTGATAGGTTTATATACATAAATAGTAATAACCTGACCTGCTTTTGAATATAATGGCCATGCATTCTATTATTTTATTTGTTCACAACTCCTTGCCAGATAGTTGGATGCGTTTTTGTCATTCTTTTTTTTTTTTACTGATGTTTTTTTTTTGTTTTCGAAAGAGTAGCTTAATTTTAAAGGTAAGTGACAGGCTACACACATGCATATTGCTTTTGAATAAAATAGCTTAGAGTTTGTCACACTAGTTGCCATATGAAAATTTCGAAATCTGTATGTATTTTGTTTAATTAGACAATAATATATGTAAGTATATATTTAGTTTATAACGAGATTAAATTGCACATAAACTAGTAGAAGATTTTAAAGATTTGTACAGTAGTATAAAAATATAGATTTAAACTCATTTACGGTTTTATAAATAAAACATGGATTTATGGAAATTATAATAAGTGTCTTAAATAATAAACTCAGAAGAGAAAATAATATGAGAGCCTTGATTCTATAATTTAGGAAATGCTAATAATCGACTTGGTGTCATCGATTGGTTAAAATGCTTTCGGATAACGCTTTGTCGAATATGGTATAACCTATTGAATAGAATGTTGGAAATTACTTACCCATTGATGAATGCTCGAATTTCACTGGGTAGTATCGGATGCCTTGGTTAAATTCTTGTGATCGTATTTGGGAAAGTTGTTGTGAAATGCCTTAAATTGGTTGATAACACTGATATGAAATGTTTTGTGATATGATTTGTTTGAATAGACAGTAATAAATGTGGTTATCTATCAATGATGAATTGCAGTGAAAAATAGAAAAGAAAAAATAAAATAAATAAATAAATAACATCATATATTTTAAGTTTGAGTAGATTTTTCATTCGAATAACTTGGGTTAAGATGACATTGGGTTCGAATAGACCGGAGTCGGGTATTAGCAAGTATCCGAAACCACTTCGATTCTTTATATATTCATATGTGAAATCAATAGGCTGGAATGGAATGATTTAAGTGAATTGGGCCATTACTTCTAAGTTTTGGTACATAGAAATTGATATATGAAATAAGTGTTGTCTATAACAAATTGTGAATTTGTAAATTTGTCACAAGTTACCCCGGGTTTATATAAGTTGTGTGCTTTTGTTAGATGGGTTTACTCACGCTGGTTTCCAGCCTGACCCGGGTGTTACTTTGGTGTAATGCTTGGGTCAGACCGAGTATTACAGATTTTCAGGTTAGGACGTTCTGGAGCACAGGAGACGAGCTGGATGGCAAGTACATATAGAGTATTTCCGCTGCAGTATATTATTATATATCCGAGACATGATTTGTATATGATCAGTGACTGTACATATGTGAAACTCTGATGTATTAAAGTGTAATCAACAGATAAAATGTTCTTCTGTAAACTGTTATTATTTATTATTATATTTTATCGGCTGTGAATGTGAGATTTTGGTGTTCTGTTCTTCTTCTTCTTGTTCTTCTTCTATCTCTTTCTTCTTTTCCATACCTATTTGGAATTTTCGAGTTTGAAAATTTCGGATCGTTACAAATAATGTCATACCGTGACAAGTATATGTTTGATAACAATGAAAATCATACAATATCTCAAATCTTCTCAAACACCAAAAAGAATGTCATATTCTTTCGCTTATTCACCAAACCTCCAATATTGATAGAACATATTAATGCCAATTCACATGAGTTAATGAAACAAAAATTCTAGAAATCAATAATTACAAATCTATAAAAACACAAAGGGTGAGGCCTATCACAAACGGGAGCATGAAAACTCACCAAAATGTGTATCACAAACGGAACGCTATTCCATGGTCGTTAACCATCGAGCTGATGCAATGACATAGTACAACGGTACGCCAGAGGAACCTGAAACTCAAATAAGCCAGAACAACGATGTAGTATAACGATACGCCCGATGAACCAAACTCCACAAAATGGTCAAAAGACCATGGATCGCTAGCCCATAAAAATGAGATGAATCTCCATAAAATGGGGTATAGACCTCTATGCAGACAAAGATACATCGCATATCGCTAGTCTAAACCATAAAACGATCTCCATTGATCAATAAAAGTGTAAATTACGCTAGGCTAGTAAATAAACGAGCATAGCTTCATGTCCCGTAACCACTGGCTTAACTTAAGTATTTACGAACAAATTGTAGATTTGCACTCAAAAATTATCACGAGAGTTCAATGAACAAGTCCAAAAATTAACCGACGAACTAAATGCAAGCGTTTCATACTACTTGTTTTGCTAAGCCGTTTAATTAGATTTCTCGTACGATTGAGGTAAATATTTATATACGCTAATAGATTGGAAAACAGTTTTAAAAATGAGCTTTGTATTAAAAATAGTGTTGAAATCATTTTTATGAAAGAGTTTTAGTTTTTACTACTAGTATTGAAACCTTTATATTTTAAAGTGACAAATCATAGAAATGGTTGTAAAAACAATCGATCACCAAAAATTCACATTAGACGACGTGAATTAAATTATGAAAATTGATATCAAAAAGATCAAATGGATATTCCAAAAAAACTAGAAAAGAGGTCATCAAAGTAGATAATAAATGAAACCAACTAACTGGATCAACAAAAATCGATATAAACGGAAACCCACATAAAATAGGCAAATTGGACGAAGTTGTCAGTGCTAGACGTTTGGTGGTTCTCCCAGACGTCCGAGCTGAGAATCTGGAAATTTTCTTCCAGATCACCCAGACGTTAGGAAAATAACATCAGACATCAAAGCTGAAAGCCAAAATTTTTATTCCGTAGCTCCAGATGTCTGAGCACCTTACTAGACGTCTACGCTGAACCTCAAGGCATATTTTGCCTATTCCATTAATGGACAAATCAACTTTGAAGCAATCGAATGAGCGACGATGGTTAGGGATTTATGCCAAGCGACAACCCAGTCCTATAGACTCATCAATACACTCTAAACAACGTGTCCAAACATCCATAGTAGGATTTTGACTTCTAAATACCAAAAATTGAAAATTCACCAAACCAATTCAATTCAAAAGCAAATGGGCATGAAATAGATGTTACAAATTCATATCTAACAATAATGAAGCCTATAGACATAGATGTGAGTTCAAGAACTCACCTTTAAACTCAAAAACAAGGAGTGAGAAGCTCTAAAACAAAGCAAGACCAATTCCTCTTCAACAAGATCTCAAGAATCTCCAATCTATTATCGGATGAAATGAATTTCCTAAGTTAGGTTATAGGATTTCGCAAATTGAAGAGAGATTGAGATAGAGAAGATGAAGAGGATGCCTACCTAAGCTTCTCCTTGATTTTGGACTTGAATTAGAATTTCCTATTAAAATTGGGGTTTAGGAATTTTGATTTCTTTTCTTTTTCCCCATTTTCCTTTTAGCTTGAGAGTGTTAGGAAACTTAGAAATGAAACGAATGAAGGGGAGAGGAGTGGAGTGGGATGTATATGGTAAGGGGTTTGGGTTCACTTATTGGGTTAGTAGGTTAGAACACAACCCAAAGCCTAAATAAAATACCAAATTTCTAAGCGACTTCGAACATATCGATGTTTATACTGAAACAAGTTGTAGACGCCATTTTGAAATCAATGAAAGTGGTCTCGAGTCCAAATTCGACCATTTACAGAAAGTCACATTCTGAAAGTTATTCCAACTAATGATGCTATATTTAAACAAAACATCGAAATGTGAAAATCGTAAAATATGCGGGTTGTTACAGACTTCTTTCCTTAAAGAAATTGTGTCCTCGCAATACTGGAGGAGAAAATAAAGAGTTACAACCATATAAAGGTATTACAACATAAAAGAAAATTTTGATGTGAGAAGTTCACCTTAAGGAGCACGAGAGAGTAAGTCCGAATGTGTTCGCTTGATGGATTCTCTTGATTCCTAAGAACAATCCTTAGGATTTGTGGACCATTGAACTTTCAATAGTGTAACATCTTTATTACGCAGGCGCTTAACCTCCATAGCAATGATACGAATAGGATGTTGCTCATAAGTCAAATTAGGTGAAACTTTAATTTCTTTCATAACACCAGGCTCAAGGATAAAATAAAAATCCCTAAGGCACTTTCGAAGTTGAGAGACGTGGAATACAGCATGAATAGCAGAAAACTGAGCTGGTAATAAAAGACGATAAGCCATAGAACCAATTCATTCGGTGATACGAAATGGGCTAATATATCAAGGTGCTAATTTTCCCGATCGATTGAAATGCGCAACACCTTTCATAGGTGAAGCACGAAAAAACACCAAATCTCCCACAGAAAATTCTAATTCCCTTATTCGGTTATCGAAATAGGATTTTTGTTTACTTTGAGCTTCTTTCATCCTATGACGAATAAGGCCAGTCTTTTATGTGGAATCACGAATAAAATCTAGACCTAAAACTAGCTTCTCACCGGCTTCAAGCCAACACGAAGGAGATCGACATGGCCTTTCGTAGAGTGCTTTGAAAGATGTCGTACCAATACTAGATTGGAAGCTATTATTATAACAAAAGTCGACAAAAGAAATATGATCTTTCCAACTTCCACCAAAATCAAGAACACATACCGGAAGAAGATCTTCAGGAGTTTGATTCACATGCTCTGTTTGTCCATCGGACCGAGGATGATAAGCAGTGCCAAAATTAAGCTTCGTTCCCAAAGCTTTTTGAAGACCCTTCCAAAATCCACTAATAAATAATGGATCATGATCGCTAACAATAGAAGTAGGAACTCAATGCAATTTAATAATTTCTTTAATTTATATTTTGGTCAAAAGAGGTACGGACCAATTGGACCAAACGGGAATAAAATGGGCATATTTTTTTAGTCTATCTACAATCACCCATAGACTGTCATGACCCGAAGGGAAACAGGGAAGACCGTCAATAATGTCCATGGAATGATCCCATTTCCAAACGGGTATGTCCAAAGGTTGCAGTAACCCACCAGGCCTTTGATGCTCGGCCTTTACGAGTTGGCAAGTCATGCAATGCTTAATAAAGTTAGCAATATCATATTTCATTCCATCCCAATAATAGAGTAGTTCCATGTCCGCACACAATTTACTACTACTGGGATGAATGGTAAATTTAGAATGATAAGAATCTTCTAAAATGTCTTTAGAAGATCGCTAATATTTGGCGCAATAAGTCTATCAAATTTTCGAATGCCTCCACGTGCATCGATATCAAAGTCTTTCAAACCATCAACATTTCTATCCCTACAACTTTAGCTAACATGAGCCAATTTGGGATCATGTTTTTGAGCTTCAACAATTTGGTCTAAAAGAGATGGACAAAGGCTACATAAAACAAGAGATGAACATGAATTGGATTCGCTGTGTCGAATCTCACAACTAGACAGAGTCTCGAGATCATTCCATTCGGATATCATCATGGAAACAACCGCTTGTTGCTTTCGGTTAAGGGCATCGACAACACGATTTCCCTTTCCAAGAGTATAGAGAATATCAAGATAATAAGATGCAAGGAATTAAAGCCAACGTTGTTGATGAAAATTAAGTTCCTTTTGCGATAACAAACACTTCAAAGAATTATGATCGGTGTAGAAACGAAATTTCTCTCCCAAATGGTAATGACGCCAAATTCTAAAGGCGAAAACAATTGCCGTGAGCTCTTGATCATGAGTGGCGTATCTAGTGTCGGAAGGCTTTAATTGCGTAGAAGCATAAGCGATAACACATTCCTTTTACACGAGAACGGCTCCAAAACCAATACGACTAGCATCTGTATAAACAATCAACTCTTGGTTCCCCTCGGGAATCATAAGAATAGGAGCATCAAAAAGGAATTCTTTTAATTTTTGAAAAGCAGCTTTACATTTGTCTGACCAAATATACTTAACTAACTCCCTTCTTTGTCAAACTTGTAAAAGGTACGAAAATTTTAGAAAAGTCTTCTATGAACCGATGGTAATAACCCGCCAATCAAAGAAAGTTACGAATTTCCGTCACACTCTCCGGTCTCTTTCAATTTTGAATCGCTTCAATCTTTGAAGTATCTATGGAGATTCCGGATTCAGAAATAAGATGCCTTAAAAATTTCACATGAGATTGCCAAAAGTGGCAATTGAATTTTTTTGCTTTCAATTGATTGCTCCTATGAGTTTCCAATACAATCCAAAGATGTTTTTCATGACAGTTTAACAATAAATAAGAGTATTATCTATAAAGATGACAACAAATCGATCGAGGAAGTCTTTGAAAACTCAATTCATAAGGTTAACGAAATAAGATGGAACATTCGATTGACCAAAGGGAATAACAAGCAATTCATAAGATCCATAACGAGTACAGAACGATGTTAAAGAAATGTTATCCTCTGCAATACTACGCTGATGAAAACCGATTGCTAAGTCTAAATGTGAAAAGACTCTAGCACCGCTAATTTGATCGAATAGAACAACAATCCGAGGTAAGGGGTATTTATTCTTGATGATAAGATTGTTAAGCTTGCAGTAGTCAATGCAAATTCTAAGTGTACCATCGGATTTCTTCACAGAGATAGCTGGAGCTCCCCATGGAGAGGAACTAGAACGAATAAATTATTTTATTTCCAATTCGGACAATTGTTTACACATCTCCTCATTTTCCTTATTGGACATACGATAAGAAGGACAAGTTATAGGTAGAGCTCCGAGAATTAGATTAATTCTAAACTCAATTGCTCGCTTAGGTGGTAATCCTAAAACAGGCTTAAATATATCGAAAAATTGACGAACGACGTGAATGAGGGAAATGACATCTTCCTCGTCATCATTATCATCATCATGTGGATTTAGAGAATATATGGATGCTACCGAATTGAAATCTGAATCTTTAAGAATAATAGAAATATGCTTAACTGATTAAGGATGTCAAAGATGGATAGTCCTCTCGGGACATAGGAGTTGGCTTCATAACGATTAAGCCAATCCATTCCCAAAATCATTCCAAAACCTAAGTAATGCAAAACATGCAACCGGAACGGAAACCGCAATCACCTAAAATAATCTCAACATCTTTACAAGATAAACCGAGTATTGCGGATCCACCAACTGGATTTGCAATTCTTAGTGAAGTCATCAAGATCATAACATTTAAAGAAAAAGTATCAACAAGTTCTTTTGATATAAAGAGTGAGATGCACTCGTATCAAAAAGAACTCGAATATGATGACCACAAAACATAATAATGCCATCAAGAGTAGAATGAGAAATACCTTTTCCAAGAGAAGTGTTAGTAGGGTCTTGCACAACATTCAGCGTTCCTTCTTTCCTACTTTGAAGTTTGGAACATGAAGATATAAGTTGACCCGAACTTTTGCAATAGCGACAGTAAAGGGGTTTTGGACAATCATTAGCATAATGGTCCTTAGAACCAAAATTGTAGCATTGTCCATGACTAGAGGTAGGAGTCTTTGCTACCGAAGTTGCTTGCTTCCCTTTCTTGTTGGGAGTAGAGTCTTTGAACTTGATATGCCTCTTCTTGTTCATGTTGAAGTTCTATTTAGCACCCACAACTTCAACATCACTTTCTTTATCAGCCTCTTCAAGTCGAAGAGCGATATCTACAAGCCGGTCGAAATAGTTTCAGAAGTAAAGGCATTTTGAGATTTTTATTAACCCATAGATGAACCTTTGATTTTTCTTCAATGGGGTATTAATATACTCAACCCCATATTTAGAGAGGGATTCAAAAGATGCGACATAATCCATCATAGAAGATTCACCATGAACAAGGTCAATAAAGCATCGGGCGAAAGTTACTTTTTCAGCTTCCAACATAAATTTAAACTCAAACATTTACCGAAATTGCTCCCAAGTAAGATCCGCTTCAATAATTTCCAAAATCAAAAGCTCTTACGAATCTAATGTTCTTTTCTGGAGCATGCTAGAAGCCGGTTGGACTTGATGTTGATCCACAAGATTCATGTTCTAAGCCAAGCTAGAACTCCTATAGGGCTTTCAAAACCCTTGAATGGCCTTCCAACTGAATTGGTATAATCACTGCACAAGCGTGCAAACCCAGATTTAGGATGAGTGTGCTCTAGAATGTGTCTGGCAGCTTGGGCATTCTTTACAAGGTCTAAAAGCTGTTGGGCAGACATAAATACGCCATCCTAAGGAGTAGCACTGGATTGACAGATGTGGGGACGACCAAGTCTAACCATTTATCTTCTTTAAGAAAGAAGGAAAGAAGAGGAAAAAGGTTATTTCGAAGAATGAATATCAAACAAACTTGATTGATAAAACAAGACATCATAAAAGAAAAATTGGATAGAACAGTACAAAGACTCGAATTTTACCCTAAGGCACGACTCCTATATAAGACTTATGACAATGGTCCATGCTATATTATTCTATATTGTTTCGAAGTTTGGCTCTAATACAAGGCTGTAACACCCCACCTCTGTGCTCACACTAGGCAAGGACACTACGAGGTCATGCCGTCGACTAGTACGTAGGATAAGGCTGTTGAGGAGCGACCATCTGTGTAATTTCTTTGTACGAGGACCCATATGTCAGATAGTACGACATGCGTTTCATTTCAAATCTGACATATCAAATAGAAACTCAAAGTACTACACAGTGGCTATGTGGTCTTTGGAAACGAATATAAAATAAGCATAACACAAATCAGTCACAGATAATCATATCACTAAGGTGGAAACAGATATGAATATATCACATAGAAGTAATGATCATACAAGATCCACTACATCGTAAAAGAATAGGTACAAGTGCTAGACAAAGGAATATGCATATATCAAGGAGGCTCTATTTCGAATGTATAAAAGAAAAAACTACTAAGCAAAAGTAGTTAGCCAAAAGTCAGAAGCTAGTCCCTACTAAGAGGTCAAGTGGAAGCAGATGAAACACCCCGGTCTGACCCGAGTATTATTTAAGAAGAAAAGTAATAAACGGATCAGTCTAGCTATAAATTTAATATAAAGTGAGTTAGGATAAGAGATATGACAAAAATATCCGATAACAATAATGTCATACTGTGACAAGTATATATTTGATAACAATGAAAATCATAGAATATATCAAATCTTCTCAAACACCAAAAAGAATGTCATATTTTTTTGCTTACTCACCAAACCTCAAATATTGACAAAACATATTAATGGCAATTTGCATAAATTGGTGAAACACAAATTCTAGAAATCAATAATTAGAAATCCATGAAATCACAAAGGAGGAGGCAAATAGAAGCATGAAAACTCACTAACAAGTGTATCACAAACGGAATGCTATTTCATGGTCGCTAACAATCAAGCCAGTGCAACGGTGTAGTACAACCATACGTCCAAGGAAGCTGAAACTCAAATAAGGTGGAACAATAATATAGTACAATGGTAGGCATGATGAACCGAGGTCCACAAAACAGTCAAAAGACCATGGGTTGCTAGCCCATAAAAATGAGACGAATCTCCAAAGAACAGGGTATAGTCCTCCACACAGACAAAGAGATATTGCATATCGCTAGTCTAAACCACAAAATGATCACCATTGATCAACAAAAAGTGTAAATTACACAAGGCTAGTAGATAAATGAGTTTAGCTTCATGTCCCATAACCATTGACTTAACTTACGTATTTACAAACAAATTGTAGATTTCTACTCGAAAATTCTCATGAGAGTTCAATTGAACAAGTCCAAGAATTAACCGACGAAGTAAATGAAAGCGTTTCATACCACTTGTTTTGCTAAGCCGTTTAATTAGATTTCTCATACGAATGAGGTAAAGGTTTGTATATACTAATAGATTGGAAAACAGTTTCAAAAACGAGTTTTATATTAAAAATAGCACTGAAATCATTTTTATGAAAGATTTTTAATATTCACTACTAGTATAGAAAATTTTATATCTTAAAGTGACAAATCACAGAAATGATTGTAAAAAAAATCGATCACAAAAAATTCACATTCGACGACGTGGATTAAAACCAAGAAAATCGATATCAAATCCATCAAATGGATATTCCCAAAATTCCATAAAAAAAGTCATCAAAGTAGATAATAAATGACAACAACTAATCGAATTAACAAAAATCGATATAAATGGAAACCCACATAAAATAGGCAAATTGGCTGAAATTGTAAGTGCCAGACATCTGGTGGTTTTCCCAAATGTTTGATCCGAGAATTTAGAAATTTTCTTCCAGATTACCTAGACGTTTGGAAAGTAACATCACACATCTGAGCTGAAAGACTGGAATTTTTTTCCGTAGCTCCAAACATCTGAGCATCTTACCACGTCTAAGCTGAAACTCAGGGCACATTTTGCCTAGGCCATTAATGGCCAAATCAACTTCGAAGCAATTGAATGAACGATGATGGCTAGGGATTTATGCCAAGCGACAACCCAACACTATAGACCCATTAATACACTCCAAACAACATGTCCAAACATCCATAGTAGGATTTTCATAGATTTTCACTTCTAAGTACCAAAAATTGAAGAATTCACCAAACTAATTCAATTCAAAAGCAAATGGACATGAAATAGATGTAAGAAATTCATACCTAATAGCGATGAAGGCTATAGACACAAATGTGAGTTTAAGAACTCACCTTTAAAGTCAAAAACAAGGAATGAGAAGCTTTAAACTAGGCAAGACCAATTTCTCTTCAAAGAGACATCAAGAATCTCCAGTCTGTTATCAAATGAAATGAATTGCCTTAGTTAGGTTGTAGGAATTTTTGAAAATTGAAGAGAGATTGAGATGGAGAAGATGAAGAGGATGCTTACCTAAGATTCTCCTTGATTTTGGACTTGAATTATAATTTCCTAATAAAACTAGGGTTTAGATATTTTGATTTCTTTTCTTTTCCCTCATTTTCCTTTTAGCTTGAGAGTGTTAGGAAATTTAGAAATGAAATGAATGAAGAGGAGAGGAGTGGAGTGCATGTAAATGGTATGGGGTTTGGGTTCTCTTATTGGGTTAGTAGGCTAGAACATAACCCAAAGCCCAAACAAAATACCAAATTCCTAAACGACTCCAAACATATCACTACGACATAGATTGCATACTGCAACACCCAAGAAGTGATGCAGGAAGTGCCAAAAATGTTGCTGTAGGCTAAAAAAGGGTAAAGGCAACACTTTCTCGGTAATGCATTTTACAGCGTTGCCCTAGAGTCAAAGTCAACATCTTTGCGGCCCTAGGGCAACATCGGTTCTGTTGTTGCCACAGATACCAAATTTACTAAAAAGTGGGCCCCACAATCTGGGCCCCAACATGTGGGCCCACATTGTGCGGCCCACTAATTCCGTGGTCCACCTTTACGGAACCCTATTGTGGAGCCCATATTCATTAATCTATGGTAACATTTTTACCATCCAATGGCAACACTTTGCCAGTTTATTATCACATTTAACATCACATACTGCAACAGTATATCATATCTATGGCAACACCTTTTGCAATTTAAATTGGAAATGTACTTCAACCTTATACTACTGCAACATTATATCATATTCATGGCAACATTATACGGCAACATTATATCATATTTAATGGAAACGTTACACTGCAACAAAGAACTTTTCATTTTAGAATAACCAGCAACACAAGTTTTACTTAGTCAAGTACAAAATAACAAACATACTTAAAAACATAGCCAGTGTATTCATAGTTACAGTCAGTACATACTAAATTCTACTTAATAATAGTACATTCATGTTTGCGAGCCTCCAGTGCCATTAGTGCCATCAGTGCCTCTAGTGCCTCTAGTGCCATCACTACAGACGGTCGCACAAAGATCCCCAACATCAATATGCATGTCAGGGTTTGCTTTGCTGAATTTCTTAAGCACCCACGTCAAGTTCTCCCAAACTTTTTGGTTCATCTTTGCATCAAATTCATTTTGGACCTTCTTGTTCACCTTTGTTTCGAATTGTCAGCTATATTTCCCTTATCTTCGCTGCGAGCTCTTGTATGTATGTGCTTGTTGTTGGGGCATATTTTGAAACTTCTGCAGACTTTGTGTGTTGTCCTATAAGCCAAGATGGACCGTGCGACTTTGCATCAGAAATCATTTCTTGAACAACTCCATCACTTCCTCCTTCACCTATTGCTTTTTCAATCTTATCCTGCAAAATAAAGCAGTTTCAAAATGTGACATTAAATAAAATTAACAATTCTGGAACATGTTTCTTAAACAAGAATTGTTTTGCAATATCTATTAATAGTTTTAAAATGGATTTAGAAAATATCTTGCTATAGGTTTCAGCAAAACAAGATCTAATTCTACAAAAATGTCGATGCGCAAAATGAAGCATTTTTTTGACATCTGATTGAAGAGAAAATAAAATTCTTGCAATTCTGTACTTCATTACTAAAGTATCAGTCTTGTACACCTTTCCTTCTTTTCGCTTGCGAGTTTTAACAAAAAGTTCTTCATCTGATTCGTTGGACTGACACAAATTAAATGAAAAAAGTTAGACAGTTGTTAAATGATAGTATGCATCAGATGTGATACATTCAGCTATTAAATGATCTATTGTTTAGCCTTTCTCCCATTTTTTAAAATCATATGCATCCCTTTCTTCTAATCTATAAAGTTGGTGCTATTTTGATCATGCACGTATGCGCTAGAGGGCAGATACCCTTCCCTCCATTGCTATTAATGCCTTTGCCATCCTCAATGCAATTCAATATTTTTTTCTACCAGTCTAGCCCTCCTTCCCCCAATTTTTTACCAGAGCTAGCTGATCCACTGCCAGTACCATGTTGGTTATATAATTGAATGTAATCAGTAATTGGCGGTAAATGGTAATATTAAGTAGGAATAAGCAAGAGAATTGAAATAAAAATAGCAATCCAACCCTCCAACCCGTGTTTATGTCACTCTCAGTACCATGTTGGTTTAACTTTGATCACTCAACAAACTCTGGATGACTACCCTCATATTGTAAATTAATTAGGAATAAGCACGAGAATTTATTTCAATACATTGTTTATCAATGCAATGTTTGCCCTATCTAAGCCAACAAAACTTTCAAACATTCATTTTTTCACACTTATAAAATTACCAATCTGGCATATTAAATTAGTTATTCAAACTGGAATGGTATGACACATTAACCGATAAGGCATCACCATACTAGTAAAATTGAAGTGACAAAAGAAGATTCAACTTGAGGTAGGTTCTCTCTACTGATCTAGATATGGATAAAAAGACACAAGATATAGTACAAGCATAATAATTCGGCATTCTTAGGTTAGAGGAAGATCATGAAACTTTAGGCAAGATTATTATGAACAAAGCTTAGGCACCTAAAAATGGATTAGGGAATAACGAACAAAATGGATAACCATTCGGAATCTATACATCTTCACTAGATTAAATGTGTGATGAAGCTACCCATGTCTACGTAGCTAGCAATTTATGTATCCATTATCAGTACATATTGTAAGCTCTAAGTATGTTGTTCCCATCGTTGTAGTCATTGAAGAGAAAGATACCAGATATTACAAATCCAAATTTAAAACATTTCATTTCATCACAGGTACACAAGATATAACCAAAAAAATACAGATCACGACACATAGTCCTTGGCCAAATAATGCATTAAATATTTAAAGTAGTCGCATTTTTTATATAACTAGTTATTTACTGAAGTACACATGGAAAAAGGTTCAACTCATTACAGTAATTCAAACACTCTATCGCCATTGCTTAGTCGAAAAGAGTATCCAAAAAGGTTTAAATCGTCACAGTAATACAAAATATAACAAAAAAACAAAGAGAAAGAGAGAGAATCAGTGAAATTAATCGGCATCAATAATTAAGTAATCAATAACTGCATAGAAAAAAGCTAGCTTATGTAAACAACACCTTCTCTTATGCGGCTTAGTCCCAAAATGTGTTCTCTAACCGCCTCTTTTGCAAAATAACGGCTAGAATATAATAGCGAACATAAAAATCAGAAAAAAATTACCCCAGCCAGCTAAAAAAACGAGGGAAAAAGCAATTACTCGCGACGGAGATAATAGAATTGACCCATTCCAGGCAAATCTTCATCGAAAGGCAACGGCTTCTTGCTTTCCTCTTCAACCAATTTTGCCAATTCGGTGTAAACCATATCGTCTCCTTTTTTCATAAATGTGACTCTTTGTGCAGTTTTGTGCGAGTGTCTCCTCTTCTTTACTTTGTGGTGCGGGCACTTTCCTCCCATTGAAATAATTGAAGCGCAGAGTGTTTGAGAGGTTGAGCCACGAAGTATGTATTTGGTTAAACCCTTCAATATTTTTTTAACTTTTGCCGCTTTAATTTTGCTTTCCGCGTTAAAAATTATTTCAGCTCCCTTTTTTTCAAGCCCACACTCATTTTTTATAATATTTTTATAAGTCTATAGCTACTGCAACATAGTGTTGATATCCATGCTAATATTCTGAAGCTTATAATATTGTAATAGACAAAAATCAGCATATCAATCGTTACATTGTAGCTAGCAACATCTTGTATTTCGTTGCAATAGGCCATCTATGGCGTAGTGATATCGATGTTTATACTCAAACAAGTTGTAAACGCCATTTTGAACTCAATGGTAGTGGTCTCGAGTCCGAATTTGACTGTTTAGAGAAAGTCACATTTCGGACGTTGTTCCGATTAACGATGCTATATTTAAATAAAACATTTAAATATGATAATCGTAAAATATGCGGGTTGTTGTGAATACAGTCTTGCAGAGCATGATACATGAAAATTAATTTTCGTCAAGTGAGAAAAATAATACATTCATAACTTTAGCATTGTTAAATGCCTCTGCTTTTCGTGCTTTGGTCTATGTGCTAATATCGGTACTAGGTGCTTCATATTTTTTTTGGGTTTCTAGCCATATTTATAAGCTATTTTCTTCCATAAAAATTCGCATACGTGTTGATCAATAATCATAATTAGAACTGGTAAATAGTGGAGGACGAGCAGTTGATTGGCCCTTTAGAAATGTGCTTGCCATTTAATGATTTGTCAATCACGTGTTACTGTAGATTGAAATGACCTAACTATGATACCAAATGAAAGTCTATAGGAACGTTACAAATAATGCAATTTTTATGTATACTTGTGAGGATGTATATTACTAACTATATTAAGCAGAGAACAATACTTGAATATAAATAAGATAAATAATAAAAATGATCATACCAGATATTTTATACTAGTTCGAACCTCCCATCCTACATCCAGTTCCAAAGCTCCTCTTCGGTATTTCCTTTAACTAACTAACCCTTGCTTCGTCCAGAGGAATATGCTAATACAAAAGTATATCTCTGACAATCTTGTGTTCCAAGCAACATGGATTTTGACTGATAGGTCAAATCTTCCTATGATCTTCTTTGAGTATATGAATGTGAATGTTTTAGTTACAAGAAGCGGCTAAACTAAAAATATGCTTTGGTTATGATAGATTGGGAGTATGTAATCAATTGTATGCACAAGTTGATTATAAGAAATTGAGAGAGAACAGTTTTAATTAATTAAATTCTAATCTCAATCATGGTAGTATTTTTAGATTTGGAGAGATACATATGAAGAGTTGTTACTATTAGATAAGGTCTATTCATTTTAATAGCTACAACCTTTCGATGAAGAGTTAATTTTCATTTGTTCAAAAGAAGTGTCTATTCAGATTTTTGCTGTTTTTTAGATGATAGATATTTGTGGCTTCAAGAAATAATTTCCCAAGGATTGTCACTGATGTATATGATTTTTCCTTAGACGTGTGTGAATGTTAAATGTAGTTTTTCACTTTATGTTTAGTGTATATGAAATTATGTGCGATCGTGTGTACATATATACTCAAGGAGACCTTATATCGTTTTATCTAAGACTCTTTACACTAGAATAACCTTACTAATTATGGTATGGACAATATATATCTTTGTTTGTTTTCTAGTCCCAATATCATCGAGCATGATGCTTTCTCGTAGTATATACCTGTTACCTTAATAAGATGCATATAATGTGTATGATTGTATAGTTCTTATCATTGAAACATTGAATATATGTTCTAACATACTTATATATATTACGTCTATATTAATCAATAGCAGACGTCATAGTCTATAGCATTTGTAATTAAGTATGTATTATATAAACTCTAAAAAATAAGTAACAACCAATAGTAGATGTATATACCTTCTCGCTTTCCACGATTTTCAAATAGTCTTTTGAGACTATGTTCTTAATCCCATTGAGCGACCATTTAGCAAATCTTGCTAAGTCCTTAAACCATTCCTTTCTTGGCTTCATTATATTGACGTGTTCACATAAAAAATACCTATACATAAAATAAAAATGTTATTTCAGAATTTATTATAATACAATAGTATCTAAAATTATTTCCTTACTAACGGTAGCATTGAGGAACCAGACATAATCCTTGGTTTTTTCCTGAAAATTTTAGTGCCTTAGTTAAAGAATATTGAATACTTAAAGGCCAGGAACCTAGATTCATTTTTTTTTAAAATCAATTGCATATTAAAGATACCCCCAACTTAACATTCTTTGATTGTCAGGAAAAAAGTGTGATGAAAGAAAGAATAATGATAAATTTTGGCAAATCATTTTCCTCTTCACGAAATTCTTTCTTTATCTTTTGAATGATAGTGTCTCTTGTTTTATGATCAATTGTACCAAAGTTTCTTAAACCAAACCGTTGGCAGTTTTAAGGGGTGCTTTGGAAAGAAACTTTAGGAAGTAGGAAAATGTTTTTCCATCAGTTGGTAAACCAAAAATGAAAGAAATGTCTTTTGTCGTTGTTTTTAATTTTTTTGTCCTATAATGAAACAATCCTCTTCAACACAGTAACATTCTATTAAATCATCTAAATTTTTGAACAGTTTCTAATATTTTTAGTTCCTATATTACCTAAAAATTGCATTAATAAAATTGTAGATTTGTTTTAAAAAATTATATTGATTTGGAGTAAATGATTTTCTTTCGTTAACTTTTTCAAGCATTTTCACTAAGGTAGTAAGACTACATCTATATTGTATAGTTCCCTTATCTTGATTGTCTTTAGCTACTACCTTTCATTTACGCTTTTTGCTCTCTATTAGTTGCAGTGAAGATTTTGCTGTATCCTATAAAACAAAAATAATGAAATGGTGTTAACTATGTTTGTGCTAAATGATTTCTTAGACTGGCACAGTAGATAGATCATAATGCTACTGTTACTTAATATATTTTTAGAAGTACAACATGTTTACTCAATGCAATTAGTATGATAACTGCATTTAGCATTTCTATTAAGTGGTGTATTATTAAATCTAATGCCAATATAATTTAGCATTTACTAATTACTTAAACTTTTACTTATGAATAAAAGAGAAAGGACAATAGTCATTCAATCCATGCTAGAAGCATTGCTATTTGAAGAATTTACGAAAGGACAGGTAAATACGAAACAACACTTCTACTTTTGTATATAGTAGATTCATGATTTGACTATTATCGGTGCATTTGTCATAAATTTTCTTTTTGAACACAATATATTTACATAAGAAATAAAGTACTAAAATCCTACGTATAAAAAAAATACAAACAAACTTATTTATTACAGCAAAACATATATAGTTGTTATAAATTGCTAAATAGCACTAGCATTATGATATTTGAACTATAACAACATGCCACTGATATGATTTTTTTGTTAGTAATAACAGTATCAATAACTTTTTAATAGCAACTCTATAATATTAGCCTTAAAACGTAGAATTGATATAGATAGTTTGATTACACAACATACTCTTTGTAAAATGCTAACTACTCCTAGCATTATGTTAAATTACTAAAAGACAGCAGCATATATCTATCGTTGTGTGTGTGTATATGTGTACATCTCTTGTAGTGTATAAGTATTTCAAAATGTTTATAAAAATTCAAAATTCTTTATTCCATATGCTAAACCAATATTCTTTTCTAATGCAGATTATCGACTGGTTCATTGAAAATATAACAACATATGAACACGACTACATTTTCAGTACAATCATGATGTTAAACAATATTATTTTGTTTTGAAATCATATATAATGGAAAAATAAACCAATATCCAATATTCATTTGTAGCATGCTTTTAACTGCATTAGATAATTAAAATAATAATTTCTTAAGTGTTGTTAACAATGATGTTGATTCATATGGTAACAGGGCATGATACTTAACATATGTGAAATATGTTTACGCCATGCAGTTACAATAAAAACTAAACTATGCTCTTGATTGTACTCTTAGGATTTAATATGTCATATTTGATAGATTAAAAAAATTATGTTATGACTTTGTCATACTTATATTGATTTTTTTTTTGTATAATAGAGTAAGACTATTGGCATTAACAGTCTATTAGAACAGTGATGTTAAACGTGCAAAAATGTAGATTGGTAATTGTCTATAAGCAATTAATGTTAAACCAATAAGGAAACCAGTCAACAAAGATGGAATAAAAACAAATAAAAAAAAGAAAACTGTATTATATCAAACTGGTCCATCTTATCTTATTTTTCATTGGGAGAAATATCAGATGGAACCAGCAAAAAGAACAAGAGTTCTCATTATTAAAAAACCCAACCTATAGTTTATTATGTAAAACAGACCATGATTTCTAATTTATTTTCAAAAGTGAAAAAAGAAATGACAACATATCACTAAGCATATTCACATACTACAATAACTCAGAGATGAAAGAAACGGACCTTGAATTTTTTGATCTAGGAAGACTTTCATATATTTCAAGAAAATGTGCAACTCAGTTGCAAGTTGCACTACAGCTGAGTGCATAACTCCGAGCAACTGAGTTGCGCACTCTGTAGCAGCATCCAACTGAGGTGCACTTAGTTACTTTCAATTGTGTGTGCAACGTAGTTTCACACTACAAGTGAGTGCACGACTTAGTGCAAATCAGTTGCAATAGCAACTGAGTAGGCAATGCATGAATGTCACACTACAATTGAATATACAACTCTGCGAAACTCAGTTGCAACAACTGAGTAGGAAATCCACTCAATTATAGTGTGCAACTCAGTTGCAACAACGACGAAGAAGTAGTTGACGGGGTAGGACAACATTTGCATATATTAATCTATCCCTCATTGTTTCGAAGTCAATGAGAAGCCTATGATTGTTGTTGGTTAACCAATTTGTTAGAACTTAGATGTTCAGCTTTGTAAAGATCAGTGCATTTCGGTACTCCGAATGGCTCAACTACGCACACAAAGCCAATTGTAATTTAAGTTTTTATAGCCTTTTAAACTTTTCAATTTGATCTAAAAATCGTGAGAATTATATATTATATTTAACATCAATCAACAATAGTTAATTACTTAGTATTTTTACTAGAAGCTGATTTCTTTAGCATTATTATAATCGATTTTAATTCATACTGTCCTAAACCAAAATGCTACAGTCATTTAGCATTTTTGTAACAGTGGTGTACGTTTACCCAATGAAATTAAGATGATAAACAATCTTACCAATTTTACTAAATAATAAGTAAAATTTAATGCTAATGTAAACAAGCATTTGTATCTATAAAGTTAATTACATCATACAATAAAAACGATAATTATTGTTAACATTTCTACTATTACTAATATTAAAATATAACGCTAATATAATTTAGCATTTGTTAAGTGAAAATTATGACTAGCATTCCATCTAAATGATGTATTAAAAATAGAGTAGTTCAGCATCACACCTATTTCCACTTGTTTTTCCATTTCAATTGTATTCCTAATCTTCACCACTGCTAAAGATAATTATGAAGACACTATTGTGGCTTTCATTTGTTGTGACAAACTAGGAGACTGATTACGCATTGACAGAGAAGATTTCGACCGAGTTTCCATAAGCATATACGATCGATTTTGATTATAAAGCAAAAGATGCGGTAGATTTGGACGATTTGTCGACGAATGAAGAATTTGAAACGATTTGACATGACTACAACTTGATTTGGCAAAATCCTAGAGATAGAAACGAAGGGCTGTGGTTAGTTTGAAAATGCGGGTCCTTCTGCCAAATAATAAAACTTGCAGTCCAGTAACGAAAATATTTAATAAGTTTGTCC
The DNA here is from genome assembly GCA_030765085.1 of Allium cepa. Taxonomy (NCBI): domain Eukaryota; kingdom Viridiplantae; phylum Streptophyta; class Magnoliopsida; order Asparagales; family Amaryllidaceae; genus Allium; species Allium cepa. The sequence continues at coordinate 855,119,278 of CM060931.1, forward strand.
TTTTGGCTAATTTTCTCTTACAATTATAGCTAAATACTCTCCCGATAAACACTACAACAAAACAGTCATTTTACAATGGGCAATGCCCATTGTAATATGGCTTTCACAACGGGCATGTGCCCATTGTGATAGGCCTCGTTGTAATAGATCCACCACATTTTACAATGGGCAAAGCACGTTGCAGTATACCTTTTTACAACGGGTTATGACCGTTGCAATAGAATATAATACAACGGCCATAACCCGCTGTAAAATCTTATTTAACAACATGCAGTGACCGTTGTAAAAAAGTCATATAACAACGCACATTGCCCGTTGCAAAATAAATGCAAATTTAAAAAAAAATTACAGCAACATCCATGCAATACATCCATGCTAATACTAAATACTGTCGTAAAATAATTAAAATCACATACGAAAAGACTAAAAGTTAGAGTCATAGAATTCTAATACTTCAAAAGGTTAGATAAGTTTACATGCCAAATACATATTTGTCATGTCCTAACTACATTGTGCATTTCCTACTGTCATATACCACCATCACATAAACAATCCCCTACTCTCACCAACCACTTCACCGACCAAACACTCCATCAAACTACCTCTTACCTGCAAATTCATGCTGCCTTGCAACCTGCACGCCCTCTTGCACTAACCATCACTGCCCTGTCAACCGCTAATACCACCAAAAGTGCATACAACTCATTCCCCTGATTTCTAACACCACTGCATCCCTTCCATATTATTCTTACATCACCTCTAACAACAACCTTCATACAACCAACACCCTGCAGCTACTTAACTTATACTCCAACATAACCACCCTACACAACAATTAGCCCTCTTCCAAAACTGGTGCACATCACCACCATCCACAACTGACATCTAAGCTTAAAACAACCACGAACTTTAGTTTTATCCTGCACATAATTTTTTTATATATGAATGATCTTTGAAGTACACAAAAGGAATGAGAAATATACAGATGAATACATACCCACCAATTGACAAACATTCGCGGTTTTTGATCCCCGAACAAGGCTGGACTAACCTGGAAAAAGGGAAGAGAAAAAAAGAAAAAAAAACCATCTCTATTCATAACTGTTAATTTTACTAAGATTTTGATTTTTACCTAGTCAAGGAAAAAAGAGGGTAGTCAATATAAAATTAGAAACATACTTCCCATCTGATTTCCATAAAAGAGCCTTGTTTGTTGAATATAGTGACTGAGTTTAAACTCCATTCTCGTTCATGCACATGAATGTCCAAAGCATTAATGGTACCGGTTGCTCCAAGATACAGACCCTCACCCTTCTTCAAATACATCTCCAACCGTTCCACCTAGTAATATACATACACATGATTTCATGGTAAATAGTCGAAGTAGCATATAAAACCTAATCTGATTATTAAAATCACATATGCCCAGTTAAATGCAGATCTTTGCCATGTTGACTCACAATTCCAAATTCGTTTGCACTTGTGTAATGATCTTATGTATGCATGCAATTTACTTTAGAATGATTTTTTTTTCTCACGATAAATGTATTTATATATATGTAGTATTGATCACCTTAACTTTACAGTAAGAAAACTCTCCATTTGGTATAATAGTAAGATTTGTTATAGGAGCTCTTAGGATTGGGATCGTTTCTTTTGGACATACCCCACTCTTGTGCCAAAGTTGATCTACTGGATATCTAGATAAGTTGACTTTTGCAGCCGTTGGAAGAAAACTAGGTAGCAACTATGATGCAAATCACATTAGTACCACTCAATAATATAACAAGCATACGATTATGTGTCATGTTAAGATATTTACCTCCATTCTGACACGTAAAATTACGCACTGAAGAATCACTGGCATGTTCTCATGGCTAAAAGGCAAAGAGAGCAATACGATGCCTGCGATAAGAGTGATGGTAAAGTTAAAAAGAGGAGAATCAGTGGCAAAAACAATGCATTTAGTGGCGAATCAAGTGTTACAAGCAACAAGGAAGAATCCTTTTCAGTGTCTACTTATCTTGCTCTTAATCCAAACATGATCAATGATCATTTTTTGAAATACAACAGCACATTTCAGACTTATCCTTTTAATTATTCGACGGGTATGTATATGTTACATAATTTTCAGCGAGTCAGTTATGTTCTGATGAATCTTTAACATTGAATTATTTTTAGCAGGGCCTCACGAAATCAGATAGACACTGAAAGGTCTGATTCGAAATCAGAGGTTTCAGACTGTGAAAACAATGGCAAGGAACACGGCAAGAATGAGAGGTCAAAATGCCATTCATTGTTTTCTTAGGAGTGGGAACAACTTGAAATGCAAATGTTCTAATTTTTAGAGAGAGAGTGCAGATGTGTAAAATTAAGATATGTATTACTCTGAATTTGGTATTATGTTAATTAGTTAATGAAATGTTGCTGTCAGTTTTAAAGAATCAGGTTTCAAATTATGTTGACAGGTTATTGGTGTCATTAGTATCTATTTTTTTATTTTCAGGAAAAGACATTTAATATGATTTCTAGTTTCATGCTAGTTATTTGGTTATGACTCAGGAATTTATGTGAAATGAATGCCATTGTTCATTCAGAATACAAAGTGATTCCAAAAATTCATGCGTATAAGTATGTATGTATATTCATGTCCTTTTCACCAATGGAGAAAATAACAGTTGCTATAAAATCTTCTGGCAAATATTTTTCTTGTGGGAAGATTGATTCTCCAAATATGTACAGTGAAATCATGTGGTTTTCCATTTAAACAGCAAAATGTCTTCAAACCTCTTTTTTTTTTTTTCCTTTTTTTTTTTTTTGAATGCAAAGAATAGGTTCTCAGCTGTATGTCTAGTGTATTAGATGGTAACGAAACACAAATGAGACCTTTTGTCCAAGATCAATTATGTAGCTGTAAAGCACTTGAAAATCAATCAAAAGATTTGGTTTCCTACCTTTTCTAAACATACGCAGTAACCCAATTTAATTTTTTATTAACAAGCAAAGAAAGGTTTTTCTTTGTGTTGTGTGATGTGTCCAAATCAAATTATAAATAAATAAAAGTATGAATTAAAATAATTAATAACAATTGTATTTGTCTGCTTCACATTGGGATGTAGAATGTACATTAGACGTTATAGTTGAAAATATATAATAAATTTTATGTAAAATCATTATTACAATTGAATTAACATTCTCATTCTATCAATTCTTGAATACGATACAGGACTGAAAACGTGTAAAAGAATTCATATTAAAATTTTAGTAGTATCATAACAGTTCAAAAGCAGATGTTAGTCATAAGATTAACAAAATAAACACTAACCCAAATTAAGTTCAAGCTTTAACGACTCTTTACCATATCCAACTTTGCAAATCAAACAACAATATAAATATACTAATTTTGATTTAGTCCTTATTAATTATTCTACATATCAATCCTTAATATACAATTAGCTAATCAAAAATTAGAACATAGGGATCAAATTTGAATTGGCAATGGAACATAGTTACATTACATAACTTTGTTTATAAATTACAAGAATTAAAAGTAACTAGAAATCAGAACATACAAAAGTGGAAAGTCCAAAATTAAGCAGTACCTTTCTAACAACAACTTATAGTTGTGTTCTGCCCTAGATGTTTTGAGCCTGGAGTTTTGCCTTTCCCGTCGATTGGAGTCTTTGGAGATGGAATCATTATCAATTGATATGATGATGGCGATTCGCGATTTCTCCCTATTCGCCGTGCTACCGAGCTTCGTTGGTATACAAGGAGAGGATCGAAGGCGGTGCCCTAGATTTTAACGTTATAATTTTATCGTTGGAATGGAGAGGAAGAAACTGATTTAGGATTTGGGCAAAGGATAAAAGCGGAGAAAAAAAATTTGGACTAAAAGAAGAGGGACGCAGTGAAATATTTTCATATGGCCGCTCAAAAATTTACAATGGGAAACATTGCCCATTGTATAAAAGGTGTTTATAGGGAATCTATTACAATGTGTCTAAAAGTACCGTTGTAATAGCATTCTATTACAATGGGCCAACATTGCCCATTGTATAAAGTGTGCTGTATATGGCATCTATTACAACTGGTCTAAAAGGGCCGTTGTAATAGAATGCTATTACAACGGGCAATTATGCCCGTTGTAAAAAGAACGTTGTAATAAGTTATTTTTTTTTGTAGTGAAACTATGTAACAACCCGCAAATTTATTGATAAATTATATTTATTTTATATAAAAGGTTGATAATAAAAATAATATTGATTTGAGTGATAATAAATAATAATAATCTTATTTTGAATAAAAATTTACAAAAATATTTCCCTCTGAAATTTTAAACAATAAAATAGCGGAGAACTGTTTTATCGATAACCAGCTCTATAGTTGTAAATCGTCGCGCACGGAGCTAGATACATACACTTATTTTTATAATTTAATAAAAACATGAAATAAAATTAAATATCTCATTTTTGGAAACTAAAAGTATTTATCGATATACTAGCAATTATTGTAAAATAACTGTTAATATTAATTTTTATGGCTTTATAAATAAAATATGATCATTTTAATTCATCTAAAATGATAAGAAAATGTTTTATTGACAAATATACATGCGTTAACTAAGAAGTGCAAATGTGACCGGTAATCGGTTTTCCGATTTCAACAGTTTGAAGAACGAAAGTTGTTTTAAATCGTTGGAACCTTGTTTTCGTGTCATATGCACATATACAACATACACATACATAACCTAACATGCACATAAACATACATATATAAATATATTTAAATATATAAGATATTTTATGTTTTAACAACATATAAATAATTGTGTAAATAATTGAAATTTGAATTTAATGTGAATGAAAATGATTTATAACGTTGTTTTAAATTCTATTTGAATTAGAATGAAGTTAGTGAAGTTTTAAAATTGAATTAAAAGTTAATTTATAGAAACTGGAAATTTTAATATTTAATTAACGTGCAAAAAAAGTCATTTTTAATACCGTCTTAGATTTTAGTTTCAATGGATCCGTAATAGTGAGTTATTATAGGATTTTAATTTTCATGTCAATCAGAGTTTCGGTTTGGTCGTGCATAGCCGAAACGCATAGAAATTTATTCAAGTAAATTCAATTAAAGTAATTCGATTCGAAAAACCAATCTTCCAAATATGATGTAATTGGCTCCCAAAATATATTCCATTGTGTTCAAAATAGGGGTAAAAAATTAGAAATGTCTAGCGTCATGCTTCGTTTGGAGTCCGAAAATTTTGGGCATGCGCAGTGTCACGAAATTTTATATAAAAGGACCTCACTTTCTCAATTTTTCACAAATCCTAGGGTTTCTTTAACCCAGTCGCCACTAAACAAATGGAAGGTCGAAAATCTTCCAACTTCCTCCCTCAAATCCTCTCAATCCATACGGGATTAGATGAAACCTTTTACTAGAAAATTGTAGAGCTTGGAGAAACGAGCACATTTAATCATGGCCATTTGGCCATGAACGGCGCACGCTCAACATGGTTTTCAAGGTAAGGGAAGGCTGAGTTTGACGAGCCTCTATCCTTGGGTGGCGCACATAGAGGGCTTTGTTGCAACATCATCTGATCGTCATCTAATGGGTTTATGGTGGAGCGACGATGGCATGTTGGAGCGTGTATGATAGGTTCGGCTATTACGAATGAAGGTAAGGAGGAAGCAAAAATGAATGATCAGATCTAAGTGAGGCAAAGATCAATGGCCCTGATTTATTGGTGATAAAAATGTTAATTAAATTGTAGTTATTTATATTTAGAATTCATGTAATCTTCTAAATGCGATAACTTCGTCATATGAGGTCCGTTTCGCATGAAATGAATTGCGTTGGGTTCGTATTTGCGAATAATACGCTATGGAGCTGGTTAGGATGGATTTAGAGCTAGTAAAAATTTTGGTTAAAATTAAACGCTCGTTTAATTTTAATCGAAATAAATTGCTATTGCGACGACTGCAGCAAATGTGAGTAAAACTCACTCTCTGTGCCCCGATAATATTTTTATATAAATGGGAATATTTTATTATGCTATTCTGATGACTGTTTGATGTTATATATATAAATATTTATATATTGGATGTTTGGATGTTATGCTATTATGGTAAGTAGTTGGATATATTCCTGCCGATTGGAGTAGTTGAGATTCTATACGTTCTTGTGTATCCGCGGATGACCCTTTGTAAGTGCATCTGCCTCGAAGCAGACATTGTACATATTTTCTCATATGTATGTTTATTGCAGGTGACAGGTTGGAGGGATGCAACAGGATTCATCACTATGGTTGATGTTTATTTAAAGATATTGATATATATGTTGTATTATGTGATATTTGATGTGATGGATGTCATGACTGCTATTATTGATGTGAATCCCCTTATTTAGAGCTTTCGCAACATTAGACCATATTTTGGAAATTAAAAATATTAAAATGATGATTTCAATTTAAAAGGGATTTCATAGTGATTTTGAAAATCTATGTGTTTTAAGAATTTTTGAATGATTAAAGAAATGGATTTATTTTAAATAAATCAAAAGTTATAATTTTTATGTTACAAACTTTTTGGTTTTGATAAATATACTTAAATATGATTGTCTAAAATATGAAGTTAAATATTTTTTAAAATAAGTTAAGTCGAGAAATTTTGAATTCATTGTAAATGGATAATATATAAGATTTATAAAATTGATATTTTATAAATAAAAGCAATGAAATTGTAAATGAGTTTATAAGTATTAAAATGAAAGCTTATACAGGAATGCTATTAATAAAGAGTTTAATGAAATGGATTTTTAAACAGTGTTTTATAAATATTAGAAATGGATTTATAATCCAATTTTAAGCAAGAAAGAATGAAAATGGCGGACCTTCCCTTGCGCTAATCTCCTCTTCTCCTTTCGCTTTGTCACTTCACGTTCTGTATTTCTCTTCCTCTCTCCACCTTCCATCCCTCTTTACTATGTCGCGCCTAATCCTCCCCTCCGCCCTCCCCTCATGCCTGCTTTTTTCCTAGACCACCCTTCATCTCCTTTGTCTACTAGATCTGGAAGAGTTTTCAACGCCTATGCCTCCAATCTTTCAATGTCAAACCTTCTGACCAAGGAAGATCTCCCTTCTCTACCCGCCTCGAATCCGCCTTTTCCCCTAGCCGCTGCTTCCCTTGGATCTACTTTTGTAGTTACGTCTATGAATCCTAGTGTTGTCACACTTGTTTCGTTTAGTGATAAGTCTGCTTCGCCAACGTTTGGTCAAGCCTCTATAATTCCTTGTATCATTTCTTCCGTCATAGCTGCAGATTCTGTTCAGTGCTTGGAAAATGATAAGATAAATTTTAGGATTTTCAATCACGAAGGTGTGCGCTATATTGATGAGCGATCTGTTTGAAATATAAATGCACCCTAAGCGGATTCTTCTTGTTTTGGAATGTGCACTAAAAATGTTTGTCAAAATGCTGTACCAAACCCTGTCGAGATAAATGCTGATTTGGTGCTTGTGCAGTGCTTCATCAGCTTGTTGTCATTCCTTCCCCGTCATGCATGAAATCATGGACTTCTCTATTCATATCTCTACCACATAATGCGGGTCTCTACAAACCTACTGATTTTATAATCGTAGAGGAAAATGGAGTTATGATTCCATCTCTAATTGTAATGCAAGCTGGTCAGGACTATTAGTCGGATTATCTGGTTGGTTTCTTTTTAGGCCCTAGTCACCAACTTCTTGATGCCACCAGAATTTGCTATAGGACTTTGAATCTTCATGGTGATTTTCATATGATGTTGATTGACTCCATGTAATATTTGAAGTTTATTCTACTGAGGAATGTCGTCCTGTGCTTGAGGTCGAGCCTTCTTTTTTTGATGGACAACCTTTTATTATTACCAATTGGAATCCGACAGTAGCCAGTGCTTGTGATCAGGTTCTTTGCATTCTTATTTGGGCTTACTTTTCACATATTCCTTCTACGCTTCAGCTCTTGATTGGTTTGAATTGACTTTCTTGTAACATGGGAAAATAATGCTTTGACCCTAACACAGTAGGTTGTGAAAAATTAGTACATGCAAAGGCTCTAATAGAAATTACTCCAGATAAGCCCCTCGCTTCCTCTATTAGTGTTCAGCTTGCTATTGGACATGTTGTGGCTGTCCGTGTTCATTACGGATGGGCGCCCAACATTTGTACAATTTGTGATTCCTTTGGTCACCTTGCCATTGCTTGCAAGCATTCTACTGTCTCCACGCCGGGTCCCAAAGTTCCACTACCTCGTTCGCTGCTTAGGAAGTGGTCCATAAGGCTTTTAGCTCTCAGCCAGTCATTCCTGATTTTCCTTCACCTGTTCCTTTTCCACCTCCTTGTCCTGTTGTCAGGCCTGCCTCCCCATCGGTCATCGGTTCACTAGATCCTTCAGTTATCTCCGATGCTCCTATAGCCGATCTGTTATGGTGCCCCCTCTATTGTACATTGTTTGGGATGAGTCCGAAATGTGTTGGATTGATGTCAAATCTGACATGAGATATAACCCCTTGCAAGACTCCTTTTTCAAATCTGTTTTTGATGATCAACCGGACCTCAAATGCCTTAGTTACAGTATTTATGCTGATTCATTAGTGCCCGCCATGTTTGATCAGTATGCGGAAGGGAATGCTATCATGTTGCTGATACTTCTTGGGACCGATCATTTATTTATTCTCCGAATCCTGTAGACTATGACCCATGCCTTGCTATTTCGTCCTTATACCCGAATTTTTGGGAATGCTTCTGAGGTTCCTTCCTAGGTAATTATGGAAGACAGTGCTTTCTCCTCTTTCGAGGAGACCTAATCGTTGAGGTTCTATTAGTAGCTGTGACCACTCTATCACTATCATGTGCTGTATTTTTCTTTTTATTAGTAGTTAAGGTGTCTCTACCTTAGTTCTATACCCAAATGTTCTTATTACCTCGGTCCACTATAAAACCGGTTGGCCTTGCCAAAAAAAATTTTAGAAATGAATTTATAATGGACTTTATAAATAATGAGATTACAATAGAATGAATATGTAAATAAAGAGTTTTGTAAGTAAATAAGTTTATAACGGGATTTTAATATATAAATGAGGTAAATGGGAAATTGGTTAATAAAGGGATTTTATAAATGGAAGTTTTCATAGAGTAGAAATGTGAATTATAAACACTGTTTATAAATGTGAAATCAATTTAATTTGATAACCTAAATATGGATTTTTATAAAAGGAATTATATTCATGATTTTGGATAGTGAATAATCCTTTAAATTAAATGTGTAGAAGTAACGAATTTAGTAAGAGAATTATATTCATGATTTTGGACAGTGAATAATTATTTAAATAAAATGAATGTTTTGGGAAGTGATATTATAAAATGGAGTTTAAATGGTTTGAAAATAAAATGAGTTGTGAATTTACTAATTATTAAAATAAATATATGAAAATATTTTCCAATATCCAATAAGTGAAATGATTTAGAATTCTATCTTTTAAAGATATTTTAAAGTGAATAATTGGAAAGTGATTTGATTTATAAATGATTAATAAAATCAGGCTCAATGACTACTTATGTGCTCGATTTTGTTTGTAGTTTTGATAGATAAATAACTGATTATTAAATTTAGCCATTCTAGTTTCTCAACTTGATGGGGAAACTAATTAGTTGTACACTTAGTACGTAACTGCCTATGTAGACTTAATTATTGTTTGTGTTGAGAATGTTGATCCTTGTAATGCGGAGTAATTACTCCAATCTATCGAGCTTCCATCTTGGCCGAAGGATATCAAGTCAAAAGTTGGAGATATGAAAAGTCTATGAGACTTGGTTTTTATTCGAGATTGAGAAACGCTTTTGCGTTGTTGGTGCGAAGGGACCGGGATCAAATTTATCCGAAAACCACTTCAGACCAACATATATTCGATGATGGTGCAGGTCGGTTGATGATATTTATATTTAGGATTTTCATAATGAAGGACTTCTTATTGATCATTTCGGGTCAAAATCCCAATATACAAATAGTAGCAGCAGTCTCTTCGTTATGAAATATCCATTGCATGGGCAGTCGCCACTAATCATATATGATGTGGTAGGAGAGTACCTTCGATTTGTCATGTTCCTGAACAACTTTTATGAATGGCTGTCTAACATCTCATTTCTAAAATTACGTATATTGGTTTTTACAAGCATACACCTGGGATGGCGAAGAAGGCAACTTCTCTTGGCCTAACACCCTCTTTGAGAGGTATGAGCTCAAGGGTTGTATTTTTGTGGAAGGCAATTAGTAGTCAACGAAAATGGCAATGTGGCATTCAAAGATGATGTGGTATATGGTATGTGTAAGGTAATAGATAGCTCTTTTGGCCTCACTCCCCGAAAAATGACTGAAATAGGGATAGATGCAGTAATGCTAAAATAGCTCGCTCCCCATTAGGAGATGTCAACACTCTCCAAGATATATCTTTACACGCTATGACGTCGTGTATCTAATTTTTGTTGATTTATGCTTGTGGCCATGAAATATAGGCTGGGAAAGATTGGATGGATGACATATTCAGTACTATCGCACGAGGGCTAGGCAGGTCTTGTGTTGGTTTAGGCGCCGAGTTTCTTGACCCTGGGTACATCTCTTCACCTATTCGTTTGTATGGAATCCAAAATCCACTAAGTACCTGCCATTTTGTTTTATAGAGCGTAGTATCGCTGGAATTTGATAAAGGTAACAATTTCAACTATGTTGATTATATTTGCATAATAGACACTATTATTATATAACATGATTTGATATGAAAAGGTTTTGGTTATTGTAAGGAAAAACCCGTTCATGTTTATTTGTAGGCATGTCTTACAAGATGACTTTTGTTTTGATAAACGAAAAGTTTTGACAACTTTAAAAATTCAGTTAAGTAGTATTTTCCTCAAGCTGGTTTACTAGACTATTCCAGGCGTTCTTCCATTTTAATGCTCAGGTTAGACCGATTATATTTCAGGTTCAGATTTGGTGCTTTTGGAGCTTCAACAGACGAGCTGGAGATCTTCATCTCATATACACGTATCTATTTATTTTTTCGCTGCTTTGCGTTGTTGTTATTGTAAATTTTCAATATTTGTGGGGATAGGTTATTATAATTGTCCAGGATGATGATTACTTATTGCTTACTCTGATATTGATTTATGTATGTTACAGTTTCTCTTTGTAAAGATTATTGATCTATATTATATGTTATTCTGCTACGATGTGAGATTCTGTATGGGCTTGGTTCTGTTGCTCTCATTTTCTTCTCTTCTCTTCTTCTTTCTTCTCCCTTTCTTCTTACCCTTTCTTTTCTTTCTCGTGATCATCTACAATCGGTGCACTCTAGGTTGGACACACGTGGTTTGGTGTCGGGTTCAGGGGGTGCCGAGTGCTGGTCGTCACAGCTGGTATCAAAGCTTAGGTTTAGTATATTCCTAGGCTTTGATGTGTACTCGATATAGATAGAATCAGTAGCTCCCCATATTTATTTTGAGTGTGTGTACATATATATGAGCGCATATTTTTTAGTTATATAAAAATGTTTTTTATTGTGTTGATTGATCATTAAGTGTTTTATAAATTTCGGTTGGTATATGGGAATCCACTGCGTCGATAGTGATTTCTAAGTTCTTAAACAAGGTAAACCGACATAATATTGTTTTGAATAGGTAAATGAAATAATTTTACCTCGATTATATTTTATATATAATTATATATGTATATTGATTGTTGGTTGTTAATGAATGGTAATATTTAATTACCATCATTGTTATTTGTTATGCTTAATAAAAAGTTGGTATTATTATAAATCTAGATAAGATAAATTAATTTGGAACGAATCTTATATAAGTTAAGTAAATAGTGAAACTATATAAGTAAAAATTTATAAATGTGATTTATAAATGTAAAAAGGGATTTTAAAAGAATATAAAGCACTGAATTCACTATCATTGCTGAAAATAATAAGAGTGATGACTGCAGCATCATCGGTATCATTTTCAAGTTTTCGTGTGATGGAATTGTTACCATTAGTGATTTTGTTAATAAATTTTGTTTCGTTAACATGTTTTGATTTTTAAATATAAAGTATGATTTGATAAATATGAGAAAATAAGTTTATGAACACATAAATTGAAAATGGTATAGTTGAAAAAAGAAAATGTGAAATGGAGATATGAAACTAAAAATTTAACTTAAAAAATTGTGAAATTGAGATATGAATTTCAAAAATAAAAATTAAATACAACTTTGATTTCATAAAGATGATCTTCTCATACTTCGTATTAAAGCTGAAGAGGGAACTTGTACTACACGTGGAATTTAAAAGGTGATTTCGATGTTATTCTGCCATAGTATTGATTGAATACGAGAATTGATATTGAGTAGAATTAGAAGATTTCTATAGATTGTGCTCATTTAATATTTACTAATTTTGATTGACATCCTAGATAACATGGTTTTAACTCAATCAAATATATGAGTTTTGAATTAAGAAATCTTTGTTAAGATTTAGATGAAATGTTGGAAATGTTTTCCTTATTGAAAATTGAAATGATTTCGAATTATTCCAAGTTAGAAAGGTTTTAAGTACTCCAAGTATTTGATAAAAGATGTTTAATGATTCCGTATATACCAGAAAGAAGGTTTTAGAAATATATATTTCCAAAACATATTTTGATAAAAAGAACTTAAGCAATTAAAGAAATATTCCCTATTCGCAGAAGTTCCTTTTATCGATGATTGGTTCGAAAGAACGAGGGTCGGATTTGGGTAATTCCTATCCGAAGACCACCTCTATCCAATTTACGTATTCGAAGTGAAAACATGGATATGATATATGGGATTTTCGTAATGAAGGACTGCTTGTTGATCATTTAGAGATAAACTCCCAATATACATATAGTAGTAGTAGTCTCTTCGTTATGAAATATCCAATGCAAGGACTAATCGCTACTAGTCCTAATGGTAACCCCCGACAGGATATGGTCGGAGAGTGCCTTTCGTTTGTCTTATTCCTGGACAGCTTGTATGGACGAATGGCTGACGTTGCATTTCTATTTACATATATTAATCTCTATGAATGTATATCTGTTTGGTGGCGAATAAGGCAACTTCTCTTAGCTTAACACACTTGTTGGAATCTCGATTTTGATTATGACAACCTATATAAAATGTGATATGTATGCTAAGCATCTTTGCAGGAGATTTATTGCAGATTCATCTTCAGATGTTTAAAGCTGTATATTATGTGCCTAGAGTCTGTACTTTACTTAAAAATTTGTTAAATTCTCTCCTGAAATGATATATATATATATGTATACACACACACATGTGCACATACATGCTCATACTTTCACAAAAGAAGCAAACTCAGACGTCTGAAACCATTCATTCAGACGTCTGAAAGCTAAAAGATGAATATTTTTTTCACAATATTCAGACTCTGAATGAAAATATTCAGACGTCTGAAAATGGTCAAAAATTGCCTAATAGATTGCTATTTACGTTTTAAACCAATTCATAAGTCTGAATTATTTTATTCAGACGTCTGAATATCTCTAACTGCTATTTTCTTGAAAAGTCACTTCTCTTCACCGAAGAGAAACGTTTCAAAATCAATGGTTGCACCTATTCTTTTCAATGTATCTTTTGATCTATAGTTGCAACTCTTTATATACTATAAATAGATCACAGAATTCAACAAACAATTCACCGAATTTACTTTTAGCATTCTTGAATTCTCATCTATTCTCTAACTTTCAAATTGCACTCAAATTGCTTACATACTTTGATCGTTAATCACTTTATCTTCCGCAATTCTCAAAGCACATCACTATATATCATAAAGGAGAAGATTATAGGAAGATTGTACTCAATTGACTTATCAGTGTTATTTAAGAACACACTACAGTCAAATACATTTGTTATTTGTATTGAAGTCCTATTCGGTTGCTTAGGCGGGTGAAGTCCTGTTCGTTTGCTCAGGCAGTGTAAACCTGTTCCTCCTAGTTAAGTGAGGGTTGTTGTAGTTGAAATTCTAGAAGGAGTCTAGGACTGGACGTGGAACGAGAAGTTCGAACCAGTATAAAAATTCCTAGTGTGCTTGTTTTATTTTACTTATTTTCATTTACTTGGCTATTATCATATGTTTCCGCATTTAGATTTAATTATATTCCATATTACACGATCCTAAACAATAGCTAGCCACACTAGTGACTTTCATATGGTATCAGAGCAAGGCATCTTACAACCGTTACACAGTTATCTGATATCTTGCTAATATGGAAAACGACACCAGCACTACCACTAACACTATCACTAACACTAGTTTAATTGAAGGTCAATCCACTGCATGACCACCATTTTTCAATGGTTTGAACTATAATTACTAGGCTAATCGTATGAGAATCTATATGCAATCAAATAGCTTTGAATCATGGAATATTACACAAAATAAATACACTCTCCCTACTGGAGAATACTCCACTTGGACAAACACACAAAAATTAGATGCTACTGCCAATGCTAAAGCTATGAACATGTTATCTTCTGCTCTAGATCGAAATGAATTTAATCGTGTTAGCATGTGTCAAAGTGCTTATGAAATATGGAGAACGCTTAAAATCACTCGTGAAGGAACTATCAAAGTTAAACATAGAAAAATCTCCATGCTCAAAAATCAGTTTCAAAACTTATAATGGAACAAGATGAACCCATCAATGATATGTACTCCAGATTTCAAGATATCTATCATTTATAATTAGGATTAGGAGAAGCGTACACTGATTTTGATATTGTATCAAAAATCCTAAACTCTTTAATGGATGAATGGAAAAGAAAAGCATTGGCTATTGAAGAAGCTAATGACCTCGCTACCATAAAACTTGAAGAGTTAATAGGAAATCTAATGTCCTATGAAGTGAATTTGTAGGCAAAACGAGTACAAGCACAAGACAAAAAGAACATAGCTTTCCATGTTGAAGAAGAAAAAGATGATGATTCAGATGAAGAAGATCTAGCATTTATTGCCAAAAATTTCAAAAAGTTCTTAAAATTCCAAAAAAAACTACAGAAACAATGGAAAATGGAACTTTCAAAGCAAACCATCATCTTCAGTTCTAAAATGTTTTAATTGTCATAAGAAAGGTCATATGCAGAAAGAATGTCCAAAACTAAAGAAAAAAAATACTTCAACAAGGGCAGAAAAGATAAGAAAAAGAAAACATTCTCTATTACATCGGATGATTTAGATACCTCTTCATCAGATAGCAGCAGTGATAGTGAGAACGAGCAAGCTAGTGTTTGCTTTATGGCTAATGAAAATGAGGTTAGTGATTTTACTTTTGATGATATGATAGAGATAAACTTGGAGCTAGTTGACACTCTAAAAAAACTCAAAAAAAACATAAGGAGACTCGTAAACATCAGAAAAAAGCATAATTCGAAAGAGATATGCTCAAATATGAGAAGAAAATACTAGAGGAAGAACTTGAAAAATTACAAGAATCATTCTCTAATATCTTCTCAACTCACTCTTTTGAGCCAAGAAATTGAAACTCAAAAAGAAAAGAATGACGCTTTTGTTTCTGAAAATCATGAATTAAAGAAAAAAGTAAAATTGATAGAATTAGATAATACTAGTCTCAAAACAAAGTTAGATAGCATCACCAAAAATGTTTTAAATTTTAATAAAGGAAGAGAAACCTTATCTAAAATTATTGATAGTTCTCAATCTGTTTCAAGTAAGAAAGGATTAGGGTATGTTAACAAAACAAAAGCTCCACCTGAAAAGAAAATTAGGAGAAATATTAATCCTACTATAAATCAGTCAAAAAGGAATACTTACCCAAAAAACATAAAAGTTTGGGTTCCTAAAACAAACAACGTTTTGATTAGAAAAAAATATATAAACACCTCTATAGAAACTGTTCATAAAAATAAAGATTACGTTTTTAAATGGGATACTAAACCCTCTTGGGTTTGGTTTTCTAATACTTAACTCTTAGGACCCTATTAAAAAGTGGGCACCAATGTTATCTTATTTTTTTTGTAGGTCCCAATCAAGAAAATAGGAAAATGGATAATCGACAGTGGTTGCTCAAAACATATGACAGGAGACAAAGATATGCTATCAAATATACTTACTCAGATGGAGGCTCTGTCACATTTGGAGACAACTCCAAAGGCTATCTCATCGGCAAAGGTGATGTGAGAAACAATGGTATTTCAAATTTACCTCTTATTTCGAATGTTTTACTAGTCAAAAATTTAAAACATAATTTACTTAGTATCAGCCAATTGTGTGACAAAGGATTCAAAATCACTTTTTTGAAAACAAATTTTGTTTTTAGATCAAAATCAAAATCTTATCTTTGCAGGAAATAGAGACAGAAATATCTATGTTCTGAATATGAAAATAAATCATAATTCATGTATGTGTTTAATAGCCAAAGAAAATGATCCTTGGTTAGGGCACAAACGATTCTGTCATTTTAACTTCAATGCTATAAACAAGCTTTCCAAAAATGATTTAGTAAAAGGTCTACTAAAATTGAATTTTAAAATTGATCATATTTGTGATGCATGTCAGTTAGGAAAATTAATTAAGTCATCTTTTAAATCTAAAAAGTTTATTTCAACTTCACAACCACTTGAATTACTACATATGGATTTATTTGGACCAACACAAGTACAATCCATTAATCACAGTAGATATGTGTTTGTAATTGTTGATGATTTTTCTAGATATACTTGGACTATTTTTGTGAAAATTAAAAGTTATACCTTTGATAATTTCAAAACTTTCGTCAAAAGAATTCGAAATTTTAGAGGTTTGAAGATCAAAAACAGAAGAAATGAGCATGAAGGTGAATTCAAAAACGAAGCCTTTGAACATTTTTGTAAGAAAAAGGGAGTACTCTATAATTTTTCGTTTCCTAGAACTCCACAACAAAATGGAGTTGTAGGACGTAAAAATAAAACCTAACAAGAATGTGGAAGGACCTTGTTAAATGGAAGTATGTTACCAAAACATTTCTAGGATGAAACAGTTGCAACAGCTTGTTATGTATTGAATTGTGTTTCTATTCGACCACTAACTAAGAATACTCCTTACGAACTTCTTAATGGAGGAAAACCAAATATTTCTTATTTTAAAGTTTTCGGTTCAAAATGTTTTGTTTTAAACACAAAAGATCAGTTTGGCAAATTCGATCCAAAATCTGATGAAGGAATCTTTTTAGCATATTCAAATCGAAGTAAAGCTTATCGAATTTATAATAAAAGAACAATTATCATCGAAGAAACAGTTCGTGTATCCTTCGATGAAAATTTTAAACAAATTCCAAGTATAAGAGATGATGAAGAATTCCCTGATAATATCACAAATACAGAAATTTCAAATCTTGAAAATAATGAAAACATTGTTCACAATAACAATGAATTAAGATCTCCACCTAGATTATTAAGAGATCATCCTTCTGTTAATGTTATTGGAGAACTCAATTCATCCGTTAGAACAAGAAGTCAATTAAATCAAATGGCTCATGTAGCTTTCCTTTCTGATATTGAACCTAAAAATATAGAAGAAGCATCTACCGATGAACATTGGTTAATCGCTATGCAAGAAGAGATAAACCAATTCGAAAGAAATGACGTTTGGGATTTAGTTCCACGGCCTAATGATCAATCTGTTATTGGTACAAAGTCGGTTTTCAAAAATAAAGTAGACGAACAAGGAAATATTACTAGAAATAAAGCTAGATTAGTTGCTCAAGGATATAATGAAGAAGAAGGGATAGACTATGAAGCAACGTTTGCTCCAGTCGCTAGACTAGAAGCAATACGAATCTTACTAGCATTTTCATGTTTTCATAATTTTAAATTATATCAAATGGATGTTAAAAGTGCATTTATAAATGGTTTTATAAAAGGAAAAGTTTATGTTAAACAACCTCCTTTATTCATAAATAAAAAATTTCCTGACCATGTCTATAAACTTAAAAAGGCCTTATAAGGTTTAAAACAAGCACCCCGCGCTTGGTATGATTGTCGTAAAAGAATTTAATAGATTTTGGTTTCGAAATTGGGAAGGTTGATCAAACTCTTTTTATTAAAGGAACAAGCAAGATATTTTAATTATTCAAATTTCTGTTGATGATATTATTTTTGGATCTACAAACGATAAATATTGTCAAGAATTTTCTAATATAATGACCAAAGAATTTGAAATGTCACATATGCGTGAGTTAAATTATTTTCTTAGTTTACAAATAAAACAATTAGAAAATGATATTTTTATAAATCAAGAAAATATTGTAACAATCTAATTAAACGCTTTGGTATGGAAAATACTTCTACCAAACCAACTCCTACGAGTACAACCATGCATCTTGATAAAGATGAAAGTGGCAAAAGTATTGAGCAAAAATTATATCGAAGTGGATCGTTACTATATTTAACAGCTAGTAGACCTGACATAATGACGAGTGTTTGCTTGTGTGCACGATTTCAAGCTGATCCTAAAGAATCACATTTACGAGCAGTGATATGCATACTACATTATCTAAATAAAACCAAGGACTTTAGACTATTCTATCCAAAGGAATGTCCATTTGAATTAGTGTCATATAGTGACGTTGATTTTGAAGGAAGCCAGACAGATAGAAAAAGTACAAGTGGGACTTGTCACTTCATTGGACGATCTCTTGTATCTTGATTTAGTAAGAAACAAAATTGTGTTTCATTATAGACATGTGAAGCAGAGATATTTCTGCAGCTTTTGTATGTGCTCAAGTTATCTATATGCAACAAACAGTACAAGGTTTTGGTTTTAATTTATGTAAATCAACTATTTATTGTGATAATTCTAGTGCTACAAATTTATCTAAAAATCTTGCAAATCATTCACGAACAAAACATATTGACATTCGTCATCATTTTCTTCATGATAATATTGAAAAAGATTTAATAAATCTATAATTTGTGTCCTTTGACAAACAATTGGCAGATATCTTTACAAAAACGTTAAATAAAAATACTTTCATCAATATAAGACTAGAACTTGGAATCGTCTCTTTTAAAGATTTATAGGTTTGAATATTTTTTTAATATATATATATATTAAATTCATAGCTTCTTTCAAAAGAAAGTAAAACGTGTCGTCTAGCACTCGAACTCAAGACCTCATACTCGGTAAGAGAGAATATATATTTATTACTAGTGAAAAATGTACTAAAAAATAGTAAAATATCCTACTATATATATATAATAAATTCTATATACTTAATATATATAATAAATATATGTAACAGGTTTAATATCCTATTTTTATATGAATTTATGATGCTTAATATATATTGTTGGATATATATTATCTTTCACTCTCTATTGTTTTCTGAAACATAAGGTTGTTATTGAATTCTTATGCACCTTTCGTTCTCACCTCTTTTTCCTATGGCCATTATTCTTCTAACCTTACATTGTTTTTCTCTATTTTTATCTAGCTTCTACCTATATATTATCTGCATTTCTTAATTCTTTTCACCAAGAATTTATTCAACTTTCTTTTAAAATTTCAAAAATTACTGTTCCATCATGTCATCTCAATATAACTATGAGTCATCTGAGCTATCTTACACCTCTCCAATGTATGAACCGGCTCCGATTGTTCCTCCCTCAACTCATACTGGATATACTCTACCAACAAAAAGAACAAGATGGTCTCTCTTTTTTGGATCACCATCCACAAAAGAGAAAATCGATGATATTCATCACTATCAGAAAAAAATTAGACTTGCAACGTGAATTATACTATGAACAAAAAGTTAATGCCAAACGGCGTAGCTTTTTGGAACAAGTAGCGTTAAAGTTCGATAGTTCTTCATCAAAAGATACAGTTCATTAACTGTATACAGCTCATTCTCCAAGTTGTCCAATCCTTGGGAACCATCACCACAACGTCCACCGACAACTCCAAATTCTTGGGAACGTGGTAACAGATGGTCTCTACGTCGACCATTTGTAGGGAACACCAAAGTTGAAGAAGAATCATATCATACTCCATCCTCTTCTTCAAAATCTATTTAATTATTTCTTGTTGCTTATATAATATGTTAATTTGTTATTTAATTCTGTTTATTTTAAAAATTGTAATATTTAAAATTAATAATATGTATTGTTTTTTATTCTCATAAAGACTATTTGAGCCTCTGTACAAAATTCAGACGGCTGAATTATTAGATTCAGACGTCTGAATCTTCATAGCAGAAAATTTTTGCCCCAGATTCAGACGTCTGGATCGAATATAACATACGTCTGAATAAGACCAATTTTGAACTAATTCCTTACGGGTTGCATTTCAACTCAATTCAAACGTGTGAATTGAATGACTCATATGACTGAATTTTTAATTAGCCAATTTTTTTTTTAACTATTATTCCATATTTTCATTACCATTATACCCCTGACTTTTTACCCTCTATATAATGTATTTTTCACTTCATTCCTACTTACTTCAGAACCCTAGCCCCCATTTTTATTTCTCAAAGCTTTTAACTTTCCTTTAAGTCTCCAATGGCACCAAGATCAAAGAGAACTAGAGAATCAGCTTCCGGACCATCCGAAGACCAAATCCGGCAATGGCTATGGAACGATGTTGTTGTTTCTTGATTTAATTCTATGAAGAACTCCAACATCTTCGAAGAAGATGAATGAAATTCCCGGTTTTTGCAGCATATCGTATTAGAGAGTTAGCGGAGCAATTTCACTTCGACAGCTTGATTGGGTATACTCCTAACAATGTTAAGATTAATCATCTTATGATTAAACTTTTTCTTGCAAACTTAATTTTGGATCATCAAAATCGTCAAGATTGTGTTTGGTCATTTGTTTGTGGCGTAAGAATCTTCTTACCTTTACAAAGACTAGGTCATATTTTAAATTGCCCTTATCAAGGAATAGATATTAATGAAATTGAAGTTGACATGGAACATCGGCATGAAGTTTCACATCAATTTTTGTCCGATCAACTTATAAATTTGGGCAATTTAAAATCTACCTTCTTAAGGCCACAAGCTAGGCTAATTCACCATGCATTTATTCGTTCTCTCCAACCAAGGACGAGAAGTTATGAAAAAGTGTATAAAGAAAACTTCCAAGCACTTTA
This sequence comes from Allium cepa, assembly GCA_030765085.1. Taxonomy (NCBI): domain Eukaryota; kingdom Viridiplantae; phylum Streptophyta; class Magnoliopsida; order Asparagales; family Amaryllidaceae; genus Allium; species Allium cepa. The sequence continues at coordinate 855,140,491 of CM060931.1, forward strand.
TTTTATCTACTCTAATCAACAAGTGAATTGGGGGAAAATTATTTTGGATGAATTCCAAGACATCGGAATTCAAAGAAAGTATAGAACCATTCATTATGGTGCCTATATTATGAGCATTCTCCTAAATATCGATGTACCAATGCTTGACTCCGATTTTATAAATATTAGTGAGTTAGGCGATAAAACTCTAGGATTAATGGGTCTTGCTACATGGTCTCCTCCTTAACAAATTATTTCCTTCCACCAATGGTTGCAAAATGTTCAACAAGGTATTCCTCAACCTTGAGACACTAGTGTTGCGTCTTCTTCTCATACTAAACATTAAGAAGAAGAGGAGGATGATGACACCATCTAAGAAATTGGCCCGAATACTTCTTCAAGACAAGCCATCATCACTCTCTCCCGAAATCAATCCAAGATTCATCGGGACATAAAGTCACTTGATGGAAAGAAAATTCAATTCAGTCAAAGGCTTTCTCAATAAAATATAGGATCGAATTTCTTGTTCTGGCTCTTCATCCACTCAAGCTTACAATCCGTCTCCATTTGAATGGTCTTCCTTAAGCTCGAGTTCTAATCACAATGATCCATCTCTTTCAAGCCAGTTTTATTTATCTTTGTCTATTTTAGTATCTTTTATTGACTAGCCGTATGAGAAATTTCTGAAACGTTATCTCTTCATGTATTATAGTCTACTACTTTATTTGCTTTAATGAAATGAAATATTTATTATTATCCATGATCCTTCTTTTTGTCGATGACAAAGGGGGAGAAATTTAAATTTGTGCATATTTACAGGGGGAGTAACAACACTTTAAATGTTTATTGTTAATTTTATATATAGTTGTCATCATCAAAAAGGGGGAGAATGTTGGAATCTCGATTTTAATTGTGACAACCTATGTAAAATGTGATATGTATACTGACCATCTTTGCAAGAGATTTACTGCAGATTCATCTTCAGATGTTTAAAGCTGTTTATTGTGTGTCTAGAGTCTGTACTTTACTTAGAAATTTGTCAAAAACTCTCCTGAAATTATATATATATATATATATATATAAATATACACACACACATGCTCATACATGCACAAAACAAGCAAACTCAGACGTCTAAAACCATTCATTCGGACGTTTGAAAGCTAAAACATGAATATTGTTTTCACAATATTCGGACATTTGAAAATGGTCAAAATTGCCTAATAGCTTGCTGTTTACGATTTAATTCAATTCAGAAGTCTGAATTATTTTATTCAGACGTCTGATTATCTCTAACTGCTATTTCTTGAAAAGTCACTTCTCTTCGCCGAAGAGAAACAGTTTCAAAATCAATGGTTATACCTGTTCTTTTCATTGCCACTTTTCATCTATAGTTGCAACTCTTTATATACTATAAATAGATTACGGAATTCAATAAACAATTCATCGAATTTACTTTTAGCATTCTTGAATTCTCATCTATTCTCAAACTTTCAAATTGCACTCAAATTGCTTACATACTTTGATCATTAATCACTTTATCTACTACAATTCTCAAAGCACATCACTATATATCATAAAGGAGAAGATTATAGGAAGATTGTACTCAATTGACTTATCAATGTTATTTAAGAACACACTATAGTCAGATACATTTGTTATTTGTATTAAAGTCCTATTTGGTTGCTTAGGCGGGTGAAGTCTAGTTCGTTTTCTCAGGCAGTGTAAACCTGTTCCTTCGGGTTAAGTGAGGGTTATTGTAGTTGAAATTCCAGAAGGAGTTTGGGACTGGACGTAGAATCAGAAGTTCGAACCAGTTTAAAAATTCCTGGTTTACTTTGTTTTATTTTACTTATTTTCATTTACTTTGCTATTATCATCTGTTTCCACATTTAGATTTAATTATTCCATACCACACGATCCTAAGTAATAGCTAGCCACACTAGTGACTTTTCACTTTCTTAAGATGTACGAGCTCAGGAATTATACGTCTGTAGAAATCAGTTGTGTAATTATCGAATGTTAATATGGCATTCAAAGAGGAAAGATGATGTGCTTTGTGAATGGTAATCATTACCTTAGGCCTTACATTCGAAAATGACCAAAATAGGGTAGATGTGGTAAGGCTATGCGGTTCGTAACCATTAGGGTGTGATCATCTCCTTCATGATATATTTATTCCCGCTATGACGTCGGGTATTAAATTAATTTGGTGTATGTGAAGGGAGCTCTCGGATAGGTCAGTTATGACTTGGATGATGACATATTCGATACAATCTAGGAAGAGGTAGGCCGATCCCATGTTGGTAGATGACCATCAGTTGGGCCTCTGTACATTTCTCTAGAGAAGTACTGCCAGAAGGTAGTCCCTTCACCTGGTTATATGTATGGAAATTCATTCTCTAATAAGTGCCTGCCATTTTGTTTGTATTTTTATGGCTAGTATGATGGAGTTTAATCAATGTAACAATTTCAACTAAGATTAATAAGTTTACTTGCAAACATTTTCAAAGGAAAGTCATGAAAAATAATATCCCTTATTTTTACGTAATAATGATTTGGTTATCACAAGGTAAAAACCCATTCCATGATTATTTGTGGGGTGGTCTTATGAGATAACTTTTCTTTTCAAAACACGTATTTTGAGTTCTCACGCCAGTCCTATGACTGACCCGTAGTTTATTTTCCTTTCCCTTAAACCCTGGGTGCCCTAATTTTTCCGTGCAGCCTAGTAGTCATGTGTAGTTTTTAGAAGAAATCTAGATGGAGATCGAAGCATGGAGTTAGAAGATTCTTCTAAAGATTATTATCTATTTCCATCATACTTGTGTAATATTGTATCCCGCATTTGAAAGGATAGAAATTTACAACTATCAATGTTTAAGTCTGGTAAATGTATTTTAAATTTCCGCTGTAAAGATTTTTTATTGAAATAATGTATGTTATTTCATTCTTGTGATATTCTTTTCAATTTTTATTTTCTTTCTTACCCTTGAGCTCTTCTCCGGCTCTTGAAATTGCGGCTAGTGAATACCAAGATGTATTAGTTCCGATTTCTGAGAGTCCAAGAAACGCGTCCTCATAGACTATAAAAATTGAACTTTTTGGTCAAAAATAACTAGAGAGCTAAGCATTATTTGTAAACTTTAGAAAAACAAGCACCAACATGCGATACATACTGTTAACGTATTTATCAGACGCTAACACCCCGGTGTAGATTGAAGTTGAGTGAAAGCACCACCCGTGTACACGGGAACTACAAACAAGTAGAGAAATCACAGAAAAAGCAGAAAAAACAACAGTTTTTATAGTGGTTCGGCTTAGGGTAAGCCTACGTCCACTTTAACTCTCTTTATTACTGAATTGATTACAACTTTACAACAATCTTCAATTACAATTCTAATGAGACAAACAACTAGAACTTTGATGCAGAAGAATTCTTTGAATCCATGTAGATTGCGTTAGATTTTCTTCCGAAGTTAGTTGAAATGCCTTTCGTACTTGAAGTGTCGAGTGAGTCGAGAATTCAGCAGAGTATCGACGCTTAAAGTGATCGGACAAAAAGTCCTCTTTCATGCTTGAGGTAGGTTGGTATTTATAGGAGAATTCTCCCCTTAGGTCGTAAGTCGTGACCGGTTCATGGTAGGTTGTGGCCGACTCATCTGGTCAAACCCCTTGGTCTCATAACAGTTCATTTGTACAAGTCCTAAGTCGCCCACGAGTCATCATCTAAGTCGCAAATGAGTCAACTGGTCCTTCTGATGCGGCCTTGAACCTTCACTCAGTAGCTTTAGGTCGTGGACGACTCAAGCCAGGTTGTGAGTCGTGTACGAGTTAAGAGGTCATTGTGTTAAGTAAGGAGCAGCACCTCATTTACTTAAGTCGCTTACGACACATGCTAAGTCGTAAGTCGCAGACAACTCTAAGTCGTTAGCTCATTTCCTTCTGAAGTCGTGCTCTCTCTTGAACCGTTAAGTCATCTTGTTCTTGAGTCGTGGGCTTCCTTAAGTCGTAAACTGTGTTCCCTCTTAAGTCGTAGGAACGTTAAGTCATGGATGCCTTAGGTCGTGGGGCATTCCTTCTCTTCTAAACCTTTGAGTCGTAGACTTCTCTATGTCGTAAGTCGCCATGTCCTTCAACTCGTCGAAATTTTAGGTCGTTCATTCCTTAAGTCGTAGGTCGTGCCACCAGCTAAGTCGCTAGGCCGTTATACTTTTTAGGTTGTTAAGCCCTTAAACCGTTAAGTCGTTTGACCCCTTAAGTCGTCCAATCTCTTGACTCGTTGAGTCGTGCATCTTTTAACTCGTAAGGTTGATAACTCACTGAGTCGTTTGTCTATTGAGTCGCCGCCCACCATGAGTCGTTTTCTCATTGAGTCGTTGACCATAGGAGTTAACATTTGCCTCTTGAAGTGCACGCTTAAGTCATGAGTCGTGTGCTTCGATCTAGCTCCTGAGTCGTGAACGACTCAAAGAGGCTCGTTAACTCACTCACCTTTCAAGCTTCCCCCCTATATTTATATAAGTCGTCCAGCCGCATCTTCCTTCTCACTTTACTGTTTTATCATCCCTTTCTGCCATTAATGACTTCTCACCTTTCTGAAGGCGAATCCAAGCTAGTTGATCGACAATCCATCTTTCCCATTATATTGCGTAAGTGATTCTGCTCTTTCCCCGATCCTTTATTATCACTGATCCGTGAGTTCAACCTTTGAACCCTAAATCACCCCCTCGCGCAACGCCTTGTCGTGAATCTTGTTACCCTGATAGCGATTGAACCTGAATTAGTCTGATTTGGCTTTAAATGGTTAGCAAGATGACACCGACGGGTTGCAATACTTCGGGCCAATTGATCTTTGATTTATGTTAGGATGGCTAAACATTGAATTTGGATGATTTTGAATGATTCGGTATCATGAGAAAATAAGGACTTTTGTTGATGGAGAGGCCAACGGGTTAACGGGTTGCTGATTAGATGAGGGGTTTGCTGGCTGAGTGGAGCATAAGCTTAGACACGACCTAGCACTTTTGGGCGACTTTAGAGACATTACGACTTAATTCTTGACCGACTCAAATGGATGCGACACAGTCTCTGAGTCGTAGACGAGTCATGATAAGTCGTGAAAGACCAATGTCAACTGGCAGGATAAGTCGTGAACGACTCATGACTTTGAGAATTTTTGGACTGTGACTCAATGACCTGAACAAAATTTGTAAACTTAGAGATATTGTCAGAACTTGATTGTATTTCCAATTTGAGTTGCCAGGATAAACTGCTTGAACTCTGAACTGATAAACTTTGCTGCATTCATTCACAGACCACTTTTGACTTGCGTTAACTAACAATATGTTCAATATATTATTTACAGAAAATTAGGACGAATATACTGTCACTGACTGCCCATATCAAATGACAGATTAGTCAACATAGAGTAACCAACTTAAACATACTGTGTGAAATGCTATGAACCAATCAACTAAAGTGAAATATTAATGCAAAGCATTGCTATCTTGAACTGATTTGTTTGCATCTACATTTCTCTTTCATATTTTAAAACAACGAACCCTGGATTTTATAACTGACAAATGCTTGCTAGTTTTCATTCCAGTTTTATTCGCTTATTGATTTTACACAACACTTCACACATTTTAGGAAACGTGCACCTTCATATTTGAATATCCAGTTGCTTGTGTAGAATGACTTCTCAGCAAGAGGATATAACAGCCCAGGCTGGAGAGGCCACTCTTATTCCAGCTCCATTGGTCAATCCTCCAGAAAGAGCCCCTACCACCTTATCGTACAAAGCTTTTCGTCAGTTGTGTGGTCAGTTTGGCATTGCTGAAGCAAATGCCATTCTTCCTGAAAAAGGTGACACTGCTGATGTGGCGCCTACTGGCTTCGTAGCGGTTAACCGACAAATGTGCCTAAGCGGGGCCATTCCCCCTTTCAACAACTTTCTCCAGAATCTACTTCTTCGATTATCTATCTCCCCATTCCAGCTACACCCCAATTGCTATGCCATTCTGATGGGGTTGTGCGTGCTATTTAGGAGAACATTTGACCGGCTTCCAAGCTTTGATGAGATTTGCTTCCTATGTTCCTTCACTAGGACTAAGGATCATCCATCTATCACCGTTGTGAGAAGCGGCCGAAATCGTAAATTGATCGTTGGCCTCCCTGACACTGCCCATGGGTTCTTAACTCAATTCTTCTATGTCCGTTGCCCCCCGGGGTTTTATGCTGTGTGGAGAGAAGGAAGTAAGATCATCTACATCCTCTTCTTCTTTACTCTGAGTTTTGTGAAGTCCGAATTACCAAGTGTTAACTTCATTTTTTCATTTCAGCGCTTCCCCATCCTTCTAGAGATCCCAGCCACAAGCCAACTCTGGAGAGGCTTGTAGCTGTACCGGTTGAAGAGCGGGATATGAAATTTTCGTTAAACGACGAATTCCTTTACCAGTTTGGACTTCTACACCCTTCTCGCTCCACACACCCTCATGAGGTTCCAGACTCCCCACCTAAAGCATTAGATGCCCCAGCTTCTTCTGATGAACCCATACCAAAAGAACCTGCCTCCGAGGCTTCTCTGGTGAAGTGCTCTACTACTATTGATGTTGCGGGGTCGTCTGGAAAATTTGCACTTGCCCCAGTAATTGAGGAAGAATAGCCTCAAGGATCTCCCCAACATTCACAGAAGTCTGATGAAGAGATCGGAAAAACAAGCCCTGTCAGACAGAGCGGGGACGATACTTTCGAAGGGTTGAGCGATCTCTTTGTCACCTCACAAGAGCTTTTTAAAGACAACCCTGTCACTACCAGGGTTTCTTCTTCAGTAATGGAAGCGACTTCTTCTTTGCAACAAGCTCCGCCAACCCAAGAGTTGACGTTAACCACTACCCCCACGACTACTCTTCAATCGAAGAGTGGTTCGTAGTTTGATGCGCGTAGTTTGCACATCACATACACTTTGAATTTTTCGGCATTTTCATACACCCAATTCTTTGCACTCTAAAGATTTTACAGTTACGCTTCTTTTTATTTCAGATTCTCCGATGGGACGCAGCGGCTCTTACTATGACGACTTTCAGCGCTACGGGAGGCGTAGTCAATATGATTATAGGCGCTACCTTCCTGTTCACAGAGAAACCGATGAAGAGAGAGCCGCCCGAAAGGCTCAGGAGAGGAGAGCTCAGGAAGAGCGTTATGAGAGGAAAGAAAAGGAGGAGCGCCACGATTCTTCCCAGAGAGGTGACGACTCTCACAAAAGAAAATCCCACGATGACCGGGGAAAAGGTCATACAGTCGAGGACCCAAGCAAGCGTGCCAGGAACGGTGAGAAGCATGCAACTACCACTCCTGAAAAGGTCACTTCCCCTATCTCACTTGACATTCCTTCTGACTCTCCTGCTGTCGGGAAAACAGATATTCAGACAATAATCAGCAGGCCCAAATTCCAAGTTGGACTAGGCCCGGCTACTCTACAAAGCCGATTCCCGCACTGGTGCCTGAAGGGAGTGCGGTTCGATCTTGACTTGGTCCCTATCGACAAGCCTTCAATGCTGCGAAATCTCGTTGCCGTCAGGCTTGATATTGAAAGGATGTCGAACTGGAAAAAGCTTGTTGACGAGCTTCAAAGGGTCAACCATGAGAATATAGAGGCCATGCTTACTATGGAGAATGATAAGGCCGAATGGCAAAAGGTTCTTGAGCAGCATGATACCGAAATGAGGAGCATCACTACTTACAATGAAGAGCTTGAAGCGAAAGTTAAGGAACTTAAACAAGAGCTTGCTACTTCTTCTACCACATATACTCAAAAAGAAGAAGTACTTCAAAAGCAAGTTCGTGATGCTTACACCGCTCAATGACATGCCGAGGCACAACTTGAAGCTGAGTAGAAAACAGTGGGGAGGTATCGAGCTGATGTTACAGAGTTACGGGAGAAAGTCAACTCTCAGGAGGCGGAAATTCAAATGCTAAAGCTTCAACTTTCCAAAGCTGAAAGAGAGCGTGATGAGGCCGTTGCCGGTAAAATTGCAGCTGAAGAATCTCATGAGGCAACGAAGACCAGCATCAGCTCAACATTATTTGACTTCTACCTGCATAGCGTCTTGGGGCACGGTAGTCTCCCCTTTCTAGGTCCCAAATATGAAATTACTCTGGCTGAGGTGTGGGAGGCCGCACTTGACATGCTTGGCGGTAAAGGTGCTGGCTATGCCGAATTAGCTCTTGAGGAGCATTACTTAGATGACGATGCTCGCGTCGCTCTCGCCAAGGGAAAAGAACAACTTGCAAAATTGAGAGCTGAGATGGCCGAAGGGGAACGTTTAGGAAAGACCACTTCAACTATTCCAGTCCAGCCTTCTCCTTCGGCCGAAATCGACATTATTTGCTCCAGTTCTCATTCTTCATCCCTGGTCAAAGTTACAACTGAGATCACAAGTACACAGGGTGGAGATGAAGGTGAAGAGAGCGCCGAAGCATAGGCTTATGAGGTTGATATCAGGAAGCCGACTTCTCCGGGTAACTCTACTGTTAATCTTGCCCAAGTAGACTGCTCGTTTGCTTCTTATGAGTTCGATGAGCTTCTCGACTATTTTCTGAACCTCGATGAGCCTTTATCACCTCTCTTTACCGACTTTAACTTCTTTTCTTCTTTAGAGAAAGCACCGAGCATCGTTCAAGCTTCCCCTCCTCCAATTATTCCTCCTTCGGTTCTCCAGGTCACTCCTCCGTCCGCCTCTCAACCCGGGTCGCAAGAGGAGCAAATAGAAGCTCTTCATGGCTTAGATGATCCTATTGCTTCTCAAGAACACGGGTAAGAAGGGCTTGGAGAAGGCAATGAGTCTCCTGAGTGAACCACTTCTGATAACATAAAATTATCTACTCTTGTAACTCCGGGAAGTGAGTCTTCTTCAAGGAGAAGGAGGAAGCGTGCCACTTCCAAGAAGAGAAGGAAAGACATTCTTGTTTCTGAAGAGGAAACGACAGTTGATCCGGCAGTAACTCTTTCTCCTTCATCCCCGACTCTCCCAAGCCATCCTGAAAAGCTGCCTATTAGGTCAGGCGAAGGCTCTAAGGGTGGTGGCAAGAAGAAGTAAGGGGTCCTGCTTCGATTTGTCTTTACTTTTTGCTTTTTGCATGTACTGGCCGGAGATTGTGCAGGTACCGGCCTCCGCTTTTCTTTTTCTTTTTTATTTTGAAACCTGTGCCTGTACAAAATTTTGATAGTATTGAATAAAATGATTCTTTTTGTTTGCACAAACTTCTGTCTGTATTTGAGAATGCTTTTACTATTCATTTTTGTACAAGCTTCTTTATATGATATTGCAGTGAGCTTGTGGTATGTTGTTTGAGCGTAATTTTTACCAATGTAGTTATACCACGTTGCCCCTGTACCATAAGTTCATTGCAATATTTTATACTTTGAGGGGACTTGTACTCTTATTTTCTGGAGAATAATTATTCCATACTTGGAGGAATATTACTTCGTTAAAAATAGAGTACAGTTCCCTCCATATGAGTTTTTACGTTTCAGCCTTCGAAGATATCACTTTTTTCTTTTGTGCTTTCACTCATTTTAACCAAGTGAATCCCTCTATGTGGTAAAGCGGGCCTCTGAAGGACACTTTAACTTTTTTTTAAGGAAGAACATTTCTAAAAATAGAAGAACAAATCTTCCTTTGAAGGCTAAAGTGTGCCTTTGAAGAGGGCTTCCTTCCTTTTTTATATTGCGCCTCGGTGGAGGGCTTTGATCTTTGCTTTGCATTTCCGACGAAGTGCTTCTTTGGAAAGTTGTACCTCTAAGGAGTGCTGTTTCACGTTTCAACACTTGGAAGTTTTATTTCAATCTCGATGAAACGTGTGCCTCCGAAGAGTTGTGCCTCCGAGGAGGGCTTTCCACGTTTCAACACTTGGAAGTTTTACTTCCATCTCGGTGAAACGTGTGCCTCCGAAGAGGTCTTTCTATTCGATTGTGCCTCTGGGAGGAGGTCTTTTTATTTCTGCCTCTGGGAAGAGGTCTTTTTTGTTTCTGCCTCTGGGAAGAGGTCCTTTTTGTTTGGTTGTGCCTCTGGGAAGAGGTCTTTTTGTTTCTGCCCCTTGGGAGAGGCTTTTATTTTTCCCTGTTCGCTGGGAAGCGGGCCTCCGAGGAGGGCTTTTCACATTTCATCTCACGGGAGTGTATCGACCGATCACGGTGAAATGTGTGCCTCTGAGTAGGGTTACTGCCTGGAAGTTTGGAGTTTCTTTCTCTCGGTTGGACGGATTCACGGGAGTGCATCGACCGATCATTCCGCAACTTTGTATCGAGAAAGATCTCTCTTTTTCTGGTTTGGCCCGCTCGAAGCATTTCAACTGTGGTGAAATGGGCCTCCGAAGAGGGCTTTTCACGTTTCAACACTTGGAAGTTTTATTTCAATCTCGGTGAAAAGTGTGCCTCTGAGTAGGGCTTTTGCCTAGAAGTTTCGAGTTTCTTTCTCTCGGTTGGACGGATTCACGGGAGTGTATCGACCGATCATTCCGCAACTTTGTATCGAGAAAGATCTCTCTTTTTCTGGCTAGGCCTGCTCGAGGTCTTTATCCTCCGAAGAGTTGTGCCTCCGAAGAGGGCTTGTGTCTCCGAGGAGGTCTTTTGCTGTTTGATGCTTGCTCGCCCTCGTCTCTTTGTCATCTATTCATGTTGGCGATCCCCGTTGTCTTTTGCAAGTGTCATCCCTTTTTAGTTGCCAATAATTTCCCTTATCTAAGGGAATATACTTCATAGTTAAGCGAGTCGGTGGTGGTCGACACAGGCTATTTAACTGGTTGTTTGTTTGTTCAAACATTTGCAGTTAGTTAGAAATGGTCCACTTCCATCCACATTGCTAACTTTTGTTCGAAGCACTTCTTTTGTAGGATTTGAGTGTGGAAATTTTGAATGGCTTAGTGTTTGCTTGCTGAGTGATGTCGGAGATCGCTTGGTCTTGCGATGGGTAAGCTTTGCTTTTATGGCCTGCATTATTAAATCGACATTTCAGTGACACACTTAATGTATTTTACATGTCGAAATAAAACAAAGCAGTTTATAATAGTAGAGAACACAAGATTTATAGTGGTTCGGCCAAAAGTTGGGCCTACATCCACTTTATAGCTTTTCATTATTCACTTGCTTTACAATTGCTTTCAATACAAGAATCATATATTCATAATTCTTTTACAACATTTCAGCAAAGCTTTCAAGTAAAATAGGGACGCAAATGATTGCTGTTCCAAGCTCTTGGGATTGGTTCTCCTTCGACAGTTGTGAGTTTGAATGTGCCATCAAGGAGTTTCGCGCCTATAACATATGGCCCTTCCCAGTTTGGACCAAACACACCTATGGCTGTCATAATTCTCTTCAGGACTAAGTCCCCAACTTCAAAGCTGCGCTGACGAACTTTGGAATTGAAGTGCCTGGCTATTTTTTGCTGGTGAGCTGCAATTCTAAGTCTAGCCTCTTCTCTTCTTTCATCGAGGAGGTCAAGTGCTTCCAATTGTAATTTCTCATTCTCATTTTGATCAAAATGGATCCTTCTGTGTGAGGGGACTTCAGTTTCCATTAGAATCATCGCTTCTGATCCGTATGCCAATGAAAATGGAGTATGCCCAGTCGTAGTTTTGTGGGTGGTTCTGTATGCCCATAGTGCAAGTGGTAACTTATCAACCCAACCACCTTTTGCTTTTTCCAGCTGCTTCTTGATGGTTGATTTGATGATTTTGTTTACTGCTTCAACTTGCCCGTTTGCCTGCAGATGAGCCACTGCTGAGAAGCTTTTTCGGATCTTGAACCGTTTGCAGAAATCTTGGAACTCCTCACTTTCAAACTGAGTACCATTGTCTGTGATTATCTTCTGAGGCACCATACCTGCAAATGATATTTTTAGTCACAAAACTTATCATTTTCTTAGAGGTAATAGTAGCCAATGGCTCGGCTTCAGCCCATTTAGTGAAGTAATCCACAGCAACGATAGCATAATTAATCCCCGATTTGGCAGTTGGTAAAGGCCCAATGAAATCTATTCCCCAGATAGCAAACGGCCACGGACTGACCGTTTGTGTTAGCTCAGTGGAAGGTGCGCTAGGAATTTTAGCGAATCTCTGACATTTATCACACTTTCGGGAATAGTCAGCAGCATCCTGATTAATTTCCGGCCAAAAGTATCCATAACGAAGGATCTTCTTTGCTAAAGTTTGACCACCTGCATGATCCCCACATTCCCCTCTGTGTACTTCAGTTAGAATTGTCTTAGCTTCTTCCTTTGTCACACGTCGGAGTAATGGCATCGAAAATCCTCGTCTGTACAAATGACCATCCTGAACTATATATCTGGAGGCTTTCCTCATCAGCTTCTGTCGTTCTTTTGAACTTTCTGGCAAAGAACCATTGAGTAGATATTCAAGTATCGGAGTCATCCATGATTCTTGTTCTTGGGATACATTCATAATCCAATCAACATCCATTTCATCTGTGCTTGGAGCTGACAAGACTTCGACGGGAACTAATCCCAATAGTTGAGCTTCACCAGTACTCGAATACTTTGCGAGAGAATCCGCCTTCATGTTCTCTTCACGGGGTATATGGTTTATTGAATAACGGTCAAAATTTTGAAGGAGCTCCCAGGCTTTTGATAAATAGACGGGTAGATTCCCTCCTTTAGCTTGAAATTCCTTCTTGACTTGGCAAACAATAAGTTGAGAATCACTGAAGATCTGCAATGCCTTGATGTTTAGTTCTTTAGCGATCCTTAAACCAGTGATGAGAGCTTCATATTCAGCTTCATTGTTTGTCGAAGGGAATTATAGTCTCAGCGCATAACATAGCGATCGCCCCTCTGGGGTTTCAAGGACAACCCCTGCTCCGGAACAGTAATCATTCCTTGCGCCATTGACGTACAATTTCCATTGGATTGGGACGCTATTAGTAGCTTCTTCCTCACTGTCACCCTTATCTGTACATTCTGCAATGAAATCTGCCAAAGCTTGTCCATTGATTGCTTTTCGGGGATGGTAAGTGATGTCATATTGACTGAGTTCAATATTCCATTTCAAACGATGGCCCGAAGTCTCTGGACGGAATAGGACTTGCTTTAGAGGTTGATCAGTGAGGACTTTGATGGGATGAGCTTGGAAATACGGCCTCAATTTTCTTGATGCAATCAACAGACAATAGGCGAGCTTTTCTAATCTTGAATAGTTCATCTCTGCCCCAGTGAATCTTTTGCTGATATAATAGACTGGGCGTTGTATCCTTGCGTCTTCCCATACCAACACTGCACTGAGAGCATGAGACGAAATTGCCAAATATACGTAGAGATCTTCACCACTGTCAGGCTTTGAAAGTATCGGAGGCGCTTCCATATGACGAACCAACTCATCAAATGCTTTCTGACATTCAGGAGTCCACTCAAAGTTTTTCCTTTCTTTCTTCAGAGCATCGAAGAATGGAATGCATTTGTCAGTAGCTTTGGAAATGAATCGACTCAAAGCAGCAACTTTTCCATTGAGACTTTGCAATTCCTTTTTCGTTCTAGGAGCTTTAACCTCTCTCAGGGCAGTGATCTGAGCTGGATTGGCTTCAATGCCCCTAGCGCTCACAATGAAACCCAAAAACTTTCCGGACTCCACTCCAAATGAACATTTTAGGGGATTAAGCTTCATTTTGTACTTGCGGAGTACTGCAAACATCTCTGCAAGGTGATCCATATGGTCCACTGCTCTCTTAGACTTTACTAGCATATCATCAACATAAACTTCCATTGTCTTGCCAATCTGTGGTTTAAACATAGCATTAACAAGCCTTTGGTAGGTTGCCCCTGAATTCTTGAGTCCGAAAGGCATGACCTTGTAGCAGTAGAGTCCAACATCTGTGATGAAACTAGTATCCTCTTGATCTGGCTCATGCATCATAATCTGGTTATATCCGGAGTATGCATCCATAAAAGATAACAATTCATGTCCCGCCGTCCCATCCACCAACTGATCGATCCTGGGCAGCGGGAAACAGTCTTTGGGGCAGGCTTTGTTCAAATCTGAAAAATCAATGCATACTCTCCACTTTCCATTAGCCTTTTTCACCAGTACTGGATTTGATACCCAATTTGGATAAGTAGATTCTCTGATGAAACCATTCTCCATGAGCCGATCCACTTCTTCTTTTAACGCTGCCGTTCTCTCAGGACCCTGAGTCCTTCTCTTCTGTTTCACAGGTGTAAACTTTGGATCAATGTTCAGAGTATGTACTGCAATCTCTGGGGATATTCCGCACATGTCAGCATGAGTCCAAGCGAATACATCCAAATTAGCCTTCAAAAATAAAATCAGAACGTTCTGAACTGTTGTGTTAAGCTGCGAACCCACATTAAGTACTTTGTTTGGGTCCTTTGGGTCAACGGGCACCGGCACTATTACCTCCACCGGTACTACCCTATTCTCCTCTGCGCTGGCTATCCTTAGATCCATCTCTCTTCGTGCACCACTACATTCGCCAGTGCAGGGTCCACCCTGTAATTGCTATAAGGTTGGTACCTTGGTGCGGACTGGAGCCGCCGCACCTTTTCCCATTTCTCTTTTTCTTGATTCTCGCAACTCTGCAAAGTAACATTCTCGCCCCGCATCTTGGTCTCCCTTAATCACACCAACTCCGTTATCTATGGGGAATTTTAGAGTCAGACACCATGGGGCAAGAACAGCTTTAAACGCAGCAAGAGTTGGTCGGCCTAAAAAGGCATTGTAGGCAGAGAATTCTTCAACAATTATAAACGTTTGCTTTCGAGCCACCTTCCTCGATCCCTTTCCAAGTTCTACAAACAAATCTATGATCCCAATCGGCTGTTTGGGTTCTCCAGCAAATCCAGCAATCTTAAGTGATGAAGCTTGAACGTCAGCCATTGGAATTTTCATTTGATCGAAGGTCTTCTTGAAGGGGATGTTGCATGAAGCTCCACAATCAACTAGAACTCTTCTCACAGTTGCCGGCCCAATACCAGCGGATATGACCAAAGGATCTATGGTCGGAGCCTCAATACCCGAAGAATCCCTGACACTGAACACAATATCATCTGTGGAAGTCTTTTGTTGCTTTAAAGGCGCATCATTCTATAAGACAAAAACATTCTTTTCAGCTGGTACATGCCTCAAGGCTCGGGCATACCTTTCCATCTCGCCCCAGCTTTTGCCTGCTGGGTGAGGTCCTCCAGTTATTATATTGATGACAGGCCTTTCTGATTCATGTTCCACGGCCTTCTCACTTGAGGCAGGACGGTGAGCGGGAACTTGTTGTCCTTGAGTTGACGAAGCTAGGGCATTTCTTCTCCTTTTCACATACTGCTGGAGTTTGTTTTCCTTCAAGAGTTGTTCAATTACCTCTTTCAACTGACGGCATTCGTTGGCGTCATGGCCGGGCTGGTTGTGGAACTGGCAGAACCTTCCACTTTTTACCATCATAATCGCAACTCTCATTTTAGGTGGTGCCGGATAATTGATATCATCTTTGGTCGCAAAGAAGATGTTTTCAGGGGTATCGGTCAAGGGTGTGAAATTGAAAGAACGGCCTCTCTTAGGGTCTCCCTGTTTCTTTCCACCATCGTTTCCACTTTTTGGAGTGTTAGGTTCTTTCTTATTCGAAGCAGTGCCATTGTTCCCGGCTTCCGCTGATACCACCTTAGCCGATGTTTGGAGGCTCTCCAAGCGCATGAATTCGTCCGCTTTCTTGTAGAATTTGTCGAGCGAGTTTGGTTCTTTCATTTTCAACCATTTTCCAAATTCGCTTGACTTGTCAATCGCCCTCATCAAGTATGTTAGGACCATGCGTGGCTCAGCATTATCTACCTCGGCCAATGCTATGTTAAAACGATTCAAAAATGACCTGATGGATTCTCTCGGATTTTGCTGTAGACTTGATAGAGACATTATATCCTTTGCTTTAGAAGCATACAATCGAAATTGCTCCTTGAATTTCCTGGTCAAATCGGGAAATTGATCGATGGACCTGACCGGCAGCTTTGTAAACCACAATAGAGCTACACCTTCTAGATAAACCGGGAAGTATCGACATTTAATTTCATCAGACGCCTTGGCACCAGTCATATGCCAGTCGTACTTATACAGAAACTCGTTTGGATCACTCGTCCCCTTGTAGGCCGGAATAGTAGGGGGAACAAATTTCCTTGGGAACTCCGCCTTCAAGATTTTTTCAGTAAATGGAGCTTTTCTTGGAGCAAATCCCCACTCTTTCTCGTCTTCATCTCTTCGCATACTTTCTTTCATGATTTGACAAACCATACCCGAAAAATACTCTTCATCATTTAGAGGCTCTGGAGGGCACACATCAGCCACTCTCTCTGAATTCTGCCTTGACAATCGTTCACGGAGGGTCGGCTGCGGCCCTGATCCTCCAGCTTGAAGAGGAGTCTTTTCTACAGGGTCTGCGGCTCTTTGAGAAATGTTCCCTTCAACATCCTGAACTCCCGCAGTGGGGTTCCCATCATTATTAACCGGTTGACAATTTGCCCCTAGTAGATCATTCAACTTACTCAAGATCAGGGCATTCTGGGCATTTTGGGCTTCCAACTGCGCATTCTGAGCATTCAATTGCTGATTCAATCCCAAAACTACGGCGTCCAATTCTGCTCGTGTAACTCCAACAGTTGGAGCTGTTTGACTTGAAGGAGGAGAGGTAGCGGTGCTCTCTTGAACATTGTCGGATCTTACAGAACTTCATTTTCTCCCAGGAGCCATTATTTCCAATAAACATCTGGTTTTAAAAGAAATCCTTTCAACAATCCTTCGCGGAGCAATAGTGGAAATTTCCTTGAGTTGGTCTCTCAATGGAAGCACCAAAAATGTTAACGTATTTATCAGACGCTAACACCCCGGTGTAGATTGAAGTTGAGTGAAAGCACCACCCGTGTACACGGGAACTACAAACAAGTAGAGAAATCACAGAAAAAGAAGAAAAAACAATAGTTTTTATAGTGGTTCGGCTTAGGGTAAGCCTACGTCCACTTTAACTCTCTTCATTACTGAATTGATTACAACTTTACAACAATCTTCAATTACAATTCTGATGAGACAAACAACTAGAACTTTGATGCAGAAGAATTCTTTGAATCCATGTAGATTGCGTTAGATTTTCTTCCGAAGTTAGTTGAAATGCCTTTCGTACTTGAAGTGTCGAGTGAGTCGAGAATTCAGCAGAGTATCGACGCTTAAAGTGATCGGCCAAAAAGTCCCCTTTCATGCTTGAGGTAGGTTGGTATTTATAGGAGAATTCTCCCTTTAGGTCGTAAGTCATGACCGGTTCATGGTAGGTTGTGGCCGACTCATCTGGTCAAACCCCCTGGTCTCGTAACAGTTCATTTGTACAAGTCCTAAGTCGCCCACGAGTCATCATCTAAGTCGCAAATGAGTCAACTGGTCCTTCTGATGTGGCCTTGAACCTTCACTCAGTAGCTTTAGGTCGTGGACGACTCAAGCCAGGTTGTGAGTCGTGTACGAGTTAAAAGGTCATTGTGTTAAGTAAGGAGCAGCACCTCATTTACTTAAGTCGCTTACGACACATGCTAAGTCGTAAGTCGCAGACAGCTCTAAGTCGTTAGCTCATTTCCTTCTTAAGCCGTGCCCTCTCTTGTACCGTTAAGTCATCTTGTTCTTGAGTCGTGGGCTTCCTTAAGTCTTAAACTGTGTTCCCTCTTAAGTCATAGGAACCTTAAGTCGTGGATGCCTTAGGTCGTGGGGCGTTCCTTCTCTTCTAAACCGTTGAGTCGTAGACTTCTCTATGTCCTAAGTCGCCAAGTCCTTCAACTCGTTGAACTGTTAGGTCGTTCATTCCTTAAGTCGTAGGTCGTGCCACCAGCTAAGTCGCTAGGCCGTTATACTTTTTAGGTTGTTAAGCCCTTAAACCGTTAAGTCATTTGACCCCTTAAGTCGTCCAACCTCTTGACTCGTTGAGTCGTGCATCTTTTAACTCGTAAGGTTGATAACTCACTGAGTCGTTTGTCTATTGAGTCGCCGCCCACCATGAGTCATTTTCTCATCGAGTTGTTGACCATAGGAGTTAACACATACTTCAGGTTATTTAGTATATTTTATGTTTTCTATCATTATAAGAACATAATTCATGATTATTAACCAATGTTTTTATAGGGTAATGGTCTACACGAAACGTTTTGTACTCATTCGTCTAGGCATAACTCTTGCTACATTGACATGTAGGCTTTCCAAGTAAAGATTTTGCCTACAGGTATCTAATAGTAAATTTTAGAACGATGAATTTCGAATGTCAAAGTAAGGATCATTAAGAACTTAAAGTTTTTCAAACAATATAAACACAAAATACATATAAAACATTTGGTGTAGAACTATAATTTGAAAGTCATTCAATACTACGTGCATAAACCCGACATAAATTAAAGTTATAACAAATAGAAAACCCTCAGCTTTTTTCTAAAGTAACTATTATAGGCATCCATGAATGCATCATCCGATCCCAACTTGAAACATAGCGCATTACAAGTAGCACCAAATTTGAACTCAATCGTAAAAAGAAAACCTAAGCACATTACTAAAGTAGTAGAAAGTAGGTAAGTTATATTCTATCGTTTACCTCCTCCCTCTCAATTCTCTTATACTTTTGAAAGGAGTTCAATCAAGTTCAAAATTTGATTTCAACTTTGAAATCGATTTTACAATGGATTATAAAATTTAACAAGGAATTTTTTTGAAAATAACTCATGTTGTTTTTCTAATCTTGTACTCTTCTTTCCTTTTTCTTTCATTTTTTTTCTTTGTCTTATTATTTAATGGTTAAGTTTCCTAACTTTTGTTAGATGTAGTCTTTACTATAATAGGAGGAAAAAGTAAATTTCACTAAAGGCATAAACCTCGATAACCTGATGCTTTTGGGGCATACATATTGAGTGCTTCAAATGCCTCAAGTTTTTAAGGTAAAAGTTGTAAAGGTAAACCTTTCTAAGTAAGCCTCTTAAGACGTCTTGTATTCGACTTGCCTTGGGAGAGTGTTGAAATACACTTGAGGTGAACTTCTTCAAACATTGTTGAAGATCATTCAACAACATAACCATTACGCTAACTGATGTACTTAATACAATTAAAATTTAAATAACTTCTACTCAAACTCAATCCTACTTTCACTATGTTTGTTTCATTATGAATATGACACTAAAATATATGTTAGCATAACTGAAATAACCGATCGCATTACACGAAATAGAATAACCACCCAATTAACATTATTTGCTCATCTAAATTATCATCATACTACTACGAATACTAAAAAGTTGATCACAAAAGTATATTGATAAAAACATATTTATTAGGATATACATTGTGAATTGTAACTTATATGTTGCATATTCTAACATTGATATAATCATAAATAACTATTTTTGATAAATACACAATGATCATGGCATAAATTATGAAATGTAGCTTAGACAATAATAATACTATTGCTTAAATTTCTTACAAGTATAATTAGCAAGTAGGTTAAGCATAGCTCAACCTAATTCACGCCAGCCTGTCCAATTTATGCCAACCTAAACTCAATTTATTCTCTAAGCCAGCAATTTATTCAGCAACCCTTCGGATCTTCTACCGGCTGGCTTAACTCAACACAGCTTCAACAACCAATTTATAAGAAAACGCTTGCGGTCAAGCATGATCCTTCTTTGGTCCGGCTTCACCGCCCGCCGTTGGCTAGTCTTAAGCAGCCCATCTCGTCATCCCTCAACTAGCTAGAACATCCCTTACAACTTGGTCTTTAGCAACATTATGATTTCCTCAGCAACCTCCAGTCATAAGAGACCAGCCAACATAGCTTAAAGGAAGCTACTCATCTGCCTTGGCACACAAGCATGGAAAAGTAATAAAATTAATACAAACGTTGCATTGAATTTTTATGCATTTTAATTTTTATCTGATACCTTAAAATTATATGTATTTGTTATATATTGATTTTACTAGGTATACGGGCTTAAATTATTATTTGATAGGCAACATATTATATAATAATTAGGCCCAACATAATAGAAGCCCTATAAAGGGCATGATTGGCTAGACATGTGGACAAAACGATGCATTTAACTTGGTATTTGGATTTGGACAAGATCTGTATTCAAACTAGTAAGAAATATGGAAGATATTTTGATATTATAGTGGTTATAAGCCACACATTGTCCTATTCAGATTTGATAGAAAATAATGAGCTCAAGTCTCCATTAGAGAATTGGTGAAACTTTGATGTCGAGATTCGAACATGATGCTCAAGGATAAAGAACAAGCAATCTGAAGATGAATAGTTAACAACGGACACGACGGTAACCGATGACCTAATAACTACATATTTATTTTAAATATTGTAAAATTATTTATATTCCTATATCACCATAATTTTTTCGACCATGACATAAAAACTATATTTGTTTTCAAATAAAATGAAATATTGTAAATATCTAGAACATTGAATAATATACACACACATTTGAGCAAACATATTATTATATATGTATAATGGTTAAAAAGGTTAGTTTATGGATGCTCGCAACAGTAGGTTTTAATATATATACATATATACAAACATACACAGATATATGTATGTATGTATGTATGTACAATAAAGATTATGTTTTCGATTTTAATAATATAGAAAATAATTAAATATATATACACAAACACTTTTATTCTCGGGGTTGTAATTGAAAAATTGGTTTTTTTATTATCGGTTATAAATAAAATAAACATATATGTATGTATGTATGTATGTATGTATGTATGTATGTATATGTATATTCAATTTTTGAAAGAATTTTTTTACGTAAGTTTGAATTAGTCAAAATTATTTCGAATTCAAATTTTACGTAAGTAAACATTTGTCAACATATGAATCATATATATGATGCAATAAGCCACACATTAACGGGCTTGAATTTCCACTAAATCAAAATCCAAGTCCATTAGAGGATGGATCGTGGGTTTTATTAACCGGTAATAAACATAAGTGTATCAAAGTGCAATAAATTTAAACTCATAACGGAATTGAAACATAGAATATAGCGTACATATCGACTAAAGCTACTACTTTGTAATATTCCTTAGATATTTAATTGCCTAATCAGTGCCAAGTATGAATAAGAAGACTTCATCATCTACCGTTCTTGTCTTACTCTAGTATCCGGTCCTTCTAAATCTAACATGTGGGTTATTATGAGGAGAGGGTTCAGAACAACGTTTCGATGATTGGAAAGTTACATACTTTACCCATCCCATTAATTTATGTCGATTGATTTTCATTTAAATGTTATGTATATTATTTACGGCTAGTCGGTTAATTCTAATGTGTGCATACGACATGCCTAACCTAACGTTCTTTAAGGTACCATTATGTGTGTGTATATGTATAATTATTTATATTTATCTAGACATTTCACTATCAAAAACCCCAGCCACTTAATACTTCTTCGATAGGAGGGAGGCAGACCCATCGGCTATTTACTATCTCAAGCCCCTGAAGCGGAACCTTCGCAACATCAAGGACAGTCAATCTGTTCTAGCTATAGAGATCGATGACTCCTATATATGGATTTTTAATATAATATATAATTTAATTGCCGTACTACTAGTGCAAGTTAAAGACTCATCTAAGGGTTAACTAGCCTACATCCACTAAACTAATTTTTTGCCTAACCATCTACTTTAAGGTCTATGTGTCCTCCATATGGATTCTACACTTGCAGAATGCGAAATTCATCAGCGTATAACCCAAATTTTTTCTAGCGCTCACTTGAGATCATTAGGTGTCAAAGCTAATATTCTAGACCTACTACTAAATACCAGTACCAACAACTACCGTAGCCCACCGATCCTCCACAACTGACAACCTGTTTAGACCAACCTAAGTAAGTAAAGAAAAATGCCCCATTCTGTTACTTACTTCCTCTTATTGTATATGAAGCAGACCCAATATCTCAGATGGTACCGGATCATTTAATACTTCAAATCCAAGATGAACCCTCAATGTATTTTCCCTTACTTATTAACAATGTATATCCCTTTCCTAATTTCTTATGCTTGGAGATGTCACACATAAGTAGTAAGTATACACAACTGCTTGTAGCCTCTAGGTGAAGGGCAGACTTTTGCTGTATAACTTTATTGACCTCGCGACCCAACCCACTAAATCAAACCTACCACTCAAAGCCTAAGTATTGCATGGGCTAGGCCTACTAATTTACGTTTGTCCTAAATGTACAAGCTATATAATTTCCTACATTTAAAATTATATTGGTTCCAATATATAATTAATAGTATTAATACTTACTTATTCACTCCATTATTATTCCTAGTTTGTACGCGTATGCTTTGGTTTCCTTGTAATGTCTAATAAATGCCCATTATACATGAAAATTAGTGATTAATGTCAAAATTGGTCGATCTCTATTCAATGCTCGGTTAATCCTGTTAATTTATTCACCAGTTCAAAAATCCACCTATCTGTCTATTCAATTCCTCCATAAATGCCATATTAAATTCTCTAATCAATCCTATTTAATTTCCCTTTAACTCTCTATTATCCACAAATTTATTTCCCGTTAAATTTGTAATTAATGTCCATAAATCCTAGTCCATTAATTAGTACGATGTTGATAACTAATACGTTAAGCATGGTATTACTTTTTTTTATATAATTATTAATTTTCAAACTATAACATTCTTTTCCACATTTTAATTTACCATAGCTATCCTTCGAAAAGGGGGCACCGATATAATTTTCCATAAATTGACCAAAAGCAAGACCTTTGCTTCATTTGGAAATTACAAGGAATTTTTTCTCTTTTCTTTTATTGAAATAGACATGTAAACTACAGAAAAGAATATGCATATCTTACACATCTCTTTTCCTTTTTGGTATATCCCTTTTCAATTCAAACGACGTGCATTTATACATATTTTAGAGTTGGCTAAGTTATAAAAATTACAAGAAATTCGCTCCAAATGAATCAAAACATAGAAATTTCCATTCCTATTTAACTAGGACAAACTAATTTACAATCCAAGTATAAATCCACATTAAACATTACAGACCTCTATAATAATAAATAATTGGGACTAATTCAAAGTTCCATATTGGGTTGTTCATGATTTTTCTATTCCAGTTACCTATTTTATTGAATATGTAGATGATAATCATATACATTTGTTTTAAGCCTACAATTCATGAGATCTTATTTAGGCATAACAATTAAATTATAGTTCAACGAGATAAATTCCAATGTTATAAATAAATTATATAATTTCCCACTCACGTTTTAAGCTTTCCAAATCTCCTAAATCTAAATCCTACCCTTTACTTGACTCATTTTTCCATTCTAATCCAATAGAATATGTACAAAGGGTATATATATACACACTATTAGAATTATAGATCCGAGAAGAGATTGTAGATTAAGGGGAATATAGATTGAAATTTACCCTTTTCCGCAGTATTGATTCACTTCTTCTCTTCTTCTCTTTTTGTTTATATCCTTCTACGATTTATGTATATATATGCATATATATAATATTTTATAATTTTCTACCCTTCCACCCTAAGGTCTTGAGTTGAATCATTACTACTAAATTTATGATTCACTTAAAGGTTAAATTCTTAGCACAGTTGATGCACTAATTGTATTCAATTAATGTTATCAAGTGTGATATGAAATAGATTATTATTTTTGCATTATACCACAAACTTACATTTTCTTTTTCAACGTGCTTAAATGCCAATTGGTTCAATAACACCCATCGTGCCTTACGTGAAGGTTCAAGTTATGGGCAATTTGTTAACATTGTCCAACTTGAAATTGATGAGATTAAATTAGCTAATAGATGAAAAAACTATTTTGGAAGGTTACTGCATGCATATACGTAGACGAAGGTGATACAATATTAATATGTTCATTAAAAATATAATAAATGCATTTCTGAAATTAGATCTTTATGCCTAAGAATCTATATGGCTTGTATTAACTACAATAAGAACTTTTATAGTTTTTCTTAGAGGAAATTATGCTTTAAAACTGAAATATCTAGTTTTCTCGGTATCAAGCCCTTTATTCTTCATCTCCTATCTTGGTGCCACACTCAGGCCAATCATATATAAGGATCAACAGGCTTAAAGGTTAAAATACCCCGTCATTTCGTCAAGAATAGACCTTAAGAATTAAACCTATAACCTGATGACCTATTTACCATCTAACCGTACATACTAAAGAACTTTTCATTTGAATTACCTTAAAAAAGTATTTATCTATTTGTTATTGTTTGGATTGGTAATGGTTGTCCATCCTAAGAAGATTAATTGATCCAATTGCTTGGTTGACTTAACTCTAGGATCTGCCCTGCTTAGTTCCCATTAATGAACAAGGGCATGCCAACTCAAACTCAAACTTGGTAATGTGAGCTACAACATTTCGTTGCTTATTTGACAATTTTTTTGCCACCATTGTTATCAATATACTTCTAATTAATATATGAACCATAGAGTAATCTTCAATATCTAAAAATTAATTACTACTGTAATGACCTAATTTTTTGACGCCTGAATATCGACATTTATACGACCACTGTATCAAATGCCGAACAATCGAATGCCGGAAAATCGAACCACAATGGCTAAAGAAGAAGGAGGTAGTAGAAGAAGTAGGAAACAATATCAGAATCTCACAAACGTAGCAGAACAATATATAATAGATAAACGACTAATCTTTTAAACAAAAGAATTATATCTGTTTATACATTACAACATCAGAGTTCAACAACATCTATAGTACACAACTGGACAATTATCATACCCTATTCCTACAAATCTGACTATACAGCTAAACATACATAGCAGAATATTTATCAAATACATGTGATACGTCTCGCCATCCAGCTCGTCTCCTAAGCTCCATAGCATCCTTTCTTGCACTCTAAAATACTCGTCTGACCCGAGCATTATATTTAAATAACACCCGAGTCAGTCTAGAAAACAGCGTGAGAAAATACACTTAATTGGATTTTTTAAAATTTCAAAATCTTCTGAAATCAAAGGTATCTTGTAAGCCATGCCACAAACAAACATGTTGGGATTTTACCTTATGATAACCAAACATTTTTTATAAAATCCTCTGATATTATAGTAATGTCTATATGCAAATACTTATTCAAATAGCTGAAATTGTTACGTTATTAAATTCCAGCTACTAGCCACAAAGTGGGTTCTACAAACAAAAACCGTAAAGGCATGTAGGGAGAAAGGATTCCATCAATGGTAGGGCTACTGGGGTACCGCCCATCACAGTACGTGGTCTAGATCACCGTACCGAGGATCCACCTTGAACCCCTGCATCGCAAGAACGAAGCTACCCCTTAATGGATAGTCCGAATAAGTTCACCCTGCGGTTGGGATTAGCAACCGCCTGTACAGCCGGAATAAAGGGACATCTAGACAGGGGTGACCTCATCCTAATTGGTTGCTAGCCACGTAGCCTTTTGTGCACCTTCCCATGTTTTAGCCATTCCCGGTTGATGAGGCTCGAGGCTGTCGTTACCTTTTTAGCACATATTCACTTAGAATGTTCATCGTCCACTTGACGATGTT
The DNA here is from genome assembly GCA_030765085.1 of Allium cepa. Taxonomy (NCBI): domain Eukaryota; kingdom Viridiplantae; phylum Streptophyta; class Magnoliopsida; order Asparagales; family Amaryllidaceae; genus Allium; species Allium cepa. The sequence continues at coordinate 855,166,130 of CM060931.1, forward strand.
CTGAAAGCATTCCTCCATACAAGTCCATTCCGGGTTCGAACGGATCTGAAGGCACTACTCCTACTACATCTATTTTTGAATCACCCTCAGGACTAGTAGCGACTAGCCCTTGCAATTCACTGCTCCATATTCCACTCCAACTCTTGTCTTCTTCATGAAAACATTCAAACTAGATCGAAGTGGTTTTCGAGAAATAAATCCAGATCCCGATCTCTTTCAAATGATCAGCGCATTGGCCACTATCGATAGTTGGTTATTTAACTATCAAATAACATTCACAAATAACCATCAGACTTTAAATAATTTTCCAAATTATTTATTTCAAAATAACTTTGCAAGCTATTTTCCATACTTCACCACTTTTGAAAACAGTTTCAAACCACCTTTCTCTCACGGAATAAAATTTCCAAATATTATTTATTTCCATTGAAAATCCACGAGTCCAAATACTTTAGATTTTAAAATAATTTAAATCACTTTATTCTAAAACATACTTTAAACATTTAAATTAAAAGTACTTAAGCACTTTATTCCAAATTATATACTTTGAAAATATTTAAAATAAAACTACTTTATAAAATATAAAACTAATTTTTAGAATAAAAGTGAAGCCAAAGTAAATTTTAAAAATAAGTGTTATGAAATTCTGTATAAGTTTTCAAATAAAACTTTAACCATCTATCTTTAAAATAAAACTACTTATAAAATATAATGTTAATAATTATCTTTAAAATCATAATACTAGTCAAACCTTTCAAATAATTATTACTATAGTTCAATAAATGTTTACCTTTAAAATTTTAAACAACTTGAATAATAATTTCTCAAAAACATTCTTTTAAAACAACTTTTAAACCTTTAACTTATACTTAAAAATCTACTTGAAAAACGTACTTGGCTTTTCAGGGAAATACACTTTCCTTTCTCACCTTTAAAAATAAACCACTGTTTATTTTTAAAACAGAATACCCATTCCTTTACAATTGCCATCCTGAATTTATATTTTCAAATTATCTTTTGATAAATATATCACTCTATTTATAAACCCTGTTTATAAATTCCAAAATCTTATTCTCTTTAGAAACACTGTTTCAATCACTTAATTGATTTAAAAATCAATTTTTTTCTAAATTTGATTTTCCATAAAATTTATTTCTCGACTTATTCAAAGCCTATTTCATAAATCTATAATTCCAGATTTACTTCATAATTATGATTTAAAATTTTATTTTAAACTGAAATTGTTAATTTCATACTTTATTTCAAACATTCCCTTTTATTTCTTCCAAGAACATCTAAATCCTGAATTTTAAAATAAATCTTTATTTCTCTAAATAATAATACATAAGTTAAAAATAATCATTTATTTCCTTTTATTCAAAATCTCCTTTACCATACTCGGAATTATTTATTAGAATTTAAAAATCAACTTTTATCCTTTTCCAATTCAATATTTAATTTATCCAACTTCATAATTATTTACTTAAAAAATTCTCTCTTTTATTTTCTTTTCAAAAATCCAATTTATATATTTTGATAAATCAGTATACCCAAATATATTCGATCAAACATAGCATTCAATATTTTCAATCACCAATGTAATCTATCTCAGATTATCAAATAAATCATATCACACAATATTAAAACAATATAAATATTTTGAGGAATCCAGTTGGATCCCCCCATCCTGTTTTCCCTGCATCCACGGATGTTAGCACAATATAAAAATACCAATTCCACTTCGAGTTGGAATATCGCGGTACATGGGATTATATTATCTCATCCGCTGTTATGCGGCGCATAAGGTCTCATCCGTTATATAATGCGGGAAATATATACTATATATATTATTATATAATATACCACATCCAGATAAATCAATCATTCAATCAATCATTTAAATTTAACTATTTAAATTTGACGGGTATTCCAAATAACTCACCTTTGATTTTTGCCTTGCAAATCCGAACTAAACCGGCTACTTCCTTCACGATTTTGGATGTCACTACAAAATTCTTCGCCATCTGTCTCTGGCCATCTGCCTTTGATCTCCACTCGACATCACATCTAGGGTTCCGTTGATTTCGATATCATGAACATGACCGCACAACCGCTGGTTGAGGCACCCCTAATAGCAGCGAAACATCGCGACCCATTCTAAATTGCGGCCTATAGGACCAAAATCGCGATTTTGATCGCAATTCGTCCCGTTTCCCCTGATGTCACATGACCTACCCCGGCTTATATCCCTTCATCCAAATCGAACAATGTTGCGGCCTTCCCCTTCGTATTTTGCTTCGACCCTCACAAGACACGAGATACCGCGATTCATTAAAACCCTAGTATTCAAATGATATAAGTTCATCTCGTCATTATTTCCTAGGTTTCGAACGAATCGGCAAAAGGAGCCGTGAAAGTTTTTAAATGACTTCGAACCCGATTTTGGATATAAGGTGGACATGGGTGCGAATCAATTTTTTTTGTTTTGTTCTCCATTATTGTTTCTGTTGATTTGAATTGAAAGAGAAGAGTGGCCCTTATTATTTCTTTTCTTTTCTTTTGCTTAATGAAATCACTAAAGAAAAACAAAGACGCGTGTGAAAATTAGCGGAATAAAAGAAACACATGGTTAAACATTTTCGCAACGTGTCAAAGCTTGGTACAGTGCTCAATTATATTATTTATTTTCAAATTTAAATTCAAATTTAAATCGTCTCAATACTACAACTAAAATTTTTGAACTCCTATTGAGGCATGCTGCCAGGCCTTTATAATGTTACACCCTCATTTTGAGCGCGATGGAATAGGTTACGAGTCCTAATTCGATCGTATAGAGAAGAAAGCTTTTTGAACCCAGTGATTATACTGAATTTCAATATAAATTCCAGTGCGTTTATCTACCGTACGATCACACGACAACTCCGAATGCTACGAAAATTAAAATCCAACAATAATATACTATTATGGATCCAATAGAACCGGTTTCTTCGAATTCCGAGACTGTGCCTCGGAAGGCTATTTTTAAATGCCAATTTAAACTATATATTTTTAAAACTGAACAAAATACTTTCAAATTTAGATTTAAAACATTTACTATCTTTAGTACCATAATTAAAAATTTTCAAAGTCTTTGAAATATTTTTAACCAGCTTAAAAACCAAGATTCACTACTTTAGCCAATTTCCAATTTCCAATTTCCAATTATTAAATTAAATAATATAATTGCCCAATAACAATGATATTTGAAATTCAAGTTAAACCAACTTTCAAATATTTAAAATCAATTAAATACTTTAATTTCAAATATCCAGATATTCTGAGTCGTTACATTCCTCCCCCTTAATAGAATTTCATCCTCGATATTACTAGTTAAGAGGAATGGTCCACAACCCGTACACTATTTCCCCAAACAACTAGTTTTGACTACTCCCCAAACCAAACAGTTTATAACAATACCTAAGAGATTAATATACTTACCAACTTTCCAAACTTCTTTCATAGGTTCCAACCAATATTACTTCTCAACAAAACCAAATTCTAAATTTTCAAAATTTGTCAAAAAAATTTTAACTCCCTAAATTTTCGAAAAAATTTCGCCAGCTTCTCCTTGCGCGGCTAGCTCGCTACAGCTGCAAAATTCCTCTATGGGGCCCCGAATTTCAAAATAAAAACGAAAAGCCAAGTGGCAAGACAAGAAAATCATTAAATTTCATACAAAAATTTAAATATATACCTATTATCGAGCAATTCCTTTTAGCTTCAAAAGTCAAAAATCCCAATATCCTTTTGTCTTTTTAACACCTGTATATTACTTTGCAAAAATATCCCATTAGAACATTCGGAATCATTTTATACATTTCTTTACAACAGTTTCCACATTTGCTTTACGTAGGCCTGTACAATGTACATATATTGTCCACACACAATAGCAATTTTTGATCACTCACTCGATCACACAATATCACTTACAAACTAGTATCATCCACCCGACTTCCTAGTGCGGACTGAAATGTAGTTTCTTAATCATAAACCGTCATTTCCTTGCATTGCCGTAAACTATGATAAAGAGTTTCCAGAATCAATCAAAAATCCATATTCAGGGTTCGCCTTCGAAAATCGAGTGAAAAATCCCAACCCAGATCGATATAACTGTCTCGAAATTCTGTGCTTGAATCTTGATCGAATCGTTATGCGAATAAAATAATATACGTACATCCTACGTATTTATCTCAATTGATTATTAGTTACATCAATTCTCTTTTTATTCATATTTATTATGACTGTTATTCACTTATTCGCATTTATCCAATTCACAGCCTTACAGGGTCCTCATTTAAATATTTACCCAGAATATTTCCCAATACCAAATTTTTACTTGAGAATTTTCGCCCTTAACCTTTCTTAAGTTTAATATAAGCATTTTATATGCTCTTATATTATTACTTTCACTTAACCACTTGGTTTCTTTATCTACATTTAATCAATTTGGATTCCAATTCCATATAGATTCAGTTTGCTTCACTTTACTAATTAATTTCAAATCCCAATAATTTTTCCCAATTTTCACCCTGATTTTCATTTTCAAAATTTTAATTTATCTTCAAACTCCGAATATTGAATTTTATCAACTATCTTCCATTCACAACTGGTTCATACCATTATTTTAAATTAGTTCCGCATGTTAATTTATTTCACATCTCAATCAATTATTATTTCCAAACTTTTAATATTTTAATTCACTTCGAATTAGTTTCATAACTTCACTTATTTTACACATTTTAAATTAAATATCATCCCAACTTACAATTCCAATTCATCTGCTTACCCTCTTGAATCAATTAATTTACTCACTAATTTTATTCATGTTCTTTATTTGGTTTACTTACAAATGCTAATTCATTTGTCTATCCATAATTTTATTTCCAACTTAACTTTTTATTTAAGTAACTATTTCTCTTAGTTTCTTTAGACTTCCTTTAAATTCACTTTTACTTAACTTTGTTTAATTACACTCCCATTCAATTTAAATTTTAAACTTCTATAAGTTTTCCTAAATTTAATTACATTTATTAACTAATTTCCTAATTTATTTCATCTAATTGATTTTCTTACTGGCTTAGTCCATCTTCAATCAAATTTGACTTACAATTTTATTTATCACTTCATTTTCAAATTTAATTCCAAATCTCAATATAAAGTTTGTTTCTAAATTTTTGTTCCTTTAGTTCCCTGGAACAAAATTCTACCATTTCCATTTAAAATTTTAAACTACCTTAAGTTTCCAACTTATTTAAATTCCATAAACATTTTAAATTAACTTCCAAAATTTAAGCAATTATTCAATATTTCAAAATAAATTTTGAAGGCATATATATCTAAATCAAACTATTCTTTTGCACTTTCAAAATCAAACCCAATCTTCACAAGCTAACACCAATCCAAAATATCCAATATTCGTTTTTATTTGAAAATCAAATCAGTTTTACCAAACCAAAACTTCAATATTTCAAAAATCATTTTTGAAATCCATAATTCAATTGTCCAATCGTTCCTTGAATTTTTGGAACAAACCAGTTTGCAATCAACTCAAATTTAAATCATCTGGTTAGCAATTCCTCTCTTGGAAACTCGAAAATGAACATCAATGATGCTGCAGTCATCACCAAGGTTATTTTCATTAGACCGAAATGAGTTCAATGCTTTTATCTCTTCAAAACCCTTCACATATTTTTAAATTCCAAATCTCACCAAATTTCAAATCTTATCCAAAAATATTTCTTAAATAATATCACTATTATTTCTCCAAAACCTTTGAAAACCATTTTCAAACCCGAAGGAATTTTAAACCTTTCCCGAAATTCCATATTCCAAATTCTTTCAATTCATATTCAACTATTACTATTTCATTTTATAAATAATATTTATAAATTTCATTTACAAATCCCATTTGTATATAAATTTATTTCTTAGCTTATAGTTATGATTTCAATTTCTTGTTCAATTTTTACACAACAATGATAATAATTTTAATATTATCACTTCCTAATAACCAAGAAACCAATATAACTATAATAACTTACGGAAAATTATTTCTTTTATATACAAAAATAATACGGCCAAAATTAGTTCATTAATCTATTTTTAAAACCATACTATGTCGGTTTATCTTTTTCAAGAGTTTATAAACCCTTATCGATGACGTGGCATCCCACATACCGACTAGAGTTCATAATTACTCAACTGATAAATTAACACAATATAAAAAAATTTATATTCACTAACAAACATGCGCTCATATATATTAATACACCCAAACTCATTTTAGAGTATTTCGGACTCTACTTCAATGAGTAATCCCCACCAGAGCCAAGGTTCTCACTTAATTTTCAACTCTGATACCAATGTAACGACCTAATTTTTCGACGCCCGAATATCGGCATTTATCCGACCACTATATCAAATGCCAAATAATCCAATGCCGAAAAACCAAACCATTATGGCTAAAGAAGAAGGAGGTAGAAGAAGAAATAGAAAAAAATATTAGAATCTCACAAATGAAGTGGAACAATATACATTTGATAAATGAATAATCTTTCAAACAAAAGAATGATATTTGTTTATACATTACAACATCAGAGTTCAACAACATCTATAGTACATAACTGGATAGTCATCATACCCTGTTCCCATAAATCTGACTATATAGTTAAACATACACAACAGAATATTTATCAAATACATGTGATACGTCTCGCCATCCAGCTCGTCTCCTAAGCTCCACAACATCCTTTCCTGCACCCTATAGTACTCGGTTTGACTCGAGCATTATAGTTAAATGACACCCGATTCAGTCTAGGAAACCAACGTGAGAAAATACACTCAATTGGATTTTTCAAAGTTTCAAAATCTTTTGAAATCAAAGGTATCTCGTAAGACCATACCACAAATAAGTACGCTTGGTTTTTACCTTACGATAATCAAAACATTTCTTATAAAATCCTCCGATATTATAGTAGTTTATATATTTTTTTACTCAATTAGTCGAAATTGTTACATTATTAAATTCCAGCTACTAGCCACAAAGTGGGTTCTACAAACAAAAACTGTAAAGGCAAGTAGATGGAATGGATTTCCATCAATGGCAGGGCTACTGAGGTACCGCTCGTCATAGTACATGGTCTAGATCACTGTACCGAGGATCCACCCTGATCCCCTACATCACAAGACTGGAGCTACCCCTTACTGGATAGTCCGAGTAAGTTTACACCTCGATTGGGATCAGAAACCGCCCACACAACCGAAATAAAGGGACATCTAGACAAGGGTGACCTTACCTAATTGGTTGCTAGCCACTTAGCCTTGTGTGCACCTCCACTGTTTCAGCCATTCCCAGTTGATGGGGCTCGAGGCCATGTGTTACCTTTTTAGCACATATTCACTTAGAATGCTCATCGTCTTCCTGACGATGTTCTGAAAGCATACATCCATACAAATCCATTCTGGGTTCGGACGGATCTGAGGGCACTACTCCTACTACATCCAATTTGAAATAACCCTCAGGATTAGTAGCAATTAACCCTTGCACTTCACTGCTCCATATTCGACTCCAACTCTTGTCTTCTTCATAAAAAATTTCAACCCGGATCGAAGTGGTTTTCAGGAAATAAATCATGATCTCGGTCTCTTCGAAACGATCAACGCATTGGCCAATATTGATAGTCGGTTATTTAAATATCAAATAGCTTTCACAAACAACCATCAGACTTTAAATAATTTTCAAAATTATTTATTTCAAGATAACTTTGCAAGTTATTTTCCATGCTTTAACCCTTTTGAAAACAGTTTCAAACAACCTTCCTCTCACAGAATAAATTTCCCAAATATTGTTTATTTCAACTGAAAATCTCCAAGTCCAAATAATTTAGTTTTTAAAATAATTTAAATCACATTATTCTAAAATATACTTTAAAATATTTAAATTAAAACTACTTAAACACTTTATTCAGAGATATATACTTTAAAAATATTTAAAATAAAACTACTTTATAAAATGTAAAACTGATTTTTAGTATAAAAGTTAAGCCAAACTAAATTTAAAAAATATGTGTTACGAAATTCTATTTAAGTTTTCAAATAAAACTTTTACCAACTATCTTTAAAATAAAACTACTTATAAAATAAAAATGTTAATAATTATGTTTAAGTTAAACCTTTCAAATAATTACTACTATAATTAAACAAATGTTCGCTTTTAAAATTTTAAACAATTTGAATAATAATTTCTCAAACACATTCTTTTAAAATGACTTTTAAACTTTTAACTTATACCCAAAAATCTGCTTGAAAAATGTACTTGGCTTTTCAGGGAAATACACCTTCCTTTCCCACCTTTAAAAATAAACCACTATGTAAAAATTCCCATCCTGAATTTAAATTTTAAAATTATCTTCTGATAAATATTTCCCTCTATTTATAAACCCTGTTTATAAGTTCCAAAATCTTATTCTCTTTAGAAACACTGTTTCAATCACTTAATTGATTTAAAAATCGATTTTTTTCTAAATTTGATTTCCCATAAAATTTATTTCTCGATTTATTCAAAGCTTATTCTAGAAATCTATTAATTCCCGATTTACTTCTTTATTATGATTAAAATCTTATTTTAAACTGAAATTATAAATTTTATACTTTCAAAAATTCCCTTTTATTTCTTCCCAGACCATTTAAATCCTGAATTTTAAAATAAATCTTTATTTCTCTAAATAATATCACTTAAGTATAAAAAAATCATTTATTTCTTTTATTCAAAATCTCCTTTACCATACTCAAAATTTATTTATTAGAATTTAAAAATCAAAGTTTATCCATTTCCAATTCGTTATTTAATTTGTCCAAATTCTTCATAATTATTTACTTAAAAAATTCTCTCTTTTATTTTCTTTTCAAAAATCCATAATATATATTTTGATAACTCAGTATACCCAATATATATTTAATCAAACATATCATTCAATATTTTCAATCATCAATGTAATCTATCTCAGATTATCAAATAAATCATATCATAGAATATTAAAACAATCTAAATATTTTGAGGATTCCATTTGGATCCCTCCAGACCTGTTTTCCCTACATCCACAGATGTTAGCGCGATATAAAATTACCAATTTGACTTCGAGGTGGAATATCGTGGTATATGGGTATATTATCTTATCCGCTATTATGTGGCGCATAGGGTCTCATCCGCTATATAATGCGGAAATCAACCACTCCAATATACACTATATGTACTACTATATAATATACCACATCCAGGAAATTCAATAATTCAACCAATCATTTAAATTTAACTATTTAAATTTAAGGCTATTCCAAATGAGTGAGATTAACTCACCTTTGATTTTGGCCATGTAAATTCAATCCAAACCGACTACTTCCTTCATGATTTTGGACCTCATTGCAAAATCCCTCGCCATCTCTCTCTAGTCACTTGCCTTCGATCTCAACTCGACATCACATCTAGGTTTCCATTGATTCTGATATCATGAACATGACCGCGCGACCACCGGTTGAGGCGCCTCCAACAGCAGCGAAACATCGCGACCCATTCTGAATTGCTGCCTCTAGGACCAAAATCATGATTTCGATAGCAATTCGTCATGCTTTCCCCAATGCGGCATGACCTATCCCGGCTTCAATTCATTAATCCAAATCGAACAACGTTGCGGCCTCCCCTTCGTCTTTTGCTTCGACCCTCACGAGACACGACATATCGCGATTTGCTAAAACTTTAGTATTCAAATGATATGAATTCATCTCGCCATTATTTCCTAGGTTCCATGTGAATCGATAATGACAGCAAAAGGAGCCGTGAAAGTTTTTAAATGAATTCGAAGCCGATTTTGGATATGAGGAGGACACGGGTGTGAATCAATTTTTTTGTTTCTTTCACCATTATTGTTTCTGTTGATTTTAATTGAAATAGAAGAGTGGCCTTATTTTTTTCGTTTGCTTAATGAAATCGCCAAAGAAAAATGAAGACGCATGTGAAAATTAGTGGAATAAAAGAAACATGTGGTTAAACATTTTCTCAATGTGCCAAAGCTTGGTACAACGCTTGATTATATTATTTATTTTCAAATTTAAATTCAAATTTAAATCGTCTCAATACTGCAGCTTAAATTTTCGAACTCCTATAGAGGCGTGCTGCCAGGCGTTTATAATGATATACCCCTGTTTCGAACGTTATGGATAAGGTTCCGAGTCCTAATTCGATCGTATGGAGAAGATAGTTTTTTGAACCCAGTTATATATTGAATTTCGACATAAATTCCAACGTGTTTATCTACCGTACGTTCAACGACAACTCCAAATGCTACGAAAATTGAAATTCGATAATAATATACTAGTATGGATCCACTGGAACCGGTTTCGTCGAATTACGAGACTGTGCCTCGGAAGGCTATTTTTAAATGTCAATTTAAATTATATATTTTTAAAACTGAACAAAATACTTTCAAATTCAGATTTAAAACATCTGTTATCTTCAATACTATAATTAAAAAATTTCCAAGCCTTTTAAATATTTTTATCCAGATTAAAAACCAACATTCACTATTTTAGTCGGTTTCCAATTATTAAATTAAGTAATTTAATTGCCCAATAACAATGATATTCGAAATTCAAGTTAAACCAACTTCCAAATATTTAAAATAAATTAAATATTTCAATTTAAAATATTCAAATATTCGAGGTCGTCACAAATACAATATGGTTTCATATCTACTCTGTACAAGTAGTGTAAAACACCACACGTTTTACTTATTAGAAACAAAAAGCAAACAGTCCTCAAGCTCTAATCAATTTACTTATATAGCATGGCTATCAAAAGTCAAATTATTATAGCCTTACTACAGGTCTCTTCAATCGTACCATCATCAGCGGAACAAAACAATCTCTGTTATATTAGAACTCACATTTCTTCCATCACCTAGAATCATCTTATGATAGGAACATACATATATATATATACACATTGATTAATGGTAAAAATGATTATAAATTCTACTTTTACCTGGAGAAGGCGAGATTCAGATGTAGATGACAATCATATTATTGAAGCCCTACTTTCTTGAAGGATTCCCCCATCTGTGTGCAAAATTCATTCTAAACATTGCCTTCCCTCACAAGATTCATCATTGTCAAATGGCCAGTTCACATAATTTAAAGAAGTTCTACATGTGAAGACACTATCTATTATTTATTATATACCATTTCCTAGCTATATAATAAGAAAATATGTTAAATTTAGTGACTCAATATTTGTCGAAGATGAAAATAATGTAGCTAAATAATCTTATCAATCAATTAACTCATATGTCAAAAAAAAAGGAAGGTTAAAAAATGTAATATATGTTGGAAGGATACTACTTATTTAGTCAGTCAATTAATTAGTCAATAGATGTATAATGAGAAAAGAATTCCATCTATGAATTAATTGATTTTATAATATGAAGAAAGAAAAGATTGTTGATAGAGATCAATTCAGGCAAGGAAAATTATGGAAATCAAGAACCCCATTATCTATTTGCACAGAAATCAAGTCATATATATTTGGAAAGGTTTCAAGACTATTATGCAATTAAACTGCTTAATATTCGAGTAATTCTTTCATTCTAAAATATATTTTAATGAAAGCATTCATCATTATAGTGTGGGTGAGAGAGCATCCACCATTTTCCTCTTCTTTTGTAAACCCTAATTTTTGTAGTCAAATCTAATTAGAGGGTTTGTGTGCAAAAAAGTCTTTCGAGAAATTGATTATTCAATTTGTAATTATAGCTTAGTCTCTCCACTTTGCTACCAATAATTTGGCAATCTTTCTATCTTTTACTCTCTCTACTCTATAAGATAAAGAATAGTTATTGGGTCCATGGACGTAGGTGATTTGGCCGAACTACGTTAAATCTTTGTGTTCTCTACTATTTAATTTTTCTTTATCTGGTGATTATTGTTCATTGAATTGGTGGTTAATAATTAATCAATAAGCTAGACCCTTTTGGTTGCTACCATGCATAAGCCAAACTATTCCACAATGGTTTGGCATTAGTGAAAATTAATTAAAAAATTTCATAGTAGATTGGTATTAGAGCATCTATTAGGTGTGGCTTACATTTTATTAGATTAGGTGCGTAGATTGGAATATAATAGTTCCACATTGTAGGATATCCCAAAGGAGATGAGCATATAAATGTGATACGTAGTATGTAACAACAAGAGGTTCTTTTTGTTATAACAAGTGTTCCCATTAACATATATGTGCTTCAGGGGATGTTGGGATATCCAGTCATGATGCTGGCACCAAAAGGGATTCATTTAGAGGTCTTTCCTCTTTTACACTAAATGAGTGCTCACATGGTATGATCAGAGGGGGTGCCAAAACATTCAAAATGGTACCAGAGCCATGGTTCGAAGGGACCAATATGATGTAGTGTTGACCTAATTATACCATAATATGTGGCTTGAGCTCAGAATTTTCATCAATGTGGAGTTATATGTTAGAACATGACATGCTCCAACCATGGAAAAAGAGGACTCTTTGTAGAAACAACTTGGTCCAATTACTGAGTTGTGGCAGCGACCTAACTAAACTACAAAGAGGTGTTAGGGATCATATCCAAGTGTTTAGGGACTCTGTATAACTTCAAGTTGAATAGAGAAAATGCTCGCCCAGGTGGAGATCTGTTAGTAATGATCGTATTGTATTAGAGTGTGTGCATATATTAGATTATGATTAGTCTCACATTGTAAACGAGACGCGCATATACATTGGATTAGTAGCATGTAACAATAAGAGATACCTTTTGTTATAACAAGTGTTCCTATGAACAAATATGTGCTTCAAGGGGATGTTGGGATATGCAATCAAGATGTTGGCACCAAAAGAGCTTGTTTAGTGGCCTTACCTCTTCAACACTAAATGAAGATCGCATATAGTGGAGATGGGAGGGAGTGTCAAAAATTTCAACAATCATCATCATTTTCCACTTAAGTTGTGAGTTTACTTCGAATGATTGGTGTAACGACCCACTTTTCCCTACAGCTTAAGCAGACAATAAACCATACATGACCCACCAAAATTGAACGAAAAGGAGGATAGGTAGGAAAAAAAGAAGACAAGAAGAAACAAAAGAAAATAGAATCTCACAGCGGAACGAATAATATATAATATGAAATGGATCTTTACAAAAGAAACGAAACTGTAATATAACTACATCAATTAGATTACACCGACCAATTTTAGCTCGGATAGTTTAAATTGCATGCCCTTACAATTGTTGATAAACACGACCAATAGAAAACATAGTGGAACACAAAAAAAATATGTAGATGCTTCTAGGATCTCCGGCCCATCTTACGAGCTCCAACGCATCCAAGTAATTTGTAAATATGTTCGAACTGACCCAAGCATTAAAATGGAAGAATGCCGAGATCTGTCTGGTAAACCAAGGTGAGGAAAACTCACCCAAATGAAATTTAATGTTTATCAAAAACCTATCAAACAATGGTATTGTTGAATATGCGCTTATATGATTTTTGTTTGATGATAATAAACATATATACATTCGTTTAAATGTATTTGATAATATACTATTTTATTTTTTTCACAGATTAAATAAATATTTGCAGAATAAAATAAATAACACGAAATTTGTATTCAAACGAATATTTTATTCAAACAAATATTTATTACATCTTTGAATAGTACAATTTCAAGCTCTCACTATAACTATACAACTTTGATTACAATTACATCACATTTCACATTTACAATTCACCTCACTACATATCACTCACACTCATATTTATCTTCAACTTCATTCCAGTTTGAATCCAGCATCTGAGCGATCTGCAAAAATATAAACTAACGCAGTAAAATTGAAAATAAAATATTTTTGCGATATAAAATAAAACGTGAATTTTGAAAATGATATTTGCCTCAGTTATTTGGGTTGTTCGTCTTCATTTATATTTGAATTCATCATACACGAACAACTTGTGACATACACAGTATATTACTGTATATGCCACAAGGCCGTGCACGCCGATATATACACTTGATTGTTTTACAGGGACAGGTGCGCACAGGTCAAACCCAAATGAAAAACCGGGTTCAACTCACGTGCAATAACATTGAAAATCACGACATAAGCACAAGGTCAAATCCGAGTTTTGAAACTGGATTCAACACAAGGCGACATGACATGAATGCTATGTTCAAACATAACACAGCCTCAAACCAGCAGTATACAAGTACAAGACCACCAAGCAAAACCAGTTCAACATGCATGAAATGAAACAACAACATGCAATACAACAATCAGATGGTCAGAGCCATAGCAAACAGAGGCATCAATATGGTAACACAATTGCAACTCGACAAACAGCAAGACCAAACTGCACAAGTGACCACAAAGACCATCAGCTACATCAAAAGCAAGTGCAACACAGTTGCAAACAACAGGAATGAATATCAAGTGAATACAACATGAAGCACTGCTACTCAAGGCAACTAGAAATGAACAGTTTCAAAAATGTAAAGATCAGGAAAGTGAACAATGCTTGAAGGCTGCAGCGGTCAATATAAATGCACAGTGCAAACATATGTACATCAACCCAATAGTGATCATGCAAACTGACTTGAAGATGGCCACCAACATAAGCAACAACATGAACCAACTATATGAAGTACACAATAGGCCGAGTTTCAAGACACTAAGCAGCAGCAAGCAGATGCAAGCTACAACTTCAAATGAACCAGTGACAATGCAACAATCCACTCAACTGAGTACAGAGAAATGCACAAAAGCATGATGCAAACTGAACAAATATGCAACCATACAGCAGTCATGTATGCAACAGGTTCAAGGGCAGAAGGTGGAGACAACTCAAATGAACACAATGTTCACAAATGCAAAAGAACAGTGAACCATGTACAAACTGTAGTGAATACAGACAGTAAACCAAGCTTCACAATAAACATCTCATGAGTATAAGATGTCGAAGCCAGCAGTATCAATGACTATATGTACAGAAGCATAATTCAATTAAAATACCAACTGCAAATATCCAAAGCCACAGGAGAACAAGACACAATACACAAATACAAGTGCACAACTAAACTCGAGTGGAACAGAGAAGATATGGTACTAAGATAAAAATGCAAGTGATAGTGAATATGTACAAGTGCAGTGACCAGAAACTCAAGCTTCAAAAAGCTACAGCAACAATGCAAACTACAGGAATATAAAGCACAAAAGTGCAACAGTGAAGTTCAGCTATGCAAGTGAAACAACTACAGGCAGTGAATGAAGGTGAATAATATAACATGGCCGAGCATTGTACAAGAAGTATGCAGTTCAACACGTCTATGACAGCAAGTAAGTGAGTGCAACATGCAAGCATCAAGCTGCAGTTTTACCAAAAGTCAAGTATGCTACAAAAATAGCAAATCAACTTTATCAAGCATCAGAGGGAATCATCTATATCCAAACTGCAGATACAAAAATGTATCAAAGCCGTGTGTTTTAACAAGGCAACAGGTGAAAGCAAATTGAACAAGTCACAGTTTAAAGCCATGTTATTCAAGTAACATGAACTAGTCAGAATAAATCATCAAACATCAGAAATTAATCGAACGGCCGAGGTGAATAATATGACAAATTCAAATAGAGAATATACGACGCAAATCTAGGGTTACAAACCCTATATAAACCACGAATCATCATCGGCAATGAATGGAGTTCAATCAAGCATAACAGTATAGCATAAACGAAAATCACATACCGAATCGAAGTCGAACTCCATCAACATCGAAGCAGCCGCATAAGCAACGAAGAATCAATCGATCAAGGCAACACGCAAAACATCACTGGATCGATCGAATTAAAGCCGGCAATTTTACAAGCCCTAATTTCCAGAGCAGAGAGAACGAAAGCCCCAATTTTACAAGCCCTAATCTCAGAAAGAAGAAAACACGACCGACATTATTCTCAAGCAAAAAAAAAAAGGGGAACCAGGCCGATAAAATAAAAAGGAGAAAGGGGACGCAAACTTTTAATTTTTGGGCCGATTCTAATTTGGGCTTACTTGTTTTTAAATTAGGGTTATTTTGTTTTAATTTGTTTTTAACTTGTATTTTCTCTTAAAACCGTTTAATTTTCTAGTCGTGTGACTAGGGTACAAACTACGGTGTGTAGTTTGAGAATTCGCAACTCGGTGGTTGAGTTGTGGCAAGGTTTTGAGCGTAGAGTTAGATTAGTCAATAGCGGTGTATAGCGAGTTTACGTGTGTAAGCAAGGGACTATCTAATTTCTAGTAGAAACCTTGGGGGCAGCACGTAGGCAGGGTTTTGCCGAAGCTGGGTAAATTCTGTGTTGTTCTGTTTTATTCTGTTATTTATATTCTGCGATATCTGTGCTGCTATTCTGTGATCTGAATTGAAATTAATTTATAAGCTTCCGCGATTAATTTTTAATAATTTACACTATCACCCTATTCACCACCCCTCTAGGGTGAAATCGATCCTACAAGTGGTATCAGAGCTAGGACAGGAATAGAAGTCAACATCTGTTTTAAAAATTCATTTTTTTTTTAAAAATCAGTTTTTGTTTTAAAAATTTGAATTTTTAAAAATGGCTTCTTTTAATAATGCTTTTGCAGAAGGTCAATCCATAGTTAGACCACCAATGTTCAATGGTGAATATGCTTATTGGAAAAATATAATGCAAATTTTTCTGAAAACCATTGACGCTTGGAATATTGTTGAGACAGGTTATAGAATACCAACTATAACTGTAGATAATCAGGAAATAGAGAAACCAAAGGAACAATGGACAGAATTAGAAAATAAATTACAGAATACTAATGCCAAAGCTATGAATTCTATTATCTGTTCATTGGATCAATTTGAATTTAATCGTGTCTCACATTGTCTAACTGCGCAGGAAATATGGCACATACTAGAAGTGACTCACGAAGGAACATCTCAAGTCAAAGAATCTCGCCTTGCAATGCTAAGCAGCGAATACGAGAACTTCAAAATGGTGAAGGAAGAAAATGTCAAAGAGATGTACGGACGACTCTCCAATATCGTATACAAATCAAAAGCTCTCGGAAAAACATACACCGAATTAGAAATAGTCCGGAAAATCCTCAGAGTCCTTCCACGAAGCTTTGAAGCAAAAGTTACTGCCATACAAGAATCGAAAGATTTAAAACAACTTAAAGTTGAGGAACTCATCGGAAATCTCACCACTTATGAGCTAGAAATGAAATTCAAAGAAGAGCGTGAAGGAGGTGACACTCAAAAGAAATCAATAGCTCTCAAAGGAACAACCGAAAGTGATGATGATAACGATGAAGATGATGGAGCAGCAGAATTGGAGCTGTTAATAAGGAAATTCAAAAAATGGAATCAAAAACATGGAAATTCAGCTCGAAATCAAAAAGCAAAAAGCAGAATAGCCAAAGCACTAGACTACTCAGAAGAACAAAAGTTTATTTGTTATAATTGCAACAAACCCGGCCATATCAAGCCCGATTGTCCACAAATTAAATCCAGCCACTGAAAGAAACAGAAAAAGAAAAGTTTTGCAGCCACTTGGGATGAAATAGACAAGAATGATCAAAGCACTGGCAGTGAAAGCGAAAAGGCAGAATTGTGTCTTCGAGGTGATACAACTGACAGTGACGATGACGAGCCAAGTGAGGTATCAAAACTTACCCATTCTGAGTTGCTTATATATTTTCATGAAGTAAACGGTTGTTTTGAACGACTTAGGGAAAAATACGCCAAACTTGAATCTCAAAAAGATACTTTGATAGAATGTAATAAACAACTTGATCAATTAGTTAAAACCTATCAAAGTAGGATCCCTAAGTGTGATAAGTGTCCAACATTTGATGAGGAAATTAAAAAATCAGAAATTAAAATAAAATCGCTTGAAAATGAAATTCTGATTTTAAAGGAGAATGAAAATACTAGGAGAGAGAATTCTATTAAAAAGTGCACACAGTTGTTAAACGAAAATGAATTTCTCAAATCAAAAGTCCAACAATTATCTACGACTTTAGATAAATTTTCAAAAAGTGAAAAATCGTTGAATATGCTATTAGGAAAGCAAACTGTTAATACGGTTAGACAAGGACTTGGATTTAATAATTCAAAAATTGATGAAAACAAGATTAATCAAGTTAATTCTATGTGCACAATTTGTAGAAAATTTGGACACGATCACAATAATTGTTGGTATAGACCCAAACATGTGAAAACTATACCGATTTGGGTTCCAAAAGGCACAAATATAAAATCTCTCAAAGTTAAACAAATTTGGGTGCCAAAGGGAACAATTATAAATAGTTTTGGGTCTACACAAAATTATTTTTCAAAATTTTCTGCCACTAACAACCATGGACCTATAAAAACAAATAGGTCACGTAAATCCTTTTCCGTGTAGGTGTGGTGGCAGGCTAAGGAACAACAATAGTGTTCTCTGGATTTTGGCTGTTTCAGAAACACAACGGGCGACAAAGCTAAGTTCCTTAGCCTAGTATAAGGGTGACAAAATCACAATGAACAACGACGAGAAATATCGTAAAGGTAAAGACAGGTAAAAGTATATTTATTTGTACGATATATTAAATGTGATAATCTGTACCATTTTCTGAATAAAATCAGCCAATTATGATATGATGATGATTTAATTATGATTTTGATTCTGACTTTATTCAAAATTGATTAGCCATTTATATTCTTATGCCAAAAACACTATAAAATTCTCTAGAATTACTTGATATATAAGTTTGAGAGAAAAATAGTGTTTTGATTGGATAATAATATTGTTGTTATAATATTTTTGGCTAAATCTATATTCATGTTTTGACACGGCCTCGATTTAAAATCCTAATGAATTCTATTTTAAAAATTGTGAAAAGGATGTTAAATTTTTTTGAAATTGTTGAAACTATTAAGAAATTGCTTTGAAATAAAAATAACGTTTGATGGCTTCTAAAATTGACACTTTAATATATGATTGATTGTTGACACAGTTTTCATTTCAAATCCAAGAGAATTTCATTTAAAATTTGTTGATAATAATCATGAGAAATTTCTTAATCTGGTCTTTGACATTCAACGAGTGAATTTTGAGTGAAATTTAAATTCAGATGCAGATTACACTGGTAATATGGTTGATAGAAAAATTACTAGTGGAACATGATTAATTTTTGACACATTCATTAACTGCATCGTTTTTCAAAGAAAATATCTGCATATTTTTCATTTCAAATAATTTTCAAATAGCAGAAAATTTTCTTTTAAAACCCCCTGGAGAAAATCATTTTTGACCATATTTTCAGATTAGTCATTTTGAAAAATTGGTTTCATAATTATTTTTGAATTTGATTTTAAATGACTATATTGACTAATCTGACTCCCTAATGTTTATCGAAAAGAAAAATAGTAATAGAAAAAGTGATGAGTGTTGATATTTATCATATATTATAACTCGAGAAAGTATAATTAGAAAATTTCTTTAGAAATTTAAACAAGAGTTATAAAACTTTTTGTTGGTAAAAATTCCATGACCATCCTATATCTATCATATTTCTAACAACTATCACTCATCAAAACTCTATATAGTTTGTCGATATGTGGTACTTTAAACAGGAATCGTTCGTTTTTCATTTTCACATTTTTTTAAAAAAAAAGCAAAAATAAATAAATAAATAAATACCAAAGTATTCACTCTCATTTAAAAGTCCTCACGGTTATGCATGGGTGAATTACTTGGAATTTGTTATGTGCTTCCATGCTCATTTAAAAGTCCTCACGGTTATGCATGTATGGAACGCATATCAAAAGTTGATTTTTTTTTCTTTTAAAATAAACAAGTTGATTCTAATCCCATTTAAAAGTCCTCACGGTTATGCGTGGTTAGAAGATACTTGAATTCATTTTTTTTTTAAATAAAATAAAATAAAATTGGAATACTACTAATCTCATTTAAAAGTCCTAACGGTTATGCATGGTTAGTAGATATTCAAATTCCTGATATAAATATACCACAAATAGACACAACTGTATGGTTTTATATGATGACATCACTTCCATCATTCTAAAAGTGGAATATGCGCCTAACAAAATATTTATGATTTTTGTTTGATTTTTTATTGAAATTTAATATTTATATTCAATTGAGTTTTAATGTTGGATTGATATCGATTACTTTATCTCTATTTTCTCTAATACTATTATTCTTTTGCTGATAACAAAAGGGGGAGAGAAAAGTTAAGATTTTGTCAAATAAAATCAAGCAAAGGTCAAATAATTTTCCATTTGCATATAGACTCATTCACACATTTTATTTGTATGCATATATGTAGGGGGAGTCATATATGTAGGGGGAGTATCATATAGAAAGGAAGCATTCAAATAGGGGGAGCAATTGAAATTATCAAATACTTTTAATATATTCAAAATCTTAAATATATGTTTGTTATCATCAAAAGGGGGAGATTGTTGAATATGCGCTTATATGATTTTTGTTTGATGATAATAAACATATATACATTCGTTTAAATGTATTTGATAATATACTATTTTATTTTTTTCACAGATTAAATAAATATTTGCAGAATAAAATAAATGACACGAAATTTGTATTCAAACGAATATTTTATTCAAACAAATATTTATTACATCTTTGAATAGTACAATTTCAAGCTCTCACTATAACTATACAACTTTGATTACAATTACATCACATTTCACATTTACAATTCACCTCGCTACATATCACTCACACTCGTATTTATCTTCAACTTCATTCCAGTTTGAATCCAGCATCTGAGCGATCTGCAAAAATATAAACTAACGCAGTAAAATTGAAAATAAAATATTTTTGCGATATAAAATAAAACGTGAATTTTGAAAATGATATTTGCCTCAGTTATTTGGGTTGTTCGTCTTCATTTATATTTGAATTCATCATACACGAACAACTTGTGACATACACAGTATATTACTGTATATGCCACAAGGCCGTGCACGCCAATATATACACTTGATTGTTTTACAGGGACAGGTGCGCACAGGTCAAACCCAAATGAAAAACCGGGTTCAACTCACGTGCAATAACATTGAAAATCACGACATAAGCACAAGGTCAAATCCGAGTTTTGAAATTGGATTCAACACAAGGCGACATGACATGAATGCTATGTTCAAACATGACACAGCCTCAAACCAGCAGTATACAAGTACAAGACCACCAAGCAAAACCAGTTCAACATGCATGAAATGAAACAACAACATGCAATACAACAATCAGATGGTCAGAGCCATAGCAAACAGAGGCATCAATATGGTAACACAATTGCAACTCGACAAACAGCAAGACCAAACTGCACAAGTGACCACAAAGACCATCAGCTACATCAAAAGCAAGTGCAACACAGTTGCAAACAACAGGAATGAATATCAAGTGAATACAACATGAAGCACTGCTACTCAAGGCAACTAGAAATGAACAGTTTCAAAAATGTAAAGATCAGGAAAGTGAACAATGCTTGAAGACTGCAGCAGTCAATATAAATGCACAGTGCAAACATATGTACATCAACCCAATAGTGATCATGCAAACTGACTTGAAGATGGCCACCAACATAAGCAACAACATGAACCAACTATATGAAGTACACAATAGGCCGAGTTTCAAGACACTAAGCAGCAGCAAGCAGATGCAAGCTACAACTTCAAATGAACCAGTGACAATGCAACAATCAACTCAACTGAGTACAGAGAAATGCACAAAAGCATGATGCAAACTGAACAAATATGCAACCATACAGCAGTCATGTATGCAACAGGTTCAAGGGCAGAAGGTGGAGACAACTCAAATGAACACAATGTTCACAAATGCAAAAGAACAGTGAAGCATGTACAAACTGTAGTGAATACAGACAGTAAACCAAGCTTCACAATAAACATCTCATGAATATAAGATGTCGAAGCAGCAGTATCAATGACTATATGCACAGAAGCATAATTCAATTAAAATACCAACTGCAAATATCCAAAGCCACAGGAGAACAAGACACAATACACAAATACAAGTGCACAACTAAACTCGAGTGGAACAGAGAAGATATGGTACTAAGATAAAAATGCAAGTGATAGTGAATATGTACAAGTGCAGTGACCAGAAACTCAAGCTTCAAAAAGCTACAGCAACAATGCAAACTACAGGAATATAAAGCACAAAAGTGCAACAGTGAAGTTCAGCTATGCAAGTGAAACAACTACAGGCAGTGAATGAAGGTGAATAATATAACATGGCCGAGCATTGTACAAGAAGTATGCAGTTCAACACGTCTATGACAGCAAGTAAGTGAGTGCAACATGCAAGCATCAAGCTGCAGTTTTACCAAAAGTCAAGTATGCTACAAAAATAGCAAATCAACTTTATCAAGCATCAGAGGGAATCATCTATATCCAAACTGCAGATACAAAAATGTATCAAAGCCGTGTGTTTTAACAAGGCAACAGGTGAAAGCAAATTGAACAAGTCACAGTTTAAAGCCGTGTTATTCAAGTAACATGAACTAGTCAGAATAAATCATCAAACATCAGAAATTAATCGAACGGCCGAGGTGAATAATATGACAAATTCAAATAGAGAATATACGACGCAAATCTAGGGTTACAAACCCTATATAAACCATGAATCATCATCGGCAATGAATGGAGTTCAATCAAGCATAACAGTATAGCATAAACGAAAATCACATACCGAATTGAAGTCGAACTCCATCAACATCGAAGCAGCCGCATAAGCAACGAAGAATCAATCGATCAAGGCAACACGCAAAACATCACTGGATCGATCGAATTAAAGCCGGCAATTTTACAAGCCCTAATTTCCAGAGCAGAGAGAACGAAAGCCCCAATTTTACAAGCCCTAATCTCAGAAAGAAGAAAACACGACCGACATTATTCTCAAGCAAAAAAAAAAAAAGGGGAACGTGGCCGATAAAATAAAAAGGAGAAAGGGGACGCAAACTTTTAATTTTTGGGCCGATTCTAATTTGGGCTTACTTGTTTTTAAATTAGGGTTATTTTGTTTTAATTTGTTTTTAACTTGTATTTTCTCTTAAAACCGTTTAATTTTCTAGTCGTGTGACTAGGGTACAAACTACGGTGTGTAGTTTGAGAATTCGCAACTCGGTGGTTGAGTTGTGGCAAGGTTTTGAGCGTAGAGTTAGATTAGTCAATAGCGGTGTATAGCGAGTTTACGTGTGTAAGCAAGGGACTATCTAATTTCTAGTAGAAACCTTGGGGGCAGCACGTAGGCAGGGTTTTGCCGAAGCTGGGTAAATTCTGTGTTGTTCTGTTTTATTCTGTTATTTATATTCTGCGATATCTGTGCTGCTATTCTGTGATCTGAATTGAAATTAATTTATAAGCTTCCGCGATTAATTTTTAATAATTTACACTATCACCCTATTCACCCCCCCTCTAGGGTGAAATCGATCCTACAGGTATCACATAAGACCATGTCGCACATAACACGGATGAGTTTATACCTTACGAAAAACAAAACATTTTCTATAGAAAATCCATTAAAATTATAATAATGTCTAGGGGTCAAAGTAAAATACAAATAAAGCTGAAATGCTTTCATCTCACATTTTAACATAGTTGGGCATAACTAAGTTTATACGTCGTTTATTGGAGAATGGATTCCATACACCACTGGGCAACTGGGGTACTGTGACGCCCCACCTCTATGTTCATAATACAAAGGGTATTAAAAGAAATACTGTCTGTTATTACGAAGAATAAGGCTGGATAGGAGCGGCCATCCGTAGTTAGGCCTTACACTAGTATTGGTTATCTCGATAGGAGTGGTGTATACAGATATATATATATATATATATATATATATCTTTTTTCCATCTCTTATTTATTTACTCCCATCAACATATCCAATTCCAGTATAAAACGAACTACGACGGTTCATAATAGTTTAGGACAATAGATATAATAATAACACAGATAATATAAATGCGGAACATAGATAAAACCAAAATGTCTCATATATATAATAACTGATGTCAGTTACAATACATGTGATACAATACATATGATACAACTACAACTGTCGACTCTGGAAGTTACATACACAAGTACATTATCGTAAATAATATACATGAATATACAACATCCTATACTAAGACAACGACTACTCCAAAAAGTTTGAAAAAACTTCATCGCTCTAGCAGCAACCCAAAGTAAGATATCAACAACCTGTAAATACTCGGTCCGAGCCGAGTATTACATTCAAAAGAAAATAATACACGGGTCAGTCTAATTCAAACTCAGTTATTAGTGCACATAAGCAATAATAATTAAGTAACAAATAGACCACAATCACAATAAGTCTCGTCTATCCGATCCTTAAATAAAGGAATCGGATAACGATAAATTTAACACGTAGCAGTGTTAAACAACAAATCAACAAATCCAAACTATCAACGAAGACAAATTAAAAAGATTACCAGAGAAGATAATTTAGAAAACAACAGAATTGCCTAAACGGCAATTAACGACAAAATTCAATTGTTAAATAAAAAAAGTAGAAACTCATAATCTAATTGTCAAAAAGATAATTAGATATCGACAAAATCATTAAACTAAACCAAATCAAAATATGATTCAAAACATATTGAATTGAATAAACGAAACAGTCAAACAATTGTAATATCAATTAAAACGACCATTCGAGTAGGGCTGCAGTACACGCACGCGTGTACTGCCTAGCCGGTACGGCATAAGTAATATGCAAAAGATCAATAAATCAAAACAAAATAGAATATCATAAAATCCATACCGTGTGGCTGCAGTTCACGCTTGCGTGCACTGCCTTGCCACTACAGTGATGATGTACCCAAAGGCTCAATACCGTGTGGCTGCAGTTCACGCTTGCGTGCACTGCCTTGCCACTGCAGTACCAGACGCCATCATAACTCCAACTATTGACAGCAAATCAATACTGCAGAGGTCAAGTCACGTCTATCATGACTCAATACAACTGCAAATCAACTCAACTCGAATGACCAAGTGCACAAAGGCAGTGGTACTAATACACGAAAACAGCAGAATGTTGGTGCAAGCACCAACGATATGACAACATAACATATATCATTGCATATACAGGGATAGCAACAAGGCACAAAGGCTAGCCAAGAATACATGTACAACGATCAACACTGTGAGCACTGTGGAATGCACGGGTGTGCAACAGTCAAGCAAAATGACTCAACACAAATGAATGCGACTCATTTCTCGATGCAATAAAATAACTGGAGTACAAATGAAGATGCAAAATAAACTACATCAGAGAAATGACATGAACACTTCGTGCTACAGGCTAGCTCGAGTGCAAATAGAGATGCAAAGTAAACTACTAATATAAACAATGCCTGTTACATGATGACCAGACAACATGGGCTCTAGTGGGACTGCACAAGAAAACAGGTGCAACTACAGTGACAACACGATGTAACAGTGAAAATAACTATATGCATATAGAAACTGGCAGTGGCGACTGATGGTATACCAGAGTCCATCATATAACAGCAATGCAGTACATACATATGTACTCAAGGCAACAAGTAAGCAACCCAGTGCCAACATAAGCACTGACAAAAATCAAGTCCAGAACATAAATCTAGACCAGAATGAAGAATAAATGAATCAGAATCCAAATTCATATGAAACTTCCAGATCAGAGATACAGACCAAATAGCCAACATGATCAAAGGAGCATAACTCAGACCCAACTAAGTGAAGAAATGCACAATGTCAAATGCAAAACTCAGACTCGACTTAGTGTACATATAATAAAGTCTAGGTGCTGTATAGAGAACAATGAATCAGTGTGCAAGTATGGACAGAGCTCGAGCACAAGATATAGCAACACTTCAATGATCAAACTCAGGCCGAAACAGTAACCACAAAGATACAACCAAAAGAGAACAATGAATGCAAAATGAGCTATATGAACAATAGTGGTACAAATTCAAACTCAACAGTGAACTGGTCGAATCAATGCAGCTACATATATAACAACCATGCCAGCCTCAATATTGAAGAACATATTTCAAATGCAGTGACACCACTTACTCAAGTGCACAATGCAAATGAACTCCGCCAAGTACAAAACATACGAACCAGAATGCACAAATACATATGACACTGAAACAAATGAACTTGACCAGTATCCAAAAATACAAGATAAAACACAATTCTAAATGAATATAAAATGACCAGTTTTGACCAAGAAATGGCCAGAACTAAGGCAACAATGTGCACAGGTCATGGAAGTAACAATTGTATAGAGACAATAATCACTTCACCAAGTACAAAAGAAATCAAGACAAGCACTGATACAAAGATGGCCAGAGCCAAAGTACACAAGAGCCAGAAATTCAAGAGGTCAGAATACAAAATTTGGAACAAGTCAGCAACCAACAAAGGTCCAAGTCAAACATTATCCAGTATCAAGCCGAAGTCAACTATGCCATAGAGTAACCATCCATGCCAAAGCCATGGAATAACAAAACAACTCAAAGCCGATGACAACCCAAAAATGCAATTCAAATCAAACTGTGTCAAAATCAACATCGTAATAACCCCAAAATCAAACAAAACGATACACAAAATTCATCTGATCGAAGTCAAATGAAGCCGTGGTGGCCGCGAGGTACAACGATGTCGCGACAACCAGAAAACAAGAAATCATCACATCAAAACAAAATAGAACTACTGAGGTACACAATAATAAGAAAGAACCAGATGTGAGTGATAATTCACTCACCTTAATTTGAAGCGAAGACAGACAAAGCCAGAAACACGATGTCGACTGAAGAAAACCCTAGCCGAATCAATTATTCAATCGAGCATTTCAAAGTCGCCACCTTCGCATTCATGAAAACCCTCAGTTGCATAGACGAAGAACAAAGCCCTATTTTTGATCGAATAAAGAAAGAATAGAGCCGCCATTTTTACGTTTATTTGTTTTGGACCTAGGGTTTTTCGAATGGAAGTGAACAATGGAGGAACGATTATCAACCCTTAATAAAAATCACGGCATCAACAAAGCATGGGCCAAGATGATTTTAAAGCCCACCTAATTCCTTAATCAAATTTATAAAATAATTTGCAACTGATTAAAACACTTAACAGCAATTAGCAATAATTTAATCGTCATTTGACGGTAATTAATTGTTATAAAACCCCGGTTTGTTACAGACTCCCCTCCTTATAAAAGTTGCGTCCCCGCAATTTTCATAATTAAAGATGTCGATAACAATTATTTTTCTAACATAAACTAGTTAAGCTAGAAAAATAATGGTCGGGAACACAAACACCAAAGAAATCTTTTAATTTCATAAAAGAAATTCACAAATTTTCAACAAAATCTAATTATCAAATAGATAATCAGAAAACAAAAAAACTGAATAAATGCAATTATCAGCAATATTCAATTATCAATTAGATAATTAGAATATAGAAATCACAATATAGCAATTCTAATTATCGATACGATAATTAGAAAACAGAAATATTTAATTATCAACAAAGATAATTAGAAAACACCAAATCACAAATCGCAAAACCGCAAACATCTAGGTATCAACCAGAAAATCAGAAAGACATGCACTCCATAATCAGTAAACTCTAACTATCAACAGAGATAGATAGAAAACAGCAATTCAATATAATCAACATAGTCTAGAATCAATTAGAGACTAGAAAATCCTATAATCAGCAAAAATTTGCAATTATCAAAAACGATAATCAATTCTCAAATCAACAAATATTCGATTTTCAAAAACGATAATCAAATCTCAAATCAACAAATATTCGATTATCAAAAACGATAATCAAATCAACAAATGTTCAATTATCACAAACAATAATCAAATCTCAAATCAACAAATATTCAATTATCAAAAACGATAATCAATCTCAAATCAACAAATATTCGATTATCAAAAACGATAATCAAATCTCAAATCAACAAATATTCAATTATCAAAAACAATAATCAAATCTCAAATCAACAAATATTCGATTATCAAAAACGATAATCAAATCAACAAATATCGATTTTCACAAACGATAATCAAATCTCAAATCAACAAATATTCGATTATCAAAAACGATAATCAATCTCTAATCAACAAATATTCGATTATCAAAAACGATAATCGAATCTAAAATCAACAAATATTCGATTATCAAAAACGATAATCAAATCAACAAATGTTTGATTATCACAAACGATAATCAAATCTCAAATCAACAAATATTCGATTATCAAAAACGATAATCAAATCTCAAATCAACAAATATTCGATTATCAAAAACGATAATCAAATCAACAAATATTCGATTATCACAAACGATAATCAAATCTCAAATCAACAAATATTCGATTATCAAAAACGATAATCAAATCAACAAATATTTGATTACCACAAACGACTATCAAATCTCAAATCAACAAATATTCGATTATCACAAACGACAATCAAATCTCAAATCAACAAATATTCGATTATTAAAAACGATAATCAAATCTCAAATCAACAAATATTTGATTATCAAAAACGATAATCAAATCTCAAATCAACAATTATTCGATTATCAAAAACGATAATCAAATCTCAAATCAACAAATATTCGATTATCAAAAACGATAATCAAATCAACAAATATTCGATTATCACAAACAATAATCAAGTCTCAAATCAACAAATATTCGATTATCAAAAACGATAATCAAATCTCAAATCAACAAATATTCGATTATCAAAAACGATAATCAAATCTCAAATCAACAAATATTCGATTATCAAAAACGATAATCAAATCAACAAATATTCGATTATCACAAACGATAATCAAATCTCAAATCAGCAAATATTCGATTATCTCAAACGATAATCAAATCTCAAATCAACAAATATTTGATTATCAAAAACGATAATCAAATCAACAAATATCCAATTATCAACAAAGATAACTAGAACTCATATCAACAAATGTCCAATTACCTGCAGATAATTGGAAACAACAAATATCTAGAAATCAATGAAGATAATCTAGAAAATCAACATAAAAGGTGGATCGATCCCATCAAATGGCGAGTTTTAGCTACGCCGCACGTGCATCAACAAATGGCCGAAGCCTACCAAGTACCCAACATAATTTTGGCGCCCAACAAATGACCCAGAGGTCCAATAAATGACCCGAAGGTCTGGTACTGGTATTGACCCGAAGGTCCAACAAATGACCCGGAGGTCCAACATAGTGGCTCGAAAGCACACGAAAATCATCAAATAATTCAATTAACGAGTCCGGAATTAACCGAAATAGCAAACGCACATGTCCCATACCACATGTTTCACTAAATCGTTTGATTCTCTTCATCGTTTCCTTGAAAGTGCAAAATTATGTATTCCAAAAATAACATTTCACATTCTCAAACGGACAAGTCCGGAATTAAGTGAATCAGTAAAAGAAAGGGGTCATAGTCCTCGATTTTGCTGAAACGTTTAAATCACTTCCTCATTCTTTTGAAAGTGTAAACTGTAAAAATTCTGAAAACAATTTCATTTATTTTATAAAAGTAATAATTTACATTCTCAAACGGACAAGTCTGGAATTAAGCGAATCAGTAAAAGAAAGGGTTCATAGTCCTCGATTTTGCTGAAACGTTTAAATCGCTTCCTCATTCTTCTGAAAGCGTAAACTATAAAAATTTTGGAAAACAATTTTATTTTTAAAACGATTTGCAAATCCGTGATAAAACAGCAACATTATGACAATTTCGACAAGAAAATTGCACTTCTCAAAATACCATAAAACGGACAACAAAATTAGTATTGCGGGATAACCGCTTGAAAATCCACTTTAAAATTTGACGAAGTCAATGCGACCGTA
Source organism: Allium cepa (assembly GCA_030765085.1). Classification (NCBI taxonomy): domain Eukaryota; kingdom Viridiplantae; phylum Streptophyta; class Magnoliopsida; order Asparagales; family Amaryllidaceae; genus Allium; species Allium cepa. The sequence continues at coordinate 855,196,206 of CM060931.1, forward strand.
ATTTTTAAACGTCAAAATCTCATCAAAATAATTTGCATCAGAATATAATATCAGTGAATTTCCATTCATTAAAATGTCAACAAAACACCGTGCTTCAAAAATTTTGCATTGGTGTAAAAAATCCCGTTATAAAATAATGGCAACAAAATACGTTTAAAACCAAACATCGGTTCAACGTAAAAATAATGCAGTAACGTGCAACATATATTTGCACGTATACCGCCAAAATGAAGAAAGAAATCATTCAAATATATCTTCAATGAAGATAATTCAAAACAACAAAAATCTCAACAAAATCACATATCAGCAATCGCTTCGGATCCTCAAATCGGATTCAAAATTTTGAAAGAAAACAAAATAAACACAGCTATGTGAACAACAAATGAAATTTATTTCAATTTCATATTTTGATTTTTAAATCAAAAGGATTATCAGCTGTGTTCAGCGAAGTCAGTCTCACCATTTTCGCTGCGCACTCTAATAAACAAAACACGAATCAACCAATCATCAAAACACAGTTACACTTTTTATTTTTAAATAAAGATATTTAAAAATTTCATCAAAATTTCAAAACTTTAGTTTTGGCTCAAAGCACAACTAAAACATCGACTAATAGTTGTAACACATGTTCCATCCAAGTTATGTTTTATATTATGTCCATAAACCACAAGCTCTGATACCCACTGTGACGCCCCACCTCTATGCTCATAATAACAAAGGGTATTAAAAGAAATACTGTCTATTATTACGAAGAATAAGGCTGGATAGGAGCGGCCATCCGTAGTTAGGCCTTACACTAGTATTGGTTATCTCGATAGGAGTGATATATATATATATATATATATATATATATATATATATATATATTCATCTCTTATTTATTTACTCCCATCAACATATCCAATTCCAGTATAAAACGAACTACGATGGTTCATAATAGTTTAGGACAATAGATATAATACTAACACAGATAATATAAATGCGAAACACAGATAAAACCAAAATGTCTCATATATATAATAACTGATGTCAGTTACAATACATGTGATACAATACATATGATACAACTACAACTGTCGACTCTGGATGTTACATACATAAGTACATTATCGTAAATAATATACATGAATATACAACATCCTATACTAAGACAACGACTACTCCAAAAAGTATGAAAAGACTTCATCGCTCTAGCAGCAAACCAAAGTAAGATATCAACAACTTGTAAATACTCGGTCTGACCCGAGTATTACATTCAAAAGAAAATAATACACGGATCAGTCTAATTCAAACTCAGTTATTAGTGCACATAAGCAATAATAATTAAGTAACAAATAGACTACAATCACAATAAGTCTCGTCTATCCGATCCTTAAATAAAGAAATCGGATAATGATAAATATAACACGTAGCAGTGTTAAACAACAAATCAGCAAATCCAAATTATCAACGAAGACAAATTAAAAAGATTACCAGAGAAGATAATTTAGAAAACAACAGAATTGCCTAAATGGCAATTAACGACGAAATTCAATTATTAAATATAAAAAATTAGAAACTCATAATCTAATTATCAAAAAGATAATTAGATATCGACAAAATCATTAAATTAAACCAAATCAAAATATGATTCAAAACATATTGAATTGAATGAACGAAACAATCAAACAATTGAAATATCAATTAAAACGACAATTCGAGTAGGGCTGCAGTACACGCACACGTGTACTGCCTCGCCGCTACGGCATAAGTAATATGCAAAAGATCAATAAATCAAAACAAAATAGAATATCATAAAAGCCATACCGTGTGGCTGCAGTTCACGATTGCGTGCAATGCCTTGCCACTACAATGATGATGTACCCAAAAGCTCAATACCGTGTGGCTGCAGTTCACGCTTGTGTGCACTGCCTTGCCACTGCAGTACCTGACATCATCATAACTCCAACTATTGACAGCAAATCAATACTGCAGAGGTCAAGTCACGTCTATCATGACTCAACACAACTGCAAATCAACTCAACTCGAATGACCAAATGCACAAAGGCAGTGGCACTAATACAAGAAAACAGCAAAATGATGGTGCAAGCACCAACGATATGACAACATAACATATAGCATTGCATATACAGGGATAGCAACAAGGCACAAAGGCCAGCCAAGAATAAATGTACAACGATCAACACTGTGATCACTGTGGAATGCACGGGTGTGCAACATTCAAGCAAAATGGCTCAACACAAATAAATGCGACTCATTTCTCCATGCAATAGAATAACTGGAGTACAAATGAAGATGCGAAATAAACTGCATCAGAGAAATGACATGAACACTGCGTGCTACAGGCTAGCTCGAGTGCAAATAGAGATGCAAAGTAAACAACTAATATAAACAATGCGTGTTACATGATGACCAGACAACATGGGCTCTAGTGGGACTGCACAAGCAAACATGTGCAACTACAGTGACAACATGATGTAACAGTGAAAATAACTATATGCATATAGAAACTGGCAGTGGCGACTGATGGTATACCAGAGTCCATCATATAACAGCAATGCAGTACATACATATGTACTCAAGGCAACAAGTAAGCAACCCAGTGCCAACATAAGCACTGACAAAAATCAAGTCCAGAACATAAATCCTGACAAGAATGAAGAATAAATGAATCAGAATCCAAATTCATATGAAACTTCCGGATCAGAGATACAGACCAAATAGCCAACATGATGAAAGGAGCATAACTCAGACCCAACAAGGTGCAGAAATGCACAATGTGAAATGCAAAACTCAGACTAGACTTAGTGTACATATAATAAAGTCTAGGTGTTGTATAGAGAACAGTGAATCAGTGTGCAAGTATGGACAGAGCTCGAGCACAAGATATAGCAACACTTCAATGATCAAACTCAGGCCGAAACAGTAACCACAAAGATGCAACCAAAAGAGAACAATGAATGCAAAATGAGCTATATGAACAATAGTGGTACAAATGCAAACTCAACAGTGAACTGGTCGAATCAATGCAGCTACATATATAATAACCACGCCAGCCTCAATATTGAAGAACAGATTTCAAATGCAGTGACACCACTTACTCAAGTGCACAATGCAAATGAACTCCACCAAGTACAAAACATACGAACCAGAATGCACAATTACATACGACACTGAAACAAATGAACTTGGCCAGTATCCAAAAATACAAGATAAAACACAATTCTAAATCAATATAAAATGACCATTTTTGACCAAGGAATGGCCGGAACTAAGGCAACAATGTGCACAGGTCAGGGAAGTAACAATTGTATAGAGACAATAATCACTTCACCAAGTACAAAAGAAATCAAGATAAGCACTGATACAAAGATGGCCAGAGCCAAAGTACACAAGAGCCAAGAATTCAAGAGGCCATAATACAAAATTTGGAACAAGTCAGCAACCAACAAAGGTCAAAGTCAAACATTATCCAGTATCAAGCCGAAGTCAACTATGCCACAGAGTAACCATGCCAAAGCCATGGAATAACAAAACAACTCAAAACCGATGCCAACCCAAAAATGCAACTCAAATCAAACTTTGTCTAAATCAACATCGTAATAATCCCAAAATCAAACAAAACGATACACAAAATTCATCTGATCGAAGTTAAATGAAGCCGTAGTGGCTGCGAGATACAACGATGCCGCGACAACCAGAAAACAAGAAATCATCACATCAAAACAAAATAGAACTGCTGAGATACACAATAATAAGAAAGAACCAGATGTGAGTGATAATTCACTCACCTTAATTTGAAGCGAAGACAGACAAAGCCGGAAACACGATGTCGATTGAAGAAAACCCTAGCCGAATCAATTATTCAATCGAGTATTTCAAAGTCGCCACCTTCGCATTCATGAAAACCCTCAGTTGCATAGACGAAGAACAAAGCCCTATTTTTGATCGAACAAAGAAAGCAGAGCCGCCATTTTTACGTTTATTTGTTTTGGACCTAGGGCTTTTCGAATGGAAGTGTACAATGGAGGAACGGTTATCAACCCTTAATAAAAATAATGGCATCAACAAAGCATGGGCCAAGATGATTTTAAAGCCCACCTAATTCCTTAATCAAATTTATAAAAGAATTTGCAACTGATTAAAACACTTAACAGCAATTAGCAATAATTTAATCGTCATTTGACGGTAATTAATTGTTATAAAACCCCGGGTTGTTACAGGTACCGTCCATCACGGTGCTCTCTAAATAAAATTACACCGAGGACCTCATCGGAATCCTCTACCAACATAGATCTGGTCTACCGCTTCACTAGTAGTACCAAATGTGATCACCCCTTTAATGGGCCCTGAAGCATTCAAATGAGAGATTATAACGACTCTAGGTTATGATGATAATACCTTTGATGGCAGCGATCCACTTAACCTAGCTGCATCTTCCATGTTTTAGTCATTGCCGGTTGATGAGGCTTGATGCCACACTTTACCTTTTATGTACCACTTCCCACTTGGAAATTGGAGTGCTAACACTACCTTCCGTGTAACAATGTAATGCCAGCATTCATCCATATAAGTTGTCCAGGAGGTAGACAAACCGAAGGCACTACTTCTACTACATCTATTTTGGAATCACCCTCAGGATTAGTAGCAAACAGCTCTTGCGCTTCAAAGAGCTCCATCTTTAATTCTGGCATCTTCAAGATATCTTCACTTCGAAACACTTGAGTTGGATCAAAGTGGTTTTCTGATAACATATCTGATCCTGGTCTCTTCGAAACGACATTCAATAGTTTTCAGTAAACTCAACCTCGGTTCTTTAGGAAATAAACAGACAAAGATAAGAGTGGAGGTCACCTCCTAACCGTTTGTGGGTGGATTTCCTTATCGTTTTCGTAGGAGAACGAAACAAGGTTTGTATGTACGGTATAACATCATCGAAGATGACTGCGTTATATAACTCACATGTTTCTCCTAGATATTTCCATTGTTACTTTTGGGTCCAAATTCGATAGTCAATCATTTAATTATCGAATAAACAAACATCCAAATCAGGGATTTATTTCCAAAGGGGAAACCAACATTGATTCAGTACATAAGCAACCACTAACCTCTTTAATTAATCTTTTCATTAATTAAATTGAAATACTTTTATAAAACTACTTTTATAAAGATATATCCATAAACACTTATATTTTAAATACTTGGAAAAATATCTATACGCTTATCTCAACGGTATAAGTATATTTACAAAACGGAAGAAGATTTCCTTCCTATACAATTCTAAAAGGATTTATATAATCCTTTATAAATTTCTAAAAGCAATTTATAGACCATTTTATAAATATCTAAAGCTATTTCTAAAAGCATTTATAACCCCTTTATAAATCTATAAAAATTATTTATAAAACATTTTTTTAAATCAACAAACCCATTTCCAAGACTCTTTTGTAAATATCTAAAATCATTTATAAAACTCTTTTTATCTTGTCAATGATCTCTCTTTAAGTCTTCAAATCATTCTACAAAACTCCTCTTATAAAACCCGAGTTAATTTATAAAACACCATTTGTAAACATCGAGCACATTTATAAATAATAGTAATCATTTACTTCAAACGCTATTATATAGTAAAATTATTAACAATAAACATTATAAGTAAATAATAGTTGGTAACGTCTTAAAACAATAATTTCAAAACATTATTAAATAACAATAATAATTAATCTTTACCATTATTATAAATAGTAATAATTAATTTCCAAAACATTATGAATAAATCATTATTTTAAATTTCAAACCATATTAATTATTTAAATAAAATAATTTTCAATTTTTTTTTTGATAAATAACAGTAAAACAATTTTAAATCTAAATAAATGACTATAAAACAATACTAAATATAAATAAATAATCTTTTGAAAATAGACAATAAGGTTATAATAAAATATATATTAAATCCTTTAAACCAATATTCACGAAACCCTCAATTCAGATTTTATATCATTCTTCGTCTCAATAACCAATTCCGACCTAAGTGACAATTTATCGTATTTCATAATACTAATTTGAGGCCAATAGCTATCAGCACTTAACCAACGTCGATATTGATTTTCTATCACTACAAGGTCAGAGTTTGAACATATAACAATGTTATAACCAATAATGTAAAACAACCAGGTTTGATATTCAATGGTTCATAAAACATGAATATTATGAAAATAAACATTTCATCAATGGCGAGAGATCCCATTGGATTGCTCTAATCTATTCCCAACAGCATAGACATATATATATATATATATATATATATATATATATATATATATATATATATATATATATATATATATATAACCAACAATGGTGAGAAATCATGTTGGATCCCACCAACTTGTGCCCCTGCATCACAACTCATATAATACGCGCTATCTGCAACTGGGCGGGCATATATAATAAGGTCGTCCGCACCAAGGGCGGGGGTAAAACCGAACCAACTGATAAAAAAGTAAATCGTCCAATCATCCAATCAATATTTATTTATCAACTATATAACATACTAGTCAACCAAAAAGATGGGTTTAACTCACTAAAATTCCTATTGCGCTGAGGTGTTTCATTTTCCGTACATTTGAATTTACCTAAAATTCCTACAAGCTCCAATCTAAGCCAATCAAATTCCATAATGTAGTATTCATTGATATGAGTACAACGCAACCTGTCGCGCTCGATTTGGACCTAGAACAAATAAGTTATTAGTTTTACAAGATTTGAATTAATTAAAATAAATTTTAAAACCTTAATACATATTTACTTAATCAAATAATAATCTCACATTCCTTTATTCTCTCTCGTGCGCAATAAAACCTAGGTCGCCACATCGTCTCCTCCATGCTACCACCGAAGACCACCGGACCATGCTCCACTTCGCCCAAACTGAGCCCCGACCACACGCTTCCAATCGCCACCCACCTCGATCTCTAATTCCCCGTCATCGCCTCAAAAATCAAACCTAAACACCCATGTTCAGCTAGAAAATCCTACCGCCATGATTGTCAATTTTCCACCAAGCTTAGCCAACGCCTCGACCTCCTCACCCTCTATACTTTTCCTTTAGACCCTATCGCCCAATGATGACATGAATCGTCGAAATTCGTGAAAATAAATTTCATGTTCATCTCGAAATTTCTATCACCTTGCCACACTGTATGACAACCCAACTGTTGGTTAAGTTTGTATTGACCTCGTGGTCAACTTCCTAGTTGGTGTCATGGGCTAAAAAAGGCTAGATTGGCTCTGATGGTCATAGGCCATTGGATTTCGAGATTATTTAATTTTAAAATCGGCAAAATTTCTTTCTCTGGTTGGATGCGGTTTGTATATAGAGAAAAAGATAGGCGTAGGCACGCGTGAGGTACGAGCTGGAGTGTTTGGATGTGGGTTAGGTTGGTGAATATAAATTATTTTATTTAAAATATCCGACTCTACACATTCGAAAAACATCAAGCTCCTACCGAGGCATGCCATCTGGCGTTCTATATGTAATAATCCTATTCGGAACACAATGGAACTAGTATCGAGAGCCAATGCCATCATAAAATGAAATTAGCTTTCCCAAATCAATTTATATTAATAAAATTCCTTTATTTAATTTGCACGTGTTTTGAGCTCGCATGGCCAAACGTTACACTTTATCACCATGAAATTTGTTAACATACAATCTATTAAATTATAATAAAGTAGAAGAATTTTATGCACCCTTATTAATTTTAGGAATTCTCCTTTCTCTCCTTTATTTTCTTTAGATTTTTATTTTCAAAACTCCAAAATTTATTGTTATTACAATTATTACAATCATTTTGTTATTCAATCTCCTATCGTTTTAGATTTCAATTCGAATATACAATAATTTTTAAAATTACTTAAATATTTCTCATAAGTTTTCTTTTATTGTTTTACATTTTAGCCCATATATTAAAATTGAATAGGTGTTCTTAAATTTAAGCTGTTTTAAAAATGTTCATTAATTGATCAAATGAAAAAATGACAATTCATTGTATGTATCATATTCATATTAACAAAAATATAAAGCTTATTTTTCATTTAAGCCCATATAGTTTAACATTTCGACAAAAACATATCAAGTAGTGAGATATTCAACTAATTTTCTCTTCTTTTATTATAAATTTAAATACAAACATTTAATAACTTTTGAAATTATTTATGAATTTCTCCAACGTTTTATTATATTATTTTACAACGAAGCCCATATATGAATTTGTTAAGTTATCTTAAATATAAAATTTATAAATAAATCCAATTAAATATATTTATCGGTTGAATTAATAATCACAAAATGACAATTCAATATGTATATCACATTCTTATGGATATAAATAGTAAAATTATTATTTATTTAAGTCCATATAATTTAGAACTTTCATAATTATATACAAAACCATCTTTAATTTTTTTTTGCATTATTCTGCATTCATTTTCATAAAATTTCTTTCTTTCTAAAATTTGTATTTTACTATAAATAAATATATACATAATTTTTTTGTTTCTAAAGTTAGTATTTCATCACAAACAAATATATATACGTAGTTTTTTCCTTTCTAAAATTAACACTATTACAAACATATATAACGTTTTTCCATTCAATCAAGTCGATTCTTTGTCATTAATAATTTCTTTTAAAGAGATGAATGTTTGAATTATATAATGTTAAAAAATAATAAAATATTTCCGTTGGTATGTTTTTGTCAAAAGGTTGAATTTTGATTATTTATATTAATAATTTACACTAATCAATGGAAAAAATTATATCACGTTTTGGTTAAAAATATCTATTTCCTATTTTATTATCAAGTAAATGTTAAATAATTTTTTGATTTTTTTATTACAAATTAATATTATTAAGATATGAAATAATAGTTTAAAACCATTTTTTACATAACTAAAATGACATTGTGATTTGTACATTACAATATCTTATTTTTACTTCATATTTCTTTTAGGCAGTTAGAAAAATATATTGTTTGCGACTTTGTAATGTATTTAATTATTTTTGATAAATATGTGCTACACGAACATTAAAATCATAAAATATATTCATCCGTTAGTACTAAACTTATATTTTTAGATATTTTTGTCATTCTCTTAAGTAATATTTGAAATTTAATCTATGTCAAATGTATTGAAAGCTAAGTGTCAATTTCAAAATTTATATACATCAATATTTATCTGTAAAATTTTGTGAAAATATTAATTTAAAAATTAATTCAGAATGCTAATTTTCATTTATTTGCTTAACAAATATTGAACCTAAAAAGTAGTATATTTTACAACAACAATGATAATTTATTTTTATTCAAATAAAATTACATAAACATCATAACAAAAATTACACATTTAGAAATACAGTCAATTCAATATTTAACTCATTTATCCTAACTAATTTATCATATATTGCATAATAAAGTATATTTTTTAAAAGCATTAATAAGATTATCTTTCTACGACTTACCGTATGCAACGTGCTGGTTATATAGTAGTAATTCATTATTACGGATCTAATGGCACCGATTTCGTCAAAATCCAAGACAGTGTTCCGGAATACTATTTTCACACGTTAATTGAAACAAATTTTTATTAAAACCAAATAAATCATTTTTAAATATATCTAATTTATTCTAAATTTAAATAGCATTTCAAAACCATTTATATTCATATAAAATCCAACGATAAATATACACTAATTCCAATATTCGATCCATTGTTCAAATAAATCACTATATTTGAAATTTACGCTGTTTGGCTTATAAAACTAATATGTCAACATTTTTAAACAATTTAATATTCCAATTTTGAATGACTGAAATTCTAGATTGTTACACTATTTCCCCCTTAAAAGAATTTCATCCTCGACATCAGCAAGTCAGAAAATGCCACAATTCCACTAACTTTTCGAAACCAATTAGCTGAAATAGATTATAAAATTTTCTAAATCTTTAAATTCATTCACAGATTCCAACTAATTTCATAAGTTATAACATAAATAAATCAAATTTTAATTATCAAAAATTTCTTCAAAAATTTTCAAAAAATTCTACAAAATTTTTCTAACTCTTTAATTTACAGAAAATTTCGGCATCATCTTCTTTACGTGGTTCGATTGGAAAAATTTACAACATATAAAATCAAAATTATATACAAAGATGTGGCATCATGTAGGGAAAAATATAAAAGTATGGTATGTAATCGAGATGTGTACCTTTTATTAATATTAGCAAGCATACACAATCAATATAACACAAAAGTGAGCTCCAAATGCGAAGCATAAGCCATCCGCTCCTACTAATCACTCAATAACCAATGAGAACAAGTACATAGAAAGTAATATCAATATATAGCATAGACTATACAATAACCATATGCAAATCTAACAAGAGAAACCATCAAACAAATAATATCCATCCAACTAATTCATAATCATATCAATTAACATTTTCCAATGCCAGTGTTTAATTTATTAAATCCTACACGATGTACATATATCATCCGCACGCAAAACCATACCTAATCGCTCGCTCGATTACACAATTTCACTTTCGAACTAGTATTGTTCACACGACCACTCGAGTGTAGACATAGATTTGGTTTCTTGATTGGAAACTGCTATTCTCCTTGCATAGCCATATATTATGATAGAAAATTCCAAAATCAATCAAAAATCCGTATCCACTTTTCGTCATTGAGAATCAAGCGAAAAATTCTAACACGGACCGATGTAAATCACCTCGAAATCATATATTCGATTCTGGATCAAACAGTTATGTGAATAAAATGATCGACGTACAAATTATGTATTTATTTCCATTGGTTTTCTTTAACTATACCAGTTTCTTTCTATTCACATTCATTTTATTCTTATTATATTTCTTTCATTATTAATATTACTTAAGAACTATTCCATCAAATTTTACTTAAGTTTATTATAACATTTCATGCAACACTTCTCATGTTTATTATCCTTTCATACTAAAATTCATAGCCATTTCAAATCAAATTCAATTTCATTTAACTCATTTCATTATTTCAATTCATTTCCTTTACTTGAGTCAAATGCCTTTTCAAAATTCATTGTATTTAACTTAAGTTAAATTTCATTTCGTAGTTCAATTTCAAATTTAGTTTTCTTAACATTTATATTCAAAAAATTTAATTTTATTAATTTACCAATTCTCAAAATCAATGTATAAAACTTATTTTCTCATATTTATCAAATTATACTTTGGATTTTAAAAAACAAACTTGTTTTACCAAAACAAACTCTAATAGCAGCAATCCGTCACTTATTAGAAAATTAAAAACGAATACTGATGATGCTGCAACCATCAACAAAGTCATTTTCCAACGATCGAAGTGAGTTCAATGCTTTCTTGTTCTTTTAAATCCATTTAAAAGTATTTCTAAACAAATTAATTTCTAAATAATATTATTATTTCTTCAAATTTTGAAAAACCATTTTCAAAATCAATGGGAATTTAATTTCTCAACATTTAGATCATTTTATTGACAAATCATATTTATAAATTTCTCCCACATATAATTTCATTCTGGTTATATAAAACAATTTCTTAATTGTTTATCTTTGTTTATATTATAATATCAACAACTTTTATCAGAACATAAACAACAAACAACCAATGATAGTAATCAGTATTATCATTCACTAACAACAAAACACATACTACAATAATTTATGAAAAATTATTCCTTTATACATAAAATATAATTTTGGTAAAATTATTTCATTTACCAACTCTCAAAACAATACTATATCGGTTTTCCTTGTTTGTGTTTAGAAACCTCTATCGATATCATGGCATCCCACATACCGACCAGAATTCATAAGCCATTCAATAGATAAATCAACACAATATAAAACATTTTTATATTACTAAAAAATACACGCTAATATTTAAAATAAACTCAAATTCGTTCTAGGGTGCCGTTGATGCTATCTCTAATGAGTAATCCCCACCAAAGCAAAGACTATCACTTAACCTTGAGCTCTAATACCAAGATGTAATGACCTACTTTTCAATAAAATTTAAGCGAACAATAAGCCACACATGACCCACCAAAATTGAACGGAAAGGTGGATAGTTTGGGAAAAGAAAGAAGAAAGAAGACAAGAAGAGATAAACAAAATAGAATCTTACAACGGAATGAATAATATGAAACGGATCTTTACAAAAGAAAGAAAACTATAATATACATACATCAATCAGAGCACACTAGCCAATTTCAACACTGATAGTTATAATAGTATTCCATCACAATTGCTAGTAAACACAACAACAGACAACACAGTGGAACATTAAGAAATAGTGGATACGTCTTGGCCCTACAGCTCGTCTCCCAAGCTCCAATGCACCCAAGCAATCTACAAATATGCTCGGTTTCACCCAAGTATTGAAAGGGAAGAATTCCCGGATCAGTCTGGTAAACCAGCGTGAGAAAGCTACACCTAAATGAAATTTAATATTTATCAAAAACCATTCAAATAATGGTATTGCTACCACCCGGAATTTTTTCCAGATATTTGAAATTGAAATATTTAATTGATTTTAAATATTTGGAAGTTAGTTTTACTTGAATTTCAAATATCATTATTTATTTGGAAATTAAGTTATTGAATTTAATAATTGGAAGTTGGGTAAAATATTAAATCTAGAATTTTAAGCTTGTTAAAAATAGTTTAAAGACTTTATAGAATTTGTATTAACAATACTGAAGGTAATAGAAGTTTTAAAATCGAATTTAAAAGTGTTTTGTTCAGTTTTGAAAATATATCGTATAAATCGATATTTAAAAATAACCTTCCGAGGCACAGTCTCGGAATTCGACGAGTCCAGTTCCACAAGATCTGTAATAGTGTATTATTATCGGATTTCAATTTTCATAGTGTTTGGAATGATTGTTTGGTCGTATGATAGATACACGCGCTGAAAACTATATCGAAAATTCAATATAATAACTGGGTCCAAAAAGCTATCTTCTCCATACGGTGGAATTAGGAATCAAAACCTTTTCCATTGCGTTTGGAATAGGGGTTTAACATTATAAACGCCTAGCGGCATGCCTCGATAGGAGATCAAGATTTTGAGTTGCATTTATCGATACGATTTAAAATTTGAATTTAAATTTTGATATATATTTTATAGACTGAATAATGTTTTTACGATTTATCACATACCCTCCCTTACTACACGTGTTCACCTGATAAACACATGTTCCCCGGTCGCTTTAAATCGCTTACAGGTGTTTCTCGTCGTTTCTTTTTTTAAAAGAAAAATAAAAATATAAAAATCTGTCTTCCTTAAGAAAATCAAAAGAGGAAAATCAAATTCAGAAAAAAATGGCTTCTCTTTTCTTATTTAAAATCAAACCATCCGAAAAAATGGCATCCTGTTTCTAATTCTTGTGTGAACGAAAATCAATCGAGCAGTTCGAATTTATTCGTCGATCATATTGAGCGGCACCTCGTCCTCTTGTGGCAGATATGGGAAGGGGAAGATCGAGGGGTCATGAACTTTGATCTTGAGGCCGCAGGAGATGCACGGCATGGTAGCGAAGCGATGCGAGGTGAAAATGAGGGTCGGCATGCGAGGCAGTGCCGTGGATTGTCGTGCTCAACGTAGTGGAATCGCAAAGGGATGGGTTCGATTTCTCAAGCGAGTTCGATGCGAGGCAATACTTGTTCGTGAGGTTAGTAGATATTTAAATATTCTATAGTTTATTTTTTTATTCTTCATTTTGAATATAAATTTAATATATATATATATATATATATATATATATATATATATATATATCCACATGCATGTTTAATATAGGCAGTTTCAAGGAAAATCTATATACTAGTTATATATGAATATATGCAGTAATCTTACTGTTTAAAATATATATATATATGTGTGTGTGTGTGTGTAAAAAAAAGAATATATATATATATATATTTTACAGTAAACCCATTTTGTTTAATAAATATATAAGTTAGAAGGACATTTTATTTTCATTGGGATTTAATTATATAAATAGGAACGTGTATGTGTATACATACACTATATATATATATATATATATATATATATATATATATATATATATATATATATATATATATATGCATTTATGAGATTATGAGAATACTGAAAAATTATTTTATAAATAAAGTTTAAAAGATAGAGGAATTTTAGATGTTGAAAAAATCTATACAAATTAGAATTTATAAGATGTATATTGATTATTTTTATACAAGTATATATATGTATATGTAGTTTCAAAGAAAAATATATATATATATATATATATATATATGCATATAAACATTTTAAATTTACTAGTTTGAATTTAAAATAATGTATTACGAAGATTTATTCGTTTAATAAATTTATTTAATAATTTTAGTTACTAAAAGTTTTAAAAAAAAGGAATTAGTTTAAAACTAATTATTAGCTTAAGACCAAAATGTTAGTTAAGTTAAATAAGTAATTAATTATTCGATCAATTCAAATATTAATAAGCCATATGCATGATGTTTATACAAGGTCAAAAACTGCGAAACCAGTTAAGATTTGAGAGGATTTCAAGCAAAAGCAAAGGTAAGTTCTTCTCATTCATTTGGATTGCCTAGATAATTTAAATGAATAAACTTAAATTATTGGATAAGCTTAGACGAATTTAATAATTTATCTATTAGATGATATTATATATAATAGTATATATATTGGAGTGATTGATTTCCCACATTATATAGCTGATGAGACCCTATGCGCCCCACATAATAGCGGACGACCCTTTATACCGTGATATCCCACCTCGAAGTGGGATTGGTATTTTATATTGTGCTAATATCTGTGTACGGAGGGAAACACGTTGGAGGGATGCAGCTGGATTCCTAAAAATGTTGAATTTTATTTATATTCAGTAATGTGATTATGTGATAATCTGTGATGGATTATATTGATTATATTAGGAATGGAAATTTATTGAATGCTATGGCTTGGTTAAACATATATATATATATTGGTATTTTGAGAAATGAAATATATATATAATGTGACGACCCACATTTCGGAAGGTTTAAATTGACAATAAACCACACATGTCCGACGTAAACAATCTGGAATGTAGGTAATCAATGGGGTTAAGTAAGAAAAATAAGAAGAGAGAAAGGAGACAAAACACAGAATCTCACAACGGAAACGATAAAATATAATAATCAAATAAAAAATTCAAAAGCTGTTTATTATACATATGATCATAATCTATACACATTTATCAGAGTTATATCTATATATCAGGGATAAATAATCAATAGAGCAGAATGGCGTGATGCAGGAGATAATAATGATAGAAATACACCAAAACTCTGTCTTCATCCACCAGAGAATAGCCTTCAATAGGCTGAAAAAAATCAGGCTTACCCGAGCGTAATAGAAAGACAAAACATTCAAGTCAGGACTAAAATACTCTTATGTAAGTTAAATCAATATCACAGAATAAGAGTGTAATAACTTAAGAGATGTTACGGGATTTTCCATCTCCTAAGGACCCGTTAAACTATTTATATATAATAGTTTACGCTATAATAGATAATGTCTATCAGTAAAATAAATATCAAAATAGCCTTAAGTCTTTACATTGATCCACCTTAAAACATTTTACAATTTTAAACCAAAGTCGTAATGGGTTCGTATAGGGATAAATATTATAAGGCACGTGAGGCAATGCCCAAGATAGGATTCTACCAGTTTATCCTTTCTGGCTGGTCGTAACCCATCCGTGGCCGACCGCGACAATCAATCCAAAGGACAAATAAGGTGCACCCATCGAATCCGAAACCACAATAGTAATACGAGGGATCAACGTCGCTAGAGGTAGCTAACCTCAATGGCAGACATAGGCTCATGTTTTAGTCCTTTTAATTATAACACGAATGTCAAGGCTATCCATCATCGTTCTCTTACTTCATTCCAGTAAACGTCGCCAATTCAACCACTACATTCTGGATATCATCCAACGCGTACACGGTTGTCAAAGTGGTTCCAATGTTGAAAGAAAGTATTTCAATAAGAGGCCCCAGTCTCTTTAACAACCAATCGTCATTTTACACACTGGTTGGTACTTTTACATTTCGAAAAAAATCGTATTCGATATAAAGATATCATATTCATTTCAAAATCAAATCCATTTCAAAATCAAATCCATTTCAAAATCATCATATTCACTCAAAATCATATCCATTTCGAAATCATCGTATTTACTCAAAAATATCAACTCAACTCGAAATATTGATTTCACTTCAAAACTTAATTCGAATTACAGTTTTGGTTATAATTCACTTTAACCCTATTCGTTTTTAAATCCAAGATTTAAATATAAACAATTTACCCTTTAACTAGTTTGAATTTTAGAAAATAGCTTAAATATTTAAAAATAGTTTAATAGAAAATGTTTAAATAGTTTGATGGAAAATAATTTGAATATAAAATGGTTTATATAGTAAAATAGTTAATAGAAAAAATCTGAATAATTTGAATAAAGAATATAGATTTTAAGTGATTTATACTAAAATATTCATTTTAGAAAAAAAATTCCAAAGTCAAACCGGTCAACTTCTCAATTTCCTACCCAAATCAATTCTAAATTACATTTCGATTTAATCGATTCAATTCCGATTCCAACTCGAATAAATTTGATTCCATATAAAATTTCGATTTCAATTCACAAATTCCTTAAATTTCAATTTCCATTTTCAAATTAATTTAAATCTCAATTTCAAATTAGTTCCCAATTCCAATTCCAAATTAATTATATTCCAATTTTAGTTCCAATTCCAAATTCGGTTTTAGAATATCAATTTAAACATTTAAATCCAATTTGCTTTCAATACCACATTTAAATCCAAATTTTCAATTCCGAACTCAAATTTGAAATACCATTTCGTATCAATTATTCTAAGAAATATTCAAAGTTCGAATAAAAGACCAATCTTTTAAAACAAATCTGTAACGTTGCGACTTTTTCGACGCTCAAAAATCGACATTAATACGTCCACTGTATCAACTGCCGAGCAATCGAATGCTGGAAAACCGTACCGTTATTGTTAAAGAAGAAGAAAAAGGTAGAATAAGAAGAAACAAAAACAATATCAGAATCTCACAATCGCAGCGGAACAACATATAATAGATAAATGAATATCTTTAAAATAAAGAACTACTTCAGTTATTACATTTCATCACCTTACATTACATTATCATAGTTTGCAAGAAAAAACAGCGGAAAAGAAATAATATATACTAGTTGATACGCCATGCCATCCAGCTCTCTACAACAACTCATGAATTCCAGAATATCCTGATAACCTGACTCTTGACTGCCCGTATGGAAATTGGTGGGCACCTAGAGTTTAGGAAGGGAAACAATAAACTCCAGGTCAGTCATGAGACTGGTGTGAGAACTTAAAAACAGTTATTCTTTAAAAACAAACAAAGAAATATTTTAAAATAGATTCGCAATGCTTTTTGGAAAATGAGACTACCATAAGGCCTCCCGCACACACACAATGCAAACGCAGAATCGGAGGAGATTTCTCCTTATGATAGTCAAAGATGCTTGATACGCATTAAAAAGAAACATTTGATATTATTACTAGTCCATAGTGCAGAAAACATTTCGAAAGTATAATATAAATCTTAGCCAACATACGACCATTATCGTATGCCTACTATAGCTACCATGTTCAATAGCAGGTTACCGCCACATTCCATGGTAGCTTATACAACTAAAACCGTACAAGGTTCGTATTGTTTCTTTGGATTTCCAACAAATGGTCAGGCCAAGGAACTTCCCATTGCCATATGGGTACGCCTCTGGAAAGACGACCCGAGAACCTAACGTTACGGTTAGATCTCTGCCAACACAAGGCCGGGTTACCCCTAACTGGGTAACTACTGACACGAATATGCCATTCCCCGATTGTAACCGATCTATATCCGATGATCCTCGATTCCAACAACCACAAAGTAATAAATTTGCAGCAACAACATAGGTTAAATATCTAGGCTCCATACCATGATATCACCTCTATCCAGAAGGAATGACATACACTAAAGGGGCGCTACCCCATAATAACCTTGCTACATCCTTTCTGTTTTGACCATTTTCGGGGTGTGAGGTCCGACGAAGTCTCGTCCGCACAGCTACGATTTATACAAAAGTTGTGCTTTGATCATCAAATGCTCAACAACACTTCAAATGCCACATTACCAATTTGGGAATGTATCACTAGTAACCACCGACTACATAACCTCTAAGGGTGTTAAGCTAAGAGAATAAATTCTCCGCCACCAACGGGAACTTATTTGATAGAAACCAGCTTTACATCTCAAATTGTAACCTCAGACACACATCCATACAAGTCCGTTCCGGGATAGAATGGAACCGAAGGCACTTCCAAAGAAGTCCTTGCAATTCGGATATTCACTAGTCACGACCGGACTTCCCATCACAAAGGGTAATAAATTTCTATATCGGAGATTAGCTGATGCAGAAACATTCGACGGTAATCCTTCCGTTTTCATAAATATCCGGTCTTCAACACCGGTCATCAATGCTATCCATTATGACGTATCACTATTTGGAATGGGTTATACGACTCAGAGGTCCTTTCCTGGCTAACCTGAATAATGAGCGCTTATTTTAAAAATAAGTGTAGCATTCAAATACAAGAAAATCACAACAAATACCAATTTAAAGGTAAATGTTGATAGTCGGTTATTTCACTATCAATAGATATGCACAACATCACCAAGTTCCAAATAATTTCCCAAGTTATTTATTTTCCAAAAATATCTTTACAAGATATATATTTTCCCCACTTCAACATTTGAAAACAAATTTTCAGTTATTTTCCTTACGCGGAAATACTTTCATTTCAAAATGGTTCATTTAAACCAATTAAATAAATCCTTACCGATTTACTTTAAATTTGTATTCCAAATCCGTAAAATTCATTTCCCTTTCTTTTATGAATCCCATAGTGAATTTACATTTCCAAACTAACTATGAATATACGATTTTCAAATCGATTTCTAATATTCATTTCAATTTATCTTTAAAAGATGTAATCCCAAACATTCCACTTCATATTGGAAAACATTTCCATACTTATTTAATAATAAGTAACTCAAAAATCTATTTATTTCCAACATTTAGAAAATATTCAATATATTTAAATCACAATTAAGTATATATTTTATTCTTTACGGAAAACATTCTCTTAACACATTTATTTGGGTTAAAACGAATGTAACGTAAAACATCGTTACGACGACCCAAAATCACTAGTATAGGGATTCGAAATTAAGATAGATATATAAATACCAATACTATATAAAACATTTCTTTTCGAAAATCATTTACCATAACAACAGTGTTATAGTCCACCATTTCCTTATTTCTCGAAATCGTCTATTTCAACAATGAATGTTGAAATCTATGTATTCGATACTTAACGCATTTTAAAACATCTTTAAATCGTTTTAATTCTATTTAAAATATCACTTAACAAAAACATTTCTTTTTATTTAATAATATATTCACTGTGCAAAATCGTGAATATACTTTCTAACCAAACTCTTATTATTACAACATTTAACTTAAAGGATAATTCGCTGTCCAAAATCACGAATATATCTCCTTTAATAAACTTCTATGTTTAATTTATCAAATTCAATTGATTTCGGATTCATAAAACAATGTTTATAAATTCCATTTACATTTTATAACAACTTCGATTTATAAATCTCCTTTATTTACCAATTCTATTCATATTTCATTTACATGTCGAGATCCAAGTTATAAGTAATTTACTCGTAATCCATTTATTCACAAATTCATTCTTTTATATCATCATCAATTTATAAATCTAAAATTCTTATTTACTTATAAACTCCATTTATACTTAATTTTAACACTTATAAAAACTCGTTTTATAATTCCAATATTTTTAATTTATAAATATCAATTTTATAAATCTTTTATATAAATCGTTTATAATAATTCGAAAAAAATCTCAATTTAAATAAACCAATCCTTTTAATAATTTACAAAACATTATTAAATCTTATATAACTCCAAAATCATACTTAAGTATTATTTTCCAAAAATCATAACTTTTCAAACAATATAGATCATAACGTTTATTTATTTTAACAATTCTAATTTTAATAAAACGTATACTTTCAAAAATCGCTTTAAAATCCTTTTAAATTCAAAATCGTTATTTTAATATTTTTTAAAAATCCAAAAATAGGCCAATGCTGCAACAACAACAATATATCAATCACCACAATCAAAACATCGTATATCAATATGATAATCAACAAATATCACAATATCTGTAAATAAATCAATACGGTTGAGGAATCCAGTTGGATCCCTCCAACCTGTTTCCCCGCATCCACAGATGTTAGCACAATACCAATTCCGTTCCATTACGGAATATCGCGGTATATGGGTTCAAAAAATATTATCCGCTATTATACGGTGCAATAGGGTCTCATCCGCTATATAATGCGGGAAATCAACTCCAAGTACATAAATAATACCAATTTCACTTCAAGGTGAAATATTCGCGGTATATGTTTTTAATAAATAACCTCCGCTTAATATACGGCGTATAATGTCTATTTAACACAATAGATAACAATTTATCATCCAGGCATAAAATCAAGCATTTTTAAATCTATTTAAAATTTAAATCGAAACTATTCGATTTAGTGAGAAGTTCTCACCTTGAATTTCCGATAACAATTGTAGCGTTTTATTTCGAATAAAATTAAACGCGCGTTTAATTTTACTCGAAATACTCGCTAACTCCAAACGACTCCAAACCAGCTCTATTGCGTAATGTTCGACAAAACGAAGCCAATGCAATTCGTTTCGTAAATTTTTGACCTCGTACGAAAAAGTAACACTATTTTAAAGATTGAACGAATTAATAAAAATATAATTTACATTTGCTTTTTAAAATTTACAACCTTTTTACATCCAGGTCGTCCCTTTTTGTTCAAGAAAATCATGGCTGTGCATGCTTTTTCCCCCAACGCGCGTAACATTGCCTGTTCGAACAAAAATAACCCAATGAAGCCGCCTTCTTGCTCGAATTCTTGAGCTTTCATCTTCCATCTTTACGACGATCAGCTATCACCACTTGAACGTGCGACCCAAGCTCCCCCATCACCGAGAAAGACGTGAAACTCGGTCGTCCCTAGGCTCGGCGAAACGAGGATGAACAGCCATGAATGCGACTCGATTTCTCCTTCATCGTTGCGTTTCAGACGATCACCCCCGTATGGATTTAAAGCTCTTCCGATGCTCTTCAACATTGTAGTTGAACACTTTCTCTAATTATTCACGGATTGGAAGAGATTAAGAGGAGAAGATGGAATATTTTCGGCCATTGATAGATATGGAGGCGGCGGAAAAAAACCCTAGTTAGGTTTTGCAAATTAGAAAATAGGGGTGCTTTTATAGAAATCCCACCGAAAATCACTATTCACTCCATTTTCCGAGCTCCAAATCTAGCGCGATGACCGGCGTTCCTAACCCACGTTTCGGACGCAATGGAATAGGTTTTGGGCGCCAATTCGATCATCTGTGTGAGTTACGACAATAAACGATCGGTTTTAAATTGAATCGGTTAACCAAATTTCTGTGCGTTTTAGCTTGCCCCGGACAAACGGTAAATCCGATTGACACGAAAGTTGAAATCTTACAATAATATAACAATTCAGATCCGATGAAACTAGTTTCATTGAAATCCGAAACTACTTGAAAAATGGCTATTTTTAGTAGTCAATTAGATATTAAAATATTCAATTTATGCAATTTAACTTTTAATTTGATTTTAAAAGCTCTATAACATCACTATAACTCCAATATGATTTAATAAAACTTTACAGATCATTTTTAATCACATTAAACCCAATTTTCAATTAATCTGGAATTTCAAATATTAAATCATTGATTTAATTATCCAATTAAATCCAGATATTCGAAAAATAAATTATTCGACTTATAAATTTCACTTATTAATATTTAAAATTAATTAAATCTACAAAACTTTAATTGAGAGAAATTCTGGATCGTTACAAGTTTCCCCCCTTAAAAGAATTTCGTCCTCGAAATTACCAAGTAAGAAAAGGTTACAGAATCCATTAATTTTCCAAAACAAACCGTTCAATTTAGATTTTTCAAATCTCTTAAGTGTTTAACTTTCTCAAAATCCATAGTTAAAATTCTTACAATAGCTTTACTAAGTTTTCGAATCTATACTTAGTTATCTTTTCAAAATTTTCCAATTTTCTCAAAAATATTCTAACGCCTTAAATTTTCGAATAAATTCGCCAGAGTCTCCTTTGCCGGCTCGATCCAAAAAAAATGATAGTGTATACATCACAAATATACATCTCATCAAGTAATGAGGCATCCCGCAGGGAAAAAGTGTAAAAATACGATATTTAAACCTTATTTATTATTAGCGAGCGTATACGGCTAAGATAGCGCAAAAGCGAGCTCCAAAAGCGAAGCAAACGTCATCCGCACCTACTAAACACTCAATCAAACAAATGAGAACATGTATATGTAGAAAGTAATATCGATATACAATATATAGCAACATAACAACTACATATGCCAACATAGCAAATGCAACAAAACAACGAATGCAACCATCAAACAACTACCATCCAATAAACATCCAACAAATCCATGTCAAATCAATATATATTCACTTCTCATTAATATTAAATGAATTGGTTTTCAATTTAATCACATTTGATTTGTTGACATTGGATTTTATAAATATTCATTCATTCATTTTTCAATTAGTTCATATTCACTAACTTAAATTCAAGTTAGTTCACTTCCACATCCAAATCAAATTATAAAGCTTTCAATTTTATCAATTCAACTTCATATGAATTTTTATTCAATCAATTTTACAACCATCTAACAATCAATGCATATCAAATATCACCAAATTTATTAAATTCACATTCAACAATTCCTATTCACCTTGTCTAACTTCAATTTGGTTTAACACCTTTTCTTTCAATTGGTTCATATTAAATTGACTTCCATTCAATTATTCAATTTCTCAACTTCATTAGCTTCTAATCAATTTACACTTACATTCATTATCCCATATCAATTCTTTTTACATTCAATTGATTAACATTCAATAAATTTATTAATTCAATTGCTAATTTATTTAACAAATAAGGTTAAATTTCTTTTAAATAACTCAAGTCCATATTCTTAATGACTTCACTTCATTAATTCACTTATTAATTTACTTCGACACCAAAATCAACTTCATTCAACATCACTTAAGTTATATTCCATTTCAAACATCATTTGTTTAACTTAACTTAAATTTCCCCTTATAAATCCAATTCAGATTCCAATTCCGGTTCTATTTACTTTCAAATTCGAAATGGATTTCAATTTCATTTTCTTACACTTGCAAATTTTATTTATTCATTCACAATTTATTTTCAACATAATAATTGTATTCCAATCATTTTATATAACATTCCAGAGTCTTTTCAATCTTTCAAAACCATTTTTGAAAACAATTCAATTATCATTTGAATTTCAAAACCAGACCTAATTTTTTTTATTTTGTTTCCAAACAACTTCCATTTAAAACAGCTTGGCAGCAATCCCTCTTTTGAAAACCCGAAAACGAACACCGATGATGTCGCGATCATTATCGGAATTATTTTCCAGCGACCGAAAAGAGTTTAGAGCTTTCATCTCTCCAAAAAAAATCCCAAAATATCAACTCCTTTCAAAACACTTCTCTCGAATTTTATTTCAGATTATAAATCGCATTTACAAATCTTTTACTTATGTAATTTCACTTCTTATATATAAGATTATTTCACAATTTTAAATTACATTAATTATAATTCCACACTTATAATTCATTTGCTTACACAATTCATTCTTTTACAACTGTTGTTTTTATTTAACTTATTCAAACAACTTTGATTGACCTATATATATTTACATTTTCAACAATCAAACAACCAATTCATGTACACTTTAATAGTTCTGAAAAATTATTCTTTTATATATAAAATACAATCAAGGTAAGTTCATTTACCTTATTTAAAATGATACTATGTCGACTTGCCACGTTTAAGTGTTTAGAAATCCCTATCGATAATATGGCGTCCCACACACCGACTAGAATTCACAAACATCTCAACGGATAAGCAAACATAATATAAAACATTTTTATATTCACTAACAAATACGTGCACATATCTATTATTACACATAAACTCATTCTAGAGTACCACTGACTCTATCTCTAATGAGTAATTCCCAACAGAGCCATGGTTGTCACTTAACCATATGCTCTGATAATAGATGTAACGTTGCGACTTTTCGACGCTCGAAATACGACATTAATACGTCCACTGTACCAATTGTCGAGCAATCGAATGTCGGAAAACTGTACCGTTATGGTTAAAGAAGAAGAAAAAGGTAGAATAAGAAGAAACAGAAACAATATCAGAATCTCACAACCACAGCGGAAGAACATATAATAGATAAATGAATATCTTTAAAACAAAGAACTATATCAGTTATTACATCACATCACTTTACATTACATTATCAGAGTTTACAACAAAAAACAGCTGTAATAACCCTGGTTTTGGAGATTTCATGTGAATATTAAATTATAACGGTAGTTATAATTTAATATTAAAAATTAAAATAAATTGGGAATTTAAATTGTTTAATTGGGATAAATAATAAATTTTGAATTTAAAATGAGAAAATAAAGTTTGGAACTCTATTTTATTTTCTTAGGGCAATAATAAATGGAAAATGGATTTTTATTTGGAGTAAATGCAACGATTTTATTAATTATTGCCAATTACTTCTTTTAATAATTTTTAAGGAAGTAATTGATTTTTTTTAAACGTTGTTTATTTAGATAAAAAGATGGAATTTGGTTTAAAAATGTGTTTTGATTATAGATATGAGACTAAAATAGTTTTTATATTTTTCTACGCAAGAAAATAATTTTTGTTGAATTTTAGAAGTTAAAAATAAGGAATTATGAATTTATTTGATGTAAATTGAGTATTTTTGTAAATTTGGCCTTTTTAATAATAAAAATGTTTTAAATTTAAAATAATCTTTTGATATGATAGGAAATATTTTCTTTCATATGTATGTAAGTTTACATAATTGTTTATGTAAAATTTAAAAGTGAACGTAATTTATTTTGTATATTAATATACATATTTGTGCATTTGTTATGTGTTGTATTAATTTGCTTAGGTTTTTTTTCTCTTCTTTTTATTTGGGTCCAAGCCCACTTAGCCTAAGCCTAAAGGAAGAAATGAGAAACTAATTACTGTACGTTCATTTTCTTCCTCCTGTAAACATTCAGAAACCAGAAAAAAAAAAACCCAACTCCATCTTCTTCAATCTATGGCTTTTAAAACTCAAATTTCTTCAATTCAAGCTGAGCTCTTTATCAATCTAAAGTGAAATTCACAGGTTTCTAACTCCAAATCAAGGCCAAAGTTTCCTACTTTGCTTGCTAAAGCAACTAATTTGCTGCAACTAAACCTTAAGGTGAGTTTAAACACTCACTATTCTAGTTTACTCAAATTTTCATGTTTGTTTTTGGTTGCATTAGATGAATCCTTGGTTGAATTTGTGAATTAGAAAGATGATTTTGGGGTTTCTTTGCTTGCTGAAAATGAATTAGAAAAATGGACAGAAGTAAAATAGTGATATCATGCATGTTCCTAATCCTTTTGAGCTCATTCTTTTTGGATTAGAAACTAGACTCAAGGAGAAACAATTTCGCTTTTGGTTGCATTTCGATTTATGGAAGTTTGATAGACCTGAAAAAGAATTGAAAGTAAAAGTGCAACACTGTCCTTAAAGAAAATTTTCTGAGTTTATACCTGTAATATATTTTGCCATATCTTTTACATTTCTTATCCAAATTGGATAATTTTATATGTTCTGGAAAGCCTATAAATTTTTCTACAAGTTTTATGTTTTGAATTTTATGAAATTTTAAAGTTAACTTAGTCAAATTTGCACTTCTTTCTTACTATCCCGAGAGCAAAGTGACAGTTTTATAATTTTAGAACTAAGAAATAAAATCATCGTAATTTTTGACTCGATTGTCCAAATAAGGTGATTATTTTTCTGTCGTTTAGCTTTTGCAATTCTCTTCAACTTTTATGTTTTATGATTTGTCAAATTCTGGGATCTACAGGGTCAAAATAGCTCTTTAAGCCGCAGCCCTGTTGTTATGCACATTGTTCAGAGCTTTGTAATTTTAGACCTGAGAAATAAAATCATCATAACTTTTGACTCGATTGTCCAAATAAGGTGAATCTTTTTCTGTCGTTTAGCTTTTTCAATTCTCTTCAACTTATATGTTTTATGATTTATCAAATTCTGGGATCTACAGGGTCAAAATGGCTCTTTAAGCCGCAGCCCTGTTGTTATGCACATTATTCAGAGTTTTGTAATTTTAGACCTGAGAAATAAAATCGTCATAACTTTTGACTCGATAGACCAAATAAGGTGATTCTTTTTCTGTCTTTTAGCTTTTGCAATTCTCTTCAACTTTTATGTTTTATGATTTATCAAATTCTGGGATCTACAGGATCAAAATGGCTCTTTAAGCCGCAGCCCTGTTGTTATGCATATTGTTCACAGTTTTGTAATTTTATACCTGAGAATTAGAACTGCCATAAGTTTTGACTCAAATGTCCGAATTAGTTGATTCTTTTTCTGAATTCAAGCTATGGAAATTATCTTCAACTTTTCTGTTTCATATTTTCTCAAATTTTGAGTTTAAAAGTAGCAAATTGGCAAAACAAGCCGCAGGCCTGAGTTCTTTTGCAATGTTTGAGCATTTTCCGTTGAATTGTTTTTTTTGAATTCGATGATTTCGAGCATTTTTTTTCCAAGATGGATCTAAAAGGCTAACTCCTACTAATAGAAAAGCTGACATTAACGTCTATTCGCACTACGAATTGACGGTTTCATTTGGGTTTTATCGTATGGTAATTTTATTAATTTTCATCAATTTTTGATGTTTCTGTGCACGTGTTTTCTAAATCGTTTTTGAAATGATTTTCAAAATGGAAAAGCTTTCAAATTAAATGTTTTACAAAGATTTATAATTATTTTATATATATATAATACACACTTTTATATTATTCGAACGTATGAGAAAGAGAATCAAACGAATTAGTAAAACACATGGTATGGAACATGTGCGTTTACTATTTTGGTTAATTTCGGACTTGTACGATCGAAGCTATTTGAGTTTAATGATTTTGAGATGTTTTGCCATTTTATGGCGTATTTTGAGTTTTACAATTCCTATTTGTTGGAATTATTTAAGATGACCAATATTTGGCAAGTATTATGGTTTGAGATCTACTATGTAGGAGTTTGATCGATGAGAACCGTCACGATATTTTATTTACTTGCCAATGGCATAAGGCAAGTCTTGAGTTTATGATTTCGTATTTTGATATTTATGGTTTATGAGAAACCATCATGATGTTTTTCACATGTCGATGAGATGAGATAAGTTATGATGTCATTTAATACTTATCGATGAGATGAGACAAGTATGGTATCTCTTTATCACTCGCCAATAAGACTAGGCGAGATATAATTTTATGAGTTTTATGATGTTTTTAGTGTGGCATCGACTGACGGCTAGTAAACCGCTAAGTGCGAAGGTGTGGTATGGGACACACGTTAACACTTTTTGGGTTCCTATCCGTGAGTTTGTGACACATTCACGATGTTTACCTAACAGAACTGCTTTGAGAGGTGTCAGCGACCTTGTCGTGAGGACGAACTGCTTTGGAGGTGTTAGCGACCTTGTTAGGGATGACAAAATGGCTTGGAAAGGTGTCAGCGACCTTGTCATGAGGACGAACTGCTTTGGAATGGTGTCAGCGACCTTGTCATGAGGACGAACTGCTTTGGAAAGGTGTCAGCGACCTTGTCATGAGGACGAACTGCTTTGGAAGGTGTTAGCGACCTTGTCTAAGGCTTCGGCCGTCTGAGTTTTGAACATGCATCGAATTATTTATTGAGTTTGAGATTTTATGAGTTTGAACTCGTATCGAGTTCCATGAGTTTTTATGATTGAGATGTATGTGTGAGATTTAGCCGCCTTGGCCTACTTATGAGTTTGAGATCCCACATTCTTATGGAGTTGTCTTGTGTTGCTTTCATGACTTCTATTTGTGATTGAGATGAGTTTTCTCCTTTTTGGAGTAATGGTTCATCGAACCATTTGAGTTTTGCTTGAGTTTTATATGAGTTGATTTGAGTTCATTATGGGTTATCGCTAATGATATGAGGCACTTGTGTTTTATTTCAGTATTGAGTTTGAGTTACCTCTTTCGAGGTATTTAGTCACTTAGGTAGCGTTTGTTACTTAAGTATTGAGCAATGAGTTATCTAATCCTTCTCCTCATTCGAGAAGAAGTATCACTATATCCATTCTGCTTCATATTATCGATATTGACTGATTTGTGTAGCTAGACTGACCCATGTATTTATACTCGGGTCAGACCGAGTTGTTTCAGGTATCATCTATTGGACTTAGCTTGAAGTTGGTGTTGGATATCATCTCTTCTTTCGCTTGAGTAGTTTATTTCTTCCGCATACTCTGATGTTTTACATTTGATTTGATGTATATGGTGTGGTCGAGTACCTCCTTTATTGTTTCATATTGTATTGTACTAAACATGTATCAGTGTATATGTATATATATGATGTCGATTACTGTTCTGTGATGTGCTTTACATTTAGTTATTGTATTTTATTCTGATAGATCCGTCAACCACCTATAGTTTTGGATTAAACATTTACTGTGTATGTCGATCCATTGAGATAGAAAAGAAATATTATATTGCATTTATCGACGTATTCAGTAGATGTTTAAGACAAAGTTATAGATGGTCGCCCTTAACCAGCCCTATTCTCCGCTTTAGTAGACGGAATTACTCATTAATTCTCTTTACTAAGGTGGGTCTCGGGGTGGGGCGTTACAGCTTGGTATCAGAGCTGTGGTCAGAACAAAGTAGAGTAAACACAGAACAGTACGTATATCATGATACGTCGAAGTACAATACGAGTGAATCATTGTCCTTTATTCGAGCTTGTTTTCGAATCGTGCTTTGATTCTATTTCGAGAATTGTGATATGTTAAGATGGAATATGTCTAGGAATTTACATTGTATTCCATAGTATTCCATAATTGATTTTGGTGTTATCTTATCTTATGAATAATCTTATTTGGGATTATTCCATTCTTATTTTTGTCGATGCGAGTGAGTTCGTATAGATGAAGCTTATTGATTCCTTAGAGTATTCTTAGTTGTGTCCATTTGAGAGTTGTGAATCGTATTGAGGGGATCCACAATGATTGGCTCGTTGTGAGCATTCTGAGGTTTCTATTTGATGTTGCTTTTGTGAATATTTGTTTGTTACTCACAATCTTGCGATGCATTTGATTTGAGATGGATTGACTTATTTGATATTAAGTCCAATCCTTTTTTTATAGGATCCTATTGTATATTTAGGTTTCCTATTTTGATTGGTTTATTATTTCTATCACTTTGGAATGTTAATGATGATTCTGAAGTTTCTGAATTCACTCTTGAGTATCGAGATGTTGATGACGTAGAATTCCAATCAAGGTGACGTTGTTGAGTTTTGATGAGTCGGTTTGGGTTTGATATCCAATCGGGCTATCGAGTTTTAAATTAACCTTGTTCCTGGCTGTTAGCCTTCGGCTATCCTTCCACTAGGACATCCACTAAGGAATGAGTAAGTCTTTGGATTATGCGAGTTTGATTGAGTTTATCGTTCGTTTCTTTGAATTATCCTTTTCGGATACTCAATTAGTGTTATTCTTTGTAGCATTACGTTGTTTGAAGTAATGATTTGTTGTTTATGTGCTTCTTCTCCTTCGAGAAGAATATCTTGCTTATCCTGTATCTTGATGATTTTTGAGAGTGGCTCATGACATCATAAGATTGACGAACACTCTATCTCCTTCTATTGATTTTGAGAATCGAGTATTCTGGGAATATCTCGATGCATTCTCTTGATGTTCTTTGGTTTGAGTTTTAAAGCTATATAAATATGAGTTTTAAATAGAAATTTGAGCTTTGAGTTATTTTTTATATAAAAAAAAATCGAAGAATGTTTTGAGAATATATTTATATGAGTAGTATTCTTTTTTAGAAATAATTTGAGAGTGTTCGGTTATCCATGAGGTAGTTAAGAGTTCTGGTCGATATGTCTGATCAATATTATCGATAGGAATCTCCTAAATGCTATGATGAGGCAATTAAACATGATGATTTGTGTTTTAAAGATTGAGATTTTGAAAATAATAATTTGAGATTAAATATTAAATTTATTTTTGAATGGTAATTGTAGCCACTGATTTTAGAGATGAGTAATAGAGTGGCGAGGCAGTTTTGATCGTTCGGTCAACTCTGCAGCCAACAGATATATATTTATTTATTAAAAACTAAATAGCAAGGCAATGCCATTTATTAATTTTTAAATTATAAAGATGAGAATATAAATGAGATTATTTTTAAGCTGCACTTTATTGGAAGTATATTTTGAGATTTTAAAATATATATTATATGCTGGATATTTTAAGGAAAGAGTATAATAAGAGAATTTAAACCCTTAATTTATTTTAAAGGATATTATTATGGATTTACAAAATTCTTTGAAAATTAATTTTGAAGCAAGAGAAGAAATTGAATTTTAGTTTTGAGTATTAAATTACTTACTAAGCAATAAAGTAAAGAGTTTGAGAAATTTTCAAATGTTGAAAATTGAGATCTAAAAATTTAGAAGATATTGAGATTTAAAATTCTAAATATCTTGGATTAAAAGATAATTCGATCTTATATCCTTGTTCTTGAACATATTCTATCTTTGAGCTATTATCAACGACGTGCATTTCTCGCGGTCGTTCGAGTTTGGTGGCCTTGTGAGAAGCTATCTTGTGATTTATCTATCTTGTCTATTGTATCTACATGTTGTGAGGATGTTCTTTTTGTATATTTATGCGGAATATCTTATTGATGATCTTCTTTATTGCTTAGAGTTCGGGTTTAAGTGAGTTTGACCCCGACTCTATTCGTAGAATTTTTCTGGAATCAATCAATTTCGATTGATTAATTGTTGAGCATCTTAATTAGTTTGATTCGAAGACGGGACATCTTCGAAATTCTTTCGAGATACTTGGAAATTTCGATGGTTTTCCAATCATTATATTGGCATTTGATGGGCCATTTGATTAACCAAATGAGTTTTTCCTTGTTTCTCTCTACCATTCTATGTTGAGAGTATGAACGGTTTGAGTTTCGAGCTTGTCTTTTATCCTTTGTCGATTGAATTTTTGTGTTGTTTACGGCTCTTTTTCTAGAAAATTGCGAGGACGCAATTTTTGTAAGGAGGGGAGTCTGTAATAACCCTGGTTTTGGAGATTTCCTGTTGGTAGTTATAATTTAATATTAAGAATTAAAATAAATTGGGAATTTAAATTGTTTAATTGGGATAAATAATAAATTTTGAATTTAAAATGAGAAAATAACGTTTGCAACTCTATTTTATTTTCTTAGGGCAATAATAAATGGAAAATGGATTTTTATTTGGAGTAAATGCAACGATTTTATTAATTATTGCCAATTACTTCTTTTAATAATTTTTAAGGAAGTAATTGATTTTTTTTAAACGTTGTTTATTTAGATAAAAAGATAGAATTTGGTTTAAAAATGTGTTTTGATTATAGATATGAGACTAAAATAGTTTTTATATTTTTCTACGCAAGAAAATAATTTTTGTTGAATTTTAGAAGTTAAAAATAAGGAATTATGAATTTATTTGATGTAAATTGAGTATTTTTGTAAATTTGGCCTTTTTAATAATAAAAATGTTTTAAATTTAAAATAATCTTTTGATATGATAGGAAATATTTTCTTTCATATGTACGTAAGTTTACATAATTGTTTATGTAAAATTTAAAAGTGAACGTAATTTATTTTGTATATTAATATACATATTTGTGCATTTGTTATGTGTTGTATTAATTTGCTTAGGTTTTTTTTCTCTTCTTTTTATTTGGGTCCAATCCCACTTAGCCTAAGCCTAAAGGAAGAAATGAGAAACTAATTACTGTACGTTCATTTTCTTCCTCCTGTAAACATTCAGAAACCAGAAAAAAAAAACACAACTCCATCTTCTTCAATCTATGGCTTTTAAAACTCAAATTTCTTCAATTCAAGCTGAGCTCTTTATCAATCTAAAGTGAAATTCACAGGTTTCTAACTCCAAATCAAGGCCAAAGTTTCCTACTTTGCTTGCTAAATCCGCTAATTTGCTGCAACTAAACCTTAAGGTGAGTTTAAACACTCACTATTCTAGTTTACTCAAATTTTCATGTTTGTTTTTGGTTGCATTAGATGAATCCTTGGTTGAATTTGTGAATTAGAAAGATAATTTTGGGGTTTCTTTGCTTGCTGAAAATGAATTAGAAAAATGGACAGAAGTAAAATAGTGATATCATGCATGTTCCTAATCCTTTTGAGCTCATTCTTTTTGGATTAGAAACTAGACTCAAGGAGAAACAATTTCGCTTTTGGTTGCATTTTGATTTATGGAAGTTTGATAGACCTGAAAAAGAAGTGAAAGTAAAAGTGCAACACTGTCCTTAAAGAAAATTTTCTGAGTTTATACCTGTAATATATTTTGCCATATCTTTTACATTTCTTATCCAAATTGGATAATTTTATATGTTCTGGAAAGCCTATAAATTTTTCTACAAGTTTTATGTTTTGAATTTTATGAAATTTTAAAGTTAACTTAGTCAAATTTGCACTTCTTTCTTACTATCCCGAGAGCAAAGTGACAGTTTTATAATTTTAGAACTGAGAAATAAAATCATCATAACCTTTGACTCGATTGTCCAAATAAGGTGATTCTTTTTCTATCGTTTAGCTTTTGCAATTCTCTTCAACTTTTATGTTTTATGATTTATCAAATTCTGGGATCTACAGGGTCAAAATGGCTCTTTAAGCCGCAACCCTGTTGTTATGCACATTGTTCAGAGTTTTGTAATTTTAGACCTGAGAAATAAAATCATCATAACTTTTGACACGATTGTCCAAATAAGGTGACTCTTTTTCTGTCGTTTAGCTTTTGCAATTCTCTTCAACTTATATGTTTTATGATTTATCAAATTCTGGGATCTACAGGGTCAAAATGGCTCTTTAAGCCGCAGCCCTGTTGTTATGCACATTGTTCAGAGTTTTGTAATTTTAGACCTGAGAAATAAAATCATCATAACTTTTGACTCGATAGTCCAAATAAAGTGATTCTTTTTCTGTCTTTTAGCTTTTGCAATTCTCTTCAACTTTTATGTTTTATGATTTATCAAATTCTGGGATCTACAGGATCAAAATGGGTCTTTAAGCCGCAGCCCTGTTGTTATGCATATTGTTCACAGTTTTGTAATTTTATACCTGAGAATTAGAACTGCCATTAGTTTGACTCAAATGTCCGAATTAGTTGATTCTTTTTCTGAATTCAAGCTATGGAAATTATCTTCAACTTTTATGTTTCATATTTTCTCAAATTTTGAGTTTAAAAGTGGCAAATTGGCAAAACAAGCCGCAGGCCTGAGTTCTTTTGCAATGTTTGAGCATTTTCCGTTGAATTGTTTTTTTTTTGAATTCGATGATTTCGAGCATTTTTTTTCCAAGATGGATCTAAAAGGCTAACTCCTACTAATAGAAAAGCTGACATTAACGTCGATTCGCACTACGAATTGACGGTTTCATTTGGGTTTTATCGTATGGTAATTTTCATCAATTTTTTATGTTTCTGTGCACGTGTTTTCTAAACCGTTTTTGAAATGATTTTCAAAATGGAAAAGCTTTCAAATTAAATGTTTTACAAAAATTTATAATTATTTTATATATATATAATACACACTTTTATATTATTCGAACGTATGAGAAAGAGAATCAAACGAATTAGTAAAACACATGGTATGGAACATGTGCGTTTACTATTTTGGTTAATTTCGGACTTGTACGATCGAAGCTATTTGAGTTTAATGATTCTAAGATGTTTTGCCATTTTATGGCGTATTTTGAGTTTTACAATTCCTATTTGTTGGAATTATTTAAGATGACCAATATTTGGCAAGTATTATGGTTTGAGATCTACTATGTAGGAGTTTGATCGATGAGAACCGTCACGATATTTTATTTACTTGCCAATGGCATAAGGCAAGTCTTGAGTTTATGATTTCATATTTTGAGATTTATGGTTTATGAGAAACCATCATGATGTTTTTCACATGTCGATGAGATGAGATAAGTTATGATGTCATTTAATACTTATCGATGAGATGAGACAAGTATGGTATCTCTTTATCACTCGCCAATAAGACTAGGCGAGATATAATTTTATGAGTTTTATGATGTTTTTAGTGTGGCATCGACTAACGGCTAGTAAACCGCTAAGTGCGAAGGTGTGGTATGGGACACACGTTAACACTTTTTGGGTTCCTATCCGTGAGTTTGTGACACATTCACGATGTTTACCTAACAGAACTGCTTTGAGAGGTGTCAGCGACCTTGTCATGAGGACGAACTGCTTTGGAGGTGTTAGCGACCTTGTTAGGGATGACAAAATGGCTTGGAAAGGTGTCAGCGACCTTGTCATGAGGACGAACTGCTTTGGAAAGGTGTCAGCGACCTTGTCATGAGGACGAACTGCTTTGGAAAGGTGTCAGCGACCTTGTCATGAGGACGAACTGCTTTGGAAGGTGTTAGCGACCTTGTCTAAGGCTTCGGCCGTCTGAGTTTTGAACATGCATCGAATTCTTTATTGAGTTTGAGATTTTATGAGTTTGAACTCGTATCGAGTTCCATGAGTTTTTATGATTGAGATGTATGTGTGAGATTTAGCCGCCTTGGCCTACTTATGAGTTTGAGATCTCACATTCTTATGGAGTTGTCTTGTGTTGCTTTCATGACTTCTATTTGTGATTGAGATGAGTTTTCTCCTTTTTGGAGTAATGGTTCATCGAACGATTTGAGTTTTGCTTGAGTTTTATATGAGTTGATTTGAGTTCATTATGGGTTATCGCTAATGATATGAGGCACTTGTGTTTTATTTCAGTATTGAGTTTGAGTTACCTCTTTCGAGGTATTTAGTCACTTAGGTAGCATTTGTTACTTAAGTATTGAGCAATGAGTTATCTAATCCTTCTCCTCATTCGAGAAGAAGTATCACTATATCCATTCTGCTTCATATTATCGATATTGACTGATTTGTGTAGCTAGACTGACCCGTGTATTTATACTCGGGTCAGACCAAGTTGTTTCAGGTATCATCTATTGGACTTAGCTTGAAGTTGGTGTTGGATATCATCTCTTCTTTTGCTTGAGTAGTTTATTTCTTCCGCATACTCTGATGTTTTACATTTGATTTGATGTATATGGTGTGGTCGAGTACCTCCTTTATTGTTTCATATTGTATTGTGCTAAACATGTATCAGTGTATATGTATATATATGATGTCGATTACTGTTCTGTGATGTGCTTTACATTTAGTTATTGTATTTTATTCTGATAGATCCGTCAACCACCTATAGTTTTGGATTAAACATTTACTGTGTATGTCGATCCATTGAGATAGAAAAGAAATATTATATTGCATTTATCGACGTATTTAGTAGATGTTTAAGACAAAGTTATAGATGGTCGCCCTTAACCAGCCCTATTCTCCGCTTTAGTAGACGGAATTACTCATTAATTCTCTTTACTAAGGTGGGTCTCGGGGTGGGGCGTTACAGCTTGGTATCAGAGCTGTGGTCAGAACAAAGTAGAGTAAACACAGAACAGTACGTATATCATGATACGTCGAAGTACAATACGAGTGAATCATTGTCCTTTATTCGAGCTTGTTTTCGAATCGTGCTTTGATTCTTTTTCGAGAATTGTGATATGTTAAGATGGAATATGTCTAGGAATTTATATTGTATTCCATAGTATTCCATAATTGATTTTGGTGTTATCTTATCTTATGAATAATCTTATTTGGGATTATTCCATTCTTATTTTTTGTCGATGCGAGTGAGTTCGTATAGATGAAGCTTATTGATTCCTTAGAGTATTCTTAGTTGTGTCCCTTTGAGAGTTGTGAATCATATTGAGGGGATCCACAATGATTGGCTCGTTGTGAGCATTCTAAGGTTTCTATTTGACGTTGCTTTTGTGAATATTTGTTTGTTACTCACAATCTTGCGATTCATTTGATTTGAGATGGATTGACTTATTTGATATTAAGTCCAATCCTTTTTTTATAGGATCCTATTGTATATTTAGGTTTCCTATTTTGATTGGTTTATTATTTCTATCACTTTGGAATGTTAATGATGATTCTGAAGTTTCTGAATTCACTCTTGAGTATCGAGATGTTGATGACGTAGAATTCCAATCAAGGTGACGTTGTTGAGTTTTGATGAGTCGGTTTGGGTTTGATATCCAATCGGGCTATCGAGTTTTAAATTAACCTTGTTCCTGGCTGTTAGCCTTCGGCTATCCTTCCACTAGGACATCCACTAAGGAATGAGTAAGTCTTTGGATTATGCGAGTTTGATTGAGTTTATCGTTCGTTTCTTTGAATTATCCTTTTCGGATACTCAATTAGTGTTATTCTTTGTAGCATTACGTTGTTTGAAGTAATGATTTGTTGTTTATGTGCTTCTTCTCCTTCGAGAAGAATATCTTGCTTATCCTGTATCTTGATGATTTTTGAGAGTGGCTCATGACATCATAAGATTGACGAACACTCTATCTCCTTCTATTGATTTTGAGAATCGAGTATTCTGGGAATATCTCGATGCATTCTCTTGATGTTCTTTGGTTTGAGTTTTAAAGCTATATAAATATGAGTTTTAAATAGAAATTTGAGCTTTGATTTATTTTTTATATAAAAAAAAATCGAAGAATGTTTTGAGAATATATTTATATGAGTAGTATTCTTTTTTAGAAATAATTTGAGAGTGTTGGGTTATCCATCAGGTAGTTAAGAGTTCTGGTCAATATGTCTGATCAATATTATCGATAGGAATCTCCTAAATGCTATGATGAGGCAATTAAACATGATGATTTGTGTTTTAAAGATTGAGATTTTGAAAATAATAATTTGAGATTAAATATTAAATTTATTTTTGAATGGTAATTGCAGCCACTGATTTTAGAGATGAGTAATAGAGTGGCGAGGCAGTTTTGATCGTTCGGTCAACTCTGCAGCCAACATATATATATTTATTTATTAAAAACTCAATAGCAAGGCAATGCCATTTATTAATTTTTAAATTATGAAGATGAGAATATAAATGAGATTATTTTTAAGCTGCACTTTATTGGAAGTATATTTTGAGATTTTAAAATATATATTATATGCTGGATATTTTAAGGAAAGAGTATAATAAGAGAATTTAAACCCTTAATTTATTTTAAAGGATATTATTATGGATTTACAAAATTCTTTGAAAATTAATTTTGAAGCAAGAGAAGAAATTGAATTTTAATTTTGAGTATTAAATTACTTACTAAGCAATATAGTAAAGAGTTTGAGAAATTTTCAAATGTTGAAAATTGAGATCTAAAAATTTAGAAGATATTGAGATTTAAAATTCTAAATATCTTGGATTAAAAGATAATTCGATCTTATATCCTTGTTCTTGAACATATTCTATCTTTGAGCTATTATCAACGACGTGCATTTCTCGCGGTCGTTCGAGTTTGGTGGCCTTGTGAGAAGCTATCTTGTGATTTATCTATCTTGTCTATTGTATCTACATGTTGTGAGGATGTTCTTTTTGTATATTTATGCGGAATATCTTATTGATGATCTTCTTTATTGCTTAGAGTTCGGGTTTAAGTGAGTTTGACCCCGACTCTATTCGTAGAATTTTTCTGGAATCAATCAATTTCGATTGATTAATTGTTGAGCATCTTAATTAGTTTGATTCGAAGACAGGACATCTTCGAAATTCTTTCGAGATACTTGGAAATTTCGATGGTTTTCCAATCATTATATTGGCATTTGATGGGCCATTTGATTAACCAAATGAGTTTTTCCTTGTTTCTCTCTACCATTCTATGTTGAGAGTATGAACGGTTTGAGTTTCGAGCTTGTCTTTTATCCTTTGTCGATTGAATTTTTGTGTTGTTTACGGCTCTTTTTCTAGAAAATTGCGAGGACGCAATTTTTGTAAGGAGGGGAGTCTGTAATAACCCTGGTTTTGGAGATTTCCTGTGAATATTAAATTATAACGGTAGTTATAATTTAATATTAAGAATTAAAATAAATTGGGAATTTAAATTGTTTAATTGGGATAAATAATAAATTTTGAATTTAAAATGAGAAAATAAAGTTTGGAACTCTATTTTATTTTCTTAGGGCAATAATAAATGGAAAATGGATTTTTATTTGGAGTAAATGCAACGATTTTATTAATTATTGCCAATTACTTCTTTTAATAATTTTTAAGGAAGTAATTGATTTTTTTTAAACATTGTTTATTTAGATAAAAAGATGGAATTTGGTTTAAAAATGTGTTTTGATTATAGATATGAGACTAAAATAGTTTTTATATTTTTCTACGCAAGAAAATAATTTTTGTTGAATTTTAGATGTTAAAAATAAGGAATTATGAATTTATTTGATGTAAATTGAGTATTTTTGTAAATTTGGCCTTTTTAATAATAAAAATGTCTTAAATTTAAAATAATCTTTTGATATGATAGGAAATATTTTCTTTCATATGTATGTAAGTTTACATAATTGTTTATGTAAAATTTAAAAGTGAACGTAATTTATTTTGTATATTAATATACATATTTGTGCATTTGTTATGTGTTGTATTAATTTGCTTAGGTTTTTTTTCTCTTCTTTTTATTTGGGTCCAAGCCCACTTAGCCTAAGCCTAAAGGAAGAAATGAGAAACTAATTACTGTACGTTCATTTTCTTCCTCCTGTAAACATTCAGAAACCAGAAAAAAAAAACCCAACTCCATCTTCTTCAATCTATGGCTTTTAAAACTCAAATTTCTTCAATTCAAGCTGAGCTCTTTATCAATCTAAAGTGAAATTCACAGGTTTCTAACTCCAAATCAAGGCCAAAGTTTCCTACTTTGCTTGCTAAATCCGCTAATTTGCTGCAACTAAACCTTAAGGTGAGTTTAAACACTCACTATTCTAGTTTACTCAAATTTTCATGTTTGTTTTTGGTTGCATTAGATGAATCCTTGGTTGAATTTGTGAATTAGAAAGATGATTTTGGGGTTTCTTTGCTTGCTGAAAATGAATTAGAAAAATGGACAGAAGTAAAATAGTGATATCATGCATGTTCCTAATCCTTTTGAGCTCATTCTTTTTGGATTAGAAACTAGACTCAAGGAGAAACAATTTCGCTTTTGGTTGCATTTCGATTAATGGAAGTTTGATAGACCTGAAAAAGAATTGAAAGTAAAAGTGCAACACTGTCCTTAAAGAAAATTTTCTAAGTTTATACCTGTAATATATTTTGCCATATCTTTTACATTTCTTATCCAAATTGGATAATTTTATATGTTCTGCAAAGCCTATAAATTTTTCTACAAGTTTTATGTTTTGAATTTTATGAAATTTTAAAGTTAACTTAGTCAAATTTGCACTTCTTTCTTACTATCCCGAGAGCAAAGTGACAGCTTTATAATTTTAGAACTGAGAAATAAAATCATCATAACTTTTGACTCGATTGTCCAAATAAGGTGATTCTTTTTCTGTCGTTTAGCTTTTGCAATTATCTTCAACTTTTATGTTTTATAATTTATCAAATTCTGGGATCTACAGGGTCAAAATGGCTCTTTAAGCCGCAGCCCTGTTGTTATGCACATTGTTCAGAGTTTTGTAATTTTAGACCTGAGAAATAAAATCATCATAACTTTTGACTTGATTGTCCAAATAAGGTGACTCTTTTTCTGTTGTTTAGCTTTTGCAATTCTCTTCAAGTTATATGTTTTATGATTTATCAAATTCTGGGATCTACAGGGTCAAAATGGCTCTTTAAGCCGCAGCCCTGTTGTTATGCACATTGTTCAAAGTTTTGTAATTTTAGACCTGAGAAATAAAATCATCATAACTTTTGACTCGATAGTCCAAATAAGGTGATTCTTTTTCTGTATTTTAGCTTTTGCAATTCTCTTCAACTTTTATGTTTTATGATTTATCAAATTCTGGGATCTACAGGGTCAAAATGGCTCTTTAAGCCGCAGCCCTGTTGTTATGCATATTGTTCACAGTTTTGTAATTTTATACCTGAGAATTAGAACTGCCATAAGTTTTGACTCAAATGTCCGAATTAGTTGATTCTTTTTCTGAATTCAAGCTATGGAAATTATCTTCAACTTTTATGTTTCATATTTTCTCAAATTTTGAGTTTAAAAGTGGCAAATTGGCAAAACAAGCCGCAGGCCTGAGTTCTTTTGCAATGTTTGAGCATTTTCCGTTGAATTGTTTTTTTTGAATTCGATGATTTCGAGCATTTTTTTTCCAAAATGGATCTAAAAGGCTACTCCTACTAATAGAAAAGCTGGCATTAACGTCGATTCGCACTACGAATTGACGGTTTCATTTGGGTTTTATCGTATGGTAATTTTATTAATTTTCATCAATTTTTGATGTTTCTGTGCACGTGTTTTCTAAACCGTTTTTGAAATGATTTTCAAAATGGAAAAGCTTTCAAATTAAATGTTTTACAAAGATTTATAATTATTTTATATATATATAATACACACTTTTATATTATTCGAACGTATGAGAAAGAGAATCAAACGAATTAGTAAAACACATGGTATGGAACATGTGCGTTTACTATTTTGGTTAATTTCGGACTTGTACGATCGAAGCTATTTGAGTTTAATGATTCTGAGATGTTTTGCCATTTTATGGCGTATTTTGAGTTTTACAATTCCTATTTGTTGGAATTATTTAAGATGACCAATATTTGGCAAGTATTATGGTTTTTGAGATCTACTATGTAGGAGTTTGATCGATGAGAACCGTCACGATATTTTATTTACTTGCCAATGGCATAAGGCAAGTCTTGAGTTTATGATTTCATATTTTGAGATTTATGGTTTATGAGAAACCATCATGATGTTTTTCACATGTCGATGAGATGAGATAAGTTATGATGTCATTTAATACTTATCGATGAGATGAGACAAGTATGGTATCTCTTTATCACTCACCAATAAGACTAGGCGAGATATAATTTTATGAGTTTTATGACGTTTTTAGTGTGGCATCGACTAACGGCTAGTAAACCGCTAAGTGCGAAGGTGTGGTATGGGACACACGTTAACACTTTTTGGGTTCCTATCCGTGAGTTTGTGACACATTCACGATGTTTACCTAACAGAACTGCTTTGAGAGGTGTCAGCGACCTTGTCATGAGGACGAACTGCTTTGGAGGTGTTAGCGACCTTGTTAGGGATGACAAAATGGCTTGGAAAGGTGTCAGCGACCTTGTCATGAGGACGAACTGCTTTGGAAAGGTGTCAGCGACCTTGTCATGAGGACGAACTGCTTTGGAAAGGTGTCAACGACCTTGTCATGAGGACGAACTGCTTTGGAAGGTGTTAGCGACCTTGTCTAAGGCTTCGGCCGTCTGAGTTTTGAACATGCATCGAATTCTTTATTGAGTTTGAGATTTTATGAGTTTGAACTCGTATCGAGTTCCATGAGTTTTTATGATTGAGATGTATGTGTGAGATTTAGCCGCCTTGGCCTACTTATGAGTTTGAGATCTCACATTCTTATGGAGTTGTCTTGTGTTGCTTTTATGACTTCTATTTGTGATTGAGATGAGTTTTCTCCTTTTTGGAGTAATGGTTCATCGAACCATTTGAGTTTTGCTTGAGTTTTATATGAGTTGATTTGAGTTCATTATGGGTTATCGCTAATGATATGAGGCACTTGTGTTTTATTTCAGTATTGAGTTTGAGTTACCTCTTTCGAGGTATTTAGTCACTTAGGTAGCGTTTGTTACTTAAGTATTGAGCAATGAGTTATCTAATCCTTCTCCTCATTCGAGAAGAAGTATCACTATATCCATTCTGCTTCATATTATCGATATTGACTGATTTGTGTAGCTAGACTGACCCGTGTATTTATACTCGGGTCAGACCGAGTTGTTTCAGGTATCATCTATTGGACTTAGCTTGAAGTTGGTGTTGGATATCATCTCTTCTTTCGCTTGAGTAGTTTATTTCTTCCGCATACTCTGATGTTTTACATTTGATTTGATGTATATGGTGTGGTCGAGTACCTCCTTTATTGTTTCATATTGTATTGTACTAAACATGTATCAGTGTATATGTATATATATGATGTCGATTACTGTTCTGTGATGTGCTTTACATTTAGTTATTGTATTTTATTCTGATAGATCCGTCAACCACCTATAGTTTTGGATTAAACATTTACTGTGTATGTCGATCCATTGAGATAGAAAAGAAATATTATATTGCATTTATCGACGTATTTAGTAGATGTTTAAGACAAAGTTATAGATGGTCGCCCTTAACCAGCCCTATTCTCCGCTTTAGTAGACAGAATTACTCATTAATTCTCTTTACTAAGGTGGGTCTCGGGGTGGGGCGTTACAACAGTGGAAAAGAAATACAATATACTAGTAGATACGCCATGCCATCCAGCTCTCTACAGCAACTCCTGAATTCCAGAATATCCTGATAACCTGACTCTTGACTGCCCGTGTGGAAATTGGTGGGCACCCAGAGTTTAGGAGGGGAAACAATAAACTCCAGGTCAGTCATGGGACTGGTGTGAGAACTTAAAAACAGTTATTCTTTAAAAAAAACAAAGAAATATTTTAAAATAGATTCGCAATTCTTTTTGGAAAATGAGACTACCATAAGGCCTCCCGCACACACACAATGCAAACGCCGAATCGGAGGAGATTTCTCCTTATGATAGTCAAAGATGCTTGATACGCATTAAAAAGAAACATTTGATATTATTACTAGTGCATAGTGCAGAAAACATTTCGAAAGTATAATATAAATCTTAGCCAACATACGGCCATTATCGTATGCCTACTATAACTACCATGTTCAATAGCAGGTTACCGCCACATTCCATGGCAGGTTATACAACTAAAACCGTACAAGGTTCGTATTGTTTCTTTGGATTTCCAACAAATGGTCAAGCCAAGAAACTTCCCATTGCCACATGGGTACGCTCTGGAAAGACGACCCGAGAACCTAACGTAACGGTTAGATCTCTGCCAACACAAGGCCGGGTTACCCCTAACTGGGTAACTACTGACATGAATATGCCATTCCCCGATCGTAACCGATCTATATCCGAGGATCCTCGATTCCGACAACCACAAAGTAATAAATTTGCTGCAACGACATAGGTTAAGTATCTGGGCTCCATACCATGATACCACCTCTATCTAGAAGGAATGACATACACTAAAGGGGCGCTACCCCTTAATAACCTTGCTGCATCCTTCCTGTTTTGACCACTTCCGGGGGGTAAGGTCCGATGAAGTCTCGTCCACAAAGCTACGCTTTATACAAAAGCTGTGCTTTGATCATCAAATGCTCAACAGCACTTCGTATGCCACATTACCAATTTGGAAATGTATCATTAGTAACCATAAACTACATAACCTCTAAGGGTATTAAGCTAAGAGAATAAATTCTCCACCACCAACGGGAACATATTTGATAGAAACCAGCTTTACATCTCATATTGTAACGTCAGACACACATCCATACAAGTCCGTTCCGGGATCGAACGGAACCGAAGGCACTTCCAAAGAAGTCCTTGCAATCCGAATATTCACTAGTCATGACCGGACTTCCCATCACAAAGGGTAATAAATTTCTATATCGGAGATCAGCTGATGCGAAAACATTCGACGGTAATCCTTCCGTTTTCATAAATATCCGGTCTTCAACACCGGTCATCAATGCTATCCATTACGACGTATCACTATTCGAAATGGGTTATACGGCTCAGAGGTCCTTTCCCGGCTAACCCGAATAATAAGCGCTTATTTTAAAAATAAGTGTAGCATTCAAATTCAAGCAAATCACAACAAATACCTATTTAAAGGTAAATATTGATAGTCGGTTATTTAACTATCAATAGATATGCACAACATCACCAAGTTCCAAATAATTTCCCAAATTATTTATTTTCCAAAAATATCTTTACAAGATATATATTTTCCCCACTTCAACATTTGAAAAAAAATTCAATTATTTTCCT
This sequence comes from Allium cepa, assembly GCA_030765085.1. Taxonomy (NCBI): domain Eukaryota; kingdom Viridiplantae; phylum Streptophyta; class Magnoliopsida; order Asparagales; family Amaryllidaceae; genus Allium; species Allium cepa. The sequence continues at coordinate 855,240,777 of CM060931.1, forward strand.
TACGCGGAAATACTTTCATTTCAAAATGGTTCATTTAAACCAATTAAATAAATCCTTACCGATTTACTTTAAATTTACGTTAAAAATCCGTAAAATTCATTTCCGTTTCTTTTATAAATCCCATAGTGAATTTACGTTTCCAAAATATCTATGGATATATGATTTTCAAATCGATTTCTAATATTCATTTCAATTTATCTTTAAAAGATGTAATCTCAAACATTCCACTTCATATTGGAAAACATTTCCATACTTATTTAATAATAAGTAATTCACAAATCTATTTGTTTCCAACATTTAGAAAATATTCAATATACTTAAATCACAATTAAGTATATATTTTATTCTTTAAGGAAAATATTCGCTTAACACATTTATTTGGGTCAAAACGAATGTTATGTAAAACATCGTTACGACGACCCAAAATCACTAGTATAAGGATTCGAAATTAAGATAGATATATAAATCCCAATACTATATAAAACATTTCCTTTCGAAAATCATTTACCATAACAATAGTGTTATAGTCCACCATTTCCTTATTTCTCGAAAACTCTATTTCTACAATGAATGTTGAAATTTATGTATTCGATACTTAACGCATTTTAAAACATCTTTAAATCGTTTTAATTCTATTTAAAATATCACTTCCCAAAAACATTTCTTTTTATTTAATAATATATTCACTGTCCAAAATCGTGAATATACTTTCTAACCAAACTCTTATTATTACAACATTTAACTTAAAGGATAATTCGATGTCCAAAATCACGAATATATCTCCTTTAATAAACTTCTATGTTTAATTTATCAAATTCAATGGATTTCGGATTCATAAAACAATGTTTATAAATTCCATTTATATTTTATAACAACTTCGATTTATAAATCTCCTTTATTTACCAATTCTATTCATATTTCATTTACATGTCGAGATCCAATTTATAAGTAAATTACTTGTAATCCATTTATTCACAAATTCATTCTTTTATATCATCATCAATTTATAAATCTAAAATTCTTATTTACATATAAACTCCATTTATACTTAATTTTAACACTTATAAAAACTCGTTTTATAATTACAATATTTTTAATTTATAAATATCAATTTTATAATTTTTTTAGATAAATCGTTTATAATAATTCAAAAAAAAAATCTCAATTTAAATAAACCAATCCTTTTAATAATTTACAAAACGTTATTAAAAAATTATATAACTCCAAAATCATACTTAAGTATTATTTTCCAAAAATCATAAATTTCATAACAATAAAGATTATAACGTTTATTTATTTTAACAATTCTAATTTTAATACAACGTATACTTTCAAAAATCGCTTTAAAATCCTTTTAAATTCAAAATCGTTATTTTAATATTTTTTAAAACTCCAAAAATAGGCCAATGCTGCAACAGCAACAATATATCAATCACCACAATCAAAACATCATATATCAATATGATAATCAACAAATATCATAATATCTGTAAATAAATCAAGACGGTTGAGGAATCCAGTTGGATCCCTCCAACCTGTTTCCCCGCATCCACAGACGTTGGCACAATACCAATTCCGTTCCAATACGGAGTATCGCGGTATATGGATTCATAAAATATTATCCGCTATTATACGGCGCAATAGGGTCTCATCCGCTATATAATGCAGGAAATCAACTCCAAGTACATAAATAATACCAATTTCACTTCAAGGTGAAATATTCGCGGTATATGTTTTTAATAAATAACCCCCGCTTAATACACGGCGTATAATGTCTATTTAACACAATAGATAACAATTTATCATCCAGGCATAAAATCAAGCAATTTTAAATCTAACTATTTAAAATTTAAATCGAAACTATTCGATTGAGTAAAAAGTTCTCGCCTTGAATTTCCGACAACAATTGTAGCGTTTTATTTCGAATAAAATTAAACGCACATTTAATTTTACCTAAATTCTCGCTAACTCCAAACGACTCCAAACCAGCTCCATTGCATAGTTCTCGACAAAATGAAGCCAATGCAATTCGTTTCGTAAATTTTTGACCTCGTACGAAAAAGTTACACTATTTTAAAGATTGAACGAATTAATATAAATATAATTTACATTTCCTTTTTAAAATTTACAACCTTTTTACATCTAGGCCGTCCCTTTTTGTTCAAGCAAATCACGGCTGTGCGTGCTTTCTGCCCTAACGCGCGTAACTTCTCCAGTTCGAACGAAAATAACCCAATGAAGCCGCCTTCTTGCTCGAATTTTTGAGCTTTCATCTTCCATCTTTACGACGATCAGCTATCACCACTTGAACGTGTGACCTAAGCTCCCCCATCACCGATAAAGATGTGAAACTCGGTCGTCCCAAGGCTCGACAAAACGAGGACGAACGGCCACGAACGCGACTCGATTTATCCTTCATCGTTGCGTTTCAGACAATCACCCCTGTATGGATTTAAAGCTCTTCTGATGCTCTTCAACATTGTAGTTGAACACTTTCTCTAATTATTCACAGATTGGAAGAGAATAAGAGGAGAAGATGGAATATTTTCGGCCACTGATAGATATGGAGGCGGCAGAAGAAAACCCTAGTTAGGTTTTGCAAATTAGAAAATAGGGGTGCTTTTATAGAAATCCCACCGAAAATCACTATTCACTCGATTTTCCGAACTCCAAATCTCGCATGGTGACCGGCGTTTCTAGGGATTAACCCACGTTCCGGACATAATGGAATAGGTTTCAGGAGCCAATTCGGTCGTCTGTGCGAGTTACGGCAACAAACGATCGGTTTTAAATTAAATCGGTCAACCAAATTTCTATGCGTTTTAGCTTGCCCCGGACAAACGGTAAATCCGATTGACACGAAAGTTGAACTCCTACAATAATATAACAATACAGATCCGATGAAGCTGGTTTCGTTGAAATCCGAAACTGTTTGAAAAATGGCTATTTTTAGTCGTCAATTAAATATTTATATATTCAATTTCTGCAATTTAAATTTTAATTTGATTTTAAAAGTTCTATAACATTTCTATAACTCCAACATGATTTAATAAAACTTTACGAATCATTTTTAATCATATTAAACCCAATTTTCAGTTATTTCTGGAATTTCAAATATTAAATCATCGATTTAATTATCCAATTTAATCCAGATATTCGAAAAATAAATTATTCGACTTATAAATTTCACTTATTAATATTTAAAATTAATTAAATATACGAAATTTTAATTGAAAGAAATTCTGGGTCGTTACAAAATCAACATTCGAAAATTTACGCCGTATTTCAATTTTTTAACTTAAAAATCTAAACTCTGATTAATTAAACAATTTCGTTTACCATGTTTAAATTCCAACATTTCGAGCTTCAATTCAAAATAACTGAATTTCCATAAATTTGATTTTAATCTAAAAATCAATTCATTTAAACAATTTCAACGTTTAATTTAACTAACCTGGTGTCCATATATAATTCTCTACTCTATGGCTAAGTGGATAATTATTCCAATTTAATTTCAAGGATGGATATATATTATTTCAATCCAAATAGATGTCATAGGTATATATCAATTCAACCTATTTCTAACTGTATTTGAAATAACTTAATTTACAGTTTTATATGCTATAAATTATATACGGAATGATAACATGAAGTATCGAAATATATAACATCCAAACTAACAACCAATAGCATCCATCACACCAATCATCCATATTGTGACGACCCGGAATTTTCAAGCATCTAAAATCAGAATATTTAATTGATTTTAAGTATTCAATAGAGTAATTTTAATTTGAATTACGAATATCACTAATTATTGGTAATTAAATTTATTGAATTAAATAACTTGAAGCTGAGTAAAATGTTGAATCCGGAATTTTAAGCCTGTTAAAAATAATTTGAAGGCTTGTAAAATTTATATTGATAACATGGAAAACAATAGAAGTTGTAAAATTGAAATTAACAGTGGTTTGTTCAGTTTTAAAATTTTATCGTTTAAATTGAATTTAAAAATAGCCTTCCGAGGCACAGTCTCGGAATTCGATGAAACCAGCTCAATTGAATCCGTGATATTGTATTATTAGCGGATTTCAATTTTCGTTTAGATCGGGATTAGTGTGTGAGTGTACGAAATATTAACGTGCTAGGAATTTAATTGATAATAACCTAATAAAATTTAATTTAATTAATTAAGCTTCCTCTGTACGCCATCCTATCCATTCCTCAGCACGCTTTCTTTGCCTTCTCGAACCTTATGCTGTTCTTTTCGAACACGAGACCCCCTTCAGTTCAGTTCCTTCCATTTTATGAAACTCAAAATCGAAACAAATCTTTTGATAAATGGCCGAGCTATTTACCCTTCCCAAATCGTTTTCCCCCCAAATCATTTCGTTCAGGCGAGCAAGAAAAAAAAAGAGAGAAGAGAAAAATTAATGGCAGCAATTGTTTTTATCGAATCGATTTGGATCCGCGTGCTTCCCTGATCTATCATCACGCTCGGTGGAGGGAAGGCGAACACGTCGTGTTGAGGGAAGGAACTGTGGGCGGTAGCACACGCGCATGGAGTATAGGGTCGCGTGTAGGTGAGTGGGTCGCGATGGAGGCACGTGTCGTTGGATGAGTCGCGAGCAGTGGGAAGTGGAACGTGGCGGTGGGCGGCGACTGTCGCAGCAGGCATGCAAGGGTAGTTTCGATCTAGGGTTGAGATATTGAGAGGGTGCTTTGGCTCGTTCACAGGGAGGTCGCAGTTATGGAGATGAACTGTTCGTCGCCGTGAGGTATTTTTAGGGTTCTGATTCGAATATATATAAATATGTATAAGTAAAAAAAAGAAATTTATTTCGTATGCAGTTTAGAAATGAAAACTTTCAGTTTATTTAATAATGCATATTAGTGACTGAGACGATTAATAAACCTATTTCAATTTTTAGTTACTAACAGAAATTGTAAGAGAACGATTAGTTTAACTAAATTATTAGTTGCCTTATTTATTTAAATGGCAATTAATTGTTCGATAAATTAAAATATTAATGAATCGTATAACTGTTATACAAGGTTTTAAATCACGGAAGCAAGCCAGTTTGAAAATAGATTGCAAATCAAAAGCAAAGGTGAGTTAATCTCACTCAGTTTAAATTTAAATTTAAATGATTAAATTTAAATAAGTGTTTAAATGGTTGAAATGGTTGTTGTGTTATATAGTAGTATATACTACACCTTGAAATGATTAATTTCCCCCATTTTATAGTGGAAATATTTATATTGTGCTAACGGCTGTGGATGGAGGGAAAACAGGTTGGAGGGATCCAACTGGACCCCTCACATATATTAAATTATTCAATATTCTCTGTTGTAATTATTTGATATCCTATGATGAGTTATATTGGAATATTGAATGTTGTGGTTTGATTGGATATTCGGTTATAATGAATTACCAAAATATATGAATTGGATTGTCGAAAAGAAATTAAACGGAAGTAAATTTGTAAGCAAAATAATTATAGAAAGTTTGAATAAATTTAAGAATGAATTGGAGAAGAAATAATGTGACTTTAAATTTCTAATAAATAAATTATGAAGTATGGAAGGAAAATTTAAATAAACAGAAAGTCAATGGAAGTTAAAACTTCAATGGAATAAATTGGGGATCAATTGGAAAAAAAATTGATTTAAGTGATTGAGATTGGAAATCTCTCTCTGAATAATCGAGTACACTTTCAGAGTAAATTTTTAAATATAAATTGAATGTTTAAAGTTGTTTTAAGAAGTATGTTTTTGTAAAATTTATTATGTCTAATATTAAATTTCTAAAGCAAGTTTTTCCTTTTAATATATTATAGCAATAATTATTTACAGAGTGATTTAGTATTTGTTTTAAAAAGTTCAAATCTGGTTTTATGTTTTATTAAGTAACCTTATTATCAAACAGTCCTATAGTATATAGTTTTAACAAATTATTGAAGTAATTTAACTTAAATGTTTAAAGTGTATTTTCAAAGTAAAGTGTTTTACATTATTTAAAAATCTATTTTTGTGTGCTTGGTGATTTCAAAGGAGATAGAAAATATTTGAGAAAGTTGATTCTGAAAATAAAGATGGTTTTGAAAACTATTTTCAGAGGGTTGAAAATAGAAATATATCTTGTGAAGATATTTTTGGAGATTAATAAATAATTTGGAAATTATTTATTGGTTTATGGTTGTTGTGTGAATATTAATTGATAGTTGAATAACCGACTATCAATATTGGACAAATGCGTTGATCGTTTCGAAGAGACCGGGATCGAGATTTATTTCTCGAAAACCACTTCGATCCGATTTGTACGTTTCGTGAAAACATGTACGGAGTCGAAGATAGAGCAGTGAAGTGCAAGGGATAGTAGCTACTAATCCTGAGGATATTTCCAAAGGGATGTAGTAGGAATAGTGCCTTCGGTTCCGTTCAAACCCGGGACGGACTTGTATGGACGAATGCTTGCGAAACATCGTCAGGTGGGCGATGGGCATTCTAAGTGAAAACGTTCAAAAAGGTAACACTTAGCCTCAAGCCTCATCAAATGGGAATGACTGAAAATCAGGGGATATGCAGCAAGGTTAGGTGGGTCATGCCCAAGCAGGACAAGATAATTCCCCTGTCTAGATGTCCCTTATATATTTCGGCTTAGTGGGTGGTTGGTCGCGCCAACCACGGGGTTTATCATGTTTGGGACTGTTCAGTAAGGAATGGTTCCGGCCTTGTGTTGCAGGGGATGAAGGGAGTAATCCTCGGTACGGTGATCTAGGCCCCGTGCTGTGGCAGGTGGTACCCCAGTGCCTAGTCATTAGTTGGAAATCCATTCTCCCTACGAGCCTTGTACGAGTTTTGTTTGTATTACCCACTTTTGTGGCTAGCAGCTGGAATTTAATGAATGTAACAATTTCAGCTATTTTATAAGTATTTGTATATAGACCCTATTATAATATCAGAGGATTTCTATAAAAATTGTTTTAGCTATCGTAAGGTAAAAACCCGGCATGTTTATTTGTGGCGTGGTCTTACGAGATGCTTTTGTTTTCAAAGGATTTTTGAAACTTTAATAATCAATTGGGTGTGATTTTCTCACGCTGGTATTCCAGACTGACTCGGGTGTTATTTAACTGTAATGCTCGGGTCAGACCGAGTATTATAGAACATAGGATATGATGCTGTGGAGCTCAGGAGACGAGCTGGATGACGATACGTATTCTCGTACTTGTATATATATATATTTCCACTGTGTTGAGTTGTTGTGTACCCATTATATGTTATTGATGTTAGCTGTGACTGATGTACTCTGATGATGTAATATATGTAAACTGATATATTTGATTTTGAGTAAAGATTATTTATTATCTATTATATTTTATTCCGCTGCGATGGTTAGATTCTGATGTTGATTTTGTTTTCTCTTCTTCTACCTCTTCTTCTTAAACCCAAATGGTTCGTATTTCTATGCAACTTGAGTCGATTGTTGTAGAATAGTGTTGACTCAAAGGGTACGGATTTGCGGGTCGTTACATTTGGTATCAGAGCATTAGGTTGGTGATAACCTTGGCTCTGGTGGGAATTACTCATAAATTATAGTTCGTAGTACTCTATAATGAGTTTGAGCGTATTAATAAATATGAGCGCGTATTTGTTAGTGAATATAAATTGTTTTAATAATGTGTTGATTGGTTTCTTGAGTGGCATATGAAACTTCGTCGACACAGTCTGCGCAACTGTATTGAAGGGGTTTCTAAACACTTGAATAGAACAATTGACACGGTATTGTTTTAAATGTGGGTAAATGAAATAATTTTACCCAAAATATATTTTGATATAAATAAAAGTTTTGTAAACTATCTTAGCTAATATATGGTTGCTTGGATGTGAGAAATGGTAATATTAGAGTATTATCATTGTTAGGTAAAAATTTAAATAGAAATTGAAATATAACTAATATTTAAGGGATAAATTCATTATATAATGAAAATTTTTTTAAGTATGAATTATAAATGAAATTTATAAATTGAAATATAATCAAATAAGAATTTGTTTGAACATAAGCTATGCAAATGAATTATAGAAAAAAAAATTGATTTAAGCGGGATTTGGGAATTTAAATCCCGAAAATTTGGAAGTGTTTTGAAGATAAATGATAGCATTATTATTTTGAAAGTATTTCTGAAAGGAAATTTGTTTTAAATGGATTTTGAAAATTGAAAGTGATATAGCATTGAAATTACTTGGATTATTGGAAAATAATTCTGATGATGACGGCCGCATCATCAGTATTCATTTTCGAATTCCTAAGTGACGGATTGCTACCAAATTGACTTGTTCAGGAAGCTAGTCGTTTTTGAAAATTTCAACGGAAATTTGTTGGAAATAAAAGCCAGGATTGGTTTAAATTTTGAGAAGTGTGATTTGATACGTTGGAGATTTCAAAATGTTTTGAAACCAAAAGCCGGTATTTTAAAAATCCTGATGAGATGGGTTATAAGCTTATAAGTTAGGATATTCTTTTAAATCAGGAAGGATAAATAAGCTTTGAATGTTGGAATTTAAATTTAAAAGAAAAGTTAAAAATGGAATTAACTTGGATTTGGAAATAAAGATTTGATTGGATTGAGATTGATTGAATAAGTTGAAAATAATATCCAGTGTATTCGAATTAAGTTGAAATCGAATTGGATTAAATAAATCTGAGTTAAAATTTAATTGAATTAGAATAGGAATTCAATTAAGGTATAGAATCGAATTAGATTCTTACCTGATTAAATGGAAATAAGTTGGGTAAGGATTGGAATTGGAATAAATGAATAAGAACAACTTATAAGAGAATTAAAAATCCATAGAAATAAAATATGCTTGGACTATAAATAAATAGAAGGCTTGAGTTAAAAAATAATGGATGAATATATTCAAGCCTAGAATGAGTGTGATTGTATGACATATAAGTTGTGACTTATAAAATTTAAAATGGAATGCAAATCCCAAAATCAATATTGTGATAAATTGAAAAATGAGAAGAAAAAATCCAAACTTGAATTATAAAGTATATTGAACTTAAGAAATAATGATATTTAAAAAAAAAAATTCAAGTGTTGGATTATGAATAAGGGAGGAACTAATTGGATAATAAATTAGTTAATGGAATTGAATTATAAGTTTATGATGAAATTGGAAATAAACTCAAGTTATAAATTAAAATTGATTCAAATTGTTGATGAAGTGAAAGTAATTGAGAATGAAGCTGAATTGTGAGTTAATAAATTGGGTGGCAAATTAAAATGTGAATGGTGAAATCAGAACTTGAGTTATTAATTAAAATTAGACTTGAAGTGTTAATAAAGTAAATATAATTTGAAAAGTGTAGAATAAATGAAATGGATTAAAATAGTGATGAAATGAATTACAAATAAAATCCAAATAAGTGGAAGTAAATTGGAAACAGCCTTGTAATAAATTGAATGAGTGAATCTGGAAAGTTAAATTTTATAATAACCAATCAAATGAAATTGCAGATTAAAAAAAAATTAAAATTAGAATGGTTTAAACGAAATGCAAATGAATAGATCATGAATGATATTGAAATGGTTATTGAATGAAATAGTTTGGATTGTCTTCGAGCTAAATAAAATAGTTTGGAATAAACTAACATGGAATGAAATGTAAATAAATGGATGGTAAATGAAATTTAAATGGAATGTGTTGAGCTAAATAAATGATTGAGGATGGATTAAAATAAAAAGGGAAATTTAAGTGGCAATCAAGATGAACCTAGGTTGTAAATGGTTTTAAATGAACTAGTTGGTTAATAAAGTGAGATGTAAAGTGAATGGATTCAAATCTGAAATGTAATGAAAATAAGAATAAATGGATTGTGAATAAATTTAAAAACGGAATAGAATTGAGTTGAAGTCCATTTAAAATGGTTATAAACCATGAATGCTTATTTATTCACATAGATCTTGTCAAATTGCAAAGAATAAATTATCATTGGATGTAAATGGAAGTAATTAAAATTCTATGAGCCGATAGAAGTAAAATAAATTGATTTTTAAAGCAATTGAATTAAATATGAGCTCAATCTGCTTAAGAATAAATTAAAAGTAAGCAAATGAGTTCTAAACCATTCAAATTGATGGAGTTGTATACGAATGAATCGAAAACCATCCGAATTGAGTGAAAATGGTTATAAATAGATTGGAACAGTTGAATTAGCATGAAACTATATTAATTGCTTACTGAAAAATGTTTGGTATGAGATTCTTTTAGAATTCATATGTTTTAACTATTACAAATAAGTGATATGCTGTCAAACTTCATATATTTGGCACTTACATGTGTAATTTGAGTAAGTACAGGTACCCGGAAGCCGTATGGCTGGATTTGGGTTGCGCTATTTGCTAAAAATAAATAAGCTGCTTGTTTAAAATGCTAAATAAGGTACGCCTACGCAATTAAATATGAAATATGAACTGTTTTTGGTTTTTCCGACCGTGTGGGTCGATGTATATATATATTTATCTCTTTTGTCAAATTGCAAAAGCTCCTCCGTACAAAGGGGACTCTGCCAAAAATTTTCAGAAATTTTGGGAGCTAGAATTTTTTTGAAAATTTTGGAAAATTTTGTTAACGACAAAACTATTTAGAATTGTCAACTAAAATAAGTTAGTAAATGAAACTAATTAAAGTAATGACTTAAATTAGTTACAAATGAAGGATAAAATTTAAAAATTCAAAGTTGAAAATAAATGAAATACATATGTAATGTGGAAATCGATTTGAATAGAAATAAATATAAACTAAAGTGGAAAATGAAAATAAATATAAGAAACATATATATAGTATTTATACTAACTTAAGAAAGGAATGGTAAATTCTAGATTGGAAATTGATATTACAAATATAATCTAAGATAATATTGAAATGAATAGATATTGACATTTTGTAAGAAAGTCGATAAAATATTTTGGGATATTGTGATCGGATATTAGTACTAAGCAGGATATGCAGGTATTATAAAAAGGGAAAAGGAATGAATTGCCCGACAAAAGGTACGCATTTAAATTTGATATGGAATTTGATTTGGATTTGGATTTGGATTGAGCCACTTGGCTTTTTGTTTTCTTTTTGGATTTGGGAGGCCGTAGAGCCATTTTGTAGTTGTACCGAGCTAGCCGCGCAAAGGAGACGCTGGCGAAATTTTTCGGGAATTTAGGGTGTTAGAAAATTTTGAGAAAATTTTGATAATTCAAAATTTGGTTTTAAATTGAAACTTGAATGGTTAAACAAATGGTATGGTTTAGGAACTAGGGAAAGGTTTGGAAGTTAATAAGAATGAAAATGGATCTTTTATAACAGATAGTTGGTAAGTTGTTGAATTGTTAGAAACTGTTTGGCTTTGGGACAAGTAACGGGTTTTGGATCATTCTTCCTAGTTAGTAATTTCGGGGACGAAATTCTTTTAAGGGGGGAGGAATGTGACGACCTGGGATTTTCAAGCATCTAAAATCAGAATATTTAATTGATTTTAAGTATTCAATAGAGTAATTTTAATTTGAATTACGAATATCACTAATTATTGGTAATTAAATTTATTGAATTAAATAATTTGAAGCTGAGTAAAATGTTGAATCCGGAATTTTAAGCTTGTTAAAAATAATTTGAAGGCTTGTAAAATTTATATTGATAACATGGAAAACAATAGAAGTTGTAAAATTGAAATTAACAGTGGTCTGTTCAGTTTTAAAATTTTATCGTTTAAATTGAATTTAAAAATAGCCTTCCGAGGCACAGTCTCGGAATTCGATAAAACCAGTTCCATTGAATCCGTGATATTGTATTATTAGCGGATTTCAATTTTCGTTTAGATCGGGATTAGTGTGTGAGTGTACGAAATATTAACGTGCTAGGAATTTAATTGATAATAACCTAATAAAATTTAATTTAATTAATTAAGCTTCCTCTGTACGCCATCCTATCCATTCCTCAGCACGCTTTCTTTGCCTTCTCGAACACACTTTACCTTATGTTGTTCTTTTCGAACACGAGACCCCCTTCAGTTCAGTTCCTTCCATTTTCTGAAACTCAAAATCGAAACAAATCTTTTGATAAATGGCCGAGCTATTTACCCTTCCCAAATCGTTTATTTTTCCCCCCAAATCATTTCGTTCAGGCGAGCAAGAAAAAAAAAGAGAAGAGAAAAATTAATGGCAGCAATTGTTTTTATCGAATCGATTTTGGATCCGCATGCTTCCTTGATCTATCGTCACGCTCGGTGGAGGGAAGGCGAACACGTCGTGTTGAGGGAAGGAACTGTGGGCGGTAGCACACACGCATGGAGTATAGGGTCGCGTGCAGGTGAGTGGGTCGCGATGGAGGCTCGTGTCGTTGGATGAGTCGCGAGCAGTGGGAAGTGGAACGTGGCGGTGGGCGGCGACTGTAGCAGCAGGCATGCAAGGGTAGTTTCGATCTAGGGTTGAGATATTGAGAGGGTGCTTTGGCTCGTTCACAGGGAGGTCGCAGTTATGGAGATGAACTGTTCGTCGCCGTGAGGTATTTTTAGGGTTCTGATTCGAATATATATATATCTATGTATAAGTAAAAAAATAGAAATTTATTTCATATGCAGTTTAGAAACGAAAATTTTCAGTTTATTTAATAATGCATATTAGTGACTGAGACGATTAATAAACCTATTTCAATTTTTAGTTACTAGCAGAAATTGTAAGAGAACGATTGGTTTAACTAAATTATTAGTTGCCTTATTTATTTAAATGGCAATTAATTGTTCGATAAATTAAAATATTAATGAATCGTATAACTGTTATACAAGGTTTTAAATCACGGAAGCAAGCCAGTTTGAAAATAGATTGCAAATCAAAAGCAAAGGTGAGTTAATCTTACTCAGTTTAAATTTAAATTTAAATGATTAAATTTAAATAAGTGTTTGAATGGTTCAAATGGTTGTTGTGTTATATAGTAGTATATACTACACCTTGAAATGATTAATTTCCCCCATTTTATAGTGGAAATATTTATATTGTGCTAACGGCTGTGGATGCAGGGAAAACAGGTTGGAGGGATCCAACTGGACCCCTCACATATATTTAAATTATTCAATATTCTCTGTTGTAATTATTTGATATCCTTTGATGAGTTATATTGGAATATTGAATGTTGTGGTTTGATTGGATATTCGGTTATAATGAATTACCAAAATATATGAATTGGATTGTTGAAAAGAAATTAAACGGAAGTAAATTTGTAAGAAAAATAATTATAGAAAGTTTGAATAAATTTAAGAATGAATTGGAGAAGAAATAATGTGACTTTAAATTTCTAATAAACAAATTATGAAGTATGGAAGGAAAATTTAAATAAACAGAAAGTCAATGAAAGTTAAAACTTCAATGGAATAAATTGGGGATCAATTGGAAAAAAAATTGATTTAAGTGATTGAGATTGGAAATCTCTCTCTGAATAATCGAGTACGCTTTCAGAGTAAATTTTTAAATATAAATAGAATGTTTAAAGTTGTTTTAAGAAGTATGTTTTTGTAAAATTTATTATGTCTAATATTAAATTTCTAAAGCAAGTTTTTCCTTTTAATATATTATAGCAATAATTATTTACAGAGTGATTTAGTATTTTTTTTTTAAAAGTTCAAATCTGGTTTTATGTTTTATTAAGTAACCTTATTATCAAACAGTCCTATAGTATATAGTTTTAACAAATTATTGAAGTAATTTAACTTAAATGTTTAAAGTATATTTTCAAAGTAAAGTGTTTTACATTATTTAAAAATCTATTTTTGTGTGCTTGGTGATTTCAGAGGAGATAGAAAATATTTGAGAAAGTTGATTCTGAAAAGAAAGATGGTTTTGAAAACTATTTTTAGAGGGTTTAAAATAGAAATATATCTTGTGAAGATATTTTTGGAGATTAATAAATAATTTGGAAATTATTTATTGGTTGATGGTTGTTGTGTGAATATTAATTGATAGTTAAATAACCGACTATCAATATTGGACAAATGCGTTGATTGTTTCGAAGAGACCGGGATCGAGATTTATTTCTCGAAAACCACTTCGATCCGGTTTGTACGTTTCGTGAAAACGTGTACGGAGTCGAAGATAGAGCAGTGAAGTGCAAGGGCTAGTCGCTACTAATGCTAAGGATATTTCCAAAGGGATGTAGTAGGAATAGTGCCTTCGGTTCCGTTCGAACCCGTGACGGACTTGTATGGACGAATGCTTGCGAAACATCGTCAGGAGGGCGATGGGCATTCTAAGTGAAAACGTTCAAAAAGGTAAAGCTTAGCCTCAAGCCTCATCAAATGGGAATGACTGAAAATCAGGGGATATGCAGCAAGGTTAGGTGGGTCATGCCCAAGCAGGACAAGATAATTCCCCTGTCTAGATGTCCCTTATATATTTCGGCTTAGTGGGTGGTTGGTCGCGCAAACCACGGGGTTTATCTTGTTCGGGACTGTTCAGTAAGGAATGGTTCCGGCCTTGTGTTGCAGGGGATGAAGGGAGTAATCCTCGGTACGGTGATCTAGGTCCCGTACTGTGGCAGGTGGTACCCCAGTGCCTAGTCATTAGTTGGAAATCCATTCTCCCTACGAGCCTTGTACGAGTTTTGTTTGTATTACCCACTTTTGTGGCTAGTAGCTGGAATTTAATGAATGTAACAATTTCGGCTATTTTATAAGTATTTGTATATAGACCCTATTTTAATATCAGAGGATTTCTATAAAAATTGTTTTAGCTATCGTAAGGTTAAAACCCGACATGTTTATTTGTGGCGTAGTCTTACAAGATGCTTTTGTTTTCAAAGGATTTTTGAAACTTTAATAATCAATTGGGTGTGATTTTCTCACGCTGGTATTCCAGACTGACTCGGGTGTTATTTAACTGTAATGCTCGGGTCAGACCGAGTATTAGAGAATACAGGATATGATGCTGTGGAGCTCAGGAGACGAGCTGGATGACGATACGTATTCTCGTACTTGTATATATATATATTTCCGCTGTGTTGAGTTGTTGTGTACCCATTGTATGTTATTGATGTGAGCTATGACTGATGTACTCTGATGATGTAATATATGTAAACTGATATATTTGATTTTGAGTAAAGATTATTTATTATATTTTATTCCGCTGCGATGGTTAGATTCTGATGTTGATTTTGTTTTCTCTTCTTCTACCTCTTCTTCTTAAACCCAAATGGTTCGTATTTCTGTGCAACTTGAGTTGATTGTTGTAGAATAGTGTTGACTCAAGGGGTACGGATTTGCGGGTCGTTACCCAAGTGGATAATTATTCCAATTTAATTTCAAGGATGGATATATATTATTTCAATCCAAATAGATGTCATAGGTATATATCATTTCAACCTATTTCTCAATTTATACGAAATAACTTAATTTACAGTTTTATATACTATAAATTATATACAGAATGATAACATGAAGTATCAAAATATATAACATCCAAATTAACAACCAATAGCATCCATCACACCAATCACGCATACAGTTAATATAATTCACAACAATTTTACAATTATTACCATCGAGTATAACATTGCCAATTAAATTTGAATATATTTTGATGGTCAATTTAAATTCTATTAATTAATTCATATATCAATAAAATGATGATTAAATCTACCAAATAACAGCCAATAAATTTCATATAAACGACCCGTATTTTTAGCTATTTTTAATTATTAAATTTAAGGTGATTATTGAATAAAAATGGTTATTAATGTAATTTGTTGAATAATTTAATTATTTAGATTTAATATTGGAATTATTTAAATTGGGATTCTGCATTTAATGTGAAAGAAAATGCATCAGAAATTGATTCAAAATTTTATTTAAATATGAACGAAGATGGTTAAAATTTAAAAATTGTATTTAAAAGAGAATAATTAAAAATTGAAAATTTATATTTTAATTAACGGATAAAATAGCCATTTTGGTAACTATCTTGGATTTCGATGAAACCAGTTTCATCGGATCCGTAATAGTGAATAATTATAGGATTTCAAGTTTCATAGTGTACAGACTTATCGTTTGGTCGTGCAGGCTTGAAACACGTAGATTTTTAATTCAAAATTTAAATAAATAATTCGATTCGAAAAGCTATCTTCTGCATACGATCGAATTAGGCCTCGGAACTAGTTCCATTGTGTTCGAAATAGGTATAAAACATTATAAATGCTTGGTGGAACACGTCATTTGGAGCTCGAGATTTTCGTGAGCGTGTTGGGTTGATATTTTCTAATATTTTTATCTTTATTATTATTATTATTTCCTTTATCCCTCGTATAAACCCCTGCCCATATTCCTAGCCCCACATGCCCCCTCCCCTTTCTTTTTGAATCTACCTTCGAAATGAAGAAATAAAAGCAGAGAAATCTATCGATCTATATTAAAAAAATCGCAGCCTTAAAAAAAATGAAGGAAAAAATTCTCTACCGTATATCGCTCCACTCCCCCTCATTTTCGAATCACCAGAAAAAAAGAACGATCGAAGAGTAAGAAAATGGAGTCTCATTTGGAAAAAAGAAGACGAATCGAGCAAGAATCAAAATCGTTAGCGACTCGTTCATGGAGGGTTCGCTACTCGGCAACAAGGAGGCGCGCGTATAGGTTGAGCCGCGACTCAGGTCGATCTCGAATAGAAGAATGGGGAAGACGACGTCGGCGAGATCTCATAGCCGTGGCTGTGGCATAGAGTTCATCGAGTTGATTTTGATTTAGGATTCTTAAAGCCATTGGAGACGATGTAGCAGGGATAGAGGTTGAATGTAAGGTGATTCGAAATCGCTGGGAAATATGAGACTTGGTCAGCGATTCTAGGAGAATGCGATGGCAAGCTTGGTTCTGGAGGCTAAATTTTGGTTGGCGAGGTTTATATTGCGTGCGTTGGAAGCTGATGGTGACGTTTGGTTAATAGCAATAAAATCGGATATCGTGGAATTCATGTGATTAGCGACCGCTAATCGTCCCTAAGGTGAGTGTTTTATGCTCACAATTGACTAAAATAAAATTTTGTTAGTTAAATTTATATTCTGGAGTGATATGAAATTTATTGGATGTTGTTTGTTAGATTTAATCATCATTTATATTGATATATCAATTAATTGATAGAATTTTAATTGACCATTAAAATAAATTTAAATTTAATTGGCAATATTATACTCGATAGTGATAATTATAAAATTGTGGTGAATTATATTGACTGTATGGATGATTGGTGTGATGGATGTTATTGGTTGTTAATTTGGACGTTATATATTTTGATACTTCATGTTATCATTCCGTATATAATTTATAGTATACAAAACTGTAAATTAAGTTATTTCGAATAAATTAAGAAATAGGTTGAAATGATATATACCTATGACATCTATTTGGATTGGAATAATATATATCCATCCTTGAAATTAAACTGGAATAATTATCCACTTGTCCATATAGTAGAGAATTATATAGGGACACCGGGTTAGTTAAATTGAACGATTTTAAAAGTTGTTTTGAATTTATTTAAATGAATTGATTTTTAGAATAAAATCAAATTTATGGAAATTCAATTATTTTGAATTGAAGCTCAAAATGTTGGAAATTAAACCTGGTAAACGAAATTGTTTAATTAATCGAAGTTTAGATTTTTAAGTTAAAAAAATTGAAATACGGTGTAAATTTTGGAATGTTGATTTGTTTTAAAAGATTCGTCTTTTATTCCACCTTTGAATATTTCTAAGAAAAATTAATATGAAATGATATTTCAAATTTGAGTTCGGAATTGAAAATTAGGATTAAAATTTGGTATCGAAAGTAAATTGGATTTAAATGTTTAAATCGATATTCTGAAATCGAATTTGGAATTGGAACTGAAATTGGAATTGGGAATTAATTTGAAATTGAGACTTAAATCAATTTTGAAATGTAAATTGAAATTTAAGGAATTTGTGAATTGAAATCGAAATTTTACATGGAATCAAATTTATTGGGCTTGGAATCGGAATTGAGTCGATTAAATCAAAATGTAATTTGGAATTGATTTGGGTAGGAAATTGGGAAGGTGATCGGTTTGACTTTGGAATTTTTTTAAAATGAATTTTAGTATAAATGATTTAAAATCTATATTCTTTAAATATTCAAATTATTCTGATTTTTTTGTTAACTATTTTACTATATAAACCATTTTATATTCAAATTATTTTCGACTAAACTATTTAAACATTTTCTATTAAACTATTTTTAAACATTTAAGCTGTTTTCTAAAATTCAAACTGGTTAATGGGTAAATTGTTTATATTTAAATCTTGGATTTAAATGCGAATTGGCTTAAAGTGAATTATAATCAAAACTGTAATTCGAATCAAGTTTTGAAGTGAAATCAATATTTCGAGTTGAGTTGATATTTTTGAGTAAATACGATGATTTTGAAATGGATATGATTTTGAGTAAATATGATGATTTCGAAATGGATTTGATTTTGAAATGAATATGATATTTTGATATTAAATACGAATTGTTTTCGAAATATAAAAGTACCAACTATTGTGTAAAATGACGATTGTTTGTTAAAGAGACCGTGGCCTCTCATTGAAATACTCTCTTTCAATATTGGAACCACTTTGACAACCGTGTACGCGGTGGATGATATCCAGAATGTAGTGGTTGAATTGGCGACGTTTACTAGAATGAAGTAAGAGAACGATGATGGATAGCCTTGACATTCGTGTCATAATTAAAATGACTAAAACAGGAGCCTATGTCTGGCCATTGAGGTTAGTTACCTCTAGCGACGTTGTTCCCTCGTATTACTATTGTGGTTTCGGATTCAATAGGTGCATCTTTTCTGTTGTTTGGATTGATTGTCGTGATCGCCCACGGGTGGGTTACGACCAGCAAGAAAGGGTAAACTGGTAGAATCCTACCTTAGGCATTGCCTCACGTGCCTTGTCATATTTATCCCTATATGAACCCATTACGACTTTGGTTTAAAATTGTAAAATGTGTTATGGTGGATCAATGTAAAGCCTTAACGCTATTTTGATATTTATTTTACTGATAGACATTATCTATTATAGCGTAAACTATTATATATAAATATTTTAACGAATCCTTGGGAGATGGAAAATCGCGTAACATCTCTTAAGTTATTGCATTCTTATTCTGTGATATTGATTTAACTTACATAAGAGTATTTTAGTCCTGACTCGAGTGTTTTGTCTCTCCATTACCCTTAGGTTAGTCTTGAGTTTTTTTCAGCGTATTGAAGGCTATTCTCTGGTGGACGAAGACGGAATTTTGGTGTGTTACTATTATTATTATCTCCTGCATCACACTATTCTGCTGTATTGATTATTTATCCCCGATGTATTGATATAACTCTGATTAATGTGTATTGATTATCATCAGATGTATAGTAAATAGCTTTTGAATTTTTATTTGATTATTATATTTTATCGTTTCCGTTGTGAGATTATGTGTTTTGTCTCCTTTTTCTCTTCTTATTTTTCTTACTTAACCCTATTGATTACCTACATTCCGGATTGTTTAAGTCGGACATGTGTGGTTTATTGTCAATTTAAACCTTCCGAAATATGGGTCATCAGATATAAAGTTTGCATTTTTAAAATAAACAAAAAGGAAAATTTTAAATAAAATAATTATAAGGAATTTGGATAATTAAAGAATGATTTGGAAAGGATAAAAGTTGATTTTAAATTCTAATAAATAAATACCGAGTATGGGAAAGGAGATTTGTAAATAAATGGAAACAATGAATTTATGAACTTAAGTGATATTATTCAAAATGAGTAAAGAATTTATTTTTAAATTCAAGTTTTAAATTTGTATGAGAAAGATAAAGAAGAAATTTGGAAAAAGTATGAAATTGTATTCCAGTTTAAATTAGATTTTCAAATTATAATAAGAAGTTATATCTGAAATTAATGGGTTTTGAAATAAATTGAGCTAGTGAAGGAATTTATTTTAAAAATGGAGTAAATTAGGAAATCGATTTGAAAATTGATTAAATGTTTGAAACTATGTTTTAAAAAGAGGATGAGACTATGGAAATTATAAACTGGATTTATAAAGTGAAATAAGATATCAGTGGATATTTGAAAGTATAAATTTCACGATGGGAATTTATAAAGGAATGAGTTCTTTTATTTAAAAAAAATAAATGGTGGTTTATTTCTAAAAGTGAGGAAAGGAAAATTTACGGATTTGGGACGTGAATTAGGATAATCGAGAAGGATTTATTAACTGATTAAATGGAGTACTTTGGAATGGGAAGTGTATTTCCCTAAAAAGCCAAGCATATTTTCAAATAAAGATTTCCAAGTATAAGTTAAAAGTTTTAAATTTGTTTTAAAAGAATGTTTTGAGAAATTTATTATTTAGGTTGTTCAAAATTTTAAAGGTAAATATTTATTAAGTTAAGTTAGAGTAGTAATTATTTTAAGGTTAAATTAGCATTTTGATTTAAAAGATAATTATTAAATATTTATATTTTATAAAGTAGCTTATTTCAATAGTAGTTTGGGTAAAGTTTTTTTTTTACTTTTATTTTCAAAGTTTTATAAAATTTCATAAAATTTATTTTAGATAAAAAATGTGTTAAGTAGTTTTTATTTTTAAATGTTTTAAAGAACATATACTTTTGGATAAAGTGATTTAAATTATTTTAAAAATCAAAAGTATTTAGACTTGGTGATTTTCAGTGGAATAAACAATATTTATAAATTTATTCCGCAAAAGAAAGTGATTTGGAAACTGTTTTCAAAGTATTGAAATGTAGAAAGATATCTTGCGAAGATATTTCGAATAATAAATAATTTGGGAAAATTATTAAGAGTGATATTAGTTTATGAATGCTATTTGATAATTAAATAACCGACTATCAATTGTAACGACCCGTCTTTTTGGATAGTTTAAACCGACGATCAAATACACACGCCGATTCCAAACCATTCAAAAGGGCAGATGGTTATTGGGGTAAATAAGAAAAGAAAAGAAAGGGAAATAAAGGAAATGAAACAACACAGAATCTCGCAGCGGAACGATAAAATATAATAGTCAAATAAACAGTTCATGAAGCTGTTTACTATACTTTGACAATTATTTATACAACATTTATCAGAGTTATACATATACAAGAACAATTAAAATAATGCAGCAGATAGCATGATGCAAGGGTAATAATAGTAATAGTATACCAAATCTTCATCTTCATCCTCCAGAACAGATCTTCAAAAATCTGAAAAACTCAAGACTGACCCGAGCGTAATGAAAAGACAAAACACTCGAGTCAGGACTAAAATATCCTTATGAAAGTTAAATCAATCGTAAATAAATATGAGTGAAACGGCTTCAGAGATGTTTACGGGTTTTGACATCTCATATCCAGTGTCCACGTGCGTACAATAACTCAAGAGATGTTACGGGATTTTCCATCTCTTAAGGATCCGTTAAACTATCTACTATGCAGTAATGTACGCTAAGTAGATAATGCCTATCAGTAATATAAAGTATCAAAATAGCGTTAAGGCGTTACCATAATCCCCCTTAACACATTTTTATAATGCCATAGTCTATACAGCACCGTAAACCCCACCGTAAATTGGTGGCTATCAGAGGGTACCCCATAGGTATAACACAAAACAAAATGTAGTGGTCGCGAATAGGATAATCAGTATGACAAGGTACATGATGCGATACCAACTAGGATACTAGTAGTTGCGTGATCCGGACTGATGTTGAGCATAGCCAGCAGCTACCCCAACACCGCGAAACAACACTCCCAAATCAAGGGTTGCACCCAAATCGCATCACAAATGTAATAGATATGGTATCGAAGAGGTGTGTCCGCTAGAGGTGGCGAACCTCAATGGTCCGGTGCGGCTCCTGTTTTAGTCATGTCAGGGGTCATCCAATATCGTTCTCTTTCTTTAGTCAACACGTTCACCAAACCATCCACTTCATTCTGGATCAACACTCCGCGTATAATAGTTATTAAAGTGGTTTTCGGTATCGACAGAGAGTATGTCTATATCCGATCCCGGTCTCTGTATAACTACGTATTATTACACCGTTGGCTCTTTTACATTTCAAATCGATTCATAATTGATATCAAAATATCATGTTCGCTTAAAAAATCAAATCCATTTCAAATATCATCGTATTTATTCAAATGTATGATTCCGTTTCAAAATCTTTTTCCGCATCAATATCTCATTTCAATTTCAAAAGCAATTCGAAATTCAATTTAGGTTGCAACTTCATTTAACTCAATTCGTATTTAAATTCAAGATTTAAATATAAACATTTCACCTTATTAACCAGCCTGAAATTTTTAGGAAATAGTTTTAAGTAGTTTAAAAGTAGTTTTAAATAATTTAAAACAGTTAAAGATACTTAAAATCTTAAAATGGATTTAAAATAGATAAATTAGTTTAAAATAATTTAAATTGGGTTAAGTAGATTGAAAATAGACTAAAATAATTCAAGTATTCAAAAATGGTTTATATAAATGAGTAATTTGGAAAACAAATAAAACAGCTTCAAAACCGAACCATTTCAATTATAACTTCCCAATTCAAAACAATTTCAATTTCCCTTCTACCGATTCAATTTCGATTTCGATTCAATCAACGTCAACTTTGACTTCAAATTAATTCAATTTTACATTCACATTTAATTTATTTAATTTCCATTTATATCGATTTGGAGCTTGATGTTCAAATACCAATTTATAACACTTAACAAATTTTCCTTCAATATTCAAGTTTTAAATCCAAATTTCAAATAAGATTCAATTTCAAGCTCAATTTCAAAATATCTTTTTATATCGATTTTACTTAGTAATACTCGAAGCTCGAAATAATGTTCAATCTTTAAAACAAATAAATTTTAGAAATTCAATCATATCCCAATTTTAATTCCAAAGTCTCAACTTAAATTATTAAACAATTTCTTTTAACCGAAATTTATTTCAACATTCCAAACTAAATTTTCGATAAAATCGATTTCTATAAATTGATTTCTATTTATAACTTTTAAATCCAAACATTTAAATAAATTTCAAATCAACGATTTTTAAAAATTATTAATTTAGCCAATCGGTGTCCGTATATAAGTTTCTATCCTATGGCCAAGTAATTATTTATTTCAATTAAATGTCAGGGATGAATATATATCACTTAAATCAATCATAGTGTCATATGTATGCATAACAGTATATATATAAGCAAATAAACATCCAAACATTTAAATATCAACCAGTAACATCCATCAAAATACATCATCCAATAGACAATACAATTCATGGCAGTTTCATAGTTATCAATGTCAGGTAATTTAATCGCAATTCAATTTTAATTTCAATTTAACTGTCAATTTAATTTTTCAACGGTTAATTCAAATGACAAGCTATATGACAATTAAATTTTTATCAAACAACGACAAATAAAATCATAACACTTCATAATGTCAAAATTTAACTAGCATAAAGATATTTAGTACGTTGTGAGCGTTATAAAACACTCACCTTGATTTCAATGTAGTTCCAGCGTTTTATTTCGAATAAAATTAAACGTGCGTTTAATTTTACCCAAAATTTCCGCTAGCTCCATATGATTCCAATCCAATTCCATAGCGTAGTATTCGGCAATACGAACGCAACGCAACTTGTTTCGTCGAATTCCGACCTCGTATGACAAAGTTGCAATATTTTAAACATTCACGAATTTACAGTATAATTCAATTTACATTTCTTTTTATTTATTTCACCTAGCAATCAGGACCGTCGATCTACTTCTTCTCCCTCCTCTTCTTACGCGTCCTCCCAGGGTACAGAACCCATTCGACCGCAACCAACAACCATTAATCTCGGCCACCACGCTTGTCGATATCACGATCAAGAGCCACCATCACGAAGCTCTCATCCATGAGCACCCTCGTCTTGAACGCCGCAGAGCTCGGTCGTTCCATGGCCTCGTAAAACGTGAACAATGGCTGGCGTTCGAGCCTCCAATTCTCCCTCCTCGCCACGCTAAATACGATCGCCACCGTAGGATCTCTAGAGCTCATCGAGCTCCACGCTTTCCTAGTTAGAACTTCGGCTTGAAAGTTGATGGATCGACCAGAATTTTGGGGAGAAAAGGGAACGTTTTCGGCCATCTATTATAATAAACGGCGGCTACGAATGTTTAACCTAGGGTTTCTGAAGGATGCGTGTATATATAAACGTATATATATTATTTTATTATTATTTATCAACTTTTTCAGACGAACTCCAAACGAAGCGTGCCAGCAGGCGTTTCTAAGGTTTACCCCGTGTTCCGAACACAATGGAACATGTTTCGGAGGCTAATTCGATCATATGTGCGAGTTACGGAAATAAACGATCAAATTTAAATTAAACCGATTAAACAAATTTCTAGGCGTTTTAACTTGCCCCGGACAAACGGTTGATCCGATTGACACGAAATTTGAAATCTTACAATAATATCACGTTACGGATCCGACGAAACTAGTTTCGTCGATATCCGAGACTGTTTGAAAAATGGCTATTTTAACTCGTCAGTTAAATATTAAAATATTCAATTTTCACAAATTTACTTTTAATTCGATTTTAAAAGTTCTACAACATCATTCTAACTTTAATATGATTAAATAAAGTTTTACAAATCATTTTTAATCATATTAAACCCGTTATTCAATTATCCAATAAATTCCAATTTTAAAATCTTATTAACTCTATTATAATCCCAATATAACTTACATTCACTTTGGAAACCAATTTGAATCATATTAAATCAAATTTCAAGTATTCACTCTATTTTCATATATTAAATTTCAATATCAAATTAATCATAACAAATTCGGAATTTAATTATTCAAATATTTGTAATATTAAATTTAACAAAATTTGATTATTCTTAAATCACTATCTTTTGAAATATTCAAACGAACTTATAAAATTTAACCTTTAAAACTAATTCACATCTTAGAACCCTATTTTCATTTTACAGTTATTCAATTATTCAATAAGTTTTAAATATTTAATTTAAACAATTTACCTGTTCAATATTCAATATTTGACGGATTTCAATATTGGATTTTTTAAATAAAAATTTCATTATTAGTTGATTTACTATATTACATCAAATGAATTCCACGTTATATTTAACTACAGTTAGAGATAATGCACTCATTTAAACTTTCATTTCAATTGCAATTGGTTCACAAATTCAATTCGACTAACTAAATGAATAGGTAGCTTAAATAATTATCACCATTAACTTTTAATTACTTATAAGTTTATTATTTTCAAACAAGTGTCACAATTACTTATAGAATACAAATTCATTCAATTACCTTTGACTACATATTATTTCAATTGATTTGGGATTTCATTCAATTCATAAATAATTAACTTAGATACAATTTTGTTGCATTTCATTCTAGTTATTATTATTTCAAACGACTTACAAATTTTTCCTAACACTAAAATCACGAAATCTTATTAAATTAGCTATTTTAATTATTGGAAATTTACGGGTCGTTACACTCTCCCCCACTCAAAACTTTTCGTCCCCGAAAAGGAAAAAGAAGGGAAAAGGAACTAAGTATAGAATTCAACATTAGCTATATTTTATTCAAAGTTATCAACTTATAAAACAATGAAATTCCATTTATAAATCGTTACTACACTTCCACTAAGTTACTCCAAACGGCTTTCTAACCTTGAAAGTTAGTTATCAAAACAATTTATAAAAAGAAAATTAAACTTGAAAAATTTTCTAACACCCGGATTTACGGAAAATTTCGGCAGAGTCTCCTTTGCGTGGCTCGATCGGAAAAAAAATGACAGTATATATATATCACAAATATACATCTCATCAATTGATGAGGCATCCCGTAGGGGAAAAAGTGTAAAAGTACGGTATGTAATCCGAGATATGTACCTTATATATTTGTTAGCGAGCATATACGGCTAATATAGCGCGAAAGCGAGCTCCAAATTCGAAGCAAGCGCAATCCGCACCTACTAAACACTCAACAAACCATGAGAAACATGCATATTATGAAAATAATATCAATATACATCATATAGAAACATAACAACTACATGTGCCAACATAGAAAATCCAACATAACGACAAATGCATCCACCAAATCAATAATTGTAGGATCTAGATTAACCCTAGAGGGGGGGTGAATAGGGTTGTAGCAAATTTTCTCAAATTAAACACAGAAATATAATTACAGAAATAAAAATGCTGAAAAGTAAATCACACACAAAATTTACCCAGCTTCGGCAACCCCTGCCTATTGCTGCATTCACAGATTTCTATTAGAATTAAACAGTATCACGCTTACAAACACTCTACTAGACTCGCAGACCCTTTTGCTCCCGCTCACAAACACTCTACTAGACTCGCACACCCTGCTCCCGCCTATAGAGTTTCGCTCACTTGCAAACACTGCTCCTGCCTATAGAGCTTTGCAAACTCGCACACCCTGCTCACTGAACTAATTCAAAATAGACAATCTGACACTACCTAACCTAGGTGGTGATTTACTAACTTTTTGGTTCGTAAAATAAAAAACAATAAATTAAAAACAATAACCCTAAAACAATATTAATAAAGCCTTATAAACAAAAACCCCCTTTTTTCTTTTTACAGGACCGGCCCACTTCCTTTCTTTGTTATCTCCAGCCCGATCCCCTTTGGTTTCGTTCGTGAGAATAATGGCGGCTTGCTTCGTTCCCTTTCGTTCCAGTTAGGGCTTCGGCTCTTTGTTGCAATTAGGGCTTTGGTTCTTTGTTGCAATTAGGGCTTTGGTTTCTTCAATTGATCTGTGATTGGTTGCCCTAGCTTGCTTGCAGTTGCTCGATCGAGTTTGATGCTTGTGAATTCGGTATGTACTGTCTCCTTTTTCTTTTCTAAATTGATACTTGAACTCGATCCATCTAAATGCCGATGATGATTAGGGTTTTAATAGGATGAATTCCTATATTTGCGTTCATATAAATTTGATTGAATTTGTCAAATTCTTTATCTCGGCCACTTGATGATGCTTGAATGATTGAGATCGATTCTGACTTTTTCATATGCGTATTTTTGTTTCTTGCGTCCCACGGCTTTGATGTTGACTTGTTCATATTTCTTGCTTGGTTGGTCACGGCTTTGAATTGAATTCGTGATTTGTGATATTTGACTTTATCAATTTCGTATATTTTCGACTGTTGATTAGTTGATAATTTGAGTCTGCAATGTTATTCTTTGACTTGTCTACTGTCACTTCTTCGAGCTAAATTGTTGTTTGTGGTCAATTGCTTCGAGTTGATCTTCTAGCTGGTGCCAGTTTGCTGTGACATTGTGCATTTCATTCTGTTTGATGTTGCACTTGGTTATTTTGTTCATCTGTGTATTGCTGCAATCTTCATTGAGCTTGTATGCTTCAAGTTGCCTTGACTGGTTCATACTTGTTGAACTGGTTTTGGTTGTTGCAGTATGTTACTGCATTTGGTCTGAGTCACTTGTATCCATTTTCGAGTTGCACACTTTGATTTCACCTTGTTGAGTACCTGTAGTTGCTGTTATATCACTTCCTATTGCATTTATTTGCTTGTACTTGTGTTCTGGTCATTGCTTTGTTGTGTAGCTGCTATGCAGTTGCTATGCATCACTGTGTATCATGTAGCTTTCATACTTGTGTACCTGTTCAGGTTCACCTTTGCTTCAAATTGCTTCATACTGCTACTTGGTTTATTGATGTATTCATGTCAGTTGTCATGTTGTTTGTGCACTTCACTGAATTTCACTGCCATACTTATACTTGCATTGCTGTTTGGTCATTTTGTACTTCTCTTATGTACACTTGCACCTGTACTTTGACACTTGCATGCATTTCTGTAGCTGGTCTTTGTTGCATTCATGTTGCTCCCCTGAACATAGTTGCATTATGTTGGCCGAGCTTTGATCAGTTGCATTGTTCATGTCATGTTGTTTATGTGCATGCTTTGTACTTCAGGTTGGTCACTTGATTCACATGTGCACTGCTTGTTTGAAATTGTAGCATGTCACTGAGTTTGTTGTGCATTGGTCATTGATCATCTTGATGTTTTCTTGATTTGGTAAGAACTTGATACTGTCACATGGTCGTGCACTGGCTTGTGTTCATATCATAATTTGACATATAATTTTCTTCTTGCATTCTTTGATGGTTCATTGGTTGAAATCTGTAGCATCTTGATCAACTTGATGCTGTAGCTTGCTGTGTTGATCTTCCTTGCTACCTGGTTGACACTTGCACTGATATTCATTTGAGTTGTGCATCATGTATTTGTTGCAGTCCATGTTGTAGCAGTATTATCTCGAGCTCGACAGTGTTGTTTTCTTGCTTTGATGCATTCACATGTTATGTTCATGTTGGCACTAGTTGTTGGGTCTGTTCCATGAGTCTTGGTCTGCACTTTCACAGTTGTGTCTGGTTTTTCACTTGGAATTGCACTTCCTGTTTGCTGTCATGTTCTTGTAGTCTTCGCCATGTTGCAGTTTGTAGTGTTTGGTCACTGATGCATTACTGTAGTTGCAATATCTCATGCTCAAGCTCTTTGCATACTTCATGACTGCCTTGTGTTGAACCCAGTTTTACAGCTCGGGTTTGACCTTGTGCTCGTGTCGTGATTTTAAATATATTGCTCGTGAGTTGAACCCGCTTTGCATTTGGGTTTGACCTGTGCTTACCTGTCCCTGTAAATCAATCAAGTGTATATATCGGCGTGCACGGCCTTGTGGCATATACAGTAATATACTGTGTATGTCACAAGTTGTTCGTGTATGATGAATTCAAATTTAAATGATGACGAACAACCCAAATAACTGAGGCAAATGTCATTTTCAAAATTCACGTTTTATTTTATATCGCAAAAATATTTTATTTTCAATTTTACTGTGTTAGTTTATATTTTTGCAGATTGCTCAGATGCTGGATTCAAACCGGAATGCAGTTGAAGACAAAATACGAGTGTGAGTGATATGTAGTGAGGTTATCAATGTAAAAATATTTGTGATGTAATCGTGATGTAATCAGAAATGTATATGTATAGTGAGAGCTTGAAATTGTACTATCAAAGTTGTAATAAATATTTGTTTGAATAAAAATTTCTGTTTGAATTCAAAATCTGTTTAACTTGTTCTGTTTGAATTCAAATTCGAATTCTGTGTAATTTAATTTTATTCAACAAATATTTATTTAAACTATGAAAAAAACAAAATAGTACATTACCAAATACATTTAAATGAATGTATATATGTTTATTATCATCAAACAAAAATCATATAGCGCAAAGCGCATATTCAACAATCTCCCCCTTTTGATGATAACAAACATATATTTAAGATTTTGAATATATTAAATGTATTTGATAATTTCATTTGCTCCCCCTATTTGAATGCTTCCTTTTTATGTGATACTCCCCCTACATATATGGCTCCCCCTACATATATGCATATAAATAAAAATATGTAAATGAGCCTATATGCAAATTGAAAGTTATTTGACCTTTGCTTGATTCTATTTGACAAAATCTTAACTTTTCTCTCCCCCTTTTGTTATCAGCAAAAGAATAACAGTGTTATAAAAATAGGGATGAAGTGATAGACATGAATCAAACATTTAACTCAATTAAATATAAATATCAAATTTCAATAAAAACTCAAACAAAAATCATAATTACCCTTGTCAAGCGCATATTCCACTTTCAGAAGTGATGGAGATAGAATCATCAAAAAATTCATATAGATATGTCTATTTGTGGTATATTTATTTCTGGAAATTTGAATATCTACTAACCATGCATAACCTTTAGGACTTTTAAATGAGATTAGTAGTATTCCTATTTAATTTAAAAAATGAAATCAAGTATCTTCTAACCACGCATGACCGTGAGGACTTTTAAATGGGATTAGAATCAACTTGTCTATTAAATCAATTATTTTTAATATGCGTTCCATACATGCATAACCGTGAGGACTTTTAAATGAGCATGGAAGCACATAATCAAAAATCCAAGTAATTCACCCATGCATGACCGTGAGGACTTTTAAATGAGAGTGAATACTTTGGATATTTATTTTTAATTGCTGAATATAAGAAATTGAAGCACAAATAATTTCCTTCACCGATTTAAAGATATTGAAGAACAAATGATTTCCTTTGTAAACTACCACAAATTTACATATTAAATATGATCTTGATGAGTGATGTTCGATAGAAAGATGATAGAAATAGAAATGGTCATGGAATTATTATCCAACAAAAAGTTTTTGTAACTCTTGTTATGAAATTCTAAAGAAATTTTTTAATTATACTTTCTCGAGTTATAATATATGATAAATATCAACACTCATCTCTTTTTCAATCACTATTTATCTTTTCGATAATCAAAGGGAGTCAGATTAGTCAAATTTGTCATTTAAAATCAAATTAAAAATTATAAAATCAATTTTTCAAAAATAATTAAGCTGTAAATATGGTCAAACATGATTTCTTGAGAGGAGTTTTATAAGAAAATTTTCTGCTATTTGAAAATTATTTCAAGTGAAAAATATGCAGACTTTTTCTTTAAAAACGATGCAGCAAATGAATGTTTCACAAATTAATCACGCTACACTAATAATTTTTCTATCAACTATATTACCAGTGTAATCCGCATCTGAATTTAAATTTCACTCAATATTCACTTGTTGAATCAAACCATGAGACGTGCACCAAAAATTTCAAAACATCATTCTTTTGAATTTTGAATTTAAGCTGTGTTAACACTCAAACAAATATCATGATGTTAATTTCAGAAACCAGAAGATAAACAATTATTTTCATGAGTAATCAACAGTCAATCAACATCATAATTATTTCAAAAACGATTTCTTAAAAATCCTTTTTCTCATGAATTTGAAATCGTGCAAATTTACAAACAGTGATCAAAATGTCAGAACCAATATATCTACGTGTAGCATGAATAACCAACATTTGACCAAACAAATTTATATAAATTAGTTCAAAATTGAAAATCTGATTGGTCATCAATTAAGCACAAATTAATGCCATAAATCATATCAATTAAGTCTGAATCAGTCAACCATCATAATTACTCCAAGTAATTCTCTTTAAAGATGGTTAGTCAATATTTTTTTTTTTTTTAAAAAAAATAGCATCAAAATCATCATCTTTTATTCATCTCAATATTGGCTGATTTTAATTTAGAGTATGGTGCAGATAATCACATTTAAAAACAATTACCTGTTTTACCTTTACGATAAGTTTTCGTGATTGCCCATTGTGATTCTGTTACCTTTATACTAGGCTAAGGAACTTTGCTTTGTCGCCCGTTGTGCTTCTGGAACAGCCGAAATCCAGAGAACACTGTTGTTGTTCCTTAGCCTGCCACCACACCTACACGATAAAAGATTTATGTGACCTATTTGTTTTTATAGGTCCATTGTTGTTAGTGGCAGAATATGAAAAATATGTTTTTGGAGACTCAAAACTATTTATACATGTTCCTTTTGGCACCCAAATTTGTTTGACTTTCAAAGATTTTATATTTGTGCCTTTTGGAACCCAAATTGGTATAGTTTTCACGTGTTTGGGTCTATACCAACAATTATTTCGATTATGTCCAAATTCTCTACAAAACGTGCTCATTAAATTTACTTGATTAAATTTTGTGTTCCTATGACTATGATTTTCAACATGATTTCCAATTATTTCAGATCGAGCAGCACTTTTACCTTTATCATCATCTTGTGATTTTCCAAAACCTAGTCCTTTTCTATTGTTAGCAAAAATTTGATTTCCCAATAGCATGTTGAAAGATTTTTCGCCTCTTGAAAAGTTATTCAAAGATTTCTCAAGATTTTGGACTTTGGTTTTTAATGTTGTATTTTCAGCGACAAGTGAGGTGCATCGTTTTATAAAGTCCTTTTTTCTAGTGTCAATGTTTTCTTTAAGACTCAAGTTTTCTTTTTCAAGATTCTCAGAGTTATTCCTAATTTTTGATAGTTCCGAATC
Organism: Allium cepa; assembly: GCA_030765085.1. Taxonomy (NCBI): domain Eukaryota; kingdom Viridiplantae; phylum Streptophyta; class Magnoliopsida; order Asparagales; family Amaryllidaceae; genus Allium; species Allium cepa. The sequence continues at coordinate 855,272,908 of CM060931.1, forward strand.
TAAAATTTTACATTGGTTACATTCTAGGTTTTGAATATTTTCAAGTTCAGTTTTTAACCTAAAATTTTCACGAGCAAATTCTCTCCTATCAGATTTCAGTTTTTCAATTTTAGATTCAAGAGTATCCACTACCTTAGTAAGATCAGAACACATAAAAACAAGTTCTTTATAAGAAAACTCACCTGCCTCACTAGATTCGTCGGAGGTTGCTTCTGATTCTGATTTTGCCATGCAACACAAGTTAGCCTCCTCTGGGCTGCTATCCGAAGCTTCCTCTCCTTCTTCATCATCCCAAGTCGCTGCAAATACCTTCTTCGCCTTTTTCTTTTCTTTGTTGTTTTTGAGAAGTGGGCATTTTGGTTTGATGTGGCCAGGCTTGTTGCAGTTATAACATGTCAGTTCATTATCGGAATTTTCGGAATCTTTTGACCTATTGCCCTTTGTTTTCTTCTTGCGTGGCTTGAATCTAGACCATCTTCTAAGATTATTGACAGCCATTGCAAGCTCTTCAATTGGATCTTCTTCATTGCTTTCTTCTTTACTTTTTAAGGCAATCGTCTTTTTCTTTGGTTCGGAGTTGTTGCGTTCTTCCTTTGCTTTTAACTCAAGTTCATATGTCATCAAGTTGCCAATCAACTCCTCCATGATTAGTTTGCTCAGATCTTTTGATTCTTGGATTGCTGTGACTTTTGCCTCAAAGTTCATTGGTAAAACTCGTAGTATCTTCCGCACAAGCTCTACCTCAGTGAATACCTTCCCAAGCGCTCTAGCATTGTATACCAAGGTTGAAAAGCGTCCAAACATATCCTTTATGCTCTCGTCTTTGTCCATCACAAAGTTTTCGTATTCATTGCTGAATAGGGCTAGCCGAGACTCCTTGACTTGAGAAGTTCCTTCGTGTGTCACCTCCAAAGTATGCCATATTTCCTGTGCTGTTGTACAATGAGAAATTCTATTAAATTCATTTTTATCAAGAGCACATATCAAAGCATTCATGGCTTTAGCATTTGTCGTTTTCAATTTCTTATCGTTTGCATCCCACCTATCCTTAGGTTTAGGAATCTCAGTACCACCAACGATTATAGTGGGAGGTTTATAGCCAGTTTCAATAATATCCCAAACATCATAATCAACGGAACTAAGATAAATACTCATCCTAACTTTCCAGTAAGCATAATCGTTCCCGTTAAACATGGGTGGCCTAGCAATAGATTGTCCCTCAGAAAAAGCATTATTTTGTAGACTCATGACTCTAGAGTTAAAAAAAAATATAAACCTGGCTCTGATACCACTTGTAGGATCTAGATTAACCCTAGAGGGGGGGGGTGAATAGGGTTATAGCAAATTTTCTCAACTTAAACACAGAAATATAATTACAGAAATAAAAATGCTGAAAAGTAAATCACACACAAAATTTACCCAGCTTCGGCAACCCCTGCCTACTGCTGCATTCACAGATTTCTATTAGAATTAAACAGTATCACGCTTACAAACACTCTACTAGACTCGCAGACCCTTTTGCTCCCGCTCACAAACACTCTACTAGACTCGCACACCCTGCTTCCGCCTATAGAGTTTCGCTCACTTGCAAACACTGCTCCCGCCTATAGAGCTTTGCAAACTCGCACACCCTGCTCACTGAACTAATTCAAAATAGACAATCTGACACTACCTAACCTAGGTGGTGATTTACTAACTTTTTGGTTCGTAAAATAAAAAACAATAAATTAAAAACAATAACCCTAAAACAATATTAATAAAGCCTTATAAACAAAAACCCCCTTTTTTCTTTTTACAGGACCGGCCCACTTCCTTTCTTTGTTATCTCCAGCCCGATCCCCTTTTGTTTCGTTCGTGAGAATAATGGCGGCTTGCTTCGTTCCCTTTCGTTCCAGTTAGGGCTTCGGCTCTTTGTTGCAATTAGGGCTTTGGTTCTTTGTTGCAATTAGGGCTTTGGTTTCTTCAATTGATCTGTGATTGGTTGCCCTAGCTTGCTTGCAGTTGCTCGATCGAGTTTGATGCTTGTGAATTCGGTATGTACTGTCTCCTTTTTCTTTTCTAAATTGATACTTGAACTCGATCCATCTAAATGCCGATGATGATTAGGGTTTTAATAGGATGAATTCCTATATTTGCGTTCATATAAATTTGATTGAATTTGTCAAATTCTTTATCTCGGCCACTTGATGATGCTTGAATGATTGAGATCGATTCTGACGTTTTCATATGCGTATTTTTGTTTCTTGCGTCCCACGGCTTTGATGTTGACTTGTTCATATTTCTTGCTTGGTTGGTCACGGCTTTGAATTGAATTCGTGATTTGTGATATTTGACTTTATCAATTTCGTATATTTTCGACTGTTGATTAGTTGATAATTTGAGTCTGCAATGTTATTCTTTGACTTGTCTACTGTCACTTCTTCGAGCTAAATTGTTGTTTGTGGTCAATTGCTTCGAGTTGATCTTCTAGCTGGTGCCAGTTTGCTGTGACATTGTGCATTTCATTCTGTTTGATGTTGCACTTGGTTATTTTGTTCATCTGTGTATTGCTGCAATCTTCATTGAGCTTGTATGCTTCAAGTTGCCTTGACTGGTTCATACTTGTTGAACTGGTTTTGGTTGTTGCAGTATGTTACTGCATTTGGTCTGAGTCACTTGTATCCATTTTCGAGTTGCACACTTTGATTTCACCTTGTTGAGTACCTGTAGTTGCTGTTATATCACTTCCTATTGCATTTATTTGCTTGTACTTGTGTTCTGGTCATTGCTTTGTTGTGTAGCTGCTATGCAGTTGCTATGCATCACTGTGTATCATGTAGCTTTCATACTTGTGTACCTGTTCAGGTTCACCTTTGCTTCAAATTGCTTCATACTGCTACTTGGTTTATTGATGTATTCATGTCAGTTGTCATGTTGTTTGTGCACTTCACTGAATTTCACTGCCATACTTATACTTGCATTGCTATTTGGTCATTTTGTACTTCTCTTATGTACACTTGCACCTGTACTTTGACACTTGCATGCATTTCTGTAGCTGGTCTTTGTTGCATTCATGTTGCTCCCCTGAACATAGTTGCATTATGTTGGCCGAGCTTTGATCAGTTGCATTGTTCATGTCATGTTGTTTATGTGCATGCTTTGTACTTCAGGTTGGTCACTTGATTCACATGTGCACTGCTTGTTTGAAATTGTAGCATGTCACTGAGTTTGTTGTGCATTGGTCATTGATCATCTTGATGTTTTCTTGATTTGGTAAGAACTTGATACTGTCACATGGTCGTGCACTGGCTTGTGTTCATATCATAATTTGACATATAATTTTCTTCTTGCATTCTTTGATGGTTCATTGGTTGAAATCTGTAGCATCTTGATCAACTTGATGCTGTAGCTTGCTGTGTTGATCTTCCTTGCTACCTGGTTGACACTTGCACTGATATTCATTTGAGTTGTGCATCATGTATTTGTTGCAGTCCATGTTGTAGCAGTATTATCTCGAGCTCGACAGTGTTGTTTTCTTGCTTTGATGCATTCACATGTTATGTTCATGTTGGCACTAGTTGTTGGGTCTGTTCCATGAGTCTTGGTCTGCACTTTCACAGTTGTGTCTGGTTTTTCACTTGGAATTGCACTTCCTGTTTGCTGCCATGTTCTTGTAGTCTTCGCCATGTTGCAGTTTGTAGTGTTTGGTCACTGATGCATTACTGTAGTTGCAATATCTCATGCTCAAGCTCTTTGCATACTTCATGACTGCCTTGTGTTGAACCCAGTTTTACAGCTCGGGTTTGACCTTGTGCTCGTGTCGTGATTTTAAATATATTGCTCGTGAGTTGAACCCGCTTTGCATTTGGGTTTGACCTGTGCTTACCTGTCCCTGTAAATCAATCAAGTGTATATATCGGCGTGCACGGCCTTGTGGCATATACAGTAATATACTGTGTATGTCACAAGTTGTTCGTGTATGATGAATTCAAATTTAAATGATGACGAACAACCCAAATAACTGAGGCAAATGTCATTTTCAAAATTCACGTTTTATTTTATATCGCAAAAATATTTTATTTTCAATTTTACTGTGTTAGTTTATATTTTTGCAGATTGCTCAGATGCTGGATTCAAACCGGAATGCAGTTGAAGACAAAATACGAGTGTGAGTGATATGTAGTGAGGTTATCAATGTAAAAATATTTGTGATGTAATCGTGATGTAATCAGAAATGTATATGTATAGTGAGAGCTTGAAATTGTACTATCAAAGTTGTAATAAATATTTGTTTGAATAAAAATTTCTGTTTGAATTCAAAATCTGTTTAACTTGTTCTGTTTGAATTCAAATTCGAATTCTGTGTAATTTAATTTTATTCAACAAATATTTATTTAAACTATGAAAAAAACAAAATAGTACATTACCAAATACATTTAAATGAATGTATATATGTTTATTATCATCAAACAAAAATCATATAGCGCAAAGCGCATATTCAACAATCTCCCCCTTTTGATGATAACAAACATATATTTAAGATTTTGAATATATTAAATGTATTTGATAATTTCATTTGCTCCCCCTATTTGAATGCTTCCTTTTTATGTGATACTCCCCCTACATATATGGCTCCCCCTACATATATGCATATAAATAAAAATATGTAAATGAGCCTATATGCAAATCGAAAGTTATTTGACCTTTGCTTGATTCTATTTGACAAAATCTTAACTTTTCTCTCCCCCTTTTGTTATCAGCAAAAGAATAACAGTGTTATAAAAATAGGGATGAAGTGATAGACATGAATCAAACATTTAACTCAATTAAATATAAATATCAAATTTCAATAAAAACTCAAACAAAAATCATAATTACCCTTGTCAAGCGCATATTCCACTTTCAGAAGTGATGTAGATAGAATCATCAAAAAATTCATATAGATATGTCTATTTGTGGTATATTTATTTCTGGAAATTTGAATATCTACTAACCATGCATAACCGTTAGGACTTTTAAATGAGATTAGTAGTATTCCTATTTAATTTAAAAAATGAAATCAAGTATCTTCTAACCACGCATGATCGTGAGGACTTTTAAATGGGATTAGAATCAACTTGTCTATTAAATCAATTATTTTTAATATGCGTTCCATACATGCATAACCGTGAGGACTTTTAAATGAGCATGGAAGCACATAATCAAAAATCCAAGTAATTCACCCATGCATGACCGTGAGGACTTTTTAATGAGAGTGAATACTTTGGATATTTATTTTTAATTGCTGAATATAAGAAATTGAAGCACAAATAATTTCCTTTACCGATTTAAAGATATTGAAGAACAAATGATTTCCTTTGTAAACTACCACAAATTTACATATTAAATATGATCTTGATGAGTGATGTTCGATAGAAAGATGATAGAAATAGAAATGGTCATGGAATTATTATCCAACAAAAAGTTTTAATAACTCTTGTTATGAAATTCTAAAGAAATTTTTTAATTATACTTTCTCGAGTTATAATATATGATAAATATCAACATTCATCTCTTTTTCAATCACTATTTATCTTTTCGATAATCAAAGGGAGTCAGATTAGTCAAATTTGCCATTTAAAATCAAATTAAAAATTATAAAATCAATTTTTCAAAAATAATTAAGCTGTAAATATGGTCAAACATGATTTCTTGAGAGGAGTTTTATAAGAAAATTTTCTGCTATTCGAAAATTATTTCAAGTGAAAAATATGCAGACTTTTTCTTTAAAAACGATGCAGCAAATGAATGTTTCACAAATTAATCACGCTGCACTAATAATTTTTCTATCAACTATATTACCAGTGTAATCCGCATCTGAATTTAAATTTCACTCAATATTCACTTGTTGAATCAAACCATGAGACGTGCACCAAAAATTTCAAAACATCATTCTTTTGAATTTTGAATTTAAGCTGTGTTAACACTCAAACAAATATCATGATGTTAATTTCAGAAACCAGAAGATAAACAATTATTTTCATGAGTAATCAACAGTCAATCAACATCATAATTATTTCAAAAACGATTTCTTAAAAATCCTTTTTCTCATGAATTTGAAATCGTGCAAATTTACAAACAGTGATCAAAATGTCAGAACCAATATATCTACGTGTAGCATGAATAACCAACATTTGACCAAACAAATTTATATAAATTAGTTCAAAATTGAAAATCTGATTGGTCATCAATTAAGCACAAATTAATGCCATAAATCATATCAATTAAGTCTGAATCAGTCAACCATCATAATTACTCCAAGTAATTCTCTTTAAAGATGGTTAGTCAATATTTTTTTTTTATATAAAAAAATAGCATCAAAATCATCATCTTTTGTTCATCTCAATATTGGCTGATTTTAATTTAGAGTATGGTGCAGATAATCACATTTAAAAACAATTACCTGTTTTACCTTTACGATAATTTTTCGTGATTGCCCATTGTGATTCTGTTACCTTTATACTAGGCTAAGGAACTTTGCTTTGTCGCCCGTTGTGCTTCTGGAACAGCCGAAATCCAGAGAACACTGTTGTTGTTCCTTAGCCTGCCACCACACCTACACGATAAAAGATTTATGTGACCTATTTGTTTTTATAGGTCCATTGTTGTTAGTGGCAGAATATGAAAAATATGTTTTTGGAGACTCAAAACTATTTATACATGTTCCTTTTGGCACCCAAATTTGTTTGACTTTCAAAGATTTTATATTTGTGCCTTTTGGAACCCAAATTGGTATAGTTTTCACGTGTTTGGGTCTATACCAACAATTATTTTGATTATGTCCAAATTCTCTACAAAACGTGCTCATTAAATTTACTTGATTAAATTTTGTGTTCCTATGACTATGATTTTCAACATGATTTCCAATTATTTCAGATCGAGCAGCACTTTTACCTTTATCATCATCTTGTGATTTTCCAAAACCTAGTCCTTTTCTATTGTTAGCAAAAATTTGATTTCCCAATAGCATGTTGAAAGATTTTTCGCCTCTTGAAAAGTTATTCAAAGATTTCTCAAGATTTTGGACTTTGGTTTTTAATGTTGTATTTTCAGCGACAAGTGAGGTGCATCGTTTTATAAAGTCCTTTTTTCTAGTGTCAATGTTTTCTTTAAGACTCAAGTTTTCTTTTTCAAGATTCTCAGAGTTATTCGTAATTTTTGATAGTTCCGAATCTAAAATTTTACATTGGTTACATTCTAGGTTTTGAATATTTTCAAGTTCAGTTTTTAACCTAAAATTTTCACGAGCAAATTCTCTCCTATCAGATTTCAGTTTTTCAATTATAGATTCAAGAGTATCCACTACCTTAGTAAGATCAGAACACATAAAAACAAGTTCTTTATAAGAAAACTCACCTGCCTCACTAGATTCGTCGGAGGTTGCTTCTGATTCTGATTTTGCCATGCAACACAAGTTAGCCTCCTCTGGGCTGCTATCCGAAGCTTCCTCTCCTTCTTCATCATCCCAAGTCGCTGCAAATACCTTCTTCGCCTTTTTCTTTTCTTTGTTGTTTTTGAGAAGTGGGCATTTTGGTTTGATGTGGCCAGGCTTGTTGCAGTTATAACATGTCAGTTCATTATCGGAATTTTCGGAATCTTTTGACCTATTGCCCTTTGTTTTCTTCTTGCGTGGCTTGAATCTAGACCATCTTCTAAGATTATTGACAGCCATTGCAAGCTCTTCAATTGGATCTTCTTCATCGCTTTCTTCTTTACTTTTTAAGGCAATCGTCTTTTTCTTTGGTTCGGAGTTGTTGCGTTCTTCCTTTGCTTTTAACTCAAGTTCATATGTCATCAAGTTGCCAATCAACTCCTCCATGATTAGTTTGCTCAGATCTTTTGATTCTTGGATTGCTGTGACTTTTGCCTCAAAGTTCATTGGTAAAACTCGTAGTATCTTCCGCACAAGCTCTACCTCAGTGAATACCTTCCCAAGCGCTCTAGCATTGTATACCAAGGTTGAAAAGCGTCCAAACATATCCTTTATGCTCTCGTCTTTGTCCATCACAAAGTTTTCGTATTCATTGCTGAATAGGGCTAGCCGAGACTCCTTGACTTGAGAAGTTCCTTCGTGTGTCACCTCCAAAGTATGCCATATTTCCTGTGCTGTTGTACAATGAGAAATTCTATTAAATTCATTTTTATCAAGAGCACATATCAAAGCATTCATGGCTTTAGCATTTGTCGTTTTCAATTTCTTATCGTTTGCATCCCACCTATCCTTAGGTTTAGGAATCTCAGTACCACCAACGATTATAGTGGGAGGTTTATAGCCAGTTTCAATAATATCCCAAACATCATAATCAACGGAACTAAGATAAATACTCATCCTAACTTTCCAGTAAGCATAATCGTTCCCGTTAAACATGGGTGGCCTAGCAATAGATTGTCCCTCAGAAAAAGCATTATTTTGTAGACTCATGACTCTAGAGTTAAAAAAATATATAAACCTGGCTCTGATACCACTTGTAGGATCTAGATTAACCCTAGAGGGGGGGGGGGGTGAATAGGGTTATAGCAAATTTTCTCAAATTAAACACTAATATATAATTACAGAAATAAAAATGCTGAAAAGTAAATCACACACAAAATTTACCCAGCTTCGGCAACCCCTGCCTACTGCTGCATTCACAGATTTCTATTAGAATTAAACAGTATCACGCTTACAAACACTCTACTAGACTCGCAGACCCTTTTGCTCCCGCTCACAAACACTCTACTAGACTCGCACACCCTGCTCCCGCCTATAGAGTTTCGCTCACTTGCAAACACTGCTCCCGCCTATAGAGCTTTGCAAACTCGCACACCCTGCTCACTGAACTAATTCAAAATAGACAATCTGACACTACCTAACCTAGGTGGTGATTTACTAACTTTTTGGTTCGTAAAAAAAAAAAAAATTAAAAACAATAACCCTAAAACAATATTAATAAAGCCTTATAAACAAAAACCCCCTTTTTTCTTTTTACAGGACCGGCCCACTTCCTTTCTTTGTTATCTCCAGCCCGATCCCCTTTTGTTTCGTTCGTGAGAATAATGGCGGCTTGCTTCGTTCCCTTTCGTTCCAGTTAGGGCTTCGGCTCTTTGTTGCAATTAGGGCTTTGGTTCTTTGTTGCAATTAGGGCTTCGGTTTCTTCAATTGATCTGTGATTGGTTGCCCTAGCTTGCTTGCAGTTGCTCGATCGAGTTTGATGCTTGTGAATTCGGTATGTACTGTCTCCTTTTTCTTTTCTAAATTGATACTTGAACTCGATCCATCTAAATGCCGATGATGATTAGGGTTTTAATAGGATGAATTCCTATATTTGCGTTCATATAAATTTGATTGAATTTGTCAAATTCTTTATCTCGGCCACTTGATGATGCTTGAATGATTGAGATCGATTCTGACTTTTTCATATGCGTATTTTTGTTTCTTGCGTCCCACGGCTTTGATGTTGACTTGTTCATATTTCTTGCTTGGTTGGTCACGGCTTTGAATTGAATTCGTGATTTGTGATATTTGACTTTATCAATTTCGTATATTTTCGACTGTTGATTAGTTGATAATTTGAGTCTGCAATGTTATTCTTTGACTTGTCTACTGTCACTTCTTCGAGCTAAATTGTTGTTTGTGGTCAATTGCTTCGAGTTGATCTTCTAGCTGGTGCCAGTTTGCTGTGACATTGTGCATTTCATTCTGTTTGATGTTGCACTTGGTTATTTTGTTCATCTGTGTATTGCTGCAATCTTCATTGAGCTTGTATGCTTCAAGTTGCCTTGACTGGTTCATACTTGTTGAACTGGTTTTGGTTGTTGCAGTATGTTACTGCATTTGGTCTGAGTCACTTGTATCCATTTTCGAGTTGCACACTTTGATTTCACCTTGTTGAGTACCTGTAGTTGCTGTTATATCACTTCCTATTGCATTTATTTGCTTGTACTTGTGTTCTGGTCATTGCTTTGTTGTGTAGCTGCTATGCAGTTGCTATGCATCACTGTGTATCATGTAGCTTTCATACTTGTGTACCTGTTCAGGTTCACCTTTGCTTCAAATTGCTTCATACTGCTACTTGGTTTATTGATGTATTCATGTCAGTTGTCATGTTGTTTGTGCACTTCACTGAATTTCACTGCCATACTTATACTTGCATTGCTGTTTGGTCATTTTGTACTTCTCTTATGTACACTTGCACCTGTACTTTGACACTTGCATGCATTTCTGTAGCTGGTCTTTGTTGCATTCATGTTGCTCCCCTGAACATAGTTGCATTATGTTGGCCGAGCTTTGATCAGTTGCATTGTTCATGTCATGTTGTTTATGTGCATGCTTTGTACTTCAGGTTGGTCACTTGATTCACATGTGCACTGCTTGTTTGAAATTGTAGCATGTCACTGAGTTTGTTGTGCATTGGTCATTGATCATCTTGATGTTTTCTTGATTTGGTAAGAACTTGATACTGTCACATGGTCGTGCACTGGCTTGTGTTCATATCATAATTTGACATATAATTTTCTTCTTGCATTCTTTGATGGTTCATTGGTTGAAATCTGTAGCATCTTGATCAACTTGATGCTGTAGCTTGCTGTGTTGATCTTCCTTGCTACCTGGTTGACACTTGCACTGATATTCATTTGAGTTGTGCATCATGTATTTGTTGCAGTCCATGTTGTAGCAGTATTATCTCGAGCTCGACAGTGTTGTTTTCTTGCTTTGATGCATTCACATGTTATGTTCATGTTGGCACTAGTTGTTGGGTCTGTTCCATGAGTCTTGGTCTGCACTTTCACAGTTGTGTCTGGTTTTTCACTTGGAATTGCACTTCCTGTTTGCTGTCATGTTCTTGTAGTCTTCGCCATGTTGCAGTTTGTAGTGTTTGGTCACTGATGCATTACTGTAGTTGCAATATCTCATGCTCAAGCTCTTTGCATACTTCATGACTGCCTTGTGTTGAACCCAGTTTTACAGCTCGGGTTTGACCTTGTGCTCGTGTCGTGATTTTAAATATATTGCTCGTGAGTTGAACCCGCTTTGCATTTGGGTTTGACCTGTGCTTACCTGTCCCTGTAAATCAATCAAGTGTATATATCGGCGTGCACGGCCTTGTGGCATATACAGTAATATACTGTGTATGTCACAAGTTGTTCGTGTATGATGAATTCAAATTTAAATGATGACGAACAACCCAAATAACTAAGGCAAATGTCATTTTCAAAATTCACGTTTTATTTTATATCGCAAAAATATTTTATTTTCAATTTTACTGTGTTAGTTTATATTTTTGCAGATTGCTCAGATGCTGGATTCAAACCGGAATGCAGTTGAAGACAAAATACGAGTGTGAGTGATATGTAGTGAGGTTATCAATGTAAAAATATTTGTGATGTAATCGTGATGTAATCAGAAATGTATATGTATAGTGAGAGCTTGAAATTGTACTATCAAAGTTGTAATAAATATTTGTTTGAATAAAAATTTCTGTTTGAATTCAAAATCTGTTTAACTTGTTCTGTTTGAATTCAAATTCGAATTCTGTGTAATTTAATTTTATTCAACAAATATTTATTTAAACTATGAAAAAAACAAAATAGTACATTACCAAATACATTTAAATGAATGTATGTATGTTTATTATCATCAAACAAAAATCATATAGCCCAAAGCGCATATTCAACAATAATCATCCAACTATCATCCAACAAATCCATAACCAATCAATATAAATTCATTTCTCATTAATATTTATTGAATTGGTTTTCAATTTTAATCATTGTTGATTCATTAACGTGGGTTTTATTAACATTCATTCTCAATTCCATTAGTTAACATTCACTAATTTATATTTACATTAGTTCACTTCCAGTTTGAATCAAATTAAATTCTATTTAAATTCATTTAACTTCAAATTTGATTTCAATGATTTATAGCTTTCACTTTCATTAACACTTAATGAATTATATACAATCAACTAACAATCATATAACAACCAAATCACACCCAACATAACCAAATTATTGATTTTTCCTTCAATTTGGTTTATCCCTTTTATATATATCCTCTTATATAATTTTTAAAAGAATCATTTTATATTTGGCATCTTAAATTTCCAATATTAACTTTAATTAAGTCCGTAAGCCGTACATATATCATCTGTGAGCAATATCAAATCTAATCGCTTATTCGATCACACAATTTTACTTCCAAACTAGTATCGTTCACACGACTCTCTAGTGCGGACTCAGATTTGGTTCCTTGATTGGAAACTGTTACTCTCCTTGCATAGCCATATACTATGATAGAGAATTCCATAATCAAATTAAAAATCCATATCCAGGGTTCGCCGTCGAAAATCGAGTGAAAAATCCTAACTTGGATCGATATAAATCATCTCGAAATTTTGTGCTCGAATTTGGATCAAATCGTTATGCGAATAAAATAATATACGTACAATCTCACGTATTACCTTCTAATAGATTTCTATCCAATTTATCTATACTAAATTATTTTATTGACTTCTATTTTTTTCACTTAATTACTCACAATCCATTATTTAGTTAGTATATTCATTTCTTTACATAGCATATTCTTTAACATTATCTTTTCTTAAACATCATATCAAAGAATTTGCTTACCCTAGTTCATTTTAAACATCCTATATAATTTAATTAAACTCAATTTCATTTCCAATTGATTCTTAGCTATACCAAATTCTTTTGTTTACATTTACTTCAATTTCATAATTTTAGTTAATAACAAATTTATTTATGGAACATTTTATTAACCAGCTGTAACAACCCTGTATCTTGTAAGTATTTTATTGTATATTTTAATTATTTTTAATGTAAGATTTTGATTTAAAAACTTATTTTACTTATTTGAAATGATTAAATTTATTATTTAAATATAATCTTGATTTTTATATGAGTTATAATTCCAAAATTTTGTAAGTTAAATATTTGCCTGAAATGCTGATTTTGGTCAAAATAGTCAAACTGTGACTTTCAACTTAAAATTTTAAAATTTTAAAAATTTAAATTTTTTTCTTTTATTATGAAAGTACATAAAATTATAAGACCACCACTTTTCGTTTTGTTGATTTTGGATGTAAATTGTGAAAGTTATACCCTTTACAATATTGTGCGTATATAGGGTTATTTAACAATGACTATTTTAAATTGTATAAATTACTTCTTCTTGGTTATATTTTATTTTAATAGGTGATAATATGTTTTATTATGTATATTTTGACTTTTAAATATTTTTAAATGATAATAGAATTTTTCCAAAATTTACTGTATTTATTTCCTATTTTTAAAGGCTATTTTCTAATTTTCTGCCATTTTCTTCATATAAATTATATTTAATAATTTTTTTTGTGAATGCACTTATATTTTTATTTTATTTTATTTGTTATAAATATTTTACAAGTCCATGAAGATTTTCTAAAGTTCGTTTGGATTTATTTCCAATTTTAAAGCCCAGTCTACAATTTTAAGCCATTTTCTTATTTTAATTATATATAATTAAAATTTATTTATTTACTTTATGCACTCACTTTTATTTTCTGTGTTTTACTTTATTTTATTCATTTTACATGTATTTAAATTTAAGTAAATTTTTCCAAAGTGTATTGAAGTTATTTCTAATTCTTAAGTCTAGTTTTCATTTTTCTGTGCTATTTTTCATATTTAATCATATCTAATTAATATTTAATTTTTAATATTTTGTTTATCTGTTATATTTTCGAATTTTAACTGAGATTTTGATTATTTTCAGTTATTTGGATATATATATGAGAAATTTGAAAGGGTTAAGAGCTAAGAAACGGAAAAACGTTTTATCCGTTTCTTTTGCAGTTTCTTCTGTCATTAATACATCAATTCATCTTAGCCATTCCTTTCCCCATCCTTTGCAGCCAACTTCCTCTTATCATTCACGAATTTTTGAAGCCCCAAAACCCTAAAAATCAGGGCCTCCACCTTGAAGAAAAAAATTAAGTAAGTCCTTCTCTTCTTTCTACTTTTCTTACTTTTCTATGCAATTTTTCCTTGTTTCTCTTCTAAGTTTGGATCGGCCTCTTCTCCATAGCCACAGCTACAAACTCCTACATCTCTTCCATGCCTCCAACACCATCTACTCCACCAACCATGACCATGGCCGAGCCATCTATGGTGGCCAAACCCTTCAAATTGCAACCTACATGCCTAAAAACAATGTTTTTGACCATTGTTGCCTCATTCCCTTCATCTCCACTTGTTGCCTTGCCTATATGATGTTAAACCTGACCTATATGATTACATACCCGAGCCAAAGCATCATCATAGCCAAGCATAAGTGTCCCTTAGGCCAAGCATTGAAGTGGTTGAAGCAAGGTCCAATCTATCTTGTTCATTTCGCTTTGTATTTCAAAATTGTTTCAATGTTATTTTATGTTGAATGTTTATATATTGTCTGGTTTGTTTTGTTTTGGGTTGATGATACAAAATCATATCTTGGCTATCTTTCAACTCAAATCAAAAGTCGTGAAATTGTGCTTGTCGTGCCTTTGGAGTCGTGCTTGTATGTTGTTTTGGTCTCTAGCTTTGAAAAAAGTGAGTCTTTCTCACTCTGACATATATACGTATGAAAAGTGGATTGATGACAAGTGTTTAGTAATGTAAAATGTTTATGCAAGTTAATGATGATCATATGATATGCTATGTCATGTTATTACCATGTTAAAACTATTAATTTTCACCTGACATCAGATACATGACTGTGTATTGTGATATTGACATTGTTTATATTATTTCTGTATATGATCACACTACAAGTTCCCTGTTAGGATAAAAATATCATTATGGGATGAAATGATAGGCCTGAGTTATTTTATTTATTTATTTAAACTTGGGATTGCGGGTTTGAAATGACAGAACCCGGATTTTTACCTTTTAAACTGCGGGTTGAAATGGTACATATCTGTATCACTTGACCTAGGTTAGAAAACTATATACAGACCCGTGGTTATTCTATAAAGTGCTTTGGATATTTTAAGTATTTTAAAAATATAAAATTATGAAATTTGATTTAAATAGATTTTGAAAGGCTTTAAAATAAATAAATTATTATTTTTCTATGTGTTAAAAATGTAATTTATGAATGGATTAACTGGATTTTGAAATATAACTTATGTTTGAAATTTGGAATTTTGAATAAAAATGATATTTAAGTTACATGAATAAAATGGACTTTAATTTTATTTGGAAATGGTAAATATGATAAATTGATTTATATTTGAATTTAAGTGATTTATTAAAGAATTATTGATTTTCTATAAATTTAAGTGGTTGAATAAATGACTGTTGAAAATGAAATTTTAAAATATGACTTGACTTGAAAATGTGAAATTTGAGTTTTAACTAAAGATGTTAAATTAATCAAATAAACTGGAAGTTTAGTTAAATTTGTAAAATGGTAATATAAATCAGAAACGTATAGGGTTTAATTTATGAAAGAAACGTATAGGTTTTAATTTATGAAAGAAACGTATAGGGTTTAATTTATGAAAGAAACGTATAGGTTTTAATTTATGAAGAAACGTATAGGTTTTAATTTATGAAAGAAACGTATAGGTTTTAATTTATGAAAGAAAGGTATAGGTTTTAATTAATGAAAGAACGTATGGTGTTCTAATTAATGATAGGAACATGTAAATTCCTAATTAATGAAAGAAAGGTATAAGTTTTAATTAATGAAAGAAACGTATAAGTTTTTAATTAATGAAAGAAACGTGTAAAGTCCTAATTAATGAGAGAACATGAAAGTTTTAATTAATGCAAGAACATGTAAAGTTTTAATTAAGAAAGAAACATGTAAAGTTTTAAGTAGTGTGTTATTGATTTAATTAATAAATGTTCATTATTGTAATAGGAAAATAAAATTTAAAACGTACATTTGACACGTAGATTTTAATCAATGTAATGGTGTATTTTAAATTGATTAAAATGATAAATGTTACTTACTGTAATAATAAAATGTAAGTTGATAACGTACATTTGATAAGCAAGTTTTAATTTATGTGAATGGCATACTTTAGATGATTAAAATAATAAAGTTTCTTTATTGTAATAATAATGTAAGTTAATAAGGTGCTTTTAACTTAACATAAGAATTTCGGTTTAAATTGTATATTACAGTAAGAAAGTTTATTCAACTATAAGGCTATGATAAATTGACATGTTAAAATTTTAAGCTTATCAATACTTTGAATTATATACAATGTAAAGTGGAAAGTAGTACATTCCAAAAATGCTATGATTCCTTAAGGTAACATTTCCAAAATGCTATGATAATTTAAAGGAATATTTCAAGTTTAATAAATTTAAAGAAATATTCAATGATTTGAAAATTTGGGTTTTATTTGAATGATATAATATTGAATTATTTTTGAAATGGAAATGATACAATTGTGATATTGTTTTGAAATGAGTATGATATTTTGGTCTTAGAAGTATAAATTATTTGAAATAAATATCCATGGGTTATAATAACGATTGGTTGTTAAAGAGATCGGGATCGGATATTGTCTTATAGCCGGACAATACCGAAAACCACTTTAACAACTGTGTACGCGGTGGAGATTCCAGAATGAAGTAGGATGGTGGCGACGTTCTCGAGGTATGTTACGTGGACCCAACTCCCGTGAGTTGGCATATACTAAAACAGGAGCTATACCGGGCTACACAAAGAGTCGCACCCTTTCATCGAGCATGCTCCATCGGAAACCATTCTATTACTGTTGTGATTCGATTCGGTGGCGCCACTTTGATTCGGGGGCATTGTTCGAGGTGGGCGGATGCTGCTGGCTTGCCGTCACCACCGGTCTAGGAGTGCAAACGGTGTATCCACCCTGGCATTGCCTCGCGTGCCGTGTCATATCCTTATATCGAGCCCACTACGATTTTGGTTTTAAAGATCCGACCGCGTTAAGGTTCACCATCCCCTTAACGCTATTTTCTATATGATTATACTTTACTGATTAGACACTAGCGTATATAGAGTATATTACTACATAGTAAATAGTTTAACGGATCCTTAGAGGATGGGCGGTCCCAAGCATCCTTTAAGTTACTAATGCATTTTGTTACTATTCACTTGAGTTGATTTACAGTTTATAACTATTTATGTCCTGACTCGAGTGTTTTGTGTTTTGCTTTACGCTCGAGTCAGATTGATTGAGTTAGCATTCAAGATTCACCTTCGGCGTTGGAGCTTTCCTTGAAGATCCAGCCATCTATTTTGTTTCAGTGTCTAGTGGTTCAGTGATGTATCTGATTTGTACCTGATGTATCCTGTTACTCTTCTGTTGTATCTTATTTAACTCTGATGTATCTTATATTTTATATAGTAGCTTCATGAACTACTATCTCTTTTTCTTCCGCTGCATTTTTATATACTCTGTGTCTGTGATCTGTGATTTTTATTTACTATACATTCTGAGGTTTGCCAAAATTTTATTTACAACGCGGTATTTTAAGCAATTCAATACCGGCATGAGTGTCTACCTATGCACTTATAATACAAAATTAACCAGGTATTTTCAACCATTCGCATCCATTATCAGTGCATAGGCAGACACTCATGCCGGAATTGAATTGCTCAAAATACCGCGTTGTAAATAAAATCACAGATCACAGACACAGAGTAATAATAATGCAGCGGAAGAAAAAGAGATAGTAGTTCATGAAGCTACTATATAAAATATAAGATACATCAGGGTTAAATTAGATACAACCGAAGAGTAATAAGATACATCAGGTATAAATCAGATACATCACCGAAACACTGGATACTGAAACAAAATTGATGGCTGGATCTTCAAGGAAAGCTCCAACTCCGAAGGTGAATCTTGAATGCTAACTCAATCAATCTGACTCGAGCGTAATGCAAAACACAAAACACTCGAGTCAGGACATAAATACTTATAAACGGTAAATCAACTCAAGTGAACAGTAAACAAAATGCATCAGTAACTTAAAGGATGCTTGGGACCGCCCATCCTCTAAGGATCCGTTAAACTATTTACTATGTAGTAATATATGTTATATATGGTAGTGTCTAATCAGTAAAGTATAATCATATAGAAAATAGCATTAAGGGGATGGTGAACCTTAACGCGGTCGGATCTTTAAAACCAAAATCGTAGTGGGCTCGATATAAGGATATGACATGGCACGCGAGGCAATGCCATGGTGGATACACCGTTTGCACTCCCGGACCGGTGGTGACGGCAAGCAAGCAGCTTCCGCCCACCTCGAACAATACCCCCGAATCAAAGTGGCACCACCGAATCGAATCACAACAGTAATAGAATGGTTTCCGATGGAGCATGCTCGATGAAAGGGTGCGACCCTTTGTGTAGCCCGGTATAGCTCCTGTTTTAGTCATATATGCCAACTCACGGGAGTTGGGTCCACGTAACATACCTCGAGAATGTCGCCACCATCCTACTTCATTCTGGAATCTCCACTGCGTACACAGTTGTTAAAGTGGTTTTCGGTATTGTCCGGCTAAAAGACAATATCCGATCCCGGTCTCTTTAACAACCAATCGTTATTATAACCCATGGATATTTATTTCAAATAATTTATACTTTTAAGACCAAAATATCATACTCATTTCAAAACAATATCACAATTGTATCATTTCCATTTCAA
Source organism: Allium cepa (assembly GCA_030765085.1). Lineage (NCBI taxonomy): Eukaryota > Viridiplantae > Streptophyta > Magnoliopsida > Asparagales > Amaryllidaceae > Allium > Allium cepa. The sequence continues at coordinate 855,291,601 of CM060931.1, forward strand.
AAATAATTCAATATTATATCATTCAAATAAAACCCAAATTTTCAAATCATTGAATAGTTCTTTAAATTTATTAAACTTGAAATATTCCTTTAAATTATCATAGCATTTTGGAAATGTTACCTTAAGGAATCATAGCATTTTTGGAATGTACTACTTTCCACTTTACATTGTATATAATTCAAAGTATTGATAAGCTTAAAATTTTAACATGTCAATTTATCATAGCCTTATAGTTGAATAAACTTTCTTACTGTAATATACAATTTAAACCGAAATTCTTATGTTAAGTTAAAAGCACCTTATTAACTTACATTTTTATTACAATAAAGAAACTTTATTATTTTAATCATTTAAAGTATGCCATTCACATAAATTAAAACTTGCTTATCAAATGTACGTTATCAACTTACATTTTATTATTACAGTAAGTAACATTTATCATTTTAATCAATTTAAAATACACCATTACATTGATTAAAATCTACATGTCAAATGTATGTTTTAAATTTTATATTCCTATTACAATAATGAACATTTATTAATTAAATCAATACCACACTACTTAAAACTTTACATGTTTCTTTCTTAATTAAAACTTTACATGTTCTTGCATTAATTAAAACTTTCATGTTCTCTCATTAATTAGGACTTTACACGTTTCTTTCATTAATTAAAACTTATACGTTTCTTTCATTAATTAAAACTGATTCCTTTCTTTCATTAATTAGGAATTTACATGTTCCTATCATCAATTAGAACACCATACGTTCTTTCATTAATTAAAACCTATACGTTCCTTTCATAAATTAAAACCTATACGTTTCTTTCATAAATTAAAACCTATACGTTTCTTCATAAATTAAAACCTATACGTTTCTTTCATAAATTAAAACCTATACCTTTCTTTCATAAATTAAAACCTATAAGTTTCTTTCATAAATTAAAACATATACGTTTCTTTCATAAATTAAAACCTATACGTTTCTTTCATAAATTAAAACCTATACGTTTCTTTCATAAATTAAAACCAATACGTTTCTTCATAAATTAAAACCTATACGTTTCTTCCATAAATTAAAACCTATACGTTTCTTTCATAAATTAAAACCTATACGTTTCTTCATAAATTAAAACCTATACGTTTCTTTCATAAATTAAAACCTATATGTTTCTTTCATAAATTAAAACCTATACGTTTCAACCTATACGTTTCTTTCATTAATTAAAACTTAACATTTCAGATTTATATTACCATTTCACAAATTTAACTAAACTTCCAGTTTATTTAATTAATTTAACATCTTTAGTTAAAACTCAAATTTCACATTTTCAAGTCAAGTTATATTTTAAAATTTCATTTTCAACAGTCATTTATTCAACCACTTAAATTTATAGAAAATCAATAATTCTTTAATAAATCACTTAAATTCAAATATAAATCAATTTATCATATTTACCATTTTCCAAATAAAATTTAAGTCCATTTTATTCATGTAACTTAAATATCATTTTTAGTCAAAATTCCAAATTTCAAACATAAGTTATATTTCAAAATCCAGTTAATCCATTCATAAATTCCATTTTTAACACATAGAAAAATCATAATTTATTTATTTTAAAACCTTTCAAAATCTATTTAAATCAAATTTCATAATTTTATATTTTTAAAATACTTAAAATATTCAAAGCACTTTATAGAATAACCACGGGTGTAACGACCCAGGATTTTTAGTAATTAAAATTTGAATATTTAATTAATTTTAAATATTAATAAGTGAAATTTATAAGTCGAATAAATTTTATTTTGAATAATTGGATTTAATTGAATAATTAAATCGATAATTTAATATGTTAAATTATGGAAATAATTGAAAATTGAGTTAAATATGATTGAAAATGATTTGTAAAATTTTATTTTATCATGTTGAAGTTAGAATGATATTTTAGAACTTTTAAAATCGAATTAAAAGTTAATTTGTGAAAATTGAATATTTTAATATTTAATCGACTAGTGAAATTAGCCAATTTTTGAACAGTCTCAGAATTGAACGAAACTAGTTCCATTGGATCCGTAATAATTAGTTATTATCGGATTTCAATTTTCGTAGCAATTGGAGTTATCGATTGATCGTAGCAGCTCGAAACGCATCGAATTATTTTTTATATTAATTTGGCGAATTAAAATAGTCATTTTACAAAAAGTCTCGGATTTCGACGAAACTAGTTCCATCGGATCCGTAATGTAATATTATTGTAAGGTTTCAAATTTCATGTCAATCGGATTTACCATTTGTCCGGTGCAAGCTGAAACGCCTAGAAAATCGTTTAAATCGGTTTAATTTAAATTGAACGTTTGTAACGACCCAGAATTTTTATTAATTAAAATTTGAATATTTAATTATTTTTAAATATTAATAAGTGAATTTATAAGTCAAATAAATTTTAATTTGAATTATTGGATTTATTTGGATAATTAAATCGATAATTTAATATGTTAAATTATAAAAATAATTGAAAATTGGGTTAAATATGATTCAAAATGATTTGTAAAATTTTATTTTATCATATGGGAGTTAGAATGATATTTTAGAACTTTTAAAATCGAATTAAAAGTTAATTTGTGAAAATTGAATATTTTAATATTAAAATCGACTAGTGAAAATAGTCAATTTTTGAACAGTCTCAGAATTGAACGAAACCAGTTTCATTGGATCCGTAATAGTTATTTATTACCGGATTTCAATTTTCGTCTCAATCGGAGCTATCGTTTGATCGTGGCAGCTCGAAACGCATCGATTTATTTTTAATTTAAATTTGACGAGTGAAAATAGCCATTTTTCAAAAAGTCTCGGATTTTGACGAAACCAGTTTCATCGGATCCGTAATGTGATATTATTGTAAGGTTTCAAATTTCAAGTCAATTGGATTTACCGTTTGTCCGGTACAAATTAAAACGCCTAGAAAATCGCTTAAATAGGTTTAATTTAAATTGAGCGTTTACAGCCATAACTCGCACATACTTCCGAATTAGCTTCCGAAACCTGTTCCATTGTGTCCGGAACGCGGGGTAAACCCTAGAAACGCCGGTTACGGCGCGTAAATCGGAGTTCGGAATTTCCGGGATGAATAGTGTTCGTCGGTTCCTTATAAATAGCCCACTATCTCAAAAATTTATAAAAAAAAAAGAAAAAACCCTAGTTTTGAACTGCAGCCGCCTCCCCCTATTTCTAAGGCCAGAAATTGCTCTCACTTTCCCCTCAATCTCTCTCAATCTACAAAGAATTAGCCTTAGGTTTCAACATGAAACTTGTAGAGCTCGACGAGAGCTTTAATTTCATACGGAGATGATCGGAAACAGAGTCGTGTGGAGGAAGCTACAGGGGGCCGACAGGGGGGAGCTGCGCACGCATTTCCAAGCAACCTAGGTGGCCGAGCTTCTCATCCTTGGGGCCGAACCTAGAGGAGATGATGGCGAGCGCGTTGCAACTTCCTGATCATGCTAGAATTCAACGAGGAAGATGAATAATTTAAACCTAGTTTCTATATTTGGGTTCGGTTTCTTCGTTGTTGCCTGGGTGTTTTGCGCGTGAGGGAGATGGATGGGGGGGTACGGGCCTGATGCTATGGGATTGAATCACACGGCCCAGATTTGCTAGGGTATAAAATTTTATAAAGTTAGTTATAAATTGTGTATATAAATCGTGTACGATCTTTAAAAATTCATATCTTTTTCATACGAGGTCGAAAACGCGCGAAACCAGTTGCGTTGGAATCGTATATACGAGCACTACGCGACGAAGTTGGTTTGGAGTCGTTTGGAGTTAGTGAGAATTTCGGGTAAAATTAAACGTCCGTTTAATTTTATTCGAAATAAATCGCTAAAACGGAATTTAAAACCAAGGTGAGAACTTCTCACTCAATCGAATCAGTTTCGATTTTATTTTAAATAGTTAGATTTAAAATATTTGAATGCATGTTTGAATGATGATTGATATATATTGATTGTTAAAATAGACATTATACGCCGTTAGTAAGCGGATGTTATTTATTAAAAACATATACCGCGAATATTTCATAAACAGTGAAATTGGTATTATATATAGTAGCAATATATATATATTGGCATATGTATATATTGGAGTTGTTGATTCCCCGCATTTTTTGTTTAGCGGATGAGACCCTATTACGCCGTTATTAAGCGGATAATATTTAATAAGAACATATACCGCGATAATTTCGTACTGGAGCGAAATTGGTATTGTGCTAATGTTTTTGGATGCAGGAAAACAGGTTGGAGGGATCCAACTGGATTCCTCAACAGTATTTATTTGATTTCAGATATTTTGATATTTGATGGATTTTCATATTGATATATGATATCGTTGTAGTCGTGATTGACTATTGGGTGTGTAGCATCATTGGACCAAATTTGGAATTTTAAAATGATTTTAAAGTGATTTTTGAAAATATACTATATTTTTGGAATAGATTCATTTTAAATAAATAAACGTTATAATTTTTTAAAGTTATAAAATTATGGTTTTTGTGAAATACAGTTAAAAGCTGATTTTTGAGAATACAATGCCAATGATTTTATAAAATAGTTTAATCGGGATTTTAGAATTTTTGTGAAAAGTTTAAATATAGGATTTATAAAATTTAATTCTTTTATGAATCAAAATGGTGAAATAATAAAGGAAATTAAAGAAGTTTTAAAAGAATAATATAAATTGAATTATATTAAGAGATTTATAAATGGATATTTATAAATTGAAATATGGACATTATAAAACGAGTTTTTATAAGTGTTTGAATGAAGTGAAAATGAAATTCATAAATGAATGAAATTTATAGAATTATATAACGGTGAAGTTATAAATGGAAATTTTATAAACAGTAGGTTTATAAAATTTGTAAAGTTCAAAGGAACGATTTTTCCAAATAAATAAATTATAAGTGTTTGACTTATAATTTGGACTTTTGGTTTATAATTAAAATTATAAATCGAATAAGTTAATAAAGAGATTTATAAAAAGGAAGTTTTTATAAATAAATAGAAATGGAATTTATAAACGTTGTTTTATAAATTCGCAAATGACTTATTTTGATAAGAAAATTGTTGAAACTTATTAAAGGAGTTATATTCACATTTTTGAATAGTGAATAATCCTCTAAAATAAATTGAATAGAAGTGATGAAATTGTTAACGAAGTTGTTCACATTTTTGAATAGTGAATAATATGTTAAAGAAATTGTTTTAGATATGATGTTTTAAATAGAATTAAAACTATCTAACGATGTTTTTAAAAGGTATTGAGATTCGAAACCATAGATTTCAACATTAATTGTTGAAATAGACGTTTTCGAGAAATAGAAGGAAATGGTGGACTATAACACTGTTGTTATAGTAAATGATTCCCGAAAGGAAATGTTTTGTGTAGTATTGGGATTTATATATCTATTTTAATTTAGAATCCCTATACTAGTGATTTTGGGTTGTTGTAACGATGTTTTACGCAACATTCGTTTTGGCCCAAATAAATATGTTTAAGAGAATGATTTCCTTAAAGAATGAAGTATATACTTATTTTTGATTTAAGTATATTGAATATTTTCCAAGTGTTGAAAATAAATAAAATTTGTGAATTACTTATGAATGTATAAGTATGGAAATGTTTTCCAATATAAAGTGAATATCTTAAGAATTTATCTTTTTAAAGATAAATTGAAATGAATAATTGAAATCGAATATTCATTGATATCTTGGAATTATAAATTCACTAAGGAATTTATAAAAGAAAGTGGGATTGGTTTAGAAAAATAAATATTGATTTATTTTTGAAGTATTGAAATTATATATCTTGTAAAGATATTTTGGAAAATTATTTGGAATCTGGTGATGTATGCATATCCATTGATAGCTCAATAATCGACTATAAATATTTCCCTTTGAATGGGTATTGGATGTGATTTGTTTGAATTTGAATGCCACACTTATTTTTGAATAAGCGCTCACTATTCGGGTTAACCGGGAAAGGACCATGGGGTCGTATAACCCATTCCGAATATGTGATACGTCGTTATAATTGCATTGAAGATCGGTGTTGAAGACCCGGTATTTGCGAGAGCGATAGGATGACCTGTCGATTTACTCTGCACCGAGTAGCTACGGTATAGAGTTCTCCATATGTGATGGTGAATCCGATCAGGATTGTGAATATCCGGATTGCAAGGACTTCTTTGTAAGTGCCTTTGGTTTTGTTCGATCCCGGAACAAACTTGTATGGATTGTGTGTCTGACATTACAAGTTGAGATATAAAGCCGATTTCATTCAAATATATTTCTGTTGGTGGCAGAGAATTTATTCTTTTAGCTTAACACCCTTCTCTGAGACGTACGAGCTCAGAGGTTATGTAGTTGAATGTTATCAGCGATATATTCCCAATTTGGTAATGTGATATGCTGAGTGATGCTGAAATGATCATTGTGTTGATTATTGTGATAGGATCGTTTATTTGATCGTCTATCTTGGTGATCATTGTGTTGATCATTTGTTGACCCAAAGCATGGCTTTTGTATAAAGTATGTTTTTGTGGACGTGAATTCGTCGAACCTCACACCCCGGAAATGGTCAAAACGGGAAAGATGCGGCAAGGTTATGAGGGGTAGCACCCTTTAGGGTATGTACATTTCCTTCTGGATAGAGGTGGTATCATGGTATGGAGCCCAGATATTTAACCTATGTGGTTACTACGAATTTATTACTTTGTGGTTGTTGGTTTTCGGGATCCCGTGAGAAAGGTCGTTTACGATCGGGGAATGGCGTACTCGTGTCAGTAGTTACCCAGTTAGGGGTAACCCGGCCTTGTGTTGGCAGAGTTCCGGTTTGGTTCTCGGGGATGTCTTTCCAGAGGCATTCTCATGTGGCAATGGGAAGTTCCTTGGCCTGACCATTTGTTGGAAATCCAAAGAAACAATACGTGACTTGTACGGTTTTAGTTGTATAACCTGCTATGGAATGTGGCGGTAACCTGCTATTGAACATAGTTAGCTATAGTAGGCATACGATAATGGTCGTATGTTGGCTAAGATTTATATTCTACTTTCGAAATGAATTTTTCCTACACTATACACTAGTAATAATATCAAATGCTTCTTTTTAATGCGTATCAAGCATCTTTGACTATCATAAGGAGAAATCTCCTCCGATTCTGCGTTTGCATGTGTGTGTGTGCGGGAGGCCTTATGGTAGTCTCATTTTTAAAAGCATTGCGAATTGAATTTAAAAATATTCCTCTATTTTGATTTCAAAGATAAATAAACTGTTTTGAGTTCTCACACCAGTCACATGACTGACTTGGAGTTTATTGTTTTCCTTCCTAAACTCTGGGTGCCCACCAATTTCCACACGGGCAGCCAAGAGTTTAAGGTTTATCAGGATATTCTGGATATTCTGGAATTGCTGGAGGCAAGCTGGATGGCATGGCGTATTACTAGTTTATATAGTATTTCTTTTTCCGCTGCACTATTTGTTGTATGTTGTTGTACACTCTGATGATATGATGTAATGTAATGTGATAAAATGTAATAACTGAGATAGTTCTTGGTTTAAAGATTATTCATTTATTATTATATGTTGTTCCGCTGCGAATTGTGAGATTCTGTTATTGTTCTGTTTTCTTTCTGTTCCGTTCAATTTTAAAATTATGTTCTATTTTTCTTTCCCCTCCATTTTCTATTCCCTCTAATTTCTATTTTAAAATTTTCTATTTTCTTTTCCCTCTATCTTCTTTCTACCTTCTTTTCTACTTTTTCTTTTCTTAAAATCTTTCTAAAAACCCTCAGTGTTCGGTTTTCCGTCGTTCGATTCCTCGGCAGTCGATAAAGTGAGTATCGATGTTGAATTTTCGGAAGACGAAGAATCGTGTCCTGACAACGTTTATAGCCATAACTCGCACAGATGACCGAATTAGCTTCCGAAACCTGTTCCATTGTGTCTGGAACGCGGGGTAAACCCTAGAAACGCTGGTTGCGGCGCGTGAATCGGAGTCCGGAAATTCCGGAATGAATAGTGTTTCTTTCGTTTTCCTATAAATAGACCAACCATTCACAAATAAAAAAAAAATTAAACCTAACCCTAAACCTTTGCAGCCGCCACCTCCCTGAACTAATGGCCGAAATTTAAGCAACCTTCCCCTCGTTTATCTCCTCATCCATCGACATTTACCAAAAACTTTCAACTAGAGAATTGTAGAGGGGAACGAGCTCGACGTATTCAACGGATATGATCGCGAATGGAGTTGTATGTTGTGAGTTACGTGGCCGCGTTCGGCTGCAGTTGGGCACGCAAATCGAGACTCTAGGAGGAGCCGAGTGCCACCATGTCACGGCCGAGTGTGGTGTTGGGTAAGAGCTTCGATTTGGCACATCCAGATCGCGTTCAAGTTCGTCGAGGAGGTGGAGATGCTTAACCCTAATTTGCATTCATGGGTTCCTTGTGTGCGTGTTTTGTTATCTGGGTAGAGCCGCGTTTGGGGAAGGAGAGGAAGCACGGTCCAGATGGTTGATGGCAAGGGATCTACGGCTACGATCAAGTGTAGGTTAAAAATTATAAATAAAATGTTGTAATTATTAAGTTATAAAATCGTGAAACTTGTAAAATGCATATCTTTTTCATACGAGGTCGAAAACGCGCAAAACCAGAAGCGTTGGAATCGTATGGACGAGTACTGCGCGATGCAATTGGATTGGAGTCGTTTGGAGTTAGTGATAATTTCAGGTAAAATTAAACGTTCGTTTAATTTTATTCGAAATAAATCGCTAAAACGAAATTGAAATCAAGGTGAGAACTTCTCACTCAATCGAATCAGTTTCGATTTTATTTTAAATAGTTAGATTTAAAATATTTGAATGCATGTTTGAATGATGATTGTTATCTATTGATTGTTAAAATAGACATTATGCGCCGTTAGTAAGCGGATGTTATTTATTAAAAACATATACCGCGAATATTTCATAAACAGTGAAATTGGTATTATATATAATAGCAATATATATATATATATATATTGGCATATGTATATATCGCAGTTATTGATTTCCCGCATTTGTTTAGCGGATGAGACCCTATTGCGCCGTCTATTAAGCGGATAATATTTTAAATCCCATATACCGCGATAACTCCGTACTGGAGCAGAATTGGTATTGTGCTAATGTTTGTGGATGCAGAAAAACAGGTTGGAGGGATCCAACTGGATTCCTCAACAGTTTTTATTTGATTTCAGATATTTTGATATTTGATGGATTATCATATCGATATATGATGTCGTTGTTTGTCGTGATTGACTATTTGGTATGTAGCATCATTGGACCAAGTTTTGGAATTTTAAAATGATTTTTAAAGGGATTTTGAAAGTATACGTTTATAAAATATTTTTGGAATTGATTCATTTTAAATAAATAAACGTTATAATTTTTAATGTTATAAAAATTATGATTTTTGAGAAATATAGTAAAGGCTGATTTTTGAAAATATGAGGCTAATGATTTTATAAAATAGTTTAATCGGGATTTTTGAATTTATTATAAAAGTTGAAAATATAGGATTTATAAAATTTAATTATTTTATAAATCAAAATGGTGAAATTATAAAGGAGATTAAAGACGTTTTAAAAGGATAATAATATAAATTGATTTATATAAAAGATTTATAAATTGATATTTATAAATTAAAATATTTGAATTATAAAACGAGTTTTTATAAGTGTTATAATGAATTGTGAATGAATTTTATAAATGAATGAAATTTATAAAATTATAAACAGTGAAGTTATAAATGGAATTTTATAAGCAGTAGGTTTATAAAATTTGCAAAGTTATTAAAAGAATGATTTTAAAGATAAATAATTGAATCTTATAAGCTATAAGATTTATAATTATGAAGTTCAAAGGAACGATTTTGCAAACAAATAAATTAGAAGCATTTAACTTATATATGAACCTTTGGTTTATAATTGAGTTATAAAGTGAATAGGTTAATAAAGGAATTTATAAAAGGAAGTTGTTATAAAATAAATAGAAATAGAATTTATAAACATTGTTTTATAAATCCGCAAACGACTTATATTGATAAGTAAATTGTAGAAACCTATTAATGGAGTTATATTCACGTTTTTGACTGTGAATAATCCTTTGAAATAAAATGTATAGAAAAGATGAAATTGGTTAACACGGTATATTCACGTTTTTGAATAGTGAATAATATGTTAAAGAAATTGTTTTGAATGTGATGTTTGAAATAGAATTAAAACGATCTAACGATGTTTTAAAATGTGTTGAGATTCGAAACCATAGATTTCAACATTTATTGTTGAAATAGACGTTTTCGAGAAATAGAAGGAAATGGTGGACTATAACACTGTTGTTATAGTAAATGATTTCCGAAAGGAAATGTTTTGCATAGTATTGGGATTTATATATCTATTCTAATTTCGAATCCCTATACTAGTGATTTTGGGTTGTCGCAACGATGTTTTACGCAACATTCGTTTCGACCCAAATAAATATGTTTAAGAGCATGTTTACCTTAAAGAATGAAATATATACTTAATTTCGATTTAAGTATATTGAATATTTTCCAAGAGTTGAAAATAAAAAGATTTGTGAATTTCTTATTAAATAAGTATGGAAATGTTTTCCAATATAAAGTGAATATTAGAGAATTTATCTTTTTAAAGATAAATTGAAATAAATAATTGAAATCGGATATCAGTAGATATTGTGAAATATAAATTCACTAAGGAATTTATAAAAGAAAAAGGGAAGTTGTTTAAAGATAAATATTGATTTATTTTTGACATATTGAAATTATATATCTTGTAAAGATATTTTGGAAAATAAATAATTTGGAAAATTATTTGGAATCTGGTGATGTGTGCATATCCATTGATAGTTCAATAACCGACTATCAATATTTACCTTTGAAAGGTATTTGTTGTGATTTGCTTGAATTTGAATGCACACTTATTTTTAAATTTATTGCGCTCGTTATTCGGATTACCCATTCCGAATAGTGATACGACGTAATGGATAGCATTGAAGATCGGTGTTGAAGACCCGGTATTTGCGAGAGCGATAGGATGACCTGTCGATTGACTCTACACCGAGTTGCTCCGGTATAGAGTTCTCCATATGTGATGGGAAGTCCGGTCGTGATTAGTGAATATCCGGATCGCAAGGACTCCTTTGTAAGTGCCTTCGGTTCTGTTCGAGCCCGGAACAGACTTGTATGGATAGTATGTTTGACATTACAAATTGAGATATAAAGCCGATTTCTTTCAAATATATTTCTGTTGGTGGCAGAGAATTTATTCTCTTAGCTTAACACCCTTCTCTGAGACGTACGAGCTCAGAGGTTATGTAGTTGAAGGTTATCAGCGATATATTCCCAATTTGGTAATGTGACATGCTGAGTGTTGCTGTGAAATGATCATTGTGTTGATCATTTGTGATAGGATCATTTGTTTGATCGTTTATCTTTGTGATCATTTCTATGATCATTTGTTGACCCAAAGCACGGCTTTTGTATAAAGTGTGTTTTTGTGGACGAGACTTCGTCGAGCCTCACACCCCGGAAATGGTCAAAACAAGAAAGATGCGGCAAGGTTATGAGGGGTAGCGCCCTTGAGGGTATGTGCATTTCCTTCTGGAAAAGGGTGGTATCATGGTATGGAGCCCAGATACTTACTCATGTTGAAAACACTTTATGATTGTGTGAATTGATTGCGAGCGCTCGGTAAAAGGTCCCAAAGGACCGGGGGATGGCATATTCGGTCAGTTGTTACTCAGTTAGGGGTAACCCGGCATTGTGTTGGCAGAGATCCGGTTTGGTTCTCGGGATGTCCTTGCAGAGGCATTCTCATGTGGCAATGGGAAGTTCCTTGGCCTGACCATTTGTTGGAAATCCAAAGAAATAATACGATCTTGTACGGTTTTAGTTGTATAACCTGCCATGGAATGTGGCGGTAACCTGCTATTGAACATGGTAGCTATAGTAGGCATAAGTGCGGAATGCCTATGCTGGCTAAGATTTATATTCTACTTTCGAAATATTTCTCTACACTATGCACTAGTAATAATATCAAATGTTCTTTTTAATGCGTATCAAGCATCTTTGACTATCATAAGGAGAAATCTCCTCCGATTCTGCGTTTGCATTGTGTGTGTGTGCGGAGGCCTTATGGTAGTCTCATTTTTAAAAGCATTGCGAATTGACTTTAAAAATATTCCTCTATTTTGATTTTAAAGATAAATAAACCGTTTTGAGTTCTCACACCAGTCTTGCTTATGCTAGGTGATATGTGATGGGGGGTTCTCGCTTCGCGGTTTGGTGACGAACGGGAGACTCTTACCCCCACACGTCCTCTTTACGGGGTTGGTTAGGCGAAGCCGTGACATTCGAAAGGATGGCCGTAAAAGCAAGTTTGGGATATCAATGTAAGCCACGGTGGGGCTGGGATGGTTGAAAAGCCTACCGGTTGTGACCGCTGACGGTACGTACGTTACATTTGGTATCGGAGCATATGGTTAAGCGACAACCATGGTTCTGTTGGGTATTACTCATTAGAGATAGAGTCAGTAGTGCTCTAGAATGAGTTTGAGTGTAATAATAGCTATGAGAGCGTATTTGTTAGTGAATATATAAAATTGTTTTATATTGTGATGATTGGTTTGTTGAGTGGTATATGAACCTTCGTCAGCACGGTCTCGACAACTATGCCGAAGGAGTTTATAAACATGTTGTAAAAAAAATAATTGTATAAGCAAATGAATTATAAGAATTGAATTATAATTAAAGTGATTTACAATTGTGAAATAAACTTATATATATAAGAAGTGAAACTATATGAATATATTTATGAATATAAGTTATAAATAAAAATGAATTTAAAGTTAAATGGAAATATAACTTAAGAAATGTTAAATTAAGTTGATATTGGTATCAAAGTAAATTAATAAAGTTAAGTGATAGATATGAACTTAAGTTATGTAAATGAAATTCAACTTTAGAAATTGAATTGAATGAATGGATTGAATGTAAATCAATTGAATGTGAATTTAGTTGATATGAAATAATGAATGTAAGTGTAATTCATTAAAATCTAATGTTATTGAAAGTTAAAGTAATTGGAATTCAATTGGAAGTTAAGTGAATCTTAAATAGAATTGAATTTGATTTGGAAGTGAACCAACTTGAATATAAATTAGTGAATATAAACTAATTGAAAATGAATGTTAGTAAAAACATCCACTGTTAATGAATCAAATGTGATTTAAATTGAAAACCTATTTCATTGAATATTAATGAGAATATGAATGAATATTTATTGGTTATGAATGCTAGTTGGTTGATGGTCGAAGATATTGCTTTTGTTTCATTTGCTATGTTGGCATATATAGTTATTATGTTGCTATATGTTGTATATTGATACTATTGTCTATATACATGGTTCTCATGTTGTTTGTTGAGTGTTTAGTAGGTGCGGATCGTGTTTGCTTCGCATTTGGAGCTCGCTTTCGCGCTATATTAGCCGTATATGCTCGCTAATAAAATATAAGGTACATATCTCAGATTAAATATCGTACTTTTACACTTTTTCCCTGCGGGATGCCTCATTACTTGATGAGATGTATATTTGTGATATATATACTGTCATTTTTTTTTCGGATCGAGCCGCGCAAAGGAGACTATGGTGAATTTTTCCGAAAACTTAAGGCGTTAGAAAAAATTTGAGAAAATTGGAAAATTTTGAAAACTATAACTTTGATTTGGAGTTGAAAATTAAACAATAGTATTTGTTTTTGAAAAGATAACTAAGTATGATTTGAAAACTTAGTAAAGTTATTGTAAGAAATTTAATTATGAATTTTGGGTAAGTTAATAGAGTCTGTAATTTTTCTTACTTGATAATTTCGAGGACGAAATTCTTTTAAGGGGGGAAGATTGTAACGACCCAGGATTTTTAGTAATTAAAATTTGAATATTTAATTAATTTTAAATATTAATAATTGAAATTTATAAGTCGAATAAATTTTATTTTGAATAATTGGATTTAATTGAATAATTAAATCGATAATTTAATATGTTAAATTATGGAAATAATTGAAAATTGAGTTAAATATGACTGAAAATGATTTGTAAAATTTTATTTTATCATGTTGAAGTTAGAATGATATTTTAGAACTTTTAAAATCGAATTAAAAGTTAATTTGTGAAAATTGAATATTTTAATATTTAATCGACTAGTGAAATTAGCCAATTTTTGTACAGTCTCAGAATTGAACGAAACTAGTTCCATTGGATCCGTAATAATTAGTTATTACCGGATTTCAATTTTCATAGCAATTGGAGTTATCGGTTGATCGTAGCAGCTCGAAACGCATCGAATTATTTTTTATATTAATTTGGCGAGTTAAAATAGCCATTTTTCAAAAGGTCACGGATTTCGACGAAACCAGTTTCATCGGATCCGTAATGTAATATTATTGTAAGGTTTCAAATTTCGTGTCAATCGGATTTACCGTTTGTCCGGTGCAAGCTGAAACGCCTAGAAAATCGTTTAAATTAGTTTAATTTAAATTGAACGTTTATAGCCATAACTCGCACAGATGACCGAATTAGCTTCCGAAACCTTTTCCATTGTGTCCGGAACGCGGGGTAAACCATAGAAACGCTGGTTACGGCGCGTGAATCGGAGTCCGGAATTTCCGAAATGAATAGTGTTTCGTTCGTTTTCCTATAAATAGACCAACCATTCACAAATAAAAAAAAATTAAACCTAACCCTAAACCTTTGCAGCCACCACCTCCCTGAACTAATGGCCGAAATTTAAGCAACCTTCCCCTCGTTTATCTCCTCATCCATCGACATTTACCAAAAACTTTCAACTAGAGAATTGTAGAGGGGAACGAGCTCGACGTATTCAACGGATATGATCGCGAATGGAGTTGTATGTTGTGAGTTACGTGGCCGCGTTCGGCTGCAGTTGGGCACGCAAATCGAGACTCCAGGAGGAGCCGAGTGCCACCATGTCACGGCCGAGTGTGGTGTTGGGTGAGAGCTTCGATTTGGCGCATCCTGATCGCGTTCAAGTTCGTCGAGGAGGTGGAGATGTTTAACCCTAATTTGCATTCATGGGTTTCTTGTGTGCGTGTTTTGTTATCTGGGTAGAGCCGCGTTTGGGGAAGGAGAGGAAGCACGGTCCAGATGGTTGATGGCAAGGGATCTACGGCTATGATCAAGTGTAGGTTAAAGATTATAAATAAAATGTTGTAATTATTAAGTTATAAAATCGTGAAACTTGTAAAATGCATATCTTTTTCATACGAGGTCGAAAACGCGCGAAACCAGAAGCGTTGGAATCGTATGGACGAGTACTACGCGATGCAATTGGATTGGAGTCGTTTGGAGTTAGTGAGAATTTCGGGTAAAATTAAACGTTCTTTTAATTTTATTTGAAATAAATCGCTAAAACGAAATTGAAATCAAGGTGAGAACTTCTCACTCAATCGAATCAGTTTCGATTTTATTTTAAATAGTTGGATTTAAAATATTTGAATGCATGTTTGAATGATGATTGTTATCTATTGATTGTTAAAATATACATTATGCGTCGTTAGTAAGCGGATGTTATTTATTAAAAACATATACCGCGAATATTTCATAAACAGTGAAATTGGTACTATATATAATAGCAATATATATATATATATATATTGGCATATGTATATATCGCAGTTATTGATTTCCCGCATTTGTTTAGCGGATGAGACCCTATTGCGCCGTCTATTAAGCGGATAATATTTTAAATCCCATATACCGCGATAATTCCATACTGGAGCGGAATTGGTATTGTGCTAATGTTTGTGGATGCAGGAAAACAGGTTGGAGGGATCCAACTTGATTCCTCAACATTTTTTATTTGATTTCAGATATTTTGATATTTGATGGATTATCATATTGATATATGATGTCGTTGTTTGTCCTGATTGCCTATTTGGTATGTAGCATCATTGGACCAAGTTTTGGAATTTTAAAATGATTTTTAAAGGGATTTTGAAAGTATACGTTTATAAAATATTTTTGGAATTGATTCATTTTAAATATATAAACGTTATAATTTTTAATGTTATAAAAATTATGATTTTTGAGAAATATAGTAAAGGCTGATTTTTGAAAATATGAGGCTAATGATTTTATAAAATAGTTTAATCGGGTTTTTTGAATTTATTATAAAAGTTGAAAATATAGGATTTATAATATTTAATTATTTTATAAATCAAAATGGTGAAATTATAAAGGAGATTAAAGACGTTTTAAAAGGATAATAATATAAATTGATTTATATAAAAGATTTATAAATTGATATTTATAAATTAAAATATTTGAATTATAAAACGAGTTTTTATAAGTGTTAGAATGAATTGTGAATGAATTTTATAAATGAATGAAATTTATAAAATTATAAACAGTGAAGTTATAAATGGAATTTTATAAGCAGTAGGTTTATAAAATTTGCAAAGTTATTAAAAGAATGATTTTAAAGATAAATAATTGAATCTTATAAGTTATAAGATTTATAATTATGAAGTTCAAAGGAACGATTTTGCAAACAAATAAATTATAAGCATTTAACTTATAATATGAACCTTTGGTTTATAATTGAGTTATAAAGTGAATAGGTTAATAAAGGAATTTATAAAAGGAAGTTGTTATAAAATAAATAGAAATAGAATTTATAAACATTGTTTTATAAATCCGCAAACGACTTATTTTGATAAGTAAATTGTTGAAACCTATTAATGGAGTTATATTCACGTTTTTGACTGTGAATAATCCTTTGAAATAAAATGTATAGAAAAGATGAAATTGGTTAACACGGTATATTCACGTTTTTGAATAGTGAATAATATGTTAAAGAAATTGTTTTGAATGTGATGTTTGAAATAGAATTAAAACGATCTAACGATGTTTTAAAATGTGTCGAGATTCGAAACCATAGATTTCAACATTTATTGTTGAAATAGACGTTTTCGAGAAATAGAAGGAAATGGTGGACTATAACACTGTTGTTATAGTAAATGATTTCCGAAAGGAAATGTTTTGCATAGTATTGTGATTTATATATCTATTTTAATTTCGAATCCCTATACTAGTGATTTTGGGTTGTCGTAACGATGTTTTACGCAACATTCGTTTTGACCCAAATAAATATGTTTAAGAGCATGTTTACCTTAAAGAATGAAATATATACTTAATTTCGATTTAAGTATATTGAATATTTTCCAAGAGTTGAAAATAAAAAGATTTGTGAATTTCTTATTAAATAAGTATGGAAATGTTTTCCAATATAAAGTGAATATTAGAGAATTTATCTTTTTAAAGATAAATTGAAATAAATAATTGAAATCGGATATCAGTAGATATTGTGAAATATAAATTCACTAAGGAATTTATAAAAGAAAAAGGGAAGTTGTTTAAAGATAAATATTGATTTATTTTTGACATATTGAAATTATATATCTTGTAAAGATATTTTGGAAAATAAATAATTTGGAAAATTATTTGGAATCTGGTGATGTGTGCATATCCATTGATAGTTCAATAACCGACTATCAGTATTTACCTTTGAAAGGTATTTGTTGTGATTTGCTTGAATTTGAATGCACACTTATTTTTAAATTTATTGCGCTCGTTATTCGGATTACCCATTCCGAATAGTGATACGACGTAATGGATAGCATTGAAGATCGGTGTTGAAGACCCGGTATTTGCGAGAGCGATAGGATGACCTGTCGATTGACTCTGCACCGAGTTGCTCCGGTATAGAGTTCTCCATATGTGATGGGAAGTCCGGTCGTGATTAGTGAATATCCGGATTGCAAGGACTTCTTTGTAAGTGCCTTCGGTTCTGTTCGAGCCCGGAACAGACTTGTATGGATAGTATGTTTGACATTACAAATTGAGATATAAAGCCGATTTCTTTCAAATATATTTCTGTTGGTGGCGGAGAATTTATTCTCTTAGCTTAACACCCTTCTCTGAGACGTACGAGCTCAGAGGTTATGTAGTTGAAGGTTATCAGCGATATATTCCCAATTTGATAATGTGACATGCTGAGTGTTGATGTGAAATGATCATTGTGTTGATCATTTGTGATTGGATCATTTGTTTGATCGTTTATCTTTGTGATCATTTCTATGATCATTTTTTGACCCAAAGCACGACTTTTGTATAAAGTGTGTTTTTGTGGACGAGACTTCGTCAAGCCTCACACCCCGGAAATGGTCAAAACAGGAAAGATGCGGCAAGGTTATGAGGGGTAGCGCCCTTAAGGGTATGTGCATTTCCTTCTGGAAAAGGGTGGTATCATGGTATGGAGCCCAGATACTTACTCATGTTGAAAACACTTTATGATTGTGTGAATTGATTGCGAGCGCTCGGTAAAAGGTCCCAAAGGACCAGGGGATGGCATATTCGGTCAGTTGTTACTCAGTTAGGGGTAACCCGGCATTGTGTTGGTAGAGATCCGGTTTGGTTCTCGGGGATGTCCTTCCAGAGGCATTCTCATGTGGCAATGGGAAGTTACTTGGCCTGACCATTTGTTGGAAATCCAAAGAAACAATACGATCTTGTGCGGTTTTAGTTGTATAACCTGCCATGGAATGTGGCGGTAACCTGCTATTGAACATGGTAGCTATAGTAGGCATAAGTGCGGAATGCCTATGCTGGCTAAGATTTATATTCTACTTTCGAAATATTTCTCTACACTATGCACTAGTAATAATATCAAACGTTCTTTTTAATGCGTATCAAGCATCTTTGACTATCATAAGGAGAAATCTCCTCCGATTCTGCGTTTGCATTGTGTGTGTGTGCGGGAGGCCTTATGGTAGTCTCATTTTTCAAAGCATTGCGAATTGACTTTAAAAATATTCCTCTATTTTGATTTTAAAGATAAATAAACTGTTTTGAGTTCTCACACCAGTCACATGACTGACTCGGAGTTTATTGTTTTCCTTCCTAAACTCTGGGTGCCCACCAATTTTCACACCGGCAGTCAAGAGTTAAGGTTTATCAGGATATTCTGGATATTCTGGAGTTGCTGGAGGCAAGCTGGATGGGATGGCGTATTATTAGTATATAGTATTTCTTTTTCCGCTGCACTATTTGATGTTGATGTTGTTGTACACTCTGATGATATGATGTAATGAAATGTAAAGTATAAAATGTAATAACTGATATAGTTCTTTGTTTAAAGATTATTCATTTATTATTATATGTTGTTCCGCTGCGAATTGTGAGATTCTGTTATTGTTCTATTGTTTTCTATTCCGTTCTATTTTCTATTTTCTTTTCTCCCTATTTTCTATCTTTCTTATCTCTTCTTCTCTCTCTCTTCTTCTTTCTTAAACCCTCAGTGTTCGGTTTTCCGGCATCCGACTGATTGGCATTCGATACAGTGGACGTATTGATGTCGATATTCGGGAGTCGAAGAATCGGGTCCTGACAACGGGTCTGTATATAGTTTTCTAACCTAGGTCAAGTGATGCGGATATGTATCATTTCAATCCGCAGTTTAAAAGGTAAAAAATCCGGGTTCTATCATTTCAAACCCGCAATCCCAAGTTTAAATAAATAAATAAAATAACTCAGGCCTATCATTTCAGCCCATAATGATTTTTATCCTAACTGGGAACTTGCAGTGTGATCATATACAGAAATAATATAAACAATGTCAATATCACAATATACAGTCATGTATCAGATGTCAGGTGAAAATTAACAGTTTTAACATGGTAATAACATGGTAATAACACGGCATAGCATATCATATGATCATCATTAAATTGCATAAACATTTTACATTATAAACACTTGTCATCAATCCACTTTTCATAAGTATATATGTCAGAGTGAGAAAGACTCACCTTTTTCAAAGCTAGAGACCAAAACAACATACAAGCACGACTCCAAAGGCATGACAAGCACAATTTCATGACTTTTGATTTGAGTTGAAAGATAGCCAAGATATGATTTTGTATCAATAACCCAAAACAAAACAAACCAGACAATATATAAACATTCAACATGAAATAACATTGAAACAATTTTGGAATACAAAGCGAAATGAACAAGATAGATTGGACCTTGCTTCAACCACATCAATGCTTGGCCTAAGGGACACTTATGCTTGGCTATGATGATGTTTTGGCTCAGGTATGACATCATATAGGTCAGGTTTAACATCATATAGGCAAGGCAACAAGTGGCGATTAAGGGAATGAGGCAACAATGGTCAAAAACATTGTTTTCAGGCATGTAGGTTGCAATTTGAAGGGTTTGGCCACCATAGATGGCTCGGCCATGGTCATGGTTGGTGGAGTAGATGGTGTTGGAGGCATGGAAGAGATATAGGAGTTTGTGGCTGCGGCTATGGAGAAGAGGCCGATCCAAACTTAGAAGAGAAACAAGGCAAAATTACATAGAAAAGTAAGAAAAGTAGAAAGAAGAGAGGGATTTACCTAATTTTTTTTCTTCAAGGTGGAGGCCATGATTTTTAGGATTTTAAGGCTTCAAAAATTCGTGAATGACAAGAGGAAGTCGGCTGCAAAGGATGGGGAAAGGAATGGCTAAGATGAATTGATGTATTAATGACAAAAGAAACTGCAAAAGAAACGGATAAAACGTTTTTCCATTTCTCAGCTCTTAACCCTTTCAAATTTCTCGTATATATTCATATACATCCAAATAAATGAAAATAATTAAAATCTCAGTTAAAATTCAAAAATATAACATATAAACAAAATATTAAATATTAAATATTAATTAGATATGATTAAATAAGAAAAATAGCACAGAAAAATGAAAACTAGACTTAAGAATTAGAAATAACTTCAATACACTTTGGAAAAATTTACTTTAGTTTAAATACATGTAAAATGAATAAAATAAAGTAAAACACAGCAAATAAAAGTGAGTGCATAAAATAAATAAATAAATTTTAATTATATATAATTAAAATAAGAAAATGGCTTAAAATTGTAGACTATGCTTTAAAATTAGAAATAAATCCAAATGAACTTTAGAAAATCTTCATGGACTTGTAAAATATTTATAACAAATAAAATAACAAAAAAATAAAAGTTCATTCACAAAAAAAAAATTATTAAATATAATTTATATGAAGAAAATGGCAAAAAATTAGAAAACAGCATTTAAAAATAGGAAATAAATACAGTAAATTTTGGAAAAATTCTATTTTCATTTAAAAATATTTAAAAGTCAAAATATACATAATAAAACATATTATCACATATTAAAATAAAATATAACCAAGAAGAAGTAATTTATACAATTTAAAATAGTCATTGTTAAATAACCCTATATACGCACAATATTGTAAAGGGCATAACTTTCACAATTTACATCCAATTTCAACGAAACAAAAAGTGGTGTTCTGAGAATTTTATGTAGTTTCATAATAAAAGAAAAAAAAATTAAATTTTTAAAATTTTAAAATTTTAAGTTGAAAGTCACAGTTTGACTATTTTGACCAAAATCAGAATTTCAGGCAAATATTTCAACTTACACAAGTTTGGGATTATAACTCATAAAAAAATCAAGATTATATTTAAATAATAAATTTAATCATTTCAAATAAGTAAAATAAGTTTTTCAATCAAAATTTTACATTAAAAGTAATTAAAATATACAATAAAATAATTACAAAATATAGGGTTGTTACACTAACTGTAACGACCCGCTATTTTGGACCATTCAAATCGACAATAAAACCATTCATGTCCGACTTGAATAATTCAAAATACCGAATTGTTAATTAAAATTTGGCAAAACTTAAAATATACAGTAAATAAATCAATCACAGAATCACAGATACATAGTAGTACAAAAATACGCAGCGGAAAAGATAAAGTATAGTGGTTCATGAAGCTACTATATACATCAGAGTTTCAAACCAAATACATAATACAGTCTGAAAACAACATAATAGAAATCCCAAATACATAGAAGTTCACTAATACATGAAATAAACTAGAATAGCTGAAACATAAAGTAGATATAAATGTAGATAAGCAGAAACTGCAGCAAAGACCAGCTCCAGAAAGAGAATCCAAAGCTGTGAATACTCAGGCTGACCCGAGCATAAAGTAAAACACAAAACACTCGAGTCGGGACAATATGTACTTATATAATGTAAACCAACTCAAGTGAACTGTAGTAGAAATGCACAATAACTTAAAGGATGCTTGGGATCACCCATCCTTTAAGAATCATTTAACTATAAATTAATTACATCCCGTGGTTAAAATTTCAAAATGGTATTTTATACTTCAAAATCAAATGTAATTTCAAAATTCAATATCATTCAAAATATCATATCTTCCAAACAACATTCATTTTTATTTAATTTAAATACCATTACAAAACACATTTCAAAATGGTTTATATTTCGAAACAAATTACTTCATTTTAAATCATAAAATGAAGTTATTATATTTAATAATTAAATTATTAAATTTACAAAATTTTAGTCTTTCAAAATCCATTTATCCACTCAATTTATTAAAACAGATGAAAATTCAACTTTCGCAGAATTTAGAAATTGCTACGGAAAGTTACATTCAAAACAGTTCAATTTACTAAAAGATAGCATTTAAAAAGGTTGTAATAGGGTTACATTAGTTTCAAATAAAACTTAGTTAAATTCAATAATTATAGCATTTACAAAAATGCTATAATAACATTTAATTAAACTTAGCCATTTGGTTCATTATTGTCAACTACAGCATTTACAAATGCTGTATTATCATTTACATTAGAATTAATAGCATTTCAGAAATGCAGTTAATTAACTTCAAGTATTCAATATAATTTCACAAACAATTATATTTTTATTTATATCATTTTTAGCTTATAAAATCATATAATTTCACTTTTAAAACAGTCATTCAAATACCCTTGTATTCATGATTTTATAAAGTTAAATCTCCATTCAAAAATCAAAATTTAATAATAATTCACTTATTAAATCCCAACATAAAATTTCAAATTCATTAAATTTAATTTAATTTAACACTTAAGTTTAAAATTTTCAAATATAACTTAATTTCATTTTTATTTACTTAACTTAAAATTCACTTTTAAGACAAATTCACAAATTTCCAATTTTAGTTATATTTCCAAATTTCAACCTAAATATTCATTCATTTCACATTTTAACTTTATTCAAAAATCATTGATATATTATAAAATCATTTTAAATTCATTTAATTCCAAATATCATAAATTTATCATATTTTCATATTTAATTTAAATTCCATTTATAACCAAATTCTAGTTTCCAAAATAACTTACATTCCAGATTTTCTAACTTTACCATTTATTTATTTCACTTATAAATTTTCAGAAAATCAATAATGCTTTACAAAAATCATTTTTAATCAAATTTAAATCAAAATATTATAATATTTACATTTCTAAAATAATTAAAATTTTTAGAAAAACATATTTTAACAACGGGTCTGTATTTCATTTTCTAGCCTAGATGAAGTGATACGGGTAATATATCATTTCAACCCGTAATTTACAAAGAAAACAGGGTTTGATCATTTCAAACCCGCAATCCCAAGTAAAAGAAAATAATTGAAAATCATTCAGGCCTATCATTTCAGCCCATAACGATTTTCTCCTATTCTAAATTCCGTTCGGGTATGTATCATTTCAACCCATAGTGATTCTAGTCTACAGGGAACTTGCAGTGTGATAAACTGATGAAAATAACAGAATAGCATGAAATAAAAGTAACATATGGTATAACAAGTGTAAATATAGGTGTTAACTTCATATGAATGTAATATAGCAGTTATAACATGATGATATGCATTTACAGATTCAGGTGATGTCAGTTTATCACTACATAAGTACATATTAGTCTGGTGAGATTTACTCACTGTTTTGGGCTGATGACACAACGACGAATTGCACAACGGGATCTACACAAGCATAAAAGCACAATACAAATACGAAATGGAGGAGCCAAGGATTAATTACCTTGAATACAAATCAAACAAACAATATAACAATTATAAGGTTTCAGACCAAAAATACGATAAACGATGCTAGAAATTAAGGAACAACAATTAATCAAACACTTGCACTTGCTTCCACCATCACTATGCTCAGCCTATAGGGTGATAAGGTGCTGCCATGGGGTGTATTTGGTCAGGTATGGGTCATATATGGTCGGCCTAGTAAGGGTAGTGAAGGTATGGAAGTTGCTATGTATGAAAATACTAGTAGAAGGCAAACAAGTGGATTTTTGTGCAATTTCAAGCATCGGGCAAGGCTACAAATGGCATGGCCAGACCTGCTGGAGGCTAGGAGATGGTGTGGAAGTGGTTTTGGTTCAGGTATGAGCTGGAGAAGGTGGTGCAAAGGCCGGCTAAGGGTGTGGTGAAGTGGTGGAAGTTACAAGGTGTGAATACAAAGGGTTTAAGGCAAATAAGTGGCTTTTGTGCAACCATGGCTCAACCAAATACAAATTTCCAAAGGATGATTCAGGGAAGGATTTCAAACAAACAAAGATTCAAAATTAGAGGGACTCTAATCAAATAGAATTCTAGTTCGAAGATAAACTCAAACGAAGATGAGATAATTTAATTACCAAATAGAGGATAGATAAGCCTATATAAATCGCGGGCGAACTTAACCGGTCACCCGAGACTTTAGGAATATATTCAATACGGAAATCTAAGGCAAATCGACCTTCGATCGCTAGAGAATAGAATCCGGGTAGAGCAGGAGATAGATAGCATCGACATTCGAGGATAAAAAAATCTTCAGTGAATCAACGCCAATTGTAAAGGAGTTTTAACCCCCTTTTCAAAACATTCAGTGGAGTTATGGGATACTCCAGAATCAAACGAATATAAATAGGGAGAGACAGAATGAATTTCGAAACCGAGGGACATTCCAAATTTCTAAGGAAATCAAGTTAAAAGGAAGAGATTCAACTCGAGCGAAAATGAATCTGTAAATAAATTTACCATATATGCTAAGTTTTGCCTAGAGCCAAAGCTCTGATACCAACTTATAGAAAACCATATTGTTTCATGCTTGAAACATACAAACTAAACTTATATTCTTTATCAAATACCTTATACCTTTCAAAAAAAATTTAGCTTTGAAAAAATTAACCTTGATTTGGAAGTGCTCGAATCTTAAAATAGTCGAACAAGTCATATTTTCAATCCAAGAGTTGAAAATCAACACTAAATCAGTAAATCAATTTCAAAAGTTAGGTTTCAAAATCTGAAACTCGAGAACTGAACACCGGCTTACTTTAAATCTTTTCAAATATATATATATATATATATGTATGTATGTATGTATGTATGTATATATATACACGGATCTATCTTTCGAATATCAAACCATACTTCGAAATCTGAAATCAAAATTGGTTTCACAAAATCACTCGTAGAGCAAAGCTACTAGAGTGGCCTCTCTCTCACTCAGAAACTCGAAAATCAATGTCGATGATGCATGCATTCATCACCGAAATTATTTTCCAGCGACATAAGTGAGTTCTGGACTTCAATTAACTTTGAAAAACTTCTTTGAAATTCCTTCGAAATCATTGAAATTCATTCGAATACATTTGAAACATTTCTTATTTGAAATATATATATATATATATATATATCTTTAAATCATATTACTATATATATTTTCCAAAATCTTAAAACCGATTTCAAAATACCGGAATTCGATTCCTCGAAATTCAAATTCAAAACCCTTCGGTTATAAATCATTTTTGTACAAATCAAGTTCTTATAAAATTTTCAAATTTTCAAATTCTTTCGAAATTCCAAATTTTTATTTTTGAAAGGTATATAATCCTTATCGAAAACATTTCACTTTTATATATAAAAATATGGCCATCCTTAATAATTTCGATGTATGCACAATTTCAAAATACAACCATGCCCGATTTTCAAAGAATGGGTTTCAAACAAAGATAGAGATTTAAATTAGCGGAACTCCAGATTATATAAAATACTAATATGCGTTTAAAAGAAAATATGCAGACTCACATATAAATAAATGTAAACACAGTAACATATACACAAGTATGACCTTATATATATCACCTAAAACAAATCAACCAAACTTATACAGCTGAATAGATAAACAAATATACAATTAAAAGATCTTGCAGAGTCATGTAACACCACACGTGCACCGCCGCCATCCGTCCGACCAAACCGTGTTCGGGTACCAAAAAAAAATTTTCCATTATAAGTGCATAGGTAGACACTCATGCCGGGATTGAATTGCTTAAAATACCGCGTTGTAAATAAAATTTTGGCAAACCTCAAAATATAAGTAAATAAAAATCACAGATCACAGACACAGAGTATATAAAAATGCAGCGGAAGAAAAAGAGATAGTAGTTCATGAAGCTACTATATAAAATAGAAGATACATCAGAGTTAAATAAGATACAACAGAAGAGTAACAGGATACATCAGGTACAAATCAGATACATCAATGAACCATTGGATACTGAAACAAAATAGATGGCTGGATCTTCAAGGAAAGCTCCAACGCCGAAGGTGAATCTTGAATGCTAACTCAATCAATCTGACTCGAGCGTAAAGCAAAACACAAAACACTCGAGTCAGGACATAAATACTTATAAACTGTAAATCAACTCAAGTGAACAGTAACAAAATGCATCAGTAACTTAAAGGATGCTTGGGACCGCCCTTCCTCTAAGGATCCGTTAAACTATTTACTATGTAGTAATATACGCTATATACGGTAGTGTCTAATCAGTAAAGTATAATCGTATAGAAAATAGCGTTAAGGGGATGGTGAACCTTAACGCGGTCGGATCTTTAAAACCAAAATCGTAGTGGGCTCGATATAAGGATATGACACGACACGCGAAGCAATGTCAGGGTGGATACACCGTTTGCACTCCCGGACCGGTGGTGACGGCAAGCCAGCAGCTTCCGCCCACCTCGAACAATACCCCCGAATCAAAGTGGCGCCACCGAACCGAATCACAACAGTAATAGAATGGTTTCCGACGGAGCATGCTCGATGAAAGGGTGCGACCCTTTGTGTAGCCCAGTATAGCTCCTGTTTTAGTCATATATGCCAACTCACGGGAGTTGGGTCCACGTAACATACCTCGAGAACGTCGCCACCATCCTACTTCATTCTGGAATCTCCACCGCGTACACAGTTGTTAAAGTGGTTTTCGGTATTGTCCGGCTATAAGACAATATCCGATCCCGGTCTCTTTAACAACCAATCGTTATTATAACCCATGGATATTTATTTCAAATAATTTATACTTTCAAGACCAAAATATCATACTCATTTCAAAACAATATCACAATTGTATCATTTCCATTTCAAAAATAATTCAATATTATATCATTCAAATAAAACCCAAATTTTCAAATCATTGAATATTTCTTTAAATTTATTAAACTTGAAATATTCCTTTAAATTATCATAGCATTTTGGAAATGTTACCTTAAGGAATCATAGCATTTTTGGAATGTACTACTTTCCACTTTACATTGTATATAATTCAAAGTATTGATAAGCTTAAAATTTTAACATGTCAATTTATCATAGCCTTATAGTTAAATAAACTTTCTTACTGTAATATACAATTTAAACCGAAATTCTTATGTTAAGTTAAAAACACCTTATTAACTTACATTATTATTACAATAAAGAAACTTTATTATTTTAATCATTTAAAGTATGCCATTCACATAAATTAAAACTTGCTTATCAAATGTACGTTATCAACTTACATTTTATTATTACAGTAAGTAACATTTATCATTTTAATCAATTTAAAATACACCATTACATTGATTAAAATTTACGTGTCAAATGTACGTTTTAAATTTTATATTCCTATTACAATAATGAACATTTATTAATTAAATCAATACCACACTACTTAAAACTTTACATGTTTCTTTCTTAATTAAAACTTTACATGTTCTTGCATTGATTAAAACTTTCATGTTCTCTCATTAATTAGGACTTTACACATTTCTTTCATTAATTAAAAACTTATAGGTTTCTTTCATTAATTAAAACTTATACCTTTCTTTCATTAATTAGGAATTTACATGTTCCTATCATTAATTAGAACACCATACGTTCTTTCATTAATTAAAACCTATACGTTTCTTTCATAAATTAAAACCTATACGTTTCTTTCATAAATTAAAACCTATACGTTCCTTTCATAAATTAAACCCTATACGTTTCTTTCATAAATTAAACCCTATACGTTTCTTTCATAAATTAAAACCTATATGTTTCTTTCATAAATTAAACCCTATATGTTTCTGATTTGTATTACCATTTTACAAATTTAACTAAACTTCCAGTTTATTTGATTAATTTAACATCTTTAGTTAAAACTCAAATTTCACATTTTGAAGTCAAGTTATATTTTAAAATTTCATTTTCAACAGTCATTTATTCAGCCACTTAAATTTATAGAAAATCAATAATTCTTTAATAAATCACTTAAATTCAAATATAAATCAATTTATCATATTTACCATTTCCAAATAAAATTAAAGTCCATTTTATTCATGTAACTTAAATATCATTTTTAGTCAAAATTCCAAATTTCAAACATAAGTTATATTTCAAAATCCAGCTAATCCATTCATAAATTACATTTCTAACACATAGAAAAATCATAATTTTTTTTTTAAAACCTTTCAAAATCTATTTAAATCAAATTTCATAATTTTATATTTTTAAAATACTTAAAATATCCGAGCACTTTATAGAATAACCACGGGTCTGTATATAGTTTTCTAACCTAGGTCAAGTGATACGGATATGTATCATTTCAATCCGCAGTTTAAAAGGTAAAAATCCGGGTTCTATCATTTCAAACCCGCAATCCCAAGTTTAAATAAATAAAATAACTCAGGCCTATCATTTCAACCCATAATGATTTTTTTATCCTAACAGGGAACTTGCAGTGTGATCATATACAGAAATAATATAAACAATGTCAATATCACAATATACAGTCATGTATCAGATGTCAGGTGAAAATTAACAGTTTTAACATGGTAATAACATGGTAATAACATGGCATAGCATATCATATGATCATCATTAACTTGCATAAACATTTTACATTACTAAACACTTGTCATCAATCCACTTTTCATAAGTATATATGTCAGAGTGAGAAAGACTCACTTTTTTCAAAGCTAGAGACCAAAACAACATACAAGCACGACTCCAAAGGCACGATAAGCACAATTTCACAACTTTTGATTTGAGTTGAAAGATAGCCAAGATATGATTTTGTATCATCAACCCAAAACAAAACAAACCAGACAATATATAAACATTCAACATAAAATAACATTGAAACAATTTGAAATACAAAGCGAAATGAACAAGAAAGATTGGAGCTTGCTTCAACCACTTCAATGCTTGGCCTAAGGGACACTTATGCTTGGCTATGATGATGCTTTGTCTCAGGTATGAAATCATATAGGTCGGTTTAACATCATATAGGCAAGGCAACAAGTGGAGATGAAGGGAATGAGGCAACAATGGTCAAAAACATTGTTTTTAGGCATGTAGGTTGCAATTTGAAGGGTTTGGCCACCATAGATGGCTCGGCCATGGTCATGATTGGTGGAGTAGATAGTGTTGGAGGCATGGAAGAGATGTAGGAGTTTGTGGCTGCGGCTACGGAGAAGAGGCCGATCCAAACTTAGAAGAGAAACAAGGCAAAATTGCATAGAAAAGTAAGAAAAGTATAAAGAAGAGAGGGATTTACCTAATTTTTTTCTTCAAGGTGGAGGCCATGATTTTTAGGGTTTTGGGGCTTCAAAAATTCGTGAATGACAAGAGGAAGTCGGCTGCAAAGGATGGGGAAAGGAATGGCTAAGATGAATTGATGTATTAATGACAGAAGAAACTGCAAAAGAAACGGATAAAACGTTTTTCCGTTTCTTAGCTCTTAACCCTTTAAAATTTCTCATATATATTTATATATATCAAAATAACTGAAAATAATTAAAATCTCAGTTAAAATTCGAAAATATAACAGATAAACAAAATATTAAAAATTAAATATTAATTAGATATGATTAAATAAGAAAAATAGCACAGAAAAATGAAAACTAGACTTAAGAATTAGAAATAACTTCAATACACTTTGGAAAAATTTACTTAAATTTAAATACATGTAAAATGAATAAAATAAAGTAAAACACAGCAAATAAAAGTGAGTGCATAAAATAAATAAATAAATTTTAATTATATATAATTAAAATAAGAAAATGGCTTAAAATTGTAGACTGGGCTTTAAAATTAGAAATAAATCCAAATGTACTTTAGAAAATCTTTATGGACTTGTAAAATATTTATAACAAAAAAAATAACAAAAAAAAAAAGTGAATTCACAAAAAAAAAAAAAAATTATTAAATATAATTTATATGAAGAAAATGGCAGAAAATTAGAAAACAGCCTTTAAAAATAGGAAATAAATACAGTAAATTTTGGAAAAATTCTATTATCATTTAAAAATATTTAAAAGTCAAAATATACATAATAAAACATATTGTCACATATTAAAATAAAATATAACCAAGAAGAAGTAATTTATACAATTTAAAATAGTCATTGTTAAATAACCCTATATACGCACAATATTGTAAAGGGTGTAACTTTCACAATTTACATCCAAATTCAACGAAACGAAAAGTGGTGTTCTTATAATTTTATGTACTTTCATAATAAAAGAAAAAAATTTAAATTTTTAAACTTTTAAATTTTTAAGTTGAAAGTCACAGTTTGACTATTTTGACCAAAATCAGCATTTCAGACAAAAAATTCAACTTACAAAATTTTGGAATTATAACTCATATAAAAATCAAGATTATATTTAAATAATAAATTTAATCATTTCAAATAAGTAAAATAAGTTTTTAAATCAAAATCTTACATTAGAAATAATTAAAATATACAATAAAATAATTACAAGATACAGGGTTGTTACACTCTCCCCCACTCAAAACTTTTCGTCCCCGAAAAGGAATGAGGTATGGAAGGGCACAGAAAAGATAGAGTGAAATAGGATTAAGATAAGATGACAAGAAGATTGAAGTTATACCTGATAACTGTTGTTATAGGTAAGTTTAACAAGGTGGAGGTGATCTTTCCAAGATTCTCCAAAATCAAGAACTCAAGCACGCAAAATAGATTCAAATGAGTACGAAAGATTATCAAAGATTATAGAAAGATGCCTATACCAGTCTATAGCAAGATAAGGATGATAAGGACAATCAAAAGATAGTTTGAAAACAAAATAAGGAAATAAATTTTAAAGCATGGAAATTTCAACTTAAACAGAGAATAAATCTTAACACAAGTTAAATAAATCTTAACTATCTCAAATTTCATTATCTTATTATCCAATCATCTAAAATTAACCATTTTTAAAACCATAGGTTTGAAAAATAATCATTTATTATACTCACAGTGTACTTAACAAATTTTATTCTTCTTTATTCCTAATCAAAATTAAATTTATTCCTCTCAATATATTTATCACTCATGTTAAATATATTTACACTTTTTTTTATAACTACTCAAATTTTATTTATAAAATCTTTTTATATCGTATATTATCCAATTACATTTTTAACTTCTGAAATTTTGGTAAGTTATATTTGAATGCAATTGTATTATACAAATAAAATTTCCAATTCAATCATTTCATGCTTGATATTCATCTAAAGTTTTGATTTTGTTTTTTTTTGGAATTATTCTTTAAAACAAAATTTGAGAATTAAATTTCCGATTTCTTCAAACCATTTAGAGATAAGTAATAATATATGTCAAATCAAATTTCAATCATATATATATATATTATAAATCAAGTCATATTTTAGAAATTCAAATCAATTTAATTTCCCAAAACAAAGCTGTAGCAAGACTACAGAACAGTCTCCTAACTTCGAAACTCGAAAATGAACGTCGATGATGTCGCGATCATCACCGAAGTTATTTTCCAGCGACAAAGAGAAGAGCACTAATTTTAAACCTTTAAAATTCTTTGAAAAAAATTCTATTCAAAATACTTTAAATAATATAACCTTTTAAAACTTTAAACCAAAGTTCGAAATAATCGGAATTTAAATCCTCAAATTCTTGTTTTAAATTCATTTCAGTTCCCAAATAAATTTATAAACAAATATTTACAGATCTATTTGTAGAACAATAAATGATAAATCAAGTATTATCATTTCAAATTATCAATTTAAATCATTTCATTAAGTTCCATAAATTTACTTATATATCAAAATTTTATTTCATTGACCAAATTTTAAAATAATATTGTGTCAGTTTGTTTTGTCAAAGTGTTTTAGAAATCCTATCGATAGCGTTGATCAGACGAATCGATCGGAAACCCAAATCAACGTCAACAACCCAAACAACACAATATGTAAAACAAAACATAGATATACAAGTACAATTCAAAATGTTTAGAAGAATAGATTGGAAACAAAAGACAAGATGATTAAATAACAAAATAGGGAGGTGGATTAACTTAAATAAATCACGGGCAACCATAACCGGGTCAACCTTGACTTAAAGAATAAGATCAACGTGGATTTTCTAGGGTAAATCTACATTCGATCTCAAGAGTTAGAGTTTGAAATAACAAAACATATTAGCATCTAAACCAAGGATAGATAAGAATCTCTGGTGAATCGATGCTAACTGCAAAGGAGTTTTCCCCCTTTTCAATTAAATTTGAAATTGGCGTGATCGCCGACTCACTAGAAAGATCATTCGAAGCGGAGTTATGGAATACTCCAGAGTCAAAAGAAGATGAATAGTGAGGGATACGAATGGATTTTGGAACTGTAGGGAACGTTCCAAAATTCAAAGGAATCGAGTCAAAAGGGAAGAGATTCAAACTCGAATGAAGGTGATTCTGTAAATACATTCACTCTATATGCTGAGCTTTGCCTAGAGCTACCAAAGCTCTGATACCAACTGTAACAACCAGATATTTTCAACCATTCGCATCCATTATAATTGCATATGCAGACACTCATGCCGGGATTAAATTGCTCAAAATACCGCGTTGTAAATAAAATTTTGGCAAACCTCAGAATATATAGTAAATAAAAATCACAGATCACAGACACAGAGTATATAAAAATGCAGCGGAAGAAAAAGAGATAGTAGTTCATGAAGCTACTATATAAAATATAAGATACATCAGAGTTAAATAAGATACAACAGAAGAGTAACAGGATACATCAGGTACAAATCAGATACATCACTGAATCACTGGATACTGAAACAAAATAGATGGCTGGATCTTCAAGGAAAGCTCCAACGCCGAAGGTGAATCTTGAATGCTAACTCAATCAATCTGGCTCGAGCGTAAAGCAAAACACAAAACACTCGAGTCAGGACACAAATACTTATAAACTGCAAATCAACTCAAGTGAACAGTAACAAAATGCATCAGTAACTTAAAGGATGCTTGGGACCTTCCATCATCTAAGGATCCATTAAACTATTTACTATGTAGTAATATACGCTATATACGGTAGTGTCTAATCAGTAAAGTATAATCATATAGAAAATAGAGTTAAGGGAATGGTGAACCTTAACGCGGTCGGATCTTTAAAACCAAAATCGTAGTGGGCTCGATATAAGGATAGGACACGGCACGCGAGGCAATGCCAGGGTGGATACGCCGTTTGAACTCCCGGACCGGTGGTGACGGCAAGCCAGCAGCTTCCGCCCACCTCGAACAATACCCCCGAATCAAAGTGGCGCCACCGAATCGAATCACAACAGTAATAGAATGGTTTCCGATGGAGCATGCTCGATGAAAGGGTGCGACCCTTTGTGTAGCCCGGTATAGCTCCTGTTTTAGTCATATATGCCAACTCACGGGAGTTTGGTCCACGTAACATACCTCGAGAACGTCGCCACCATCCTACTTCATTCTGGAATCTCCACCGCGTACACAGTTGGTAAAGTGGTTTTCGGTATTGTCCGGCTATAAGACAATATCCGATCACGGTCTCTATAACAACCAATCGTTATTATAACCCATAGATATTTATTTCAAATAATTTATACTTTCAAGACCAAAATATCATACTCATTTCAAACCAATATCACAATTGTATCATTTCCATTTCAAAAATAATTCAATATTATATCATTCAAATAAAACCCAAATTTTCAAATCATTGAATATTTCTTTAAATTTATTAAACTTGAAATATTCCTTTAAATTATCATAGCATTTTGGAAATGTTACCTTAAGGAATCATAGCATTTTTGGAATGTACTACTTTCCACTTTACATTGTATATAATTCAAAGTATTGATAAGCTTAAAATTTTAACATGTCAATTTATCATAGCCTTATAGTTAAATAAACTTTCTTACTGTAATATACAATTTAAACCGAAATTCTTATGTTAAGTTAAAAACACCTTATTAACTTACATTATTATTACAATAAAGAAACTTTATTATTTTAATCATTTAAAGTATGCCATTCACATAAATTAAAACTTGCTTATCAAATGTACGTTATCAACTTACATTTTATTATTACAGTAAGTAACATTTATCATTTTAATCAATTTAAAATACACCATTACATTGATTAAAATATACGTGTCAAATGTACGTTTTAAATTTTATATTCCTATTACAATAATGAACATTTATTAATTAAATCAATACCACACTACTTAAAACTTTACATGTTTCTTTCTTAATTAAAACTTTACATGTTCTTGCATTAATTAAAACTTTCATTTTCTCTCATTAATTAGGACTTTACACGTTTCTTTCGTTAATTAAAAACTTATACGTTTCTTTCATTAATTAAAACTTATACCTTTCTTTCATTAATTAGGAATTTACATGTTCCTATCATTAATTAGAACACCATACGTTCTTTCATTAATTAAAACCTATACGTTTCTTTCATAAATTAAAACCTATACGTTTCTTTCATAAATTAAAACCTATACGTTCCTTTCATAAATTAAACCCTATACGTTTCTTTCATAAATTAAACCCTATACGTTTCTTTCATAAATTAAAACCTATACGTTTGTTTCATAAATTAAACCCTATACGTTTCTGATTTATATTACCATTTTACAAATTTAATTAAACTTCCAGTTTATTTGATTAATTTAACATCTTTAGTTAAAACTCAAATTTCACATTTTCAAGTTAAGTTATATTTTAAAATTTAATTTTCAACAGTCATTTATTCAACCACTCAAATTTATAGAAAATCAATAATTCTTTAATAAATCACTTAAATTCAAATATAAATCAATTTATCATGTTTACCATTTCCAAATAAAATTAAAGTCCATTTTATTCATGTAACTTAAATATCATTTTTAGTCAAAATTCCAAATTTCAAACATAAGTTATATTTCAAAATCCAGTTAATCCATTCATAAATTACATTTTTAACACATAGAAAAATCATAATTTATTTATTCTAAAACCTTTCAAAATCTATTTAAATCAAATTTCATAATTTTATATTTTTAAAATACTTAAAATATCCAAAGCACTTTATAGAATAACCACGGGTCTGTATATAGTTTTCTAACCTAGGTCAAGTGATACGGATATGTATCATTTCAATCCGCAGTTTAAAAGGTAAAAATCCGGGTTCTATCATTTCAAACCCGCAATCCCAAGTTTAAAATAAATAAATAAAATAACTCAGGCCTATCATTTCAGCCAATAATGATTTTTTTATCCTAACAGGGAACTTGCAGTGTGATCATATACAGAAATAATATAAACAATGTCAATATCACAATATACAATCATGTATCAGATGTCAAGTGAAAATTAACAGTTTTAACATGGTAATAACATGGTAATAACACGACATAACATATCATATGATCATCATTAACTTGCATAAACATTTTACATTACCAAACACTTGTCATCAATCCACTTTTCATAAGTATATATGTCAGAGTGAGAAAGACTCACTTTTTTCAAAGCTAGAGACCAAAACAACATACAAGCACGACTCCAAAGGCACGAAAAGCACAATTTTACAAATTTTGATTTGATTTGAAAGATAGCCAAGATATGATTTTGCATCATCAACCCAAAACAAAACAAACCAGACAATATATAAACATTCAACATAAAATAACATTGAAACAATTTTGAAATACAAAGCGAAATGAACAAGATAGAATGGAGCTTGCTTCAACCACTTCAATGCTTGGCCTAAGGGACACTTATGCTTGGCTATGATGATGCTTTGGCTCAGGTATGAAGTCATATAGGTCAGGTTTAACATCATATAGGCAAGGCAACAAGTGGAGATGAAGGGAATGAGACAACAATGGTCAAAAACATTGTTTTTAGGCATGTAGGTTGCAATTTGAAGGGTTTGGCCACCATAGATGGCTCGGCCATGGTCATGGTTGGTGGACTAGATGGTGTTGGAGGCATGGAAGAGATGTAGGAGTTTGTGGGTGCGGCTATGGAGAAGAGGCCGATCCAAACTTAGAAGAGAAACAAGGCAAAATTGCATAGAAAAGTAAGAAAAGTAGAAAGAAGAGAGGGATTTACCTAATTTTTTTCTTCAAGGTGGAGGCCATGATTTTTAGGGTTTTGGGGCTTCAAAAATTCGAGAATGACAAGAGGAAGTCGTCTACAAAGGATGGGGAAAGGAATGGCTAAGATGAATTGATGTATTAATGACAGAAGAAACTGCAAAAGAAATGGATAAAACGTTTTTCTGTTTCTTAGCTCTTAACCCTTTCAAATTTCTCATATATATTTATATATATCAAAATAACTGAAAATAATTAAAATCTCAGTTAAAATTCGAAAATATAACAGATAAACAAAATATTAAAAATTAAATATTAATTAGATATGATTAAATAAGAAAAATAGCACAGAAAAATGAAAACTAGACTTAAGAATTAGAAATAACTTCAATACACTTTGGAAAAATTTACTTAAATTTAAATACATGTAAAATGAATAAAATAAAGTAAAACACAGCAAATAAAAGTGAGTGCATACAATAAATAAATAAATTTTAATTATATATAATTAAAATAAGAAAATGGCTTAAAATTGTAGACTGGGCTTTAAAATTAGAAATAAATCCAAATGAACTTTAGAAAATATTCATGGACGTGTAACATATTTATAACAAATAAAAAAAAAAGTGCATTCACAAATTTTTTTTATTAAATATAATTTATATGAAGAAAATGGCAGAAAATTAGAAAACAGCCTTTAAAAATAGGAAATAGATATAGTAAATTTTGGAAAAATTATATTATCATTTAAAAATATTTAAAATTCAAAATATACATAATAAAACATATTATCACATATTAAATAAAATATAACCAAGAAGAAGTAATTTATACAATTTAAAATAGTCATTGTTAAATAACCCTATATACGCACAATATTGTAAAGGGTATAACTTTCACAATTTACATCCAAATTCAACGAAACGAAAAGTGGTGTTCTTATAATTTTATGTAATTTCATAATAAAAGAAAAAAAATTAAATTTTTAAACTTTTAAAATTTTAAGTTGAAAGTCGCAGTTTGACTATTTTGACCAAAATTAGCATTTCAGGCAAATATTCAACTTACAAAATTTTGGAATTATAACTCATATAAAAATCAAGATTATAATTAAATAATAAATTTAATCATTTAAAATAAGTAAAATAAGTTTTTAAAGCAAAATCTTAGATTAAAAATAATTAAAATATACAATAAAATAATTACAAGATACAGGGTTGTTACACCAGCACTTTAGTTTATTAATCATCCTATAAAAGTCTAACCTCTCATAAATGACTTTTCTTAGTTTACAGTTATCTTAAAGGTTACAAATTCAAAATCTTTTTTTTCTATTCAATTTATATTTATTTTCTATAACCAATTTACAAAAGATATTATACAATTCATTTGTCTTCTTTCTTAAGTTCACTTACTTGTTTCATTTATCCATTCATCATTTCATGCTATATTTAAGTATATATAAATTTTTATCACAACCAAATTTTCATTTAAATACATTTTAATTACTTTTGTGTTTTCCTTACCTGTATACTTCAATTATTTTCAGGTTCTGTTTATTTGTACAACAACTCATTACGTATCCAAAACATCATTTTAACTTTTAACATTTGGTAAGTCTTGTTATATGTTATCAAAATGTAATTTTGGTATTATACAAATTTATAGAATTTCATTTTACTTAATTAGAATGTTCACAAATTTAATTTGTTTAAATCTTCTTTACCTTTCAACTTTAAAGTTTTCCCAAAAAAATAGCTTAGATATCTTAATCCTCTTATTTTATAAATTCTGGTTACTCATATTTCATTTAAATAATTTGAAAATTATTAATTAACAGAACTTAGAAATTTAAATGCCCGGTTCTTTTCAAATTGTTTGAAATAAGCATATACACTTATATCTTTTTTTTTAATATATCAAATCATACCTTTGGAGTTTGAACCAAAACCCATTTACCCAAAATAATTTAGAAGAAAAGCAAAGCTTCTTAGAAGTCTCCCCTACTTTGAAACTCGAAAATGAACGTCGATGATGCTGCGCAGTCATCGCCGAAATTATTTTCCAACGACATAAGAGAGGAGTACTGAATTCATTCCTTCTTAAAAATCGTTTCAAAATATTTCTCACAAATACATTTTCCAACTAATATTAATATATATTTCTTCAAAGCTTTGAAAACCATTTTAAAAGTCCCTAGGTCTTGAATTCAATATTTCTTAATTTAAATCTATTTTAAATTTACAAGTCACCTTTATAAAATATTCTTATAGGACCTTTTTTTTCTTAAAATATTCCACATGTTGTTTTATCATTGTTTATTTTGTAATAAACCTTATTTATTAAATTACAATATCCAATTAATGATAATAACCAATATTTTCATTCCTAACAACCAGGTAAGCTAGATAAGTCACGATAATTTCTGAAAATTTTCCTTTATATACAAAATATAATTAGAGCAAAATTATTTCATTTACCAATTTCAAAACAATACTATGTCGAATTGTTCTGTTTAAGTGTTTAGAGATCCCTATCAATGACGTTAATTACTCGTATTGACCAGAATCCATAAGCCACTCAACAAATCAACCGACACAATATAAAACATTTTATATCACTAACAAATACGCTCTCTCATATATATACACTCAGCGACTCATCATAAGGTATTACTACCCTATTTATAAAGAGTCAGACCCCACAAAGCTAAGGTTATCGCTAAACCAAAGCTCTGATACCAACTGTAACGACCCGCCTTTTTGGACAGTTTAAACCGACGATCAAATACACATGCCGATTCCAAACCATTCAAAAGGGCAGATGGTTATTGGGGTAAATAAGAAAAGAAAAGAAAGATAAATAAAGGAAATGAAACAACACAGAATCTCGCAGCGGAACGATAAAACATAATAGTCAAATAAACAGTTCATGAAGCTGTTTACTGTACTTTGACAATTATTTATACAACATTTATCAGAGTTATACATATAAAACAGAACAATTAAAATAATGCAGCAGATAGAATGATGCAAGGTTAATAATAGTAATAGTATACCAAATCTTCGTCTTCATCCTCCAGAATAGATCTTCAAAAATCTGAAAAACTCAGGACTGACCCGAGCGTAATGAAAAGACAAAACACTCGAGTCAGGACTAAAATATCCTTATGAAAGTTAAATCAATCGTAAATAAATATGAGTGTAACGGCGTCAGAGATGTTTACGGGGTTTGACATCTCATATCCAATGTCCACGTGCGTACAATAACTCAAGAGATGTTACGAGATTTTCCATCTCTTAAGGATCCGTTAAACTATCTACTATGTAGTAATGTACGCTAAGTAGATAATGTCTATCAGTAATATAAAATATCAAAATAGCATTAAGGCGTTACCATAATTCCCCTTAACACATTTTTATAGTGCCATAGTCTATACAGCACCGTAAGCCCCACCGTAAACTGGTGGTTATCAGAGGGTACCCGATAGGTATAACACAAAACAAAATGCAGTGGTCGCGAATAGGATAATCAGTATGACAAGGTACATGAGGCGATACCAACTAGGATACTAGTAGTTGCGTGATCCGGACTGATGTTGAGCAT
Organism: Allium cepa; assembly: GCA_030765085.1. Taxonomy (NCBI): domain Eukaryota; kingdom Viridiplantae; phylum Streptophyta; class Magnoliopsida; order Asparagales; family Amaryllidaceae; genus Allium; species Allium cepa. The sequence continues at coordinate 855,331,980 of CM060931.1, forward strand.
AGCCAGCAGCTACCCCAACACCGTGAAACAACACTCCCAAATCAAGGGGTGCACCCAAATCGCATCACAAATGTAATAGATATGGTATGGAAGAAGTGTGTCCGCTAGAGGTGGCGAACCTCAATGGCCCGGCGCGGCTCCTGTTTTAGTCTTGTCAGGGGTCATCCAATATCGTTCTCTTTCTTCAGTCAACGCGTTCACCAAACCATCCACTTCATTCTGGATCAACACTCCACGCATAATAGTTATTAAAGTGGTTTTCAGTATCGACAGAGAGTATGTCCATTTCCGATCCCGGTCTCTTTAATAACTACATATTATTACACCGTTGGCTCTTTTACATTTCAAATCGATTCATAATTGATATCAAAATATCTTGTTCGCTTCAAAAATCAAATCCATTTCAAATATCATCGTATCTATTCAAATGTAAGATTCCGTTTCAAAATCTTTTTCCGCATCAATATCTCATTTCGATTTCAAAATCATTTCGAAATCAATTTAGGTTGCAACTTCATTTAACTCAATTCGTATTTAAATTCAAGATTTAAATATAAACATTTCACCTTATTAACCAGCTTGAAATTTTTTGGAAATAGTTTTAAGTAGTTTAAAAGTAGTTTTAAATAATTTAAAATAGTTAAAGATACTTAAAATCTTAAAATGGATTTAAAATAGATAAATTAGTTTAAAATAATTTAAATACGGTTAAGTATATTTAAAATAGATTAAAATAATTTAAGTATTCAAAAATGGTTTATATAACTGAGTAATTTGGAAAACAAATAAAACAGCTTCAAAACCGAACCATATCAATTATAACTTCCCAATTCAAAACAATTTCAATTTCCCTTCTACCAATTCAATTTCGATTTCAATTCAATTAACATCAACTTTAGCTTCAAATTAATTCAATTTTACATTCACCTTTAATTTATTTAATTTCCATTTATATCGATTTAGAGCATGATGTTCAAATACCAATTTATAACACTTAACAAATTTTCCTTCAATATTCAAGTTTTAAATCCAAATTTCAAATATGATTCAATTTCAAGCTCAATTTCAAAATATCTTTTTATATCGATTTTACTTAGTAATACTCGAAACTCGAAATAATGTTCAATCTTTAAAACAAATAAATTTTAGAAATTCAATCATATCCCAATTTTAATTCCAAAGTCTCAACTTAAATTATTTAACAATTTCTTTTAACCAAAATTTATTTCAACATTCCAAACTAAATTTTCGATAAATTCGATTTTTATAAATTGATTTCTATTTATAACTTTTAAATCCAAACATTTAAATAAATTTCAAATCAATGATTTTTAAAAATTATTAATTTAGCCAATCCGGTGTCCGTATATAATTTTCTATCCTATGGCCAAGTAATTATTTATTTCAATTAAATGTCAGGGATGAATATATATCACTTAATTCAATCATAGTGTCATATGTATGCATAACAGTATATATATAAGCAAATAAACATCCAAACATTTAAATATCAACCAATAACATCCATCAAATTACATCATCTAATAGACAATACAATTCATGGCAGTTTCATAGTTATCAATGTCAGGTAATTTAATCACAATTCAATTTTAATTTCAATTTAACTGTCAATTTAATTTTTCAACGGTTAATTCAAATGACAAGCTATATGACAATTAAATTTTTATCAAACAACGACAAATAAAATCATAACACTTCATAATGTCAAAATTTAACTAGCATAAAGAATTTAGTACGTTGTGAGCGTTATAAAACACTCACCTTGATTTCAATGTAGTTCCAGCGTTTTATTTCGAATAAAATTAAACGTGCGTTTAATTTTACCCGAAATTTCCACTAGCTCCAAACGATACCAATCCATTTCCATAGCGTAGTATTCGGCAATATGAACGCAATGCAACTTGTTTCGTCGAATTCCGACCTCGTATGACAAAGTTACAGTATTTTAAACATTCACGAATTTATAATATAATTCAATTTACATTTCTTTTTATTTGTTTCACCTAGCAATCATGACCGTCGATTTACTTCTTCTCCCTCCTCTTCTTACGCGTCCTCCCAGGGTACTGAACCATTCGACCGCAACCAACAACCTTTAATCTCGGCCACCACGCTTGTCGATATCACGATCAAGAGCCATCATCACGAAGCTCTCATCCATGAGCACCCTCGTCTTGAACGCCGCAGAGCTCGGTCGTTCCATGGCCTCGTAAAACGTGAACAACGGCCGGTGTTCGAGCCTCCAATTCTCCCTCCACGCCACGCTAAATACGATCGCCACCGTAGGATCTCTAGAGCTCATCGAGCTCCACGCTTTCCTAGTTAGAACTTCGGCTCGAAAGTTGATGGATCGACCAGAATTTTGGGGAGAAAAGGGAACGTTTTCGGCCATCTATTATAATAAACGGCGGCTACGAATGTTTAACCTAGGTTTCTGAAGGATGCGTGTATATATAAACGTATATATATTATTTTATTATTATTTATCGACTTTTTCAGACGAACTCCAAACGAAGCGTGCTGGCAGACGTTTCTAAGGTTTACCCCGTGTTCCGAACACAATGAAACGTGTTTCGGAGGCTAATTCGATCATATGTGCGAGTTACGGAAATAAACGATCAAATTTAAATTAAACCGATTAAACGAATTTCTAGGCGTTTTAACTTTCTTCGGACAAACGATAAATCCGATTGACACGAAATATGAAATCTTACAATAATATCACGTTACGGATCCGATGAAACTGGTTTCATCGAAATCCGAGACTGTTTGAAAAATGGCTATTTTAACTCGTCAATTAAATATTAAAATATTCAATTTTCACAAATTTACTTTTAATTTAATTTTAAAAGTTCTACAACATCATTCTAACTTTAATATGATAAAATAAAATTTTCAAATCATTTTTAATCATATTAAACCCGTTATTTAATTATCCAATAAATTCCAATTTTAAAATATTATTAACCTATTATAATCCCGATATAACTTACATTCACTTTGGAAACCAATTTGAATCATAGTAAATCAAATTTCAATTATTCACTCTATTTCCATATATTAAATTTCAATATCAAATTAATCATATCAAATTCGGAATTTAATTATTCAAATATCTGTAATATTAAATTTAACAAAATTTGATTATTCTTAAATCACTATCTTTTGAAATATTCAAACAAACTTATAAAATTTAACCTTTAAAACTAATTCACATCTTAGAACCCTATTTTCATTTTACAGTTATTCAATTATTCAATAAGTTTTAAACATTTAATTTAAACAATTTACCTGTTCAATATTCAATATTCAATATTTGACGGATTTCAATATTGGATTTTTTAAATAAAAATTTCGTTATCAGTCGATTTACTATATTACATCAAATGAATTCCACATTATATTTAACTACAGTTAGAGATAATGCACTCAACTAATATACAAACTTTCATTTCAATTGCAATTGGTTCACAAATTCAATTCGACTAACTAAATGAATACGTAACTTAAATAATTATCACCGTTAACTTTTAATTACTTATAAGTTTATTATTTTCAAACAAATGTCACAATTACTTATACAACACAAATTCATTCAATTACCTTTGACTACATATTATTTCAATTGATTTGGGATTTCATTCAATTCATAAATAATTAACTTAGATACAATTTTGTTGCATTTCATTCTAGTTATTATTATTCCAAACGACTTACAAATTTTTCCTAACACTAAAATCACGAAATCTTATTAAATTAGCTATTTTAATTATCGGAAATTTACGGGTCGTTATATCAATATTGGTCAATGCGCTGATCGTTTCGAAGAGACTGGAATGGGGATTAATTTTCCGTAAACCACTTCGATCCGGTCTGAACGCTTTCGTGAAGAAGACAAGAGTTAGGAGTCGAAGATGGAGCAGTGAAGTGCAAGTGCTAATCGCTACTAATTCTGAGGGTGATTCCAAAATGGATGTAGTAGGAGTAGTGCCTTCGGTTCCGTTCGGACCCGGAACGGACTTGTATGGACGAAAGCTATCATAACATCGTCAGGAGGACGGTAAGCATTCTAAGTGAATTTGTGCTAAAAAGGTAACGACCTTGAGCCTCATCAACAAGGAATGGCTAAAACAGGTGAGGTGCACACAAGGCTATGTGGCTAACAAACAATTATGGTAAGGTCATCCCTGTCTAGAGGTCTCTTTATTTCGACTATGTGGGCGGTTGCTAATCCCAATCGCGGAGTGATCTTATTCGAACTATCCAGTAAGCTGTAACTCCAGTCTTGTGATACAAGGGATCATGGTGGATCCTTGGTACGATGATCTAGACCACGTACTGTGACGGGCGGTACCCTATTAGCCCTGCCATTGATGGAAATCCATTTTCCCTACGTGCCTTTACGGTTTTGTTTGTAGAACCTAGTATTGCGGAAATTTAATGAATGTAACAGTTTCGGCTATTTGAATATGTATTTGTACGTAGACACTACTAAAATGTCAAAGGATTTGATAAGAAAATGTTTCGGTTATCGTAAGGTAAAAAACCCGACATGTTTATTTGTTGCGTGGTCTTATGAGATACCTTTGATTTCAAAGGATTTTGAAAAACTTTAATAATCCAATTCAGATTCTAGATGGACTGCTGAGGAGCTCAAGAGACAAGACGAGGCATATTTTCGAAGATTTGTATTTCCGCTGTGCAGTGTAAGCTGTATATTCAGCTTTGGGAGGACAAGATATAATAACTGTCCTAAATTGTGTTGTTGATTTGTATTCTACTCTGAAGATGTAATGTATAAATAGATATAGCTCTTTTTGTTTAAAGACCTGTCATTTATCTATTATATATTGTTCCACTGCGATTGTGAGATTCTGATATTGTTTTCTAATTCTTCTTCTACCTACTTCTTCTTTAACCCTAATGATTCGGTTTTCCGGCATTCGATTGTTAGACTGTTGATACAGTGGACGTATGGATGTCGATTCTTCGGGCATCGGAAAATCAGGTCGTTAGAGGTGTCTAGTAAGACCATGCTACACATAAACACGAATGGGTTTTTACCTTACGATAATAAAATATTTCAATAGAAAATCCATTGATATTATAATAATGCTTAGGATTCAAAGTAAATATGAATATAGCTGAAATTCTTGCATCTCGCATTTCATCATAGTGGGGCACAACTAAGCCTGTACGACGCTTATTGGATAATGGATTCCATACAATGACTATGCTATTGGGTACCGCCTAGCACAGTGCATCCTTAGATAAAATAACACCGAGGACCTCGCCGTGTTCACCAGCCAACACAGAACCAACCTACCACATGATTAGTAGTATCGAATATGATCACTCCTTTTGTTAATTAGTCCTAAAGCATAAAATAAGAGATAATATCGACTCTAGATAGGGATGATTATACCCTGATGGAAGCGACCCACTTAGCCCTGCTACATTTCCCCTGTTTTAGCCATTCTCGATTGATGAGGCCTGAGGCTATGCTTTAGCCTTTATATAGCACGTCCTACTTGGAATGCTAACATTTCCCTCAAAGGCAACAATGCAATGCCAACATTCATCCATACAAGTTGTTCATGAGATGGACAAACCGAAAGTACTACTTCTACTACATCCATTTTGAAATCACCTTCAGCATTAGTAGCAGCAGTCCTTGCACTTCAAAGAGCTTCATCTTCAGTTCCAACATCTTCAGGATGTCTTAACTTCCAAACGTTTGAGTTTGATTGAAGTGGTTTTCGGATAACATATCAGATCAAGGTCTCTTCGAAACAACACTCGATAGTTATTGGTAAACTTAACCCCAGCTCTTTAAGAAAAAAACAGACAAAGATAAGAGCAAAGATAAGCTTCTGATCATTTGCGGATAGATTTCCTTATCATTTGTCATAGGAGAAGGAAATGAAATTTATACGCAGTCCAGTATCATCGAAGATGATTGTGCCATATAACATACATGTTTCTCCTAGATATTTCTGAAGTTATATTTTGAGGTCAAATTTTATAGTCTGTTATTTAACTACGAATAAAAAGACATCTAAATCAAAGATTTATTTCCAAAAGAAAAACCAACATTAGTTAAGCAGATAATCAACCATTAGACTCTTCAATTAATCTTTTTGTTAATTAAATTCATCTTGTAAATATTTATATAAAACTACTTTTACAAAGATATATCCAAAAACCCTTATTTTTTTTAATAATTTGAAAAATATCCGTATAGTTACCTCAACGGTACAAGTATATTCACAAAATAGAGGAAGATTTCATTTTCACACAATTCTAAAACTATTTATAAGCTCCTTTATATATGTCTAAAATCCATTTATAGTCCATTTTATAAATATCTGACACCATTTCTAAAAGCATTTATAACACCTTTATAAATCCATAAAAACCATTTATAAAACTTCTTTTATAAATTTATAAACCTATTTCAAGACTGTTTTATAAATATCTAAAATCATTTGTAAAACTCGTATTATCATGTAAATAATCTCCCTATAAGTCTCCAAATCATTCTATAGAACTCGTCTTATAAAACCCAGTTTATTTATAAAACTCTATTTATAAACATCTAAAACATTTATAAACAGTAATCATTTACTTCAGACACTATTATATAATAAAACTATCAACAATAAATTTATAAATAAATAATAACTATTAACATCTTAAAATAATAATTTCAAAACATTATTAAATAAACAATAATAATTAATCTTTACCATTATTATAAATAGTAATAATTAATTTCCAAAACATTATTAATAAATCGTTATTTTAAATTTCAAACCATATTAATTATTTAAATAATTAAATTTTCAAAAAAAAATTTAAATTTTGATAAATAACTTTAAAAAAACATTAAACATAAATAAATGACTTTGAAACAATATTAAATATAAATAGACAATCTTCTAAAACATTTCTAAATGATTTCGAAAAGACAAATAATAAGGTTAGAGTAAAACAGAAATTAAATCCTTTTCAAACAAAATATTCCTGAAACCCAAAATTTAGATTTTAAATCATTCTCCGTCTCAAAAATCAATTCCAACTCCAATGACAATTTATATTATTTAAAAATACTAATTTAAGGCCAATAGTTACCAAATGCTTAACCAATATCAACATTGTTTTTCTACCACTATAGGGTTTAAGTTTGAACATATAATAATATCATAATCAATAGTGTCATACAACTAGGTTTGATATTCAATGATTCATATAACATGAATATTATAAAAAACTTTTCAGCAATGGTGCGGAATCTTGTTAGATTCCTACAACCTGTTCCCTTACATCACAGCTCATATATACATACGTACATACATACATACATACATACATATATATATAATCAACTATGGTGAGGAATCTTATTGGATCCCTCCAACCTGTTCCTTTACATCACCGCTTATATAATCATATAATATGGGTCATCCGCTACTAGGTGGGTATATATGAAAAGGTCATCCACTCCAAGGGTAGGAATAAAACCAAATCAACTGATAAAAAGGTAAATTATCCAAACATCTAATCAACAAATTTTTATCAACTATTAACGTACCAGTTAACCAAAAAGGTGAGTTTAACTCATCAAAATTCCAGTTATTGTCGAGGCGTTTTTATTTTCGTCTAAATTCTAACATTGTTCGAATCTAGCTAAAATAGCTACAAGTTCCAATCTAAGCAAATACAATTCCATAATGTAGTATTCGTTGATATGAGTATAGGGTAACTCGTCATGCTCAATTTGGACCTAGAACGAATAAGTTATTGGTTTTAGAAGACCTGAATTAATTAAAATAAATTTTAGAAATTAATACATATTTACTTTACTTAATCGATTAATAAACCCACCTTCCACTATTACCGTTCGTATGCGATAAAGCCCAGGCCGCCACCTCATCTCCTCCATGCCACCACCAGAGACCATCAGACCATGCCCCACTTCGCCTAAACCCAGCCCCGACCATGCCATTCCCATCGCCACCCACCTCGACCCCTAATTCACCGCCGTGAGCTCAAAAACCTAAATGCCAACGTTCAACTTAAAAATCTTGCTGCCTTGATCGTCTATTAGCCATCAAACTTAACCAGCGCTTTACCCTCCTCACCTGATACACTTTTGTTGTAGACCCCATCGCCCAACGATGACCCAAATCATCGTAGTTTGTGAAAATAAATTTCACATTCATCTTGAAACTAATGCAGCCTTGCCATTTTATACGACACTTCAACCGTTGTTTAAGTTCATACTGACCTCGCGGTCAACTTCCCAGTTGGGGTCATTGGCTAAAAACGCCTTGATTTTCTCCGATGAATATGGGCCGTAGAATTTGGAGATGATTTAATTTGAAAATTAGCGAACTTGCCTTGTCTGGTTGGATGCAATATTGGTAGAGGGAGAAGGGTATTGTTAGGCATGCATGACGTACAGGCTGGAATGTTTGGGTATGTTTTAGGATGTGAATATATATTATTTTACTTAAAATATATGGCTCTACATGTACGAAAAATCTCAAACTCCTATCTAGGCGTCCCATATGGAATTTTATATGGAATACCCCTGTTTCGAACACAATGGGCCAAGTATCGAGTGCCAATGCGGCCACAAACAAAATTTAGCTTCCCAAAATCGAGGTATATTAGTTTCATTTTCGTTATTTAATTTCTACGCGTTTCGAGCTCGCATGACCAAGCGATACAATCGAGCCATAAAATTTGTTAACACACAATAATTCATTATTACGGATCCGATGACATTGGTTTCGTCAAAATTCATTATAGTGCCACAGAATGCTATTTTCACAAGCTAATTGAAATGAATTTTTATTAAAACCAAATAAATCACTTTTAAAGCTAAATTTTAAAAGTTAATTATTTCATTCTTATTTATTCTGAATTTAAATAAGATTTCAAAACCATTATATTCATGTAAAATCCAATATTAAATTATCTACTCATCGTAATGTTCGATTCATTTGAAATAAATCACTATATGTGAACTTTATGCAGTTTGACTTTTAAAACTAATATGTAAACATTTAAAATCAATTAAATATTTATAATTCGAATGATTGAAATTCTAGGACTTTATGATTGGACCGGGAAAAGGTTGTTTCCAAACATTTTTTATGTGATGTATTATTGAGTTGGAGATGCATTTAACATGGAACGTGTAGGATCGATTTCACCCTAGAGGGGGGTGAATAGGGTGATAGTGTCAATTATAAAAATTAATCGCGGAAGCTTATAAAATATTCAATTCAGATCACAGAATAGCAGCACAGATATCACAGAATATAAATAACAGAAAAAACAGCACAACACAGAATTTACCCAGCTTCGGCAAAACCCTGCCTACGTGCTGCCCCCAAGGTTTCTACTAGAAATTAGATAGTCCCTCGCTTACACACGTAAACTCGCTATACCCGCTATTGACTAATCTAACTCTACGCTCAAAACCTTGCCACAACTCAACCACCGAGTTGCGAATTCTCAAGCTACGCCACGTAGCTTGTCCCCTAGTCAAACGACTAGAAATTTAAACGGTTTAAAAAGAAAATACAAATTAAAAACAAATTTAAAATAAAAAACCCTAATTTATAAAAACTAAGCCCAAATTAATATTGGTAGAGCCGGCCCAATAATTAGTTGATTAAAAAAATGCGTCCCCCTTTTTTCCTTTTTATTTTATCGGCCTGGTTCCATTTTCTTGAGAATAATGGCTTTCGTTCCTTTTCCTTGTTCGATCAAAATTAGGGCTTGTTTCTGAAGTTGCCGACCTTTGATTGCTCAATCGAAAATGATTTTCAGTTTGTTGCTATCGTCGATTGCTTGGCTCTTTGAATTGTCTTCGGCTACTTCAAATTGGTTGAGTTAATTGTCAAAAAGGTATGCGATTGTTCCTTTTTCGATGTTGATTTTTGCTCGACCTTTGATTCGAGTTATTGATATTTCTCTGTTGTTACTTGAACTCGAATCTTGTCATTGCCGATGATGTGAATTTGATTATATAGGGTTTCCAACCCTAGATTTGCGTCGTATATTCTCTATTTGAATTTGTCAACTGATATTGCTTTGATCGTTGATTTTCGTATGGATGTTTGTGATTTCACTGACTTATTCATATGCGTATATTTTTTGTTGCTTGAATCCCACGGCATTGATTTCAACTCCTTTGTCGCCACAGCTTCAGCTCCGATCATTTTACTGTTGACTTTATTCTCTGGCTTCATTTTGACTTTGGCATTGACTAACTTGATTACGTGAATTTTTGGCTTGATCACCCTTGATGTTGAAGTCGGTCTTCACTGATCATGTTTACTCCAGCCATTTGATTTGAACTTGTAAATTTTGACTTTGTTTTTAAAAAAAAAACTGTTACATGACTTCGCTGTGTAGTCTGCACATATTGATTCCATTCATGTTGCTGCACTGGACATTACTGGTTGCTTTGGGATTTAACTTGATCTTTGTACATCCACTCTTGATACTGCACTGTTCACTGTTGCACTTGATCATATTGACTTTGGTTGTATTTCTTTGAGATGCTTTTTGCCTCTGTACAATTGTTGTTTCCCTGACCTGTTGTAGTTGTTCTTGTAGTCAAGTCTGCATTGCTGTTATCAACTGGCCTGGATTACATAGTTTGTTGTGGTCTTTGTATGGTTTGTTTCGGTTGCTTAGTGTCTTGATGCTCGGCTTGCATTGTCACTGCCTGTACCTTTGCATTTCATACATATGTATATATTCTTGTATTTGTACTTGGATTTGAACTGCTTCATATGTATGTTTGTTGCGGCCTTGTGTTCATTTGAGTCATTCTGGCCTTGAACCTGTTGCATACATGACTGCTGTATGGTTGCATATTTGTAAGTTGTTCAGTTTGCATCATTTCTGGTTGGTTTGACCTGGACTTCACTTGACCATTGCTCCATGTATACTTGGTGCTTGATTTGGGTTCATACTTGTTCATGTGTACATCTGTGTGTCTTTTGCTCTGTTCTCACTAACCATGTGGTCTGGAATGATTTCGACATTGATTTTTGTGTTGTTTGAAGTTACCACTTACCTGACCCTTCCATATGCTCTCTAATAAATGTTTGGACTAGCTATGCATTGTTCATGACTGTTTCATGCTTGTTTGTTATCTGGTAGCACTTGAGTCTCCTTGCACTGCTGTTAGCTTTGGTGTATGGTCAGCGATGCACTTGGTTTGAATTCGTTTCTTGTTTTACTGGATTGAACTGCACTGATTGATTGTCAATGATTTTTGGTCGAGACTGCTTTTCCATACTTGCTTATTTTTGAGTGCACCTGTGTTAAATCCAGTTTCACAACTCGGGTTTGACCTTGTGCTGAAGTCGAGATTTTATTTATGTTGCACCTGAGTTGAACCTGTCTTTTTATTTGGGTTTAACCTTGTTCTCACCAGTCCCTGTAACATTATCAAGTGTATATCGGTGTGCACGGCCTTGTGGCATATACAGTGATACACTGTGTATGTCACAAGTTGTTCATGTATGACGAATTCAAATATGAATGATGACGAACAACCCAAATAACTAAGGCAAATATTATTTTCAAAAACCATATTTTATTTTATATCGCAAAAATATTTTCTTTTCAATTTTACTGCGTTAGTGAATATTTTTACAGATTGCTCAGATGCTGGATTCTAACTGGAAAGAAGTTGAAGATAAAAATACGAGTGTGAGTGATATGTAGTGAGGTTTTGAATGTAGAAAAGATTTGTGATGTAATCAGAAATTGTTTTGTAATTTAAAATGTATAGTTATAGTGAGAGCTTGAAATTGTACTATCAAAATTGTAATAAATATTTGTTTGAATAAAATATTCGTTTGAATTCAAATTCCGTGTTATTTATTTTATTCAGCAAATATTTATTTAATCTGTGAAAAATAAAATAGTACATTAACAAATACATTTAAACGAATGTATATATGTTTATTATCATCAAACAAAAATCATATAAGCGCATATTCAACAGAACGTAGTCTCACTTTAAGAAGGTAAATACAATGAACTTGCATCAGATAGGACAACTCATTAAAGCTTAGGAGTTTGATATAATAAATACGTTGTTGGATAAATATTCAAACAATCTGAAAACAAATATCTCACCACTAGGAAGAAAGCTATAACAAGCAATAACACAAGAGAGAGAGAGAGAGAGTCTTATTTCTACTACAGAGGATAGAAATAGATAAAACCTAGAATAACATGCATCACATTGGTTAACAGTATGGGACTTGGTGTGTTGGATTTGCATGATTTGAATTTTATTTAGTTGTGTGAACAGTTAAGAAAATTATTAGATGATGAAGAATATTTGTTTTCAAAGGAAGATATGGTCATTGATTTGTATAATGTCATTTCCTACCAACCTGCTAATTAAATTTGACTCAATTGCACATTTTAAACTCAACCATGAATTATAACCCATATCCCTTCAAGTACAATTTTCTAACATATATATTAGTTTCTATAAATGCTTTAACAAAAATGCACTTCACTTTTTAGAAGGAAATTTAAAGTGATTCTAAATCTAGATCACTAAGATGCATTAAAAGGTATGTAATTTAGATCACTTATATAGGACATATACAACCATTTACATTTACAACCATTTATATTATGCATAATTAGTGCACAATTTCGTTAATACGGAAACTACTTGCATAAGTTGTCTACCAAATCATCAAAATAGTCTTCCTGTGCCATTTTAAATGACAGTTCTGTTAATATAACAGACAAAGCCAATTCAACACTAACCTTCCAACCGCCTTACTGCATTTTTAGCAATTTCTCTTGTTGTATTCAACACTAACCCTGAAAACAGTTGTCTTGCTAGATTTCCAGCAAGTTCCAAAACCTCGGCAGCTGAATACTCGAGTACGGTTGCGAGATATACAGGAGCACCGGCACCGACTCTCTCAGCGTACTATCCGACCTTTAAAAAACAGTGAGATTCTACAGCCGCGAATTGAAGACCGACCTTGCTAATTCTAGAAGTTGCCTTCTTTGTAGTCGCAGACCTAATTGCCTTTCCTCTTCCTGCCATTACGAATTTTAATTTGGGTACTTCGGAAATTAGGGTTAGAAGACATGATTTTCCAAAGTCATATTGGAAGAAACGCGAGGTAAGGTTTATGGTGAGCGATTTTAGATTTTATTTTTGGGGTTGAGAAGTGGTGTTGTAGGGAAAAGAATAAGAAGGAAAATTTTGGATTTGGAGCCAAATTTTTTAGTTTGGAGTCAATATTATAAATATACGTAAAAAAAAGAGTTATAAAAGAAAATATTCACATGTATATGGAAGCAATAATTTAAGTTCGTTCGCGGTCATAAATTTAGCAAGTTCAAATTCAAACATTTTTAACGACCCGGATTTTTCATAGTTCGATTTCGAATATTTAAATGGTTTTAAATATTGGATTTGGAATTATGATTGAGTTAATAAGTTTTTAAAACTAAAATTTTTAAATGATTTCATAAAATTTTGAAATCGTCGATTTAATCGACGCTTAAAGTAGCTATCCGGGGCACGGTCTCCGAATCCGACGAAAGCGGCTCCATTGGGTCCATAATAGTGTATTGTTGTTGAATTCAAAATTTTGTACTGTTTAGAGTTATCGTTAGATCGTACGAGATAGGAATGCGTTGAATTAATATGGTAAATTCAATATAATAATTTGGTACAAAAAGCACTCCATATGATCGAATTATGACTCGAAACCCTTTTCATTGCATTCAAAATGGGGTATAACATTATAAACATCTATCGGCAGGCCTCAGTTGGGATTTGAAGTTTTGAGCTAGGTAAAGTGAGATATTTATAATTAAATAATATTATAATCTGTCAAAAGCAAGACCTGACTTCTAAAACAAGCCACACCCTTTCTTTCAATTCAAAATCACGTCCCTTGTTTTCCTCCTTTCAGTTCAAAAAAATTGCGTACGTCTGTTTCTCCTTTCTCCCTTCAATCAATTCGAATGAAAGAAAATAGCAACTGCGTTCATTTTTTTCCTCTTCCCATTTGAAACAAAAAATCGACAGAAAGCAAAAGGGAGGGAATGAATTCAATTTGAACAAGAAAAAAGTGAAAACGAATAATAGGCTCGCGATGGTCTCGAATCGGCAAGAGAAAACGGAGGCAGGCAAAAGCAACGAAGTTGAATTGGGATTTGCGATGTTAGTGTTCGTGCGCACGTGGGTTGGAGCCATTGGTCAAGTCGCGGCGGTGGGAGGAGGGGATGCTTTCGATTCCAGGTGGTGTGTGGCAGCATGAAGGAGGGCCGCGAAGTGGTGTCACGACTATGTACGTAAGCTCGCACGGCAGCTCGATGACATATAGGCAGTAGGTCGAGCTTGTGGGTGTAGGATCGATTTCACCCTAAAGGGGGAGTGAATAGGGTGATACCAATAATAATAAAAATTATTGCGGAAATACATAAAATAATTGCAACATGGATGATAGCAAAATAATAAAAGATGAAATAGAACAAAACAGATTTACCCAGCTTCGGCGAAACCCTGCCCTACGTGCTTCCCCATGGTTTCTACGAGAAATTAAGTAATTAGACGCTTACACATGTAAAATTACGACACACCCACTAATGACTAACCTAACTCAACACTCAAAACTCTGCTACAACTCAGCCACTGAGTTTTGAATTATCGAACTACACCACCGTAGTTTGTAACCTAGTCACACGACTAAAATTTTACAAAAGTTTAAAAGAAAATTACAAAATATACTATACAAAACAAAAAAAAATAAAACCCTATTTAATATTTTAAGCCTAAAATAATATATAAAGGCCGGCCCAAAAAAAATTCCCCTTTATTTCTTTTCTGCTTGCAAAACTTCGGCCAATCCTTTTGTTTCTTTTTTCCTTTTTGAATGCTAGGGTTTTGTGATGAAGCCACCACTTTGATCGAATTGATTGCTTATATGGTTTCGTTCTTTAATTTGCTTCGAACGCTTCCTCAATTCAATCTCTGGTTTTATTACTTGCGGCGGGTTCAAATGCCGAGCTTACGTATTTTCCCTTTTCGATTTATACTTATACTCGGCATGATTCGAGTTCCAAATTGGTTTTTGATTTACAAGAATGCTCTGGATTTTTGTCTCGGACTCGAATACCACCGCCGATGATGTTAATGGGAATTTATAGGGTTCAAATCCCTTAGTTTACGTTCGTATAATTTTGTTTTGAATATTTCATGATTTTTTTCTGCGTTGGTTTTGATCGTATGATCTTGAGACCTCCGACTGGTTCTTTCCTTGATTGTAGCCTTGTATTTGAATTGAGATACATATTTGTTATTTGCTGACTTGTTAGGTTCCTTTATGCTCTAATTTGTTCATCGTGTTAGTATACATACAAATTTGAACTTTTGAGACTTTGACTTGTTCACGTTACTGCTGCTTTATTTTGTTCGTCGCCTTGTTTGCATTGATATATGTTGATATGGTCGCACTTCATTTCGATTGCACTTGAGTCATGTGCTGCCTTGTATCTGTCCATATGCATATGCTGTGTGTCGCTTTTTATATATGTATACACGTGTGTATACATATGTATACATATGTATGGTAGTTTGATATTGAGTCTGGGCTTGTGTTCATTTGTATTGTGTTCACCACTATATGGGTGACACTGCATATTCCACACATGCATGCTGGTCTGGATCATCTTGAGTTTGGGTCTTGCCTTTGTGTTTGTAGTCTTGTCTACGCTAAAGCTTAAGTTGCATGTGGCTGTTGCATTGAGTCTTATATTGTCAGTTGTTTGGTTGAGTTGAAATATCATTGAACTTCTGTCTATTTCATTGAGCATGTTCACTCGAGTTTGTTTATTGTTGTGTGCATTGAATGCTCTAATACTAGTTTGAATCCATGTTGTATGCCAGTTGCATGATCTGGACACGTTGTTTTGGTGAGACTCAAGATATATTGCATAAGTATAGAACTGTTCATGTACGGTCTGTACTTCATAAGTCTGCATTATGTTGGTGGTGATGTCTGATGTGTTGGTTGAGGCTTCCTCTGCATGTATGCTGGTCTACACCATGTATTATATGATTTGGCTATGTTGATTTTTTTTGGTTTCATTGTGTTGAACTTATGTATCACCATATATGTAGGTACGTACATATGTATGTATGTGTATGGATGTTGTTGGAGTCCTTGTGTTTGCCTTTGAATCATGTAGAGTAGTCATGGTCTTGTAGCCTTGCGTTTGTGTTCTCTTGTGTGCATATGTATAGTACTGTTCTTGTAGTCATGTTGGGTTGAGATACACATCCATGCTGCTAGTAATTGAAGTTGTACATTATCACTTGGAGTCCGATTGGGTTAGTCGAGTGATACAATCTTGATAGTTCAAAACTGTTGCAATTGATACTTCAAGTGGACTGCAGTGTGCTTTGAGGAGTTGCATTACTGATGTCTGGTCTGGTCTTCTTATTCATGTACATTTTTATCAGTTGTTTATTACTTCTTTGTAATTTACTATGCTGATGATGCTCTAGGCTTATTAGCCTTGAATTCGTTTGGTTGCACTGTCCACTTTATTGCGTATGTTTATTTGAGTTTGATTATGGCCATTTCACTTGAGTTGGATCCAGCTTTGGCTCGGGTTTGACCTTTTCTCACCTGTCCCTGTAGTTTTATCAAGTGTATATAGGTTGCACGGCCTTATGACATGTGCAGTGATACACTATACATGTTAGAAGTTGTTTATGTGAGTTGAATTCAAAAGAAATAAACGACGAACAACCCAAATAACTTAGGCAAATAACATTTTCAAAAACACGCAATTCATTGTGCACTAAAAATATTTCTTTTTCTATTTTACTGCTTCAGTGTTTATTTTACAGATGATTCAGATGCTAGATACAAACTGGAATAGAATTGATGATAAATACGAGTGTTTGAGTGGCACGTAGTGAGGTCAACATTGAAAATTGAAATTTGTGATGTAGTCAAAATTGTAATGCAATTGAAATGTGTATATATAGTGAGAGCTCAAATTTGTACTATTCAAAATTGTAATAAAATATTTGTTTGAATAAAATATTTTCCTGAATTTAAATACTATGTTATTTATTTTATTCAACGAATATTTATTTAATTATGTGAAAAATAAAACAGTACGATAATAAATACATTTAAATATATATGTGTGTGTGTGTGTGTGTGCATGCGTGTGTGTTTGTTATTATCAAAAAAATCATATACTAGCATATTCAACAATCTCCTCCTTTTGATAAAAAAACATATATTTAAGATTTTGAATTTATTAAATGTATTTGGTCATTTATAAACTCTATTTGCTCCCCAATTTGAATGCTCCCCATACAACAAAGCTCCCCCTTAATATATGCATGAAAATAAATAGAATATGCAAACGAACCCAGATGCAAATAAAAAATATGACTTAGGCTTTATTTTCCAAAATCTTAACTTCTCTCCCTCCCTTTTGTTATTAGAAAAAGAGTAATAATGTTATAAAAATAGATATAAAGTGATATATATTAATACAACATCAATATCCAATCGAGTATAAATATTAAATTTCAATAAAAAATCAAACAAAAATCATAAATGCTTTGTTGGGTGCATATTCCACTTTAGTGTGATAAGGATGATGTCGGCATATAACACTATATAGTTGTTTCTATTTATGGTATATTTATATCAGGAATTTGAATATCTACTAACCATGCATAACCGTTAGGACTTTTAAATTGGGAATAGTAGTATTCCCAATTTTTATAAAAAAAATGAATTTCAAGCATCTTATAACCAACGTTCAGATAAGTCAACACAATAGATAAACCAAGTTTAGATGCATTTATTTTATTATCACTAATATCCTACATTCAATTTTCAATAAATGCAACCAAGCAATAAATTCCTACCAACCAATCAACCAATAAATCAAAACATACATAATCAATTACGGCGGAACGATTCAATGTATGAAATTTCGCTGCACAACTTTAATTATGTATGTTTTGATTGATTGGTTGGTAGGAATTGTTTGCTTGGTTGCATTTATTTAAAGTTGGATGCATGGATGTTAGTGATAATAAAATAAATGTATCTAAACTCGAGATTATCTATTGTGTTGACTTATCCGAACGTTGTCTAGTTGTAAATGGAAAGAATTTCGAGGACTAAACCCGATGATTTTAAGATGATTTTTGGAAGAATTTAGAAATGGAAATTATAATAGATTTGAAGTACTTGTAATTATTAGTGTTATAGATTCCTTAATCGTCGTGCCCTTTATCTTATCGTGTCCTTTGAGATTGAAGTTTAGGATATGTCTAGGAATTTATTTTATTCCCTGGTTTTCCAAAATTGAGTTGATTATATCTTATCTCAAGAGTAATTCTAATCGTGATTGTTTTATTCGAGTCCTCTTCGATACGGATGCTTGACACTCATCTTTATTGGAATAATTTGTTGATGCTTTTTGATGTGCTATATCTTTGAGATGATCTCATTGATGTTTGTGATTTCCTTGGTGCATCACCCTTTTTCGAAATTGGTCCTTTAAACCATTCGATATATATTTATGGCGATTACATTTCGGGAATTTAAACTCTTGGGAGTTCTATTTTTGAGATTAGAATTTCCCACACTAGCGTTATATGAGATTTGCCTTTTGGCATTTACTTGAGATTTTATTGTCCTCTTTGGAGATATATTTGCTATGTGTCGTGTTTGAGATGGGATCTCTTTATGCATGTTTTGGATTTTCCAAGATGGCGGGTTTAGATTTTTCCCTAAACCATATTTGATGTTTTATGAATGCTGATGATACGAGGATTGCTACTTTTAGCATTTTACGGGTTATTTTATCTCTTGAGATTATATGTTTGTGTAGTGGTATCATATTATCAATAGATGTAATTATACACCTTACATTGTTCCTTCCAATTTGGGAATATTATCATATTATCCTTATGCTCATATTATCGCTTATCCCTGTAAACTGATTTGTTTAGCTAGACTGACCCGTGTATTCTATACTTGGGTCAGACTGAGGTGCTTCAAGTTAGATACATTTGGACTTAGCCTATTCTGCTTACACATGGATTATTTTGCTAGATATTTTTGTTACAGCTTTTTGTTGTATCCTTTTGGTTGCTACTCTAATATGTATATTCTTTTGACTCGCTTGTACATTACGGTTGTTATACCACTTGACATGTATCATTTTGTATAGTCAGTGATGTATCTGTATATATGTATATACATGTGACAATCTACTGTTCTGTGCTGTGTTTTGCATTCGAATTGTTGTATTTTGTTCTGATAGGCCCTATAGCCACCTATGACTTTGTATTAAATATTTATTGCATAATTCGATCCTCTCGAGATAGAAATAAATTATGGCATTTGTCGACGTACTCAATAGATATTTAAGACAAGTGTGACGATCCGGAATTTTTAAGCATTTAAAATTGGAATATTAAATTTATTTGAAATATTTAAAAGTTAATTTTAAACTTGAATTCCAAATATGGGTAATTTAATTATTCGATTAAATAATTTAAGTTTGGTAAAATGTTGAATATGGGGTTTTAAGCCTGTTAAAAATAATTTGAAGGCTCATAAAATTTATATTGATAACACTGAAGATAATAGAAGTTTTAAAATTGAATTTAATAGTTATTTGTTCAGTTTTAAAATTTTATCGTTTAAATTGAATTTAAAAATAGCCTTCCGAGGCACAGTCTCAGAATTCGACGAAACCAGTTCCATTGAATCCGTAATAGTATATTATTATCGGATTATAATTTTCGTAGTGATCGGAGTTGTCGTTTGACTCTGGCAGCTCAAAACACTTAGATACTATTCTAATCGGTTCAATTTAAAACTGATCATTTCTTCTGTAACACGTGCACACGATCGAATTAGGTTCCGAAACGCATACCATCGTGTTCGGAATATGGGTAAAACCTTACAATCCGCTGTCAGCAAGTCTAATCCAGGGTTTGAGATTTCGCGTTGTGTGTAACGAGATATTTTAAAATTTAATAATATAAAATGAAAAAAATATATAGGGATTTTAAAATATTTAAGAGTTTATATAAGAATTATATTTTTAATCTATACAGGTTATTTTATAAGTATAAGTATATATGCAGTTCCAAAATAAAATAAATATAAATATACACATTTTAAATCTACGAGTCGTTTAAAAAAATAATGTATTAAGGAGATTAAATTAGTGTAATTAACTTATTTAATTATCTTAGTCACTTCAAGTAATTTATTAAAAGAAAATTCGTTTAAAATTAAATTATTAGAAATTTTGCAGTAAAGAAGAAAGATATACATATGCCTATCTTAGTTAACTATATATATATATATATATATATATATATATATATATAAGATCTTGAATATATATAGAGATTTTTATAATGTTTGAGGAGATTACAATATATTTTATTCATGTAGTTTCAAAGGGAAATTAATGGTTTGATAAAATTATTTGTCAAATTAAAATTTATTACATAGAACTTAATTATTCAAATTTTTCGAATATTAACAAATTTGTATAATATCTATACAAGGTCAATAATCGTGGAATCAAATCGAGAATAAAGTGGATTGCAAATTTAAGGGAGCAAAGGTGAGTTAATCTCACGCGGTTAAATTTAAATTTAAATTTAAATGATAAAATTTAAATGATTGTTTGAATGGTTGAAATTCATTGATGTGCTATAGTATGTTGTATTCTGGAATTGGCATATTATTGTGCTAACATCTTTGGATGCAGGGGAAACAGGTTGGAGGGATCCAACTGGACCCCTCGAAATTATTTAGATTATTTAATATTCTGTGTTCCGAACGTTTGATATCCTGTGATGATTTTATGAATAATTGAAGTATCGAATGGTATGATTGGATTGAATATCTCAGTAAAATAAATTATCAAATCTCTAGAATTGTATTTCCGAAAGAAATAAAAGAGTAAATTTTTCAGCAAATTATTCTAGTGAATTGGAATAAATTAATAATGAATTGAAAACAAAATAAACGTGATTGCAAAACTCTAACAAATTTGGAATAAGAGGAATTTGAATTATTAGGGGTAATAATAAATTGTAAAGCTTAAGTGATATTATTTGAATGAATAAAGAATTTATTTCTTTATTTAAGGATTAAATTTATTTAAGAGATTAAGAAGGAATTTTGGGAATTTGAAATTGGTATCTTCAGTTGAAAGGGTTCTTATTCAAAATAAGGAAATAAAATCTAAACGTTAATGAAATTTGAAATAAGTACAGCAAGAAAGAAAATTTATTTTAAGCAAAGTAAATTGGGAATAAATTGTAAATTGATTAAAGTGTTTTGGGATTTAGCATTTAAAAGGGAAGTGAGATTTTGAAAATTTTAAACTGGGTTATCAAGTAAAATAAAATATCGGTGGATACTTTAAATATGAATTCAAGAGGAAATTTATAAAGGAATGGAAATTCGTTTAAAAATAAATAGTGATTCTTTTTTTTTAAAGATGTGAAAGAGAAGAGTGTTTCCCTGGATAGCCAAGTACGATTTTCAAGCAAATTTTAAATATAAGTTAAAGGTTTTAATGTTGTTTTAAAAAGCATATCTTAGAAAATTTATTATTTTTAAATGTTTAAATTCTAAAATAAATATTTTTCAAAACTATTATCATAGTAATTATTAAATGACTTGGTATTTGTTTTAAAGAAAAATCTAGTTTTATATTTTATAAAAGCAGCCTTATTTATTAAATATTCCTAAAGTATATATTTTAATTAAGTATTAAAGTAGTTTTAAATTTTTAAGGCTATGAAGTATATTTTATAACTAAGTGCTTTTAAATTATTTTAAAGCTAAAAGTATTTTATACTTGGTGTTTCAGTGGAAATAAATGTTGGGAAATTATTCTGGGAAAGGAATATGTTTGAAACTGTCTTCAAAAAGGGTTTGGAAGTGAAATTATAACTTGTAAAGATATTTTGAGATAAATAAATAATTTGAGAAATTATTTATTAGTTGATGGATGTTTATGCATATTGATTGATAGTTAAATAACGTATTATCAATATAGGACAAAAATGCTTTGATCGTTTCGAAGAGATCGGGATCGAGATTTATTTCTCGAAAACCATTTCGATCCGGTTTGTACGTTTCGTGGAAAACGAGTTCTGGATTCGAAGACGGAGCAGTGAAGTGCAAGGGCTAGTCGCTACTAATCCTGTGGAGATTTCCAAAATGGATGTAGTAGGAATAGTGCCTTCGGTTCCGTTCGAACCCGGGACGGACTTGTATGGATGAATGCTTGCGAAAACATCGTCAGGTGGACGATGGGCATTCTAAGGGATATGTTCTAAAAAGGTAACGCTTAGCCTCAAGCCTCAACAAATGGGAATGACTGAAAATCAGGTGTTATGCAGCGAGGCTAGGTGGGTAGCACCCAAGCAGGGTGAGGACATCCCTGCCTAGATGTCCCTTTTTATTTTCGGCTTAGTGGGCGATTGCTGATCCCAACCGCGGGGTGATCTCAATCGGGATTATCCAATAAGGGGTAGTCCCGGTCTTGTGTTGCAGGGGAGCGGGCGTACTCCTCGGTACGGTGAACTAGGCCCCATACTGTGGCAGGTGGTACCCAGTGCCTAGTCATTAGTTGGAAATCCATTCTCCATACGAGCCTTGTACGAGTTTTGTTTGTGTTACCCACTCTGTGGCTAGTAGCTGGAATTTAATAGATGTAACATTTTCGGCTATTTTATAACTATTTGTATATAGACCCTATTATAATATCAGAGGATTTCTATAAAAAGTGTTTTAGCTATCGTAAGGTAAAACCAGACATGTTTATTTGTGGCGTGGTCTTACGAGATGCTTTTGTTTTCAAAGGACTTTGAAAACTTTAATAATCAATTGAGTGTGATTTTCTCACGCTGGTATTCCAGACTGACTCGGGAGTTATTGAACTATAATTCTCGGGTCAGACCGAGTATTATAGGATACATTATATGATACTGTGGAGTTCAGGAGGCGAGCAGGATGACGATACGTACTCCCGTACTTGCATATATGTACATATTCCGCTGCGTTGAGTTGTTATGTATCCATTTGTATAATATTGATGTTGAGATGTGATTGATGTACTCTGATGATGTAATATTTGTAAACAAAGATATTTGACTTTTGAGTAAAGATCATTTATTATCTATTATATTTTATTCCGCTGCGATGGTTAGATTCTGATGTTGTTTTCTATTTTCTTCTTCTACCTCTTCTTCTTTAACCCAAATGGTTCGTATTTCTGTATAACTTGAGTTGATTATTGTAGAATAGTGTTAACTCAAGGGGTATGGATTTGCGGGTCGTTACACTTGGTATCAGAGCATAGGTTGGTGATAACCTTGGCTCTGGTGGGAAATTACTCAATAGAGTCCATAGTACTCTAGAATGAGTTTGAGCGTATTAATAAATATGAGCATGTAATTTTTAGTGAATATAAATTGTTTTAATATTGTGTTGGTTAGTTTATTAAGTGGAATATGAACCTTGATCGACACGGTCTGCACAAATGTATTGAAGGGGTCTCTAAACACTTGAATAGAACAATCGACACGGTATTGTTTTAAATGTGGGTAAATGAAATAATGTTACCCAAAAATATATTTTGATATAAAGAAAGTTTTTGTAAACTATTTTAGCTAATATATGGTTGTGTGGATGTTAGGAAGAATAATATTAAAGTATTATCGTTGTTAAGTGAAAATTTAACTAGAAATTGAAGATATAACTAAAGTTAAGAGAATAAATTCATTATAAAAATGAAATTTACAAATATGAATTCTGCATGCAATTTATAAACTGAAATATAATTAAATGAGAATTTGTAAGAGCATAAGCTGTGCAAATGAATTATAGTAAAATTTATTTAAGCAGGATTTGAAAATTCAAAATTTCAGAGATTTTGGGAATGTTTATCGAAGCGTTTTGAAGATAAATGATAACATTATTGTTTAAAGGTATTTCTGAATGGAAATCTATTTTAAAGGGATTTTTAAGTGGTATAACATTGAAATCACTTGGACTATTGGAAAATAATTCTGATGATGACGGCCGCATCATCAATATTCATTTTCGAATTACTAAGTGAAGGATTGCTGCCAAAATTTGATTTGTTCAGAAAAGCTAGTTGTTTTTGAAAATTTCAAAGGAAATTTGTTGGGAATAAAAACCAGAATTGGTTTGAAATTTTTGAGAAGTGTGATTTTAGATGTTGAAGATTTAAAAATGATTTGAAACCAAAAGTCGGATGTTTAAAAAAAATCCTGATGAGATAAGTTGAAAGCTTATAAATTGAGGTGATTTTTAAATTAGGAAGGGAATATAAGCTTTGAATGTTGGAATGTAAATTTTAAGAGAAAAGTTAAAAATGAAATTAACTTGGATTTGGAAATAAAATTTGACTAGATTGACATTAGTTGGATGGGTTGAAAATAATATCCAGTTGTATTCGAATCAAGTTGGAATCGAACTGAGTTAAATAAAACCAAGTTGAAATAAGATTGAATTGGAATAAGAATTCAATTGAATTAATGAATGGAATTAAATTCTTACCTTAAAAAATGGAAAATAAATTGGATAAGGATTGAAGTTGAAATAAATAAATTAGAATAACTCATAAAAGAATTAAAATGCATGGAATAAAATATGCTTGGGTTATAAATAAGTGTAAAACTCGAGTTAAAAATAAAAGAAGAATATACTCAAGCCTATGATGAATGGGATTGTGTAAATAATAAGTTGTGACTTATAAAATTGAAAAGTGGGGTAGAAACCCAAATAAATATTTTTGATGAATTGAAAAATAAAATGAAGATCAAAACTTGAATTATAAAATGATTTTGAACTTAAGAAAATTTAAATGAAGAGATTTTGAAATCGAAAATTAAGTATTGAATTATAAACAGGAGAGAACGAATTTTATAATAAATTAGTTAATAAAATGTGTAAATGGGAACATAATGTTGTTTAACAGAAGCTGAATTGTGAATTTATGATGAAGTTAGAAATAAAACTCAAGTTATAAATTGAATTCGACTCGAATTGTTAGTAAAGTAAATGTAACTGAATTGTGAGTCCATGAAATGGGGTGGTAAATTGAAAATGGATAGTGGATTCAGAACTTGAGTTATAAATCAAATTTTAACTTGAAGTGTTAACAAATTAAATATAATTGAAATGTATCGAATAAAAATGTAAATGGATCAAGATAGTAATGGTAGAAGTTACAAATAAGATCCAAACAAGTGGAAATAAGTCGAAAATGGCCTTGTAATCAATTGAATGAGCTGAATCTAAAAAGTTAAAATGTATAATAACTAATCAAATAAATTTGTAGTCTGAAATGAGATTGGATTGAAATAGAATCAAGTTAAATTGAAAAAGGGAAATTTATTTGCAAAATGAAATGAGCTTAAGTATAGAAAAAGGGTTTTAAATAAATTGAAGTAAATTAAAACTAAACAAGTAGAAGAGTTGAATCGAATTCAACTTAAAGTAAGTTTAATGAAATTGGGTTGGATTTAAATCAAGTGAAAATAAATTTGAGTCGAAATAGAATTTGGTGGTTTATAAACAATATTTAAGGAAACGAAAATTCAAAATGGATTGAGTGGATAAACTAATTATATTGAATAAATAAATGAATGGAATAAATTAGAATCTAATGGGAGTGCACTTAAGTTTGAAGTGAAATAAATTAAGTAAATTAACTTAAATTGAGAACAATTAGAAGCTCGACTATGAGTAAAATTGGAAGACCATTAAATTAAAACTTAGTTTGAATTAATTCGGGAATGGTTAGAAATGAGCAAGCTTGGAATGGGTCGAGCTAAATAAATGGTCGTGAATGAATTAAAATAAAAAGGTAATTTAATTGGTAATGAAGATGAACCACCCTTGTTAATGGTTTTGAATGGACTAGTTTGGTTAATAAATGGAATGCAAGTGAATGGATTCAAATGTGAAATGCAATGAAAATGAGAATATATGGATTGTGAATAAATTTAAAAATAGAATAGAATTAAGTATAAAATGATTTGAAATCCATTTAAATTGGTTATAAAACATAAATACTTGTTTATTCACATAGATCTCGTCAAATTGCATAGAATAAATTATCATTGGATGTAAATATGAGTAATTAAAAATCTATGAATTGATAGAAGTAAAATGAATTGATTTTGAGAGCAATTGAATTAAATATGAGTTCAGTTTGCTTAAAAATAAATTAAATGTAAGCGATTGAGTTTTAAGCCATCCAAATTGATGAAGTTATATACGAATGGATTGAAAACCATTCAAATTGAATGAAAATGGATATGAATAAGTTGAAACAGTTGAATTAGCATGGAAACTATATAAATTGCTTACGGAAAAATGTTTGGTGTGAATTTCTTTTAGAATTCATATGTTTTAACTATTGCAAATAAGTGATATGTTGTTAAACTTCATATATTTGGCACTTCCATGTTTAAATTGAGTAAGTACAGGTACCTGGAAGCCGTGTGACTGGATTTGATCGCGCTAACGGCTAAATAAATAAGCTACTTGCTTAAAAATGCTAAATAAGGTACGCCTATGCAATAAAAATAGGAAATATGAACTGTTTTGGTTTTTTCGACCGTGTGGATATATTTATATCTTCTGTCAAATTGCAAAAGCTACTCCGTACAAAGGAGACTCTGCCAAATTTTTTCAGAAATTTTGGGAGTTAGAAAATTTTTGGAAAATTTTGTTAATGACAAAACGGTTTCGAATTGAAAATTGAAATAAGTTAATAAATGAAACTAATTTAAAATAATGACATGGATTAGTTATAAATGAAAAAATAAAATTCAATATTTGGAGTTGAAAATAAATTAAATTCATATGGAAATGAAAGAATCAATTTGAATAGGAATGGATATAAACTAAAGTGGTAAGATGAAAATAAATATAAGAAACACATAAATGCTTATACTAGCTTAAGTAAGGAATGATGCATTCTCAATTGGAAATTGATATTTCAAATATAATTTAAGTTAGTATTTGAATTAATAGATATTGGCATTTGTAAGAAAGTCGATAAAATATCTTTTAATATTGTGATAGGACATATTGTTGTGTAAGATGTGCAGGTAATATAAAGGCAAAGAGAACTGATTTTTATTTCAGAAGGTAAATTTGAAATGCTCGACAAAAAGGTATGTGTTTAAGTTTCTATACGAAATTTGATTGGAATTTGGATTGTGCCACTTGGCTTTTTGTTTTCTTTTGGAATTTGGAAGGCCGTAGAGTCATTTTGTAGTTGTACCGAGCTAGCCGCGCAAAGGAGACGCTGGCGAAATTTTTCGAAAATTTAAACAGTTAGAAAATTTTTAAGAAAATTTTGATGATCTAAATTTGAATTTGAATTTACATTTGAATGGTTAAACAAATAAAGTTATTTGAAAACTATAGAAGGTTTTGGAAAAGTTTGGAAAGTTAATAAGAATAATAATGCGTCTTTTATAAAAGATAGTTGGTAAGATGTTGAATTGTTAGAAACCATTTGGTTTCAGGGAAAAAGTAAATGGGTATGGGATCATTCTTCCTAACTAGTAATTTCGGGGACGAAATTCTTTTAAGGGGGGAGGAATGTGACGACCCGGAATTTTTAAGCATTTAAAATTGGAATATTAAATTTATTTGAAATATTTAAAAGCTAATTTTTAACTTGAATTTCAAATATCACTATTTATTTGGGTAATTTAATTATTAGATTAAATAATTTAACTTTGGTAAAATGTTGAATATGGGGTTTTAAGCCTGCTAAAAATAAAAGGCTCATAAAATTTATATTGATAACACTGAAGATAATAGAAGTTTTAAAATTGAATTTAATAGTGATTTGTTCAGTTTTAAAATTTTATCGTTCAAATTGAATTTAAAAATAGCCTTCCGAGGCACAATCTCGGAATTCGACGAAACCAGTACCATTGAATCCGCAATAGTATGTTATTATCGGATTTTAATTTTCGTAGTGATCGGAGTTGTCGTTTGACTCTGGCAGCTCAAAACGCTTATATATTATTCTAATCGGTTTAATTTAAAACTGATCGTTTCTTCTGTAACTCGTGCATACGATCGAATTAGGTTCCGGAACGCGTTCCATCGTGTTCGGAATATGGGTAAAACCTTATAATCCGCTGTCGGCATGTCTAATCCAGAGTTTGAGATTTCGCGTTGTGTGTAACGAGATATTTTAAATTTTAATAATATTAAAATAAAAAAAATATATATGGATTTTAAAATATTTTAGAGTTTATATAAGAATTAGATTTTTAATCTATACAGGTTATTTTATAAGTATAAGTATACATGAAGTTCCAAAATAAAATAAATATAAATATACACATTTTAAATCTACCAGTCGTTTAAAAAAATAATGTATTAAGGCGATTAAATTAGTGTAATTAACTTATTTAATTATCTTAGTCACTTCAAGTAATTTATTAAAAGAAAATTCGTTTAAAATTAAATTATTAGAAAATTTGCAGTAAAGAAGAAAGATATACATATGCCTATCTTAGTTAACTATATATATATATATATATATATATATATAGAGAGAGAGAGAGAGAGAAGATCTTGAATATATATAGAGATTTTTATAATGTTTGAGGAGATTACAATATATTTTATTCATGTAGTTTCAAAGGGAAACTAATGGTTTGATTAAATTATTTGTCAAATTAAAATTTATTACATAAAACTTAATTATTCAGATTTTTCGAATATTAACAAATCCATATAATATCTATACAAGGTCAATAATCGTGGAATCAAATCGAGAATAAAGTGGATTTGCAAATCTAGGGGAGCAAAGGTGAGTTAATCTCACTCAGTTAAATTTAAATTTAAATGATTAAATTTAAATAATTGTTTGAATGGTTGAAATTCATTGATGTGCTATAGTATGTTATATTCTGGAATTGGCATATTATTTTATTAACATCTTTGGATGCAGGGAAAACAGGTTGGAGGGATGCAACTGGACCCCTCGAAATTATTTAGATTATTTAATTTTCTGTGTTCTGAATGTTTGATATCCTGTGGTGATTTTATGAATAATTGAAGTATTGAATGGTATGGTTGGATTGAATATCTCAGTAAAATAAATTATCAAATCTCTAGAATTGTATTTCCGAAAGAAATAAAAGAGTAAATTTTTAAGTAAAATAATTCTATTGAATTGGAATAAATTAATAATGAATTGAAAATAAAATAAACATGATTGCAAAACTCTAACAAATTTGGAATAAGAGGAATTTGAATTATTAGGGGTAATAATAAATTGTAAAGCTTCAGTTGTAATAATAAGAAGGAATTTTGGGAATTTGAAATCGGTATCTTCAGTTGAAAGGGTTCTTATTCAAAATGAGGAAATAAAATCTAAATGTTAATGAAATTTGAAATAAGTAAAGCAAGAATGAAAATTTATTTTAAGCAAAGTAAATTGGGAATAAATTGTAAATTGATTAAAGTGTTTTGGGATTTGACATTTAAAAGGGAAGTGAGATTTTGAAAATTTTAAACTGGGTTATCAAGTAAAATAAAATATCGGTGGATATTTTAAATATGAATTCAAAGAGGAAATTTATAAAGGGATGGAAATTCGTTTAAAAATAAATAGTGATTCTTTTTTTTTAAAGATGTGAAAGAGAAGAGTGTTTCCCGGGATAGCCAAGTACGATTTTAAAGCAAATTTTAAATATAAGTTAGAGGTTTTAATGTTGTTTTAAAAAGCATATCTTAGAAAATTTATTATTTTTAAATGTTTAGATTCTAAAATAAATATTTTTCAAAACTATTATCGTAATAATTATTAAATGACTTGGTATTTGTTTTAAAGAAAAATCTAGTTTTATATTTTATAAAAGTAGCCTTATTTATTAAATATTCCTAAAGTATATATTTTAATTAAGTATTAAAGTAGTTTTAAACTTTTAAGGCTATGAAGTATATTTTATAACTAAGTGCTTTTAAATTATTTTAAAGCTAAAAGTATTTTATACTTGGTGTTTCAGTGGAAATAAATATTGGGAAATTATTATGGGAAAGGAATATGTTTGAAACTGTCTTTAAAAAGGGTTTGGAAGTGAAATTATAACTTGTAAAGATATTTTGAGATAAATAAATAATTTGGGAAATTATTTATTGGTTGATGGATGTTTATGCATATTAATTGATAGTTAAATAACCAACTATCAATATTGGACAAAAATGCGTTGATCGTTTCGAAGAGACCGAGATCGAGATTTATTTCTCGAAAACCACTTCGATCTGGTTTGTACGTTCGTGGAAAATGAGTTTTTGATTTGAAGATGGAGCAGTGAAGTACAAGGGCTAGTCGCTACTAATCCTGAGGATATTTCCAAAATGAATGTAGTAGGAATAGTGCCTTCGGTTCCATTCGAACCCGGGATGGACTTGTATGGATGAATGCTTGTGAAAACATCGTCAGGTGGACGATGGGCATTCTAAGGGATATGTTCTAAAAAGGTAACGCTTAGCCTCAAGCCTCAACAAATGGGAATGACTGAAATTCAGGGTTTATGCAGCAAGGCTAGGTGGGTAGCACCCAAGCAGGGTGCGGTCATCCCTGTCTAGATGTCCCTTTTTATTTTCGGCTTATTGGGCGGTCGCTGATCCCAACCGTGGGGTGATCTCACTAGGGATTATCCAGTAAGGGGTAGTCCCGGTCTTGTGTTGCAGGGGAGCGGGCGTACTCCTCAGTACGGTGATCTTGGCCCCGTACTGTGACAGGTGGTATCCCAGTGCCTAGTCATTAGTTGGAAATCCATTCTCCCTACTAGCCTTGTACGAGTTTTGTTTGTATTAGCTACTTTGTGGCTAGTAGCTGGAATTTAATAGATGTAACAATTTCAGCTATTTTATAAGTATTTGTATATAGACCCTATTATAATATCAGAGGATTTCTATAAAAAGCATTTTAGCTATCGTAAGTTAAAAACCCGACATGTTTATTTGTGGCGTGGTCTTACGAGATGCTTTTGTTTTCAAAGGATTTTGGAAACTTTAATAATCAATTGAGTGTGATTTTCTCACGCTGGTATTCCAGACTGACTCAGGTGTTATTTAACTATGAAGCTCGGGCTAGACTGAGTATTATAGGATACAGGATATGATGC
Organism: Allium cepa; assembly: GCA_030765085.1. Classification (NCBI taxonomy): domain Eukaryota; kingdom Viridiplantae; phylum Streptophyta; class Magnoliopsida; order Asparagales; family Amaryllidaceae; genus Allium; species Allium cepa. The sequence continues at coordinate 855,363,319 of CM060931.1, forward strand.
AGTGGAGTTTAGGAGGCAAGAAGGATGGCGATACGTACTCCCGTACTTGTATATATATACATATTCCGCTGTGTTGAGTTGTTGTGTATCCATTTGTATAATATTGATGTTGAGATGTGATTGATGTACTCTGATGATGTAATATATGTAAACAGAGATATTTGACTTTTGAGCAAAGATCATTTATTATCTATTATGTTTTATTCCGCTGCGATGGTTAGATTTTGATGTTGTTTTCTATTTTCTTCTTCTACCTCTTCTTCTTTAACCCAAATGGTTCGTATTTCTGTATAACTTGAGTTGATTGTTGTAGAATAGTGTTAACTTAAGGGGTATGGATTTGCGGGTCGTTACAACAAGGCTATAGATGGTCGCTCCTAACTAGCCCTATTCTCTGTATTAGCAGATAGTATTACCTAGTAATACTCTTTGTTAATGTGGGTCTTAGGGTGGGGCATCATAATTTGGTACCAAAGCCGTGTTAGAACATTATCGCATATAATATTACGGATCTGAGACCTAGATGAATTAGAGTCCTATCCCCTTCGATGTGTGGTAGATAGTTATATTAATTATCTACGTAGGGATACGAATATTAAATGATTATCGGGATAATCATTTGGGGATCAAATTGATTTAAAAAATAATAAATATTAATTAGAAAAATTAGAATTTGTGACATTTAAATTCTTTAGTGAATAATGAACAAAATCTTTTAGAGTTGAGAAAGTTTTTGAATTAAATTGGAAAGAATTAAATTGAAGTGAACTATTTTCTTTAGTAGAAAATTTGGAAAATTTGAGCAAATAAGTTTAATTTAAATGACCTTGGAATAATCAGGGTTGTGCAGCAGAATTTTAGATATTGAATTATTTCGCTGTAAGGATTTTGTATATTTTAGTTGATTAGTTGATTGATTGTTAGTAATTGATATTTGGTTGAATTTATTTAAAATTGGATGCATGGGTGTTAGTGATAATAAAATAAATGCATCTTAAATTGTGATTACTTACTGTGTTAACTTATCCGAATGTTGTTTAAGGATTCCGATCGATATGTGGGACACCGTTTTATGAGTAGTGATTGCTAAACATCAAACTTGACATTTTGACATAAGTAATAATAAAAATTTGAAAATTTAAGTTCAATTTTTTTGTGTGTTATGGAATATTATGATGTCAATCTAGCTAAAGTGTAATCATGAATTGTTAATATCTTCTATATGATATGAGTTTGATATTAAATACTAATATGAATTTTTGAGATAGGTGCAGGTATCTGAAGTTAGATAGATATCTTTAAAAATAGTATAAATTGTTTGCTTAAGGAATATCAGCGAACTCGCTATTATTTCATATATAAGGCGGATTAAATATTGCATTTTAATGCTTTTTTTCCCTATGGGATGCCTCATCCTTGAGATAAGATGTATACTATGTAATCATATTCATATTGCAACTTTTTTAAATGCTAGCCGCATAAAAGAGACACTAGCGAAATTTTCCTTAAATTTAAGGCGTTAAAATATTTTTGAGAATTTTGATAACCAAAAACTCGGGTTTAGTGTTATAATTGGAGTGATATTAAGTTGAGCGATTATGGAAATGAAATTAGAAACCAATCAGAAAATAATTATTTTAAGAGGAAATTTATATTTTGAATTCTTTCGTTAAGGGAATTGCAAGGACGCGACTTTTTAAGGAGGGAAATCTATAACAACCCATACATTTGAGTTAATAAATAAGGGTTTTTATTGCAAATTTATCTATGTAAACTTGGGTAAAAATCTTCTTTATGTTCTTAAAATGATTCATAAATTTTGTATTGAATAAATCGCAATTTGATAGTTAAAAATCTATTTTTAACATATTTTATACTTTCGTACAAACATGAAAAAAATCCATTTTCAATAAATTATTTGGAAGTCCAACGACCACAATATTAAGTGATTTTGGTCTCATTATAAAATTTAAATATTGTGCTTAATTTTAGAGTATAAGATTATTTTTTTATGAGCTTTGCTTTAGGAGGTATTATTTTTCAAAGATTGACTAAAGTCGTGTTTGGTGTGTAATATATTACATTCTTTAATTAAAAAAGGGGTTTTGGGCTCGAATGTCTGTTCAACCCATTTTGATACTTAGTTAATTTATCTAAGTTGAGAATATTTTAGTTGTACCTTCATTCTTACAGTAGCTCTGGAATAAAATAAAAACCAGAAACTTAACCTTCTTCCTCTTTTCAATTGTAAACCCTGGAGCCCCAAATCAAGTTGCAAACATAGAACTTTTGTTCAATAATGATAGGTTAAGTGTTCTAAAACCTATCTCTATCTTCTAGAACAATAAAATAGTGATTTTGATCTTGTTTTATTTAGAATTGCTTGATGGTTGGATTTTTATTCTTGAGTTTTAGGTTATTTTGGTGAAGCTAGGGGTTTAGCAAGGATTATTTGGGGATCTAGCAAGCTATAGGAAGTTAAAAGGTGAGTTATTTAAAACTTGCACTTACTATCTCTAATCCATACAGATAATTATTCGTTGTTTTTTAAATTCAAATGAATGATTTATTGATTTAATTGCTCTAAATTTTGTTGTAAATTGGTTGCTTGAATTTGGACGATCACTTGATTGTTTGCTCAAAATTAAATGTAAGCATTGTTGTAGTAAAATAGCAATATCTTTGTGTACAATGATTCAAGTTGGTTCATTATTTTTGTGGTAAAAAGATATTTAAATAAGCTATAAGTTCTATTTTGATCATTTTTCGAAATTCTATGTTTAAAAGAGTCTAAATTAAGTTTGAAACTGATGTTATAACACATTAACTTATAATTTCTTGAGTTGACATCTGAGAGTAAAATGACCATAACTTTTTAACCATAAATCCGAATTAAGTATAATTTTTTGTTAGAAAGCTAAGACATTAAGGAACAACATAAGTTACTGCAAATTCTATGATTTAAAGGGTCGAAATTGGGTTTGAAACTGATACACATGCTCTGCTCTATTGATTTTCTAAGTTAAAACCTAAAATTAAAATCGTCATAACTTTTTAAAAATAAATATAAATGGTGCAAAACTTTTTCTGTTGAAAATATGACACTTTAAGGAACAAGTTTCATGTTATATGTTTTTGAAAATTCTTAGGATAAACAGGCCGAAATGGCGTTTCAAAACAGAAAATCTGTCATGGCCTATGATTTTTTGCTATTTTGTGATGTTGTTTAAATGTGCTTTGAATGTTTTATCATGGTCGTTTTGATATATATATATATATATATATATATATATATATATATATATATATATATATATTCATTGGTTTGTTAAGTTATAAATTGTGTTTAGATATGATATGAAAATCATACTTTGTGAAACCATTGGTCGTTACAATCTTGTGATATGTAATTGTGAATTTCTTATGCTTTATGGACTTTGTATCATTTTTGATTGAAAGCTTTGGAAATTTATGAATTTAAATCTATCTATTTTGTGAATGTATATAAATGCTTTGTTTGATATACAAATAATTTTGCGTAGAGAGTTTATTTAAGTTCTAAATATCAAACATGTTTTCTAAAGTAATTTAATTACCTTTATAAACGATTTTATGGATTTGAAATTTCAAATTTTGGATTGCACGAGGTTTTGACTAATTATTAAAACACTAATTTTGTTTTGAAAATTGATTTATGGATTCACATAAATGAATGCTTATATAAGTGGCTTTCGAGCTATGGTGTGTCAACATTATAACCTTATGGAATTTTAAAGAATAAATGTGATTTTGGGACATGAAAAATCTTCTTTTGCAAAATAAATGCCCTTAGAAAAATTTGGAATAACAGAATATTTTCATAGGTGATAAAATTAAATAAATGTTTTGAGAACATTAGTTCAATAATGTGGGGTGTACAAATAATGGATATAGTATTATCGATTGGTTTAAATAACACTTTATTGATTATGGTATAACTGATTGAATAAAATGTTTGAGTGGAATTTACTAAATCATTAACGAATACATGAATTTCACCGGGTAGTATGGGATTCTTGGGTTAAATTCTTATTATCAAATTGGGAAAGTACTTAACAATTTAGAGTTGTATTTTCTTCTAGTGTGCAACAAGTGGTTGCTAGATCCTTAATAGAATGTAGTTCAAGTTTTCCAGTGGTACCCATAATAAGTGATATTTACTAGCTTTAAGTAAATACTTGAATTTCACTATATGGTATGAGACGTATTGGTTAAATTCTAGTGTTAGTATTTGGCACTTTAGAGTTTACGCTCTTTTGGTGTGTGGCAAGTGGCTGCTGTATCTTTAAGAATTTTATTCCTTGATTTCTTTTCGAACATAATAATATAATAATATTAAAAAATGTTTATTTATCGAATTATGGTTTATACGATCACCATGATTGGTGTGGACTATCCTTGAGATCATTCTATGATTATTTGCTCCCGGTCTGAGCACAATCCTAGGTATCAGATCGGTTTGAGTGATACCAAATTATTTGTTTGTTTACCATGAGTTTTGAGTATAATCATTGCGATTGTTTTGGACAATTATTATGATCAGTTTGAAATAAGATCTCTTTGATTTTGGATATTTGGTTTCTGTGACTACTATGTTTTCATGGATGAAATGTATATTCTCATGCTTTTGTTCATGAAATAAATATATATTCTTATGCCATATGTTTGTGAAATATATATATGTTCTTGTGTCTTGTGATGGATGTTAAGTTAATTCTATGATTTTGTGTTTAGCAACTAGTTCTTGTTTGTGACTTAACTTATAACCCTGTTCTGAGTTGTTTAATAATATTTGTTTGCTTAGAGATATTATGTTTTGTTCTGTGAATTCAGTGTTCAATGATTAATATGGTTCGCGAGTTCAATGTATAACCATGTGCCATGTGATGAACACCAAGTTAAATTAATTCCCGTGACTCGTTATTTCAGGGACATCTATATTTACTTATATGTTATTTTTTTTGTATTCTATTCTCACCCATTGGATATTTAGAGATAGTCTGACCATTGTGTTATTTTGCTCGGGTCAGGCTGAGACTTTTCAAGTTACAGGACTGGTTAACTGATGAACGTTTGAGCTAGCAAGAAGATAGATACTTTTGACTTTTTAGTTTATCTCATTTAGGAAATTTGTGAATATATTTATAAGACGTATTATTGAGATTAGAGAATTGTAAAATTTGTATAATAATCGAGCTTAGTATTTCATTTTGTAAACTAAATAATTTGTATATGTAGAAGTTGAGATTTTTCTGCTGTGATCTGTGACTGTTATTTATATGATATATTATTATGATTTTGAGAAATCAATGTGCCTATTACTTTGTATTATACGGCACACGTCAAATTCAGTTTAGATATTAAGTGAAAAACATATAAATGACATGTCATTGTTAGTATAATGACATGTTCACATTTGATCACCCCTAACAAGCAGTATTCTCTAAATTAGTAGATGACATTACTTGTAATGTTCTTTGCTAATCTGGGCATCGCAGTGGGATTGTTACAGTTTGGTCCCTTCAAAATGGGAATAACAATCCCATATCATGGATAATAATATAAAATCAGGTGCTTATATACCAAAGCCTTCACCTCATAAAAGCGTCGAGGCATTTTGAGGAACAAAACCTCATACCTTGGCTTGGCCCATGAGGTGGAGGTGACTAAATTGGGGAAAATATCTACGTTTAGTGAGGTGCGGGCTGTTACAATATCTTTTCTTTTCTTGTAACCTAGCTCTGATACCAAATGTCACGATTGGGTTTTCTGAACCTGCCTCGATAGGCTTTTCTGCCATCCCGTTACCCTTCTACTTTTCAACATGAGGGCACTCCTGCTTTTCAAATCTGGTGAATCGAGTATTTTGGGAATATCTCGATGAGTTTCCCGTTTTGCTCTTTGATTTTGAGTTTAAGCAACAATTTGAATTTTCAAATCATTTAATCAAAATATATGTTTTTAGATATAGTTGGATTTTGTTTTTGAGTGAAGCAAAGAAGGTTTTCAAAATTATATAAAGGTATCTTCATTGGATTCTCAATTGTTGATATACTTTGTTATATCACAATTATGAAATACTATGGAATAAAATATAATCTTAGTTCTTTTGACAGAAAATTTGGGAAATTTGGGTAAATAAGTTTAATATTTAAATGATCTAGGGATAATCCGAGTTGCGCAACGGAATTTCAGACATTGACTTATTTCACTGTAAGTGATTATGTATATTTTGGTTGGTTGGCTGCTAGAAATTGATTGTTTGGTTGCATTTATCTAAAATTGGAAACTTGGATGTTAATGGAAATAAAAAAATGCATCTAAACTTGTGATTATCTATTCTGTTGACTTATCCATACATTATTTAAGGATTCTAATCGACATGTGGGACGCCGTGTTATTGATAGAGGGTTCTCGCTTTATGAATAGTGACGAAGACTAGACTCTTACCACTACACGCTGAACACAATCAAGCAAATCCAATACCCTTTAAATCACACAATTATAGAAAACCGATGACATAAAAGTTATGGCACAAAGTTTAAGCTTTACAGAACTTTGAACATTATCAAAATCCGATAAAAAACGAGAAAGTTATGCTTAAATTACCAACAACGTTTAACATAGAAATTTTACAGAGAGAGACTATTACTCTGTTAAAAACCCGATTTTTGGCCAAGAAGTCTTCAAAATATGAGAAATTAATTATATAAAAGTTATTCTTTAGAAAATTATTTTTCTACTGCAAAAAGAGCCAACAAAATTGGATTAATCAATCAAATGTTATGCCCATTTTACTCTCAGGTATTAACTCGGAAATTTTTTACATGGCGGCACTACAACATTAATTTCAAACTCAATTTCAACCCATTAAACAACAAAATTTCGAAACATGATCAAATGACAACTTGTATATAATTGAAAATACTTTATAGTACAAAAATATTGAGTCAATTTGGATTATTTTACTACATATTATCGCTGTTTTACTGCTGCAATTTTTTTACCAAATTTTTCGCAAATTTGAGGGGTTAGAATATTTTGAGAATTTTGGGAAATTTTGACAACAAAAGGTTTGAGTTTAGTGTGATAATTTAGAGTAATAATAATGAAATGGTAGGTGTGATTCCCCACTCCGAGACCCACATTAACAAAGAGTATTACTGGGCAATATTGTCTACTAATGCAGAGAATAGGACTGGTTAGGGGCGGCCATCTATAATCTTGTCTTAAATATCTATTGAATGCTCGATTAGTGCTCTATTTTTTTTTAACTACCACAAGTAGATTGACATATCCAATAAATACTTAACACAAAACTACAGGTGGCTATAGGATCTATCAGGACAAAATACAACAACTCAAATACATAACACATCACAAAACAACAAAAAAAATATATATATACACATATATACTGATACATCCCAATATAACACAAGTAATATATCATACGTGATACCAAGCTATGGAACCCCACCCAGAGACCCACATTAACAAAGAGCATTACTGGATAACATTGTATGCTGAAGCGGAGAATAGGGCTGGTTCGGGGCGACCATCTATAGTGTTGTCGTAAACATCTATTGAATACGTTGATTAGTGCTGTATATTTTTTTCCTTTCTCAAGTGGATTGACATATCCAATAAATGTTTAATACAAAACTACAGGTGGCTATAGGATCTATTAGAACAAAATACAAAAACTCTAACGCATGACACATCACAGAATAACAAACAGATATATATATATATATGTGTGTGTGTGTGTGTGTATATACACACTTATACAACACAATACAATAAAAGTAATGCATCATAATTGGTATGCCGACCACAATATACACATGAGTCAAAACAGTACACATATCAGAGCAGCGACGAAAGGACTACAACAAAAAGGACTAATAGATAAGTCCATGCGGAAGTAGAATAGGCTAGGTCCATAAGGGTACCGAACCTGAAACACCTCGTACTGACCCATGTATAAAGCATAACCGTGAGGATTTTTAAATGGGATTAGAATCAACTTTTCTATTTAATAATCAATTTTGATATGTGTTCCATACATGCATAACCGTGAGGACTTTTAAATGAGCATGAAAGCACATAAACAAATATTCCAAGTAATTCACCCATGCATAACCGTGAGGACTTTTATTGAAAGTGAATACTTTGGATGTTCTTATTATAGAAAAAATAAAAAAAATAAAAACGAATACTTTCCTATTTAAAATACCACATTTTGACATGCTATATTGGATTTTAATGAGTGATGGTCATTCGAAATATGATAGAAATAGAGATGACTATGGAATTTTTTTACCATCAAAAGTTATTGTAACCCTGTTTTAAATTTTTAAAGAAATTTACTAAATATACCGTCTCAAGTCGTAATATATGATTAATATCAATACTCATCACTTTTTTAATCACTATTTATCGTTTCAATAATCAGTAGGGAGTCAGATTAGTTAATGTAGTCATTTAAGATCAAATCCAAAAATAATTGTAAAATTAAATTTTCTGAAATGTCTAATATGAAATGAAGTCAGCAAAAACTATTTTATGAAAGGGGTTTTAAAAGAAAAATGTCTACAAATTGAAAATCAGTTGAAATGAAAAATATGCAGACGTTTTCTTTGAAAACGAAGCAACAAATGAATATCACAACATAAAACACGTTCCACCAGTACATTTTCTATCAACTAGGCTACCAGTGTAATCTGCATCTGAATTCCGCTTTGACTCAAGGTTACCATTAGTTGATATCATAGATCAAACCATGGAGTGTGCGACAAATACCTTATAATCATTTTGTAGCTTATAAAATGTAATTCCTTAAGGATTTGATTGAAACAGTGCAAATAAATAAACATCGAACATAATGACATGTCTAGAATCACTAAAATGAACAAATAAATCCATGAGTATCTTGAGTAATCATCAACCAATAAACAACAACATTTCTTACTACGAAACTTGTAATACCATTAGTCCGAACAAATTTATATGAACTAGTTTGAGGATGAAATGGTCAACATTTTTGCACAAATCAAAATCAAAATCAACATTTAGTTCCTCATCATATAACTAGCTAAATTAAATCAGATTATGGTGCAGATTTTCACATTTAATATATCATTCAACATAAATGTATCATTATCTATTTTACCTTTACGATAATTTTCAGTTGTTACCCATTGTGATTCTGCCACCTTTTTACTAGGCTAAGGAACTTCGATTTGTCGCCTTTGTGTGTCTGGAACAGCCAGAACAAGGTAGCACTTTTGTTGTTCCTTAGCCTACCACCATACCGACATGAGGAAATATTTTTACGAGCCATTTATTTTTATAGGTTCATGGTTGTTAGTGACAAAAAATTCAAAAAATATGTTTGAGTAGACCCAATACAATTTATATTTGTTCCTTTTGGCACCCAAATTTGATTGACTTTAAGGGATTTTACATTCGTGCCTTTTGAAACACAAATTGGAATGGTTTTCACGTATTTGGATTTGTACCAGCAATTGTTGTGATTATGTCCAGTTTTACCATAAATCGTGCACTTGGAATTTACTTTATTAATTTTGCTTCTATCACGTTCAGATTGAGTATACCTAAGTGCTTGTCTAGCAGAATTGAAAGTTTGTTTCCCTAATAGCATATTTATCAATCTTTCTCCTTTGAATTTTTTTTCTAAAGTTGTAGACAATTGTTGGACTTGTGTTTCGAGAGATTCATTTTCATTTAATAATAGGGTGCACTTTTTAATAGAATTTTCTCCCCTGGTGTTTCCACTTTCCTTCAAAATCATAATTTCTTTTTTAAGCGATTTATTTTTGATTTCTGATTGTTTCATTTCTTCTTCAAATGATGGAAATTTATCACACTTAGGGTTCTTGTTTCGATAGTTTATAACCAATTGATCAAGCTGTTTATTTTGTTCTGTCAAACTATCTTTTTGTGATTCAAGTTTAGCGTACTTCTCCCTAAGTCGTTTAAGACAGCCATTTAATTCGTGAAAATATATAAATAATTCTGATTGATTAAGTTTTGATACCTCGCATGGCTCATCGTCATCGTTGTCACTTATTTCTCCACGAAGACACATATTTGCTCTTTTACTCTCACTGCCAGTGCTTTTATCATTTTCATCACTTTCATCCCAAGTTGCTGCAAAGCTTCTCCTTTTCGGTTTCTTTCCTTTGTTGAATTGATTTTGAGGACAATTTGGCTTGATATGACCAGGTTTATTGCACTTGTGATAGATGATCTCCTACTTTTTTGAGCTGTCTAGAATATTGACAATTTTGTTCTTCAGTTGTTTATTTAGTGCAGGATTTCCATGTTTGCGGTTCCAGCTTTTGAATCTCTTTATTACCAATGCCAATTCAGCTACTCCATCATCATCATCATCAATATCTGTTGTTCCTTTGAGAGCTATTGATTTATTTCGAGTATCTTCTCCTCCACGTTCTTCCTTAAATTTGATTTCTAGCTCATAAATGGTGAGATTGCTGATGAGTTCTTCCATTTCAATTTGATTTATATCCTTTAATTCTTGAATGGAAATCACTTTTTCTTTAAAATTTCGTGGAAGAATTCTGAGGATTTTTCAAACTATTTCCAGCTCTATGTAACATATGAAATTCAAAAGTCGTCCATACATTTCTTTGACACTTTCATCCTTTGCCATTGTGCTAAACTTCGGCCGATCCTTTTGTTTCTTTGTTCCTTTTCGAATGCGAGGGTTTGGTGATAAAGCCTCCGCTTTATTCGAATTGACTTCTTATATGGTTTTATTCTTCAATTTGCTTTGAATGCTTCCTTTATTGAGTCTCTGGCTTTATTACTTGTGGTGGCTTCAAATGTCGAGCTTGAATGAATCGTACATTGAATTGGTACGTGTTTTCCTATTTTGATTTATACTTATACTAGACTTGATTTGAGTTCCAAATTTGTTTTTGATTTATAATAATGCTCTAGATTTTTGTCTCGAACTCGAATACCACTACCGATGTTGTTAATGGGTATTTTTAGGGTTCAAATTCCTTAGTTTACATACATATAACATCGGTTTGAATATTTCATGATTTTGTTTCTACGTTGATTTTTGATCGTATAATCTTGAGACCGCTAACTGGTTCGTTCCTTGATTGTAGCTTGGTATTTCAATTTGAGATATATACTTGTTATTTGTTGACTTGTTCGATTCCTTTTTGCTCTGACTTGTTCATCGTTTTAGTATACATACGAATTTGAACTTTTGAGACTTTGACTTGTTCACGTTACTGCAGCCTTATTTTATTCACAGCCTGGTCTGCAATTATGTATGTTGATCTAGTCGCACTTCATTTCGATTGCACTTGAGTCATGTGCTGCCTTGTATCTAACCATATGCATGTGTTGTGTGTCACTGCATATATGTACACATATGTATAGTATTTTTATATTGAGTCTGGCCTTGTTTTCGTTTGTATTATGTTCACCACTGTTTGGTTGTCGCTACATTTCCACATATGCATGCTGGTCTGGATCATCTTGAGTTTGGTCCGTCCTTTGTGTTTGTAGCCTTGTCTATATTGAAGATTAACTTGCATGTGGTTGTTGCATTGAATCCAACATTGTCAGTTGTTTGGTTGAGTTGAAGTGTCATCGAACTTTTGTCTATTTCATGGAGCATGTTCATTCAAGTTTGTTTATTGTTGTGTGTATTAATTGCTCTGATACTAGTTTGAATCCATGTTGTATGCATTTATGTTCCAGTTGCATTGATCGGGATATGTTGTTTTGGTGACACTCGAGCTTTGTTGCAAAAGTATAGAACTGTTCATGTATGGTCTGGACTTCATCAGTCTACATTATGTTGGTGGTGATGTCTGTTGTTTTGGTTGAGGCTTCATCTGCATGTATGCTGGTCTACACCATGTATTATATGACTCATTGTTCATTTTCAAAAAGAAAAAGGAAACAAGCCGACATAATAAAAAGGGGAATTCGCTTCTATTTTTTCGCTTGGGCCGGTTTCTTTTATATTTGGGCTTTGTATATAAATTAAGGTTAATTGTTCTAAATTGCTTTTAATTTTGTGATTTACTTTTAAACTTTTGTAATTCTGGTCGTGTGACTAAGGGACAAACTACGGTGGTGTAGTTCGAGAATTCGCAACTCAGTGGATGAGTTGTGGTAGGGTTTTGAGTGTAGAGTTAAGGTTAGTTGATAGTGGATGTCGCGAGTTTACGCATGTAGGCATTTGACTACTTAATTTCTAGTTTAAACCCCAGGGGCAGCACGTAGGCAGGGTTTTGCCGAAGCTGGGTAAATTCTATGTTGTTCTATTTCTGCATTTATTATTCTACTATTATCTATGCTGCTATTTTCTAATATATCCGTGTTGAAAATATTTTATAAACTTCTGCAATAATTTTTATAATGGATAGTATCACCCTATTCCCCCACTCTAGGGTGAAATCGATCTTGGAAGTGGTATTAGAGCTACGAACAAAAGCAATTTTTTTTCAAATTTTTTTTGATTTGTTTTCAAAAATCAATTTTTGTTTTAAAATTTGAATTTATAAAATGGGTTCTTTTAATAACACTTTTGCTGAGTGTTAGTCTATGTTAGACCACCAAATTTCAATGGTGAATATGCTTACTGCAAAAGTAGAATGAAATTTTTTCTTAAAATCATTGATACTTGGAATATTGTTGAGACAGGTTACAGAGCGCCAACTATAATAGTAAATAATCAGGAAATTGAAAAACTAATTGATCAATGATAGATCTAGAAAATAAATTACAGAATGCTAATGCTAAAGCCATGAATTTTATTATCTGTTCATTGGATCTTATTGAATATAATCGTGTCTCACATTGTCTACCTGCGTAGGAAATCTGGCACACATTTGAAGTGACTCATGAAGGAATATCTCAAGTCAAGGAATCTCTCCTTGCAATGCTTAATAGCGAATACTAGAACTTCACAATGACCAAGGATAAGAATGTTAAAGTGATTTATGCATGACTTTCCAATCTCATATACAAATCAACAGCTCTTGGAAAATCATACACAGAGTTGGAAATAGTCCAAAAAATCCTTAGAGTCCTTCTACGGAATTTGAAACAAAAGTTACAACTATTGAAGAATCAAAAGATTTGTAACAAATCAAAGTTGAAGAGCTCATCGGAAATCTCACCATTTACGAGCTAGAAATGAAATTCAAGGAAGAACGAGATGGAGGTGATACTCGAAAGAAGTCAATAGGGCTTAAAGGAACAATAGAAAGTAGCGATGATGATGATGAAGCAGCTAAGCTAGCACTATTAATGAAGAAATTCAAAAAGTGGAATCACAAATACAGAAATCCATCTCTAAATTGGAAATTGAAAAGCAGAATAGGAAAAGCACTAGACAACCTAGAAGAACAGGAGATCATCTGTCACAAGTGCAACAGACCCCGACACATCAAGCCCAATTGTCCTTGAATCAACACGGCCGAGAAAAAAATTTAAAAATGGGAAGTTTTTTAGCCACATGGAATAAAATTGATAATGATTATAAAAGCACTAGCAATGAGAGTGAGAAAGCAGATTTGTGCTTTAGAGGTGATATAACTGATAGCGATAAAGATGAGCCAAGCAAGGTATCAAAACTCACTCACTTAGATTTACTTATATATTTCCACGAATTAAATGGCTGTTTTGAAAGGCCTAGGGAGAAATACGCTAAAATTAAATCACAAAGAGATATTTTGATAGAATCAAATAAACAACATGACCAATTAGTAAAAACTATAAAAATAGGATCCCTAAGTGTGATAAGTGTCCAACATTTCAAGAAGAAATAAAAAAATCAAAAATTAAAATTAAATCACTTGAAAATGAAATTTTGATTTTGAAAGAAAGAAAAAATACTCGAACAGAAAATACTACTAAAAAGTGCACTCAATTATTGAATGAAAATGTATCCCTCAAAACACAAGTCTAACAATTGTCTACGACTTCAGGAAAATTTTCAAAAGGTGAAAGATCATCAAATATGTTATTGGGAAAACAAACTATTATTGTTAGACAAGGACTTGGGTATAATCAATCTGAACGGGCTAGAAATGTAATTTATCAAGTCAAATTCGAGCGCACAATCTGTAGAAAAATCGGAAAAAAACAATATTTGCTGGTATAGACCCAAAAATATCAAAACTACTCCAATTTGGGTTCCAATAGGCACAAATATAAAAATCCCTTAAAGTTAAACAAATCTGGGTGCCAAAAGGAACATATATAAGAAGTTTGGGTCTCCTCAGACTTATTTTTTTAAATCAGTTACCACTAACAACCATGGACCTATAAAAAAAATATGTCACAAAAATATTTTAGCGTGTAGGTGTGGTGGCAGGCTAAGGAACAACAACAGTGTTATCTGGATTTTGGCAGTTCCAGAAACACAACGGGCGACAAACCAAAATTCCTTAGCCTAGTACAAAGGTAGCAGAATCACAATGGGCAACAATGAAAAATTATCGTAAAGGTAAGAGAGGTAATGGTATATTCATCTTGAATGATATATTAATGTAATAACGTGCACCATAATCTGATTTGAATCAGACAATAAAATAAATGATGATTTTGATTCTGACTTATTCTTATTTGACTTGTTCTTTTTTTTTATTTGAGCAGAAATGTTGACCAATCACTTTTCAACTTTGAACTAATTCATATAAATTTGTTTGGTCTTATGATGGTGTTTTACTAGTATATGTAGATATATTTGACTTGACATTATATGTTGTGTTTATTTGTATACTTGGCTTCAAATTCAAATTCAAGAGAATTTCATTTAAAAGCTGTTGAAAATGATTTTAAGAAATTTGTTGAAACTTCACGGTCTGATCTATAAAAATCAAACTAATGATAATCTCGAGTGAAAGAAAAATTCAGATGCAGGTTACACTGGTAATCTAGTTGATAGAAAAATTACTAGGGAAATGTGATTTATGTTGAGACATTCAGTAGCTGCATCGTTTTTCAAAGAAAATATCTGCATATTTTTCACTTGAAATAATGTAATATCCCGGAATTTCAAGAAATTTAAAATGTGATAATCTCCTTATTAAATTATTTAAAATTGGTAATATGGTAACTTTCAAACAATAAATAATAATGTGTGGTTTTAAAATAGATTTTAAATAGAATTATTATTTTCAAATTTAATTTGTGTTTGTTTAAAATTATATATATATATATATATATATATATATATATATTTAAGTTGATATTAAAATGAATTTGAATTTAAATTTGGATTTAAATTTGAAATTTAAAAGATATATATCTTAAATATATTTTGAATTTAAAATATGTTATATGTGATTTTATTTAGAATACAATTGGTTTTTATTTTTATTTTCTTTAAAGGGTTTTATTTATATAAATTTATAAAATTACTTATTATATAGGAAAATAAATATAAAAGCTTTAATCTAACATTTAATAATAATAAATGCATAATTACAAGTGTTCAATTATAAAAGTTTATGATAACATGTGTTATGTGATTAATAAGTGTAATGACAAATGTTGTTGAATTGAACAGTGTCATTTCTTTTTACTTTCATTTTCTTTAAATTTAATAAATCATAATTTAGTTTATATAATTGCATACATCTCCTCTTTTCCATTTCTTTTTCTATCTTCATTTCTAAAACTCAATAAACTTAAACCTGTAAAACTTTACAAACCAAAAACATTATTCAATCCACAAGAAAATCAAAACTCAAAAGCCTGTAACGAATTCTCAAACTTAGATCAAAACCTGTAACCAATTATCAAACCTGGAATATCAAAACAACCTTCTCAAATAAAAGCCTATTACAAAAGATCAGCAAATAAGCTTCAACCTTCTCAAAGCAACATCAATTTAGTTTTAAAAGCTAATCATTTCAACATGAAGTTTCTAGTAAAACAAGCTTTTAAGCATTTTCTTCAACATTTCCAGATCTCAAAATACAGGCTTTTCTATTAAATTCAAGCTGAGTAAACATTTACTTAAAAAGCTTAAGTAGATAAAGGTTGTTGCACGTGAATTTCTATGATGAAGATTGTTTTTGCATGTGTATATACAAGTGTGAATTCTGTGTGTTGTTATGTTCAAACTATGCATGATTGTGCTTCTCAGCCTCTAGGTTACAGAGTTCAAAATTTTGATCAAAATTCATTATCTCTTGATCTAATCACTGTTAGGACTTGGGATTCAAAAAAATCTGTTTTTTTAAACATAGATTAGTGCTTAAAATTTTACATAAGTAAATAAAATTTGTAATTTTCAAGAAAATCCAAGAAGAACAGTGGAAACTTGAGAAATGTTAAAATTCAAATATCTTAATTCTTCGATTCAGGTATATAATCCGAATCATTATTTAAAATCATGATTATTAAAAGTGAAATCACATTTTCTAGATTTGTGTCGAGTATGCAATTCGAGGATTACCAGAACATGTGTTTTGGACTGTTTCTGGCGATAGGAGAGTGGTGAGGCCTTGGGGTTTCGTCTGGAGGAAGGTTGAAGTCAGTTGGTCTCGGGAAAAATATTAGGAAGGTGGATAAGCTACCGTGGCGGCGGCGTTGGATCGTAGAAGGGCTAATCTAAATTTGGGTTGAGATTTGGAAATGTTTTGCTGCAGCGTCTCTGGTTGATCGGAGTGCATCGGACCTTGGGCATCGGTAGCCTGGTAGTCTAGCGAAGCTTTGAACGAGATTGCTCGACCTCTTGTGATCGGAATCGCTTGGACGTGGAGTTTTTTCTGGCATAGGTTTGGTTCCAGGTTCGACTGTGAACCTCAATTTCGATCGACGGTGGTGATCGGATTAGGTTGCATGTAACGACTCGTAAAATTTTAATAATTTATAATGGCTTTAATTACGTGTTTAATCGAATTTTTGAGAAATTTTAAATAATATTGGAAATAAAAATTTAATATTTGGATTACGTCCAACTAAACATAGCAGATCTAAAATTTTCAATTTATTTTATCAAAATTTATTTAATTGTGAAATTCTATTATATTCAAGCTGGCTAATAAGTGGTGATAATAAATTTATTTTCAAGCCTGGATATTTTTCTATAGAAAATTTCTAAATCCTCTTCTGAGTGAGACGTCATTTTTCGTTTTTCCAAATTCGGACGTCTACTGCTTCATTTACCTTATATCTGACAAATTAACAGCATTTTCAGTTCCGATTATCGACTTTTGATCGGATGATCGTACCACTGATATCTGTATACCGTTGTGATTGTCTCGTCGTGCTGATCTCAATAGTATATTTATTTCTGTATTTTGAAATTCGGTACGGGGCGGAATCTGTAAAGCGAAAAACCGTATCGGTATCCGTTTTAAAACCCTTTTGTTTTCAAACTTGTGACGTGCCGCCCAAACAAAAATATAAATGTTGCTTTAATTAGTTGGCTAAAATTTTGGATGACCGTTGCTACTACATCAAAAATTTGTTTGATTAATGCCCAAATTACAGGCTGACTTTTCAGCATTTCATTCGTTATTGATTTGTGGTCCCAACGTTTCACTAGCTTCCTTTTCCACGTTATCGAATAAGAGCCGTTTCGTTTTAATAAATTAGCTGATCACAAGGGCATGATTTTCGTGACCTTTTATTTCCTTTCGTTTTATATATATTTATTTTGCCTTTATAACTTTGTTTCACTTCGTTCTTTCGTTTGTTTATTTAGCTGATGCTCTTTTACCTTTTCATTTTCAAACACCAGCTACAAAATTTCCTTCCTAACCTCCCACTTCTTCTCCCCTCATTTTTCCCTCACACTCCATTCTTCATTTTGATTTTTCCACTCACGAGGTCTCATGCCGATCCTCAACCAAGAACCCGCTCACCTTCCACCCTAGATCCGCCTCTGGCCTCCTCTCCTTGAACCCACATCTACCTCTCAACAGCAAGCTCCAGATCCACACCCTCCCCCTTTCCTTTGCCTTCACCATCCCCACGCAGATCCGCCTCGTGCCACCCACACCACCATCTCCTCCTACCGAGTCCACCACCAACGCCACACAGAACTCGAAGTCGGCTCTTGCCACTGCCTCTCCAATGCTTTGACCCACCTCAGACCGTGCCTCCTATCATCTTCGCCCAACAACCCGAGCTCCTCCGTGCCGAGCAACGGCGGCAGCCACGCCAGCCTCTGGCCACTTCCTAGTCCCGCCAAAGCCACCAAGCCTCCCTCATTGAAGCTTCCCTCTGCCTGACACTTCCCCAGGCTGAGCCTTTTGTTTAAGGTATTTTTGTATACTAGTTTGATTTTCACGTGTAGATACAAATTGATGTTTCGTGTATGTGATTAGTTATAAAACAAACTAGAGTCTGGTATAGATTAACTTGTACTGCATAAGTTGAGATATAGGGTTTGTTTGTATATATAATTTTTTCTTCTTTCCAGTTTGCTTTATGCGTATAAGACAAGTTTACATACTATAAGAAGTATATAAGTTATGAGTTTAGTTGTGGTTTTTTTTTTAGTTTATAAAACCTGTATATATTTTTAAGTATTGGTCGGAATATTTTCTTCATTTAAAACTATATTGTTTATGTGTACATTTCAGTTAGAACTGTGGCCTGGGTAGCTATATACGTGTTTTATTATATATTATATTAGTTTATAAAAAAAGGACAGTTTTAATAATATATGTTTATATAAATGAGCTATATATATGGTTAGGTAAAATAAATATTTTATACTATGTTCATACATTCATTTTATATACGGGTCAGTTGAGTTTTTTTCAAATTCTTCTCTGCATTCAATCTGATTTTTGATAGACGTGTTTATATGTATTATGTAATCTTATACCTGTCGTTTAAGTAGATTTCATAATGGAGTATGCATAGACTTTTAAACTAGTCATTTACTGCTAAGTTTATATAGTTTGCATATGAAGGTTTCACACAATATTATACTCAGTCTATATATATAAGGCTATAAAGAAAATGCAAGTTCTCTATTGGTTTATAAACAAATTTACTTGGTCTGTTTTTAGCCCATACGTATTTAAATAAAGTTTGTTTGCGAGAGTTATGTTTAATTATATAGGTAATATTTTTTTAAGCTATTTTGTAAGTTCACGTATAATATGGATATACTTCGTTTATATGTATGAACTTGTTTTTTTGAAAATTTTATTTTATAGAATTTTTCGGGATTAATTATTTAATTTAAACAAATATATGTTATTTTAAGTGTATGTTGATTTTAATAAAATGTAAGCTTGATTTATTATTTATTTATATGTTGAAACACATGTAAATAAAATTTGTGATGTTTTAACTTAGGATATAAATTTCATATGTATATATATAGTTATGGGTGGTTATATAAGTTCGCTTATACCGTTTATCTTCATCGTTCCAGTTCTGATCTGATCCGTTTCATCAATTCGAACAAATCAGCTTTGATCGTTGAATTCATGCCACTTTTGCTTTGCTTTGGAATTCGTGCTTGAATTTGTAATCCAACTCATTATCGTTCGTCTCTGGCCTCGAAAGGTGAGCAATCACTCACGATTAACGTTCTTTTATTTATTAAATTTGACTTCAATTGAAACGACAATTGAAATATGCTGCTGTTGGTTGTTTTACTGTTATGACTGCTATTATCTGTATCTGTTCACCTGTGATACCTGACACCATTATCGGTTAATTATTTATGTGATAATAATACAGATTGGTTGATAATTGATCGATTGATTGATTGTCATTTAAATTGGATGTTAATTACTACTGTTAAGTGATAACTAGTTTGCTAGTTGAATTTGGGGGAGTATAGTTTACAAATTAAGACGGATTACATACGACGGACCTTGATTTATTGAAACCTGACCCCGCCATATGTAAATTTGATTAGTTAAATTTGACCCATTAATTGTCGTAGAAATTGATAAATTATACTTTAAATCCTTGAACGTAGTTTGGATTAATTGTTGTAGTATTAAACTGAAATTGAAATGGAACGACAAGTGAAAAACTGAAATGTAATAATCTTTATCTACATGACATGATAGTGTAGATTCTAGAAATAATTATACAAATAACAATGCGAATAAATACGATTATTTCGGAGTTATTGATTTACTTATTGAATTGTTATTGACCGTTGTTATTACTTGTTTATTTACTTTGACACCATCCCTGTCATCACACTGCAATTCTCTTTTGTTATGGTTGTTTTGAATTGAAATGGGTTTAAATGATAGATCCAAGCGGGTTTTATTTAATTTAAATTTGGGATTTCGGGTGGAATGCTATCCACCCGTATACATTTAGTGTATGGATTGAAATGATAATATCCGTAACATTTGACCATATGATAAGAAATATATAGTTTTATTTATGTGTAAATTCTTAAATACATGTATAAAAGGGAAAATGATAAACATAGAGTTAATTATATCTAGTTTAATCAAGATGTGATTAAATACATAAATTATGATAAATATTTATGTAAATTTTATTTCGGAAAATTTTGCAATAATATTGAACAATTAGGATTGGGAAATAAAGTTGGGTTATTTTGAAATGGTATTTAGATAAGGATTTATTTATCTAAATCAAATTGAAATTTATCGAATGAGATATTTCACGTTTAATAAAATTTAAGAAATTTGGGTAAAGTGTAATTCATGATCACTAAAATGATATTGATCGAATAAGGGAGGGTTCAAGACTAGATAATAACGATGTAAGAGAAATCGAGAATCTAGATGAAACTGTCAAATTTAAATTGTTATATATAAGCTATGAACTATAGTGTAATTAAATGGTTTAGAAATTCGGATATGTATTTGGAACCAAGATAGTCGAATCGGTTATGTAGATAACTAATCGAATTAAGTGAAATTTGAGTTTGAACTAGATTGGGAAAAATTTGGTTAAAATGTTGAATACTTAAAATATGGAAATATATTGAAATAAAAGGGAAAATTGGGATATCAAATCCAAATTTGAGAATTATAAATTTAAGTGGGAATTTTAGGAAGATTTAACTGATGAAATGAGATTGGATTTAATTTAAATAGGAAGGTCAGGTTGATGTGAACAATTTGTTAAGTTCAGGAAATTGAAATACTGTACTGCATACCTTACTCAATATATAGATACTAGTTTGG
Source organism: Allium cepa (assembly GCA_030765085.1). Classification (NCBI taxonomy): domain Eukaryota; kingdom Viridiplantae; phylum Streptophyta; class Magnoliopsida; order Asparagales; family Amaryllidaceae; genus Allium; species Allium cepa. The sequence continues at coordinate 855,384,543 of CM060931.1, forward strand.
GAAATATGATTATTCGAAGTAAAAATTGACTGTTGGGTTGAAGTATAAATTAAGTGAATGACTATAGTGTATATTTCTACCCTGTAGATAGTTCTATGGACCCTGCGAGGATGGACATCCCAAACATCCTTTAAGTATATTGTATTTCAGTTGATATTTCATTTGAGTTGAATTTATTGATATAAGAATGTTAATCCTGACTCGAGTGTTTTGTGTTTTGCTTTACGCTCGGGTCAGACCGAGAAATCCAGCATTCGAGACTCACCTTCGGAGATTGGAGCTTCATTTGGAGATCCAACTATCGTTTCAGCTTTCAGTTTTCTAGTTGACTGGTTCAGAGAAGTCATCGGCTCGTACTGAAGACCTTTCTGTATTCCAGAGATTCTGATGTATTTTATTTTAAACTCTGATGTATAGTAGCTTCATGAACTACTATTTTTCTATTCCGCTGCATTATATTACTCTGTGTCTGTGATCTGTGTTTGATTTATTTACTGTATATTTTAAGTTTTGCCAAATTAAATTAACAATTCGGTATTTTGAATTTTTCAAGTCGGACATGTACAGTTTTAGTGTCGATTTGAATGGTCCAAAATAGCGGGTCGTTACAGTTGGTATCAGAGCTTTGGCTCTAGGCAAACCTTAACATATATGGTAAATTTATCTACAGAATCACTTTCGCGCGAGTTGAATCTCTTCCCTTTTGACTCGATTTCCTTTGAATTTTGGAATGTCCCTCGGTTCTGAAATTCATTCTTGTCTCTCCCTTATTATATTCGTTCGACTCTGGAGTATCCCATAGCTCCACTAAATAATTAGTAAAAAGGGGGTGAAAACTCCTTTACAAATTACATCGATTCACCGAAGATTTTTGTATCCTCGGTTTACGATGCTGCTATATCTTGGTATGTCGAATTCTATCTCTGGCGATCGAATGTCGATTTGCTTTAGAATTCCGCATCAATTATATTCCTGAAGTCACGGTTGACCCGGTTAAGGACGCCCACGATTTATAGAAAGATATCCATCTTCTATTTTGTATTTTGATTTTCTCAACTTTGTTGAGTCGATCTTCGTATCAGGATTCTATTGATTAGAGTTCCTCTAATTTAAATCTCCATCTTCGTTTGAAATTCATTCTTAAATTATCCTTTGAAAATCGGGTATGTTTGTATTCTGAAATTGCTTTATATATCAAAATTTTATTTTAATAACTATGATTTTTCCTATATATAAAAAGAAATTGTTTTCAATAAGGATTATATACCTATATATATAAAGCAAATAAGATATGTTATTCTATATAAAAAGTTTTGAAAGGATTTGAAAATTCGAAAAATTATAAGAGGTTTATTTATATAAAAATGATTTATAACTGTAAAGGCAAATTTGAAATTCGAGGATTAAATTCCGGTATTTGAAATTGGTTTTAAGATTTTGGAAATATATATAAATAATACGATTTAAAAGTATTTTTCCGAATAAGAAATGTCTCAAATGAGTTCAAATGAATTCCAATAATTTTGAAGAAACTTCAAAGAAGTTTTCAAGAAATTAGAAGTCCAGAACTCACTGTTTCGCTGGAAAATAATTTCGGTGATGAGTGCACGCATCATCGACATTGCTTTTCGAGTTTAGAGTGGGGGAGAGGCCACTCTAGTAGCTTTGCTATGCGAGTGATATTGTGAAACAAATTTTGATTTCAAATTCCGAAGTATAATTTGACGTTTCGAAAGATGTAGGTATATATATTTGAAACAATATAAAGTGAGACCGGTGTTCAGTCCTCGAGTTTTTGATTTGACTTATAATAACTCTATTTGATTTCAAACTCTTGAACTTGGAAATTTGATTTCCCTAACTATTTTGATTGTTCGAACACTTCCGAATCGAGGTTAAATTTTCAAGGCTAAGAAATTTCGAAGAGTATAAAATATTTGATAGAGAAAAAAAAAGCTTAGTTTTGTATGTTCAAATATGAAGAGTATGACTTAAGTAAATTTGAAACTTTTAATAAATAAATAATCTGCAAGGAGGAAAATTGGATTTTACATATGGAAATAAATAGTTAGAGGTTTTAAAAGGGATAATTATAAATTGGGAAACCATTTTTGAGTATAATTGATTTTGAGAGAATATTCGGTTTTGAAATTAAATTGAAAAAAAAAACCCAGTACTTATATGGTGATTTCGAAATGAATTTGTTCAACTTGAATTATTTTAATTCGGAGACTGGAAACTTTGAGATTTAGATATTTGATCTGAAAGAAAATTTGGTGAAATCATATATGATTTTGGAACAGAATTGATATTGAAATGATTTGAAATTGAGAACCTTACTAAGCACTTGATTTGGGAGTGGTCGGACTTAAATAAAATGGATTTGTATAAATATGAAATTGATTTAAAATCTATTGATTTGAAAGGTACTCAATTTAGAAAGAGAATTGTATATAATCAAAGTCTATATAAGTATGATTTGATATACTATTGATTTGGAAAGTATTCGATTTGAAAATAGAGTCCTATATATATGGACCTTATATAAGTACAATATTTGAAAGTGATTTGAAAAGGTACTATATGATATATATATTTTCCAAGTAAAGATATGGAAAGTGCCTTCTGCTTGATATCCGCTTTGTGGCCACAGCGTGGATTCATTCTATCGATATTATTCTCTCTGATTTTGGTTTTCCGGATGTAATACTCGAGTATTCCCACCGTGGCGTAACCCACGGTTTCTTTTTCTCTCGTGAATGCACAGCGCAAGTGCCTGGCTGAGTCTTGCCTAGGGGTACGGATTGTTTCCTGGGGGAACCAGGCGTAACCATTGTGTATCCTGCACTCTACTAGTCATCATGGCGTAACTCGCAGGGCTGAGAAAGCTTACGGATATGGATTGTTTCCTTGGGGACCCAGGCGTAACCATTGTGTATCTGCGAACCATGGTCGGACAAAGGTTTTGGTTGGTTGTTTGTTTGGATTGTACTTTCCATATCTGTTTTTAAAGGTTTTTCAAGTATTTTCACTGGGTGTTGAAACGGGTCTACTAAGTACTTGAAGAATTCTAGCTTTGCGCCTGATCAACGCATGGCCAGAGTCTGCAAGAACGAGGATAAACTTGTTGAAACATCGAGTTATAAAAGTAGTTTCGAAAGGAAATTTATTTTGATATAATAGTATTTTATTATAAAAGTATTATTATAAAGGTATTTATTATAAAAGTATTTTTCCCAACAAAGAAATTTTGAATTAATATTTGAAATTTAAATTCTTATGGTTCTAGTTTAATTATTCGTGCCCGATACTATTCCTTGCATCTACCTTATCTGCTCAGTTTAGTTATTCACCTTGATTCTGTTTTCCAAATCTACCTTCCTTCCTTGTTGGATATATCCTTTTTAAATATTGCTTATTTGTATACTACATTGTTTAATAGAAAATTTTAGTGTTATAAATATTTTGATGTTACTAATTTAATAAAACATGTTTAAATAAAATGATTATTGATGTATCTACAGTGTTGAAAGTATCTTAAGATAAAGTAGTAAAAAAAAAAAAAAAAAAAAAAAAATTCAAATGAGTTTGGGAAAAATATTAAAGTATTAAAGAAAATTGATTTTAAGTAAAGTTTTCAAGTGAATATTTCAAGTAAAATTTATATAGTTTTAAAGTTTAATGTTTATCTTCTCTTTCAATCTATTTTCTGTCTGGTTGTATCTACTCTCCTACCTTCTTCCTTTTCGGGGACGAAAAGTTTTGAGTGGGGGAGAGTGTAACGACTCGTAAAATTTTAATAATTTATAATGGCTTTAATTACGTGTTTAATCGAATTTTTGAGAAATTTTAAATAATATTGGAAATAAAAATTTAATATTTGGATTACGTCCAACTAAACATAACAGATCTAAAATTTTCAATTTATTTTATCAAAATTTATTTAATTGTGAAATTCTATTATATTCAAGCTGGCTAATAAGTGGTGATAATAAATTTATTTTCAAGCCTGGATATTTTTCTATAGAAAATTTCTAAATCCTCTTCTGAGTGAGACGTCATTTTTCGTTTTTCCAAATTCGGACGTCTACTGCTTCATTTACCTTATATCTGACAAATTAACAGCATTTTCAGTTCCGATTATCGACTTTTGATCGGATGATCGTACCACTGATATCTGTATACCGTTGTGATTGTCTCGTCGTGCTGATCTCAATAGTATATTTATTTCTGTATTTTGAAATTCGGTACGGGGCGGAATCTGTAAAGCGAAAAACCGTATCGGTATCCGTTTTAAAACCCTTTTGTTTTCAAACTTGTGACGTGCCAAAAATATAAATGTTGCTTTAATTAGTTGGCTAAAATTTTGGATGACCGTTTCTACTACATCAAAAATTTGTTTGATTAATGCCCAAATTACAGGCTGACTTTTCAGCGTTTCATTCGTTATTGATTTGTGGTCCCAACGTTTCACTAGCTTCCTTTTCCACGTTATCGAATAAGAGCCGTTTCGTTTTAATAAATTAGCTGATCACAAGGGCATGATTTTCGTGACCTTTTATTTCCTTTCGTTTTATATATATTTATTTTGCCTTTATAACTTTGTTTCACTTCGTTCTTTCGTTTGTTTATTTAGCTGATGCTCTTTTACTTTTTCATTTTCAAACACCAGCTACAAAATTTCCTTCCTAACCTCCCACTTCTTCTCCCCTCATTTTTCCCTCACACTCCATTCTTCATTTTGATTTTTCCACTCACGAGGTCTCATGCCAATCCTCAACCAAGAACCCGCTCACCTTCCACCCTGGATCCGCCTCTGGCCTCCTCTCCTTGAACCCACATCTACCTCTCAACAGCAAGCTCCAGATCCACACCCTCCCCCTTTCCTTTGCCTTCACCATCCCCACGCAGATCCGCCTCGTGCCACCCACACCACCATCTCCTCCTACCGAGTCCACCACCAACGCCACACAGAACTCGAAGTCGGCTCTTGCCACTGCCTCTCCAATGCTTTGACCCACCTCAGACCGTGCCTCCTATCATCTTCGGCCAACAACCCGAGCTCCTCCGTGCCGAGCAACGGCGGCAGCCACGCCAGCCTCTGGCCACTTCCTAGTCCCGCCAAAGCCACCAAGCCTCCCTCATTGAAGCTTCCCTCTGCCTGACACTTCCCCAGGCTGAGCCTTTTGTTTAAGGTATTTTTGTATACTAGTTTGATTTTCACGTGTAGATACAAATTGATGTTTCGTGTATGTGATTAGTTATAAAACAAACTAGAGTCTGGTATAGATTAACTTGTACTGCATAAGTTGAGATATAGGGTTTGTTTGTATATATAATTTTTTCTTCTTTCCAGTTTGCTTTATGCGTATAAGACAAGTTTACATACTATAAGAAGTATATAAGTTATGAGTTTAGTTGTGGTTTTTTTTTTTTAGTTTATAAAACCTGTATATATTTTTAAGTATTGGTCGGAATATTTTCTTCATTTAAAACTATATTGTTTATGTGTACATTTCAGTTAGAACTGTGGCCTGGGTAGCTATATACGTGTTTTATTATATATTATATTAGTTTATAAAAAAAGGACAGTTTTAATAATATATGTTTATATAAATGAGCTATATATATGGTTAGGTAAAATAAATATTTTATACTATGTTCATACATTCATTTTATATACGGGTCAGTTGAGTTTTTTCAAATTCTTCTCTGCATTCAATCTGATTTTTGATAGACGTGTTTATATGTATTATGTAATCTTATACCTGTCGTTTAAGTAGATTTCATAATGGAGTATGCATAGACTTTTAAACTAGTCATTTACTGCTAAGTTTATATAGTTTGCATATGAAGGTTTCACACAATATTATACTCAGTCTATATATATAAGGCTATAAAGAAAATGCAAGTTCTCTATTGGTTTATAAACAAATTTACTTGGTCTGTTTTTAGCCCATACGTATTTAAATAAAGTTTGTTTGCGAGAGTTATGTTTAATTATATAGGTAATATTTTTTTAAGCTATTTTGTAAGTTCACGTATAATATGGATATACTTCGTTTATATGTATGAACTTGTTTTTTGAAAATTTTATTTTATAGAATTTTTCGGGATTAATTATTTAATTTAAACAAATATATGTTATTTTAAGTGTATGTTGATTTTAATAAAATGTAAGCTTGATTTATTATTTATTTATATGTTGAAACACATGTAAATAAAATTTGTGATGTTTTAACTTAGGATATAAATTTCATATGTATATATATAGTTATGGGTGGTTATATAAGTTCGCTTATACCGTTTATCTTCATCGTTCCAGTTCTGATCTGATCCGTTTCATCAATTCGAACAAATCAGCTTTGATCGTTGAATTCATGCCACTTTTGCTTTGCTTTGGAATTCGTGCTTGAATTTGTAATCCAACTCATTATCGTTCGTCTCTGGCCTCGAAAGGTGAGCAATCACTCACGATTAACGTTCTTTTATTTATTAAATTTGACTTCAATTGAAACGACAATTGAAATATGCTGCTGTTGGTTGTTTTACTGTTATGACTGCTATTATCTGTATCTGTTCACCTGTGATACCTGACACCATTATCGGTTAATTATTTATGTGATAATAATACAGATTGGTTGATAATTGATTGATTGATTGATTGTCATTTAAATTGGATATTAATTACTACTGTTAAGTGATAACTAGTTTGCTAGTTGAATTTGGGGGAGTATAGTTTACAAATTAAGACGGATTACATACGACGGACCTTGATTTATTGAAACCTGACCCCGCCATATGTAAATTTGATTAGTTAAATTTGACCCATTAATTGTCGTAGAAATTGATAAATTATACTTTAAATCCTTGAACGTAGTTTGGATTAATTGTTGTAGTATTAAACTGAAATTGAAATGGAACGACAAGTGAAAAACTGAAATGTAATAATCTTTATCTACATGACATGATAGTGTAGATTCTAGAAATAATTATACAAATAACAATGCGAATAAATACGATTATTTCGGAGTTATTGATTTACTTATTGAATTGTTATTGACCGTTGTTATTACTTGTTTATTTACTTTGACACCATCCCTGTCATCACACTGCAATTCCCTTTTGTTATGGTTGTTTTGAATTGAAATGGGTTTAAATGATAGATCCAAGTGGGTTTTATTTAATTTAAATTTGGGATTTCGGGTGGAATGCTATCCACCCGTATACATTTAGTGTATGGATTGAAATGATAATATCCGTAACATTTGACCATATGATAAGAAATATATAGTTTTATTTATGTGTAAATTCTTAAATACATGTATAAAAGGGAAAATGATAAACATAGAGTTAATTATATCTAGTTTAATCAAGATGTGATTAAATACATAAATTATGATAAATATTTATGTAAATTTTATTTCGGAAAATTTTGCAATAATATTGAACAATTAGGATTGGGAAATAAAGTTGGGTTATTTTGAAATGGTATTTAGATAAGGATTTATTTATCTAAATCAAATTGAAATTTATCGAATGAGATATTTCACGTTTAATAAAATTTAAGAAATTTGGGTAAAGTGTAATTCATGATCACTAAAATGATATTGATCGAATAAGGGAGGGTTCAAGACTAGATAATAACGATGTAAGAGAAATCGAGAATCTAGATGAAACTGTCAAATTTAAATTGTTATATATAAGCTATGAACTATAGTGTAATTAAATGGTTTAGAAATTCGGATATGTATTTGGAACCAAGATAGTCGAATCGGTTATGTAGATAACTAATCGAATTAAGTGAAATTTGAGTTTGAACTAGATTGGGAATTTTTAGAAAACTAGATTGGGAAAAATTTGGTTAAAATGTTGAATACTTAAAATATGGAAATATATTGAAATAAAAGGGAAAATTGGGATATCAAATCCAAATTTGAGAATTATAAATTTAAGTGGGAATTTTAGGAAGATTTAACTGATGAAATGAGATTGGATTTAATTTAAATAGGAAGGTCAGGTTGATGTGAACAATTTGTTAAGTTCAGGAAATTGAAATACTGTACTGCATACCTTACTCAATATATAGATACTAGTTTGGGAAATATGATTATTCGAAGTAAAAATTGACTGTTGGGTTGAAGTATAAATTAAGTGAATGACTATAGTGTATATTTCTACCCTGTAGATAGTTCTATGGACCCTGCGAGGATGGACATCCCAAACATCCTTTAAGTATATTGTATTTCAGTTGATATTTCATTTGAGTTGAATTTATTGATATAAGAATGTTAATCCTGACTCGAGTGTTTTGTGTTTTGCTTTACGCTCGGGTCAGACCGAGAAATCCAGCATTCGAGACTCACCTTCGGAGATTGGAGCTTCATTTGGAGATCCAACTATCGTTTCAGCTTTCAGTTTTCTAGTTGACTGGTTCAGAGAAGTCATCGGCTCGTACTGAAGACCTTTCTGTATTCCAGAGATTCTGATGTATTTTATTTTAAACTCTGGTGTATAGTAGCTTCATGAACTACTATTTTTCTATTCCGCTGCATTATATTACTCTGTGTCTGTGATCTGTGTTTGATTTATTTACTGTATATTTTAAGTTTTGCCAAATTAAATTAACAATTCGGTATTTTGAATTTTTCAAGTCGGACATGTACAGTTTTAGTGTCGATTTGAATGGTCCAAAATAGCGGGTCGTTACATTGCAGCATTGATGGTCGATGTGCCGGAGGGTTCATCGGAGGTCGGAGTCGGCTCGAACGCCCGTGCATGTACACGGTGGTTTTAGTGTGTTAGGTGTTTTGGTTGTGGGTTTGCTCGAAGGGGGACTCGGGAATTTGGGGGTAGTGACTCAAGTATAATCTCGAGTAGAACGAAAGTGTTCTTAGGTTAAAGGTTTTTAATTTAAATAAAAGTTCAAAAAAATTGAAAGGAGGTGGTTTACTCGGGGCAAGACCCAAGTGGTCTTCCGGTTGAACCCAAAAAAGGGGTAAAAGCAAGTTTTTAAAATTCAATTTGAAAGTAGTTTAAACTATTACTTGATAAATGTTTTAAGTTGTTTAAAGGAAGTTAAGATTTGGTAACTTTAATTTGTTAAGTTAAATGATTATTTTGTTTTAAAACTTAATTAAATGATTTACTTAAGGAAGTTAATTATAAAGATAAAACGTTTTTATGATAATTAACTCATTAATAAGGATAATGTTTTATCCTAAGTTTAATTAAGGTTTTAATGAGTTGAGATTGATTAAGTTAATTAAGTAATTTAAGTATAATTAATTAATTTAATTAATTAACGATTAAGAATTAATAAATTAATAATTAAGGGTTATAAGAATTAATTATTGGTTAATTAATTTGTAATTAAGGATTATTAATTAGATAATTAGAGATTATTAATTAAGGATTAGGGATTAATTAAGTAATTAAGTTATAATTAAGCATTAATAAATTAAGTAATTAGAGATTAATTACTTAAATGACGATTACTCTGATATCCCAGAAATTTAGACAATATCAATTTAATAATCTTTACATAAAATTAAATTGATATTGATAATATTGATTAATAAAATATGTTTTGGTTTAATAATCTGATTTAAATAAATATTTAATTTGTGATTTTATCTTTTTAAATGCTAAAATAAATGTTTAAATTATAATGTGTATATATTTATATATATATATATATTATAGTTTATCTTTGTTTGGAATTTGACTTACATAACAATGAATAAATAAAGCTTTGTTTTTAAATTCTAATAAAATATTAAGTAATTAGGAAATTATGTTTTAATTAATATTTAGTTTTTAAAAATCTATTTAAATTAATAACTTTATGGTTTGATAATATTTACAATAAATGTTATATTGTTTAAAATTTGACTTAGCTTAATTTTTATTTTTAAATAAATGTTGATTTTATTTCTTTTTAAAATATTATTTGATTAAATATGAATTGAGACTCTTTTATATAAGTTTAAAATATAAGATAACATATGATTTTAAATTCATTTAAATATAAAAGTGATTTATAATTCCTTATAAATCATATAAAATTTGTTAATTGTTATTTTAAGCCATATAAATAAATATTCTATTTTTCATGATTATAAAGAAGAATTAAAATAAGGAAATAAAGTCTTCATTTTTAAATTGAATAAATAGATTTTAATTTTAATTTCAAAAGTTTAATTGATTTGAAGTTTTATTTTGAAATTAAAATTAATTGATTCTTTAAAATATTTGTATAAGTTTTAGTTTATAAATTATTTTATATACATTTACTTTTAAAATGAGAAATTCATATATATTCATAGACATAACATAAATTAAAGAAAAACTCTTTTTAAACATTTAAAAATGTAACTAAATTTAATTTAAAACAAGTGTAATCTAGTTAACAAGTCTAAGCTACATGTGTTAGTTGAAAATCAAACAAATTGACAAGTGTCATTTAAATTCTATTTTTCTTTTATTTATTATGTTAAATTTATTTCAGCCTCTTTTAAAATATTTTCATTTCCCCTTATTCTTCTTTTCAAAACAAAAGATAAAGGAATCAAAGATAAAACACTTCACTTAAAAATCTAAACCCTAAAAAACAGATCTGCATATTCATTTCAAAAACAAAGATCTGTAACTCCTTTCAAACCAAAACTTGTAACCAGAATATCAATCTGCAAATTCATATTGGAGTTTGCAGTTGTACCTGAAGATCACTACAAATTTTAGCATATCAAAATGAATTTCTGCATTTTATTATGGCCTGCATGCATATTAATTGGGTCAGAGTTTTAAGAACTTCAAGCCTCCTGCATGAGTGTTATCTGAAATCAAAAGCTTTTTCTTGAATCATGATGGCTCTGTTTTTCTGAAAAATAGGTGACTAACATTTTCTTTAAAATAATTTAAGTTAATTATTTAAGGTGATAAACCAAGAATGATTAATCAATAGAGATAAATGATAATTAATTTAGTGAAGTTATTTAAAATAAAATAATTTCAGATCATTAATTTATATAATTAATGATATAATTAAGGATTGATTAATTAAGAATAATTAATCAATGAAGGTATTAGTTAATGTAATTAATTAAGGATTAATTAATGAAGTAATTACAGGTTAATTACAAGGTTTGGTTTGGAATAATTAATTTGTGGAATTAATTAGAGATTAATTACTTGAATGTAATTAAAGGATAGTTAATCAAGATGATTAATTAGGGTAACTTGCTAAGAATAATTAATTGATATATAAGCAAGATTTATATGGATAAGTAATTAATTTAATTTATTTTAAATTAATTAAGGAAGACGTGATTAATTTAATTCATTTAAATTAATTATAGGATGGTGATTTGATAAGTCATTGCTTATGAATGATGATTGATATTTATTACCCTGAATGGTTGAGATCTCAGTGGATGTTATGGTTGCATTGAGTTGATAATATGATTTATCTGTTGAAGTTGATAATATAGATTATCTGATGTGATGATAATATTGATTATCTATTATGATGTTGAGAATTATCTATCTGTGTGTATATAGATAATGTTGATTGGATTGTTTTAAACTTTAAAACAACTTGGACCTAAAAGACACGCTTTGGATTTCGATGAGACCGGGATCGGGTTTCCATATTTGGATATCCGAAAACCACATCGAATCCAAATAACGTTAGGTCGTAAATTCTAATGGAGCTTTGTGAAGACTCGAGGTGTAAGGGCTATATGTCAGTATAACTCTGTGGGTGATTCCGTGATGAGTTGACCGAATAGTGCTTATAGATTCGAGATTGTGATTTAGAGTGCAAGGGTTATTGTCGTTAACTCTGAGGGTGATTCCAAAATGAGTGTAACGAGATAATGCCTTTGGTTTCGTTCGAACTTGGAACGAACTTGTATGGATTGAATGCTTTCATAACATCGTCAGGAGGACGATGAGCATTCTAAGAGATGAGTTCTCTTAAGGTAATCGTAACCTCAAGCCTCATCAACCAGGAATGGCTAAAACAGGGGAGGTGCGGCAAGGCTTCGTGGGTAGCTCCCACTGGAGAGCAAGATTTACCCCTGTCTAGAAGTCCCTTTATATTCGGCTGTGTGGGGCAGTTGATTGCAACAACTGCCGGGGTTGTCTTGTTCGGGACTGTTCAGTAAGGAATGGTTGCGGTCTTGTGTTGCAGGGGAGTGGGTGTACTCCTCGGTATGGTGATCCAGGCCACGTACTGTGACGGGCGGTACCCCAGTAGCCCTGCCATTGTATGGAATCCAAAATCCAATAAGTGTCGTACGTATTAGTTGTAAGCATTCCAGCTATTTCTGTATTTTACTTGAAAACCCTAGACACTATTATAATATCATCGGATTTCCTATAAAATGTTTTGGTTAGCGTAAGGTAAAAACTTTTCCATGTTTATGTGCGGGAAGTCTTACGTGATACCTTTCTTTTCAAAAGGTTTTTAAAAGTTAAGCAACTTTAATCTGTTACTCACACCAGACCCATGTCTGACCCAAAGTTTATCTTTGTTTTCTTAAACTCTTGGGTACTCAAATTTTTACGAGTAGCCAAGGGATTCAGGTTAGCTTTGACGAATAATGGAGGAGCAATGGAGCAGGAGGCTTCTGCGTTAGATATAGTTTTCCGCTGTGTTATCTCCTGTGTTGTGATTGTATTGAGTTGTAAATACTAGACAGGTGTTTATAACTGTCTAGTATATGTGATGCGTATGTTGTGTATCTCTGATTGGTATTGTATATTATGTAAATACTTATGTTATTAATATAATTTATTCGTTCCGCTGTTGAGACTCTAGTGTTGTTTCTTCTTTCTCTTCTTTATTTTCTTCTTCTATCCCTTTCTTTCTTATTTGACGCTGCGACTTCCTGGAGTCTGGAAGTCGGGCTGTCACAGTTGGTATCAGAGCGTTAGGATAAGTGAGTACCTAGGCTCTGGATTGGTGTCTATCTTGAGAGAGCGTATTTGTAATTTTTAATATATTTGTATATATTTATTTTATTCTACCTATCTGTTGGGTTACCTGTTCAGGTTTTCCAATGTGGGTTATAAAGGTAGATAAGGTAGTTATGTGTATAATACGACTGCGATTGGTTGGAGTTTGTATGTTTGGTTGGAAGTGTATCTGTCGAGACTGTAGACCTAATACCGTCTCGAATGAGATTTGTAGTGGTGTAAGACTTCATTGATCCCTGAAGGTAACCTGTTGAGGTTCGGAGATTCATCTTTGAAGTTGGATGAGTAGAGTTTGGATCTGTTGGCTGAGCAGAAGCGAGTGATGGTATCTTGATACCTCAGGAAATAGTAGCTGCGTGATGAGATGCAGTGACTATGGATATTTCCGAAGGTGATTTCTTTGGAACAAGTTTAAGGAAGTAGGTCTGCTTCGGTGTTGCGACTGAGTTCAGCAGTATGTTCCTGTTTGGTTTGAAGTCCGAGTTTTTCGAAGAGTTTTGGATTGAAAATTCTTTGACATTGGTGTCAGCAGTGCAGCTCGGAGTGTTCTGGGTGTCAGCAGAATTTTCTGGCTTAGCAGTTTTCTGGAGATGAAGTTCAGAAGCAGTAGAGTAGAATCCATTTCTTCGATGGATTGGCAAGACCAGCATAAGCTGTTCTGATTGGTAAAGAGAGAACAGTTTTCTTTGGATTTTAGTATGAGTTGTCGCAAAAGCGACTTGCGATGGTTGAGTGTTCCCTTGGGTTGTTGGAGATTTTTCTGAATATTTTCAGAGAGGTCAAAATTTGTCTTCATCTAGAGATTCAGTGATAACGGTGGTTCAACTAGTTGAAGGTTGGTTCCTTGAGATGGAGTTGGTTGAAGCACCTCAGGATTTGAGGAAATTCTGAATTTTCTTGGTTATGCCGTCCAGTTGTGCATGTGTTCTTCATCAGCATTCTTTTCTACTCCATATCAGAGTTGTGCAGCGGAAGCAGTTTGGGAGTGCATCTGCTTTTCTTTTCCGGATAGGAGAAGTTTGTTTTCTTCTGATGGTTGTGAGTGGAGTTTGTTCTTGATCTTGATTGATCGTGGAGGATCATTCTAATGGGTTTGGTCTAGTTTGTTTCTTGAGACATCAGCAAGGATTGAGCTGATTAGGTAAGAAGTAGGCAGCCCGAGATCGTCCGAAGAGTTTTGTGGATCTGAAGTCTGGTTTTGGATAAGTTTTCCCAGTTTTAGGAGCTATAAATTTTGGTAAAGTTGGGTAAGCTAGCTCCGAGATGTTTTGGATTTCTTCTGTGTTCTGTTTTGGATTAGTGTTTGATTTTCTGGATTGAATTGCCAGTTTGGACAATTAGAATTCGATGTGTTTCACGTATCTCTGAGGGAGTAAGTATATATCTATTTCTGGTTTTGGAATCAGTGCTCTGGGAGATTTTGGTTGTTGAGTTAGACTTGTCTATAGTCTGATGTCTTGTTCAGTTATAGATCTAGATGAGTAGGAGTTCTGTAGGTTAGTAGTGTTGATTGTTTGGGGTTTTATAGAGCGAGTAACCCGGTGTTTACATGGGAAACTCGAGGAAACTCTATCCAGAATTTTGTCTGGATAGTTAATTTTGTTTGATTGGATGAATTGATTGTTATGGATGTTAGCATATGTTTGATATGCTTGGTTTTAAAATTTAAAATCTAAAATAGGTTATTAAATTACCTTTTTTTTAAATTTCGGGGACGAAATTCTTTTAAGGGGGAAGGAATGTGATATCCCGGAAATTTAGACAATATCAATTTAATAATCTTTACATAAAATTAAATTGATATTGATAATGTTGATTAATAAAATATGTTTTGGTTTAATAATCTGATTTAAATAAATATTTAATTTGTGATTTTATCTTTTTAAATGCTAAAATAAATGTTTAAATTATAATGTGTATATATTTATATATATATATATATATATATTATAGTTTATCTTTGTTTGGAATTTGACTTACATAACAATGAATAAATAGTTTTTTTTAAATTATAATAAAATATTGAGTAATTAGAAAATTATGTTTTAATTAATATTTAGTTTTTAAAAATCTATTTAAATTAATAACATTATGGTTTGATAATATTTACAATAAATGTTATATTGTTTAAAATTTGACTTAGCTTAATTTTTATTTTTAAATAAAGGTTGATTTTATTTCTTTTTAAAATATTATTTAATTAAATATGAATTGAGAATCTTTTACATAAGTTTAAAATATAAGATAACATATGATTTTAAATTCGTTTAAATATAAAAGTGATTTATAATTCCTTATAAATCATATAAAATTTGTTAATTGTTATTTTAAGCCATATAAATAAATATTCTATTTTTCATGATTATAAAGAAGAATTAAAATAAGGAAATAAAGTCTTTATTTTTAAATTGAATAAATAGATTTTAATTTTATTTTCAAAAGTTTAATTGATTTGAAGTTTTATTTTGAAATTCAAATTAATTGATTCTTTAAAATATTTGTATAAGTTTTAGTTTATAAATTATTTTATATACATTTACTTTTAAAATGAGAAATTCATATATATTCATAAACATAACATAAATTAAAGAAAAACTCTTTTTAAACATTTAAAAATGTAACTAAATTTAATTTAAAACAAGGATAATCTAGTTAACAAGTCTAAGCTACATGTGTTAGTTGAAAATCAAACAAATTGACAAGTGTCATTTAAATTCTATTTTTCTTTTATTTATTATGTTAAATTTATTTCAGCCTCTTTTAAAATATTTTCATTTCCCCTCATTCTTCTTTTCAAAACAAAAGATAAAGGAATCAAACATAAAACACTTCACTTAAAAATCTAAAACCCCTAAAAAACAGATCTGCATATTCATTTCAGAAACAAAGATCTGTAACTCCTCTCAAACCAAAACTTGTAACCAGAATATCAATCTGCAAATTCATATTGGAGTTTGCAGTTGTACCTGAAGATCACTACAAATTTGAGCATATCAAAATGAATTTCTGCATTTTATTATGGCCTGCATGCATATTAATTGGGTCAGAGTTTTAAAAACTTCAAGCCTCCTACATGAGTGTTATCTGAAATCAAAAGATTTTTCTTGAATCATGATGGCTCTGTTTTTTTGAAAAATAGGTGAGTAACATTTTCTTTAAAATAATTTAAGTTAATTATTTAAGGTGATAAACCAAGAATGATTAATCAATAGAGATAAATGATAATTAATTTAATGAAGTTATTTAAAATAAAATAATTTAAGATCATTAATTTATATAATTAATGATATAATTAAGGATTGATTAATTAAGAATAATTCATCAATGAAGGTATTAGTTAATGTAATTAATTAAGGATTAATTAATGAAGTAATTATAGGTTAATTACAAGGTTTGGTTTGGAATAATTAATTTGTGGAATTAATTAGAGATTAATTACTTGAATGTAATTAAATGATAGTTAATCAAGATGATTAATTAGGGTAACTTGCTAAGAATAATTAATTGATATATAAGTGTTAACGCTAAAATTTGAACGCTAACACCCCGGTGTATGAGTTATAGTTGTGAAAGCACCACCCGAAAGCTCGGGAACAGATTATAAGCAGAAAACAGTAGAAAAGCAGCAAACGACAACAATTTTATAGTGGTTCGGCTTAAGGGTATAGCCTACGTCCACTTTAAATACTTTTATTAATGATCTCGTTACAAGCTGATACAATTCTTCTCAAGTACAATATATTTCAAGTTACAAGAGTTTTGGAACAAGTAGCTCAAGCTTCTATGTCGATTAAAATCCTTGAATTCAAATTGAAGATGTGTAGTTTCTTCGTGAAGTTCTTCGAAGTATTCCTTTGATCTCGAAAGCTCTAAGTGTTGATGGAGTTCTCGATACAGCAAGGTAACGGTCTCTCAAGAGAATGCGCCCCCAAAAAGTCCTTTGAATGTTGGAGGTGGTTGCCTATTTATAGAGAGTTTCGGTCTGGAATTATTGCCAAGTCCTAAGTCGTGGCCGATTTAAGTTAAGTCGTAGCCGACTTAATATGAGTCGTGGCCGGTCCATCTGGCCCCTTCATGGCTTCACAGGAGTTCACTTGCACAAGTCCTAGGTCGCCTCCGAGTCAACACCACTCCTCCTTAGTAATACGGCCTCGGGTTTGCATTTAATAGCTTTAAGTCATTCACGACTCAAATTAGGTCGTGAGTCGTGACCGAGATAACTGGGAGCTGAATCGTGCACGAGTTAAGAGGCTGCAGTGCTGAGTAGCTGCATTGAACTCATCTTCCTTTTCTTGAGTCGTGAACGAGCTAACATTGGTCCTAAATCGGTTGTGACTTGGGTCGGTAACTATTCTAGGTCGCCAACTTGGTAAAACATTAGATCGGTAACTCGGTCAAGTCACTGAGTTGGCATCTCTTTTAGGCCTTAGGTCGGCCTTCCTATTAAGTCGGCATCCTCTGAGTCTTAAGCCAGTACCCACGTTAGGTCGTCCACTGTTTTAGCCTTAACTCGGTATTTCTTAAGTCGGTATGCCTCTCAAATCCTTAAGTCGGTAACCCTTTGAGCCTTAAGTCGGTAACCCTTTGAGCCTTAAGTCGGTCTCCCTGATAAGGCAGTTAGGTCGGTATCTACGTTGAATGTTAGGTCGGCATACCCCTTAGGCCTTAAGTCGGTACCCCTGTTAAGCCTTAAGTCGGCATGCTTCTAACTGTTAGGTCGGAACCTCTTGATGCACTAGATCGGTAAGTCATGGTCGAGGCGGAGTTAACATTTGCCCCTCGAAGTATGCGCCTAAATGTTAGGTCGTGTGCTTCGATAGTCCTTAACCCGTCCCCTCTTAGGTCGGTAGGTCGTATGCGACCTAACAGTTAGACCGTATGTGTTGCTCCAAATTTTCCACTGCAGGGTATAAGTCACATCTCCTCCTTCCTTCTCATTACCTACTCCTTTGATTCTGCCATTAAAATTTTCCCGAGCTCCAAAAGGCGATTTAACTCCAATCAACTACTAACAACCTCTGCTATTCATTTCGTAAGTAAACCCTCTTCTTCGATCACTGTTGGCTCATGAATTTCGTCACTTATACCACTTCCTTGCATGATCCTTCATCACGAATCCTATTACACTCATGGCTGATGGAGCTTAGATTGCTCGGTTTGGCTTTAACTGACCGATGAGACGATAAAGATGATTTACTGATTCAGGCTAGTTGATTTTGATTCGCGCTAGGATTGCAAGGCGTTAAATTTGCAGTGGTTTCGAAATGGTGTATTGGATGATCCGATAGCATGAAATAGCATAAATGAAATGAGGGTTTCTTGGTTGAGGGAGTGGCTAACGGGTTAACGGGTTGAGTGGGGCGAGGTATTGATTTAGATGCGACCCGGTGATTTGAAGTGACTTAGCTTTTGGCCGACCCAATCCTTAAATCGTGGCCGTGTTAGCACTTGGGGGAAATCTGCCGACCTATTCTTCTGCCGATCTAAGCCTTATACCGTGGCCGAGTTAATCCTTGGGGAAATCTGCCGATTTAACCTTCTACTGATTTAACCTTGAACCGCAGCCAAGTTAATCCCTAAGTCGTGACCGAGCTAAGCCCTTAAACCGTGACCGAGTTGGCTCTTAAACCGCTGCCGAGTTAACACTTAAGCTTTGGGCATGCTGACTTTTTGAGAGCATAGATCCACTTTGAGTTTCTAACTTGAACTGCCAAACTAAGTTGCCTAAATTTTGAACTGCTCCAACTTTAAATTTGCTTGAATCTCAGTGTATTATTTCACAGATCGCATTAACTTATAAGCTGCTAACCTGCTGAAAATAACAAACAAAGAAAATCAAGGCGAAAATACTGCCATTGACTGCCCATGTCAGATGACAGATTAGTCAAGACAAGACAAGCAACTTAATTACACTGCATGAAATGTTTGTGAATCAATCAATTAAAGTTAAACATTAATGCAAAGTATCAATAATCTGAACTGATTTATCTGCATCAACATCTTACTTGCATACTTAGGCTTAAAACAATAGTCCCTGAATTTCATAACTAACGAATGCTTGCTAGTTTTCATTCCAGTTATATTTGTTCACTGCTTGATTGATTTTACACAACACTTCACACACTTTAGGAAACGTGCACCTTCATGTTTGAATACCTAGTTGTTTATGTAGAATGACTTCCCACCGAGAAGAAGAAGTGGTAACTCAAGAGGAAGAAACTTTTCCGATAGATGTTCCCATAGAGAATCCTCCGGAGAGAACCTCGACTATTCTAACTTCGAGAGCGTTTGTCCAGCTGCGCACTCAATTTGGCTTTGCTGAAAGTGATGTTCTTCTCCCTGGGCCAAGTGATACTGCTGACAATCCTCCCTATGGCTTTGTTGCAGTCAATCGCCAAATGTGCTTAAGTGGGGCGATTCCTCCTTTTAACGACTTCCTTCGAACTCTTCTCCTTCGGTTGACAATCTCTCCGTTTCAACTTCATCCCAATGGCTATGCCATCTTGACGGGGTTATGTGTTTTGTTTAGAAGAACCCTTGATCGCCTACCGATTTTTGAAGAAATTCGTTATCTGTGCTCGTTTGTAAAGAGTAAAGATCATCCTTCCCTCATTATTGTGAGAAGTGCCAGAAACCGCAAGCTCATTTCCGATCTTACTGAAAGCGTTCATGGATTTTTGAACCAGTTTTTCTTTGCCCGCTGTCCCCCAGGGTTTTACGCCATCTGGAGAGTAGGAAGTAAGATTAGTGTTTCTATTTTTTCCGTTTTGAAACTTTTTCGAGATCCGAACTTTCAGTTGCTAATTTCATTCCTTGTTCCTTTCAGCACTTCCTCTCCCTTCTAGAGACCCAATTCATAAGCAAGTTTTTGAGAGGTTGAGTGCCGTGGCCACAGAAGAGAGGAGCATAAAATTTCTGTTGAGGGATGAATTTTTACATCAACATGGGCTTCTACACACTTCTCGCTCTATGCATGCTCATGAAGTTCCAACGGAAGTCCCCGATTCTCCGATAAAGACTCCTGAATCTTCGCTGGTGAAGTGCTCCACCTCTGTTGATGTTGCGGGGCCATCTGGTAAACTTGCCCCGGTTATCGAGGAAAAAGAGCCTCAGGGATCCTCCCACCATTCACAAGAATCTGGTGAAAGGCTAAGAAATCCAGTCCTGTCAAGCAAAGCAGGGACGATACCTTCGAAGGATTGAGCGACCTCTTCGCTACTTCACAAGAGATCTTCAAAGATGACCCTACCACTGCTGGGATTTCTTCTTCAGTAGTTGAAGCTACTTCTATTTTGCAACAGTCGTCGTCGACTCAAGAGTTGACGTTAACTATTACACCCACAACCACTCCCCAAATAAAGAGTGGTTCGTAGATTAATGCGCGTAGTTTGCACAACACACACACTTAGAATTTCTCATCACTTCTATGCACTTACCTTCTTGCACTTTAAAGATTTCTAAAGCTTATTATTTTAATTCGAGATTCTCCTATGGGGCGCAGCGGCTCGTACTATGACGATTTCCAGCGCTACGGGAGGCGTAGCCAGTATGATTACAGGCGTTACCTTCCTTCTTACAGAGAGTCGGATGAAGAGAGGGCTACCCGAAAGGCTCATGAAAGGAGGACTGAAGAAGAACATCGTGAAAGAAGGGAGAGAGAAGAGCGCCATGATTCTTGGCAAAAAGGCGATGACTCCCACAAGAGAAAATCTCATGACGATCGAGGAAAAGGTCACATGGGTGAAGACTTAAGCAAACGAGCCCGTCATAGTGAAAAGCAGGCCTCTACTACTCCTGAGAAAGTTACTACCCCTGCCTCGCTCGACATTCCTTCTGACTCTCCTGCTCTTGGGAAATCAGATATTCAAACGATAATTAGCAGGCCCAAATTTCAAGTTGGACCGGGTCCTGCCACTCTGCAGAGCCGGTTTCCTCAATGGTGCCTTAAGGGAGTGAGGTTCGACCTAGACTTGGTCCCCATCGACAAGTCTGCCATGTTGCGCAATCTTGATGCCGTCAAGCTCGATATTGAGAGGATGTCGAACTGGCAAAAACTTGTTGACGAGCTTCAAAGGGTTAACCGTGCCAACATAGAGGCCATGCTTACTATGGAAAATGATAAGGCCGAATGGCAAAAGGTCGTTGAGCAACACGACACCGAAATGAGGAGCATTGCTTCTTACAATGAGGAGCTTGAAGCAAAAGTCGAGGAATTGAAACATGAGCTTGCTGCTTCCTCTACTTCCTATTCTCAAAAAGAAGAAGTGCTCCTGAAACAAGTGAGAGACGCTCACGCTAGCCAAAGGAATGCCGAAGACAGGCTCGAAGTACAAAAAAGAATCAGTGAAGGCTATGCTACTGATATTGCTGAGCTCCGAAAGAAAAACAACACCCAGGAGGCGGAGATACAAATGCTTAAGCTTCAGCTTGCCAAAACTGAAAGGGAGCGTGATGAGGCTGTCGCCGGCAGAATCGCAGCTGAAGAATCTCATGAGGCGACCAAAAACAGCATCAGCTCAACATTATTCGACTTCTACTTGCACAGCGTTTTGGGACGTGGCAGCCTTGCCTTTCTAGGCCCCAAGTATGAAATCACACTGGCTGAAGTTTGGGAGGCAGCACTTGATATGCTCGGTGGTAAAGGTGCTGGATATGCTGAGTCAGCCCTTGAAGAGCATTATCTTGATGACGAAGCCCGTGCCGCTCTTGCCAAGGGAAAGGAGCAGCTTGCCAGAGCGCGGGCCGGGATGGCGGAAGAGGAGCGTTCTGAAAAAGAAGCACCGCCTACCATCTCTGAACGTCCTCTAGTTTCTCCCGAGGTGGACATTACAGGCCCTAGTGCTCATTTGTCGCCTCCTACAAGAACTGGGGTAATCACCCCTACTGATGAAGAGGCTTTGGAGGACATCGGGGCTCAGAATTATGAGATTGAACTGACGAAGCCAACATCTTCAGGTAATTTCGACATTGGTCCGATTCAGGTGGATTGCCTGCTTATTCCTCAAAAATTTGATGAGCTTCTCGATTACGTCTTGAATCTCGATGAACCCATATCTCCCTTCTTCCGGGAAGATACTAACATTTTCAATTTTTCTTCTTCTGCAGTTGAAACAACAAGTGCCGTGCAGACTTCGCCTTCTCTGGTTATTCCTCCTCCATCTCTTCAGGTGACTCCTCCTTCTGCTTCGCAACCTGGGTCACAATAGGAGAAAATTGAGGCTCTTCATAGTTTGGATGACCCTGTTGCCTCGCAGGAGCAAAAAGATGAGGGACTCGAAGGAGGCGAGATCTCTCCGGAGCGGACTCCTTCTGACGACGTAGTTTTGTCCGCTCTCGTTACTCCGGGGAGTGAGTCTTCTTCGCAGAGAAGAAAGAAGCATGGGACATCGAAGAGGAGGGGGAAGAAAATTATCACCACTGAAGAGGAACCGGAAATTGCGCCAGTTGCATCTCCCTCCCCTTCTTCCCTTATGCCTTCAGACCAACCTGAAAGACCCGAAAAGCTAACCACTCGGCCGGGTAAAGGGTCTAAAGGCGGCAAGAAGAAATGAAGAGTTGAACTTTTTGATTCCTTTTTTGTGTAATGGTCGGATGTTGTGCAGGCACCGGCCCCTGCTTTTTTTATTTTGAAGCCTGTATCTGCAATATCTGCAATTGAATAAAATGATTCTTTATTTGTACAGCCATTTGTTTGAATTTGAGAATGCATTTATTATTCATTTTTGCACAAGTTTTATTTATACGATGTTGTGGTGAGCTTGTGGTATGTTGTTTGTGCGTACTTTATCGACATAGTTATACCGCTTTGTATGTAACTATACCATGTTGCCCCTATACCATGAGCTTACCGCAACATCGTATACTTTAAGGGGACTTGCACTCTCGTTTTCTAAAGAATAATTACTTCATTCTCGAAGAGAATTTTCGTAGAGTGCAACTTCCTTCATATAAGTTTCTACGCTTTGTCCTTCGAAGAAATCACTTTCTCTTTTTGCGTATGTATATATTTTGCCAAGTGAATTCTTCTATGTGGCAAAGCGGACCTCTGAATGTACTTTAACCCCCCCCCTTTTTTTTTTTTTTTTTTTTTAAGAAGATCATTCTCCATAATAGGTAAATTACTCTTCCTTTGGAAGTTAAAGTATGCTCTTGATGAGGTTTTTTTTTTTTTTATATATATATATAGAAAGTTGTACCTTTGAGGAGGGATTTTTCACGTTTCAACACTTGGAAGTTTTATTTCAATCTCGGTGAAACGTGTACCTCCAAAGAGTTATGCCTTAGAAATCCTTTTCACGTTTCAACACTTGGAAGTTTTATTTCAATCTCGGTGAAACGTAGGTTTCCGAAGAGGTCTTTCTTCTTAATTGCGCCTCCGAAGAGGTCTTTATTTTGTTTGCATTTCAACTCTGTTGAAGTGAAATTCCGAAGAGCGGCTGTTACACTTCAACTCCTGGTGAAATGTGCCTCCGAAGAGGTCTTTCTTTTGTTTGCATTTCAACTCTGGTGAAGTGAAATTCCGAAGAGCGGCTGTTACACTTCAACTCCTGGTGAAATGTGCCTCCGAAGAGGTCTTTCTTTTGTTTGCATTTCAACTCTGGTGAAGTGAAATTCCGAAGAGCGGCTGTTACACTTCAACTCCTGGTGAAATGTGCCTCCGAAGAGGTCTTTCTTTTGTTTGCATTTCAACTCTGGTGAAGTGAAATTCCGAAGAGCGGCTGTTACACTTCAACTCCTGGTGAAATGTGCCTCAGAAAGGGTTTTCATCGCCTGGAAGTTACTCTCTCATGGTTGGAGGGTCATGACTCCTCCAATCTTTTTTGTTGAGTAGAGAACTTTCTTTTTTGTGGCGTATGACCCATTAGAGGTCTTTTATCCTCCGAAGAGTTGTGCCTCCTAAGAGGACTTGTGCTGCTGATGGTAGCTTTGGTTGTTCCTCTGTTCACTTGCTTATGCCTTTTCAGCGATCCCTTTTTTTTTCTTTTCAAGTTTTCATTCCCATTTTCTCGCAAGTGGCTTGTTTAATCCAAGGAAGTGTACTTCATTGTCAGGCAAGTTCGTGAGAACGGGCACTAGCTTCCTAATTGGATGTTTGTTCGTTCAAACAATCTCAATTTATTAGCAAGGGCTCGTTTCTATCGAAATCATAAGCCGTTCAATTGAAGTATTTCCTATCTAGGATTTGAATTCGGGGCCTTTATGACTTGAAATTTGTTTGTTGAATGATGGTGAGAATCACTCGGTCTTATTATGCGCAAGTTTTATTTCCATTGTCTGCAAAAATTTAAATCGACATTTCAGCAATACATTTTATGTATTTTTATATCGAAAACAAAGCAAACATATAATAATAATAAGGAACACAAGATTTATAGTGGTTCGGCCATGAAATTGGGCCTACATCCACTTTTATATTCTTTCATTATTTACTTGCATCAGTTTTACAATTGCTTTCAATTACAAGAATCATACATTCATAATTCTTTTTACAATGTTTCAACAAAATTTTCAAGTAAAGTATGGACGCAAATGGTTGCTGTTCCATGCCCTTGGAATTTGATCTCCATCAACAGTGGTGAGTTTGAATGTGCCGTCAAGAAGCTTCTGACCTATTACATACGGTCCTTCCCAATTTGGCCCAAACACACCTGTCGCTGTCATAATTCTTTTCAGGACTAGATCTCCAATTTCAAAGTTGCGTTGACGAACTTTGGAATTGAAATGTCTGGCTATCCTTTGCTGATGAGCTGCAACTCTGAGGTTAGCTTCATATCTTTTTTCATCAAGGAGATCCAGCGCTTCAAGTTGTAGCTTCTCATTTTCTGCTTGATTGAAATGGATTCTTCTGTGTGAAGGGACCTCTGTTTCAACCGGGATCATTGCTTCCGATCCGTATGCTAACGAAAAAGGAGTATGCCCAGTTGCAGTTTTGTGAGTAGTTCTGTATGCCCATAGTGCAAGTGGTAGTTTATCGACCCAACCACCTTTTGCTCTTTCGAGTTGCTTTTTGATGGTTGATTTGATGATCTTGTTCACTGCTTCCACTTGCCCGTTTGCCTGCGGATGAGCTACTGCCGAAAAGCTTTTCTGGATTTTGAATCGTTTGCAAAAATCCTAGAATTCCTCGCTTTCAAACTGAGTACCATTGTCTGTGATTATTTTCTGAGGCACACCGTATCTGCAAATGATATTCTTGGTCACAAAGCTTATCATTTTCTTAGAAGTGATAGTAGCCAATGGTTCAGCTTCAGCCCATTTAGTAAAGTAATCAACTGCAACAATAGCATATTTAATCCCTGATTTGGCAGTTGGTAGCGAACCAATGAGATCCATTCCCCAAATCGCAAACGGCCATGGACTGACCATCTGTGTGAGTTCGGTAGAAGGTGCTCTAGGAATTTTGGCAAATCTTTGGCATCTGTCATATTTTCGGGAGTAATCTGCAGCATCTCGATTAATTTCTGGCCAAAAATATCCGTATCGGAGAATTTTCTTTGCTAATGTTTGACCACCTGAATGATCACCACATTCCCCTCCATGCACCTCAGCTAGGATCGTTTTGGACTCTTCCCGGGATACACATCGAAGCAATGGCATTGAGAATCCCCGTCTGTACAATCGGCCATCCTGAATTACATAGCGAGAGGCTTTCCTTAGTAGCTTTCGTCTTTCTATCGAATTTTCTGGCAGAGAACCTCTGAGTAGGTAGTCCAGTATTGGAGTCATCCATGACTCTTGTTCTTGGGATGCATTCATAATCCAGTCAATATCCATCTCGTCTATACTTGGTGCTGATAGGACTTCTACAGGGACCAATCCCAATAGTTGAGCTTCACCAGAACTTGAATACTTTGCGAGGGAATCTGCCTTCATATTCTCTTCCCGAGGAATGTGGCTTATTGAATAGTGATCGAGTTCACATAGGAGTTCCCAAGCCTTTGACAAGTAGGAAGGCAAGTTTCCACCTTTTGTTTGAAATTCCTTCTTGACTTGGCATACAATAAGCTGAGAATCACTGAAGATCTGTAATGCTCGAATGTTTAGCTCTTTAGCGATTTTCAGACCTGCAATAAGAGCTTCATATTCTGCTTCATTGTTTGTTGAAGGAAATTCCAATCTTAGTGCATAACATAATGATCGACCTTCAGGAGTTTCAAGTACCACTCCGGCTCCAGAACAGTAGTCATTTCTTGCGCCATCAACATACATCTTCCACTGGATTGGGGAATCATTGATCGTTTCTTCCTCACCATTATCTTTCTCTGTGAATTCTGCAATGAAATCAGCTAAAGCTTGTCCGTTGATTGCTTTTCGGGGGTGATAGGTGATGTCATATTGACTGAGTTCAATGTTCCATTTTAGAAGGCGACCCGAAGTTTCAGGGCGAAATAGGACTTGCTTTAGGGGTTGATCAGTGAGTACTCTGATAGGATGAGCTTGGAAATATTGCCTCAGTTTCCTTGATGCAACTAGTAGGCAATAGGCGAGTTTTTCCAACTTGGAGTAATTCAGCTCTGCCCCAGTGAGCCTTTTGCTGATGTAGTAAACCGGATGTTGAATCCTTTTGTCTTCCCGTATCAGCGCTGCACTTAGAGCATGAGATGATACTGCCAAGTATATAAGAAGATCCTCACCATTGCCTGGCCTAGAAAGTATTGGGGGCGTTTCCATATGACGGATCAACTCGTCGAAGGCTTTTTGGCATTCGGAAGTCCATTCAAAATTCTTCTTTCCTTTCTTCAGGGCGTCAAAGAATGGGATGCATTTATCAGTGGCTTTGGAAATGAACCGACTCAGGGCGGTGACCTTTCCGTTGAGACTCTGCAATTCCTTCTTTGTTCTAGGAGCTTTAACTTCTTTTAAGGCAGTAATTTGAGCTGGACTAGCCTCAATGCCCCTAGCACTGACGATGAAACCTAAGAACTTTCCGGACTCGACCCCAAATGTACATTTCAGAGGGTTAAGTTTCATTCTGTATTTCCGGAGGACTGCGAACATTTCTGCTAAGTGTTCAATGTGATCCGCTGCTTTCCTGGACTTCACTAACATGTCGTCGACGTAGACTTCCATAGTTTTGCCCAATTGCGGTTTGAACATAGCATTAGCAAGTCTTTGGTAGGTTGCCCCTGCATTTTTCAATCCGAAGGGCATAACTTTGTAGCAATAAAGTCCAACATCTGTGATAAAGCTTGTATCCTCCTGATCCGGCTCGTGCATCATGATTTGGTTATAACCGGAGTAGGCATCCATGAAAGATAACAATTCATGTCCCGCAGTTCCGTCTACCAGTTGATCGATCCTGGGTAACGAGAAGCAATCTTTGGGGCAAGCCTTGTTTAGATCAGAAAAATCAATGCACACTCTCCATTTTCCATTAGCTTTCTTGACCAGCACAGGATTTGAAACCCAATTCGGATATGTAGATTCTTTGATGAAGTTATTTTCCATGAGTCGATCAACTTCTTCTTTTAATGCTGCTGACCTTTCTGGACCTTGGGTTCTTCTTTTCTGTTTAACTGGCGTAAACTTTGGGTCAATATTCAGAGCGTGTACTGCAACTTCTGGAGATATTCCACACATATCGGCATGAGTCCAAGCAAAGACATCCAGATTTGCTTTCAGGAAAGATATCAAGATATTCTGAATTGACACATTAAGCTGTGAACCCACATTTAACACCTTATTTGGGTCCTTCGGGTCAACAGGTACCGGAACTATCGTTTCCACCGGTACCACTCTATTCTCCCCTGCACTGGCTTTTCTGGGATCCATTTCTTTCCGTGCCCCGCTGTGCTCGCCAGTGCAGGGTCCGCCCCGTAATTGCTACAAGGCTGGTTCTTTGATGCGGACTGGGGTTGCCGCATCCTTCCCCATTTCTCTTTTTCTTGACTCTCGCAGCTCTGTCAAATAGCACTCTCGCGCAGCATTTTGATCCCCTTTTATAACTCCTACTCCATGTCAGTAGGGAATTTAATAGTGAGGCACCACGGGGCTAGGATAGCTTTGAATGCTGCGAGTGTTGGACGGCCAAGAAAAGCATTATAAGCAGAAAACTCATCGACAATCACAAATGTTTGCTTGCGGACCACTTTCCTTTCTGCTTCCCCAAGTTCTACAAGCAGATCGATG
Organism: Allium cepa; assembly: GCA_030765085.1. Taxonomy (NCBI): domain Eukaryota; kingdom Viridiplantae; phylum Streptophyta; class Magnoliopsida; order Asparagales; family Amaryllidaceae; genus Allium; species Allium cepa. The sequence continues at coordinate 855,412,656 of CM060931.1, forward strand.
GTCCCAATTGGTTGTTTTGGCTCCCCAGTGAAGCCAGCGATCTTCTGTGATGAGGCTTGTACATCGATCATAGGGATTTTCATATGGTCAAATGTCTTCTTGAAGAGGATATTACATGATGCTCCGCAGTCAATGAGGACTCTTCTGACAATGGCCGGTCCAATACCAGCCGAGATGACCAAGGGATCTAGGGTAGGAGCTTCTATACCTGTGGAATCTCTGGCTCTGAAAACAATATCATCGCTGAAAGTTTTCTGTTGTTTCAGGGGCGTAGTGTCTTCTAAAACAAAGACGTCTTCTTCGGCTGGAGCATATTTCAAAGCCCTGGAATATCTCTCCATCTCTCCCCAGCTCTTGCCAGCTGGGTGAGGCCCTCCTGTAATGACATTGATAACGGGCCTTCCAGATTCATGTCCCGTAGCTTTCTCACCCGTCCTGGGCTGATGAACAGGAACCTGTTGCCCCTGACTTGACGATGCAGGATTGTTGCTATTCTTCTTCACAAATTGCTGCAGTTTGTTCTCTCTTAGCAACTCTTCAATCAGATTTTTCAACTGACGGCATTCATCAGTTTCATGACCGGGTTGATTGTGGAAGCGACAGAATTTCCCACTCTGTATGGCTTTTTTCCCGGTCCTCGAAGGGATAGGTTTAGGGAAATCGACGGAATCTTTAGTGGCAAGGTAGATGTGCTCCGGCGTATGTGATAATGGAGTATACTCTGATGTCTTGAAGGATCGGGGCTTCTTCAGATTACCCTGTTTCTTCCCATTATTATTCTCCCTTTTTTGCCCCACCGATTCATTCTTGCGTGGAGCGACAGTGTTGTCTTCTGCTTTCTCCAACACTGTCTTTACTGGCAAAGGACGACTTTCCAAGCGAATGAATTCATCTGCTTTTTTGTAGAACTTTTCGAGAGAGGTTGGCTCTTTCATATTTAACCATTTCCCAAATTCGCTTGACTTATCAATATCTCTCATCAGATAAGTCAATATCATTCGTGGTTCAGCATTGTCCACCTCGGCCAGCGCTATATTAAAGCGGTTCAAGAAAGATCTGATGGATTCACCAGGATTCTGCTCTAAACTTGACAGTGACATGATGTCCTTGGCCTTCGAAGCATATATTTAAACTGCTCCTTGAATTTTCTGGTCAAGTCTGAAAACTGATCAATAGATCGGACTGGCAACTTGGTGAACCATAGTAGAGCCACACCTTCCAGGTATACGGGGAAATATCGGCACTTTATTTCGTCCGAGGCTCTGGCACCTGTCATGTGCCAATCATATTTATACAAGAATTCATTCGGGTCACTTGTCCCCTTATAAGCTGGGATAGTCGGAGGGACAAACTTCCTTGGAAATTCCGCCTTTAAGATTCTTTCAGTAAACGGAGTTTTGCTTGGGGCGAAACCCCATTCCTTCTCATCTTCAACCCTTTGCATACTTTCTTTCATGATCTGCCGGACCATTCCAGAAAGATATTCCTCATCATGCCGAGTTCTAGATCCACCGACCTCAGGTACTGCCTGCTCAAAGGGACTAGTAGCCCTTTCAGGAGCATTCCTTTCATTAACATCATGAACGTTGCCAGCATAGTTCCTTTCATTACCAGCCGGTTGATTGTTTGCCCCAAGTAAGTCGTTCAACTTATTCAGAATCAGAGCATTCTGGGCACTTTGAGCCTCTAATTGTGCATTTTGGGCGTTTATCTGTTGGTTTAGCCCTAGAATCACAGCATCCAACTCCGCTTTCGTAACTCCAACAGACGGGGTGGGTTGATTAGGCACAGGGGAAGCGGAAGTTCCCTCTTGAATGTTTCCAGATCTGACAGATCTACTTTTCCTTCCAGGAGCCATAATTTCAGATAGACTTCTGGTTTTTAAGGAAATTCTTCCTACAAATCTCTGCGAAGCAATGATGATAGTTTTCCTAAGTTCAGTTCTCAGTGAAAGCACCAAAAATGTTAACGCTAAAATTTGAACGCTAACACCCCGGTGTATGAGTTATAGTTGTGAAAGCACCACCCGAAAGCTCGGGAACAGATTATAAGCAGAAAACAGTAGAAAAGCAGCAAACGACAACAATTTTATAGTGGTTCGGCTTAAGGGTATAGCCTACGTCCACTTTAAATACTTTTATTAATGATCTCGTTACAAGCTGATACAATTCTTCTCAAGTACAATATATTTCAAGTTACAAGAGTTTTGGAACAAGTAGCTCAAGCTTCTATGTCGATTAAAATCCTTGAATTCAAATTGAAGATGTGTAGTTTCTTCGTGAAGTTCTTCGAAGTATTCCTTTGATCTCGAAAGCTCTAAGTGTTGATGGAGTTCTCGATACAGCAAGGTAACGGTCTCTCAAGAGAATGCGCCCCCAAAAAGTCCTTTGAATGTTGGAGGTGGTTGCCTATTTATAGAGAGTTTCGGTCTGGAATTATTGCCAAGTCCTAAGTCGTGGCCGATTTAAGTTAAGTCGTAGCCGACTTAATATGAGTCGTGGCCGGTCCATCTGGCCCCTTCATGGCTTCACAGGAGTTCACTTGCACAAGTCCTAGGTCGCCTCCGAGTCAACACCACCCCTCCTTAGTAATACGGCCTCGGGTTTGCATTTAATAGCTTTAAGTCGTTCACGACTCAAATTAGGTCGTGAGTCGTGACCGAGATAACTGGGAGCTGAATCGTGCACGAGTTAAGAGGCTGCAGTGCTGAGTAGCTGCATTGAACTCATCTTCCTTTTCTTGAGTCGTGAACGAGCTAACATTGGTCCTAAATCGGTTGTGACTTGGGTCGGTAACTATTCTAGGTCGCCAACTTGGTAAAACATTAGATCGGTAACTCGGTCAAGTCACTGAGTTGGCATCTCTTTTAGGCCTTAGGTCGGCCTTCCTATTAAGTCGGCATCCTCTGAGTCTTAAGCCAGTACCCACGTTAGGTCGTCCACTGTTTTAGCCTTAACTCGGTATTTCTTATGTCGGTATGCCTCTCAAATCCTTAAGTCGGTAACCCTTTGAGCCTTAAGTCGGTAACTCTTTGAGCCTTAAGTCGGTCTCCCTGATAAGGCAGTTAGGTCGGTATCTACGTTGAATGTTAGGTCGGCATACCCCTTAGGCCTTAAGTCGGTACCCCTGTTAAGCCTTAAGTCAGCATGCTTCTAACTGTTAGGTCGGAACCTCTTGATGCACTAGATCGGTAAGTCATGGTCGAGGCGGAGTTAACAATAAGCAAGATTTATATGGATAAGTAATTAATTTAATTTATTTTAAATTAATTAAGGAAGATGTGATTAATTTAATTCATTTAAATTAATTATAGGATGGTGATTTGATAAGTCATTACTTATGAATGATGATTGATATTTATTACCCTGAATGGTTGAGATCTCAGTGGATGTTATGGTTGCATTGAGTTGATAATATGATTTATCTGTTGAAGTTGATAATATAGATTATCTGATGTGATGATAATATTGATTATCTATTATGACGTTGAGAATTATCTATCTGTGTGTATATAGATAATGTTGATTGGATTGTTTTAAACTTTAAAACAACTTGGACCTAAAAGACACGCTTTGGATTTCGATGAGACCGGGATCGGGTTTCCATATTTGGATATCCGAAAACCACATCGACTCCAAATAATGTTAGGTCGTAAATTCTAATGGAGCTTTGTGAAGACTCGAGGTGTAAGGGCTATAAGTCAGTATAACTCTGTGGGTGATTCCGTAATGAGTTGACGGAATAGTTCTTATAGATTCGAGATGGTGATTTAGAGTGCAAGGGTTATTGTCGTTAACTCTGAGGGTGATTCCAAAATGAGTGTAACGAGATAATGCCTTCGGTTTCGTTCGAACCCGGAACAAACTTGTATGGATTGAATGCTTTCGGACCATCGTCAGGAGGACGGTGAGCATTCTAAGAGATGTGTTCTCTTAAGGTAATCGTAACCTCAAGCCTCATCAAGCGGGAATGGCTAAAACAGGGGAGGTGCAGCAAGGCTTCGTGGGTAGCTCCCACTGGAGAGCAATATTTACCCCTGTCTAGAAGTCCCTTTATATTCGGCTGTGTGGGGCATTTGATTGCAACAACTGCCGGAGTTGTCTTGTTAGGGACTGTTCAGTAAGGAATGGTTCTGGTCTTGTGTTGCAGGGGAGTGGGAGTACTCCTTGGTACGGTGATCTAGGCCACGTACTGTGACGGGCGGTACCCCAGTAGCCCTGCCATTGTATGGAATCCAAAATCCAATAAGTGTCGTACGTATTAGTTGTGCCCAACTATGTTGGAACGTGAGATGTAAGCATTCCAGCTATTTCTGTATTTTACTTGAAAACCCTAGACACTATTATAATATCATCGGATTTCCTATCAAATGTTTTGGTTAGCGTAAGGTAAAAACTTTTCCATGTTTATGTGTGGGAAGTCTTACGTGATACCTTTCTTTTTAAAAGGTTTTTAAAAGTTAAGCAACTTTAATCTGTTACTCACACCAGACCCATGTCTAACCCATAGTTTATCTTTGTTTTCTTAAACTCTTGGGTACTCAAATTTTTACGAGTAGCCAAGGGATTCAGGTTAGCTTTGACGAATAATGGAGGAGCAATGGAGCAGGAGGCTTCTGCGTTAGATATAGTTTTCCGCTGTGTTATCTCTATGTTGTGATTGTATTGAGTTGTAAATACTAGACAGGTGTTTATAACCGTCTAGTATATGTGATGTGTATGTTGTGTATCTCTGATTGGTATTATATATTATGTAAATACTTATGTTATTAATAAAATTTATTCGTTCCACTGTTGAGATTCTAGTGTTGTTTCTTCTTTCTCTTCTTTCTTTTCTTCTTCTATCCCTTTCTTTCTTAATTCATGATGCGTCTTTCTGGGTAGTGGAAGACAGGTCGTGATAATTACTTAATGTAAGTAATTAAAGGATTAATCTGTTGAGGGTAATTAATTTAATTAACAAAAAAAGTTTAAATTCATTGATAACCAAGGCAAATTAATGGAGGTTAATTACATAAGGCAAGTAATTGAGGATTAATTACTTTGTGTAATTAAATAAAGGATTGATTAATTAAAGAAATTAATTAAGGGTTAGTTAATTAATGAGTGTGATTAATTAAAGAATAATGAATCAATGTAAGTAATTATAAGATAATTAAATTGAATAATTAATTAAGGATCAATGTAATTGATATAGATGGGTAAAGGTTAATTAATTTGTGTAATTGATTAAGAGTTAATTACTAATTCTAATTAAAGGATAATTAGTCAAGGTGATTAATTAAGATGGATAATTAAAAGACAATTAATTAATTGATTTCTAATTAATTAATGTTAAGTAAAAGGTAATCTAAGTGATTAAATTTAGCAATTAATTTAATTAGAGATAATAAATTAACTAGGAAGTGATCAAATTTTGCTTATGAATGATTGAGTGATATTAAATGCCTTGAATTGGTTAATATCTCTGATATGAAATGTCTTGTGATATATTATGATTAGGTGGACCGTGATGATGTAGTTATTTATCTATGATAAATTGATGTGTAAAAGTGATGTCCTGCATTTAAAGATGAATTGTATTTAATGGAATAACTTGGTTTAAGATGACATGAGATTCGAGGAGACCGGAGTTAGGTATTATTAGATACGCGTAACCACTTTGATTCTTAATAAACCCGAGTTTAGAAATAAACAGGCTGGAAGGAAATAAGTTAAGTATCATGGATGTTAAAACTACATAATAATTCTTGGATATTGATTTGAGATAAATGATTGACTTAAATAAGATTAGAACTCGTAGAATTGTACGAGTAACCCTGGTAATCCACTTAAGTTATATAGCTTGGTATTTCATATTATATGGGTTCACTCACGTTGGATTCCAGCCTGACTCGGGTGTTACTTTGATGTAATGCTCAGGTCAGACCGAGTATTACAGATTTTCAGGTAAGGACGTTCTGGAGCCAAGAGACGAGCTGGATGGCAGGAACATATGGGGTGTTTTGCCATGATATATTGTTGTTTATTTAGGACATGTCATTTTAACTGTCAAGTGTTTGTGTAAAGGTTGTAACTCTGATATAAATAAATGTAAATTTTTAGATATAGTTTTCTATTGTGTAATTGTCATTATTTGATATTATATTTTGACCCGCTGCGAATGTGAGATTTTGTGTTTTGGTGTTTCTGTTTCTTCTTTCTCTTTTCTTCTTTTCCTAACTATCTGGAATTTTCGGGATCGAAAATTTCGAGTCTATTACATTTGGTATCAAAGCTGAAGGTTAAGCGAGAACCTTGGCTCTGGTGGGTTTACTCATTAAGGATAGGGCCAGTGGTACCCTAGAATTAGTTGAGTATATATATATGAGAATGTGCTTGTCATTTACTTATATAATGGTTTTAAAAATGGTTTTAATGAATGATTTTTATAAAAGCTTATATTCTACATACAAGGCAATAATTGGTTGTTGGATATTGAAATTGAATAAGAATTAAGTAATATGTGTGTATATATATATATATGTATATGTATATATATATATATATGTATATGTATATATATCAAAAGGGGAATTGAATAAAATGAACTATTTAGATAAGGGAGTAAAATTGGTTTCAAACCAGAATATGGAATGGTTATTGTGTTTAATAATGGGATGTTGTTTTCTAGTAAATACTGATAAAGCAAAATAAAAAAGTTTTAGGGAAGAAAACTATTAGATAAGTATAATTTATAAATTGAAGTGGGTTTTAAATTGTGAAGTTTAGAATCCTAAGTCTAGGAATATTTGAAATTGTTTTCAAAATGTTAAAAGAAATGATATTATTCAGCTATTTTGAATGTGATCCTATTTTGAAATAAGAAATGTTTGGGAAATTTTAAAGGAATTTGTTTTGAATTTAAAACCAAAGGTGGTTTAAAATTTAAAATAACTTGGTGTTTAAAGGAAATAAATACGTATATTCGAAATAAACTCTAAGGATGAGTTTTGAATTTTTCTTCGAATGTGAGGTGAAAACCCAAAGTGAAATTAGTTTTTAAACTTAAGTGGGAAGATTATTAATATGAAGTTTAAAATTTGAAATGGAAATTCAAACTGGGTAAAGTTGTTTGGATTAAATTAAAGTGAATTTAATTTTGCGGAAATTAAATAAGTTTAGAACAGACAACCTGAATTGGAAATTTCAAGATGAAATTGAGATTTAACTTAGGAGTTAAATGGTAGATTTGAATTAGGAGTTTGTGTGATCTCAAAATGAGTTTGAGATCTGGAAATTGGAAATGGATGGATGTTTTAAAATAATTTGGATAATATTATCCTATTGTTATTATTAATACATAAACTGTGAATTGGATTTGTTTAAATGAATGAAGAAATGGAGTGTGGTAATATATCCATTATTGAGTTAAAAGGAAATTAAACTTTAATTTGAAATTAAGGATATGGAATTACTTTGAACTTAAGATTTGAAAGTTAAGAATTGAATTTATAAATTAAAATTGTTTAAGGAATCGGTTTCAAAGTTGGAAGATAAAATTGGGTAATAAATTGAATTTTGATGATAAAATTGTTTTGAACTCTTATTTGAACTTTGAAATAAGTTGAGTAAAGATAATTTAAAATGGAATTTTGAAATTTTGACTTAGAATTAAATTGTTTGAAGATTTAGATTGTTGATTTAAAAATAATGTTTAATTTGATTTAAGGGATTAAATCAACATTTAAAAATTTAATTAAAATTATATAATTCGGGATGGTTTAAAGTTGAGATTTAAATTGAATTAGTTCGAACTGAATTTGATTTGAATTCATTAGAATTTTGATTGAAGATGGATAAGTTTAAAACTCAAATGGAATATTTGAAATTGGATTAATTTAAAATGAAATTGAAGTTGAATGAGTTCAAATTCAAATGGGAAGTTGATTTGAATTTGGGAGGGGAATGGAAGTTAACTTAATTTGAATTGAAATTGAAGGTTGATTGGAAACGAGGAATTGATTGGAAATGGAGACTGGGAATTGAACAGTTTAGATCTGGACTATTTTCAAATAAATTATTTTAATATAAACTGTTTTAAATATATTTTTCCAAGCTATTTACTATATACAACCTTTCTTTTTAAAGCCAAATTATTTGATACTTACTTTACAATTATTTTTGGAACTATTTAACTATTTTGTAACTGTTTTATAAACTAATTACTATTTTTCAACTACTTATAACTAATTACTACTTTAAACTATTTTGCAATTATCTAACTATTTTATAACCATTTGACTATTTTATAACTATTCTACAACTACTTAACTATTTTACAACTATTTTACAAACTAATAATTATTTTACAACAACTTGTCTATTTATAACTTTGTAAGCTATTTTCTAAATTTAAGCTGGTCAGAGTGCAAACTGTTTATGATTAATTACCAATTGAGATAAGGATTAAAGTGATAATCCAAATGGAATTATAACAATTGTGAATAAGTGGATAGGAATTAAAGTGAATGTGAATAGAAAAGGAGATTGATTTGGCTAATAATCAATAGAGATAAATACGTAGGGTGACGTGTATTATTCTACCCACATAGTGATTTGATCCAGATTCGAACACAGAATTTCGAGATAGTGTATCAATCCAAGTTAGGATTTTTCATTCAATTTTTGACGGTGAATCTAGATATGGATTTTTGATTGGTTTTGGATATTATCTATCATAGTTATGGCTATACAAGGAGAATGACGGTTTCTGATCAAGAAACCAGATCCGAGTCCGTAGTAGGAAGTCAGGTAGATGATACTAGTTCGAAAGAGAAATTATGTGATCAAGTGAGCGATTAGATTGATATTGCATACGGATGATATAAGTACATCGTAAATGTTGAATGAAGCCGATATTGAAAATTGGTGAATGAGAACTGTAAAATGATTTTTGAAATGAAAAAGGGATATTTTGATAAAGAAAGGATGAAATAGAATGGGATAATATTATAAACAAAGTTATATATATTTGTAATATGATAAACTCCCCTTATTGAATCTATAGCCAGAATAAAAAAGGTTTTTGAAAGCATTAGAAGTGTAAAAAAAGAATTTATACAAATATGAAGTGATCCAATTTTTTTTCAAAGTTATATATATATATATATATATTTATATATATATATATATATATATATAAAGGATCTTATGAGAATGATTTTGATAAAAGGTTTTCGGAACCTATGGATTTTGGAAAGGCTTTTGATTTCCATGGAAAAAATCAATTTTGGAAATTTGGAAAGCCTAGTTTGAGAATTATCGATTTTGAGAAAGGAGATTTATACGAGATTCATCCTAGGCATATGATTTGGAAGATACTATATGTGTATAGTATAAAGTGCTTTGGAAATGGATCTAGAGTAAAAGGTGCTCCCTTGAAATGAACTTCTTAGGAGTACCATAGGTTGGTACTGCCTTGAGCCTCAAAGAGGGGAGGCTCTAAAGTGGATCATGTGAAGAAGTCTGGACAAACTGAAGTTCCTGAGGATTAGTAGGTAGCAAAAGTCGAGGGCGCTGATGCCTACTGAGGCATTTGGGTTATGTTGTGACGATACTGTAATTCGATGTCGCTGCGATCTACTGTGGACCATAGCGGAAATCGTGTGGAGGTGGGTGTCAACTGTCTACGCTTGGTTTTTCCAGGATGGCAACATAACATCGGTAGACTGCGATATATGGTCGAGGGGAGAAGTTTCATTCATTTGGCAGCGAAATTCGAGGGCGGTGATGCCTACAGTTATATGGGTTTTTGATGTGATAGCACCGTAACCCCAGATGTAGCTGCGATCTGGGGTTCCATAGCGTAATCGAGGGGCGCAGAGTGCCTACAATTGTCTATGGATTTTGCAGGGATGGAAACATAACCATCAGGTTAACTGCAACCATAGATGAGGGTGATGATTTCCAAAGCATTCTCACCAAAAATGTTTCCTGTACTTGCAAAAATGTTTTCTATATTTTCAACAAATATTTTCCTAATATTTTCATAGGGTGTTGGAAATGGGTTTACCAAGTACTTATAGATTTTCTGTCCTATGCCTGATCGACGTATGACCGAATTTCTATGAGAATGAGGATGGACTTGTTGAAACATTGAGTTATAAAAAGTATTTTTATAAAAACTAATTTCGTAATATTACATACATCTTTAAAGTGTTTTAAAAATGATCAATGTTAATGCTTAAAATTGAATGCTAACACCCCGGCGTATGTAGAGATTAAGTGAAAGCACTACCCGTGAATACGGGAATTAGAAACAAGTAGAAAAGTCACAGAGAAAGCAGTAAAAGACAACAGTTTTATAGTGGTTCGGCTTCAGGTTAAGCCTACGTCCACTTTAATCTTCTTTATTTCAGAATCAGTTACAACTTTACAACAATCTTCGATTACAACACTCATGGGACAAATAACTAGAACTCCGATGTAGAAGAAGTCTTTGAATCCATGTCGGTTGTGTTAGATTTCCTCCTGAAGTTTGTTGAGATGTCTTTCGTGTTTAAAGTGTCGAGTGAGTCGAGAATTCAGCAGAGTATCGGTGTTCCAAAAATGAGCCAAAAAGATCCTCTTTCAGTTGGAGCTAGTGTTGTATTTATAGGGGAGATTCTGGACTGGGTCGTAGGTCGCGAACAACCTAAGTGTAGGTCGTAAGTCGCGAGTGACCTAGAGGACACGACATACAGCTCAACATAGTAGCAATTGGTTTCTTCCGAGTGAGTCGGTAGGTCGTGGGCGACCTAGGCTAGATCGTAGGTCGCGGTTTACGGCTTAACAAAGGCTTATTTGATCATTTGAGCACTCTGGCAAGTCTTAGGTCGTGAACGACCTAAGGAGAAGATGGCATATGAAGTTATCTCGACCTTGTTTAACTTGTAAGCGACCTAATGTAGGAAAGTGAACCATGCAGTCCTCCTTTGTTTTAATACGCTAGTTAGCTAGGTTATTAGGTCGCTCACCCTCCTGTAAGTCGCTTGAGTTGTTTCGTGCTGTGCCGCTTCATGCTTGAGTCGCTAGGTCGCTCAACTGCCACGGTCGCTGAGCTTCTTAGCTCGCTGCAGAACTTCTTTCCTATTAGGTCGTTTCATCCTTAGGTCGCTAGGACCGTTCTATCCTTAGGTCGCTAGGACCGATCTATCTTTAGGTCGCTAGGACCGTTCTATCCTTAGGTCACTAGGACCGTTCCATCCTTAGGTCGCTAGGTCGCTTATGAAGTTAGGTCGCTAGGTCGGTCAACAGAGGGGTTAACACTTGCCCCTCGAAGTACAAGCCTATGTCATAGGTCGTGTGCTTCGATCTAATTCCGTTAGGTCGTGAGCGACCTAAGACTTTTGCAAACTCGCGAGCCCCTTCATCTCCTTCTCTTTGCCCCATATAAATTGCTAACTCATTTCTTCTTCCTCACTTAGTTTCTTACTTCCGTCGAAATTGCCGCACTTGAGCTCAAAAACTTTTGAAGCGAATCTACCTGTTGCTTTGATCATCATCTTATCACATTAAGTAAGTGGATCTGGTTGTTGTCCATCACCGACCATATAATCCTCCCATTTTCCGATTCCAAATCACGTTTTGTGCCGTGTTTCATTACGAACAATTTTTTTTGATCGATTTGTAACTGCCATCGGTCATGTTGTTGTTGTGATTTGAGATAAAACGGCAGTGTATTGGATTTGTGGTGATTCCGAGGTGATTCGAATAGGTTTTTTGGGTGATTCGGTGGTATGGAGAGATGAGGGTTTCTGTTGGTGGAGAAGCTAACGGGTTATCAGGTTAGGAGTTAGGAGTTAGGCGAATTGACGCATTGAGGAGGAACGAGCGACCTAGGGCCTTAGCAGTTTGAACAAGAACCACGAGACTTAACTCGGCAAACGGTTTAAAGAATCGGCGCGACTTAACTTTTAGGTCGCGTAGGCGATTGAACTTTTAGGTCGCGCAGGCGACTTAGCACTTTCGACCCAACTTGTTAGGTCGCGAGTGACCTAAGACTTAGATTCACACTACCTTGCCTTGAACTCTTTAGCTTGAACCAGGTGACCTAGGACTTCTCGCGGTGTAACCTTTAGGTCGCATATATGCCCTAACGACTTAGAACTTAAGAAAATTCGCTCTTCCTTGACTTAAAGCTTCAAGCCTTGAACTTCTTGACTCGGTTTGCGACTTAAGGACTTGAGCAAACCTTGAAAACTTCAAAATTTGACAGAACCTGATTGTATTTCTAACTTGAACTGCCAGAATGAACTGCTTGAACTTTGTTGCACTTTTTTACAGATTATACTAACATGTAGGCTAACAACCTGCTAAACACAACATTTGCAGAAAACTAGGGCGAATATACTGCCATTGACTGCCCACATCGAATGACAGATTAGTTGATAAAAGATAATCGACTTAAAGAAATTATATGAAATGCTGTGAATCAACAAACTCAAGTGAAGTATTAGAGAAAAACAATGTTAATCAATTAGAACTGATTTTGTTTGCATCAATACTGCACTTGTATTTGGACTTAAAACAACAAACCCAGAAACTTTGTAATTAACAAATGCCTGTTAGTTTAATTTCAGTTATACTTGCTTGTCGTTTTATTAGTTTTGCACAACACTTCACACATTTAGGAAACATGCACCTTCATATTTGAATATCCAGTTCCTTGTGTATAATGTCTTCACAAGAAGAGATAGTAGAGCAATCTGAAGGAGTCTTCCCGATAGCCATTCCATTGGATAATCCTCTGGAAAGAACTCCAACTACCCTGAGTCAGCGGGCATTCAACCGATTACGTATTCAATTTGGGATTGCCGAAGCGGATGCTATACTTCCTGGGCCAAATGATACTGCTGATAGGCCACCTCTCGGTTTTGTCACTGTTAATCGCCAGATGTGCCTGTGTGGTGCCATTCCTCCTTTTAATGAATTTCTTCAATAACTCCTTCTCCGACTAACCATCTCTCCCTTTCAACTGCATCCCAATGGCTACGCTATCCTGATGGGATTGTGCGTTCTATTCAGGTGGACACTTAACTGTCTTCCGAGCTTCGAAGAAATTTGCTACTTATGCACATTCGCAAAAAATAAAGACCACCCCTCCATCATACTCGTGAGAAGTGCCAGGAACCGCAAACTTATCACCGATCTTTCCGAAAGTGCTCAAGGTTTTCTGAATCAATTCTTCTTCGTTCGCTGGCCCCCAGGGTTTTATGCCATCTGGAGAATAGGAAGTAAGATTTCTCATCCCCGTTCTTTCCATTTCTAAGTTTTCCGAGATCCGAGTTGCTAAGTGCTAATTTCATTCTTTTCTTTTACAGCATTTCCTCCTCCCTCTAGAAACCCAGTCACAAGACGACTTTTGAAAGATTAAGTGCCGTGCCGGTTGAAGAAAGAAGTATTAAGTTTTTGCTGAAAGATGAAATTCTTCACCAATACGGGCTTCTGCACCCTTCTCGTTCTACCCAAACTCATGAAGTCCCTGATTCTCCAGTAGAAACATCGGATGCCCCAGTTTCCGTTGGAAAACTTACACCAAAAGAACATACTGTTGAGGCTTCGTTGTTAAAGTGTTCTACTTCAATTGATGTTGCGGGGTCATCCGACAAACGTACACTTGCCCCAGTCATCGAAGAAGAGGAACCTCCCCAACAACCCGGGAAATCTAGTGACGAAGGAGCTGAGAGAACAAGCCCCGCTAGGCACAGCCGTGATGATACTTTTAAGGGGTCGAGTGACCCGATGATTACTTCATAGGAGCTTTTTAAAGATGATCCCATCACTGCTAGAGTTACTTCTCCAGCAGTTGAAGCGACATCCATCCTGCAACAAACTCTGTCAGCCCAAGAGTTGACACTGGCTGTAAAATGCATCATCACCCCCCAACCAAGGAGTGGTTCGTAGTTTGACGCGCGTAGTTTGCACGTTACACACACTTAGGACTTTTTAGCACTTTTATGCATTCAACTTCCTTTTTTTGAAGATTTCTGAGTTTATATTATTTTTTATTTTCAGATTCTCCAATGGGACGAAGTGGCTCCTACTACGATGATTTCCAGCGTTATGGGAGGCGCGGCTCTTACGACCCCAAGAGGTATCTTCCCGCCTACTGGGAAACTGACGAAGAAAGAGCTGCGAGGAAGGCTCGTGAAAAGCATGCTTATGAAGAACGCTACGGGAGACGGGACGAACGACATGATTCTTCTCAGAGAGAGGATGATTCTCATAAGCGAAAATCCCGTGATGACGAGGGAAAAAGCCATGTTACTGAGGACCCGAGTAAACGGGCCAAACTTGGTGAAAAACTGACATCTGAACTCTCTGAAAAGCCCGCCGCTCCCGTCTCTTTAGAAATTCCTTCCGGCTCTCCCCCCTTCAAAGAATCGATATTCAAACAATCATAAGTAGGCCCCTCGATCAAGTTGGACAGGGTCCTGCTACTCTTCAAAGCCGATTTCCACATTGGTGCTTAAAGGGAGTGCGTTTCGATCTTGACTTGGTCCCGATTGATAAGCAAGCCATGTTGCGAAATCTTGATGCCGTCAAACTTGATATCGAGAGAATGTCTGGTTGGTAGAAACTCGTTGACGAGCTTCAAAGGGTAAATCGTGCAAACCTTGAAGCCATGCTGACTATGGAGAATGACAAATCCGAGTGGCAGAAAACACTCGATCAGTATGATGCCAAAATGAAGAGTATTGCGGCTTATAATGAAAAGCTTGAAGCGGAAGTTGAAAAACTTAAGGAAGAGCTCGTCACTTCTTCCACTTCCTATTCTCAGAGAGAAGAAGTGCTTCAAAAATAAGTGAGAGATGCTCACGCGGCAGAGAGAGATGCTGAAGCTAAATTTGAAGCACATCAACAAGTTGTGGATAGCTACCGAGCTGATGTTGCTCATCTACAAGAAAAGACCAACTCCCAGAACTTGGAACTTGAACTGCTAAAACCTCGACTTTCGAAAGCTGAAAAAGAGCGCGGTAGAGCTATTGCTGGCAAAGCAGCAGCCGAGGAATCTTATATGGCAACTAAATCCGAAGTCAGCTATACTTTATTTGAGTTTTACATTCACAGTGTTCTGGGCGCGGTAGCCTTAAGTTTTTTGGACCGGAGTATGAAATCACTTTGGCCAAAGTGTGGGAGGCTGCACTTGATATGCTTGGAGGAGCCGGATATGCTGAAGTAGATTTAATGGCACACTATCTAGATGATGGTGCATGTGCCGCTCTTGCCAGAGGAAAGGAGCAACTCACCAAAGAGAGAGCCGAAATGGCAGAAGGAGAACATTTGGCGAAGACAGTCTCAACCGTCCCAGTTCAACTTACGATTTCGGCCGATATCGATATTGTTGGTTCCAGTTCCCATTCTCCACCTTCTGCTCAAGCTGTTATTGAAAGTGCCGCCGCCCGCACTGGAGATGAGGTCCAAGAAAGTACTGACGTGCAAGCTTTTGAAGTTGACATAATAAAGCCTACTTCTCCAGGTAACCTCAATGTCGATCTCGCTCAAGTGGACTGCTCGTTCGCTTCGACCGAGTTCGATGAGCTTCTTGCTTATTTCTTAAGTGTCGATGAGCCATTATCCCCTCTTTTTATGAGGAATACTGACTTTAACTTTTCTCTCCTGCAGAGAAAGCACAAAGTATTGTTCAGACTTCCCCTACTCCAGCTGTTTCCCCTCCATCTCTTCAGATTACTCCTCCTTCTGTCTCTCAACCGGGGTCGCAAGAAGAGCAGATAGAAGCTCTTTGTGACTTGGACGATCCTGTTGCTTCTTAGGAACAGAAGGCCGAAGAACCTGAATAAGGCGAGAGAACTCTGGAACAGACTGCTTCTGATGACATAAAATTATCCAGTCTTTTCACTCTAGGCAGTGAATCTTCTTCTAAGAAGAGGGGGAAGCGTGGAGTCTCAAAGAAAAAGAAGGAAGCTTCTGCCAGCGAAGAAAAAGCAGAAGAAAGTCCAATTGTGCCCCTTTCTCCTTCTTCCCCTACTCTTACAAGCCGGCCCAAAAAGATGATCATCCGGCCAGGCGTAGGCTCGTGAGAATGCATTTATTCTTCTTTTTCATACAAGTTTCTTTATTTCCTCGGTGTGATGTTGCAATAAACCTATGGTATGTTGCTTGAGCATTGTTTTTATTTTTGTAACTACATTATTGTTAACCCTAACTCGTTCACAAGTTAAGGCATGTACGACTCAAGGCATGTACGACTCAAGGCATGTACGAGTTAAAGGATACATGAGTCAGCAACTTCCTACGACTTAAAGACCTCTACGAGTTAGCAAGCTTACGAGATAAGCGGCCTACGAGTTAAGGAGTACCCGAGTTAAGCTACTTGCGAGATAAGCCTTTACGAGTTAGCAAATCTACAAATTAGCAAGTGTACGAGTTAAGATCTTCCACGAGTTAATCCTCTGCGAGTTAAGATTTCCTACGAGTTGGCAGGCATACGAGTTAAGAAAAGCTAACGACTTAAGGAAGTTACAGCTTAACGGGTTAAAGCTTGAACGAGTTAACAAGAGTTACGACTTAAAGAGGATACGACCTAAAGACACACCTCTTAACTCGTCTACGAGTTAAGACTTGCTTTAAACCAGTTGCAATTAGTTAAGTCGACTACGACTTACGACATAGAAAGAGTCGTATACGACTTAAGAAAGGAAATTAGCAATTGCAGCCAGATAACTCGTACACGACTTAGAACTTAGGGATGGGTTCAAAAAAGGGGAACTGCCATAGACTCGGCTCAGTGACTCGGGGACGACTTACCTTAAGTCGAACACGACTTATCTTAAGTCGGCCACGAGTTAGGACTTGGCACTTTTTTCGCCCAGAACTCTCTATAAATATGAAACCATCTCCAACATGCAAAGGACTTTTTTTTGGTAAGGGCTCATTCTCTTCAAGCGCCATTACTCTGCCGAATTCCAGAGTACTTCAAAGCTTTTTAGATCCAACAAACTTCTAAAGGAACTCCATGAAGGAATCATCCACATTCGCCATGGATTTGAAGATGATTGTCAACATCAAAGCTTGAGCTACTTGTTTTACATATCCTATCACTTGAAGTGTGTTGTAATTGAAAGATCTTGTACAGGATTGTAATCAAACTAGTGATAAAAAGATTAAAGTGGACGTAGGCTGGATTATACGCCGAACCACTATAAATACTGTGTCTCTTACTGTTTTTCTGCATGCTTTCTGCTTATTTCTGTTTCCCATACGAACGGGTGGTGCTTTCACAATCACATCTTATACACCAGGGTGTTAGCGTTTAAATTTGAGCGTTAACATTTTGGTGCTTTCACTGAGAATCGAACTCAGGACATCTATCATCATTGCTTCAGAAAGATTTGTAGATAAAGTTTCTTTAAGAACCAGAAGTCTATCCGAAATCATGGCTCCTGGAAGGAAAAGTAAATCTGTGAGATCTGCAAACATTCAAGAGGGAACCTCCGCTTCCCCAACACCAAATCGAGCTACTCCAACTGTTGGGGTTACGAAAGCAGAGTTGGATGCCGCAATTTTGGGGTTGAACAGACAGATACATGCTCAAAATGTGCAAATGGAAGCCCAGAATGCCCAAAACGCCTTAATCCTGAATAAGTTGAACGATTTGCTCGGGGCAAACCGTCAATCAACAGCTAATGAAAGGAATTTTGCTGGTAATATTCATGAAACTGAAGAAAGGAATGTTTCCGAAAGGGACACTAACCCCGCTGAGCAAATACTTCCTGAGGCTGGCGGATCTAGGGCTCGCAATGATGAAGAATATCTCTCTGGAATGGTTCGCCAAATTATGAAGGAGAGCATGCAAAGAGTCGAAGATGAGAAAGAATGGGGCTTTGCTCCAAGCAAGACTCCATTTACTGAAAAAATTCTAAAGGCTGAATTCCCACGAAAATTTGCTCCTCCAACTATCCCAGCTTATAGGGGAACAAGTGATCCAAACGAATTTCTGTATAAGTATGATTGGCATATGACGGGTGCCCGAGCCTCAGATGAAGTAAAATGCAGGTATTTCCCCGTATATTTGGAAGGCGTAGCTCTGCTTTGGTTCACAAAACTACCTGTCCGGTCCATCGATCAGTTTTCAGACCTAACCAGGAAATTTAAAGAGCAATTTAGGCTATATGCTTCAAAGGCAAAAGACATCATGTCGTTATCCGGCTTGGAACAAAATCCGGGGGAAACTATCAAGTCTTTTTTAAATCGCTTTAATATAGCGTTAGCTGAGGTGGATAATGCAGAACCCCGCATGGTCTTGACCTATTTGATGAGGGCCATAGATAAATCTAGTGAGTTTGGAAGATGGTTGAATATGAAGGAACCAAGCTCTCTCGAAAAGTTCTACAAGAAAGCAGACGAGTTCATGCGTCTGGAGAGCCGCCCTGTATCGACAAAAGCAGCATTGGAAAAGGTTGAAGCTAACACCAATGCTCCACGCAAAAATGAGTCTGTGGGACAGAAGAGGGAGAACAACAATGGAAAACAACAGAATAATCAGAAGAAGCATAGGTCCTTCAAGCCATCAGAGTACACACCTTTGTCAGATACTCCAGAACGAATCTACCTGGCTACCAAAGATTCTGTCAATTATCCTAAACCCCCAATCTTGAGAACCGGGAAAAAAGCTTTGCAAAGTGGGAGGTTCTGTCGCTTCCATAATCAGCCCGGTCATGATACTGATGACTGCCGTCAATTGAAGAATCTAATTGAAGAATTCTTAAGGGAAAATAAACTACAACAATTTGTGAAGAAGAATGATAATAACAATCCTGCTTCGTCGAACCAAGGACAGCAAACTCCTGCTCATCAATCTGGGACTAATGGCAAAGATGCAGGTTTTGAGTCTGGAAGGCCTGTTATCAATATCATTACAGGCGGACCTCACCCAGCGGGCAGAAGCTGGGGTGATATGGAAAGGTATTCCCGGGCCCTGAAATATGCACCGGAGGAAGAAAATGTTTTTGTTCTAGAAAACACTACGCCTGTGAAGCAGCGAAAGACATTCAATGATGACATTGTATTCAAAACCAGGGATTCCATTGGTATTGAAGCCCCAACCTTGGATCCTTTGGTCATCTCGGCTGGCATTGGGCCAGCCATCGTCAGAAGGATTCTTATCGACAGCGGCGCATCCTGTAATATCCTCTTTAAGAAAACCTTCGACCAGATGAAGATTCCTATGGTTGAAGTGCAGGCATCATTGCAAAAAATTGCTGGCTTCGCAGGGGAGCCAAAGCAACCAGTAGGAACCATTGACTTGCTTGTGGAACTCGGAGAAGGAGAAAGAAAACTAGTTCGCAAGCAGACTTTTGTGATAGTAGATGAATTTTCTGCTTATAATGCTTTCTTTGGTCGACCTATTCTTGCTGCATTCAAAGCTGTCCTTGCCCCATGGTGTCTTACTATTAAATTCCCTACAGACAATGGGGTAGGAGTTATTAAAGGAGACCAGAACGCTGGGCGAGAATGTTATATGACAGAGCTGCGAGAAACAAGGAAGAGAGAAATGGGAAAAGATGCGGCAACCCCAATCCGCATCAAAACACCAACCCTATAGCAACTACAGGGCGGACCCTGCACTGGCGAGCATAGCGGGGCACGAAAAGTGATGGATCCTAGAAAGGCCAGTGCGGGGGAGAGTAGGGTGGTACCAGCAGAAACAACGATACCGGTGCCCGTTGATCTGAAGGACCCAAACAAGGTGCTGAATGTGGGTTCACAACTTAATGCGTCAGTTCAGAATGCCTTGATATCTTTTTTGAAAACAAACCTGGATGTTTTCGCTTGGACCCATGCCGATATGTGCGGAATATCCCCAGAAGTTGCGGTACATGCTCTGAATATTGACCCAAAGTTCACGCCAGTAAAGCAGAAAAGAAGAATCCAAGGTCCAGAAAGGTCGACAGCATTGAAAGAGGAAGTTGACCGGCTCATGGAGAATAATTTCATCAGAGAATCTACCTATCCAAATTGGGTTTCAAATCCAGTGCTGGTTAAGAAAGCCAATGGTAAATGGAGAGTGTGCATCGACTTTTCAGATCTAAACAAGGCCTGTCCCAAAGACTGCTTCCCATTACCCAGGATCGATCAACTGGTAGATGGAACAGCGGGTCATGAATTGTTGTCTTTTATGGATGCCTACTCCGGATATAATCAGATCATGATGCATGAGCCGGATCAGGAGGACACAAGCTTTATCACCGATGTCGGTCTTTACTGTTACAGAGTTATGCCCTTTGGGTTGAAGAATGCGGGGGCAACATACCAAAGACTGGTCAATGCTATGTTCAAACCGCAGTTGGGAAAGACTATGGAAGTTTACGTTGATGACATGCTAGTAAAATCTAAGAAAGCAGTGGATCACATCGAACACTTAGCAGGAATGTTCGCAATTCTCCGAAGATACGGAATGAAGCTTAACCCTTTAAAATGTTCTTTCGGGGTAGAATCTGGGAAGTTCTTGGGTTTCATCGTGAGCGCTAGGGGCATTGAAGCTAGTCCAGCTTAAATCACTGCTTTAAAAGAAGTCAAAGCTCCCAAAACAAAGAGGGAATTGCAAAGTCTCAATGGAAAAATTGCCGCCTTAAGTCGGTTCATATCCAAAGCTACTGATAAATGCATTCCATTCTTCGACGCTCTAAAGAAAGGAAAGAAAAACTTTGACTGGACTCCCGAATGCCAGAAAGCCTTTGAAGAATTGATTCAACATATGGAAACGCCTCCAATACTTTCTAGGCCCGGCGATGGCGAGGATCTTCTTATATACTTGGCAGTCTCATCTCATGCTTTAAGTGCAGCGCTGGTACGGGAAGACAAAAGGATTCAACATCCAGTTTACTATATCAGCAAAAGACTCACTGGGGCAGAAATGAATTACTCCAAGTTGGAAAAACTCGCCTATTGTCTATTGATTGCCTCAAGAAAGTTGAGGCAATATTTCCAGGCTCATCCTATCAAAGTCCTCACTGATCAACCTTTAAAGCAAGTCTTATTTCGCCCCGAGACTTCGGGCCGCCTTTTAAAGTGGAATATTGAATTGAGCCAATATGACATCACTTATCATCCTAGAAAAGCGATCAACGGACAAGCTTTGGCAGATTTTATTGCAGAATTTACAGACAAGGGTAACAGCGAGGAAGAAACAATCGAGAACTCCCCAATCCAATGGAAGTTATTTGTAGATGGCGCAAGAAATGATTACTGTTCAGGTGCTGGAATTGTTCTTGAAACTCCTGAAGGCCGGTCATTATGCTATGCGCTAAGATTAGAATTTCCTTCAACAAACAATGAAGCAGAATATGAAGCTCTGATTGCTGGTTTGAAAATTGCTAAAGAACTAAACATTCGAGCGTTACAGATCTTCAGTGATTCTCAGCTTATAGTATGCCAAGTCAAGAAGGAGTTTCAAACGAAAGGAGGAAACCTGCCCGCTTATGTGTCAAAGGCTTGGGAGCTGTTATGTGAATTCGACCATTACACGATAAGTCATATTCCTCGAGAAGAAAACATGAAAGCAGATTCTCTCGCAAAATACTCAAGTTCTGGCGAAGCCCAATCCTTAGGGTTAGTTCCAGTGGAAGTTTTGTCAAATCCAAGCATTGATGAAATGGATATCGATTGGGTTATGAGTATGTCGCAAGAGCAAGAATCATGGATGACTCCAATAACAAAGTATCTACTCAATGGCTCTTTACCAGAAAACTCTAAAGAACGACAAAAGCTACTGAGAAAAGCTTCTCGATATATAATCCAGGATGGTCAATTATACAGACGAGGATTCTCAATGCCACTACTTCGATGTGTATCCAAAGAAGAAGCCAAAATAATCCTATCAGAGGTACATGGAGGAGAATGTGGGGATCATTCAGGTGGTCAAACTTTAGCAAAGAAAATTCTCCGATATGGATATTTTTGGCCAGAAGTTAATCGAGATGCTGCAGATTACTCTCGAAAATGTGACAGATGTCAAAGATTTGCCAAAATTCCTAGAGCACCTTCTACTGAACTCACACAAATGACCAGTCCGTGGCCGTTTGCAATTTGGGGAATAGATTTGATCGGACCATTACCAACCGCCAAATCTGGAATCAAATATGCCATTGTTGCTGTAGATTATTTCACTAAATGGGCTGAAGCTGAACCATTGGCAACCATCACCTCCAAAAAGATGATAAATTTTGTGACTAAGAATATCATTTGCAGATACGGTGTGCCTCAAAAGATAATTACAGATAATGGTACTCAGTTTGAAAGCGAGGAATTCCAGGATTTTTGCAAGCGATTCAAAATCCAGAAAAGCTTTTCGGCAGTAGCTCATCCGCAGGAAAACGGGCAAGTGGAAGCAGTGAACAAGATCATCAAATCAACCATCAAAAAGCAACTCGAAAGAGCAAAAGGTGGTTGGGTCGATAAACTACCACTTGCACTATGGGCATACAGAACTACTCACAAAACTGCAACTGGGCATACTCCTTTTTCGTTAGCATACGGATCGGAAGCAATGATCCCGGTTGAAACAGAGGTTCCTTCACACAGAAGAATCCATTTCAATCAAGCAGAAAATGAAAAGCTGCAACTTGAAGCGCTGGATCTCCTTGATGAAAAAAGAGACGAAGCTAACCTCAGAGTTGCAGCTCATCAGCAAAGGATAGCCAGACATTTCAATTCCAAAGTTCGTCAGCGCAGCTTTGAAATTGGAGATCTAGTCCTGAAAAGAATTATGACTGCGACAGGTGTGTTTGGGCCAAATTGGGAAGGACCGTATGTAATAGGTCAGAAACTTCTTGACGGCACATTCAAGCTCACCACTGTTGATGGAGATCAAATTCCAAGGGCATGGAACAGCAATCACTTGCGTCCATACTTTACTTGAAAATTTTGTTGAAACATTGTAAAAAGAATTATGAATGTATGATTCTTGTAATTGAAAGCAATTGTGAAACTGATGCAAGTAAATAATGAAAGAATATAAAGTGGATGTAGGCCCAATTTCATGGCCGAACCACTATAAATCTTGTGTTCCTTATTATCATTATATGTTTGCTTGGTTCTCGATATAAAAATACTTAAAATGTATTGCTGAAATATCGATTTAAATTTTTGCAGACAATGGAGATAAAACTTGCGCATAATAAGACCGAGCGATTCTCACCATCATTCAACAAACAAATTTCAAGTCACAAAGACCCTGAATTCAAATCCTAGATAGGAAATACTTCAATTGAACGGCTAATGATTTCGATAGGAACGAGCCCTTGCTGATAAATTGAGATTGTTTGAACAAACAAACATCCAATTAGGAAGCTAGTGCCCGTTCTCACGAACTTGCCTGGCAATGAAGTACACTTCCTTGGATTAAACAAGCCACTTGTGAGAAAAAGGGGAATGAAAACTTAAAAAAAAAAAAAAAAAAGGAGGATCGCTGAAAAGGCATAAGCAAGTGAACAGAGGAACAACCAAAGCTACCATCAGCGCCACAAGTCCTCTTCGGAGGCGCAACTCTTCGGATAATAAAAGACCTCTAATGGGTCATATGCCACAAAAAAGAAAGTTCTCTACTCAACAAAAAAGATTGGAGGAGTCATGACCCTCCAACCATGAGAGAGTAACTTCCAGGCGATGAAAGCCCTTTTCGGAGGCCCATTTCACCAGGAGTTGAAGTGTTATAACCGCTCTTTGGGATTTCACTTCACCAGAGTTGAAATGTAAACAAAATAAAGCCCTTTTCGGAGGCCCATTTCACCAGGAGTTGAAGTGTTATAACCGCTCTTTGGGATTTCACTTCACCAGAGTTGAAATGTAAACAAAATAAAAGCCCTCTTCGGAGGCACATTTCGCCAGGAGTTGAAGTGTAGCAACCGCTCTTCGGAATTTCACTTCACCAAAGTTGAAATGCAAAAACAAAGACCTTCTTGAAAGCCCACGTTTCACCAAGATTGAAATAAAACTTCCAAGTGTTGAAACGTGAAAAGGCTTTCTTCGAAGGCACAACTCTTTGGGGGTACACGTTTCACCGAGATTGAAATAAAACTTCCAAGTGTTGAAACGTAAAAAATCCCTCCTTAGAGGTACGACCCCCTCCCGGGGACACAATCAAAAAAAAAAAAAAAAAAAAAAAAAAAAAAAGACCTCTTTGGAAGCACACGTTTCACCGAGATTGAAATAAAACTTCCAAGTGTTGAAACGTGAAAAGGCTTTCTTCGAAGGCACAACTCTTTGGGGGTACACGTTTCACCGAGATTGAAATAAAACTTCCAAGTGTTGAAACGTGAAAAATCCCTCCTCAGAGGTACAATTTGGTATAAAAAAAAAATCCTCATCAAAAGCGTACTTTAACTTTCAAATGGAAAATGATCTGCTTTGCTACATAAAAGAAATCACTCGGTAAAAAAGAAAATGTACTTAAGCAAAAAAGAAAGAAGTGATTTCTTCAAACGACAAAGCGCGTAGAAACTCATATGAAGGGGGTTGCACTCTACAAGAATTCTTTTTAAAATAAAAATAAAATAATTATTCTTTAGCAAATAAGAGTGCAAGTCCCCTCGAGGTATAGAATATTGCAGCATACTTATGGAATGGGGGCAATATAGTATAATTACACACGATATGGTATAACTAAACCAGCAAAAGGTAACGCTCAAGAAACATACCATAAGCTCGCTGCAATATCAAATAAACTCATGCCAAAACGAATAACAAATGTATTCTTTAATTCAAACAAAAGTTTGTACAAACGAGGAATCATTTTATTCAATTACAATGCAGGTACAGGTTTCAAAATAAAGAAAAGCGGGGGCCGGTACCCGCACAATTCTCGGCCAGTACATGCAAAACACAAAAAACTAGAAACTGAAGATCTTCACTTCTTTCTGCTGCCTTTAGACCCTTTACCCGGCCGAATGATCAGCTTATCAGGGCGGTCGGTGGGCATAAGGGAAGTGGGAGGGGAAGGCGCAACCGGTCCAGCTTTCAGCTCCTCTTCAGTGGTGGTGACTATCTTCCCCCTCCTCTTTGGTGTCCCTCGCTTCTTTTTTCTTCTTTTTGAGGAGGACTCACTCCCGGGAGTGACAAGTTTAGATAGAACAATCTCGTCAGAGGGAGTTCGCTCTGAAGATGTGTCACCTCCCTCAGGCCTTTCATCTTTCTGCTCTTGTGAAGCAATGGGATCATCCAAGCCGTGAAGAGCCTCTATTTGTTCTTCTTGTGACCCAGGTTGCGAGGCAGAAGGAGGCGCCACTTGAAGAGATGGAGGAAGGATCACCGGGGGAGAAGAAGCTTGAGTTTGGCTCGGTGCTTTCTCTACAAAGGAGAAAAAACTTAAAATATCAGTATCTTTCGAAAAGAGAGGGGATGACGGCTCGTCAAAAGTCGGGAATTCATTGACATTTGAGGAATAATCAAAAGTCGGGAATTCATTGACATTTGAAAAATAATCAAGAAGATCGTCAAGTTCACAAGGAGCGAACGAGCAGTTCACCACTTGGGCTGGTCCGGTGTCAAGTTTACCTGGGGCAGTTGGATCTCTGAGGCTGATTTCATATCGCTGTGCTTCGTTGCTTTCACCACCTTCATCCCCGCCTTGTGCACTTGTAGTTTCAGTTACTGTCTTAGTTGCAGGCGGAGTATAGGAGCTAGAACCCGTGATGTCAACCACAGGAGAAACTGGAGGTTGGACAGAGGAAGTAAGTGTTAATTCCTTTCCAGAACGTTCCTCTTCCGCCATTCCAGTTCTCATCCTGGCAAGTTGTTCTCGCCCCTTCGCAAGAGCAACGCGAGCTCCCTCATCCAGGTAACGCGCCTCAAAATCTTCATCGCCATACCCGGCGTCTTTAAACATGTTAAGAGCAGCTTCCCACACCTCGGCCAGGGTGATTTCATACTTAGGACCAAGAAAAGAGAGGCTGCCGCGTCCCAAGACACAGTGTAAATAAAAATCGAATAAAGTCGAATTGATATCGGTTTCCATGGTCTGAGCAGTTTCTTCGGCTGCAATTTTGCCAGCCATGGCCTCATCTCGATCTTTTTCGGTCTGAGCAAGTTGGGCTTTTAGCGCTTCAATCTCCATGTCCCGGGCGCTCAGTTTATTCTGCAACTGGGTGACATCAGTGCGGTGGTTCTCTACAGCTTGTTCTAACCTCTCAGCTTTAGCTTCAGCGTCCCTCTGGCTGGCGTGCGCATCTCGCACTTGTTTTTGCAATACCTCTTCTCTTTGGGTGTAAGTATTAGTAGAAGAGGCAAGATCATCTTTGAGCTGCTTTACTTCAGCTTCGAGTTTTTCATTGTATTCGGCTATCTCCTTCATCTCAGCGTTGTGTTGATCAAGAATCTTCTGCCATTCTGATTTGTCATTTTCCATGGTCAGCATTGCTTCGATGTTAGCCCGATTAACTCTTTGAAGTTCATCAACCAGCTTTTGCCATCCAGACATTCTATCGATATCAAGCTTGACAGCATCGAGATTTCTGTACATAGCTTCTTTGTCGATGGGGACCAAATCAAGGTCGAAGCGTACCCCCCTCAAACACCAGTTCGGGAATCGGCTCTGCAAAGTCGGGGGGCCCCTTTCAACATGGTATGAAGGCCTGTTGAGAAGTGTTTGGATGGCACTTCCTTCAAGAGCAGGAGATTTGGAAGGGATGTCAATAGAAACTGAGGCGCCAGGTCTCTCAGATGTCACGGGCACGTGCTCCTCGCCAAGTTTGGTCCGCTTTCTCGAATCCTCAATATGGCTCTTCCCCCTATCATCGTGCGTTTTACGTTTATGGGAATCATCATCCCTCGGGAAGGATTCATGTCGCGTGCCCGCTCCCTCATGACGTTCTTCATACCTTCTCCTCTCTTCAGCTTTTCGCGCAGCTCTCTGCTCATTGGTCTCTCTGGGATCGGTATAGTATTGCTTGTAATCATAGCTGCCACGCCCTCCATAGCGTCGAAAGTCTTTGTAATAAGAACCGCTGCCGCTGCGCCCCATAGAGGAATCTGAAAAGGCAAAAATAGCAAGTCTTAGAAACTTCCGGAGAAAAGAAGTTAAATGTGAACAAATGCCAAAAAATCCTTAGTTGTGTGTGAAGTGCAAGCTACTCGCGTTGGACTAACGAACCACTCCTCTGTTGGGGGGAAGTGATAGATTTCACTGTTGATGACAATTCTTGAGATGAAGGAGTAAGAGTCTGTTGGAGGGCAGATGTTGCTTCAATCGTCGGAGGTATAGCTTTACCATGAGCAGGGTCTTCTTTAAAGAGCTCTTGGGAAGTAACAATTATGTCGCTTAAATCCCCAAAGACGTCATCACCGGCATGCCCAACTTGATTCCCTCCATCATCTCCTTTGTCAGCACTCTCCCTGGTTTGGGAAAGGGGCTCCTCTTCTTCTTCAATAATGGGAGCAAGTGCGGGCTTTTCGGAAGGTCCCGTATCGTCTCTGGGAGTAGAGCACTTTACTAATAAGGTTTCTGCAGAAATTTCTCCTCGTATGTGCTCTTTAGTGGAGATCGGAAGATCAGGAGTTTTCACCGGAGAGTCAGGAACCTCCGTTGGAGCTTCACGAGGCCGAGTAAAGCGAGAGAGATGGAGGAGTCCGTATTGATGTAGAAGTTCATCGTTTAGCAGAAACTTTATGCTCCTCTCTTCTACCGGCACGGCACTTAATCTTTCAAAAATTTGCTTGAGACTTGGGTCCCTAGCAGGAGGTGGTAGTGCTAAAAACAGAGAAAGAATGAAATTAGCAGCTGAGAGTTCAGATCTCGAGAAAGTTTCAGAACGGAAAAAGTAGAGACAGGAAATCTTACTTCCCACTCTCCAGATGGCATAAAACCCTGGAGGGCAGCGAACGAAGAAAAACTGATTCAAAAATCCGTGAGCGCTTTCGGAGAGATCAGTAATAAGTTTGCGATTTCGAGCGCTTCTTACAACCACAATGGAGGGATGGTCTTTAGTTTTCGTGAATGAGCAAAAATAGCAGATCTCCTTGAAGCTTGGTAACCGATCCAAAACTCTCCTGAATAGAGCACATAACCCCATCAAAATGGCATAGCCATTGGGGTGTAATTGGAATGGAGAGATAGACAACCGAAGCAGAAGCTGTTGGAGAAAGCCGTTAAAAGGAGGAATCGCCCCACTTAAGCACATTTGGCGATTGACTGCAACAAAGCCGTAGGGAGGATTGTCAGCAGTGTCATTTGGCCCCGGAAATAAGGTGTCAGCATCATCAATGCCAAACTGAATGCGCAGTTGGTTAAACACCCGCTGATTCAAAGTTGTGGGTGTTCTCTCCGGAGGGTTGTCTATAGGGATGGCTACTGGAAAGACATCTTCAGCCTGACCCATCGGCTCTTCTTGATGAGAGGTCATTCTACACAAGCAACTGGATGTTCAAATGCGAAGGTGCACGTTTCCTAAAAAGTGTGAAGTGTCGTGCAAAGCTAATAAAATAATAATAATAACAAGTAAAGATAACTGGAATTAAACTGGTTGACGATTGATTGACTATGATAATTTCGGAACTTGTTATTTAAAGCTCAAGCACAATATTAATGCGGGCTGGTCAGTTTCAATTGACTAATCTAGTGCTGCTTTAATATTCCACTTGAAATTGGTAGCACCTCATTCACATGATTTATTTAAGTTAATTATATATCATTAACTAATCTGTCGTTCGATGTGGACAATCAATGACAGTATATCCGTCCTAGTTTTCTGTGAATGTTGTATTAACAGGTTGTTAGCTTGCGAGTCAAAGTAATTTGTAAAAGAAGGCATCAAAGTTCAACAGTTCAACATCACTGCAACAATTCAAGGTTTAAGCAGATCCTAAAAAACACAAGTGCTAAGTCGTATCGGACTCAAGTACTAAGTCGTAACCGACTCAAGGGATGAGTCGTTCCTATCCTAAGTCGTCAACACATCAAGCTGCTTATCCTCTAAGTCCTAAGTCGTAACTCGGGGAACAGGAGAAAGGCTCTGATCCAAAACAACTAGAAATCCTCCAAGTCTTAACCCGGCTACGGCCCATGGAAATCGCTAAGTCACATGGAAGAAGCTGAGTCATATATGAGACGATCCCTTGTTATTTTCAATCAACCTATTCGACCAACTCGCCTCCCTTTCAAATCTCTTAACCTGTTCATCCTTGGCTTCTTCAGCAGCGACAACCTTAACCCATTACACTATGAATCGCCCCAAAGCGCGAATCACCATAGGCCAAATCAGATGAATTTTAGTTCATCGGTAATCAATTCGAATAGAATTCGCAGGGTTTGAATGGGGCAAACCAAAGATGATGAACTGAATACATAAAGTAACAATGGTTAACGGTCGAAGTTTGAAGCAAGATCTCTTACGATTGTTTGATGCTAGAAAGAATCAGAGATGAATCGGGTCGAAATCGCCTCGGAGAGCTTGAAGATGCGTTAATGGCAGAAAGCAGTTTAAAAGGTTAAGTGATGAGAAGAAGGACGACTCAAGCTTTTATATCTGGAAAGGTTGGGATTTGAAACGACATGACCGAGTTATGATAAGTCGAAGCACACGACTTACGATTTAAGCGTATGCTTCGAGGGGCAAATGTTAACCCTAACTCGTTCACAAGTTAAGGCATGTACGACTCAAGGCATGTACGACTCAAGGCATGTACGAGTTAAAGGATACATGAGTCAGCAACTTCCTACGACTTAAAGACCTCTACGAGTTAGCAAGCTTACGAGATAAGCGGCCTACGAGTTAAGGAGTACCCGAGTTAAGCTACTTGCGAGATAAGCCTTTACGAGTTAGCAAATCTACAAATTAGCAAGTGTACGAGTTAAGATCTTCCACGAGTTAATCCTCTGCGAGTTAAGATTTCCTACGAGTTGGCAGGCATACGAGTTAAGAAAAGCTAACGACTTAAGGAAGTTACAGCTTAACGGGTTAAAGCTTGAACGAGTTAACAAGAGTTACGACTTAAAGAGGATACGACCTAAAGACACACCTCTTAACTCGTCTACGAGTTAAGACTTGCTTTAAACCAGTTGCAATTAGTTAAGTCGACTACGACTTACGACATAGAAAGAGTCGTATACGACTTAAGAAAGGAAATTAGCAATTGCAGCCAGATAACTCGTACACGACTTAGAACTTAGGGATGGGTTCAAAAAAGGGGAACTGCCATAGACTCGGCTCAGTGACTCGGGGACGACTTACCTTAAGTCGAACACGACTTATCTTAAGTCGGCCACGAGTTAGGACTTGGCACTTTTTTCGCCCAGAACTCTCTATAAATATGAAACCATCTCCAACATGCAAAGGACTTTTTTTTGGTAAGGGCTCATTCTCTTCAAGCGCCATTACTCTGCCGAATTCCAGAGTACTTCAAAGCTTTTTAGATCCAACAAACTTCTAAAGGAACTCCATGAAGGAATCATCCACATTCGCCATGGATTTGAAGATGATTGTCAACATCAAAGCTTGAGCTACTTGTTTTACATATCCTATCACTTGAAGTGTGTTGTAATTGAAAGATCTTGTACAGGATTGTAATCAAACTAGTGATAAAAAGATTAAAGTGGACGTAGGCTGGATTATACGCCGAACCACTATAAATACTGTGTCTCTTACTGTTTTTCTGCATGCTTTCTGCTTATTTCTGTTTCCCATACGAACGGGTGGTGCTTTCACAATCACATCTTATACACCAGGGTGTTAGCGTTTAAATTTGAGCGTTATTGTCAACATCAAAGCTTGAGCTACTTGTTTTACATATCCTATCACTTGAAGTGTGTTGTAATTGAAAGATCTTGTACAGGATTGTAATCAAACTACTGATAAAAAGATTAAAGTGGACGTAGGCTGGATTATACGCCGAACCACTATAAATACTGTGTCTCTTACTGTTTTTCTGCATGCTTTCTGCTTATTTCTGTTTCCCATACGAACGGGTGGTGCTTTCACAATCACATCTTATACACCAGGGTGTTAGCGTTTAAATTTGAGCGTTAACAATTATATTGCCCCCATACCATGGTTTATTGCAACCTCTTTCACATTGGCAAAATTTTGGAGAAGAACTCTTTTATTTCGAGAAGATTTGTACTCTTTCTTTAGAGAACAACTTTTCCATTTGAAGGAGGTTTGCATCTGTATTTTATAGAATAATTTTTCCATTTTAAGGAAATATGTTTTTGATTTAGTAGAATGCGCCTCGTATTGGAGAAGTTTCTCTTTCTTTCTTTCTCTCTTTTTTTATGGAGAAGTTTTTACACTTTACTTTCGGAGAAAGTCACTTTTATTTTTGGCAAGTGAATTTTCTTTCGTGGTAAAGTGGGCCTCCGAAAAAGGGCTTTGACCTGTTTGTGCCTCCGAAGAGGGCTTTTGTTTGATTGTGCCTCTGGGAAGAGGGCTTTTTTATTTGATTGTGCCTCTGGGAAGAGGGCTTTTTTGTGTGTGCCTCTGGGGAGAGGGCTTTTTTGTTTCTGCCTCTGGGGAGAGGCTTTTTTTTTTCCTGTCCGCTGGGAAGCGGGCTTCCGAAGTGGGCTTTTCACATTTCGACTCGTGTGAAGTTTTATTTCAGATTGCGGTGAAATTTGTGCCTCCGAAGAGGTCTTTTAGCATTTCAACTTTGGTGAAATGGGCCTTCGAAGAGGGCTTTTCACATTCCAACACTTGTTAAATTTTATTTCAGATCTCGTTGGAATGCGTGCCTCCAAAGAGGTCTTTTCACCTTTCAACTCGTGTGAAGTTTTATTTCAGATCACGGTGAAATGTGTGCCTCCGTGTAGGGCTTTTGCCTGGAAGTTTCTTTCCCACGGTTGGATGGATTCACGGAGCGGACACAAGTTACTTGGTTGTTTGTTTGCACAAACGTTCTCAGCTAGTTAACGAGTGTCCTGTGCCACCGGTCATTCCATAACTTTTTGTTGAGAAAGAGAACTTTCTTTTTCTGGCAAGTCCCATTAGAGGTCTTTATCCTCCGAAGAGTTGTGCCACCGAAGAGGGCTTGCACCTCCGAAGAGGTCTTTTGCTGTTTGCTGCCTGCTCGGCCATGTCTTTTCGCCATTTGTTCATATCAGCGGTTCCCTGTTATCATTTTCAAGCACACATTCCTTTCTTTTGCATGTAGCTTATTTTATCCAAAGATGTGTACTTCATTGTTAAATGAGTTCATAGGGGCGGACATAGACTAATTAATCGGATGTTTGTTTGCACAAACGATCACAATTAGTTAGGAAGGGTCTACCTCTGGCGGAACCACTAACTGTTTTCTTGAAACACTTCTTATATAGGATTTGAGTCTAGAATTTTTGTGGCTGAACATTCATTCGTCGAGTGATGTCAGGGATCGCTTGGTCTTATGATGGGTAAGCTTTGTTTTAATGGCCTGCAATATTAAATCGACATTTTAGCAAAACAATTGAATACTTTATATATCGAAATAAAACAAGCAGTTTATAATAGTAGAGAACACAAGATTTATAGTGGTTCGGCCAAGAACTGGGCCTACATCCACTTTATAGTTCTTATTATTCACTTGCACTGGCTTTACAATGGCTTTCAATACAAGAATCATACATTCATAATTCTTTTACAGTATTTCAGTAAAGCTTTTTAAGTAAATATGGGCGCAAGTGATTGCTGTTCCAAGCTCTTGGAACTGGATCTCCTTCGACAGTTGTCAGTTTGAAAGTGCCATCAAGAAGTTTTTTGCCTATGACATATGGCCCTTCCCAGTTTGGCGCAAACACTCCTGTTGCTTTCATGACCCTTTTAAAGACTAGATGTCCAATCTCAAAGCTGCGTTGGCGAACTTTGGAATTGAAGTGCCTGGCAATTCTTTGCCGATGGGCTGCAAGTCTGACCTGAGCCTCTTTCCTTTTTTCATCAAGTAAGTCAAGTGCTTCAAGTTGCAACTCTTCGTTTTCAGCTTGGTTGAAATGAATTCTTCTATGTGAAGGGACTTTCATTTCCACCGGAATCATTGCTTTTGATCCATATGCCAATGAAAATGGAGTGTGCCCAGTCCAGTTTTGTGGGTAGTTCTATATGCCCATAGTGCTAGTGGAAGCTTATCGACCCAACCACCTTTCGCTTTTTCCAGCTGTTTTTTGATGGTTGATTTGATAATTTTGCTTACTGCCTCCACTTTCCCGTTTTCCCACGGATGAGCCAATATTGAGAAGCTTTTTTTGATCTTGAATCGCTTGCAAAAATCTTGGAACTCTTCACTTTCGAATTGGGTTCCATTATCTGTGATTATCTTTTGAGGCACGCCATACCTACAAATGATATTCTTAGTTACAAAGTTTATCATCTTTTTAGAGGTAATAGTAGCTAATGGTTCAGATTCAGCCCATTTAGTAAAATAATAAACAGCAACAATAGCATATCTGATTCCTGATTTGGCGGTTGGCAATGGTCCGATGAGATCTATTCCCTAAATAGCAAATGGCCACGAACTGACCATCTATGTTATCTCGGTGGAAGGTGCTCTTGGGATTTTTGCAAATCTCTGGCATCGGTCAGATTTTCGGGCATAGCTCGCAGCATCACGATTAATATCTGGCCAAAAATACCCATAACGGAGAATTTTCTTTGCTAGAGTTTGACCACCTGAATGGTCTCCACAATCTCCTCCGTGTACTTCAGCTAGAATTGTCTTAGCTTCTTCCTTGGTCACACATCGGAGTAATGGCATTGAGAATCCCCGCCTATACAATCGGCCATCTTGAATTATATATTTAGAGGCTTTTCTTAGCAACTTCTATCGTTCTTTTGAATTTTCTGGTAGAGAACCATTGAGAAGATATTCCATTATCGGAGTCATCCATGGTTCTTGCTCTTGAGATATAGTCATGATCCAGGCAATATCCATCTCATCAGTGCTTGGAGCTGACAGGACTTCCATAGGAACTAATCCCAATAATTGGGCTTCACTAGTGCTTGTGTACTTTGCGAGAGAATACGCCTTCATGTTCTCTTCCCGGGGTATATGATTTATCGTATAAGTGTCAAGATCATCAAGAAGTTCCCAGGCTCTTGACAAGTAAGCGGGCAGAATTCCTCCTTTAGTTTGAAACTCTTTCTTGACTTGACATACAATAAGCTGTGAATCACTGAAGATCTGCAACACTTTGACATTCAATTCTTTAGCAATTTTCAAGCCGGCAATAAGAGCTTCATATTCTGCTTCATTGTTTGTCGAAGGGAATTCCAATCTCAATGCATAGCACAATGACCGCCCTTCAGGGGTTTCAAGCACAACCCTAGCTCCGGAACAGTAATCGTTTCTTGCGCCATCAACATATGATTTTCATCGAATTGGGGTATTATCAGTCATTTCTTCTTCACTATCACCTTTTTCTGTACATTCTGCGATGAAATCTGCTAAAGCTTGTCCATTAATTGCTCTCCGGAGATGATAAGTGATGTCGTATCGACTGATTCAATATTCCACTTTAAAAGACGACCCGAAGTCTCAGGACGAAACAGGACTTGCTTCAGAGGTTGATCAGTGAAGACTTTGATAGGATGAGCTTGGAAATATGGCCTCAATTTTCTTGATGCGATCAGTAGACAATAGGCGAGCTTTTCCAACTTTGAATAATTCATCTCTGCCCCAGTGAATCTTTTGCTGATGTAATAGACCGGGCGCTGAATTTTTGTGTCCTTCCGTACCAACGCTGCACTGAGAGCATGAAATGAGATTGCCAAATATACGAAAAGATCTTCACCGTTGTCTAGCTTAGAAAGTATTAGAGGCGTTTCCATATGACGAATCAACTCATCGAAAGCTTTCTGGCATTCAGGTGTCCACTCAAAAATTTTCCTTCCTTTCTTCAGAGCATCAAAGAATGGAATGCATTTATCAGTAGCTTTGGAAATGAATCGACTCAGGGCAGCGACTTTTCCATTAAGACTTTGAAGTTCCTTCTTTGTTCTAGGGGCTTTGACTTCTCTTAAGGCAGCAATTTGAGCAGGATTAGCTTCAATGCCCCTAGCACTCAAAATGAAACCCAAAAACTTTTCGGACTCCACCCCAAACGAACATTTCAAAGGATTAAGTTTCATTCCGTACTTTTAGAGGATTGCAAACATTTCCACCAAGTGATCCATATGTACTACTGCCTTCTTTGATTTCACCAGCATATCGTCAACATAAACTTCCATAGTTTTGCCAATCTGCGGTTTGAACATAGCATTGACGAGTCTTTGGTATGATGCCCCTGCATTCTTAAGTCCAAAGGGCATGACTCTATAGCAGTAGAGACCAACGTCGGTGATGAAGCTCGTGTCCTCCTGGTCCGGCTCATGCATCATGATCTGGTTGTATCCGGAGTAAGCATCCATAAAAGATAACAATTCATGCCCTGCTATTCCATCCACCAACTGATCTATCCTGGGTAACGAGAAACAGTCTTTGGGGCAGGCTTTGTTTAAATCTGAGAAGTCGATGCATACTCTTCACTTCCCATTAGCTTTCTTAACCAGTACAGGATTTGAAACCCAATTCCGATAAGTAGACACCCTGATGAAACCATTATCCATGAGCCGGTCTACCTCTTCCTTCAACGCTGCTGACCTTTCAGGACCCTGGGTCCTTCTCTTCTGTTTTATCGGTGTAAACTTCGGATCAATATTCAAAGCATGTATTGCAATTTCTGGGGGATATTCCACACATATCATCATGAGTCCAAGCGAATACGTCCAGATTTGCTTTCAAGAATGATATCAAGGAATTTTGAACCGTCACACTAAGTTGCGAACCCACATTCACCAATTTGTTTAGATCTTTCGGGTCAACTGGTACTGGCACCGTTACTTCCACTGGAACCACTCTATTCTCCCCTGCACTAGCTTTTCTGGGATCCATTTCTTTTCGTGCACCGCTATGCTCGCCAGTGCAGGGTCCACCCTGTAATTGCTACAAGGTTGGTTCTTTGATGCGGACTAGGGCTGCCGCATCTTTTCCCATCTCTCTCTTCCTTGCTTCATGCAACTCTATTAGATAACATTCACACCCAGCATTTTGATCCCCTTCAATAACTCCAACTCCATTATCTGTGGGGAATTTCATAGTGAGGCACCACGGGGCGAGAATTAGCTTAAAAGCCGTAAGAGTTGGTCGGCCCAGGAATGCGTTGTAGGTAGAAAATTCATCAACAATTACAAAAGTCTATTTCCAAACCACCTTTTTCCGCCCCTCTCCAAGATCGACGAACAAGTCGATAGTTCCAATGGGCTACTTCGGTTCCCCAGTAAACCCAACGATCTTTTGAGATGAAGCTTGAACGTCAGCCATCCGAATTTTCATTTGGTCGGACGATCTACAAGCACTCTTCTCACAATAGCCGGCCCAATGCCTCTACAGATGATCAAGGGATCCATGGTTGGAGCTTCAATACCCATAGAGTCCCCGGCTTTGAACACAATATCATCATTGAAAGTTTTCTGCTGCTTCAAAATTGCAGCATCTTCTAGCACAAAAACACTCTCTTCTGTTGGTGCATACTTCAAGGAACGGGCATATCTTTCCATCTCGCCCCAGCTTCTGCCTGCTGGGTGAGGACCTCCTGTAATCACATTAATAACAGGCCTTTCTGATTCATGCACAGTATTCCTCTTGCCCGAGCCAGATGGATGAGCAGGAAGTTGCTGGCCCTTAGTAGATGAAGTTGGGTCATTTCTACTTCTCTTAACATATTATTGCAACTTGTTCTCTATCAGTAGTTCTTCAATTAAACTTTTCAGATGGCGACATTCGTTGGTATCATGAACGGGTTGATTATGAAGCTGACAGAGTCTCCCACTTTAGGCAGCTTTTTTGCTAACTCTCATCTCAGGCGGTTTAGGACATTCTACCGTATCTTTTGTAGCAAAAAAGATATTCTCCGGGGTGTCAGTCAAAGGAGTGAAATCTGAAGGTTTTAAGAAGCGAGGTTTCTTCACATCTTTCTGCTTCTTCCCACCATTATTTTCCTCTTCTGACTTCCAGATTCCTTTTTGATAGGGGTAGCGGTATTATCCTTAACCTCTATCAATGCCACTTTAACTGGTGCCCGAAGGCTTTCCAAGCGCATGAATTCATCAGCTTTCTTATAAAATTTCTCAAGCGAATTCGGTTCTTTCATCTTCAGCCACTTCCCAAATTCGCTTGATTCCCTCATCAGGTATGTCAAGACCATCCGCGGCTCTGCATTGTCCACTTCAGCCAAAGCTATGTTGAAGCGGTTCAAGAAAGATCTTATGGATTCCCCAGGATTTTGTTCCAAGCTTGACAGCGACATAATGTCCTTTGCCTTTGGAGCATACAACCTGAATTGCTCTTTAAACTTCCGGGTCAAATCGGCGAACTGGTCTATGGATCGGACCGGAAGCTTTGTGAACCAGAGCAGAGCCACTCCTTCCAAGTATACTGGAAAGTACCGGCATTTGATCTCATCAGACGCCCTAGCACCAGTCATGTGCCAATCATACTTATACAAGAATTGATTAGGGTCGCTTGTTCCCTTATAAGTCGGGATGGTAGGAGGAACAAACTTCCTTGGGAATTCCGCCTTTAGAATCCTTTCCGTGAACGGAGTTTTTCTCGGAGCGAATCCCCATTCTTTTTCATCTTCATCCCTCTGCATGCTTTCCTTCATGATCTGTCGCACCATGCCCAAAAGATATTCCTCATCATTTAAAGGGTCTGCAGGACAGACTTCGGCCATTTTCTCGGAAGTTTGTCTGGACAAATGTTCGCGGAGAGTTGGCCACGGTCTCGATCCTCCAGCTTGAGGAGGTGTTTCTTTGGCGGGGCTAGCTGCTCTTTGAGGAATATTCCTCTCTTCCGGATTATGAACATCATCTGCAAGGTTTTCTTCATTATTCACCGGTTGACGGTTAGCTTCGAGCAATGCATTTAACCTTTCAAGCATTAAAGCATTCTGGGATTCCATCCGGTTGTATAACCCAGATACTACGGCATCTAACTCCGCTCATGTAATTCCGACACTTGGTGCTGCTTGACTTGACGAAGGAGAAGTGGCAGTATTCTCATATACACTACTGGGTCTTATAGATCCACACTTTCTTCCAGGAGATATTATCTCTGATAGACTTTTTGTTTTGAGAGATATTTTTTCAAAAAGCTTTTGCGAAGCAATGACGAAAGTATCCTGAGTTGGGTTCTCAGTGAAAGCATCAAAAATGTTAACGCTTAAATTTGAACGCTAACACCCCGGCGTATGTAGAGATTAAGTGAAAGCACCACCCGTGAATACGGGAATTAGAAACAAGTAGAAAAGTCATAGAGAAAGCAGTGAAAGACAACAGTTTTATAGTGGTTCGGCTTCTGGTTAAGCCTACGTCTACTTTAACCTTCTTTATTGCTGAATCAGTTACAACTTTACAACAATCTTCGATTACAACACACATGGGACAATTAACTAGAACTCCGATGTAGAAGAAGTCTTTGAATCCATGTCGGTTGTGTTAGATTTCCTCTTGAAATTTGTTGAGATGTCTTTCGTGTTTAAATTGTCGAGTGAGTCGAGAATTCAGCAGAGTATCGGTGTTCCAGAAATGAGCCAAAAAGATCCTCTTTCAGTTGGAGCTAGTGCTGTATTAATAGGGGAGATTCTGGACTGTGTCGTAGGTCGCGAACGACCTAAGTGTAGGTCGTAAGTCGCAAGCGACCTAGAGGACATGGCATACGGCTCAACAGAGCAGCACTTGGTTTCTTCTGAGTGAGTCAGTAGGTCGTGGGCAACCTAGGCAAGATCGTAGGTCGCGGTTTACGGCTTAACAAAGGCTTATTTGATCATTTGAACATTCTGGCAAGTCTTAGGTCGTGAACGACCTAAGGAGAAGATGGCATATGAAGTTATCTCGACCTTGCTTAACTCGTAAGCGACCTAATGTAGGAAAGTGAACGCATGCAGTCCTCCTTTGTTTTAATATGCTAGGTCGCTAGGTTATTAGGTCGCTCACCCTCCTATAAGTCGCTTGAGTTGTTTCGTGCTGTGCCGCTTCATGCATGAGTCGCTAGGTCGCTCAACTGCCTAGGTCGCTGAGCTTCTTAGCTCGCTGCAGAACTTCTTCCCTGTTAGGTCGTTTCATCCTTAAGTCGCTAGGACCGTTCTATCCTCAGGTCGCTAGGACCGTTCTATCTTTAGGTCGCTAGGACCGTTCCATCCTTAGGTCGCTTGGACCGTTCCATCCTTAGGTCGCTAGGTCGCTTATGAAGTTAGGTCGCTAGGTCGCTCAAAAGAGGGGTTAACAATCAAAAAGTGATTTATCTGATATTGAGTATTTTAATAAATTCTAGCATCGTTCCTTTTCGAGGATGAAAAGATTCAAAGGGGGGAGGAATGTGATATCCTAGAATTTCAAGAAATTTAAAATGTGATAATCTCCTTATTAAATTATTTAAAATTGGTAAAATGGTTATTTTCAAACAAAAAATTATAATATGTGGTTTTAAAATAGATTTTAAATAGAATTATTATTTTCAAATTTAATTTGTGTTTGTTTAAAATAATATGTATTGAAGTTGATTTTAAATTGGATTTTAAATTGAATTTGAATTTAAATTTGGATTTAAATTTGAAATTTAAAAGATATATATTTTTAATGTATTTTGGATTTTAATATATATTAGATGTCATTTTATTTAGAATATAATTGGATTTTATTTTTATTTTCTTTGAAGGGTTTTATTTATATAAATTTAGAAAAGTATTTATTATATGGGAAAATAAATATAAAAGCTTTGATCTAACATTTAATAATAATAATAAATGCATAATTACAAGTGTTCAATTATAAAAGTTTGTGATAACATGTATTATGTGATTAATAAGTGTAATGACAAATGTTGTTGAATTGAACAAGTGTCATTTATTTTTTACTTTCATTTTCTTCAAATTTAGTAAATCATAATTTAGTTTATATAATTGCATACATCTCCTCTTTTCCATTTCTTTTTCTATCTTCATTTCTAAAACTCAAGAAACTTAAACCTGTAAAACTTTACAAACCAAAAACATTATTCAATCCACAAGAAAATCAAAACTCAAAAGCCTGTAACCAATTCTCAAACTCAGATCAAAACCTGTAACAAATTATCAAACCTGGAATATCAAAACAACCTTCTCAAATGAAAGCCTGTAACAAAAGATCAGTAAACAAGCTTCAACCTTCTCAAAGCAATATCAATTCAGTTTTAAAAGCTAATCATTTCAACATCAAGTTTCCAGTAAAACAAGCTTTCAATCTTTTTCTTCAGCATTTCTAGATCTCAAAATACAAGCTTCTCTGTTAAATTCAAGGTGAGAAAATATTTACTTAAAAAGTTTAAGTAGATTAAAGTTGTTGCACATGAATTTCTGTGATGAAGATTGTTTTTGCATGTGTATGTACAAGTGTTAATTCTGTGTGTTATTATGTTTAAACTGTGCACGATTGCGCTTCTCTGCTTCCAGGTTATAGAGTTCAAAATTTTGATCAAAATTCATTATCGCTTGATCTAATCACTACTAGGACTTGGGATTCAAACAAAATCTGTTTGTTTAACATAGATTAAGGTTTAAAGTTTTATTTAAGTAAATAAAATTTGAATTTTTATGGAAAATCCAAGAACAGTGGAAACTTGAGAAATGTTAAAATTCAAATATCTTAATTCTTCGATTCAGGTACATAATCTGAATCATTATTTAAAATCATGATTTTTAAAA
The DNA here is from genome assembly GCA_030765085.1 of Allium cepa. Lineage (NCBI taxonomy): Eukaryota > Viridiplantae > Streptophyta > Magnoliopsida > Asparagales > Amaryllidaceae > Allium > Allium cepa. The sequence goes on from CM060931.1 coordinate 855,453,369, forward strand.
GTGAAATCACATTTTTTAGATTTGTATCGAGTATCCAATTCGAGGATGACCAGAAAATGTGTTCTGGACTGTTTCTGGCTATTGGAGAGTGGTGAGTCCTTAGGGTTTCGTCTGGAGGAAGGTTGAAGTCAGATGGTCTCGGGAAAGATATCAAGAAGGTGGATAAGCTACCGTGGTGGCGGCGTTGGATCATAGTTGGGTTTTAACCTTAATTTGGGTCAAGATCTGGAAATGGTTTGCTGCGGCATCTCTGGTTGATCAGAGTGCATCGGACCATGGGCATTGGTAGCGTGGTAGTCTAATGAAGCTTGGGATGAGATTGCTCGACCTCTGGTGATTGGAATTGCTTGGATAAGGATTTTTTTTTCTCGCACAGGTTTGGTTCTAGGTTCAACTGTGAAACACGATTTCAATCGAGGGCTTGTATTTGTGTTTTGGTGATCGGATTTGGTTGCAGCATCAATGGTCGATGTGCTGAAGGGTGCATTAGAGGTCGGAGGCGGCTCTGACGCCGGTGCATGGTGGTTTTAGTGTGTCAGTTGTTTTGGTTGTGGGTTTGCTCGAAGGGGAACTCGGGAATTTGGAGGTAGTGACTCGAGTATAAACTCAAGTAGAACGAAATTGTTGTTGGGTTCTAGGTTTTTAACTTAAATAAAAGTTTTTAAAATAATATAGAAAGGAGGTGGTTTACTTAGGGCAAGACCTGAGTGGTCTTCGGGTTGAACACGTAGCAAGGGTAAAGGCAAGTTTATAAAATTCAGATCGAAATTAGTTTAAACTATTACTTGATAATTGATTTAAGTTGTTTAAAGGAAGTTATCTTTTGGTAACTTTAATTTGTTAAGTTAAATGATTATTTTATTTTAAAACTTAATTAAATGATTTAATTAAGGAAGTTAATTATAAAGATAAAATGTTTTTAAAATGTTAATGAAAATTAAGTCATTAATAAGGATAATGTTTTATCTTAAGGTTAATTAAGGTTTTAATGAGTTGTGGTTGATTAAGTTAATTAAGTAATTTTAAGTATAATTAATTAATTTAATTAATTAACGATTAAGAATTAATAAATTAATAATTAAGGGTTATAAGAATTAATTAGAGGTTAATTAATTTGTAATTAAGGATTATTAATTAGATAATTAGAGATTATTAATTAAGGTTAGGGATTAATTAAGTAATTAAGTTATAATTAAGCATTAATCATTTAAGTAATTAGAGATTAATTACTTAAATGATGATTACTTAATGTAAGTAATTAAAGTATTAATCAGTTGAGGGTTAATTAATTTAATTAACAATTAAAGGTTAAATTCATTAATAATCAAGGTAAATTAATGGAGGCTAATTATTTACGGGAAGCAATTATGGATTAATTACTTAGTGTAATAATTAAATGATTGATTAATTAAAGAAATTAATTAAGGGTTAGTTAATTAACGAGTGTGATTAATTAAAGAATAATTAATCAATGTAAGTAATTATAAGATAATTAAATAGAGTAATTAATTAAGGATCAATGTAGTTAATATGGATGGATAAAGGTTAATTAATTTGTGTAATTAATTAAGAGTTAATTACTTATTTTAATTAATGGATAATTAGTCAGGGGTGATTAATTAAGATGGATAATTAAAAAACGATTAATTAATTTGTTTGTAATTAGTTCATGTTAAGTAAAGGTAATATAAGTGATTAAAGTTAGCAATTAATTTAATTAGAGATAATTAAATTAATTAGGAAGTGATCAAATTTTGCTTATGAATGATTAAATGATATTAAATGCCTTGAATTGGTTGATATCTCTGATATGAAATGTTTTGTGATATGGTATGATTAGGTGGACAGTGATAATGTAGTTATTTATCGATGATAAATTGCTGTGCAAAAAGTGACATCCTTTATTTAATGTTGAATTGTATTTAATGGAATAATTTAGGTTAGGATGACATGAGATTCGAATAGACCGGAGTCGGGTATTAGTAGATACCCGAAACCGCTTCGATTCTTTATAAATTTGAGTTTTGAAGTAAATAGGCTGGAATTAAATAAGTTAAGTAGCATGGATATTTAAACTAGATGACACTACGCCATAGATTGCATACTGCAACACCCAAGAAGTGATGCAGGAAGTGCCAAAAAATGTTGTTGTAGGCTGAAAAAGGCAAACACAACACTTTCTCGGTGATGCATTTTTCCATGTTGCCCTAGAGCCAAAGGCAGCGTCTTTGCTTCCATAGGGCGACATCAGTTCTGTTGTTGCCACAGGTACCAAATTTACTAAAAAGTGTGCCCCACAATCTGGGCCCCAACATGTGGGCCACATTGTGGGGCTACTAATTCTGTGGTCCACCTTTACGGAACCCTATTGTGGAGCCCATATTCATTAATCTATGGTAACGCTTTTACCATCCAATGGAAACACTTTTCCAGTTTATTACCACGTTTAACATCACATACTGCAACATTATATCATATCTATGGCAATACCTTTTGCAATTTAAATTGGAAATGTACTGCAACATTATACTACTGCAATATTATATCATATCTACGACAACATTATACTGCAACATTATATCATATCTAATGGCAACATTACACTGCAACAAAGAATTTTTCATTTCAGTATAACCAGCAACACAAGTTTTACTTAGTCAAGTACAAAATAACAAACATATTTAAAAACATAGCCAGTGTATTCAAAGTTATAGACAGTACATACTAAAATCTACTTATTAACAGTACATTCATATTTGCGAGCCTCCAGTGCCGTCGGTCCTCTAGTGCCTCCAGTGCCATCACTGCAGACGATCGCACAAAGATCTCCAACATCAATTTTCTTGTTAGGGTTTGCTTCGCATAATTTCTTAAGCACCCACGTCAAGTTCTCCCGAACTTTTTGGTTCACCTTTTCATCAAATTCATTTTGGACCGTCTTGTTCACCTTTGTTTCGACTGCGTCAGCTATATTTTCCCTTATCTTCGCTGCCAGCTCCTGTATGTATGTGCTTGTTGTTGGGGCATATTTTGAAACTTCTGCAGACTATGTGTGCCGTCCTATAAGACAAGATGGACCGTGCAACTTTCCACCAGAAATCATTTCTTGAACAACTCCATCACTTCCTCCTTCACCTATTGCTTTTTCAATCTTATCTTGCAAAATAAAGCAATTTCATAATGTGACATTAAATAAAATTAACAATTCTGAAACAAGTTTCATAAACAAGTATTGTTTTTCAATATCTATTAACAGTTTTAAAATGGATTCACAAAATATCCTGCTATAGGTTTCAACAAAACAGGATCTAATCCTACAAAAATGTCGATGCACAAAATGAAGCTTTTTTTGACATCTGATTGAAAAGAAAATAAAATTCTTATAATTCTGTACATCATTACTAAAGTTTCAGTCTTGTACACCTTTCCTTCTTTCCGCTTGCGAGTTTTAACAAGAAGTTCTCCATCTGATTCGTTGGACTGATACAAATTAAATGAAAAATGTTAGACAACTATTAAATGGTTGTATGCATCATATGTGATACATTCAGCTGTTAAATGATCTATTGTTTAGCCTTTCTCCCATTTTTTAATATCATATGCATCCCTTCTTCTAAACTATAGCATTGGTGCTATTTTGATCATGCACGTATGCGCTAGAGAGCAGATACCCAGAAGTGTATATCTTGTAAATGCTCCGACCCCTCCCTTCCTTGCTATTTATGTCTTTGCCATCCTCAATGCAATTCAATATTTTTTCCTACCAATCTAGCCCTCCTCCCCCACATTTTTTACCAGAGCTAGCTGATCCACTGTTAGTACCATGTTGGTTATATAATTGAATGTAATAAGTAATTGGTGGTAAATTGTAAAAATAAGTAGGAATAAGCATGAGAATTGAAATAAAAATAGTAATCCAACCCTCCAACCCATGTTTATGTCACTTTCAGTACCATGTTGGTTTAACTCTAATTACTCAACAAACTTTGGACGGCTTCCCTTATATTGTAAATTAATTGGGAATAATCACGAAAATTTCTTTCAATGCATTGTTTATCAATGCAATGTTTACCCTATCTATCCAACAAAAATTTCAAACGTTCGTTTTTTCATACTCATAAAATTACCAATCTAGCATATTAAATTAGTCATTCAAACTTGAGGTAGGTTCTCTCTACTGATCAAGATATGGATAAAAATACAAAAGATATAGTACAAACATAATAATTCAGCATCCTCAGGTTAGAGGAAGATCATGAAACTTTAGGCAAGATTATTATGAACAAAGCTTAGGCACCTAAAAATGGATTAGGGAATAACGAACAAAAAGGATAACCATTCTGAATCTATACATCTTCACTAGATTAAATGTGTGATGAAGCTGCCCATGTCTACATAGCTAGCAATTTATGTATCCATTATCAGTACATATTGTAACCTCTAAGTATGTTGTTCCCATCGTTGTAGTCATTGAAGAGAAAGATACCAGATAATACAAATCCAAATTTAATACATTTTATTTCATCACAGGTACACAAAATATAACAAAAAAAAATACAGATCACGACATATAATCCCTGGCTAAATAATGCATTAAATATTTAATGCAATTGGATTTTTTATATAACTAGTTATTTACTGAAGTACATATGGAAAAAGCTTTAACTCGTTACAGTAATTCAAATACTCTGTCACCGACTACTTAGTTGAAAAGAGTATCCAAAAAGGTTTAAATTGTCACAGTAATACAAAACATAACAAAAAAATAGAGAGAGAGAGAGAGAGAGAAAGAGAGAGAGAGAATTAGTGAAATTAATCGGCATCAATAATTAAGTAGTCAATAACTACGCAGAAAAAAGCTAGCTTATGTAAACAATACCTTCTCTTATGTGGCATAGTCCCAAAATGTTGTTCTCTAACCGCCCCTTTTGCAAAGTAACGACTAGAATATAATAGCGAACATAAAAATCAGAAAAAAAATTACCTCATCCAACTAAAAAAAATGAAGGAAAAAGCAATTACACGCAGTGGAGACAATAGAATTGACCCATTCCTAGCAAAATCTTCATCGAAAGGCAACGACTTCTTGCTTTCCTCCTCAACCAATTTTGCTAGTTCGGTGTAAACCATATCGTCTCCTTTCTTTAGAAACGTGACTCTTTGCGTAGTTTTGTGCGAGTGTCTTCTCTTCTTTACTTTGCGGTGTGGGCACTTTCCTCCCATTGGAATAATTGAAGCGCAGAGTGTTCGAGTGTTTAAGAGGTTGAGCGGCGGAGTACGAATTTTGTTAAATCCTTTAATATTTTGTTAACTTTTGCTGCTTTGTTTTTGCTTCCCGCGTTAAAAATTATTTCATCCTGCTCTTTTTTCAGCCCGCACTCATTTTTTATAATATTTTTATAAGTCTATAGCTACTGCAACATAGTGTTGATATCTATACCAACATCCTGAAGCTAATGTTGTAATAGACAAAAATATGCATAGCTATCGTTACATTGTAGCTAGCAATACCTTGTATTTTCGTTGCAATAGGCCATATATGGCGTAGTGTAACGATTGTTGGATATTGATTTGAGATAAATGATTGACTTAAATAAGATTAGAATTCGTAGAAAAGTATGAGTTACCTTGGTAAACCACTTGAGTTATATGGCTTGGTATTTCATATAATATGGGTTTACTCACGATGGTTTCTAGCTTGACCCGGGTGTTACTTTGGTGAAATGCTCGGGTCAGACCGAGCATTACAGATTTTCAGGTAAGGACGCTATGGAGCAAGGAGGCGAGCTGGATGGCAACAATGTATGGAGTGTTTCCGCTGTGATATATTGTTGTTTATCTGGGACGTGTGATTTTAACTATCCAGTGTTTGTGCAAAGGATGTAAATCTGATATAAATAAGTGTAAATTTTCAGATACAGTTTTCTTTTGTATAACTGTCATTATTTGATATTATATTTTGATCTGCTGAGAATGTGTGATTTTGTGTTTTGTGTTTCTGTTTCTTCTTCCTCTTTATCTTCTTTTCCTAACTATCTAAAATTTTCGAGATAGAAAATCTTTGGTCTATTACAAATAATTTTCAAATAGCAGATATTTTTTTCTAAAACCCCTTCTAGAAAATCATTTTTGAACTTGTTTCAGATTAGTTACTGTTGAAAATTTGATTTTGTAGTTACTTTTGGATTTGATCTTAAATGACTTCATTAACTAATATGACTCTGTATTGATTATCGAAAAGATAAATAGTGATTGAAAAAGTGACGAATGTTGATATTGATTATATACTGTAACTTGAGATAGTATACTTAGTAAATTTCTTTAGAAATTTAAACAAGATTTATAAAAAATTGTTGGTAAAAATTCCATTACCATTTCTATTTCTATCATATTTCTATCAACCATCAGTTGTCAAAATCCAATATAGCATGTCAATACGTGGTATCTCAAATGGGAAATCATTCGTTTTTTATTTTATTATATTTAAAAAAATACTTTCAAAGTATTCACTCTCATTTAAAAGTCCTCACGGTTATGCATGGGTGAATTACTTGGAATGTTTGATTATGTGCTTCCATGCTCATTTAAAAGTCCTTACGGTTATGCATGTATGGAACACATATCAAAATTGATTGGTTAAATAGACAAGTTGATTCTAATCCCATTTAAGAGTCCTCACGGTTATGTGTGGTTAGAAGATACTTGAATTCATTTTTTTAAAAATTTGGGAATACTACTAATCTCATTTAAAAGTCCTAGCGGTTATGCATGGTTAGTAGATATTCAAGTTCACGAAGTAGATATACCACAAATAGACAAAACTATATGGTTTTATTTGATGACATTATCCCCATCATTCTAAAGTTGAATATGCATCAAACAGAGTATTTATGATTTTTGTTTGATTTTTTATTGAAATTTAATATTTGTACTTGATTGAGTATTAATGTTGTATTAATGTCTATCACTTTATCTCTATTTTTCTAACACTGTCGCTCTTTTGCTGGTAAAAAAAGGGGGAGAAAAAGTTAATATTTTAGAAAATAAAGGTCAAACATTTTCTATTTGCATCTAGGCTCATTTTCGTATTTTTTATTTACATGCATATATAAAGAGGGAGCTTGTGTAGAGAGGGAGCATTTAAATATGGGAGCAAATAGAGTATATCAATGACCAAATATATTTAATATATTCCAAATCTTAAATATATGTTCATTATCATCAAAAGGGGGAGATTGTTAAATATGCAATTATACGATTTTTGTTTGATGACTATAAAGATATATATATATATATTCATTTAAATATATTTGTTAATGTACTATATTATTTTCACAGATTAAATAAATATTTGTTGAAATAAATAAATAATACAGAATTTAAATTCATATATATATATTTTATTCAAACAAATATTTATTACAATTTTGAATACTACAAATATGAGCGCTAACTATATACAAATTTCAATTACATTGCAATTTCAATCGCATCACACTTTTTCATTTACAAATGCTCCTCATTACATATCAATCATTCACTCGTATCTATCTTTAACTCTATTTCAGATAGAATCCGGCATTTGAGCAATATGTAAATATACATTGACGTAATAAAAATGAAAAAGAAATATTTTTACAGTATAAAATAAAATGTAATTTTGAAAATATTATTTGCCATAGTTATTTGGGTTATTTGTCATCATTTAAATTTGAATTCATCATACATGAACAACTTGTGACATGCACAGTGTATCACCGTACATGCCACAAGGCCGTGTACACTGATATATACACTTGATAAAATCTGCAAGGGCAGGTGAGCAGAAGGTCAAACCCAAATCAAAAGCCAGGTTCAACTCAAGTGCAATAAAATAAAGTCATGATATCAGCACATGGTCAAACCCGAGCTATAAGCTGGATTCAACTTAGATGTAATTTCAAAAATCAACATGAACTTCAAAGTGAACCAGACAAAATTGAAACAAATACAAAGTCAATACAACAGTGATGAACCAAAAAGACCAGTAAGCAGCAAGTGGTACGAGGCCAAACCAGATATAGTGCACCATGCATATTCAAGTGCATCGGACCACGTAAGCTCACATAACTCAATGCACACATTTGTATACATTTATATGAACCAGACAAGTACACAAGTCGTGGCACACTGGAAGTGCAACAAAGTGAACATGCAATCAACCAAAACATCAAATAACAAACTAACTCAGACTTGAAGTGCAGCACAACTAAAACCAGGCTAACAATAAACACAACCAAGTGAATATGCAGAGTTATACATCAAACAATTAAACTGTTTGGGCTAGTAGCAGTGCAACCCGAAGTTAATATAAATATTCGGTAATAATATGGTTGAAGTGAACCAAGCAACTCGAGCAAGTCCAGCTACTATATGAATGCAGGCATATGGAATCAATTAACTTTATATGAATGCAAGCAAAAACCAGCCTACAACAACCTCAATATACAGTGAACAGTGCAGTGATGGGTATGGAAGCAAATGCAGTAACATGTACGTAATATCACACATCAAATGACACAAGATCCAAGACTGCACTTATATACATATGAGATAGCAGTTCAAAAAGACTCAAGTATACAATTCAAATACAAACCAACTCAAATGAACAATGTGCACCTGTATACCAGACTAAGGATGAAACTCACAAGCTCCAAACTGCAACAGACAATATACAATGGGACCAAACCATAAAAAACAAATGCAGTAAATAGGAGCAGTTCATAACAAGTCGAAGGCGATATTATCACAAAATCTAAGTGGCCGATATCAACAGCATAAGAATCAAATAAGGTCAACATCAATTTCAAATCGAGTCAATAATTTCAAATTGAGCAGTGATAATGCCGAAGTTAGGTATTGGAAAAATTCAAGTCGAAGCCACGAAAAATTAAACAGAGCTAAAATATCATCACAAATCACCATGGTCGAAGTCAAAGTAACGCCGAAGTCAAAGTAAATCAACATCATCACAGAAGTCAGAGCCGGGATGACCAAGGAAGTCGAACCAAGTCAGAAATCAAAGCCTTTTCAACCAAGCAAAAATATACGATTTTGAAAAGGTCATAAATCATCACAATCATCAATGCAAAATCAAACGGCCAAGTCAAAAATTATTAGACAAATAAATGAACGAAAATATAGGAATTCAAATCCTATAAAACCCATAATCATCATTGGCATCAAAGGCATTCGAGTTCCAGCAACAAATAATAATCATTCAATTCGAATCATCGATCGATTTCAAGCATTCAACCAGAAAAAGAGCAAAAATTACATACTGAAGCCTTTTTGAATTCGATCGTCGAAGTAGCCGTATGCAAATTTGAAGATGAAATCGATCATCAAAATCTCACGAGAACATTACTTGATCAATCAACAATGTCGGCGCTGTCGAATTTCACCAAACCCTAATTTAGTTGAAGAGAAAATGAAAGAGAACGAGTAACCATTTTCAAACGAAAAAGGAAACATGCTGACATAATAAAAAGGGGATTTCTCTTCTAATTTTTCACTTGGGCCGGTTTCTTTTGTAATTGGGCTTAGTATATAAATTAGGGTTCACTATTTTAAATTTCTTTTAGTTTTGTAATTCACTTTTAAACTTTTGTAATTTCTAGTCGTGTGACTAGGGGATGAACTACAGTGTGGAGTTCGAGAATTCGCAACTCAGTGTGTGACGACCCAGAATATTGGACAATTTAAATTGGGATATTTAATCGATTTTAATATACAAAAATTAGTTTGTAACTTCAATTTCAAATATCACCTTTATTTGGGAATTTAATTATTGGATTTAATTATTGGAAATTAGGTAAAAATGTTGAATCTGGAGTTTCAAGCCTATTAAAAATAATTTAAGGGTTTGTAAAATTTATATTGATAATACTGAAGATAGTAAAGGTGTTGAAATTGAATTTAAAGGTGATTTGTTCAGTTTTGAAAATATATCATTTAAATTGATATTTATAAATAGCCTTCCGAGGCACTGTCTCGGATTTCGACGAAACCAGTTCCATTAGATCAGTAATATTGTATTATTATCGGATTTCAATTTCCATATCATTCAGAGTTGTCATGTGATCGTACGGATAGAAAACGTGCTGAATTTTTTTATAGAAATTTAAAATAAACAACTGGTCCAAAAAGCTATCTTCTCCATACGATCGAGTTAGGATTCGAAACCTTTTCCATTACGTTCGGAATAGGGGTATAACATTCCAAATGCCTGGCGGCATACCTAAATAGGGGTTTGGGATTTTATGTTGCCATATACGAGATATTTTTAATATTATACTATATATTCAAAGTCAAACGTCATTATCTCCTAGTAAGCATATCTTCCTCTCGAAGACTCAACTCTTCAATTTTATAATGCAAGGGCTTATCTTTTTGCAGATAACTGAAATTGAAGAACAAAAATAGTCGAACATAAACATTTTTTGAAATTGAAATTGCGGCCCCTCTTTATTCTTCTTCCTTACTAGTTCGAAGCCGAGGCTTCCTTCCCTTTCAATTCACTTCAAAGCCATGCCCTCTTCAATTTCAAAATCAAATTCAAAAGCAACCAAAAAAAAGAAATCATCTCGTTCCAGATCTAAACGAAATCGAAAATCAATTCGAACGAATGGAAATCATTCAAGGACAAGGGAAGGCCGTGAGTTCCTGGAGGAGTTCGGCGATGGCCAAAGGTATGCGGCTCGACTTGATGGATGGTCGCATGTGCCTTGGGGGTTCGCGCTCGATCCGCGATGTGGTGGAAGGCATCTTGGCGGCAGTTGGCGGTGAGGTAGGGTCACGATTGGTTGAAGGCAAACACATACGGAGACGTTTGGAATCGACTACGAGGCAATGCTGAGATGCGCGATGGTGAGGCGTTGGCAAACTCGATATTGCCGACTAATGGCAAGCAGAAGATGAACGAGTGCAGGACCTCGTGCGGTGACGTCTCGACTAGGGTTCCATCCAATTTTGAATTAGGCTGAAAGGTATAAAAATAATTTATTCTTCGATTAAAATTTTCATAGTATTTGATTTACAGTAAAGTCAGGATGCAGATTTCATTTTTATACAAAAAACCGATTTTTAAATATATATATTTGCACACATGCTTTTAATTTTAATATTAATGTCATTTATATAATTAGATTTTTGAAAATCTATAAAGGATATTTTTATAAGTATATTTATATATATATATATATATATAAATATATATAAATGATTTCAAAGGAAAATAAAAATGCAAATTCACATCTTTCAACCTACTATGTATTTTAAAAATATGTGTTTAGGGTTATTGATTATTTAATAAGCTTATTTAGCTATTTAGTTGATGCAAATAATTCATCAAAAGGAAAATTAGTTTAAAACTAAAATTTTTGGTTGAATTAAAATAAATAAATAATAATTGATTGATCGACCAATTAGAGTATTAATAAAACCTTATAATGTTTGTTACAAGGTCAAAAGAATCATGAATCAAGTCAATTGGAGTGGATTGATTAATCAAAATCAAAGGTGAGTTAATCTCACTCTTCTAGATTTTTATTTAAATTTAAAAGGCTTAATTTAAATAATTAGTTAAATGATTGAATTGATTTGATGTGTATTATATATAGTAGTATATAGTATATATTGGAGTGATTGATTTCCCGCATTATATAGCGGATGAGACCCTATGCGCCGTATAATAGCGGATGATATTATATGTAAAACCCATATAGCGGATGAGACCCTATGCTTGTTTGATTGAATATGTTTGGGTATACTAAGTTATTAAAATATATAATTGGATTTTTGGAAAGAAAATAAAAAAAGAGATTGTAAGTGAAATAATTATAGAGAATTTAAATAAATTTAAGAATGAATTGGAAAAGAGTAAAAGTGATTTTAAAATTCTAATAAATAAGTTCAGAGTATGGAAAAAGGGGATTTTGAACAAATAGAGTAATAATGAATTTTAAAAACATAAGTGATTTATTTAAAGGAATAAAGAATTTATTTTATATTTCAAGGTTTGAATTTATTTAAAAGGATAAAGAAGAAATTTGGGGAAATCTGAAATTGGTGTTTTTAGTTAAAAAATTTAAATCATAATTAAGGAATAAAAATCTGAAGTCAATGAGTTTTGAAATAAATGAGTAAGTGAAGGAATTTATATCAAAATGGAGCAAATTGGAAATCAATTTGGAAATTGATTTAAGTGTTCGAAATTGGAAATTTAAAGGAGATCGTGACTTTGAAATTTATAAACTGGGTTTATAAAAGCGAAGTGATACAACAGTGGATATTTGGAAGAGTAAATTCAAGGTTGGAATTTATTAAGGGAATGAGTAATTTTGTTTAAAAATAAATAGTGATTTATTTTTAAAAAGATGTGAAAGAGAAGAGTATTTCCCTGGATAGCCAAGTACGTTTTCAAAACAAATTTAAAGGTATAAGTTAAAAAATTTAAGTTGTTTTAAAAAGTATGTTTTACAAAATTTATTATTTCTGAATGTTTCAACTCTAAAGTAAGTGTTTTTCAAATCTATTATCGTAGTAATTATATAAAGGTGACTTGGTATTTTGTTTTGAAGGAGAAATCTAGTTTTATATTTTATAAAACAACTTTATTTTAAATATTCTTAAAGTATATATTTTTGAATAAATATTTAAGTTGTTTTAACTTATAGGTCTTAAAGGATATTTTATAATGAAGTGTTTTAAATTATTTAAAAATCTAAAGTGTTTGTACTTGGTGATTTAAGTGGAAATAGAAAATATTTGGGAAATTTATTCTGTAAAAATAAGATGGTATGAAAACTGTTTTCAAAAAGGTTTAAAAGCTGAAATATATCTTGCAAATATATTTTGAGGTTAACAAATAATTTGGAGAAATTATTTATGTTGATGGTTGTTGTGAATGTTAATTGGTAGTTAAATAACCGACTATCAATATTGGCCAATGCGCTGATCGTCTCGAAGAGACCGGGACCGGGATTTATTTCCTGAAAACCACTTCGATCTGGGCTATACGTTTTCATAAGGAAAACGAGTTTGGAGTTGAAGATGGAGCAGGGAAGTGCAAGGGCTAGTCGCTACTAATCCTGAGGATAATTCCAGATGTAGTAGGAGTAGTGCCTTCGGTTCCGTTTGAACCGAGACGGACTTGTATGGATGAATACTTTCGGAACATCGTCAGGTGGACGATGGGCAATCTAAGTGAAATGTTCCAAAAAGGTAACGCTTAGCCTCAAGCCTCATCAACCGAGAATGACTGAAAATCAGGGGTTATGCAGCAAGGCTAGGTGGGTAGCGCCCAATAGGGTGAGGTCGTCCCTGTCTAGATATACCTTTTATTCGACTTAGTGGTGTTGTTGCTGATCCCAACCGTGGGGTGATCTTACTTGGGATTATCCAGTAAGGGGTAGTCTCGGTCTTATATTGCAGGGGATTGGGAGTAATCCTCGGTATGATGATCTAGGCCACGTACTGTGACAGGTGGTACCCTAATGCATAGTCGTTAGTTGGAAATCCATTCTCTCTACGCGCCTGTACGATTTTGATTATGCCCAACTATTGGTGTTAACGTGAGATGCAAGCCTTTCAGCAAGATTCTATTATACTTTCTACAGACACTATTATAATATCAGAGGATTTTAATAAAAAGTGTTTTAGCTATCGTAAGGTAAAAACTAGACATGTTTATTTGTGGCGTGGTCTTACGAGATGCTTTTGTTTTCAAAAGAATTTTGAAACTTTAATAATCCAATTGAGTGTGGTATTCTCACGCTGGTATTCCAGACCGGCTCGGGTGTTATTTAACTATAATGTTCGGGTCAGACCGAGTATTATAGGATACATAAAAGGATGCTGTGGGGCTCCGGAGACGAGCTGGATGGCGATACGTACTTCCATACTTGTTTTATATATTCCGCTATGCTGATTAGCTGTTTATTTAGCTGTGTGAGGACAGGTTATGATTACTGTCCAGTTGTGTGTTATGTGTACTCTGGTGATGTAATGTATAAACAAATATATTTTTCCTTTGTGTAAAGATCATTTATTATCTATTATATTTTATTTCTTTACGATGGTTACATTTTGATGTTGTTTTCTATTTTTTTCTTCTATCTCTTCTTCTTTAACCCAAGTGGTTCGTATTTCCGTTCACCTTGAATTGATTGATGGAGAATAGTGTTGACTCAAGGGGAACGGGTTTGCGGGCTATTACAGTGGTATCAGAGCTGAAGGTTAAGCGAGAACCTTGGCTCTAGTGGGGATTACTCATTGAAAATAGAGTCTGTAGTACTCTAGAATGAGTTTGAGTGTATTAGTAGATATGGGCGCGTATTTGTTAGTGAATATAAATTGTTTTAATATGTGTTAACTTATTGGTTGAGTGGAATACGAATTCTGATCGAGTAAGTTGACCGCTATTCGAGAAGAGTTTATAAACACCTGACATGATAAATTGACGCAGTATTGTTTCAAAGGTGGGTGAATGAAATAATTTTGCCCAAAATTATATTTTGATATAATTTTTTTATTAAATTGTTATATAACATGGATGTTTGGGTGATAATATTTTAAACAAATACGGGTACAATAATTGGAATGACTTGTATAATCAAATGGAAAAAATTTGTATGAGCATAAGTTATACAAATGAATTATAGTTAAAATTTGACTTAAATCAAATCTGTAAATTTAAAACCCTGGAAATTTTGGAAGTGTTTTAAGAAAATTAATAGCATTATTTTTTTGGAGGTAATTCTGAAAGGAAATTGTTTCAAATAAATTTTGGGAAGGGATATAACATTGAACCCACTTCAGTCGCTGGAAAATAACTTCGGTGATGACTGCAGCATCATCGATGTTCATTTTCGAGTTTCTAAGTGACGGATTGCTGCCGAATTAATTTGTTCAAAAAAACTTGTTTTGTTTTTGAAATTTCAAAGGAAATTGTTGAAGATAAAAACTAGGATCGGTTTAATATTTAAGAAATGTGATTCTGGGCTAATTGTGGTTGTAAAATGATTTGAACCAAAGGCCGGATGTTTGAAATCCTGAATCCTTACTAGAATTGAAAATCCTGATGAGAAAGTTATAAACTTGTGAGTTGAGATGATTTTTAAATAAGGAAGGACAATAGGAGATGTGAATGTTGGAATTAAAATTTAAAGTGAAAAGGTTAAATAAATTTAATTTGGAGAAATTCAATTGTGGAAAATTTAAATGGATGATTGGAAGAAATAATTAGTAAATCTTGAATGTGATTGGAATGGAAAAATGAAAATTAAATTTGGATTGAGAAATTAAATTAATTAGAATTAAATTAAATTAAGAAGAGTTAATAATAATGAGTTGGATTTGAAGTAAGTTAAAAAGAATTGAAATGAAATAAAAGTAACATGAGTGGGATGATATTAAATGGAATTAAGTTCTTGCTTAATAAAATTCAAAAGAATGGTATGAAGCTAGATTTAACTGGGGTTGAGTTAAATAAAATTGAATTGAAATAAATTCAGTTGAGTTATAGACAATATCGAATGGAATAAAATTCATAGTAAGTATTGAATTGGAATAAATAAGCTTCGGAAGCCTATAAAAGAATTGAAAAGTATTGAAATAAAAATATATATAGTCTCTAGTTAAAAGTAAAGTGAAATGTGATTGACTGTAAATGGATGGAGAAGTATGCATATTAATAAGTGAATAGCTCATAAAAATATAGAAAGGAAAAAAAATAAGCCGAAATAAAAGTGTTGGAATTTTGGCAAATGAAAGAAAATCCAAACTGGAATTATGAAAAACAATTTAAATTGTACTCAGCAAAATTTAATGAAGTAATTTTTGCAATAAAATCGAATATTGATTTAAAATTTGTAAGTAAGCTAATTAGCTAAATAAATTATTTGATAGAGTATGTTAATAAAATTTAACTCGGTTAAATAAAATGGATTGTAAGTTAATAATGAAGTTTGAAAATAAACTCGAATTATAGATAGAATTCGACTTGGGTTGATAATGAATTAAAATAAGTGGAGATGTAACATCCCGAAATTTTTGAAAATTAAAAATAAATAAATTGTTTGAACTTCGGGATTTAACTAGTAAAATTTAATCTAAAGATTTTATTGTTGATATTAATATTACACATTAATATAGAATTAAATAAAAAGAGATATTGATAGATGATCTTTTAATAGAATTTAGAATTTGTTAAAGTTATGATGAGATTATAAAATTTAAATCACATAACAAATAAGTAAACATCTAAACAAATAATTAAATAAAAGATCAAACAAATAAATAAATAAAAGATATAAACAAAGGATCAAACAAATGAACAAATGACCAAATGTACAAACCAGTAAAATATGTAAGCAAAAGAAGATAAAATAAAATAAAACAACTTTCCTATATTTAGCAAAATAACTAAAGCAACACACCTATATGTATATAAATAAAAAAAAAACAAAACATTAGCTAATAAAAATATAAAACATATAAACTATACAAAAAAAAAAAGAAAATCTAAAATAACACTAAGCTGTAAGTATAGAAAGAGGCAAAGGAGTATTGTATACATACCTTCATTTAATGCATTGCATGTACACAATCTTTTCAGCACTCACTAACATTTATTAACAAGCATGGTTTAATTTTTCTTTTACTTTAACCTGTACTTGTTTATGCTTTATCTTGTACTTGCTTTGTGAACTCAGTTTACCCTTTCACCTGCACACCATCTCTTCTACATATACATGCATATTTGCTTTAGTTCATTCGAACAAAAAGATAGCAAAGTCTGGGAAGAAAATATTTAAAACCTTATTGTTTTTATAAAGAAAAAAAAAAGCAAAAATCAGAGAGTGAAGGAGAGAAAGACCAACTGCAGATTCCAAAAACAAAAGCATCCTCTATTTTCAAATATTGTCAAGTGAGTAGATTCACTGCTTGGATATTAAAAACTTGTGTATTAGTTTGTGAACAGTTTATTTAGCTATGTAAGTTTTAAATAATAACTCTGCATATGTTGTGATATCTGTTCTTCTAGCTTCTGGTTATAAAACAGAGTGAAGTAGGAAAATAAAACCAAAACATTTCCATACGAACATTTTTAACTTATGATTCTTAAAACAAAACAGGTTGTGTAAACTAAATTTACAGTTTACAGATTTTTTTTAGTTTGAAGTGAAAACTCTTGGCTGTGCAACCTCAAAACTTACAGTGGAACAAAATTGATGATAAATCCAAGTATGATAAAGCATTGATTTGATTACATAATTCGAGTAAGTATACAAAAATAGGATTTTTAAAATAAATATGATGATTTTTACTTGGATATCTTAGGAGCAGTTCATATTATAACAAAAGTTGCTTTCGAATCGATTCCTGATGATCGAAAGATTCTTGAATGCTGAAATTTCGCATGGAGCTAGTTTAATACTCAAGAATGTTGGGAAAAATACAAATTTATTTTTCTATAGCGTGAATTGGGAGTACGAATTAGATTTAGGGTTTAATGGTGCTTCAGTTAATGTGATGTTTTTGGGGTTCGCGGGTCCTCAGGTGATCATCGGAAGGGATCGCGAGTGGGGGAAAGGCAGTGGGAAGGTGTGAAGCGATTTCGGTGAAGGTGGCTGGTGGTTTCGAGAGCGGAGGCGATGGGGAGGGGCAAAGTTCTGGCGAAGGCTACAATGTTTGATCGAGTTTTAGCTCGATTTCGACTCAATGGGTTTCCATGGAAACTGGGTATGATTTTGTGTTCGAGGGTGTTCGTGGGGTCGTGGAGCATCATCGCGACGATCATCTGAGGGCGGTGGCGTTGGGACACGTGCACGTGCACGTCTGACTCGAGAAGGGGATGAAGTATCGGAGGAACTCTAATTTGTCTTCGAGTCGTTCTCGAAAGGATTGGGTTGTCACTTCGGGTTCGTGTTTATTAAATCGATCTGTTCCAATTGGTTTGGACCGTGATTTAGTTACTTCAGCATAAAGTAAAATAAAAAAAAAAAAGAGAAGAGAGAACGAGAGGTAAAGGAGATGACACAGGGAAGAAAGGCTGAAGAACTTTGTTTAAATGGGCTTGCTTGCGTGTTTGTGCTAAGCCCAAATTTCAAGTTAACAAATGTTACATAAAACTTTGGCATTGGCAAGTTAAACAAAAGTGGATTTGTTGACTTATTTTGAGTTAATTAATTAACAATGTTTTAGAATTTTGTTAACCCTATAATTAAATAATTTATGATCTAAAATTACTTTTTAATTAGTAATATTAAATAAATAAAAGCAATTAAAATTTAAGTTATAAAAAAAAAAAAATCATTAAGTTGATAATTTAAATTGATTGATTCAAAATTTATAGTTACATTAAAATAATTTATTAAGGAATAATAAATCAATATATTCAATTGAGATCTAATTGAATTGTAGTTTAAAATGATAATTAAAGTAAATAATTGTCATAGATCAATGATTTTAAATTTTAAGAATGATTTACAAACTTGTAATTAAATTGATTGATGAACAAATTAAGTGTTTAAATAAATTTGTAAGTAAGAATTTGTAAATTTTGAAACAATAAATTGAGTAATCAAAATTTAATTTATTATCCAAATTCTTATCATTGAATTTAATTAATTTAGTGGCACATGTATTTAAATCACATTGGAAAGTAATTAACTACTGTTGTTAATTTACATTGATATCTCTGTTCTGTTCGAAATTCTGTATGATGATATTGCCATGTTATTGCACTGTGATTGTGATTCATTCTGTATTGATGTAAAAACCCTGTTGTCTGTAAAACGGCATTTAAACTTCGATGCGACAGGGAATCGGATTTCTGTTTGTTATCCGAAACCCACATCGAACCTGTGAATATTTGTGAATGACATCCACATGTTTTGAAATTTGACACCCACTATTCGAATTAGCCGGGAAAGGACCTTTGTGTCGTATAACCCATTTCGAATATGTGATTCGACGTTATGGATAGCATTTGAAGACCGGTGTTGAAGACCGGGTATTTGCGAGAGCGATAGGACGACCTGTCGATTGACTCTGCACCGAGTTGCTCCGGTATAGAGTTCTCCATATGTGATGGTGAATCCGATCAGGATTGTGAATATCCGGATTGCAAGGACTTCTTTGTAAGTGCCTTCGGTTCTGTTCGAGCCCGGAACAGACTTGTATGGATAGTATGTCTGACATTACAAGTTGAGATATAAAGCAGATTTCTTTCAAATATATTTCTGTTGGTGGCGGAGAATTTATTCTTTTAGCTTAACACCCTTCTCTGAGACGTACGAGCTCAGAGGTTATATAGTTGAAGTTATCAGCGATATATTCCCAATTTGGTAATGTGACATGCTGAGTGTTGCTGAAATGATCATTGTGTTGATTATTTGTGATAGGATCATTTATTTGATCGTCTATCTTAGTGATCATTGTGTTGATCATTTGTTGACCCAAAGCATGGCTTTTGTATAAAGTATGTTTTGTGGACGTGACTTCGTCGGACCTCACACCCCGAAATGGTCGAAACAGGAAAGATGCAGCAAGGTTATTGGGGGTAGCACCCCTTAGGGTATGTACATTTCCTTCTGGATAGAAGTGGTATCATGGTATGGAGCCCAGATACTTAACTTATGTGGATATCGCAGATATATATATATATGATTTTGTGATTTGTTGCTGGGGCCCCGGTTAAAGGTTGGTTACGACCGGGAGATGGCATACTCGTGTCAGTAGTTACCCAGTTAGGGGTAACCCGGCCTTGTGTTGGTAGAGATCCGGTTTGGTTCTCGGGGACGTCCTTCCAGAGGCGTTCTCAGTGGCAATGGGAAGTTCCTTGGCCTGACCATTTGTTGGAAATCCAAAGAAACAATACGAGACTTGTACGGTATTAGTTGTAGAACCTGCCATTTAATATGGTAGCTATAGTAAGCATACTATAATGGTACCTATGCTGGCTAAGATTAATATTCTATTTTCGAAATGATTTACTTCACTATGCACTAGTAATAATATCAAAGAATTCTTTTCTCGTATCAAGCATATTTAACTGTCATAAGAAGAAATCTCCTCCAATTCTGCGTTTGCATTGTGTGTGTGGCGGGAGGTCTTATGGTAGTTCCATTTTTAAAAGCATTCCGAAAATTCTTTTATAAATCTTGTTTTATTTAAATGTAACTGTTTTTGTTTACTCATACCAGTCCCATGACTGATCCGGAGTTTATTGTTTTCTTTCCTAAACTCTGGGTGCCCATTATTTCCACACGGGCAGCCTAGTAGCAGGTTTCTATATTTTGGAGTAGCAGTATTTTGGAGCTCTTATCTTGGATATATCTTAGGAGCTATTGGAGACTTCAGGTGTTTAGCTCTTGGGAGTTCGTTATCACCTCTTTCATTTTGAGGACTTTTGGATACATGTTCACTGTTATATTATCATGATGTTGTATTTAGAGATAGTGGTGTATGTACTATGTACTCTGATATAGTATGAATATTATGTTGATGTTGTAACAGTGATGTTATTTATGATATTGATTCTGTTCCGCTGTTTTATATTCATCTAATTGTTGTTATAAGCTCCGGCGATGCGAATTTGATGTCGTTTATTGGACATCGAGTTTGGGTCGTCACAAAGTGGTATCAGAGCTGTTGGTTGAGTAAGAACTTTAGCTACGGAGTATAACACATTAGAAGGCTCATTAGAGATAGGGTGAAGTATACCCTAGGATGAGTATAATAAAATTTGAAACTTTAAAATTTTCTTAGTCAGTTATTTTTACTGCTGATATTCCTTAAGATATTTCGTCTGCATATCTAAATCAATTTTCTTACTAATCTCAGATAGTGAAAATGAGTGGACGCAGAGGAAGAGTGAGGGGTCAAGGCAATGCTGCAGTACCAAATCAAATTCCCGCAGCCGCAGAAGCAGTAATAGAAATTCAGCAGCAGCCGGACTTGGCTGAATTATATAAGAAGTTTGAAAAGCTTGGTGGAAAACCATTTATTGGCAAAGAGTCAATTATTGACGCTCAAGCTTGGGTAAGATCGTGTGAAAAGATTTTTAAAGGACTAAAATTGCAGGATGAGCAGAAAAGACTTATAGCTTCTTGGCAACTCCAAGGAGAAGCTTCAGCTTGGTGGGAAACCATCATTGTAGATGAACCCGAGGAAGAATTCACTTGGGATCGTTTCAAAGAAGTGTTTGAGAAACGTTACATGCCATCAGCGGGTGTTTCTAGAATGTATCAGGAATTTCTGGATTTGAAACAAGGAAGTTTGTCGTTTGAAGAATATTTGAATAAATTCAGTGAACTATCTCGATTTGGTCCGGAATTGCTAAATACACCTCTGAAGAAAAACGAAAGGTTTATCCGAGGAATGAACCAGAAATATCATGGAAGAATGACGGGTCATGTTAAAGAATCTTTCTCAGATTTAGTAGATATGGGTTACAGGTACGCTACTCTTGATATACAGGAAGCGAGTGTGGAGAAAGGTAATTCAGGTAGTCAGAATTATAAAAAGCGTAAATTCGGAGGCAAGAAACCTTGGCAAGGCAATGAGAAGAAGAGGAATATTCAGGGAAGCGCAGCAGAAAATGTCACTTGTTACAACTGCAAAGAGAAAGGCCACTATTCAAGTCACTGTCCAAAACCGAAGAGACCAGCTAGAGAATGTTACAATTGTCATAAACCGGGACATTTAGTTAAAGATTGCCCAGTGATGAGGCCAGCACAAGTAGCAAAAGTCTATGCAATAAAGGAGGACCCCTCATCTTCAAAAGCTGACAAAGGGAAAAGTGTTTTGGAAGGTAACCTTACTATTAATAATAGAACTGTTAGAGCTTTATTTGATACGGGAGCTTCACATAGCTTTATTTCCCAACAAACCGTAAATGAACTAGGACTTGGAACTAAATTTGCTGACGATCTTATTTGCGTGAAAAATCCGGTTGGAGGTCCCGCAAATCTTAGTTCATATTGTAAGAGAGTTCCTATTTCATATGCTAGCTATAAATTTCCTATCAACCTTTATGTCCTCGAATTTGATGAATTTGAAATCTTACTCGGTATGAACTGGTTAACGAGATACGATGCTAGATTGGAGTGTAGTAATCGGACAGTTTTGATCAAAACAAGTCTTGGAAATTTTATTGAAATCTCTTGTGAGAATCCAAGTCCAAGGAGCGACAGATTGATATATACTTTGGGAAATCTTGAACCCACTTTGCAGTCTATACCTGTTGTTCGGGATTTTTCCGACGTATTCGAAGAAGTGAAATCTTTACCTCCTCATCGAGAAATAGAATTCCGAATCGATCTTGTACCTAATACTCGTCCTGTTGTTCACGCAAGTCGCAGGATGCACCTAGGGAAAAGATTGAATTGGTTCATCAAACTAATGAGCTACTAGCAAAAGGATTAATTCGACCCAGTGTTTCTGAATGGGGCTCAGCCGTCGTATTTGTTGCTAAATCAGACGGATCCTTGAGATTGTGCGTAGATTACCGCGATCTAAATAAACAAACTCTCAAGAATAAATTTCCACTGCCCAGGATTGATGATTTATTTGATCAGTTGCACGGCGCTCGTTTCTTTTCAAAAATGGATCTAGCCCAAGGATTCCATCAATTACGAATCGCCGAAGATTGTGTACATCTGACCGCTTTCAGAGGTCCTAATATGTTCTATGAATGGTTGGTTATGCCTTTCGGACTAACCAATGCTCCAGCTTACTTCGTAGATCTCATGACTCGTGTGTTTCGGGAAGTTTTAAATAAATTTGTGCTTGTATTCATTGATGACATCTTAATTTTTTCCAAAACTAAAGATGAGCATGCCGAGCATCTTAGAATTGTCTTAGAAATTTTGAGGAGAAATGTTCTATATGCGAAATTTTCCAAATGCCATTTCTGGGTCAATGAAGTCAAATTCCTTGGCCATATTGTTAATGAAGAAGGAATTTCAGTAGATCCTAGCAAAATTTCCGCTATTCTTGATTGGAAACAACCCACTACTCCAAAAGAAGTTCGAAGCTTTTTGGGTTTAGCAGGCTATTACCGGAAATTCGTTCAAGATTTTTCTAAGTTGGCTAGCCCATTGACTAAGCTAACAATGAAAAATGTAGAATTTGATTGGACTTCAAAATGTGAGGAAGCTTTTCAAGAGTTGAAAAAGAGATTAACCACTGCTCCTGTTCTCACTATTGTTAACGGGAACCAAGGCTTATCTGTCTATACTGATGCAAGTGGTGAAGGGGTAGGTGCAGTATTAATGCAAAATGGAAAGGTAGTTGCCTACGCGGGTAGACAATTACGTCCGCATGAGAAGAACTACCCAACGCACGATTTGGAACTTTTGGCTGTTGTTTTCGCTTTGAAAATATGGCGACATTATCTTCTGGGTAAGAATCTTTTCAGCTTTCTAAATAATTTGCGAAATTAGCTAAAGAAATATACTTAATAAACTCTCTTTGTTATAGGTGAAAAATTCGAATTATTCACCGATCATAAAAACTTGAAATATCTTTTCTCCCAGAAGGATCTGAATCTGCGACAACAACGTTGGTTGGAATTTCTGGCATCTTATGACTTGGATATTCTGTATACACCCGGAAAGGCCAATGTAGTTGCAGACGCTTTGAGCAGAAGTTATGCTGTTCTTGCTTATCTGGTTATCACTCCTACTCTTCTTGAGAAAATTGCCAGTAAACAAAAAGAGGACCAGTTTCTTCAGGAAATATATGGGAGGATTCGTCGAGGTGAAGATTCCAGTTTTGAAATTAATGATAAGGGGGTCATAAGTTTGAAAGGCAGGATTTGTGTCCCTGACATTCCAGAATTGAAACGTGAAGTATTGAATGAATGCCACAAATCCAAATTTAACATCCATCCCGGAGTCAACAAGATGTATCGAGATGTTAAAAGAACATTCTGGTGGAAAACAATGAAGAGAGACATATCTATTTATGTGAGTCGATGTGCCACTTGTCAGCAGATCAAGAGCGACCAAAGGAAAGTGGCCGGTTTACTTCAACCTTTGGAAATACCGAAATGGAAGTGGGATCAAGTATCGATGGATTTCATCGATGGATTGCCTCGTACCAGGAAAGGCAATGAAGCGATTTGGGTTATTGTAGATCGTCTAACCAAGAATGCTCATTTCATCCCAGTTAAATCCACTCGTACTGCGGCAAACTTGGCAGGTATTTATATAAAGGAAATTGTTCGCCTCCATGGTATTCCCAGCAGTATAGTGAGTGATCGTGATCCGATCTTCACTTGTAGATTTTGGGAAGCATTTCAAGACGCTTTAGGAACGAAATTAAATTTCAGTACTGCTTACCATCCGCAATCTGATGGACAGACTGAGAGGGTTAACCGAGTTTTAGAAGACCTACTGCGTGCTTGTGTTCATGATTTTGGTGGTTCTTGGGAGGACCATTTGCATCTGGTTGAATTCTCATATAATAACAGCTATCAGGCCAGTATAGAAATGGCTCCTTTCGAAGCTTTATATGGTCGTCCGTGTCGATCACCTACATGTTGGATCGAATCAGGTGATAGACTTGTTCTTGGACCAGATATGATAAAAGAAGCCACTGAGAAGGTAGAATTTATTCGAAAGAAGTTATTAACTGCCCAAAGTCGTCAGAAGAGCTATTATGACCGTCGAAGGAGAAATTTGGAATTTCAAGTTGGAGATTCTGTATTTCTAAAAGTATCTCCGATGCGGGGAGTGTTGAGATTTGGGAAAACTGGAAAGTTAGCACCGCGTTATATTGGTCCTTTTCCTATTCTGGAAAGGATTGGTTCTCTAGCATATAGAGTGCAGTTACCCAACTGGTTATCTGGCGTACATGATGTGTTCCATATTTCTAATCTTCGGAAGTATGTGCACGATCCAGATGATATTATTGAAGAAGCTGCTCAGCAGGATCTTGAAATCACTCCCAACTTGGCAGTTAGAAGGGAACCGATAAAAATTGTTGATCGTGATGAGAAGCGATTGAGGAACAAAATTGTGAAATTGGTCAAAGTTAAATGGAGTGGCGATCCAAAGGACTGTACTTGGGAGACTGAAGAGAATATGAAGAAATCATATCCCAAATGCAGAATTGACATCTCGACTTGAATCTGTAAGTCATTTCCTTATTTCTACATTCTTATATTATTTGTTTACGTTCTCTTTCTTTTAATTTCGAGGACGAAATTTTCTTAAGGAGGGGATATTGTAACATCCCGAAATTTTTGAAAATTAAAAATAAATAAATTGTTTGAACTTCGGGATTTAACTAGTAAAATTTAATCTAAAGATTTTATTGTTGATATTAATATTACACATTAATATAGAATTAAATAAAAAGAGATATTGATAGATGATCTTTTAATAGAATTTAGAATTTGTTAAAGTTATGATGAGATTATAAAATTTAAATCACATAACAAATAAGTAAACATCTAAACAAATAATTAAATAAAAGATCAAACAAATAAATAAATAAAAGATATAAACAAAGGATCAAACAAATGAACAAATGACCAAATGTACAAACCAGTAAAATATGTAAGCAAAAGAAGATAAAATAAAATAAAACAACTTTCCTATATTTAGCAAAATAACTAAAGCAACACACCTATATGTATATAAATAAAAAAAAAACAAAACATTAGCTAATAAAAATATAAAACATATAAACTATACAAAAAAAAAAAGAAAATCTAAAATAACACTAAGCTGTAAGTATAGAAAGAGGCAAAGGAGTATTGTATACATACCTTCATTTAATGCATTGCATGTACACAATCTTTTCAGCACTCACTAACATTTATTAACAAGCATGGTTTAATTTTTCTTTTACTTTAACCTGTACTTGTTTATGCTTTATCTTGTACTTGCTTTGTGAACTCAGTTTACCCTTTCACCTGCACACCATCTCTTCTACATATACATGCATATTTGCTTTAGTTCATTCGAACAAAAAGATAGCAAAGTCTGGGAAGAAAATATTTAAAACCTTATTGTTTTTATAAAGAAAAAAAAAAGCAAAAATCAGAGAGTGAAGGAGAGAAAGACCAACTGCAGATTCCAAAAACAAAAGCATCCTCTATTTTCAAATATTGTCAAGTGAGTAGATTCACTGCTTGGATATTAAAAACTTGTGTATTAGTTTGTGAACAGTTTATTTAGCTATGTAAGTTTTAAATAATAACTCTGCATATGTTGTGATATCTGTTCTTCTAGCTTCTGGTTATAAAACAGAGTGAAGTAGGAAAATAAAACCAAAACATTTCCATACGAACATTTTTAACTTATGATTCTTAAAACAAAACAGGTTGTGTAAACTAAATTTACAGTTTACAGATTTTTTTTAGTTTGAAGTGAAAACTCTTGGCTGTGCAACCTCAAAACTTACAGTGGAACAAAATTGATGATAAATCCAAGTATGATAAAGCATTGATTTGATTACATAATTCGAGTAAGTATACAAAAATAGGATTTTTAAAATAAATATGATGATTTTTACTTGGATATCTTAGGAGCAGTTCATATTATAACAAAAGTTGCTTTCGAATCGATTCCTGATGATCGAAAGATTCTTGAATGCTGAAATTTCGCATGGAGCTAGTTTAATACTCAAGAATGTTGGGAAAAATACAAATTTATTTTTCTATAGCGTGAATTGGGAGTACGAATTAGATTTAGGGTTTAATGGTGCTTCAGTTAATGTGATGTTTTTGGGGTTCGCGGGTCCTCAGGTGATCATCGGAAGGGATCGCGAGTGGGGGAAAGGCAGTGGGAAGGTGTGAAGCGATTTCGGTGAAGGTGGCTGGTGGTTTCGAGAGCGGAGGCGATGGGGAGGGGCAAAGTTCTGGCGAAGGCTACAATGTTTGATCGAGTTTTAGCTCGATTTCGACTCAATGGGTTTCCATGGAAACTGGGTATGATTTTGTGTTCGAGGGTGTTCGTGGGGTCGTGGAGCATCATCGCGACGATCATCTGAGGGCGGTGGCGTTGGGACACGTGCACGTGCACGTCTGACTCGAGAAGGGGATGAAGTATCGGAGGAACTCTAATTTGTCTTCGAGTCGTTCTCGAAAGGATTGGGTTGTCACTTCGGGTTCGTGTTTATTAAATCGATCTGTTCCAATTGGTTTGGACCGTGATTTAGTTACTTCAGCATAAAGTAAAATAAAAAAAAAAAAGAGAAGAGAGAACGAGAGGTAAAGGAGATGACACAGGGAAGAAAGGCTGAAGAACTTTGTTTAAATGGGCTTGCTTGCGTGTTTGTGCTAAGCCCAAATTTCAAGTTAACAAATGTTACATAAAACTTTGGCATTGGCAAGTTAAACAAAAGTGGATTTGTTGACTTATTTTGAGTTAATTAATTAACAATGTTTTAGAATTTTGTTAACCCTATAATTAAATAATTTATGATCTAAAATTACTTTTTAATTAGTAATATTAAATAAATAAAAGCAATTAAAATTTAAGTTATAAAAAAAAAAAATCATTAAGTTGATAATTTAAATTGATTGATTCAAAATTTATAGTTACATTAAAATAATTTATTAAGGAATAATAAATCAATATATTCAATTGAGATCTAATTGAATTGTAGTTTAAAATGATAATTAAAGTAAATAATTGTCATAGATCAATGATTTTAAATTTTAAGAATGATTTACAAACTTGTAATTAAATTGATTGATGAACAAATTAAGTGTTTAAATAAATTTGTAAGTAAGAATTTGTAAATTTTGAAACAATAAATTGAGTAATCAAAATTTAATTTATTATCCAAATTCTTATCATTGAATTTAATTAATTTAGTGGCACATGTATTTAAATCACATTGGAAAGTAATTAACTACTGTTGTTAATTTACATTGATATCTCTGTTCTGTTCGAAATTCTGTATGATGATATTGCCATGTTATTGCACTGTGATTGTGATTCATTCTGTATTGATGTAAAAACCCTGTTGTCTGTAAAACGGCATTTAAACTTCGATGCGACAGGGAATCGGATTTCTGTTTGTTATCCGAAACCCACATCGAACCTGTGAATATTTGTGAATGACATCCACATGTTTTGAAATTTGACACCCACTATTCGAATTAGCCGGGAAAGGACCTTTGTGTCGTATAACCCATTTCGAATATGTGATTCGACGTTATGGATAGCATTTGAAGACCGGTGTTGAAGACCGGGTATTTGCGAGAGCGATAGGACGACCTGTCGATTGACTCTGCACCGAGTTGCTCCGGTATAGAGTTCTCCATATGTGATGGTGAATCCGATCAGGATTGTGAATATCCGGATTGCAAGGACTTCTTTGTAAGTGCCTTCGGTTCTGTTCGAGCCCGGAACAGACTTGTATGGATAGTATGTCTGACATTACAAGTTGAGATATAAAGCAGATTTCTTTCAAATATATTTCTGTTGGTGGCGGAGAATTTATTCTTTTAGCTTAACACCCTTCTCTGAGACGTACGAGCTCAGAGGTTATATAGTTGAAGTTATCAGCGATATATTCCCAATTTGGTAATGTGACATGCTGAGTGTTGCTGAAATGATCATTGTGTTGATTATTTGTGATAGGATCATTTATTTGATCGTCTATCTTAGTGATCATTGTGTTGATCATTTGTTGACCCAAAGCATGGCTTTTGTATAAAGTATGTTTTGTGGACGTGACTTCGTCGGACCTCACACCCCGAAATGGTCGAAACAGGAAAGATGCAGCAAGGTTATTGGGGGTAGCACCCCTTAGGGTATGTACATTTCCTTCTGGATAGAAGTGGTATCATGGTATGGAGCCCAGATACTTAACTTATGTGGATATCGCAGATATATATATATATGATTTTGTGATTTGTTGCTGGGGCCCCGGTTAAAGGTTGGTTACGACCGGGAGATGGCATACTCGTGTCAGTAGTTACCCAGTTAGGGGTAACCCGGCCTTGTGTTGGTAGAGATCCGGTTTGGTTCTCGGGGACGTCCTTCCAGAGGCGTTCTCAGTGGCAATGGGAAGTTCCTTGGCCTGACCATTTGTTGGAAATCCAAAGAAACAATACGAGACTTGTACGGTATTAGTTGTAGAACCTGCCATTTAATATGGTAGCTATAGTAAGCATACTATAATGGTACCTATGCTGGCTAAGATTAATATTCTATTTTCGAAATGATTTACTTCACTATGCACTAGTAATAATATCAAAGAATTCTTTTCTCGTATCAAGCATATTTAACTGTCATAAGAAGAAATCTCCTCCAATTCTGCGTTTGCATTGTGTGTGTGGCGGGAGGTCTTATGGTAGTTCCATTTTTAAAAGCATTCCGAAAATTCTTTTATAAATCTTGTTTTATTTAAATGTAACTGTTTTTGTTTACTCATACCAGTCCCATGACTGATCCGGAGTTTATTGTTTTCTTTCCTAAACTCTGGGTGCCCATTATTTCCACACGGGCAGCCTAGTAGCAGGTTTCTATATTTTGGAGTAGCAGTATTTTGGAGCTCTTATCTTGGATATATCTTAGGAGCTATTGGAGACTTCAGGTGTTTAGCTCTTGGGAGTTCGTTATCACCTCTTTCATTTTGAGGACTTTTGGATACATGTTCACTGTTATATTATCATGATGTTGTATTTAGAGATAGTGGTGTATGTACTATGTACTCTGATATAGTATGAATATTATGTTGATGTTGTAACAGTGATGTTATTTATGATATTGATTCTGTTCCGCTGTTTTATATTCATCTAATTGTTGTTATAAGCTCCGGCGATGCGAATTTGATGTCGTTTATTGGACATCGAGTTTGGGTCGTCACAGGAGATGTTGTAAAAATAATTGGATTATAATAGAAATGATTTGGGTTATAAATAAAATCCAATTCAAGTATAAATGAGTTAAATATGTGCTTGGATATTATTTTGATAAATCGAGAAGGTGAATTAAAATTAAATGGATGGGCTAACTGAATTAAATGAAATTTGACTACATGAGAATCAAATTAAATAGAAATGAACTTAAGTTTGAAGTTGAAATAAATTGAAGTAAATTTACTTAAGTTAAAAATAATTAGAAGCTTGACTTCAGGTAAGAATGGAAGTCCATTAAATAAAAGTTTGGGTTAAATTAGTTTGGAAAATGGTTATTAACTTATAAATAATGAATGTGCCGAGCTTAATAAAATGTCTTTGAATGAAACAATTGCGGAAATGGAATGAAATGCAGGTGTATGGCTTGTAAATAAGTTAATAAGGAAGAGACTTAATAAAAATTGATTTTGGAATCAATTAAAGTGAATTGGGTTCATTTGGATTAAAAAGAAATTGAGTGTAAGCGATTAAATAATAAACCATTCTAACTAAATAAGAATTAGGTGGGAAGCTATTCAAATTAGTGTCGAAATCTTAAAATTGTTTATAAGAATTGTTTAGTATGCATTGCTTATTCCATGTGTTAGCTATTGAAAATGAGTGAAATGTAAATAAACTCTCTATATTTTATACTTACATGTTTGAATTAAGTAAGTACAGGTACCGAGAAGCCGTTGACTGGATTTTGGATGCGCAAATTCCTAAATAAATAAGCCGCTTGCTTAAAATTGCTAAATAAAGGTACGCCTACGCAATAAAAATAGAAAATATGAACTGTTTTTGTTTTTTCGACTGTGTGGGTCGATGTATATAAATTTATATCTCTTGTCAAATTGCAAAAGCTGCTACGTACAAAGGAGACTGCCAAAATTTTCCGAAAATTTTGTGAGTTAGAAATTTTTTTGAAAATTTTTGGGAAAATTCTTGTTAGCGACAAAACGATTTCAAATTGGAATTGAAATAATGGATTTTTGAAATCGAAATCGAAACTAATTATTTAGTTGGAACTAAAGGATTAGGAAAGTGAATTTGGGATTTTTGATTTTAGAAGATAAATTTGAATTGCTCGACAAAAATGTATGTGTTTAAATTTCTGTATGAAATTTGATTGGGTTTTTGATCTAGCCACTTGGCGTTTTGTTTTCTTTTGGAATTTGAGAGCGCATAGAGGCATTTTGTAGTTGTACAGAGCTAGCCGCGCAAAGGCGACGCTGGCGAAATTGTTCAAAAAATTTAGGGAGTTAGAAACTTTTTGAGAAATTTTAAAAATTTTATACTTGGTTTTGCATTATAATTTTAAAGGCTGAACAAGTAAAGTTTTTTGGGAACTATGGAAAAGTTTGGAAGGTTAGTAAGATGGATAGTGTGTCTTTAATAAAGATTGATGGGTTGTTGTTAAAAATTGTTTGGTTTGAAAAATAGTAATGGGTATTGAATCATTCTTCTTAATAGCAATTTCAGCGACGAAATTCTTTTAAGGGGGGATAAATGTGACGACCCGGAATATTGGACAATTTAAATTGGGATATTTAATTGATTTTAATATTCAAAAGTTAGTTTGTAACTTCAATTTCAAATATCACCTTTATTTGGGAGTTTAATTATTGGATTTAATTATTGGAAATTGGGTAAAAATGTTGAATATGGAGTTTTATGCCTATTAAAATAATTTAAGGGTTTGTAAAATTTATATTGATAGTACTGAAGATTGTAAAAGTGTCAAAATTGAATATAAAGTTGATTTGTTCAGTTTTGAAAATATATCATTTAAAATGATATTTAAAAATAGCTTACCGAGGCACGGTCTCGGATTACGACGAAACCAGTTTCACTGGATCCGTAATATTATATTATTATCGGATTTCGATTTCCATAGCATTCAGAGTTGTCGTGTGATCGTACGGATAGCAAACGTGCTGAATATTTTTTATCGAAATTTAAATTAAACAACTGGTCCAAAAAGCTATCTTCTCCATACGATCGAGTTAGGATTCGAAATCTTTTCCACTGCATTCGGAATAGGGGTATAACATCTGTAATGACCCGTAAATCCGTACCCCTTGAGTCAACACTATTTTCCCAAATTATCAACTCAAGTTGAACAAAAATAGGAACCATTAGGGTTAAAGAAGAAGAGGTAGAAGAAGAGAAAACAAAAAACAACAAGAGAATCTATCCAACGCAGTGGAATAAAATATAATATATAATAACAGATCTTTACACAAAGAAAACTATATCTGTTTTATGCGTACATCATCAGAGTATATCATTAGAGTTTCACATCAATAACATACAACTTGATACGTCGGAGAATAATAATCAAGTACGAAAGTATGTATCGCCATCCAGCTCGTCTCTTGAGCTCCACAGCATCATATCATGTATCCTATAATACTTGGTCTGTCTGGAATACCAGCGTGAGAAAACCACACTCAAATTGATTATTAAAGTCTCAAAATCCTTTGGAAACAAAAGCATCTCGTAAGACCACGCCACAAATAAACATGTCGGGTTTTTACCTTACGATAGCTAAAAACTTTTTATTAAAATCCTCTGATATTATAATAGGGTCTATTTACAAATACTTATTAAAATAGATGAAATTGTTACCTGATTAAATTCCAGTAGCCAAAGAGTAGGTAATACAAACGAAACTCGTAAAAGGCGCATAGGGAGAATGGATTTCTAACAAATGACTAGGCACTGGGGTACCAACTGTCACGGTACGTGGCCTAGATCACAGTACCGAGGATCACTCCCGACCCCCTGCTACACAAGACTCGGACTATCCCTTACTGGATAATCCCGAGTAAGATCACCCCACGGTTGGGATCAGCAACCGCACCACTAAGCTGAAATAAAAGGGACATTTACACAGGGATGACCTTACCCGGAAATGGGTGCTGCCCACCAAGCCTTGCTGTATAACCCCTGATTTTCAGTCATTCCCGGTTGATGAGGCTTGAGGCTAAGCGTTACCTTTTAGAACATATCCCTTGGAATGCCCATCGTCCACGTGACGATGTTCCGAAAGCATTCATCCATACAAGTCCGTCCCGGTTTCGAACGGAACCGAAGGTACTATTCCTACTACATCCATTTTAGAATAATCCTTAAGATTAGTAGCGACTAGCCCTTGCACTTCACTGCTCCAACTTCGAATCCAAACTCGTTTTTCCATGAAAACATACAAACCAGATCGAAGTGGTTTTCGAGAATTTAATCCCGATCCCAGTCTCTTCGAAACGATCAACGTATTTGGCCAATATTGATAGTCTATTGTTTAACTATCAATTAACATTCACAACAATCACCAAACAATAAATAATTTCCCAAATTATTCACTAATCCCAAAAGTATCTTCACAAGATATAATTTCACTTTTCAAACCCTTTTGAAAACTGTTTCAACTATCTTCCTTTCTCAGAATAAATTTTTCCAAGTATTTTCTATTTCCACTGAAATCACCAGCACAAAAATTTAGATTTTAAAAATAATTTAGAACGCTTTACTTTGAAATATACTTTAAAACATTTAAGTTAAAATTACTACAAAAATTTATTAAAAATACATACTATATGAATATTTGAAAATAAGGTTACTTTATAAAGTATAAAACTAGGTTTTCCCTTTTTAAAACAAAATACCAAGTCACTTTTTAAATGATTACTACGATAATAGATTTGAAAAATATTACTTTAGAATTTAAATATTTTAGAAATAATAAATTTCTAAAACATGCTTTTTAAAACAACATTAAAGCTTTTAACTTATATTTAAAAGTTTACTTTGAAAAACGTACTTGGCTGCCCAGGGAAATACACTTCTCTTCACATTCTTTAAAAAAAATCACTATTTACTTTTAAGCAAATGTTCCCATTCCTTTAATAAATTCCAATCATGAATTTATTTTCCCAAATATCAGCTGATATATTACTTTGCTTTTATAAAACCAGTTTATGAATTCCATAGCCACATTCTCCTTTAAATTTCCAATTTCAAACACTTGGATCAAATTTCCAAATTGATTTCCAATTTACCCCCTTTTATTCCAAAATCCATTAATTTCAGATTTTATTCCTTAATTACGATTTAAAATACTTTTAACAGAAAATACCAATTTTAGATTTCTCAAACTACTTCTTTATCTTTTATATAAACTTAAACTTTGAATTTTAGAATAGTTCTTTATCCCGTTAAATGATATCACTTAAATTTACAATTCATTAATTTCTATTTTATTCAAAATTCATTTTCTTTTCCATACTCGAAATTATTTATTAGTTAGTATTTTTATATCACTTCCATTCCTTTTCAATTCATTCTTAATTTATTCAAATTCGCTATAATTATTTTGCTCAAAATTCCACTCTTTTATTTTATTTCCAAAAATCCAATTTATGTATTTTCATAACTCAGTGTACCGAAATATATTCAAGTAAACCATAGCATTCAATATTCTAATATAATTCATCACAGAATTCCAAATAATCACAACAGAGAATATTAAATAATTTAAATGAATGTTGAGGAATCCAGTTGGATCTCTCCAACCTGTTTCTCTGCATCCACAGACATTGGCACAACATAAAATACCGATTCCACTTCGAAGTGGGATATCGCGGTATATGGGATTTAAATAAAATATCATCCGCTATTATGCTGCGCATAGGGTCTCATCCATTATATAATGCACGAAATCCATCATTTCAAGATATATTATATACTATAATATAGCACATCAAATCAATTCATCCATTCAACCAATTATTTATATTTAACCATTAAATTTAATTTAAACTTCATCCGAGTGAGATTAACTCGCTCTTTGCTTTTATTTGCAATCCATTCCAATATTTCCTTGGTTTCTCGATTTTTGACCTTGACTGAACAATTTATATGATTTTATTAATATTCGAACCAATCGAACAATTCATTTCTATTAAATAGATTTGATTAACTAATCATTAAATTTTAAACTATTTCCTTTAGTAATTTTTCTTTAGTAACTAAAATAGCTAAATAAGTTAATTTAACAATTTATTTCCCCAATCATTAATTTAAAAACAAACTAGCAAATTAAAATACGTAAGTGTATATTTATTTTATTTTGAAATCTTATATATATATACACACACTTGTAAGAAATAATTTGTATAGACAAAAATCTAACTTTACATAACTTTACACATTTAAAATTCGTATATATTTTTCAAACCTTACCTTTATATATATATATATATATATATATATATATATATATATGCATATATCCTATATTAGTCTTATAAGATATGCATGTATATTTATATATTGATGTTATTAGATTTTCCTCTGTTAAATAAACAAACCAGGATTCATCTTTGCTGCAACAACTTAATATAAATATATATGTACATACAAATGCCCTACTGATATTAATTCCCTCTTATCTGCTGTAAATCAAGAGTCTGCATCAATATATATATTTCAAATCAATGAAAATACCACACTTCTGATCTCTAACTCGAGATCGAGTCGTCGACGACTACTTGAAGTCAACCGCGTCGTGCCATCGTTGCTCGGCCCATGCCACCTGGATCGCGGCTCAATATCGCGAACGAAGTTTCGCTCTTTGATCAAATCCTGCCTCGAGTTAAAACCCTATCGCCTTGTCTTCTGGGCTCCAAACCATCGCGACACTCAGCTTCACAAGCGCCGCGTTCGTGCTCACGCGATTCCGGTCGTGCCTTCTCCCAGCGATCGCATGATTCACGGCGACTTCGGTCGTGCCCTTTTTTTAATAAATGAATCGAACTACTTCGATTTGGAAAGGGGGTGAAATAAAGAAGACGAGAGAGAAAAAATGAGGGCTTCGGCTGTAAATATAAAAAAGAGAAGCGTGTTTAAGAAGGGAATGATGATTTGATTGAATAAAGTTTTATTTAATTTTCAAAATATCACGTTCTAGCAACTTAGAATTTTGGTCTCCTATATTGACGTGACGCTAGGCGTTTATAATGATAAATCCCTATTCCGAACGCAATGGAAAAGGTTTCGAGCCCTAATTCGATTGAAAGGAGAAGATAGCTTTTTGAGCCAGTTATTATATTGAATTTTCAATATAAATTTCGATGCGTTCACTTATTGTACGCTCACACAACAACTCCAAACGCTACGAAATTTGAAATCCAATAGTAATACACTATTATAGATCCAATGGAACTGGTTTCGTCGAATCTCGAGACTATGTCTTGAAAGGCTATTTTTAAATTCAATTTAAACAATATATTTTTAAAACTGAACAAATAAGTGTTAAATTAAATTTTAAAACTTTTATTATCCTCAGCACTACCAATATAAATTTTACAAGCCTTCAAATTATTTTTAACATGATTAAAATCTCATATTTCAACATTTTATCCAACTTCAAATTATTTAATTCAATAATTTAATTATCAAATAAATTGTGATATTTGAATTCAAGTTAAAATTAACCTTTTAAATATCTTAAATCAATTAAATACTCCAATTTTAAATGCTCAAAAACTCCGGGTCGTTGCATTCCTCCCCCCTTAAAAGAATTTAGTCCCCGAAATTACTAGTTATGAAGAATGGTCCAATACCCGCTTACCCTTTTCCCAAAACCAACAATTCAACATCCTATCAACTATCTTTTTATAAAAGACCCATTATTATTACTAACTTTCCAATCCCGCCCATAGTTGCAAACAATATTATTTGCTGACTTTTTTTTTTAAATTTCAATTTGAAATCAAACTTTGAATTATCAAAATTTTCTCAAAAACTTTCTAACTCCCTAAATTTTCGAAAAATTTCGCCAGCGTCCCCTTTGCGTGGCTAGCTCGGTACAACTACAACATGCCTCTACGGTCTCCCAGATTTCCAAAGAAAACAAAAGGCCAAGTGGTTAGATCCAAAAACCCATCAAATTTCATACAGAAATTTAAACACCTACCTTTTTGTCGAGTAATTCAAATTTATCTTCTGAATTCAAAACCAGTTTTCCTTTTCCTTTATAATACCTGTATATTTTACAAATCAATAATAACCAATCACAACATTCAAATACATTTTATCGACTTTCTTACAAAATGTCAATATTTATTCATTCAAATATTCACTTAGAATATATTTATAGTATCAATTTCCAGTTAAGAAATCACCATTCCTCTTTTTTTTAGTTTAGTATAAGCATTCAATATGCTTCTTTATTTATTTTCACTTCACCACTTTAGTTTATATCTACTTCTATTCAAATTGTTCTCCCATTTCCATATGAATTCAAATTTTATCTTCAACGCTGAATATTGAATTTTTTCTTCCATTTATACTGATTCATATCATTATTTTAAATTAGTTTCATTCTCTAATTTATTTCGATTTCCAATTTGAATTTATTTTGTCGTTAACTAAAATTTTCCCAAAATTTTCAATTTTTTTTTCTAACTCCCGAAATTTTCGAAATTCTTTGGCAGAGTCTCTTTTGTACGGAGGAGCTTTTGCAATTTGACAAGGGATATAAATATATATACATCGACCCACACGGTTGGAAAAACAAAAACAACTCATATTTCCTATTTTTATTGCGTAGGCGTACCTTTATTTAGCATTTTTAAGCAAGCTGTTATTATTTAGCAATTAGCACGATCCAATCCAGCCAAACGGCTTCCCGGTACCTGTACTTACTCAACTAAAACATATAAGTACTAAATATATGCGATTTAGTGACATTTCACTTACTTTCAATAGTTAACAAATAAATTTCACACATAAAACATATTATATAATTTCCATAAGCACATATAAGGTTCCGATACTTATTACAATTATTTACAGCCAATTCTCAAACCATTCCATTTATAAGTGATTTACAACTTACTCGCTTTTATTTAATTCATTCTAAGCAAAACAAACTCTTATTCATTCCATGTGATTTCAAAATTATCCTATTTCACTTCTAATAACTCATAGGATTTTACCTAATCTCGTCTACATCGAACGATCCATTTTCTTATGCAACTTGACAATATTAATGTGAATAAATAATTACTTAAGCTTTATAACCATTTAAATTGATTCCAACTCAATTTACACTTGATTCCATCCCATTTTAATTTATTCACAATCTTTCATTGCATCTTCTTTCATTTCCAAAAAGTTTGATTCCAAACCAATTTATTAAACTCAACAACCAATATTAAATAACCATCTCACAATTTACTTAAGTTATTTATTTTCTTCAAACCATTCCAGCCAATAACTAAAGTTTATCTTATTCAACCAACTTCCATTCAAATCTTTGATTTGATTTCCCTTTAATCAAATCCCAACCATTTTACTAATTTATTTGATTAGTTTATTCTTTTATCCATTTTTAAATTTCAATTCACATTAACAATTCATTAATGAATTTATTTATAATAAGGTCATTCAATTTATGATTGAATTGGATTTGTTTACAACTCACACCAAATCTATTTTAATCCAATTCAATACTTACTTTGTTTACATTTATTTATTTAAGTAAACATTTTATTCCATTTAATATTATCTATAACTCGACTGAATTTATTTCAACCCAATTTTATTTAGCTTAACTCCAGTTAAATCTAGCAACACACCATTCTTTTTGAATTTTGTTAAGCAAGGACTTAATTCCATTTAATATCATTCCAATATACAAATTTTCAACTCATGTGCCTACTCAGCTGAATCAATTAGTACTTACAAATCATAATTCCAATACTTTGTTTAATTTAGTCCAACTTGAGTAATCTTCCCATTCCACATAATTTAACATGATTCAATTTTATATTCCAGTATTCAGTTTTCAGTTTACTTACTTACAAAGTTGAATTAATTTGTCCTCCCACAAATTCACTTCCAGTAAATTTTTACTTTTATTTACT
Organism: Allium cepa; assembly: GCA_030765085.1. Taxonomy (NCBI): domain Eukaryota; kingdom Viridiplantae; phylum Streptophyta; class Magnoliopsida; order Asparagales; family Amaryllidaceae; genus Allium; species Allium cepa. The sequence goes on from CM060931.1 coordinate 855,492,216, forward strand.
AGGTTTAATTACATTCTATTTCCATTCAAATATTTTTTTTACACTTCTTTAAGTTTCCAACTTATCTATATTCCATTCCCATTTCTTTTTAATTCGGTACACTGTATTTGTTTACAATCTTATTTTGTTTCTACTTCCTATAATTTAACTCTTTCAAGTTGAATTTTATTTCAACAAATTCCAAATTTACAAGTTATCAAACTTATTATATGCTATAAACATTCTTAGTTAAGATTCCAGAGTTTAAACAGTCTTTTAACATTTCAAAATTCCCTTTGAAATCACCTATATCTAAAATCTCTTGCATTTCTAAATCAAATTTATCCTTTGCAACAATTACAATTTAAAATAATTTGGTAGCAATCTCTCTGCCGGAAACTCGAAAATGAGCATCGATGATGCTGCAGTCATCACCGAAGTTATTTTCCAGCAACCTAAAGAGTTCAATGCTTTTATCCCTTTTAAAACATTTCAAATATTTTTAAATTCCAAATCTCTCTAGATTTCAAATTCGATTCAAAAATATTTCTCAAATATATATTATTTTCCCAACTTTTTTAAAATCATTTTCAAATTCAAAGGAATTTAAATTTCCAAATTCTAAATCCCAAATCCTTTAAATTTATATTCAAACATTACTTTGAAATTTTATCTTATTTTAATTATTAATCACACTATAATTCATATTTATTGTTTACATTTACAAATTTCATTTGTATATGAATTTGTTCTTAGTTTTTAATTATGGTTTCAATTCCTTATTCAATTGTGAATCATATTTACAAATTCCATTTATCTATTAAGTTATTCCTCAATCTCTGGTTATTATTTTAATTTCTTATTCAATTCTCATATAACAATGATAATAATTTAAAATTATCACTTTCTAACAACCAAGCATCCATATATAACTATAACAATTTATGAAAAATTATTCCGTTTATATATGAAAATAATTTGGGTAAAATTATTTCATTGACCCTATTTAAAACAATACTGTGTCGGTTTATCTTGTTTAAGAATTTAGAAATCCCTATCGGTAACATGGAGTCCCATATATCGACCAGAATCTATAAACACTCAACCTATAAATCAACACAATATAAAAACAATTTTATATTCATTAACAAATACGCGCTCATATCTATTACTACGCTCAAGCTCATTCTAGAGTACTATGGACTCTGTTAAATGGGTAATTCACCCACCGGAGACAAGGTTATCACCAACCTGAGCTCTGATACCAACTCTAATGACCCGCAAATCCGTAACCCTTGAGTCAACACTATTTTCCTAAATTATCAACTTAAGTTTAACAGAAATACGAACCATTAGGGTTAAAGAAGAAGAGGTAGAAGAAGAGAAAACAGAAAACAACAACAGAATCTATCCAACACAGCGGAATAAAATATAATATATAATAACAGATCTTTGCACAAAAGAAAACTATATCCTTTTTATACATACATCACCAGAGTATATCATCAGAGTTTCACATCAATAACATACAACTGGATACACAGCGGAATAATAATCAAGTACGAAAGTACGTATCGTCATCCAGCTCGTCTCCTGAGCTCCACAACATGATATCCTATATCCTATAATACTCGGTCTGTTTGGAATACCAGCAGGAGAAAACCACACTCAAATTGATTATTAAAGTTTCAAAATCCTTTGGAAACAAAAGCATCTCGTAAGACCACGCCAAAAATAAACATGTCAGGTTTTTACCTTACGATAACTAAAACACTTTTTACTAAAATCCTCTGATATTATAATAGGGTCTATTTATAAATACTTATTAAAATAGCCGAAATTGTTACATGATTAAATTCCAGCTACTAGCCATAGAGTGGGTAATACAAACAAAACTCGTAAAAGGCGCGTTGCGAGAATGGATTTCCAACTAATGACTAGGCGCTTGGGTACCACTTTTCACTGTATGGCCTAGATCATAGTACCGAGGATCACTCCCGACCCCCTACAACACAAGACCCGGACTATCCATTATTGGATATCCCGAGTAAGTTCACCCCACGGTCTGGATCAGCAACCGCACCACTAAGCCGAAAGAAAAGGGACATCTAGATAGGGATTACCTTACCTGGAAATGGGTGCTGCCCACCAAGCCTTGCTGCATAACCCCTGATTTTCAGGCATTACCAGTTGATGAGGCTTGAAGCTAAGCATTACCATTGATAACATATCCCTTAGAATGCCAATCATCCACCTGACGATGTTCCGAAAGCATTCATCCATACAAGTCCGTCCCGGGTTCGAACGGAACCGAAGTACAATTCCTACTACATCCATTTTGGAATTATCCTCAGGATTAGTAGCGACTAGCCCTTGCACTTCACTGCTCCAACTTTGAATCCAAACTGGTTTTTCCGCAAAAACGTACAAGCCGAATCGAAGTGGTTTTCTAGAATTTAATTCCGATCCCGATCTGTTCGAAATGATCAACGTATTTGGCCAATATTGATAGTTGGTTTTTTAACTATCAATTAACATTCACAATAATCACCAAACAATAAATAATTTCCCAAATTATTTATTAATGCCAAAAATATCTTCAGAAGATATATTTCCACTTTTCAAACCCTTTTGAAAACTGTTTTAAATATCTTCCTTTCTCCGAATTAATTTTTCCAAATATTTTCTATTTCCACTGAAATCACCAAGCACAAATCTTTCGATTTTTAAAATAATTTAGAATGCTTTAATTTGAAATATACTTTAAAACATTTAAGTTAAAATTACTACCAAAATTTGTTAAATACATACTATATGAATATTTGAAAATAAGGTTACTTTATAAAATATAAAACTAGGTTTTTACTTTTTAAAACAAAATACTAAGTCACTTTTTAAATAATTACTACGATAATAGATTTGAAAAATATTTAATTTAGAATTTAAATATTTTAGAAATAATAAATTTCCTAAAACATGCTTTTTAAAACAACATTAAAGCTTTTAACTTATATTTAAAAGTTTACTTTGAAAAACGTACTTGGCTATCCAGGGAAATACACTTCTCTTCACATTCTTTAAAAAAATCACTATTTACTTTTAAACAAATGTTCCCATTCCTTTAATAAATTCCTATCGTGAATTTATTTTCCCAAATATCTGCTGATATGATACTTTTCTTTTATAAACCCAGTTTATAAATTCCATAGCCACATTCTCCTTTAAATTTCCAATTTCAAACACTTGGATCAAGTTTCCAAATTGATTTCCAATTTACCCCCTTTTATTCCAAAATCCATTAATTTCAGATTTTATTCCTTAATTATGATTTAAAATAATTTTAACTGAAAATACCAATTTTAGATTTCTCAAATTACTTCTTTATCTTTTATATAAATTTAAACTTTGAATTTTAGAATAGTTCTTTATTCCGTTAAATGATATCACTTAAATTTACAATTCATTAATTTCTGTTTTATTCAAAATTCATTTTCTTTTCCACACTCAAAATTATTTATTAGTTAGTATTTTAATATCACTTCCATTCCTTTTCAATTCATTCTTAATTTATTCAAGTTTGCTATAATTATTTTACTGAAAACTCCACTCTTTTATTTTCTTTCCAAAAATCCAATTTATATATTTTGATAACTCAGTGTACCGAAATATATTCAAGTAAACCATAGCATTCAATATTCCAATAAAATTCATCATAGAATTCCAAATAATCACAGCAGAGAATATTAAATAATTTAAATAAATGTTGAGGAATCCTGTTGGATCCCTCCAACCTGTTTCCCTGCATCCACAAACGTTGGCACAACATAAAATACCAATTCCACTTCGAGGTGGAATATCGCGGTATATCAGATTTAAATAAAATATCATCCGCTATTATGCGACGCATAGGGTCTCATCCACTATATAATGCGAGAAATCCATCATTCCAAGATATATTACATACTATAATATAGCACATCAAATCAATTCATCCATTCAACCAATTATTTAAATTCAACCATTTAATTTAAATTAAAATTCAGCTAAGTGAGATTAACTCACATTTGCTTTTGTTTGCAATCCATTCCAATATTGCCTTGGTTTCTCGACTTTTGACCTTGAATAAACAATTTATATGATTTTATTAACATTCGAACCAATCGAACAATTCATTTCTATTAAATAGATTTGATTAACTAATCGTTAAATTTTAAACTAATTCCTTTAGTAAATTTTCTTTAGTAACTAAAATATCAAAATAAGTTAATTTAACAATTTATTTCCCCAATCCATTAATTAAAAAACAAACTGGCAAATTAAAATACGTAAGCGTACATTTATTTTATTTTGAAATCTTATATATATATATATATATATATATATATATACTTATAAGAAATAATTTATATAGATAAAAATCTAACTTTACGTAACTTTACACATTAAAATTCATATATATTTTTCAAACCTTACCTTTTATACATATATATATATATATCCTATTTTCTCTTATAAGATATGCTTGTATATTTATATATTGTTGTTATTATATTTTCCTCTGTTAAATAAACAAACCAGGATTCATCTTTGCTGCAACAACTTAATATAAATATATATGTACATACAAATACCCTACTGATATTAATTCCTTCTTATCTTCTATAAGTCAAGAGTCTGCATCAATATATATATATTTCAAATCAAAGAAAATACCTCATTGTCGATCTTCAACTCGAGATTGAGTCGTCGATGACTACCTAATGTCAACCGTGCTGCCGCCGTCGTTGCTCTGCCCATGCCACCTGGATCGCTGCTCAGCATCGTGAACGAAGTTTCGCTCTTCGATCAAATCCTGCCGCGAGTTGATTATCGCCTTGTCGTCCAGACCGCGTCTCGCCTACGAAGACCCCACACCATCACGACACTCAACTTCACGAGCGTCGCGCTCGTGCTCATGCAATTCCGGTCGCGCCTCCTCCCAGCACTCGCATGATTCACGACGACTTCGGTCGCGCCTTTTTTTTATTTATTAAATGAATCTAACTACTTCGATTTGGAAAAGGGGTGAAATAAAGAAGACGAGAGAGAAAAAAATGAGGGCTTCGGTTGTAAATATAAAAAAAGGGAAGCGCGTTTAAGAAGGGAACGATGATTTGATCGAATAAAGTTTTATTTAATTTTCAAAATATCTCATTCTAGCAACTTAGAATTTCGGTCTCCTATCTTGATGTGCCGCTAGCCGTTTATAATGTTAAATCCCTATTCCGAACGCAATGGAAAAGGTTTCGAGCCCTAATTCGATAGTAAGGAAAAGATATCTTTTTGAACCAGTTATTATATTGAATCTTCGATATAAATTTCAACGCGTTCACTTATCGTACGCTCACACAAAACTCCAAACGCTACGAAATTTGAAATCCAATAATAATACACTATTACCGATCTAATGGAACTGGTTTCGTCAAATCTCGAGAATGTGTCTTGGAAGGTTATTTTTAAGTATAATTTAAACGATATATTTTAAAACTAAACAAATCAGCGTTAAATTCAATTTTGTAACTTTTATTATCCTCGTCACTACCAATATAAATTTTACAAGCCTTCAAATTATTTTTAACAGGCTTAAAATCTGATATTTCAACATTTTATCCAACTTCAAATTATTTAATTCAATAATTTAATTATCAAATAAATTGTGATATTTGAATTCAAGTTAAAATTAACCTTTTAAATATCTAAAATCAATCAAATACCCCAATTTTAAATGCTCAAAAACTCCAGGTCGTCATAACAATATAAACGCCTGGCGGCATACCTCGATAGGGGTTTGGGATTTTATGTTTCCAAGTACGAGATATTTTTAATATTATAATATATATTCAAATTCAAACATCATTATCAACTAGTCAGCCTATCTTCCTCTCGAAGACTCAACTATTCAATTTTATAAAGCAAGGGCTTATCTTCTTTCAGATAGCTGAAATTGAAGAACAAAAATGGCCGAACATAAACATTTTTTGAAATTTAAATCACGACCCCTCTTTATTCTTCTTCCTTCCTAGTTCGAAGCCGAGGCTTCCTTCTCTTTCAATTCACATCAAAGCCGTGCCCTCTTCAATTTCAAAATCGAATTCCAAAGAAACCAAAAAAAAGAAATCACTCGTTCCAGATCTAAACGAAATCGAAAATCAATTCGAACGAATCAAAATCGTTCAAGGACAAGGGAAGGCCGTGAGTTCTTAGAGGAGTTCGGCGATGGCCAGGGGTATGCGGCTTGACTTGATGGATGGTCGCATGTGCCATGGGGTTTTGCGCTCGATCTGCGACATGGCGGAAGGCGTCTTGGTGGCAGTTGGCAGCGAGGTAGGGTCGCGATTGGTTGAAGGCAAACGCGCACGGAGATGTTTGGAATCAAGTCTGAGGCAGCACTGCGATGCGTGATGGTGGGGCATTGGCAAACTCGATGTTGCCGACTGGTAGCGAGCAGAAAATGAACGAGGGTAGGACCTCGTGCGGTGACGTCTCGACTAGGGTTCCATCCAATTTCTAATTAGGATGAAAGGTATAAAAACAATTTATTCTTCGATTTAAATTTTTATGTATGTATAAGTATATACAGAGAAAGAAAATATATATATGATTTCCAAAGTATTTGATTCACAGTAAAGTCTGGATGCAGATTTTATTTTTATACAGAAAATAGATTTTTAAATATATATATTTGTACATATGCTTTTAATTTTAAATATTAAAGGCATTTATACAATTAGATTTTTGAAAATCTGTAAAGATTATTTTTATACGTATATTTACATATATAAAAATGATTTCAAAGGAAAATAAAAATACAAATTCACATCTTTTAACCTACTAGTTATTTTAAAAATATGTATTTAGGGTTATTGATTTATTTAATAAGATTATTTAGCTATTTAGTTGATAAAAATAATTCATCGAAAGGAAAATTAGTTTAAAACTAAAAAATTTGGTTGAATTAAAATAAATAAATGATAATTGATTGATCGACCAATTAGAGTATTGATAAAACCTTATAATGTTTGTTACAAGGTCAAAAAATCATGAATCAAGTCAATTGGAGTGGATTGCATAATCAAAATCAAAGGTGAGTTAATCTCACTCTTCTTGATTTTTATTTAATTTAAATGGTTAAATTTAAATAATTGGTTAAATAATTGAAGTGATTTAATGTGCTATATTTTATATAGTAGTATACAATATATATTAGAGTGATTGATTTCCCTCATTATATAGCGAATGAGACCCTATGCGCCGCGTAATAGTGGATGATATTATATTTAAAACCCATATACCGTGATATTCCACCTCGAAGTGGAATTAGTATTGTGCTCACATCTGTGGATGTAGGGAAACAGGTTGGAGGGATCCAACTGGATTCCTCAAAATTTGTAAGATTGTTTAATGATCTGCGTTTTGATTATTTGATATTCTACGATGAATTATATGGGTAATTGGAAATGTTGGATGCTGGTTTGATTTTTATATGTTTGGATATTGTTAACTCCTCTTCGTTGGAAACTGGAAAATGTGGAGCGACCTAACCAAACCAACGACCTAACCAAACCAACGACCTAACTAGACCAACGACCTAACTAGACCAATGACCTAAGTGACCTAGCGACCTAAAGGATAATGCAACCTAGCGACCTAAAGTCTTTATGCGACCTAGTACCTTTAGTCCTTAGCGACCTAAGAGATGGAGCGGCCTAGCGACTTAACTTATCAAGTGACCTAAAAGTAGCTGCGACCTAAGGGAAGTTGCGACCTACAGAACTCTGCGACCTAAGGGAAGCTGCGACCTATGGAACTCTCACGACCTAAGATAGGTCGCTCACGACCTAAGGACATTGCATTAGAAGGCCGCCTTTTCTATGCCGCTACTAGTAAGGTCGCTCACGACCTAGAACTTGTGTAAATCAGCATGCGTGTTCTTGTGAAAGAGAACACAGTGGATCTTAGGTCAGTCACGACCTACGACCTAACTTAGGTCGGTCACGACCTACGACCTAACTCCGAAAAATGCCTATAAATACGACCCTAGTTCCAACTAGCAAGGGACTTTTGGCTCATTCATTTCAAGCGCCGTTACTCTGCTGCATTCTGAACTACTTCAACACTTTCAAGGAACCTCACGAAGAAATCAAACATGTCAAACATGTGTTCAAAGATTTGGATCGACGTTGAAGTTTAGGCTACTTGTTCTAAGTCACTTGAAACTCAAAGTGTGTTGTAATCAAAGTGTAACTGCATTGACTTGTAATCAAATCATCAATAAAGATATTCAAAGTGGACTTAGGCTATTTCTTAAGCCGAACCACTATAAAGTTGCTGTTGTTTACTGTTTTTTCACTACAATCTGCTTATAATCTGTTCCCGAGCTATCGGGTGGTGCTTTCACGATCTCACTTCATACACCGGGGTGTTAGCGTTCAAATTTTAACGTTAACATTTTTGGTGCTTTCACTGAGAAGTCGAACTCAGGCGAGTTATCATCATTGCTTCACAGAGGTTTGTAGAGAGAATTTCCTTGAAAACCAGAAGTCTATCCGTGATTATGGCTCCTGGAAGGAAAAGTAGACCTGTCAGACCTGGGAATATTCAAGAGAGAACCTCCGCTTCCCCTATATCGAATCAAGCCACTTCAGCTGTCGGAGTTACAAAGGCAGAGCTGGATGCTGCAATCTTAGGGCTGAACCAACAGATAAATGCCCAAAATGCACAATTCGAGGCTCAGAATGCCCTAATTCTGAATAGGTTGAACGATTTGCTTGGGGCAAACCGTCAACCGGCAGATAATGAAAGGAATTTTGCTGGCAACATTCGTGATGCTGAAGAAAGAAATGCTCCTGAAAGGGCTGCTAGCCCCTTTGAACAAACACTTCCAGAGGTTGGTGGATCTAGAAATCGACATGATGAGGAGTATCTTTCTGGAATGGTCCGACAAATTATGAAAGAGAGTATGCAGAGGGTTGAAGACGAGAAAGAATGGGGTTTCTCCCCAAGTAAAACTCCGTTTACTGAGAAAATCTTAAAGGCTGAATTCCCAAGGAAGTTTGTCCCTCCAACCATTCCAGCTTACAGGGGGACAAGTGATCCGAACGAATTCTTATACAACTATGATTGGCACATGACAGGTGCCAGAGCCTCTGATGAAATAAAGTGCCGATATTTTCCTGTGTATCTCGAAGGTGTAGCTCTGCTTTGGTTCACCAAACTTCCAGTCCGATCTATCGATCAGTTTTCTGACTTAACCCGGAAGTTCAAGGAGCAGTTCAGACTATACGCCTCAAAAGCCAAGGATATCATGTCACTGTCAAGTTTGGAGCAGAATCCAGGAGAGACTATCAGATCTTTCTTAAACCGCTTTAATATAGCGCTAGCTTAGGTGGACAATGCAGAACTGCGAATGATATTGACTTATCTGATGAAGGGTATTGACAAGTCGAGCGAATTTGGGAAATGGCTAAACATGAAGGAACCAAATTCCCTTGAAAAGTTCTATAAAAAAGCAGATGAATTCATACGCCTAGAAAGCCGTCCCGTACCGGTAAAGGCAGTGTTGGAAAAAGCCGAAGATAACACTGTTGTTCCACGCAAGAATGAATCTGTAGGGCAAAAAATGGAAAATAACAATGGGAAGAAGCAGAGTAATCTGAAGATACCCCGATCCTTCAAGCCATCAGAATATACTCCTTTATCAGATACGCCGGAGCGTATCTACCTTGCCACTAAAGATTCTGTTGACTTTCCTAAACATCCTCCTCTAAGGACCGGGAAAAAGGCTATACAGAGTGGGAAGTTCTGCCGCTTCCATAATCAACCCGGTCACGAGACCGACGAATGCCGCCAGCTGAAAAATCTGATTGAAGAGTTGCTAAGGGAAAACAAACTGCAACAATTTATGAAAAAGAATAGCAACAATCCTGCTTCATCTAGTCAGAGGCAACAGGCTCCTACTCATCAGCCTAGGACGAGTGAGAAGGCTGCAGGGCATGAATCTGGAAGGCCCATTATCAATGTCATTACAGGAGGACCTCACCCAGCAGGCAGAAGCTGGGGCGAGATGGAAAGGTATACCCGAGCTTTAAAGTATGTACCGACCGAGGAAGATGTATTCGTTTTGGAAGGTGCTACGCCCTTGAAGCAACAAAGAACTTTTGATGATGATATTGTGTTCAAAGCTAGGGATTCCGCAGGTATTGAAGCTCCTACCTTGGATCCTCTAGTCATCTCGGCTGGTATCGGGCCAGCTATTGCCAGAAGAGTTCTCATTGATTGTGGCGCATCCTGCAATATTCTCTTCAAGAAAACATTCGACCAAATGAAGATCCCTATGGCTGATGTGCAAGCCTCATCGCAGAAAATTGCTGGTTTCACTGGGGAGCCAAAGCAGCCGGTAGGGACCATTGATTTGTTTGTGGAACTTGGAGAAGGAGAGAGAAAAGTGGTCCGCAAGCAAACTTTTGTGATTGTCGACGAATTTTCTGCTTACAATGCTTTCCTTGGTCGTCCAACTCTGGCAGCGTTCAAAGCTGTTCTTGCCCCGTGGTGCCTCACTATTAAATTCCCTAAAGACAATGGAGTAGGAGTTATAAAAGGGGATCAAAATGCTGGGCGAGAGTGTTATCTGACAGAGCTACGAGAAACCAGAAAAAGAGAAATGGGAAAGAATGCGGCAGCCCCAGTCCGCATCAAAGAACCAGCCTTGTAGCAATTACAGGGCGGACCCTGCACTGGCGAGCACAGCGGAGCAAGGAAAGAGATGGACCCTAGAAAAGTCAGTGCAGGGGAAAATAGAGTGGTACCAGTGGAAACGACAATACCAATACCTGTTGACCCAAAGGACCCAAACAAGGTGTTGAATGTGGGTTCACAACTTAATGTGTCAATTCAGAATATCTTAATATCTTTTTTAAAGGCAAATCTGGATGTTTTTGCTTGGACTCATGCCGATATGTGCGGAATATCTCCAGAAGTTGCAGTGCATGCTCTAAATATTGATCCAAAATTTACACCTGTGAAACAGAAGAGGAGAACTCAAGGTCCAGAAAGGTCGGCGGCATTAAAAGAAGAAGTTGATCGGCTCATGGAGAATAATTTTAACAAAGAATCTACCTATCCGAATTGGGTTTCAAATCCAGTGCTGGTTAAGAAAGCCAACGGAAAATGGAGAGTATGCATCGATTTTTCAGATCTAAACAAGGCCTGCCCCAAAGACTGCTTCCCATTACCCAGAATCGATCAACTGGTAGACGGAACAGCGGGACACGAATTGTTATCTTTTATGGATGCTTACTCCGGATATAACCAGATTATGATGCATGAGCCAGATCAGGAGGACACGAGCTTTATCACCGACATTGGTCTTTACTGCTACAGAGTTATGCCCTTCGGGCTAAAGAATGCAGGGGCAACATACCAAAGACTTGTTAATGCTATGTTCAAACAGCAATTAGGCAAGACTATGGAAGTCTACGTCGATGACATGTTAGTAAAGTCTAAGAAAGCAGTGGATCACATAGAACACTTAGCGGACATGTTCGCAGTCCTCCGAAAATACGGAATGAAGCTCAATCCTTTGAAATGTTCATTTGGAGTGGAATCCGGCAAGTTTTTAGGTTTCATCGTGAGCGCTAGGGGCATTGAGGCCAGTCCAGCTCAAATTACTGCATTGAAAGAAGTCAAATCCCCTAGAACAAAGAAGGAATTGCAAAGTCTCAATGGAAAAGTCGCCGCCTTAAGTCGGTTCATTTCCAAAGCCACAGATAAATGCATCCCATTCTTTGACGCCCTAAAGAAAGGAAAGAAAAACTTCGATTGGACTCCCGAATGCCAAAAAGCCTTTGATGAATTGATTCGCCATATGGAAACTCCTCCAATACTTTATAGGCCTGGCGATGGTGAGGATCTTCTTATATACTTGGCAGTATCATCTCATGCTTTAAGTGTAGCGCTGATACGAGAAGACAAAAGGATTCAACATCCAGTTTACTATATCAGCAAAAGACTCACTGGGGCAGAGATGAATTACTCTAAGTTGGAAAAACTCGCCTATTGCCTACTAATTGCATCTAGAAAGTTGAGGCAATATTTTCAAGCTCATCCTATCAGAGTCCTCACCGATCAACCTTTAAAGCAAGTCCTGTTTCGCCCTGAGACTTCGGGTCGTCTTCTAAAGTGGAATATTGAACTCAGTCAGTATGACATCACTTATCATCCCCGAAAAGCAATCAATGGACAATCTTTAGCGGATTTCATCGCAGAATTCACAGATAAGGGTAACAGTGAGGAGAAAACGGTCGACGATTCCCCAATCCAATGGAAGTTATATGTCGATGGTGCGAGAAACGACTACTGTTCTGGAGCCGGAGTTGTACTTGAGACCCCTGAAGGCCGATCATTATGCTATGCACTAAGATTGGAATTTCCTTCAACAAACAATGAAGCAGAATACGAAGCCCTTATCGCTGGCTTAAGGATTGCTAAAGAATTAAACATCCGAGCGTTGCAGATATTCAGTGATTCTCAGCTTATTGTATGCCAAGTCAAAAAGGAATTCCAGGCAAAAGGGGGGAATCTGCCCGCCTACTTGTCAAAGGCTTGGGAACTCCTGGGTGATTTCGATCATTACATGATAAGTCACATTCCTCGAGAAGAAAACGTGAATGCAGATTCTCTCGCAAAGTATTCTAGCACAGGTGAAGCTCAATTTCTTGGGTTAACTCCAGTGGAGGTCCTGTCGACTCCTAGCATTGATGAGATGGACATTGATTGGATCATGAGCATGTCTCAAGAGCAAGAATCATGGATGACTCCGATAACAGAATATCTGCTCAATGGATCCTTACCAGTGAACTCAAAAGAACGACAAAAGCTACTAAGAAAAGCCTCTCGATACATAATCCAGGATGGCCGATTATACAGACGGGGATTCTCAATGCCATTACTTCGATGTGTATCCAGGGAAGAGTCCAAAGCAATCCTAGCAGAGGTACACGGAGGAGAGTGTGGTGATCATTCAGGTGGCCAAACATTAGCAAAGAAAATTCTCCGATACGGATATTTTTGGCCAGAAATTAATCGAGATGCAGCAGAGTATTCCCGAAAATGTGACAGATGCCAAAGATTCGCCAAAATTCCTAGAGCTCCTTCCACTGAACTCACACAGATGGTCAGTCCATGGCCATTTGCAATATGGGGGATAGACCTTGTAGGACCGTTACCAACTGCCAAATCTGGAATTAAATATGCCATTGTTGCTGTAGATTATTTTACTAAGTAGGCAGAAGCTGAACCACTGGCTACTATCACCTCGAAGAAGATGATAAGTTTTGTGACTAAAAACATCATTTGCAGATACGGTGTGCCTCAAAAAATAATTACAGACAATGGTACTCAGTTTGAAAGTGAAGAATTCCAAGGTTTTTGCAAGCAATTCAAAATCCGAAAAAGCTTCTCAGCAGTGGCTCATCCGCAGGCAAACGGGCAAGTGGAAGCCGTGAACAAAATTATTAAGTCAACCATCAAAAAGCAACTTGAAAGAGCGAAAGGTGGTTGGGTCGATAAGCTACCACTGGCACTATGGGCATACAGAACCACTCACAAAACTGCAACTGGGCACACCCCGTTTTCATTGGCATACGGGTCAGAGGCAATGATTCCGGTAGAAATAGAGGTCCCTTCACATAGAAGAATCCATTTCAATCAAGCAGAAAACGAAAAGCTACAGCTTGAAGTGCTAGATCTCCTTGATGAAAAAAGAGATGAGGCTAATCTCAGAAGTGCAGCTCATCAGCAAAGGATAGCCAGACATTTCAATTCCAAAGTTCGCCAACGCAGCTTTGAGATTGGAGACCTAGTCCTGAAGAGAATTATGACAGCGACAGGTGTGTTTGGGCCAAATTGGGAAGGACCATATGTCATAGGTCAGAAGCTTCTTGACGGGACATTCAAACTCACTACTGTTGAAGGAGATCAAATTCCAAGGGCATGGAACAGCAATCATTTGCGTCCATACTTTACTTGAAAATTTTGTCGAAATATTATAAAAAGAATTATGAATGTATGATTCTTGTAATTGAAGGCAATTGTAAAACTGATGCAAGTAAATAATGAAAAAATATAAAGTGGATGTAGGCCCAGTTTCCTGGCCGAACCACTATAAATCTTGTATTCCTTATTATTATTACATGTTTGCTTTATTTTCGATATAAAAAGTACATAGAATGTATTGCTGAAATGTCGATTCAAATTTTTGCAGACAATGGAAATGAAACTTGCACATAATAAGACCCAGTGATTCTCGCCAAATTTCAAGTCACAAAAGCTCCAAATTCAAATCCTAGATAGGAAGTACTTCAATTGAACGGCCTATGATTTCGACAGAAACGGGCCTTTGCTAATAAATTGAGATCGTTTGAACAAACAAACATCCAATTAAGAAGCTGATGCTCGTTCTCACGAACTTGCCTGACAATGAAGTACATTTCCTTGGATTAAACAAGTCACTTGTAAAAAAAAAAGGAGGATCACTGAAAAAGCATAAGCAAGTGGACAAGGGAACAACCAAAGCCATCATCAGCAGCACAAATCCTCTTCGGAGACACAACTATTCGGAGAATAAAGACCTCTAATGGGTCATACGCCACAAAAAAGAAAGTTCTCTACTCAACAAAAAAGATTGGAGGAGTCATGACCCTCCAACCATGAGAGAGTAACTTCCAGGCGATGAAAACCCTCTCTGAGGCACATTTCACCAGGAGTTGAAGTGTAACAACCGCTCTTCGGAATTTCACTTCACCAGAGTTGAAATGTAAACAAAATAAAAGCCCTCTTCGGAGGCCCATTTCACTAGGAGTTGAAGTGTTACGACCGCTCTTCGGAATTTCACTTCACCAGAGTTGAAATGCAAACAAAATAAAGACCTCTTCGGAGGCACATTTCACCAAGAGTTGAAGTGTAACAGCCGCTCTTCGGAATTTCACTTCACCAAAGTTGAAATGCAAAACAAAATAAAGACCTTTCTGGAAGCCCACGTTTCACCGAGATTGAAATAAAACTTCCAAGTGTTGAAACGTGAAAAGGCTTTCTTCAAAGGCATAACTCTTTGGAGGTACACGTTTCGCCAAGATTGAAATAAAACTTCCAAGTGTTGAAACGTGGAAAATCCCTCCTCAGAGGTACAACCCCCTCCCGGGGACACAATCAAAAAGAAAGACTTCTTCGGAAGCCCACGTTTCATCGAGATTGAAATAAAACTTCCAAGTGTTGAAACGTGAAAAGGCTTTCTTCGAAGGCACAATTCTTTGGAGCTACACGTCTCACCAAGATTGAAATAAAACTTCCAAGTGTTGAAACGTGAAAAATCCCTCCTCAGAAGTACAAATTTCAAATTCAAATATATATATATATATATATATATATATATCCTCATCAAGGGCATACTTTAACTTTCAAAGGAAGAGTGATTTACCTATTCTAGAAAATAACCTTCCTTAAAAAAAAAGAAGGAAGAAAGTTAAAGTACCCTTCAGAGGCCCGCTTTACCACATAGAAGAATTCACTTGGCAAAATGCATACATAAGTAAAAAAAAAGTGATTTCTTCGAAGGACAAAGCGTAAAAACTTATGTGAAGGAAGTCGTACTCTACGAAAAATTTCTTCAAGAATGAAGTAATTACTCTTCAGAAAATAAGAGTGCAAGTCCCCTCAAAGTATAAAATATTGCAGCGAGCTTATGGTATGGGGGCAACATGGTATAGTTACATACAAAATGGTATAGCTATATCGGTAAAATACGCTCAAGCAACATACCACAAGTTCACCGCAATATCATATAAATAAACTTGTGCAAAAATGAATAATAAATGCATTCTCAAATTCAAACAAGAGTCTGTACAAATAAAGGATCATTTTATTCAATTGAAGATACAGGTTTCAAAATAAAAAAAAAGAAGGAGCCGGTGCCTGCACAACATCCGACCATTACACAAAAAAGGAATCAAAAAGCCTGAAGTCCGACTCTTCACTTCTTCTTACCACCTTTGGACCCTTTGCTTGGCCGAATGATTAGTTTTTCAGGTCTATCTATAGGCATAAGAGAAGAAGGAGAGGGAGGTGCAACCGGTGCAACTTCCGGTTCCTCTTCGGTAGTGATGATTTTCTTCCCCCTCCTCTTCGATGTTCCGTGCTTCTTTCTTCTCTTCGAAGAAGACTCACTCCCTGGAGTAACAAGAGTGGACAAAACCACGTCATCAGAAGGAGTCCGCTCCGGAGAGATCTCGCCTCCTTCAAGTCCCTCGTCTTTCTGCACTTGCGAAGCGATAGGGTCATCCAAGCCATGAAGAGCCTCAATCTTCTCCTCTTGTGACCCGGACTGTGAAGCAGAAGGAGGAGTCACCTGAAGAGACGGAGGAGGGATAACCGGAGGAAGTGAAGTCTGCACAGCACTTGGTGTTTCAACTGCAGAAGAAGAGAAATTAAAAATATTAGTATCTCCCCAAAAGAAGGGAGATATGGGTTCGTCGAGATTCAAGAAATAATCGAGAAGCTCATCAAACTTTTGAGGAGTAAGCAAGCGATCCACCTGAATCGGACCGATGTCAAAATTACCTGAAGATGTTTGCTTCGTTAATTCAATCTCATAATTTTGAGCCCCGATATCCTCCAGAGCCTCATCATCAGTAGGGGTAATTACCCCGGTTCTTGTAGGAGGCAGCGAATGAGCACTGGAACCTGTAATGTCAACTTCAGAAGAAACTAAAGGACGTTCAGAAGTGGTAGGTGGTATTTCTTTCTCAGAACGTTCCCCTTCCGCCATTCTGGCCCGTACCCTGGCGAGTTGCTCTTTTCCCTTGGCAAGAGCGGCGCGGGCATCATCATCGAGATAATGCTCTTCAAGAGCTGTCTCAGCGTAGCCAGCACCTTTACCACCTAGCATATCGAGTGCTGCCTCCCAAACTTCAGCTAATGTCAGCTTTGGTTGCTTGATGGGCCTCTTCGGCCGCGAGTTTACCAGCAACAGCCTCGTCACGCTCCTTTTCGGCCATAGCAAGTCGAGCTTTTAACATCTCTATCTCTAAGCTTTGAGAGCTGGTCTGTTCTCGCGGCTGTAAAGTTTCAGCGCGATATTCTTCTATGACCTTCTCCTTGTGTGTAAGCTTATCTTCGACTGCCCTTTGACTGGCATGCGCATCTCGTACTTGTTGCTGAAGCATGCTCTCCTTTTGAGAATAGAGAGTAGACGAAGTAGCTAATTCTTCCTTAAGCTTTTCTACTTCCGCTTCCAGCTTTTCATTATAGGAAGCAATACTTCTCATTTCGGCGTCATGCTGTTCGAGAGTCTTCTGCCACTCAGCCTTATCGTTCTCCATTGTGAGCATGGCCTCGAGATTGGCTCAGTTAACCCTCTGAAGCTCGTCGACAAGTTTTTGCCAGTTCAACATTCTTTCAATATCGGTCCTGACAGTATCAAGATTTCGCAGCATAGCCGATTTGTCGAGAGGAACCAAGTCGAGATCAAATCGAACCCCTCTCAGGCACCACTGAGGGAATCGACTTTGAAGAGTGGGAGAACCTTGCCCAACTTGGTACGCGGGCCGGTTGATGATTGTTTGAATGTCGGAACGAACGGGGGCGGGAGATTGAGCAGGAACATTTTGAGAAACTGCCGGCATTGTTTCTTCAGTAAGTTTAGCCCGCTTGCTAGAAAAATCTTCCATGTGACCTTTACCTCTCTCATCGTGAGTCTTTCTTTTTTGGGTATCATCATCTCTGTGGGGAGGGTCATGTCTTTCTTGTTCTCTTCGGTGACGTTCTTCATATGCTCGTCTCTCGTCTGCTTTCCTGATGGCCCTCTCTTCATCCGATTCTCTGTAAGAGGGGAGGTGACGCCTATAATCATATTGGCTACGCCTCCCGTAGCGCTGGAAATCATCATAATATGAACTGCTACGCCCCATTGGAGAATCTGGAATAAAAATAATAAGCTTTAGAAATCTTTAAAGTATAAGAAGATGAATGTGTAGAAGTGCTGAAAAATCCTAAGTGTTGTGTAACGTGTAAGCTACATGCATCAAGATTACAGACCACTCTGTGGAGTAGAGGTAGTGATAACTTGAGTAGAAGGGGTTGACATTTGTTGTAGAGAAGATGTCGCCTCAATTACAGAAGAGATAGTTTTGGAAACATCATCCCTAAAAAGTTCTTGAGAAGTGACCATTATGTCACTTAAACTCCCAAAAATATCAACTCCAAGATCAACGTTCTTATCAGTATGAGGAAGGGACTCCTCTTCTTCAGTTATGGGGGCAAGTGCAGGCTTTTCAGATGGCTCTGCATCATCCCTTGGAGTGGAACATTTTACTAATGAAGTTTCTATAGAGGTTCCTCCCCGCATGTGCTCTTTAATAGAGACTGGGGCATCAGGAGTTTTCATCGGAGAATCGGGAACTTCAGTCGGAACTTCATGAAGTTGAGTAGAACGGGAAGAATGTAAAAGCTCAAACCGATGAAGAAGTTCATCTGTCAATAGAAATTTTGTGCTCCTTTCTTCAGCAGCCACAATGCTTAGCCTTTCAAAGACTGGTTTATGACTGGAATCTCTAGAAGGAGGAGGAAGTGCTGTAAAAATAAAGAATGGAATCAGCATCTAGCAATACGAACCATGAAAAGCTTAAGATGAAATTGAAGAGAGAAGGGAAAAAAGATCTCACTTCCTATTCTCCAGTCTGCGTAAAATCCTGCGGGGCAACGTATATAGAAGAATTGATTCAAAAAACCATGTATACTCTCCGGCAAATCCAAAATTAGTTTACGGTTCCTCGCACCTCTTACAAGTACAATCGAAGGGTGGTCCTTGTTCTTTGCAAAAGTGCACAGGTAACAGATTTCCTCAAAACTCGGAAGACGGTCAAGAGTTCTCCTGAATAGAACGCACAATCCCATCAAAATGGCATAGCCATTGGGATGCAGTTGGAAAGGAGAGATCTTCAGTCGAAGAAGGATTTGTTGAAGAAATTCATTAAAGGGAGGAATTGCTCCACTTAAGCACATTTGGCGATTAATGGCAACAAAACCGGAAGGTGGTCTATCAGCGAAATCATTTGGTCCAGGAAGTAAAACTTCGGCCTCGGCAAGGCCAAATTGAACACATAATTGATTAAGCACCCGCTGTTTCAGAAGGGTAGGAGTTCTTTCCGGAGGGTTCTCTAGTGGAATAGCAACCGGGAAAGCCCCTTCGACGTGTTCTATCATCTCTTCTTGTTGAGACGTCATTCTACATGAGTAACTGGATGTTCAGGTGTGAAGGTGCATGTTTCCTAAAAGTGTGAAGTGTTGTGCAAAACTAATAAAAATAACAAGCGAAATAACTGAAATTAAACTAATTGACAACTGATCGATTGTGAGATCAAGCGGAGTGTTAATTCAAACAAAATTTTAGCTTTGCTTTAACACTTCATTTGAGTCGGTTGATTCACAGCATTTCACTCACACAGTTCGTTTAGGTTGATTATTCTTTATCGACTAATCTGTCATTCGATGTGGGCGATCAGTGACAGTATATTCGTCCCATTTTTCTGCAAATGTTATGTTTAAACGGGTTGTTAGATTAAAAGTTAGGGCAATCTGCAAAGGAATGTAATGAATTTCAAATGATTCAAGTCCAAGCAGTTCAATCAAATTTTCTCAAAAATTTCACAAGTCCTAGGTCGACCAACGACCTAGTATAGGTCAGAGCTCTTTTAGGTCGCACTGTGCAAATTAAAGGGGTCTAGAGCAATGCAAATTTATCAAGTCCTAACTCGGCTGCGACCTAAAAATACATGCTGCAGAAATTAGGTCGTACAAGTTTTAGGTCGTTCAGCGACCTAACTTAGGTCGAAAATGTTCTTTAGGTCTCAAGGGCCCTAAGGTCGTGAAGCATTTTTTGTCACTCAAATCCGTTAGGTCGCCTAACTTCCTCTCTGCACCAGACCCAATAACCCAGCAGTTCAAAGCAATGCGCTTTCGCTTAAGTCCTAGGTCGCGAAAGTCCTAGGTCGTGAGGTTCTATAGGTCGCGCAGGTTCATGGGTCGGTTCTAATAGGATCTTAAGCAAGCTCCCGTTCAAGCGAAAAACCTCGCTTTCCTCCACCAATCACCTTCTTCTCCACTAACCCATTAACCCGTTATCACTCATGAGCAAGTCCATCATCCCCTTCGTAAAGATTCATCATTCCTACATGCCACCGAATCATCCAGGAGTCAAATCCAAATACCTCCGATCCATTAATGTTACCGTGCCTTCTTGAATCACAACGATGACATATCGAACGGCGATCAAAGATCGATTGTAATAATCATTCAAAGTAGGGCACCACACATGAATTGGACTCGAGGCGGAAAACGTGGATTCACAATTGGATGGCGATTATCGTGGGTTAGAGATTGAATTCACTTACGTATTATGTTGGTGAAGATAAATTGACAGCTAAATGGGTTGAATTTGCCTTCGAGAACTTGAGAACTAGATAATGGCCGAATAGGAAGTTCAGAGCAGATGAAGTGGAAGAGGAACGACCTATGTCATTTATACCCCAGGGAAGTGAGATGTGAATCGACACACATGACCTAATTTTCTCGATAGGTCGCTCACGACCTAACAACACATCAGAGCTCGAGTTAAGAGAATCGAAGCACACGACCTATGACCTAGGCACGTACTTCGAGGGGCAAATGTTAACTCCTCTTCGTTGGAAACTGGAAAATGTGGAGCGACCTAACCAAACCAACGACCTAACCAAACCAACGACCTAACTAGACCAACGACCTAACTAGACCAATGACCTAAGCGACCTAGCGACCTAAAGGATAATGCAACCTAGCGACCTAAAGTCTTTATGCGACCTAGTACCTTTAGTCCTTAGCGACCGAAGAGATGGAGCGGCCTAGCGACTTAACTTATCAAGTGACCTAAAAGTAGCTGCGACCTAAGGGAAGCTGCGACCTACAGAACTCTGCGACCTAAGGGAAGCTGCAACCTATGGAACTCTCACGACCTAAGATAGGTCGCTCACGACCTAAGGACATTGCATTAGAAGGCCGCCTTTTCTATGCCGCTACTAGTAAGGTCGCTCACGACCTAGAACTTGTGTAAATCAGCATGCGTGTTCTTGTGAAAGAGAACACAGTGTATCTTAGGTCAGTCACGACCTACGACCTAACTTAGGTCGGTCACGACCTACGACCTAACTCCGAAAAATGCCTATAAATACGACCCTAGTTCCAACTAGCAAGGGATTTTTGGCTCATTCATTTCAAGCGCCGTTATTCTGCTGCATTCTGAACTACTTCAACACCTTCAAGGAACCTCACGAAGAAATCAAACATGTCAAACATGTGTTCAAAGATTTGGATCGACGTTGAAGTTTAGGCTACTTGTTCTAAGTCACTTGAAACTCAAAGTGTGTTGTAATCAAAGTGTAACTGCATTGACTTGTGATCAAATCATCAATAAAGATATTCAAAGTGGACGTAGGCTATCTCTTAAGCCGAACCACTATAAAATTGCTGTTGTTTACTGTTTTTTCACTACAATCTGCTTATAATCTGTTCCCGAGCTATCGAGTGGTGCTTTCACGATCTCACTTCATATACCGGGGTGTTAGCGTTCAAATTTTAGCGTTAACAGATATACTAAGTAATCAAAATATATAATTGGATTTTTGGAAAGAAAATAAAAAAGGAGAATTTGTAAGTTAAATAATTATAGAGAATTTAAATAAATTTAAGAATGAATTGGGAAAGAGTAAAAGTGGTTTTAAAATTCTAATAAATAAGTTCAGAGTATGGAAAAAAGTGATTTTGAATAAACAGAGTAATAATGAATTTTAAAAACATAAGTGATATTATTTAAAGGAATAAACAAATTATTTTAAATTTCAAGGTTTGAATTTATTTAAAAGGATAAAGAAGGAATTTAGGGAAATCTAAAATCGGTGTTTTCAGTTAAAAGATTTTAAATCATAATTAAGGAATAAAAATCCGAAGTCAACGCGTTTTGAAATAAATGAGTAAGTAAAGGAATTTATTTAAAAATAGAGTAA
Source organism: Allium cepa (assembly GCA_030765085.1). NCBI lineage: Eukaryota > Viridiplantae > Streptophyta > Magnoliopsida > Asparagales > Amaryllidaceae > Allium > Allium cepa. Next base: position 855,514,319 of record CM060931.1, read on the forward strand.
ATTGGAAATCGATTTGGAAACTGATTTAAGTGTTTGAAATTGAAAATTTAAAGGAGAATGCGACTATGAAATTTATAAACTGGGTTTATAAAAGCGAAGTGATATATCAATGGATATTTGGAAGAATAAATACATGGTGGGAATTTATTAAGGGAATGAGTAAATTTGTTTAAAAATAAATAGTGATTTAATTTTAAAAAGATGTGAAAGAGAAGCGTATTTCCCTGGATAGCCAAGTATGTTTTCAAAACAAATTTAAAGGTATAAGTTAAAAAGTTTTAAGTTGTTTTAAAAAGTATGTTTTAGAAAATTTTTTATTTCTGAATGTTTAAACTCCAAAGTAAGTATTTTTCAAATCTATTATCATAGTAATTATTTAAAGGTGACTTGGTATTTTGTTTTAAAGGAGAAATCTAGTTTTATATTTTATAATTTAAAAATTCTTGAAGTATATATTTTTGAATAAGTATTTAAGTAGTTTAAACTTAAAGGTCTTAAAGGATATTTTATAATGAAGTGTTTTAAATTATTTTAAAATCTAAAGTGTTTGTACTTGGTATTTTAGTGGAAATAGAAAATATTTGGTAAATTTATTCTGTAAACGGAAGTTGGTTTGAAAACTGTTTTCAAAAAGGTTTAAAAGCGGAAATATATCTTGCAAAGATATTTTGGGGTTAATAAATAATTTGGATAAATTATTTATGTTGATGGTTTCTGTGAATGTTAATTGATTGTTAAATAACAGACGATCAATATTGGCCAATGTGCTGATCGTTTCGAAGAGACCGAGATCGAGATTTATTTCCTGAAAACCACTTCGATCCGGTTTGTACGTTTTCGTTAGGAAGACGAGTTCGGAGTCGTAGATGGAGCAGTGAAGTGCAAGGGCTAGTCGCTACTAATCCTGAGGATAATTCAAAAATGGATGTAGTAGGAGTAGTGCCTTTGGTTTCGTTCGTACCGGGACGGACTTGTATAGATGAATGCTTTCGGAACATCGTCAGGTGGACAATGGGCATTCTAAGTGAAACGTTCCAAAACTTAACGCTTAGCCTCAAGCCTCATCAACCGGGAATGACTGAAAATCAGGGGTTATGCAGCAAGGCTAGGTGGGTAGCGCCCATTAGGGTGAGGTCATCCCTGTCTAGATGTCCCTTTTATTTGGCTTAATGGTGCGGTTGCTGATCCCAACTGTGGGGTGATCTTACTTGGGATTATCCAATATGGGGTAGTCCCGGTCTTGTGTTGCAAGGGATTGGGAGTAATCCTTGGTACGGTGATCTAGGCCATGTACCGTGACAGCTGGTACTCCAGTGCCTAGTCATTTGTTGGAAATCCATTCTCCCTACGCGCCTGTACAGTTTTGATTGTGCCCAACTACTGTTGGAACGTGAGATGCAAGCATTTCAGTTAGATTCCATTTTACTTTCTATAGACTCTATTATAATATCGGAGGATTTTAATAAAAAGTGTTTTAGCTATCGTAAGGTAAAAACCTGACATGTTTATTTGTGGCGTGGTCTTACGAGATGCTTTTGCTTTCAAAAGAATTTTGAAACTAATAAACCAATTGAGTGTGGTTTTCTCACGCTGGTATTCCAGACTGACTCGGGTGTTATTTAACTATAATGCTTGGGCCAGACCGAGTATTATAGGATGTAGGAAAGGATGTTGTTATATATTCCGAACTTCCGTACTTGTTTTATATATTCCAAACTTCCATACTTGTTTTATATATTCTGCTGCGCTGATTAGCTGTATATTCAGTTGTGTGAGGACAAGTTATGATTACTGTGCGGTTGTGTATTTATGCGTACTCTGGTGATGCAATGTATAAACAAATATATTTTTCCTTTGTGTAAAGATCAGTTATTGTCTATTATATTTTATTCCGCTGCGATGGTTAGATTCTCATGTTGTTTGCTATTTTTTTCTTCTATCTCTTCTTCTTTAAACCAAATGGTTCGTATTTCCGTTCATCTTGAGTTGATTGATGGAGAATAATGTCGACTCAAGGGCTACGGGTTTGCGGGCTGTTACAGTGGTATCAAAGCTGAAGGTTAAGCGAGAATCTTAGCTCTGGTGGGGATTACTCATTGAAAATAGAGTCCATAGTACTCTAGAATGAGTTTGAGTGTATTAATAGGTATGAGCGCGTATATGTTAGTGAATCTAAATTGTTTTAATATTGTGTTGATTTATTGGTTGAGTGGAATATGAATTCTGATCGAGTAGTTGGCCGCTATTCGAGAAGAGTTTATATACACCTGACACGATAAATTGACCCAGTATTGTTTCAAAGGTGGGTGAATGAAATAATTTTGCCCAAAATTATATTTTGATATAAAAGAAATATTTTCTTAAATTTTATATAGCTTGGATGTTTGAGTGATAATATTTTAAAAAAATAAGGTTATAAAAAATTGAATGACTTGTATAATCAAATGGAAAAAAATTGTACGAGCATAAATTATACAAATGCATTATAGTTAAAATTTGACTTAAATCAAATATATAAATTTAAAACCCCGTAGATTTTGGACGTGTTTTTCGAAGTGTTTTGAAGAGAAATAGTAGCATTATTATTTTGGAGGTTTTTCTAAAAGGAAATGGTTTCAAATAAATTTTGGGAAGGGATATAGCATTGAACTCACTTCAGTCGATGGAAAATAGCTTCAGTGATGACTGCACCGTCATCGATGTTCATTTTCGAGTTTCTAAGTGACGGATTGCTGCCGAATTAATTTGTTCAAAAGAACTAGTTTTGTTTTTGAAATTTCAGAGGAAATTGTTAGGGATAAAAACCAGGATTGGTTTAAAATTTGAGAAATGTGATTCTGGGCTAATGGTGGTTGTAAAATGATTTGAACGAAAAGCCGGATGTTTGAAATCCTGAATCCTTATTAGAAGTGAAAATCCTGATGAGAAAGTTATAAACTTGCGAAGTTGAGATGATTTTTAAATAAGGAAGGAAAATAGGAGATCTGAATGTTGGAATTAAAATTTAAAGTGAAAAGGTTAAATAAATTTAATTTGGAGAAATTCAATTGTGGAAAATTTAAATGGATGTTTGGAAGAAATAATTAGTAAATCTTGAATGTGATTGGAATGGGAAAATGAAAATTAAATTTGGATTGAGAAATTAAATTAATTAGAATTAAATTAAATTAAGCAAAGTTAGTAATAATGAGTTGGATTTGAAGTAAGTTGAAAAGAATTGAAATGAAGTAAAAGTAATATGAGTGGGATGATATTAAATGGAATTAAGTCCTTGCTTAATAAAATTCAAAAGAATGGTATGTAGCTAGATTTAACTGGGGTTGAGTTAAATAAAATTGAATTGAAATAAATTCAGTTGAGTTATTGATAACATCGAACGGAATAAAATTCTTACTTAAATAAATAAGTGTAAACTAAGTAAGTACTGAATTGGAATAAATAAGCTTCGGATGCTTATAAAAGAACTAAAAAGCATTGAAATAAAAATATATATAGTCTCTAGTTAAAAGTAAAGTGAAATGTGATTGACTGTAATGGAAGGAGAAGTACGAATATTAATAAGTGAGTAGCACATAAAAATGTAGAAAGGAAAAAAACAAGCCGAAATAAAAGTGTTGGAATTTTGGCAAATGAAAGAAAATCCAAACTGGAATTATGAAAAAGAATTTAAATTGTACTCGGCAAAATTTAATGAAGTGATTTTTGCGATAAATTTGAATATTGATTTAAAAGTTGGAAGTAAGCTAATTAGCTAAATAAATTATTTGATAGAGTATGTTAATAAAATTTAACTCGGTTAAATAAAATGGATTGTAAGTTAATACTGAAGTTTGGAAATAAACTCGAATTATAGATAGAATTCGACTTGGGTTGATAATGAATTAAAATAAGTGGAGATGTTGTAAAAATAAAATGGAATTGGATTATAATAGAACTGATTTGGGTTATAAATAAAATCCAATTCGAGTATAAATGAGTTAAATATGTGCTTGGATATTATTTTGATAAATCGAGAAGGTGAATTAAAATTAAATGGATGGGCTAACTGAATTAAATGAAATTTGATTAGATGAGAATCAAATTAAATAGAAATGAACTTAAGTTTGAAGTTGGAATAAATTGAAGTAAATTTACTTAAGTTAAAAATAATTAGAAGCTCGACTTCAGGTAAGAATGGAAGTCCATTAAATAAAAGTTTGGGTTAAATTAATTTGGAAAATGGTTATTAACTTATAAATAATGAATGTGCCGAGCTTAATAAAATGCCTTTGAATGAAACAATTGCGGAAATGGAATGAAATGCAGGTGTATGGCTTGTAAATAAGTTAATAAGGAAGAGACTTAATAAAAATTGATTTTGGAATCAATTGAAGTGAATTGGGTTCGTTTGGATTAATAATAAATTGAGTATAAGCAATTAAATAATAAACCATTCTAACTAAATAAAAATTTGGTTGGAAGCTATACAAATTAGTGTCCAAATCTTAAAATTGTTTATAAGAATTGTTTAGTATGCATTGCTTATTCCATGTGTTAGCTGTTGGAAATGAGTGAAATGTAAATAAACTCCTATATTTTATACTTACATGTTTGAATTAAGTAAGTACAGGTATCGGGAATCCATTAGCTGGATTTTGGATGTGCTAATTGCTAAATAAATAAGCCACTTGCTTAAAAATGCTAAATAAAGGTACGCCTATGCAATAAAAATAGGAAATATGAACTGTTTTTGTTTTTCCGACCGTGTGGGTCGATGTATTTATATTTATATCTCTTGTCAAATTGCAAAAGCTCCTCTGTACAAAAGAGACTCTGCCAAAATTTTCCGAAAATTTTGGGAGTTAGAAATTTTTTTGGATATTTTTGGGAAAATTCTTGTTAGTGACAAAACGATTTCAAATTGGAACTGAAATAACGGATTTTGGAAATGGAAATTGAAAGTAATTGTTTAGTTGAACTAAAGGATTAGGAAAGTGAATTTGGGATTTTTGATTTTAGAAGATAAATTAGAATTGCTCGACAAAAAGGTATGTTTTTAAATTTCTGTATGAAATTTGATTGGGTTTTTTATCTAGCCACTTGGCGTTTTGTTTTCTTTTGGAATTTGGAAGCCCGTTGAGGCATTTTGTAGTTGTACCGAGCTAGCCGCGCAAAGGAGACGCTGATGAAATTTTTCAAAAAATTTAGGGAGATAGAAAATTTTTGACAAATTTTGAAAATTTAAACTTGGTTTTGAATTATAATTTGAATGGTTGAATAAGTAAATTTATTTGGGAACTATGGAAAAGTTAAATGATTTCAAATAATAGCATTATTGTTTTGGAGGTTTTTCTAAAAGGAAATGGTTTCAAATAAATTTTGGGAAGGGATATAGCATTGAACTCACTTCAGTCGATGGAAAATAACTTCGGTGATGACAGCGCAATCATCGATGTTCATTTTCGAGTTTAAGTGACAGATTGCTGCCGAATTAATTTGTTCAGAAGAACTAGTTTTGTTTTTGAAATTTCAAAGGAAATTGTTAGGGATAAAAACCAGGATTGGTTTAAAAATTTGAGAAATATGATTCTGGGATAATGGCGGTTGTTAAATGATTTGAACCAAAAGCCGGGTGTTTGAAATCCTGAATCCTTATTTGAATTGAAAATCCTGATGAGAAAGTTATAAACTTGCGAAGTTGAGATGATTTTTAAATAAGGAAGGAAAATAGGAGGTGTGAATATTGGAGTTAAAATTTAAAGTGAAAAGGTTAAATAAATTTAATTTTGAGAAATTCAATTGTGGAAAATTTAAATGGATGATTGGAAGAAATAATTAGTAAATATTGAATGTGATTGGAATGGGAAAGTGAAAAATAAATTTGGATTGAAAAATAAAATTAATTAGAATTATATTAACTTAAGCAGAGTTAATAATAATGAGTTGGATTTGAAGTACTTGAAATAAATTGAAATGAAATAAAAGTAAAATGAGTGGGATGATATTAAATGGAATTAAGCCCTTGCTTAATAAAATTCAAAAGAATGGTAAGTAGCTAGATTTAACTGGGGTTGAGTAAAATAAAATTTAATTGAAATAAATTCAGTTGAGTAATAGATAATATCGAATGGAATAAAATTCTTACTTAAATAATTAAGCGAGAACTAAGTAAGTATTAAATTGGAATAAATAAGCTTCGGAAGCGTATAAAAGAATTAAAAAGCATTGAAATAAAAATATATATAGTCTCTAGTTAAAAGTAAAGTGAAAGGTGATTGACTGTAAACGGTCGGAGAAGTATGAATATTAATAAGTGAGTAGCTTATTAAAATGTAAAAAGGAAAAAAAAAGCCGAAATGAAAGTGTTGGAATTTTGGAAAATGAAAGAGAATCCAAGCTGGAATTATGAAAAACAATTTAAATTGAACTCAGCAAAATTTAGTGAAGTGATTTTTGCAATAAAATCGAATATTGATTTAAAAGTTGGAAGTAAGCTAATTAGCTAAATAAATTATTTGATTGAGTACGTTAATAAAATTTAACTCAGTTAAATAAAATGGATTGTAAGTTAATAATGAAGTTTGGAAACAAACTCGAATTATAAATAGAATTCGACCTGGCTTGATAATGAATTAAAATAAGTGGAGATGTTGTAAAAATAAAATGGAATTGGATTATAATAGAAATGATTATGGTTATAAATAAAATCCAATTTGAGTATAAATGAGTTAAATATGTGCTCGGATATTATTTTGATAAATTGAGAAGAGGAATTAAAATTAAATGGATGGGCTAACTGAATTAAATGAAATTGGATTAGATGAGAATCAAAATAAATAGGAATTAACTTAAGTTTGAAGTTGGAATAAATTGAAGTAAATTAACTTAAGTTAAAAATAATTAGAAGCTTGACTTCGGGTAAGAATGGAAGTCCATTAAATAAAAGTCTGGGTTAAATTAATTTGGAAAATGGTTATTAAATTATAAATAATGAATGTGCCAAGCTTAATAAAATGTCTTTGAATGAAACAATTGCAGAAATGGAATTAAATGCAGCTGTATGGCTTGTAAATAAGTTAATAAGGAAGAGACTTAATAAAAATTGATTTTGGAATCAATTGATGTGAATTGGGTTCGTTTGAATTAAAAATAAATTGAGCATAAGTGATTAAATAATAAACCATTCTGACTAAATAAAAATTTGGTTGGAAGCTATAAGAATTAGTGTCGAAATCTTAAAATTGTTTATAATAATTGTTTAGTATGCACTGCTTATTCCATGTGTTAGCTATTGAAAATGAGTGAAATGTAAATAAACTTCCTATATTTTATACTTAAATTTTTGAATTAAGTAAGTACAGGTATCGGGAAGCCTTTGGCTGGATTTTGGATGCGCTAATTGCTAAATAAATAAGCCACTTGCTTAAAAATGCTAAATAAAGGTACGACTATGCAATAAAAATAGGAAATATGAACTTTTTTTTTTCCGACCGTGTGGGTCGATGTATTTATATTTATATCTCTTGTCAAATTGCAAAAGCTCCTCCGTACAAAGGAGACTTTGCCAAAATTTTCCGAAAATTTTGGGAGTTAGAAATTTTTTTGGAATTTTTTGGTAAAATTCTTGTTAGCAACAAAACGGTTTCAAATTGGAACTGAAATAACGGATTTTGGAAATGGAAATTGAAACTAATTGTTTAGTTGAACTGAAGGATTAGGAAAGTGAATTTGGGATTTTTGATTTTAGAAGATAAATTAGAATTGCTCGACAAAAAGGTATGTTTTTAAATTTCTGTATGAAATTTGATTGGGTCTTTGATCTAGCCATTTGGCGTTTTTTTTTCTTTTGGAATTTGGGAGCCCGTTGAGGCATTTTGCAGTTGTACCAAGCTAGCCGCGCAAAGGAGACGCTGACGAAATTTTTCAAAAAACTTAGGGAGATAGAAAATTTTTAAGAAATTTTGAAAATTTTAAACTTGGTTTTGAATTATAATTTGAATGGTTGAATAAGTAAAGTTGTTTGGGAACTATGGAAAAGTTTGAAAGGTTAGTAAGATGGTAGTGTGTCTTTAAAAAAAATTGATGGGTTGCTGTTAAAAACTGTTTGGTTTTGAAAAATAGTAATGGTATTGAACCATTCTTCTTAACTAGCAATTTCAGGGACGAAATTCTTTTAAGGGGGGAGGAATGTGACGACTCAGAATATTGGAAAATTTAAATTGGGATATTTAATTGATTTTAATATTTAAAAGTTAGTTTGTAACTTCAATTTCAAATATCACCTTTATTTGGGAATTTAATCATTGGAATTAATTACTGGAAATTGTGAATAATGTTGAATCCGGAGTTTTAAGCTTATTAAAAATAATTTAAGGGCTTTTAAAATTTATATTGATAATACTGAAGATAGTAGAAGTGTTTAAATTGAATTTAAAGGTGATTTGCTTAATTTTGAAAATATATCGTTTAAATTGATATTTAAAAATAGCCTTCCGAGACACTCTCTCAGATTTTGACAAAACCAGTTCCATTGGATCCGTAATATTGTATTATTATCGAATTTCAATTTCCATAGCATTTGGAGTTGTCGTGTGATCGTACGGATTGCAAAGGTGTTAAATTTTTTTTATCGAAATTTAAAATAAACAGCTGGTCCAAAAAACTATCTTCTCCATACAATCGAGTTAGGATTCGAAACCTTTTCCATTGCATTCGGAATAGGAGTATAACGTTATAAACTACTGGCGGCATACCTCGATAGGGGTTTGGGATTTTATGTTGCTATATACGAGATATTTTTAATATTATAATATATATTCAAAGTCAAACGTCATTATCTCCTAGTCAGCCTATCTTCCTCTAGAGGACTCAACTCTTCAATTTTATAAAGCAAGGGCTTATCTTCTTTCAGATAATTGAAGAAGAATAAAAATGGTCGAACACAAACATTTTTTATAATTGACATCACGCCTCTCTTTATTCGTCTTCCTTACTAGTTCGAAGTCGAGGCTTCCTTCTCTTTCAATTCACATCAAAATCATGCCCTCTTCAATTTCAAAATCGAATTCAAAAGCAACCAAAAAAAAAAAGAAATAATCTCGTTCCAAATCTAAACGAAATCGAAAATCAATTCAAACGTATCGAAATCGTTCAAGGAGAAGGGAAGGCCGTGAGTTCCTGGAGGAGTTCGGCGATGGCTAGGGGTATGCGGCTCGACTTAATGGATGGTCGAACGTGCCTTGGGAGTTTGCGCTCGATCTGCGACGTGGTGGAAGGCGTCTTGGCGGTAGTTAGCGGTGAGGTAGGGTCACGATTGGTCGAAGGCAAACGCGCACGGAGATGTTTGGAATCGAGTCCGAGTCAGTGCTACGATGCGCGATGGTGAAGCGTTGGCAAACTCGATGTTGCAGACGGTTGGCGAGCAGAAGATGAACGAGGGCAGGACCTCGTGCAGTAACGTCTCGGCTAGGGTTCCATCCAATTTCGAATTAGGCTGAAAGGTATAAAAATAATTTATTCTTTGATTTAAATTTTTATGTATGTACAAGTATATACAGAGAAAGAAATATCTATATATGTATATATGATTGCCACGGTATTTGATTTACAGTAAAGTCTAGATGCAGATTTTATTTTTATACAAAAAACAGATTTTTAAATATATATATTTGTACACGTGCTTTTAATTTTAAATATTAAAGGCATTTATATAATTAGATTTTTGAAAATCTATAAAGGATATTTTTATAAGTATATATATATATATATATATATATATATATATATATATATATAAATGATTTCAAAGGAAAACAAAAATAAAAATTCACATCTTTTAACCTACTAGGCATTTTAAAAATATGTATATAGAGTTATTGATTTATTTAGTTAGCTTATTTAGCTATTTAGTTGATAAAAATTGATGCAGCGGATTAATCAAAATAAACTTCAATCGGTGAAAGTAGCAATCGGCGGATTGATGAATACCAAAATGCCCAAATTCGTTGATCCGAAGATACCGAATTCTAGCTATCTCTAACACGTTGATCGCGCACGATGCCGTGATAGAAGATCTTCAATTCTTCAAGCGTTGATCAAGCGCACTTGATTCCGCGAATCGGCTTCAACAATCGTTGATTCGAGCGCACTCGAATAACCGAAAGTGGAGATAGGAGATTACACTCAACTACCAATTTAAGACGAAAGCACACAGCAATCAACAAGAATTTTATTCCAAAAATCAACCAAGTTACAAATGACAACACACATCCCCTATTTATAGTATTTCACCACTGTCCCTTAAGTCGTATGCGACTTACGACTTAACTAAGTCGGCACCGACTCAACAGGCTTTCACACGGAATTACAATCATGCGACTTAAAGATAAGACGACTCATGACTCATACATGCATCTCAACAGAACATAGGACACGACTTATTATTACAAACGACGTACTATTTAACAAAATACATATATACAACACAGACGACTTAAAGTTGCTACGACTCAACATATCCATGACTCAAAGACTTGCAACTTAACAACCCACATCTGCTCATATGACCGACTTAAGCGCATGCCGACTCTAGCCCTCCATCTTCCTACGCATATCTCCTCAACGACTTAACTCTTTGTTAGCTCGCAGTTTTTCTTCCCGTGCCTCATTGAGTCGTGGTCGACCCAAAAGTCCTTCCTTAGGTTGTAGCCGTCCTAGTACCAGTACACGGCCCAACACCAATGCTTGCTTAGATCGTGTTGCCTTCCCATGTGTCTTGTTAGGTCGTTGCCGACCTTCCTTAACCCGGTAACAATCCAAGCCTTCATTCTTAGGTCGTGGACGGCTTAACCTCTCTTCCATAAGTCGTAACTCGTTATCCTCCACCCTGTTAAGTCGTGAACGACTTAAATACTTGTCCTTATCTCGTATACGACTTATCCTTCTAGCCTGGGCTACATCATCCTCCCCTGGTTGAGAAAAACTCGTCCTCGAATTTGTAAATTCTTCCACATCAGATTGTATCTCCATAATATGGTACAAGATGCTTAACATTGAATACGTCAGAAGTGTATACATCCTCCGGCAATTTCAACTTATAAGCATTCTCATTGATCTGTTTCACAACTTCTACTGGACCAATTTTTCTGGTTTTCAACTTGTTATAAGCGCCTACTGGAAAACGATCCTTGGTTAACACAGCATACACCAAATCTCCTTCGTTAAATTCAACTTTTCGTCGCTTCAAGTCTGCAAATTTCTTATATTTTTCATTTGACTTTTCCAATCGTTCCTGAACGATCTTATGACATTCAGTTAATTCATCGACGAAATCAACAGCTCGTTTAACTGTCCCCTTCGGTTGTGGTACTACTGCCAAATTCAACGGTCCCCTGGGTACGTTTGAATATACAATCTGAAATGGAATGAACCCGGTGCTACGATTCACTGCATGATTATGTGCAAACTCTGCCTGGCATAACTTCATGTCCTAACTTTTCAAATTATCCTTCACCAAAAATCGTAACAAATTTCCCAACGATCTGTTAACAACTTCTGTCTGTCCATCTGTTTGTGGATGATAAGCGCTACTAAATTTCAGCTTCGTTCCAACCATCTTCCACAAACTTAACCAGAAGTGACTCAGAAAACGAGTATCCCAATCTGACACAATAGATTCCGGCAACCCATGTAAACGATAGATTTTCTTGAAAAATAACTGAGCAACACGAACAGCATCCGCCGTCTTCTTACAAGCAATAAAATGAGCCATTTTCGAAAATCTATCCACCACAACAAATATAGAATCATTTCCCCTTTGAGTTCTAGGCAAACCCAAAACAAAATCCATGCTGATATCAACCCACGGTTTAGATGGTACAGGTAACGGCATATACAATCCTGCATTTGTCGTTGTTCACTTCGAAACCTGACATATATGACCTCTCCACAAACTTTTCAACCTCTTTCCTCATTGATGGCCAAAAATAAGATTGAGAAATTAACTGCAAAGTACGATCTCTACCCACATGGCCTGCTTCGTGTAATTCTTTGATAATCTTCAATCTCAAACTGCTCTCTGGAATACATAATCGATTTCCTTTAAACAAGAATCCATCAACCAACATAAATTCAACAGTATCTCCATCCTTAACTTTCTCAACAAACTTTGCAAAGTAAGGATCCTCCTCAAACAATTCTGGCAATAATTCAAACCCCATCACCTCAACTTTCATTGTAGTCAACAAATGATTCCTTCTACTCAAAGCATCAGCCACACGATTCGTTGCCCCAGATTTATGTTTCACGACAAAAGTAAACTGTTGTAAATAAGCAATCCATGATGCATGTCTCGCTGAAATCTTATCCTGCCCCTGCAAATGCTTCAACGCCTCATGATCAGTGTAAAGAACAAACTCTTTCTGAAAAAGATAATGTCTCCAGTGCTTCACGGCTTGCACAACTGCATAAAACTCAACATCGTATGTACTATATCTCATCTTAGCCCCTGATAACTTCTCACTGAAATATGCAATAGGTCTTCCACTCTGACTCAACACTCCTCCAATCCCAACCTTTGATGCATCAGTGTGTAACTCAAACAACAAATGAAAATCTGGTAAAACAAGAATTGGTGCTGTCGTCAACAGTTCTTTGATTCGTTCAAAAGCAACTCCTGCTTCCTCTGTCCAAGAAAATTGTTTCCCCTTCATGCAATCGGTAACTGGTGCCATCACGCTATTGAAGTGTGGAATGAATCTTCGGTAGAATGATGTCAATCCATGAAAACTTCTAACTTCAGTGATAGTTCTCGGCTGTGGCCAATTTCTAACTGCTTTAACTTTACTCTGGTCCACCTGGATTCCCTTCTCAGATACAACATATCCCAAAAATAATACACTTCGAGTCATGAACACACATTTCTTCGTAGCTGCATAAAATTGTTCCTCACGAAGAATATTTAACACCTTTCTCAAATGCTCTACATGCTCCTCTGTGCTCGCACTATAAATCAGAATATCATCAAAGTAAACTACAACAAACTTTCCAATGTGCGGTCTGAAAATTTGATTCATCACCCTCATAAATGTACTTGGTGCATTTGATAGACCAAACGGCATAACCGACCATTCATATAAACCTTCCCTCGTCTTGAATGCGGTCTTCCATTCGTCTCCAGGTCTAATCCGAATCTGATGATAACCACTCTTTAAATCAATCTTCGAAAAGATAGTAGCCCCACTCAACTGATCTAGCAAGTCATCGAACCTCGGCATACGAAATCTGTAACGCACAGTAATCTTGTTCAAAGCTCGACTATCGGTACACATTCTCCATGTTCCATCCTTCTTCGGCACCAACAATGCTGGTACTGCACAAGGACTCAAGCTTTTCTGAACACGTCCCTGTTCTAACAACTCTTCCACTTGCCTTCGTAACTCCTCATGTTCCTTCGGACTCGTTCGATAATGTGGTCGATGTGGTAAAACTGCTCCCAGAACAAGATCAATTTGATGTTGAATGTCTCTTAATGGTGGTAACTCCTTAGGCAACTCTTCTGGAAATACGTCTTCAAATTCTTTCAAAACTGGCTTCGCTTCTTCTGGAATTTCAATCCCTTCACTACACTCTCGTCTAATCAACAAAAAGACTTCAGGCTCCTCTTCAACTTCCTTAACAAACTCCTTCAAAGATAGCAAAGTTTTCAGTTCTTCGATCTCCTCTAGCTTGCTTTCCTTCTGCTGTTGCTTCTTAGGAACTAAAGTGATTTTTGTACCTTCAAACATAAAACTGTAACTATTAGCACGACCATCATATTGCACTGCTCTATCAAACTGCCATGGTCTGCCCAACAACAGATGACACACATCCATGTCTACAACATCACACCAAATTTTGTCTTTGTATTTCTTCCCAATAGAAAAATTCACACAAGCTCTTCGACACACCTTCACTTCACCACCCTTCCTCAACCATGCTAACTTGTACGGTTTAGGATGCTTCTCAGTTTTCAAGTTCAGCTTCCTTACTGCTTCAGTAGAGATAATATTGTCACAGCTTCCAGCATCAATAACGAACTTGCAAACTTTCCCTAGAATAGTGCACGTCGACTGAAAAATATTGCTTCTCAACCAACTAGAATCCTCTTCTTGCTTTGGTGTAAGACATGACCTCCTCATCATAAGATTACAACCTTCATCTCCAGATAATTCTTCTTCCTCCTCAACCTAAGGTGCATTTGAACATTCTGCCTCCTCACCATCATCCTCAATCTCAGCAACCATTGCTCTCTTCTTCGGCTTCGGACATTCATTGCTTTTGTGACCCAACTCCTGACAATTATAACAATTGAAACCACTGCTAACCTTCGCCTTCTCACCCTCCTTCACTACTGGCTTACTGACAGGTTTAGGAACATTAGAACTCCCACTAACACCCTTCGCTTGATTATTGGAATTAGTAAACACACCACCTCCACGCCTTCCCTGCTTCTCCCAAGCCAACGCTTTCTGATATGCCTCTGCTACTGATCTAGGATCAAACATATTAACCATATCCTGGATCGGCATTCTCAATCCCCCAATGAATCTAGCAGTTAGTTGTTCTTCCGTTTCCATGCTATCATTCCTGGAAATGAGTTGGTAAAATTCATCAGCATAATCACTAACAGACTTCGTCCCTTGCCTCAGATTCTGCAACCTCTGGTACTTAAGTGATTGGTAGTTATAAGGCAAAAATGTAGCTCTCATCAACTTCTTCATCTTCTCCCATGATTCAATCTTTGACTTTCCCATCCTTTCTCTCGTAAGTTTAGTTTGCTGCCACCACGCCAAAGCTCTCCCCCTCAACCTTGTAGCAACTAACTTCACCCTTCGATTCTCCGGAACCTCCTTGAAATCAAAGATTTCCTCCACGTTTGACAACCAATCAAGAAATTCTTCAGCTACCATTCCACCTTTGAACTCTGGAATTTCCATCTTCATACCCGATTCCCATCTATGATCATCTTCAACATCCCGATAAGAATTTCGAACTTGGTCTCGATCTCGATAATGAATGCTAGCTCTATCACCCTCTTCATCAAAATCAAAAGTACGCCTACAACGATCTCGACCATTGTCATCCCTTCGTTCATGCATGTTTCTTCGACTATGTCTCTCTTCATCTCTATATGCCTCATTCTCAAATTCTCGTGAAATTCTTCTTTCTTCATGTCCATAGTCATGGTGATCTCTCCTTGATGAAATTGATGTTTCTCTCCTTTCTCTAAAGAATGCGGTGATACCCTCCTCGCTTCCGTAACCGATGGCGAAACTCGGTTTCCTCCATGGTTCGAGTTTGGTGATCTCCTCCTTTGAGTTTGATTCAAATCATTCATCAACTTCTCTAACTTTCCAATGCCTTCATCAAATTTCTCATTAGTACGTTGCTCCATAAGCTCAGCTTCTTCTCTTCTATACAAAGCTTCAACATTTTGATGACGATTAGCTCTCCTCGGCGGCATGATTGAAAACTTCTTACAAACTTCAATAACTTGAACACAAGTCTTCAACACAAGCAACAAATCATGGCTCAATTCACTAACTCGAACAAGACGAACGACTTAAGGCTTACGTCGCTCGTCACAAATCTTCACTAGCTTGACTCCTTAACTCGACTCAACGTGCAACGACTTATGGTTAGATCGGCACGGCTTAACTGCACTTGGCTCGGCCACCTACTTCAACCCTTCAATTCGAATAACAAGGCACGGCTCCAACTACTAGCTCGGCCTCAACACTTCAAACGGATACCAAACTGATGCACGGCCTTCACCCTTCACGGCTTAACTTGGCTCGGCTCAAGGTCTCCAAGCAACTTCAAATTCAAACACTTCTCCAACTCTAGATCCAAAATGAAATGGATCAAAATCTTCAAACTCGTAGCAACTTCAAGATGAACACGATGAACTCCAACTTCAAACTTCAAAAAAAATGGCTCCAAGTCTCGGCTTAGCTATGATTGGCTAAGTCTAGCTCTGATACATAACTGATGCAGCGGATTAATCAAAATAAACTTCAATCGGTGAAACTAGAAATCGACGGATTGATGAATACCAAAATGCCCAAATTCGTTGATCCGAAGATACCGAATTCTAGCTATCTCTAACACGTTGATCGCGCACGATACCGTGAAAGAAGATCTTCAATTCTTCAAGCGTTGATCAAGCGCACTTGATTCCACGAATCGGCTTCAACAATCGTTGATTCGAGCGCACTCGAATAACCGAAAGTGGAGATAGGAGATTACACTCAACTACCAATTTAAGATGAAAGCACACAGCAATCAACAAGAATTTTATTCCAAAAATCAACCAAGTTACAAATGACAACACACATCCCCTATTTATAGGATTTCACCACTGTCCCTTAAGTCGTATGCGACTTACGACTTAACTAAGTCGGCACCGACTCAACAGGCTTTCACACGGCATTACAATCATGCGACTTAATGATAAGACGACTCGTGACTCATACATGCATCTCAACAGAACATAGGACACGACTTATTATTACAAACGACGTACGATTTAACAGAATACATATATACAACACAGATGACTTAAAGTTGCTACGATTCAACATATCCACGACTCAAAGACTTGCGACTTAACAACCCACATCTGCTCATATGACCGACTTAAGCGCATGCCGACTCTTGGCCTCCATCTTCCTGCGCATATCTCCTCAACGACTTAACTCTTTGTTAGCTCGCAGTTTTTCTTCCCGTGCCTCATTGAGTCGTGGTCGACCCAAAAGTCCTTCCTTAGGTCATAGCCGTCCTAGTACCAGTACACGGCCCAACACCAATGCTTGCTTAGATCGTGTTGCCTTCCCATGTGTCTTGTTAGGTCGTTGCCGACCTTCCTTAACCCGGAAACAATCCAAGCCTTCATTCTTAGGTCGTGGACGGCTTAACTTCTCTTCCATAAGTCATAACTCATTATCCTCCACCCTGTTAAGTCGTGAACGACTTAAATACTTGTCCTTATCTCGTATACGACTTATCCTTCTAGCCTGGGCTACATCATAATTCAGAAAAAGGAAAATTAATTTAAAACTAAAATTTTTGGTTGGATTAAAATAAATAAATAATAATTGATTAGTCGACCAATTAGAGTATTAATAAAACCTTATAATGTTTGTTACAAGGTCAAAAAATCATGAATCAAGTCAGTTGGAGTGGATTGCACAATCAAAATCAAAGTTCAGTTAATCTCATTCTTCTAGATTTTTATTTAAATTTAAATGGTTAAATTTAAATAATTGGTTGAATGATTGAATTGATTTGAAGTGCTATATTATATATAGTAGTATATAGTATATATTGGAGTGATTGATTTCCCGCATTATATAGAGGATCAGACCCTATGCGCCGCATAATAGCGGATGATATTATATTTAAAACTGATATACCGCGATATTCCACCTCGAAGTGGAATTGGTATTGTGCTAAGATGTGTGGATGCAGGGAAACAGGTTGGAGGGATCCAACTGGATTCCTCAAAATTTATTAGTTTGTTTAATATTATTTGTTTTGATTATTTGATACTCTGTGATAAATTATATAGGTATTGGAAATGTTGGATGCTGGTTTGATTTAATATGTTTGGATATACTAAGTTATCAAAATATATAATTGGATTTTTGAAAAGATAATAAAAGAAGAGGATTTGTAAGTGAAATAATTATAGAGAATTTAAATAAATTTAAGAATGAGTTGGGAAAGAGTAAAAGTGATTTTAAAATTCTAATAAATAAGTTCAGGGTATGGAAAAAGAGGATTTTGAATAAACAGAGTAATAATGAATTTTAAAAACATAAGTGATATTATTTAAAGGAATAAAGAATTTATTCTAAATTTCAAGTTTTGAATTTATTTAAAAGGATAAAGAAGGAATTTGGGGAAATCTGAAATTGGTGTTTTCAGTTAAAAGTTTTTAAATCGTAATTAAGGAATAAAAATCTGAAATCAATGGGTTTTGAAATAAATGAGTAAGTAAAGGAATTTATTTCAAAATGGTGTAAATTGGAAATCAATTTGGAAATTGATTTAAGTGTTTGAAATTGGAAATTTAGAGGAGAATGTGACTCTGAAATTTATAAGCTGGGTTTATAAAAGCGAAGTGATATACAGTGGATATTTAGAAGAATAAATTCACGGTGGGAATTTATTAAGGGAATGAGTAAATTTGTTTAAAAATAAATAGTGATTTATTTTTAAAAAGATGTGAAAGAGAAGCGTATTTCCCTGGATAGCCAAGTACGTTTTCAAAACAAATTTAAAGGTATAAGTTAAAAAGTTTTAAGTTGTTTTAAAAAGTATGTTTTAGAAAATTTATTATTTCCAAATGTTTAAACTCTAAAGTATTTTCCAAATCTATTATCGTAGTAATTATTTAGAGGAGACTTTGTATTTTGTTTTAAAGGAGAAATCTAGTTTTATATTTTATAAAATAGCTTTATTTTAAATATTCTTAAAGTATATATTTTGAATATGTATTTAAGTAGTTTTAATTTAAATGTCTTAAAGAATATTTTATAATGAAGTCTTTTAAATTATTTCAAAATCTAAAAGGTTTGTACTTGGTGATTTCAATGGCAATAGAAAATATTTGGGAAATTTATTCTGTAAAAGGAAGATGGTTTGAAAACTGTTTTCAAAAAGGTTTGAAAGCGGAAATATATCTTGCAAAGATATTTTGAGGTTAATAAATAATTTGGAGAAATTATTTATGTTGATGGTTTTTGTGAATGTTAATTGATAGTTAAATAACCGACTATCAATATTGGCTAATGTGCTGATCGTTTCGAAGAGACCGGGATCGGGATTTATTTCCTGAAAACCACTTCGATCCGGTTTGTACGTTTTCGTGAGGAAGACGAGTTCGGAGTCGAAGATGGAGTAGTGAAGTGCAAGGGCTAGTCGCTACTTATCTTGAGGATAATTCTAAAACGGATGTAGTAGGAGTAGCGCCTTCGGTTCCGTTCGAACCGGGATGGACTTGTATGGATGAATGCTTTCGGAACATCTTCAGCTGATGGGCGTTCTAAGTGAAACGTTCAAAAAAGGTAACTCTTAGCCTCAAGCCTCATCAACCGGGAATGACCGAAAATCAGGGGTTATGCAGCAAGGCTAGGTGGGTAGCGCCCATTAGGGTGAGGTCAGCCCTGTCTAGATGTCCCTTTTATTCGGCTTAGTGGTGCGGTTGCTAATCCCAACCGTGGGGTGATCTTACTCAGCATTTTCGAGTAAGGGGTAGTCCAGGTCTTGCGTTGCAGGCGATTGGGAGTAATCCTCGGTACGGTGATCTACGCCACGTACCGTGACAGTTGGTACCCCAGTGCCTAGTCATTAGTTGGAAATCCATTCTCCCTACGCGCCTGTACAGTTTTAATTGTGCCCAACTATTGCTGGAACGTGAGATGCAAGGATTTCAGCTAGATTCTAATTTACTTTCTATAGACAATATTATAATATCAGGGGATTTTAATAAAAAGTGTTTTAGCTGTCGTAAGGTAAAAATCCGACATGTTTATTTGTGGCATGGTCTTATGAGATGCTTTTGTTTTCAAAAGAATTTTGATACTTTAATAATCCAATTGAGTTTGGTTTTCTCACGCTGGTAATCCAGACTAACTTGGGTGTTATTTAATTATAATGCTTGGGTCAGACCGAGTATTATAGGATATAGGAAAGGATGCTGTGGAGCTCCGGAGATGAGCTGGATGGCGATACGTACTTCCATACTTGTTTCGTATATTCCGCTGTGCTGATTAGCTGTTTATTCATTTGTGTGAGGAAAGGTTATGATTACTGTCCAGTTGTGTGTTATGTGTACTCTGGTGTTGTATATATTTTTCCTTTGTGTAAAGATCAATTATTATCTATTATATTTTATTCCGCTGTGATGGTTAGATTCTGATGTTGTTTATTATTTTTTCTTCTATCTCTTCTCCTTTAACCCAAATGGTTCATATTTCCGTTCATCTTGAGTTGATTGATTGGGAATAGTGTCAACTCAAGGGGTATGCGTTTGCGGGCTGTTACATAGTGGCTGAGTTATGGCAGGGCTTTGAGCATAGAGTTAAGGTTAGTTGTTAGCCGGTGTCGCGAGTTTGCGTGTGTAAGCATCTGACTGCTTAATTCTAATAGAAACCTTGGGGCAACACGTAGGCAGTGTTTTACCAAAGCTAGGTAAATTCTGTATTGTTCTATTTCTGCATTAATTATTCTGCTATTATCTATGCTGCTATTATTCTGATATATCTATGTTGAAAGTATTTTATAAGCTTCCGCAATAATTTTTACATTTGATAGTATCACCCTATTCACCCCCTTCTAGTGTGAAATCAATCCAACGTATATATTAGTATATTTATTAGTAGTTGAAGTGATATTCTCGCACATTATAGCGGATGAGACCTTATGAGCCCCTCATAATAGCATATAACCCTGTATACCACAATATCCTCCTCGTAGTGGGATTTTTATTTATATATTGTATTAACGTATGTGGATGCATGAAAACAGGTTAGGAGGATCCGATTGGATTCCTCAAAATGTTTAATTTAATTTCATATATTGGTATATGGTTTGTGTAGAATAATCTATTATAGATTATTCTGGTGATTGGAATTATTAGATGTTATTGTAGCACTGACCTAAAATTTTGATATTTTAAATATCATAAATATATTTTTTTAAATGAAGGAATTAAAGGGAATTTTTGATATGAAAATAATTATATTCGAATTTTGTTTATTTTAAAGGAATTGAATTAGAAAAGTACATTTGATTTTTGGTTATACTTAACTATTATGAATTATTAGATGGAGATTTTTTTCAAAACGAATTATATAAAAAATAGAGTTTATAATTGATATTCTGGAAACAAAAAAGTTGAAGTCGATATTAAAAGTAGATTGGAAGTTATAAATGGATTTTAATAAGGAAAGGATTTATAAAATGAGATTTTATGAATAAAATTTTATTTGTAAACATGAAAAAAACCCAAATGAGTTGTAAATTTATAAACGATGCTATAAATAACGGAGATGGTGTTAGTTGATGAAGTGTGAATATAGATTTATAATATAAAATTATATCGAGCTATGGAAATGTTTTTGAAAGAATATATAGTGGAATTTATTTTGGAATTGGAAATAGTTGTGGAATTGTAAATGCAAAACATTTTATGATAAATCGAGAGATATTTTCTGAATGTAAAAGTGGTTAGATTGAACTTTAAAAATAGAGTTTATTTGAGAAGTAAGTTGTTTTTAAATCAGTTTAACTATGTAGCAAAATCTATTATTTAGCTTGAATTTTTCAGAGGTGGATTATTTAAATATTGGTTGAAATGGAATTTTAATAATAAGACTTGTGAATTGATTATTATTTCTTAAAATGATTTAGAGATCAGTATCTTCGTCTATTTAAAGGGGATTAATATTTTAAATAATAACTTAAACAATTTTTAAAAACAAATTGTTATTCTTTAAATATACTATTATATATATAGTTTTGAAATGATTGAAAATTTATTTATAAATTCTTTCGAGATGTATAGACGAATTTTGTTTAAAGGATGAGATTTTATAAGAGAAATCCTCTAAATGCAACTCCAGAGACTTAAGAGAATTTCCAAATGTTTAAATGTGATAACTTTGAAAAGAATTTGAATTCCTCAAAGAAGTATAAATGGTTAGATGGGACTGTAATAAGTATAATCGATTTGGAAATTGTAAGAAGAAATTTATTAATAATTCTAGCGTTTTATAAGAGGAGTTATGAATTATTTCCAAGTTTTATATTAAAATGATTTTGGAAAATATACATACAAATAATCTCCTTAGTATTGAAAGGGAGGTTTTGGAAATATTTTTAATGGAAAATGATTGGGACAGAAATATTTTTTCTAAGTGTTATAAAAATGGTAATTGGAAATACTTCTAAGTATTTATATGATGGAATATCCGGTTATGGATTTAAGTGTTGAAATTGTTGCGAAATCTTGAAATATTAAAGTAAATTTTGAATATATATCTCTGTAAGATATTTGAAATAAATGTTGGAAGGATTTAATAAAATGTTGGCCCAGTATCTCCATATGGATGTTTTATTGATAGTTAAATAATCGATTATCAATAGTGGTAAATTTCGTTAATAGTTTCGAGGAGATCGGGATCGGATTTAATTATCCCAATCCACTTCGATCCGGTCTGAAAGTTACGAATGAATACTGTGAAGATGATGAAGATGGTGATTCGGTTTGTCTAGACACAGGATAACTTATATGGACAAATGCTATCAGAACATAATCATTGGAGGATGATGAGCATTCAAAGTGAAATTGTTTTTTTAAAAGGTAACGCTTAGACTCAAACCTCATCAACCGAGAATGACTAAAACATGGGAGATGTGGCAAGGTTAAATGCATCACACCTAATTAGGGTATTTTATCACTTTTGTAGAAATCCTTGGAAAGCCATATATTATGGAAATGGTTGTGCATGAAAGAAGGAGCGCTCGATTTCAAAGGTTGGAGCACTTGGTGTGATGGCATATTCGATCTATCTAGGTTATGGGTAGGCGGTCCTGTGTAGCAAGGGATGCCGGCGAGGTCCCTGGTACATTGTTCTAGAGGTGTACTGTGATGGGCGGTACCCTAGTAGCCCAGTCATTGTATGGAATCCACTTTCCAATACGAGTCTTACGGTTTTGTTTGTAGAGCTTAGTACGCTGGAATTTAATTAATGTAACAATTTCGGCTATTTGAATAAGAATTTGTATTTAGAAACTATTATAATATCATTGGGTTTTTTAAAAAATATTTTGGTTATCGTAAGGGAAAAACCCGTCGTGTACATGTGTGACGCGGTCTTACTAGACACCTTTGTTTTTCAAAGGATTTTGATAACTCTAATACTTCAAATTGTGTGTATTTTCCCACGCAGGTTTTCCAGATTGACTCGGGTGCTGTTTTATTATAATGCTCAGGTCAGACTGAGTATTATAGATTCAGATTAGAATGCAATGGAGCTCAAAAGACGAGATAAAGGAGTTTGGACGTATTTCCATACTTGATTTATATTTCTGCTTGTGAGGAAAAGTGATTATAACTGTCCAGATTAATGTATTGATTTTTTATGCTCTGATGATTGTAAATACAAACATATACAGATTCTTTTATATAAAAGTCAGATATTTTATATCATATTTTGTTCCGCTGCGATTGTGAGAATCTGTGTTGATTAATTTTCTTTTAACCTTTTCTTCTTCTTTACCTTGCTATTTGCTCTTTCGTATAATTTGGGTTGAACAAAGGATTAAACAAGGGATAATTATTATCAGCTCAAAGGGTAGGGAACTGTGGCTCTCTACACATTTGTTCGGTAAAAATTATTTATTAATAGTTATTAGTATCGTTACGTTGACTGAGATTTTTTTTCGATTGTTAAAGAATACTATAAATTAAGTTTTTTATCAATTAATATTTAAAACGGTCATGCAAGGAAAGTTGTTAAAGAAATCTTATTATTAAATGTTAAACATTTGTATTAATTACTAGTTATTAATTATTAAATAGTAGTATTAGTTATTAGTCTTGATTTTTAATTATTGATTATTTAATAGTAAATATTAATTACTAATTACTAATTATTAAGTCTAACTTCTTATTTATTGATTATTAATTATTGCTTATTGCTTCTTAATTATAATTGAATACTAATTACTAAATATCAATTATTATGTATACTTTATTAATTATTAATTATCAATTATTAAATTGTAATTATTAATAGTAATTATAAATTACTAATTATTATATATTTATTAAATTTTAATTATTATTTTTAATCATTAATTATTTAATAGTAATTATCAAATAACAACTAATAATTACTAACCATATTAATTATTAATCTTGGATACTAAATATTAGTCTTAATTATTACTTATTAAATATTAATTATTAATTACTTAATAGTAATCGTTAATCATTAATTATTAATGTATTACTTCATATTTATTAATTATTACTTATTAATTAAAAGGTAATGTTAATTGTTAACTATTAATTAATTATTATGTATACATTATTAATTATAAGAATTTTGAATTATTATATATTTAATATTAACTATTGAAGTTGACTTATTAATTATTTATTGAAAATAATTGTCTTCAAGAAAAAATCTTAACCAAATAACTTAGTAATATCAATGTTTCATCTTTTCTATAAACGTTGAGAAAATATCAATATTTACAATGGCCAAAACATACAAGTTACAGCTGGCTAAAACCCAATTGTTAAAAGTATTTTTATTACTGCTCTCAGCAAAAACTGGTTGCTAAAATCCATTTATTACAACAGTGGGTAAAAGTCGATTATTAAAAACCCTTTATTACAACTGTTGGTAAAAGCCGGTTGTTAAAAGCCCTCTGTAACAACTGTCATTATGCGCCAGTTGTAAATAACTAGTTGTAATATGGTATATTATTATAGTGATATATGTTAAAGTTTTGAGATAAAATTAGTTAATTAAATTAAAGTAAAACAAAAATACTTTTATTAATGACCACCAAATATGATTTAGTGCAAAGAAACTACTCATGTTACACAAAATAAGATTTACTGCAAATAATAAAGGGATTTCGTGATCATCCACCTTTTCAACCGTCTAAAGTCAGCACTTAATAAATCCACGGTATTAGAATGCGGAGCGTCCAAATGTCAGAAATGCAGAATATTAGGGTTAGAAGAAAAAGAATTTGGAAAAACAAAATCTCACAGCGAAAGGATCATATATAATGCAACAAAGACAATAAAACTATCACTCCAAGACATAAGGTATATAAGAGCTAAAAACAAACCACATCAGCTTGGATAATTATAACTAGCCGACATTACAGTTGTTGATGGGTATACATAATAATGCAGCGCAAAATAAAAATACTAAGGCAAGGAACATTTAGCTCTACACTATCAGCTCCATGTCCCACCAATGATAGCCTGCAAAGACTCGGCCTGACTTGTAATAGGATAACACCCAGATTAGTCTGGAAAACCAATGTAAGAAAACAAAAGAAATGTGGTGAACATATAATAATTCCGGGAGAGCATGCCGCTAAACATGGAATGAGTTCTTATCTCACAGAAATGACATCCATACATAAAGATATGAAAAAAAAAAATCAAAACAACAGTCCAAACCAAAAGAGGATGGATAGAGACAAGATCAAAATCCAAATTTAAAGAATGGAAAAAAGTAATTAAACATAGAGGATAGCTCAACGTACTTCTTAATGCAATCATGAAAGCAATAACTCCAAGGTTCGAAACAAAGATGGAGAATGAATTTATCTTACATGACTAGAACGATGCGAACCCGTACATCGATAGTAGACCGCTGGATAAAATATACTTTAGAGCCTATGCAAACAGCAACACACTTGGGAACTTCCGAGAGGGACCCCATGCGACTTAATGCAGGCATCTGCATATACTCCCATCACCACGTGCATGCTGCCAACAAATCTCTAAATAACTATGAATATAGCCTAATGGGTGCGATCCACATTGCTTGGCTCCAACTCGCTCTTCTTTTATTTATCCACGACGTTGGATGCCATGCTCAAAATGAGCAACAAATCATCTTAGATTGACGAAGCACAAAGAAGGATATAACATCGATGGTCGATAAATCAACTATCGAAAACAAGAAATGTTGCCCCGGGGAAAACAATGAAGCCAGACAAGCTAGGGCAATATTGCTATCAATCTTGCCATGACACCATTCTTAACTGTAAGAATAATAAGAGTTTAAATGCCCCCAATGAGAAGCACAATCGTCTTGAATCAACCAATAGAAAGAGATAGCAGGAGCGATAGTCAATAAGTCAACTATTAGGAATAACGAAATGTTTGTATATGAAAGTTACATCTCTTACACTTATCATAACTCTTCGATCTCGAACTAAAATTACCTTTGGGAAAACAATGAAGCCTAACAAGTAAGAGAAGTATTGCTTCCTACCTTTTGATGACAACATTCTTATGCAAGAATAACAAGAGTTCCTTCATCATTTAGCTCTAAGTGTAAGATTAGAATTTTCAATGAATGAATCTAACTTTATAAATATTTGACTTGCTCTTGTGCTTGATTTTCGCATTACAAATATCTGTAAAATACTTTAAAAACACCCTTTAGAATAATCTTTTTAAAGAGAAAAATATATTTCTATGTGTATTAAAAAGAAGGGTCAAAAAGAAATGTCATTAAAATATCGTTAGCTATAAAACCAAGAGAAATTATATCTAGATTTAATTTTAAACATTCCCTTTTAAAGGTTTTCTTATTTATAAACTATGGTTTATAACTTTAAAACAATGTTAATTATCCCAATGGAAAATATATCAAAATTTTAAAAATTTTCTAAATCTAAGACAAGAATAATCATCCTGAAGGAAAATAAATCTAATTTATATTGTTTTTATAAATTTAAAACCACATTAATTGTCCTAATAGAAGCTTACTCAAATTCATAGTTCCTTTTATAAATTTTAAACAACACTTATCCTTATTTCAAAATCTTTAAAAAACACTTGAAGATATATTTAAACAACATTCAAAGTGCAAAAATGCAAATGAAGATTTATTTTGGTCCAAGCATAAGTTCCATATATACAAAGGTTTAAGAAGATGATATTTCGTTAGTGACGGCATAGCGATAACCACTATAATGACACTTATACAAATCAATCAGTGCGTCACTAATGTTTCAACAAAGCATCAATGCAAGTAACATAAAAATATAAATTAATATTGATGAGAAACCCCTTAGGCTCTCTCTATAAAAGTCCTTCGTAAATCACACAAATGTATATGTATTTCAAAGTGTTCCGTAGCGACCTATTTGTTACTTATGTACTTTGGCTTCCTCTTGGTTTTGCTCCCTGCAACATAATGGTTATTTATGCCTTCTACTTCCAAGCGGGAATCAAATCCAAACAAACAATCAAACAACAATATATAAATTATCATACAATCATCAAAAAATAGTCTTTAGCAACACGGATATCATATAGTTCATTTAGAGATGATTAAACTCATTAAAATTCCAGTTGGTGTTTTCGCATTTCGGTTTGATCTAAAGTCTAACATTAGGTTTTAGTTCAAAATTTCATTGGCTTCGGATTTGATGAAATTAACTCAAGTTCGTAAATAACGCTTCTACAAGCGTAATGTAATAGACCGAGTCTAAATTCGACCTTGTACGAGTGAGATATTGATTTGTATAAGATTAGAAATTAGTAAAATTAATTAATTATTCAATTAAATATTAATCACATTTAATCTATTTTAAATGCCTCTTCCCCAAAATCAAAATCTCATTTGTATACATGCATGCACAAAACTGTGCACTTCATCCACACCTCTCCATCGCCTCGTGCCATTAACGACCCTCCAACCATGTCCAATCGATCCCTTATGATGCCACAAGCCCAAAACACCCAATGACATACTGTCCGATCACCAATCAACGATTTACCACCAAATCCCTGACTATGAGTTGATCGCTCCCCTCGGCCATGGCCACCTCAAGCCATCACCATTAACATCGAGTTGTTCTCCAGAACAAGCCACCTCAAACCATAGACATCACATCACCTCAGATCCACGCCGTCTAACAGCGCCTTCGGCCATCCCTACTCCCGTGAAACTGCAAATTTAGAAACAACATCACACCTAATTTTGAGCATATTGATTTGAAGCCAAAATTCATATGATTCCTACTGATCGAATGATAGCATCCCACGTTGTCAGTATCTCTTGCAAGAATTACTTAAATGATGGTGGAGCTTTTTCTTCATCATCGAAAAAGAAAAGAGAGGGAGGGAAAGTAAGGAGAGTGAGATAGGTTAGGATTGTTATTTAAAATATTATAAATATTATTATTTTAATTACACTTTTTAAACGCTGCGCATTTCGAAATTGCAGGATCACACAACACGTCTGATTGTCATCAAATTCGTTGGAGTACATAGTCTCATTATCCCGGATCTAATGACACTACTTTTGAGAAAATCCGAGATAGTGCCTCAGAATGTTATTTTCACGTGTTTCAAGACTGTTTATTGATAAAACGATTTTCAGTTGAACCATCGACATTAATTCAAACAATTTGTATTTGTAAATATTTTTCTATGACATGTTCACCGCTGTTATTTATTAATTAAAAGGAGTTAAATAAGTCTATTAGATCCATTTAATTAATATTTTAAATTCCCAATTCAAATATTTAAATTATCCCTCTATTTGAATATAAGTAATTAATATTTTTCTGGGATGTTACATTCTCCCATTTAAAAGAATTTCATCTCTGAAATTCCCAAAAGAAGAAATTATCCTCTCATCCTCAGGCTTTTAAAGTTTCTTATGCTATAGAAAATTTTGACAACACCTTCTTTGCGTGCAAGATCCAAAATAATACAACTCGCCACAACTGGCCCAAATCAACAAAAGAAAACAAATGCCTAAAAGTGCCTTCCATATTTGGGGCATAAAATCATTAATCAATCGCCCATTTCTAAATCTACAACGTACCTCTTTTGCATTCGATTTTGGGCAGGCAACTTACTCTTTCGACATGAACACAGGTGCAAAAGAAATCAAATAGTAATCTCTTGCTTCCCTATACCTATTTGTAGTTAGACAATTCAAAAGAGAATCATGTTAAAAAAAGAGATATTAGTAGTCATGTCAATCGTATGCATAAGCAACATAAACAATATAACTATTACATGCAAGAAGGAAATATGATGCAAGTAATAATAATGATGCAACTCTTCACATCATAAAATGACATGATAAAAATCTATATGCAATTTTAGTATGACATAAAGTAACATGCAACCAAAAGCAATATAACTACCATATGCAACAAATTTTCAGAGAATAATCTGTCATAAAATACTAAACATTCAATCTTTTCAAAAGATAATTTTTGAACTAAATGCTAGGCTTTTTATATTCAAAACATATTTTCGAATTCCTCCAAGGAGAAATATATAAAAACCAAAATCAATTATTGACGCAGCGGATTAATCAAACAAAACTTCAATCGATGGATTGTAGCAATCGGTGAGTTGAAGATACCAAAAATGCCCAAGTTCGTTGATCCAAAGATACCGAACTCTAGCTATCTCAAACACGTTGATAGCGCACTATACCGTGTTCAAAGATCTACGATTCTTCGCACGTTGATCTAGCGCACTAGATTCCGTGAATCGGCTTCAACAAACGTGGATTCGAGCGCACTCGAACGACGTAAGTGGAGATAGGAGATTACACTCAACTACCAATTGGTATGAAAGCACAAAGCTAACAAAAGAGAAATTTTATTCAAAATCAACAACCACAAAATATACAACACACGCGTATTTATAGGAGTTACAACCCAGTCCCTAAGTCGTTGCCGACCTACGACCCAACTTAAGTCGTGACCGACTTAACACACGCGACTCAACCCCTTTACAATACAGCCCAATGTAAACGACTCAACACGACCGACTCATCATAGGTCGTACGCGACCTAACACATTACATACAAGACCGACTCAAGGACTCAGCTCATTACATTACACAGCCTTCGGCCGACCCAACATCACACCGACTTAACGACTCAAAGACTCGCGACCTTACAACACAAGGCCGACTCAACACCACATGGATACAACAGTTAGGTCGTATACGACCTAACGACTCAAAGGCAACAAACTACAACACATATGCTCATATGGCCGACTTAAGCGCATGCCGACTCAAGCCCCAATCTCCCTGCGCATATCTCCTCAACGGCTTAGTTAGGTCGTGACTGCTTCCTCTTCTGTTAAGTCGTAGCCGACTTAAACTCTTAAGTCGTAGCCGACTTAAACTCTTAAGTCGTAGCCGACTTGAGTCCTTAGCTCGCAGATAATTCAACGCGGCTGCCTCAACTCGTAGCTCCTCTTCCTTAGGTCGTAACTCGTTATCCTTCACCCTGTTAAGTCGCGAACGACTTAAGGCCTCTTTATTAGCTCGTGAACGACTTAACCCTTGAGGAATTGTAGATCGTGCTGCATCATCCTCCCCTGGTTGAGAAAAATTCGTCCTCGAATTTGTAAATTCTTTCCCATCAGATTGTCCATCTCCATAATACGGCACAAGATGTTTAACATTGAATACGTCAGAAGTGTATACATCCTCCGGCAGTTTCAACTTATAAGCATTCTCATTGATCTGTTTCACAACTTCTACTGGACCAATTTTTCTGGCTTTCAACTTATTATAAGCGCCCATTGGAAAACGATCCTTTGTTAACACAGCATACACCAAATCACCTTTATTAAATTCAACATTTCGTCTCTTTAAATCTGCAGCTTGCTTATACTTCTCATTCGACTTTTCCAATCGTTCCCGAACGATCTTATGACACTCCGTCAATCCTTCAATAAAATCAACAGCTCGTTTAACCGTCCCCTTTGCTTGTGGTACCACCGCTAAATCTAACGGTCCCCTGGGTAAAATTGAATAAACAATCTGAAATGGACTGAATCCTGTGCTACGATTCACTGCATGATTATGAGCAAATTCTGCCTGGCATAGCTTCATGTCCCAACTTCTCAAATTATCCTGTACAAGACAACGCAACAAATTTCCCAATGACCTGTTAACAACTTCTGTCTGCCCATCAGTTTGTGGATGGTAAGCGCTACTAAAATTCAGCTTTGTTCCGACCATCTTCCACAAACTCAGCCAAAAGTGACTCAAGAAACGAGTATCTCGATCAGAAACAATAGATTCTGGTAAACCATGAAGTCGATAAATCTCCTTGAAAAATAACTGTGCCACTCGAACTGCATCTGCTGTCTTCTTGCAAGCAACAAAATGTGCCATCTTTGAAAACCTGTCCACCACAACAAATATCGAATCATTTCCCCTTTGAGTTCTTGGCAAACCCAAAACGAAATCCATGCTAATATCAACCCATGGCTTAGATGGTACTGGTAATGGCATATACAATCCTGCATTCGTTGCTGTCCCCTTTGAAACTTGGCAAATATGACATCGCTCCACGAATCTTTCAACCTCTTTCCTCATCGACGGCCAAAAGTAAGACTGCGAAATCAACTGTAAAGTACGATCACGGCCAACATGTCCTTCCTCGTGCAATTCCTTCACAATCTTCATCCTCAAACTACAGTCCGGAATACATAAACGATTTCCTTTAAACAGAAAACCATCAACTAACATGAATTCATCGGTACTCCCATCCTTCACTTTTTCAACATATTTCACAAAGTAAGGATCTTCTTCAATCATCTCTGGCAACATTTCAAACCCCGTCACTTCCACCTTCATTGTCGTCAGTAAATGACTCCTCCTACTTAAAGCATCAGCTACTCGATTGGTCACCCCAGATTTGTGCTTAACGACAAAAGTAAACTGCTGTAAATATGCAATCCATGATGCATGTCTTGCTGAAATCTTATCTTGCCCCTGTAAATGTTTCAAAGCTTCGTGATCAGTGTACAGAACAAATTCCTTCTGAAATAAGTAATGTCTCCAATGCTTAACAGCCTGAACAACAGCATAAAATTCAACGTCATATGTATTGTATCTGATCTTTGCCCCTGACAGTTTCTCACTAAAATAAGCAACTGGCTTTCCATTCTGGCTCAGAACTCCTCCAATTCCAACCTTCGAAGCATCAGTATGCAATTCAAACAATAACTGAAAATTAGGTAGAACAAGAATTGGTGCAGACGTCAACAATTCCTTGATCCTTTCAAAGGCAACCCCCGCTTCCTCTGACCACACCAACTGTTTACCCTTCATGCAATCAGTCACTGGAGCCATCACGCTACTGAAGTGTGGTATGAACCTTCGGTAGAATGACGCTAGCCCATGAAAACTTCTCACTTCTGTAATTGTCTTTGGCTGTGGCCAATTCTTGACTGCTTCAACTTTGCTCTGGTCAACTTGAATACCTTTCCCTGAAACAACATACCCCAGGAATAAAACACTAGGTGTCATAAACACACATTTCTTTGTAGCAGCATAAAATTGTTCTTCACGAAGAATAAACAACACTTCTCTCAGATGTAGAACATGTTCCTCCGTACTCCTGCTATAAATCAAAATATCATCGAAATAAACCACGACGAACTTTCCAATGAGTGGTCTAAAAATTTGATTCATCACCCGCATGAATGTACTAGGTGCATTAGACAAACCAAATGGCATAACCAACCATTCGTACAACCCCTCTCTAGTTTTGAAAGCTGTCTTCCATTCGTCTCCAGGTCTGATACGAATTTGATGATAACCACTCTTCAAATCAATTTTCGAGAATATAGTTGCCCCACTCAACTGATCCAACAAATCATCCAACCTCGGCATAGGAAATCTGTAACGAACAGTGATCTTATTCAAAGCTCTACTATCAGTGCACATTCTCCAAGTTCCGTCCTTCTTTGGTACTAACAATGCAGGTACAGCACACGGACTCAAACTTTCCTGAATACGACCCTGTTCAAGTAATTCTTCCACCTGCCTTCTCAATTCCTCATGTTCCTTCGGACTCATACGATAATGTGGTCGATGTGGTAACACTGCCCCCGGAACAAGATCAATCTGATGTTGAATGTCTCTAAGTGGTGGTAACTCCTTTGGCAACTCCTCTGGAAAGACATCTTCAAACTCTTCCAAAACTGGCTTTGCTTCTTCGGGAATCTCAACTTCTTCACTACTCTCTCTCCCAATCAACAAAAACACTTCCGGTTCTTCCTCCACTTCTTTAACAAACTCCTTCAAAGTCAACAGAGTTTTCAATTCTTCAATCTCCTCCAGTTTGTTCTCCTTCTGCTGTTGCTTCTTAGGAACCAAAGTGATTTTAGTACCCTCGAACATGAAACTGTAACTGTTGGCACGACCGTCATGCTGAACTGCTCTATCAAACTGCCATGGCCTGCCCAATAACAAGTGACAAACATCCATGTCCACAACATCACACCAAATTTCATCTTTGTACTTCTTCCCAATCGAAAAATTCACACAAGCTCTTCGACACACTTTCACTTCACCTCCTTTTCTTAACCATGCTAGCTTGTATGGTTTAGGATGCTTCTCGGTCTTCAAATTCAACTTTCTCACTGCTTCTGTAGAAATAATATTATCACAACTTCCTGCATCAATAACAAACTTGCAGACCTTTCCCAGAATAGTACATGTCGATTGGAAAATATTGCTTCTCAGCCAACTACAATCCTCCTCTTGCTTAGGTGTCAAACAACTTCTCCTCATCATAAGATTACAACCTTCATCACCCGACACTTTTTCTTCCTCCTCAACATAAGGTACATTTGAATACTCTGCCTCCTCACCATCATCTGCTTCAACCTCTGCAACCATGGTTCTCTTCTTCGGCTTCGGACATTCGTTGCTTTTGTGACCCAACTCCTGACAATTATAACATTTGAAAACACTACTAGCCTTCGCCTTCTCAACCTCCTTGACCACTGGCTTTGTAACAGGTTTAGGAACATTAGAACTTCCGCCAACACCCCTTGCTTGATTATTGGAATTAGTAAACACACCACCTCCACGCCTTCCTTGTTTCTCCCAAGCTAACGCTTTCTGATGTGCCTCTGCTACTGATCTAGGATCAAACATATTAACCATATCTTGGATCTGCATTCTCAAGCCCCCAATGAATCTAGCAGTTAGCTGTTCTTCTGTTTCCATGATATCATTCCTGGCGATGAGTTGGTAAAATTCATCAGCATAATCACTAACAGATTTTGTCCCTTGCCTCAGATTCTGCAACCTCTGGTACATAAGTGATTGGTAGTTATAAGGCAAAAATGTAGATCTCATCAACTTTTTCATCTTCTCCCAAGATTCTATCTTTGACTTCCCCATTCGTTCTCGAGTAAGTTTAGTTTGCTGCCACCACGCCAAAGCTCTCCCCCTCAACCTAGTAGCAACCAACTTCACCCTTCTATGCTCAGGAACCTCCTTGAAATCAAAGATCTCTTCAACATTAGAAATCCAATCGAGAAATTCTTCTGCAATCATTCCGCCTTTAAACTCCGGAATTTCCATCTTCATACCCGATTCCCATCGACGATCATCTTCAACATCCCGATAAGAATTTCGAACTTGGTCTCGATCTCGATAATGAATACTAGCTCTATCACCCTCTTCAACAAAATCAAAAGTACGTCTACATCGATCTCGACTAACATCATCCCTTCTCTCATGCATGCTTCTTTGACTATGTCCCTCTTCATCTCTATATACTTCATGGTCAAATTCTCGATGACTTCTTCTTTCTTCATGTGCATAGTCATGATGATCTCTTCGTGATGAAATTGATGTTTCTCTTCTATCTCTACAAGAATGTGGTGATACCCTCCTCGCTTCCGTAACCAATGGCGAAACTCGGTTTCCTCCATGGTTCGAGTTTGGTGATCTCCTCCTTTGATTCAAATCATTCATCAATCTCTCCAATTTACCAA
Source organism: Allium cepa (assembly GCA_030765085.1). NCBI lineage: Eukaryota > Viridiplantae > Streptophyta > Magnoliopsida > Asparagales > Amaryllidaceae > Allium > Allium cepa. Next base: position 855,548,907 of record CM060931.1, read on the forward strand.
TGCCTTCATCAAATTTTTCATTAATACGTTGTTCCATAAGCTCGGCTTCTTCTCTACGATACAAAGCTTCAACGTTTTGATGACGATTAGCTCTCCTTGGTGGCATGGTTAAAATTTTCACAAACTTCAACAAATTGAACACAATACTTCAAAATTTCACACGATAAGGCAATCTAGGCTCAACTGTCTCGGCAATGCTTGTCTCGGCCTTGACTCTTCACAACTTTGCTTGGCTCGGTCAAGACTTGCCTCGGCTCACTCCAAAACCTTCAAAACTTTGGCGCGCAAATCACCAATTCAAAATCCAAACAAAATCCAACTCCTCGATCCAAAATGAAATGGATCAAACTCTCCAAACTTGATGCAACTTCAATATGAACACGATGAACTCCTTCAAACTTCATAAACTTCAAAAACTTCAAAAACTTGGCTCCAAGAATCAAACTTAGCTATGATTGGCTAAGTATGGCTCTGATACCAAACTGACGCAGCGGATTAATCAAACAAAACTTCAATCGATGGATTGTAGCAATCGGTGAGTTGAAGATACCAAAAATGCCCAAGTTCGTTGATCCAAAGATACCGAACTCTAGCTATCTCAAACACGTTGATAGCGCACTATACCGTGTTCAAAGATCTACGATTCTTCGCACGTTGATCTAGCGCACTAGATTCCGTGAATCGGCTTCAACAAACGTGGATTCGAGCGCACTCGAACGACGTAAGTGGAGATAGGAGATTACACTCAACTACCAATTGGTATGAAAGCACAAAGCTAACAAAAGAGAAATTTTATTCAAAATCAACAACCACAAAATATACAACACATGCGTATTTATAGGAGTTACAACCCAGTCCCTAAGTCGTTGCCGACCTACGACCCAACTTAAGTCGTGACCGACTTAACACACGCGACTCAACCCCTTTACAATACAGCCCAATGTAAACGACTCAACACGACCGACTCATCATAGGTCGTACGCGACCTAACACATTACATACAAGACCGACTCAAGGACTCAGCTCATTACATTACACAGCCTTCGGCCGACCCAACATCACACCGACTTAACGACTCAAAGACTCGCGACCTTACAACACAAGGCCGACTCAACACCACATGGATACAACAGTTAGGTCGTATACGACCTAACGACTCAAAGGCAACAAACTACAACACATATGCTCATATGGCCGACTTAAGCGCATGCCGACTCAAGCCCCAATCTCCCTGCGCATATCTCCTCAACGGCTTAGTTAGGTCGTGACTGCTTCCTCTTCTGTTAAGTCGTAGCCGACTTAAACTCTTAAGTCGTAGCCGACTTAAACTCTTAAGTCGTAGCCGACTTGAGTCCTTAGCTCGCAGATAATTCAACGCGGCTGCCTCAACTCGTAGCTCCTCTTCCTTAGGTCGTAACTCGTTATCCTTCACCCTGTTAAGTCGCGAACGACTTAAGGCCTCTTTATTAGCTCGTGAACGACTTAACCCTTGAGGAATTGTAGATCGTGCTGCATCAATTATGATAGGGAGGGAGCTTCTTCTACCGAAGCATGTTATAACTACATAATTAAAACAAAAAGGGCATCTAGTAATACTAGAATTCCTCCTAAAACCATAACTAGAGTAAACAAACATGCCCAGAGAGTCTTCCAAACCGAAAACCACCCAATCGCCTAACTTAATCATAACCAAAATATTTTAAAATCACTTCAGAAAACTCTTTTCAAATATCCTGAAATAATATTACTTCACCAATACTTTCAAAATAATAATATTATTATTTTTTCCATAAATTCTTTCGAAATCACTTTTCAAAAGCATTCGGATTTAACTCCTAATAAAAAACAACTTTTAAACCGTAGTGTGTGTGAGTGTGAGTGTGTGTGTAATCACACTATTAATCAAGTCAAATTCCATCAAGGAATAAACATTATTTCAAATGTTAAATGATTAGAAAATAAGATTTAGAATTTTTCTAAGGTTCACAACTTTCACGATCATCCAAGGATATAGATAATTTCCTACGCATACTATTACACGGATCAGACTATGGTTATTACTAAGAAGATTATTTAAGCCTCCTTGATCAAAATTGAAAGCCATTCCCCAAACTTTCCTAAGCCACACAACAAAGCATAAAAATATACTTAAGCCCATATGAACTACATAAATCATCTGCATGCAATTTCTTATCCGACCACTTGCTTTAATGCATAGACTTTACTTCTGAAATAGTATTGCTCACATGACTTCCCCAATGCAGACTCCGATCAGGTTCCTTGATTAGAAACCACCGTTATCCTTAAATAGTCGTATACTATGATAGCGGACCTCAGTATCATATCAAGAATTCGAATCAAGTGTTCATAAAAAAAAAAGGTGAGAAATCCTTTTTGAATCTAGTGTGAATTACCCTGAAGTTATGTACTCGAATCCTAGATAAAAGATCGTACGAATAAAATGATCTATGTATAACTTACGTACTTAATTTTTTTTTAACTACAACAAATTATTCTAAACCACTTTCATTATTCATGTATAGTATTTCGTTTAGTATTAAAATTATTAAATATTACTTCATAAATGTTTACTTAAGTTTGTAAACATTTTATAAAGACTTAACATTATAAAACATTAAACTAAAAACTTGCTCCAGTTTTATTTACTTGTATAATACTCTTTTACATCATAAGAGTGTACCAAAATGTCGGTTTTATGTTGTTTATTTAATTTTTATATTTGTTTATTTTTGAAATTCAAATGGCGGCCCAAACAAAATATGATTCTTAAAATTGAGTCAACCACTTTGATCTTTTTACTTTAGATTGTTATAAGGAAAGATGTTTATAGGTTGGCACAATAACATCAAGTAGTTTACAAAACCTAGATATTTAAACAGAAACTATGGTTTCAATAAAACAATGTTTATTGAACCTTCCTATCCAATTTAATATATTTAAAAACTTGTGTTAAATTATCTCTTCTTTATCCTCAAGGTTCAAATTTTCATTTATCAAAGCATTATTTACCGAATAACCTTTTATTTTAAAATTTCCTTTAAGGAATGTTAAGAACCAAATACTCGGTTTTTATTTCAAAACCCTTATAGAAATCATACTACATATGTTTCTGTGTGTATATATACATATAATAATAATTTTAATAATTTATTCACTAACACTCGCTTTAGGTTCGTTGAATTCTAACAGATTTCCACCGCACCATGGTAAAGAGGATAATTTACTAAGTACACTAAAACATTCGCCTAAGTAACATTCGATAATCACTTAGAAGATTATTCAGATTACCACAAAACTAATCGAGATGTTTTACCTGAATTATCCAAAGAAAATGTATCTTTCATAAAAATACTATTTGAAATATTTATACTTACAAATATTTCCAAATAAATACTACCATTACTTTTCTAAAAACCTGTGTTTGAAATCATTTCAAGCAATACTGGGATTTAAGTTCACAGAATCTCTTTTTAGTTATAGTACACCCTATATAAATTATATGAGTCATTTTATATTCCATACTCATATAAAATGTACCATTTTTAAAATCATCTTGTAGTATAATTACTTTCTTTATTATAATAATCTTATCATGAACATTTATTCATTAATATCTTATCTTCCCATTTAGATTAAATTAAATAAATTTTATTAAAAGATAGGGTATAACTTAACATTTTTACCGAACACCTTAAAGTTAATTTATGATACTTAATTCACAAGGGGTTTGTTTTCATACCTCTAATTTTCAAAACAATAAATGCAAATAAGCTACCGAGCATAATTTAATAATCAATAAACAATAGCCAATGCTCCTAAACTATCTGAGTATGACAAATCAAACAATAACTAGTTTATGGCCCATGCTACGCACATGGGCAGAGTCTATAACCTATTACAATCCTAGTTTTAGGTGATGGAAATTTTAAAGTTTTTTCATTATCCCTCATGTTCCATTTTTGTGACGACCCCACTTCCTACTCCCAGGAAGTAGTATCGTTAATAAGAAAGAAAGAGGTGAGAAAATAGAAAAGATAGAGAAGAAAGAACAACAACATCAGAATCTCACAGCGGAACGAATAAAATATATTAATCACATAAGTATTTACATAATATATATACATCAATCAGAGTACACAGATAATACATCACATACTAGACAGTTATAAACACCTGTCTAGTTATACAACTCAATACACATTACATCACAGAGATACCACACAGCGGAACTATATATATATCTACAACGCTGAAGCCTCCTGCTCCATTGCTCCTCCAGAATTCGTCAAACTAAACCTGAATCCCTTGGCTACCCGTAAAAATTTGGGTACCCGAGAGTTTATGAAAAACAAAATAAACTTCGGGTCAGACATGGGTCTGGTATGAGTAACAGGTTAAAGTTGCTTAAGTTTGAAAATCTTTTGAAAAACAAAAGGTATCACGTAAGACTCCCCACACATAAACATGGAAAAGTTTTTACCTTACGCTAACCCAGTTCTTACTTCCTTCTCATCACAACCAGCTTCAACACTTTTACAAACATACCATGACACCAATATCATCAAAATCAGTATATACTTCGTCACTTTACATGCTAGCCCTATCAATCCCTTTTTCATGCTAGAGAATAGAATATGTTCTTTATTAATATCATCTGATCTTACACCCATATCAACCATCATGTTCGAATTCCCACAACCCTCATGAATTAGCTCCTATTTGCCCAACCTGATTTTAATTGACCAAAAATAAACCATTCATTTCCATCACCCCCTTGTCCATCCACTTTCCCGACCGAATAACCAACTGAAGAACATCATCAGCACACTTATTTAAACAACAACAACAAACGGCATTAAAAGCAATATCAGACCCAACAACAACAGACATAACAGAATCTGAAGTGTCACTCGTGCATGTATTCCTATGCACCTCAAGACCTAAATTGATCATCCCATATTCTTTATACTTTTCTTCTCGTCAAATAAAATAATCCCCAAATCATAGACTTCACTATCATACATAGAGCCATCTTTTGCACTGCTTGAAACCCAAATGACTATCCCCAAGGGTTCAACTCTCACAACTGAATCAAACACCTTTTCATGCACTATCATATTGTGATCCTCACTCCCATCAATATTAGACACATTCAATACATCATATAAATTAAAATTTTGGTCATCCTCTAGACCTAATAATTAAACTTATTATAGCTAGTAAGACAAATTCACAAGGATCCATAGATTGTGTAACATGTTTCGCAGCTATACAAAACTCATTCACCTCATTATTTTTCTTTGTACAGTTAACCCTATTACTGACCATGCTTTTAGCTGAAGGTTCTTTGATTGATATGATAGAGCAGACACTTTCAAGACCCTCTATCATATCATATCTCCGACTCTTCACTGTTAGCTTGCCTTTTTCCGTCCTTTTCTTTGTATTATCTTGTAATTTTACCAACAAATTGTGACTATGATACATTTTCCCCTGACACACAATTTTTCCCACTATAGACCCTTACCAAGCAAGACTTTTTTGCATTGGGTAGATGACGATGACAGTTGATAGGACAATGTTTTATAAATTTCAGTTTTGAATAAATAAAAATTACAACCCCATCTAATTGGAAGTCAACAGATGGCAACAGAAAAGAGATCAACTATACGAAAGAAAAACAGTCGAATGAAACTAAACTCTACAAAATGTGTGGATTAAGTTTCTTCAAGCTTTGAGATTTCACTTAGTGAGAACAGAGATAGGAATAAAATGTGATTCTAGAAGCCCAAACTTATTCCACACATTTATTTAAAGGTTCTTGTTCAATAGTGTGTAGCGTAACCTCCCACTGAATTGTGTTGTTTTTTTGTAATAAGCATTTGACGATCCTCTTAAACAGATAATAAACAAAAATTCAATGCGTAATTAGACATTATACAGTAAATACCGTGTTGAGTTGATCTCATTATTAATGTAATTCTATATATTTTTTCTATAAAGGTAAAAATGCTTCTCGATGATGTAAATATCATCTATTCTCAAAAATTCTGCAATCGAGTAACACATTTGTTGTTGCTCTATATCAAGTAACTGAAAAAAAATTATAGAAAGCAAGCATAGAATTACCTACAATATATCATTAATAAAAGCAAGAAATGGATCTTGATCTTTCATTCCTCCATTTTTTTTAATTTTTTCCGAGAAGTAGTAAGGAAGATAAAGAAAGAAAGAAATTTAAAATGTTGCTTAACACAGTTGTTGTAGTTACTATATATCAAGCGTCTAAAACTTAAATAACCTTCAATCTATTATCACCGAAAGCAAGCATTGAATCAAAATTCCAAACACAATATTTAGGAACAAAGAATGTTTGGGTTTGGACAATGCTACATCATGGGTAGATATTGGTCGAAGAGATAATATGAATAGTGACTCAATTGTCGCCATAACCATTTTTATATGTAGTAATAAACATAGTACATACAATAGCTTGATAAATAAGTGAACAAAAACCAAAGTAAGTACCTTCGAGAAATGATGCAGAGCTACTATAAAGCTATTCAATGTATAAGTGCAATACTGCAATGTTGGTGAAATTTGATCATTAAATAATACGAAAACAATCCAGTAAAATCGTGAACACATGTTATAGTTCGTGATCCTGACACAACACTCCCGTTTACCTCTCTTCCATTGTTCTGACCATGTTTCGGATATTACGAAAGATCACCAACATGTCATTCTATTAAGAGAAATAACTAAAATTATTTTTGGCATAAGGACAAACAATTAACCTTCCAAGTAGATTCATTAGTAGTTATTATATCCTTGACTAAGATCTAGATGTTTAATTTTTTGTTGTTAGAGTTTATAATGATATCACTATTAATTCTAAATGTCTTTCTTGGCCTTTTAATTCAAGTAGTATTATCTACAGTCAATAATATTGTCAATCATAAAACATTCATGGATGTTCATACTATGTTGAATATATGAGTATAAGGGATAAGTTTTAGAAAGAACAATTTAAATACGAACTATGAAAAGAAAATAAATGGGTAATTCCCATCTTATATCAAGCTTTACAACTATGCACTTCGTATCTTTTCCTTCAACTAAAAGGAGCCTTTATACATGTTGAATTGCCCCATAACTAATATAAAGTAAAAATTATTTCAATTTTAGATGGTGTAATGAAATCAAAATCTATAGGGAAAAACAGTTAAAGCGTCAGTTATAGTAGAATCAAACATTCCATCGTTCACAAAGTCGTCATAGAAAAGTCAGGTGTTCCTATCGATGTTCTATCTCATACAAATTGCTTAGTCGAATATGGTAGGAAACAAATATAACCCAAACAATAAAACTATACCTTGAAAATTCAAAAGTTCAAAGAACCAAACTCACCATATCCAAATCGATCAAACTTCGCTTCTTATAAATACCAAATGATTTCAATGCATCCAACATAACCGTGCGTTTATAATAAAATTAAAAAGACCCATAAATCTAAAAGTGTAACTTGAAAATTTTGTAAGGAAATTGAAGCAATTAGAGTTATGTATACGAAGTGAATAATCCATCGATGTGAATAATTAAAAAAATCAACAAACATATACAATGATGGAGAAGAGAATATTCGGTATCGATTGTTCACCTATGCGGTTTCGTAATTTTTGGTCGTTGATGGTGGTTTTCAAAGAGTGGAAGTAAATTAGTTTTTTCAAGCGAGAGGATTATTAGGTTGGAAGAGGAGAAGGGGAAGTGCTAACCATTGCCTCTTAGTTGTGGAGAGGTAGAACCATGTAGATGAGAAATTTTGGACTTTTAGTATTCGTAGGATAGGAACATCGACACGTGTCAAATGCATAGGACGTGGATTCTACTTTCCTATTTAAATAATAGATGATAATAAAGAAATATTATCATTAAAAAACAAACACCGCAGATGACGATAGAATTTTGAAAATTTTCCTTCATGTGTATAAAATACACGATCCTAAATAAAATATTCATTTACCAAATTTTCAAAAGTCAATATTGTTTCTGTTTGCCTTGTTAAGGTGTTTTGAAATACCTATTGACACTGTAGCATGTCATGTCTCGATTAGAATTCAAAATTCAAACTTAACAGACCAATTAACACAATACAATATTATAGCAATAAATAATACGCTTTCGCATATATAATACTCTTACCTAGTTCTAAGGTGTCACTTAACCTATCTCAAATAAACTTATCCCACCAAAGCAAAGGTTCTTGCTTAACCTTTAGCTCTAATACCATTCTATAACAACTCGGTTTTTCAACCCTTTGACGTCGATACTTAATATATCCATGGTATTAGAATGTTGAGCATCCAGGCGTGGAAGGGTAGATTGTTAGCATAAAAAGTAAAAGAGCAGGGAGAATCGGAATCTAATAGTGGGACGGTCACATATAATATAACAAAGATAGTAAAAACTATCACTCCAAGATGCAAGTTATATCATAGATAAAAACAAATCCTGGATACTATCTTGACCATACAATTGCAGATAGATGTACATAATAATACAACAGAAAATAAAAATTCTATAATGGATGAACATCCAGCTTCACCCCATGAGCTCCATGTCACACCAAGAAAGATTTATTAATTGATTTGAATTAACCATTTAGAAATGGAAAATGTATTTTCTCTGGAAAGCTGAGTATGATTTCGAAGTAGCCTATAAATATAAACTGAAAAAAAAAATTTAGGATGATTTTAGAAAGGTACTTTAGATAAATTATTTTCTTAAATGGTTTCAAATCTTTAAAGTATGGATTTATTTAACTACTTATAGAAGGGATTATTTTAAAGATTAAAATTGATATTTGTTTTAGGAAACGATTATTTAAATAGTTGTACCTTATCTACTAATTTTATTTTAAAATTAGCTGGGACTTAAAATCTTATATCTGATAATTAGTATAATGTTTTCATAGCCAATATTTAAGTAAATATTTAAGATGGTTTTATTTTAAATGTTCCAAGAATATTTTGGATAAGTGATTAAAATTATTTTAACTCAGCAGATTTCCAGTGGAAATGAATAAATATTTTGAATGTATTCCGCATAAGGAAAGGTGATTTGAAATTTGTTTTCAAAGTATTGAAATGTGGAAAGTAATTTGAAATTTGTTTTCAAATGGTTGAAGTGTGAAATATATCTTGTGGAAATATTTTGAAAAAAATTAATTTGGGAAATTTATTTAAAATCCGGAAAATTGTTGTGAATGTTGTTTGATAGATAAATAACCGATTATCAATATTTGCCTTTAAACAACAATTGAATTTCGATGCGACCGGGAGTCGAATTCCAAATGGATATTCAAAACCCACATCGAACCTTTGTGGTTGTGATGGATCTTTTATTTAAAAGATCAAAGTGGAAATTGTTGTGATTTGTTGAAATCTGAATGTAACACTTATTTTTGAAAATAAGCGCTCGTTATTCAGATTAGCCGGGAGAGGACCATGTGTCATAAAACCTGTTCTGAATAATGATACGACGAAATGGGATTAAATTTGAAGATGATGTGGAAGACCAGGTATTTTCGAAAACGAAAGGATTACCTGTCGAATGTTTCTGCATCGGGTTGCTCCGGTATAGATATCTTATCACACCTTGTGATGGGGATTCCGAACGTGATTTGTGAATATCCGTATTTGCAAATGCTTCTTTGAAGTGCCTTCGTTTCCATTTGATCCCGGAACGGACTTGTATGGATGTGTGTCTGATGTTACACTTTGACACACAAAGCTGGTTTCTATCAAATACATTTCTGTTGGTGGCGGAGAATTTATTCTCTTAGCGTAACACCCTTCTCTGAGACATATGAGCTCAGATGTTTTGTAGTTGATGGTTACTAGTGATATATTTCCTATCTGGTAATGTGGCATACGAAGTGCTGTTGATCACTTGTTGATCAAAGCATGACTTTGTGAAAAGTGTAGCTTTGTGGATGAGAATTCATCGGACCTCGCACCCCGGAAATGGTCGAAACAGGAAAGATACGGTAAGGTTATGAGGGTCGCGCCCTTTAGGGCCTGTCATTTCTTTCTGGAAAAGGGTGGTATCAGGGTATGGAGCTCAGATACTCAACCTATGTTGTTGTCGCACATTTATTATACTTTGTGGTTGTTGCTTTGTGGTTGAGGATCCTCGGATAAAGGTCGCGAACGACCGGGGGATGGCATACTCGAGTAGTAGTTACCTATTTATAAATGTAACCCGGCCTTATGTTGGTAGAGATCCGAGTAGGTTCTCGAGACGTCCCTCCAGAGACGTACCCATGTGGCAGTAGGAAATTCCTTAGCCTGATTATTTGTTGGAAATCCAAAGAAACAATAAGCGCCTTGTATGGTTTTAGTTGTATAACCTGCCATTTACTTATGGTGGTCACCACTATTTGGATAGCAGCTATAGTAGGCATAGTTCGGAATGTCTATGCTGGCTAAGATTAGTATTATACTTTCGAAATGTTTTCTTCCCTATGCACTAATAATAATATTGAAAGGATTTTGCGTATTAAGCATGTTTGACTATCATAAGGAGAAATCTCCTCCAATTCTGCATTTGCATTATGTGTGTGCGGGAGGTCTTATGGTAGTTTCATTTTCCAAAAGCATAGCGGATTTCATTTTATTTTCTTTGTGAAAATAACTATTTTTAAGATCTCACACCAGTCCCACGACTGACGTTGCTTATCTTTGTGAAACATGATGGGGGTTCTCGCTTTTTGTTGGGTGGCGAACATGAGACTCTTACCCCTACACGTCCTCTTTAAGGGTTTGGTTAACCGTAAGGCGTGACAGTCGAAAGGCTGGCCGTAAAAGTAAGGGCAGGGTACCATTGTACGCCACGGCGGTGTAGGATCGATTTCACCCTAGAGGGGGGTGAATAGGGTGATGGTATAAAATATTAAAATTAATCGCGTAAGCTTATAAAATAATCTCAACACAGATCACAGAACAATAGCAGCACAGATAATAGCAGAATAATAAATGCAGAAATAGAACGACACAGAATTTACCCAACTTGGGCAAAACCCTGCCTACGTGCTGCCCTCAAGGTTTCTACTAGAAATTAGATAGTCCCTCGCTTACACACGTAAACTCGCGACACCCACTATTGACTAAATCTAACTCTACGCTCAAAACCCTGCCACAACTCAGCCACTGAGTTGCGAATTCTCAAGCTACGCCACGTAGCTTGTCCCCTAGTCACACGACTAGAAAAATAAACGGTTTAAAAAAGAAAATACAATTAAAAACGATTAAAATCAAAATAACCCTATTTAACAAATTTAAAACCCTTAAAATAAAGGTCGGCACCCTTTTATATTTTAACCCGTTCCTTTTGTTTGCTTCGTTCGATCATATGAAGATGGCGGCCGTTCCACTGTCTCAATTAGGGCTTCTTTCATGCGATCCAATTTAGGGCTTTCGAAGAGCCGTTATTACTTCGATCGAATTAGTGATTGTTCGAGAGTTGCCTTGCTCGATCGATTTCTTGTTGCTCAATTCGGCTGCTTCGTTGATCGAGTTCGTCCCTTGCTTCGGTATGTAATTTTATGCTTTTTGCTTTTCTGGATTTGGCTTGCTTGAACTCGATGGAATCATTGCCAATGATGATTAGGTTTTTTTATATAGGATTCTTTAATCATGAATTCTCGTTCGTCTGATTTTTTTCAATTTTATGCTATCGGCCATCTGATATTTGTTGAACGATGATGATTTATTTGACTTTGTCAATTTCGTATTATCGTTGCTTGGCTCTCACGACTTTGAATATGAACTGTTTGTTTTACAATTACGTCTCTAACTTGTTCAACATTTACTTTGGCACGAACTTGATACTGATACTTGAACGATTGGTGATTAATCTGACTTTGTTCAGTAGCACGAGGTTTTGATCTTGTTCGTCCCTGAACCTTACTGTTTTGCTTTAACCTGTATATCATTATCTTCGGTCTGGTTTGCTCTAAAAGAATGGTGGCTTGTTTTCCTTTGACTTGTAGTCAGACTTGATTGACATGTGCATTTCTTTTTCATGCTGTAGCTTGATTAATGTATACATTCATGAATTCTCTAGTTGACTTCCTGCAGTTGCATACAATTTGTCATTCTGGCCTTGAACTGTTCATCTTGAAATTGTTTTGATTCCTGGATAAAATTACGGCTTTGACTTTGTGCATTGGCTTTGAATTTTGAGATGTTTCGATTTCTTGTTGCATAGATAATTCTGTTGCTCGACTCTGACTTCTGTATATTTGGGCTTGTTGTTGCATTTGTATTACTGTTGGGTTGCTGTACATATGAACTTGCATTCATTCGAGTTGTATTTATGTTGTCACTTGTTGTCTGCATTTCATATGCTTGCAACCTTGCTACTGCATTCATGAGTTTTGATGCTTCATGTAGCTGTTGGATCTTGCATGCTTTACATGCTGTATTGTCTTCAAGTATGTTGCTGTTGGGTTGTAGTTTGCATTATGTTGGTCGAGCTTGCATTTGTTATTTCTGAAGCTCGAGTTGCACTGCCTATCAGTTACATGGTTCATGTCATGTAGTTTTTGAGTTGCACTTGCTCATTTGTTCACTGATCTTTGTTTGTTTAATGGTTGTTGCACTCTGTTAGTCTTGACATTTGTGATATTTGAACTTGACGGCTCTGGCTCGATGTTGTTACTGCATTCATGACCACTGTCTTGCATTTTTGCTTGTACTATCCGGTCTGGTTGAACTGAGTTTGATTTGGTCTCATTTTTGCTGTGTATTTACTTGGTGGTGTGTTTTCACTGTGGATTGAGCATTGTGTCACTTGTATACTGCATCTTGGTCTTTGTTGCCTCTTGCATGTAGTTGGTTGTAAGTGTGTTGGACTTTATTCTGGTTGGCACTTGCACTGATCTGCATACATGTGTTTTGATGGAGTTTTGATTTGTCGAATCTTTGCATTCTTCAAGTTGCCTTGTGTTGAATCCAGTTTCAAAACTCGGATTTGACCTTGTGCTCGTGTCGTGATTTAATTTATGTCGCACCTGAGTTGAATCCTGTATTTGGGTTTGACCTGTGCTCACTTGTCCCTGTAAATTAATCAAGTGTATATATCGGCGTGCACGGCCTTGTGGCATGTACAGTGATACACTATGCATGTCACACGTTCGTGTGTGATGAATTCAAATTTAAATTATGATGAACAACCCAAATAACTGAGGCAAATTATATTTTCAAAAGTCGTGTTTCATTTTATATTGCAAAAATATTTCTTTTTCAATTTTACTGCGTTAGTTTATATTTTTGCAGATTGCTCAGATGCTGGATTCAAACTGGAAGGAAGTTGAAGATAAATACGAGTGTGAGTGATATGTAGTGAGGTGAACTGTAAATATGAAATGTGATGTAATTGTAATCAAAGTTGTATAGTTATAGTGAGAGCTTGAAATTGTACTATTCAAAGATGTAATAAATATTTGTTTGAATAAAATTTCTGTTTGAATTAAAAATCTGTGTATTTAATTTTATTCAGCAAATATTTATTTAATCTGTGAAAAATAAAATAGTACATTAACAAATACATTTAAATGAATGTATATATGTTTATTATCATCAAACAAAAATCATATAAGCGTATATTCAACAATCTTCCCCTTTTGATGATAACAAACATATATTTAAGATTTTGAATATGTTAAATGTATTTGATCATGGATATATCCTAATTGCTCCCCCTATTTAAATGCCTCCTCTCTACACAAAACTCCCCCTACATATATGCATACAAATTAAAATATGCAAATGAGCTTAGATGCAAATATAAATTATTTGACCTTTGCTTGATTTTATTAGACAAAATCTTAACTTTTTCTCCCCATTTTGTTATCAGCAAAAGAATAATAGTGTTAGAGAAAATAGAGATAAAGTTATCGATATTAATTCAACATTAAAACTCAATTGAATATAAATATTAAATTTAAATAAAAAATCAAACAAAAATCATAAATATTTTGTTAGGCGCATATTCCACTTTTAGAATGATGGAAATGATGTCATCATATAAAACCATACAGTTGTGTCTATTTGTGGTATATTTATATCAAGAATTTGAATATCTACTAACCATGCATAACCATTAGGACTTTCAAATGAGATTAGTAGTATTCCAATTTTATTTTAAAAAAATGAATTCAAGTATCTTCTAACCACGCATAACCGTGAGAACTTTTAAATGGGATTAGAATCAACTTGTTTATTTTTAAAAAATAAACTTTTGATATGCGTTCCATACATGCATAACCATGAGGACTTTTAAATGGGCATGGAAGCACGTAACAAATTCCAAGTAATTCACCCATGCATAACCATGAGGACTTTTAAATGAGAGTGAATACTTTGGTATTTATTATTATTTTAAAAAAATGTAAAAATGAAAAACGAACGATTCCTGTTTAAAGTACCACATATTGACAAACTATATTGAATTTTGATGAGTGATGGTTGTTAGAAATATGATAGATATAGAGATGGTCATGGAATTTTTTACCACAAAAAGTTTTATAACTCTTGTTTAAATTTCTAAAGAAATTTATTAATTATACCGTCTCAAGTCATAATATTTGATCAATATTAACACTCATCACATTTTCAATCACTATTTTTCTTTTCGATAATCATTTGGGAGTCAGATTAGTCAAAATAGTCATTTAAAATCAAATTCAAAAATAATTATGAAATTAATTTTTCAAAAATGACTAATCTAAAAATATGGTCAAAAATGATTTTCTCCACGGGGTTTTAAAAGAAAATTTTCTGCTATTTGAAAATTATTTTAAATGAAGAATATGCAGATATTTTCTTTGAAAAACGATGCAGTTACTAAATGTCTCAAAAATCACGTTCAACTAGTAATTTTTCTATCAACTAGATTACCAGTGTAATCTGTATCGGAATTTCTCTTTCACTCAAAATCATCATTAATTGAATTTGATTGACCAAACCATGAAGTGTGCACCAAAAATTTCAAACTCAATTTTAACAGCAATTTAAATGATATTCTCTTGAATTTGAAATGAAGCCGTGTAAATAATCAGAAAACCGTGAATATAGAGTCAGTCGTATTATAGCCAATTGTATTATCCATCAAAACACTATTTTTAATCCAAACTGATATATATGAAGTAATTCAAAGAATCTAGAGATTATTATAGTGTTTTTGGCATAAGAATATAATTGGCCAACAACTTTGAATAAGTCAGAATCATCATCTTTTCATCATCTCATTATTAGCTGATTTTAATTCAGAATATGGTGCAGATTATCACATTTAATATATCGTCTAAAACATACCATTACTGTTTTACCTTTACGATATTTTTCGATGTTGTCTATTGTGATTCTGTCACCTTTGAACTAGGCTAAGGAACTTTGCTTCGTCGTCCGTTGTGTTTCTAGAACAGCCAAAAATCCAGAGAACACTATTATTGTTCCTTAGCCCGCCACCTCACCTACACGGGAAAAGATTTATGTGACCTATTTGTTTTTATAGGTCCATGGTTGTTAGTGGCAGAAAATTTTGAAAATAATTTTGTGTAGACCCAAAACTATTTATAATTGTTCCCTTCGGCACCCAAATTTGTTTAGCTTTGAGAGATTTTATATTTGTGCCTTTTGGAACCCAAATCGGTATAGTTTTCACATGTTTGGGTCTAAACCAATAATTATTTTGATCGTGTCCAAATTTTCTACAAATTGTGCACATAGAATTAACTTGATTAATATTGCTTTCAACAATTTTCGAACTATTATATCCAAGTCCTTGTCTAACCGAATTAACCGTTTGCTTTCCTAATAGCATATTCAATGATTTTTCACTTTTGGAAAATTTATCTAAAGTAGTAGAAAGTTGTTGGACTTGTGATTTGAGAGATTCATTTTCGTTTAACAATTGTGTGCACTTTTTAATAGAATTCTCTCTCCTAGTTTTTCATTCTTCTTTAAAATCAGAATTTCATTTTCAAGTGATTTTATATTGATTTCTGATTTTTTAATTTCCTCTTCGAATGTTGGACACTTATCACACTTAGGGATTCTACATTGATAGTTCTTAACTAATTGATCAAGTTGTTTATTGCATTCTATCAAAGTATCCTTTTGAGAATCAAGTTTGGCGTATTTTTCCCTAAGTCGTTCAAAACAGCCATTTACTTCGTGGAAATAAATAAGTAATTCAGAGTGAGTGAGTTTTGATACCTCGCTTGGCTCGTCATCGTCGCTATCAGTTATATTTCTTTGAAGGCACATATCTGCTTTCTCACTCTCACTGCTAGAACTTTGATTATCTTCATCACTTGTATTCCACGTGGCTGCAAAACTTTTCCTTTTTGATTTCTTTTTAAAGTCACGTTGATTTTGAGGACAATTGGGCTTGATGTGTCCGGGTTGGTTGCACTTGTGACAGATGATCTTCTGTTCTTCAGAGTAGTCTAGTGCTTTGGCTATTCTACTTTTCGCTTTTTGAATTCGAGCTGAATTTCCATATTTGTAATTCCACTTTTTGAATTTTTTTATTAATAGCTCCAATTCTGCTGCTGCATCATCATCGTCATCGTCATCACTTTCAGTTGTTCCTTTGAGAGCTATTGATTTCTTTCGAGTATCTCCTCCTTCACGCTCTTCCTTGAATTTCATTTCTAGCTCATAAGTGGTGAGATTTCCGATGAGTTCTTCAACTTTGAGTTGTTTTAAATCTTTCGATTCTTGAATGGCAGTTACTTTCGCTTCAAAGCTTCGTGGAAGGACTCTGAGGATTTTCCGGACTATTTCCAATTCGGTGTATGTTTTTTCGAGAGCTTTTGATTTGTATACGATATTGGAAAGTCGTCCGTACATCTCTTTGACATTTTCTTCCTTCGCCATTGCAAAGTTCTCATATTCGCTGCTTAGCATGGCAAGGCGAGATTCTTTGACTTGAGATGTTCCTTCGTGAGTCACTTCTAGTGTGTGCCATATTTTCTGCACAGTTAGACAATGTGAGACACGATTAAATTCAAATTGATCTAATGAACAGATAATAGAATTCATAGCTTTGGCATTAGTATTTTGTAATTTATTTTCTAGTTCTGTCCATTGTTCCTTTGGTTTCTCTATTTCCTGATTATCTACAGTTATAATAGGAGTTTTATAACCTGTCTCAACAATATCCCATGCGTCAATGGTTTTCAAAAAAAATTTCATCCTATTTTTCCAAAAAGCATATTCACCATCAACATTGGTGGTCTAACTATCGACTGACCCTCTGCAAAAGCATTATTAAAAGAAGCCATTTTAAAAATTCAAAATTTTAAAACAAAAACCGACTTTTTTGAAACACGAATTTTTAAAACAAAAATTGGTTTTTGTAAAATAAATTTTTAAAACAAAAACGGCTTTTGTTCCTAGCTCTGATACCACTTGTAGGATCGATTTCACCCTAGAGGGAGGGGGGGTGAATAGGGTGATGGTATAAATTATTAAAATTAATCGCGGAAGCTTATAAAATAATCTCAACACAGATCACAGAACAATAGCAGCATAGATAATAGCAGAATAATAAATGCAGAAATAGAACGACACAGAATTTACCCAGCTTCGGCAAAACCGTGCCTACGCGCTGCCCCCAAGGTTTCTACTAGAAATTAGATAGTCCCTCGCTTACACACGTAAAATCGCGACACCCGCTATTGACTAAATCTAACTCTACGCTCAAAACCTTGCCACAACTCAGCCACTGAGTTGCGAATTCTCAAGCTACGCCACGTAGCTTGTCCCCTAGTCACACGACTAGAAAAATAAACGGTTTAAAAAAGAAAATACAACTAAAAACGATTAAAAACAAAATAACCCTATTTAACAAATTTAAAACCCTTAAAATAAAGGCCGGCCCCCTTTTATATTTTAACCCGTTCCTTTTGTTTGCTTCGTTCGATCATATGAAGATGGCGGCCGTTCCTCTTTCTCAATTAGGGCTTCTTTCTTGTGATCCAATTTAGGGCTTTCGAAGAGCCGTTATTACTTCGATCGAATTAGTGATTGTTCGAGAGTTGCCTTGCTCGATCGATTTCTTGTTGCTCAATTCGGCTGCTTCGTTGATCGAGTTCATCCCTTGCTTCGGTATGTAATTTATGCTTTTTGCTTTTCTAGATTTGGCTTGCTTGAACTCGATGGAATCATTGCCGATGATGATTAGGGTTTTTATATAGGATTCGAAATCCTGAATTCTCGTTCGTCTGATTTTTTCAATTTTATGCTATCGGCCATCTAATATTAGTTGAACGATGATGATTTATTTGACTTTGTCAATTTCGTGTTATCGTTGCTTGGCTCTCACGACTTTGAATATGAACTGTTTGTTTTACAATTACGTCTCTGACTTGTTCAACATTTACTTTGGCACAAACTTGATACTGATACTTGAACGATTGGTGATTAATCTGACTTTGTTCAGTAGCACACGCTTTGATCTTGTTCGTCCCTGAACCTTACTGTTTTGCTTTAACCTGTATATCATTATCTTCGGTCTGGTTTGCTCTAAAAGAATGGTGGCTTGTTTTCCTTTGACTTGTAGTCAGACTTGATTGACATGTGCATTTCTTTTTCATGCTGTAGCTTGATTCATGTATACATTCATGAATTCTCTAGTTGACTTCCTGCAGTTGCATACACTTTGTCATTCTGGCCTTGAACTGTTCATCTTGAAATTGTTTTGATTTCTGGATAAAATCACGGCTTTGACTTTGTGCATTGGCTTTGAATTTTGAGATGTTTCGATTTCCTGTTGCATAGATAATTATGTTGCTCGGCTCTGAATTCTGTATATTTGGGCTTGTTGTTGCATTTGTATTACTGTTGGGTTGCTGTACATATGAACTTGCATTCATTCGAGTTGTATTTATGTTGTCACTTGTTGTCTGCATTTCATATGCTTGCAACCTTGCTACTGCATTCATGAGTTTTGATGCTTCATGTAGCTGTTGGATCTTGCATGCTTTACATGCTGTATTGTCTTCAAGTATGTTGCTGTTGGGTTGTAGTTTGCATTATGTTGGTCGAGCTTGCATTTGTTATTTCTGAAGCTCGAGTTGCACTGCCTATCAGTTACATGGTTCATGTCATGTAGTTTTTGAGTTGCACTTGCTCATTTGTTCACTGATCTTTGTTTGTTTAATGGTTGTTGCACTCTGTTAGTCTTGACATTTGTGATATTTGAACTTGACGGCTCTGGCTCGATGTTGTTACTGCATTCATGACCACTGTCTTGCATTTTTGCTTGTACTATCCGGTCTGGTTGAACTGAGTTTGATTTGGTCTCATTTTTGCTGTGTATTTACTTGGTGGTGTGTTTGCACTGTGGATTGAGCATTGTGTCACTTGTATACTGCATCTTGGTCTTTGTTGCCTCTTGCATGTAGTTGGTTGTAACTGTGTTGGACTTTATTCTGGTTGGCACTTGCACTGATCTGCATACATGTATTTTGATGGAGTTTTGATTTGTCGAAGCTTTGCATTCTTCAAGTTGCCTTGTGTTGAATCCAGTTTCAAAACTCGGATTTGACCTTGTGCTCGTGTCGTAATTTAATTTATGTCGCACCTGAGTTGAATCCTGTATTTGGGTTTGACCTGTGCTCACTTGTCCCTGTAAATTAATCAAGTGTATATATCGGCGTGCACGGCCTTGTGGCATGTACAGTGATACACTATGCATGTCACACGTTCGTGTGTGATGAATTCAAATTTAAATTATGACGAACAACCCAAATAACTGAGGCAAATTATATTTTCAAAAGTCGTGTTTCATTTTATATTGCAAAAATATTTCTTTTTCAATTTTACTGCGTTAGTTTATATTTTTGCAGATTGCTCAAATGCTGGATTCAAACTGGAAGGAAGTTGAAGATAAATACGAGTGTGAGTGTTATGTAGTGAGGTGAACTGCAAATATGAAATGTGATGTAATTGTAATCAAAGTTGTATAGTTATAGTGAGAGCTTGAAATTGTACTATTCAAAGATGTAATAAATATTTGTTTGAATAAAATTTCTGTTTGAATTCAAAATCTGTGTATTTAATTTTATTCGGCAAATATTTATTTAATCTGTGAAAAATGAAATAGTACATTAACAAATACATTTAAACGAATGTAAATACGTTTATTATCGTCAAACAAAATCATATAAGCATATATTCAACAGGCGGGGCTGGGACGGTTGAAAAGCCTACCAGTAGAGATTGGCCGCTGTCGATGGTTGAAAAGCCTAGACTGTTACAGTGTGGTATCAGAGCATTTGGTTTAGCGACAACCTTGGCTCTGTTAGGTGTACTCATTAGAGATAGAGTCAGTAGTACTCTAGAATGAGTTGATTGTATTAATAGATATGAGCGCGTATTTGTTAGTGAATATATAAAATTGATTTATATTGTGTTGGTTGGTTTGTTGAGTGGTATATAGGTTCTGGTCAATACGAGTAATTAACATTATTGATAGGGATCTCTAAACACTTGTACAGAACAAATTCGACACGACATCATTTTAAAATAGGGTAAATGAAATAATTTTACCCAAACTATTTTCGTATATAAAAGAAATAAATTTTCTGTGAATTATTATAGTATATGATTGCTTGGTTACTAGGAAGCGATAATATTAAATTATTATCATCGTTGTATGAGGAATTGAAATCAAAACCAAAAGCTAAGAAAATAAAAATCCAAATGGGATTTGTAAATGTAAATTGCAAATGAGATTTATAATTTGAAATAGAATTCCAGAGAAATATATGGAAATGTTCTTGAAAATATTTGAAATTCGGGAAGTTTGGAAATTAAATTCCTTTGGGATTGGAAATAGTTTTCAAGGGTTTGGAAAAATGTTTTTGGAGGGATAAAAGCTCTAAACTCTTTTCGGTCACTGGAAAATAATTCTGGTAATGATCGCGACATCAGCGGTGTTCATTTTCGGGTTTCCAAAAGAGGAATTGCTGCCAAATTGTTGTAAATGGAAGTTGTTTGGAAAATTTGGGTTTGGTTTTGAAATTTAAAGGATAATTTGAATTGTTTTCAATAATGGTTTTGGAAAAGGTGGAAAGACTATGGAATTTTATTAAAAATAGTTATGGAATAATAAGTTTGAAAACTTTGGAAATTCAGATTTAAACAGAAATTGACTTGAGTCAATTTGAATAAATGTGAATTTTTGAAGTCTATTAGACTAAAATGATTGGAATAAAATTATAAAGATGGAAAATAAAGTTGTGAATGAATAAATAAATTTACAATTGAAATTAAATGAAAGTGAAATTGAATGCTGAAATTCATTTCGAATTTGAAAGTAAATAGAACTGGAGTTAGAATTGAAATTGATTTGTGACAAACAAAGTGAAGTATTAAACTAAAATTAGTATGTGAAATTAATTGAAGGAATGACGAAATTGAATATGATTTGAAATGAATCGAAATTCAATAATTATAAACGAAAGGTAAATTATATTTATATGGAATTTGAAATCCAGTTTAAATATAAATGGTTGTAAACCAAAATGGTGAAGTGAAAATAAATTTATGAATGAATAAAAGAATAAAACTGGAACTTAAAGCTAAATATTGAAAACCAATTTGAATTGTGTGAAATAAAATGAAGTTGTAGAATTAGTTTGAAGTGAACTAAAGATAATAAAGGTGAAATAAAGAAATTGTTTGAGATAAAATGAATGGGAAATTGTAATGAATTAGTAAATGAAACTAATTTAAAATAGTGAACGAATCAATTGGGAATGAAAGATAGTTTATAAAAATTTAATATTTAGAAGTTAAATTGAATCCAAAAAGAATTGAAAGTGTAAATCGAATTCAAATGAAATTAAAAATGCAAGATTGAATGAAAATGGATATATAACTTCAATAGTGAAGTAAAAATGGTATAAGAAGTATATATTGAAGATTTTGTAAAGGAATGTGCAAAATAAATTTGAATGTTGTAATTGGATATTATGGCTAGTAGGAAATACAGGTGTATTAAAGGAAATGGAATTGGGATTTTGATTTCGAAGATAAAAATTGAATTGCTCGACAAAAAGGTATGTATTTAAATTTCAGTATGAAATTTGACGAATTTCTTGTCCAGCCACTTGGCGTTTTGTTTTCTTTTAAAATCTGGGGGCCTTTGGTGCCATTTTGTAGTCATACCGAGCTAGCCGCGCAAAGGAGACGTTGGTGAAATTTTTCGAAAATTTAGGAAGCTAGAAAAATTTTGAGAAAATTTTGAAAGTTTGGAATTTGAATTTGAATTGTGAAGTAAGAAATATTGTTTGGAAACTTATGAATGAATTGGAAAATTATTTGAAATGATAACGAGTCTTTAATAAAAGATTTGTTTTAGAAAGTTGATAAAACTGTTTGGTTTGGAAAATATTAAACGGGTTGAGGATCGTTCTTCCCAACTAGTAATTTCGGGACGAAATTCTTTTAAGGGGGGAAGGATGTGATGACCCAAATATTTTTAACATTTGAAATGGAATATTTAATTGATTTTAATTATTTGGAGGTTAATTTAACTTGAATTTCGAATATAAATATGGATTTGGCAATTAAATTATTGAATTTAATTTACTAATGATGGGTAAAAATTTGAATCTTCAATTTTAAGCTTGTTAAAAATAATTTGATGGCTTAGAAAATTTATATTGATAATGCTGATGATAATGGAAGCTTTAGAATTTAATCTGGAAATGTTTTGTTTAGTTTTGAATTTTATCATTTAAATCAATATTTGAAAATAAATTTCCGAGGCATAGTCTCGGAATTCGATGAAATCAGTTCTATAGGATCCGTAATATTGTATTATTATCGGGTTTCAATTTTCGTAGTATTTGGAGTTGTCATGTTATCATACTGTATATAAATGCATTGAAATTTATATCGAAAATTTAATGTTATAACTGGGTGCAAAACCCTATTTTCTCCATATGACCGAATTAGGCTCCGAGACACGTTCCATTGTGTTAGGAATACAGGTAAAACCTTATAAATGCCTGTCGGCATGTCTGATTCGGAGTTAGAGATTTCGAGTTATGCATAACGTGATTTTTGGAATTAAATAATATTATAAAATTTCTA
Organism: Allium cepa; assembly: GCA_030765085.1. Taxonomy (NCBI): domain Eukaryota; kingdom Viridiplantae; phylum Streptophyta; class Magnoliopsida; order Asparagales; family Amaryllidaceae; genus Allium; species Allium cepa. Next base: position 855,572,108 of record CM060931.1, read on the forward strand.
AGTCAAACCCTATTACGTCTCCATCAGCCACCCCTACGGGTTCAAAGCTGCTTTCCTTCACATTTAAGTTGCGTATGCTTTTCTTCCCGCTGAATCCAATTCGACACTCATATAGATAAATGAAAATATGCAGGACTTTAAAACGAAATTAATGGCCGCTCCCCCTTCCAATTTCGTTTTCCAGGCAAATTCATAATTTAAAAAAAAAATGGCCAAAGCCTCTTTGGAAATAAACGAGAAATCAAAGAATAATATTCCTCAAATAAAAAAAGCATAATAGATCTAAATTGATTCAAGCAATGGGCACAGAATCAAGTTCGATTTCGCAAGGTTCGTACGGATAGCGGCATTGAAGCACGACATCGTGGGTTACGAAGCAGCAGCATGCGGTGGCGATTAGGGTTTTGGGCGACGTCGATTTTAGGGTTCGACTGAGGCTATAGCGAAGTCGCGTTGATGTGAGGGAGGTCGACGAGGCTCGAGCTCGTGGATGTTGTTATCGTGGTGGAGGCGCGCGATGGCAAAGGGTATTCGATGGTCGTGTAACGACCCAGAATTTTAAATAATTTAATTTGGAAATATTTAATTAATTTTAAATATTTGAATGATGGTTTGACTTGAATTCCAAATTATCAGAATGAATTGGCGATTAAATTATAGAGTTTAATGTATAGAAAGCTGAATAAAAATTTGAATCTACAATTTTAAGCCAATTAAAAATATTTCAAAGGCTTGTAAAATTCATATTGATAATATTGAAGATAATAGAAGCTTCAGAATCGAATTTGGAAGTGAATTGTTCAGTTTAGAATTTAATCGTTTGAATCGATATTCAAAAATAGCCGTCCGAGGCACAGTATCGGAATTCGACGAAACCAGTTCCATTGGGTCCGTAATATTGAATTATTCTCGGATTTCCAATTTTGTATTTTTCTGAGTTGATATGTGAGCACACGGCGATTAAACGCGTTGAAATTTTCAACGAATTCAATTTAAATTTAAATTTAAATATTAGTCAAATACACCACGTTATCTTCCCTAAAATCATGCCTAGTATCACGCAGATGATCATGGAGGCAAACACGTTCTCCCTGAAGCATCACGTTCCTTTGTCTCCTCCATCCCTCTTTATATAATCGCGCAACCACTTTTCAGTTCCAAAATCAAACGAGAGAAAAAAATAAAAATAAATGGCCGAAGCCTCGTTCTTCCCTCTTTCCAAATTGAAACCGAGCCTCTCCAGTTCCAAATTCAAAATCGCGGCAATTGGAAGCATCGCATGAGGCTGGGGCACGGCGCTCGATTCGAAGGAGCATGCTGCACTGGGTTCGACGCGAGGGTGCGATGGAGCTGGGCTCGTGGGGGTTGGGCGGCGGCTTGGCCGTGAATTTTGGGGCGTGCGTCGAATTCGAGGCGCGTGCGAGATGTTGTGGAGGCGGTGGGCAACTCGCGATTGGTGCTCGCGTTTGGGTACGCGCGACGCTCGATGGCGACGGCGGCGTGGAGTTCGCGCGTGAGATGTTGGAGGCTGCGTTCGAAGGGAACGACGTCGCGCGACTCGTGGAGGAGTGGCGATGGTCTGAGTTCTTCATTTTTCAGTAAGGTAATTTTTATTTTATTTTATTTTATTTTATTTTGTTCGATTTCTAAAATATAAATTATATATATATAGACATTAAGTTCAAACAATTTAAACTCCTGAATTATTCAAAAATAAGTATTTAAATTTAAAACAGTAATTTAAATATACGATATACAGTTTTAAGTTAAATTTGATTTAAATAGAAAAAAAATTGGCAGTAATGAAATAATATATCATATTATAAGTAAATACAAGTAAGTTATATTAAAAGAAAATTTTAATTTTTAAAAATAAAACCAAAATTTTAGTTAAACGAATTTATTAATGGAAATTTAGTTTAAAATATAATTTTTAGTTAATCACATTTGTTAAAATAAAAGGAAGAATTTAATCATTAGTTAAATAAATTTTTAAAGGGAATTTAGATTAAAACTTAATTTTTTATAATTTTATTAAAAGAAATTGATTTGAAGATATTAATTTAAAGTAAAATAATTTGCTAAAATAAATTTAATTAAAGAAAATCAGTTTGAATTTTTAATTTTTAGTTTAAAATAAAAATCATTAACTTGAGATTGAAAAAATTAGTTGATTTAAAATTTATAAAAAGAAAATTTAGTTTTAAAATCAAATTGTGGATTGAATAGAATTATTTTAAAAGGAAAATTAGTTAAAATAAATTATTTAAGAAGAAACTGGTTTGAAATAAAGATCATTTGTTAAGCAAATCAATTAAATGAAAATAAATTTGTTATTCGATCTGTTCGAATATTAATAAATTATGTAAATATTTATACAAGGTATAAATGAAGAAAACAAGTTGAAGTTGAAGTGGATTGCAAACGGGAATAAAGGTGAGAACTTCTCACTCTAAAGGATTTATTTAAATTTTAAATAGTTAGATTTAAAATTGTTAGTTTTGTTGATTGAATGCTTGTATGATGATTGTTATATATATATATATATTGGATGTGAATAGACCCTATACGCCGTTAGTAAGCGGAGGTTATTTATTACACACATATACCGCGATATTCCACCTCGAAGTGGAATTGGTATTATATTATAGTATATAGCAATATATATATATTGGCATATGTATATATTGCAGTTGATTGATTTCCCGCATTTGTATAGCGGATGAGACCCTATGCGCCGTTAGTAAGCGGATAATATTTTAAAAAATCCCATATACCGCGATATTCCACCTCGAAGTGGAACGGATATTGTGCAAATGTCTGTGGATGCAGGGAAACGGGTTGGAGGGATCCAACTGGATTCCTCACAAATATTTATTTGATTTCATATATTGTGATATTTGATTGTTTATCATGGATGATATATGATGTTTGAAAATCGTGATTGACTATTGATGTGTTGCATCATCGGATCCAATTTTTGAATTTTAAAAACAACGACTTTGATTTCTAAAGTGATTTTTGGAAATATACGTTTATAAAATATTTTTGGAATTGATTCATCTTAAATAAATAAACGTTATAATTTTAATGTTATAAAAATTATGATTTTTGAGAAATACAGTTAAAGGTTGATTTTTGAAGATATGAGATTAATGATTTTATAAAATAGTTTAAACTGGGATTTCTGAATTTATTATAAAAAGTTTAAATATAGGATTTATGAAATTTGATTATTTTATAAATCCAAATGATGAATTATAAAGAAGTTTAAAGTTATTTAAAAGAATAATATAAATTGATCCATATTAAAAGATTTATAAATTGATATTTATAAATTAAAAATATTGGAATTGTAAAATGAGCTTTTATAAGGGTTAGAATGAATCATGAATGAATTTCATAAATGAATGAAATTTATAAGATTATAACGGTGAAGTTATAAATGGAATTTTATGAACAGTAGGTTTATAAAATTTGTAAAGTTATTTAAAAGAATAGATTTGGATAAATAAATGAATCTTATAAGTTATAAGATTTATGATTATGAAGTTTAAAAGAATGTTTTTGTAAACAAATAAATTATAAGCATTTGACTTATAATATGAATTTTTAGTATATCATTGAGATATGAATTGAGATAGGTTAATAAAGGAATTTATAAAAAGGAATTGATATAAAATAAATAGAAATAGAATTTATAAACGTTGTTTTATAAATTCGCAATGACTTATTTTGATCATTAAAATTGTTGTAATTTGTTAATGGAGTTATATTCATGTTTTAGACAGTGAATAATCCTTTAAAATAAAATGAGTAGAAGTGATGAAATTTATTAACAAGGTATATTCACGTTTTTGAATAGTGAATATTATGTTAAAGAAATTATTTTGGATGTGATGTTTGAAATAGAATTAAAACGATCTAAAGATGTTTTAAAAGGTGTTGAGATTCGAAACCATAGATTTCAACATTCATTGTTGAAATAGACGTTTTCGAGAAATAGAAGGAAATGGTAGATTATAACACTGTTGTTATAATAGATGATTTCCGAAAGGAAATGTTTTGTGTAGTATTGGGATTTATATATCTATTTTAATTTCGAATCCCTATACTAGTGATTTGGGTTGTCGTAACGATGTTTTACGCAACATTCGTTTTGGCCCAAATAATTATGGTTAAGTGAATGATTTCCTTAAAGAATGAAATATATACTTAATTTCGATTAGAGTATATTAAATATTTTCTAAGTATAGAAAATAAAAAGACTTGTGAATTACTTATAAATAAATAAGTATAGAAATGCTTTTCCAATATTAAGTGAATATTTTGAATTTATCTTTTTGAAGATAAATTGAAAATGAATATTTGAAAACGAATGGGAATCGTATATTGATAAATATTTTGGAATGTAAATATGGAATTTATGAATGAAATTGGAAATTGGGTTTAAAAATAAATATTGATTTATTTTTGAAGAATGGAAAATATATATCTTGTAAAGATATTTTTGGAAAATAAATAATTTGGAAAATTATTTGGAATCTGGTGATGTTGGCATATCTATTGATAGTTCAATAAACGACTATCAATATTTACCTTTAAATAGGTATTTGTTGTGATTTGCTTGAATTTGAATGCCACACTTATTTTTTAAAATAAGCGCTCACTATTGGGGTTAACCGGGAAAGGACCTTGGGGTCGTATAACCCATTCCGAATATGTGATACGTCGTTACGAATTGCATTTGAAGATCGGTGTTGAAGACCGGATATTTTCGAAAACGAAAGGGTTTCTTGTTGATTGTCTCTGCACTAGCTGATCCCCGGTATTGAGATCTCCATATGTGATGGGAAATCCGAACGTGATTAGAGATTATTCGGATTGCAAGGACTTCTTTGTAAGTGCCTTTGGTTCTGTTCGATCCCGGAACAGACTTGTATGGATTGTATGTCTGACATTACAAATTGAGATATAAAGCCGATTTCTTTCAAATATATTTCTGTTGGTGGCGGAGAATTTATTCTTTTAGCTTAACACCCTTCTCTGAGACGTACGAGCTCAGAGGTTATGTAGTTGAAGGTTATCAGCGATATATTCCCAATTTGGTAATGTGACATGTTGAGTGTTGCTGTGAAATGATCATTGTGTTGATTATTTGTGATAGGATCATTTGTTTGATCGTCTATCCTGGTGATCATTTCTATGATCATTTGTTGACCCAAATAACGGCTTTTGTATAAAGTGTGTTTTTGTGGACGAGACTTCGTCGAGCCTCACACCCCGGAATGGTCAAAACAGGAAAGATGCAGCAAGGTTATAAGGGGTAGCGCCCTTTAGGATATGTGCATTTCCTTCTGGAAAAGGGTGGTATCATGGTATGGAGCCCAGATGCTTACTCATGTTGAAAACACTTTATGATTGTGTGAATTGATTTCGAGCGCTCGGTGAAAGGTCCCAAAGGACCGGGGCATGGCATATTCGGTCAGTTGTTACTCAGTTAGGGGTAACCCGGCCTTGTGTTGGTAGAGATCCGGTTTGGTTCTCGGGGATGTCCATCCAGAGGCATTCTCATGTGGCAATGGGTAGTTCCTTGGCCTGATCATTCGTTGGAAATCCAAAGAAACAATACGAGACTTGTACGGTTTTAGTTGTAGAACCTGCCATCTAATATGGTAGCTATAGTAAGCATACTATAATGGTACCTATGCTGGCTAAGATTTATATTCTACTTTCGAAATATCTTCTACACTATGCACTAATAATAATATCAAAATTGATTTGATTTTAATACGTATCAAGCATCTTTGACTGACATAAGAAGAAATCTCCTCCAAGTCTGCGTTTGCATTGTGTGTGTGGCAGGAGGTCTTATGGTAGTCTCATTCTTAAAAGCATTGCGAATTGATTTTTAAAAATATATTCCTCTACTTTATTTTAAAGAAAAATAAACTGTTTTAGTTCTCGCAGCAGTCACATGACTGACTCGGAGTTTATTGTTTTCCTTCCTAAACTCTGGGTGCCCACCAATTTTCACACGGGCAGTCAAGAGTTAAGGTTTATCAGGATATTCTGGAATTCAGGAGTTGCAGGAGGCAAGCTGGATGGCATGGCGTATTACTAGTATATAGTATTTCTTTTCCGCTGTTGTTGTTGTATGATGTTGTACACTCTGATGATATGATGTAATGTAATGTAATAACTGATATAGTTCTTTATTTAAAGATTATTCATTTATCTATTATATGTTGTTCCGCTGCGAATTGTGAGATTCTGATGTTGTTCTGTTTCTGTTCCGTTCTATTTTCTGTTTTCTTTTCTCTCTATTTTCTCTCTTCTACCTCTTTCTTTTTTTTAAAACCCATAACATTTCGGTTTTTCGGCAACGAAAAATCGCTATCGTTACATTTGGTATCAGAGCATATGGTTAAGCGACAACCATGGTACTGTTGGGTGTTACTCATTAGAGATAGAGTCAGTAGTACTCTAGAATGAGGTTGAGTGTAATAATAGATATGAGCGCGTATTTGTTAGTGAATATAAAATTGATTTGAATCGGGTAAATAAGGTAATCTTGCCGAAACTTTTTTTGTATAGAAAAGAAATGATTTTCTATTATTATAGTATATGGTTGCATGGTTGTTAATATCATTAGTATATGGAATTAAATAAGAAATAAAATGGATTGAATTCAAGTAAACTAACTTGATAAATAATTAATTCATGGACTAATGAATTGGAATTTGAATTGGTTGAATTAAAAGTTTAGTTGTGAGCTAAATTTGAAGATAAATTTGAATTCGTATATAAATTCAAGTATGTAAAAGAAATAAATTGAAATTAGTTGAAATGAATTAGTGAATGAAACTAATTTAAAGTGGTAATATGAATTAGCAAATGAAAGTTAATCGATAGAATTCAATATTTAGAATTGAGAATTGAATTCAAATGGAATTGAAACTGTGAATTGAATTGAAATGTAAAATTGAATGAAATGGATATGTAACTTCAATAGTGAAGTAAAAGTGTATAAGAAGCATATATTGAAAATTTTGTAATAGAATTGGCAAAATGGTTAGAATGTTGGAATTGGATATTATGGATAGCAGGATATACATGTATTATAAAGGGATTGGATTTTGATTTTGAAGATAATTTAAATTTGCTCGACAAAAAGGTACGTATTTGAATTTCGGTATGAAATTTGATGATTTTCTTCTCCAGCCACTTGGCTTTCTCTTTTCTTTTTGATTCTGAGGGGCCGTGGTGCCATTTTGTAGTCGTACCGAGCTAGCCGCGCAAAGGAGACGCTGGCGAAATTTTTCGAAAATTTAGGGTGTTAGAAAAAATTTTGAGAAATTTTGAAAGTTTAAAATTTAAATTTGAATTGTTAGGTAAACAATGTTGATTGAAACTTATAAGTGAAGTTGGAAAGCTAGTTGAAATGATAATGAATCTCTAGTAAGCTAGTTGGAAAGCGAGGTTCGATGATCGGGGTATGATTTCTTTATCGTTTTTGAAATTTGAACTTTTTTTTAAATTTTAAAAAATTGAATTTTAAGTAAAAATAATAACAATACAGTAACTAGAAAAATTAATATGCAGATTTTATATATAAATGTATACATGCAGGTGAATGGTATATGTCATTTTCAGTTTCTATACATATAACTGTATAGAAAAATATAGGTAAACAATGGAAAATAATATTATACATATATGTAATCCTAAGAAAAATAAATATGCATGTATATATTCTAATTTATTCATTTATGTTAAAATAATTTAGTGAGGTGATAAATTGCTTAATTAGTTTATCAAAATTATTTTAGTTACCATGAAAAATTATTTAAAAGGAAATTAGTTTAAAATTTAAAATTCTTTGGTTAAAATTAAGTCGCTGGTTTGAAATTAAATTTATTAGTTGAATTAAAATATAAAAATGGCAATAGAATTGTTCGATTGTTTCGAATATTAATAAAAATCATATGATTGTTTATACAATGTCTAATACAGTGAAGGAAACAAACGGGAATGGAAATGGATTGCAAAATAAAGGAGCAAATGTGAGATCTTCTCACTCAATCAATATTGTTCTGATTGAAATTTTGAATAGTTAGGTTTAAAATTGATTGACTGTGTGCTTGGATGATTAATTTATAATAATTATTCACTGGATGATATTATATACATAGTAGTATATAGTATATATTGGAGCTGTTGATTTCCCGCATTATATAGCGGATGAGACCCTATTACGCCGCATAATAGCGGACGATACTTTATAAATCATATATACCGCGATATTCCACGTCGAAGTGGAATTGGTATTTAACTGTTGTGCTAATGTCTGTGGATGCAGGGATAATAGGTTGGAGGGATCCAACCGGATTCCTCAAATAATTGAATTTGTTTCAATATTTCATGCTGATTATTTGTAATCTGTGTGTGACTATTTGTGATTGAAACTGTTGAAGGCTATGGTTTAGCCGAATATATTTTTGGTATCATAGAATACCAGAAATAAATAAATAAAAATTGGATTTTTGAAATTTAGTAGAAAATTTATAGTAAATTAATCTTAGGAAATTGAATAAATTCAAAAGAACGAATTTGTTACAAAAGATAATAAATTTTGTGTTTGAAATAAATTTGAGAATCAATTTGAAATTTGATTTAGTGTTTTGAAAATAAATTAGAAAATAAATTTGATATTGATTTGGTAAAAATCATAACTGTGTGGGAATCGATTTAAAAATCATATACCAGTGGATATTCGGGAATTTAAAATTCACAATGGGAATTTATAAAGGAAAGGGGAATTTGTTTTAAAAATAAACATTCGGTTATTTATAAAAGTGTGAAAGGAATTTACGGATTCAGAATGTAAATTTAAAATAAATCATGAAAGATTTAATAATTGATTGGAATGAACCATTTTGAGTGGGAAAATGTATTTTCCCTGGAAAGCTAAGTATGATTTCGATGTAGCCTATAAATATAAACTGAAATTTTTTTAGGATGATTTTAGAAAGGATATTTTGGATAAATTATTTTCTTAACTGGTTTCAAATCTTTAAAGTATGGATTTATTTAACTACTTATAGAATGGATTATTTTAAAGGTTAAAATTGATATTTGTTTTTGGAAACGATTATTTACATAGTTATATCTTATCTACTAATTTTATTTTAAAATTAGTTAGGACTTAAAATCTTATATTTGATAATTAGTATAATGTTTTCATAGCCAATATTTTATGTAAATAATTAAGACGATTTTATTTTAAATGTTCCAAGAATATTTTGGGATAAGTGATTTGAATTATTTTAACTCGGTAGATTTCCAGTGGAAATGAATAAATATTTGGAATGTGTTCCGCGTAAGGAAAGGTGATTTGAAATTTGTTTTCGAAGTATTGAACTATGGAAATTAATTTGAAATTTGTTTTCAAATGGTTGAAGTATGAAATATATCTTGCGGAAATATTTTGAAAATAAATAATTTGTGAAATTTATTTATAATCTAGCAAATTGTTGTGAATGTTGATTGATAGACAAATAATCGACTATCAATATTTGCCTTTAAACGACATTTGAATTTCGATGCGACCGGGAGTCGAAGTCCAAATGGATATTCGAAACCCACATCGAACCTTGTGATTGTGATGGATCTTTTATTTAAAAGATCATAGTGGAAATTGTTGTGATTTGTTGAAATCTAAATGTAACACTTATTTTTAAAAATATGCGCTCGTTGTTCAGATTAGCCGGGAGAGGACCTTGTGTCATAAAGCCCATTCCGAATAATGAACGACGAAATGGGATTACATTTGAAGATGATGTCGAAGACCGGGTATTTTCGAAAACGAAAGGATTACCTATCGAATGTCTCTGCACCGGGTTGCTCTGGTATAGAGATCTTATCACACCTTGTGATGAGGATTCCGTACGTGATTTGTGAATATACGGATTTGCAAGGGCTTCTTTAAAGTGCCTTCGGTTTCGTTTGATCCCGGAACGGACTTGTATGGATGTGTGTCTGATGTTACACTTTGAGATATAAAGCTGGTTTCTATCAAATACATTTTTGTTGGTGGCGAAGAATTTATTCTCTTAGCTTAACACCCTTCTCTTAGACATACAAGCTCAGATGTTATGTAGTTGATGGTTACTTGTGATACATTCCCAAACTGGTAATGTGGCATACAAAGTGCTGCTGATCATTTGTGGATCAAGGCATGACTTTGTGAGAAGTGTAGCTTTGTTAACGAGACTTCGTTGGACCTCGCACCCCGAAAATGGTCGAAACAGGAATGATGCGGCAAGGTTATGAGGGTCGCGCCCTTTAGGGTATGTCATTTCCTTCTGGAAATGGGTGGTATCATGGTATGGAGCCCAGATACTTAACCTATGTTATTGACGCAAATTTATTATACTTTGTGGTTGTTGCTTTGTGGTTGAGGATCCTCGGATAAAGGTCGCCAACGACCGGGGGATGACATACTCGAGTAGTAGTTACCTAGTTATAGAGGTAAACTGGCCTTGTGTTGGTAGAGATCCGGGTTGGTTCTCGGGATGTCCCTCCAGAGGCGTACGCATGTGCAGTAGGAAGCTTCTTAGCCTGACCATTTGTTGGAAATCCAAAGAAACAATACGCGCCTTGTACGGTTTTAGTTGTATAACCTGCCATTTAATTATGGTGGTCAACACTGTTTATATGGCAGCTATAGTAGGCATAGTTCGGAATGTCTATGCTAGCTAAGATTAATATTATACTTTCGAAATGTTTTCTGCACTATGCACTAATAATAATATCGAAAGGATTTTGCATATTAAGCATGTTTGACGATCATAAGGGGAAATCTTATCCAATTCTGCGTTTGCATTGTGTGTTTGGCGAGAGGCCTTATGGTAGTTTCATTTTCCAAAAGCGTAGCGGATTTTTTTATTCTCTTTGCGAAAATAACTATTTTTAAGATCTCACACCAGTCCCATGACTAACTTGGAGTTTATTGTTCCCTTTCTAAACTCTAGGTGCCCACAATTCTCCATACGGGCAGCCTAGAGTCAGGTTGTCAATTACTCTGGAGCGAAGTTGAAAAGAAGTTGCTTTGGAGATCAGGAGCAAGCTGGATTGCGAATCGTATCGCTTATATATGTAATATTTCTTTCCCGTTGTTTGTTGTTGTAAACTCTGATAATGTAATGTGATGTAATGTAACAACTGATATAGTTCTTTGTTTTAAAGATATTCATTTATCTATTATATTTGTTCGCTGCGAAATGTGAGTTTTTGTTATTGTTTCTGTTTCTTCTTCTATCTTCTTCTTCTTTAACCCTAACGGTTCGATTTTTCGGCATTCGACTGTCGGCATTTGATACAGTGGACGTATTGATGTCGACTTTTGGACGTCGAAAATTTGGGTCATTACATAACTTATATTCAATTTTACTATATCATATCTATGGTGCTACAAACTATTGTTGATTGCTTGGATGTTAGTTAAATTATTTGATTGGTTGTTTGGTTTTGAATTTTCATTTGGAAAATGAATGACATATTAAATTGATTATTATGAACTCATATGACTATATATAACGTTTCAACCATTATTTTGCAGGGGTAATTTGTTAAGAGACCCTGAGGGTTTTCTCGCCAATAATTATTTATTTACATCCTTATGCTGTTATATTGATATTTAATTAAAATAAATCTTGATATTCCATTTAAAATGTTTAATTGTCGTCATCGCGATTTTTGCTATATCATCATTTATTGTTTTTTATGCCAAAAACCCTATCGTGTGTGTTTTGAACTAGAGCTTGTATTTCCACGAAATTGATGTTCGAAGTTCATTAATCATTTTGATTAATGATAGTTTAAATTAGTTAATAATTTTATATAATGGTGTCTAAAATTAATTAACCTTTTTGATTAATGAGATTTGGATTTAATTAATTATTTTAAGTAATGGTATTTCAATTTAATTAATTATTCTAATTAATGATATTTGAAAATTAATAATCATTTCAATAAATGATATTTAAAAGTAATTAATCATTTTAATCGATGATACTTGATTTTAGTTAATCAACCTAATTTTTGATATTTGATTTTTATTAATGATGTTTTGAAATTTATTAATCTATTTGATTAATAAGATTTGATTTTGATTAAGTCATTCTAATTAATGATCTTTAACTTTTATTAATCGTTTTAATTAATGATTGCTTTAAATTTAATTAATTTTTATCTTATAATTTTGGAAAATTAGTTAATCATTTTAATTAATGATGGTTTATAGTTAATTAATCGTTTTAACAAATGATGTTTTAATTAATCGTTTTAACTAATGAGGTTTGAATTTAATTAATCTAATTAATTTATGATTATTTGAACTTAGTTAATTGTTTAATTTAATGGTATTTAAAATTTATTAATCATTTACTTAATGATGTTTGAGATAAATAATTTATTTTAGTAATTGACTATTTGAATTTAATAAATCTTTTTAATAAAAACTTCCTAGCTCGACTTCCTTTCTTCAATTCTTTCTCTACACAACTGGAACACCATACATAGGGTTTTTGCGAGACGAGGAAGGCTGGGAGGAAGTTAGGAGGAAAAGGGGCAAGGCCCCTATTTCGGAATCAGAACCTAGGCTGCAGCTGGGGGGCAACACTTTGAGTAAAGCTGAGATCAAAACAGATCGGATCTCAGGTAGAAGGGCGCAGGAACCTACAGCTGGAAGATCAATGTCAAAACAGGTCGCCTCTCAACCCAGAAGAAATCAAATCAAATTTACGGTTCCAGAAGATGCAAAAAAAAATTCGTATAGCGAGGCAGTTAAAATAGGTGCGGCCGGAGATTTAGGTAACTTAGATCTGGAATTTATTGAACCAAAAAAAGTCAATGGGAAGAGGATCGGTAATCTGTCGCCAGAAGCTATAGAAGAAGCAGAGGGAGGATGGGATCTATGCATTTTACTCTATGTGGTTGGTTACAAACCATGGTTTAAATCTTTTGAAGGTTACGCGAAAAGGGTTTGGTCAACGCAGAAGCCGTTTTCTGTTCACTCAAGGAACAACGGCTTCTTCGTGGTTAGATTTGGATGTGAGGAGGATTGTAATAAAATTTTGAAGTCAGGACCTTGGTTCATGGATCGCAATCTGATTATAATGAAACGACTGACCCCAAACATGTAAACAGACAGAGATCTGCTTACATCTCTACCTATGTGGTTTGGACTACCTGGTTTAAGTTTCAAGTTGTGGGGTAATAAGGCTATTAGTTCTTTAACAAGCATAATAGGGGTTCCTATTAAGATGGACGAGGCTACAAAAAACAAAACCAGATTAGCCTATGCTAGAGTGATGATTGAGGTAACGCATCATACGGTTTACCTAAAATCATTGAAGGTATGGATTATAAAGGGAGGAGTTTTACTCAGGAAGTGGAATATGAGAATCCCCCCTATTTGCAGCAAGTGTGTGTGTTTTGGACACGTGATAGATGAATGCCCACTGATTAAAACTTGGGTCCCTAAACCGAGTCAAGCTAATGAATCAGAAAAGGAAAGACCTGAAACTTCAAGCCTAGACGACTGTCGAGAACTGGTAAGAGAGGAAGGGGTCAAAGATAGTTCTAACGAATTGGAGAAACCATTGGAAAATGAATGCTCCAATGCTTCCCCTAATACTGAAGTAATGCAAAAAGACCATTTATCTAAAGAGGAATTCAACAAAAATGAGGTGGAGGTAGAAAGAACTCCGTTAGAGATAGAAGACGTGGTCAGAGCTGACGCCTCACCAAATATAGCAAACTGCGTTTTGCACTCCCCTGAGACCATGTCCAAGCCAGCAGGTAGAGATCTAAGCACAGCATCTCCGACGTCACCTTCGCCCCGTATTTCTATTCTCAAACGCCCTTTGAGTATAACGGATGATATTTCATTATCAAAACCTATGCTTCCTAATGATATTTGTATTGATAATTGTTTAACTAATAATGTTAATTATAGCAGAGGAACTGAACCTTGTTATGATATACAGGTACAAGAAAATCAAGGCCAGGACTCAGGATTAACAGAAGTCATAGAGGAACAGAACACAAATGATAATGTAGATGCAAACCAGGAGGAACATCAATTGCTCAAACCTCATGAAATAGAAAGTGAGAACATTCAAAAAGAAAAGTTGGTTCGAAAGAACCCTAAATGGGTTCAGAAACTAGGAATTGATATCGAAGGCATAGGAGAGACATCCAAGTCGCTGAGGACCCGAAACAACAAAACAACTTAATGTCGATTGCATGCTGGAATGTAAGAGGGTTTCACAACCCCAATAGAATGGTAGAAGTGAGAAAACCTATTGACAAACATAATATAAGTTGTTTTGGAATACTGGAAAACAAGTTGCTGTATCGGGATATCCTGAAGTTGGAAGAAAGATGGAAAATAATAAGCAATGTTTCCTGTTATTTTAAATGCAGAATCCTCGTCCTAATAGATCGAAATATTTGGGACTTTAGCTACATTAGCATGAGTGACCAACATATTTCTATACAACTGATCAACATCTCAAAATTCAAATGTAACTTAACATTCATTTATGCTCAAAATTATGCATTCCTTAGGAAAAGACTATGGAACAATTTGCAGGAGGATGCTATAAACATTTTTAGACCATGGATGGTTATTGGAGACTTTAATTGCATAAGTAGACCTTCAGATAGGAAGGAAGGGAATCCAGTGACATTTGGTAATCTGTTTGAACTAGAGGATATGTCTAGAGATACAGGCCTTAATGAGATAATCATTAAAGGCTATGAATATTCTTGGTGGTCTGGTCCTTGTCGAAATATATTCTCTAAGATTGATAGAGTTTTTGCTAATGTAGACTGGATCAATGTTTTTCCAGATTTATCAGATGAATATCTGCCTCCTTTCGGTGAGTGATCATAATGCAATCCTAGTATCCCTAGTTCCCAAGTCTAGGGATAAGATCAGTCCTTTCAGATATATGAATCATTGGCCTTTAAATGAGGAATATCTCCCCTTCATTGAAAATTTTTGGGTTCCTAATCCTGAAGATAGACCTTTATATCAACTCATTCACACTCTCAAAAAAATCAAAACAGAGCTCAAGATATGGAGTACGAAACATCGTAATACCAAATAAGAGGTCAAAGTTCAGAGAGATAACTGTTGTAGACTCTAGAAACTTTTGGAAACAGATAACGATCAAAACCTAGTTATGGAATTCCAAAACGCAAAAATCAAGTTGGAAATGGAACTTAAAAAAGAATTCTTAGATGCCAAACAAAAATCTAAGTGTGATTGGATGATGATGGGTGACGAGGCCACTGCGTTCTTTTATGCAAAAATGTCTAACAGAAGAAGTAGAAGGCGCTTGACTAGAATTGAAATAGATGGAAGAATGATCTTGGAAGAAAAGTTTGCGGAAACAACTATTGATTTCTATTCACAACTATTCAACCTTCCAATGTGTAACCATTTCCCAGAAGTTATATGTAAAACGATCATTTCTGAGTATGGGGCTAACTTTTTAAACGATAGCATAACCCTGGAAGAAATCAAATCTGCATTATGGGATATAAAAGATACTACTTCCCCAGGCCCCGACGGCTTTAATTCGAAAATTTTCAAAATTCATTGGAACCTTTCTAAGGAACTAATTTATAAAGCCTTGAATGATATCTTTCATAAGGGTTTAATATTTAAAGAATGGAATCATACGTTTTTGCATCTGATACCTAAAAAAGATCATTCTACTTGTATTCAGGATTTTAGACCTATTGCCTGTTGTAACACAATATACAAGATTTTTACAAAAAAACTCTGTAATAGACTGGCTCCTTTTATGGATAAGTTAATTTCCCCAAACCAAATGGCGTTTATAAAAGACAGATCTATAGGGGATGGAATTTTGTTCGCTCATGAAATTATCGGAGGACTTGGAAGAAATGATAATAAACTTATGTGTATCAAAGTTGATTTAAAGAAAGCATATGATACCATCAATAGGTCTTTTGTTATTCACATGCCAAAAAGTATGGGATTCCCAGAAAAATGGGTGAGAATTATAGATAATATTATAACAACCCCAGTTTTTTCTATCATTATAAATGGGGAATCGCATGGCAATTTCAAAAGCTCTAACGGCCTCAGACAAGGTGACCCGCTATCCCCAATTTTATTTACTCTGGTTATGGAATATTTCACTCTATTAATGGATGATAAAGTTAGGGCAGGGAAAATTTCTCCAATTTCTGACTACAACAACAAGTTGACTCATCTTATATACGCTGATGACATTATTGTCTTCACAAAAGCCAATGTCCAAACGGCAAATGCTATTAGAGATGTCTTTAAGACCATGAAGAATGTTACTGGATTGGAATTAAATTGTGAGAAATCTAATGTTTACTTTGGAAAAGGGGTGGATTGCTGTACGGATATTAGTGCGACCCTTAATATCCAACAAGCGGAACTCCCAGTAAGATATTTGGGCATCCCCTTGTCAAGTGCTAATCTGAGGGATAAAGATTGCACTATATTGATAGAGAAGATCAAGATAAGAATTAGTGGATGGGAAACAAAAATGCTTAGCCTTGATGGGAGACTAGAACTCATCAAATCTACCATTTATCCTATTATCCAATTTTGGATGCAATGCTTTAGTCTCCCAGCTGCTACTATTCACAAAATTAAACATTTGATTCTCAATTTTCTTTGGAAAAGTCGAAGTAGTAAAATTCCATGGGAGATTTTGTGTAGACAAAAAGAAGAAGGAGGAAAGGGACTAAGAAATCTAGAAGAAATGAACCGAGCACTATATGTTAAATTAATGTGGAAGGTAATCAATACAGAAGGCATCTGGGCGAAACTCATGAACTGTAAATACATTGGTAATAAAAGCTTCTGGGACATTAATCAACGAATGGATGACTCGGGAGTGTGGAAATTTATTTTGAAAAATAGACGCGACGCTTTAAAATGCCTATCCCTTAACATTGCTGATGGAAAAACCACTTCTCTTTGGTTCGACCCATGGTTGAATGGTAGTTCCATTATGGAACGAATTGGAAAGGACACAGCGTATAGAACAAGAACAGAAAATTTGCCTATCTCAAATTTTTTGCAGAAAGGAGAGTGGAAATGGAACTCGTACAGTTTCTTAATCCAAATACATGCAGAAATAGATGGAGTTAAAATTCACGATGAACGGGAGAAAGACTTTTGGTCTTGGAAATGTACAAAAAATGGGACATACCAGTTTAAAAAAGTTTGGAACAGTATAAGAACCAGCTGTGAAAATAAGTTCTGGTCATCTTTAGTCTAGAACAAAATACATGTTCCAAAAATGGCGGTTTGTCTTTTTAAAGCCATCAATGATTATCTACTAACCAAAGACAAATTACTCCAAAAACAGATAATTGTGGATTCTAATTGTGTTTTTTGTAACATTCACACTGAAACTATAGACCACTTATTTTTTCAGTGTAATTACACTAAAAACATTTGGCTCTAGAACACAAAAAAGTTTTTCAAATCACCAGAAAGTCAATTTACTTTCTCTCTGAAAGAAGATTTACAGAAAATAGTTTCCATCACAAATTCAAAAAATCTCAAATCTGATCTGTTTCAACTATCATTATCTGTCTGTGTTTGGCATATTTGGAAAGAAAGGAATGATAGGATTTTCCGAAATCAGTTTACTGAAAGGTTGCAGATATGTAAAAACATTCACCAAACAATGAACATCAGAATGACAAAATCAAAGTACTTCAAAGACAACACTGGCATGAATGATAATATAGTACAGAAATGGGGATTTACCTCCCAACGCTGAATTGGGGTGCATTTACATTATCATTTGAAACTGCTTGTCTGATACCTTCTTGCTTTTCTGATTCCTGGCTTTAGGTTCTCAGGTTTCCTGTATTAATTACATTGATTCTCCCTTTCTCTCATTTAATTACATTATTATTTACAATTAAAAATTAAATATACAACAGAAAGTGTAAAGTTTTGCAGATACCGCTCGGTTAATTCAAGATCTGGGAGCATCTGCCATAGGGAAAGCCTCGACAAACCTAGGAGCAAAAAATAATGCTGTCAGCTTTATTAAAAACTTAATCTCTGGGCAACGGAGACTTATCTAGCAAAGGCTCTTCATCGTTTTTGACTTGAGAAGGTGTTAGCTGCTGGCTTCACTGTCAGTAGTTGGTAGAAACAAAGATCTGATGTTTAGACCTGATTTTGAGAAGATTCTGGCACAACTTTCGACAACAGACCTTATCTAGCAGAAGAAGTAGAAGATCATAACAAGATCTTGGTGCATCTGCCATAGGGAAAGCCTCGACAAACCTAGAAGCATAAAATAAAGTTGTTAGCTTTACAAACAATACTAAAAACTAAATCTTTGGGCAACGGAGACTTATCTTGTAAAGACTCTACATCATTTTTGACTTGAGAAGGTGTTATCTACTGGATCCTCTGATAGTAGCTGGTAGTAACAAAGATCTGAAGTCTAGATCTGATTTTGAGAAGAACCTAGCATCTGAAACTTCTTACGACAGTAGCCTTAATCTAGCAGAAGAAGTAGAAGAACTTAACTTCTTTGAGACAGAAACAAACCATGGGTTTAATTTTTGGTTCGAGACAGAAGATCTGAAGTTTTGAGCAGAAGAAGGAGTTTAACAGAGACAGCCATTAATGTCTCTTGTTTTAAGATGAATGAATGAACTAGAACGGAAGTGTTCACTCTCCAAATATGGTCCGAGACTTCTCTCGAAACATCGGTTTAATGGGCTTAATTTAGGAAAGATATTAGGCCTAGTTGGATTGTATTTTGTAACTTTTGTTATTGGGCTCAGATTTATAAGGTTTGCCTATTGACACTTGTACTGTATTTTGTTATAGTTTCAATAGAAATTCTGAACCCCCTTTTCAAAAAAAAAGTAAATTAATTAATTTAATAAAAGTGATTAAAGTAAATTAACTAATTTAGTGAAAGTATTTTAAAGTTAATTAACTGATTTAGTGTTTTAAAGTTAATTTACTAATGATATAAAAGTGTTTTGGAAATAATTAACTATATTATTTAAAATAATTGTTTTGTTTATTTAAAAGAGAATATAAATGTGATTAGTTGTCTTTTGGGATAATTTATGTTATTTTAAATTTATAAAGGTATTTAAATTTTTTTATTTTCTATTGGGATAATCAATATTCTTTTAAATTTACGAATGACGGTTTTAAATGATAAAATTCTTTAAAAAGAATTATTTATAAATAAAGCTAAGTGTAAATTATTTGGGTTGTAGTAAACAATGTTCTAAGGACATTTGTTTTTTTACCCATATTTTAATACCCTTAGTATTATACAATTTGTCTTTTGAAAGAACATTTTAAATGGAATTTCTAAAAATATTTTACCAATATTGTAACATGGAAATCAAGCATAAGTTCATTTTAAAAAGTAAAGTTCGATTTGATTACGCAAAAGTAATTCCGTGAACTATATCGCTTATATGGAAAGGATTTAGTCATACTTTTAATGTTAAACGTTGAGGTTTGAAACTGTTTCTATCTCAAAGATTAAAAATGTCGTCAAGGCTATGCCTAGAGGTAACACTATCTCAGCCTTCTTGGCTTCATTTTCAACCGAGAGATAGCACTTGTTTGGAATCGACGTGTAGTGTTAGACATATGATATTTAATTTGCATATACGATTATTTAATTATCCCCATTAGTTGATTTATTAATTATCAAATTTAGCTTTCTTCATGGTGTATCATCACCTTAAAAAGAATTTGCTTCTCTTTGAGTTTTGATATCCTTTGTCGGAAAATAACTAGATCCAAAGCGCGAGAGGAGGCCAAGCTATTTGGGGTTGCTTCTTTTATTATATTTTCACATCTCATCAAGATTTTATTCGATTGTGCACAAAGATGTGAAATATTTGGATTCTCATTAAGGTTTTCACAGGTCCACTATGGAGGGTTTCGAGAAATTTCATAAAGTAAATGAGCTTCTCAGAAGTATATTGCTAGAGGTATACTTCAAGGGGGGTGCATCTTCCTAATCATTTTTCGGAATTTTTCCTTTCCTTATTAGATTCGAACCTTTAAATTATTTTTCCATAATTACAACGGGAAGAGTCAACTACTCCTCACGATGTTTAATTATAGGTTTTGTCCATTCTA